>CM035142.1:56693069-59693069 GCA_020205605.1 Panax ginseng
GAGAAAACTTAGCAAAATAGTCAAAAAGAGACCAAAAATCGCCCCGATCGTCCGGAACAACACGCAAACATGCATAATAGCACCACATAGGCAATAGACACGCTACTACAACCGACGGGACTCGATTCGGATATACGGAGCCCGAAGTTCGAGTCCCAGACGCCTAACTTGAGAAAACTTAGCAAAATAGTCGTAAAAAGAGACCAAAATCGCCTTGGCCATCCTAATCGACACGCAAACACGCATAATAGCACCCAAGATAGCAATAGCGACACGCTGTTATAACCGACGGGACTCGATTTCGATATATGGAGCCCGAAGTTCGAGTCCCGTGACGCCTAACTTGAGAAAACTTAGCAAAATAGTCAAAAAGAGACCAAAACCGCCCTTGCCGTCCGAACGACACGCAAACATCGTATAATAGCACCAAGATAGGCAATAGACACGCTGCTATAAATCGACGGACTCGATTCTCGATATACGGAGCCCGAAGTTCGAGTCCCAGACGCCTAACTTGAGAAAACTTAAAAATAGTCGAAAAAGAGACCAAAATCGCCTTATCCGTCCTAAACGACACGCAAACATGCATAATAGCACCAAGATAGGCAATAGACACACGCTATAACCGACGGGACTCGATTTCGATATACGAGCCCAAGTTCGAGTCCCGTGACGCCTAACTTGAGAAAAACTTAGCAAAATAGTCAAAAAGAGACCAAAATCGCCCTTGGCCGTCCGAAACAACACGCAAACACGTATAATAGCACCAAGATAGGCAATAGTACACGTTATATAACCGACGGACTCGATTCATATATACGGAGCTCGAAGTTCGAGTCCCAGACGCCTAACTTGAGAAAAACTTAGCAAAATAGTCAAAAAGAGACCAAAACCGCCTTTGGCCGTCCCGAAACGACACAACAAAACACGTATAATAGCACCAAGATAGGCAATAGACACGTTGCTATAACCGACGGACTCGATTTCATATATACGGAGCCCGAAGTTCGAGTCCCCGACGCCTAACTTGAGAAAACTTAGCAAAATAGTCAAAAAGAGACCAAAATCACTTCTTGGCCGTCCGAACGACACGCAAAACACGTATAATAGCAGCACAAGATAGGCAATAGACACGCTGTTACAACCGACGGGACTCGATTTCGATATACGGAGCCCGAAGTTCGAGTCCCAGACGCCTAACTTGAGAAAAACTTAGCAAAATAGTCAAAAAGAGACCAAAAACCGCCTGGTCGTCCAAACGACACGCAAACATGCATAATAGCATCAAGATAGGCAATAGTAGACACGTTGTTATAACCGACGGGACTCGATTTCGATATACGGAGCCCGAAAGTTCGAGTCCCAGACGCCTAACTTGAGAAAACTTAGCAAAATAGTCAAAAGAGACCAAAACCGCCCTTGGCCGTCTCGAACGACACGCAAACAAAGTATAATAGCACCACATAGGCAATAGATACACGTTGTTATAACCGACGGACTCGATTCGATATACGGAGCCCGAAGTTCGAGTCCCAGACGCCTAACTTGAGAAAACTTAGCAAAATAGTCAAAAAGAGACCAAAACCGCCTCTTATCCGTCTCGAACGACACGCAAACACGTATAATAGCACCAAGATAGGCAATAGACACGTGTTATAACCGACGGACTCGATTCGATATATACGAGCCCGAAGTTCGAGTCTCAGACGCCTAACTTGAGAAAACTTAGCAAAATAGTCGAAAAAGAGACAAAAATCGCCCCGGTTCGTCCGAACGACACGCAAACACAAACAATAGCACTGCATAGGCAATAGACACGCGCTACAACTGATGGGACTCGATTTCAATATACGGAGCCTGAGTTCGAGTCCCGTATGCCTAACTTGAGAAAACTTAGCAAAATAGTCGAAAAAGAGACCAAAATCGCTTCTTGGCCGTCCGAACGACACGCAAACACGTATAATAGCACCAAGATAGGCAATAGACACACGTTATAACCGACGGACTCGATTTCGATATATACGGAGCCCGAAGTTCGAGTCCCGTGACGCCTAACTTGAGAAAAACTTAGCAAAATAGTCAAAAAGAGACAAAATCGCCCCCTTGGCCGTCTCGAACGACACGCATAAAACATGCATAATAGCACCAGATAGGCAATAGACACGCTGTTATAACCGACGGGACTCGATTTCGATATACGGAGCCCGAAGTTCGAGTCCCAGACGCCTAACTTGAGAGAAAACTTAGCAAAATAGTCTAAAAAGAGACCAAAACCGCCCTGCCGTTCAATCGATTAATGACACAAAAATGTATAATAGCACCAAGATAGGCAATAGACACGCTGTTACAACCGACGGGGACTCGATTTCGATATACTTGAGCCCGAAGTTCGAGTCCCAGACGCCTAACTTGAGAAAACTTAGCAAAATAGTCAAAAAGAGACCAAAATCGCCCCTATCGTCCAATAACACGCAAAACACGTATAATAGCACCAAGATAGGCAATAGACACGCTGTTATAACCGACGGACTCGATTTCGATATACGGAGCCCGAAGTTCGAGTCCCAGACGCCTAACTTGAGAAAAACTTAGCAAAATAGTCGAAAAAGAGACCAAAAATCGCGCCTTGGCCGTCTCGAACGACACGCAAACATGTATAATAGCACCAAGATAGGCAATAGACACGCTGTTATAACCGACGGACTCGATTCTCGATATACGGAGCCCGAAGTTCGAGTCCCAGACGCCTAACTTGAGAAAACTTAGCAAAATAGTCAAAAAGAGACCAAAATCGCCCTTGGCCGTCTCGAATGACACGCAAACATGTAGATAATAGCACCAAGATAGGCAATAGACACGCGTTATTATAACCGACGGGACTCGATTTCGATATATATGGAGCCCGAAGTTCGAGTCCCAGACGCCTAACTTGAGAAAAACTTAGCAAAATAGTCAAAAAGAGACCCAAAACCGCCCTGCCGTCGAAACGACACGCAAAACATGCATAATAGCACCAAGATAGGCAATAGACATATGCTACAACCGACGGACTCGATTTCGATATACGGAGCCCGAAGTTCGAGTCCCAGACGCCTAACTTGAGAAAACTTAGCAAAATAGTCAAAAAGAGACCAAAACCCGCCTTTATCGTCCTCAACGACACGCAAAACATGTATAATAGCACCCAGATAGGCAATAGACACATGTTATAACCGACGGACTCGATTTCGATATACGGAGCCCGAAGTTCGAGTCCCAGACGCCTAACTTGAGAAAACTTAGCAAAATAGTTTAAAAAGAGACCAAAACCGCCCTTGGCCGTCCAAACGACACGCAAAACATAGATAATAGCACCAAGATAGGCAATAGACACGTGTTACAACCGACGGACTCGATTTCGATATACGGAGCCCGAAGTTCGAGTCCCGTGACGCCTAACTTGAGAAAACTTAGCAAAATAGTTAAAAAGAGACCAAAATCGCTTGGCCGTCCGAAACGACACGCAAACACGTATAATAGCACCAAGATAGGCAATAGACACGCTGTTATAACCGACGGACTCGATTCGATATACGGAGCCCGAAGTTCGAGTCCAGACGCCTAACTTGAGAAAACTTAGCAAAATAGTCAAAAAGAGACCAAAATCGCCCGCCTGGCCGTCTCGAAACGACACGCAAACACATAATAATAGCACAAGATAGGCAATAGACACGTTATAACCGACGGGACTCGATTCCGATATACGGAGCCCGAAGTTCGAGTCTCAGAAGCATACTTGAGAAAACTTAGCAAAATAGTCAAAAAAGAGACAAAAAACCGCCCTTGGCCGTCCGAACGACACGCAAACATGCATACAATAGCAATCAAGATAGGCAATAGACACGTTACTATAACCGACGGACTCGATTTCGATATACGGAGCCCGAAGTTCGAGTCCCGTGACGCCTAACTTGAGAAAACTTAGCAAAATAGTCGAAAAAAGAGACCAAAAATCGCCTTGGTCGTCTCGAACGACACGCAAACATGCATAATAGCACCAAGATAGGTAATAGACACGACGTTATAACCGACGGACTCGATTTCGATATACGGAGCCCGAAGTTCGAGTCTCAGACGCCTAACTTGAGAAAAAACTTAGCAAAATAGTCAAAAAGAGACCAAAAACCGCCTTTGGCCGTCCGAACGACACGCAAACATGCATAATAGCACCAAGATAGGCAATAGACACGCTGTTATAAACCGACGGGACTCGATTCGATATACGGAGCCCGAAGTTCGAGTCCCGTGACGCCTAACTTGAGAGAAAACTTAGCAAAATAGTCAAAAAGAGACCAAAATCCACCTCTGGCCGTCCGAACGACACGCAAACATGTATAATAGCACCAAGATAGGCAATAGACACATGCTATAACCGACGGACTCGATTCCATATATACGGAGCCCGAAGTTCGAGTCCCAGACGCCTAACTTGAGAAAAACTTAGCAAAATAGTCAAAAAGAGACCAAAACCCCCTGGCCGTCCGAACGACACGCAAACATGTATAATAGCAATCAAGATAGGCAAATAGACATATGCTACAACCGACGGACTCGATTTCGATATACGGAGCCCGAAGTTCGAGTCCCGTGACGCCTAACTTGAGAAAAAACTTAGCAAAATAGTCAAAAAGAGACCAAAAATCCCCTTTGCCGTCCGAAACGACACGCAAAACACATATAATAATAGCACCAAGATAGGCAATAGACACGCGTTATAACCGACGGACTCGATTTCGATATACGGAGCCCGAAGTTCGAGTCCCAGACGCCTAACTTGAGAAAACTTAGCAAAATAGTCAAAAAGAGACCAAAACCGCCCGGGCCGTCCAACGACACGCAAAACACACATAATAGCAGCAATCGATAGGCAATAGACACACGTTATAACCGACGGACTCGATTCGATATACGGAGCCCGAAGTTCGAGTCCCAGACGCCTAACTTGAGAAAACTTAGCAAAATAGTCAAAAAGAGACAAAAACCACCTTGGTCGTCCGAACGACACGCAAAACATGCATATAATAGCACCAAGATAGGCAATAGACACACGTTATAACCGACGGGACTCGATTTCGATATATACGGAGCCCGAAGTTCGAGTCCCGTGACGCCTAACTTGAGAAAAACTTAGCAAAATAGTCAAAAAGAGACCAAAATCGCCCTGGCCGTTCGAACGACACGCAAACATGCATAATAATAGCACCAGATAGGCAATAGACACGCTGTTATAACCGACGGACTCTGATTTTCGATATACGGAGCCCGAAGTTCGAGTCCCAGACGCCTAACTTGAGAAAACTTAGCAAAATAGTCGAAAAAAGAGACCAAAAAACCGCCCCTGGCCGTCTCGAACGACACGCAAACATGCATAATAGCACCAGATAGGCAATAGACACGTGCTATAAACCGACGGGACTCGATTCGATATATACGGAGCCCGAAGTTCGAGTCCTCAGACGCCTAACTTGAGAAAACTTAGCAAAATAGTCAAAAAGAGACCAAAACCGCCTTGGCCGTCTCGAACGACACGCAAACATAGCATAATAGCAATCAAGATAGGCAATAGACACGCTGTTATAACCGACGGACTCGATTTCGATATATACGGAGCCCGAAGTTCGAGTCCCGTGACGCCTAACTTGAGAAAACTTAGCAAAATAGTCAAAAAGAGACCAAAAACCGCCTTGGCCGTCCGAACGACACGCAAACATGCATAATAGCACCAGATAGGCAATAGACACGCGTTACAACCGACGGACTCGATTTTCGATATACGGAGCCCGAAGTTCGAGTCTCAGACGCCTAACTTGAGAAAAACTTAGCAAAATAGTCAAAAAGAGACAAAAAAACCCGCTTCTTGGTCGTCCGAAACGACACGCAAACACGTACAATAGCACCAAGATAGGCAATAGACACGCGTTATAACCGACGGGACTCGATTCGATATACGGAGCCCGAAGTTCGAGTCCCAGACGCCTAACTTGAGAAAAACTTAGCAAAATAGTCAAAAAGAGAGACAAAAACGCCCCGTCGTCCGAACGACACGCAAACATGTATAATAGCACCAGATAGGCAATAGACACGCGTTACAATATAACCGACGGACTCGATTTCGATATACGGAGCCCGAAGTTCGAGTCCAGACGCCTAACTTGAGAAAACTTAGCAAAATAGTCAAAAAGAGACCAAAACCGCCCTTGGCCGTCCGAACGACACGCAAACATGTATAATAGCACCAAGATAGGCAATAGACACGCTGTTATAACCGACGGGACTCGATTTCGATATACTTGAGCCCGAAGTTCGAGTCCGTGACGCCTAACTTGAGAAAAAACTTAGCAAAATAGTCAAAAAGAGACCAAAACCGCCTTGGTCCGTCAAAATGACACGCAAACATGCATAATAGCACCCAGATAGGCAATAGACACGCTGTTATAACCGACGGGACTCGATTCGATATACTTGAGCCCGAAGTTCGAGTCCCAGACGCCTAACTTGAGAAAAACTTAGCAAAATAGTCAAAAAGAGACCAAAAACCGCCCTTGGCCGTCTCGAACGACACGCAAACATAATAATAGCACCATAGATAGGCAATAGACACGCTACTATAACCGACGGACTCGATTTCGATATACGGAGCCCGAAGTTCGAGTCCGTGACGCCTAACTTGAGAAAAACTTAGCAAAATAGTGAAAAAAAGAGACCAAAATCGCCCCCGGCCGTCTCGAACGACACGCAAACACGCATAATAATAGCACCAGATAGGCAATAGACACGCTGCTACAACCGACGGGACTCGATTTCGATATACGGAGCCCGAAGTTCGAGTCCCAGACGCCTAACTTGAGAAAACTTAGCAAAATAGTCGAAAAAAGAGACCAAAAAACCCCCTTGGCCGTCCGAACGACACGCAAACATGCATAATAGCACCGTCAGATAGGCAATAGACACGCTGTTATAAACCGACGGACTCGATTTCGATATACGGAGCCCGAAGTTCGAGTCCAGACGCCTAACTTGAGAAAAACTTAGCAAAATAGTCGAAAAAGAGACCAAAAACCCCCCTGGCCGTCTCGAACGACACGCAAAAACACATATAATAGCACCAAGATAGGCAATAGACACACGTTATAACCGACGGACTCGATTTCGATATACGGAGCCCGAAGTTCGAGTCCCAGACGCCTAACTTGAGAAAAACTTAGCAAAATAGTCAAAAAAGAGAAAAACCGCCTTGGCCGTCTCAATGACACGCAAACACGCATAATAGCACCAAGATAGGCAATAGACACGCTGTTATAACCGACGGACTCGATTTCGATATACGGAGCCCGAAGTTCGAGTCCCAGACGCCTAACTTGAGAAAAACTTAGCAAAATAGTCAAAAAGAGACCAAAATCGCCTTGGCCGTCGAAACGACACGCAAACACGCATAATAGCACCAAGATAGGCAATAGACACACGCGTTATAACCGACGGACTCGATTTCGATATACGGAGCCCGAAGTTCGAGTCCCAGACGCCTAACTTGAGAAAAAACTTAGCAAAATAGTCAAAAAAGAGACCAAAAACCGCCTTGGCCGTCGTCCGAACGACACGCAAAACATGCATAATAGCACCAAGATAGGCAATAGACACGCGTTATAATTCGACGGGATTTCGATTTCGATATACGGAGCCCGAAGTTCGAGTCCCAGACGCCTAACTTGAGAAAAACTTAGCAAAATAGTAAAAAAGAGACCAAAACCACCCTTGGCCGTTCGAACGACACGCAAACACATATAATAATAGCACCAAGATAGGCAATAGACACGCTTATAACCGACGGGACTCGATTCGATATACGGAGCCCGAAGTTCGAGTCCCAGACGCCTAACTTGAGAAAACTTAGCAAAATAGTCAAAAAAGAGACCAAAACCGCCCTTGGCCGTCCGAACGACACGCAAAAACATGTATAATAGCACCAGATAGGCAATAGACACGCGTTATAATCGACGGACTCGATTTCGATATACGGAGCCCGAAGTTCGAGTCCCGTGACGCCTAACTTGAGAAAACTTAGCAAAATAGTCGAAAAAAGAGACCAAAATCGCCCTGGCCGTCTCGAAACGACACGCAAACATGCATATAATAGCACCAGATAGGCAATAGATACACGTTATAAACCGACGGGACTCGATTCGATATATTGAGCCCGAAGTTCGAGTCCCAGACGCCTAACTTGAGAAAAAACTTAGCAAAATAGTCAAAAAGAGACCAAAACGCCCCTGGTCGTCCGAAACGACACGCAAACACGTATAATAATAGCACCGCAAGATAGGCAATAGACACACTGTTATAACCGACGGACTCGATTTCGATATATACGGAGCCCGAAGTTCGAGTCCCAGACGCCTAACTTGAGAAAAACTTAGCAAAATAGTCAAAAAGAGACCAAAAACGCCTTGGCCGTCCGAACGACACGCAAAACATGCATAATAGCACCAAGATAGGCAATAGACACACGCTGCTATAACCGACGGGACTCGATTCGATATACGGAGCCCGAAGTTCGAGTCCCGTGACGCCTAACTTGAGAAAACTTAGCAAAATAGTCGTAAAAAGAGACCAAAACCACCCTTTGGTCGTCCGAACGACACGCAAACACGTATAATAGCACCCAGATAGGCAATAGACACACACATTATAACCGACGGACTCGATTCCGATATATACGGAGCCCGAAGTTCGAGTCCCGTGACGCCTAACTTGAGAAAAACTTAGCAAAATAGTCAAAAAAGAGACCAAAACCGCCCCTTGGTCGTCTCAACGACACGCAAACATGTATAATAGCACCACAAGATAGGCAATAGACACATGTTATAACCGACGGACTCGATTTCGATATACGGAGCCCGAAGTTCGAGTCCCGTGACGCCTAACTTGAGAAAACTTAGCAAAATAGTCAAAAAGAGACCAAAACCGCCTTGGCCGTCCGAACGACACGCAAAACATGCATAATAGCACCAAGATAGGCAATAGACACGCTGTTACAACCGACGGACTCGATTCGATATACGGAGCCCGAAGTTCGAGTCCCGTGACGCCTAACTTGAGAAAAACTTAGCAAAATAGTCAAAAAGAGACCAAAACCGCCTCTGGCCGTCCTCAACGACACGCAAACACGTATAATAGCACCAAGACATAGGCAATAGACACATGCTATATAACGACGGACTCGATTCTCGATATACGGAGCCCGAAGTTCGAGTCCCAGACGCCTAACTTGAGAAAACTTAGCAAAATAGTTAAAAAGAGACCAAAAACCGCCTTGGTCCGTCCGAACGACACGCAAAACATGTATAATAGCACCAAGATAGGCAATAGACACGCTGCTATAACCGACGGGACTCGATTTCATATATACGGAGAGCCCGAAGTTCGAGTCCCAGACGCCTAACTTGAGAAAACTTAGCAAAATAGTCAAAAAGAGACCAAAATCGCCTTGGCCGTCTCAACGACACGCAAAACACGTATAATAGCACCAAGATAGGCAATAGACACACGTTGTTATAACCGACGGACTCGATTCGATATACGGAGCCCGAAGTTCGAGTCCCAGACGCCTAACTTGAGAAAACTTAGCAAAATAGTCAAAAAGAGACCAAAAAACCCCCTGGTCGTCCGAACGACACGCAAAAACATGTATAATAGCACCAAGATAGGCAATAGACACGCGTTATAACCGATGGACTCGATTTCGATATACGAGCCCGAAGTTCGAGTCCCAGACGCCTAACTTGAGAAAACTTAGCAAAATAGTCAAAAAGAGACCAAAAAATCGCCTGGCCGTCGTCGAAACGACACGCAAAACACGCATAATAGCACCAAGATAGGCAATAGACACGCTGTTATAACCGACGGACTCGATTTCGATATACGGAGCCCGAAGTTCGAGTCCCGTGACGCCTAACTTGAGAAAACTTAGCAAAATAGTCAAAAAGAGACCAAAAACCGCCTTGGCCGTCCGAACGACACGCAAACATAGATATAATAGCACCAAGATAGGCAATAGACACACACGTTATAACCGACGGACTCGATTTCGATATACGGAGCCCGAAGTTCGAGTCCCGTGACGCTAACTTGAGAAAAACTTAGCAAAATAGTCAAAAAGAGACCAAAACCGCCCCTTCGTCTCGAACGACACGCAAAAACACGTATAATAGCACCAGATAGGCAAATAGACACACGTTACAACCGACGGGACTCGATTCGATATATATGAGCCCGAAGTTCGAGTCCCAGACGCCTAACTTGAGAAAAAACTTAGCAAAATAAAAAAAAAGAGACAAAAACGCCTTGGCCGTCCGAACGACACGCAAACATGTATAATAGCACCAAGATAGGCAATAGACACGTTGCTACAAACCGACGGACTCGATTCGATATATGAGCCCGAAGTTCGAGTCCCCAGACGCCTAACTTGAGAGAAAACTTAGCAAAATAGTCAAAAAGAGACCAAAATCGCCCTTGGCCGTCCAACGACACGCAAACATACATAATAATAGCACCAGATAGGCAATAGACACGCATTATAATCGACGGACTCGATTTTGATATACGGAGCCCGAGTTCGAGTCCTATACGCCTAACTTGAGAAAACTTAGCAAAATAGTCAAAAAAGAGACCAAAAACCGCCTTGGTCGTCTCCGAACGACACGCTAAAACACAAATAATAGCACCAGATAGGCAATATACACGCTGTTAAACCGACGGGACTCGATTTCGATATACGGAGCTCGAAGTTCGAGTCCCAGACGCCTAACTTGAGAAAAACTTAGCAAAATAGTCAAAAAAGAGACCAAAACCTCCCCTTGGCCGTCCGAACGACACGCAAAACACGCATAATAGCACCAGATAGGCAATAGACACACGTACAACCGACGGACTCGATTTCGATATATACGGAGCCCGAAGTTCGAGTCCCAGACGCCTAACTTGAGAAAACTTAGCAAAATAGTCGAAAAAGAGACCAAAAACCGCCTTGGCCGTCTCGAACGACACGCAAACACAATATAATAGCACCCAGATAGGCAATAGACATACACGCTATAACCGACGGACTCGATTTCGATATATACGGAGCCCGAAGTTCGAGTCCCAGACGCCTAACTTGAGAAAAACTTAGCAAAATAGTCAAAAAAGAGACAAAAATCGCCCTTGGTCGTCCTCGAACGACACGCAAAACATGCATAATAGCACCAAGATAGGCAATAGACACATACATACATAACGACGACGGACTCGATCGATATATACGGAGCCCGAAGTTCGAGTCCCGTGACGCCTAACTTGAGAAAAACTTAGCAAAATAGTCAAAAAGAGACCAAAACCGCCCTGGTCGTCTTCGAACGACACGCAAACATGCATAATAGCACCACATAGGCAATAGACATACATGCGTTATAACCGACGGACTCGATTCGATATATATGAGCCCGAAGTTCGAGTCCCAGACGCCTAACTTGAGAAAAACTTAGCAAAATAGTCAAAAAGAGACCAAAAATCGCCCTGGCCGTTCGAAACGACACGCAAACACGCATAATAGCACCAAGATAGGCAATAGACATATTGTTATAACCGACGGACTCGATTCGATATACGGAGCCCGAAGTTCGAGTCCCAGACGCCTAACTTGAGAAAACTTAGCAAAATAGTCAAAAAAGAGACCAAAATCGCCTGGCCGTCCGAACGACACGCAAAACATGTATAATAGCACCAAGATAGGCAATAGAGACACGTTATAACCGACGGACTCGATTTCGATATATACGGAGCCCGAAGTTCGAGTCCCAGACGCCTAACTTGAGAAAAACTTAGCAAAATAGTCAAAAAGAGAGAAAAAAAACCGCCCCTGTCGTCCTCAACGACACGCAAACATGCATAATAGCACCAAGATAGGCAATAGACACGCGTTATATAACCGACGGACTCGATTTCGATATACGGAGCCCGAAGTTCGAGTCCCAGACGCCTAACTTGAGAAAACTTAGCAAAATAGTCAAAAAGAGACCAAAACCGCCCTTGGCCGTCCGAAACGACACGCAAACATGCATAATAGCACCAAGATAGGCAAATAGACACGCTGTTATAACCGACGGACTCGATTCGATATACGGAGCCCGAAGTTCGAGTCCCAGACGCCTAACTTGAGAAAACTTAGCAAAATAGTCAAAAAGAGACCAAAACCGCCTTGGCCGTCGTCAACGACACGCAAACACACAATATAATATAATAGCACCAGATAGGCAATAGACACGCTGTATACAACCGACGGGACTGATTTCGATATACGGAGCCCGAAGTTCGAGTCCCAGACGCCTAACTTGAGAAAAACTTAGCAAAATAAAAAAAAAGAGACCAAAAATCGCCCCTTGGCCGTCTCGAACGACACGCAAAACATGTATAATAGCACCAGATAGGCAATATACGCTGTTATAAACCGACGGGACTCGATTTCATATATATACGGAGCCCGAAGTTCGAGTCCCAGACGCCTAACTTGAGAAAACTTAGCAAAATAGTCAAAAAGAGACCAAAAACCGCCTTTGCCGTCCGAACGACACGCAAACACACATATAATAGCACCAAGATAGGCAATAGACACGTTATAACCGACGGGACTCGATTTCGATATACGGAGCCCGAAGTTCGAGTCCCAGACGCCTAACTTGAGAAAACTTAGCAAAATAGTCAAAAAAAGAGACCAAAACCGCCCTGGCCGTCCGAACGACACGCAAACACGTATAATAGCACCAAGATAGGCAATAGACACATGTTATAAACCGACGGACTCGATTTCGATATACGGAGCCCGAAGTTCGAGTCCCAGACGCCTAACTTGAGAAAAAACTTAGCAAAAATAGTCAAAAAGAGACCAAAATCGCCTTGGCCGTCTCGAACGACACGCAAACATGTATAATAGCACCAAGATAGGCAATAGACATGTTATAACCGACGGGACTCGATTCGATATACGGAGCCCGAAGTTCGAGTCGAGTCCCAGACGCCTAACTTGAGAAAACTTAGCAAAATAGTCAAAAAGAGACCAAAACCACCCTTGGCCGTCTCAACGACACGCAAACACGTATAATAATAGCACCAAGATAGGCAATAGACACACGCTATAACCGACGGACTCGATTCCGATATACGGAGCCCGAAGTTCGAGTCCCAGACGCCTAACTTGAGAAAACTTAGCAAAATAGTCGTAAAAAGAGACCAAAATCGCCCTGGTCGTCTCCGAACGACACGCAAACATGCATAATAGCACCAAGATAGGCAATAGACACATGTATATAACCGACGGACTCGATTTCGATATACGGAGCCCGAAGTTCGAGTCCCAGACGCCTAACTTAAGAGAAAAACTTAGCAAAATAGTCAAAAAAGAGACCAAAACCGCCTTGGCCGTCTCGAACGACACGCAAAACATGTATAATAGCACCAAGATAGGCAATAGACACATGTTACAACCGATGGGACTCGATTCGATATATACGGAGCCCGAAGTTCGAGTCCTCAGACGCCTAACTTGAGAAAAACTTAGCAAAATAGTCAAAAAGAGACCAAAACCGCCCTTGGCCGTCCGAACGACACGCAAACATACGTATAATAGCACCAAGATAGGCAATAGTAGACACGCTGTTATAACCGACGGGACTCGATTTCGATATACGGAGCCCGAAGTTCGAGTCCCAGACGCCTAACTTGAGAAAAACTTAGCAAAATAGTCAAAAAAGAGACCAAAACCGCCCTTGGCGTCGTCCGAACGACACGCAAAACACGTATAATAGCACCAAGATAGGCAATAGACACGCTGTTATAACCGACGGACTCGATTTCGATATATACGGAGCCCGAAGTTCGAGTCCCAGACGCCTAAACTTGAGAAAACTTAGCAAAATAGTCAAAAAGAGACCAAAATCGCCTTGGTCGTCTCGAACGACACGCAAAACACGCATAATAGCACCAAGATAGGCAATAGACACGTTATTATAACCGACGGACTCGATTTCGATATACGGAGCCCGAAGTTCGAGTCCCAGACGCCTAACTTGAGAAAACTTAGCAAAATAGTCAAAAAAAGAGACCAAAACCGCCCCTGGCCGTCCGAACGACACGCAAACACGTATAATAGCACCAGATAGGCAATAGACACACGTTATAACCGACGGACTCGATTTCGATATACGGAGCCCGAAGTTCGAGTCCCAGACGCCTAACTTGAGAAAAACTTAGCAAAATAGTCAAAAAGAGACCAAAAACCGCCCGGCCGTCCGAAACGACACGCAAACATGTATAATAGCACCAGATAGGCAATAGACACACGTTATTAATAACGACGGACTCGATTCGATATACGGAGCCCGAAGTTCGAGTCCCAGACGCCTAACTTGAGAAAACTTAGCAAAATAGTCAAAAAGAGACCAAAACCGCCCTTGGTCGTCCGAACGACACGCAAACACGTATAATAGCACCAAGATAGGCAATAGACACGATATGTTATAACCGACGGGACTCGATTCGATATATATACGGAGCCCGAAGTTCGAGTCCCAGACGCCTAACTTGAGAAAAACTTAGCAAAATAGTCAAAAAAGAGACAAAAATCCCCTCGTCCGTCTCGAAACGACACGCAAACACGTATAATAGCACCAAGATAGGCAATAGACACGCTATACAACCGACGGGACTCGATTCGATATACTTGAGCCCGAAGTTCGAAGTCCAGACGCCTAACTTGAGAAAAACTTAGCAAAATAGTCAAAAAAAGAGACCAAAAACCACCCTTGGCCGTCTCGAACGACACGCAAACATAGCATAATAGCACCAAGATAGGCAATAGACACGCTGCTATAACCGACGGGACTCGATTTCGATATACGGAGCCCGAAGTTCGAGTCCCAGACGCCTAACTTGAAAAAAACTTAGCAAAATAGTCAAAAAGAGACCAAAACCGCCTTTGGCCGTCTCGAACGACACGCAAAACACGTATAATAGCACCAAGATAGGCAATAGACACGTTAAATATAACCGACGGGACTCGATTTCGATATACGGAGCCCGAAGTTCGAGTCCCAGACGCCTAACTTGAGAAAAACTTAGCAAAATAGTAAAAAAAGAGACCAAAATCGCCCTTGGTCGTCGTCTCGAACGACACGCAAAACACGCATAATAGCACCAAGATAGGCAATAGACACAAGTTATAACCGACGGACTCGATTCATATATACGGAGCCCGAAGTTCGAGTCCCAGACGCCTAACTTGAGAAAAACTTAGCAAAATAGTCGAAAAAAAGAGACAAAACCGCCCTGGCCGTCCGAAACGACACGCAAACATGCATAATAGCACCAAGATAGGCAATAGACACGCTGTTATAACCGACGGGACTCGATTCGATATATATACGGAGCCCGAAGTTCGAGTCCAGACGCCTAACTTGAGAAAACTTAGCAAAATAGTCAAAAAAGAGACCAAAAACGCCCTTGCCGTCCGAACGACACGCAAAACATGCATAATAGCACCAAGATAGGCAATAGATACGCTATAACCGACGGACTCGATTCGATATACGGAGCCCGAAGTTCGAGTCCCAGACGCCTAACTTGAGAAAACTTAGCAAAATAGTCAAAAAGAGACCAAAAATCGCCTTGGCCGTCCGAACGACACGCAAACACGTATAATAGCACCAAGATAGGCAATAGACACACAGTTATAACCGACGGACTCGATTTCGATATATATGAGCCCGAAGTTCGAGTCCCGTGACGCCTAACTTGAGAAAAACTTAGCAAAATAGTCAAAAAGAGACCAAAACCGCCCCTGGCCGTCTCCGAACGACACAAAAACACGTATAATAGCACCAAGATAGGCAATAGACACGCTGTTATAAACCGACGGACTCGATTTCGATATACGGAGCCCGAAGTTCGAGTCCCAGACGCCTAACTTGAGAAAAACTTAGCAAAATAGTCAAAAAAGAGACCAAAAACCGCCTGGCCGTCCCAAACGACACGCAAACACGTATAATAGCACCAGATAGGCAATAGACACGCATGCTATAACCGACGGACTCGATTTCGATATACTTGAGCCCGAAGTTCGAGTCCCAGACGCCTAACTTGAGAAAAACTTAGCAAAATAGTCAAAAAGAGACCAAAACCGCCCTGGCCGTCCGAACGACACGCAAACATAGCATAATAGCACCAAGATAGGCACATATACACGCTATACAACCGACGGGACTGATTCTCGATATACGGAGCCCGAAGTTCGAGTCCCAGACGCCTAACTTGAGAAAAAACTTAGCAAAATAGTCAAAAAGAGACCAAAAACCGCCCCTGGCCGTCCGAACGACACGCAAAACATATATAATAGCACCAAGATGGCAATAATAGACACACTATATAACCGACGGGACTCGATTCGATATACGGAGCCCGAAGTTCGAGTCCCAGACGCCTAACTTGAGAAAACTTAGCAAAATAGTCAAAAAAGAGACCAAAACGCCCCTGGTCGTCCGAACGACACGCAAACACGTATAATAGCACCAAGATAGGCAATAGACACGTGTTATAACCGACGGACTCGATTTCTATATACGGAGCCCGAAGTTCGAGTCCCAGACGCCTAACTTGAGAAAAACTTAGCAAAATAGTCAAAAAGAGACCAAAACCCGCCTTGGCCGTCCGAACGACACACAAAAACACGTATAATAGCACCAAGATAGGCAATAGACACGCTGCTACAACCGACGGGACTCGATTTCGATATACGGAGCCCGAAGTTCGAGTCCCAGACGCCTAACTTGAGAAAACTTAGCAAAATAGTCAAAAAGAGACCAAAAACCGCCCCTGGTCGTCTCGAACGACACGCAAAATACGCATAATAATAGCATCAAGATAGGCAATAGACACACGCATACATAACCGACGGGACTCGATTTCGATATACGGAGCCCGAAGTTCGAGTCCCAGACGCCTAACTTGAGAAAAACTTAGCAAAATAGTCAAAAAGAGACCAAAAACCGCCTTGGCCGTCCGAACGACACGCAAACATGCATAATAGCACCAAGATAGGCAATAGACACACGCTATAACCGACGGACTCGATTTCGATATACTTGAGCCCGAAGTTCGAGTCCCAGACGCCTAACTTGAGAAAAACTTAGCAAAATAGTCAAAAAAGAGACAAAAACCCCCCTTGGCCGTCCGAACGACACGCAAACACACATAATAGCACCAAGATAGATATATAGACACGCTATAAATCGACGGACTCGATTTCGATATATATTGAGCCCGAAGTTCGAGTCCCAGACGCCTAACTTGAGAAAAAACTTAGCAAAATAGTCAAAAAGAGACCAAAACCGCCCTTGGCCGTCCGAACGACACGCAAACATGTATAATAGCACCAAGATAGGCAATAGACACGCGTTACAACTGACGGACTCGATTTCGATATACGGAGCCCGAAGTTCGAGTCCCATACGCCTAACTTGAGAAAACTTAGCAAAATAGTCAAAAAAGAGACCAAAAACCGCCCCTCCGTCGTCCGAAACGACACGCAAACATGCATAATAGCACCAAGATAGGCAATAGTATACACGCTGTTATAACCGACGGGACTCGATTTCGATATACGGAGCCCGAAGTTCGAGTCCCGTGACGCCTAACTTGAGAAAAACTTAGCAAAATAGTAAAAAAGAGACCAAAAACCGCCTTGGCCGTCTCAACGACACGCAAACATGCATAATAGCACCAAGATAGGCAATATACACGCTGTTATAACCGACGGACTCGATTTCGATATACGGAGCCCGAAGTTCGAGTCCCAGACGCCTAACTTGAGAAAACTTAGCAAAATAGTCAAAAAGAGACCAAAACCGCCTTGGCCGTCTCAAACGACACGCAAACATGTATAATAGCACCAAGATAGGCATAATAGACACATGTTATAACCGACGGGACTCGATTTCGATATATACGGAGCCCGAAGTTCGAGTCCCAGACGCCTAACTTGAGAGAAAAAACTTAGCAAAATAGTAAAAGAGAAAAAGAGACCAAAACCGCCTTGGCCGTCCGAACGACACGCAAACACGCATAATAGCACCAAGATAGGCAATAGACACGCGTTATAACCGACGGGACTCGATTCGATATACGGAGCCCGAAGTTCGAGTCCCAGACGCCTAACTTGAGAAAAACTTAGCAAAATAGTCAAAAAAGAGACCAAAACCGCCTTTGCCGTCTCGAACGACACGCAAACATGTATAATAGCACCGAGATAGGCAATAGACATAATGTTATAACCGACGGGACTCGATTTCGATATATTGAGCCCGAAGTTCGAGTCCCAGACGCCTAACTTGAGAAAAACTTAGCAAAATAGTAATAGTCGAAAAAAGAGACCAAAAACCGCCTTGGCCGTCTCGAAACGACACGCAAAACATGTATAATAGCACCAGATAGGCAATAGACACGCTGCTATAAACCGAATGGGACTCGATTCGATATACGGAGCCCGAAGTTCGAGTCCCAGACGCCTAACTTGAGAAAAACTTAGCAAAATAGTCAAAAAGAGACCAAAACCGCCCCTTGCGTCGTCCGAACGACACGCAAACATGCATAATAGCACCAAGATAGGCAATAGACACGCATGCTATAACCGACGGGACTCGATTTCGATATACGGAGCCCGAAGTTCGAGTCCCAGACGCCTAACTTGAGAAAAACTTAGCAAAATAGTCAAAAAGAGACCAAAACCGCCTGGCCGTCGTCCGAACGACACGCAAACATGCATAATAGCACCAAGATAGGCAATAGACACGCTGTTATAACCGACGGACTCGATTTCGATATACGGAGCCCGAAGTTCGAGTCTCAGACGCCTAACTTGAGAAAAAACTTAGCAAAATAGTCAAAAAAAGAGACCAAAACCGCCTTGGCCGTCTCGAACGACACGCAAACATGCATAATAGCACCAAGATAGGCAATATATACGCGTTATAACCGACGGGACTCGATTTCGATATACGGAGCCCGAAGTTCGAGTCCCGTGACGCCTAACTTGAGAAAACTTAGCAAAATAGTCAAAAAAGAGACCAAAAAAACCCTGGCCGTCTCGAACGACACGCAAAAACACGTATAATAGCACCAAGATAGGCAATAGACACATATATAACCGATGGGACTCGATTTCGATATACTTGAGCCCGAAGTTCGAGTCCCAGACGCCTAACTTGAGAAAAACTTAGCAAAATAGTCAAAAAGAGACCAAAAAACCGCCTTGGCCGTCCGAACGACACGCGCAAACACGCATAATAGCAAGCAGATAGGCAGGTACATAGACATAACATTATAACCGACGGACTCTCGATTATATATACGGAGCCCGAAGTTCGAGTCCGTGACGCCTAACTTGAGAAAACTTAGCAAAATAGTCAAAAAAAGAGACCAAAACCGCCTTGGTCGTCTCGAACGACACGCAAACATGTATAATAGCACACAAGAGCAATAGATAGACATGCTATAAAACGACGGGACTCGATTCGATATACGGAGCCCGAAGTTCGAGTCCCAGACGCCTAACTTGAGAAAACTTAGCAAAATAGTCAAAAAAGAGACAAAAATCCCCTGGTCGTCCGAACGACACGCAAAACATGCATAATAGCACCACAGATAGGCAATAGACACGCTGTTATAACCGACGGACTCGATTCGATATAATGAGCCCGAAGTTCGAGTCCCGACGCCTAACTTGAGAAAAAACTTAGCAAAATAGTCAAAAAAGAGACCAAAATCCCCCCTGGTCGTCTCGAACGACACGCAAAACATATAATAATAGCACCAAGATAGGCAATAGACATATTATACTATAACCGACGGACTCGATTCGATATACTTGAGCCCGAAGTTCGAGTCCCAGACGCCTAACTTGAGAAAAAACTTAGCAAAAAATAGTCAAAAAGAGACCAAAACCGCCCCCATCGTCTCAACGACACGCAAAACATGCATAATAGCACCAGATAGGCAATAGACACGTTATAAACCGACGGACTCGATTTCGATATATACGGAGCCCGAAGTTCGAGTCCCAGACGCCTAACTTGAGAAAAACTTAGCAAAATAGTCAAAAAGAGACCAAAACCGCCTTGGCCGTCCGAACGACACGCAAAAACATACGCATAATAGCACCAAGATAGGCAATAGACACATGTTACTATAACCGACGGGACTCGATTTCGATATACGGAGCCCGAAGTTCGAGTCCTCAGACGCCTAACTTGAGAAAAAACTTAGCAAAATAGTCAAAAAGAGACCAAAACCGCCTTGGCCGTCTAAACGACACGCAAAATATGCATAATAGCACCAGATAGGCAATAGACAGACATGTTATAACCGACGGGACTCGATTTCGATATACGGAGCCCGAAGTTCGAGTCCCAGACGCCTAACTTGAGAAAACTTAGCAAAATAGTCAAAAAGAGACCAAAAATCGCCCTGGCCGTCTCGAACGACACGCAAACATGCATAATAGCAAGATCAGATAGGCAATAGACACGCGTTATAACCGACGGGACTCGATTTCGATATACGGAGCCCGAAGTTCGAGTCCCAGACGCCTAACTTGAGAAAACTTAGCAAAATAGTCAAAAAGAGACCAAAACCGCCCCTTGGCCGTCTCGAACGACACGCAAACACGTATAATAGCACAAGATAGGCAATAGATACGTTATAATAACCGACGGACTCGATTTTATATATACGGAGCCCGAAGTTCGAGTCCGTGACGCCTAACTTGAGAAAAACTTAGCAAAATAGTCGTAAAAAGAGACAAAAATCGCGCCTTGGCCGTCTCCAAACGACACGCAAAAACACGCATAATAGCACCAAGATGGCAATAGACACGTTATAACCGACGGGACTCGATTTCGATATACGGAGCCCGAAGTTCGAGTCCCGTGACGCCTAACTTGAGAAAAACTTAGCAAAATAGTCAAAAAAGAGACCAAAACCGCCCCGGCCGTCCGAACGACACGCAAAACATGTATAATAGCACCAAGATAGGCAATAGACACGCTGTTATATAACCGACGGGACTCGATTTCGATATATACGGAGCCCGAAGTTCGAGTCCCAGACGCCTAACTTGAGAGAAAACTTAGCAAAATAGTCAAAAAAGAGACCAAAACCGCCTTGGCCGTCCGAACGACACGCAAAACATGTATAATAGCACCAAGATAGGCAATAGACACGTTATAAACCGACGGGACTCGATTCGATATATGAGCCCGAAGTTCGAGTCCCAGACGCCTAACTTGAGAAAACTTAGCAAAAATAGTCAAAAAAAGAGACCAAAATCGCCTTGGCCGTCCGAACGACACACAAAAAAACATGTATAATAGCACCAAGATAGGCAATAGACACATGTTATAACCGACGGACTCTCGATTTCGATATACGGAGCCCGAAGTTCGAGTCCCGTGACGCCTAACTTGAGAAAAACTTAGCAAAATAGTCAAAAAAGAGAGACCAAAATCCGCCTTGGCCGTCCGAACGACACGCAAAACATGTATAATAGCACCAAGATAGGCAATAGACACACGTTATAACCGACGGGACTCGATTTCGATATACGGAGCCCGAAGTTCGAGTCCCAGACGCCTAACTTGAGAAAACTTAGCAAAATAGTCAAAAAAAGAGACCAAAAATCGCCCTATTCGTCCGAACGACACGCAAACATGCATAATAAGCACCAAGATAGGCAATAGACACGCATGTTATAACCGACGGACTCGATTCGATATACGGAGCCCGAAGTTCGAGTCCCGTGACGCCTAACTTGAGAAAAACTTAGCAAAATAGTCAAAAAAGAGACCAAAATCGCCCCTTGTCCGTCTCGAACGACACGCAAACATGTATATAATAGCACCAAGATAGGCAATAGACACGCGTTATAACCGACGGACTCGATTTCGATATACGGAGCCCGAAGTTCGAGTCCCGTGACGCCTAACTTGAGAAAAAACTTAGCAAAATAGTCAAAAAGAGACCAAAATCGCCCTTGCCGTCTCGAACGACACGCAAACACATGCATAATAGCACAAGATAGGCAATAGACACATGTTACAACCGACGGGACTCGATTTCGATATACGGAGCCCGAAGTTCGAGTCCCAGACGCCTAACTTGAGAAAAACTTAGCAAAATAGTCAAAAAGAGACCAAAAACCGCCCCATGGTCGTCTCGAACGACACGCAAACATGTATAATAATAGCACCAAGATAGGCAATAGTACACACGTTACAACCGACGGGGACTCGATTCGATATATACGGAGCCCGAAGTTCGAGTCCCGTGACGCCTAACTTGAGAAAAACTTAGCAAAATAGTCAAAAAGAGACCAAAACCCCCCCCTGTCCGTCTCGAACGACACGCAAACATATATATAATAGCACAAGATAGGCAATATACACGCTATTATAACCGACGGGACTCGATTCGATATATATACGGAGCCCGAAGTTCGAGTCTCAGACGCCTAACTTGAGAAAACTTAGCAAAATATAGTCAAAAAAGAGACCAAAACACCCCTGGCCGTCTCAACGACACGCAAACACGTATAATAGCACCAAGATAGGCAATAGACACGTGTTAAACCGACGGACTCGATTCGATATACGGAGCCCGAAGTTCGAGTCCCAGACGCCTAACTTGAGAAAAACTTAGCAAAATAGTCAAAAAGAGACCAAAAATCCCTTGGTCGTCTCGAACGACACGCAAACACGCATAATAATAGCACCAAGATAGGCAATGTACACACGTTATAACCGACGGACTCGATTTCATATATACGGAGCCCGAAGTTCGAGTCCCGACGCCTAACTTGAGAAAAACTTAGCAAAATAGTCAAAAAGAGACCAAAACCGCCCCTGTCCGTCTCGAACGACACACGCAAACATGTATAATAGCACAAGATAGGCAATAGACACGTTATATAAACCGACGGGACTCGATTTCGATATACGGAGCCCGAAGTTCGAGTCCCAGACGCCTAACTTGAGAAAAACTTAGCAAAATAGTCAAAAAAAGAGACCAAAACCGCCCCTTGGCCGTCTCGAACGACACGCAAACATGCATAATAGCACCAAGATAGGCAATATACACACGTTATAACCGACGGACTCGATTCGATATACGGAGCCCGAAGTTCGAGTCCCAGACGCCTAACTTGAGAAAACTTAGCAAAATAGTCGAAAAAAAGAGACCAAAATCACCCCTGGTCGTCCGAACGACACGCAAACATGTATAATAGCACCAAGATAGGCAATAGACACGCGTTATAACCGACGGACTCGATTTCATATATACGGAGCCCGAAGTTCGAGTCCCGTGACGCCTAACTTGAGAAAACTTAGCAAAAAATAGTCAAAAAGAGACCAAAATCGCCTTGGCCGTCTCGAACGACACGCAAACACATATAATAATAGCACCAAGATAGGCAATAGACACGCGTTATAACCGACGGACTCGATTTCGATATACGGAGCCCGAAGTTCGAGTCCCAGACGCCTAACTTGAGAAAACTTAGCAAAATAGTCAAAAAGAGACCAAAAACCGCCCTTGGCCGTCTCGAACGACACGCAAAACATGTATAATAAGCAGCACCAAGATAGGCAATAGACACACGTTATAACCGACGGACTCGATTTCGATATACGGAGCCCGAAGTTCGAGTCCCAGACGCCTAACTTGAGAAAACTTAGCAAAATAGTCAAAAAAGAGACCAAAACCCCTTGGCCGTCTCAAACGACACGCAAAACACATAATAATAGCACCAAGATAGGTAATAGACACACGTTATAACCGACGGGACTCGATTTTCGATATACGGAGCCCGAAGTTCGAGTCCCAGACGCCTAACTTGAGAAAACTTAGCAAAATAGTCGAAAAAGAGACCAAAACCCCCCCGGCCGTCCGAACGACACGCAAAACACGTATAATAGCACCAAGATAGGCAATAGACACGCTATATTATAACCGACGGGACTCGATTCCGATATACGGAGCCCGAAGTTCGAGTCCAGACGCCTAACTTGAGAAAACTTAGCAAAATAATAAAAAAAGAGACCAAAACCGCCCTGCCGTCTCGAACGACACGCAAACACGTATAATAGCACCAAGATAGGCAATAGACACGCGTTATAACCGACGGGACTCGATTCGATATACGGAGCCCGAAGTTCGAGTCCCAGACGCCTAACTTGAGAAAAAACTTAGCAAAATAGTCAAAAAGAGACCAAAAATCGCCTTTGGCCGTCGAACGACACGCAAACACGCATAATAGCACCAAGATAGGCAATAGACACGCATGTTATAACCGACGGGACTCGATTTCGATATATACGAGAGCTCGAAGTTCGAGTCCCATACGCCTAACTTGAGAAAACTTAGCAAAATAGTCAAAAAAGAGACCAAAAACCGCCCTGGTCGTCCGAACGACACGCAAACACAGACAATAGCACCGCATAG
Source organism: Panax ginseng (assembly GCA_020205605.1). NCBI lineage: Eukaryota > Viridiplantae > Streptophyta > Magnoliopsida > Apiales > Araliaceae > Panax > Panax ginseng. The sequence continues at coordinate 56,717,688 of CM035142.1, forward strand.
GCAATAGACACGCGTTACAACTGACGGGACTCGATTTCGATATACGGAGCCCGAGTTCGAGTCCCATACGCCTAACTTGAGAAAACTTAGCAAAATAGTAAAAAAAAGAGACCAAAACCGCCCCTTTGCCGTCGTCCAACGACACGCAAACATGCATAATAGCAATCAAGATAGGCAATAGACACGCGTTATAACCGACGGACTCGATTTCGATATACGGAGCCCGAAGTTCGAGTCCCGTGACGCCTAACTTGAGAAAACTTAGCAAAATAGTCAAAAAAGAGACCAAAACCGCCCTTGGTCGTCCAAACACGACACGCAAACATGCATAATAGCACCAGATAGGCAATAGACATATGTTATAACCGACGGACTCGATTTCGATATACGGAGCCCGAAGTTCGAGTCCCAGACGCCTAACTTGAGAAAACTTAGCAAAATAGTCAAAAAGAGACCAAAATCGCCCTGGCCGTCATTCGAACGACACAAAAAACACATATAATAGCACCAAGATAGGCAATAGACACGCTGTTATAACCGACGGGACTCGATTCGATATACGGAGCCCGAAGTTCGAGTCCCAGACGCCTAACTTGAGAAAAACTTAGCAAAATAGTAAAAAAAGAGACCAAAACCGCCTTGGCCGTCTCGAACGACACGCAAAAACACGCATAATAATAGCACAAGATAGGCAATAGACACGTTGTTATAACCGACGGACTCGATTCGATATACGGAGCCCGAAGTTCGAGTCCCAGACGCCTAACTTGAGAAAACTTAGCAAAATAGTAAAAAAGAGACCAAAACCGCCCCCATGGCCGTCTCGAACGACACGCAAACATGTATATAATAGCACCAGATAGGCAATAGACACGTTATAACCGACGGGACTCGATTTCGATATACGGAGCCCGAAGTTCGAGTCCCGTGACGCCTAACTTGAGAAAAACTTAGCAAAATAGTCAAAAAGAGACCAAAAACCGCCTTGGTCGTCCGAACGACACGCAAAACACGTATAATAGCACCAAGATAGGCAATAGACACGCTGTTACAACCGACGGGACTCGATTTCGATATACGAGAGCCCGAAGTTCGAGTCCCGTGACGCCTAACTTGAGAAAAACTTAGCAAAATAGTCAAAAAGAGACCAAAAAACCCCTGTCCGTCGTCCGAACGACACGCAAAACATGTATAATAGCACCAGATAGGCATATAGACACACTGTTATATAACCGACGGGACTCGATTTCGATATACGGAGCCCGAAGTTCGAGTCCAGACGCCTAACTTGAGAAAACTTAGCAAAATAGTCAAAAAAGAGACAAAAACCCCCCTGGTCGTCTCGAACGACACGCAAACATGTATAATAGCACCAAGATAGGCAATAGACACGACACGCGCTATAACCGACGGACTCGATTCGATATATTTGAGCCCGAAGTTCGAGTCCTCAGACGCCTAACTTGAGAGAAAACTTAGCAAAATAGTCAAAAAGAGACCAAAACCGCCTTGGCCGTCCGAACGACACGCAAAACATGCATAATAGCACCAAGATAGGCAATAGACACGCTATACCGACGACGGGACTCGATTCGATATACGGAGCCCGAAGTTCGAGTCCCAGACGCCTAACTTGAGAAAACTTAGCAAAATAGTCAAAAAAGAGACCAAAATCGCCCCCTGGCCGTCTCGAACGACACGCAAACATGCATAATAATAGCACCAGATAGGCAATAGACACGCTGTTATAAACCGACGGACTCGATTTCGATATACGGAGCCCGAAGTTCGAGTCCCGTGACGCCTAACTTGAGAAAAAACTTAGCAAAATAGTCAAAAAAGAGACCAAAATCGCCTTGGCCGTCTCGAACGACACGCAAAAACATGTATAAATAGCACCAAGATAGGCAATAGACACGCGTTATAACTGACGGGACTCGATTTCGATATACGGAGCCCGAGTTCGAGTCCCGTACGCCTAACTTGAGAAAACTTAGCAAAATAGTCAAAAAAGAGACAAAAAACCGCCTTGGCCGTCCGAACGACACGCAAACACGTATAATAGCACCAAGATAGGCAATAGACACATGTTATAACCGACGGACTCGATTCATATATACGGAGCCCGAAGTTCGAGTCCCAGACGCCTAACTTGAGAAAACTTAGCAAAATAGTCAAAAAGAGACCAAAAAACCGCCCTGGTCCGTCAAACGACACGCAAACATGTATAATAGCACCAAGATAGGCAATAGACACGCTGTTATAACCGACGGGACTCGATTCCGATATACGGAGCCCGAAGTTCGAGTCCCCAGACGCCTAACTTGAGAGAAAACTTAGCAAAATAGTCAAAAAGAGACCAAAACCGCCCTTGGCCGTCCGAACGACACGCAAAAACATGTATAATAGCACCAAGAGATAGGCAATAGACACACGTTATTATAACCGACGGACTCGATTTCGATATACGGAGCCCGAAGTTCGAGTCCCAGACGCCTAACTTGAGAAAACTTAGCAAAATAGTCAAAAAGAGACCAAAACCGCCCTTGGCCGTCTCGAACGACACGCAAAACATGTATAATAGCACCAAGATAGGCAATAGTACACACGTTGTTACAACCGACGGACTCGATTTCGATATACGAGAGCCCGAAGTTCGAGTCCCTCCAGACGCCTAACTTGAGAAAACTTAGCAAAATAGTCAAAAAAAGAGACCAAAAACCGCCCGGTCGTCCGAACGACACGCAAAACATGTATAATAGCACCAAGATAGGCAATAGACACACGCTACGTTATAACCCGACGGGACTCGATTTCGATATACGGAGCCCGAAGTTCGAGTCCCAGACGCCTAACTTGAGAAAACTTAGCAAAATAGTCAAAAAGAGACCAAAACCGCCCCTTGGCCGTCCGAACGACACGCAAAACACGTATAATAGCACCAAGATAGGCAAATAGACACGCGTTATAACCGACGGACTCGATTCTCGATATACGGAGCCCGAAAGTTCGAGTCCCAGACGCCTAACTTGAGAAAACTTAGCAAAATAGTCAAAAAGAGACCAAAACCGCCTGGCCGTCGTCCGAAACGACACGCAAAACATGTATAATAGCACCGCATAGGCAATAGACATATACGTTATAACCGACGGACTCGATTTCGATATACGGAGAGCCGAAGTTCGAGTCCCAGACGCCTAACTTGAGAAAACTTAGCAAAATAGTCAAAAAGAGACCAAAATCGCCTTGGCCGTCTCTAAACGACACGCAAAACATGTATAATAGCACCAAGATAGGCAATAGACACATGTTATAACCGACGGACTCGATTTCGATATACGGAGCCCGAAGTTCGAGTCCCAGACGCCTAACTTGAGAAAAAACTTAGCAAAATAGTCAAAAAGAGACCAAAAATCGCCCCTGTCGTCTCAAACGACACGCAAACACATATAATAGCACCAGATAGGCAATAGACACGCGTTATAACCGACGGACTCGATTTCGATATACGGAGCCCGAAGTTCGAGTCCCAGACGCCTAACTTGAGAAAACTTAGCAAAATAGTCAAAAAGAGACCAAAACCGCCCCTTGTCGTCTCTCGAACGACACGCAAACATGCATAATAGCACCACCGATAGGCAATAGACACGCTCGTTATAAACGACGGGACTCGATTTCGATATACGGAGCCCGAAGTTCGAGTCCCGTGACGCCTAACTTGAGAAAACTTAGCAAAATAGTCAAAAAGAGACCAAAACCACCCCTTGGTCGTCTCCGAACGACACGCAAACACGCATAATAGCACCAAGATAGGCAATAGTACACACGCTGTTATAACCGATGGGACTCGATTTCGATATATACGGAGCCCGAAGTTCGAGTCCCAGACGCCTAACTTGAGAAAACTTAGCAAAATAGTCAAAAAGAGACCAAAACCGCCTGGCCGTCTCGAACGACACGCAAAAACACGCATAATAGCACCAGAGATAGGCAATAGACACGCGCTATAAACCGACGGACTCGATTCTCGAATATACGGAGCCCGAAGTTCGAGTCCCAGACGCCTAACTTGAGAAAAACTTAGCAAAATATGTAAAAAAGAGACCAAAAATCGCCCCTTGGCCGTCCGAACGACACGCAAACACGTATAAATAGCACCCAGATAGGCAATAGACACGTGTTATAAACCGACGGACTCGATTTCGATATATACGGAGCCCGAAGTTCGAGTCCCAGACGCCTAACTTGAGAAAAACTTAGCAAAATAGTCAAAAAAGAGACCAAAATCGCCCCTGGCCGTCTCAACGACACGCAAACACGTATAATAGCACCAATCAAGATAGGCAATAGACACGCTATTATAACCGACGGACTCGATTTCGATATACGGAGCCCGAAGTTCGAGTCCCAGACGCCTAACTTGAGAAAAAACTTAGCAAAATAGTCAAAAAGAGACCAAAACCGCCCCTGGCCGTCTCAAACGACACGCAAACATGTATAATAGCACCAAGATAGGCAATAGACACGCTGTTATAACCGATGGGACTCGATTTCGATATACGGAGCCCGAAGTTCGAGTCCCAGACGCCTAACTTGAGAAAACTTAGCAAAATAGTCAAAAAAGAGACCAAAAATCGCCCTTCGTCTCGAACGACACGCAAAACATGCATAATAGCACCGCAGAGGCATAATAGACACATATGCTATAACCGACGGGACTCGATTCGATATACGGAGCCCGAAGTTCGAGTCCCAGACGCCTAACTTGAGAAAAACTTAGCAAAATAGTCAAAAAGAGACCAAAACCGCCCTTGGCCGTCTCGAACGACACGCAAAACACGCATAATAGCACCAAGATAGGCAATAGACACATGTTATAACCGACGGACTCGAATTTCATATATACGGAGCCCGAAGTTCGAGTCCCAGACGCCTAACTTGAGAAAACTTAGCAAAATAGTCAAAAAAGAGACCAAAAATCCCCTTATCGTCCGAAACGACACGCAAACAAACATGTATAATAGCACCAAGATAGGCAATAATACACGCGTTATAACCGACGGGACTCGATTTCGATATATACGGAGCCTCGAAGTTCGAGTCCCAGACGCCTAACTTGAAAAAACTTAGCAAAATAGTCAAAAAAGAGACCAAAACCGCCTTGGCCATCCTAAACGACACGCAAACATACGTATAATAGCACCAGATAGGCAATAGACACGTTATAACCGACGGACTCGATTTCGATATACGGAGCCCGAAGTTCGAGTCCCCAGACGCCTAACTTGAGAAAAACTTAGCAAAATAGTCAAAAAAGAGACCAAAAAACCGCCTTTGGCCGTCCGAACGACACGCAAACATGTATAATAGCACCAAGATAGGCAATAGTATACACGTTATAACCGACGGGACTCGATTTCGATATACGGAGCCCGAAGTTCGAGTCCCGTGACGCCTAACTTGAGAAAACTTAGCAAAATAGTCAAAAAGAGACCAAAATCGCCCGCCTTGTCCCTCAACGACACGCAAAACATATATAATAGCACCAAGATAGGCAATAGACACGCGTTATAACCGACGGGACTCGATTTCGATATATATACGGAGCCCGAAGTTCGAGTCCCAGACGCCTAACTTGAGAAAACTTAGCAAAATAGTCGTAAAAAGAGACCAAAACCGCCCCCTCGTCCGAACGACACGCAAAACATGTATATAATAGCACCAGATAGGCAATAGACATATGTTACATTATAACCGACGGGACTCGATTCGATATACTTGAGCCCGAAGTTCGAGTCCCAGACGCCTAACTTGAGAAAAACTTAGCAAAAATAGTCAAAAAGAGACCAAAAATCGCCCCGGCCGTCTCGAACGACACGCAAACATGTATAATAGCACCAAGATAGGCAATAGACACACGTTATAACCGACGGACTCGATTTCGATATACGGAGCCCGAAGTTCGAGTCCCAGACGCCTAACTTGAGAAAAAACTTAGCAAAATAGTCGAAAAAGAGACAAAAAATCGCCCTGGCCGTCTTCAACGACACGCAAACATACGCATAATAGCACCAAGATAGGCAATAGACATATGCGTTATAAACCGACGGACTCGATTCGATATATACGAGAGCTCGAAGTTCGAGTCCCAGACGCCTAACTTGAGAAAACTTAGCAAAATAGTCTAAAAAAGAGACCAAAAACGCCCGTCGTCTCGAACGACACGCAAAACATGTATAATAGCACCAAGATAGGCAATAGACACGTTGTTATAAACCGACGGACTCGATTTATATATACGGAGCCCGAAGTTCGAGTCCCAGACGCCTAACTTGAGAAGAAACTTAGCAAAATAGTCAAAAAGAGACCAAAAACCGCCCTGGTCGTCGTCTGAACGACACGCAAACACGTATAATAGCACCAAGATAGGCAATAGACACGCTGTTATAACCGACGGACTCGATTCTCGATATACGGAGCCCGAAGTTCGAGTCCCAGACGCCTAACTTGAGAAAACTTAGCAAAATAGTCGTAAAAAGAGACCAAAATCGCCCCTGGCCGTCCGAACGACACGCAAACACGCATAATAGCACCAGATAGGCAATAGACACACGTTACAACCGACGGACTCGATTTCGATATACGGAGCCCGAAGTTCGAGTCCCAGACGCCTAACTTGAGAAAAACTTAGCAAAATAGTCGAAAAAGAGACCAAAAATCGCCCTTGGCCGTCCGAACGACACGCAAACATGCATAATAGCACACAAGATAGGCAATAGACACGTGCATAACCGACGGACTCGATTTCGATATACGGAGCCCGAAGTTCGAGTCCCAGACGCCTAACTTGAGAAAACTTAGCAAAATAGTCAAAAAGAGACCAAAAATCGCCTGTGGCCGTCTCAACGACACGCAAAAACATAATAATAGCACCGTGATAGGCAATAGATACACGTTATAACCGACGGACTCGATTCCATATATACGGAGCCCGAAGTTCGAGTCCCGTGACGCCTAACTTGAGAAAAAACTTAGCAAAATAGTCAAAAAGAGACCAAAATCGCCTGGCCGTCTCGAAACGACACGCAAACATGCATAATAATAGCACCAAGATAGGCAAATAGACACGCGTTATAACCGACGGGACTCGATTTCGATATACGGAGCCCGAAGTTCGAGTCTCGTACGCCTAACTTGAGAAAACTTCGCAAAATAGTCAATAAACAGACCAAAAACCGCCCCGGGCGTCCAAACGACACGCAAACACGCGCATAATAGCACCAAGATAGGCAATAGACATACGCTATAACCGATGGGACTCGATTTCGATATACTTGAGCTCGAAGTTCGAGTCCCAGACGCCTAACTTGAGAAAACTTAGCAAAATAGTCAAAAAGAGACAAAACCGCCCTGGCCGTCTCGAACGACACACAAAAACATGTATAATAGCACCAAGATAGGCAATAGACACGCGTTATAACCGACGGACTCGATTCCGATATACGGAGCCCGAAGTTCGAGTCCGTGACGCCTAACTTGAGAAAAACTTAGCAAAATAGTCGAAAAAGAGACCAAAACCGCCCTGGCCGTCCGAAACGACACGCAAACATGTATAATAGCACCAAGATAGGCAATAGACACGCTGTTATAACCGACGGGACTCGATTCGATATACGGAGCCCGAAGTTCGAGTCCCAGACGCCTAACTTGAGAAAAACTTAGCAAAATAGTCAAAAAGAGACCAAAATCGCCTTCCTGGCCGTCCGAACGACACGCAAAACATGCATAATAGCACCAAGATAGGCAATAGACACGTGTATAAACGACGGGACTTCAATTCATATATACGGAGCCCGAAGTTCGAGTCCCAGACGCCTAACTTGAGAAAACTTAGCAAAATAGTCAAAAAGAGACCAAAACCGCCTGTGGCCGTCCGAATGACACGCAAACACGTATAATAGCACCAAGATAGGCAATAGACACACTGTTATAACCGACGACGGACTCGATTCGATATACGGAGCTCGAAGTTCGAGTCCGTGACGCCTAACTTGAGAAAAACTTAGCAAAATAGTCAAAAAGAGACCAAAATCGCCTTTGGGTCGTCGAACGACACGCAAACATGCATAATAGCACCAAGATAGGCAATAGACACGCTGCTATAACCGACGGACTCGATTTCGATATATGAGCTCGAAGTTCGAGTCCCGTGACGCCTAACTTGAGAAAACTTAGCAAAATAGTCAAAAAGAGACCAAAACCGCCCTGGCCGTCCAACGACACGCAAACATGTATAATAGCACAAGATAGGCAATAGACACACGTTATAACCGACGGGACTCGATTCGATATACGGAGCCCGAAGTTCGAGTCCCAGACGCCTAACTTGAGAAAAAACTTAGCAAAATAGTCAAAAAAGAGACCAAAATCGCCCTTGGCCGTCCCGAACGACACGCAAACATGTATAATAGCACCAAGATAGGCAATAGACACGCGTTACAACCGACGGGACTCGATTTCGATATATGAGCCCGAAGTTCGAGTCCCGTGACGCCTAACTTGAGAAAAACTTAGCAAAATAGTGAAAAAGAGACCAAAATCCGCCCCGGCCGTCTCAACGACACGCAAAACACGCATAATAGCATCAAGATAGGCAATAGACACGCTGTTATAACCGACGGGACTCGATTCATATATACGGAGCCCGAAGTTCGAGTCCCGTGACGCCTAACTTGAGAAAACTTAGCAAAATAGTCAAAAAGAGACCAAAAATCGCCCTGGCCGTCCGAACGACACGCAAAATACATAGACAATAGCACCAAGATAGGCAATAGACACACGTTATAACCGACGGGACTCGATTTCGATATACGGAGCCCGAAGTTCGAGTCCCAGACGCCTAACTTGAGAAAACTTAGCAAAATAGTCAAAAAGAGACCAAAACCGCCTTGGCGTCGTCTCGAATCGAACGACACGCAAAACATGTATAATAGCACAAGATAGGCAATAGACATACGTGTTACAACCCGACGGACTCGATTTCGATATACGGAGCCCGAAGTTCGAGTCCCAGACGCCTAACTTGAGAAAACTTAGCAAAATAGTCAAAAAGAGACCAAAAACTCGCCCTGGCCGTCCGAATGACACGCAAACATGCATAATAGCACCAAGATAGGCATAGATATACACGTGCTATAACCGATGGGACTCGATTCGATATACGGAGCCCGAAGTTCGAGTCTCAGACGCCTAACTTGAGAAAAACTTAGCAAAATAGTCAAAAAAAGAGACCAAAACCGCCTTACCGTCCGTCCGAACGACACGCAAAACACGCATAATAGCACCAAGATAGGCAATAGACACGCGTTATAACCGACGTGACTCGATTTCGATATACGAGCCCCGAAGTTCGAGTCCCGACGCCTAACTTGAGAAAACTTAGCAAAATATAAAAAGAGACCAAAACCGCCTTGGCCGTCGTCCAACGACACGCAAAACATGCATAATAGCACCAAGATAGGCAATAGACACACGCTATAACCGACGGACTCGATTCCGATATACTTGAGCCCGAAGTTCGAGTCTCAGACGCCTAACTTGAGAGAAAACTTAGCAAAATAGTCAAAAAGAGACCAAAACCGCCCTTGGTCGTCTCGAATGACACGCAAAACATGCATAATAGCACCGATAGGCAATAGACACATGCTATAACCGATGGGACTCGATTTCGATATACGGAGCCTCGAAGTTCGAGTCCCAGACGCCTAACTTTGAGAAAACTTAGCAAAATAGTCAAAAAAGAGACAAAAACGCCCCTGGCCGTCTCGAACGACACGCAAACACGCAATAATAGCACCAAGATAGGCAATAGATACACGTTATATAACCGATGGGACTCGATTCCATATATACTGAGCCCGAAGTTCGAGTCCCAGAGACGCCTAACTTGAGAAAACTTAGCAAAATAGTTGAAAAGAGACCAAAAACGCCTCTGGCCGTCTAAACGACACGCAAAACATGCATAATAGCACCAAGATAGGCAATAGACACACGTTATAACCGACGGACTCGATTTCGATATATACTGAGCCCGAAGTTCGAGTCTCAGACGCCTAACTTGAGAAAACTTAGCAAAATAGTCAAAAAGAGACCAAAACCGCCTTGGCCGTCCGAACGACACGCAAACATGCATAATAGCACCAAGATAGGCAATGTACACGCTGTTATAACCGATGGGACTCGATTTTCGATATACGGAGCCCGAGTTCGAGTCCCGTACGCCTAACTTGAGAAAACATAGCAAAATAGTCGAAAAAGAGACCAAAAACCGCCCCGGTCGTCCGAACGACACGCAAACACAGACAATAGCACCACATAGGCAATAGACACGCGTTACAACTGATGGGACTCGATTTCGATATACGGAGCCCGAGTTCGAGTCCCGTACGCCTAACTTGAGAAAACTTAGCAAAATAGTCGAAAAAGAGACCAAAAACCCGCCCTTTGGCCGTCCGAACGACACGCAAACATGTATAATAGCACCAAGATAGGCAATAGACACATGTTATAACCGACGGACTCGATTTTGATATATACGGAGCCCGAAGTTCGAGTCCCAGACGCCTAACTTGAGAAAAACTTAGCAAAATAGTCAAAAAGAGACCAAAACCGCCCCATCGTCGTCCAAACGACACGCAAAACATGTATAATAGCACCAAGATAGGCAATAGACACGTGCTACAACTGAGGGGACTCGATTTTAATATACGGAGCCCGAGTTCGTGTCCCGTATGCCTAACTTGAGAAAACTTAGCAAAATAGTCAAAAAAGAGACCAAAACCGCCTTGGTCCGTCCGAACGACACGCAAACACGTATAATAGCACCAAGATAGGCAATAGACACGTGTTACAACCGACGGACTCGATTTCGATATACGGAAGCCCGAAGTTCGAAGTCTCAGACGCCTAACTTGAGAAAACTTAGCAAAATAGTCAAAAAGAGACCAAAAACCGCCTTGGCCGTCCGAAAGACACGCAAACACGCATAATAGCACCAAGATAGGCAATAGACACGCATATAAACCGACGGGACTCGAATTCGATACGGAGCCCGAAGTTCGAGTCCCGTGACGCCTAACTTGAGAAAACTTAGCAAAATATAGTCAAAAAGAGACCAAAAATGCCTAAGGTCGTTTGAACGACACGCAAACACGTATAATAAGCACCACCACATAGGCAATAGACACTTTACAACCGACGGACTCGATTTCGATATACGGAGCCCGAAGTTCGAGTCCCAGACGCCTAACTTGAGAAAACTTAGCAAAATAGTCAAAAAAGAGACAAAAACCGCCTTGGCCGTCTCTAATGACACGCAAAACTAAATAATAGCAATCAAGATAGGTAATAGACACATGTTACAACCGACGGACTCGATTTCTATATACGGAGCCCAGGTTCGAGTCCCAGACGCCTAACTTGAGAAAACTTAGCAAAATAGTTGAAAAAGAGACCAAAAACCGCCCTTGGCCGTCTCGAACGACACGCAAACATGTATAATAATAGCACCAAGATAGGAAATAGACACGCTGCTACATTTGATGGGACTCGATTCGATATACTTGAGCCCGAAGTTCGAGTCCCGTGACGCCTAACTTGAGAAAACTTAGTAAAATAGTCAAAAAGAGACCAAAATAGCCCCTTCGGCCGTCCAAACGACACGCAAAACACGTATAATAGCACCAAGATAGGCAATAGACATAATGTTATAACCGACGGACTCGATTTTGATATAAGGAGCCCGAAGTTCGAGAGTCCCAGACGCCTAACTTGAGAAAAACTTAGCAAAATAGTCAAAAAAAGAGACCAAAACACCGCCCCCATCCGCTCTAACGACACACACAAAAACACAAATAATAGCACCACATAAGCAATATACACGCTGCTATAACCGATGGGACTCGATTTTGATATACTTGAGCTCAAGTTCGAGTCCTCAGACGCCTAACTTGAGAAAACTTAGCAAAATAGTCAAAAAGAGACCAAAACCGCCTTTGGTCATCTCTAAACCAACACGCAAACACGCATAATAGCATCAAGATAGGCAATATAGACGCGCGTTACAACCGAATGTGACTCGATTCGATGATATATGGAGCCCGAAGTTCGAGTCCCAGACGCCTAACTTGAGAAAACTTAGCAAAATAGTCAAAAAGAGACCAAAAATAAATTTTGGCCGTCCGAATGACACGCAAACACGTATAATAGCACCAAGATAGGCAATAGACACACGTTGTTATAACCGACGGACTCGATTCCAATATACGGAGCCCGAAGTTCGAGTCTCAGACGCCTAACTTGAGAAAAACTTAGCAAAATAGTCAAAAAGAGACCAAAAACCGCCTCCGTCTCGAAAAGACAATGCAAACACGTATAATAGCACCAGATAGATAGCAATAGATACACGTTATAACCGATGGGACTCGATTCTAATATACGGAGCTCGAAGTTCGAGTCACGACGCCTAACTTGAGAAAAAACTTAGCAAAATAGTTGAAAAAGAGACCAAAAACCGCCTTGGCCGTCCGAATGAAACGCAAAACATGTATAATAGCACCAAGATAGGCAATAGACACACACGCTACAACTAACGGGACTCGATTCCAATATACTGAGCTCCGAAGTTCGAGTCCCAGACGCCTAACTTGAGAAAACTTAGCAAAATAGTCGAAAAAGAGACCAAAACCTCCCTGGCCAGTCAAACGACACGCAAAACATGCATAATAGCAATCAGATAGGCAATAAACACACGTTATAACCGATGGGACTCGATTTCGATATACGGAGCCCGAAGTTCGAGTCCCGTGACGCCTAACTTTGAAAAACTTAGCAAAATAGTCGAAAAAAGAGACCAAAATCGCCTGTGTCGTCTCGAACGACACGCAAATATGTATAATAGCAATCATAGGTAATAGACATGCATTACAACCGACGGGACTCAATTTTCGATATACTGAGAGCCCGAAGTTCGAGTCCCAGACGCCTAACTTGAGAAAACTTAGCAAAATAGTCAAAAAGAGACCAAAACCACCCTTTATCGTCCCGGTCGTCTGAACGATACGCAAACTCAGATAATAGCACCACATAGCCAATAGACACACGTTACAACTAACGGTACTCGATTTCGATATACGAAGCCCGAGTTCGAGTCTCGTATGCCTAACTTGAGAAAACCTAGCAAAATAGTTGAAAAAGAGACCAAAACCTCCCTACGTCGTCCAACGACACGCAAACATGCATAAATAGCACCAAGATAGGCAATCGACACGCCTACAACCGACGGACTCAATTTCAATATACGGAGCTCGAAGTTCGAGTCTCGTGACGCCTAACTTGAGAAAACTTAGCAAAATAGTCGTAAAAAGAGACCAAAATCGCCTTGGCCGTCCGAACGACACGCAAAACATGCATAATAGCACCAGATAGGCAATAGACACGATTATAACCGACGGGACTCGATTCTAATTTAGGGAACCCGAGTTCGAGTCTCATATGCCTAACTTGAGAAAACTTAGCAAAATAGTCGAAAAAGAAACCAAAAACCGCCCCGGTCGTCTGAATGACACGCAAACTAAGACAATAGCACCACATAGGCAATAGACACGCGTTACAACTGACAAGACTCGATTCCAATATACGGAGCCCGATTTCGAGTCCCGTACGCCTAACTTGAGAAAACTTAGCAAAATAGTCAAAAAAGAGACCAAAACCGCCTTGGCCCTCGAATGACACACAAACATGTATAATAGTACCACTAAGACAATAGACACGTTGTTACATTTGACGGACACGATCCCATTATATGGAGCCCGAAGTTCGAGTCCGTGACGCCTAACTTGAGAAAACTTAGCAAAATAGTCGAAAAAGAGACAAAAACCGTACGCCTTACTTGAGAAAAATTAGCAAAATAGTCGAAAAAGAGACCAAAACTACCCCGGTCGTCCGAATGACACGCTAAAACACAGCATAATAGCACCGAGACAGGCAATAGACACGCGTGTTACAACCGACGGAACTCAATTTCGATATACGGAGCCCGAAGTTTGAGTCTCAGACGACTAACTTGAGAAAAACTTAGCAAAATAGTCAAAAAGAGACTAAAATCGCCCTTGGCCGTCCGAACGACACGCAAACATGACAATAGCAACGATAGGCAATAGACATGAGTTAGAATCGACGGACTTGATTTCGATATACGAGCCCGAAGTTCGAGTCCCAGACGCCTAACTTGAGAAAACTTAGCAAAATAGTCAAAAAGAGACCAAAAAAACCGCCTTGGCCGTTCGAACAACACGCAAACATGTATAATAGCAGACCACATAGGCAATAGATACGATTACAACTGATGGGACTCGATTCTGATATATGAAGCCCTTGTTCGAGTCCCGTATGCCTAATTTGAGTAAACTTAGCAAAATAGTCGAAAAAGAGACCAAAAACCACCCCGGTCATCCGAATGACATGCAAACTCAGACAATAGCACCGCATAGGCAATAGACACGCGTTTTAACTAATGGGACTCGATTCCGATATACGGAGCCTGAGTTCGAGTCTCGTACACCTAACTTGAGAAAACTTAGCAAAAAATAGTCAAAAAAGAGACCAAAAACTGCCCCGGTCGTCCGAACGACACGCAAACATAGACAATAACACCGTATAGGCAATAAACATGCTTTACAACTGACAGAAGTTGATTCTAATATACGGAGCCTGCGTTCGAGTCCCGTACACCTAACTTGAGAAAAATTAGCAAAATAGTCAAAAAGAGACCAAAATCACCACTATGGCCGTCTCGAATAACATGAAAACACGCATAATAGTACCAAGATAGGCAATAAACACACGTTGTAAACCGACGGACTCGATTTCGATATACGGAGCCCGAAGTTCGAGTCCCCAGACGCCTTTACTTGAGAAAACTTAGCAAAATAGTCGAAAAAGAGACAAAAAGCGCCTTGGCCGTCCGAACGCCACATAAATAGAGATAATAGCATCAAGATAGGCAATATGTACACATTATAACTAATGGGACTCGATTTTGATATACGGAGCCCGAAGTTCAAGTCTCGACGCCTAACTTGAGAAAACTTAGCAAAATAGTCAAAAAGAGACCAAAAAATCGCCCCGGTCGTGCTCAAGGACATGCAAACACATGCATAATAATAGCACCAAGATAGCCAATAGACACGAAGTTTAAACCGACGGACTCAATTTCGATATAAGGAGCCCGAAGTTCGAGTCCCGTGACGCCTAACTTGAAAAAACTTTAAAAAAGTCAAAAAAGAGACCAAAATCGCCTGGTCGTCTCGAACGACACGACGCTAAACATGTATAATAGGACCAAGATAGGCAATAGACATGCGTTACAACTGACGGGACTTGATTCCGATATACGGAGCCCGAGTTCGAGTCCCGTACGCCTAACTTGAGAAAACTTAGCAAAATAGTCGAAAAAAAGACCAAAAACCGTCCCGGTCGTCCGAATGACACGCAAACTTAGACAATAGCACCGCGTAGGTAATAGACACGTGTTACAACTAACGAGACTCGATTCCGTTATACGGAGCCCAAGTTTTAGTCTCGTATGCCTAACTTGAGAAAACTTAGCAAAATAGTCAAAAAAGGGACAAAAAACCGCCCCTGTCGTCCGAACGACACGCAAAAATAGACAATAGCACCGCATAGGCATTAAACACACGTTACAATCGATACGGAGCCCTAGTTCGAGTCCCGTACGCCTAACTTGAGAAATTTTTTAAAAATAGTAGAAAAAGAGGCCAAAAACTGCCCCGGTCGTCCGAACGACACGCAAACATAGACAATAGCACCGTAGAGGCAATAGACACACATTACAACTAACGAGACTCGATTCCATTATACGAAGCCCGAGTTCGAGTCATGTACACCTAACTTGAGAAAACTTAGCAAAATAGTCGAAAAAGAAACCAAATACCGCCCCGGTCGTCCGAAAGACAAGCAAACACAGACAATAGCACCGCATAGGCAATAGACACGCGTTACAACTGATGGGACTCGATTTCGATATACGGAGCCCGAGTTCGAGTCACGTACGCCTAACTTGAGAAAACTTAGCAAAATAGTCGAAAAAGAAACCAAAATCACTTTTGGCCGCTCGAACGACACGTAAACATAGACAATAGTACCGCATAGGCAATAGATACATGTTACAACTGACGGGACTCGATTCCAATATATGGAGCCCGAGTTCGAGTCCCGTACGCCTAACTTGAGAAAACTTAGCAAAATAGTCAAAAAAGAGACCAAAAACCGCACCCATCGTCCGAATGACACGCAAACATAGACAATAGCAACGCATAGGCAATAGACACGCGTTACAACTGATGGGACTCGATTCCAATATATGGAGCCCGAGTTCGAGTCCCGTACGCCTAACTTGAGAAAACTTAGAAAAATATTCGACAAAGAGACCAAAACCGCCCCGGTCGTCCGAATGACAAGCAAACACAGACAATAGCACCGCATAGACAATAGACACGTGTTACAACTGGCGGGACTCGATTCCGATATACGAAGCCCGAGTTCGAGTCTCGTACCCCTAACTTGAGAAAACTTAGCAAAATAGTCGAAAAAGAGGCCAAAAACCGCCCCGGTCGTCCGAAAGACATGCAAACACAGACAATAGCACTGCATAGGAAATAGACATGCATTACAACTGATGGGACTCAATTCCGATATACGGAACCCGAGTTCGAGTCACGTACGCCTAACTTGAGAAAACTTAGCAAAATAGTCGAAAAAGAGACCAAAAAATGCTAAGGTCGTCTGAACGACACGCAAACACAGAAAATAGCACCACATAGGCAATAGACACTTTACAACTGACGGGACTCAATTCTGATATACAGAGCCCGAGTTCGAGTCTCGTACGCCTAACTTTAGAAAACTTAGCAAAATAGTTAAAAAAGAGACCAAAACCGCCCCGGTCGTCCGAATAACACGCAAACACAAACAATAGCACCGCATAGGTAATAAACACGTGTTAGAACTGACGGGACTCGATTCTGATATACGAAGCCCAAGTTTGAGTCCCGTACGCCTAACTTGAGAAAACGTAGCAAAATAGTTGAAAAAGAGACCAAAAATCGCCTTGGCCGTCTAATCGACACCAAACATAAACAATAGCACCAAGATAGAAATAGACACGTTACCTTCGACGGGACACGATTCCATTATACGGAGCCCGGGTTCGAGTCCGCACGACTAACTTGAGAGAAAACTTAGTAAAATAGTCGAAAAGAGAGAAAAATAGCCCCTTGGTCGTTCAAACGACACGCAAAATACGAATAATAGCACCAAGATAGGCAACAGACACGCACGCTATAACCGACGGACTCAATTCTGATATTAGGAGCCCGAGTTCGAGTCCCGTACGCCTAACTTGAGAAAACTTAGCAAAATAGTCAGAAAAGAGACCAAAAACCGCCCCGGTTGTCTGACCAACACGCAAAAATAGACAATAACACCGCATAGGCAATAGACACACATTACAACTGATGAAACTCAATTCCGATATACGGAGCCCGATTTCGAGTACCGTTCTCCTAACCTGAGAAAACTTAGCAAAATAGTCAAAAAAGAGACAAAACACCGCCCCCATCGTCTAAACAACACACAAACACAAACAATAGCACCGCATAAGCAATAAACACGCGTTACAACTTACAGGACTCAATTTTGATATACGAAGCTCAAGTTCGAGTCCCGTACGCCTAACTTGAGAAAACTTAGCAAAATAGTTGAAAAAGAGACCAAAAACTGCCTTGGTCATCTGACCAACACGCAAACACAGACAATAGCACTGCATAGGCAATAGACACGCGTTACAACTAATGTGACTCAATTATGATATATGGAGACTGAGTTTGAGCCCCGTACGCCTAACTTGAGAAAACTTAGCAAAATAGTCGACAAAGAGACCAAAAACCGCCCCGGTCGTCCGAATGACATGCAAACACAGACAATAGCACCGCATAGACAATAGACACGCGTTACTACTGACGGTACTCGATTCCAATATACGGAGCCCGAGTTTGAGTCTCGTACGCCTAACTTGAGAAAACTTAGCAAAATAGTCAAAAAAGAGATCAAAAACCGCCCCCATCGTCTCGAATGACACGCAAACATAGAAAATAGCACCGCATAGGCAATAGACATGCGTTAGAACTGATGGGACTCAATTTCGATATATGGAACTCGAGTTCGAGTCCCGTACGCCTAATTTGAGAAAACTTAGCAAAATTGTCGAAAAAGAGACGAAAAACCGCCCGGTCGTCTGAACGACACGCAAACACAAACAATAGCACCGCATAGGGAATAGACACGCTTATAACTAATAGAACTAGATTCCAATATACAGAGCCTGAGTTCGAGTACAGTATGCTTAACTTGAGAAAACTTAGCAAAATAGTCGAAAAAGAGACAAAAAACCGTCCCGGTCGTCTGAACGACACGCAAACACAAACAATAGCAGCGCATAGGCAATAGACATACGTTACAACTGAAAGGACTCGATTCCAATATACAGAGCTCAAGTTCGAGTCACGTACGCCTAACTTGAGAAAACTTAGCAAAATAGTTGAAAAAGAGACCAAAAACTGCCCCGGTCATCTGACCAACATGCAAACACAGACAATAACACCGCATAGGCAATAGACACGCGTTACAACTGACGTGACTCGATTCTGATATAAGGAGCCTGAGTTCGAGTCCCGTACGCCTAACTTGAGAAAACTTAGCAAAATAGTCAAAAAAGAGACCAAAAACCGCCCCGGTCGTCCGAACGACACGCAAACATAGACAATAGCACCGCATAGGCAATAGACACGCGTTACAACTGATGGGACTCGATTCTAATATACGGAGCCCGAGTTCGAGTCATGTACGCCTAACTTGAGAAAACTTAGCAAAATAGTCGAAAAAGAAACCAAATACCGCCCCGGTCGTCCGAAAGACAAGCAAAAACATGTATAATAGCACCAAGATAGGCAATAGACACGCGTTACAACTGATGGGACTCGATTCTGATATACGGAGCCCGAGTTCGAGTCATGTACGCCTAACTTGAGAAAACTTAGCAAAATAGTCGAAAAAGAAACCAAATACCGCCCCGGTCGTTCGAACGACACGTAAACATAGACAATAGTACCGCATAGGCAATAGATACATGTTACAACTGACGGGACTCGATTCCAATATATGGAGCCCGAGTTCGAGTCCCGTACGCCTAACTTGAGAAAACTTAGCAAAATAGTCAAAAAAGAGACCAAAAACCGCACCCATCGTCCGAATGACACGCAAACATAGACAATAGCAACGCATAGGCAATAGACACGCGTTACAACTGATGGGACTCGATTCCAATATATGGAGCCCGAGTTCGAGTCCCGTACGCCTAACTTGAGAAAACTTAGAAAAATATTCGACAAAGAGACCAAAAACCGCCCCGGTCGTCCGAATGACATGCAAACACAGACAATAGCACCGCATAGACAATAGACACGTGTTACAACTGACGGGACTCGATTCCGATATACGAAGCCCGAGTTCGAGTCTCGTACCCCTAACTTGAGAAAACTTAGCAAAATAGTCGAAAAAGAGACCAAAACCGCGTTGGTCAAGAAAGACATGCAAACACGCATAATAGCACCAAGATAGGAAATAGACATGCATTACAACCGATGGGACTCAATTCGATATATACGGAACCCGAAGTTCGAAGTCACGTACGCCTAACTTGAGAAAACTTAGCAAAATAGTCGAAAAAGAGACCAAAAAATGCTAAGGTCGTCTGAACGACACGCAAACACAGAAAATAGCACCACATAGGCAATAGACACTTTACAACTGACGGGACTCAATTCTGATATACAGAGCCCGAGTTCGAGTCTCGTACGACTAACTTGAGAAAACTTAGCAAAATAGTTAAAAAAGAGACCAAAAATCGCCCCGGTCGTCCGAATAACACGCAAACACAAACAATAGCACCGCATAGGTAATAAACACGTGTTACAACTGACGGGACTCGATTCTGATATACGAAGCCCAAGTTTGAGTCCCGTACGCCTAACTTGAGAAAACGTAGCAAAATAGTTGAAAAAGAGACCAAAAACCGCCTCGGTCGTCTGACCGACACTCAAACATAGACAATAGCACCGCATAGGAAATAGACACGCGTTACATTTGACGGGACACGATTCCATTATACGGAGCCCGGGTTCGAGTCCCGTACGACTAACTTGAGAAAACTTAGTAAAATAGTCGAAAAAGAGACAAAAATAGCCCCGGTCGTCCAAACGACACGCAAACACAGACAATAGCACCGCATAGGCAATAGACACGCGTTACAACTGACGGGACTCAATTTTGATATAAGGAGCCCGAGTTCGAGTCCCATACGCCTAACTTGAGAAAACTTAGCAAAATAGTCAGAAAAGAGACCAAAAACCGCCCCGGTTGTCTGACCAACACGCAAAAATAGACAATAACACCGCACAGGCAATAGACACACATTACAACTGATGAAACTCAATTCCGATATACGAAGCCCGAGTTCGAGTACCGTTCTCCTAACCTGAGAAAACTTAGCAAAATAGTCGAAAAAGAGACAAAGCACCGCCCCCATCGTCTAAACAACACACAAACACAAACAATAGCACCGCATAAGCAATAAACACGCGTTACAACTTACAGGACTCAATTTTGATATACGAAGCTCAAGTTCAAGTCCCGTACGCCTAACTTGAGAAAACTTAGCAAAATAGTTGAAAAAGAGACCAAAAACTGCCTTGGTCATCTGACCAACACGCAAACACAGACAATAGCACTGGATAGGCAATAGACACACGTTACAACTAATGTGACTCAATTATGATATATGGAGACTGAGTTTGAGCCCCGTACGCCTAACTTGAGAAAACTTAGCAAAATAGTCGACAAAGAGACCAAAAACCACCCCGGTCGTCCGAATGACATGTAAACACAGACAATAGCACCGCATAGACAATAGACACGCGTTACTACTGACGGTACTTGATTCCAATATACGGAGCCCGAGTTCGAGTACCGTTCTCCTAACCTGAGAAAACTTAGCAAAATAGTCGAAAAAGAGACAAAGCACCGCCCCCATCGTCTAAACAACACACAAACACAAACAATAGCACCGCATAAGCAATAAACACGCGTTACAACTTACAGGACTCAATTTTGATATACGAAGCTCAAGTTCAAGTCCCGTACGCCTAACTTGAGAAAACTTAGCAAAATAGTTGAAAAAGAGACCAAAAACTGCCTTGGTCATCTGACCAACACGCAAACACAGACAATAGCACTCATAGGCAATAGACACACGTTACAACTAATGTGACTCAATTATGATATATGGAGACTGAGTTTGAGCCCCGTACGCCTAACTTGAGAAAACTTAGCAAAATAGTCGACAAAGAGACCAAAAACCACCCCGGTCGTCCGAATGACATGTAAAACACGCATAATAGCACCAAGATAGACAATGAGACACGCTACATTACCGACGGACTTTTTGATTCCAATATACTTGGAGCCCAAGTTTGAGTCTCAGACGCCTAACTTGAGAAAACTTAGCAAAATAGTCAAAAAAGAGACCAAAAACCGCCCCGGTCATCCGAAAGACAATGCAAACACAGACAATAGCACCGTATAGACAATAGACACGCGTTATAACTGATGGGACTCGATTCTGATATACAGAGCCTGAGTTTGAGTCACGTACGCCTAACCTGAGAAAACTTAGCAAAATAGTTGAAAAAGAATCCAAAAACCGCCCCGGTCTTCTGAATGAAACGCAAACATAGACAATAGCACCGCATAGGCAATAGACACACGTTACAACTAACGGGACTCGATTCCAATATACGGAGCCCGAGTTCGAGTCCCGTACGCCTAACTTGAGAAAACTTAGCAAAATAGAAGAAAAAGAGACGAAAAACCTCCCCGGCCGTCCGAAGGACATGCAAACACAGACAATAGAATCATATAGCCAATAAACATGTGTTACAACTGATGGGACTCGATTCCGGTATACGGAGCCCGAGTTCGAGTCCCGTACGCCTAACTTGAGAAAACTTAGCAAAATAGTCGAAAAAGAGACCAAAAACTGCCCAGGTCGTCTAAACGACACGCAAATATAGACAATAGCACCGCATAGGTAATAGATAGGCATTGCAACTGACGGGACTCAATTCTGATATACGGTGCCCGAGTTCGAGTCCCGTACGCCTAACTTGAGAAAACTTAGCAAAATAGTCGAAAAAGAGACCAAAAACTGCCCCGGTCGTCTGACCGACACTCAAACACAGACAATAGCACCGCATAGGCACTAGACATGTGTTACAACTGACGGGACTCAATTCCGATAAACGAAGCCCGAGTTCGAGTCTCGTACGCCTAACTTGAAAAAACTTAGCAAAATAGTCGAAAAAGAAACCAAAAATAGCCCTGGTCGTCTGAACAACACGCAAATACAGACAATAGCATCGCATAGGCAATAGACACGCGCTACAACTGACGGGACTCGATTTCAATATACGGAGCCCGAGTTCGAGTCCCGTACGCCTAACTTGAGAAAACTTAGCAAAATAGTCGAAAAAGAGACCAAAAACCACCCCGGTCGTTTGAACGACACGCAAACTCAGACAATAGCACCACATAGGCAATAGACACACGTTACAACTGACGGGACTCAATTTCGATATACGAAACCCGAGTTCGAGTCTCGTACGCCTAACTTGAGAAAACTTGGCAAAATAGTTGAAAAAGAGACCAAAAACCTCCCCAGTCGTCCGAACGACACGCAATTACAGACAAATAGCACCGTATAGGCAATCGACACGCCCTACAACTGACGGGACTCAATTTCAATATACGAAGCCCGAGTTCGAGTCTCGTACGCCTAACTTGAGTAAACTTAGTAAAATAGTCGAAAAAGAGACCAAAAACTACCCCGGTCGTCCGAACGACACGCAAACACAGACATTAGCACTGCATAGGCAATAGACACTCATTACAACTGAAGGGACTCGATTCTAATTTACGGAACCCGAGTTCGAGTCTCATATGCCTAACTTGAGAAAACTTAGCAAAATAGTCGAAAAAGAAACCAAAAAACCGCCATTAAATACGAATGACACATAAACTAAGACAATAGCACCGCGATAGGCAATGACACGCAGCGTTATAACCGACGGGACTCGATTCCAATATACGGAGCCCGATTTCGAGTCTCGTACGCCTAACTTGAGAAAACTTAGCAAAATAGTCAAAAAAGAGACCAAAAACCGCCCCGGTAGTCCGAATGACACACAAACATAGACAATAGTACCACTAAGACAATAGATACGTGTTACATTTGACGGGACACGATTCCATTATACGGAGCCCGGGTTCGAGTCCCGTACGCCTAACTTGAGAAAACTTAGCAAAATAGTCGAAAAAGAGACCAAAAACTGCCCCGGTCGTCCGAATGACACGCAAACACAGACAATAGCACCGCATAGGCAATAGACACGTGTTACACCTGACGGGACTCAATTCTGATATACGGAGCCTGAGTTTGAGTCCCGTACGACTAACTTGAGAAACTTAGCAAAATAGTCAAAAAAGAGACCAAAAACTGTCTCGGTCGTCCGAACGACACGTAAACATAGACAATAGCAACGCATAGGCAATAGACATGCGTTACAACTGACGGGACTTGATTCCGATATACGGAGCCCGAGTTCGAGTCCCGTACGCCTAACTTGAGAAAACTTAGCAAAATAGTCAAAAAAGAGACCAAAAACAGCCCCGGTCGTCTGAACAACACGCAAACATAGACAATAGCACCACATAGGCAATAGACACGCATTACAACTGATGGGACTCGATTCTGATATATGAAGCCCTAGTTCGAGTCCCGTACGCCTAATTTGAGAAAACTTAGCAAAATAGTCGAAAAAGAGACCAAAAATCACCCCGGTCATCCGAATGACATGCAAACTCAGACAATAGCACCGCATAGGCAATAGACACACGTTTTAACTAATGCGACTTGATTCCGATATACGGAGCCCGAGTTCGAGTCTCGTACGCCTAACTTGAGAAAACTTAGCAAAAAATAGTCAAAAAAGAGACCAAAAACTGCCCCGGTCGTCCGAACGACAAGCAAACATAGACAATAACACCGTATAGGCAATAAACACGCTTTACAACTGACATAAGTTGATTCTAATATACGGAGCTTGCGTTCGAGTCCCGTACACCTAACTTGAGAAAAATTAACAAAATAGTCAAAAAAGAGACCAAAAATCACCACGGTCGTCTGAATAACATGGAAACACAGACAATAGTACCGCATAGGCAATAAACACACGTTGCAACTGACGGGACTCGATTTCGATATACGGAGCCCGAGTTCGAGTCCCGTACGCCTTACTTGAGAAAACTTAGCAAAATAGTCGAAAAAGAGACCAAAAATCGCCCAGTCGTCCGTGGAATGACACGCATAAACACGCATAATAGCACCGCGACAGGCAATGACACGTGTTACACTCGATGGGACTCAATTTCGATATACTGAGCTCGAAGTTTGAGTCCCGCACGACTAACTTGAGAAACTTAGCAAAATAGTCAAAAAAGAGACCAAAAAATGTCTCGGTCGTCCGAACGACACGTAAACATAGACAATAGAAACGCATAGGCAATAGACATGCGTTACAACTGACGGGACTTGATTCCGATATATGGAGCCCGAGTTCGAGTCCCGTACGCCTAACTTGAGAAAACTTAGCAAAATAGTCAAAAAAGAAACCAAAAACAACCCTGTTCGTCTGAACAACACGCAAACATAGACAATAGCACCACATAGGCAATAGACACGCATTACAACTGATGGGACTCGATTCTGATATATGAAGCCCTAGTTCGAGTCCCGTACGCCTAATTTGAGAAAACTTAGCAAAATAGTCGAAAAAGAGACCAAAAACCACCCCTGTCATCCGAATGACATGCAAACTCAGACAATAGCACCGCATAGGCAATAGACACGCGTTTTAACTAATGGGACTCGATTCCGATATACGGACCCCGAGTTCGAGTCTGGTACGCCTAACTTGAGAAAACTTAGCAAAAAATAGTCAAAAAAGAGACCAAAAATTGCCCCGGTCGTCCGAACGACACGCAAACATAGACAATAACACCGTATAGGAAATAAACACGCTTTACAACTGACAGAAGTTGATTCTAATATACGGAGCCTGCGTTCGAGTCCCGTACACCTAACTTGAGAAAAATTAGCAAAATAGTCAAAAAAGAGACCAAAAATCACCACGGTCGTCTGAATAACATGGAAACACAGACAATAGTACCAAGATAGGCAATAAACACACGCTAGTAACGGGACGGGACTCGATTTCGATATCTACGAGTCCGAAGTTCGAGTCTCCAGACGCCTTTACTTGAGAAAACTTAGCAAAATAGTCGAAAAAGAGACCAAAAACTGCCCCGGTCGTCCGAACGACACATAAATAGAGACAATAGCACTGCATAGGCAATAGACATACGTTACAACTAATGGGACTCGATTTTGATATACGGAGCCCGAGTTCAAGTCTCGTACGCCTAACTTGAGAAAACTTAGCAAAATAGTCAAAAAAGAGACCAAAAACTGCCCCAGTCGTTCGAAGGACATGCAAACACAGACAATAGCATCGCATAGGCAATAGACACGAGTTACAACTGACGGGACTCAATTTCGATATAATGAGCCTAAGTTCGAGTCCCGTACGCCTAACTTGAAAAAACTTAGCAAAATAGTCAAAAAAGAGACCAAAAACCGCCCCGGTCGTCTGAACGATACGCAAACATAGACAATAGGACCGCATAGGCAATAGACACGCGTTACAACTGATGGGACTTGATTCTGATATACGGAGCCCGAGTTTGAGTTATGTACGCCTAACTTGAGAAAACTTAGAAAAATAGTCGAAAAAGAGACCAAAAACCGTCCCGGTCGTCCGAATGACACGCAAACTTAGACAATAGCACCGTGTAGGTAATAGACACGTGTTACAACTAACGAGACTCGATTCCGTTATACGGAGCCCAAGTTTTAGTCTAGTACGCCTAACTTGAGAAAACTTAGCAAAATAGTCAAAAAAGGGACAAAAAACCGCCCCTGTCGTCCGAACGACACGCAAAAATAGACAATAGCACCGCATAGGCATTAAACACACGTTACAACCGATACGGAGCCCTAGTTTGAGTCCCGTACGCCTAACTTGAGAAATTTTTTAAAAATAGTCGAAAAAGAGGCCAAAAACTGCCCCGGTCGTCCGAACGACACGCAAACATAGATAATAGCACCGTAGAGGCAATAGACACACATTACAACTAATGAGACTCGATTCCATTATACGAAGCCCGAGTTCGAGTCCCGTACGCCTAACTTTAGAAAACTTAGCAAAATAGTCAAAAAAGAGACCAAAAACTACCCCGATCGTCTGACAGACAATAGCACCGTATAGGCAATAGACATGCGTTACAACTAACAGGACTCGATTTTGATATACGGAGCTCGAGTTCGTGTCCCGTACGCCTAACTTGAGAAAACTTAGCAAAATAGTCGAAAATGAAACCAAAAACCACCCCGGTCGTCCGAACGACACGCAAACAAAGATAATAGCACCACATAAGCAATAGACACGCGTTACAACTGACGGGACTCAGTTTCGATATACAGAGCCCGAGTTTAAGTCTCGTACACCTAACTTGAGAAAGCTTAGCAAAATAGTCGAAAAAGAGACCAAAAACTGCCCTGATTGTCTGACTAACATGCAAACACACACAATAGCATCGCATAGGCAATAGACATGCATTACAACTGACGGGACTTGATTCTGATATACGGAGCCCGAGTTCGAATCCCGTATGCCTAACTTGAGAAAACTTAGCAAAATTATCGAAAAAGAGACCAAAAACGCCTACGGTCGTCTCAACGACAAGCAAATGCTGCATAATAGCACCAAGATAGGCAATGAACGCAGCGTTACAACTGATGGGACTCAATTTCGATATACCAAGCCCGAGTTCAAGTGCCGTACGCCTAACTTGAGAAAACTTAGCAAAATAGTCAAAAAAGAGACCAAAAATTGCCCCGGTCGTCCGAACGACACATTAAACATGTACAATAGCACCAAGATAGGCAATAGAACACGATTACAACCGACGGGACTCGATTCGATATTCGAGAGCCCGAAGTTTGAGTCCCGACGCCTAACTTGAGAAAAAACTTAGCAAAATAGTTAAAAAGAGACCAAAATCGCCTTTATTCGTCTCGAATGACATGCAAACATAGACAATAGCATCAGATAGGCAATGGACACGTGTTGCAACCGATGGGACTCGATTTTATATATCTGAGCCCGAGTTCGAAAACCGCGACGCCTAACTTGAGAAAACTTAGCAAAATCGTCGAAAAAAGAGACCAAAAATCGCCTTTGCCGTCCAAACGACACGCAAACACGCATAATAGCACCGCAAGATAGGCAATAGACACGCGCGCTGATTCGACGGACTCGATTCCATTATATGGAGCCCGAGTTCGAGTTTCATACGCCTTACTTGAGAAAACTTAGCAAAATAGTCAAAAAAGAGGCCAAAAACTGCCCTGGTCGTCTGACCGACACGTAAACACAGACAATAGCACCGCATTGGCAATAGACATGCATTACAACTGACGGGACTCGATTTCGATATACGAAGCCCGAGTTCGAGTCCCGTACGTCTAACTTGAGAAAACTTAGCAAAATAGTCGAAAAAGAGACCAAATTTGTAAGACCCTAACTTTTTGAATAAAGATTAAATTTTCTCGAAATATATTTTTGAATATTATGGTGTGGATTTGATATAATGTTATAGTTGTGGGTAATATTTACAAATTTTGCCAAAGTACGCAAGTTGTTATATAATATTTGATTGGGCTGGGAATATTCGTTTTAACAGGGAATATTCGTATAACCAAGACAATCATTGGTGGACCCCATTACAACGGAATTATTATCGGATCGAGAAAACGACAAAAATACTTTATGAAAATAACGGCGGAAGTTTTACCGTTAATCTGTTGAAACACCCGGTGTTAAAAAATAAGAATGTCTGGCGTGGTTGCATAGTAACACACAGTATTGATTATTGATGCTTACGTGAGAAGTCACCCGCTTATACTCAATTATTGCTACAAGAATTTTTTGCATCATATCTATCATATTATGGATTCAATTATGGTCAAGATTATCATCTGATAAAATGTTTTTTATTAAATCAATACTTGAGATTTATTAAAGTTATTCATATTATAAACTACAATATTTACAATGTCTAGAAGTTCATCAAGGAGAGGTTTGGTCACCTAATTGCTGCGTCAATAGGGAGAAATCCTTATTGGAAAGCCCCCTCTTTCTTGGGAACGACCTGGTTGATAAATATTGTGAGTTATAATATTAATGATGAATGTTGTTCGGAGTTGAATTTGGAGACGCGAACGTGATATTTGAGTCTGGAACGACGAAATTAGTAAAACGTGATATTTGAGTCTGGAACGACGAAATTAGTAAAAATAGTCTATAAACACAAAATTTTTCGGGATTCACTATTTGGTCAAAAAGTCAACAGTTGACTTTTTAGGAAAAGTCAAACTTCAAAATTTCAAAATATATATTTTTGATAAAAATAGTTTCATTATGTTGGAATTCTTTGTGTTAGTGAAAATCGACATTTATTCCGATGATAATTGATGTCTAGGGGTTATATTGATAAATCGGGTAATTTATCGGATAAATGAGAAATTAATTGCTACTAATTCACATGCTTATATAACTATTTATTCACATATGTGTACTATTGAATCACATTATTTACTATTAGGGGAGTTGGTGCAAGATTGATAATACTTGCATGACTAAGTTAAAAATTGAGGTATAGATGGAGGTACTATACTGTAATTCGTATTTTTTCACATGATTATACTATTGATTCACATGATTGAACTATTGATTCACATTATTTACTATTAGGGGAGTTGGTGCAAGATTGATAATACTTGCAGGACTAAATTAAAAATGAAAGAAAAGTTCGAGGTATCAGATCGTAATTTTCGGTAGTCAGTAAAACGTGTAAATTATCGAAACCATATTTTCCTATAAATAGAAGCTCATTCTTCCTTCATTTCTCACCAATTCACAAAAGCTTTAGAGCGATTATTATAGAGAGAAATTATAGAGAGAAAGAAGAAGAGAAATCTGCTTACTCATTATTCCAGTAGATCAGCTTTTTCCAAGGTAGGAGTATTATTTCTTTCTTATCTATGAAGAGAACTTCATTATTCCATTCTTATTATTCTGTTGGAATAACTCAGTATATGCTAAGCTACCCTATACTTGGTGAAATTCTTCTATTGTTCCATTCTTTATCATTCTCGTTGGAACATCCTATTCATAGGCGTTCTCACGCCGGACTGGTTCCAAAATCTTTATTATTCTATTGGAATATCCCGTCATGCATGCGTTTCTACACCGGACCGATTCCATCTTTATTATTCTCGTTAGAATATCCTGTTTTGTGCGCTTTTTTACGTGGGACTGATTCCGTCTTTATTATTCTCATTTGGAATATTTTATTCATGCGTTTTTGGACGGACCGATTAAAAATCTTAATTATTACATTTGGAATATCCCGTCTGCATGCGTTTCTGGCCGGACCGATTCCGTTATTTATTATTCTGTTGGAATAACTCGCCTGCTGTGCGGTCTATCGCATGCCCGGTGATTTCTTTTGTTATTCCATTCCTTATTATACTCGGTTAAGTTAAAGTTTTGACTTCTATACTCTATGAAATTAGTGGAATATCCTTGATATTTGCGCTTCATCCAAAGATCTTTTCATGGAAATATTCTTCTGAGCATTCTTGAATTTTACTCTACAAAGCAGTATCATGTTGACAATTTGGACATTATTAGTTCCTGGATAAAATAATTATTGAACTTGTTTTATTGAATTCTTATATCATTGTCACCATCCTCATGTTTATATTTTGTTGAAAGTCATCTGTGGCCTATAGTGCATAGATGGACTTGGTATGATTATGACCAGGGATTATTCGGTGTAATCATGACCGTAATATTACAAATGATATGGTAAAAGTCCTCATTGGCCCGTAGTGCATTGATGGACAGTTGTTGGCATGATCATGACCATTAATGAATACACAAATATTCTTGGCCCGTAGTGCATGGATAATTGTGGTCGTGATACTAAAGAATATCCTTGGTCAGAAGTGTGGGGTGATTCGATGATGTGGATTATTTATTGTTGAGTCCCAAATGATAAAAGTGATGAAAAACCTTCTAAATTATAAAAGATAGTAGATTTTATTCTCTACTTGACTCTTTTAATGGATTGCTTGTTCACCGCAGATTAAACTTGATGGTTGTTATATTGTATCAGTTTAACAATGTTGAAGCCTAACGATAATATATTCTGCATTATCTTAGTCATAATATTTCCTCATCGGGCTAGTTGAGCTCACCCTTTTACTTTTTATTGTTCTCTTGTGAAATGAGAACGTAAAGGAGGACTAGTCGGGGAACGGAGTGATGGACCAGATGATAGCATTAGTAGTCCTCACTATTCTGTGAAATAGTGTAATAATAATTGTAATAAGGACTCCTTTTGAGTTTGTATAATCTCTAGTATACAATATTTGTATTCAAACTCACAGTTTATGTTTTGTCGTATTGTACATGATAGTTGTATTATTAAGTTGTATTTGAATTTTGTACCATGTAAGTGGCGACCCAAGATGGGTGACGTATACCTAATTTTGGGGGCGTCACAAAATTCTTTATTGTTCAATGTCTATTGTTCAATGTACTTTCCATCTAGCCCTTCTGAGTCTCCAAATTCTCTATAGCCACTGCCTGGCTCTTGATCATAACCTCAGTATTAGCCACGTACTTGAGAATCATCTCCACCATTTCTGACTTCTTTTCTGTTTGAGGTGCAGGTGGTGGATTATGTTGTTGAAATCCAGGAGGGTAAGGTGGTTTTTGTGCATATTATTGGTGAGATTGTTGTTGATATTGTGGTTGAGATTGAAATTGATGTGGTTGTTGATGTTGTTGATTGTTTTGATTGTTGTTCCATCTGAAATTGGGATGGTTACAGGTGTTGGGGTGGTAAGAATTCTGGAATTAATTCTGGGGCTTCTGGTAGTTACTCACAAACTGCACCGATTCTAAATTGATAGCGCACTGGTCTGCTTGATGTGACCCCGCACATATCTCGCATACATAAGCAATTGGCTTGACCTTGCTTTCCGCCAAAGAATCAATCTTCCTCGTCACAGCTGCCATCTTAGCTGACAATGTTGTAATGACATCCACCTCTAACACCCCCGCAACTTTAGGTTGTGACATCCTGGCTGTGAGACCCCAAATTTTATAAAATAAAAGTATTCAATTTTTCTATTTTGGTAAATAGTTAAATTGATAAAAGTTTAAAGTTAAGGGTAATATGTGAATTTTTGTTTTCAAAGTAAACAAGTTGATATAAAATATTCGTTTTGTCGGGGAATATTCGATTAGTCGGGGAATATTCTTTTTGTCGGGGAATATTCTTTTTGTCGGAGAATATTCCTACGATGGTACAATCATTGGTGGACCCACAACGAAATTATTGTCGGATTGAGAAAACGACAAAAATACTTTATGAAAATAACGGCGGAAGTTTTACCGTTAACTGTTGAAACACCAGGTGTTAAAAAAAAATGAATGTCTGGCGTGGTTGCATAGTAGTACACGGTATTGATTATTGATGCTTATGTGAGAAGTCACTCAGTATTGTTCAATCGGGTATTCGGGACACTTTTCGTGTCAGAGTACTATTCACGAGTAACTATTCACGAGTTACTATTCATGAGTTACTATTCATGAGTTACTATTCACGAGTTACTATTCATGAGTTACTATTCACGGAGTACTATTAAACCGTAAAATATATTTCTTTTCGGTCCAAATTATTTTTTTGGGTACAATATTAGTCCATGAGGAGATGTGCTAATTTTTCAGACCGTTGGTTGAAGATATAATAGTAAATCAATATGGACCGCTGGTGGATAGTTATAATAGTAAATCAATATGGATCGTTGGTTTAAAGTTTTAATAGTAAATTAATATGGACCGTTACTTTAAGTTTTAATAGTAAACCAATATGGACCGTCCGTTTAAAAGTAAATCAATCTGGATCGTTCATGAATTAGTTACTATGCAGTCCATTCTTCTATAAATAGAAGCTCATTACTTCATAATTTCTTACGAATTCACTGAAACTCTAGAGCGAAATTATGTAGAAACTATAGAAAAGTATTCTGCTACTTACATACTCTTATATTTAGTTTCTTTTACGATAAGGGGTATTATTTCTTTTGTATTCATGAAGAGAACTTTTGTTATTCCATTATTTATTATTCTGTTGGAATAACCTGTATACGCGGGCTACCCTATACTAGGTGAAATTCTTCTGTTATTTCATTCTTTATTATTCTATTGGAATATCCTGTCTGTGCGTTTTACGAAGGACCTGGTTCCAGTTTTTATTATTCTGTTAGAATATCCTGTCTGTGCGTTTTACGCTGGACCTGGTTCCATTCTTTATAATTCTATTGGAATATCCTGTCTGTGCATTTTACGCCGGACCTGGTTCCGTTATTTATTATTCTCATTGGAATAACTCGCCTGTATGGCCTATCGCATGCCTCGGTGATTTCTTTTGTTATTCCATTCTTTATTATACTCATTTGGTTAAAACTTTGACTTCTATACTCCATGAAATTAGTGGAATATCCTTGATATTTGCGCTTCATCCAAAGATCTTTTCATGGAAATATTCTTCCGAGCATTCTTGAATTTTACTCCACAAAGTAAGATCATGTCGACAATTTGGACATTATTGAGTTCAGGATAAATTAACTTATAAATCTTTAAAACTTATTCTTGAACTTGTTTTATTGAATTATTATGTCATTGTCATGATGAGTTATGTTGGTTATTATGTGAAAACATGAAATTACTTAGAAAACACAAAGGGTTGAAAATCAGATTTTGGTAAAAATAGAGTATGAAATTCAATTGACCATATTTCCTATTATATTTTGAATTTTTGAGTGTGGTCAAGTTCTAGAGTTATATCTATGAGTTTTCTAACTTATCCAAGTGGAATCACTAGAAAAGGTATTGTAGATTTTCGTGTGGACTGATTTTAGTAAAGGAGTCAAAAACAGAAAAGTGCCAAAAAGCTACTGCCAGAAAAATTTAAAAGGGCATTTTCTTCCACTTAAATTGTGAGAAAAATTTCGGCCTTTTGGGACATGAAAATATATGGTATAAAGTACCTACTGTCCAAAAATGAGCTCATTCCGACTTAAAATGAGCAAGTTATGACCATTTCAATATTTAGGTTTTTCCGACGGAAAACGCTATAACCGGAGTTCTATAACTCCGATGACCATGAAATTTAAACTGGAAGCTCACGTTAACATGTGTAAGATCCTGCCAAGATTTGGGAATTTCTGGAGTTAACCTTGAGGTAGCTAATTTCTTAAGGAATTAATTAGAAATTAATTTTTGAAAAATAGTAAATGAATTTTAAAAATTCCGAGAAAAATATATGTTCAATATAGGACTATATTCTGCTTGATCCCAGAAAAGAATAATTTTTGGGACTGATTTGGTATTTTTCATGAAAATGATTTAGTTACGAACATATGAATTAAATATGTTATGTGAAGTTGAAAAATTGGTAAATAGGATTTTATGGCTTGAAAATCCTATATAAGGTATATGCAGATTTTTGATGAGTAATTTGATTATTGGTGATGAAATCTTATGAGTATGGCATTTTGAATGATTAAATGCATTATTTAGAAAAGTGTAAACAATTAAATTGAATTGTTTATAAGTTTAAGGAGAGATTAAAATATTGTTATAATACTAATAATATTAGATTATGATTTTATTAAGTGATTGATAATGTTTAGATAAATTTAAAGTCTTTAATATTTATCCTTGATTTAGTTTGACTAATGCTTATAATATTGTCATCATCCTCATGCGTATATTATGTTGAAAGTCATCGTGGTATTCTGTAGTGCATAGATGGACATGGTATGATTATGACTGAGGATTATTCGGTATAATCATAACCGTAATGTTACAAATGATGTGAAAAAAAGTCCTCATTGGCTCGTAGTGCATTGATGGACGCTTTTGGTATGATTATGGCTATGGATTCTCTTTTGTCAGTAGTGCAAAGATGAATTATTTTATGGCATGATCGGGATAGTTGATGAAAACACGATTATCTTTGGTCAGTAGTGCATGGATAATTCATGGTCGTGATACTAAAGAATATCCTTGGCCCAAAAGTGCATGGATGATTCGATGATGTGGATTAATTATTGAAGTGAGTCTCAAAGAATGAAATATTAATTCGTGGATGTGATAATAATGAATATCTTTGGCCGTAGTACAAAGATGATTTAATGATTACTGACGGTGAATTGTGATTTGGTATAACCATGATTTTTGATGTTTCAGGTGATGAAAATTATCTTCGTCCTAGGTGCGAAGAGGAATTTAGAATCACAATTGTGATTATGAGTTATTCACATGATCGTGGACGGAAATTGTTGATTGATGTTACACGGATAAAACATTATTGGTGGACTTTTAACATAGACAAGATAATAGACCTTATGGTCTATTTGACTATTCTAATGGATTGCTCGTTCCGCTGCAACTATGGTTGAAAAGTTTTATTATCTGTCATATGTTCTAAATCTCTAATTTATTATTGATTAAAGCTATTGATAATTTAATTATCTTTAGTCATGATATTCTTTACTGGGCTAGTTGTGCTCACCCTTCTGCTTCACAATTCCTTTCAGGTAATAAGAGTGTAGTTGGGTCGAGCGGGGGTATTAAGAGGATTAGAACGGTGGTCTCTAGCTGTGGAGGTTCTCCCTAAACAATATAGAAAAGTGTGTTGTATTCTATACATCATTTTGTAGTTATATTTGGTGAATCATAAAGGGTGAGGTGAACCCAACGTTGGAAGGGTGTTTTTGTTGGGCTTCGGCATAGAAACGCACAGCGGAAATTAAAATTTTAAAGCAATTTCAGAAACCCTAAAACAGGATCCATTCGAAAAATCAATTAATTCAGAGGTTTAGAGATTATACCAGAGATAAACAAACGAGAATCTGAAACCGACTGCGCCTCAAATCTCCAACGCAATACAAACCGATTGCGCCTCTACTAAGATTCCATTATCGAACGCCGCATCTAACCGTCGAACGATTCTGCAATAAGAAGGACTTGCGGTACTAGCCACCAAAAGGAATGGATTTTCTAAAACTGTTTTCTCTCTAGTCTCTCTCTAAGAGCGGCTAGGGTTTTTCAATTATGATATCTTACCCTAAGTAGCTGCTATATGTAAGACCCCAACTTATTATAAATAAAATTGAATTTTTCTTTATTCATTATTCTAAATTAATAAGGGTTAATTTGATATAATTCTTTGGTTATGGGTGAAATGTGCAAAGTTTACAAAATAAGCAAGTGGTTATAAAATATTCATTATTGTTGGGAATATTCGTTTGGTCGTGGAATATTCTTTTTTGTCGGGAATCTCCGCATTTACTCACGCGTAGATCATTGGTGGGCCCCATAACGGAAAAGCGGTTGGATGAAAGAAAACGACAAAGATTGAGTTTTATAAATAATTGGCGTAAATTGTTATCTTATTAATAATTGTTGGGTTACTCGGTGGTTAAAATACGAATAATGCGTGGTTGCATAAAGAGTTATTACCAGTATTGCATGCATTGTTGAATTATTGATCCTTACGTAGAAGGCACTACTCAATAATTGTTACTGATAATTATTGCTCATTATTTTATCTTATTGATTCAATAATTGTTGCATTGATATTTATATTATTATTGTTTCAATAATTGTCATTACACAAGATTTTCCATTATCAAATCAATAATTCATATTATTTGAATAATATTATCGATAACATTATTGGCAATGTCTAGAAAGTTCGCCTCAAGGAGAGGTTTGGTCACCTAATTGCGCGGCAAGAAGGTAAGGAGAAATCCTTATTCGAAAGCCCCTCTTTCGGGAACTACTTTGGTTGTCGATCTTGTGATTACGTAATATTATTTTTGAATAATTAATTATTGATTATTATGATAAAGAAAATATTTATTTTATGTGGATATAGATGGAGAAAATTTTTAATGTGACAATTGTTGAAAATTAATATTTTATCTTTTTCCGATAAAATAATACATTTAAATATATTATTTTAATAATATATTAACGGTGATATTTTTATAATGATTGTGGGATATATGAGTATATGAGGAGGTAGAGTATTTTGTGGCATTAAATGTTTAATATATGTTTTGTGTGTTGGTGGACACAATTCTTGATAGAAAATTGATTATAATCGTAAAATCGTCCGCTTATGGATTTTGGTCAATTTTTCATTTGGAATTTGAAAAATTTCCTTCCGCAAAGTTGTAGAGAATGGGATTTCCCATGGAAAATCGCGAGTTTTGAATTTTCCGATAAACGGGCTATTTTCTATGAATTATTGAAGTTACGGAAAATAAAATAATTTTTTTTATTAATTATGGTGGGACCCACTTTTTGGTGGGTGTTGAATGCACATAAATTTCTTTGAAATTTTCAGCATTGAGGGGCTGAAAAGCATGTGTAGAAATTTTGATTTTAATAATAATAATTTATTAATTTAGTCTCCTTTCAGCGTTCTAACATTTTCCTATAAAAGAGAGGCTAAGTTAGAATTGAAAATCACACCGAAACTAAGTTTTCTCTCTTTCTCTCTCTAAATTATCGAGCGTATTCTTGTGAGTATACTTTGAGTGTTGCTATACGGTGTGGGTTTCACAAGACTATACCGAAATTCAAATGTAAGTCACGATTATTTTGAGGTAAGGGTATTGTTTTCTTCTTAAATGATATTTTTTCTTCAATATCATTACGCCAAGTATTGGTGAACTTTTTATCAAATTTGGAACTTGTTGTGTCGGGGTTACTATTCACGATACGGCACTATTCACGATATGATAATTATTCACGAATCTAAGACTATTCATAGAAAAATAAAAAATTTTTCTTTTGTCCAAAATATCTATTCGGATACTAGCTTTGATTGTATCCATGTTTTGATCATTCTTGAATTTTACACCAAAATGATTATTTTCGAAGTATTTTTGGACATGGGTAAAACAAAGTACGAATCCTTAATCCTTAATCCTTGTCATTTTGTTTCACTGGATTCGTTTCTTTAAAAAATTTTTTCATCATCCTCACCCTAAATGGTGATATAAATGAATATCTTTGGCCAGTAGTGCAAAGATGAACGATTAATCGATGAATATCTTTGGCTCAGTAGTGCAAAAGATGAGCAGTGTTGAGATGAACATGACCAACTGGTGATACAAATGAATATCTTTGGCACGTAGTGCAAAGATGATTAAAGATGTATATTGATTGTTATTACAGGATAAACTATTGATGATGGACTTTTAAACCTAGAAGACAAGAGAATTCTTTCACGTGACTCTTCTAATGGATTGTCGCTTTCATTGCATTTGTTGATCTAAAACTTGTTGTCTATTGTATTCTATTAGATTTTCCCCTTGAAGACTAACGATAATTTGTTGTATATTATCTTAGTCATAATATTCTTTACTAGGCTAGTTGAGCTCACCCTTTTCTTTTTTTTGTTCCATTTTTCTTCTCGGGAGGTGAGAACATAGCAGGATCGAGTCTGGGGTATGGAGTGATGGTTCTAGGAAGATGTTTTAGGCATCCTCACTACTTACGTAAAATAGTGTATGAATAATTAATGAGGACTTATTTGGTGTGTATATTGTCTAGAAGACAATATTTGTATTCAAACTCACAGTTGTATTGTCGTATTCTACACGACATCGTATTGTCAAAGTTGTAGTTTGTTTTCTATACCATGTATTTTGGCGACTCCAGAATGGGTGTTGTATACCTATTTTGGGGGCGTCACAGTTGGTATCGAGCTTAGGATATGATCTCTCAATGAGATCGGGGGAATAGAACTAGGAGGGGAGAGACGAGTAAATCCTTCGCTAGTGTGTCCTACCTAAGCTTATTTGTTGGTCGATCATAATATAGGATATTATGTGATATGTTAATTTGTTTAATTAACCCTTGTTTTATGGCGATTTAAGAATGGTCACGAGAACGTTAACAATGGAGTTTATGAGACCGTGGAGACGCGCAGATTTCACCAACGAGGAGAAACGTGCAACAGTGGCAATGTTCCTCTCTGTGAACAACGCCACCGAGCAAATGATGAACGACGGATGTTTAGAAGCTTTTTGCAGTTCATGCAAAAATCGCATATGAGGAGACTCGTGTACAAAATACGGGTGGAAATGATGGCAATGCACTGATGCATCACCACCAAGCGATTTAAGGAGTTGGGACCACAGATTTCCATGGAAAGCCGGATCCGATCAAGGCAGAAACGTGGGTCAAGCAAATTACCAAGATATTCGATGTCTTGGGGTGCACGGAGGAACAGAAGGTTCCATTCGCCACCTTTATGTTTCGTGGTGAAGCAGATTACTGGTGGGAATCTGTGAAGCGTACTGACCGGATGCACTTAACATGTCTTGGGAAAGATTTCAGAATCGTTCAATGACAAGTACTTTCCGTAAAGTATTCGTCATATGAAGGAGGTAGAGTTTATTAGACTAATGCGAACAACATGACGGTGTCTCAGTACGAGGCAAAGTTCGCAGAGTTATCCAGGTTTGCACCTCATTTGGTGGAGAATGAGGAACGAATGACGCGTATGTTTCTGAGAGGTCTAAAACCCGAGATTCGTCAATACCTTATCTCTCATAAATTTTCTCTCAGATTCGGGATGTTGTCAGCAGTGGCTCGGCTTATTAGAACGAGATAGTGAGTATACTCAACCGAGGGACCACAATCGGGGTAGTCATCGAACGATGATAACCAAATGAGGAGGAAAGAATACGGACAAAGGCGGTAACCACTCGGTGGTAATCGTGGACATGATAATAGGAGAAGTGACTCAAGTGGAAATTTCGTAAAGAGAAGATTCAACAATGACGAGAAGATATCAATCGGCAAAGACCAAAGACCAACAACAAATGCTAGGGGGAGGAGAACACCGCCTTGATTAGATGTTACAAATGCGGGAAGGAGGGACATATCCCCAAACCGCCCACAACAATCCAAGGTATGTTACAACCGTGGAAAGGAAGGCCACATCGATCGAGATTGTACTATCGCGAAACCAAGTTCAAGCAGGAGTGGTGATTCCAAGGGTCACATCCGGATAAGTCGAAATCACGGTTCTGGAAGAAGCGTTTGTCGTGATTGGACAAAGCGTGAGGAACCCGAACGAGGTGATCACGGGTAAGCTAATCTTGAATTCTTGCAGTAAGTTTATACCTTACTAGATACCTGGTTCTACCCATTCTTTTATCTCTCCGCTTGTGCTCAACGTTTAAACTTGACTCAGGAGAAATTAGATTTTGATTTATCTGTTGAAACTCCGTTGGGTGAAACCTTCGTTACATCTACGGTTTATAAATCTTGCATGATCCAAGTTGGCACTATCACATTGCTCGCTGATCTTATCTCTTTAAAGATACTTGCTTTTGATGTGATTTTAGGAATTGATTGGTTAACCACTCATCATGCCAAAATTGATTGTTTTCGTAAGGTTGTTAGTTTTCATATTCCCAACCAACCTGTCATACGAATTCAAACCACTAAACCACTAAAATCAGTCACTGTCATATCAAGCCACAAAGCTATTCGTTTATTGAAAAATGGATGCCAAGCTTTCTTAGCCCATGTTATGGATTTGAACAAAGACAAGTCAGATTTGAATAATATTTCTGTGGTTAAAGAATTCCCTGATGTATTTCCTGAAGAGCTTCCCGGTCTACCCCCAGAACGTGATGTTGAATTCTTTATTGACCTTGAACCGGGTACAAAGCCCATTTCTAAAACCCCATATCGAATGGCTCCTATTGAACTTCAGGAGTTAAAAGTCCAACTACAGGAGTTATTAGACATCGGTTTCATTCGTCCTAGTACGTCTCCTTGGGGTGCTCCTGTTTTATTCGTAAAGAAGAAAGACGGGAGTATGCGACTTTGTATTGACTATCGAGAATTGAACCATGTCACCATCAAGAATAGGTATCCGCTACCTCGCATTGATGACCTGTTCGACCAGTTACAAGGAGCGCAATTCTTTTCAAAGATCGATCTTCGTTCTGGATATCATCAGCTGAAGATTAAAACTGAGGATATTCCAAAGACGGCATTCAGGACTCGATACGGGCATTATGAATTCTTGGTCATGTCTTTTGGATTGACTAATGCTCCTGCTGCTTTCATGGATATGATGAACCGTGTATTTAAGGAATATTTGGATCAGTTCGTTGTTGTCTTTATTGATGACATCCTCATCTATTCCAAAAGCCGTGAAGATCATGAGCACCATTTGAAGTTGGTACTACAAAGACTTCGTGAACACAAGCTTTATGCCAAGTGAAGAAATGCGAGTTCGCTCGAGGAAGTAGCATTCCTTGGGCACGTGGTGTCAAAACAAGGAGTATCATTGACCCGGCCAAGATTGAAGCAATACAAAGTTGGGAGCACCAAAAGTGGTGACAAATACGCAGCTTTTCGGGCTTAGTTGGTTATTATCGGAGATTTGTGGAAGGATTTTCTCGAATCGCTACTCTCAAGTTAACTCTCGGTGACTCTAAGGATGCAAAATTCTTATGGAGCGAGGAATGCGAGAAGAGCTTCCAAGAGCTCAAGAGGAGACTCATTTCGGCACTGTTTCGACAATACCATCCGGTTCAGATGGATTTGTTATCTCAACGATGCTTACGGCAAGGGGTGAGGATGTGTTCTCATGCAACATGGGAAAGTCATAGTTTATGCCTCACGACAACTCAAAGAATATGAGAGGAATTATCCTACTCATGATCTAGAGTTAGCGCAATCGTATTCGCGTTGAAGATATGGAGACACTACTTGTATGGAGAGAAAGTGGAGATTTATACGGACCATAAAAGCCTCAAATATTTCTTCACCCAAAAGAACTCAACATGCGCCAACGACGTTATCGGAGTGTTAAAAGATTACGATCACACTATTCAATATCATCCGGAAAAGCGAACGTAGTGGTCGGCGCATTAAGTAGAAGATCATATGCAAGCACGAAAGCGATATTGTCAACGTAAAGGCCCATTTTGTATGACTTGCAAAGGATGGAGGTAGAATTAAAGACTTGAGGGACCCACATAATGATGGCGAATATACAAGTAGAACCGACTTTAATCGATAAAGTTAAAATTTCGCTCAAGCTACGGACTGGGGGCGATCGTATGAAGAAGAAAGTGCAAGAAGGAGCTATTCCTAAGCAAGAATTGATGAGGAAGGAATACTTGAGTCAATTCTAGACTTTGCGTTCCTAACGATTCGACACGAAGCATAAAATCATGATGGAGGCACACAACACCCCGCTTTGCAATCCATCTCGGAAGTACCAAAATGTATCATGATATTCGACATACATTTTGGTGGAACAATATGAAGAGAGAGATTGCGGAGTTTATCTCAAGATGTTTAACTTTCACAACGCGTGTAAAGGCGGAGCATCAAGTGCTAAAAGGTCCATTGCAACCACTTGAGATTCCAAATGGAAATGGGAACACATTACTATGGAT
This sequence comes from Panax ginseng, assembly GCA_020205605.1. Classification (NCBI taxonomy): domain Eukaryota; kingdom Viridiplantae; phylum Streptophyta; class Magnoliopsida; order Apiales; family Araliaceae; genus Panax; species Panax ginseng. Next base: position 56,759,710 of record CM035142.1, read on the forward strand.
TTTGTTTATGTGTCTTCCCAAAGTTTCTCAAGGCGTAGATGCAATTTGGGTTATTGTTGATAGATTAACAAAGTCCGCCCATTTCTTACCGATAAAGTTTAGACTTATTCCCTTGAACGCCTTGCTCAGATACGCGTGAATGAGATTGTACGATTGCATGGCATGCCAAGATCCATAGTTTCGGATCGTGACCGAGATTCACTTCAAGATTTTGGGTTAGCTTGCAGTAAAGCTATGGAGCACGGATTTACGATCTGATTCAAAGATACCATCCTCAAAGCCGGACGGACAATCAGAGAGGACTATTCAAACCCTTGAAGATCTATTAAGACTCGTGTCCTAGATTTCAAAGGAAGTTGGGATAAGTACTACTACCACCTGGTGGAATTCTCCTACAACAACAGTTATCAAGCAAGTATAGGCATGGCTCCATTTGAGGCGTTGTATGATCGAAAATGTCGTTCTCCAAAGATTTGGGGACGAGGTGGGAGAAGTAATATTGTTGGGACCGTAATTAGTACGCATGACTCGAGTAAAAGATCCAAATGATTCGACAACGATTCAAACTTCACAAGATCGACAAAAGAGTTTATGCCGATCTTCATAGAAAGGACGTGGAGTTTAATATGGAGATCATGTATTATTACGTATTGCTCCATGGAAGGAGTTACAAGATTTGGGAAAAGAGGAAAGCTCAATCCAAGGTTTGTTGGTCCATTTGAGATTCTTGGCCGAATAGGAACGAGCCTATAGACTCGCGTTACCTCCAAGTATGTCTCGTGTTCACAATGTATTCCACATATCTATGCTTCAGTAAATATGTGAAAGACCCGAACCACATTATTGCATTAGAACCGCACGAGATAATGTAAGATTTAACCTACGAGGAGATACTGTTGAGATTTTGGATAGGAAAGAGAGCATGTCTTACACGACGAAGGTTATACCACAAGTTAAGGTTTTGTGGAGAAACCATGCAATTGAGGAAATGACATGGGAGTTGGAATCGGAGATGAAAGCAAGGTACCCTCACCTTTTCGATATACCAGTGCACGTATGTCAATTTCGAGGATGAAATTTCATAAGGAGGGAGGTTGTAAGACCCCAACTTATTATAAATAAAATTGAATTTTCTTTATTCATTATTCTAAATTAATAAGGGTTAATTTGATATAATTCTTTGGTTATGGGTGAAATGTGCAAAGTTTACAAAATAAGCAAGTGGTTATAAAATATTCATTATTGCTGGGAATATTCGTTTGGTCGTGGAATATTCTTTTTGTCCGGGAATCTCAAAATCACACGGTAGCATGATCATTGGTGGGCCCCATAACGGAAAAGCGGTTGGATGAAAGAAAACGACAAAGATTGAGTTTTATAAATAATGGCGTAAATTGTTACCGCTAACTTTGTTGGGTTACACGGTGGTTAAAAATACAATGAATACACGTGGTCGCACAAAGAGCAAGACAGACAGTATTAGATGAAGATTGTTGAATTATTGATCCTTACGTAAGAAGACACTACTCAATAATTGTTACGAAGAATTATCGTTCATTATTTTATCTTATTGATTCAATAATTGTCGCATTGATATTTATATTATTATTGTTTCAATAATTGTCATTACACAAGATTTTCCATTATCAAATCAATAATTCATATTATTTGAATAATATTATCGATAACATTATTGGCAATGTCTAGAAAGTTCTCTAAGGAGAGGTTTGGTCACCTAATTTCGCGCCAAGAAGGAGAAATCCTTATTGAAAGCCCCTCTTTCTCGAACTACACGGTTGTCGATGATTGTGATTACGTAATATTATTTTTGAATAATTAATTATTGATTATTATGATAAAGAAAATATTTATTTTATGTGGATATAGATGGAGAAAATTTTAATGTGACAATTGTTGAAAATTAATATTTTATCTTTTTCGATAAAATAATACATTTAAATATATTATTTTAATAATATATTAACGGTGATATTTTTATAATGATTGTGGGATATATGAGTATATGAGGAGGTAGAGTATTTTGTGGCATTAAATGTTTAACATATGTTTTGTGTGTCGGTGGACACAATTCTTGACCGAAAATTGATTATGATCGTAAAATCGTCTGTTTATGGATTTCGGTCAATTTCATTTGGAATTTGGAAAAATTTCCTTCTGCAAAGTTGTAGAGAATGGGATTTCCCATGGAAAGTCATGAGTTTTGAATTTTTCTGATAAACGGGCTATTTTCTATGAATTATTGAAGTTACGGAAAATAAAATAATTTTTTTATTAATTATGGTGGGACCCACTTTTTGGTGGGTGTTGAATGCACATGGGCTGCTGAAATTTTCAGCATTGAGGGGCTGAAAGCATGCGTAGAAATTTTGATTTTTAATAATAATAATTTATTAATTTAGTCTCCTTTGGCGTTCTAACATTTTCCTATAAATAGAGGGCTAAGTTAGAATTGAAAATCACACCGTAAACTAAGTTTTCTCTTCTCTCTCTAAATTATCGAAGCGTATTCTTGTGAGTATACTTTGAGTGTTGCTATACTGGTATGGGTTTCACAAGACTATATCAAATTCAAATGTAAAGTACGATTATTTTGAGGTAAAGGGTATTATTTTCTTCTTAAATGATATTTTTCTTCAATATCATTACGTCAAGTATTGGTGAACTTTTTTATCAAATTTGGAACTTGTTGTGTCGGGGTTACTATTCACGTATACGGCACTATTCACGTATACGACACTATTCACGAATACGGCACTATTCACCGAAAAATAAAAAAATTTTCTTTTTGTCCAAAATATCTATTCTGGATACTAGCTTTGATTGTATCCATGTTTTGATCATTCTTGAATTTTACACCAAAATGATTATTTTCGAAGTATTTTTGGACATGGGTAAAACAAAGTACGAATCCTTAATCCTTAATCCTTGTCATTTTGTTTCACTGGATTCGTTTCTTTAAAAATGTTTTTCATCATCCTCGATCCTAAATGGTGATATAAATGAATATCTTTGCTTTGTAGTGCAAAGATGAACGATTAATCGATGAATATCTTTGGCCTGTAGTGCAAAAAGATGAATGTGTGTTGAGATGAACATGACCAACTGGTGATATAAATGAATATCTTTGGCTCTGTAGTGCAAAGATGATTAAAGATGTATATTGATTGTTATTACAGGATAAACTATTGATGATGGACTTTTAAACCTTAGAAAGCGGTAAGAGAATTCTTTCTCACGTGACTCTTCTAATGGATTCTTGTCGCTTTGCATTTGTTGATCTAAAACTTGTTGTCTATTGTATTCTATTAGATTTTTCCTGTTGAAGACTAACGATAATTTGTTGTATATTATCTTAGTCATAATATTCTTTACTAGGCTAGTTGAGCTCACCCTTTTCCTTTTTGTTCCATTTTTCTTCTCAGGAGGTGAGAACATAGCAGGATCGAGTCGGGGTATGGAGTGATGGTTCTAGGAAGATGTTTTAGCTGTCCTCACTACTTCTGTAAAATAGTGTATGAATAATTAATGAGGACTTATTTGGGTGTGTATATTGTCTAGAAGACAATATTTGTATTCAAACTCATAGTTGTATTGTCGTATTCTACACGACATCTGTATTATCAAAGTTGTAGTTTGTTTTCTATACCATGTATTTTGGCGACTCAGAATGGGTGTTGTATACCTATTTTGGGGGCGTCACACTATATATCATATATATAGTAGTTAAAAGGAATTAATCAAATCAAAACCTAATTTCATAAAATCCGAATTTATATATATATATATATATATCTCTTAATTAAGTCTTACTTAATTAATATACATATATACAAATTATCGTTTTAATTTAAATTTGTGATTTAAATACTATTAATCATATTAATATATTTAAATCCTTAAAATTTAAATTAATTCCCTTTTAAATAACGTTCTATGTGTGTGACCCTATAGGTTATTATTACGTTGACAATAATTTAAAAATCATATTAAAAAAATATAAACAGTGAGCGGCATCTAGTAATGCATCACTACTACCCAAGTAATAATAAGATCGATGATTCGATGCAACCTTTTCGTGACCAATGTTTCAATGTAATTTAATCCTTTTAACCTTAATATCCTAGATTAAACTCGAGTCATGGAATGTGTCATACTCTTCATAATTTAATCTAAGTTTTCTTGATCAATGAGTAGACTATATGAAACAAATCACTATTTGAGCATGGCCATGCATTTCATAGTCCTACTCAATCAAGAGACCTATGGATATCACCCATAATATATAGGATGGTTAAATTCCATCTAGATCACTCATATTTCTCACACGATTAATGATGAACCCAATAATCACCTTTATAGTCCACCCTATTAAAGGTGACATTTGATGATATCAAAGTACATAAATTCTCGTGTAGTAATATAGCGATTTCAGGTCGGAGGACCATTACATCATTGTCACTATGAGAATTGCTAATGACACTTCAGATAATGCTCCATATAGAATTCTCATGGTAGGTGCATCCAAAGACATCGTTTTCAACATGTACCTATGCATTGACTTAATATCTCATATATTTATGACCAATGAGATTTGGTCATCATCGATCCACATACTAGTCTCAATGCATCATTGTTGTCCCATCAACAATGATACTCGACTAGGGACATTTAAGAACACTGATACTAATGGTAATATATAATCTCATGTTCAAGTCACATACTTAAAACTATATAATTTGTATCACTATTCTAAGGAATTTTATTATGTTAACAATTATATTACGCAGTAAATAAAACCATAATAAAATCATATATTTATTCAAACAAATATAATATGAAAACGTTAAGCAATTATATCAAATAATTGGCCTCTAGGGCATAAACTCTAACAGTTTTTGCCACTATCATTGAAGATGTCTAATGACATACAACCTCGTGTTATCATAAGACATGGTTGTGCACATCCACTTGCTGAGTATATCTATGAGCACTACCTAAATGATGTTGGAGTATTTTTGAAATATAATTTTCACTTGGAGACAACTGAGATAATTATATGTCAAGAGAAGACTTACAATTGGAAAGAAGATGATAGTAATCTTCTTATTTTTCTTTGGGGACTTTTGGGTCAACCAAGGATAATTCTGTGGACATATGATATCTATCATAACCTGGACGCATGGCCTCCCATGTACGAAGGTTTCCTTGAGCATTTCCCAAAGATTTTAGTTTCTAAAACAGTTTTTGACTGTACTTTTATGTAAAGTACCATTGTAAGGTTGTGGTCAAGGTACCATGAGAGTTACATACATTTGTATTAAAACTCATATTTAACTGTGGTCGTATTCTATACGACAGCTCAATAGTTGTATAAATGAAGTTGTATTTGAATTTTGTACCATATATCTGACGACTTAGAATGGGTGATGTATACCTAATTTTGGGGGCGTCACAAACTAAACTATGATGCAAATGAGTCCCAAGTTTTTCCAGCTATAATGGAATTCTAATCCAATGTGCCTCAGCGAATTATCCAGATTCTAGAATAAAATTTCAAACGAAGCTATAAACATACTATCATACAATTAAATAACCCATACTTGTTATAAAGATGTGTGTGTGTGTGTGTGTGTGTTATGTTCACCAAAAACTTGACAGAGGTAAAGAATACACATGTTAAACTGCTCAAAACAGAAAATTGATGTCTAAATCAAGATCCATATATACTAATGCAACAAAAACTATTCTAACATATCAATACAATCTAAGGTTCAACAATGAGTTTAAACTGCTTTATTTTTACTCACGAGGGAGAATTCACACTTTCTCACGGTGTTTATTGATTTCTTTTCTTTTTCCCATGATTGTGGAATGCCTCATTCCATTAGGCTAACAGTGCTACCCCTTAGCGAGCTTTCAACCAATAACTCCCAGACCATAAAAGACCTTAGGGCGCTAGGTGTAAAGACAATCCCTCGGCATGCATTTTGCTCAAGTAACAAAGGCCCCAAACAAGACTAGCTACATGTAATTTTTTTTTCTTCATATTTTTCTCTTTTTTTCTTTTTTTCTTTTTTTATATATACATAAGCATACCCATGTGTTCCCAAAGTTTGATTATCAATGTTTTCATAGCCTAAGTCCACTTTCCACACAAGTCTATTTTTAAAACAACATTTCCTACTAAGCAATAGAAACACATTACTCTTGTACCAACAAGCATTTTTGAACACGTATGTGCGAACCGAAAACATCTAAACAACATTCATGGATTACATCATGTAAAACATTATAGTTAAGCTCATGTTATCCAATAAATTCAACAATCCTTCAAAATTCAATTCATCATTAGCTAGACTTAAACTCCATAAAGCTAGATGTAATGACCGAGAAATTCGGATCTTATTGTAAAATGATTTTATTAAATTAAATAATAATAAAATTCTATTCTATGTGTTATCAAGATGGTTGTCATTGTATAACCTATTGATGTTAGAATGTCATAGTATTTGAGCTACGTGAATGAATTAAATTGTTTGAATTTCCAAGATGAAAATAAAAGTTTTCCAAGAAATTTTCCGAAAAACACTATTCATCGGTATTTGTTCGGGATTTATTTTTGAATTTCCGAGAAATACATAATGATAGAATGACAAGGTAAGATGGATTATGTAATAAAAATCTAGTTATGGAAAATGTAATATTTCGCTTGCAGACTTAATTTATAAACGTTAAGGAAGGCGAAGTAGTAATGAATAAGTAATAATGGTATAATACTTAGGTATTGTACAAAAGTAATGAAAACGAGTATAATACGAAGTATTATACGAGTTTGTATGAAGGATGAAATATCGTATATAAATTCTATATGAATTAGAATACGAAAATGATACATAAACTATATGTATATGTATTAAGTAATGTTAATGGACTTGGAAGATTGGTTAACAATTGGTACAAGTCCAAGTGAATAAAATGTTGAGGCCCAATTATTAATTAATAAACAAGTTAGTGTTTATTAATGCAAAGCCCAAGGATTTATTTAATCCAAGCCCAAGCTAGAATCCATGAGTTATAATGATCCATGGGGCAAACCATATTAATATGGTTAGTATGGTGACCAAGTTAGAAGTAATGACCAAGACTTAGGAGTAATGGCCAAACAAAAGATAGGTTTTGTGCCTTACAAGTAATGAATAGTAAGGAGGTGCATAAGGAGGTGGGATTGTTTTAAAGTCCAAATTACCCTAACTTTGGAAAATCTATATATAGAGGAGGCTTACAAGCCATTTGTTAGTTGTTCAAACAATCCAACATATTACAAAGTGCTTAAGTGTTAGAGAGAATAAGCTACAATAAGTTGCTTTCATTTGTAAGAAGAAGAAGAAGGCTACTTTACAAAGACGTCAAAAAGTAAGACTTCTTCTCAAATTATCTTCTATCTCTATTTATGTTAGTTTGATAAGACAAGTTTGGATTAAGGAACATTAATGTTAAAAAAGTAGGAAGAATGAGTAAGCAATGAACTTAAGTCACATAAGTTGGTAATAAGTCATTTAAGCTAGCATAAGTTATAAACTTACGTGAAAGTATTATGAACTTGTAATGAGTTTATTAAGAGAAGTGATATGGATGTAAAAGAACTTGTATGATCATATGTATCATGAATACATAAGTAAAGTTATATGTTAAGAACATATAAGGTGATGATTAAGAAACTTTAATTGTCATAAGTCATGAATAATAAAATCTTAAGTAGTTTATAATTTGACAAGTTATAAGCTCATGAAGAAATAAGTCTAAAATCCAACAATGAATATAAGTTGTTGTAATAATTAGGTTGAGATGTTCACATGATGAATGGAATTCATTTGTAATGATGGACAAATCATAAGAATGAAGATTTTCCAGAAATTGCACGATTGGACGATAATCGTCGAATTCGTAAAATTCTCGGAATAGAAGTCAAATTTTGTGTTTGAACTCAGACCCATTGTTTTCTGATGGAGATAAGTCATATTTGGCATTTAAGAGTTGCAGACTCGAAAATAACCGGATTCCGACTTAGAACGAAGAAACGAGCATTGAACGTTCACGAACGTTTATCGTTTTAGTTAAAAATGAACCAATAGGTGAATTTTTAGCAAACGAAGTCAAATAGATAAAATTCTTGCATGAACGCGTAGATTACGTAATTTGTGAACCGTAGGCTTTTGAACGAGCCAATTCGGACTTATAACGAAGAAGTTATGCGTCCGGGAAGTTCACAAAAAATTCAAGGACTGAATTTTTTTTCGGTGGATGAGTTGGTGCGCTGCATGGCACCAACCCTAAAACAAATTAGGTCATGCCATGCAGCAGCTGTAATAGTGTCCGAGCACATTGCAAGAGCGTGCCATAGCGCGGCCCGCCAAAGTAAGGACTCATGGGCATGCAGCCATAAGTCCGGACAATACCATTATTAACGCTGGCCGAAAGCGCGAGATGTAGAAAAAGTCGCAGGCATGGCCAAATTTCGTAACAAGAATAGTGATGAATGTTTGTAATTATAAAGAAAAGAAAGTTAATTGATTTGAAAGTAAATACAACCTAAGCTATGTAATGTAACATTGTTTAAACTTTGTTAAACCTTAAGGATGTTGTATAAAGGTTGAGATAACCTAGTCGAATATAAATGCAAGGATAATGATATGTTTAGGACAGATAGTGAATCAATCTAATACACAATTAGATTGAAATGAAGGGTAAGATATAGTTATATACATACTTGATTATATGTGACCTAATGTAAGGCATTATGTGATCATGTATTGTAGAGACTTGAAAGACTTGAACATAAAGTAAATATACCGTAGTAGACGCTAAAGGCAAGTATTCTAACTCTTGTCTCAGTTCAATCTGAACAAGTTTTTGAAATTCATGTATCCTTACGCATGAATTGAGGTATGTGGAAGTTAAAGCCAATTCCTTCGGCTAGACTTGATATATTGATAATCTATTCATCTACTATCACATGTTATTATCTTTTCTCAACTACTTGATATGGTTTTCAAAAGAAGACGAGAATGTTAAACAAATGTTTTGTCGGTAAAACGACAGGCACGTGAGGTTGCCAAATGATTAAACGTGCATACATTTAATGGATATAGTGTTGATCAACATAGAGTACAATAGGCTGATCACCTAGAAGTGCTCGTAAGTAATATCGGGCTTACGGACTTGCTTCCGGGTTGTCCTTTTCCAATAAAGAATAAATACTCGAGGTCTTTGACCGGAGTGAATGCTTTACTAAATATTGTTATTATTGTAAAACATTTTGAAAGAAAGATGAAGTGTTATTTTGAATTATCAATAGTACTTCATAACTATTGTTCAGTTATTGAAGATATATGATTTGTATGTGTTAAGCATATTGTTATTGAATTGTTATACTTGCTGAGCTAGTTATGCTCACTCTTGCTCGAACCATATGAATGTAGCTAAGACTAAACGTCCCGAAGGATCGAAAAAGGATAAAGGAAAAGCTAAGGCAGATTGTTAAGCTGTCTTGTAATAGTATAGGTCTATTATTGTAATGTAATTGATATTATGACAAAGAACCTTTGTAATGGGTATAGAACCTGTAAAATGTAAATATTACTTTAAATATATAGAAGTTATGTTCGTTCTTTGAGACTTTTCAATTGAACGAATGTATGAATGTTTGTACAATATAGCACCATCTGTCGGGTTTGAAGATACCCGGATTTGGGGGCGCTACAAGTTGGTATCAAAGCCTAGGTTATAAAACTTAAGGGGGAAAGTAGAACCTTTAGTCATAACCTTAAGAAAGAATAAAGAAGTAAAAGATGGAAAGTAACCCTATAAAAAAAATGCATTATATTATGTTATGTCTTTCTATTATTTTACTGATGTGTACTAATCAAACTATATTATTTTATTGTAGATGTCAGGAGAAAATGATATGTATAGAGATATACATGTAGTGAGCGAGGATTCGGTTAATCGGTTAGAGATACTACCAAATCCGTGAAGAAGAGAACCAGAGAGGTGGTGACAATCAAGTCCGAGACTCTGGACGATTTAGACTACATGTCTATATTTGATGGCATGCTAGAGGAGGAGGTGGACGTGATGTCCTTTGACCAGGTTCCACCTACAGAGGAATTGTCTACGGGGGAATTGATGAAGGCACTATTTATATCAATATTGGATAGGAATGTTCATTACTGCCAAGAGGTTAAGGAGTTGAAAGAGGAACTCCAAGCTATCCGTGAGGATAAGACTAGCATGGAGGGAATGTGGGAAGAGGAGCACGATGATAGAATTCTAGCTAAGGACAAGGTCCGAGTGCTGAAAGGTGAAGTCTTTGAGCTCAAGCAGGAGCTAAAGACTAAACAACGGAAGTTGGAGAGGATGTCCTATATACATAGGAGTTCTCATATGGATTTCCAGCAGTAGGTAGCTGGGTATCCGGTAGAAGTAGGATAGACCCGACACACTATCAGTAGAGATATTATTGCCGGTCTGGCCAGCAAAGATTTTGAGAATGCCCTACGACAGATGTAATCTAGCAATAGCTAGAGTAGCTTAGGTATGTAAATATTATGTATCTAGTAGTGGCGTAAAACCCTCTTTTGTATAACAAAGGGTAGTCTTTTGTAAATCCCAATTTTTAGAAAGTAATTGCGATATGGTAATGTAATCAGCTAAGGCTGAGTAATGTAAATAATGTAGTGTTATACTACAATTTATGAATCAATATAAGTCTTTTTATGGAATATATTGAGTAATGAGTATGAGTTATTATTTTATTACAAATAATAACAAACCAATAAGAATGAAGTAATAATGATGTGTTGTTTTCTTAACAGCAAAATGTCGCCAAGAAGGAGACAACGAAATCAAGGCACTAATGTTAACCAACCGGAGGGTGGTCCGGTTAATCCAATGCAAGAGTTCGTTAATCTTTTAACGGCTGCATTTAATAGAACGGGGACTAATGTAACCGTAATTCCTGGAGTAGTACGAGCTACTACTTTTAAGGATTTTAAAAGTGTAGGTCTGCCGGAGTTCAAAGGAACTACGGACCCTATAGAAGCCCAGACTTGGGTAAAAGAAATCAAGAAAGCATTTGTAACAGCAAATGTTGAGGAGGGTCAAAAGGTCACCTTTCCAACCTATTTGATGAAAGGAGAGGCCAACTTCTGGTGGGAGGCAAACCAGGCTAGGGACGATATAGGAAACCTAACGTGGGAGAGGTTTAAGGAGATTTTCTTCAAGAATTATTTTCCCACAAGTATGCAAGGGAGGATGGAAATGAGGTTTCTTGAATTGAAACAAGGGGATATAACAGTTCCCCAGTATGCTGCCAAGTTTAATGAACTAGCACAATTTGCTCCACATCAAGTGGACACTGAAGTGAGAAAGGCTAGAAGATTCGAGCAGGGCTTGAAACCCTAGCTCTATAGCCAAATTTCTGTGTTCCAAAGTACTTCCTTCGGAACCATATTAGAAAAGGCAATAATTACCGATGGTGGGAATGAGGCTCTCAGCCAGTACCATAAGGACAAGAAAAACAAGGGCAAAGTTGATGGAGGAACCAAGACCGAGGGAGCCAGTGGAAGTGGCAACGGTCAAAAGAGGAAGGGCTTTAACTCTGGGAATACCGGAGTAAAACAAGGGGATTCTAAGAGGAGGATGGAGGCCTATAAAACCTGCGGGAAGACTCACTTAGGAGTCCGTCTCAAAGGAAAGGCAATATGTTATAATTGTGGACAGGAAGGGCACATTTCACATAACTGCCCAAATCCGAAGAAAAATCACGGATGTTTTGTATGTGGATCAACTGAACACATAGCGAAGAACTGCCCGAAGAAGGGGACAGAAGGAAATAAGGGAATTAATAGCGGTAAGTTGGCTATTAGTGGTCCAGCTTAGTCGGGTAAATTAATTGCCCGCACTTTTAATATGACGGTCCAAGATGCGGTGGCATCAGGGGATGTAGTTGCAGGTATTATTCCGATCAATAACATAAATGCATACGTGCTATTTGATTCGGGTGCTACTTGTTCGTTTATAGCATGTGATTTTGCTAGACGACTATAATTATTTCCCAAAAAATTGCATATACCTTTGAACATTAAGGTAGCAAACGAAGAGATAATTCCTGTTGAAGATATTCATAGGAGTTGTTGCGTAAATGTACGTGATTGTAAGTTATCGATAGATTTAATACCGATAAAGTTAGGAGAATTCGACGTAATTCTCGGAATGGATTGGTTGATTAACCATGGAGCAATTATAGATTGCCAAAAGAAAATGTAGAGCATCGTGACGCGTTGAAGCAACCTCCTGTAGTATTTTATAGTAATAAATCGTTGGGACGTTCGTGTTGCCTTACGATGACACAAACTAGAAAACTTTTAAGGAAGGGATGTGTAGGTTATATATGCCATGTTGTTGATACCCAGAGAGTGGGAGCAACCATGGAACGAATTCATGGATGTATTTCTAAGTGAGTTATCGGGTTTACCGCCGGATAGGGAGATCAAATTTGTGATAGACATTGTGCTAGGAGCGGCACCGGTCTCAAGGGCACCGTACCGTATGGCACCTGTGGAAATGAAAGAACTAATGGTTCAGCTAGAGGAACTATTGGACATAAAGTACATTCAACCAAGTGTTTCCCCGTGGAGGGAACCAGTGTTGTTTGTCAAGAAGAAAGACAGATCGTTAAGGCTTTGTATTGACTATCGGGAGTTGAACAAGTTAACGATAAAGAATAAATACCCATTGCCCAGGATCGATGATCTCTTTGATCAATTGAAAGGGGCAAAGTATTTTTCCAAAATAGATTTGTGGATGGGGTATCACTAGTTGAAGGTTAGGAAGGAAGATGTACCAAAGACGGCATTCAGGACTCGTTATGGTCATTACTAGTTTCTGGTGATGTCATTTGGGTTGACGAATGCACTAGCTGCATTTATGGATATGATGAACAGAGTGTTCAAACCATATTTGGACAAGTTCGTCGTTGTGTTTATTGATGATATTCTAGTCTATTCTAAGACGCCAGAAGATCATGTTGAACACTTAAGATTAGTGTTGGAGACACTAAGGAAGGAGAAGTTATATGTGAAATTCACTAAATGTGAATTTTGGCTCGGAAAGGTGCAGTTTTTGGGTCATGTCATTGACCAAGAGGGGATTTCAGTGGATCCAGCGAAGGTAAAAGCAGTAATGAATTGGGAACAACCGAAAACGCCGACTGAGGTACGGAGTTTCCTAGGGTTAGCAGGGTACTATCGAAGATTTATCCAAGATTTTTCAAAGATAGCTACCTCGTTGACTAATTTAACAAGGAAGACGGTGAAATACATATGGACGGATAAATGTGAAGATAGTTTTCAAGAACTGAAGAAAAGATTAAGTGAAGCGCCTGTTTTGTCATTGCTAGATGACACAGGAAATTTTGTAGTGTATAGTGATGCTTCGCATAGAGGACTTGGTTGTGTGCTTATGCAGCATGGCAAAGTCATTGCGTATGCATCACTGCAGTTGAAGGATTATGAAAAAGTTTATCATACTCATGATCTGGAACTGGCCGCAGTAGTGTTTGCCCTAAAGATATGGAGACATTATCTTTATGGGGAAAAATGAGAGATATATACGGACCATAAAAGTCTAAAGTATATCTTGTGAGACCCTAGATTTTATGAATAAAAATTTAATTTTCTTGAAATAATTTTTTATATTATGGTGTTGATTTGATGTAATGTTATAGTTGTGGGTATTTATAAATTCTGCAAAGTATGCAAGTTGTTATATTATATTCGATTGGTCGGAGAATATTCATTTTAGCAGGGAATATTCGTACAACGGCGCAATCATTGGTGGACCCCACAACAAAATTATTGTCGGATTGAGAAAACGACAAAAGTATTTTTATAAAAATAACGACGGAAGTTTTACCGTTGATACTGTTGAACTACTCGATAGTAAAAATACGATGTACGCGTGGTTGCATAGTAGCAACACCGGTATTGATTATTGATGCTTACGTGAGAAGTCATTCGGTCTTGTTCAATTATTGCTATAGTAATTGTTGCACAAGATCTCACTTTATTTGATTCAATTATTGTCGATATTTTATATATTGTTAAAATCAAAATTGAGACGACAAAGTTATTAATATTATTATTTGCAATATTAACGATGTCAGAAGTTACATCGAGGAGGTTTGGTCACCTAATTGCGCGCCAATAGGGAAAATCCTTATGGAAAGCCCCCTCTTTCCTGGGAACGACCTGGTCGATTAATATTGTGAATTATAATAAAGATGATAAATGTTGTTAAAATTATTAAGGTGATTTTTATAAAGTTTACTTATTTTATGGATTCCTATTTACCCATTTTTCAAAATATTCGGTAGAAAATTTTTATAAAGGTGGGGCCCACATGTGATGTATGAAATCTGAAAATTGGGTGGGGATTTGATATTCACGTAGAGGGAGTATAAAAATTATTATTTTATATATATATATATATATATATATTTGATAGTGGATGTTGGGTGGAGGAAAGTTTTATTATTATTATATATATATATATATTTGATAGTGGATATTGGTGGAAGAAAGTTTTATTATATATATATATATATTTGATAGTGGATTTTGGTGGAGGAAGTTTTATTATATATATATATATATATTATATTATATTTAAAAGTTTTATGGACCGTCCGATTAAAAGTGAATCAATCTGGATCGTTCAGGAATTAGTTACTATGCAATCCATTCTTCTATAAATAGAAGCTCATTCCTTCATTATTTCTTACGAATTCACTGAAACTCCAGAGAGAAAAATTATAGAGAAACTATAGAAATTTTTTTTGCTACTTAACTACTCTTATATTCAGTTCTTTTACGGTAAGGGGAGTTATTCTTTCTTATTCATGAAGAGAACTGTTGTTATTCCATTATACGCGGGCTACCCTATACATGGTGACATTCTTCTAATATTCCTTTCTTTATTATTCTGTCGGAATATCCTATCTCTATATGCATGCGTTCTGTGGGACCGTTCAATTATTTATTATTCGTCGTGAATATCCCATGCATGCGTTATACCGGACTGGTTCCATTATTTATTATTCGCCGAATATCATCATAATGCATGCGTTTTTATGGGACTGGTTCCATTATTTATTATTCGTCAATATCACGTCTGCATGCGTACGTTTCTTGGGACTGGTTCCATCCTTTATTATTCTGTTGGAATAACCTGCCTATGCGGTCTATCGCATGCATGGTGATTTCTTTTGTTATTCTATTCTTTATTATACTCAGTTGGTTAAAACTTTGACTTCTATACCCATGAAATTAGTGGAATATCTTTTATATTTGCGCTTCATCCAAAGATCTTTTCATGGAAATATTCTTCTCAAACATTCTTAAATTTTACTCTACAAAGCAAAGATCATGTTGACAATTTGGACGTTATCGGTTCCTAGATAAATTAATTCTTGAACTTGTTTTATTGAATTCTTATATCATTGTCACATCCTCATGTTAATATTTTTGAAAGTCATCCGTGGCATGTAGTGCGTAGATGGACTTGGTATGATTATGACGAGGATTATTCTTGTAATCATGACCGTAATGTTACAATTGATGTGGTAAAAGTCCTCATTGGCCCGTAGTGCATTGATGGACGATTGGCATGATCATGACCATTAATGAATACACAAATATTCTTGGCCCGTAAGAGTGCATGGATAATTGTGATCGTGATACTAAGAATATCCTTGGCCGTAGAAAGTGTAGGGTGATTCGATAATGTGGATTATTTATTAAAAGTCGAGTCTCGCGATAACTCTTGATGATGAAAACCTTTTAATCATAAAAGATAGTAGATTTTATTCTCTACTTGACTCTTTTAATGGATTGCTTGTTCACCGCAGATTAAACTTGATGTCTATTATATTTTATCGGTTTAACATTGTTGGAGACTAATGATAATTTATTCGCATTATCTTAGTCATAATATTTCTTCTTGGGCTAGTTGAGCTCACCCTTTCTTTCACCGTTCTCTTGTGAAATTAGAATATAGCTGGGATGAGTCGGGGAACGGAGTGATGATCCAGAGGATAACATTAGTAGTCCTCACTATTCTGTGAAATAGTGTGATAATAATTGTAATGAGAACTCCTTTTGAGTTTGTATAATCTCTAGTAGACAATATTTGTATTCAAACTTACAGTTTATGTTTTGTCGTATTGTACACGACAGTTGTATTTGAATTCTGTACCATATATCTGGCGACCCAAGATGAGTGATGTATACCTAATTTTGGGGGCGTCACAGTTGGTATCAAAGCTTAGGGATATGATCCCTGGCTAAGATGTGAGACTAGAACTAGGAGGGGAGAGACGGGGAATTCCTTCGCTAGTATGACCTACTTAAATTTATTTTGTATTTAAATTGGTTGTTCAGAGTATATTGATAATATGTGACATGTTAATCAACCTTTGTTTTGTGGCAGTATTTGAAAATGGCAGCTGAAAATGTTAACAATGGAGTGAATGAGACCGTGGCACCTCTAATCACTAACCAGGATAATGTAATATCAGGCAAAGAAGAAATTAGAGATATCTACGTGGTAAGTGAAGAACTAATAGTTTTTTTTTGAGAGCTAGTGGCGGAGGTAGCAATTTGAGAGTGAGGAAGAAGAGGAAGAAGAGGAACCTGAGAAGAATTGGTTAGAAGAAGTTTATGATCAAAACTTACAATTACAAAATCGTGTTCATGAGTTAGAAGATCAGGCTGAAGAACGGCAGGCGGTCGTGGAGCAAAGAGATGTAATGATTCAAAATTATGTTACCCGATATGTGATGCTCAAACAAAATCACGCTTTGGCACAGTGTAAGATATTAAAGTTGGAATCTGAGAATTCAAATATCAAGGATCAGTTGAAAGAAGAAACAACTGAACGAGTGAGAATGAAGGATGCATGGGTAAAAGCCGCACGACGTGTTGATATTATAGAAAGAGACGTCCGATCCAAAAAGGCTAAAATAGATGATATACATTTCTCTTTTTGGACTGCAATTAGGAGAACCCAACATCGAGTTTCGAATTACCCTGTACAGAGCGGTCAATCTAAACTCGATATGGATCGAGGATTGATAATTCAGATCATGAATCAGGAGTACGATGAAGCAGTTGAGGGTGGAATATGCCCTATATTAAAGTCAATTCCAACGATAGTGATGACACCAAATGCTACCCCGCACAAGTCAAAAAGGGGTAGTTCAAGGAGAAGCGGTTGTCATGACTTCCCAACAAGTGAGGAACCCACATAAAGTTATCGCGGGTAAGCTAATCATAAACCCTTGTGAAGTTTTTACCTTATTCGATACTGGTTCTACCCACTCTTGTATCTCACCTAGTTGTGTTCAACGTTTAAACTTGGCTCTTAAAAAAAAAAAATTTGACTTTGACTTATCTGTTGAAACTCTGTTAGGAGGAACCTTCGTTAACTCCACTATTTATAAATCTTGTTTGATTCAAATCGATACTTTCACGTTACTTGTTGATCTTATCTCTTTGAAAATGCTTTCATTTGATGTGATTTTTGGAAACGATTGGTTAACTACTCATCATGCTTTTCATAAGGTTGTTAGCTTTCATATTCTTAACCAACCTGTTATGCGAATTCGAACAACCAAACCACTAAAGTCAATCATTGTTATATCAAACCATAAGTAAAGAGCCCCGATCCTTTCGTTGTTGACTTTCTTGTGTGGAATGCACTGAAGCTAGACTTTCTGTAGGCAACTTCGTGAATGACGGTGGCAAGTTGATAAGTATCAATGTGACGTGTTATCCAAGTCTTGGATGAGAGTCACATTTTTGAATGATATTTCTATTGTTAATAAATTTTCTGACGTATTCCTGAAGACTTCCTGGCCTACCCCCAGAGCGTGAAATTGAATTTTGTATTGACCCCAGTACAAAACCCATTTCTTAAACCCTCAAATATTTCTTTACTTAAAATGAATGTATCATGCGCCAAAGACGTTGGCTCGAGCTGTTGAAGATTACGATCGTACCATTCAATATCATCGTGGGAAAAATGAACGTGGTAGCTGACGCGTTGAGTAGAAGATCGTATGCGTTTACGAGTGTGATGTTGTTAACACAAAGACTCATTTCATATAACTTACAAATGATGGAGATAGAGTTAAAGACTCTAGGGACCCACGTGAAGATAACGAATATACGATTAGAATAGACTTAAATCGATAAAGTTAAAGCTGCTCAAGCTACATACTCAGAGCTGATGAATGTGAAGAAGAAGGTTCAAGAGGGCGTTATTCTAGAAGCAAGGATCGATGAAGAGAGGAAATCTCAACCCTCGATTTTATTGGCCCATTTGAAATTCTTGATCGAATAGGAACTGTGGCTTATAGACTCGTTTTATCGCCAAGTATGTCGCATGTTCATAACGTTTTTAATGTATCGATGTTACGTAAATATGTGGACGACCCGAACCACATTATTAATTTAGAACCGGACGAGATAGCAGAAGATTTAACGTATGAGGAGATACGTGTTAAAATCTTGGATAAGAAGGATCGTATTCAACACTCAAAGGTTATACCTCAAGAGTTAGAATTTGAAGTGAAGTCAAGGTATCCTCACCTGTTCGGCATACCAGGTACGTACGTAAATTTCGAGGGCGAAATTTCATAAGGAGGGGAGATTGTGAGAACCCAGAATTTATGAATAAAAATTTAATTTTCTTGAAATAATTTTTTATATTATGGTGTTGATTTGATGTAATGTTATAGTTGTGGGTAGTATTTATAAATTCTGCAAAGTATGCAAGTTGTTATATTATATTCGATTGGTCGGAGAATATTCATTTTAGCAGGGAATATTCCTACAACGACACAATTATTGGTGGACCCCACAACAGAATTATTGTCGGATTGAGAAAACGACAAAAGTATTTTTATAAAAATAACGACGGAAGTTTTACCATTGATACTGTTGAACTACTCGGTAGTAAAAATACAGTAATACACGTGGTTGCATAATAGCACGCGGTATTGATTATTGATGCTTACGTGAAAAGTCATTCAGTCTTGTTCAATTATTGCTATAGTAATTGTTGCATAGTATCTCACGTTATTGGATTCAATTATTGTCGATATTTTATATATTGTTAAAATCAATAATTGAGACGACAAAGTTATTAATATTATTATTTGCAATATTAACGATGTCTCAGAAGTTACATCGAGGAGAGGTTTGGTCACCTAATTGCATGCGCCAATAGGAAAAATCCTTATTGAAAGCCCCTCTTTCACAGGAACGACTCGATCGATTAACACTGTGAATTATAATAAAGATGATAAATGTTGTTAAAATTATTAAGGTGATTTTATAAAGTTTACTTATTTTATGGATTCCTATTTACCCATTTTTCAAAATATTGGTGAGAAAATTTTTATAAAGTAGGGGGCCCACATGTGGGGACCACATGTGATGTATGAAATCTGAAAATTGGGTGGGGATTTGATATTCACGTAGAGGAGTATAAACATTATTATTTTTATATATATATATATATATATATATTTGATAGTGAATTTTGGGTGGAGGAAAGTGGTATTATTTTTATATATATATATATATATATATATATATATATTTGATAGTGAATTTTGGATGGAGGAAAGTGGTATTATTTTATATATATATATATATATATATATATATATATATATATATATTTGATAGTGGATGTTGGGTGGAGGAAAGTTTTATTATTATATATATATATTTGATAGTGGATGTTGGTGGAAGAAAGTTTTATTATTATATATATATATATATTTGATAGTGGATTTTGGTGGAGGAAGTTTTATTATTATTATATATATATATATATATTTAAAAGTTTTATGGACCGTCCGATTAAAAGTGAATCAATCTGGATCGTTCAGAATTAGTTCATTTATGCAATCCATTCTTCTAAAAATGAAGCTCATTCCTTCATTATTTCTTACTTAATTCTTTGAAACTCCAAAGAGAAAAATTATAGAGAAACTATAGAAAAGATTTCTGGTATTTAACTACTCTTATATTCAGTTCTTTTACGGTAAGGGGTGTTATTCTTTCTTATTCATGAAGAGAACTATTGTTATTCCATTGTTTATTATTCATTGGAATAACTCAGTTGTATACATGCTGCTACCCTATACATGGTGACATTCTTCTAATATTCCGTTCTTTATTATTGTCGGAATATCGTGTCTGTACATTTACGTCGGACCTAGTTCCATTATTTATTATTCTATCGGAATATCCTGTCTGTGCGTTTATACCAGACCTGGTTCCATTATTTATTATTACGCCGAATATCCATCTGCGTGCATTTACGTGGGACTTGGTTCCATTATTTATTATTCGTCAAAATATCACGTGCTCTATGCGTTTAATGGGACTGGGTTCCATACTTTATTATTCATTGGAATAACTCCACTTTGCTTGATCTCATCACATATATGGTGATTTCTTTTGTTATTCCATTCGTTATTATACTCAGTTGGTTAAACTTTGACTTCTATACCCATGAAATTAGTGGAATATCTTTAATATTTGCGCTTCATCCAATATCTTTTCATGGAAATATTCTTCTCAGCATTCTTAAATTTTACTCTACAAAGTAGTATCATGTTGACAATTTGGACGTTATCAGTTCCTAGATAAATTAATTCTTGAACTTGTTTTATTGAATTCTTATATCATTGTCATCATCCTCATGTTTATATTTTGAAAGTCATCTGTGGCATGTAGTGCATAGATGGACTTGGTATGATTATGACCAGGGATTATTCGGTGTAATCATGACCGTAATGTTACAATTGTTGTGGTAAAAGTCCTCATTGGCCCGTAGTGCATTGATGGACAGTTGTTGGCATGATCATGACCATTAATGAATACACAAATATTCTTGGCCCGTAGTGCATGGATAATTGTGGTCGTGATACTAAGAATATCCTTGACCGTAGTGAAGGGGTGATTCGATGATGTGGATTATTTATTGTCGAGTCTCGCCGATATGATGATGATAAACCTTTTAATCATAAAAGATAGTAGATTTTATTTTCTACTTGACTCTTTTAATGGATTGCTTGTTTACCGTTAGATTAAACTTGATGTCTATTATATTTTATCGTTTAACATTGTTGGAGACTAATGATAATTTATTATGCATTATCTTAGTCATAATATTTCTTACTAGGCTAGTTGAGCTCACCCTTTCTTTCACTGTTCTTTTCAGGAAATGAGAATATAGCTGGGATAAGTGTGACAACCCGATATTTTCTATATAAATAAATCACAAATTTTGCGTATAAATTTTTTTTTATTATTATTTTAAGGATGAGGATTTGTATAAGATTATGTGTATATGTATATATGTGGTAAATAAAAATATATTTATTACATGAATATTTACAAGTAAATTTATTTTAGAATTATTGATTATTATAAAGTATATTTTTATAATAATTAATTTTAAGATAAAAATGTTTTTATTTATCTACCATGAATATATAATCATATATTATTTAAATAATATATGAAGTGATTTTAGAATAATTATAATAATTATTTTATTATATGAATTTTAGTATGATTATTAAGTTCATGAATATGGTAGCCGAGCCATGCAACTAGGGAATCAAATGGGATAATTATTTCATTTAATTTCAAAGACTTTAAGGTCAGTAGAACCGCCGAATTCAAAGGCAATGAATGACCCTCGTAGAAGCCCAAACTTGGGTTAGGGAAATTGAGAAGGCGTTTATAATAGCTAGGGTGGTGAGGGGCAAAGACCTCTTTGCCACCTACATGATGAAGGATGAGGCAAATTTACGGTGGGAAGCGAATCGTGTGAGGCGGGAGTGTGTGGTAACGGGATAGATTTAAGACCTTATTTTTCGAGAATTATTTTTCACCTAGTACATTGTGCTAGAATGGAGGTAAAATTTCGGAGTTGAAGCAAGGATATGTTTGGCATGAATATGCCGCGAAATTTAATGAATTAGCTAGGTTTGCTCCGCATCAAGTCGATACGGAGGCTAGGAAGGCGAGGAGATTTGAGCTGGGATTAAAACCCTGGCTCTATAATAAGGTGGCAGTGTTGCAAATCCCAACATTTGCATCACTCATGGAGAAGGCGATAATTGCAGAGGAGGGAAGTGAGGCTATGAGCCTCTACAATAAGGAGAAGAAAAACAAGGGCAAGGTCGAGGGAGCTGAGAAGGTGAGAATTAATAGTGGAAGCAGGAGTACTGATGGAAAAAGAAAAGGAAACTACTTTGGTAATGTTCAGGTGAAGCAAGAAGGAGTTAAGAAGCAAGCGGTTCAGTGCAAGACATGTGGAAAGAACCACTCCGGAGAATGTTTGAAAGGAAAATTTGTGTGTTATAAGTGCGGGCAGGAGGGTCACATCTCTCCCAACTGCCCCAATCCTAGAATGAACAGTGGTTGTTTTATTTGTGGATCACTGGAGCACAGGGTTAAGGATTGTCCGAACAGGAGGGTAGAGGCTGGTAGTGTGAATATTGGTAAGGGTAGTGGAACATTAGCAATCACGAGACCGACATCATCGAACAAACCAACAAAGTCAACATCAAGGGTCTTCAACATGACGGTTCAAGACACGGTGGTCATTGCAATGCAAGATACCGAGGTAATATTGAATAACTTTTATTTGCGTAATTAGAATTTTTCTATTTATAGTAAATTATTTTATAAAGAAATTTTGAGGAGAAATTTGAGTTCTTTTAGAAATCAAATTTCCGCTTAAAATCGAAAGACAAGCTTAATGTGATTAATTAAAGATCGGTTCGATTAAAGTTAATCGAGATCTATTTCATAAGATCGTGTATGCTATGAACCCGAGTTATGTGTAGGTTTTTAAGTGGTGATTAGGGACGGAATCCTATATAAAGGAGGGTGAATGTGACAACCCGATATTTTCTATATAAATAAAAATCTTAAATTTTTTATGTATAAATTTTTTTTTTTTTTTATTTTAAGGATGAGGATTTGTATAAGATTATGTGTATATGTATTTATGTGGTAAATAAAAATATATTTATTACATGAATATTTACAAGTAAATTTATTTTAGAATTATTGATTATTATAAAGTATATTTTATAATAATTAATTTTAAGATAAAAATTTTTTATTTATTTTCCATGAATATATAATCATATATTATTTAAATAATATATGAAGTGATTTTTAGAATAAATATAATAATTATTTTATTATATGAATTTTAGTATGATTATTAAGTTAATTATTTTACCTTAATTATTAAGGTTAAATATGAAAGAATAATCGGATATGGAATCCAAACCCTAATTTTGGATTATTGTCAAGGTATGAGAATAATAATATAATATTACTTATATTTTGATTTTTCAAGATGCTATGAATATATACGGTATGTCCTTATTGATAATGGTTGGTCAATTACGGTGTATTTTGACCAAACCCTAGTAATAATGTTAAACCCTAATTTGAGATCCAAATTAGAGTGTGAGATTGTTTTATAAGTATGTAATATTAATTATGTCGCGTATTAAATGTATTAATTAGGTAAACCCTAATTAAAATTTTGGAAAACCTAATATTTAGAGAACCCTAATAGTAATTTGGTAACCCTAATTTCCAAAAGAATAAATCCTAATTGCTAAATTAGCAAAGTCAATGATAATTATATGATCTAAACATTAATGTTATCAGATAAAGTAATTAGAAAATTAATCTAATTAACAAACCTAAATTGTCAAATTTTAGAAACTAAAATTTGGTTATTTTATAATAAACCCTAATTGTATTTCTAGAAACCGTAATTATCGATATTTTAAACCCTAATTGCTTTATTAGCAAAGTTCATTATGATTAAGGGTAATAAACCCTAATGTTCATGTAATTACAAACTTAATTTAATTAACAATATTTATTTTGCAAAATTTTAGAAACTAAAAGTTATTTAATTTTTATTTATTTAATGTTTTTTTTTTTGTGTGCAAACCCTAAATTGGAAATCCTAGATTTTTGTTTACTTATAAAATCCAAATTGGCTCAAACCCTAAACCCTAAATCAAACCCTAACCCTAAGGGTTTGGAAAGTTACAATTTTTTGCCATAAAATGAATTATCAAAGGACCAAAATGCCCTTTTAGCATTAAAGAAGCTAGGAATAGGTTTTGACAAATTGGAAAAAGTTGTTCACCAAATCAACAACTCTTAACCACTCCATCGATGTAAAGATGACAACAACAAGCCTTAATCTCAGCCAATACATGCATCTTGTGGCTATATAAATGGATTAAAGGAGAGAGAAATCACTTTTGCTCACTAAATTTGCACAAAACCATACTCAACTCTCTCAAGCACCACACCCCCGAAATTTGTTGATAATATCGCACCCATTATCAAGCCCCACTAAATCCAACAACAAATCAATAGCCGTAAAATCAAGAATTGAGCATAAAAGGTACAAAACCCTAGTTTAAATTTCATCCAAAATTTTGTTGTTAGATGTTAGAATTTGTTGTTAAAACTTGTTGTTTATAAGATATTATGATGATCCGGGTTGGTATTTATCAAATCCATAACATTAAAGTGCTCAAATTAAAGATTTTCAAAACTGGAAAATTATTTTTTTGTGTTTCGACATCAAATGTCGACGTACATGTAGATTGTTGTGTGTTTAATATTTTTGTTGTTTAAGTGTTTACTGTTGTAGCTTTGTATGAGATCTTTCATCTGTAGCAAGAATCAAGCTTAGATCCGGTTTATAATTCAAGTTATTAATGGTCAAAGGTCGTCGTTAACCGACCATGATCAAGAAGAAACTGGGTAACCCGTAAAGCTTTTTTTTCGGCCATTCGACAATGTTTTGTAACGATCAGATCTTTTAATGTTTTGATAATATGTTGTATTCATGTTGTAGCTGGTACAGTGTACTATAGATTAATGTCTTAATATACCATAAACATTCAACAGATCAACATTTAGAAGTTTGGCCAAAGTAGGCCACTTCAGACTATTTTCAGTTTTTCAGAATTTCCGTAAACGTGAAGAACATCGTTTCTGACATGGGTTGACCGGGAACTAGCTTGTGATTTTGTTGTTGTTTACTCGATCTGTTGTTTTATTATTGTTCCTTGACATGTATACTACAAGTTTAAACCTTAATATTACACATAGTATGTTAGAAAAGCTAAGATTTAAGACTTTAAATGTAGATTTTGATCGTTTCATCATTTCGGGAAAACCCGAAATGAAGAAAACCTTTTTGTCGAATTTTTGGAGACTTATAACTTACTGATCGTTTGTGTTATGGTCATGATATCAATTGCTATTGATAGTATTACAGTTGCTCTATACACTGTGATCAAAATCTATACTAGAAACATCAAGATCAAATGTTTACGCCTGGTCAAAGTAAGTACCTTGTGTACTGACATGAAGTTCTGGGTTTGGCCCAAGAACACTCAAGAACACCTATAGCGACAGAAAGTGTCGCTATAGCCCTTTAGCGACAGTTTTATTAATAATTTTCGGAAATTAATTAATAATTAGAAAAAAAATAGTTTTTAATTATTAAAAATACAAAATAAATTATAAAAAAAAAAATTATTTGAAATTCTGAAAATTAGTTTTTAATTATTTTAAATATATTTCATAAATATTTAATATTTTTGGAATATTAAAAGTAATTAATTTATTTAATTATAATATTAAATAAATTATTTAAAAATGATTTTTAATTCATGAAAAATCATTTAAAATTATATTATGATATAAGAAAATATTTTAAGTTATTTTTGATAACTTTTAATATTATGTGATAATTTTCATTAATAAATTAATATTAATGATAATTAAGTTATTTATTAAATGAATTAAATAAATGAATTAAAAATGATTTTATTATATTAAAAATCATTTTAAATAATAAGAAGGTATTTAAAAATATTTTAAGTTATAAAATATAACTTTTAATATTTAAAGGTAAATTTCATTAATTAATTATGATTAATGATAATAAAGTTATTTAATAATTATATTAAATAATTTAGTTTAAAAATGATTTTATTATTATAATAATCATTTTAAATAAAAATAAAGTGTTTAAAGATATTTTAAGTTATAAAATATAACTTTTAATATTTAAAGAATAATTTCATTAATAATTTAATATTAATGATATTTATTTAATGATTAATGATATTAAATTTATTTAATAATTATATTAAATAAATAGTTTAAAAATGGTTTTATTTATTTAAAATCATTTAAAAAGGATATTAATGATTTAAAAATATTTTAAGTTATAATTATTGACTTTTAATATTTGATAAATAGTTCATTAATATTTAAATATTAATGGTAATTATTTAATAATGATTTTAAATGTTTTAAAAATCATTTAAGGGTATTATAAATACTTTAAAAATATTTTGAGTTATTATACATAACTTTAATATTTTGGCAATGGTTTCATTAATAGTTTAATATTAATTAAATATTAATGATAATAGAATTATTTAATATTTAAATCATTTAATAATGATTCGATATTTCAAAAATTATGATAAATGATAATAATTATTTAATAATTATTATAAGGCCATGAAAAATAGTGTGACTAATATTTAAGTTATCCAAATGGATATTGTGATACGTATTAGAGTCTTAGACTCGATTATTATCCGAAAAAGTCGCTTCAGAGATCCCATACGTTTCGTAAATTGATCCGGACTTAGAAATTAAGTTAGTTAAATGTTTATTTGTGATTCAATGGTTGTTAAGGTTATATGACAATGTGATTAGGAAGGTGTTGATGTTTGATTATGAGTCAACGATTGTTAAACATGTGTGATAATGTGAATAGGGAATGTGTCAATTTCGCAATAAAAGTGTTATATGTACGTTATGTTATACTAATCAAGAAATGATCCGATTAATGATAGGTGATTTATAAAAGATAAAACTAAGTTGAGAATAGTAAAGAAATCAAGATCGTGCAAGTATCCTAACTTTGCATTTTCTTTATGCAATGGATGAAGTGAGAAGTTCGTAATTATTGTTATTATTATATGATTGTTAAACTTATATTATATATGCCCATTGATTATCAACATGCTAAGATATGATAATTTGGATAAATATATTCATTCGTTAATTTCTATAAATGATTATACAAGTGTCCCCACTTGGACAATCATTGTTTTTCATCGCATGTTGATACACCTTTGATATACATATATGTTGAATTATATAAGACCTTTGTTATGAAAACCCCGAGATATGAACATCCCGAAATGGGAAATTTTTTTATACTAAGGTGACAGAGAAATAACGATAACATCGTTCATGTAAATGTAGTATTGATCAATACAGGGTACAACAGGGCTGATCACCCTCCGTACCCGTAAGTCATGACGGTTTACAGATGAATTTCTGTTTAAACCTTTTCGAAAATGAAAAACAATGTTCATGGTATGTCACAGAAACCCCATATACAGTCAATACGTAGTTTCAAAAGTTGAAAGAGGGTTGTTATGTTATTATTATTGGTACAGATTACTTCACAACTACTGACTAGTTGTAGAAGATATTATAAAGAAAACATTTAAATTCTTTCAGCCTATATATATATAATACTTGTTGGGCACTCAAATGCTCATCCTTGCTTAATTTAAATGTTTTCAGCTAAGTGTGAAGGACCGTAAAGTTCTGTCAAGAAAAGGAAAAGGAAAAGGAAAGTTAACCAAATGACTTTTTATGTTACTGATTTGTAATAGTTTTTTAGATTATGAAGACTATGATATATATATATATATATATATATATATATATATATATATGACATGTAATGAATGTTTAAAGGTTACGTACTTGGGAGAATGACTCGATGTATATGTAAACTTAAGTTAAGTTTTATATTATTGTTATTATTATTAGTATTATTCCGCCTCATAGAAATGGTATCGTGATGTACCGAGTTCGGGTTTCAAGTATCCGGATTCGGGACCTCATGAGAATGGTATCGAGAGCATAGGTTAGAAACCTTAGGTGGGTTAGACCTTAGGCTATAACCTTAGAAACAGAGGGAAACGTTGAAAATATAAATAACTCATATATAAGTTTAAAAAAGAGATGAATTGAATAAATTCATCGTCAAACAAAATAAAAGATAATTCATACAAAACTATTATTTGACTATGTGTATATAATATATGCTAATCAGATAATTACGTGTGTAGATGATGTCGTGAAAAGGATTAGGATATCCACGAATTATAAAGAAGGAGCTACTATCGAAGCCAATAGCGGAAATAGAAGCTCACAATGAAACAAACTCGGACGAGGTGGTTATCGTGGAAAACATAGTACCAGATCCGGAAATAGTGGATTTGACAGATAATGATTCAGACCCTAAAGTTGAAGCTGATCAAGCATCATTGGAGATGCAAGAATTGAGGAACAAGGTATCTTCTCTAGAAGGGTTGTGGAAGACAGAAAAACTGCTTAACAGTCAATTGCGTCAAGCGTTAATAGAAACAATGGAAGAGCAGGATAAGCTTAAACTCAAAATCAATCAGATGGGAGCCTCAAGCAACACTTCGTGCAAACTCGAGAGATAAGGGAAAAGGAAGGTAGAAGACCATGATTTAGGAAAACCGGGAAGAAGAAATGGAAAAGAATATGTTATCTTTGTGGTTATGAAGGGCATACCACTCAGTATTGTATTCCCGACTATAAACGGGGAGCATGTTTTGTTTGTGGAAAAAGAAGATCATCAAAGTAAAAGTCGCCCAAGGAAGAAGGGCGTAGTGAATAGGTAGTATAGGTTATGTCGTGTAAGAATGTTTAATATAATATGTGAGTTTAGTATGTCTATGTAATGCATTATTATAAAACTTTTGTACAAGTGGTGAAGTAAATCCCGACTTTTGTAGTCACAATGGGATGACTGATGTTTAAAGCACTATGTGCTGTGATATGTAAAGTATTTTGAAAGCAATGAATGAATATGAATCAAAGTTTGAGTTATGAAACAAGTTTAATAAGTTTAAACTTATATGATAAGGTTTAGAATGTAAGTTAATTTATGGTTTTTACTTAACCAGATAATGCCGCCAAGACGTCAAACTCGAAATCAAAGGGCAGAGGAATCTGTTAACAACGTTGAAGGACAACAACAAGCGGACCCAATGCAAAGTAGTCATGAATATGGTAGCTCAAAGCCATGCAACAAGGAATCAACGGATAATTATTTGGCAAATTTTAAAGATTTTAAGGCCGTAGGACCACCAGAATTCAAAGGTACGACTGACCCTGTAGAAGCCCAAACTTGGGTTAGGGAAATTGAGAAGGCGTTTATAATAGCTAGGGTAGCTGAGGGGCAAAAGACCTCTTTGCCACCTACATGATGAAGGTGAGGCAAATTTCGGTGGGAAGCGAATCGGTGAGTAAGGGAGAGCAGTGTGGTAACATGGGATAGATTTAAGACCTTATTTTTCGAGAATTATTTTTTCGGCTTAAGACGCAGCTAGAATGGAGGTAAAATTTCTGGAGTTGAAGCAAGGGGATATGTCGGTGGCGGAATATGCCGCGAAATTTAATGAATTAGCTAGGTTTGCTCCGCATCAAGTCGATACGGAGGCTAGGAAGGCGAGGAGATTTGAGCTGGGATTAAAACCTTGGCTCTATAATAAGGTGGCAGTGTTGCAGATCCCAACATTTGCAGCACTCATGGAGAAGGCGATAATTGCAGAGGAGGGAAGTGAGGCTATGAGCCTCTACAATAAGGAGAAGAAAAACAAGGGCAAGGTCGAGGGAGCTGAGAAGGTGAGAATTAATAGTGGAAGCAGGAGTGCTGATGGAAAAAGAAAAGGAAACTACTTTGGTAATGTTCAGGTGAAGCAAGAAGGAGTTAAGAAGCAAGCGGTTCAGTGCAAGACATGTGGAAAGAACCACTCCGGAGAATGTTTGAAAGGAAAATTTGTGTGTTATAAGTGCGGGCAGGAGGGTCACATCTCTCCCAACTGCCCCAATCCTAGAATGAACAGTGGTTGTTTTATTTGTGGATCACTGGAGCACAGGGTTAAGGATTGTCCAACAGAGAGGTAGAGGTTTGGTAGTGTGAATATTGGTAAGGGTAGTGGAACATTAGCAATCACGGGACCGACATCATCGAACAAACCAACAAAGTCAACATCAAGGGTCTTCAACATGACGGTTCAAGACACGGTGGCAAAATTTGGCAATGCAAGCAGCCTGTGTAATATTCGAATAACTTTTATTTGCGTAATTAGAATTTTTCTATTTATAGTAAATTATTTTATAAAGAAATTTTGAGGAGAAATTTGAGTTCTTTTAGAAATCAAATTTCCGCTTAATCGTAAAGACAAGCTTAATGTGATTAATTAAAGATCGGCTCGATTAAAGTTAATCGAGATCTATTTGCATGAAGATCGTGTATGCTATGAACCCAGCTTATGTGTAGGTTTTAAGTGGTGATTCCGGGACTAATCCTTATAAAGGAGGTGAATGTGACAACCCGATATTTTCTATATAAATAAATCTTAAATTTTATGATAATTTTTTTTTTTTTTTATTTTAAGGATGAGGATTTGTACAAGATTATGTGTATATGTATTTATGTGGTAAATAAAAATATATTTATTACATGAATATTTACAAGTAAATTTATTTTAGAATTATTGATTATTATAAAGTATATTTTTATAATAATTAATTTTAAGATAAAAATGTTTTTATTTATTTTCCATGAATATATAATCATATATTATTTAAATAATATATGAAGTGATTTTTAGAATAAATATAATAATTATTTTATTATATGAATTTTTGTATGATTATTAAGTTAATTATTTTACCTTAATTATTAAGGTTAAATATGAAAGAATAATCGATATGGAATCCAAACCCTAATTTTGGATTATTGTCAAGGTATGAGAATAATAATATAATATTACTTATATTTTGATTTTTCAAAGGCTATGAATATGTATTTAAGATGTCCAGATTGATAATGGTTGGTCAATTACTGTGTATTTTGACCAAACCCTAGTAATAATGTTAAACCCTAATTTGAGATCCAAATTAGAGTGTGAGATTGTTTTATAAAGTATGTAATATTAATTATGTCGTAGTATTAAATGTATTAATTAGGTAAACCCTAATTAAAAATTCGAAACCCTAATATTTAGAGAACCCTAATAGTAATTTGGTAACCCTAATTACCAAAAGAATAAATCCTAATTGCTAAATTAGCAAAAGTCAATGATAATTATATGATCTAAACATTAATGTTACTGTATAAAGTAATTAGAAAATTAATCTAATTAACAAACCTAAATTGTCAAATTTTAGAAACTAAAATTTGGTTATTTTATAATAAACCCTAATTGTATTTCTAGAAACCGTAATTATCGATATTTTAAACCCTAATTGCTTTATTAGCAAAGTTCATTATGATTAAGGGTAATAAACCCTAATGTTCATGTAATTACAAACTTAATTTAATTAACAATATTAATTTTGCAAAATTTTAGAAACTAAAAGTTATTTAATTTAATTTTTATTTAATTTTTATTTTTTGTGTGCAAACCCTAAATTGGAAATCCTAGATTTTTGTTTACTTATAAAATCCAAATTGGCTCAAACCCTAAACCCTAAATCAAACCCTAACCCTAAGGGTTTGGAAAGTTACAATTTTGCCATAAAATGAATTATCAAAGGACCAAAATGCCCTTTTTAGCATTAAAGAAGCTAGGAATAGGTTTTGACAAATTGGAAAAAGTTGTTCACCAAATCAACAACTCTTAACCACTCCATCGACGACAGTAAAGATGACAACAACAAGCCTTAAACTCAGCCAATACATGCATCTTGTGGCTATATAAATGGATTAAAGGAGAGAGAAATCACTTTTGCTCACTAAATTTGCACAAAACCATACTCAACTCTCTCAAGCACCACACCCCCGAAATTTGTTGATAATATCGCACCCATTATCAAGCCCCACTAAATCCAACAACAAATCAATAGCCGTAAAATCGTAATTGAGCATAAAAGGTACAAAACCCTAGTTTAAATTTCATTCCAAAATTTTGTTGTTAGATGTTAGAATTTGTTGTTAAAACTTGTTGTTTATAAGATATTATGATGATCCGGGTTGGTATTTATCAAATCCATAACATTAAAGTGCTCAAATTAAAGATTTTCAAAACTGGAAAATTATTTTTTTTGTGTTCGACATCAAATGTCGATATCAGAGATTGTTGTGTGTTTAATATTTTGTTGTTTAAGTGTTTATCGTCAGAAGCTTTGTATGAGATCTTTCATCCAGTAGCAAGAATCAAGCTTAGATCCGGTTTATAATCAAGTTATTAATGGTCAAAGGTCGCTCAATCCGACCATGACTGTGAAGAAACTGGGTAACCCGTAAACGTTTTCAAATCATTCGACAATGTTTTGTAACGATCGATCCATCGATCTTTTAATGTTTTGATAATATGTTGTATTCATGTTGTAAATGGTAAAGTGTACTATAGATTAATGTCTTAATATACCATAAACATTCAACAGATCAACATTTAGAAGCTTGGCCAAAGTAGGCCACTCAGACTGCTTTTTTGTTTTGGGAATTTCCGTAAACGTGAAGAACATCGCTTCTCGATATGGGTCGACCGTGAACTAGCTTGTGATTTTGTTGTTGTTTACTCGATCCGTTGTTTTATTATTGTTCCTTGACATGTATACTACAAGTTTAAACCTTAATATTACACATAAGATGTTAGAAAAGCTAAGATTTAAGACTTTAAATGTAGACCTTGAATCGTTTCATCATTTTTCGGAAAACCTGTAAATGAAGAACAAATTTTGTCGATTTTTTTGGAGACTTATAACTTCATCGATCGTTTGTGTTATGGTCATGATATCAATTGCTATCGATAGTATTATAGTTGTTTCATACAATCGTGATCAAAATCTATATACTAAACATCAAGATCAAATGTTTTACTCGGGTCAAAGTAAGTACTCACAGTATCGACATGAAGTTCGGGTTGGCCCAAGAACACTCAAGAACACCTATAGCGATGTAAAGTGTCGCTATAGCCCTTTAGCGACAGTTTTATTAATAATTTTCAGAAATTAATTAATAATTAGAAAAAAATAGTTTTTAATTATTAAAATACAAAATAAATTATAAAAAAAAAATTATTTTAAATTCGAAAATTAGTTTTTAATTATTTTAAATATATTTCATAAATATTTAATATTTTTGAATATT
Source organism: Panax ginseng (assembly GCA_020205605.1). Lineage (NCBI taxonomy): Eukaryota > Viridiplantae > Streptophyta > Magnoliopsida > Apiales > Araliaceae > Panax > Panax ginseng. The sequence continues at coordinate 56,793,175 of CM035142.1, forward strand.
AAAAGTAATTAATTTATTTAATTATAATATTAAATAAATTATTTAAAAATGATTTTAATTCATGAAAAATCATTTAAAATTATATTATGATATAAGAAAATATTTTAAGTTATTTTTGATAATTTTTAATATTATGTGATAATTTTCATTAATAAATTAATATTAATGATAATTAAGTTATTTATTAAATGAATTAAATAAATGAATTAAAAATGATTTTATTATATTAAAAATCATTTTAAATAATAAGAAGGTATTTAAAAATATTTTAAGTTATAAAATATAACTTTTAATATTTAAAGGTAAATTTCATTAATTAATTATGATTAATGATAATAAAGTTATTTAATAATTATATTAAATAATTTAGTTTAAAAATGATTTTATTATTATAATAATCATTTTAAATAAAAATAAAGTGTTTAAAGATATTTTAAGTTATAAAATATAACTTTTAATATTTAAAGAATAATTTCATTAATAATTTAATATTAATGATATTTATTTAATGATTAATGATATTAAATTTATTTAATAATTATATTAAATAAATAGTTTAAAATGGTTTTATTTATTTAAAAATCATTTAAAAAGGATATTAATGATTTAAAAATATTTTAAGTTATAATTATTGACTTTTAATATTTAGATAAATAGTTCATTAATATTTAAATATTAATGGTAATTATTTAATAATGATTTTAAATGTTTTAAAAATCATTTAAAGGTATTATAAATACTTTAAAAATATTTTGAGTTATTATACATAACTTTAATATTTTGGCAATGGTTTCATTAATAGTTTAATACTAATTAAATATTAATGATAATAGAATTGTTTAATATTTAAATCATTTAATAATGATTCGATATTTCAAAAATTATGATAAATGATAATAATTATTTAATAATTATTATAAGGCCATGAAAAATAGTGTGACTAATGTTTAAGTTATCCAAATGGATATTGAATACGTATTAGAGTCTTAGACTCGATTATTATCCGAAAAGTCGCTTTCAGAGACCGGCTATGTTTCGTAAATTGATCCGGACTTAGATAATTAAGTTAGATAAATGTTTATTTGTGATTCAATGGTTGTTAAGGTTGTATGACAATGTGATTAGAAGGTGTTGATGTTTGATTATGAGTCAACGATTGTTAAACATGTGTGATAATGTGAATAGGAATGTGTTACGCTATGATATATATACGTTATGTTATACTAATCAAGAAATGATTCGATTAATGATAGGTGATGATAGAAAAGATAAAACTAAGTTGAGAATAAGTAAGCAAACAAGATCGTGCAAGTATCCTAACTTTGCATTTTCTTTTATGCAATGGACAAGTGTAAGAAGTTCGTAATTATTATTATTATTATATGATTGTTAAACTTATATTATATATGCCCATTGATTATCAACATGCTAGTATATGATAATTTGGATAAATATATTCTGCTCGTTAATTTCTATAAATGATTATACAAGTGTCCCCACTTGGACAATCATTGTTTTTCATCGCATGTTGATACACCTTTGATATACATATATGTTGAATTATATAAGACCTTTGTTATGAAAAACCCGATAGATATGAACATCCCGAAAATGGGAAAATTTTATGCCTACCAAGTGACAGACAGAATAACGATAACATCGCTCATGTAAATGTAGTATTGATCAACACAGGTACAACAGGTCGATCACCCTCCGCATCGTAAGTCATGACGGCCATGATGAATTTCGCTTTAAACCTTTTCAAAATGAAAAACAATGTTCATGGTATGTCATGTAAACCCCATATACAATCAATACGTAGTTTCAAAAGTTGAAAGAGGGTTGTTATGTTATTATTATTGGTATAGATTACTTCACAACCATCGACTAGTAGTAGAAGATATTATAAAGAAAACATTTAAATTCTTTCAAATTTTATATATATATATATAATACTTGTTGGGCACTCAAATGCTCATCCTTGCTTAATTTAAATGTTTTCACTAAGTGAAGGACGTAATGAAAGTTCAAAAGAGACAAAGGAAAAGGAAAGTTAACCAATGACTTTTTATGCTAAGATTTGTAATAGTTTTTTTTAGATTTAAGACTATGAAGATATATATATATATATATATATATATATATATATATATATTATGACATGTAATGAATGTTTAAAGGTTACGACTTGGGAGAATGACTGATGTATATGTAAACTTAAGTTAAGTTTTATATTATTATTATTATTATTAGTATTATTCCGCGCCATAGAAATGGTATCGTGATGTACCGAGTTCGGGTTTCAAGTATCCGGATTCGGGGACCTCATGTAATGGTATCGAGCCATAGGGTTAGAAACCTTAGGTGGGTTAGACCTTAGGCTATAACCTTAGAAATGAGGGAAACGTTGAAAATATAAATAACTCATATAGAGTTTAAAAAGAGATGAATTGAATAAATTCATCGTCAAACAAAATAAAAGATAATTCATACAAAACTATTATTTACTATGTGTATATAATATATGCTAATCAGATAATTGTCGTGTGTAGATGTCGTGTGAAAAGGATTAGGATATCCACGAATTATAAAGAAGGAGCTACTATCAAGCCAATAGCGGAAATAGAAGCTCACAATGAAACAAACTCTGACGAGGTGGTTATCGTGGAAAACATAGTACCAGATCCTAAATAGTGGATCCGATGATAATGATTCGCACCCTAAAGTTGAAGTCGATCAAGCATCATTGGAGATGCAAGAATTGAGGAACAAGGTATCTTCTCTAGAAGGGTTGTGGAAGACGTAAAAACCGCTAATACCAATTGGCGGCAAGCAAGCGTTATTAGAAACAATGGAAGAGCAGGATAAGCTTAAACTCAAAATCAATCGATGGGAGCCTCAAGCAACACTTCGTGTGCAGCTCCGAGAGATAAGGGAAAAAGGAAGGTAGAAGACCATGATTTAGGAAAATCGGGGAAGAAGAAATGGAAAAGAATATGTTATCTTTTGGTTATGAAGGGCATACCACTGTATTGTCCCCGACTATAAACGGGGGAGCATGTTTTGTTTGTGGAAAAGAAGATCATCAAAGTAAAAGTCGCCCAAGGAAGAAGGCGTAGTGAATAGGTAGTATAGGTTATGTCGTGTAAGAATGTTTAATATAATATGTGTGTTTAGTATGTCTGTGTAATGCATTATTATAAAACTTTTGTACAAGTGGTGAAGTAAATCCCCACTTTTGTAGTCACAATGGGACGATCGATGTTTAAAGCACTATGTCGTGATATGTAAAGTATTTTGAAAGCAATGAATGAATATGAATCAAAGTTTGAGTTATGAAACAAGTTTAATAAGTTTAAACTTATATGATAAGGTTTAGAATGTAAGTTAATTTATGGTTTTTACTTAACCAGATAATGCCGCCAAGACGCCAAACTCTAATCAAAGGGCGAGAGAATCATAACAACGTTGAAGGACAACAACAAGCGGACCCAATGCGTTAGTCATGAATATGGTAGCTCAAAGCCATGCAACAAGGAACCAAATTTGGATAATTATTTGGGCAAATTTAAAGATTTTAAGGTCAGTAGGACCACCGTAATTCAAAGGTACAATCGACCTCAGAGAAGCCCAAACTGGGTTAGGGAAATTGAGAAGGCGTTTATAATAGCTAGGGTAGCTGAGGGGCAAAAGACCTCTTTTGCCACCTACATGATGAAGGGTGAGGCAAATTTCTGGTGGGAAGCGAATCAGGTGAGGGCGGGAGCAGGTGTGGTAACATGGGATAGATTTAAGACCTTATTTTTCGAGAATTATTTTTTTCAATTTAGACAGTGCTAGAATGGAGGTAAAATTTCGGAGTGAAGCAAGGGGATATATTCTATATGGAATATGCCGCTAAATTTAATGAGTTAGTTAGGTTTGCTCCGCATCAAGTCGACACGGAGGCTAGGAAGGCGAGGAGATTTGAGCCGGGATTAAACCCCTGGCTCTATAATAAGGTGGCAAAAGTGTTGCATCCCAACATTTGCATCACTCATGGAGAAGGCTATAATTGCAGAGGAGGGAAGTGAGGCTATGAGCTCTACAACAATAAGGAGAAGAAAAACAAGGGCAAGGTCGAGGGAGCCGAGAAGGTGAGAATTAATAGTGGAAGCAGGAGGCCGATGGAAAAGAAAAGGAAACTACTTTGGTAATGTTCAGTGTGAAGCAAGAAGGAGTTAAAAAAGTGTGCTCAAAGGCAAGACATGTGGAAAGAACCACTCAGGAGAATGTTTGAAAGGAAAAATTTGTGTGTTATAAGTGCAAGGCAGAGGGTCACATCTCTCCCAACCGCCCAAATCCTAGAATGAACAAAGGGTTGTTTTATTTGTGGATCATCGGAGCATAGGTTAAGGATTGTCCCAACAGAGGGTAGAGGCCGGGTAGTGTGAATATTGGTAAGGGTAGTGGAACATTAGCAATCACGCAGGACCGACATCATCGAACAAACCAACAAAGTCAACATCAAGGGTCTTCAACACGATTTGCTCAAGAGACACTATGGCAAACCGGCAATGCAGCCTGTGTAATATTCAATAACTTTTATTCATGTAATTAGAATTTTTCTATTTATAGTAAATTATTTTATAAAGAAATTTTGAGGAGAAATTTGAGTTCTTTTAGAAATCAAATTTCCGCTTAATCGAAAAAGACAAGCTTAATGTGATTAATTAAAGATCGGCTCGATTAAAGTTAATCGAGATCTATTTTTCACAAGATCGTGTATGCTATGAACCCGCTTATGTGTAGGTTTTAAGTGGTGATTCCGGGGACTAATCCTTATAAGGGAGGGTGAATTGACAACCCGATATTTTCTATATAAATAAATCTTAAATTTTATGATAAATTTTTTTTTTTTTTTTTATTTTAAGGATGAGGATTTGTACAAGATTATGTGTATATGTATTTATGTGGTAAATAAAAATATATTTATTACATGAATATTTACAAGTAAATTTATTTTAGAATTATTGATTATTATAAAGTATATTTTTATAATAATTAATTTTAAGATAAAATGTTTTTGATTATTTATTTTCCATGAATATATAATCATATATTATTTAAATAATATATGAAGTGATTTTTAGAATAAATATAATAATTATTTTATTATATGAATTTTTGTATGCATTATTAAGTTAATTATTTTACCTTAATTATTAAGGTTAAATATGAAAGAATAATCGATATGGAATCCAAACCCTAATTTTGGATTATTGTCAAGGTATGAGAATAATAATATAATATTACTTATATTTTGATTTTTCAAAGCTATGAATATGTATTTCAGATGTCCAGATTGATAATGGTTGGTCAATTACTTGTATTTTGACCAAACCCTAGTAATAATGTTAAACCCTAATTTGAGATCCAAATTAGAGTGTGAGATTGTTTTATAAGTATGTAATATTAATTATGTCGTAGTATTAAATGTATTAATTAGGTAAACCCTAATTAAAATTCGAAACCCTAATATTTAGAGAACCCTAATAGTAATTTGGTAACCCTAATTACCAAAAGAATAAATCCTAATTGCTAAATTAGCAAAGTCAATGATAATTATATGATCTAAAAATTAATGTTATCAGATAAAGTAATTAGAAAATTAATCTAATTAACAAACCTAAATTGTCAAATTTTAGAAACTAAAATTTGGTTATTTTATAATAAACCCTAATTGTATTTCTAGAAACCGTAATTATCGATATTTTAAACCCTAATTGCTTTATTAGCAAAGTTCATTATGATTAAGGGTAATAAACCCTAATGTTCATGTAATTACAAACTTAATTTAATTAACAATATTAATTTTGCAAAATTTTAGAAACTAAAATTTATTTAATTTTATTTATTTAATTTTATTTATTTATTGTGCAAACCCTAAATTGGAAATCCTAGATTTTTGTTTACTTATAAAACCCAAATTGGCTCAAACCCTAAACCCTAAATCAAACCCTAACCCTAAGGGTTTGGAAAGTTACAATTTTGCCATAAAATGAATTATCAAAGGACCAAAATGCCCTTTTTAGCATTAAAGAAGCTAGGAATAGGTTTTGACAAATTGGAAAAGTTGTTCACCAAATCAACAACTCTTAACCACTCCATCGATGTAAAAGATGACAACAACAAGCCTTAATCTCACCAATACATGCATCTTGTGGCTATATAAATGGATTAAAGGAGAGAGAAATCACTTTTGCTCACTAAATTTGCACAAAACCATACTCAACTCTCTCAAGCACCACACCCCAAATTTGTTGATAATATCGGATCCATTATCAAGCCCCATTTAAATCCAACAACAAATCAATAAATTTAAAAAATCGTAATTGAGCATAAAAGGTACAAAACCCTAGTTTAAATTTCATCCAAAATTTTGTTGTTAGATGTTAGAATTTGTTGTTAAAACTTGTTGTTTATAAGATATTATGATGATCCTGGGTTGGTATTTATCAAATCCATAACATTAAAGTGCTCAAATTAAAGATTTTCAAAACTGGAAAATTTTTTTTTTGTGTTCGACATCAAATGTCGACGTCAGATTGTTGTGTGTTTAATATTTTTGTTGTTTAAGTGTTTATCGTCAGAAGCTTTGTATGAGATCTTTCATCCGTAGCAAGAATCAAGCTTAGATCCGTTTATAATCAAGTTATTAATGGTCAAAGGTCGTTGATCGACCATGACCAGAAGAAACTGGGTAACCCGTAAACGGTTTTTTGCCGCCATTCGACAATGTTTTGTAACGATCGATCCATCATGATCTTTTAATGTTTTGATAATATGTTGTATTCATGTTGTAGCCGGTAAAGTGTACTATAGATTAATGTCTTAATATACCATAAACATTCAACAGATCAACATTTAGAAGTTTGGCCAAAGTAGGCCACTCAGACCGCTTCGTTTTTTGAATTTCCGTAAACGTGAAGAACATCGCTTCGATATGGGTCGACCGTGAACTAGCTTGTGATTTTGTTGTTGTTTACTCGATCCGTTGTTTTATTATTGTTCCTCGACATGTATACTACAAGTTTAAACCTTAATATTACACATATAAGATGTTAGAAAAGCTAAGATTTAAGACTTTAAATGTAGATTTTTGAATCGTTTCATCATTTCGGGAAAACCTGTAAATGAAAACAAATTTTGTCGACTTTTTTTTGGAGACTTATAACTTCATCGATCGCTTTGTGTTATGGTCATGATATCAATTGCTATTGATAGTATTACATGCTTGTTTCTATACATCGTGATCAAAATCTATACTAGTAAACATCAAGATCAAATGTTTTTACCGGTCAAAAAGTAAGAGTACTTGTGTATCGACATGAAGTTCGGGTTTGGCCCAAGAACACTCAAGAACACCTATAGCGATGTAAAGTGTCGCTATATAGCCCTTTAATGACAGCTTTATTAATAATTTTCTAAATTAATTAATAATTAGAAAAAATAGTTTTTAATTATTAAAATACAAAATAAATTATAAAAAAAATTATTTTAAATTCTGAAAATTAGTTTTTAATTATTTTAAATATATTTCATAAATATTTAATATTTTTGAATATTAAAAGTAATTAATTTATTTAATTATAATATTAAATAAATTATTTAAAAATGATTTTAATTCATGAAAAATCATTTAAAATTATATTATGATATAAGAAAATATTTTAAGTTATTTTGATTTTAATATTATGTGATAATTTTCATTAATAAATTAATATTAATGATAATTAAGTTATTTATTAAATGAATTAAATAAATGAATTAAAAATGATTTTATTATATTAAAAATCATTTTAAATAATAAGAAGGTATTTAAAAATATTTTAAGTTATAAAATATAACTTTTAATATTTAAAGGTAAATTTCATTAATTAATTATGATTAATGATAATAAAGTTATTTAATAATTATATTAAATAATTTAGTTTAAAAATGATTTTATTATTATAATAATCATTTTAAATAAAAATAAAGTGTTTAAAGATATTTTAAGTTATAAAATATAACTTTTAATATTTAAAGAATAATTTCATTAATAATTTAATATTAATGATATTTATTTAATGATTAATGATATTAAATTTATTTAATGATTATATTAAATAAATAGTTTATAAAATGGTTTATTTAATTTAAAAATCATTTTAAAAAGGATATTAATGATTAAAATATTTTAAGTTATAATTAATGACTTTTAATATTTAGATAATAGTTCATTAATAATTAAATATTAGTGGTAATTATTTAATAATGATTTTAAATGTTTTAAAAATCATTTAAGGGTATTATAAATACTTTAAAAATATTTTGAGTTATTATACATAACATTAATATTTTTGGCAATGGTTTCATTAATAGTTTAATACTAATTAAATATTAATGATAATAGAATTGTTTAATATTTAAATCATTTAATAATGATTCGATATTTCAAAAAATGATAAATGATAATAATTATTTAATAATTATTATAAGGCCATGAAAAATAGTGTGACTAATGTTTAAGTTATCCAAATGGATATTGAATACGTATTAGAGTCTTAGACTCGATAATTATTCGAAAAGTCATTTCAGAGATCGACATGTTTCGTAAATTGATCCGGACTTAGAAATAACGGTTAGATAAATGTTTATTTGTGATTCAATGGTTGTTAAATATGATAAATGTGATTAGGAAGGTGTCGATGTTTGATTATAAGTCAACGATTAAACATGTGATGATGTGAATAGGAATGGGAATCGCAATAAAGCAATAAGTTATGTTATGTTACGTTATGTTATACTAATCAAGAAATGATTCGATTAATGATAGTGATTTGATAGAAAAGATAAAACTAAGTTGAGAATAGTAAGCAACAAGATCGTGCAAGTATCCTAACTTTGCATTTTCTTTATGCAATGGACAAGTGTAAGTGATGTTTAATTATTATATTATTATACGATTGTTAAACTTATATTATATATGCCCATTGATTATCAACATGCTAGTATATGATAATTGGATAAATATATTCTCGCTCGTTAATTTCTATAAATGATTATACAAGTGTCCCCACTTGGACAATCATTGTTTTTCATCGCATGTTGATACCCTTTGATATACATATATGTTGAATTATATAAGACCTTTGTTATGAAAAACCCGATGATATGAACATCCCGAAAATGGGAAAATTTTACGCGCAGCAAGTGACAGAAATAACGATAACATCGCTCATGTAAATGTAGTATTGATCAATACAGGTACAACAGTACGATCACCCTCCGTGCACTGTAAGTCATGACGCCATGTGATGATGAATTTGCTTAAACCTTTTCAAAAATGAAAACAATGTTCATGGTATGTCATGTAAAACCCCATATACAAAATAATACGTAGTTTCAAAAGTTGAAAGAGGGTTGTTATGTTATTATTATTGGTATTAGATTACTTCACAACCATCGACTAGTTGTAGAAGATATTATAAAGAAAACATTTAAATTTTTTCAAATATATATATATATAATACTTTGTTGGCACTCAAATGCTCATCCTCGCTTAATTTAAATGTTTTCACTAAGTGTGAAGGACCGTAAAGTTCAAAGCCGAGACAAAGGAAAAGGAAAGCTAACCAAATAAGAATTTTATGCTAGATTTGTAATAGTTTTATTAGATTATGAAGACTATGATATATATATATATATATATATATATATATATATATATATTATGACATGTAATGAATGTTTAAAGGTTACGATTTGGGAGAATGACTCGATGTATATATGTAAACTTAAGTTAAGTTTTTTATTATTATTATTATTAGTATTATTATTATTATTAGTATTATTCCGCCATAGAAATGGTATCGTGATGTACCGAGTTGTGGGTTTCAAGTATCCTGCAAGAACGATTGGGAACACGGTGAAGTTAAGCACAACTTATCATCCACAAACCGATGGGCAGAGCGAGAGAACAATTCAGACGTTAGAAGACATGTTGAGGTCTTGCGTCATGGATTTCAAGGGTAGTTGGGATGATCACCTACCACTAGTGGAGTTTGCGTATAACAACAGTTATCATGCAAGCTTAGGTATGCCACCTGATGAAGCTCTATATGGAAGAAAGTGCAGAACACCATTGTGTTGGGATGAGGTGGGAGAACGCCAGATGCTAGGACCAAAATTGGTGCAGCAGACAACAGATGTGGTAAAGTTAATTCGGATGCATCTCGTCACAGCTCAGGACAGACAAAAGACGTATGCGGACTCGCATAGACTAAGTCGAGAGTTCTTAGTGGGCTCGTATGTGTTTCTAAAGTTATCTCCCTGGAAAGGAAAGATACGCTTTGGAAAGAAAGGAAAGTTAAGTCCAAGGTTTATATGACCTTTTGAAGTATTAATGTTGAGTAAAATCTAGTTACACACAACACGCAAGTATACGCCATCAACAAGTAATAAAGTGATAAGTTGAGTATCGCTCCCATTGTGGAATTCTAATTAATAAATCCCAACTACTAATACTATATCAATTCAATTTTATTCAAACAATGATAAATTGTGATTTCATGAATTATTAACTCAAAATAAAACACTTAAAGGTACTATACTAAGATAAGTTTAATAACTAAGATAATACTTGAGTGAATGACTTCGATAGGTAAATATTAAGACTTCAATATCCCCAATTATGAACTATAAATCGCTTATCTAATCATCCCAATTATTATGTCCATCGGATTGTTAACAGAATTCTCAAATGCCAAAAGCCCTTCCAAGTGATCAATCGACTTCTATTTAATCCAGATTAATCTTGCTATATTCCTATGCAAAACAATTGAATTAAACTCGCTCCAATCCCAATTCCTTTATATGTTGCATGCAAGTGAATGTGATATTTCCATTCAATTCACAAACCTAATTATTTACCATGCAAATAACTAAGTCACATGTTATCATGTCTAGTTCTAACCCTAGAATTCCTTTCCCAATTCCTTCTAGAGTAACACGGTAATTATTGGCCAAATAATTAATCAATAGAATCAAAACATGATAAACAATCCACTTCAACATAAATAATTAGAATGAGAGAATAACTAATTTATGATCATAAAGGTTCAATTGAAATCTTAATTAAAGAATTAGTTCATCACTTTTAAATAAGAACCATTAATTGTTGACAAATCATCCTTAAAGAATTACAAATTGAAAATAAGGAGAAAAAGAAGAAACTCAGAGCCAATCCCGAATCTCCAAGTAATCTTGTGTAACCTTCAATGGAAGAACTCATTGAATCCCTCAAGAATAATAATCAAAATCCCCTTTATTTCAAAGACTTAGTTTCTTTTTTATAGCCTCCCCAATCCTCATCCAATTAGGTTTTACATTAGCCCCCAATAGACAAATCAAGTCCAACCGTAAGTCAAACGCTTAATCCGGCCAAGGCCAATGAGGCTCAATACCTTTGCAACAGAGGTAGTATAATTTCAGTACTACCTTGCACTGGACTTCTCTCGAAATTACCAGATTGCCATTAAATGCTTGAAATTCTATAATTGCCCCTCCGCCTTCCAAATCGCAAAACAAGATATAAACACAATAAAAATGCTACTAAATACTTTAAGAATGCAATAATTTAAGTCTAAATATATCCAATTTATGGGTATACTACCCATTCATCAAATACCTCAAACTTAAATCGTCATCAAGGTCCTCATGCGACAAAAACATAAGATCACAAAACAAAACTAAACATCATGCACATGCAAACTATTTATATTTATATGTTCGTAATTCCAAAGAATTCAAGAGCTCACGAGATCCATATGCCTCGTAAAATCACGTAAACATGCTAATTCATCATGTAAAAACAGATCAACAATATCCCAACAATCAACGGATCTAAATCATATTATCGATATTGTGTGTGTGTCCACCACCATGCTAACCCATGAAAGACAAAAATATGAAAGATAATAACTTTCTTAGTAAGCATCATACAATGTGAACTTGAGAACTCATCAAATATACTTGTTTCAACCGAACTCAAACACTCACCAATTCAAAAGTCAAAATAGAATACTTTTTTTTTTTTTTTTTTATAACACAAATTTCTACATAAATGATCGTGGAAATGTCTCATCCCATTAGGCTAATAAGCAGTTACCCCTTAGCGAAGCCACCAACGACTCCTGCACTATATAAGACCTTAGGCGCTTAGGTTTTAAGAGACCCCTTCTAAGCTACTTTGCTCAAGTAACACAGCCCCAAACAAGACTACCACTCAGATATTATCATTATTATTTTTTTTTTTATATGGTTGGTGAGTGCTTTTACGCTTCCATCTCACGCTTGTGTTTATGGGGAGTGGTTCCCTCAACCCACCACAAGACTCAACATTTTTTTTTTTATTCCAAATGTTTTCCCCAAACTCGAAGTTTATGCATGAATTCAAATTCTCCCTAGTTATTCAAATTGTTCTTCCATATCACTAGCAATCCTCCTTTAGAACTCTATTATCTAACCATTTAAACTATCATAGCCAACATGGTCGCTTTCATTTCAAAGTGCCTTCCTATAATATCAATGTCAAATGATAAAGATCCAATTCAAGTCACAAAATCATATCACCGAATCAACAATCCTTACTAGACTTGTTCATGCAATTCTACTTTCATCATTGGCCCCAGATATACGACTATCAAAAATTGGAATTAACATGCAATCCTAAATGCAACTTTATCGACAATCAATCCACAAACTAATAACAAACTACAACTCGTTAAAAATAAAACGAACCACCCCCAAACTAAGCTAGAGCAATGTCCTCATGCGAAAAATAAGTCAAAATAAAACAGAGGACTTCCCCGATTTAACTTATTCTTCCGGGGAGCATCATCGCCCTCGCCATCTCTTGATCGGAAGGGGAAATATACAAGTAATCTGGAGCCATAGGGAAATGGCTAAGTGGAACGCCTTGATGGGTTTCGATGGTCGCTGCATTCTCAGGCAAAGAAATTGGTCAACCAAAACTTGAAAATCACGCCTCGACGTCCGATAAGCGCACATTCGGGACTCAATGTTGTAAAACCAAATTGCCTATCTCTCTCACCGGATGCCTTCGGGGACCACACCGCGATGAGCTGCAGTCGAGGGGCCGTAAGTAGGTGGAGCCTGAGGTGGTGGGGCTTGTGTAGACGTAACTTGGGGGATAATGAAACCCAATCCCCTAGTGGGTGATTAGCGCCACCGACCACACTTTATAACGACGGATCAAGTTGTGGTCCAACACGGCATAGGAGTTTGAATCATCTCGTCTGATTTCCATTTGACCCCAAACTTAGCACATAAGACGCAGATCAATGACGGATGTGGTAACCTCCCAGTGGTCCCGCCATGCGAGATGCGCGGAGCATAGATTGTCGAATAAGATGGCCGACATCAATTGTGAGGCCTTGTATGATGGAGTATAATAAGACAACCCTTTCTTTGGTGACGTGACTCACATGTGCGGTGGCATCAATTTAGCGATATGAAGGTGCACCATGCCTTCCATATAGATCGAGGTGAGACAATGGGAAAGTCATGTCGCCACGCCACGCAGGACCAAGTAGTGCCCTGCTGACACAACTCCCTAATAATCTTTTCATAGTCCCGCCCATCACCACTAAAGCGAGCATATTCATCATGAAGGCCTCTAAGGGTAGTTGATAGCACCCATTGATATCCTCCCTCGCCAATTCCACGATTTTACCTCCGATAAATACCCCATAATGGTCATGCTCGCAAGTTGGCATAGAATTCTTTGACCAACGCAATCACCGCTATGTCAGTCGTTTCGGTGAGGGAGAACCGGGGCCATTCAAAGAATCATCATCGCGATTTCTCCATCCTTGGTTTGATCGGACGAGACCACGTCGGGGACTAGTGAGCGGGTGGCTATGCGGTCAGAAGCGTTTTTGAGCCGCGACACTAACAAAACGCCTCAACACAAATTTTGAGGTGAAGTTGAGGCGCCCCCAACCCCGTAAGCTTCGATGACGTTTTGATGCCATGTCGAGAATTTCGCAAATAAAAACATACTCATATTTTAGCTTTAAAAGAATTCACTATTGGATAAATGTGTGCATAGAGAAGACATAGAAACCAGATAAAATATCGGGAGTGTGAGTACGCAGTGGGGGTGAGGCATGAAACCGGCAAGTATGTAAGTTGCACATGATTATTGAGTCGATAATTTGTCAAACACCTAGGCAAAGAATCGAGAACTTGTTCACAACCATTACTAATTTCTCGTCTATTCATGCCATGCATGTAGCATACACGAATCTCATGTGTAGGAGTACGTCAAATAGCAATGCATTATCTATGTGCTCTATTGGATTTCCAGATGAAAAGAATAATGAATGAAGAACATCTTAATTCGCAATAGTTGAAATACACATCAAATCATACCTTTGCTACCTTTAAAGAATTTGGAGGAGTAGAATTTGGCACACAAGACGCAGACGCACCAATGTGGAACGAAGTAATTGACGCTGGTAGATGGGTGGAAGAAAATTATCCAAAGTTTAATGACTTTGTGATATGGAGAGGAGAGAGGCGTGATCAACCGATGCACCTGCTGGGAAGGAAGTTGGGCTAGAAAGCACTACGAGGGTTTAAATTACAAGGTTCATTCTCGACCTCAAAGCCACGGGCGCTGGGTTTAGCTTGCATGGAGCGCCGGGAGCCGGACGGCGTAATCGAATGGTTGGGTCTAGCGCCGGGCGCTTTGGATTGACCGAAACCAGCCACGGGCTACTGGGCTTTGTTTTCGCCAGTGCTTAGCGCCGGGCGCCGGATTCCTTAGTGATGGGGGGCCAAGGCGTGGATTCATCCGTAACGTGCATACATGGACAAGTTTAAGAGTTAGTTCAAGAACTCTGATTCTTCACTACCGAAAGATAAAAGTAAAAATAAGAAAATTTTAAATCTAACAAAAATAAAATCAAATAATGAGAAAAATTATGGAACGAATGGGTTGCCTCCCAAGAAGCGCTTGGTTTACGCCGTCACCGACTTTTTTCGGTGTTGTTCGGGCTTGTCCACCGGGTCGAGAGGTATCGACCGTAGCTTGACTTGGCCGATTGGTCCGCCCAATAATGTTTCAGACGCTGACCATCGACCTTGAAATACGCTTTGAGTTCGGTTCCTCAACCTCAATGTTTCCGTGTGGAGTGACAGATATAACTACAAATGGCCCGGACCACCGGATTTCAATTTTCCTTAAATAGACGCAAGCGTGAGTTGAATAAAGAGTACTTGATGGCCCTTGCAAATGTTCTATCGAGAATTTTTTTTATCGTGCCAAGCTTTGACTTTCTCCTTGTAGAGCTTAGCTTTTCAGAGGCATTGAACCTAATTCATCCATCTCGCTCAACCGCAGAACCTTTTTCACCGCCGCTTCTAGATCAAAATTTAATTTCCGAATGGCCCAAAGGTGCACTCGTGTTCTAGCTCGACCGGAGATGACACGCCTTTCCAAATACCATTCTCAGACGGGACATGCCGATCGGATTTTTTTGTACTGCTCGATAGGCCCATAGAGCGTCGCCAAGACGCAATGCCCAATCTTTTCATGACGGATTGACTACTTTTTCCCAGATCCTCTTAACTTCCCGATTCGACACCTCCGCTGGCCATTGGTTTGTGGGTGATATGCAAAATTTAATTTTGTGATTTAACTCCATACTTTACAAGCAATTTAGTGAATCGCTTGTTACGTAATGAGTTCCCTCATCACTTATTATAGCCCTCGATGTCCCAAATCTGTAAAAATGTTCTTCTTTAAAAATCGGGTGACAACGTTGGCATCATTCGTGGGTAACGCCGCGGTTTCTACCCATTTGGAAACATAATCGATCGCTAACAAGATGTAATGATTATTAAGAGAAGATGGAAATGGTCCCATAAAGTCGATACCCCACACGTTTAATAGTTCCACCTCTAGAATTGTGTTAAGTGGCATTTCATTGCGCTTTGAGATATTACCACGCGTTGGCATCGATCGATTTCAAAGACAAAGAGATAAGCATCTTTGAATAAAGAAGGCCAAAAATCCCGATCAGTAGTATTTTTGGTCATTGCTCGATCATCGGAATAATGACCTCCGTAATCGAGGAGTGACAAAGGCCTAATATACTATCCATTTCTTCGTGAGGTACACAACGCCTTATCATTTGATCTCGCATATGCTTTAAAATGTAAATGGTTCATCCCAAAAATATTGCTTCACATCGTGGAGAAACTTCTTTCGTTGTTGTGAGGTCAAACCATGCAGAACACTTTGGCAACCACATAGTTGACATAGTCAAGATACCAAGGCAATATGGTAGTTACCCTAACAGCTTGCTCATCCGAAAATTTTTCATTAATCATCGAAGTTGTCTTCTTTCTGCTCCTTTTATTTTCCAACCGAGATGTATGATCCGCCACTTGATTTTTTTTGTATCTTTTTCGTCCCGGATCTCCAGATCAAATTTTGTAACAACAATATCCACCAGATTAATCGTGGTTTAGCATCTTTCTTCTCAATCGATATTTAATAGTTGAATGATCAGCAGTAGACAATTACCTTAGTGCCGAGGAGATAAGCTCCGAATTTGTCAAAAGCAAACACCACCGCAAGTAATTCCTTTCTATTGTTGTGTAGTTCACCGGGCATCCACAATGTCTTACTAGAGTAGTAGATAGTATGAAAAATCTTATCATGACGTTGTCCCAATACGGCTCCCACTGCAGAATCATCAAGCGCCAGACATCAATTCGAATTCAGAAAGACCAATTCGGCGCCACAATGATTGGTGCAGAGACCAATTTCTTCTTTAATACCTCAAATGCCTCGATGCATGCCCGATCCATCTTAAACGGTACATCTTTCTCCAAGAGTGAGCATAGGGGTTTTAGATCTTTGAAAAATCTTTAATAAAGCGCCTATAGAACCCGCAGATGTCCCAAGAAGTTCAATGCCTTTTTATGATGAAGGGGAGGCGCTTTCAATTGTATCAATCTTCGCCTATCCACCTCCAACCGGATGCGAAACCTTATGTCCCGTAATAACCCTTCTTGTACCATAAAATGACATTTTTCCCGCTTAACACCAAAGTTAGTCTCCACACATCTTTTTAACACCAAGATCGATTCTCGCAAACACGAAGTCAAAACTATCACCGAACACGGAGAAATCATCCATGAACACCTCTAAATTTTGCTCGACCATATCGGAGAAGATTGCCATCATACAACGTTGAAAGGTTGCTTGCACAGATTACATAAACCAAAGGACATACGCCGGAATGCAAACGCATCTGTATGGACATGTGAACGTGGTCTTTCTTGATCTTCCTGCCGCTATGGCAATTTGATTGTACCTTAATATCCATCTAATGCATAAAGAGAATTGATGTCCCGCTAACTCGTCCAACATCCGATCAATGAACTGCAAGGGAAAGTGATCTCGCGTGTGGCTTTATTCAACTTACAGAATCCATACATACTCTCCAAACTGTAATGCTTCTAGCCTGGATGAGCTCATGCGCTTGCTTTTTACCACAACCATGCCCCCCTTTTTTGGTACACACCGCATGACAGACTTACCCATGAATCGTCCCGAGATTGGGTAGATAATACCCAAGATCCAACCATTTTATAATTTCCTTCTTCACCACATCTTTCATAATGGGATTTAACCTTCTTTTGCATCTCAATGGTTGGTTTTGATCCTCTTCCATTAAAATCTTATGCATACGTAAAGATGGGCTAATACCTCGAATGTCCGCTATAGTCCACCCAATCGCTGCTTTTGAACTCGCGGTAACTCAGAAAGCAATTTTTCTTTTTGGGTGTCGCTTAACGTTGTCGAAACAATAATCGTAGAGTCGAATCTTTCCTAGATAAGCATATTCAAGATGAGAGGGAGTGGCTTTAATTCCAACACCGGTGGTTCTTCTATCGAGGGTTTGCACTTGTTACCTACCTCCGCTTTGGGCCTATCAAGGGTGTCGAATGGTTGATTACTTTTCCGGTAGAATGATGGTGTGTCTAGCCATTTGACCGCTTCATTGTCTCGTGATCAAGACTATCGTTGTTCTGTTTCTAACCAACATGGATTCTATCTGATCCTCCGAGTAATTACCGCAAATCTTGTGATTAACTATCGCTCCATTAAATCCACACCGCAAACACTCACCTTTTTTCCTTGGATAAGACATTGCTTTAAACACATTAAAAGTGACTCGTTGATCGTCAACTCTCATCGCCAATTCTCCTTTTTGCACGCCGATTAACGCTCTCCCTGCTGCTAAGAATGGTCGTCCCGAGAATGATGGAAGTTCAGATTCGCTTCGCAATCCAAGATAACGAAGTCTCACGGAAAGATGAATTTATCCACCCTTACTAATACGCCTTCAACGATACTCGTGGATATGTAATCGACGGCTCGCCAACAAGAATCGATATTTATTTGTTTTGGTGCTTGGAGTCCGAATCGATGGTAGATCGATAATGGCATCAAATTAATATCGCCCCCAAATCACAAGTTGCTTTCCAAAATCGATTACCAATGTCGCATTTTAATAGCAAAGCTACCGGATCTTTCAACTTAGAGGTAACTTGTTCTCAATAATTGCGCTACATTCTTCTGTTAGCGCCACTATTTCAAAATCCCCCGCTTCTTTTCTTTGATAAGACATCCTTCATGAACTTAGCGAAGAACTCCCAAGATTTGTTCTAAAGCTTCTACGAATGGGATGTTGATATGCAATTTTAAAAATATCCAAAATCTTAAAACTCGCTTATCTAACTTTGATTTTCAAATCTCTCATGATATGGTATGGGTGGCATTGTTGTAGATGACCCCGGTGCATTTTCCTCTCCTATTTCCTCTTTATCTTTCCCCTTTTCACAACTTCTTCTATTTCATTGTTGCGTTATCCCCTTGTCCTTATCCTTAATCGCTTTGTAACTCCTTCCCACTTCAGAAGATTATCGCTTGCAAAGGCTCATTTCTCGCTCGGATTTATTTCTCAGATCACCGGGAGCGCTCCTAGTGGATCGGGTATTCAATGCATGTGCTATTTGCCCCAATTGATTTTCCAGATTCTTTAACGATGCCCCATGGCTTTGCAAAAGTCATATCTAATTGATTCAATTTCTTATCTTGTTCCTCGCTCTTTTGTCGAGGCTTCTAATGAATTTTTCCAAGGTCGCTTCCCAACTTGATACCTCTCCGTTGTTGAGGTTGATTTTGGAACCGGAGGTGTTTTGTTGTTCAGGTGGTTGAGTCGCAGTATTTTGATTGTTACTCCATGAGAACCCCGGATGATTCTTCCAACTCGGATTATAAGCATTTTTGAGTCGGATACGGTTGAGTTGAAGCGATTATAATTTCCTACTTAATCGCGGCCGATTTCAATTTATGGCACATTGATCCGTAGATGACCTTTCAAGACACAACTCACAAACCATCGCTACTCATTGTGGTGGCTTGTGGACGCCATATTTCTATATGCTTAGCTATTGTAGTCACTTCAGGTTGTTAACGTCATAACAAGGCCCACTTCATATTTTCCTCGATGCTTTTGGATGGTTGGTCTCGCCATGGGCCATCGATAGTTGTTGGTGGCCATTGTTTCTAACAATTGATACGCCTCATCAAAATTTTTGGACATAATCTTCCTCCCGTCGCCGATCAATACTAGACCTCGTGGATGCGTGCAAACCATCACAAAATATCCCTAATTGCATCCATCGCGGATTCCATGATGAGGGCACTTACGAGCATATCCTTAAACCTTTCCCACGCCTCATATAACGATTCTCGACTCAAGTTGTGCGAAAGTATGAATGTCATTCCGTAGTTTTGCCGATTACCGGTGGGAAGAACTTAGCTAAAAATTTTGAGCTAAGTCATCCCATGTGGTGATTGACCCAGAGAGGCAAGGAGTGTAACCACTTTCGTGCTTTATCTTTTAAAGTAAACGGAACATCCTCAACCTTATAGCGCCTTCCGATACATTGTTAAATTTGAAGGTATCGCAAACTTCCAAGAAACTCAAGATATGTTCATTAGGATCGCTTCATCGAATTACCCCCAAACCGGCATGTATTCTCAGAAGATCCGAATTGATCCCGCTTTTATCTCAAACTGCTCGCATTGATTCACGGCCTCTTAATACTTGATCAGAACTGTGATATTTGGCGTATGAATCCCTAAGTGATTTCGCTCGCTTTTCCGCCATGTTCATTTAGTATTTCTTGGGTTGTCAGTTCTTCTTCCAAATGTATAACCTCACTATCCAATCAAGATCGTTCGAACTTCTTCTCAAGGTTGTCTCAGATACGTGAGAAGTTCCTTTCTAGCTTTCGATCTAGTGTGTATACACGAATTCTCGCCAATCCAAGAAGAAAGATTAAGTAGCGCTCAAATTAAAACCGAATTGATTATAACTAATATGAAATTAATATTAATAAAAATCCCAAGAATGGCGCCAAAAACTTGTTGAGTAAAATCTAGTTACACACAACACGCAAGTATACGCTAATCAACAAGTAATAAAGTGATAAGTTGAGTATCGCTCCCACAGGAATTCTAATTAATAAATCCCAACTACTAATACTATATCAATTCAATTTTATTCAAACAATGATAAATTGTGATTTCAATTATTAACTCAAAATAAAACACTTAAAGGTACTATACTAAGATAAGTTTAATAACTAAGATAATACTTGAGTGAATGACTTCGATAGGTAAATATTAAGACTTCAATATCCCCAATTATGAACTATAAATCGTTATCTAATCATCCCAATTATTATGTCTCATCGGATTGTTAACAGAATTCTCAAATGCCAAAAGCCCTCTTCCAAGTGATCAATTGACTTCTATTTAATCCAGATTAATCTTGCTATATTCCTATGCAAAACAATTGAATTAAACTCGCTCCAATCCCAATTCCTTATATGTTGCATGCAGTGAATGATATTTCCATTCAATTCACAAACCTAATTATTTACCATGCAAATAACTAAGTCACATGTTATCATGTTCAGTTCTAACCCTAGAATTCCTTTCCCAATTCCTTCTAGAGAGTAACACGGTAATTATTGGCCAAATAATTAATCAATAGAATCAAAACATGATAAACAATCCACTTCAACATAAATAATTAGAATGAGAGAATAACTAATTTATGATCATAAAGGTTCAATTGAAATCTTAATTAAAGAATTAGTTCATCACTAAATAAGAACCATTAATTGTTGACAAATCATCCTTAAAGAATTACAAATTGAAAATAAGGAGAAAAAGAAGAAACTCAGTAGCCAATCCTCGAATCTCCAAGTAATCTTGTGTAACCTTCAATGGAAGAACTCATTGAATCCCTCAAGAATAATAATCAAAATCCCTTTTATTTCAAAGACTTAGTTTCTTTTTTATAGCCTCCCCAATCCTCATCCAATTAGGTTTTACATTAGCCCCCAATAGACAAATCAAGTCCAACCGTAAGTCAAACGCGCTTAATCCGGCCAAGGCCACCGAGGCTCAATAGCCTTTGGCACAAGAGTAGGTAGTATAATTTCATCGCCTGACCTACTGGACTTCTCTCGAAATTACCAGATTGCCATTAAATGCTTGAAATTCTATAATGCCCTCCAACTTCCAAATCTCCAAGACTTCCAAATGCTCTAAAACAAGATATAAACACATATCCAAAATGCTACTAAATACTTTAAGAATGCAATAATTTAAGTCTAAATATATCCAATTTATGGGTATACTACCCATTCATCATGAGTTAATGATGTTGTTTAAGACTTCTTTGTTTATGACTCCGAACAGATGTTTAAGGTTAGTTTAACCTGGGATTGTATTGTTATTATTCGGATGTTGTAACCCTTAAGGGAAAGATTTTTATTCTATCTATTGCATGGCTTCCATTTATTATGGGTAGATAGATAGATGATATTTGTACAGTAAACACCAAATCCCGTGGAATTGAAGTACCCGGATTTGGGGGTGTCACAAGTTGGTATCAAAGCTATATGTTATGAACCTTAGGTAGTAGCCTTATAGAAAGAAGATAGTAATGGAAAACTCTTATCGAGTTATAAGAAATGAATTTCTGTAATTCATTGAAGATAATAAAAGACCTTATGTGTTTATGTGTTAAAGTATACGTTAGATGATACGACTTAGTAACTAAAACTTAAAATTTTGTTGTCAGGATGTCGAATGTTAGAGATGCTAGTCAAGCTGGGGAGGAAGAACCCCGTGTACCTATAGTACCGACAGAGCTGGAGCCCAGAGACATACATGTCGTTAGCGAACAGTAAGTTCAGAGGGAGTCATCTCCATTGATCACCGTTGTTGGTCAGGAGCATGAACCTGAGACTGATCCTGAGGAGGATCCTGAGGAGGAATTTGTTGAGGAAGAGGAAGAGGAAGAGGAAGAAGAAGAGTTACCACGGTACACCATTGATGCGGAGATGTATGACACATTATATGACCGTAACGTGGAGTTACGAGATGAGGTGTAGGATCTGACTGAGCGAGCTATTATTCAGCAGATTACTTTAGAGGAGAAGGAGAGGGAGATTTTGACTCTTCACTCACGACTGGGAAATGTAGAATGGGATTTGGTCCATGAGAAGGGTCAAACTGAAGATAAGACCAAGGAGATAGAGAAGCTGAAGAAGGAACTGAAGGAAACCTCCGAAAGGCTGAACATAGCAGAGGAAGGCTGGGTAAGAGAATCACGTCGAGCTGATCGTGCTATTTGGGTGGGAACTAGAGATTCCAGAGTGGAAATGGGAGCATATCACCATGGACTTTGTGGTGGGACTTCCAATGACAAGAAAGGGATACAATGCTATTTGGGTAATAGTGGATCAGTTAACTAAATCTGCTCATTTTCTACCAATACGAGTTAGGTATAATTTAGAGCAGTTAGCTAAGCTTTATGTCAAAGAAATCATTTCTAGACATGGAGTACCTGTTTCGATTGTGTCTGATCGTGATCCACGATTCACGTTGAACTTTTGGAAGAGTTTGCAAGAGCAAATGGGAACACAGTTAAGATTAAGTATGGCGTATCATCCACAGACGGATGGGCAAAGCGAACGGATAATTCAAACGCTAGAAGATATGTTAAGATCTTGCATTATGGATTTCAAAGGGAGTTGGGATGAACATCTACCGTTTGTAGAATTCGCTTACAACAATAGTTTTCATGCTAGTATAGGCAGGCCGCCTTACGAAGCGTTGTATGGACGGAAGTGTAGAACACCACTTTGTTGGGATGAAGTAGGTGAACGTCGAATATTGGGACCTGAGATGGTACAACAAACGGCAGACATGGTAAAGCTGATAAGAGCTCGATTAGTAGCGGCTTAAGATAGACAACGGAAGTATGTAGATCCTCATCGAGAGAAGAGGGAGTTTGAAGTAGGGTCTTATGTCTTTCTAAAAGTATCGCCTTGGAAAGGGAAGATACGTTTTGGAAAGAAAGGGAAGTTAAGTCCGAGGTTTGTAGGACCTTTTGAGATTTTAAGTAGGATAAGGGACGTAGCTTATGAAGTAGCCTTTCCTCCATAAATGGAAAGAATACACAATGTGTTTCACGTGTATGTGTTGCGTCCTTATAAACCGAACTATAAGCATGTAATAGAGTATGAGTCTATTCAAGTAGAAAAAGACTTAACGTATGAAGAACTTCCGATTCAGATTAGTGATAGGAAGGAACAAGTCTTGAGAAATAAAGTAATACCTTCCGTAAAGGTAATTTGGAGTAACCACGATGCTGAAGAAGAAATGTGGGAGCTCGAAAGTAAAATGAAGGAAAATTTTCCTCATTTGTTTATGTAAGAATAGCGAGATTCTGGGGACAGAATCCTTATAAGGAGGGAAGAATGTAACGCCCGAGAATTTTTAATTTTCAATGAATTAAATTTTTATTTGATTATGTGGATTAAATGAATTTTATTGAGTTATTATATGAGTAAGATGTTCGAAGGTCATTGTATGACCTAGAATGTGTAGATGTGGTTAGTATTCTGGCTTTGTGCTAGAATTAATTGTTGTTAATTATCAAGACGAGAACGAATGTTTTCTGAGATTGTTTGCGTAAAAACACTATTCATCTGATGACGTTCCGAGCTAGGGTTTAAGATTCTGAGAAACGCGTAATGTTAGAATATGACAATATTATGGAATATCCAATAATATTTCCGTTATGGCAAACGAAGTTTTCGCCTGCGAACTTAAAACCTAAGGGTTTGTGAAAGATGTTTTCGAAAGGGAAATGTAATGCGTATAGTCGTTTCGATTATTATACGTAAGGAATATGAGTATTATACTAGTATGTATACGAGTATGGTATGAAGAATAGTCACTGACGATAATACGATTATTATATGAGTATTATACAAAGAGAATACGTGAGTAATACGCGTAGAATACGAGTTGTATTATTAGAGTATGAGTTAAGGATTTTATCCAATCCAATTGGACTTGGATTAATAAACAAGCCCAATGAATTAGTATACAAGCCCAAGTTAAGGCCCAATATTAGATTGGTTAAAGCCCAATGTTTTTATGTCAAGCCCAATCCAAAAAAGTAAAACGCGAATTGAACAGGTGGGTCGAGGATGGGTAAAACCCATGGGGCAACCCATGGGGATGACCCATGGGCATGGTGGGCAGGCCACTTGGTGTGCAAGCCAAGTGTATCACTTGGTCACCAAGTAATTTACTTGGTGACAAAGTGGTAAATAAGTAAGGAGGTGGAAAATTGGACATTTTTGCCCTCATTTGGTTTTCTATAAATAGAAAGGTAAGAGTTGGATTTTTATTGTTTTACAAAGTTTGTCCAACATATTTGAGAGAGAGAAAAGAGCTAGAATCCTATAATCCTTTTACTTCCAAGCAAACCAATAGACGTTTATCAAGAATGTTAACTACTTCAAAGGTAAATTCCTATAAACCGTAATCTTTATCCTTTTCGATGTCTTTCTCATAGAAGAATTGTAGATGAGTGGAGAATGTTTATAGAGAAGATATAAGAATGCCTTTTTATGACCAAATAGAAATTATAAGTGTTTACGTGAGTTAAAACCATAGAAAGTCTTGAAAGTTAACTTAGTTATAATTGAACATTTTGGAAACTGTTGTAGCTAAGATATATGCATATCGATTGGTTAGGATGTAGATATAAAGTTCATGGAGTATTCCATGTGATTTGGCTTAGAGAACATTAGTAACGAAGTTATGGCGGATTTTACGGAAATAGACGTTAAACGTCAAAAACGCATAAAGTCCGGATTAAAGGTCAAAAGTTGCCGTGTGACTTGAAAACATCAGTTTCCAATGTCAACATGTGAGATAAGGTAATTAAGAGTCGTTGGCGAAGGAATCGTCGCATTTCGACTTATAACGAAGAAAACGAGTATTGAACGGGCGAAAACGTTAAACGAACGCTTAAAAACAAACTTAAGGGTGAATTCCAAGTTAATGGATTTGAAAATATGAAATTCTTATATGAACACGTAAAGGATGTAATTCTTGACTTGTAGGAATTCGAATGGGTCAATTCGGATGTAAAAGCGAAAAAATTAGGAAGCGGGAGTTTCATTAAGAAACCAAATGCATTTTGGCTAAGCGGTGCACAGACTCTGTGTCGCATACCAAAACCAAGACAAAGTGGTGGCGCCACAACGCTTGAGACTAGGCCGAGTAAATTCGCTAACTTTCATGTATGAGGCTACTAATATCTAAAGTATGTCGTACTATGCAGTACCGGTGATGGAAAAAAGTTGACCAAGTTAGGTTTAGTTCCCTTTTGAATGTAGACCTAAAGTAAGATGTTAAAGGTACTTCAAGTACATAATGAGACTTACTTTAAAACACTTATAAGATGTTAATGTAAGAAGAATGGGTAAGGTTTAATGGAAATTAAACGAAGAACGCAAATACGTAATGAGTGAACCGTGAACGACGTTCAACATTGGTAATTAACCATTAATGATTCAATGTCGTCTAAGTACGTAAGAACGTTAATAAAATGTAACGAAGTATAGAAAGTCGAATCGACTTTAATAATGGAGTTACAACAAGTAAGACATAGAAGAGAAAGAAGTTGGTTAGAACCGTAAAGTGAGTTTGTTTGATAACTAATTACAGTGTGCTATGTGAATGTATCATGTAGATCCTGTAAAGACTGAGAATAGTTGGAACATATATTTGAAGACGCTTGAAGCAAGTCTTTCTTAACTCTTGTCTGACCTTCGTGTTAGCCAAGTTATTACATAATGCATGATATGCAATGCATGAATGGTAAATAGAAAAGAGTCGATGCCTATTTTATCCGGGCTAGACAAGTATTGAAGGATAGATTGAATTGGTTACAAGTCTATTGATAAAGAACTATTAACGCTATCCTATGCCAAGTATTTGGTACGGATGAGAAGGTAAGTTTGTCTATGAACAAACAAAAGTATTTTTCATCGATTATTCGATGGGCACGCGAGGTTGCCAAATGTTAAACGTAAATACATTTGACGTAAGAGTGTTGATCAACATAAAGTACAATAGACTGATCACCTAGAAGTGCTCGTAAGTAAAGACGGGTGGATGGCCTTAGTGCCGGATATCCTTTTCAAGTATGAAAACGAAAAGAGTATGTTCATGGTCTATTGACCGGTTCATCATTCCTAAGCTATTATATATACTCTGAAATTGTTGTAGAAGTATTAGTCAAATGATTCAGGATACTTAGTAAATAATTGTTCTGATATTGATATAAAACATGTACTTACTAATGTGATATTCATATATTTCGTTGTTAAGACTTACTGAGCTAGTTATGCTCATTCTTGCTTGAACCATATGTTTACAGCTAAAGCCGAATGAACTGAGAGTTCTATGAGAGATAAAGGCAAGGCTAAGATGGACAATTAATCGTCCTATAATAGACTAGTTAATTTGTATGTAATATACTTATGAAGAACAACGAATGTATTCAGTTATAAACTTGGGAAAGGATTTATTACAGATGTAATACAAAGATAGTAATTACATTCATTTTTTTGTTATTTCAATGGAATAATTGTATGAAATAAAGTATCGTGGAGCACCATCTGTCGGGTTGAAGGATACCCGAATTTGGGGGCGTCACATGAAACTGTTATATTTATATATTTTAATATATATAAATATTTAATTGAATTATTTATTTAACTCAATAAATAATTCAATTAAATATTTATATATATTAAAATTAATATATAACATTCTCTTCACATTAATTTACATATTCTACAATATATGACATACACATACTCACACCCAACATATCTCATAAATAAAACTTTTATTTATAAAATTCTCATTTATAATTTTTAAAAATCTGGGATGTCACATCCTTCCCTCCTTATAAGGATTTCGTCCTCGGAATCACCGAAACCTTACCTTACTCAGGTTTTCCTCAAATCTATTCATTGAATAACTTCAACACATTACCTTAATATATGTTTTATATTTTCTACTCTCACCATTCTTGATAATAAATTCTTATAAGTTTTATTTCATAATATTTACTTAGACTCAATTATATTTGAGTATTACATATTCTTTGACCCATTCATTATCTTTCTCTAAAGATCATTATCATATATTATATGATCAAACTCTCGGGAAATTATACAGTATCTCATATTATTGATTCAATTATTGTCACAATATCATCTACATAATATTTTATATTATTAAATCAATAATTGAGACAACACATTTATTCATATTATTATTTGCGTTATTGACAATGTCTAGAAACTTCTGTCGAGGAAAGGGGTTAGGTTATTTAATTGCGCGCCAATAAGGAGAAATCCTTATCGGAAAGCTCCTTCTTTCCTGGGAATGATCTGGTTGTCAATATTGTGAGTTATAATATTAATGATGAATAATTGTTAAAAGATTAAAAATATGTTTATTGAAGATAAGTGATTTGTGGTCAATATTTATTCAATTTTTGATATAAAGATAGGGGTTTGTCATGAGGCGTTTGTTGTAAGTTTGACTTATTATTCCATTGAAGATGTACTAATTTTTCGGACCGACGGTTGCGGTTTTAATAGTAAATCAATATGGACCGTCCATTTTAATAGTAAATTAATCTAGATCGTCCGTGAATCAGTTACTATTTAGTCAATTCTCTTATAAATAAAAGTTTTTTTCTTCTTTCATTCTCATCAATTCAGTAAGACTCACAAGAGAAACTAGAGAGAGAAACTATAGAGAACTATTGAGAGTAAGAAGAAGAGTATTTTTCTACTTCAATATTGCATTATCTAATCTCCTACTAAGGTATGGGGTATTATTTCTTTTGTATTCGTAAGGGGCGTTATTTTTTGTATGGTAATGGATATTATTTTTCGTATTCATTCTTTAATCTGTGGAAATAACATGTCTACACGGATTACCGCATGCATGGTGAATAACACTTCGTACTCGTTCTTTATTTATGGAAAAGATCTGTCTACGCGAATTACCGCATGACGGGTGAAAATCCATTTACAGTTTTGTATATTATTTCTTTTCATATTCTTTAATCTAAACTTACTATGGTAAATATTTTTTCTATAATCCCTGAAATTAGTAGAATATCCTTGAGTTTTGCGTTTCATCTAGTATCGTTTCATTGGAATATTGGTCTGAACTTTCTTATTAAATTTTAATATTTTCATTCGGGGTACTATTCACTCAGTTACCATTCACTCAGGTACTATTCACTTGGAGTACTATTTATTTAGAGTACTTTGCATGACGGGGTACTATTCATTTATTACTATTCACTCGGGTATGATCCAGTCAGAGTACTATTCATTTGGGGTAATTTGCATGATGGGTTACTATTTATTTGGTACTATTCATTCGGGTACGATTCGCTCGGGGTACTATTTATTCGGGGTACTTTGCAAGACGGGGTACTATTCATTCGGGTACTATTCACGTGGTACTATTCACGACAAAAGTAATTTCTTTTA
This sequence comes from Panax ginseng, assembly GCA_020205605.1. Classification (NCBI taxonomy): domain Eukaryota; kingdom Viridiplantae; phylum Streptophyta; class Magnoliopsida; order Apiales; family Araliaceae; genus Panax; species Panax ginseng. The sequence goes on from CM035142.1 coordinate 56,822,284, forward strand.
TGTACAAATTATTTTTTATACATAAATATCATTCTTGAATTTTATTCCATATTTAGTTATCATGTTGACAATTTGGATATTCTTGAACTCTGGATAAATTCAATTATAAATTTCTAATATTTATCCTTCATCTCACTTGATTGAATCCTTATATCATTGTCATCATTCTCATGCTTATATTGTGGTGAAAGTCATCTTTGGCCCGTAGTGCATATATGGATTATTGATTGGTATGATTATGACTAGAAATTATGTATTGGTATAATCATGACCTGTAATGTTACAGACAAATGATGTGGTAAAAGTCATCAATGGCCAATAGTTCATAGATGGATTGTTGATTGGTATGATTATGACCAGAAATTGTGACAACCCGAGAATTTAGACCATTTAGTAAAATCTTAAATGATTGATTTAAGGTCAAATAATAGACCTAGACAGAAAATAAGTATATGCGTTTGATGTTATTGGGATTGAATTTTGAGAATTTCAAAAATTCGGTGAAGGATATAGGTGAATTATTCAGGATTAAGTTTTTATGTGATTAAGTTCTCGTGTATATGGTTAATGATGTGTTCGTAATGTGGTTAAGGTGGTCGAGGTTGACCAGATAAATTATATCTGTGTCAAACCCTAAGAATATATTAAGAACAACAATGTTCAGTTAGAAAACCCTAACGTCTGATAAGAAACCCTAGAAATTGGTTCTGGAAACCCTAATTTCAGTTCCGGGAATCCGAAATCCTAATTCGGTGCATGAAACCCTAAATCGGGAACTTAATGGCATAAGTGTAAATAACTATAAGATTAATTAGGGTTAATCTTAACAAATTGATTACAAAACCCTAATTCCAAATCTGAAACCCTAATACTTGATCTGAAAACCCTAGTTTCAGATTCTGATAAATTGAAGCCCTAATCTGGGAAATTAATGGAGAATTATAATGCTCTACTGCTATTATTATAATATTAATTAGGATAACGCTTAATTAATTAGCAAAACCCTAATTTCCAAATTATCGAACTTAAATTTTCCGTCAGGAACCCTAATGATGGATTTGAAAACCCTAATTTGTAAATGGGGAAAATGAAAGTGTTAATTTAGTAATTTAATGTTAATTAGGATATATTAATTCTAATTTAATGTTAAGTAATTAGAAAACCCTAATCTAATTACGAATATTTAAATTCTATTTTAGAAAATTATTTTCTATTAGAAACCCTAATTTGTGGGATGAAAACCCTAATGACCATTTTGAACCCTACTTGTACAGTGGTGGATTTAATTGCTATAATTGCAATGTTAATTAGGAATATAATCCTAATTGTCAAGTTATTAGAAACCCTAATCTAATTGGGAAATCTAATTTCTAAAATTGAAATATTATTTTTATATTTAAAACCCTAATTTTTGGATTATAAATTATAATGTACAAATTTGACCCTAAGTGCTTAATTAGCAATGTTAATTAGGATAAAATTGTCCTAATTAGCAAATAATGATTCATGATTAGAAAATTATGATATAATTAGGAAGCCCTAATTATAATTAGAAATCAAAATTTTCTATTTTAAAATTTAATTAGAAAATTTTTGAAATCCAAGTTGCTAAATATTTAAGGGTTAAAACCTAAACCCTAAAATGCTCCAAACCCTAAACCCTAACAAACCATAAACCCTAAGGGTTTGGCCAATTCCAAGAATACCATTAAAAATAATTAGATAATGACCAAAGTGCCCTTTTAGTGTATTTTATTATGTAACTTGCAAAAATTGCTATAACTTTAGTAGGTTACCAAATATTTTGACTTTGCAACTTGAAATCTCAGCAAATCAGCCCAACTCAGCCGAAATTGAAGCAACATGCATGAATCAAAGCATTATATATAAGATTTAGAGAGAGAAAATGCACAAAAATTTAGCCTATTTCATTTTTGCTCTCACCAACTACCATTCTCTCTCAAACCCACGAAATGTAATGCTAGATCAGTCACAATATCAAGCCCCACGTTTACTAATAACAGATCAAAGAATCAGATTCTCGAAATCAAGCTCAAAGGTATATGAACCCTAAAATTCGAAATCTCATGATTTGTTGTTAAATGTTGCAATTGATTGGTTAGATATGTGTTATATGGTGTTAATAAGTGATCTGGGTTGTTATATCAAGAATCTATAACATCTAGATGCAAGAATTTAAAGATTTCTCAAATCTAGAAATCTGGAAAAATGTTGACTGACAAGCAAATGTCAGGTCTCCTAGATCTGTCTCTGTTAATATATTTTGGTGTTTTATGTTATGCATCTATAGTATGCCATGTGGTCTTTGATATCCAACTTAAATCAAGTCCATATCATGTGTAGATCGAACGGAATAAACGGTCAAAACCCGTTGACCGATCACGGAAAGTCGAACTGGGTAACCCGTAATGTGTATCTGATGGTTCGACAACTTTGTTCAAGCCTCGATCTTGAGTCTGACATGTGTTTTGGCTAAGTTGTTGATTGTTTATTGTAGTCTCGTATATAGATTACATGTTAAAGTAATTAGAACACCTAGATCATAACTCGAATGGCGAGAAAATTATGGTCAAAGTACCCTTCGACCAAATCTGTTTCAACAACAACTGAAAACCGCATTTGTTCAAGAAATGCTTGACCAACACGTGACCGGCTTGAATCTTGTTGATCCGTTGTTGTTGAACTCAGATCGTGTTAGGTAATTGTTACTTGACATAGTGACTACACATTTGTATCATAATATTACATATAAAATAAATCGAACCTAGATTTAATCGAGCCATAAAATGGCCACTCGAACTGTCTCGAAATCGAAACCTGTAAATCCTTGCAGCCTCCTCGACATCGACTTTGCAGACTTAGATCATGCGATTATGTTGCTTAATGACTTATATGGTGATATATAATTGTAGTACTACAAAAATAATACAACATAGAAACAATTACAAGCCCGAAAGTAGGAAGAACAAAGATTAAAACCTTGGCCAAACCTACCCACCTCGGTCCACGATATGAATTTCTCGAAAGGCACACCAAGAACACCAAGAACACCTATAATGGCGGTTTTCACGCTATAGGGCCCCTATAAATGACAAATTTATTATTATTTTTAGGAAAATGATTAAAATTAGAAAAAAATGGTTTTAATTATTAAAAATATATATTAAATTATGAAAAATTATTTTAAAGTCTCTGAAAAATAGTTTTTAATTATTTTGAGTATATTTTGAAAATATTTAATATTTTTAGAATATAAAAGGTATTTATTTATTTAATTATAATATTAAATAAATTATGAAAAATAGTTTTAATTCATGAAAAATCATGAAAATTTATTTTATGGTGTTAGAAAATATTTGAAGTTATTTTTGATGACTTTTAATATTTTTGTGATAAATTTCATTAATAATTTATTATTAATGGTAATTAGTTTATTTAATAAATATATTAAATAAATTAAGGAAAAATAGAATTAATGTTTTAAAAATCATTTTAAAATGATTTAAGTGTTATAAAAATATTTTAAGTTATAAAATATAACTTTTGATATTTTGGCATGGAAATATTAATATTTTAATATTAATATCAATTATCGGATAATGGATTTAAGTGTTTAAAAATCATATAATTATGATTTTAAGGTGTTAAAATATTTTGAAATATTATAATTACATTATAATATTATGTAATGATTTTTATTAATATTTTATATTAAATGAATATTAATGATTAAGGAATTATGTGGTATTTGATTCATTTAAATATTTATTTTAATGATTGGAAAATGTTGATAAATGATATTAATTATCCAAAAATTATTACGAGCTCAGAAAAATATTTCGATCGATAAGAAAATTATCTCGTGATAATTGTTATAGGGTTAAGCAGAGTTTAATCGAACTTAAACTCGAGTATTGTCCGACTAGATCGTCGGGATGATAGAACTGTGTGGAGTTTTAAGTCGTAATCAAATAGTTTGAATTCGATGCTAAGTCTTTATATGTATGTATAGACTTATAGGGTTATGTGTTATGTGTTATGTGTTTAGGTTATTATTTGTATTTAAATATAACACTATTATACTGTGATGATATTATTCTAATATTGGAGATCTATATTATTAATATTAGGTCTTCTGCAAAGCGTTATAAATTGCGCTGCAGAATCAATCTGTTCGTGCAAGTTTGTTCTTACTTAACTCTAATAAGAGTGTTTTATTCAAGCTTATGGTTAATCATTGTCGATTGCCATGAAAATTGTACTGTGACATCTCAGATGTATAAGTCGTGTATGAAAGGTCGATCACCTTCATTACCAGCTGGTTCGTAAATGTTTGTTCATGTTTAAAACTTGTTCACCAAAAGTTTGTTCCTCGCTAGTTCTCAATTATATTGATGAATTATAGCGTACTTATTATTCATACTCTTCAATCATGATATATTCTTATATTGTTGTATTTAAACTTGCTGGGCAACTTTCATGCTCACCCTTGCTATATCATGATAAAACATTGCAGATAAGGCAAATGCGTTCGGATATAGGAAAAGATTAAAGCCAAGTTCAGCTTGGGTTATAAAGTGCGACTAGTTTGTAATAGTGTATTGTGATAAATATTGTTATGTAATAAATAGTTTATGAAATGTGTATAAGTTAAGGTTACTCGACCTTGGGGAATAGTGTGTAATGTAATGTATAAACAATTTATGTTTATATCTTCCGCAAAAAGTTATAGAAAGATTAGCAAACCGAATCCGGGGCGGTTTTGGGGCCGGATTTGGGGGACGCTACAGTTGGTATCAAAGCTGTTGGTTATGAAGCTTAGGTAGAAATACCTGAGACCAATAACCACAAAGTGATTAGATAAGATCTAACTCACATAGAGTTAGTTGGTCAAGTAAGATTCAAAGATGAATCTCGGTGAAGTTGTAAAGATACAGAGTTCCCTAACTCTAGTAATAAGGTTGAACTGAAGTGGTGAACAAAAGTTCGGTGATAGGAGATCAGAAAACAAAACAAAACGATCATAGTCATAGAATTGAATCGTAATATATACGATGAGATCACCCGTGATCTGTTAAGGTTATAATAACCGTAAAGAATCAATCGATGATTGAAAAGTTTAAAGCATGATTGTTGTGTGAATGGTACAGATTCGTAAAAGGATTATGAATACGGATTAAATGAAATTCAGACGAGAAAGGGGGGTTAAGTATTAGGTGGGGATTTCAATGAGGACTCGTGGTCAACAAATCGAGTTGTATGATTTCTTGTATGGTATGGGAATCGTACTTGGTGTAAAAACTACTTAGTTGGTGGCATTGGTAATAATTGAAATGTTGTGTCACGCTTAGTTGTTATATATGAGATAAATAGGTCATAGGTAGAGAATATAGGATTAAGTACGAGTTCTTAGAACTCATACTTATGTGACATTCTTGACTCATAGTTATATGAAATGTTTATGAGCCCTCAAATGAATCTGGGACGCCAAAGGTCGACTAGGTAAGTTCAGAACTCATATAATTGTACAAAGTTATGAACTCATAAGTGTGGTTTTATGAATCTGGGTATAGTTGTGTGAATGGAGTGTTAAGGATAATAGGAATAGATAGAATGTTTAAGAAAATGATCATTAGTGGAGATTTAGGTTTTCCTAAACCCCTAGCTTTGCTAAACTTCAATTTTTGACATCAAGCTAAATACGCACTATGTGCCTTTTAAAAAAAAAAAAAAAATTGTTTTTATTTATCACTTATGTACCATGTGACCTAGTGCGCAGAGATGATAAAAAAAATGATGGAGTTATCAATGCAGAATTACTTGGTGTTGAATGTGATCTAAGGATCACTATTCCATTATGGTATGATGTAGTATAACAAAGTCACCAAATGATTTAAATCCTCAACTGACCGTTAAATACAAAGCAAGATCATGACGTCATTCTCAAAAATGTTTTTATTGAAAGAAATTTTCCAAACCAAATTGTTTTGTCATGAATCAAGTAAGACCGAAAATGTAATAACCTTTTATATAAAGGGAATATTTTAATTTGAGTATCTTTGATAGATACCCGAGAAATTTGAGTATCTTTGATAGATACCCGAGAAATTTGAGTATCTTTGATAGATACCCGAGAAAATAAGTTCATGATCTTATATGACCCCACAGCAAAATTTTAAACCTTTTACTCTTGTGAGTGGTGAATTGGGTAGTATGTGATATGTGTGAATGGTGTAAGCTATTTGGTATACGTGTAAGGTGTAAGGTTAATTTGGGGACTAAATTCTTGAAGGAGGGGTGAATGTGACAACCCGAGAATTTAGACAATTTAGTAAAATCTTAAATGATTGATTTAAGGTCAAATAATAGACCTGCACATAAAAATAAGTGTATGCGTTTGATGTTATTGGGATTGAATTTTGAGAATTTCAAAAATTCGGTGAAGGATATAGGTGAATTATTCAGGATTAAGTGTTTATGTGATTAAGTTCTGTGTATATGGTTAATGATGTGTTCAGAATGTGGTTAAAGGGTCAAGGGTTGACCAGATAAATTATATCTGTGTCAAACCCTAAGAATATATTAAGAACAACAATGTTCAGTTAGAAAACCCTAACGTCTGATAAGAAACCCTAGAAATCGGTTCTGGAAACCCTAATTTCAGTTCCGGGAATCCGAAATCCTAATTCGGTGCATGAAACCCTAAATCGGGAACTTAATGGCATAAGTGTAAATAACTATAAGATTAATTAGGGTTAATCTTAACAAATTGATTACAAAACCCTAATTCCAAATCTGAAACCCTAATACTTGATCTGAAAACCCTAGTTTTATTTCGATAAATTAAAGCCCTAATCGGGAAATTAATGGAGAATTATAATGCTTCATCGCTATTATTATAATATTAATTAGGTAACGCTTAATTAATTAGCAAAACCCTAATTTCCAAATTATCGAACTTAAATTTTCCGTCAGGAACCCTAATGATGGATTTGAAAACCCTAATTTGTAAATGGGGAAAATGAAAGTGTTAATTTAGTAATTTAATGTTAATTAGGATATATTAATTCTAATTTAATGTTAAGTAATTAGAAAACCCTAATCTAATTACGAATATTTAAATTCTATTTTAGAATATTTTCTATTAGAAACCCTAATTTGTGGGATGAAAACCCTAATGACCATTTTGAACCCTAATTGTACAGTGGTGGATTTAATTGCTATAATTGCAATGTTAATTAGGAATATAATCCTAATTGTCAAGTTATTAGAAACCCTAATCTAATTGGGAAATCTAATTTCTAAAATTGAAATATTATTTTTATATTTAAAACCCTAATTTTTGGATTATAAATTATAATGTACAAATTTGACCTAAGTGCTTAATTAGCAATTTTAATTAGGATAAAATTGTCCTAATTAGCAAATAATGATTCATGATTAGAAAATTATGATATAATTAGGAAGCCCTAATTATAATTAGAAATCAAAATTTTCTATTTTAAAATTTAATTAGAAAATTTTTGAAATCCAAGTTGCTAAATATTTAAGGGTTAAAACCTAAACCCTAAAATGCTCCAAACCCTAAACCCTAACAAATCCTAAACCCTAAGGGTTTCATTAATTCCAAGAATACCATTAAAAATAATTAGATAATGACCAAATGCCCTTTTAGTGTATTTTATTATGTAACTTGCAAAAATTGCTATAACTTTAGTAGGTTACCAAATATTTTGACTTTGCAACTTGAAATCTCAAAGAAATCAAATTTAACTCAAATTAAATTGAAGCAACATGCATGAATCAAAGCATTATATATAAGATTTAGAGAGAGAAAATGCACAAAAATTTAGCTTTATTTCATTTTTGCTCTCACCAACTCCCATTCTCTCTCAAACCCATTTAAATGTAGTGCTAGATCACCACAATATCAAGCCCCACGCTTACTAATAACAGATCAAAGAATCGATTCTCAAAATCAAGCTCAAAGGTATATGAACCTAAAATTCAAATCTCATGATTTGTTGTTAAATGTTGTAAATTGATTGGTTAGATATGTGTTATATGGTGTTAATAAGTGATCTGGGTTGTTATATCAAGAATCTATAACATCTAGATGCAAGAATTTAAAGATTTCTCAAATCTAGAAATCTGGAAAAATGTTGACTGACAAGCAAATGTCAGGTCTCCTAGATCTGTCTCTGTTAATATATTTTGGTGTTTTATGTTATGCATTTATAGTATGCCATGTGGTCTTTGATATCCAACTTAAATCAAGTCCATATCATGTGTAGATCGAACGGAATAAACGGTCAAAACCCGTTGACCGATCACGGAAAGTCGAATCTGGGTAACCCAGAATGTGTATACAGTGGTCTGACAACTTTGTTCAAGCCTCTGATCTTGAGTCTGACATGTGTTTTGGCTAAGTTGTTGATTGTTTATTGTAGTCTGGTATACAGATTACATGTTAAAGTAATTAGAACACCTAGATCATAATCGAATGGCAGAAATTATGGTCAGTACCTTTGACCAAACTGTTTCAAGAACAACTGAAAACCCATTTGTTCAAGAACGCTTCTTGACCAATACGTTGACCGGCTTGAATCTTGTTGATCCGTTGTTGTTGAACTCGGATCGTGTTAGGTAATTGTTACTTGACATAGTGACTACACATTTGAATCATAATATTACATATAAAATAATCGAACCTAGATTTAATCGAGCCATAAAATGGCCACTCGAACCTGTCTGGAAATCTGGGAAACCCAGAAATCCTTGCAGGCCTCTGACATCGACTTTGCAGACTTAGATCATGCGATTATGTTGCTTAATGACTTATATGGTGATATATAATTGTAGTACTACAAAAATAATACAACATAGAAACAATTACAAGCCCAGAAAGTAGGAAGAACAAAGATTAAAACCCGGTCAAACCTACCCACTCGGTCACTGACATGAATTTCTGGGCAGACACCAAGAACACCAAGAACACCTATATGATGACAGTTTGCCGCTTATATAGGCCCCTATATGACAGCTTTATTATTATTTTCCGGAAAATGATTAAAAATTAGAAAAAATGGTTTTTAATTATTAAAAATACATATTAAATTATGAAAAATTATTTTAAAGTCTGAAAAATAGTTTTTAATTATTTTGAGTATATTTTGAAAATATTTAATATTTTTGGAATATAAAGGTATTTATTTATTTAATTATAATATTAAATAAATTATGAAAAATAGTTTTTAATTCATGAAAAATCATGAAAAATTATTTTATGGTGTTAGAAAATATTTGAAGTTATTTTTGATGACTTTTTATATTTTGTGATAAATTTCATTAATAATTTATTATTAATGGTAATTATTTTATTTAATAAATATATTAAATAAATTAAGGAAAAATAGAATTAATGTTTTAAAAATCATTTAAAAATGATTTAAGTGTTATAAAAATATTTTAAGTTATAAAATATAACTTTTGATATTTTGGCATGGAAATATTAATATTTTAATATTAATATCAATTATCGGATAATGGATTTAAGTGTTTAAAAATCATATAATTATGATTTTAAGGTGTTAAAATATTTTGAAATATTATAATTACATTATAATATTATGTAATGATTTTTATTAATATTTTATATTAAATGAATATTAATGATTAAGGAATTATGTGGTATTTGATTCATTTAAATACTTTATTTTAATGATTGGAAAATGTTGATAAATGATATTAATTATCCAAAAAATTATTACGAGCCTAGGGAAAATATTTTGATCGATAAGAAAATTATCTCGTGATAATTTTAAGGGTTAAAGAGTTTAATCGAACTTAAACTCGAGTATTGTCCGACTAGATAAATCGGGATGATAGAATGTGTAGGCTTTTAAGTCGATCGAAATAGTTTGACACGATGCTAAGTCTTATGTGATGTATAGACTTTAGGGTTATGTGTTATGTGTTTAGGTTATTATTTGTATTTAAATATAACAAATATTATATCGTGATGATATTATTCTAATATTGGAGATCTATATTATTAATATTAGGTCTTCTGCAAAAGCGTTATAAATTGCGTTATGGTAATCAATAGTTCGAGCAAGTTTGTTCTTACTTAACTCTAATAAGAGTGTTTTATTCAAGCTTATGGTTAAATCATTGTTGATTGCCATGAAAATTGTACTCAGACATCTTGCATGTATAAGTCAGGTATGAAAGGCTGATCACCTTCATTACCAGTTGGTTAAGAAATGTTTGTTCATGTTTAAAACTTGTTCAGTCAAAAGTTTGTTCCTGCTAGCTCTCAATTATATTGATGAATTATAGCCAGCTTATTATTCATACTCTTCAATCATGATATATTCTTATATTGTTGTATTTAAACTTGCTGGGCAACTTTCATGCTCACCCTTGCTATATCATGATAAAACATTGCAGATAAGGCAAATGCGTTCGGATATATGAAAAGATTAAAGCCAAGTTCTGCTTGGGTTATAAAGTGCGGCTAGTTTGTAATAGCGTATTGTGATAAATATTGTTATGTAATAAATAGTTTATGAAATGTGTATAAGTTAAGGTTATTCGACCTTGGGGAATAGTGTGTAATGTAATGTATAAACAATTTATGTTTATATCTTCCGCAAAAAGTTATAGAAAGATTAGCAAACCGAATCCGCGACGATTTGGGGCCCGGATTCGGGGGACGCTACAGAAATTGTGTATGGGTATAATCATGACCTGTAATGTTACAGACAAATGATGTGGTAAAAGTCCTCTTTGGCCTGTAGTGCAAAGATAAACTGTTGATTATTGGTTTTACAGTTGAACATCTTTGGCCCGTAGTGCAAATATGGACTGTTGATTATTGGTTTTACAGTTGTATGCTTTAGCCGTAGTGCAAAGATGGACTGCTGATTATTGGTTTTAAAGTTGAACATCTTTGGCCCGTAGTGCAAAGATAGACTATTAATTATTGGTTTTACAGTATTATGTCTTTGGCCCGTGGTGCAAAGATGGACTGTTGATTATTGGTTTTACAGTTGTATGTCTTTGGCCCGTAGTGCAAAGATGGACTGTTAATTTACATGATTATAAATATGAATTGTGAATTTAACTATAATCTTTGGTGGTTCAGGTGAAGACAAGTGATAATTGTTCTCTTTATATTGAGTACAACAATGAACTGTTGATGGGTATTGCAGGGATGAAATATTAATGATGGACTTTTGATTTGGAGGATATAGTAGACATTATGTTCTACTTGACTCTTCTAATGGATTTTTGGTTTCGCTGTAGTTGCTAATCTAAAACTTGTTGTCTAATGTATACTATCAGATTTTCCCTGTTGAGAACTAAGGATAATTTGTTCTACATTATCTTAGTTATAATATTCTTTACTAGGCTAGTTGAGCTCACCCTTTTCCTTCACAATTCCTTTCAAGTAATAAGAGTGTAGCTGGGTCAAGCAGGGATAACAGGGGAATAGTGTAATGGTCCGAGACTGTGGAAGTTTCTCAATACATTATGAAACAATATGACGATATATAATTGTATTGAGGACTTAAGATGGGTGTGTCGTATTTTATACGTCACTTAATAATTGATTTTGGCGAACAACAAAAGGGTGATGAGAACCCAACTTTGAAAGCGTCAAAAGTACGCCTCATTAGAATGAGGACATAAATCTTCTCGTGTTCCTTTGAATACTTGAAATATTTGTTGCTGTATTGTATACGACATTATAATAATTTGGGTGTGTATATTGTCGTATTATATTCAGTACAATATTTTTATTGAAAATCAAAACTTATGTATTGTCGTATTTTGCACGACAGTTGTATAAATGAAGTTTGTATTTGAATTTTGTACCATATATATGGCGACCCAAAATAGGTTGTGAGGACCTATTATGAGGGCGTCACAATAGATAGAATCGTTGAAAACACAAATAACTCAAATAGAGTTTAAAGAATATGAATTAAATAAATTCATCATAAAATAAAATAAAAGTAACTTATATAAAATTATTATTTGTTATGTGTATATAATATGTATTGTGTCACCCCCAAAATAGGTATACATCACCCATTCTGAGTCGCCAAATACATGGTACATAAATCAAATACAAACTTCTTTTATACAATATGACAACATCGTAACTTAGAGTTTTTACACGAATATTGTCTCAGAGATAGTATTCAAACTCAAATGAAGTCCTCATTACATTTATTATCACACTATTTCATAAAATAGTGAGGACTACTATAGCCACCATCTCAGACTATCACTCTGTTCCCCGACGAGTCCCGACTACATTTTCATCTCCCGACGAGAACAATGAAAGCAAAAGGGTGAGCTCAACTAGCCAAGTAAGAAATATTATGACTAAGATAGTGCAGAATAAATTATCGTTAGCCTTCAACAGTGTTAAACTGATAAAATACAATAAACATCAAGTTTAGCTGCTACGGAACAAGCAATCCATTAGAAGAGTCAAGTAGAGCATGATATCTACTATCTTGTATAATTTAAAAAGGTTTTTCATCAACTTTATCATTGAGACTCAACTTAATAAATAAACCACATCATCGAATCATCCCTGCACTACGGGCCAAGGATATTCATGTAATCATCAATGGTCATGATTATACCGAATAATCCCTGGTCATAATTGTCGATGTCGGGATTATTAGTTGTCCCTTTCCGTTACTTGTTCTTTGGTGTTCTCATGTTAGGTGAGATTTGTTTGAAAAAACAAGTGAAAAAGGTCCGACATGTATAATGTCGATGATGGACTGTTAAGGGTCGCCATCTGCTTTTTTAAATGGTTGTACCAACACAACCGAGAAAAGGTTTGCACATTGACCCAATGATATGACACTGCTAAACGAGTCCGTAAAACCGAGATTCAATAGGGTCCGGGGACTTGATTATGCGAAGGAAGGTGTTAGGCACCCCCCCGACATCCGTGTTACCACAGTGACCGCCTCTTTTCAAGAAACTGTTATCTAAATGTGTGTGTGTGTGTGTGGGTGGGAGGGTCAATGTGCTATTTATTTGGAAGTGGGGCGAGGCCTCGTTCACACCTATATACACCGGGTTTGAATTTATGTAAAAATTCAGTTTTTAGCAAGATATAGCAGTGAGGTTTTATAAAAGAGGTTTTTCAAACCCTTGTGCTGAATAGTAATTGAGACCTTTTACACTTCCATTTTATTAAGTGTTCGGCTTGATTAATTTTATTTTTGAGATGCGAAGCATCTGTAAGAAAATAATGTACAAAATTATGCTGACTTCCTCATGGGTATGAAAACCATCTGAGAACATTCAGACACCGCAGATAAATTTACAAGATGCTTACAGCTAAAAATGTCCATCACGGGAACCGAATCTAGATCCAATAGGCTGAATCTGTGATCACATGATTCCTAGGCTCACATGATACATAATTTGTATGAAAGCGATAGCGTATATATATAAAAGCTGTAAATATATATATACAGACATGATCAGCCACCACAAAGCACCTCCATGGGGGATCAGAAAATGTAAATAAAGCTGTAAAAGCCATCAACCACCACGGAGGAAACTCCAAGCGGGACGAAATGTAAAGAAAGGTGTAAAAGCGATCAACCACTACGGAGGAAACTCCAGGCGGGACGAAATGTAAAGAAAGCTGTAAAAGCGATCAACCACCACGAAGTGAACTCCAGGTGGGACGATATATATATATATATATATATATATATATATATATATATATATACAAGTGATAAACGCACCAGATGTAAAATCCAGGCTCATCGAACAGAGTTCGACAATAGTTCATGTATATAAGTACATATATATATAAAAGCAAAAGCGCCTCAGGATGTAAAATCGAGCTCAACGAACAAAGTCAAACAACAGTTAATATATATATATATATATATATATATATATATATATATATATATATATATATATATATATATATATTAAAGCAAAGAAACGCTCTGCATCAAGTCTAGGCTCTTAGAATAGAGTTTGACACACAGTTTATATATATATATATATATATATATATATATATATATATATATATATATATATAAAAGCGAGTAAATGCTCCGGATAAAAGTTCAGGCTCAATCGAGGCATAACTCGATAATGTTAGTCCATATATATAAATATATATATAAATATATATGTATATACAAACTGAAAAGAAACCACGGATCGAAGTTCGGGTAAACACACGCAACACGACTCTCAACGTGAAGAAGGGTGTGTGCAAAGATGAAGAGAAATGCTTTAAAGTGTGTGAGAAGGCTTACAGTGGGCTGCCAAAGAAGACTTCTATATCTTTAAAGGGATGAACACTCGGCTTCTGTCGGTACAAAAGTAGCTATATGTGAGTTCACAAGTGTTTAAAATGAGAAAGCACTCAGTATATTGTAAGTACGGAGAAAATTTGACAGGGTTTCCTCGCCTTTTTCTCCTTACAAATGGCCACCCCAAGCCCTCTATTTATAGGGGGGGAGCAGCAGGTGTACCTGTGGCTAGGCCACAGGTGTACCTGAGGATACATGGATTGCCCCGGGTTTTGCGGGTCGTGTCATCTCGAAGTACGTGCATGCAGGCACTATAATGTCCGCTCGAACATTCAGAATTACAATCCGGGCATCCGACTGAGGTATGTAAGACCTATTTCAGACCGCCATTGTCGAGAGTTACACAATGACATCAGATTAGAGGTTGAACAAAGTCAGGAAGATGGGACGGTGCCCTCCGGTCTTTAAGCTTCAAATTCTATCTGTTACCCTGCGTAATAGTCACCCGTGATTGGTTTTCCTTGATTCTTGTGGAACATTGTTATGTAGAAATGTATCTATGAGATGTTGTGATGACGTGATATGGCGTCAAGGTAGTGAGATGATGACTTTGCCCCTCACCGAGGTTATCACCAGTTTGGACTGGTAAAGCAGACGTTGCTTAGGGTTATCTTTGAGATTGGACTCCTGCAAGTGTTGAAGGTCCTCAGTGTCATCTCTGAGGTGTGCCCATCTTCCTGGGGTTAGGTCCGGGTCTGGTACTGAGTGCCTCGATGTGAGTGCCAAGGTTAAAGCTGATGGCATGCACTTGAAATAAGAATTTCTGGGGTTATCGCCGGAACTGCATTCCTTGGGGTTATCACCAAGGTTGGAAGCTGCTACTCCTAGTGTTGGGATTGAGACTGGATATCTCGGGGTTGTCTCCGAGATTAATCGGTCTTCTTCAGTGAAATTTCCGGTATTGGAACTGCATGCCTCGGGGTTATCTCCGAGGTTGGAACTGTTACTCCCGGTGTGTGTTCCGGGGTTACCACGAACAATACTCTAGGTTTCAAGTATTTCTACTTTAACCTTTAACATTCTAAAATATTATAATCATCATCTATGTCCTAGGTTAACAGGTGTTTCTACGGTAACCTTTAACAGTCTAGTTTATTCAATCCCACATATACCAACTTGTGACACCCCCAAATCCGGGGACTTCAATCCCACAGATTTGGTGTTCACTGTCCAATTAAATCATAACTAACTACTCATATCCAAAGGATAAGATTAAACTCAATAACGGTTAATGAGTTCAAAGGAATAATGAACGTTAAATTAACAATAGATATCAACCTAAAAGAATACACTGAGGGTCACAAGACCACGAACTATACTCTAGGTTTCAAGTATTTCTACTTTAACCTTTAACAGTCTAAAAGACTATAATCATCATCTATGTCCTAGGTTAATAGGTGTTTCTACTATTACCTTTAACAGTGTAAACGACTATATGGACCATCATTCCATACTCCAGGTGATCAGCCCTTTGTACTATGTATTGTGCAAACATTTTAACGCTATTACGTATTTCTAAAATAATCCCCTAATAATAGGGTTGTTCATCTCAGCTTAGATTATCAAGTTCCGAACCAAATGAAGTTTGGTTGAATAAGATAGAAACAAATAACTATTCAAGAGTTTGATTATAATATTTTCATGAACAAGGTATATCGATGAATCAATAAGAGCTAGAGTATTAACAGTTTCTAAATTGAACAAATGTTATCATCGATAACATGCTTTCAAAATTGTGTGAGTACATAAGCAAACCAAAGGGAGTTTGGTTTGGTTTGACTTCAAGGTAATTTAGAGTTTAGACATTCATCAACTAAGGATTAGTTGAATTGGTAAAGAAGTGTTAGGCAACTTAGAGTTTGGCACAATAATGTAAGACAATATGATGACATTGGAGAACGAAGATCAAACAACAGTTATTAGTAGCTGAATAAACACATTTCTTACAACAACATTACAGATTTTGAAT
Source organism: Panax ginseng (assembly GCA_020205605.1). NCBI lineage: Eukaryota > Viridiplantae > Streptophyta > Magnoliopsida > Apiales > Araliaceae > Panax > Panax ginseng. The sequence goes on from CM035142.1 coordinate 56,838,661, forward strand.
AACCAAAGTAATCACGTTTGGAATAAAGAAATAAAGATTAACTAACTTTCTCAATCATAAATGAGGGTTAAAGAACTTGCATAACAATAAAATGTTCAACAAGAGATTATAAATAGAGAATTTGCATAAGTATAACATAACAATGAAAAGTAACCTTGCTGAATAATAAAGTAGCAAAGGTTAGGGAACTTGCCTCTTGCGTAAGCTATACAATTACAATTCACGTACTCCAATATCCTACACATAGGTTTAGAACCACAATACCTATTAGATATGATAGCATACCATGACATGTACATTTCTTGCTAAACTTATCATTTTAGCACAAGTCTTATGTTACTATACAAATATAAGGAATTTCAAGTGTTAACCTTCACAACACCTGTTTACTACTCATTATGCCCACTAACTTTAATATGCCACGTTCATTACTTACTAATCATTTTAAACCTTGAAATTATCAATGACATGATACGGTTCTATTTTAACCTACATATTCCATGTTTATTAAGTTAACACATCATTAGACCAAGTTATAGTGTCGCTATCCTGTGTCAATGCAGCAGCAGCAGGTCACCGCTTAGATCGATGGGTAATGGCAATTGCGCCATACATAAAGTTTAGCACTGCTGGCAGCAATTGCTACGGCAAGTATGCATAAAGTCAAAAAACGACATGAGCAGAGGCAGTCGACTTTAGCCCAACTAACACAAATTTCACCCACCAAACAGTGATAATAACACGAACAATTGATATAAACTAGTCATAAACATGTTTGCTAACATTTTCAACCAATTAGAACAATTTAACATCAACTAAAGCTAGTTTAATTTCTCAAATTTCATGATTTTCATATAAAACCCAAATTTTGATATTCATCCCTAAAAATCCACACTGTGAATTCAATACATGGCCAAATCACTTCATTCAAATTATGTTATACTCGTTTCTTAATGAACTACCATATACAAGCGTCAATTTACAGTTTGACATCCGAATTGGCCACTAAATTTGACAATTACCCAAGCCATATAAAGAACACAAACACTGTCATTATTTTCTTTTACTGTTATCCCAAAATTAGCATGCAAACTCTTGTCTACATACAATCTCAACCATCACAACACATATAAACACAATTACATCATTGTATAGAAACAATTCAATGAATTTGATTTCACATAGTACATGAAATTTTGTCGTAATTCACATATGTAGACATATACATATATATTAAGGTTGTATAAGAAGTACCTTCAAATTGCTTGCAATCCTTTTTGTTAGACACTACAAATACTCTAAAATTCTTCTCTCTCAAATTCTTTCAACTCTCACAAAACTTAGTACTCTAAAACTTGGGAAATAGAATGCGTAAAAGAAAACAAACTGGTATACAAGCGTAAGAAATAAACTGATAACCCTTAATAATAATACTAATTGTATTTCAGTTACTAACTAACGTATATAATATAAATATATTATATTTATTATTTAAATTTAATTTATTTATTTTAATTAAATTCAAAAATTAGAAATCCCAAAAGCCATAAGGCTTTTTTGGCAAAACCCTTTAAATTTAAAGAATTAATATCCTTGAACCTTGTTTGGATAAAACTAAATTAAACTACTTTAGTTTATTTTAATAACTCCTTATAATATAGTTATTTGTCACACTTTATTTAGTCAAACTTTCATATTTAATTTAATTAATTCAAATAACAATTAACTAAATAAATCATTTAATCACATAACTCAACACAAATAATTAACCATTAAATTGAAATATCAATATAATAATAATTTTCTTAATTCATTAATTATTTATTTAACAAATAATTAACCAAATAAAATTAAATGAATTAAACAAATATTTATTCAATGATAAACACATCCATTAAATATTTATATAATTCAATAAATATTTAATATTACAATTAAAATTCAATGTTACAGCAACTATGACCAGATTGGATGTGTGATCCGAATCTGTTAGGATGTCGACGTTGGGGCTGTCACCAACGTCCTTAATCCTTGATACAAACTTGATTACAAAGAGGTGCCTCTTATGTGTAAGAGATTTGTGGGGATACAACTTTGTCTGTTTGAGGATGTGTATAACATACTCCATCATCGATCCTCTTCGATGATGTTGACCTTTCCGGGTTTGTATCGCCAGGATATGTCAATGGTTATGTTGGATTTACTGCCGACATCATATGTTGTCAGGGTTGCCTGACCTTCATTAATGTGTACTACACCAATGTGTGAATCAACGGATAAAAACTGAGTGGGGTACATTGTCAAGTCTGCTTGACCTTCGCTGACGAGTGAATCAATGGTTGATATGCGTTGTGACCCCCGCCAGGGATCTGCTGGGGAATATGAATACCAAAGCATGAAATCACTGAATAGCTTTCGATGTATCGATGGGTTTACTTGCCATCGGCTGAAATGACGTCAAGGTTCATCGGATGGCTTCCGACGCTTCGTTGGATTTACTCGCCAACGGTTGTCATGATGTCAAGGCTGCTTGAACTTCGTTGATATGTGTGTCAATGGTTGAACACGCGTTGTAACACCCACCGGGGTTCTCTTTTTGAGACTGCGTTGTGACCCCCGCCAGGGAAACATTAGAGAATTAGGGTGTCGACTCTGAATTGGCGGCATTGGACCTGCGCAGGGTATTGCCGAGCGTGACTGGTAACATTTGAGATCATTGGTATAGTGTACCCCGTATTTGGGCGAATACCAATGTGTGATGTGTAGACCCAAGGTTCACTTTGAGAATACCAGGATTTGCAAGCTATTCTGCTCAATCGCGTACCGTTTTTATTCCTGATTTGATCTTTTCAGTTTGTAAGAACTCCTTTGCAACTCAAACTGGACCGATCCAAGCTCATCGAACAGAGTTCGACAACAGTTCATATATATATATATATATATATATATAAGCAAGTAAATGCTCCGGATGTAAAATCCAGGCTCATCGAACAAAAGTCCGATAACAGTTAATATATATATATATATATATATATATATATATATATATTAACTGTTGTCGGACTTTGTTCGATGAGCCTAGACGCGAATAAACGCTCCAGACCAAAGTCTAGGCTCAATCGAGGCATAACTCGATAATGTTAGTCAATATATATAAATATATATGTATATACAAACTAAAATGAAACCACGGATCGAAGTCCAGGAACACACGCAACACGACTCTCAACATGAAGAAGGGTGTGTGCAAAGATGAAGAGAAATGATTTAAAGTGTGTGAGAAGGCTTATAGTGGGCTGCCAAGGAAGACTTCTATATCTTTAAAGGGATGAACACTCGGCTTCCGCCGGTACAAAGTAGCTATATGTGAGTTCACAAGTGTTTAAAATGAGAAAGCACTAAGTATATTGTAAGCACAAAGATAATTTGACAGGGCTTCCTTGCTTTTTTCTCCTTATAAATGGCCACAGGTGTACCTGAGGCTACCCGGGTTGCCCCGAGTTTTGTGGGTCGCGTCGTAGGGTGTCGACTCTGAATTGGCGGCATTGGACCTGCGCAGGGTATTGCCGAGCGTGACTGGTAACATTTGAGATCATTGGTATAGTGTACCCCGTATTTGGGCGAATACCAATGTGTGATGTGTAGACACAAGGTTCACTTTGAGAATACCAGGATTTGCAAGCTATTCTGCTCAATCGCGTAGCGTTTTTATTCCTGATTTGATCTTTTCAGTTTGTAAGAACTCCTTTGCAACTCAAATGGGACTGAAGCCAAGCTCATTGAGCGAGTTCGACAAGCAGTTCATATATATATAATATATATATATATATATATATATATATATATATATATATATATATAAGTAAACGCTCCGGATGTAAAATCCGGGCTCATCGAACAAAAGTCCGAAATGACAGTTAATATATATATATATATATATATATATATATATATATATATATATTAGCGTTGTTCGGACTTTGTTCGATGAGCCTAAACATAATAAACGCCTCCGGACTAAAGTTCAGGCTCAATCGAGGCATAACTTCGATAATGTTAGTCAATATATATAAATATATATGTATATACAAACTAAAATGAAACCACGGATCGAAGTCCAGGAAACACACGCAACACGACTCTCAACATGAAGAAGGGTGTGTTCAAAGATGAAGAGAAATGATTTAAAGTGTGTGAGAAGGCTTACAGTGGGCTGCCAAGGAAGACTTCTATATCTTTAAAGGGATGAACACTCGGCTTCCGCCGGTACAAAAGTAGCTATATGTGAGTTCACAAGTGTTTAAAATGAGAAAGCACTAAGTATATTGTAAGCACAAAGATAATTTGACAGGGCTTCCTTGCTTTTTTCTCCTTATAAATGGCCACAGGTGTACCTGAGGCTACCCGGGTTGCCCCGAGTTTTGCGGGTCGCGTCGTCTCGAAGTACGTGCACGTAGGCACTGTAATGTCCGCTCAAACTTTCAAAATTGCAATCCGAGAATCCGATTGAGGTATGTAAGTCCTATTTCGGACCGTCGTTGTCGAGAGTTACACAATGGCATGTGATTAGAGGTTGTACGAAGTTAGGAAGATGGGACGATGCCCTCTGGTCTTCAAGCTTCAAATTCTATCTGTTACCCTAGTAATAGTCACTCCGGATTGGTTTTCCTTGATTCTTGTGGAACATTGTTTTGTAGAAATGTATGTATGAGATGTTGAGATGACGTGATGTGGCGTCAAGGTGGAGAGATGATGACTTTGCCCCTCATCGGGGTTATCGTCGATTTGTGCTGGTAAAGCAGACATTACTTAGGATTATCTTTGAGATTGGACTGCTGCAAGTGTTGAAGGTCCTCAGTGTCATCTCTGAGGTGTGCCTGTCATCCAGGGGTTAGGTCCGGGTCTGGTATTGAGTGCCTCGGTGTGAGTGCCGAGGTTGAAACTGATGGCATGCACTTGAAACAAGCATTTCCGGGGTTATCATGGGAATCGCATTCTTGGGGTTATCACCAAGGTTGTAGTACAACTACTCGGTGTTGGGGATCGAGATTGGATATCTCGGGGTTATCTCCGAGATTAATCGGTCTTCTCTGGTGGAATTTCCGGTATTGGAACTGCATGCCTCGGGGTTATCTTCGAGGGTGGAACTATTACTCCCGGTGTGTGTTCCGGGGTTGAGGCTGAACTTCCGGTAGTATCCGGACTGGATGTGAGTTGTCTTCCATGGTTATCTCTGAAAGACGAATCTTCCCTCCTGCAATGTTAGTGACATGTGTGCAATAAATTTTGAGTGTCTACAATAAGCATGCCAACAACTGTACATCAATGCACTATAGGCTAATGAGGACTTTTACCACATCATTTGTAACATTACGGTCATGATTATATTGAATAATCCCTAGTCATAATCATACCAATCAATAGTACATTTATGCACGTAAGCCACATATGACTTTTATCACAATATAAGCATGAGGATGATGACAATGATATAAGAATTCAATTAAAAGAAAGCAAAGGATAAATTTTTAAAGATTTATAACTTAATTTATCCAGAATTCAAAAATGTCCAAGTTATCAACATGATACTACTTTGTGGAGTAAAATTCAAGAATAATACCCTGTGAATAGTTCCCCCGGTGAATAGTACCCAAGTGAATAGTACCCTGTAAATAGTACTTCAAGAATAGTACTTTATGAATAGTACTTTGTGAATAGTACTCGTGAATAGTACTTTGTGAATAGTACCCGTGAATAATAATTTATGAATAGTATCCCGTGAAAATTACTTTGTGAATAATACCGTAAAAATGAATACTACTCATGGATAGTACTCCGACATGAAAAGCTTTAACTTTAACAAGAATGTGCAGAAAATATCCTTGTGAAACGATACTAGATGAAGCGCAAATTTCAAGGATATTCTATTAATTTCACTGAGTATAGAAGCAATACTTTAACAAAATGAGGGTATAATCAGGAATACGAGATGAAAAAATATTACTCACATACTACAGAGTATGGAAGAAAATATTATTCCTATGAATCTTGAACAAAATAATATCCCTTACCTCGGAAGAAGACCGGATCTTTGGAATAGTGAAGTAGCGAGACTTTCTTCTTCTTTCTCTCTATAGCTTCTCTCTCTATAATTGCTCTTGTGAGTCTTAGTGAATTGGTGAGAATGAAAGAAGAATGAGCTTCTATTTATAGGAAAATATAGTTTCGATAATTGCACGTTTTGGGGCTCGAAATATTACAGATAATACCTTCATCTTTTCCTTCATTTTTAATTTAGTCCTGCAAGTATTATCAAACTTGCACCACCTCCCCTAATAGTGTAAGATCCCCAACTTTTATGAATAAAGATTAATTTTTGTCGAAATATATTTTTGAATATTATGGTGTGGATTTGATATAATGTTATAGTTGTGGGTAATATTTACAAATTTTGCAAAGTAAGCAAGTGGTTATATAATATTGATTGGTGGGGAATATTCGTTTTAATGAGGAAATATTCAGACGACGGCATAATCATTAGTGGACCCCATAACGAAAGTATTGTCGTAGTTAGAAAACTAATGTAATTATCTTTTTTATAAAAATAACGCAAAAGTTTTACCGTTAAACTTTTGAACTACCCGTGGTGGTAAAAGTACGATGTCTGGCGTGGTTGCATAGTAGCTCACAGTATTGATTATTGATGCTTACGTGAGAAGTCACTCAGTTATACTCAATTATTGCTATAATAATTGCTGCATAATATCTTTCATATTATTGATTCAACTATTGTCACAGTATTATCTGCATAATATTTTATATTATTAAATCAATAATTGAGAAGAAAAAATTATTCATATTATTATTTACAATATTGACAATGTCTAGAAAGTTCTGTCAAAGAGAGGTTTGGTCACCTAATTGTGCGCTAATAGGGAGAAATCCTTATTGGAAAGCCCTTTCTTTCCTGGGAATGACCTGGTTGTTAAATATTGTGAGTTATAATATTAATGATGAATAAGTTCGCATTGATTAAAGATGAAATTGATATTTCCATTATGTTGGGATTATTAGTGTTAGTGGAAATCGACATCTATTTCGGTAATAATGGATGTCTGGAGGTTATATCGACCAATCAAGTAATTAATCGGATAAATAAGCAATTAATTTCTATTAATTCACATGTTTATAACTATTTGTTCACATGTGTGTACTATTGATTCAAATGCATGTACTATTAGGATAGGTGGTGCAAGATTGATAATACTTGCATGACTAAATTAAAAATGGAGGTATAGATGAAGGTACTATACTGTAATTATTTTTTCACATGATTGTACTATTGATTCACATGATTGTACTATTGATTCACAAGATGTACTATTAGGGGAGGTGATGCAAGTTTGTTAATACTTGCAGGACTAAATTAAAAATGAAGGAAAATATGAAGGTAGTATACTGTAATCTTTTTAGGCCCAAAACGTACAATTATCGAAACTATATTTTTCTATAAATAGAAGCTCATTCTTCTTTCATTCTCACCAATTCACTAAGACTCACAAGAGCAAATATAGAGAGAGAAGCTATAGAGAGAAAGAAGAAGAGAAGTCTGCTACCTCACTATTCCAGTATCCAGTCTTCTTCTGAGGTAAGGGATATTATTTTGTTCAGTATTCATAGGAATAATATTTTCGTCCATACTCTGTAGTATGTGAGTAATATTATTTTATCTCGTATTCCTGATTATACCCTCATTTTGTTAAAGTATTGCTTCTATACTCCGTGAAATTAGTAGAATATCCTTGAAATTTACGTTTCATCTAGTATCGTTTCACAAGGATATTTTTTACACATTCTTGTTAAATTTTAAGCTTTTTATGCCGGAGTATTGTCCATAAGTAGTATTCATTTTTACGGTACTATTCACAGGGTACTATTCAAAAAGTAACTATTCGCGGGGTACTATTCCTGAAGTACTATTCACGAGGTACTAATCACTTAGGTACTATTCACCTGGGGAATTATTTATGACAAAAATTGATTTCTTTGCTGTCCAAATCATTTTTGATACAATATTATTCTTGAATTTTACTCCACAAAGCAGTATCATGTTGACAATTTGGACATTATTGAATTCTGGATAAATTAAGTTATAAATATGTAAAAATTTATCCTTTACTTTCTTTTAATTGAATTCTTATATCATTGTCATCATCCTCATTTTATATTGTGATAAAAGTCATATGTGGCTTACGTGCATAGATGTACTATTGATTGGTATGATTATGACCAGGAATTATTCGATATAATCATGACTGTAATGTTACAAATGATGTGGTAAAAATCCTCATTGCCCTGTAGTGTATTGATGGATAGTTGTTGTATGATTATGACCAGGGATTATTCGGTTTAATCATGACCATTGATGATTACATGAATATCCTTGGCCCGTAGTGCTGGGATGATTCGATGATGTGGTTTATTTATTGTCGAAGTCTCGTGATAAAATTGATGATAAACTTTTAAATCATAGAAGATAGTAGATATCATGCTCTACTTGACTCTTCTAATGGATTGCTTGTTCATTGCAGTTAAACTTGATGTTTATTATATTTTATCGGTTTAATAATCGTTGAAGGCTAACTATAATTTATTCGCATTATCTTAGTCATAATATTTCATTGGGCTAGTTGAGCTCACCCTTTGTTTTCATTGTCCTCTTCAGAAATGAGAAATATACCAGGACTAGTCGGGGAATGGAGTGATGGTCCAAATTGCTTGCATTATTAGTCATCATCACTATTCAAAGTGAAATAGTGTGATAATAATTGTAATGAGGACTTTATTTGAGTTTGGATACTCTCTACGAGACATTATTCGTGTTGAAACTCTCAGCTACATTTTATCGTACTATATAAAAGAAGTTTGTATTTAAATTATGTACCATGTATTTGGTGACTCTAGATGGGTGATGTATACCTATTTTGGGGGCGTCACAAATAGTACATCATGTGAATCAATAGTATAATCATGTGAATCAATAGTTCTATACATGTGAAAAAATAATTACAGTATAGTACCTTCATCTATACCTCCATTTTTAATTTAGTCATGCAAGTATTATCAATCTTGCACCACCTCCCCTAATAGTACATGCATGTGAATCAATAGTACACACATGTGAATAAATAGTTATAAGCATGTGAGTTAATAGCAATTAATTTCTCATTTATCCTATTAATTACCCGATTGGTCAATATAACCTCCAGACATCAATTATTATCGGAATAGATGTCGATTTCCACTAACACTAATAATCCCAACACAATGGAAATATCAATTTCATCTTTAATCAACACGAACTTATTCATCAATAATATTATAACTCACAATATTTAACAACCAGATCATTCCCAGGAAAGAGGGGGCTTTCCGATAAGGATTTCTCCCTATTCGCACGCAATTAGGTGACCAAACCTCTCCTCGACAGAACTTTCTAGACATCGTCAATATTGCAAATAATAATATGAATAACTTATTGTCTTAATTATTGATTTAATAATATAACAATATTGATAATGTGTCAATAATTGAATCAATAAAATGAGAGATATTATGCAGTAATTACTGTAGCAATAATTGAGTATAACTGAGTGACTTCTCACGTAAGCATCAATAATCAATACAGTGTGCTACTATGCAATCACGCGTATTACTGTTATTTTACCACCGGGTAGTTCAACAGTTTAACGGTAAAACTTTCGCCTTTATTTTTATAAAAAAGATAATTTTGTCGTTTTATAACTACGACAATACCTCCATTGTGGGGTCCATCAATGATTGTGCCGTCGTACGAATATTCCCTATTAAAACGAATATTTCCCGACCAATCGAATATTCCCCGACACAACGAATATTTTATATCAACTTGTTTACTTTGAAATTTTTTCAAATATCACCCTTAACTTTAACCTTTATCAATTTAACCATTTACTAAATAACATAATAATTATAAGAAAATTGAATACCTTCATTTCATAAAATTATGGATCTTACAATCTCCCCTCCTTATGAAATTTCACCCTCAAAATTTACGTACATACCTGGTATGTCGAAGAGATGATGATACTTCGTCAGATTCTAACTCTTGAGGTATAACCTTTGAGCGTAGAATATATTCATTCTTATCCAACATTTTAACATGTATCTCTTCATAAGTTAAATCTTCTACTATCTCGTCTAGTTCTAATTCGATAATGTGGTTCGGGTCGTCCACATATTTACGTAACATCTATACATGAAAAATGTTATGAACACAAGACATACTTGGCGGCAAAGCTAGTCTATAGGCCACAGTTCCTACTCGATCGAGGATTTTGAATGGCCCAATTAAATCGAGGGTTGAGATTTACTCTCTTCGTCGATTCTTGCTTCTAGAATAACGCCCTCTTGAACCTTCTTCTTCACAGTCATCAGCTCCGGGTGTGTATCTTGAGCGACTCTAACTTTATTGATTAACGTCGATTCTACTCGTATATTCGCTATCTTCACGTAGGTTCTTGGAGTCTTTAATTCTATCTCCATCTTTTGTAAGTCGTACGAAATAGGTCTTTGTGTTAACAATATCGCACTCATAAACGCATACGATCTTCTACTCAATGCGTCAACTGCCACGTTCATTTTTCTAGGATGGTATTGAATCGTATTATCGTAATCTTCAACAGCTCGAGCCAACGTCTTTGGCGCATGATACGTTCGTTTTGGGCAAAGAAATATTTAAGGGTTTTGTACTGGGTTTAAGGTCGATACAAAATTTGATTTCACGCTCTGGGATAGGCTAGGAAGATCTTCAGGGAATACGTCAGGAATTTTATTAACAATAGAAATATCATTCAAATCTGACGTATTTTTGTTTAAATCAGTGACATGGGCTAAGAAAGCTTGACATCCATTTTTTAATAAACGAATAGCTTTATGGCTTGATATGACAGTGATTGACTTTAGTGGTTTGGTTGCTTGAATTCGCATAATAGGTTGGTTAGGAATATGAAAGCTAACAACCTTACAAAAAATAATCAATTTTAGCATGATGAGTAGTTAACCAATCAATCCCTAAAATTACATCAAATGAAAGTATTTTCAAAGAGATAAGATCGACAGGTAACGTGCGGTTACCGATTTGAATCAAACAAGAGTTATAAACAGTGGATGTAATGAATGTTTCTCCCAATGGAGTTTCAATAGATAAGTCAAAGTCTAATTTCTTCGGAGTTAAATTTAAACGTTGAGCGCAAGTAGGAGAAATAAAAGAATGGGTAGAACCGGTATCAAATAAGGTATAGACTTCACAAGAGTTTATGATTAACTAACCCGTGATAACTTCGTTTGGGTTACTCTCTTTTTGAGAAGTCACGAAAAACGCTCTTCCTGAAACCACCGACTTCGGTTTTTCCGTATCCACCTTTGGTGTCGCCGTCCCAGCTGGACTTGATTTCGCTACAGGACAAAATCGAGATATGTGACCGTCTTTTCCATAACTAAAACATACCTTAGAAGGCTGTGGATAGTTTGAACTTATATTCCCCTCATCTCTGCATCTGTAGCATCTAACTAGCGGTCGTTCTCCTCCCCTAGAATTTGTTGCTGGTGTTGGTGCTGGTGCCGACGTCTTCCCGTCATCGTTAAATCTTCTCTTCTTGAAATTTCCACTTGAATCATTTCTTCTATTATCTTGGCCATGATTACCACAGAAGTGGTTACCATTTCTGGCACGATAATTTCTACCATGATGGTTATCATTGTTTCAATGACCGTTGCCACCGGTACGATTATTATCGTGTTGTTGCTCGTTATCTTTTGGTTGGGCTGGCTCATTATCGCGCTCCAATAACTAAGCCCTATTCACTACATCTGAATACAAAAACATTTTTTGAGAAATGAGGTATTGACGTATTTCGGGTCTCAAACCTCGCAAAAACATTCGCGTCATTCTCTCCTCATTATCAACCAAATGGGATGCGAACCGGGATAACTCGGAAAACTTAGCCTTGTACTGCGACATGGTCATTGTGACGCCCCCAAATTCAGGTACTTGAAACCCAAATTCAGTGCTTCACGATACCATTTCTTTGAGCGGAATAATAATAATAATGTCATAAATATCAAACTTAATTTACATATCAGAGTTGTCTAAATTCCAGGTACGCAACCTTTAAAACATTTCATTACATGATAGATAATAAATATCACCATCTTATTTAAGTCTAGCTATTACATAAGATAAGAAAAACTTATTTTGCTAGCTTTCCTTTCCCATTGTTCTTTCCTAAACCTTCAGATCAATCATACATAGCTGAAAACATTTAAATTAAGCAAGAATGAGCATTTGGGTGCCCAACAAGTAATAGCAATCAATAAATAACTATACCGAGTTCGTCAAACTTACCATAAGTATGAGTTTTAAGAACTCGAACTTAACATTATATTCTCTAACTATACTATACCTTTCAGTTATACACCGTTTCTGGATCCGGTACTACATTTTCCAGCATAATCTCCTTACTAGGGTTGCTTACAAAGTGAGCCTCTAATTCAGTTATTTACTTTCATATTGGCTCGGTTATGGGGATCGGCTACTTCTTTACGATCTGAGGGTATTCAAATCCTTCCCTCTCTGACATCTATACATAAATTATCTAGATTAACATATAATATATATACACACAACAAATAATAATTTTACATAAGTTATTTTTTTTTTGTTTTATGATGAATTCTGTTAATTAATCTCCTTTAAAACTCTATACGAGTTATTTGTATTTTCAATGTTTCCCTCTGCCCTAAGGTTATAGCCTAAGGTCTATCCCACCTATAGTTTCTAACCTTAAAACTCTGATACCAACCTGTAACTTTTATGGTGCTTCCAACCATAGCACCTCACAGTGGTACCTATCAGCTTGCCACCTACTGGCTCGGCGTCCCCTACGGAGAGTCTGGCTTCGGTGCATTCCACATAAGGAAGTCACCAGCGAGAGGCTCGGGGCTCTTTGCAAATTAATGCTTATAGCTCTAATACCAACATGTGACGCCCCCAAATTCAGGTACTTGAAACACGAATTCAGTGCTTCACGATACCATTTCTTTGAGCGGTATAATAATAATAAGGTCATAAATATCAAACTTAATTTATATATTAGAGTTGTCTACATCCCTGGTACGCGACCTTTAAAATATTTCATTACATGATAGATAATAAATATCGTCATCTTATTTAAGTCTAGCTATTACATAAGATAAGACAAACTTATTATGCTACCTTTCCTTTCCCTTTGTTCTTGCCTGAACCTTCAGGTCGATCATACATAGCTGAAAACATTTAAATTAAGCAAGAATGAGCATATAAGTTCCCAACAAGTAATAGCAATCAATAAATAATAGTTGAAATGATTAAATGTTTTCTTTGAACGACTCTTCAACAACGAAGCAATAGTTGTGAAGTACTGAAGCAACACTAAACAACATAACAAATCTTATCTCAATTTTTGAAAATACGTACTGACTATAAATAGAGAGCAGTCGATAAACTATGAACATAGTTTTTTAGTTTTTAAAAAGGTCAAACAGAACTTCATCTGTAAACCATCATAACTTATACGCACGGGGGGTGATAAGCCCGTTATGCCCTATATTGATCAATACTATATAGCAGATCGATATTCTCGTTCATCATATCCTCCTTTCACGCACAAAAGTTTTTCCCAGATTAGGGATGTTCATACTTAGTCGGGAATCCGAACCAAAACATTTTGATTGGATACAAAAAGGTTTTATCATATTCAACGATATTTCTAAATCTGTGTCTAGCTAATCAAATAGCTTAGACGACTTTTCTTTAATGTATACATACGGGGAATCAATAAGTATATATAAATATATCAACATGTGATTAAATACAATGATTATCCAAGTGAGGTCACTTGGATAACCATATTTAGAAGTTAACGAACAGAATAAATATATCCGAATTATATAATATAATATCATGTTGATAAATAATGATCGGATATATTATATATAACAATATGGTTAGTAATCTAGCATAATAATAATAATATATTTCTGAAACTTTCTTATTCATGTCCATTGCATAAAGAAAATGCAAAGGTAGGATACTTGCACAACGTAAAGGATAGTTTAGATACTTACTGAAATGAAAGAGTAAGAATTAAGAAACTTGCTCAATAATAATTGGAGTAAGTTTACGGAACTTGCCTGGTCTGCTGCTTACACAACTTAATTATATCTTTAATTCAACGACCTATCATTTATAAGATTGTTCTATTGATTAGAATAACATATAACACATAGTACTGTTACTTACAGTCAACACATATCCTAATCACATTGTCTCATAGTTATATTAATCATTAAGACATAAACAAATACTTATACAGTCAAATTATATAGTTTCGGATCAATCTCGGTAGCATTTCGGTGTATCGACGGCTTTATCGGGTAATTATCGAGTTTAGAATATTATCATGAATATTTTAAATACCAGTCATATTATTTTTAAATGACTTATAATAATTATTATAATTTATCTTGATTTTTCAAACTCTAGAATCATTATTAAATGATTTAAATCTTAGATAATTCTATTATCATTAATATTTAAATAATATTAAAATATTAATGCAACATTGCCAAAATATCAATGTTATTTATAATAACTCAAAATATTTTTAAAGTATTAAAATTACCCTTAAATGATTTTTAAAATATTTATAATCATTTTTAAACAATTACCATTAATATTAAAATATTAAGGTATTATTTATTAAAATATTAAAAGTCATTTATATTTACTTAAATTATTTTTAAACCATTTATATCCTTTTTAAATCAATAAAATCATTTTAATCTATTTATATAATATAATTATTAAATAAATCTAATATCATTAATATTAAATAATTAATGAAATTTACTTTAAAATATTGAAAGTTACATTTTATAACTTAAAATATTATTAAATAACTTATTATCATTTAAAATGATTTTTATTAATTTATTTAATTAATTTATTAAATAAATAATATTCAAATAATTACTAATATTTATGGAAAATATGCCAAATTATTAAAAGTTAATTTTTATGACTTAAAATAATTTTTAAAACTAATTTTATAATTTTTGGAATTTATTTACTATTTTTAAATGATTTTTAGAATTTATTTCTATTTTTAATCATTTTTCAAAAATTAGAAAATAAAAATAATAGAAACCGTCGCTATAGGCTATAGCGACACTTTCTGTCGCTGTTGGTGTTCTTGAGCTCAAGAACACTGACAGCCGGCTTCACAAGGGTCCTACTTTGACCGTTCCTAAATTTCAATTCATTGTGTTTCTAGGCTTGTTTAAACACTAATCGTGCAGTAGGTATGTAACACTAACATTATCAATCATAATCGAAGTCATAACACATAGTAGCATGAAGATCTGGGCCATCAAACTCACTGTCAGAGCTTCCTGGGTTTTCTGGGTTACCCAGAAACCCAGTCAGCTTCGAGTAGGCAGTTTGAGGCTTAATTATATTAGGGTTCTGGTTGATGATATCGTGGTCTAATGGGTCTAACTTGTAGTACACATGACAGAGTACATCTAACGCTCCTAACATCAGTTAAAGTACACCTTAATCAGAATCTAGAGCCTTGTCAAACCATGTCAGAGACAACGTTCCTCAGTTTTCTGGGTTACCCAGAAAAACGAGTTCGTGCTCGTCTAGGCTAGTTTGACCATCCACTACTCTCAGTCAATTTATGATTTGAGTGATATAAAGGCATGGTTATAGATTTAATAATATAGGCTACAAGCTGGATACAACAATATCAACAATCAACATCAAACCTGACAGATCCAAGCAATTGAAAACGTTATCAGACTCGGGTAATGAGTTTCTGGGGTAACCCAGAACCCGTTGGTCATGCTTGGTCAACGAGGTTTAACCATTAATAACACAAAATCTACACTTGATCTAAGCATGATTTCAAGTCCAGATTAAAGTCCTTACAGCATACTACATGTTCAAACATTTAAACAACAAAAATGATAACCAGATAAAGATCTATATGGTCTAACATTCGGTTGTCAAACAACTTTTGAAAAATTCCCAGATTTTGAAAAAACTTAGTTTCGAGCATATAAATGTTATTGATCCACTATTTAGCAACCCGGATCACTGATTCACACCTTATATAACATATTTAAATATTCATACATCAAATCTAACATAGCATACAAGATTAACTTTTCATGGCTTAAGGTTTACCTTTCTTGAACAAGATCTTGAAACAGACTTCTGTTATGTTACAAGTGTTTGTGGGGCTTGATTAGGGACTGGTCCAACAATAGAATTCGGAGGTTTGAGTTGAGAGAGAAGTGAGTTGAGTGTTGGTGAAAAAAATGAGCAAGTTAGTAACCTTTCTCTCTCTCAATCTATATATAATATGGTGTAATGCTCATGGATGATCATGTGGCCAAATTTTTATTGATTAAAGGCTATTACTAGACCACATGTCTAGCTAGAGTTGGTCACCAACCACCAACTAGGTCTAGATCTACACTCCACCTTAATAAAATATTAAAAAGGGCAATTTGGTTATTTGATTTTTACTTTTAGTGGCAATCTTGGCAATTCATTTCAACCCTTAGGGTTTGACTCTTAGGGTTTAACCCTAAGGTTCCATAAGTTAATTATCTAGGATTATGTAATTAGGGCTAAAATGGGAATCTTAGTTTCTAAAAATGTGAATTAGGGTTCCCTAATTAAATTAGGTTTACTAATCACCTAGGACTTGTAAATTAGGTTTCATACTTTACTAATTACCATTAACCTTGTTAATTTAATAATTAAGGTTTACAACTTAGCAATTAGGGTTCTAATTTAGTAATTATGGTTTCTAAATATTAATTAGGGTTTACCTAATTAACATAAATATAATAATTGTCATTAACTACATAACACACAACTTAACAATTCTTATAAACGTAATTGACTTATGTACTATAGTTTATCAGTAATGCCACGGTTTTGCATTGTTTTACTATAACTGTTTCACACATTGACATTACACACATATCAAGCATGTTTACATTACTGAAATATAAATATATTATATTAATATTCTCATTCCTTATTCAAAAATCCAGAATTAGGGTTTTGAATCCATATCTGACATAACCTTCATATAAACCATTATTAATAAAGTTAAAATAATTAACTCAACTAATATAATAAAATACATATCATAATAATCCATATAATCATATATATATATATATATATAATAATCATATTTTCATGGAAAATAAATAATAAACATTTTTATTAAAAAATTAATTTATAATAAAAATATAATCTATAATGATTAATAATTCTTAAAAAGAATTTATTTATAATTATTCATGTAATAATAAGTTTTATTTATCACATAAATACATATACTTCTCTTTGCACATAATCCTACCTTTTTAAAAAAAATTATATGCAAAATTTATTATTTAATTATATTGAAAATATTGGGTTATTACATCCACCCCCCTTATAAGGATTCTGTCCCCGGAATCACCTCTTTAAAACTTATAGATACTAGGGAAAATAGCATACACAGTCATTTCAAGTAGATCTCGATCAGATTCGATCGAACTGATTTTTAACTATTCAACATAAAACTTGTCTATTTGGTCATACGGAAATTTGATTTCTAACAAAACTCAAATTTCTCCTTCAAAATTTCGTTATAAAATAATTTACTATATATAGGAAAATAATGTATATAAAAATATATAAAAGTTATACGAATAATACCTGGAGTTGCATCCCCAGCTGCCACAATATATTTGGCCGTCATATTGAAGACTCTTACGATTGATTATGTTGGTTTGTTTGTTGAAGTTGGTCCCGTCGTCACCAATGTCCCGCTGCTTTTCCTTGTGGTCATACTCTTTGCATCTATTCTCCTTTTCGTACAGTCCTTCACCTTATGCTCCGTTGATCCGAGTGATTCTTTTCGCAATTCCCACGTTGCATCACTTGATTCTTTACACCCTCTTGCATAACCTTGGCATTCCCGAAATTGTTTTTCTTTCATCATATAGGTGGCAAAAGTTGTCTTTTGCCCCTCCGTTAACCTAACTATCACAAACGCTTCTACATGATCAATTGATCCTCTAAATCCTAGTGGTTCGACGGCCTTGAAGTCTTTGAAGTTTGTCGATCAATTATCTGGCTAATTTCCCACGGCTGGTAATTCATTCTGCATAGCTTGAGCATCTATATTTGCCAAATTCTATATCGGGTCTAGTTGTCTTCCAGTTTTGTTGACAGATTCTTCTGCCCTTTGGTTTCGTTTTTGTCTTGGCGGCAGTATCGGATTAAATAAAATCATGTTCATCTAACTAATTTCTAGTACTTTACACCAGATAGCATAACACATACTGCTTTAAACATCCAATATCCCTTTGTGACACAAAAGTTGGGATTTGCTGTCACAACTTATACAAAAGTTGAGAATGTTACACTATACTCATATATCTATCATATACGCGTCATAAAATCATACATATTCAAGTAATCCTAATATTACTTATTTCTTACGCCTTCACTAAGGATTTAATTGCTTAGTAATCTATATATTCCCATTATCCTCAATAATCCATTCACATATAACTATACCGAGTTCCTCAAACATACCATAAGTATGAGTTTTAAGAACTTAAACTTAACCTTATATTCTCTAACTATACTCTACCTTTCAGTTATACACTGTTTCTGGATCCGGTACTACATTTTCCAGCATAATCTCCTCATTAGGGTTGCTTACAAAGTGAGCCTCTAATTCAGTTATTTACCTTGATATTGGCTCGGTTATGGGGATCGGCTACTTCTTTACGATCTGAGGGTATTCAAATCCTTCCCTATCTGACATCTATACATAAATTATCTGGATTAACATATAATATATATATGCACAACAAATAATAATTTTACATAGGTTATTTTTATTTTGTTTTATGATGAATTCAGTTAATTAATCTCCTTTAAAACTCTATACTAGTCATTTGTATTTTTAACGTTTCCCTCTGCCCTAAAGTTATAGCCTAAGGTCTATCCCACCTATGGTTTCTAACCTTAAAGCTCTGATACCAACCTGTAACTTTCATGGTGCTTCCAACCATAGCACCTCACAGTGGTACCTATCAGCTTGCCACCGACTGGCTCGGCGTCCCCTACGGAGAGTCTGGCTTTGGTGCATTCCACATAAGGAAGTCACCAGCGAGAGGCTCGGGACTCTTTGCAAATTAATACTTATAGCTCTGATACCAACCTGTGACGCCCCCAAATTCAGGTACTTGAAACCCGAATTCAGTGCTTCACGATACCATTTCTTTGAGCGGAATAATATTAATGTCATAAATATCAAACTTAATTTAAATATCAGAGTTGTCTAAAGCCCAGGTACGCGACCTTTAAAACATTTTATTACATGATAAATAATAAATATCGTCATCTTATTTAAGTCTAGCTATTACATAAGATAAGATAAACTTATTCTGCTAGTTTTCCTTTCCCTTTGTTCTTGCCTGAACCTTCAGGTCGATCATACATAGCTGAAAATATATAAATTAAGCAAGAATGAGCATTTGAGTGCCCAACAAGTAATAACAATCAATAAATATTAGTTGAAAGGATTAAATGTTTTCTTTGAACGACTCTTCAACAATGAAGCAATAGTTGTGAAGTACTGAAGCAACACTAAACAACATAACAAATCTTATCTCAATTTTTGAAAATACGTACTGACTATAAATATAGATCAGTCGATAGATTATGAACATAGTTTTCAATTTTCAAAAAGGTCAAACAGAACTTCATCTGTAAACTGTCATAACTTACAGGCACGGGGGGTGATCAGCCCGTTATGCCCTGTATTGATCAATACTACATACCAAAATGATTTTCTCGTTCATCATATCCGCCTTTGGCGCACAAAAGTTTTTCCCAGATTAGGGATGTTCATACTTAGTCCGGAATCTGAACCAAAACAATTTGATTGGATACAAAAAGGTTTTATCATATTCAACGATATTTATAAATCTGTGTCTAGCTGATCAAATAGCTTAGATGACTTTTCTCTAATGTATACATACGGGGAATCAATAAGTATATATTAATATATTAATATGTGATTAAATATAGTGATTATCCAAGTGAGGTCAATTGGATAACCATATTTAGAAGTTAACGAACATAATAAATATATATGAATTATATAATATAATATCATGTTGATAAACAATGATCGGATATAATATATATAACAATAGGGTTAGTAATCTAGCGTAATAATAATAATATAATTCTGAAACTTTCTTACTCATGTCCATTACATAAAGAAAATGCAAAGGTAGGATACTTACACAACGTAAAGGATAGTTTAGCTACTTACTCAAATGAAAGAGTAAGAATTAAGAAACTTGCTCAATAATAATTGGAGTAAGTTTAGGGAACTTGCCTGGTCTGCTGCTTACACAACTTAATTATATCTTTAATTCAATGACCTATCATTTATAAGATTGTTCTATTGATTAGAATAACATGTAACACATAGTACTGTTATTTATAGTCAACACATATCCTAATCACATTGTCTCATAGTTATATTAATCATTAAGACATAAACAAATACTTATACAGTCAAATTATATAGTTTCAGATCAATTTTGGTAGCATTTTGGTGTACCGACAGCTTTATCGGGTAATTATCGAGTTCAAAATATTATCCTAGATATTTTAAATACCAGTCATATTATTTTTAAATGACTTATAATAATTTTAAAATAATTATTATAATTTATCTTGATTTTTCAAACTCTAGAATCATTATTAAATGATTTAAATCTTAGATAATTCTATTATCATTAATATTTAAATAATATTAAAAAATTAATGCAATATTTCCAAAATATCAAATTTATTTATAATAACTCAAAATATTTTTAAAGTATTAATATTACCCTTAAATGATTTTTAAAACTTTTAAAATCATTTTTAAATAATTACCATTAATATTAAAATATTAAGGTATTATTTATTAAAATATTAAAAGTCATTTATATTTACTTAAAATATTTTTAAACCATTTATATCCTTTTTAAATTAATAAAATCATTTTTAATAAATTTATTTAATATAATTATTAAATAAATCTAATATCATTAATATTAAATAATTAATCAAATTTACTTTAAAATATTATTAAATACCTTATTATCATTTAAAATGATTTTTAATATAATAAAATCATTTTTATTTAATTTATTTAATGAATTTATTAAATAAATAATATTCAAAGAATAACTAATATTTATGGAAAATATGCCAAATTATTAAAAGTTAATTTTTATGACTTAAAATAATTTTTAAAACTAATTTTATAATTTTCGGAATTTATTTACTATTTTTAAATGATTTTTAGAATTTATTTCTATTTTTTAATCATTTTCTAGAAATTAGAAAATAAAAATAATAGAAAGCAAATCATTTATAGGCTATAGCGACACTTCTGTCATTGTTGGTGTTCTTTGAGCTCAAGAACACTAACAAATAAACTTCGCAAGTGGTCTACTTTAACCGATTCTTAAATTTCAATTCATTGTGTTTCTGGGCTTGTTTAAACACTGATCGTGCAGTAGGTATGTAACACTAACATTATCAATCATAACCTAAGTCATAACACATCATAGCATGAAGATCTGGGCCATCAAACTCACTATCAGAGCTTCCTGGGTTTTCTGGGTTACCCAGAAACCCATTCAGCTTCGAGTAGGCAGCTTGAGGCTTAATTATATTAGGGTTCTGGTTGATGATATGGTGGTCTAATGGGTCTAACTTGTAGTACACATGATAGAGTACATCTAAATTCCTAACATCAGTTAAACTACACCTTAATCAGAATCTAGATCCTGGTCAAACCATGTCAGAGACAACGTTCCTCAGTTTTCTGGGTTACCCGGAAAACCGAGTTCGTGCTCGTCTAGGCTTGTTTGACCAACCACTACTCTCAGTCAATTTATGATTTGAGTGATATAAAGGCATGTTTATAGAGTTAATACTATAGGATACAAGCTGGATACAACAACATCAACAACCAACATCAAACCTGACAGATCTAAGCAATTGAAAACGTTGTCAGACTCGGGTAATGAGTTTCTGGGTAACCCAGAACCCGTTGGTCATGCTTGGTCAACGAGGTTTGACCATTAATAACACAAAATCTACACATGATCTAGGCATGATTTCAAGTCCAGATTAAAGTCCTTACAACATACTACATGTTCAAACATTTAAACAACAAAAACGATAACCAAATAAAGATCTATGTGGTCTGACATTCGGTTGTCAGGCCACTTTTGAAAAATTCCCAGATTTTGAAAAAACTTATATTCGAGCATATAAATATTATGGATCCACTATTTAGCAACCTAGATCACTGATTCACACCTTATATAACATATTTAAACATTCATACATCAAATCTAACATAGCATACAAGATTAACTTTTCTTGGCTTAGGGTTTACCTTTCTTGAACAAGATCTTGAATCTGACTTCTGTTATGCTACAAGTGTTAGTGTGGCTTGATTAAGGACCGGTCCAACACTAGAATTCGGAGGTTTGAGTTGAGAGAGAAGTGAGTTGAATGTTGGTGAAAAAAATGAGCAAGTTAGTAACCTTTCTCTCTCTAAATCTATATATAATATGGTGTAATGCTCATGGCTGATCATGTGGCCAGATTTTTATTGATTAAAGGCTATTACTAGACCACATGGCTAGCTAGAGTTGGTCACCAACCACCTACTAGGTCTAGATCTACACTCCACCTTAATAAAATATTAAAAAGGGCAATTTGGTCATTTGGTTTTTACTTTTAGTGGCAATCTTGGCAATTCATTTCAACCCTTAGGGTTTGACCCTAAGGTTCCATAAGTTAATTATCTAGGATTATGTAATTAGGGCTGAAATGGGAATCTTAGTTTCTAAAAATGTGAATTAGGGTTCCCTAATTAAATTAGGTTTACTAATAACCTAAGACTTATAAATTAGGTTTCATACTTTACTAATTACCATTAACCTTGTTACGCCCCTGAATCCGGGTCCTCTGTCCCCGGTACGGTCATCACGATAAAATACAAACATCCACCTCCAAACAACATACAATAACTAAAATGAGAAATATAATAAACGTACGTCGTTCATTAAAAGGTGTTACTAGTCCCAAGATTCGATAACCTTAATACAATCTTACAAATATACCCTAAATTAATAATTAGGGTTCACATTACATAACAATAATTTAAACTAGACATATAGTAAAGTCTGCTCCTGGCGACTATCCTACATCTTTCCTTTACCCTTTTTCCTTTCATGAGGTCTCGGGCTTAGCTGCAATATAATTCATGATATAGCAAGGATAAGCAACAAGTTTGCTCAACAAGTTTAAATACAACAATAAGGATATATCATGATGAATGAAAAATATCTGACAATGAATTCAATAATATGAATATCTGAAGGATTCAACAATATGAATATTATAAGAAAAAGGTAATAATTGCTTTTAGAATAACTGCTAGTCAAGTATACTTTGAACTATAACACTCTAATGGAATCAATAGCTAATTGACCCTTTGGTTACTGGCTACAAAATAAGTACTTGAGGGGATCAACTTCACGTACGCCATGTATATGCATAACATTTAAATCTGCTCTGTTGTATCTTATATTAGATACATGGGGTACTCCCCTATCATAAGAGGGGTGTTCTTTCAGTCTAAGAATCCTTACCATCAATTGGTTTGGATAGCTTTTATAAAACTTCATAGGCTTTTTTGTCCGGACAAAGGTTCAGACTCTATTTACCACAATTCAAGAATTTTTGAACTTTAAATGATGTACAAGTGCAAGACTGTACGAACTCAAGTGCACTAAGTGCGAATATCAATAATATCGATGTGGAATAATTGTAAGGAAATTAAACCACTTAATAGCATGCTTGGAAATAAGATTCAAGCTTAAATGAATAACTTTTAATTCAACAATATCCTGCTCAATACAATATGAGAAGGATAAGAAAACTTTCACAAACTCAAAGTTGTGTAAGTTAGGAAACTTGCAACATAATAAATTCGGATACTTGTTCAATATAATTTAGGATAAGTTTAGGGAAGCTTGCTTAACAAAAGTAGGGTTCAAGGAACTTGCATAAACATATACCTATTTGCACAAAATAAAGGTAGTGCGTAAGGTTTAGATACCTGCATGTTTGCTCAGCTACAAGATAATACTAGCTTTAACTAACTCGCATTGAAACGACTTAACATGAACAAGTCAATCTTTTAATTAATATGTGTAAATCTATACGAGTCTACACTTAAAGGAAACAAGTCATCACATAGCATGCTTCTCAACACATTATATGACATATTGGTCACACCTTACAAGTTAAGTAATCATATAAGCATGCCTTAATACCTCAGACCAAAAACAGATCATCTTGGCAAGATTGCGGGATGGCCAGTAGCAATTGCTACTGGTCTAGGGCTTAGGGATGGCATATACTGTTTGTCCCTTGGCTGAGACCAAGGTTGAGCTTCTGCTCTCCTGACTTCAGTCCAACTCTAACATGTAATTACACACCTATTTTAAAATACATACATGCTAGAGTTTCAAATATAGCTCATGACCATACTTGAATTCATTACTTCAAGTTTAACTTACAATTTATATGTCATTAAAACGTAAAAGGTCATGTAATCATCATGCTTTGTGACTTGGTTATACAATACTTAGTAGTCATGCTTGTATATAGATAACACATGTATACTTTACTCACATAGTTCATATTCTAGAAATTTCCCTTTCTTTATGACTATGTGTGCCTAAGTGAAAACCATACCTTAACCAAGCGATGTTCATGTCAATATGTCTATAGGCATAATGAATCCTAATACACATGCTTGCATAGTCATAACATACTTTACTCATTACTTGATGACATTAGCTTTCTCATTCTAACTTTATTTGAATTTAACACTAAGTCAATTTAGCATAAACAAGGCATCTTAACATGTAACTCTCATGTATTTACAACATATATTTAAGCCACATGAATGTTCAAATGGTCAGATCTTATAAGATAAAGGTCTTGGTCAAGTTCACTTTGAAAAGCCTTAAGTTTCTTATCTTTGAAATAGTCTTAACTTTCAATCATGTATGCTAGTGTGTTCAATCACTTTAGCCTTGCATTTCATGTCAATATAACCCATATTATCCTACTCATAAAGTCAGAATGCTCACATGATAGGTTCGTGGCAAAGTTCACTTTTGAAATCACAAATCTCATTTCAAGACCACAAGTATTGTGTCATTTATTGCTATACTTGCTCATCCTATATGCATGTGCTTACATATGCATGTTAAAATAGTTTATAAGCTTATTCTAACAATGTACCATCAAGTTAACATGAACTAGAAACAAAACAGTACATCTCAAAGTGCAGTGCGGGGTAGATGGTGCAATTGCCACCGCACCTAGTACAATTAAGTAGCAATTGCGCCATGCCGTAAAACAAAATTGAGTTTGGGTTACAGTGGCAGAAATGTTGCACCTAGACCCTAGTACAAATAGTAGCGCAATTGGCCAGTACGCATCGAGAGACGAGTAAGGTTACTCTGTTTTGCAGAGCCTTAACCAACCTGATCCCTTTTAGATTAAGCATGCTCCAATCCATCAATTAAGAGTTCAAACATGTAGACATATATCATAAACATCTCATGGCATGTTAATTCACATTGATTAACAAGGAATTCAAGAAATTCCTAAGAATTTGATAATACCCAACTAAGAACACAATTATAGTTTATACCTTGTAAGCTTGAAATGAACTCCTCACACACTAAGTATGCTCCCAAACTTTCTCAACCATTGCAATAAGGAAGGTGAAGGTATTATTTATAGGAGATTGATTATCTAGACAATGTCATTACCTCACAATTCAAACCATTGGCTTTCAAGAATGCCCAAGGGTTAAGAGAGAGTTGGTGATTCCACTCATGAATCCCACTCCCCATCCACTAATTGCTCTATGTTTGATGAATTTGAGATGAAGCTAGGCTAGGCTAGGCTTGTTTGCTTGTTCACGTATAAGGAAGAAATGAGACTCTTATTATGGGACAAGAGAAATCCTCAACATTTTGCAAACAATGAAATGCAACATTTGGCTTATACTAAATATGCACATAATACAAACTTTGGTTATAAAATATGTCTACACAATTTATTTCATACAACATAGGTTATAATAATTTAAAGAGCATATAATGTATTTCCCAATTACAAGATATCAAGTAGTGCACATACATATAATCATTTTATAAATTAGAAATCTTTTACACGTTAATTATTATCTATTCAACAATAATTATTAATCAACACATTATCAATTAATTACTCACAATTGCAATTAATCAATATGTTCAACTCTTGCTACTATATTCAAATAAATTGAATATTTAATTAATACTCTTATCAAGTCTTTGATATTAGAATCTTAGGGTTAGTCCACTAATTTAAATCAACTATTAATGACTCCCTTTAATCATTTCCTAAATTCACATAACCACTTAAGGTTTAAATATACTCACAAACTAACTCATTAAAATTAAATCACATATTTAATTAATAAGTAGTTTAAAATTTGTGGATATTACATCCCTCCCCCCCTTATAAAAATTCCTTCCTCGGAATTGTAAAAAAAGGTTACTCAAATAAAAATGGATAATTCGCTCTCATTTTCTCTTCTAGCCCCCACGTAGCTTCTTCTACTGCGTGATTCCTCCAGAGAGTCTTAACGGAATGGATAATCTTATTCCTCAACTTATGTTCCTTCCTATCTAGTATCTAGACAGGAACTTCCTCGTATGATAAGTCTTTCTCGATTTGGATTGGTTCATAGGAGATAACGTGCTTGTAGTCTGGTTTATACGGCCGCAACACTGACACATGAAACACGTTGTGAATGTGCTCAAGTTCAGGAGGTAAGGCTACCTCGTACGCTTCACCGACTCGCCTCAAAATCTCAAACGGTCCTATGAACCTAGAGCTCAACTTGCCCTTCATCCCAAAACGAATCTTCCCTTTCCAGGGAGAAACATTCAGAAATGCATACCTTCCTACTTAAAAATCTCTCTTCTTGCGATGTAAGTCTGCATAATTCTTCTGGCGATCTTGAGCTGCTACTAATCGTGCTCTTATCACCTTGATGATTTCTACCGTCTGTTGTACCAATTCTGGTCCCAACAGTCGACGTTCTCCAACTTTGTCCCAGCATAAGGGTGTTCTACATTTCCTCCCATAGAGTGCTTCGTACGGTGGCATTCCATTACTGGCGTGATAACTATTGTTATACGCGAACTCTACTAATGGAAGGTGATCCTCCTAACTACCCTTGAAGTCCATCACATAAGCTCGGAGCATGTCTTCAAGTGTTTGAATTGTTCTTTCACTTTGCCCATCGATCTGCGGATGATACGCGGTACTCATTCGTAATTGTTTCCCCATTCTTTCTTGAAGACTCTTCCAGAAGATTGAGGTGAATCGCAGATCTCTATCTGATACAATAGATATCGGAACCCCATGTCTCGAGATAATTTCCTTGATATACAATTTGGCTAACTGGTTTAAACTATACTTAATCTTAATCGGCAAAAAGTGAGCTGACTTAGTAAGACGATCTACAATAACCCATATAGCGTCGTGCCCTTTCTGCGTTGCCGGAAGTCCCACCACGAAGTCCATTGTGATGTGCTCCCATTTCCATTCTAGAATCTTTAATGGTTGTAATAACCCGCTTGGTCATTGGTGCTCTTCCTTGACCCTCTAACAAGTTAGATATCTACTTACGCATTCCGCAACCTCTCTCTTCATGTTTGGCCACCAGAAGTGGTGACGCAAATCTTGGTACATCTTCATGCTTCCTGGGTGTATCAAATATCTCGTACTGTGTGCCTCTTGCAAAATATCTTCTCTCAGTTCTGGTACTAACGGTACCCAAATTCTTCCTTCAAATCTTAGCAGTCCAGTGCTATCAACCTTAAATTTCAATTTCACCCTTGACCAATCGCTTCTTGATGTTATTGCAATCTTCGTCATTTTATTGTGCCTCTTTAACCTTATTTAATAAATTCGGGCTCGCTGTCACCGTAAATAATTGCTCGTCGGTCTCCATCGGATACCTAATTTCCATGTCTTGTCATTCGAAATCTTTCACTAATTCTTCTTGAATGGTCAACTTTAATAACTTCTCTCTGCCTTTTCTGCTCAAGGCATCTTCCACTACATTTGTTTTGCCTGGATGGTATAGAATTTCACAATCATAATCTTTGATCAATTCTAACCATCGGCGCTGCCTCATGTTTAACTCTCTCTGCGTGAAGATATACTTCAGACTCTTGTGATCCGTATATATTTCACACTTCTCGCCATACAAATAATGCCTCCAGATCTTTAAGGCAAAAACTACTGCTTCTAACTCCAGGTCATGAGTCGGATATCCCTTCTCATAATCTTTTAAGCGGCGTGAAGCGACGTGAATGACCTCCCGTGTTGCATCGCATACAAGACACGCCCAAGACCCTTGTGTGATGTATCACTATACACTATAAACCCTCTCATGTTGTCTGGTAAGGCCAACACAGGTGCTTGACTAAGCCTTTTCTTTAATTCTAGGAAACTTTCCTCGCACTTCTCCGTCCAAACGAACTTAACTGTCTTTCTGGTAAGATTGGTCAACGGCGATGCTAATTTTGAAAAATCCAGAATAAATCTTCGATAGTATCCTTCCAATCCTAAGAAACTTTGGATTTCTATCAGCGTCTTCGACTGCTCCCAATTGATAACTGCTTCTACCTTCGTTGGATCCACTGAAACACCATTTTTGTCGATAACGTGCCCTAAAAACTGCACTCTCTACAACCAAAACTCACACTTGGAGAATTTTGCGTACAACTTCCCTCATTAATGTCTCCAACACTATCCGAAGATGCTTGGCGCGTTCTTCCTCCGCCTTTGAATACACTAGGATGTCATCTATAAATACGACAACAAACTTATCCAAATACTGTTTGAACACTCTGTTCATCAAATCCATAAATGCTGCTGGCGCATTCATAAATCCAAATGACATTACCAGAAACTCAAAGCGTCCATACCGAGTTCTAAATGTCGTCTTTGGAATATCTTCCGGCCTCACTTTCAATTGGTGGTAACCGGTCCTCAAGTCAATCTTTGAAAAGTATTTTGCCCCCTTCAACTGATCAAACAAATTGTCTATCCTGGGCAATGGGTACTTGTTCTTAATGGTGACCTTGTTCAACTCTCGGTAGTTGATACAAAGTCTTAACGACCCATCTTTCTTCTATACGAATAAGACTAGTGCTCCCCACGGTGATACGCTCGGTCGAATGTATCCCTTATCTAATAACTCTTATAATTGAGCCATTAGTTCTTTCATCTCTACTGGTGCCATGCGATACGGCGATTTGTATAACAGTGTTGTCCCCAGTGCCAAATAAATGATAAACTCAATCTCTCTATTCGGTGGCAATCCCGGAATCTCGTCTAGGAAGACATCAACGAAATCCCTAATAATAGGTATCTGACTTAGTTCACCCTTGACTCCTCGAGTATCAATTACGTGAGCCAAATAACCTATACAACCCTTCCTAAGCAATCTCTGAGCTTGCATCATCGTCAGACAATGAGATTGTCTCGGCGATTTACTACCATAAAATACCACCTTCGACTTATTCGGAGTCTTAAGGTGTACACACTTCTTCTTACAGTACATAACTGCTCCATGAACTGATAACCAAACCATTCCAAGGATTACATTGAACTCCCCCAAACGAATCGGTATCAAATCCACTTTGTGTTAGAGTTTATGACCTAGAGGCCAATTATTTGATATAATTGCTTAACGTTTTGATATTATATTTGATTGAATAAATAAATGATTTTATTATGGTTTTATTTACTGCGTAATATAATTGTTAACATAATAAAATTCCTTAGAATAGTGATACAAATTATATAGTTTCAAGTATGTGACTTGAACATGAGATTATAATTACAATTAGTATCATTGTTCTTAAATGTCCCTAGTCGAGTATCATTGTTGATGGGACAACAATGATGCATGGTTTTATGTGGATTGACTGATGACCAAATCTCATTGGTCATAAATATATGAGATATTAAGTCAATGCATAGGTACATGTTAGAGAACGATGTCTTTGGTCGGATTCCACCATGAGAATTCTATATGGAGCATTATGCGTAAGTGTCATTAGCAATTCTCATAGTGACAATGATGTAATGGTCCTCCGACCTGAAATCGCTATATTACTACACGAGAATTTATGTACTTTGATATCATCAAATGTCACCTTTAATAGGGTGGACTATAAAGGTGATTATTAGGTTCATCATGAATCGTGTGAGAAATATGAGTGATCTAGATGGAATTTAACCATCCTATATATTATGGGTGATATCCATAGGCCTCTTGATTGAGTAGGACTATGAAATGCATGGCCATGCTCAAATAGTGATTTGTTTCATATAGTCTACTCATTGATCAAGAAAACTCAGATTAAATTATGAAGAATATGACACATTCCATGACTCGAGTTTAATCTAGGATATTAAGGTTAAAAGGATTAAATTACATTGAAACATTGGTCACGAAAAAGGTTGCATTGAATCATCGATTTTATTATTACTTGGGTAGCAGTGATGCATTACTAGATGCCGTTCACTGTTTATAATTTTATAATATGATTTTAAAATTATTGTCAACGTAATAATAACCTATAGGGTCACACACATAGAACGTAATTTAAAAGGGAATTAATTTAAATTTTATGGATTTAAATATATTAATATGATTAATAGTATTTAAATCTTAATTTAAATTAAAAGGATAATTGTATATATGTATATTAATTAAGTAAGACTTAATTAAGAGATATATATATATATATATAAATTCGGATTTTATGAAATTAGGTTTTGATTAATACCTTTTAACTACTATATATATGATATATATGACCACTTAGGAAAATAATCAAAACTTACAAACCCTAGCCGCTCTTAGAGAGAGACTAGAGAAAAGTTCAAAAATCTTGTTCCTTTGGTGGCTAGTACCGCAGCTCCTTTTATTGCAGAATCGTTCGATGATTTGCGTGCGTTCGTGTGGATACCGTAGAGACGTAGTACCGTGAGGAATTGCGTTGGAGATTCAGAGCATTTTAGAAAATTCAATAATCGGTATAATATCTAAACCACTAAATTAATTATTTTTTGCATGGATCCTGTTTTTAGGGTTTCGGAAATTGCTTTAAAATTTTAATTTCCGCTGTGCGTTTCTGTTCCGACACCCAACACTTTGAGCTTAAATCCTCGTAATTCTGCATAACAATTCCTATGAATGTATTCTACAGGAATAATTTCCTTTTTCACTACTTCTACGTTCATAGGTTGTTCTAATCTCTCACGGGATAAGTCTAACTATTTAGCAAATTCTTTGGAAACAAAAGAGCAGGTAGCACCCGAATCAAATAACACATATGCATCTATATCATTGATCGAAATGATACCTGACACCACGTCCTTAGATTCCACCGCATCTCATACGGTCATGTTGAACGTTCGTGTCGTTGGTCTGTTGGCCTGACTGGCTGGCCCACTAATGTTTAGCCCATTGTTGTACCGTGAGGAATTGCCTTGGAGATTCGGAGCGTTTCAGAAAATTCAATAATCGGTATAATATCTAAACCACTGAATTAATTATATTTCGCATGGATCCTGTTTTTAGGGTTTCAGAAATTGCTTTAAAATTTTAATTTCCGCTGTGCGTTTCTATGCCAAAACCCAACAGTGGTATCAAAGCTACTTGCAGAAAAGATTAATTTAGATTACGTGTTTTAATTGTATTCGATATATATGATATATGATGATGCATATTTACCGATATGAAATTGAATATATGATATTCCGTTGTATATGTATTCTGGTAATATATATGATGATACTGTTAATTGTATCTTTAATCGGTGGAATAACAATATAACTGTTCTAATCGGATTAGAAGCATGAAGAATCGTTTTAATATGATTATTCAAACTGGACATATATGAAAAATTACGGGTGTCTTTGTTATTCGCTTTTAATATGATTAAATCAAACCGGACATATATGATTTGTTATTATGGGTGTTTTGGTGGATTAAAATGTATGATTTCGAAACTATTTCAGAAGATTCGTATGGAAAAATTATGCGTCTGATTGTAGTTCAAAAAAAAAATTTCGGGCGCTACCCAGGCCTTCATTGACCGGTCGTGAGACCACCCAGGGGGGAGACCCCCCTGTACCCCGTCGTAGCGCCACGATGGTCGTGTCCCCTATATGTTATATATAGTTTTCTTTAATTATATATAAATTGTTATGTGCTTATTGTGATATGCATGATGCACAGTTATGGCCTTTTGACCCATAGGTTAGTGGTTTATGGTTTTGAAATACAGCTTGCATGTCGTGCCTTTCTATAAATTCTAATGTAATATTCTCTTCTCATCTAAATCCCCTCGAATATAACTTGAGGTTTATTTATGTCATGTAATAATCTGTAATCGATGAAGATGTCAAGATGGAGAACACGATGGAAAGATGATGATGGAGAGGAGGCACATGCTTGAGGAAGATCCAAGGAAGCTATTTATTTTAAGATCTTTTACCACCTTAGATTGACCTTCAATCTTTCATTAGCTTGAAAAGATTGATGTTGGATTGGGCCATAAGCTGTGTGACATTTAATTTTGCACTTTATTTATGCTTGTATGCGATATGATATGATAAATAATGTGCGTGCTTAATAAGATTAAAATTGGTGAGATCTAAATTAATTTATAAAATCCCTCAATAAAATATTAAGTCTAAATCAGATGTCTTCCAATGAATAACACTCATCAAGACCTTGATCAATAGATGTAGGTTTGCCAAAGAAAAATGCCCTATTTATCTAGGTAAGATGCGATAGGATAATTGTGATATCCAAACTGTTAAAATCATTGGGCCCGACTTAACAAAGTTATCTGAATAGGATTGTGGACTTAGAGGCATAGAGTTTAGTTGGTACCATTAGATGGACTAGAAACAAATGTTGTTTACCAAACTATCCAAGAGTTATGTATGATATAATTGACAAAAGGGTTGTTTACCTAAATAATTATGTTTTGAGAGAATAGCCAAAGCTAACTTAAGGCATAATGAAATATGGATCTTGGCTCACTAGAAAGATTTAATAGAAAATGCTTTCCGAATTAATGGTGAGGGCTATTAATTTGAATAAAATAGTGAGAGGTATATTTTGAATGTACTATTATCAATTACATAATATCAACTCTGCAATTTGATTTATTATTTTTGCACTTATAAATTGTAGATATCAATGGCAAACAACAACAACACAAATAGTCTTTCTTTACGATCAGTCCTTGAAAAGGACAAGCCGAGTGGAATTAATTTCCTTGATTGTCATAGGAACTTGAGGATTATCCAAACAAGAGCGTAAGCTATATGTCCTTGATGGGCCCATTCCTGCAGCACCAGCTGTCATTGCACCACGTGCGGAGCATAATGCTTACAAGAAGCATCAAGATGATGCTCTGGACGTGAGTTGTGTCATGCTAGCAACCATGAATGCGGAGCTTGAAGCCAACATGAGTTGATGGATGCTTATGATATGATCGAGCATCTCAAGAAATTGTTCAAGGCATGCTCGACGGAGAGGTATGATACAAACAAGGCGTTGTATCAACGCAAAATGGGTGAACGTGATCCGGTTGGTCCACATGTCTTTGAAAATGATTGGGTATATTGAGTACCTTGATAGGTTGGGTTTTCTAATCACTCCAAATCCCAAACCCGACCTTGTTTTGCAATCTTTGAGCAAAGCACTACTCTCAATTTGTTATGAACTATCTTATGAATGAAATTGAGAACCCCTTCATCGAGTTGTTGAGCATGTTAAGAACTGCGTAGAGAACAACATGAAAAAGCGAGACCCGGCTCCAATAATGATGGTGCAAAAGGGGAATGCTAAGGGAAATTGGAAAGGCAAGAAGAAGATAGGATCTAAATTTTTTGCCAAACCCAATTCCAAAACCAAACAGGCTTTAAAACCTAAAGGTGGGGTACTAAAGAAGGTGAATATCACTTCTGTGGAAAACCTGGACACTGGAAAAGGAACTGTCATGCTTATTTGGAAGAAGTGAAGAAAAGGAAAGGAAGTACGACTTCTGATTCAGGTATATATGTTATAGAAGTCAACTTGTCTACTTCTACATCATGGGTATTGGATACTAGATGTGGTTCTCACATTTGTGTTAATGTGCAGGGACTCCGAAGGAGTAGGACTTTGGCGAAAGGAGAGGTTGACCTACGAGTTGGGAATGGAGCAAAAGTTGCCCCACTGGCCGTAGGGACTTATCATTTATCTTTTCCCACTGGGCTAGTTTTAGAATTAGAAGATTGTTATTTTGTGTCTGCTATAAGAAAAAACATTATTTCTGTTTCTTGTTTGGACAAGAAAGGTTTTTCATTTATAATAAAGAACAATCGTTGTTTGTTTTACTTAAATGATATTTGTTATGGTGTTGCACAATTGTTTAACGGTCTCTATATTCTTGATTTAGAAATGCCTATATATAACAT
This sequence comes from Panax ginseng, assembly GCA_020205605.1. Lineage (NCBI taxonomy): Eukaryota > Viridiplantae > Streptophyta > Magnoliopsida > Apiales > Araliaceae > Panax > Panax ginseng. Next base: position 56,873,558 of record CM035142.1, read on the forward strand.
AAATACAAAACGATTTAAATCAAATGATTCAAATCCGACATATCTCTAGCATTGTCGTTTAGGCCATATAAATGAAAAACGCATATCCAAACTCCATAAAGATGGGTTCATGGATTCATTTAATTTTGAATCATATGAGAAATGCGAGTCTGGTTTGTTAGGAAAAATGACTAAAGCCCCTTTCACTAGACACAATGAACGGGCTAGAGATGTATTGGGACTTATATATAGTGATGTATGTGGACCCATGAGTTCGTTAGCAAGAGGTAGGTTTTATTACTTCATTACATTTACTGACCACTTTAGTAGATATGGATATGTGTATCTTATGAGACACAAATTTGAATCCTTTGAAAAGTTCAAGGAATTCAAGAATGAAGTTCAAAACCAATTTGGCAAAAGCATAAAAGCCCTTCGATCCGATCGAGGAGGTGAATACTTAAGCCAAGGCTTTGATGACCTTCTAAAGGAATGTGGTATTATATCACAGCTCACTCCACCTTGAACACCCCAATGGAATGGTGTGTCTAAGAGGAGGAATCGAACCTTGTTGGACATGGTACGATCAATGATGAGTCATACAGATCTTCCAATAAACTTCTGGGGTCGTGCCCTAGAGACAGCTGCATTCACACTTAATCGTGTTCCTACAAAAACGGTTCAGAAGACACCATATGAGATGTGGACTGGGAAACGTCCTAATATGTCATTCATGAAGATTTGGGGTTGCGAGGCATTCAAAAAACGTCTGAATTCTGACAAGCTCAGACCCAAATCTGACAAATATAATTTTGTGGGATACCCAAAGGAAACAAAAGGGTATTATTTCTACAAACCTTATGAGAACAAAGTATTTGTTGCTTGAACTGGTATTTTTCTAGAAAGAGAATTTGTCTCTAAAGGAAATAGTGGGAGGAAAGTAGAACTCGAAGAAATTCGAGAAATACAAAATATCATTGAACCTGAGTTGGAACGTGAGCAGGAACCACAAGATATTGTGGAAAGTGAACCTGCTCAAATTACACAAGTCATTCGTAGATCTGGTAGGACACGCCAAGAGCCTGAGAGATATTATGGATATCTTGTGACTCAAAACGGCGATGTGATGCTCATAGATCAAGATGAGCCCGCTTCCTACCAAGAAGCTATGAATGGATCAGATTTCGAGAAATGGCTTGAAGCCATGAAATCGAGATGGACTCATGTATACTAACCAAGTATGGACTCTGGTTGATCCACCCGAAGGGGTAAAACCAATCGGGTGCAAGTGGGTTTTCAAGAAGAACACCGACATGGATGGTAATGTACAAACCTATAAAGGCCGACTGGTAGCAAAAGGTTTCAAACAAATTCAAGGTGTTGACTATGATGAAACCTTCTCTCCAGTGGCAATGGTTAAATCCATCAGGATCATGCTATTACAGCTTTATGATTACGAAATCTGACAGATGAATGTCAAAACTGCTTTCCTTAACGGAAATCTACTTGAGGATGTGTATATGACACTACCTGAGGGTTTTGTCACTCCAAAGGATGCCGGAAAGGTATGTAAGCCGCAGCGATCCATTTATGGATTGAAGCGAAGCCTCTCTGAGTTGGAATCTTCGATTTGATGAAGCGATCAAAGAATTTGGCTTTATTAAAAATGAAGATGAACCTTGTGTATATAAGAAGGTTAGTGGGAGTCACATTGTATTCCTAGTATTATATGTTGATGACATATTAATTATTGGGAATGACATTCCTTCCTTGTGTTGTAAAAACATGGTTAGGAAAATGTTTCTCCATGAAAGATTTGGGCGATGTCTTTTATATTTTAAGTATCGGGATCTATAGAGATAGATCGAGAAAAATGCTCTACTTAAGTCAAAGTACATATATTGATAAAGTGTTGAAGCAGTCAAAGATGCAATAGGCGTAAAAGAGGAAACTTACCCGTGACTCATGGTGTAAAGATCTCTAAGGTCCAATGTCCTAAATCATAAGATGATGAGGAGCGTATGAGAAAGATCCCTTAAGCTTCAGCAATTGGATCTATCATGTATGCAATGATATGTACCCGTCCGGATGTCTCGTATGCTTTGAGCATGATGAGCAGATACCAGTCGAATCCAGGTGAAGGTCACTGGACAGCAGTCAAGAATATCCTCAAGTGCCTGAAAAGGACTAAGGATTTATTCTTGGTATATGGAGGTGAAGACGAACTGGCAGTAAAGGGTTTCACAGATGCCAGTTTCCAGACTGACAATGATGACTATAAGTCTCAGTCAGGTTTTGTGTTTTGCCTTAATGGTGGTCTTTGTTAATTTGGAAAAGTTCAAGCAAGAGGCGATGAGTCGATTCTACAATGGAGGTCGAGTATATTGTCGCTTCTAGTGCAAACCAAGGAGGTCAGATGGATTAAAAAGTTCATCATCGAACTTGGTGTTGTTCCAACCATTGTTGATCTGGTTGCTCTATACTGTGATAATAATGGAGCCATTGCACATGCTAAGGAACCCAGATCTCACCAATAATCCAAGCATATACTTAGGCGGTACCATCTCATCCGTGAAATCATTGATAGAGGAGATATACATATAGGAAGAGTACCAACAGATGATAATATTGCAGATCCACTGACCAAGGCTTTGTCGCATCAGAAGCACGACGGTCATACTAGTTCCATGGGTATTAGATACATGAGTGATTGGCTCTAGTGCAAGTGGGAGACTGTTAGAGTTTATGCCCTAGAGGCCAATTATTTGATATAATTGCTTAACGTTTTGATATTATATTTGATTGAATAAATAAATGATTTTATTATGGTTTTATTTACTGCGTAATATAATTGTTAACATAATAAAATTCCTTAGAATAGTGATATAAATTATATAGTTTCAAGTATGTGACTTAAACATGAGATTATAATTACAATTAGTATCATTGTTCTTAAATGTCCCTAGTCGAGTATCATTGTTGATGGGATCACAATGATGCATGGTTTTATGTGGATTGACTGATGACCAAATCTCATTGGTCATAAATATATGAGATATTAAGTCAATGCATAGGTACATGTTAGAGAACGATGTAATCGGATGCGGATTCCACCATGAGAATTCTATATGGAGCATTATGCGAAGTGTCATTAGCAATTCTCATAGTGACAATGATGTAATGGTCCTCCGGGCACGAAATCGCTATATTACTACACGAGAATTTATGTACTTTGATATCATCAAATGTCACCTTTAATAGGGTGGACTATAAAGGTGATTATTGGTTCATCATAAATCGTGTGAGAAATATGAGTGATCTAGATGGAATTTAACCATCCTATATATTATGGGTGATATCCATAGGCCTCTTGATTGAGTAGGACTATGAAATGCATGGCCATGCTCAAATAGTGATTTGTTTCATATAGTCTACTCATTGATCAAGAAAACTCAAATTAAATTATGAAGAGTATGACATATTCCATGACTCGAGTTTAATCTAGGATATTAAGGTTAAAAGGATTAAATTACATTGAAACATTGGTCACGAAAAAGGTTGCATCGAATCATCGATCTTATTATTACTTGGGTAGCAGTGATGCATTACTAGATGTCGTTCACTGTTTATAATTTTATAATATGATTTTAAAATTATTGTCAACGTAATAATAACCTATAGGGTCACACACATAGAACATAATTTAAAAGGGAATTAATTTAAATTTTAAGGATTTAAATATATTAATATGATTAATAGTATTTAAATCACGAATTTAAATTAAAAGGATAATTTGTATATATGTATATTAATTAAGACTTAATTAAGAGATATATATATATAAATTCGGATTTTATGAAATTAGGTTTTGATTAATACCTTTTAACTACTATATATATGATATATAGCAACAACTTAGGAAAACAATCAAAAACTTACAAAACCTAGCCGCTCTTAGAGAGAGACTAGAGAAAAGTTCAAAAATCTTGTTCCTTTGGTGGCTAGTACCGCAGCTCCTTTTATTGCAGAATCGTTCGATAATTTGCGTGCGTTCGTGTGGATACCGTAGAGACGTAGTACCGTGAGGAATTGCGTTGGAGATTCGGAGCGTTTCAAAAAATTCAATAATCGGTATAATATCTAAACCACTAAATTAATTGTTTTTCGCATGGATCCTATTTTTAGGGTTTCGGAAATTGCTTTAAAATTTTAATTTCTGCTGTGCGTTTCTGTGCCGAAACCCAACACTTTGAGCTTAAATCCTTGTAATTCGGCATAACAATTCCTATGAATGTATTCTACAGGAATAATTTCTTTTTTCGCTACTTCTACGTTCATAGGTTGTTCTAATCTCTCACGGGGTAAGTCTAACTATTGAGCAATTTTTTTGGAAACAAAAGAGCAGTTAGCACCCAAATCAAACAACACGTATGCATCTATATCATTGATCGAAATGATACCTGACACCACGTCCTTAGATTCCACCGCATCTTATACGATCATGTTGAACGTTCGTGCCGTTGGTCTGTTGGCCTGACTTGCTGGCCCACCAATGTTTAGCCCATTGTTGTTGTTGTTGCGGTTGCCGCTAGCGGAATCGCCCTTTTTCTTCGGGCAGTTCTTGATTTGATGGTCTTTGCTCCACACGAGAAATATCCTCCCTTCTACTTATTCGGACACTGAGGAGACATGTGCCCCGGTTGTCCACAACGATAACAAACACTCTTTCCCTTCATACACTCCCCCCCACAGTTGTTGCACTTCTTACTTTTCTTAGCCTCCCCTCCGGACTTATTGCCTCCAGAGGATTGGCTTTCCGTCCATTTACGCTTGTTGGGGTTACTGCCTCCGTTGCTTCCCCCTTTCTGACCGTCCTGACCGGTCTTCTTCTCTTGTTTGAATCGCGCGATGGCTTCATTACCTCCTTCAGCATTGATAGCCCTTTCCAAAAGATCAGAGTAAGTTTTAATGTTTAATACAACCACTTCTTTCTTGCACCCATGGTTTTAGTCATAATTCGAACCTCCTTGCCTTCATGGCCTCTATGTCAACTTGATATGACGCGAATCGGGCCAACTCATTAAATCTTATCGCGTACTCTACGACAGTCATACTACCTTGCTTCAGTTCCAGAAACTTAACTTCCATATCCTGTTGCGTATTCTCTGAGAAGTAGTTCTCAAGGAATAGCTCCTTAAATCTGTCCCAAGGAATAACACCTTTGTCTGCTCGTCCCTTATTGGCTTTCCACCAATAATTAGCTTCACCCTTCATCATGAAAGTGGCAAAACTCGTCTTCTGTGCTTCGCCCACTCGTGCGACCTCAAACACCTTCTCTATTTCTTCTATCCATGTTTGGGCTTCATTTGGGTCCAAGGTTCCCCGGAACTCCGGTGGTCCTACCACTTTAAAGTCCTTAAAGCTAGCCAAGTGTTGTCTGGTCGCTCATTCACGACGAAAGTGCATTTTGCATTGCCTCGATTAATGAGTTAACGAAGTTCTGCATTGGATCAACATTTCCCCCTCCACCATTGTTTACGGATCCTTCCTCCCTCTGATTCCGCTGAAGTCTCCTAGGCGGCATGATCTGAGGAAAGGAAGAAATAATTAGGCTTTATGTGATATGCTATCCATGTTAGCATTAAGAAGTTTAAGATGTCTATCAATCATTTTTGATTTAAATAAACCACTTCAATATCATAATAAAACTCGATGGATTTCCCCAACCCATCACTTACATACTCTTCTTGAGTTTTCTACTAAGGTTATAACCTAGGTTTCACATTCCTAATGTTTATAACCTAGGTGTGACACCCCCGAATCCGGGTTCTCTGACCCCAGTTCGGTCATCACGATAAAATACAAACATCCACCTCTAAACAACATACGATAACTAAAATACGGAATATAATAAACGTACGTCGTTCATTCAAAAGGTGTTACTAGTCCCAAGATTCGATAACCTTAATACAATCTTACAAGCATACCCTAAATTAATAATTAGGGTTCACATTACATAACAATAATTTAAACTAGACATATAGTAAAGTCTGCTCCTAGCGACTATCCTACATCTTTCCTTTACCCTTGTCCTTTCTAGAGGTCTCGGGCTTAGCTGCAATATAATTCATGATATAGCAAGGATGAGCAACAAGTTTTCTCAACAAGTTTAAATATAACAATAAGGATATATCATGATGAATGGAAAATATCTGACAATGAATTCAACAATATGAATATATGAAGGATTCAACAATATAAATATTATAAGCAAAGGTAATGATTGCTTTTAGAATAACTGCTAGTCAAGTAGACTTTGAACTATAACACTCCAATGGAATCAATAGCTAATTGACCCTTTGGTTACTGGCTACAAAATAAGTACTTGAGGGGATCAGCCTCGCGTACGCCATGTATATGCATAACATTTAAATCTGCTCTGTTGTATCTTATATTAGATACATGGGGTACTCCCCTATCATAAGAGGGGTGTACTTTCTGTCTAAGAATCCTTACCATCAATTGGTTTGGATAGCTTTTATAAAACTTCATTGGCTTGTCTGACCGGACAAAGGTTCAGACTCTATTTACCACAATTCAAGAATTTTTGAACTTTAAATGATGTACAAGTGCAAGACTGTACGAACTCAAGTGCACTAAGTACGAATATCAATAATATCGATGTGGAATAATTGTAAGGAAATTAAACCACTTAATAGCATTCTTGGAAAAAAGATTCAAGCTTAAATGAATAACTTTCAATTCAACAATATCCTGCTCAATACAATATGAGAAGGATAGGAAAACTTTCATAAACTCAAAGTTGTGTAAGTTAGAAAACTTGCAACATAATAAATTCGGATACTTGCTCAATATAATTTAGGGTAAGTTTAGGGAAACTTGCTTAACAAAAGTAGGGTTCAAGGAATATGCATAAATATATACCTATTTGCACAAAATTAAGGTAGTGCGTAAGGTTTAGATACTTGCATGTTTGCTCAGCTACGAGATAATACTAGTTTTAACTAACTCGCGTTGAAACGACCTAACATTAACAAGTCGATCTTTCAATTAATGAGTAAATCAATAGGAGTCTACACTTAAAGGAAACAAGTCATCACATAGCATGCTTCTCAACACATTATATGACATATTGGTCACACCCTACAAAGTAAGTAGTCATATAAGCATACCTTAATACCTCAGACTAAAAACAGATCATCTTGGCAAGACTTGCAGGATCTAGCGAGTTGATTGTGCTGGTCCAAAGCTTAGGGACTACAGCAATTGCTTATTTGTCCCTTGGCTGCACTCAAGGTTGAGCTTCTGCTCTCCTCACTTTAGTCCAACTCTAACATGCTAATTACGCACCTATTTTAACATACATATATGCTAGAGTTTCACATATAGCTCATGACCATACTTGAATTCATTACTTCAAGTTAAACTTACAATTTATATGTCATTAAAATGTAAAAGGTCATGTAATCATCATGCTTTGTGACTTGGTTATACAATACTCAGTAGTCATGCTTGAATATAAACAACACATGTATACTTTACTCATATAGTTCATATTCTAGAAATTTCCTTTTCTTTATGACTATGTGTGCCTAAGTGAAAACCATACCTTAACCAAACGATGTTCATGTCAATGTGTCTATAGGCATAATGAATCCTAATACACATGATTGCATAGTCATAACAGACTTTACTCATTACTTGATGACATTAGCTTTCTCATTCTAACTTTATTTGAATTTAACACTAAGTCAACTTAGCATATACAAGTCATCTTAACATGTAACTCTCATGTATTTACAACATATATTAAAGCCACATGCATGTTCAAATGGTCAGATCTTATAAGATAAAGGTCTTGGTCAAGTTCACTTTGAAAAGCCTTAAGTTTCTTATCTTTGAAATAGTCTTAACTTTCAATCATGTATACTAGTATGTTCAATCCCTTTAGCCTTGCATTTCATGTCAATATAACCTATATTATCCTACTCATAAAGTCACAATGCTCACATGATAGGTTCGTGACAAAGTTCACTTTTAAAATCACAAATCTTATTTCAAGACCACAAGTATTGTGTCATTCAATTCTATACTTGCTCATCCTATATGCATATGCTTACATGTGCATGTTAAAATAGTTTACAAGCTTGTTCTAACAATGTACCATCAAGTTAGCATGAACCAGAAACAAAACAGGACATCTTAGGTGCAGTGCAGTGCAGGTAAATTATCTTTGCACCTAGTACAATAGAGGCGCAGCAATGCTTATGCCGTAAAACAAAAGCGAGTTTGGGTTACGGCGTAGCTGTGATGCACCCTAGTACAAATAGGGCGCAGATTCTTGCAAGATACTCGCATCGAGAGACATGAAGGTTACTACATTTTGCAAAGCCTTAACCAACCTGATCCCTTTTAGATTAAACATGCTCCAATCCATCAATTAAGAGTTCAAACATGTAGACATATATCATAAACATCTCATGGCATGTTAATTCACATTGATGAACAAGGAATTCAAGAAATTCCTAAGAATTTGACAATATCCAACTAAGAACACAATTAGAGTTTATACCTTGTTAGCTTGAAATGAACTCCTCACACACTGAGTATGCTCCCAAACTTTCTCAGCAATTGTAATAAGGAAGGTGACGGTATTATTTATAGGAGATTGATTATCTAGACAATCTTATTACCTCACAATTCAAACCATTGGCTTTCAAGAATGCCCAAGGGTTAAGAGAGAGTTGGTGATTCCACTCATGAATCCCACTCCTCATCCACTAATTGCTCTATGTTTGATGAATTTGAGATGAAGCTAGGCTAGGCTAGGCTTGTTTGCTTGTTCACGTATAAGAAAGAAATGGGACTCTTATTATGGGACAAGAGAAATCCTCAACATTTTGTAAACAATGAAATGAAACATTTGGCTTATACTAAATATGCACATAATACAAACTTTGGTTATAAAATATGTCTAAACAATTTATTTCATACAACATAGGTTATAATGATTTAAAGAACATACAATGTATTTCCCAATTACAAGATATCAAGTAGTGCACATACATATAATGTGACACCCCCAAATCCGGGTACTTCAATTCCACGGGATTTGGTGTTCACTATATAAATATCATCTATCTATCTACCCACAATAAATGCAAACCATGCAATAGATAGAAATAAAATCTTCCCCTTAAGGGTTATAACATCCGAAATAATAATACAATCCCAGGTTAAACTAACCTTAACATCTATGCGGAAATACAAACAATAAGTCTTAAGTAACATCAATTCTAATTACATCACATAAATAATCAGTCTTCATTACTTGCTAAGCTTGCCCTTGCCTTTACTAGTGGAAGGTTCGTCTGCTCTTTCGTTCTTAACTGCAATGTTATTATTACGCAAGAGTAAGCACGATTGACCACAAGTATAACAATATAACAATGAATAATAACATGCGAGAGAAATAATAACTTATGAAATAAAAGCTCAACTTTTGAATCAAGAATGAATAACAAGAATCAAAAGATTTCTGAGGGTCATAAGACCTTGAACTATGTCCTAGGTTATCAAGGGTTATACTTGAAACCTTTAACAGTCATAAGACTATGGACCTTTCTACTCGTACTTAGGGGGATCAACCCTTAGTACCATACTGTGCATTATATCTTAACGCTAACGCATAAGTAAATCCCTTTGTAGGATTGTTCATCTCAATTTGACATTCGAGTCCGCACCGAAGGAAGTTTGGTTTGGATAATTCAATAAGGGTTCTGAAATTTAGAACGTTCATCAACTATGGACTAGTTGAATCAATAAGGATTCGCTAGTCTAACAAGGTTCAACAATAATGATATTCAAATTGAATAATAATCTCAAGAAGTATACAATAGAACAAATATTGTATAAGAATTTCATATCTTGAAAGGATAATAAATCTGTAATATAACAATTCGAACTTGAATAATAGTAATGAGAATTTACTCAAGGTAAATAATAAATTTGAACAATGATAACATGTAGGGGTAGGAAACTTGCCTCATGCGTAAATTACACTTTAACTAAACTCGTTCTTTGATTTAAATCCTACATATCAATTACGTTCACAACTCTAGTTAATTATAATATAATTAACCATCATAAATTCATTCTTTTGTCTAAACTTTGGTTATGACTATACTTAGTCAAATATCACACTTATTGTCACATAATAACACTTCATGAATAATAAGCTACTTATGTATTTCATAATTCAATCCACATGCAATTATGTTATTTACATACTAAGCAACTATTTTAACATCTCATTATACTTCTAACATATTTTTATATTCATTACATTAAGTTGCTATCACATTGCTAGACTTAAACATTTAAAAATAAGTCATTTCGGATATTTCGGAGAGTGAAATTTGTACGCCACTTTTATTATAGGGCTTATGTGTACACATGGACATAAGGGCATGAGATCTGAAATATTGCCGGTGAACTGAAATTGTTACGCAATTTCATGAAAATTACAGAACACAACCAAAAAATTCCAATTAAATTTTACTATACGAATTTAATCATACACACATGTTAGAATTCGTATATAAACATTACTCAACATCTATAGAATGATTTTAACCCATTAAAACACATAATTACAGAATTAAAATATATAAATTGTACTGTTCTTGATGTTCTTGAAGGTTTTTGAACAAAAACATAGAATTTAATACTACGGATTCTTTATAAGACCAAATCCAACCATTCTAGTTTTGTTTTGTTCGTTTTAGCATGCATCATCATATAAAAGTAGAAATTTTGTAGAAAAAATTATGGTTGACATATTAAAGTAATGTATAAGGGCCATATGGCCATATAACGTACTCTGTAAATTTTTGAAATAACAAGTCACAGTATTATGAAACTTATGATATGGAATTATATACAATATATATATAAAACATGCTATGCTACTCGAATTATTACATATATCCCTAACACAATTTCCCAATTTACAGAGATTCACAGAAAGAATGAAAGTCATATTCATGAAAACTTTTAAAGACGTAAAATAAACATTTGGGTTGAAGAGAATTACCCAAGCGTAGATGAAAAGGATGACAATTACTCTCTAATCTTTCTCAAAGATTTCTCAAACTCTCTCTGAAATCTCTCTGGCTCTCAATTAACTCAAATGAAAAATACGTAAGTTAAACTCAATTGCACCTTTATGCGCAGAGTTGAGGTCAGTTATTCCATTCGTTGTTTAACTGCCCCCAACTCCTCCTAAGGCCTCATTTGGCTAGCAAACTAGGTTCAAAGCTCTTTATTTTAATAAAACCTTTTATCATATAGTTAAAATAATGTCACACTCCTTTATAAATTAAATCAATATCTTATTTAATTTACTTTAAATAAAATATAATAAATTCTCATAATTTCACATAGTCACATAATTTAATTTCTCATTAATAAATAATGTCAAATTACTAACTCTCTAATTAATACTTAAATTAAAATACCAATAGGCTTATTAAATATTTCTTTTAATACAATAAACTCACATAATCACATACTTCGATAATAAAAATTCTCCACATTAATTTAATAAATGTAACACATATAATTAAATTAATCTTCCATAATTTCATCAATTAATTATTTAATCTAATAATTAAATCATCGAAAATATTTATTTACTTTAATAAATATTAAAATTAAATTACAAAATCTCGTTTCATCACATATAATCATTTTATAAATTATAAATCTTTTACACATTAATTATTATCTATTCAACAATAATTATTAATCAACACATTATCAATTAATTACTCACAATTGCAATTAATCAATATGTCAACTCTTGCTACTATATTCAAATAAATTGAATATTTAATTAATACTCTTATCAAGTCTTTGATATTAGAATCTTAGGGTTAGTCCACTAATTTAAATCAACTATTAATGACTCCCTTTAATCATTTCCTGAATTCACATAACCATTTAAGGTTTAAATATACTCACAAAACTAACTCATTAAAATTAAATCACATATTTAATTAATAAGGAGTTTAAAATTTGTGGATGTCACAAACCTTGTTAAGTTAATAATTAAGGTTTACAACTTAGCAATTAGGGTTCTAATTTAGTAATTAGGGTTTCTAAATATTAATTAGGGTTTACCTAATTAGCATAAATATAATAATTGTCATTAACTACATAACACACAACTTAACAATTCTTTCAAAGGTAATTGACTTATGTACTATAGTTTATCAGTAATGCTAGGGGTTTTGCACTATTTTATTATAACTGTTCCACACATTAACATTACACACATATCAAACATGTTTACATTACTGAAATATAAATAATATTATATTAATATTCTCATTCTTTATTCAAAAATTCAGAATTAGGGTTTTGAATCCATATGTGACATAACCTTCATATAAACCATTATTAATTAAGTTAAAATAATTAACTCAACTAATATAATAAAATACATATCATAATAATCCTTATAATCATATATATATAATAATCATATTTTCATGAAAAATAAATAATAAACATTTTATTACAAAATTAATTTATAATAAGAATATAATCTATAATGATTAATAATTCTTAAAAAAAAATTATTTACAATTATTCATGTAATAATAAGTTTTATTTATCACATAAATACATATACTTCTCTTTGCACATAATCCTACCTTTATAAAAAAAAATTAAATGCTATTATTTAATTATATTGAAAATATTGTGTTATTACAGTCATATTGTTTTGCTCCAACTTGATAAACTCCACCTCCTTCATGTGACGAATACTTTAGGGAAAGTACATGTCGTTGAACAGCTCTTGGAACTTCTTCCAAGACATTTTGAAAAGGCCAGTCGAGTAAGTTTTTATCGATTCCCACCAATAATCACTCTCTCCTCGCAACATGAAGGTAAGAAAAGAAAACTTTTGCTCCTCGAAGCATCCCAAGACATCAAATATCTTGGTGATCTGCTTTATCCACGTCTCTCGCTTTTAAGTAGTTTTGGCTCTCCAATAAACTCCGATTGTCCCAAATACCTTGAATCGCATTTAGCGGTGACTGGCGTCAAGAGTTTCCAAGTGTTTCCACTTGCATTTTGAACATGAAGTCTCTCTCACCGATGTTACATGAATTGCATAAAGCCTCCGAACATCCCATCGCTCATCATCCGACGGTGTTGTTGTTTTACGAGGATTATTGTCTTCTGTTGCACATTATCTCGGTATTGATCGTTGGTGACTCAACAGTCTCATGTGCTTCATTGCTGATCTCAGCATTTTCATATGCCATTTTCAAACACTGTCACAAAACAAGGGTTAATTAACATGTCACATGTTATCCCTATACTTTGATTGACCAATTAACTAACAAATAAACTTCAATAGGTCATACTAGCGAAGGAATTACCCGTCTCTCCCCTCCTACTTCTAGTCTTACATCTCAGCCATGGATCATATCCCTAAGCTTTGATACCAACTGTGACCCCCCAAAATAGGTATACATCACCCATTCTGAGTCGCCAAATACATGGTACATAAATCAAATACAAACTTCTTTTATACAATAGGACAACAGCGTAACTTAGAGTTTTTACATGAATATTGTCTCATAGACAGTATTCAAACTCAAATGAAGTCCTCATTACATTTATTATCACACTATTTTATAAAATAGTGAGGACTACTATAACCACCATCTCGGACCGTCACTCTGTTCTCCGACTAGTCCCGGCTACGTTTTAATTTCCTAAAGAGAACAATGAAAGCAAAAGGGTGAGCTCAACTAGCCCAGTAAGAAATATTATGACTAAGATAATGCAAAATAAATTATCGTTAGCCTTCAACAGTGTTAAATTGATAAAATACAATAAACATCAAGTTTAACTACAGTAGAACAAGAAATCCATTAGAAGAGTCAAGTAGAGCATGATATCTACTATCTTCTATGATTTAAAAAGGTTTTTCATCAACTTTATCGTTGAGACTCAGCTTAATAAACAAACCATATCATCGAATCATCCCTGCACTACGGGCCAAGGATATTCATGTAATCATCAATGGTCATGATCATACCGAATAATCCATGGTCATAATCATACCAACAATTGTCCATCAATGCACTATAGGCCAATGAGGACTTTTACCACATCATTTGTAACATTACGGTCATGACTATACCGAATAATTCCTGGTCATAATCATACCAATCAATAGTAAATCTATGCACGTAAGACACAAATGACTTTTATCATAATATAAACATGAGGATGATGACAATGATATAAGAATTCAATTAAAAGAAAGCAAAGGATAATTTTTTAAATATTTATAACTTAATTTATCCAGAATTCAATAATGTCCAAATTGTCAACATGATACTGCTTTGTGGAGTAAAATTCAAGAATAATATTGTATCAAAAATGATTTGGACAGCAAAGAAATCAATTTTTATCATGAATAATTTCCCGAGTGAATAGTACCTGAGCGAATAGTACCCCGTGAATAGTACTTCGGGAATAGTACCATGTGAATAGTACTTTATGAATAGTACTCGTGAATAGTACTTTATGAATAGTACCCCATGAATAGTACTTTGTGAATAGTACCATAAAAATGAATACTACTCATGGACAGTACTCCAGCATGAAAAGCTTAAAATTTAACAAGAATGTGAAGAAAATATCCTTGTGAAACGATACTAGATTAAGCACAAATTTCAACGATATTCTACTAATTTTAGGGAGTATAGAAGCAATACTTTAACAAAATGAGGGTATAATCAGGAATACGAGACGAAATAATATTACTTTAATACTACAGAGTATGGAAGAAAATATTATTCCTATGAATACTGAACAAAATAATATCACTTACCTCAGAAGAAGACTGGATACTGGAATAGTGAAGTAGCAGACTTTTCTTCTTCTTTCTCTCTATAGCTTCTCTCTCTATAATTGCTCTTGTAAGTCTTAGTGAATTGGTGAGAATGAAAGAAGAATGAGCTTCTATTTATAGGAAAATATAGTTTTGATAATTGCACGTTTTGAGCTTTTATTTTTTCCTTCATTTTTAATTTAGTCCTGCAAGTATTATCAACCTTGCACCACCTCCCCTAATAGTACATCATGTGAATCAATAGTATAATCATGTGAATCAGTAGTTTTATACATGTGAAAAAAAATAATTACAGTATAGTACCTTCATCTATACCTCCATTTTTAATTTAAACATTCAAGTATTATCAATCTTGCACCACCACCCCTAATAGTACATGCATGTGAATCAATAGTACACACATGTGAACAAATACTTATAAGCATGTTAATTAATAGCAATTAATTGCTCATTTATCCGATTAACTACCCGATTGGTCAATATAACCTCATGACATCAATTATTATCGAAATAGATATCAATTTCAACTAACACTAATAATCCCAACACAATGGAAATATCAATTTCATCTTTAATCAACACGAACTTATTCATCAATAATATTATAACTCACAATATTTAACAACCAGATCATTCCCAGGAAAGAGGGGGCTTTTCGATAAGGATTTCTCCCTATTGGCACGTAATTAGGTGATCAAACCTCTCATCGACAGAACTTTCTAGACACCGTCAACTTTGTCGTCTCAATTATTGATTTAATAATATAAAACATATTGATACTGTGATAATAATTGAATCAATAAAATGAGAGATATTATGCAGCAATTACTGTAGCAATAATTGAGTATAACTGAGTGACTTCTCACGTAAGCATCAATAATCAATACTGTGTGCCACTATGCAACCACACGCATTACTGTTCTTTTACCACCGGGTAGTTCAACAGTTTAACGGTAAAACTTTCGTCGTTATTTTTATAAAAAGATAATTATGTCGTTTTCTAACTACGATAGTACCTCTATTGTGGGGTCCACCAATGATTATTTCATCGTATGAATATTCCATGTTAAATCGAATATTCCCCGACACACGAATATTTTATATCAACTTGCTTACTTTGCAAAGTTTTCAAATATCACCCTTAACTTTAACCTTTATCAATTTAACCATTTACTAAATAACATAATAATTACAAGAAAATTGAATACCTTCATTTCATAAAATTCGGGATCTTACATGTATTATGTACTAATCAAGACAATTTATGTGTAGATGTCTGGTGGAAAAGGATTAGGATACTCTTATATCGTGAAGAAAGAGCAAATCACTCCAACCGAGCTAATATCTAAGCCAATAGATGAAATAGAGTCTCACATTGAAAGCAACCCTGAAGAGGTAATTATATTGAAAAATATAGTACCAGAACCAGAAATGGTGGTACTGACAGAGAATGATTCGAACACGGAAGTTGGAGCTGATCAAGCATCAATAGAAGTACAAAATCTGTGGAACAAGGTTTCTTCTCTGGAAAAGTTATGGGAAATAGAAAGGCTATTAAATAGTCAATTGCAAAAGGCTCTAATCGAAATAATGGAAGAACAAGATAAACTGAAAATCCAAATTGATCAGATGGGAGCCAAATGCAGCATATCGTGTACAGCTCCAAGCCAGAAGGGGAAAAGAAAGATGACCGATCGTGCTATAGAAAATTTTGATTATAACCAAGGAAACTTTAAAAGAATAGGAAAGTGTACAAATTGTAAAAGGAAACATGAAGGTGTATGTAGGAAAGGGGAAAGTGTATGCTACAATTGCGGACATTAGGGACATATCTCTCCTCATTGTCCCAATCCAAAGCAAGGTATATGTTTTATATTTGGGTTAGTAAGTCACCAGGCGAAAGGTTGTCCAAGATCAGGAGAAGACGTAGGAAATAAGTAGGATCATTATTATCTGAATATGAATGTTTGAAGATGTGTATATGATATGTATATGTGTGTAATGTAATACTCTCAACTTTTGTATAAGTTGTAGCAGTGATTTCCGACTTTTGTTGTCACAAAGGGATATCAAATGTTTATAGCGATATATGTTATACGATGTAAAGTAATATGAATTAGTTGAATGAATATAAATATATGTTTAATTAAGGAAATAAGTTTTATATTAAGATATTAAGTGTCTATCTGATAATTGGTTAATATAGTAAACCGAGTTGTTCAAAATCCAATATTTTGAGTACATGATTGTTTGAGTTTGAAATTACGCATTACATGTTAACACTTATATAATGAGGCATATAATGTAAAATAATAAAGAATAATTTAAGATTTTGTTTAACCAGATAATGCCGCCAAGAAGACGAAACTGAAACCAAAAAGCAGAAGAATCTGATAACAATGTAAGAGGTCAAGCAAACCTAATGCAGAATTTTACTAATATGTTAGCTCATGCTATGCAGAATGAAGCACCATCAGCCATAAATCGGACAAACAATCGATTGGTGAATTTCAAACACTTCAAGACAGTAGGACCACATAATTTAGAGGGACAACTAACCCTATAGAAGCCAAACTTAGGTTAAAGAAATGGAAAAGGCATTTGTTATTTCTAGGGTAGCGGAGGAGCAAAAGACAGCTATTGCTACCTATACGATGAAAGGGGATGCAAATTTCTGGTGGGAGGCAAATAAAACTATGGATGGAGAAGAGGTGACGTGGACCATGTTTAAGGAACTGTTCTTCGAGAATTACTTCTCGTCCAGTATACAGGCTAGGATGGAGGTTAGGTTTTTAGATTTGAAATAGGGGAATATGACAGTTTCGAAATACGCTGCAAAATTTAATGAGTTAGCTAGGTTCGCTCTACACCAAGTGGATACGGAAGTAAGGAAGGCAAGAAGGTTTGAGTTGGGCCTAAAACCCTGGTTTTACAATAAGGTGGAAATGTTGTAAATTAATACTTTTGCATCACTCATAGGAAAGGTTATCATAGCCGAAGGAGGAAGTGAGGTCATGAGCCTCTACAATAAGGAAAGTAAGAATACGGTTAAGATTGAGGGACTTGTAGAGGTTGAGGGAAGTAGTGGAAGTGGAAAAAGGAAGTGTAACAATTTCAAAAATACCGAAAATTAGCAAGGTGGTATGAAGAAGCAGGGTGAGCAGTGTGAAAATTGTGGGGAAAATCACTGGGTGAGTGTTTGAATGGTATGTTGTGTGTTTTAAATGCGGAAGGAGAGATATCTCTCCTAACTGCTCCAATCCAAGAAAGAATAGTGGGTGTTTTATTTGTGGATCAACATATCACATGGTGAGGGATTGTCCGAAAAGGTGAGCCGATGGGGGAAATACGAATGTAGGGAAAAGAAGCGGAAAGTTAGCAATAGCTGGCCCAACTCCACTAAATAAATCAACTGCAATGACCTTCAATATGACAGTTCAAGATAAAGTAGCAGCCGAAGATGGAGTTCCAGGTATTATTTTGATCATTGATATCAATATATATGCTTGATTCGTGTAGACACTCAAAATTTTCTGTACACCTGTTACTAACATTGCAGGAGAATAGATTCGTCTTTCAAGAGGGAACCCTAGAAGACAGTTCATATCCATTTTGGATACTACCCGAAGTTCAACATCAACCCCGGAACACACCGGGAGTAACAAATCCAACCACAGAGATAACCCCGAGACGTGTAGATCTAATACCGGAACACACACCGGAGAAGACCGATTAATCTCGGAAATAACCCCGAGGTATCCAGTCTCAGTCACAATCAGGGGAATAGCCACCAACCTTGGTGATCACCCCAAGGAGTGCAGTTTCAGCGATAACCCCAAAAATGCTTGTTTCAAATGCAACCAGCTTCAATCTCGGCGCTCACAATGACATACTCAGTACCAACTCGGAGATAACACCGAGAGGACAGGCACACCTCAGAGATGACACTGAGGACCTTCAACAATTCGGCGGTCAATCTGGTGAAGCCTCGAGCAAATTCGCTATCGGCCCCGAAAAGCGATAATAACCGGTGAGGGGCAACATCGTCATCTCGCCAACACGATTCCACGCCACGTCATCTTAACATTTCATACACACATCTCTACACAACGATGTCCCACTAGAATCAAGGAGAACCAATCTCGAGTGACTATTGTGCGGGGTAAAGGATAGAATTTGAAACTTGAAGACCGGAGGGCATCGTCCAATCTTCAATGACTTTGTACAAACTCTAATCCCATGCCATTGTACAACTCTCGACAACGGCGGTTCGAAATAGGTCCTGTATACCTCAATCGGATGCCTGGATTGCACTTTTGAAAGTTTGAGCGGACATTACAGTGCCCGAGTGCATGAACTACGAGACAACCCAAAGCGAAAAACCCGGGGCAACCCGGGTAGCCTCTAGTACACCTGCAGCTGAGTCGCACCTGTTGGGTAAATTCTAGTTACGCACAACACGCAAGTATACGTGGTCAACAAGTACTAAAGAATAAGTAAAGTATCGTTCCCACAGAAAATTAACTAACAAAGTTCACTAAGCATTAACCCATAACCATCTTAGTCTTATTGAAACGAAAGATATTATATTTTATATTTAAACTACGAAATTAAATAAACCTAACAATTCCTAGAGTGAGACTAGATAATGAAGACCTTAGATTACAATTTCATCTATTGACTCATTCAAATCCACACACTTCATATTAAGCCAAACTAATTGTACCGGATTGTTAGTCGAGAACACAAAAGTAAAGTATAGCCATCTCTCAATGTACCATACCCATATCACGTATAATCCATAATTCATAGAACACACGTGAACACCCACATTACCTAAACCACTATATGTCTATGTGATTTACAAATAATTAGGGTTTAATCCCAAATTCTCAATTGACTACAAATGGTGCTTCAGTATATGTTTATCCTAAGCACAAATCATACATCCCAACACAATGTAGAATATATAATCATAAGCTATTAAGATCAGATCCAAACCCATACTTCATCTTTCAAGTTCAAGTTCATATGGGTTATCACAGTAATTGATGGCCAATCAACTAAGCAAATAAGCATGAATCTTAATAGACAATCCCATAGCAGTCAATAAGGTTAACAATGAAATATATCAGATTAAACTAAGCAATAGAATCCATTGCAATCCTAAAATAAAGTTTAACTCGTCATAGAATCAAAATCCATAATCCATAATTGATTATACATTGAGAAATAAAGATAGAAGTAGAGAGAAGTTAAGGAATTAGGAATGCAAATCTGAGATTCTCCTGTTGCTCCAATTCTGAATTTCCAATGCTCTTCGATTGCTTCAATCTTCAACTCTAATCTAATCTAGTGTTCTAATCTAATCTAAAAAGAAAGAAAAGAAAAGAAATAATAATAGCTTGAGCCCCCAAGGGGTGGAATCTCTCTTACATAATGAAAATACGTCTAATATATAAGTCCTAATTGAATCCCTTTCTCAGTTACGCTTCAAATAAAATAAAGTCACGGTGGCTTGATCGCGTCGTCCTTGTGGCAAGGCTGCTCCCTTAGTAATTCTCGCAATGGTATGCGACTTGCGATGTACCTTATGCCGTCCGGTGGGTGGGTGGTCGCATACAAGCGCCATGTCTTGGCTTCAGATAGCCACGCGCCCACATGACTCACAAATCAGAGATTCGGTTCGATTCTACAATATTGATGTTGCTGTCGCTTTGTCCTGCTGCTCATTCCTTCTATGCTTGGTCTCCTTGTTCCATTATACCTTTATCCCATACATATCCCCGCTTGTGCCTCGCCTTCACACATTCATTAGCCTCGTACCCTCTAATACCACCAAATTAGGCTAATTTCTGCACTTATTCACCAAAAGGAGTTTTAAGTATATGCAATGCAAAATAACATGAAATACAACTAAAAACACACTAAAATATACTTGAGATGGACCTAGTTCGCGTGAATTGGTATTCAATAAGTAGGTATAAATACCACTTATCAAATAACCCCCAAACTTGAACTATTACTTGCCTCAAGCAATGCAATATAATGCAATCTACATGTTATGCAAGCTACACTACTATGCAAATGAATCCCACATTCTCAGTCATGTTAAGAATTCCAATAAGATATGCTTTAGAGAAATATCAAGATCCAAGAATAAAGCATCAAACTAAGCTAAAGGTATAATGACATACAATCAGATAATCCTAATATGATATAAAGATGTTGTGTGTGTGATGTGTTCACAGATAAGCTTGACAAAGGTTAAGATACCACATGCTTTATTGCTTCAGGCAGAAAATTGAAGTTTAAATCAGGAACTGCATATACTAATGAGACATCAACTAGTCCAACACATCAATACAAAGTACAGTTCAACAATGGGTTTATTCTGCTTTATTTTTACTCACGAGTGCGATTTTTGCACTTTCCCGCGGTGATTATTGAATTTTTTTTCTTTTTTCTTTTTTATATATATATATATATATTTTCCATAACTGTGCAATGTCTCATTCCATTATGCTAACAGTGCTACCCCTTAGCAAGCTTTCAACCAACGACTCCCAGACCATTGAGATCTTAGGGCGCTAGGTGTAAAGACAATCCCCTCGGGCGTACTTACTCAAGTAACAAAGGCCCCGAAACAAGACTAGCCACGGTAATTATTCAAAAAAAATCATTTTTTTTCTCTTTTTTTTTTATAAAGCAAGCATACTCATGCGTTCCCAAAACTTAAGTTTAAGTGTCTTCATAGTCATTACTCACTTCCTACACAATTGAATGGTTGTAATTTGTTAAATGCCTCGTTAATTGTTTTTTTCTTGTTTCTTAAAATTTGGATGACTGGTAACTGTTAATTAGTTAATTGATAAAGTAGTATTATTGATTGTTATTGTTGTCAAGTTTAGGGAGTAAATCTCGAATCGAGCCTAAATTAGTCAAGCTTAAGTCTAGTAATGCTAAGTGAAGCTCAACTCATTCATGTAAACTAAAAAATAGCTCGTTTATGCTTGGCTCGCTAAATGGACATTAGTTAGTTGAGTTTAAATAAGTTGAATCGAGTTTGCAAACAACTCGGGTTGATTACAGCCTAATCAGAACGTATATTCAGCAACCTAACCTTATGAAAAGGCAGATGAAGAATGTGTTTCTGTGTCCTTTAGTTTTAGATGTATTATATTGTCATGTGGGGAGAAGTTTGTGATTTATTCATGATTGGTGTACATGAACATGAATATCAATTAACAGAAAATGCTTGCCATGTTCCAATAGAATGATAAAGAATGGAACAACAGAAGAATTTCACCAAGTATAGGGTAGCCCGCGTATACAGGTTATTCCAACAGAATAATAAAGAATGGAATAACATAAGTTCTCTTCATGAAGACGAAAGAAAGAAATAATACTCCCTACCTTGGAAAAACTGAATACTGGAATAGTGAGGTAGCAGATTTCTCTTTTTCTTTCTCTCTATAATAATCGATCTAAAGCTTTTGTGAATTGGTGAGAAATGAAGGAAGAATGAGCTTCTATTTATAAGAAAATATAGTTTCGATAATTGCACGTTTTGGGGCTCGAAAAATTACAGTACAAAACCTCCAACTTTTCTTTCATTTTTAATTTAGTCCTGCAAGTATAATCAATCTTGCACTAACTCCCCTGATAGTAAATAATGTGAATCAATAGTTCAATTATGTGAATCAATAGTATAATCATAGGAAAAATACGAATTACAGTATAGTACCTCCATCTATACCTCAATTTTTAACTTAGTCATGCAAGTATTATCAATCTTGCACCAACTCCCCTAATAGTAAATAATGTGATTCAATAGTACACATATGTGAATAAATAGTTATATAAGCATGTGAATTAGTAGCAATTAATTGCTCATTTATCCGATAAATTACCCGATTTATCAATATAACCCCTAGACATCAATTATCATCAGAATAAATGTCGATTTTCAATAACACAAATAATTCCAACACAATGAAACCATTTTTATCAAAAATATAAATTTTGAAATTTCGAAGTATGACTTTCCCCAAAAAAGTCAACTGTTGACTTTTTGACCAAATAGTGAATCCCGAAAATTTTTATGTTTATAGACTATTTTTACTAATTTCGTCATTCCGGACTCAAATATCGCGTCCGCGTCTCCAAGTTCAACTCCGAACAACATTTATCATTAATATTATAACTCACAATATTTATCAACCAGGTCGTTCCTAGGAAAGAGGGGGCTTTCCAATAAGGATTTCTCCCTATTGGCGTACAATTAGGTGACCAAACCTCTCCTTGACAGAACTTCTAGACATTATAAATATTGCAATTTATAATACGAATAGCTTTGTCGTCTCAAGTATTGATTTAATAAAAAAATCATTTTATGCAGATGATACTATTACAATAATTGAATAAATAATATGATAGATATGATGCAGCAATTACTGTAGCAATAATTGAGTATAACTGAGTGACTTCTCATGTAAGCATCAATAATCAGTACTGTGTGCTACTATACAACCACGCGTATTACTGTACTTTTAACACCGGGTGTTTCAACAGTTAACGGTAAAACTTCCGCCGTTATTTTCATAAAGTATTTTTGTCGTTTTCTCAATCCGACAATAATTCCGTTGTGGGGGTCCACCAATGATTGTGCCGTTGTACGAATATTCCCTGTTAATATGAATATTCCCCGACCAATAGAATATTATATAACAACGTGCGTACTTTGCAAAATTTGTAAATATTACCCACAACTATAACATTATATCAAATCCACACCATAATATTCAAAAATATATTTCGAGAAAATTTAATTTTTATTCAAAAAGTTGGGGTCTTACATTAGTCATCTTGCCTAATAAACAAGACTCGCATTTCTCATATGATTCAAAATCAAATGAATCCTCTTTATGGAGTTTGGATATGCGTTTCTCATTTATATGGCCTAAACGACAGTTCCAGAGATATGTCAGATTTGAATCATTTGATTTAAATCGTTTTGTATTTATATTATAGATAGGCATTTCTAAATCAAGAATATAGAGACCGTTAAACAATTGTGCAACACCATAACAAATATCATTTAAGTAAAACAAACAACGATTGTTCTTTATTATAAATGAAAAACCTTTCTTGTCCAAACAAGAAACAGAAATAATGTTTTTGCTTATAACAGGCACAAAATAACAATCTTCTAATTCTAAAACTAGCCCAGTGGGCAAAGATAAATGACAAGTTCCTACGGCCAGTGCAACAACTTTTGCTCCTTTCCCAACTCATAGGTCAACCTCTCCTTTCGCCAAAGTCCTACTCCTTCGGAGTCCCTAAACATTAACACAAATGTGAGAACCACATCCAGTTTCCAATACCCATGATGTAGAAGTAGATAAGTTGACTTCTATAACATATATACCTGAATCAGAAGTTGTACTTCCTTTCCTTTTCTTCACTTCTTCAAAATAAGCATGACAATTCCTCTTCCTGTGTTTAGGTTTTCCACAGAAGTGATAATTACCTTCTTTAGCCACCCCACGTTTAGGTTTTAAAGCCTGTTTGGTTTTGGAATTGGGTTTGGCAAAAGATTTAGATCATATCTTCTTCTTACCTTTCCAATTTCCCTTAGCATTCACCTTTTGCACCATCATTATGGGAGTGGGTCTTGCCTTTTTCATGTTGTTATTGGTAGTTCTTAACATGCTCAACAACTCAGTGAGGGGTTTCTCAATTTCATTCATAAGATAGTTCATAACAAATTGAGAGTAGTTGTTGTTCAAAGATTGCAAAACAAGATCAGTTTGGGCTTCCGGAGTGATTGGAAAACCTAACCTATCAAGGTACTCAATATACCAAATCATTTTCAGCACATGTGGACCAACTGGATCACGTTCACCCATTTTGCAGTGATACCTTGCTTGTATCATACCTCTCCTGTCGAGCAAGCCCTTCGAACAATTTCTTGAGATGCTCGATCATCTCATAAGCATCCATTAACTCATGTTTCTTCTAAAGCTCAACGTTCATGGTTGCTAGCATGACACAACTTACGTCTAGAGCATCATCTTGATGCTTCTTGTAAGCATTATGCTCCGCACGTGGTGCAGTGATAGCTGGTGCTGCAAAAATGGGCCCATCAAGGACATATAGCTTGCGCTCTTGTTTTAAGACAATCCTCAAGTTCCTATGCCAGTCAAAGAAATTAATTCCACTCAGCTTGTCCTTCTCAATGACTGATCGTAATGAAAGACTATTTGTGTTGTTGTTGTTTGCCATTGATATCTATAATTTATAAGTGCAAAAATAATAAGTCAAATTACAGAGTTGATATTATGTAATTGATAATAGTACATTCAAAATATACCTCCCACTATTTTATTCAAATTAATAGCCCTCACCATTAATTTGGAAAGCATTTTCTATTAAACCTTTCTAGTGAGCCAAGATCCAAATTTCATTATGCCTTAAGTTAACTTTGGCTAATCTCTTAAAACACAATTATTTAGGTAGACAACCCCTTATCAATTATATCATATATAACTCCTGGATAGTTAGGTAAACAACATTTGTTTCTAGTCCATCTAATGGTACCTGCCAAACTCAATGCCTCTATGTCCACAATCCTATTGAGATAACTTAGTTAAGTTGGGCCCAATGTTTTTAATAGTTTGGATATCACAATTATCCTATCGCATCTTACCTAGATAAATAGGGTACTTTGCTTTGGCAAACCTACATCTATTGATCAAGGTCTTGATGAGTGTTATTAATTGGAAGGCATCTGATTTAGACTTAATATTTTATTGAGGGATTTTATAAATTAATTTAGATCTCACCAATTTTAATCTTATTAAGCATGCACATTATTTATCATATCATATCACATACAAGCATAAATAAAGTGCGAAATTAAATGTGTCACAGTTATGGCCCAATCCACTGTCAATATTTTCAAGCTAATGAAAGATTGAAGGTCAATCTAAGGTGGTAAAACATCTTAAAATAAATAGCTTCCTTGGATCTTCCTCAAGCATGTGCCTCCTCTCCATTATCAACTTTCCATCGTGTTCTCCATCTTGACATCTTCATCGATTACAGATTATTACATGACATAAAGAAACCTCGAGTACATTCGAGGGGATTTAGATGAGAAGAGAATATTACATTAGAATTTATAGAAAGGCACGACATGCAAGCCGTATTTCAAAACCAAAAATCACTAACCTATGGGTCAAAAGTCCATAACTGTGCACCATGCATATCACAATAAGCACATAACAATTTATGTATAATTAGAGGAAACTATATATAACATATAGGGGACACGACCATCGTCTATGCCTTCTGACGGGGGGGTCCAAGGGGGGTCTCCCCTGGCAAGTGGTGGTCGGCTCATCGATCATCCGACGGGTGGTCTCGTTGGACCGGTCGAGTGGTGGTCGGGGCGGCGCCAGAAAAAAATTTTTGAACTACAATCTGTATTGCAGAATTTTTCCATACGAATCTCTGAAACAGTTTCAGAATCATATATTTAATCCACCAAAATAGTCATAATAACAATACACCCGGTACATATCATATATGTCCAGTTTCAATTAATCATATTAAACTGAATTTGCATACTTCTAATCCAATTAGAACATAAGTTGTATACTGTTATTACGCCATATAAGATATAATTAACAAAACATCATATACATGCATATCTATTACTGATATTCATAATACCAAAATATGTCGATTACAGAATATCATATACTCAATTAACAGAACATCATATACATGTATATCTATTACTGATATTCATAATACCAGAATATGTCGATTACAAAATATCATATACTCAATTAACAGCTCAGTAAAATTGTATCATCATATATCATATATATCGAAAACAATATAATAAATTTCAGACCGGTAAAATTATATCATCACATATCATATATATCAAAAACAATTAAACACGTTATCTGAATTAATCATTTTGCAAGTAGCCCTGATACCACTGTTGGGTTTCGGCATAGAAACGCAGCGAAAATAAACCAATTAAAGGCAATTTCGAAACCCTAAAAAAGGATCCATGAAAAAAATTCAATTAATTCAGAGGTTAGAAATTACACCGATTGTTAAAGCTAGAATCGATGCTATTGAATCTCCAACGCATAATTCAAAATCTGATTGCATCTCTACAGTATCCACATGAGCGCCCACACGAATCATCCTACGATCTGTAGAAGAAGGAAACGCGGTACTAGTCACCAAGGATGAGGATTTTCTGAAACTATTTTCTCTCTAGTCTCTCTCTAAGAGCGGCTAGGGGTTTGGTTAATGAATAATACCTAAAATGGCTGCAACATATTATATATATAGCGATTAAAAGGAATTATTCAAAATCTAATTTAATAAAATCCAAATTTATATATATATATATATATATATATATATATATCTTAATTAAGTCTTACTTAATTAATATACCTATATATATAAATTATCCTATTAATTTAAATTCATAATTTAAATACTATCAATCATATTGACATATTTAAATCTTTATAATTTAAATTAATTCCCTTTTTTAACTACGTTTCTATGTGTGTGACTTATAGGTTATTATTACGTTGGCAATAATTTGAAAATCATATTATAAAATTATACACAGTGAGCGGCATCTAGTAATGCATCACTGCTACCCAAGTAATAATAAGATCGATGATTCGATGCAACCTTTTAGTGACCAATGTTTCAATGTAATTTAATCCTTTTAACATTAATATCCTAGATTAAACTCGAGTCATGGAATGTGTCATACTCTTCATAATTTAATTTGAGTGTTTCTTGATCAATGAGTAGACTATATGAAGCAAATCATTATTTGAGCATGGCCATGCATTTCATAGTCCTACTCAATCAAGAGGCATATGGATATCACCCCTAATATATAGGATGGTTAAATTCCATCTAGATCACTCATATTCCTCACACGATTCATGATGTACCCAATAATCACCTTTATAGTCTACCCTATTAAATGTGATATTTGATGATATCAAAGTACATAAATTCCCGTGTAGAAATATAGTGATTTCAGGTCGGAGGACCATTACATCATTGTCACTATGAGAATTGCTAATGACACTTCGCATAATGCTCCACATAAAATTCTCATGGTGGTCCATCCGATTACATCGTTTCTAACATGTACCTATGCATTGACTTAATATCTCATATATTTATGACCAATGAGATTTGGTCATCAGTCAATCCACATACTAGTCTTAATGAATCATTGTTGTCCCATCAACAATGATACTCGACTAGGGACATTTAAGAACAATGATACTAATCGTAAATATATAATCTCATGTTCAAGTCACATACTTGAAACTATATAATTTGTATCAATATTCTAAGGATTTTTTTATTATGTTAACATTTATATAACGCAGTAAATAAAACTATAATAAAATCATTCATTTATTCAATCAAATATAATATCAAAACGTTAAGCAATTATATCAAATAATTGGCCTCTAGGGCATAAACTCTAAGAAGGAGAATTCGGTATCTCCAAGAGAGAAGAGAAGATAATATTTTGATCTTCATACACCCAAGATCAATCTCATATTTTAAGAGGAGAAGATTTTGGTTAAAGGTATAAACCCCTTTTGTTTATGTAATTTTTGATTATTCTAAATCAAACCTTGAATCTATGTTTCTAAACTCAAAAACTATGAAAATATATGTTTATGAGTGTTTATTGTTTAGATATACCCATATTGGGTGTTAATTTGTTTGGAAATCAAAAGTAAAGAAAAGTAATTTTTTAGTTTATAAACCATAAAATTTCTATGTACTTTGGATTTTCACCGTTTTTGATCTACACCTTCTTTTTGCGATCCATCAAAAAGAGGTGCTAGATATGTAAGTTAACTACTAAACCCAAGTGTTAGCACTCAAAAATGTTGTGTACACAATCCGTAGTGACTGTTTTAGCCAAAACATTTTTGTGTCTAGAGAGAAAAGAAGATTATTTTTGGACAGTCAATGGTAGGGGTAGTTTTGTCATTTTTTGGACATTCTAAAAATTCTGGAAACTTTTGGGAGGATACTATGATAAGTATTCTAACATTTTCAAGTGGAATCACTGAAAAAAAAGTTGTAGATTTCCGTTTGGACCATTTTTAGCAAAGTACGAAAAACTTATTTTTCCAAAATAACAACTGTCCAAGATTTTGTAAGGGCTATTTCGGCAACTTAAATTGTGAAATAAATTTCGGCCTTTTGGGACATGAAAATATATGGTATAAAGTACCTCCTGTCCAAAAATGAGCTCATTCCGACTTAAAATGACCAAGTTATGACCATTTCCATTTCTGTGATTTTCCAACAAAAACGGTTATAACCAGAGTTCTATAACTCCGATGGCAACAAAATTTAAACTGGAGGCTCACGTTAACACGTATAAGATTGTGTCAAGATATGAGAATTTCTGGAGTTGAGAATGATAGGTCTAAATTCTTAAGTTACACACTAAAAATAATTTCTGAAAGATACTAAAGGAAGTTGGAAAATTATGGAAAAATGTTTTGTGTATGAAATATATGTATATATGTTTGGACAAAGGATTGAAAAATAATAAATTGATTTGGTGTTTTCGTGAAAAGGATATAGAATCCAGCTTGCAGGATTGAATAATTTATGAATCCAGTTTGCTGGATTGAAGGATAATGAATCCAGTTTGCTGGATTGAAAAGCAGTTTATTGAATTGAAAATATGTTGAATCCAACTTGTTGGATTGCAATCTAGTTGCTAGATTTGGAATCCAGTTTGTTGGATTGTAGTTTAGTTTGCTGGATTAGCCATCTAGATGCTAGATTTGGAATCCAGGTTGTTGGATTTGGAATCCTGTTTGCTGGATTGGCAATTTGGTTTCTAGATTTAGAATCCAAGTTGCTAGATTAGTATTTGACTTATTAGATATTAAAGAATAACTTCTGAAATAAAAAATCGAGTGTTACATCATAATGGATATGATATAGTGATTAAAGAATTATCAAAAGATGATAATAATGTTAATGTTGTAAGGTGTTATCTAATATTTAATTATGTGATTAAGTGTTAGATAATAGATTGATAAAGTAATTGTATTATGATACAAAGTATGATATACTGATTGAAAGACCAATCTTATTAATGATAGGTCTTACAAAAGAAGTTAACTTAAATTGCGTAGCAGTAGTCAACGAATCAGACAAGTTTCCTAACTCAACCTTGAGTTATAATTTTTAAATATTATGGTGGTTAATTATTGTTGATTAGACCATGTCTGAGAATTATTGTTGATTATTCGAAGTTAGTGCATGTTTATTAATTCAAATTGAATTAGTGATTCTGATAATATACTTGGAGAATATCTGTGTTGTTGGATACTTACATTTGTAGAAGCTATTATTGATAGTACAGATAATTCATGTCTATTATTAAATTGTGCTGAGAAATATCTTAGCTAATTATTCTGGTTAGACAAACATTTGTTAGAACTTGATAGGTTTGAGAAGAGAATTCAATTATTATTGACAGATTGATGCCAATTATTTTGGCTAGATCGAGAAGTGATTAGAAATTGAAATCATAATATTTCATTGTTATAAGTCACACTTTGATTATAAGACTGAGAAGAACAACCTTTTATACAAAGCGGAACATTTTTGGTCGTATTTTCGGCCTTTGCGCGCGTGTAAGTATTATGCATAATATAGGGTACAAGGAGTTGGCCGCTCTAAGTACTTGCATAGGGGTATAATTTAATATATATAGTTATCTGATACACTTGGGTATATCAAAGTCAAATCTTTGATAGTTACTCGAGAAGAGAAGTTCAAGATCCAATGGATCACTCAACATAAATTTGGAAAACATTCCACTTTGTTATTGTGTAGAATTGATTCTTGATTATTCATTAGAATATCATAGAAACTTTGAAAGCGTTGTACTATTTCATTATCAGATTATTGCGTTGCATAGAATGTGAGAAGACTTGTTAGTAATTAACGAATTGTTCAACTATTTCAAAGTTCATCGAAATTTGGTGTTATTCTATCAAAATAGATAATCTATTATTCTCGATTCTTATACATTCATTGTATGTCTTAACTTGCGGGGAAAATTTGGTGCTCACCCTTACTAAATAAAATATTTCAGCTAGGAACGAAGAGGCCATCGGGTCTAAGAAGAACAAAGGTAAAGGCATAGTGCTGGAGTAGTTATATGATGAACATTATTATTATGTTGTATTTTGTAAACCCTTTTTGTATATCTAAAGGGTAAGTTTGTATGTTAAGGTTAGATAACCTGGGACGAATGTATTAACAACATCTGTTAAGGATATATCTATTGCTATTTATATATGATTGGGTAGTTAGATGTTATTATATTGTGGATCGTGAGCACCAAACTCGGGGGTCAAGTAACCCGGATTTGGGGGGCGTCACAACAGTAGTACACGGTTTTCCTCAGTAGCACACGGTATTAAACAGTGATTCATATTATTAATTCTTATGTAAGAAGTCACTATGTATTTCATTCAATAATTGTCACAATAGTTATTATACAGTGATTCATATTATTGATTCTGAATTACGTAAGAAATCACTCAGTATTTTATTCAAGAATTGTCACAGTAGTTATTGTACAGTAAGTCATATTATTTGATATGATATAATTAAACCAGTTGGCAGTATTGTGAGTATATATAAATAATTATGAATAATGGTTCAAAGATTGAAAAGGGTGTTGATTAAAGATAAGTATGATATACAGATGTTTGTTCAATTATTATTTTTTTACAAAAGTAAGTTTGGCAGGACTTGCCGACACTCTACTTTTCCTAAAGTAGTATGGACTACAACTCTATTATTGAATACATTTTGTTAAAAAGTGTACAAGTGGGTTTAATTTTCTCAGTGGGACCATAAATTCCACTACCATTATTTTATGCAGCTTATTTGGTTATTTTGTCAAAGCGTGTGTGCTAATTGTTTCCTTAGATTTCAGTATAAATAGGTTACTCTGGTTGAGCAACTAAAGACATATCATCACTACACTAAAAAAAATTATTTTACTACAATATTGTGAGTATTTTTGTTGAGTGTAAAGTTACTCCAAGTGTAGATAAGGAATGCAAGCATTGTTTAAGTTGATTAATTTCACAGAAAGCAGAATCAAGTCACGTGCTAAGGTAAGGGATACCATTTTTATGGTAAAGGGATATCATTTCCTTTCATACTCCATATTATGGTAATATATTATTATTCGTTTCTTCAGCTTATATATCATTAAATGGTAAAAAAATCCTGAAATGATTATAATATCCTTAATAGTTTGTGTTTCATTTAATATCTTGACCTAGATCTTTTTATTCAGTCTTAAGTTATTATTTTTGAGTCAAGAACTTTACATTACTTGAACTTTATATTCTATCAGGAATTCTAATCGATTTTTTGGATATCATAATGGCAATTTGGACTCTGGATAATTAAGTTGAAAATCACTAAGATTTATTTTATCTTATTATTCTGATTATTTCTGTCCATTCATTATATATATCATTGTCATCATCCTCATGCTTATATATGGTGAAAGTCATCTTTGATTCGTAATGCAAAGATGGACTATTGATTATTGGTTTTACAGTTGTATATCTTTGGCCCGTCATCGCAAAGATGGAGTGGTGATTATTGGTTTTACAGTTGTATATCTTTGTCCCGTAGTGAAAAGATGGACAGTTGATTATTGGTTTTACATGTATATATCTTTGGCCCATGGTGCAAAGATGGACCGTTGGTTATTTGTTTTATAGGTGTATGTCTTTGGCCCGTAGTGCAAAGATGGACTATTGATTATTGGTTTTATAGTTGTATATTTTTGGCCCATAGTGCATAGATGAATTTAATGGCATAATTATAAACATGAACTGTGAATTGGTATAACCATGATCTTTGGAGAGATCGTTTCTTATTTTGGGCCGAAGCACTTTATAAAGCACAGGCTAGTAAAAGAGGACATCAGACCTGTAACAAGAAGTCGAATCTGTTTTTTGCTATCATCCTGCCCGCTATTCCTTACATAACTGGAATAGAGTAAGGGCTGCCCTTTTCTTTAGTAGCTTGCTTTAGTCGCTAGGTAATTGCATTCCCGGATCACTATTCCTGATGTTAGGAGGGCCGAGCCTCGACCCTACTCTTTTTGATCCAGCTATCCGATATGCAATTCCCAAGGACTTACCCGCGGGAATACGATCACGGGTGGAAAAAGTCTCAGTTGTTGATGTTGGACATCCGGGACATGTTGGAGAAAGACAAGCTAAAAAGCATTCCATTACTACCAACCCAAAGAAATACAACCTCTCTGAGATATATGGTTTATGCCGGAAAGGTACGAAGTTGGACTAATTTGGAAACATTGGGCAATTTACTTTAAATAAAAGGAAGGAAGCTTGATAGGACACAAAGTGATTAATAGGGTGAGAAGTCAAATATCTCTTTTCTTTCCTCAAGGCAATAGGTAAATCCAGATCAGAAATAACAGAAGGAGGAATAGAGGACTCGGGGAGCCCATATTCATATTTGAAAGGGGAAGAGCTAACCTAGTGCAGACTGAATCCTTACACCTTTCATCGAATAAAGTAAAGCTACCACTCCTTTTGGGGTCATGAGGTTGATCCTCGGGCCAAACAGAGACCTGTGGGCGATCATCACCTAAAAGTTTGAGTGTAATGACTTCATCTGCTTACTTAAACCTCGGTTTCGCTTCAAAGCCTCTCTCCGAATGAAGAAATCGGAGGGAAACCTTTCTTCTCTCTTCATCATTGAATCTAACCTCATTTCTGGCACTGAGAACTCTTGGTGTGTTGATTATGGGGCTTCGGTCCATGTGTTTCAGGTAAAGACATGTGCTGAAAGTTCACTTTGTCTTGGGTACAACGAAGAACTGTTGATTGGTGTTACATGAATAAAAAATTGATGATGGACTTTTAATTTGGTTAAGATATTAGACATTATATTCTACTTGACTCTTCTAATGGATTGTTGATTCCGCTGCAATTATGGTTGAAAACTTTTATCATCTACCATATGTTTGAAATATCTGATTTATTACTTATAAAGACTATTGATAATTTAATTATCTTAAGTCATGATATTCTTTACTGGGATATTTTTTCTCACCCTTTTGCTTCACAATTCCTTTCAGGTAATAAAAGTGTAGCTGGGACTAGCAGAGAGAACATGGGTATAAAGTGGTGTTTTGAATTAGTCGCAATCCTAATCAAGTTATGAAATGGTGTGG
This sequence comes from Panax ginseng, assembly GCA_020205605.1. Lineage (NCBI taxonomy): Eukaryota > Viridiplantae > Streptophyta > Magnoliopsida > Apiales > Araliaceae > Panax > Panax ginseng. Next base: position 56,907,859 of record CM035142.1, read on the forward strand.
CATAATAATTGTATTGAGAACTTAAAATGTGTGTGACATATTTTATACATCATTTAATAGTTAATTTTGGTGAACCAAATAGGGGGATGCGAACTCGAATTTGAAAGCGTCAAAATGCAATCCATTAGAATAAGGAGGACAAAAATCTTCTCGTGTTCCTTTAGGGACTTGAAATATTTGTTGCTGTATTTTATATTGCATTGTAATAATTTAAGTATGAATATTGTCGTATTATATACGTTACAGTATTTGTATTGAAACTCATAGTATATGTGTCGTCGTATTTTACATGACAATTAATAATTGTAATAGGAAAGTTTGTGTCAGTAGTTTTGTATTTGGCGACTCAGAATGGGTTGTATGGACCTATTTTGGGGGCGTCACATTTGGTATCAAATATTAGGGTATGATCTCGGGTGGAGATCCGGGATTAGAACTACGAAGGGAGAGGCGAGTAATATCTTTCACTAGTGTGTGTCCTACATAAGCTGAATTTTGTTACTTAATTAGTTGACAAATTATGATATGTCAATTAACCTTTATTTTAAAGTTGTATTGTAGAGTGATATCTGAAATTTAGAATATGAGCAACGGATGAACCATGGTACAGAGGAAATAACCTGAAAGTCAGAATTTAAAATCCTTACCTCTTCGGAATTCCAGGTACGTAAGTAAATTTCGGGGTAGAAATTTTATAAGGTGGGGTGATTTTAAGATCCCGACTTTTATGAAATAAAAGTATAATTTAAATGGATATTAAATAAAAGTATTATTATTCTAAAACTGTAAAATATTAAATTGATAAATGGTTAAATGGACAATTAAATGGATACGTGAGCTAATAAAAGAGGAAGAAAATTAAATTATGTTGGATCGGCCCCAAGGGGCGGCTGAATGTTTGAAAAATGAGGGGGAGAGAGAGAATTATTGGGAGGACAAAAAAATAAAAGTGGAGAAAAAGGAAGAAAAAGAGAATGAAAGAAAAGGAGAGAAGAGGAAATGGATAGCATTTTCTCACCCATTTCAACTCGCGCAGAAATAAGAAAAAATAGAGAGAGAAAAGGAAGAGAAGAAGAAGGAGGAGGAGGAGGAGAAAGAATAAATAAAGAAGAAATTAAGAAAATGTATGTTTAAAAAATCTTTTATTTATTCTTAGATTTAAGTTTTTATGGACTTTATGTAAAGAGTATATATTTATGTATGTATTGGATGATTTAAACTTGCATAAACATGAATCAAATGAGAGAAATTAAATAAAAAACGAAATCTAAAAATTTCAGAAAAGTTAGTTTGCTACCATATTTTTGTAAAATACATAACTATTTGTGTATAATGAGTTAGGAGATGAGCCATATATCAAAAGAAATCCATGGAAGTAAGCTAAACGCAGAAATTAGAATCACTCAAAATTTTCTTGTGAATTTTTGTGAAGACTGTTTTGAATGAAATCGTCAGAATGACTAATAGTCCAAAAATCGCTTTTCTTAAGCTCTATTAAGTGAGTTATAATTTTTAATTCAATAGTTGGGTCGTTATAATTATTATATATTTTATACATATATAAGTTGAGTATATGTCCATAAATTTTGAACCGTTAAAGAGTAACGCATTATGATTTGTTATGAATTTTGTGAGGTATTTGGTTTGGAATTTTTCAAGCGAAATTTTTAGCAACAAACTTTAAGTTTTAAAAATGTATAACTTAATGATTTTAAATCCAACTTGGATGATTTCTGATGCTAAATTGGAGTATTTGAAGTCTAGTTTCTATTAAAATTAATTATATTTTGGTTAATGGTGATAATAATACCATAACAATGATTTGATGTTTTTAAAATAAATTGTCATATATGGATTTCTTTAGTTTTGTTATTCATTTATAAGTTTTGGAATATAATGCGATAAATAAAGAAAACTTGAATGAATAATGAATTAGTAGTTTTTTTATATATTATTCGAGATAAATATGGTTTGGTGTTGATCCCTACTTTTAATAGAATTTAAATTGTTTATAGTAAGGTGTTGATTTGATATAATGCTATAGTTATGGGTGATATGTGCAAATTTTATAAAGTAAGAAAGTTGTCATAAAATATTCGTTTGGTCGGGGAATATTCTTTTTATCGGGGAATATTCAAACGACGGTGCCGAATTAACCAATCATTGGTGGGCTCTATAACAGAATAATTATCGGATAGGGAAAGCGACAGAAATAACCTTTTTAAAAATTGATGGCAAAACTTTTACCGTTAACTATTGAAATACTAGTGATAAAAATACAGTAATACGTGTGATTCTAGAGTAAGGTATTCCTCAGTAGCAAACGGTATTGAACAGTGATTCATATTAATCATTCTTACGTAAGAAGTCACTAAGTATTTCATTCAATAATTGTCACAATAGTTATTGCACAGTGATTTATATTATTGATTCTTAATTACATAAGAAGTAGCTCACTATTTTATTCAATAATTGCCACAGTAGTTATTGCACAGTAACTCATATTATTTGATATGATATAATTAAATTAGTTGGCAGTATTGGGAGTCTATGTTTATAATTGTGAATAATGGTTCAAAGATTGAAAAGGGTGTTGATTAAAGATAAGTATGATATGCATATGTTTGTTCAAATTTTTTTTTTTACAAAAGTAAGTTTGGCAGGACTTACAGACACTCTATTATTAAACAAATTTTAATAAAACGTATACAAGTGGGTTTAATTTTCTCTGTGGGACCATAAATTCAACTACCATTATTTTATACAGCTGATTTAGTTATTTTGTTAAAGCGTGTATGCTAATTGTTTCCTCAATTTTTAGTACAAATAGGTTACTAGTTTGAGCAACTAAAGACACATCATCACTACACTAAAAATATAAAATTCTTTTACTATAATATTGTGAGTATTTCTGTTGAGTGTAAGGTTACTCTAAGTGTAGATAAGGAACGCAAGCATTGTTTAAGTTGATCAATTTCACTGAAAGCAGAATCCAGTCACATGCTAAGGTAAGGGGTGAAGCAATTCAAAGTTGGGAGCAACCTAAATCAGTGACCAAAGTACGTAGCTTTCTGGGCTTAGTTGGTTATTATCAGAGATTCGTGGAAGGATTTTCTCGAATCGCTACTCCATTAACTCAGCTGACTCGGAAAGATACAAAATTCGGTTGGAGCGAGGAATGTGAGAAGAGTTTTTAAGAACTCAAGAGGAGACTCATTTCAGCACCTGTTCTGACAATACCACCTTGTTCGGAGGGATTTGTCATCTACATCGATGCTTCAGACAGAGAGCTAGGATGTGTTCTCATGCAACATGGGAAAGTCATAGCCTATGCCTCGCGATAACTTAAAGAATATGAGCGAAATTATCCTACTCATGATCTATAGTTGGCAGCTGTCGTTTTCGCACTTAAAATTTGGAGGCATTACCTGTATGGGGAGAAAGTGGAGAGCTATACTGATCATAAAAGCCTCAAATATTTCTTCACCCAAAAGGAGATCAACATGCGGCAACAACATTGGCTTGAGTTGTTGAAAGATTATGATCATACAATTCAATACCATCCGGGAAAAGTAAATATGGTAGCCGCGATTGAGTAGAAGATCATATGCGGTCCGAAAGCGATATTGTCAACGCAAAGGCCCATTTTGTATGACTTACAAAGGATGAGGATAGAGATAAAGATTCTAGGGACCCACGTGATGATGGCCAATATACGAGTTGAATCGACTTTAATTGATAAAGTTAAAGTTGATTAAGCTACAGACCTGGAGCTGATGCGTATGAAGAAGAAAGTGCAAGAAGGTGCTATTCTGGAAGCAAGAATCGATGTAGAAGGAATACTTAGAGTCAACTCTAGACTTTATGTTCCTAACGACCCTAATTTAAAGTATAAAATCATGATGGAGGTGCACATCACACCATTTGAAATCCATCATGGGAGTACCAAAATGTATCGTGATCTTCGATATACATTTTGGTGGAGTAATATAAAGAGAGAGATCGTGGAGTTTATCTCGGTGTTTAACTTGTCAACGAGTCAAAGCGGACCATCAAGTGCCAAAAGGTCCATTGCAACCACTTAAAATTTAGTATGGAAGTGGGAGCACATTACCTTGGATTTCGTTACTGGTCTTCCCAAGGTTTCTCAAGGTATAGATGCGATTTGGGTCATTGTCGATAGATTGACCAAATCTGCTCACTTCTTACCTATACGAGAAACTTATTCACTTAAACGTCTTGCTCGTATGTACATAAAAGAGATTGTAAGACTGCATGGTATGCCAGTATCCATAGTTTCTGATTGAGACCCAAGATTCACTACACGATTTTGGGTTAGTTTGCAAAAAACTGGGCACAGATTTACGATTTAGTTCGGCGTATCATCCTCAAACGGATGGGCAGTCGGAGAGGACTATTCAAACTCTTAAAGATATATTAAGACTCTGTGTCCTTGACTTCAAAAAAAGTTGGGACAAGTTCTTACCATTAGTGGAATTTTCCTACAACAACAGTTATCAAGCAAGCATCGGCATGGCTCCATTTGAGGCGTTGTATGGACGCAAGTGTCATTCTCCAGTATATTGGGATGAGGTGGGTGAAGCAACGTTGTTGGGACCAAAGTTGGTACGTATTACTATGGAGAAATTTCAAATGTTCCGGCAACGTATAAAAACCTCACAAGATCGTTAAAAGAGTTATGATGATCTTCATCGGAAGGATGTGGAACTCAATGTTGGAGAGAATGTGTTGTTACGTGTGGCACCATGGAAAGGAGTTACAAGATTTGGAAAGAGAGGAAAACTCAATCCTGGATTCATTGGCCCATTAGAAATCCTTGACCGAGTAGGAATTGTGACATATACACTCGCTTTACCGCCAAGTATGTCTCATGTTCATAACGTTTTTCACATATCTATGTTACGTAAATATGTGGAAGATCCAAATCACATTATTTTGTTAGAATCGAACGATATAGCGGAAGATTTAATGTATGAAGATGTACCTGTTAAAATCTTGGATAAGAAGGTGCATATTCTACGCTCCAAGGTTATACCTCAAGTCAAAGTTTTGTGGAGAAACCACGATGTTGAGGAAATGACCTGGGAGTTAGAATCTGAAATGAAATCAAGGTATTCTCACTTCTTCGACATACTAGGTACGTACCCTAATTTTGAGGACGAAATTTCATAAGAAGGAAAGGTTGTAAGACCCCAATTTTCATAAAAAAAGATTAATTATTCTCGAAATATATTTTTAAATATTATGGTGTGGATTTAATATAATGTTATAAGTTGTGGTTAATATTTACAAATTTTACAAAGTATGCAAGATGTTATAAAATATTCGATTGGTCGGGGAATACTCATTTTAACAGGGAATATTTGTACGACGGCACAATCATTGGTGGACCCCACAAAAGAATTATTATCGGAGTTAGAAAATGACACAAATATCTTTTTATGAAAATAACAGCGAAAGTTTTACAGTTAACTGTTGAAATACCCGATGTTAAAAGTACAGTAATACGTGTGGTTGCATAGTAGCACACGATATTGATTATTGATGCTTATGTGAGAAGTCACTCAGTTATATTCAATTATTGCTACAGTAATTGTTGTATAGTATCTCACGTTATTTGATTCAATTATTGTAAATATTTTATATATTATTAAATCAATAATTGACATAACAAAGTTATTCATATTTTTTTTGCAATATTGACGATGTCTAGAAAGTTCTGTCGAGGAGAGGTTTGGTCACCTAATTGTGCGGCAATAGGGAGAAATCCTTATCGGAAAGCTCCCTTTTTCCTGAGAATGATCTCATTGTTAAATATTGCGAATAATAATAATGATGAATAAATATTGTTAAAAATATTGAGTAGATTTTTATGAAGCATTTGTTGTAAATTTTGTTTATTATTTGGACCCCCCATTTACCCATTTTTCAAAATAATCGGTAGAAAGTTATTCAGTATATATATAATATGGTAGGACCCACCTATGATGGTGTAATGTTGGTGGGAGGGGAACACGTGGGGCCCACGTGAAAGAAAATGAAATGGGGGGGGGGGGAGGAAAGCAGAATGTCACGGGAGGGATATGATTCTATAAGTATATATATATATATATGTATGTATTTAAAGTTTTTGTTTTATTAGAATATTTTATTGCACAGTGCTGCATAGTAAATCAAAAAAAAAATCGAATTTACCAAGGATTCAAATACCGTGAAAGTTTCTCGTGCGGCAAAGTGAGAAAAATTCAAATGGTATCCTTTCTATTCTCCCATAAATAGGATGCTTAGTTGGAATTGAAAATCACACCATAATCAGAGAATTCTTCTTCTATAATATTAATTGAGCGTATTTCTTTCGAGTTTTAGGAAGCTTTGAGCGTAGAAAACAATATAAGTTTTATTCAAGAATATTCCCGCTATACCAGTTGGAATACTCTTCTTTTTAAGGTAAGGGATATTATTTTTGCTCAATATTCGTAAGAAAAAATATTTTCTTCCATACTTTGTAGTATGTAAGTAATAATATTTCATTTCAGATTTCGAATTCTACACTCGTTTTGTTAAAGTTTTGACTTCTATACTCCATGAAATTAGTATAATATACTTGATATTTGCGCTTCATCCAGTATCTTTAAATGGAAATATTATTCTGAGCATTCTTGATAAGTTTTAACTTTTTTATGCTAGAGTACTATTCGCGGGGTACTATCCACGAATTACTATTCATGGGGTATTATTCACCAGGGGTACTATTCATGACAAAAATTGATTTCTTGAATTTTACTCCACAAAGCAGTATCATGTTGATATTTTGGACATTATTGAATTTTGGATAAATTAAATTATAAATCTTTAAAAATTTATCATTTGCTTTCTTTTAATTGAATTATTGTATCATTGTCATCATCCTCATGCTTATATTGTTATGAAAGTCATCTTTGGCCCATAGTGCATAGATGGACTTTGTATGATTATGACCATGGATTATTCGGTATATCATGACCGTAATGTTACAAATGATGTGGTAAATGTTCTCATTGGACCGTAGTGCATTGATGGACAATTGTTGGCATGATCATGATCATTGATGAAAACACAAATATCCTTGATCCGTAGTGCATGGATAATTCGTGGTCGTGATACTAATGAATATCCTTGGCCGTAGTGCAGGGATGATTCGATGATGTGGATTATTTATTAAGCTGAGTCTCAGCGATAAAATTGATGATAAACTTTTGAAATCATAGAAGATAGTAGATATCATGCTCTACTTGACTCTTCTAATTGATTGCTTGTTCCGCTGCAGTTAAACTTGATGTCTATTATATTTTATCAGTTTAACATTGTTGAAGGCTAACGATAATTTATTCTGCATTATCTTAGTCATAATATTTCTTACTGGGCTAATTGAGCTCACCCTTTGCTTTCATTGTTCTCTTCAGGAAATGAGAACATAGCTAGGACTAGTCAGGGAACGGAGTGATGGTCCGAGATGTTGCATTAGTAGTCCTCACTATTATGTGAAATAGTGATATAATAATTGTAATAATATTGAATTTGAGTTTGGATATTGTCTAGAAGACAATATTCGTGTTAAAACTCCCAACTTATGTTTTGTCGTACTTTACACGACAGTTGTATAATTAAGTTGTATTTGATTTCTGTACCATATATTTGGCGACTCAGAATGGGTGATGTTATGCTATTTTGGGGGCGTCACAAAGACTAGCTCTTACTTTCTCTCAAAGTATTTGTTCCAAGTGTTGGGTGATTTGAACAAGCAAGAAAATGACCAACAATTTCTCATATTTATAGGCTTTCGAAGTGATGGAAAAAGGGTCCATTACTTCACCTCCTTACTATTCCTACCTCATCAACCAAACTTCCTAAGGAACCTATCCCACCTCTTTATTTGGCCAGCCATGACTCACCATGGGGGGCCCACATGGGTTGTCCCATTGGTTTTTCTCACCCGATGACCCATCGGTTCGATCCGCAGGTCCGGTTCTTAGTTCGGGATTAGGTTTAATTAACTTTGGGCCTAACGTTGGCTTTCATTACTTAGCTTTGGGCCTTAACAATAATTCACTTGGGCTTGCCCAATACATGAGCAAATCAAATTAGTCCATTACAAATGGCTTAAGCTTTCAACGTATAATCCTCGTATTCTTCTCGTATACTAGTTCGTATAATCATTCATCATATACGTTATATTATCTTTCATATATACTTGCATAATACATCGTATCATACTCATATTCATTACCTCGTATAATAACTTTTTTATTACACGATCATCATTATTCAAATTCTTTACTTTCCTTAACATTCTCGAATTTAGTACGCAGGCGAAAAACTATGTTTGTCATAACGGAATTATTATTACATAATCCATCCTTCCTTATCATTCCATTGTTACGTATTTCTCGGAAGTTCAAAAATAATTCCCGAGTAGAAATGGATGAATAGTGTTTTTTGGAGAATTTCTCGAAAAGCTTTTATTTTCGTCTTGGAAATTCAAACACCTTAATTCTATCACGTAGCCAGAATACTACAACATTATTCCACTTTTAGGTTATAGAATAACATTCATCTTGCTTACTCATTACAAATAACATATATTATAAATTTATTCATTATTTATTCAAATAAAATTATTTTACAATTGATCCAATTTTCTCTGTTGTTACATTCTTCTCCCCTTATAAGGATTCTGTATCCAGAATCTCGCCATAAATTAATCAAATAACTGAGAGTAATTTTTTTTCATCTTTTCTTTAAGTTCCCACGTTGCTTCTTCGGCATCGTGGTTTCTCCATACTACCTTCACTGAAGGTATAACTTTAATCCTCAGTACTTGCTCTTTTCTATCAACGATTTGAACAAGCATTTCCTCGTATGTCAAATCTTTCTCCACATGAATAGGCTCATACTCTATTACGTGCTTATAATCTGGTTTATAAGGACGTAACACTGATACATGAAATATGTTGTGTATACGTTCTAAGTCTGGAGGTAATACTACCATGTAAGATACCTCTCCTACCCTTTTTAATATCTCAAAAGGTCTTATAAACCTTGGACTTAATTTTCCCTTCTTCCCAAAATGTATCTTTCCTTTCCAGGGAGATACCTTTAGAAATACATACGAGCCTACTTCAAACTCCATTCTCATTCGATGAGCATCTGGATACTTTTTTCTGTATGTCTTGAGCTGCTACCAGTCGCAGTCGTATCAACTTAACTATATCAGTTGTTTGTTGTACCAATTCAGGTCCTAGCATTCGGCGTTCTCCTACTTCATCCCAACATAATATTGTTCTGCATTTCTTTCCATATAAAGCTTCGTAAGGCGGCATGCCTATACTTGCATAAAAACTGTTGTTATATGAAAACTCTACTAGTGGTAGATGATCATCCCAACTACCTTTGATATCCAAAACGCAAGATCTCAGCATATCTTCTAACGTTTGAATTGTTCTTTTCGCTTCCATTTATCTGCTCATTGATGAGAAGTTGTACTTAACTTCAATCTGTGCTCCCATCTGTTTTTGCAGACTTCTCCAGAAATTTGATGTGAATCGTGGATCACGACCGACACTATCAAAACTAGTACCCCATGTCTTGAAATATTTTTCTTAACATAGAGTTTAGCTAACTTATCTAAGTTAAACATAACTCTTATTGGAAAAAAGTGAGCCAACTTCTTTAACCGGTCCACTATTACCCAAATAACGTCATACTTTTTTTGTGTAGTTGGAAGCCCCACCACAAAGTCCATCGTGATATGCTCTCACTTCCATTCTGGAATATCTAATGACTGTAACAAGCCACTTGGTCATTGATGTTTGGCCTTAACTTTTTGACAAGTTAAACACCTACTTACATATTCTGCTATCTTCCTCTTCATGTTTGGCCACCAAAAATTCTGTCAAAGGTTTTGATACATCTTAGTACTACCAGGATGAATCGAGTACCTTGAACTATAAGCCTCTTGTAATACTTCTTCCTTTAATTCTGTTTCACTAGGAACCCAAATTCTTCCTTCAAATCTTAATAATCCCTCATTATCACTATACTTTATCTCTTTTTCATCTGCTAGTCATTTCTTCATCTTGTCACACTCATTATTTCTGAGTTGTAACTCTTTAACTTTCTCTACAATGGTAGATCGAATCTCCGTTGTAAACAATTTTTGACCCGACTCACTCGGTAACTTCACCTCTAACTCCATTATAGTCATCTCTCGTTATTAACTCGGTTTGAGTAGTTAACATAGAAAACTTGTCGACGCGCCGGGATTTTTTAATTGTCCCTTTCCATTACTTGTTCTTTGGTGTTCTCATTTTAAGTGAGATTTGTTTGAAAAAACAAGTGAAAAGGTCGACATGTATAATGTCGACGATGGGGATCGTTAAGAGTCGTCAGTTGGTTTTTTTTAAATGGTTGTACCAACACAACCGAGAAAAAGGTTTGCACATTGACCCAAATGATGTGACCTTTGCTAAAAGGGTTTGGTGAAACCGAGATTCATTAGGGTCCGGGGACTTGGTTATGCGGAGGGAAGGTGTTAGGCACCCCCCGACATCCGTGTTACCACGGTGACCGCCTCTTTTCAAGAAACTATTATCTAAATGTGTATGTGTGTGGGTCAATGTGCTTTTATTTGGAAGTAGTGCGATGCCTCGTTCACACCTATATACAAAGGGTTTGAATTTACGTAAAAATTCAATTTTAAGTAAGATATGGCACTTATGTTTTATAAAAGAGGTTTTTCAAACCTTGATGCTCAATAGTAATTGAGACCTTTTACACTCCCATTTTATTAAGTGTTCGGCTTGATTGATTTTATTTGACAGATGCGAGGCATCCGTATGAAAATAATGTACAAAATAATGCCGAATTCCTCGTGGGTATGGAAACCATATGAGGAAATTTTGACACCGCAGGATAATTTACAACCTGCTTACAGCTGAAAATGTCCATCATGGGAACCGAATCTAGATCCAATAGGCTGAATCTGTGATCACATGATTCCTAGGCGCACATGATACCACAATTTGTATGAAAGTAGTAAGCAGGTATATATATAAAAGCTGTAAATATATATATACAAACAGGATCACCAACCATGAAGCACCTCCATGGGGGATCAGAAATGTAAATAAAGCTGTTAAAAGCTATCAACCGCCACGAAGGAAAGCTGCAAAGGGACGAAACGTAAATAAAGTTGTAAATACGGTCAACCACCACGAAGGAAACTCCAGGTGGCACGAAATGTAAATAAAGTTGTAAAAGCGATCAACTGCCACGAAGGAAATTCCAAGAAGGACGAAAATATATATATATATATATATATAAAAGTAATAAACGCACCGGATGTAAAATCTGTGCTCATCGAGCGAGTTAAACAATGATTCATGTATATAAATATATATATATACAAAAGCGTAATAAATGCACGTATATAAAATTCAAATTTCATCTAATGTAGTCCTAAACACAGTTAATATATATATATATATATATATATATATATATATATATATATATATATATATATATATATATATATATATTAAAGCGATAAATGCAATAGGATATAAAATCCGAGGCTCATCGAAGCGAGTTCGATATACGATTAATATATATAAATGTATATATATATATATATATATATATATATATATATATATATATATATATTAAAGCAAAGAAACGCACTGCATCAAGTTCAGGCTCATCGAACAAAGTTCGATACACGATTAATATATATATATATATATATATATATATATATATTAAAGCAAATAAACGCCTGCATCAAGTCTAGGCTCAATCAAGGCATAACTCGATAATGTTAGTCAATATATATATAAATATATATAATATATGTATATATACTGATGAAATGAAACCACAGAATGTAAGTCTTAAAAAAAGCAAGCAACACGACTCTCAACGTGTAGAAGGGTGTATGCAGAGATGAAGAGAAAGACTCTAAAGTGTGTGAGAAGGCTTACAGCTGACTGCCAAAGAAGACTTCTATATCTTTAGAGTGGGTAAACATTGGCTTTTGGGGGTACAAAAGAGGCTATATATGAGCTCACGAGTGTGTTTAAAAGGGAAAGTACAATGCATGGGGTGTCTGCAGAGCAAATTAGGCGAGTGGCTTCCTCGCATTGTTTTCTCTTGCAAAATAGGCAGCCCAAGCCCTCTATTTATAGACAATTTAGCCGCAGGTGTACCTGCAGCTGAGCCGTAGGTGTACCAAAGGCAACCCGGGTGGACCCTGGTTTTTTGGGTCGGGTCGTCTCGAAGTACGTGCACTCAGGCACTGTAATGTCCACTTGAACTTTAAGAAGTGCAATCTGGGCATCCATTTGAGGTATACAGGAACTATTTCGGACCGCCATTGTCGAGAGTTGTACGGTGACATGGGATTAGAGTTTGTAAGAAGTCATTGAAGATGGGACGATGCCCTCCGGTCTTCAAGCTTCAACTTTCATCTGTTACCCCACACAATAGTCACTCGGGATTAGTTAGTCTTATGGGACATCGTTGCGTGGAGATATTGAGACGACGTGGCGTGGCATAGTGTTGACGAGATGACGATGTTGCCCTCACCGGTGTTATCGCGGATTAAATGATAAAGCGACGCGTTGCTTCGTGCTTCGTTGAGATTGAATTTGCTACAATTTGTTGATGGTCCTCATTGTCATCTTTGAGGTGTGCCTGTCTTCCCGATGTTATCGTTGGGTTGGTACAGTGTATCTCGTTGTGAGCGTCGAGATTGAAGCTGGTAGCATTTGAAACAAGCATTTCTGGGGTTATCGCCGAAACTGCATTCCTTGGGGTTATCACCAAGGTTGGTGGCTATTCCTATGGTTGGGACTGAGAATGGATACCTTGGGCTTATCTCCGAGATTAATCGGTTTTCTCCGGTATGTGTTCCGGTATTGGATCTGCTCGCCTCGAGGTTATCTCTGAGGTTGGATTTATTACTCCCAGAGTAATCTGGGGTTGATGCTGAACTTCCGGTAGTATAATGTATGGATATGGATTGTCTTTCAGGGTTCCCTCTTAAAAGACGAATCTGTCCTCCTGCAATGTTAGTGACAATAATACAGAAAATTTCAAGTGTCTACACAACTTTTCCCGACCATTCCTACTTAATGCGTTGGCTACTACATTGGCTTTTCCTGGGTGATACAGGATATCACAGTCATAATCCTTTATCAACTCCAGTCATCTTCTTTGTCTCATATTTAAATCTTTTTGTGTGGAGATATATTTTGGACTTTTATGATCCGTGCATATCTCACATTTCTCACCATATATGTAATGTGACGCCCCCAAAATAGTTCCAATCCACCCAACCTATTCTGAGTCGCCAAATACATGGTACAGAAAATAACTACAACTTTATTATTATAATTGGTGTGAAAAATACAACAACACATATGCTGTGAGTTTTGATTCAAATATATACCAACTGTGACTCTCATCCCAATCTTGAATAACACATCATAATGTCACCTTATATAAATGTACAATCAATAACTGTTTTAAAAATTAAAATTTTTGGAAAAAGCTCAAGGAAACATTCGTACATGGGAGGCCATGCATCTAAGTTGTAATATATATCATATGACTTGAGAAATAGTAACTCATGAATAGTAACTCCGACATAAAAAGATAAAAATTTCATAATAAAATTCATACCAATATTCCGGTATAATGATATTGAAAGAAATAATATCATTTACGAAGAAAATAACATCTCTTACCTCAAATGAATAGTACTTCTGGCTGGAATATCAGATATAACGCTGAAAGGAACTTGCACCGTATAGCAACACTTAAAGTATCAAAATACTCACAAAAACAGGCTCGATAATATATAGAGAGAAAACTTCAGTTTCTGGTGTGATTTTCAATTCTAACCTAAACACCCTATTAATAGAAAAATGCTTAGAGCATCAAAGCAGAAAATTTAATAAAATAATAATATTTATTAAAATTTTCCTACGCCCACCTTAGAATTCTGAACTCAGCACATTTTCAATACAAGTGGGGCCCACCAACATAATAAAAACGTTTTTCTTAAAATAAATATTTTAATCAATTATTCCGGAACTTCAATAATTCATAATAAATAGCCATTTTATCAGAAAAATTCAAATCTTATGTCCATTTTATAGGAAATTCAATTCTCTACAACTTTACAAGTTTAAGTTTTTCCAAATTCCAAGCAGAAGTTGACCGAAATTCATATATGGACGATTTTGCAGGCTATAATCAAATTTCAGTCAAAAATGGGGTCCACCAACATGTTTAAGATGTTTTTAGTATTTATTGTAACAAAAATACTCCTCCTCCTCATTTATTCATATATCACACATTCATTGTAAAAATATAACTATTATTATATTATTGTAATATAATAATATATTTAAATGAATTATTTTATCAAAAAAGATAAAATATCGATTTTCAACAATTGTCACTTTTTTAAAAATTCATCCATTTATATCCACATAAATAAATATTTTTCTTATCATATAAACCAATAAATAATTATTCACAAATAATATTACAGAATCACAATAATGACAACTAGGTCGTTCCCAGGAAAGATGGGGATTTTCGATAAGGAATTCTCCTTACTGGCGCGCAATTAGGTGACAAAATTTCTCCTTAGACAGAACTTCCTTAGACATTGCCAATAATGCTATCTAATAATATTATTCAAATAATATGAATTATTGATTTGATAATGGGAAATACTGTGCAGTGACAATTATTGAAACAACAATAATATAAAATATCAACGTAGAACTTATTGAATCAATAAAATAAAATATTGAATAGTAATTACTGTAACAATTATTGAGTAGTGTCTTCTTACGTAAGAATCAATAATTGGTGCAATACCATGTACTACTGTGCAACATCGCGTATTACTGTGTTTTAACCACCGATTACTCCAATAGTGTTAACGGTAACAACTACGCCGTTATTTATAAAAAAAACTCATACTTATCGTTTTCTTCATCCAATCGCTTTCCTGACAACAATTAATATTTTATAATCACTTACTTATTTAAAATATTTGCATATTTTACCCATAATTAACCACATTAATCAAATCAACCTCTTACTATTTCAAAATAAAAATTAGAGAAAATTAAATCTTTATTTATAAAAAGTTGGGGCCCTACAACTTCCCCTCCTTATGAAATTTCGTCTTCGAAATTTACGTACCTGGTATTCCGAAGAGTTTAGAATACCTTGCTTTCATTTAAGATTCTATCTCCCCGGTCATCATGATTTCTCCATTGCTCATCTCATGTATTTAATATATCATTCTAGAAAACAGCTTCAAAACAAAGGTTAATTGACATATCACAATTTGTCAACTTAAGTAAGAAATTTCAGCTTAGGTAGGACACACACTAGCGAAGTATATTACTCTTCTCTCCCCTCCTAGTTCTAGACTCAGATCTTCGCCAACGACCATATTCCTAAGCTCTGATACCAACTGTGACGCCCCCAAAATAGGTCCAATCCACCCAACCTATTCTGAGTCGCAAAATACATGGTAAAAAAAATAACTACAACTTTATTATTACAATTGTCATGCAAAATACAACAACACATATGCTGTGAGTTTTGATACAAATATATACCAACTGTGACTCTCATCCCAATCTTGGATAGCACATCATAATGGCACCTTACATAAATGTACAGTCAATAACTGTTTTAGAAATTAAAATTTTTGGAAAATGCTTAAGGAAACCTTCGTACATGGGAGGCCATGCATCTAAGTTGTAATAAATATCATATGACTCGAGAATAGTAACTCATGAATAGTAACTGACATAAAAAAGTAAAAATTTCATAATAAAATTCATACCAATATTCAGGTATAATGATTGTGAAAGAAATAATATCATTTACGAAGAAAATAACATCCATTACCTCAAAAGAATAGTAATTGGGTGGACTATCGAGATATACTTATTTGAAAGGAACTTGCAAGTATACCAACACTCAAAGTATCAAAATACTCACAAAAATACGCTCGATAATATAGAGAGAGAAAACTTCAGTTTCTAGTGTGATTTTCAATTCTAATCTAAGCACCCTATTTATAGGAAAATGCTTAGAACACAAAAGCAGAAAATTTAATAAAATAATAATATTTATTAAAATTTTCCTACGCCCACCTTAGAATTATGAACTCAGCACATTTTCAATACAAGTGGGACGCACCAACATAATAAAAACATTTTTCTTAAAATAAATATTTTAAACTAAAAAAATCAATTATTCTGGAACTTCAATAATTCATAATAAATAGTCATTTTATCAGAAAAATTCGAATCTTATGTCCATTCCATAGGAAATTCAATTCTCTACAACTTTATAAGTTTAAGTTTTTTCAAATTCCAAGCAAAAATTGACCGAAATCCAAATACGGACGATTTTGCAGGCTATAATCAAATTTCAGTCAAAAATGGGGTCCTCCAACATGTTTTTAGTATTTATTGTAACAAAAATACTTCTCCTCTTCATTTATTCATATATCACACATTCATTGTAAAAATATAACCATTATTATATTATTGTAATATAATAATATATTTAAATGAATTATTTTATCAGAAACGATAAAATATCAATTTTCAACAATTGTCACTTTTCTAAAACTTCCTTCATTTATATCCACATAAATAAATATTTTTCTTATCATATAAATCAATAATTAATTATTCATAAATAATATTACAGAATCACAATAATGATAACTAGGTCGTTCCTAGGAAAGAGGGGGCTTTTCGATAAGGATTTCTCCTTACTGGCGCGCAATTAGGTGACCAAACATCTCCTTAGACAAAACTTCCTTAGACTTTGTCAATAATGCTATCTAATAATATTATTCAAATAATATGAATTATTGATATGATAATGGGAAATATTGTGCAGTGATAATTATTGAAACAACAATAGTATAAAATATCAACGTAGAAATTATTGAATCAATAAAATAAAATATTGAATAGTAATTACTTTAACAATTATTGAGTAGTGCCTTCTTACGTAAGAATCAATAATTGGTGTAAATCAATGTCTACTTGTAAACACCGCAGTGTATTCACGTGTTTTAACCACCGGTTACTCCAATAGTGTTAACGGTAACAACTATGTCGTTATTTATAAAAAAAACTCATACTTGTCATTTTCTTCATCCATTCGCTTTCTGTTATGGGGCCCACACAAGGCTGCGTCGTCGTACGAATATTCCTCGACAGTAAGAATATTCCACGACCAAACGAATATTTCCTGACAGCAATTAATATTTTATATCCACTTTCTTATTTAAAATATTTGTGCATTTTACCTACAACTAACCACATTAATCAAATCATCCCCTTACTATTTCAAAATAATAATTAGAGAAAATTAAATCTTTATATATAAAAAGTTGGGGCCTTACAGGTAATGCCTCCATATCTTTAAAGAAAATACCACCGCTGCCAGTTCCATATCATGAGTAGGATAAACTTTCTCATAATCCTTTAACTAGCGTGATGCGTACGCAATGACCTTGTCATACTACATGAGCACGTAACCTAGTCCTTTATGCGAAGCATCGCTATAAACTACAAAATTTCATGTATCATCGGGTAAAGATAATATAGGTGCTTTACTCAACCTTTTCTTCAGTTCATGAAAATTGTTTTCATACTTCTCAGTCCACACATACTTCATTGTCTTCCTTGTTAAATTAGTCAACGGAATAGCTCTCTTAGAAAAATCTGGGATAAATCTTTGATAGTATCCTGCTAACCCTAGGAAACTTCGTACCTCAGTTGGCGTTTTCGATTGTTCCCAATTAATCATTGTTTCCACCTTCGCTGGGTCCATTGAAATTCCATCTCTGTCAATAACGTGACCTAAAAATTGCACCCTTCCTAGCCAAAATTCACACTTAGTGAATTGTGCGTATAGCTTCTCATTCCTTAGTGTCTCCAACACTAATCTTAGGTGTTCAGTGTGATCTTTTGGCATCTTAGAATCGACTAGAATATCATCGATAAACACTACGAAGAACTTGTCCAAATATTGTTTGAACACTCTGTTCATCATATCCATAAATGCAGCTGGTGCATTCGTCAATCCAAATGACATTACCAAAAACTCGTAACGGTTGTAACGAGTCCTGAATGCCATCTTAGGTACATCCTCCTTCCTAACTTTTAAATGATGATACCCCGTTCGCAAATCTATCTTAGGAAAATACTTTGCCCCTTTCAATTGATCAAAGAGATCATCGATCCTGGGCAATGGGTATTTATTCTTTATCGTTAACTTGTTCAACTCTCGGTTGTCGATACAAAGTCTCAACGATCTGTCCTTCTTCTTCACAAATAGTATCGGTGCTCCCCACACGTGAAACACTCGGTTGAATCTATTTTCATCCAATAGTTCTTGTAATTGAACCATCAACTCCTTCATCTCTCTCATGGTGCCATACGATATGGTGCCCTTGAAAGCCAGTGTTGTTCTGGTACAATATCTATTATGAATTTGATCTCCCTATCCGGTGGAAGACTTGGTAATTCACTTGGAAAAACATCCACGAATTCTTTGACTATATGTATTTATTCCATCGTTGCTCCCACTCTCTAGGTATTAACAAAATGACACTAATAACCTACACATCCTTTTCTCAACAATTTCCTAGTTTGTGTCATGGTAAGACAACATGAACATCTCGGCGATTTATTACCGTAAAACAGTACATGAGGTTACGTCAACGTTCTAATGTTTACACATTTCTTTTGACAATCTATAATTGCACAATGATTAAACAACCAATCCATTCTGAGAATTACATTGAATTCTCCCAACTTTATCGGTATCAAATCTACCAATATTTATAACCTCGTATTTCTACCCAACAATGCCTATGAATATTGTCAACATGAATTATCTCTTCGTTTGCTACCTTAATATTTAAAGGTATAAGCAATCTTTCGGGAAGTAATCTTAATCTATTAGCAAAATCACATGCTATAAACGAACAAGTAGCACCCGAATCAAACAACACATAAGCATTTATATCGTTGACTGGGATAATACCTATAACTACATCCCTTGATGCAACTGCATCCTGGACCATCATATTAAAGGTGCGGGCCATCAGCCTACTCGTCTGAGCTGGACCACTAATAGCTAACTTACCACTATTAGTACCCTTATTCCCTTCTATCCCCTTCTTCGGGCAATTCTTTGCCATGTGATCGATCGGTTATCCACATCTGAAGCATCCGTGATTTTTCTTTGGACTTGGATGGTTAGGCAAAATGTGCGAGTCCACAGTTGTAACATACCGTTTTCCTTTGAGATGCAGACTCCCAAGTAAGTTTTCCAACAGTTCTTGCATGCCTCCATTGTGACACCCCAAAATAGGTTCAATCCATCCAACCTATTCTAAGTCGCCAAATACATGGTACAGAAAACAACTATAACTTTATTACTACAATTTGTAGTGCAAAATACAACAACACATATATGTTGTGAGTTTTGATACAAATATATACCAATTGTGACTATCATCCCAACCTTAGAAGCACGTCCACAATGGCACCTTACATAAAGAATGCACAATAAAAAAGCTGTTTTAGAAATTAGAATCTTTTGGAAGTGCTCAAGGAAACCTTCATTACATTGGAGGCCATGCGTCTAGGTTATGATAGATATCATATGTCCACAAAATTATCCTTGGTTGACCCAATAGACCCCAAAGAAAAATGAGAATATTGCTATCATGTTCTTTCCAATGGTGAGTCTTCTCTTGACATATAACTATCTCCACTATCTGCAATTGAAAAATATATTTCAACCAAACTCCAAAATTATATAGGTAGTGCTCGTAGATATACTCAGCAAGTGGATGTGCACAACCATATCTTATGATGACACGAGTTTGTATGTCATTAGACATCTTGTATGATAGTGGCAAAACACCCTTCCAAAGTTGGGTTTGCCTCACCCTATTTGATTCACCAAATATAACTACTAAATGATGTATAAAATACAACACACTTTTCTATACTGTTTAGGGAGAACCTTCATAGCTAGAGACCACCTTTCTATTCCCATGTTATCCCCGCTCAACTCAGCTAGACTCTTATTACCTGAAAGGAATTGTGAAGCAAAAGGGTGAGCACAATTAGCCCAATAAAGAATATCATGACTAAAGATAATTAAATTATCCATAGCCTTCGTCAGTAATGAATCAGAGATTTAGAACATATGGTAAATGATAAAACTTTTCAACCATAGTTGCAGCGGAACGAGCTATCCATTAGAAGAGTCAAGTAGAACATAAAGTCTACTATCTCCTCTAGATTAAAAGTCCATCGTTAATCTTTCATTACTGTAATAATCATCAACAGTTCTTGGTTATACCCAAGACAAAGAGAACTCTCATCACTTGTCTTCACCTGAACCACCACAGATTAAATCAAAATTCATATTTATAATCAAGTAAATCAACAGTCCAACGTTGCACTACATGCCAAAGATATACAACTGTAAAACCAATAACCAACAGTCCATCTTTGAACTACAGGCCAAAGATATACAACTGTAAAACCAATAACCAACAGTCCATCTTTGCACTACAGGCCAAAGATATACAACTATAAAACCAATAATGCTGAGACTCAACTTAATAGTATCACGACCATGAATTATCCATGCACTACGGGCCAAGGATATCCGTGTTTTCAATTACGATCATGATTATACCGAATAATTCCTAGTCATAATCATACCAAGTCCATCTATGCACTACGGGCTAAAGATGACTTTTACCACATCATTTGTAATATTACGGTCATGATTATACCGAATAATCCCTGGTTATAATCATACAAAGTCCATCTATGCACTACTGGCCATAGATGACTTTTAACACAATATAAGCATGAGAATGATGACAATGATATAAAGAATCGATCACATAAGATAAAGGATAAATATTAAACATTTATAAAATAATTTATCCAAAGTTCAAGAATATCCAAATTGTCAACATGGTACTGCTTTGTGGAGTAAAATTCAAGAATAATATTATATCAAAAATGATTTGAACAAAAAATAATATTTCAACGAATATTTAACGAAGATAATAACATTTTTCATTATATTATAAACTCTATTTAATATTATTCATCATATAATAACATTAAATTCATTTACTAATATTATTAATATTACCATAATATTTTAATCATTTCTTAAACTTATAAAAAAATTATTTTAATTATTTACACTTTACTAATTAATGCATTTAATTATCCTAAAATGCCAAACTCATAAGATTTCATTACCAATAACCAAAACCCTCATCAAAAATCTGCATATATCTTATATAGGATTCTCAAGCCATAAAATCTTATTTTCCAATTTTCTTACTTCACATAACACATTTAATTCATTTACTCATAACTAGTCCATTTTCATGAAAAATACCAAATCAGTCCCAGAAAATTTTCTTTTATGGGATTTAGCAAAATATAGTCCCATATTGAACATATAGTTTTCTCAGAATTTTTAAAATTCATTTACTATTTTTCATATGGCCAAAACTGCCAAATATTTAGACATTTATCATAAACTGTACTTTTGCCCAAATATTCTGAAATTTACAGAGTATACCGCTATTATATACATATACTCCTAATAAACATTTCACCAATTTTGGAGTTAACCACAAGGAGTTATAAGGGTTTACTTTTAAAATAATCTTTTCCCATAAAATTCATAACTCCTAATCTATACATCCAAAAATCGCCATTTTTGGACACAATCTAGAAAACTCATCAAATTATCATTTCAAATTTTTTCCAAATTTTTTGAGGGTCGAAAAAATTACGAAACTGAAAAATAATAACCCTTACATCAAAAGAGCAATATTTCTAACTGGAATATCGGATGTAAAGTCGAAGAAAACTTGTATCATTTCAGAATTTTAAAGTGTAAAATTAAATATTTATTGATTTATATCAGTATTTAATGGATATGATTAATTGTTGAATAAATAATTAAAAAATATATATTAAATATTTATTTGCAATATTAAATATTTATTGAATTATATAAGTATTTAATGGCAATTTGAGTTGATGTGGTTTAGTTAATTATTTGTTGAATAAATAATTTAGGAGCTAAGAAAATTTATTTGATATGAGATTATATACTAATTTAATTTAATAATTAAGTTAGAGAGCTAATAATGATTAAATGAATTATAGTATTTTAATTAGAATTTGTGATTAAAATAAAGTGTTAGTTGTTGAATAAAATTATAATTATAAAGAAATTATAGTTTTGTGATAATGATTTATGTGTTAAAGTAATTTAATAGATTAATATTTTAATTGATTAAATTGATTATTTAATTTAATAAGGAGTGTGACAAATAACCTTCCTATAAAGGAGTTGTTAAAATAAATTAAAAGAGTTTAATTAGGTTTTTTGCCAAACAAGGCCTAATTCTATTAAGTCTTTAATATAATTGTGTTTTACCAAACAAGGCATAAGGATTAATTGGTTATATTTTTAGTGGTTAGCCAAACAAGCCTTATGGCTTTTGATTTTCAAAACTCAAATAACTGATATCAGTTATATGTTTTATATTTATTTCATATAATAAATATATATTATATCTTATACGTTATATCATAAGACGTAAGAATAGAGAAGAGAGGTTAGAGAGAAGAAAAGAAAAACTCAAAGGAAGAAGAAGAGAAGAGAGGAAGAAAGGCTAGAGATTGAAGAAGAAGAAGCTTGAGAATAGAAATGAATAACCATCATCATCTTCTTCAAGGCATTTCTCATATTCTTTTAGTTTTTAAAAGTATAGTTTTTCTCTTCCCAAATTCTCTGTAGAATCCTTGTGTAAACATGAATTGTTGTTGCTATGTGGCTTTATATGACATACTAGTGATGTTAAAATGATTTTCATAAGTTATAGTCAATGTATTGTTGTTATGTATGTAGTTTGTGAAGAAAACCTTTTTACAAAGAGTTTTTGGTGAATGAGTATGGGTTAATTTAAAATAAAAATTGAGGGTTAATTAGTTGTTTAGTTGATAAATTGATCATCTAATTTGATAGAGTATGTATAATTATTGATAAGATGCTTTAAATTAATTGTTTTGGTTGAAAAACAAAATTTATAGTGTTGATTTTCATTGAAATATCAAAAATGGAGTTTTTGTCAAAAATAGTGAAATTGGATGTTTTAAATTCGTTGTTTATGTTGTTGTATGGGTAGAAACATGTTAGAAGTTCTTGAGTTATGTCTACATGAAGTTTTTGTATGAATTGCATATGAATTAGTCTGTTAGAAACGAGCTTGTAGGCCAAATTGACTTTTTCTTGTATTATTCTTTGAAAAGTTTGTCACCGAAATCATCGAAGTTTCATGCGACATGACGCTACCAAAGAAGATTAGTAGGAAGCCATGCACGCTATCATCACTATCAGCCGCAATGCGACTTCGTAGTTTATTCACCGAGTCATAAAGCGTTGCCATCACCTACGCAATAGCGACCCACATTAAATCATGGGCATGCTTGACGCGAAAGTTAGCAGAATGGTCGACAAAGGTACTTTTTGTACACGAATTTTTAAGAAACATTATGTGATGATAGTAGGACTGTAAAATATTTAATTTAGTATTTCTATACTATGAATAATTATGTTATTAAAGATTAACTTGTGTTATAACTTGATTATGTGATTAAATAATCAAACATACATGATGAATGTAGTTAGTTAAGTTTGTAAAGTGGTAATGACTAACTATGTCATGATGACGTATATATATATATATATATATATATATATATATATATGATAGAGTATGTATAATTATTGATAAGATGCTTTGAATTAATTGTTTTGGTTGAAAAACAAAATTTACAGTGTTGATTTTCATTGAAATATCAAAAATGGAGTTTTTGTCAAAAATAGTGAAATTGGATGTTTTAAATTCGTTGTTTATGTTGTTGTATGGGTAGAAACATGTTAGAAGTTCTTGAGTTATGTCTACATGAAGTTTTTGTAGGAAATGCATTTGAATTAGTCTGTTAGAAACGAGCTTGTAGGCCAAATTGACTTTTTCTTTGTATTTGTCAAGTCGTCACCGACATCGGTTTTTCAAGGCGCGTACCAATAAATAGTTACGTTAGTGGAAAGCAGCCGCCATCACCATCGCCAATAACGTGACTTCGTAGTGTATTCACCGAGCCGCAACGCCATCACCACGTCCCTCACCCACGGTGTAATCGTGGTGGCACGACGCGAAGTTAGCGTAATGGGTCGACAAAGGTACTTTTTGTTCACGAATTTTTAAGAAACATTATGTGATGATAGTAGGACTGTAAAATATTTAATTTAGTATTTCTATACTATGAATAATTATGTTATTAAAGATTAACTTGTGTTATAACTTAATTATGTGATTAAATAATCAAACATACATGATGAATGTAGTTAGTTAAGTTTGTAAAGTGGTAGTGACTAACTATGTCATGATGACGTATATATATATATATATATATATATATATATATATATGATAGAGTATGTATAATTTGATAGAGTATGTATAATTATTGATAAGATGCTTTGAATTAATTGTTTTGGATGAAAAACAAAATTTACAGTGTTGATTTTCATTGAAACATCAAAAATGGAGTTTTTGTCAAAAATAGTGAAATTGGATGTTTTAAATTCGTTGTTTATGTTGTTGTATGGGTAGAAACATGTTAGAAGTTCTTGAGTTATGTCTACATGAAGTTTTTGTAGGAATTGAATGTGAATTAGTCTGTTAGAAACGAGCTTGTAGGCCAAATTGACTTTTTTTCAGATTGTTGTCAAGTCGTCACCGATATCTTTGAAGCCACATGCATGGATCATGACCAAAGAAGACGTTAATGAAATGTAACAATACCATCATCCTGCCTAGCAACGTGACTTTCAGAGTGTATTCACCGAGTCGCAGTGCCATCACCATGCCGCATTGTCACGACACCCACATCAGAATCGTGGGCATGACTTGAAAGTTAGCGTAATGGTCTGACAATGTACTTTTTGTACACTAATTTTTAAGAAACATTATGTGATGATAGTAGGACTGTAAAATATTTAATTTAGTATTTCTATACTATGAATAATTATGTTATTAAAGATTAACTTGTGTTATAACTTGATTATGTGATTAAATAATCAAACATACATGATGAATGTAGTTAGTTAAGTTTGTAAAGTGGTAGTGACTAACTATGTAATATGATGGCGTATATATATATATATATATATATATATATATATATGATAGAGTATGTATAATTTGATAGAGTATGTATAATTATTGATATGATGCTTTGAATTAATTGTTTTTGGTTGAAAAACAAAATTTACTGATGTTGATTTTTTCATTGAAATATCAAAATGGAGTTTTTGTCAAAAATAGTGAAATTGGATGTTTTAAATTGTTGTTTATGTTGTTGTATGGGTAGAAACATGTTAGAAGTTCTTGAGTTATGTCTACATGAAGTTTTGTAGGAATTGCATGTGAATTAGTCTGTTAGAAACGAGCTTGTAGGCTAAATTGAATTTTTTTGTACTTTGCTTCAAGTCGTCAATGACATCGAAGTTTTGAAGTTGTGGTAATGCTGCCCAATGAAGACGTTAGTGGCGCCAGTAAGCGCCATCACCACCTGTAACGCGATCCGTAGTGTATTCACCAGAAGCAGCGCCATCATCATTGTCATTGCCGTACGACCACGGTGTAAATCGTGGCACCGCTGATTTAAGTTAGCGAATGGTCTCGACAATTGTACTTTTGTACACAATTTTTAAGAAACATTATGTGATGATAGTAGGATCAGAAAAATATTTAATTTAGTATTTCTATACTATGAATAATTATGTTATTAAAGATTAACTTGTGTTATAACTTGATTATGTGATTAAATAATCAAACATACATGATGAATGTAGTTAGTTAAGTTTGTAAAGTGGTAGTGACTAACTATGTCATGATGACGTATATATATATATATATATATATCTAGGATATTGTGATTCGAATTGATTCGGTTTAGCCTACGAGCAAGGCAAGTTTTCTAATCCTTTATCTTATTGAACTAATTATTGTTTTCAATTCGATTACCTTATAATGATGCAAGCTATCTAAAGTTTGGTTTGATGTTGAACAAGTTATTCTTGTATTTCACTTATTGTTTAGCATGCATAACTAAATTGCTATGCATGTTTAGTATTCAATTCTAATTAACCTTGGCTTAGTATTGTTCACATAATCACATACTTCGATAATAAAAATTCTCCACATTAATTTAATAAATGTAACACGTATAATTAAATTAATCTTCCACAATTTCATCAATTAATTATTTAATCTAATAATTAAATCATCGAAAATATTTATTTGCTTCAATAAATATTAAAATTAAATTACAAAAATCTCGTTCGTCACATATAATTATTTTATAAATTATAAATCTTTTACACATTAATTATTATCTATTCAACAATAATTATTAATCAACACATTATCAATTAATTACTCACAATTGCAATTAATCAATATGTTCAACTCTTGCTACTATATTCAAATAAATTGAATATTTAATTAATACTCTTATCAAGTCTTTGATATTAGAATCTTAGGGTTAGTCCACTAATTTAAATCAACTATTAATGACTCCCTTTAATCATTTCCTGAATTCACATAACCACTTAAGGTTTAAATATACTCACAAAACTAACTCATTAAAATTAAATCACATATTTAATTAATAAGGAGTTTAAAATTTGTGGATGTCACAAACCTTGTTAAGTTAATAATTAAGGTTTACAACTTAGCAATTAGGGTTCTAATTTAGTAATTAGGGTTTCTAAATATTAATTAGGGTTTACCTAATTAACATAAATATAATAATTGTCATTAACTACGTAACACACAACTTAACAATTCTTTCAAAGGTAATTGACTTATGTACTATAGTTTATCAGTAATGCTAGGGGTTTTGCACTATTTTATTATAACTGTTCCACACATTAATATTACACACATATCAAGCATGTTTACATTCTATGAAATATAAATAATATTATATTAATATTCTCATTCTTTATTCAAAATTCGTAATTGGGGTTTTGAATCCATATCCACATAACCTTCATATAAACCATTATTAATTAAGTTAAAATAATTAACTCAACTAATATAATAAAATACATATCATAATAATCCTTATAATCATATATATATAATAATCATATTTTCATGGAAAATAAATAATAAACATTTTATTACAAAATTAATTTATAATAAGAATATAATCTATAATGATTAATAATTCTTAAAAAAATTTATTTACAATTATTCATGTAATAATAAGTTTTATTTATCACATAAATACATATACTTCTCTTTGCACATAATCCTACCTTTATAAAAAAAAATTAAATGCTATTATTTAATTATATTGAAAATATTGTGTTATTACAGTCATATTGTTTTGCTCCAACTTGATAAACTCCACCTCCTTCATGTGACGAATACTTTAGGGAAAGTACATGTCGTTGAACAGCTCTTGGAACTTCTTCCAAGACATTTTGAGTGCGTCAGGCTGAGTAAGTTTTACTGATTCCCACCAATAATCTGCCTCTCCTCGCAACATGAAGGTAGCAAAGAGAACCTTTTGCTCCTCGAAGCATCCCAAGACATCAAAGGTATATACCCCTTTTGTTTATGTAATTTTTGATTATTCTAAATCAAACCTTGAATCTATGTTTCTAAACTCAAAAACTATGAAAATATATGTTTATGAGTGTTTATTGTTTAGATATACCCATATTGGGTGTTAATTTGTTTGGAAATCAAAAGTAAAGAAAAGTAATTTTCTAGTTTATAAACCATAAAATTTCTATGTACTTTGGATTTTCACCGTTTTTGATCTACACCTTCTTTTTGCGATCCATCAAAAAGAGGTGCTAGATATGTAAGTTAACTACTAAACCCAAGTGTTAGCACTCAAAAATGTTGTGTACACAATCCGTAGTGACTGTTTTAGCCAAAACAATTTTGTGTCTAGAGAGAAAAGAAGAATATTTTTGGACAGTCAATGGTAGGGGTAGTTTCGTCATTTTTTGGACATTCAAAAAATTCTGGAAACTTTTGGGAGGATACTATGATAAGTATTCTAACATTTTCAAGTGGAATCACTGAAAAAAAAAGTTGTAGATTTCCGTTTGGACCATTTTTAGCAAAGTACGAAAAACTTATTTTTCCAAAATAACAACTGTTCAAGATTTTGTAAGGGCTATTTCGGCAACTTAAATTGTGAAATAAATTTCGGCCTTTTGGGACATGAAAATATATGGTATAAAGTACCTCCTGTCCAAAAATGAGCTCATTCCGACTTAAAATGACCAAGTTATGACCATTTCCATTTTTTGTGATTTTCCAACAAAAACGGTTATAACCAGAGTTCTATAACTCCGATGGCAACAAAATTTAAACTGGAGGCTCACGTTAACATGTATAAGATTGTGTCAAGATATGAGAATTTCTGGAGTTGAGAATGATAAGTCTAAATTCTTAAGTTACACACTAAAAATAATTTCTGAAAGATACTAAAGGAAGTTGGAAAATTATGGAAAAATGTTTTTTGTGTATGAAATATATGTATATATGTTTGGACAAAGGATTGAAAAATAATAAATTGATTTGGTGTTTTCGTGAAAAGGATATAGAATCCAGCTTGCAAGATTGAATAATTTATGAATCCAGTTTGCTGGATTGAAGGATAATGAATCTAGTTTGCTGGATTGAAAAGCAGTTTACTGAATTGAAAATATGTTGAATCCAGCTTGTTGGATTGCAATCTAGTTGCTAGATTTGGAATCCAGTTTGTTGGATTGTAGTTTAGTTTGCTGGATTAGCCATCTAGATGCTAGATTTGGAA
Organism: Panax ginseng; assembly: GCA_020205605.1. NCBI lineage: Eukaryota > Viridiplantae > Streptophyta > Magnoliopsida > Apiales > Araliaceae > Panax > Panax ginseng. The sequence continues at coordinate 56,936,970 of CM035142.1, forward strand.
TCCAGGTTGTTGGATTTGGAATCCAGTCTGCTGGATTGGCAATTTGGTTGCTAGATTAGTATTTGACTTATTAGATATTAAAGAATAACTTCTGAAATAAAAAATCAAGTGTTACATCATAATGGATATGATATAGTGATTAAAGAATTATCAAAAGATGATAATAATGTTAATGTTGTAAGGTGTTATCTAATATTTAATTATGTGATTAAGTGTTAGATAATAGATTGATAAAGTAATTGTATTATGATACAAAGTATGATATACTGATTGAAAGACCAATCTTATTAATGATAGGTCTTACAAAAGAAGTTAACTTAAATTGCGTAGCAGTAGTCAACGAATCAGACAAGTTTCCTAACTCAACCTTGAGTTATAATTTTTAAATATTATGGTGGTTAATTATTGTTGATTAGACCACGTCTGAGAATTATTGTTGATTATTCGAAGTTAGTGCATGTTTATTAATTCAAATTGAATTAGTGATTCTAATAATATACTTGGAGAATATCTGTGTTGTTGGATACTTACATTTGTAGAAGCTATTATTGATAGTACAGATAATTCATGTCTATTATTAAATTGTGTTGAGAAATATCTTAGCTAATTATTCTGGTTAGACAAACATTTGTTAGAACTTGATAGGTTTGAGAAGAGAATTCAATTATTATTGACAGATTGATGCCAATTATTTTGGCTAGATCGAGAAGTGATTAGAAATTGAAATCATAATATTTCATTGTTATAAGTCACACTTTGATTATAAGACTGAGAAGAACAACCTTTTATACAAAGGGAACATTTTTGGTCGTATTTTGACCTTTACCGTGCCGTAGTAAGTATTATATAATATAGGTACAATGAGTGGCGCTCTAAGTACTTGCATAGGGGTATAATTTAATATATATAGTTATCTGATACACTTGGGTATATCAAAGTCAAATCTTTGATAGTTACTCGAGAAGAGAAGTTCAAGATCCAATGGATCACTCAACATAAATTTGGAAAACATTCCACTTTGTTATTGTGTAGAATTGATTCTTGATTATTCATTAGAATATCATAGAAACTTTGAAAGCGTTGTACTATTTCATTATCAGATTATTGCGTTGCATAGAATGTGAGAAGACTTGTTAGTAATTAACGAATTGTTCAACTATTTCAAAGTTCATCGAACTTTGGTGTTATTCTATCAGAATAGATAATCTATTATTCTCGATTCTTATACATTCATTGTATGTCTTAACTTGCGGGGAAAATTTGTTGCTCACCCTTACTAAATAAAATATTTCAGCTAGGAACGAAGAGGCCATCGGGTCTAAGAAGAACAAAGGTAAAGGCATAGTGCTGGAGTAGTTATATAATGAACATTATTATTATGTTGTATTTTGTAAACCCTTTTTGTATATCTAAATGGTAAGTTTGTAATGTTAAGGTTAGATAACCTGGGACGAATGTATTAACAACATCTGTTAAGGATATATCTATTGCTATTTATATATGATTGGGTAGTTAGATGTTATTATATTGTGGATCGTGAGCACCAAACTCGGGGGTCAAGTAACCCGGATTTGGGGGGCGTCCACAATGAGAGTACAGTTTTCCTCAATGCACCAGATTAAAAGCAGTGATTCATATTATTAATTCTTATGTAAGAAGTCACTATGTATTTCATTCAATAATTGTCACAATAGTTATTATACAGTGATTCATATTATTGATTCTGAATTACGTAAGAAATCACTCAGTATTTTATTCAAGAATTGTCACGATGAGTTATTATACGATGAAGTCATATTATTTGATATGATATAATTAAACCAGTTGGCAGTATTGTGAGTATATATAAATAATTATGAATAATGGTTCAAAGATTGAAAAGGGTGTTGATTAAAGATAAGTATGATATCTGGATGTTTGTTCAATTATTATTTTTTACAAAAGTAAGTTTGGCAGGACTTTGACACTCTACTTTTCCTAAAGTAGTATGGACTACAACTCTATTATTGAATACATTTTGTTAAAAAGTGTACAAGTGGGTTTAATTTTCTCAGTGGGACCATAAATTCCACTACCATTATTTTATGCAGCTTATTTGGTTATTTTGTCAAAGCGTGTGTGCTAATTGTTTCCTTAGATTTCAGTATAAATAGGTTACTCTGGTTGAGCAACTAAAGACATATCATCACTACACTAAAAAAAATTATTTTACTACAATATTGTGAGTATTTTTGTTGAGTGTAAAGTTACTCCAAGTGTAGATAAGGAATGCAAGCATTGTTTAAGTTGATTAATTTCACAGAAAGCAGAATCAAGTCACGTGCTAAGGTAAGGGATACCATTTTTATGGTAAAGGGATATCATTTCCTTTCATACTCCATATTATGGTAATATATTATTATTCGTTTCTTCAGCTTATATATCATTAAATGGTAAAAAAATCCTGAAATGATTATAATATCCTTAATAGTTTGTGTTTCATTTAATATCTTGACCTAGATCTTTTTATTCAGTCTTAAGTTATTATTTTTGAGTCAAGAACTTTACATTACTTGAACTTTATATTCTATCAGGAATTCTAATCGATTTTTTGGATATCATAATGGCAATTTGGACTCTGGATAATTAAGTTGAAAATCACTAAGATTTATTTTATCTTATTATTCTGATTATTTCTGTCCATTCATTATATATATCATTGTCATCATCCTCATGCTTATATATGGTGAAAGTCATCTTTGACCCGTAATGCAAAGATGGACTATTGATTATTGGTTTTACAGTTGTATATCTTTGGCCCGTACTGCAAAGATGGACTGTTGATTATTGGTTTTACAGTTGTATATCTTTGTCCCGTAGTGAAAAGATGGACAGTTGATTATTGGTTTTACATGTATATATCTTTGGCCCATGGTGCAAAGATGGACCGTTAGTTATTTGTTTTATAGGTGTATGTCTTTGGGCGTAGTGCAAAAGATGGACTATTGATTATTGGTTTTATAGTTGTATATTTTTGGCCCATAATTGCACGATATGAATTTAATGGCATAATTATAAACATGAACTCGTGAATTGGTATAACCATGATCTTTGGAGAGATCGTTTCTTATTTTGTGCCGAAGCACTTTATAAAAGCAAGCTAGTAAAAGAGGACATCGGACACGTAACAAGAAGTCGAATCTGTTTTTTGCTATCATCGCCCATTATTCCTTACATAAACTGGAATAGAGTAAAGCGCCCTTTTCTTTAGTAGCTTGCTTTTAGTCGCTAGGTAATTGCATTCCGGATCACTATTCCACGATGTTAGGAGGCGAGAGCCTCGACCCTACTCTTTTGATCCAAATATCCGATATGCAATTCTCCGAGGACTTACCCATGAGAATACGATCACGGGTGGAAAAAGTCTCGATTGTTGATGTTGGACATCCGGGACATGTTGAGAAAGACAAGCTAAAAAGCATTCCATTACTACCAACCCAAAGAAATACAACCTCTCCGAGATATATGGTTTATGCTTGGGAAAGGTGAAGTTGGACTAATTTGGAAACATTGGGCAATTTACTTTAAATAAAAGGAAGGAAGCTTGATAGGACACAAAGTGATTAATAGGGTGAGAAGTCAAATATCTCTTTTCTTTCCTCAAGGCAATAGGTAAATCCAGATCGGAAATAATGGAAGGAGGAATAGAGGACTGGGAGCCCATATTCATATTTGAAAGGGGAAGAGCTAACCTAGTGCAGACTGAATCCTTACACCTTTCATCGAATAAAGTAAAGCTACCACTCCTTTTGGGGTCATGAGGTTGATCCTCGGGCCAAACAGAGACCTGTGGGTGATCATCACCTAAAAGTTTGAGTGTAATGACTTCATCTGCTTACTTAAACCTCGGTTTCGCTTCAAAGCCTCTCTCCGAATGAAGAAATCGGAGGGAAACCTTTCTTCTCTCTTCATCATTGAATCTAACCTCATTTCTGGCACTGAGAACTCTTGGTGTGTTGATTATGGGGCTTCGGTCCATGTGTTTCAGGTAAAGACATGTGCTGAAAGTTCACTTTGTCTTGGGTACAACGAAGAACTGTTGATTGGTGTTACATGAATAAAAAAATTGATGATGGACTTTTAATTTGGTTAAGATATTAGACATTATATTCTACTTGACTCTTCTAATGGATTGTTGATTCCGCTGCAATTATGGTTGGAAACTTTTATCATCTACCATATGTTTGAAATATCTGATTTATTACTTATAAAGACTATTGATAATTTAATTATCTTAAGTCATGATATTCTTTACTGGGATATTTTTTCACCCTTTTTGCTTCACAATTCCTTTCGTGTAATAAAAGTGTATTTGGGACTAGCAGAGAGAACATGGGTATAAAGTGGTGTTTTGAATTAGTTGCAATCCTAATCAAGTTATGAAATGGTGTGGCATAATAATTGTATTGAGAACTTAAAACGTGTGTGACGTATTTTATACATCATTTAATAGTTAATTTTGGTGAACCAAATAGGGGGATGCGAACTCGAATTTGAAAGCGTCAAAATGCAATCCATTAGAATAAGGAGGACAAAAATCTTCTCGTGTTCCTTTAGGGACTTGAAATATTTGTTGCTGTATTTTATATTGCATTGTAATAATTTAAGTATGAATATTGTCGTATTATATACGTTACAATATTTGTATTGAAACTCATAGTATATGTGTCGTCGTATTTTACATGACAATTAATAATTGTAATAGGAAAGTTTGTGTCAGTAGTTTTGTATTTGGCGACTAACGAATGGGTTGTATGGACCTATTTTGGGGACGTCACATTTGGTATCAAATATTAGGGTATGATCTCGGGTGGAGATCCGGGATTAGAACTACGAAGGGAGAGGCGAGTAATATCTTTCACTAGTGTGTGTCCTACATAAGCTGAATTTTGTTACTTAATTAGTTGACAAATTGTGATATGTCAATTAACCTTTATTTTAAAGTTGTATTGTAGAGTGATATCGAAATTTAGAATATGAGCAGCGGATGAACCATGGTATGAGAGGAAATAACTCAAAAAGTTAATTTAAAATCCTTACCTCTTTGAATTCCAGTGCGTAAAAGTAAATTTTGAGGTAGAAATTTTATAAGGTGGGGTGATTTTAAGATCCCGACTTTTATGAAATAAAAGTATAATTTAAATGGATATTAAATAAAAGTATTATTATTCTAAAAGCTGTGAAATATTAAATTGATAAATGGTTAAATGGACAATTAAATGGATACGTGAGCTAATAAAAGAGGAAGAAAATTAAATTATGTTGGATACATTAAAAGGCTATTTGAATGTTTGAAAAATGAGGGGAAAGAGAGAATTATTGGGAGGACAAAAAAATAAAAGTGGAGAAAAAGGAAGAAAAAGAGAATGAAAGAAAAGGAGAGAAGAGGAAATGGATAGCATTTTCTCACCCATTTCAACTTCATGGTGAGAAATAAGAAAAAATAGAGAGAAAAGGAAGAGAAGAAGAAGGAGGAGGAGGAGGAGAAAGAATAAATAAAGAAGAAATTAAGAAAATGTATGTTTAAAAAATCTTTTATTTATTCTTAGATTTAAGTTTTTATGGACTTTATGTAAAGAGTATATATTTATGTATGTATTGGATGATTTAAACTTGCATAAACATGAATCAAATGAGAGAAATTAAATAAAAAACGAAATCTAAAAATTTCAGAAAAGTTAGTTTGCTACCATGATTTTTGTAAAATACATAACTATTTGTGTATAATGAGTTAGGAGATGAGCCATATATCAAAAGAAATCCATGGAAGTAAGCTAAACGCAGAAATTAGAATCACTCAAAATTTTCTTGTGAATTTTTTGTGAAGACTGTTTGAATGAAACTGGTCCGAATGACTAATAGTCCAAAAAATCAGTTTTCTTAAGCTCTATTGCGTGAGTTATAATTTTTAATTCGACCGTTGGGTCGTTATAATTATTATATATTTTATACATATATAAGTTGAGTATATGTCCATAAATTTTGAACCGTTAAAGAGTAACGTATGATTTGTTATGAATTTTGTGAGGTGACTGGTTTGGAATTTTTCAAGCAGAATTTTTAGCAACAAACTTTAAGTTTTAAAAATGTATAACTTAATGATTTTAAATCCAACTTGGATGATTTCTGATGCTAAATTGGAGTATTTGAAGTCTAGTTTCTATTAAAATTAATTATATTTTGGTTAATGGTGATAATACCATAACAGCGGACTGATGTTTTTAAAATAAATTATCATATATGGATTTCTTTAGTTTTGTTATTCATTTATAAGTTTTGGAATATAATGCGATAAATAAAGAAAACTTGAATGAATAATGAATTAGTAGTTTTTTTATATATTATTCGAGATAAATATGGTTTGGTGTTGATCCCTACTTTTAATAGAATTTAAATTGTTTATAGTAAGGTGTTGATTTGATATAATGCTATAGTTATGGGTGATATGTGCAAATTTTATAAAGTAAGAAAGTTGTCATAAAATATTCGTTTGGTCGGGGAATATTCTTTTTATCTGGGAATATTCAAACGACGCGGTTTAATCAATTAACCAATCATTTGTGGGCTCTATAATGTAATAATTATCTGGATAGGAAAGCTTACGTAAATAACCTTTTTAAAATTGATGGCAAAACTTTTACCGTTAACTATTGAAATACTAGTGATAAAAATACAGTAATACGTGTGATTCTAGAGTAAGGTATTCCTCAGAGAGCAATTGCAGTATTGAATGATGATTCATATTATTGATTCTTACGTAAGAAGTCACTAAGTATTTCATTCAATAATTGTCACAATAGTTATTACACGTTGATTTATATTATTGATTCTTAATTACATAAGAAGTAGCTCAAGATTTTATTCAATAATTGCCATGATAGTTATTGCACAAGAACTCATATTATTTGATATGATATAATTAAATCGGTTAAGCGATATTGTGAGTTTATGTTTATAATTGTGAATAATGGTTCAAAGATTGAAAATGGTGTTGATTAAAGATAAGTATGATATGCATATGTTTGTTCAAATATTTTTTTTACAAAAGTAAGTTTGGCGGGACTTATGAGACACTCTATTATTAAACAAATTTTAATAAAACGTATACAAGTGGGTTTAATTTTCTCTGTGGGACCATAAATTCAACTACCATTATTTTATGCAGCTGATTTGGTTATTTTGTTAAAGCGTGTATGCTAATTGTTTCCTCAATTTTTAGTACAAATAGGTTACTAGTTTGAGCAACTAAAGACACATCATCACTACACTAAAAATATAAAATTCTTTTACTATAATATTGTGAGTATTTCTGTTGAGTGTAAGGTTACTCTAAGTGTAGATAAGGAACGCAAGCATTGTTTAAGTTGATCAATTTCACTGAAAGCAGAATCCAGTCACATGCTAAGGTAAGGGGTGAAGCAATTCAAAGTTGGGAGCAACCTAAATCAAATGGCCAAAATACGTAGCTTTCGGGCTTAGTTGGTTATTATCAGAGATTCGTGGAAGGATTTTCTCGAATCGCTACTCCATTAACTCAGCTGACTCGGAAAGATACAAAATTCGGTTGGAGCGAGGAATGTGAGAAGAGTTTTTAAGAACTCAAGAGGAGACTCATTTCAGCACCTGTTCTGACAATACCACCTTGTTCGGAGGGATTTGTCATCTACATCGATGCTTCAGGCAGAGAGCTAGGATGTGTTCTCATGCAACATGGGAAAGTCATAGCCTATGCCTCGCGATAACTTAAAGAATATGAGCGAAATTATCCTACTCATGATCTATAGTTGGCAGCTGTCGTTTTCGCACTTAAAATTTGGAGGCATTACATGATGGGAGAAAAAGGAGAGCTATACTGATCATAAAAGCCTCAAATATTTCTTCACCCAAAAGGAGATCAACATGCGGCAAAAACATTGGCTTGAGTTGTTGAAAGATTATGATCATACAATTCAATACCATCCGGGAAAAGTAAACATGGTAGCTGACGTATTGAGTAGAAGATCATATGCGGGTCTGAGTGCGATATTGTCAACGCAAAGGCCCATTTTGTATGACTTACAAAGGATGAGGATAGAGATAAAGATTCTAGGGACCCACGTGATGATGGCCAATATACGAGTAGAATCGACTTTAATTGATAAAGTTAAAGTTGATTAAGCTACAGACCTGGAGCTGATGCGTATGAAGAAGAAAGTGCAAGAAGGTGCTATTCTGGAAGCAAGAATCGATGTAGAAGGAATACTTAGAGTCAACTCTAGACTTTATGTTCCTAACGACCCTAATTTAAAGTATAAAATCATGATGGAGGTGCACATCACACCATTTGAAATCCATCATGGGAGTACCAAAATGTATCGTGATCTTCGATATACATTTCACGATATATTTTGGTGGAGTAATATAAAGAGAGAGATCGTGGAGTTTATCTCGGTGTTTAACTTGTCAACGAGTCAAAGCGGAGCATCAAGTGCCAAAAGGTCCATTGCAACCACTTAAAATTTAGTATGGAAGTGGGAGCACATTACCATGGATTTCGTTACTGGTCTTCCCAAGGTTTCTCAAGGTATAGATGCGATTTGGGTCATTGTCAATAGATTGACCAAATCTGCTCACTTCTTACCTATACGAGAAACTTATTCACTTAAACGTCTTACTCGTATGTACATAAAAGAGATTGTAAGACTGCATGGTATGCCAGTATCCATAGTTTCTGATCGAGACCCAAGATTAACTTCACGATTTTGGGTTAGTTTGCAAAAAACTGGGCACAGATTTACGATTTAGTTCGGCGTATCATCCTCAAACGGATGGGCAGTCGGAGAGGACTATTCAAACTCTTAAAGATATATTAAGACTCGTGTCCTTAACTTCAAAAAAAAGTTGGGACAAGTTCTTACCATTAGTGGAATTTTCCTACAACAATGATTATCAAGCAAGCATCGGCATGGCTCCATTTGAGGCGTTGTATGGACGCAAGTGTCATTCTCCAGTATATTGGGATGAGGTGGGTGAAGCAACGTTGTTGGGACCAAAGTTGGTACGTATTACTATGGAGAAATTTCAAATGATCCGGTAACGTATAAAAACCTCACAAGATCGTTAAAAGAGTTATGGTGATCTTCATCGGAAGGATGTGGAACTCAATGTTGGAGAGAATGTGTTGTTACATGTTGCACCATGGAAAGGAGTTACAAGATTTGGAAAGAGAGGAAAACTCAATCCTGGATTCATTGGCCCATTAGAAATCCTTGACCGAGTAGGAATTGTGACATATACACTCGCTTTACCTCCAAGTATGTCTCATGTTCATAACGTTTTTCACATATCTATGTTACGTAAATATGTGGAAGATCCGAATCACATTATTTTGTTAGAATCGAACGATATAGCGGAAGATTTAATGTATGAAGATGTACCTGTTAAAATTTTGGATAAGAAGGAGCATATTCTACGCTCCAAGGTTATACCTCAAGTCAAAGTTTTGTGGAGAAACCACGATGATGAGGAAATGACCTGGGAGTTAGAATCTGAAATGAAATCAAGGTATCCTCACTTCTTCGACATACTAGGTACGTACCCTAATTTTGAGGACGAAATTTCATAAGAAGGGAAGGTTGTAAGACCCCAATTTTCATAAAAAAAGATTAATTATTCTCGAAATATATTTTTAAATATTATGGTGTGGATTTAATATAATGTTATAAGTTGTGGTTAATATTTACAAATTTTGCAAAGTATGCAAGATGTTATAAAATATTCGATTGGTCGGGGAATACTCATTTTAACAGGGAATATTTGTACGACGGCACAATCATTGGTGGACCCCACAAAAGAATTATTGTCGGAGTTAGAAAATGACACAAATATCTTTTTATGAAAATAACGGCGAAAGTTTTGATTATTTGTTGAAATACCCGATGTTAAAAGTACAGTGTCGTGTGGTTGCATAGTAGCACACGATATTGATTATTGATGCTTATGTGAGAAGTCACTCAGTTATATTCAATTATTGCTACAGTAATTGTTGTATAGTATCTCACGTTATTTGATTCAATTATTGTAAATATTTTATATATTATTAAATCAATAATTGACACAACAAAGTTATTCATATTTTTTTTGCAATATTGACGATGTCTAGAAAGTTCTGTCGAGGAGAGGTTTGGTCACCTAATTGTGCGACAATAGGGAGAAATCCTTATCGGAAAGCTCCCTTTTTCTTGGTAATGATCTCGTTGTTAAATATTGCGAATAATAATAATGATAAATAAATATTGTTAAAAATATTGAGTAGATTTTTATGAAGCATTTGTTGTAAATTTTGTTTATTATTTGGACCCCCCGTTTACCCATTTTTCAAAATAATCGGTAGAAAGTTATTCAGTATATATATATATAATATGGTAGGACCCACCTATGATGGTGTAATGTTGGTGGGAGGGGAACACGTGGGGCCCACGTGAAAGAAAATGAATTGGGGGGGGGGAGGAAAGCAGAATGTCACGGGAGGGATATGATTCTATATATATATATATATATATATATATATGTATATATATATGTATTTAAAGTTTTTGTTTTATTAGAATATTTTATTGCACAGTGCTGCATAGTAAATCAAAAAAAAAATCAGAATTCGCCGAAGGATTCAACGCCCGTGAAAGTTCTGTGCAGTCCGTGAGAAAAATTCAAATGGTATCCTTTCTATTCTCCCATAAATAGGATGCTTAGTTAGAATTGAAAATCACACCAGAATCAGAGAATTCTTCTTCTATAATATTAATTGAGCGTATTTCTTTCGAGTTTTAGGAAGCTTTGAGCATAGAAAACAATATAAGTTTTATTCAAGAATATTCCCGCTATACCAGTTGGAATACTCTTCTTTTTAAGGTAAGGGATATTATTTTTGCTCAATATTCGTAAGAAAAAATATTTTATTCCATACTTTGTAGTATGTAAGTAATAATATTTCGTTTCAGATTTCGAATTCTACACTCGTTTTGTTAAAGTTTTGACTTCTATACTCTATGAAATTAGTATAATATACTTGATATTTGCGCTTCATCCAGTATCTTTACATGAAAATATTATTCTGAGCATTCTTGATAAGTTTTAACTTTTTTATGCTAGAGTACTATTCGCGGGGTACTATCCACGAATTACTATTCATGGGGTATTATTCACCAGGGGTACTATTCATGACAAAAATTGATTTCTTGAATTTTACTCCACAAAGCAGTATCATGTTGATAATTTGGACATTATTGAATTTTGGATAAATTAAATTATAAATCTTTAAAAATTTATCCTTTGCTTTCTTTTAATTGAATTATTGTATCATTGTCATCATCCTCATGCTTATATTGTTATGAAAGTCATCTTTGGCCCATAGTGCATAGATGGACTTTGTATGATTATGACCATGGATTATTCGGTATAATCATGACCGTAATGTTACAAATGATGTGGTAAATGTTCTTATTGGACCATAGTGCATTGATGGACAATTGTTGGCATGATCATGATCATTGATGAAAACACAAATATCCTTGATCCGTAGTGCATGTATAATTCGTGGTCGTGATACTAATGAATATCCTTGGCCGTAGTGCAGGGATGATTCAATGATGTGGATTATTTATTAAGCTGAGTCTCAGCGATAAAATTGATGATAAACTTTTTAAATCATAGAAGATAGTAGATATCATGCTCTACTTGACTCTTCTAATTGATTGCTTGTTCCGCTGCAGTTAAACTTGATGTCTATTATATTTTATCAGTTTAACATTGTTGAAGGCTAACGATAATTTATTCTGCATTATCTTAGTCATAATATTTCTTACTGGGCTAATTGAGCTCACCCTTTGCTTTCATTGTTCTCTTCAGGAAATGAGAACATAGCTAGGACTAGTCAGGGAATGGAGTGATGGTCCGAGATGGTGCATTAGTAGTCCTCACTATTATGTGAAATAGTGATATAATAATTGTAATAATATTGAATTTGAGTTTGGATATTGTCTAGAAGACAATATTCGTGTTAAAACTCCCAACTTATGTTTTGTCGTACTTTACACGACAGTTGTATAATTAAGTTGTATTTGATTTCTGTACCATGTATTTGGCGACTCAGAATGGGTGATGTATAGCTATTTTGGGGGCGTCACAAAGACTAGCTCTTACTTTCTCTCAAAGTATTTGTTCCAAGTGTTGGGTGATTTGAACAAGCAAGAAAATGACCAACAATTTCTCATATTTATAGGCTTTCAAAGTGATGGCAAAAGGGTCCATTACTTCACCTCCTTACTATTCCTACCTCATCAACCAAACTTCCTAAGGAACCTATCCCACCTCTTTATTTGGCCAGCCATGACTCACCATGGGGGGCCCACATGGGTTGTCCCATGGGTTTTTCTCACCCGATGACCCATCGGTTCGATCCGCGAGTCCAGTTCTTAGTTCGGGCTTAGGTTTAATTAACTTTGGGCCTAACGTTGGCTTGCATTACTTAGCTTTGGGCCTTAACAATAATTCACTTGGGCTTGCCCAATACATGAGCAAATCAAATTAGTCCATTACAAATGGCTTAAGCTTTCAACGTATAATCCTCGTATTCTTCTCGTATACTAGTTCGTATAATCATTCATCATATACGTTATATTATCTTTCATATATACTTGCATAATACATCGTATCATACTCATATTCATTACCTCGTATAATAACTTTTTTATTACACGATCATCATTATTCAAATTCTTTACTTTCCTTAACATTCTCGAATTTAGTACATTGAGCGAAAAAACTATGTTTGTCATAACGGAATTATTATTACATAATCCATCCTTCCTTATCATTCTATTATTACGTATTTCTCGGAAGTTCAAAAATAATTTTAGTAGAAATGGATGAATAGTGTTTTTTGGAGAATTTCTCGAAAAGCTTTTATTTTCATCTTGGAAATTCAAACACCTTAATTCTATCACGTAGCCAGAATACTACAACATTATTCCACTTTTAGGTTATAGAATAACATTCATCTTGCTTACTCATTACAAATAACATATATTATAAATTTATTCATTATTTATTCAAATAAAATTATTTTACAATTAATCAAATTTTCTCTGTTGTTACATTCTTCTCCCCTTATAAGGATTCTGTATCCAGAATCTCGCCATAAATTAATCAAATAACTGAGAGTAATTTTTTTTCATCTTTTCTTTAAGTTCCCACGTTGCTTCTTCGGCATCATGGTTTCTCCATACTACCTTCACTGAAGGTATAACTTTAATCCTCAGTACTTGCTCTTTTCTATCAACGATTTGAACAAACATTTCCTCGTATGTCAAATCTTTCTCCACATGAATAGGCTCATACTCTATTACGTGCTTATAATCTGGTTTATAAGGACGTAACACTGATACATGAAATATGTTGTGTATACGTTCTAAGTCTGGAGGTAATACTACCATGTAAGATACCTCTCCTACCCTTTTTAATATCTCAAAAGGTCTTATAAACCTTGGACTTAATTTTCCCTTCTTCCCAAAATGTATCTTTCCTTTCCAGGGAGATACCTTTAGAAATACATACGAGCCTACTTCAAACTCCATTCTCATTCGATGAGCATCTGCATACTTTTTTCTGTATGTCTTGAGCTGCTACCAGTCGCAGTCGTATCAACTTAACTATATCCGTTGTTTGTTGTACCAATTCAGGTCCTAGCATTCGGCGTTCTCCTACTTCATCCCAACATAATATTGTTCTGCACTTCTTTCCATATAAAGCTTCGTAAGGCGGCATGCCTATACTTGCATGAAAACTGTTGTTATATGAAAACTCTACTAGTGGAAGATGATCATCCCAACTACCTTTGAAATCCAAAATGCAAGATCTCAGCATATCTTCTAACGTTTGAATTGTTCTTTCGCTCTGCCCATTTGTCTATTGATGAGAAGTTGTACTTAACTTCAACTGTGCTCCCATCTGTTTTTGCAGACTTCTCCAAAAATTTGATGTGAATCGTGGATCACGATCTGACACTATCAAAACTAGTACCCCATGTCTTGAAATATTTTTCTTAACATAGAGTTTAGCTAACTTATCTAAGTTAAACATAACTCTTATTGGAAAAAAGTGAGCCAACTTCTTCAACCGGTCCACTATTACCCAAATAACGTCATACCCTTTTTGTGTAGTTGGAAGCCCCACCCCAAAGTCCATCGTGATATGCTCCCACTTCCATTCTGGAATATCTAATGACTGTAACAAGCCACTTGGTCATTGATGTTTGGCCTTAACTTTTTGACAAGTTAAACACCTACTTACATATTCTGTTATCTCCCTCTTCATGTTTGGCCACCAAAATTTCTGTCAAAGGTTTTGATACATCTTAGTACTACCAGGATGAATCGAGTACCTTGAACTATAAGCCTCTTGTAATACTTCTTCCTTTAATTCTGTTTCACTAGGAACCCAAATTCTTCCTTCAAATCTTAATAATCCCTCATTATCACTATACTTTATCTCTTTTTCATCTGCTAGTCATTTCTTCATCTTGTCACACTCATTATTTCTGAGTTGTAACTCTTTAACTTTCTCTACAATGGTAGATCGAATCTCCGTTGTAAACAATTTTTGACCCGACTCACTCGGTAACTTCACCTCTAACTCCATTATAGTCATCTCTGTTATTAACTCAGTTTGAGCCGTTAACATAGAAAACTTGTCGACGTCGGGATTTTTTAATTGTCCCTTTCCATTACTTGTTCTTTGGTGTTCTCATTTTAAGTGAGATTTGTTTGAAAAAACAAGTGAAAAAGGTCCGACATGTATAATGTCGACGATGGGACTGTTAAGAGTCGTCAGTTGATTTTTTTTAAATGGTTGTACCAACACAACCGAGAAAAGGTTTGCACATTGACCCAGTGATGTGACACTGCTAAAAGGGTCGGTGAAACCGAGATTCATTAGGGTCCGGGGACTTGGTTATGCGGAGGGAAGGTGTTAGGCACCCCCCGACATCCGTGTTACCACGGTGACCGCCTCTTTTCAAGAAACTATTATCTAAATGTGTGTGTGTGTGGGTCAATGTGCTTTTATTTGGAAGTAGTGCGAGGCCTCGTTCACACCTATATACACAGGGTTTGAATTTATGTAAAAATTCAATTTTAAGCAAGATATGACACTGATGTTTTATAAAAGAGGTTTTTCAAACCCTGATGCTCAATAGTAATTGAGACCTTTTACACTCCCATTTTATTAAGTGTTCGGCTTGATTGATTTTATTTGACAGATGCGAGGCATCCGTATGAAAATAATGTACAAAATAATGCCGACTTCCTCGTGGGTATGGAAACCATATGAGGAAATTTAGACACCGCAGGATAATTTACAAAGTCGCCATAATTTGAAAATGTCCATCACGGAACCGAATCTAGATCCAATAGGTGAATCTGTGATCACATGATTCCTAAAGCATTATGATACCACAATTTGTATGAAAGTAGTAGCGGTATATATATAAAAATTTGTAAATATATATATACAAGCAGGATCACCAACCATGAAGCACCTCCATGGGGGATCAGAAATATAAATAAAGCTGTTAAAAGCTATCAACCGCCACGAAGGAAACTCCAGGTGGGACGAAACGTAAATAAAGTTGTAAATACGGTCAACCACCACGAAGGAAACTCCAGGTGGGACGAAATGTAAATAAAGTTGTAAAAGCGATCAACCGCCACGAAGGAAATTCAGTAGGGAATATATATATATATATATATATATATATATATATATATATATATATATATATATATAAAAGCAATAAACACACTAGATGTAAAATCCAGGCTCATCGAATGAGTTCGACAATGATTCATGTATATAAATATATATATATATATATATACAAAAGTAGAATAAACGCATTGTATATAAAATCCAAATTTCATCCTAATGTAGTCCACACAGATTAATATATATATATATATATATATATATATATATATATATATATATATATATATTAAAGCAAAGAACGCACTGCAAAGTCTAGGCTCATCGAACAAAGTTCGATATACGATTATATATATATATATATATATATATATATATATATATATATATATATATTAAAGCAAATAAACGCTCAGGCATCAAGTCTAGGCTCAATCAAGGCATAACTCGATAATGTTAGTCAATATATATATAAATATATATAATATATGTATATATACAGACTGAAATGAAACCACGGACCGAAGCCCGGGCAAAAGCAAGCAACACGACTCTCAACGTGTAGAAGGGAGTATGCAGAGATGAAGAGAAAGACTCTAAAGTGTGTGAGAAGGCTTACAGCTGACTGCCAAAAAAGACTTCTATATCTTTAGAGTGGGTAAACATTGGCTTTTGGGGGAACAAAAGAGGCTATATATGAGCTCACAGGTGTTTAAAAGGGGAAAGTACACTGCATGGGGTGAGTACAGAGCAAATTGGGCAGGGCTTCCTCGCCGTTTTCTCTTGCAAAATGGGCAGCCCAAGCCCTCTATTTATAAAACAATTTAGTCCGCAGTGTACTGCAATTTGAACAGAGGTGTACCAGAGGCAACCCGGGTGGACCCTGGTTTTTTGGGTCGGGTCGTCTCGAAGTACGTGCACTCAGGCACTGTAATGTCCACTTGAACTTTAAGAAGTGCAATCTGGGCATCCATTTGAGGTATACAGGAACTATTTCGGACCGACATTATCGAGAGTTGTACGATGGCATGGGATTAGAGTTTGTAAGAAGTCATTGAAGATGGGACGATGCCCTCCGGTCTTCAAGCTTCAACTTTCATCTATTACCCCACACAATAGTCACTCGGGATTAGTTAGTCTTGTGGGACATCGTTGCCTGGAGATGTTGAGACGACGTGGCGTGGCATAGTGTTGACGAGAGGACGATGTTGCCCCTCACCGGTGTTATCGCCGGATTGGGCTGATAAAGCAGACGTTGCTCAGGCTTCGTTGAGATTGGACTGCTACAATTTGTTGATGGTCCTCATTGTCATCTTTGAGGTGTGCCTGTCTTCCCGATGTTATCATTGGGTTGGTACAGTGTATCTCGTTGTGAGCGTCGAGATTGAAGCTGGTAGCATTTGAAACAAGCATTTCTGGGGTTATTGCCGAAACTGCATTCCTTGGGGTTATCACCAAGGTTAGTGGCTATTCCTATTGTTGGGACTGAGACTGGATACCTTGGGCTTATCTCCGAGATTAATCGGTTTTCTCCGATATGTGTTCCGGTATTGGATCTGCTCGCCTCGAGGTTATCTCTGAGGTTGGATTTGTTACTCCCAGAGTAATCTGGGGTTGATGCTGAACTTCTGGTAGTATCATGTATGGATATGGATTGTCTTTTAGGGTTCCCTCTTAAAAGACGAATCTGTCCTCCTGCAATGTTAGTGACAATAATACAGAAATTTTCGAGTGTCTACACAACTTTTTCCGACCCTTCCTACTTAATGTGTTGGCTACTACATTGATTTTTCCAGGGTGATACAGGATATCACAGTCATAATCCTTTATCAACTCCAGTCATCTTCTTTGTCTCATATTTAAATCTTTTTGTGTGGAGATATATTTTGGACTTTTATGATCCGTGCATATCTCACATTTCTCACCATATATGTAATGTGACGCCCCCAAAATAGGTCCAATCCACCCAACCTATTCTGAGTCGCCAAATACATGGTACAGAAAATAACTACAACTTTATTATTATAATTGGTGTGCAAAATACAACAACACATATGCTGTGAGTTTTGATTCAAATATATACCAACTGTGACTCTCATCCCAATCTTGAATAACACATCATAATGTCACCTTATATAAATGTACAATCAATAACTGTTTTAAAAATTAAAATTTTTGGAAAAAGCTCAAGGAAACATTCGTACATGGGAGGCCATGCATCTAAGTTGTAATATATATCATATGACTTGAGAAATAGTAACTCATGAATAGTAACTCTAGACATAAAAAGATAAAATTTCATAATAAAATTCATACCAATATTCAGGTATAATGATATTGAAAGAAATAATATCATTTACGAAGAAAATAACATCTCTTACCTCAAATGAATAGTACTTCTGGCTGGAATATCAGATATAACGCTGAAAGGAACTTGCACTGTATAGCAACACTTAAAGTATCAAAATACTCACAAAAACAAGCTCGATAATATAGAGAGAGAAAACTTCAGTTTCTGGTGTGATTTTCAATTCTAACCTAAGCACTCTATTAATAGAAAAATGCTTAGAACATCAAAGCAGAAAATTTAATAAAATAATAATATTTATTAAAATATTCCTACGCCCACCTTAGAATTCTGAACTCAGCACATTTTCAATACAAGTGGGGCCCACCAACATAATAAAAACGTTTTTCTTAAAATAAATATTTTAAACTCCAAAAATCAATTATTCTGGAACTTCAATAATTCATAATAAATAGCCATTTTATCAGAAAAATTCAAATCTTATGTCCATTCCATAGAAAATTCAATTCTCTACAACTTTACAAGTTTAAGTTTTTCCAAATTCCAAGCAGAAGTTGACCGAAATCCATATATGGACGATTTTGCAGGCTATAATCAAATTTCAGTCAAAAATGGGGTCCACCAACATGTTTAAGATGTTTTTAGTATTTATTGTAACAAAAATACTCCTCCTCCTCCTCATTTATTCATATATCACACATTCATTGTAAAAATATAACTATTATTATATTATTGTAATATAATAATATATTTAAATGAATTATTTTATCAAAAAAGATAAAATATCGATTTTCAACAATTGTCACTTTTTTAAAAATTCATCCATTTATATCCATATAAATAAATATTTTTCTTATCATATAAACCAATAAATAATTATTCACAAATAATATTACAGAATCACAATAATGACAACTAGGTCGTTCCCAGGAAAGATGGGGATTTCCGATAAGGAATTCTCCTTACTGGCGCGCAATTAGGTGACAAAACTTCTCCTTAGACAGAACTTCCTTAGACATTGCCAATAATGCTATCTAATAATATTATTCAAATAATATGAATTATTGATTTGATAATGGGAAATACTGTGCAGTGACAATTATTGAAACAACAATAATATAAAATATCAACGTAGAAATTATTGAATCAATAAAATAAAATATTGAATAGTAATTACTGTAACAATTATTGAGTAGTGTCTTCTTACGTAAGAATCAATAATTGGTGCTGTAACACCCCCTTCCCAAAATAGAAAGAGAGGTTACTCAAAACACAACAAAACTGAATGAAAGCTTATGTCATAAAAGGATGGGTTCATAATAATTAAATATCACAAGACAAACCATAGTAAATATCCCACTAGCTCAAACCATAGCAAAGAAAGTAATTGTTACAATTTCAAATAAACCGACATATCAATTCTAAACATAATAACTCTAATCCATTGGAATGAATGGAGCTCTCATCACACTTGCCCGTGATTCCCCGATTACTACTTGGGAAAAAAAACATGCATGAGCCAAATGCCCAAGACGGATATAGAATAAAAGAATAATGAAGCGAAATAACTAACACAATTAATTGAATCGAATCAGAATGAACAAAACCAACACAATAAAATGATAGGCTGAATCAAATGGCTGGGTGTTATTTCATACTGAGCTCAGAATAAATAGTAATATACCTTGCCACACAGAAAGTCAAATAATGCCACACATGCAATCACACATCCGAATGGCGCAATCCAGATGCATGCAAAATCGGAAGGTGTGTTTGGCACAAACATCACTAATCATGAGCGAACAGTAACAAAAAACTAGGGTCGACCCATACGCCTCCCACAACAAAACACCAAATGGCCAACTCCCACCGGAGCACAAAACGGAGACGCCGTGGACTGATCACACCGCCACGGAAGGTGTCATGCCTCGGTGCCAAGAGGACATGCCTGTGGTACCCCCACAGGTGGTTATAGCTCAGGTATACCCTACGGTATTCTAACAAAATATAATGTCGCAACACATGCGACAAAATATCAACACAAAGGGTTCTAACATGTACATGTTAAATCGAACGAATCGTCAACACAAGTCTCTAAAATATACTAACATGTACATCATTATGAATATAAAAATAAAATTTAGACATGACACACTAGTCTAAAGAGTACAATGTGAGTTCTAATACAACGCCAAAATAATTTATCACAATAAATTGACAAGAAACAATTATGAGAGACAATACGGATTTGAAGCGAATAACGAAACGAACGAATTAAAAACAAAAGAGTCTTGCTGGAAGAGTACGGAATCCGTACCTGGATTAAGCAATGTAATACCCAAAATTCCAATTTCAAATTATGCTAATCCCCTTCAAGTCAATCTAATAAAATAAAATAAATTTATTACAAATTTACCCATTAACAACAAGATACTATTAAATTGATTATCGAGTAAATTTTACAATATTATCAACAAGATTAACGAGTTTAAATTAATATACATAACTTTCAATTTAATTTATCAATTCTGATTTATAAGTTTTATGGCCAAATACTTATTAAAATATAATATAAATATAATACACGAACAAAACAAAAAAGATAAAAAAAATAAATAAAGTGAAAACGTCACCTGCAATGATGCAGGTTGATGGATAAATCTAATTCTTATATATATATATATATATATAATAATGTAATGATGGTCTTGCTGCACTAGGTAAATATACATATATATTACATATATAGAATAACCTGTAGCCAAACTTTATATATATAACGTCAAAAGCAGTAATATACCTAATAAAACATCAAAACTTGACTGCCATGAAATGCATATACATATATAACTATCAATTCTTAATTCTTATGCCATACCAAAGATAATTCGATCGTCTCTTTCCTTTGTTTTTTATTTGTTGAGGTTTGTATTCTCTTTTCTCGGTCGGTATAACGAAAGTGAGATTAGGTTTTGTTATATGTTTATTTATTAACAAATTTTATTAATTAATATATTTCACTAACTCTCCTAATTTAATAGAATTTTAAAATTACACAATTATAAATTAGACCCACTTAGTTTTAAGCCCAATTTTACCACTTAATTTATCCACACTTATTAATATTTATAAGCCCATATAAATTAAAGATCACTTGACCCAAATAAAATACAAAGTCCAATTAATATGCTTTTAACATAAAACAAAATAATAATTTAATTTTTTTTTTTCCGGGTATTACATCACCTACCCCTTAAAAGGGATTCCGTCCTCGGAATCAAAAGAATGGACGTACCTAATTATCAAAAAGATGCGGATACTCCGCTCGAATAGACTCCTCTATCTCCCAAGTAGCTTCTCGCTCTGAATGATTCCTCCACAAAACCTTAACAAACGGAATAGTCTTCCTCCTCATAATCCTTTCTTGACGATCCAAAATCGCCTCAGCTTGCTCCTCACAAGTAAGATCCTCTCGAATCTTATCGAACGGATATTGCACCACGTGCAACGGATGATAATGATAACTCCTCAACACCGACACATGGAACACATTATGCACGTGAGCTAGCTGTGGAGGCAAAGCTAAACGATATGCAACCTCACCAACCCTCTCCAGAATCTCAAATGGTCCAATATAACGCGGACTAAGTTTCCCTTTCAAGCCAAATCGCCGAATACCCTTCCAAGGAGAAACTTTTAGAAACACATGCTCACCAGGTTCAAACTCTAAAGTCCTTCTATGCTTATCAGCATAACACTTCTGCCGTGATCGAGCCGACTTCAATTTCTCCTTAGCCACCGCTACCTTCTCTGTAGTGATTTGAACCAACTCAGGCCCTTCTATGGCCCTTTCGCCAACCTCATCCCAACAAGTTGGTGCCCGACATTTCCTACCATACAATGCCTCAAAAGGAGCCATCCCAATACTTGCGTGCCAACTATTGTTGTAAGCAAACTCAACTAGGCTCAAGTAATCATCCCAATTACCCGACCACTCAAGTGCACAAGACCTCAATATGTCCTCCAACGTCTGAATAGTCCGCTCGGATTGCCCATCAGTTTGCGGATGAAAAGAAGTACTAAATTTTAGCCGAGTGCCCCAAGCTCGTTGAAACCCTTTCCAAAACCGTGAAGTGAACCACGGATCCCGATCTGAAACAATAGACACTGGAGTACCATGAAGTCTAACAATCTCCTGCTGAAAGATATGTGCCAACCTATCCACCGAGTAACCCTCATGGATAGCCAAAAAGTGTGCCGATTTTGTCAATCGGTCCACCACTACCCATATGGCATCATTCTTTCTTAAAGTCTTCAACGACCAGTCCACAAAATCCATCGTGATGTCCTCCCACTTCCACTTTGGAATGTCCAATCGCTGCAACAACCCACTAGCTCGTTGATGTTCTATCTTCACTTGTTGACAAGTGAGGCACTTTCCAACATATTCAGCCACGTCTCGTTTCATCCCATTCCACCAAAAATTCTTCTTCAAATCTCTATACATCTTTGTAGAACCTGGATGAATAGAAAATGGCGAACTATGAGCTTCAAACCAACACCGCCCTCCCGAATGATTGGATCCGACGGTACACACAACCGCTCACCCAACCAAATCACACCATGGTCATCAACACGAAACTCGGCATTGCTTGCCCTCCTCTAGATTCTGCGTCAAACCCCACAACTCCCCATCTTCCTTTTGAGCTTCTTTGACCCGCGAGATAAGAGAGGGCTCCACTCTCATACCCGCCTAAATGCCCATCCCAACCTCAGATATACAACTCCAACTCAATCCGCTCCATATCCGAAATAATCCGAGGTTGCGTAATAAAGAACGCAACACTTCTCGAACTCTTTCATAAGAGCATACGCAACCACATTTGCCTTCCCCGGGTGATACTGAATCCTCGCATCATAATCTTTTAGTAGTTCCAACCAACGCCTTTGCCTCATATTGAGCTCCTTCTGAGTGAAAATGTATTTAAGACTTTTGTGATCGGTGAAGATATCACAAGTCTCTCCATACAAATAATGCCTCCAAATCTTTAAGGCAAAGATCACCGCTGCCAACTCCAAATCATGTGTGGGGTAATTCACCTCGTAAGGTTTAAGCTGCCTAGCATAAGCAATCACCTTACCATGTTGTATCAAAACACACCCCAAGCCCTTCTTAGAAGCATCACTATAAATCTGATAGCCTCCTGTCCCCGACGGCAATGCAAGTATAGGAGCTGTCATAAGCCGTTTCTTCAACTCCTCGAAACTCTTCTCACGCTCCTCATTCCACACAAACTTCGTGCCCTTTCTCATCAACTGGGTCAATGGTAAGGCAAGTAAAGAAAATCCTTCAACAAACCGCCTATAATACCCTGCCAAACCCAAGAAACTTCTAATCTCTGTCACTGTAGTAGGTCTTGGCCATTTGGTGATAGCCTCAACCTTCGCAGGATCCACCTTAATGCCTTCAGCAGAAACAACGTGGCCCAAAAATACAACCTGCTCCAACCAAAACTCACATTTAGAGAATTTAGCATACAATTTCTCTTTCTGCAAAATTCCCAACACTGTGCGAAGATGCTCCTCATGTTCTTCCTTAGACTTAGAGTAAACCAAAATGTCATCAATAAAGACAATGACAAATTGGTCTAGGTACTCCCTGAACACCCGATTCATCAAATCCATAAACACCGCCGGAGCGTTAGTCACACCGAATGGCATCACCAGAAACTCGTAATGCCCATATCGGGTACGAAAAGCCGTCTTAGGGATATCCTCATCCCTCACCCTCAACTGATGATATCCCGACCTCAGGTCTATCTTCGAAAAATACTTCGCCCCCTGAAGTTGGTCAAACAAGTCATCAATCCTCGGCAATGGATACCGATTCCTGATGGTGATCTTGTTCAACTCCCTGTAATCTATACACAACCTCATAGACCCATCCTTCTTCTTCACAAACAAAATCGGAGCACCTTACGGCGAAACACTCTAGAATCACACCACGATCTAACAGCTTCTCGTGAATCTGCTCCTTCAACTCTGCAACTCCAACGGTGCCATCCGTCTGGCGCCTTAGAGATAGGCTCGCATCAGAACAAGCTCAATAGCAAATTCCACTTCCCGCTGTGGTGGCAACCCTGACAACTCCTCAGAAACACATCCAGAAAAGTCACGAACAATTGGAACATCCTCAATACGAGACTCACCCTTAGAGGTATCTTTCACAAACGCCAAATACCCATCACAACCCTTTGCCACCAACTTTCCAGCCTTCAAAGACGAAATTAACTTCACCATTCTACTCGGCTGAGAACCCTGATATACGAATTCTGGAGACTTCACATCTCCAAATATAACCTTCTTCGCCTGACAATCTATAGTGGCCTGGTGCTTATCTAACCAGTCCATCCCAAGAATGATATCGAAATCGTGCATACACATCGGAAGGAGATTAACGCTACGAATCTTATCCCCCAAAGCGATCGGACATCCTCGATACAAATCAGAAATAACTACAGAAGTCCCCATCGGGGTAACAATAGACATAACAGAATCTAAAGACTGAGATGGCACACCCAGGTGCCGAACAAAAGACTGAGCAACAATGGAATGAGTAGAACCCATATCAAACAAAATAGACGCCTCACGATCGCCAACTAAAAGAGTACCGTAAACAAGACACGGTGTACACTTGCTTTGGTTGTCGTCAAAGCAAACACTCGACATCTTACGATGACGACCTCCATTGCCACCATTATCGCCACCTCCACCATTTCCACGTGGCCCAGTACAATCCCTAGCAATGTGACCCATCTGTCCACACAAGAAGCATGCACCAGTGAGTCAGGTAGCGCTTGCCTTCCGGATGATTAGCCCCACAAGTAGTACAAGGAGCTATCGGAATAAGATTCGGGTTAGCCCCACCAGCTGGTCCTGGGTAACGACCCTGATTTTGCCCCTGCGGACGGTTCTGTCCCTGCTGACGATTTTGTCCATACCAAGGTAACTGAAGCTGACGATTCTGCCCTTGCTGAGGCATCTGCTGATAATCCCTGTTCTGATTCTGACCACGCCACTGCCCCTGCTGAACACCACGATTTCTGTTCCACTGACCACCTTGATTTCTCCCATGTCGACCAAGCTTGACCTGCTTTGGTCATCTCGTCCCTCTTCCGACTCCTTCCGGTTTTGAAGTCAAAGAAAGTCTGCCGCTCCATCTCAATGTTCTTGGCCGCATTAGCCATCGCCGATACATCCAGAACTTGGTGTTAATGAGATGTTGGCGATACCTATAATGAATCGCCACTTAAACTTCTCACTTTGTTCAGCTGCGGTCCCTGCGAAGTTCCCGCATAACTCGCCAACTGGTGAACCTCGTCATGAAATCGGTAATGGACTCATCATCCTTCCGCCGAATAGATAGATACTCTCTAGCATAGGCCTCTTTATCGCAGAAATTTGGAAAGTACTCACCGATAAAAGACCTCACAAAACTCCGCCCAATGAAGTGTCTCCACGCACTCCATCACCCTTGGTTGTCTTGATTGCTTTCCACCACCTCTGTGCATCCCCTACAGCTTGTAAGCGACAAGTAATACTCTCGATTATCCGAGCACCCCAACACATCAAATATTTTTCTGGGTGAGCAATCCAATTCTCTGCATCAATCGGAGTTGAGTGAACTAAAAGAGGCGTGGCTTCGCTTCGAAACCTCTCCAACCACACATACATTGGAACCACTGGCGATCAAGGCCATCCACATTTCCTTCCTCTTCGTTTGTTTGTGGACCATTATTTCCGAGTGCCCCGCCAGAATTTCGGGGAATTTGCGTGGTCTTGCATTACTCATTGACAACTCGTGCCACCAATCATAGAAGCTTCGATTAACCTTTGATTCACCAAGTTAGCCATTGAGCATTTATCTCGATCATTAGGTTGCTCATTCATTTGAACATTACCCTCCCCTATTGTTACCTCTCCTCCCAGCAACTCTAGCGGATTGACGAGCCATCTAAGAAAGAGATCAATGAATATAAACAGGACAGATTAAAACAAATTCGAATATAGCTGAACAAAAAAAATCAAACTGAACAAAAACCTAACCTGTAAGTTCACCCATAACTCACAAAGTCAAACCTAAATAGGGTTTCTACAAGAAAGAACACGGCTCGATATCAACTCAGTATACACCCCTTCCCAAAATAGAAAGAGAGGTTACTCAAAACACAACAAAACCGAATGAAAGCTTATGTCATAAAAGGATGGGTTCATAATAATTAAATATCACAAGACAAACCATAGTAAATATCCCACTAGCTCAAACCATGGCCGAAAGTAATTGTTACAATTTCAAATAAACCGACATATCAATTCTAAACATAATAACTCTAATCCATTGGAATGAATGGAGCTCTCATCACACTTGCCCATGATTCCCCCGATTACTGCTTAAGAAAAAAAACACGCATGAGCCAAATGCCCAAAGACGGATATAGAATAAAAGAATAATGAAACGAAATAACTAACACAATTAATTGAATCGAATCAGAATTAACAAAACCAACACAATGAAATGATAAATTTGAATCAAAGCTGGGTGTTATTTCATGCCGAGCTCGAGAATAAATAGTAATATACCTTGCCACACAGGCAAGTCAAATAATGCCACACAGGCAATCACACATCGGACTGCGCAATCCAGATGCATGAAAAATCGGAAGGTGTGTTTGGCATGAGACATCACCAATCCGTAAGTAATGCGAGCAGAGAAAAACTAGGGGTCGACCCATACGCCTCCCACAACAAAACACCAAATGGCCAACTCCCACGGAGCACAAAGCGGAGACGCAGGTGGATGATCACACCGCCACGGAAGGTGTCATGCCCTCGGTGCCAAGAGGACATGCATGTGGTACCCCCCACGGTGGTTATAGCTCGTATACCCTACGGTATTCTAACAAAATATAATGTCGCAAACACATGCGACAAAATATCAACACAAAGGGTTCTAACATGTACATGTTAAATCGAACGAATAATCGTCAACACAAGTCTCTAAAATATACTAACATGTACATCATTATGAATATAAAATAAAATTTAGACATGACACACTAGTCTAAAGAGTACAATGTGAGTTCTAATACAACGCCAAAATAATTTATCACAATAAATTGACAAGAAACAATTATGAGAGACAATACCAGATTTCAAAACGAATAACGAAAGCGAATTTAATTAAAAACAAAAGAGTCTTGCTGGAAGAGTACGGAATCCGTACGGATTAAGCAATGTAATACCCAAAATTCCAATTTCAAATTATGCTAATCCCCTTCAAGTCAATCTAATAAAATAAAATAAATTTATTAAAAATTTACCCATTAACAACAAGATACTATTAAATTGATTATCGAGTAAATTTTACAATATTATCAACAAGATTAACGAGTTTAAATTAATATACATAACTTTCAATTTAATTTATCAATTCTGATTTATAAGTTTTATGGCCAAATACTTATTAAAATATAATATAAATATAATACATTTAACAAAACAAAAAAGATAAAAAAAAATAAAGTGAAAACGCCACCGCAATGATGCAAAAGTTGATGGATAAATCTAATTTTTATATATATATATATATATATATATATATATATATATATATATATATATATATAATAATGTAATGATGGTCTTCACAAGACTAGGTAAATATACATATATATTACATATATAGAATAACCTTGTAGCCAAACTTTATATATATAACGTCAAAAGCAGTAATATACCTAATAAAACATCAAAACTTGATCGCCATGAAATGCATATACATATATAACTATCAATTTTTAATTCTTATGCCATACCAAAGATAATTCGATCGTCTCTTTCCTTTGTTTAGGCTCATTGCATATCAGATTCTCTTTTCTCGATTAAGATATACTTGAAAGTGAGATTAGGTTTTGTTATATGTTTATTTATTAACAAATTTTATTAATTAATATATTTCACTAACTCTCCTAATTTAATAGAATTTTAAAATTACACAATTATAAATTAGACCCACTTAGTTTTAAGCCCAATTTTACCACTTAATTTATCCACACTTATTAATATTTATAAGCCCATATAAATTAAAGATCACTTGACCCAAATAAAATACAAAGTCCAATTAATATGCTTTTAACATAAAACAAAATAATAATTTAATTTTTTTTTTTCCGGGTATTACAGGTGCAATACCATGTACTACTGTGCAACATCGCGTATTACTGTGTTTTAACCACCGATTACTCCAATAGTGTTAACAGTAACAACTACGCCGTTATTTATTAAAAAAACTCATACTTATCGTTTTCTTCATCCAATCGCTTTTCACGTTATGGGGCCCTTTATAGGTCGCTGGCAAGTCCGTGCATTTAATATTCCTCGACAGTAAGAATATTCCACGACCAAACGAATATTTCCTGACAACAATTAATATTTTATAATCACTTATTTAAAATATTTGCATATTTTACCCATAATTAACCACATTAATCAAATCAACCTCTTACTATTTTAAAATAAAAATTAGAGAAAATTAAATCTTTATTTATAAAAAGTTGGGGCCCTACAACTTCCCCTCCTTATGAAATTTCGTCTTCGAAATTTACGTACCTGGTATTCCGAAGAGTTTAGAATACCTTGCTTTTATTTCAGATTCTATCTCCCCGGTCATCATGATTTCTCCATTTCTCATCTCATGTATTTAATATATCATTCTAGAAAACAGCTTCAAAACAAAGGTTAATTGACATATCACAATTTGTCAACTTAAGTAAGAAATTTCAGCTTAGGTAGGACACACACTAGCGAAGTATATTACTCTTCTCTCCCCTCCTAGTTCTAGACTTAGATCTTCGCTAACGACCATATTCCTATGCTCTGATACCAACTGTGACGCCCCCAAAATAGGTCCAATCCACTCAACCTATTCTGAGTCGCAAAATACATGGTAAAAAAAATAACTACAACTTTATTATTACAATTGTCGTGCAAAATACAACAACACATATGCTGTGAGTTTTGATACAAATATATACCAACTGTGACTCTCATCCCAATCTTGGATAGCACATCATAATGGCACCTTACATAAATGTACAGTCAATAACTGTTTTAGAAATTAAAATTTTTGGAAAATGCTTAAGGAAACCTTCGTACATGGGAGGCCATGCATCTAAGTTGTAATAAATATCATATGACTCGAGAATAGTAACTCATGAATAGTAACTGACATAAAAAAGTAAAAATTTCATAATAAAATTCATACCAATATTCCGGTATAATGATTTTGAAAGAAATAATATCATTTACGAAGAAAATAACATCCATTACCTCAAAAGAATAGTAATTCTGACTGGACTATCAGATATAACGCTGAAAGGAACTTGCACCGTATACCAACACTCAAAGTATCAAAATACTCACAAAAATACGCTCGATAATATAGAGAGAGAGAAAACTTCAGTTTCTAGTGTGATTTTCAATTCTAACCTAAGCACCCTATTTATAGGAAAATGCTTAGAACACAAAAGCAGAAAATTTAATAAAATAATAATATTTATTAAAATTTTCCTACGCCCACCTTAGAATTATGAACTCAGCACATTTTCAATACAAGTGGGGCGCACCAACATAATAAAAACATTTTTCTTAAAATAAATATTTTAAACTAAAAAAATCAATTATTCTGGAACTTCAATAATTCATAATAAATAGTCAATTTATCAGAAAAATTCGAATCTTATGTCCATTCCATAGGAAATTCAATTCTCTACAACTTTATAAGTTTAAGTTTTTTCAAATTCCAAGCAAAAATTGACCGAAATCCAAATACGGACGATTTTGCAGGCTATAATCAAATTTCAGTCAAAATGGGGTCCTCCAACATGTTTTTAGTATTTATTGTAACAAAAATACTTCTCCTCTTCATTTATTCATATATCACACATTCATTGTAAAAATATAACCATTATTATATTATTGTAATATAATAATATATTTAAATGAATTATTTTATCAAAAACGATAAAATATCAATTTTCAACAATTGTCACTTTTCTAAAACTTCCTTCATTTATATCCACATAAATAAATATTTTTCTTATCATATAAATCAATAATTAATTATTCATAAATAATATTACAGAATCACAATAATGATAACTAGGTCGTTCCTAGGAAAGAGGGGGCTTTCCGATAAGGATTTCTCCTTACTGGCGCGCAATTAAGTGACCAAACATCTCCTTAGACAAAACTTCCTTAGACATTGTCAATAATGCTATCTAATAATATTATTCAAACAATATGAATTATTGATCTGATAATGGGAAATATTGTGCAGTGACAATTATTGAAACAACAATAGTATAAAATATCAACGTAGAAATTATTGAATCAATAAAATCAAATATTGAATAGTAATTACTTTAACAATTATTGAGTAGTGCCTTCTTACGCAAGAATCAATAATTGGTGTAATACTGTGTACTACTGTGCAACACCGTGTATTACTGTGTTTTAACCACTGGTTACTCCAATAGTGTTAACGGTAACAACTATGTCGTTATGTATAAAAAAAAAACTCATACTTGTCATTTTCTTCATCCATTCGCTTTCTGTTATGGGGCCCACACAAGGTCAAGCGCTCGTCGTATTTAATATTCCTCGACAAAGTAAGAATATTCCACGATCAAACGAATATTTCCTGACAGCAATTAATATTTTATAACCACTTTCTTATTTAAAATATTTGCGCATTTTACCTACAACTAACCACATTAATCAAATCATCCCCTTACTATTTCAAAATAATAATTAGAGAAAATTAAATCTTTATTTATAAAAAGTTGGGGCCTTACAGGTAATGCCTCCATATCTTTAAAGCAAATACCATCGCTGCCAGTTCCATATCATGAGTAGGATAAACTTTCTCATAATCCTTTAACTAGCGTGATGCGTACGCAATGACCTTGCCATACTACATGAGCACGTAACCTAGTCCTTTATGCGAAGCATCGCTATAAACTACAAAATTTCATGTATCATCGGGTAAAGATAATATAGGTGCTTCACTCAACCTTTTCTTCAGTTCATGAAAATTGTTTTCATACTTCTCAGTCCACACATACTTCATTGTCTTCCTTGTTAAATTAGTCAACGGAATAGCTCTCTTAGAAAAATCTGGGATAAATCTTTGATAGTATACTGCTAACCCTAGGAAACTTCGTACCTCAGTTGGTGTTTTCGGTTGTTCCCAATTAATCATTGTTTCCAACTTCGCTGGGTCCATTGAAATTCCATCTCTGTCAATAACGTGACCTAAAAATTGCACCCTTCCTAGCCAAAATTCACACTTAGTGAATTGTGCGTATAACTTCTCATTCCTTAGTGTCTCCAACACTAATCTTAGGTGTTCAGTGTGATCTTTTGGCATCTTAGAATCGACTAGAATATCATCGATAAACACTATGAAGAACTTGTCCAAATATTGTTTGAACACTCTGTTCATCATATCCATAAATGCAGCTGGTGCATTCGTCAATCCAAATGACATTACCAAAAACTCGTAACGATCGTAACGAGTCCTGAATGCCATCTTAGGTACATCCTCCTTCCTAACTTTTAAATGATGATACCCCGTTCGCAAATCTATCTTAGGAAAATACTTTGCCCCTTTCAATTGATCAAAGAGATCATCGATCCTGGGCAATGGGTATTTATTCTTTATCGTTAACTTGTTCAATTCTCGGTTGTCGATACAAAGTCTCAACGATCTGTCCTTCTTCTTCACAAATAGTATCGGTGCTCCCCACAGCGAAACACTCGGTTGAATCTATTTTCTATCCAATAGTTCTTGTAATTGAACCATCAACTCCTTCATCTCTACTGGTGCCATACGATATGGTGCCCTTGAAACTGGTGTTGTTCCTGGTACAATATCTATTATGAATTTGATCTCCCTATCCGGTGGAAGACTTGGTAATTCACTTGGAAAAACATCCACGAATTCTTTGACTATATGTATTTGTTCCATTGTTGCTCCCACTCTCTAGGTATTAACAAAATGACACTAATAACCTACACATCCTTTTCTCAACAATTTCCTAGTTTGTGTCATGGTAAGACAACATGAACATCTCGGCGATTTATTACCGTAAAACAGTACATGAGGTTACCTCAACGTTCTAATGTTTACACATTTCTTTTGACAATCTATAATTGCACAATGATTAAATAACCAATCCATTCTGAGAATTACATTGAATTCTCCCAACTTTATCGGTATCAAATCTACCAATATTTATAACCTCGTATTTCTACCCAACAATGCCTATGAATATTATCAACATGAATTATCTCTTCGTTTGCTACCTTAATATTTAAAGGTATAAGCAATCTTTCGGGAAGTAATCTTAATCTATTAGCAAAATCACATGCTATAAACGAACAAGTAGCACCCGAATCAAACAACACATAAGCATTTATATCGTTGACTGGGATAATACCTATAACTACATCCCTTGATGCAACTGCATCCTGGACCATCATATTAAAGGTGCGGGCCATCAGCCTACTCATCTGAGCTGGACCACTAATAGCTAACTTACCACTATTAGTACCCTTATTCCCTTTTATCCCCTTCTTCGGGCAATTCTTTGCCATGTGATCAGTTTATCCACATACGAAGCATCCGTGATTTTTCTTTGGACTTGGATTGTTAGGCAAAATGTGCGAGTCCACAGTTGTAACATACCGTTTTCCTTTGAGACAGACTCCCAAGTAAGTTTTCCAACAGTTCTTGCATGCCTCCATTGTGACACCCCCAAAATAGGTTCAATCCATCCAACCTATTCTAAGTCGCCAAATACATGGTACAGAAAACAACTATAACTTTATTACTACAATTGTAGTGCAAAATACAACAACACATATGTTGTGAGTTTTGATACAAATATATACCAATTGTGACAATCATCCCAACCTTAGAAGCACGTCACAATGGCACCTTACATAAAGGTACAGTCAAAAAACTGTTTTAGAAATTAGAATCTTTTGGAAGTGCTCAAGGAAACCTTTGTACATTGGAGGCCATGCGTCTAGGTTATGATAGATATCATATGTCCACAAAATTATCCTTGGTTGACCCAATAGACCCCAAAGAAAAATGAGAATATTACTATCATGTTCTTTCCAATGGTGAGTCTTCTCTTGACATATAACTATCTCCACTATCTGCAATTGAAAAATATATTTCAACCAAACTCCAAAATTATATAGGTAGTGCTCGTAGATATACTCAGCAAGTGGATGTGCACAATCATGTCTTATGATGACACGAGTTTGTATGTCATTAGACATCTTGTATGATAGTGGAAAAACACCCTTCCAAAGTTGGGTTTGCCTCACCCTATTTGATTCACCAAATATAACTACTAAATGATGTATAAAATACAACACACTTTTCTATACTGTTTAGGGAGAACCTTCATAGCTAGAGACCACCATTCTATTCCCATGTTATCCCCGCTCAACTCAGCTAGACTCTTATTACCTGAAAGGAATTGTGAAGCAAAAGGGTGAGCACAATTAGCCCAATAAAGAATATCATGACTAAGGATAATTAAATTATCCATAGCCTTCGTCAGTAATGAATCAGAGATTTAGAACATATGGTAAATGATAAAACTTTTCAACCATAGTTGCAGCGGAACGAGCTATCCATTAGAAGAGTCAAGTAGAACATAAAGTCTACTATCTCCTCTAGATTAAAAGTCCATCGTTAATCTTTCATTACTGTAATAATCATCAACAGTTCTTGGTTATACCCAAGACAAAGAGAACTCTCATCACTTGTCTTCACCTGAACCACCACAGATTAAATCACAATTCATATTTATAATCAAGTAAATCAACAGTCCAACTTTGCACTACATGCCAAAGATATACAACTATAATCATACCAAGTCCATCTATGCACTACTGGCCATAGATGACTTTTAACACAATATAAGCATGAGAATGATGACAATGATATAAAGAATCGATCACATAAGATAAAGGATAAATATTAAACATTTATAAAACAATTTATCCAAAGTTCAAGAATATCCAAATTGTCAACATGATATTGCTTTGTGGAGTAAAATTCAAGAATAATATTATATCAAAAATGATTTAAACAAAAAATAATATTTCAACGAATATTTAACGAAGATAATAACATTTTTCATTATATTATAAACTCTATTTAATATTATTCATCATATAATAACATTAAATTCATTTACTAATATTATTAATATTTCCATAATATTTTAATTATTTCTTAAACTTATAAAAATTTATTTTAATTGTTTACACTTTACTAATTAATGCATTTAATCATCCTAAAATGCCAAACTCATAAGATTTCATTACCAATAACCAAAACCCTCATCAAAAATCTGCATATACCTTATATAGGATTCTCAAGCCATAAAATCTTATTTTCCAATTTTCTTACTTCACATAACACATTTAATTCATTTACTCATAACTAGTCCATTTTCATGAAAAATACCAAATCAGTCCCAGAAAATTTTCTTTTCTGGGATTTAGCAAAATATAGTCCCATATTGAACATATAGTTTTCTCAGAATTTTTAAAATTCATTTACTATTTTTCATATGGCCAAAACTGCCAAATATTTAGACATTTATCATAAACTGTACTTTTGCCCAAATATTCTGAAATTTACAGAGTATACCGCTATTATATACATATACTCCTAATAAACATTTCACCAATTTTGGAGTTAACCACAAGGAGTTATAAGGGTTTACTTTTAAAATAATCTTTTCCCATAAAATTCATAACTCCTAATCTATACATCCAAAAATCGCCATTTTTGGACACAATCTAGAAAACTCATCAAATTATCATTTTAAATTTTTTCCAAATTTTTTGAGGGTCGAAAAAATTACGAAACTGAAAAATAATAACCCTTACAATCCCTTACATCAAAAGAGCAATATTTCTAACTGGAATATCGGATGTAAAGTCGAAGAAAACTTGTAACATTTCAGAATTTTAAAGTGTAATATTAAATATTTATTGATTTATATCAGTATTTAATGGATATGATTAATTGTTGAATAAATAATTAAATAATATATATTAAATATTTATTTGCAATATTAAATATTTATTGAATTATATAAGTATTTAATGGCAATTTGAGTTGATGTGGTTTAGTTAATTATTTGTTGAATAAATAATTTAGGAGCTAAGAAAATTTATTTGATATGAGATTATATACTAATTTAATTTAATAATTAAGTTAGAGAGCTAATAATGATTAAATGAATTATAGTATTTTAATTGAAATTTGTGATTAGAATAAAGTGTTAGTTGGTTGAATAAAATTATAATTATAAAGAAATTATAGTTTTGTGATAATGATTTATGTGTTAAAGTAATTTAATAGATTAATATTTTAATTGATTAAATTGATTATTTAATTTAATAAGGAGTGTGACAAATAACCTTCCTATAAAGGAGTTGTTAAAATAAATTAAAAGAGTTTAATTCAGTTTTTGCCAAACAAGGCCTAATTCCTATTAAGTATTTAATATAATTGTGTTTTACCAAACAAGGCATAAGGATTAATGGGTTATATTTTTAGTGGTTAGCCAAACTAGCCTTATGGCTTTTGATTTTCAAAACTCAAATAACTGATATCAGTTATATGTTTTATATTTATATCATATAATAAATATATATTATATCTTATACGTTATATCATAAGACGTAAGAATAGAGAAGAGAGGTTAGAGAGAAGAAAAGAAAAACTCAAAGGAAGAAGAAGAGAAGAGAGGAAGAAAGGCTAGAGATTGAAGAAGAAGAAGCTTGAGAATAGAAATGAATAACCATCATCATCTTCTTCAAGGCATTTCTCATATTCTTTTAGTTTTTAAAAGTTTAGTTTTTCTCTTCCCAAATTCTCTGTATAATCCTTGTGTAAACATGAATTGTTGTTGCTATGTGGCTTTATATGACATACTAGTGATGTTAAAATGATTTTCATAAGTTATAGTCGATGTATTGTTGTTATGTATGTAGTTTGTGAAGAAAACCTTTTACAAAGAGTTTTTTGGTGAATGAGTATGGGTTAATTTAAAATAAAAATTGAGGGTTAATTAGTTGTTTAGTTGATAAATTGATCATCTAATTTGATAGAGTATGTATAATTATTGATAAGATGCTTTAAATTAATTGTTTTGGTTGGAAAACAAAATTTCTGATGTTGATTTTCATTGAAATATCAAAAATGGAGTTTTTGTCAAAAATAGTGAAATTGGATGTTTTAAATTCGTTGTTTATGTTGTTGTATGGGTAGAAACATGTTAGAAGTTCTTGAGTTATGTCTACATGAAGTTTTTGTATGAATTGCATGTCAATTAATGCATTAGAAAGCGAGCTTGTAGGGCCAATTGACTTTTTCTTGTACTATTGCAGAAAGTCGTCGATCGATCTTTGAAGTTTTGCGTACATGCTGACCAATGATACGTTAGTGGCGTCGTGAAGCGCCATCCACGCCGCAAGCGACTTCAGTAGATGTATTCACCGAGTAGCAACGCCATTATTACTTGCCAAAGCAGTAGCGACCTACTGATGTAAAGCGTGGTACATGATGACGCGAGTTAAGCGAGAATAGTCGACGATTGTACTTTTTTGTACGAATTTTTAGAAACATTATGTGATGATAGTTGATTTGTAAAATATTTAATTTAGTATTTCTATACTATGAATAATTATGTTATTAAAGATTAACTTGTGTTATAACTTGATTATGTGATTAAATAATCAAACATACATGATGAATGTAGTTAATTACGTTTGTAAAGTGGTAGTGACTAATTATGTCATGACGTATATATATATATATATATATATATATATATATATATATATATATATATATATATATATATATATATATATGATAGAGTATGTATAATTATTGATAAGATGCTTTGAATTAATTGTTTTGGTTGAAAAACAAAATTTCTGATGTTGATTTTCATTGAAATATCAAAATAGAGTTTTTGTCAAAAATAGTGAAATTGGATGTTTTAAATTCGTTGTTTATGTTGTTGTATGGGTAGAAACATGTTAGAAGTTCTTGAGTTATGTCTACATGAAGTTTTTGTAGGAATTGCATGTGAATTAGTCTACATTAGAAAGCGAGCTTGTAGGTCAAATTGACTTTTTCTTGTCTTTATTCTGAAAAGTCGTCGATTCGATATTTGAAGTTTCATGTGGCGCTGACCAATGAAGACGTTAGTGGCGCCATGGCATCATCACCACGCTGTAATGCTTAGCGACTTCGTAGTGTATTCAAGTCATGCGCATGGTTATCATCCACGCACTGCAACGCGACCCATTATGTAAATCGTATGCTTGCCATGACGAGTTAGCAGAATGGTCTGACAGTGTACTTTTTGTACACGAATTTTTAAGAAACATTATGTGATGATAGTAGGACTGTAAAATATTTAATTTAGTATTTCTATACTATGAATAATTATGTTATTAAAGATTAACTTGTGTTATAACTTGATTATGTGATTAAATAATCAAACATACATGATGAATGTAGTTAGTTAAGTTTGTAAAGTGGTAGTGACTAACGATGTCATGATGACGTATATATATATATATATCTAGGATATTGTGATTCGAATTGATTCGGTTTAGCCTACGAGCAAGGCAAGTTTTCTAATCCTTTATCTTATTGAACTAATTATTGTTTTCAATTCGATTACCTTATAATGATGCAAGCTGTCTAAACTTTGGTTTGATGTTGAACAAGTTATTCTTGTATTTCACTTGTTGTTTAGCATGCATAACTAAATTGCTATGCATGTTTAGTATTCAATTCTAATTAACCTTGGCTTAGTATTGTTCAATCAAGGTATGCTATAGTTATTCAAATTGTATGTTATTAGATTATTCTTAAAGCATGATTTTAATTACTATGATTGATTCAATCACGATTATTCTATAGTATAATGTTATTGATTTTATTCAACTAGTCCCATAGTTGATGTTCGTTGAATTCTAAATCACCTTGAAAGCTTATCCAAACCAAACTTTCTTTGGTGCGGACTTGTACTCTAAATACTGAGATGAACAACCCTATTGTTATGATTAGGGGTTAACTTACGCGTAGCGTTAAAATGTTTGTGTACAATACATTGTACGAAGGGTTGATCCCCCTAAGTACGAGGTCCTTATAGTCTTATGACTGTTAAAGTTGGAGTTGAAAGATTACTTGCAACTGTGGACGTTGTTCATGGTCTTAC
Organism: Panax ginseng; assembly: GCA_020205605.1. Classification (NCBI taxonomy): domain Eukaryota; kingdom Viridiplantae; phylum Streptophyta; class Magnoliopsida; order Apiales; family Araliaceae; genus Panax; species Panax ginseng. Next base: position 56,975,460 of record CM035142.1, read on the forward strand.
GACCCTCAGTGATGTATATTTTCCATATTTTGGGATTTCAGTTTCGGATTATTATTGATAGAGTACTATTCACTTTTGATGAGCATATTTCGACAGTTATTATTGTTATACTCTGTTGATTCCATATTATATCCAAAGTGAGCAATTGTTTTGCTCACTCTTGCATATTATAAACTCATTTGACTAAAAAGAGAAGGTAGGTGAACCTTCGACTAGCAAAGAAAGGAAAAATGTACAAGTGATGAAGACTTGTAATATTTACTTTGATTAAGATGTTAAACTTTTATTATGTTGATCTTAGACTTTATTTTAAAAAAAGTTATGTAATGTTTTCCGCATTCAAATGATGATTAAAGGTTAGATAACCTGGAAGATTTTTATATAAGTTTAATCCTGTATGGGCAGATTTTGATTATTCAATTTTATTATAATTGGGTAGTTAGAAATGAATGTTTTGATTAAGTGAACACCGAATCCTGTGGGAATAAAGTACCTGGATTTGGGGGTGTCACAAGTTGGTATCAAAGCTTTAGGTTATGAACCTTAGGTGGGCGGAAAAGTCTTAGGAAGTAACCTTTAAAAAGATAGTGGAGATAACTCTTATCGAGTTTTAGGAAAGAAGTAATAAAACACTTATGTGCTTATGTGATTTTAATTTATGTACTCGTGAGTGTTTAGTAGTAATGATTAATAATTAAAACTTTAAAACTTTGTTCTCAGGATGACTAATGTCGGAGAATCTAGTCAGGCTAGGGAGGAGGGATCTCAAGTGCCTATAGAGGAGGAGCCTCGCGACATTGTGTAGTTTGGGAACAACAACTCTCGCCACGGAGTCGACCCGTTGGTTCTGATGAGTTAAAGATGAGGATGATGATGGAGAGCAGACGAGGAGGATCCTTTGAGTTACCACGGGAGGATGAGGATGATGAGGGCGAGGAGGAAAGGATTCCACTTAACTTTCGATAAGGTAGTATATACGATGAGGTGCATGATCGTAACGTGGAACTTGAGGATCTGATTAAGGAGTTACTGAGGAGATAGTAGTTGAACAATGATCGCAATGACACAAAAAGACTGGCGAGATCCGGGATCGTGAAGAAGCAGTGACAAATAATATATATTAAATATTTATTTGCAATATTAAATATTTATTGAATTATATAAGTATTTAATGGCAATTTGAGTTGATGTGGTTTAGTTAATTATTTGTTGAATAAATAATTTAGGATCTAAGAAAATTTATTTGCTATGAGATTATATACTAATTTAATTTAATAATTAAGTTAGAGAGCTAATAATGATTAAATGAATTATAGTATTTTAATTGGAATTTGTGATTAAAATAAAGTGTTAGTTGGTTGAATAAAATTATAATTATAAAGAAATTATAGTTTTGTTATAATGATTTATGTGTTAAAGTAATTTAATAAATTAATATTTTAATTGATTAAATTGATTAAATTTATTATTTAATTTAATAAGGAGTGTGACAAATAACCTTGCTATAAAGGAGTTGTTAAAATAAATTAAAAAAGTTTAATTCAGTTTTTGCCAAACAAGGCCTAATGCCTATTAAGTCTTTAATATAATTGTGTTTTACCAAACAAGGCATAACGATTAATTGGTTATATTTTTAGTGGTTAGCCAAACAAGCCTTATGGCTTTTGATTTTCAAAACTCAAATAACTGATATCAGTTATATGTTTTATATTTATATCATATAATAAATATATATTATATCTTATGTAAGACCCCAAATTATTAATAAATAAAATTTAATTTTCTCTATTTATTATTTTGAAATAGTAAGGGTTGAATTGATTAATGTGGTTAGTTATGGGTAAATTGCGCAAATATTTTAAAATAAGCAGGTGATTATAAAATATTCATTGTTGTCAGGGAATATTCGTTTGGTCGTGGAATATTCTTGCAATCGGGGAATATTCGTACGACGGCGTAGTCTTTTGTGGGCCCCATAACGAAAAGCGATTGGATGAAGAAAACGTAAGTATAAGTTGTTTATAAATAACGGTGTAGTTGTTACCGTTAACATTATTGGAATACCCGGTGGTTAAAACACGATGTCTGGCGTTGTTGCCGCGATAACACCGCAGTATTGCACCAATTATTGATTCTTACGTAAGAAAGGCACTACTCGATAATTTATTATAGTAATTCTTTATTCGATATTTTATTTTATTGATTCAATAATTGATGCGTTGATATTTTATATTCTTGTTGTTTTGATAATTGTCACTACTACGGTATTTTCTATTATCGAAGCAATAATTCATATTACACGAATAATATTATTAGAAAACATTATTGGCAATGTCTAGAAAAGTTCTGTCTAAGGAGAGGTTTGGGCACCTAATTGCACGCCCGATGAGAGAAATCCTTATTGGAAGCCCCTCTTTCACAGGAGCTGCTTGGTTGTCAGTATTGTGATTCTGTTATATTATTTATGAATAATTAATTATTGATTTATATGATGAGAAAAATATTTATTTTATATGGATATAGATGGATAAAAAATTTTAAGTGACAATTGTTGAAAATCGATATTTTATCTTTTCTGATAAAATAATATTTTATTATATTATTATAATATAATAATGTTGACATTTTTTACAATAAATGTGGGATATATGGGTATATGAGGAGGAATAGTATTTTTGCTGAAAAAGTTGTTTAAAACATGTTGAACATGTCTGTGGGCCCATTTCTTGACTGAAATTTGATTATAGCCTGTAAAATCGTCCGTTTATGGATTTTGGTCAATTTTTGTTTGGAATTTGGAAAAACTTTCTTCTGCAAAGTTGTAGAGAATTGAATTTTCTATAAAAACTCGCAAGATTCGATTTTTTTGATAAAAGGGCTATTTATTATGAATTATTGAAGTTCCGAAATAATTGATTTTGGAAGTTTTAATTATTTATATCAACAAAAATGTTTTTTGTCTTTATGGTGGGCTATGTTGGTGGCTGAAATCAGATTCAAAGGTGTGCATAGGAATAAGTTTTAAAAAAATTATTAATTTATTAAATTTTTTGCTTTGGTGTTCTAAGCATTTTCCTATAAATAGGGTGCTTAGGTTAGAATTGAAAATCACACCAGAAACTAAAGATTTCTCTCTCTTTCTCTCTCTATATATCGAGAGTATTTTTGTGAGTATTTTAGTACTTTGAGTATTGCTATACGGTGCAAGTTCTTTCAGGACTATATTCAGTATTCTAGTCAGAAATACTATCCTTTTGAGGTAGGGGATATTATTTTTTTTTAAAATGATATTATTTCTTCAATATCATTATGCCGAAATATTGGTTGCAACTTTTTATCAAATTTGGAACTTTTTCATATCGGGATTACTATTCATGAGTTACTATTCACGAGTTACTATTCATGAATTACTATTCACGAGTACTATTCACGAAGCATGATGATTTTTTTGTGAAATTTCTATCATTTAGTGTCAGAGTTACTATTCACGTATACGACACTATTCACGAATACGACACTATTCACAAAAAAATTAAATTTTTATTTTTCCTCCAAAATATCTATTATGGATACTAGCTTTGATTTTCTCCATGTTTTGATCATTCTTGAATTTTACTCCACTATGATTATTTATGAGGTATTTTTGGACATGAAATAGTTGAAATACGAATCCTTAATATTTATTCTTTTGTTTCACTGGATTCGTTTCTTTTAAAATATTTTTCATCATCCTTCGTCCTAAATGATGATATAATTGAATATCTTTGGTCTGTAGTGCAAAGATTAATGATTTCTGATGAATATCTTTGGCCCGTAGTGCAAAGATGAACAGGTGTTTAGATGAACATGACCAACTGATGAATATCTTTGGCCTGTAGTGCAAAGATGAATATTTGATTTCAGTTATATAATGATTGATGTTACAAGGATAAAAGATAGACGATGAACTTTTAAATTCATATATAGAAGATAGTAGATTTCATTCTCTACTTAACTCTTCCAATGAATTATTATTATTGCCGCTGCGAATATTGATTTAAAACTTGTTGTCTATTGTATTCTATTAGATTTTTCCCTGTTGAAGACTAACGATAATTTATTTTATATTACCTTTGTCATAATGTTCTTTACTAGGCTAGTTGAGCTCACCCTTTTCCTTGTTGTTCCATTTTTCTTCTCAGGAGGCGAGAATATAGCGAGGAGTAGTCAGGGTGTGGAATTATGGTTCTAGAAGTGGTTCTAGTAGTCCTCACTATTCTGTAAAATAGTGTATTAATAATTATAATGAGGACTTATTTGAGTGTGGATATTGTCTAGATGACAATATTTGTATTTAAACTCACAGTTTTATGTTGTATTAATAAAGTTGTGGTTGTTTTTATACCATGTATTTTGACGACTCAGAATGGGTGTTGTATACCTATTTTGGGGGCGTCACAGTTGGTATCAGAGCTTAGGGATATGGTCTCTGGTAGAGATCGGGGAATAGTACTAGGAGGGGAGAGACGAGTAATCCTTCGCTAGTGTGTCATACCTAAGCTTATTTGTTAGTCAGTTGAAGTATATGGTTAATATGTGATATGTTAATTTGTTTAATTAACCCTTGTTTTATGGAAGTATTTAAGAATGGTAGCTGAGAATATTAACGGTGGAGTTAATGAGACCGTGGAAACACCTTTAATCACCACCCAAGGGAACGTGCAATAGGAAGGCAATATTCCTCCTGTAAACAACACCTGAAAGCGCGAGCGATGAGCAGCGAGATGTTTAGGAGCTTTTTGCGATTCATGCAAAACCGAGACGAGGAGACTCGTTATACGAGAATATGGGTGGAAATGATATAACGCTGTGCTTGTGACATCCTCACGGCCAAGCGGTTCAAAAGTTGGGACCACCAAAATTTAAGGGAAAGCGGATCCGATCATGGCGGAAGCGTGGGTTAAGCAAATTACCAAGATATTCGATGTCTTAGGATGCGGAGGAGCAGAAGGTTCCATTCGCCACCTTTATGTTTAAAGTGGCGAGGTGATTACTAGTGGGAGTCTCGTGAAGCGTACCCATCTACTTGCACTCCGCATGTCTTGGGAAACATTTTAGAAACTTTTCAACAAAAAATACTTTCACGAAAGTATTCGCCATATGAAGGAGGTAGAGTTTATTAGACTAGAACAAAACAACATAGCGGTGTCCCAATACGAAGGTGAAGTTCGCAGAGTTATCGAGTTTGCACCTCATTTGGTAGAGAATGAGGAGCGAATAGACGAGGATGTTTACGAGAGGTTTAAAACCCGAGATTGACAATATCTTATCTCTCATAAATTTTCATTATATTGAGGATGTTGTCAGCGAGGCTCAATTATTAGAGCGAGATAGCGATACGTTCAACCAAGGACCACAATCGAGGTCATCTGGGGTGGTAGCGATCGTGAGCAATGAAAACCGGTGAGGGAGGAAAACATTGGACAAAAGCGGTAACCACTCTGGTGGTACTCGTGGCCATGAAAATAGAAGAAGCTAGTCGGGGAGATTTTAAAATAGGAGATTAAACAATGACACTTTGTGAAGGCGTCGACACCAATGACAAGCTGGTTTTAAGGGAGGAGAACGACCACCGGTAAGTATCTATAAATGTTGAAAAAGAGGGACATATCAGCCCAAATTGTCCACAACAGTTCAAGGTATGCTATAATTGTGGAAAGGAAGGACATATCGCTCGAGATTGTACTGTAGCGAAACCAAGTCCAGCGGGGATGGTGACTCAAAAGGCTGTCCAAAAAAAGTCAAAGTCAATAGTTCCTGGAAGAGCGTTTGTCGTGACGGGTCAAAAGGCGAGGAATCCAAACGGGGTGATCACGGGTAAGCTAATCATAAATTCATGCGAAGTTTATACATTACTTGATACCGGTGCTACCCATTCATTTATCTCTCCTGCTTGTGCTCAACGTTTAAACTTAACTCCGGAGAAATTAGACTTTGATTTATCTGTGGAGACTCTGTTAGAGAAACTTTCATCACATCTACTGTTTATAAATCTTGTTTGATCCAAGTTGGTACCATCACCTTACCTGTTGACCTTATCTCTTTAAAGATACTTGCATTTGACGTGATTTTAGGGATTGATTGATTAACTACTCATCATGCCAAAATTGATTATTTTCGTAAGGTTATTAGTTTTCATATTCCTAACCAACCTGTTGTGCAAATTCAAGCAACTAAGCCATTAAAATCAATCATTGTTATATCAAGTCATAAAGCTATTCGTTTATTAAAAAACGGATGTCAAGCTTTCTTAGCCCATGTTATGGATTTGAATAAAGACACGTCAGATTTGAATAATATTCCTATTGTTATTGACTTTCACGGCGTATTTCACGAACAACTTCGGTCTACCCCAGGCGTGAAGTTGAATTCTTTATTGATCTTGAACTGGTACAAAGCCCATTTCTAAAATCCCATATCGAATGGCTCTATTGAACTTCATGAGTTAAAGGTCCAACTACGGGAGTTGTTGGACGCCGGTTTCATTCGATCTAGTACATCTCCTTGGGGTGCTCTGTTTTATTTATAAAGAAGAAAGACGAGAGTATGCGACTTTGTATTGACTATCGAGAATTGAACCATGTCACTATCAAGAATAGGTATCCGCTACCTCGTATTGATGACATGTTTGACCAGTTACAAGGAGTGCAATTCTTTTCAAAGATCGATCTTCGATTCGGATATCATCATTGAAGGTTAGAGGCGAGGATATTCAAAGCGCGCTTCGGAACTCGAGACGGGCATTATGAATTCTTAGTCATGTCTTTTGGATTGACTAATGCTCCTCTTTGCTTTCATGGATATGATGGTGAGTATTCAAGGAATATTTGGATCAATTCGTTGTTGTCTTTATTGATGACATCCTCATCTATTCCAAAAGCCGTGAAGATCATGAGCGCCATTTGAAGCTGGTATTGCAAAAGTTTCGTGATAACAAGCTATATGCCAAGCTGAAGAAATGCAAGTTCTGGCTTGAGGAAGTAGCATTCCTTGGGCACATGGTGTCAAAATTGGGAACAATAGAAGGCGGTGGCAATAGGCACGTAAGCTTTACGGGCTTAATGCGTTGGTTATTATCGAAGATTCGTGGAAGGATTTTCTCGAATCGCTACTCAGATTAACTTCATTTGTTGGTAAAGATACAAAATTCGTATGGAGCGAGGAATGTGAGAAGAGTTTCCAAGATCTCAAGAGGAGACTCATTTTGGCACCTATTTTGACAATACCATCTGGTTCGGATGGATTTGTTATCTACAACGATGCTTCAGGCAAAGGGTTAGGGTGTGTTCTCATGCAACATGGGAAAGTCATAGCCTATGCCTCGCGACAACTTAAGGAATATGAGAGGAATTATCCTACTCATGATCTAGAGTTGGCAGCAGTCATTTTCGCGCTAAAGATCTGGAGGCACTATCTATATAGGAAAAAAATGGAGATATATTCAGACCATAAAAGCCTCAAATATTTCTTCACCCAAAAGGAACTTAACATGCGGCAACGACATTTGCTTGAGCTGTTGAAAGATTACGACCACACTATTCAATACCATCCTGGAAAAGCAAACGTGGTAGCTGACGCATTGAGTAGAAGATCATATGCAGGAATGAGTGCGATGATGTCAAGTATACGCATACAACCAACTTTAATCGATAAAGTTAAAGTTGCTCAAGCCACAGACCCGGAGCTGATGCGTATGAAGAAGAAAGTGCAAGAAGGTGCTATTACAGAAACAAGAATCGATGAAGAAGGAATACTTCGAGTCCACTCCAGACTTTGTGTTCCTAACGATTCTGATTTGAAGTACAAGATCATGATGGAGGCACACAATACACCATTTGCAATCCATCTAGAAGTACCAAAATGTATCGTGATCTTGACATACATTTTGGTGGAATAATATGAAGAGAGAGATTGCAAAGTTTATCTCAATGTGTTTAACTTGTCAGCGTGTAAAGGCGGAGCATCAAGTGCCTAAGGGTCCATTACAACCACTTGAGATTAGAAATGGAAGTGGAAACATATTACCATGGATTTCATTCACGGGTCTTCCACGGTTTCTCAAGGCATAAATGTTATACGGGTTATTGTTGATAGATTAACCAAGTACGCTCATTTCTTGCCTATCGTGAGACTTATTCCTTGAGCGTCTTGCTTTCGTATATGCGTAGATGAGATTTTGAGATTGCATGGCATGCCGGTATCCATAGTTTTGGATCGTGACCCAAGATTCACTTCAAGATTTTGGGTTAGCTTGCCAAAAGCTATGGAGCGCGAGTTCTGATTTAGTTTGGCATACCATCCTCAAAGCGGATGGACAATCGAGAGAGGACTATTCAAACTCTTGCAGATCTATTAAGACTTTGTGTCCTAGACTTCAAAGGGAGTTGGGATAAGTATTTACCATTGGTGGAATTCTCCCTACAACAACAGATTATCATGTAAGTATAGGTGTGGCTCCATTGAAACATTGTATGGACGAAAGTGTAAGCTCCAATATGTTGGGATGAGGTGGGTGAAGCAACATTGTTGGGACCCGAGTTAATGCGTATGACTACGAAAAAGATCCAAATGATTCAACAAGCGTATACAAAGCGCAGGATCGACAAAAGAGTTATGCGGATCTTCATCGAAAGGACGTGGAATTTAGTATTGGGGATCATGTATTTTTACGTGTGGCTCCATGGAAGGGAGTTACAAGATTTGGGAAGAGAGGAAAGCTCAATCCACGATTTATTGGTCCATTTCAGATTCTTGACCGAATAGGAAATGTGGCCTATAGACTCGCGTTACCTCCAAGTATGTCTCGTGTTCATAATGTTTTTCATATATTTGTGCTTCGTAAATATGTGAAAGACCCGAACCACATCATTGAGTTAGAACCGGATGAGATAGCCGAAGACTTAGCATACGAAGAGGTACCTGTAAAGATCTTGGATAGGAAGGAGCATGTCCTACGCACAAAGGTCATACCATAAGTTAAAGTTTTGTGGAGGAACCATGCTATTGAAGAAATGACCTGGGAGTTGGAAACGGAAATGAAAGTGAAGTATCCTCATCTTTTCGAAACACCAGGTACGTACGTCAATTTTGAGGATGAAATTTCATAAGGAGGGGAGGTTGTAAGACCCCAAATTATTAATAAATGAAATTTAATTTCCTTTATTTATTATTTTGAAATAGTAAGGGTTGAATTGATTAATGTGGTTAGTTATGGGTAAAATGCGCAAATATTTTAAAATAAGCAGGTGGTTATAAAATATTCATTATTGTCGGGGAATATTCGTTTGGTCGTGAAATATTCTTGCAATCGGGGAATATTTTGCAATGGCAGTATGTGATCTTTTGTGGGCAGCATAACGGAAAGCGATTGGATGAAGAAAGCGACAAGTATAAGTTGTTTATAAATAGCGAGAGTAGTTATTCTGAATTAACTTTGTTGGAATACCCGGTGGTTAAAACACGATAATACTGCGTTATTGCACGATGCTTGCGGTATTGCACCAATTATTGATTCTTACTTAAGAAGGCACTACTCAATACTTAGAATACAGTGAATTCTTTATTCGGTATTTTATTTTATTGATTCAATAATTCTTTGCGTTGATATTTTATATTCTTGTTGTTTCAATAATTGTCACTACACAAGTATTTTCCATTATCGAAGTAATAATTCATATTATCTGAATAATATTATTAGAAAACATTATTGGCAATGTCTAGAAAAGTTACATCTAAGGAGAGGTTTGGTCACCTAATTGCGGCATGAGTAAGGAGAAATCCTTATTGGAAAGCCCCTCTTTCTGAGGAGGCGCACGGTTGTCAATATTGTGATTACTGTAATATTATTTGTGAATAATTAATTATTGATTTATATGATGAGGAAAATATTCATTTTATGTGGATATAGATGGAGAATTTTTTAAGTGACAATTGTTGAAAATCGATATTTTATCTTTTACGATAAAATAATATTTTATTATATTATTATAATATAATAATGTTGACATTTTTACAATGAATGTGGGATATATGAGTATATGAGGAGGAAGAGTATTTTTTATTGTAAAGTTGTTTAAAACATATTAAACATATACGTGGGCCCATTTCTTGGTTGAAATTTGATTATACTTTTGTAAAATCGTCCAGTTTATGGATTTCGATCAATTTCTGTTTGGGATTTGGAAAAACTTTCTTCTGCAAAGTTGTAGAGAATTGAATTTCCTATAAAAACTCGCAAGATTTGAATTTTCTGATAAAAATGCTATTTATTATGAATTATTGAAGTTCCGAAATAATTTATTTTTGGAAGTTTTAATTATTTATATCAACAAAAACGTTTTTTGTCTTTATGGTGGGCTATGTTGGTGGCTGAAATCAGATTCAAAGGTGTGCGTAGGAATAAGTTTTGAAAATATTATTAATTTATTAAATTTTCTACTTTGGTGTTCTAAGCATTTTCCTATAAATAAGGTGCTTAGGTTAGAATTGAAAATCACACCAGTAACTAAAGATTTCTCTCTTTTTCTCTCTCTATATATCGAGCGTATTTTTGTGAGTATTTTAGTACTTTGAGTATTGCTATACGGTGCAAGTTCTTTCAGGACTATATTCAGTATTCCAGTCAGAAATACTATCCTTTTGAGGTAAGGGATATTTTTTTTTAAAATGATATTATTTCTTCAATATCATTATGCCGAAATATTGGTTAGAACTTTTTATCAAATTTAGAACTTTTTCATGTCGGGGTTACTATTCATGAGTTACTATTCATGATTTACTATTCATGAGTTACTATTTATGAGTACTATTCACGAAGCATGATAATTTTTTTGTGAAATTTCTATCTTTTAGTGTCAGAGTTACTATTCACGTATACGGTACTATTCACGTATACGACACTATTCACGAATACGACACTATTCACAAAAAAATTAAATTTTTGTTTTTCGTCCAAAATATCTATTATGGATACTAGCTTTGATTTTCTCCATGTTTTGATCATTCTTGAATTTTACTCCACTATGATTATTTATGAGGTATTTTTGGACATGAAATAGTTGAAATACGAATCCTTAATATTTATTCTTTTGTTTCACTGGATTCGTTTCCTTTAAAATATTTTTCATCATCCTCCGTCCTAAATGATGATATAATTGAATATCTTTGGTCTGTAGTGCAAAGATTAATGATTTCTCATGAATATCTTTGGCCCGTAGTGCAAAGATGAACATGTGTTTAGATGAACATGACCAACTGATGAATATCTTTGGCTGTGTAGTCAAAGATGAATATTTGATTTCGATTATATATTGATGGATATTTACGAGGGGATAAAAGATGAGCGATGAACTTTTAAATTCATATATAGAAGATAGTAGATTTCATTCTCTACTTAACTCTTCTAATGAATTATTATTTCATTGCATGAATATTGATTTAAAACTTGTTGTCTATTGTATTCTATTAGATTTTTCCCTGTTGAAGACTAACGATAATTTGTTTTATATTATCTTTGTCATAATGTTCTTTACTGGGCTAGTTGAGCTCACCCTTTTCCTTGTTGTTCCATTTTTCTTCTCAGGAGGCGAGAATATAGCGAGTACTAGTCGGGGTGTAGAATGATGGTTCTAGAAGTGGTTCAAGTAGTCCTCACTATTCTGTAAAATAGTGTATTAATAATTGTAATGAGGACTTATTTGAGTGTGGATATTGTTTAGATGACAATATTTGTATTTAAACTCACAGTTTTTATGTTGTATTAATAAAGTTGTAGTTATTTCTGTACCATGTATTTTGACGACTCAGAATGGGTGTTGTATACCTATTTTGGGGGCGTCACATCTTATACGTTATATCATAAGACGTAAGAATAGAGGAGAGAGGTTAGAGAGAAGAAAAGAAAAACTCAGAGGAAGAAGAAGAAGAAGAGAAGAAGAAGAGAAGAGAGGAAGAAAGGCTAGAGATTGAAGAAGAAGAAGCTTGAGAATAGAAAGGAATAGCCATCATCATCTTCTTCAAGGTATTTCTCCTATTCTTTTAGTTTTTAAAAGTTTAGTTTTTCTCTTCCCAAATTCTCTGTAGAATCCTTGTGTAAACATGAATTGTTGTTGCTATGTGGCTTTATATGACATACTAGTGATGTTAAAATGATTTTTATAAGTTATAGTCAATGTATTGTTGTTATGTACGTAGTTTGTGAAGAAAACCTTTTTACAAAGAGTTTTTGGTGAATGAGTATGGGTTAATTTAAAGTAGAAATTGAGGGTTAATTAGTTGTGTAGTTGATAAATTGATCATCTAATTTGATAAAGTATGTATAATTATTGATAAGATGCTTTGAATTAATTGTTTTGGTTGAAAAACAAAATTTCTGATGTTGATTTTCATTGAAATATCAAAATGGAGTTTTATCAAAAAGCAAGTGAAATTGGATGTTTTAAATTCATTGTTTATGTTGTTGTATGGGTAGAAACATGTTAGAAGTTCTTGAATTATGTCTACATGAAGTTTTTGTAGGAATTGCATGTGAATTAGTCATTAGAAAGCGAGCTTGTAGGCCAAATTGGATTTTTCTTGTACTATTGCCAAAGTTGTCGATCGATCATTGAAGTTTTCTTGTGTGGTATGACCAGTGAAGACGTTAGTGGTGCCGTTAGATTCCATCACCATGCCTTGTGGCAACCGTGAAATGTATTCACCGAGAACCGCGACGCCATCACCATGAGCAGTCATAGCGACCATAGTGTAAATTGTGTATGCATGGCTGAGTTAGCAGAATAATGGTACGACGATTGTACTTTTGTACACGAAATTTTAAGAAACATTATGTGATGATAGTAGAGATTTGTAAAATATTGATTTTAGTATTTCTATACTATGAATAATTATTTTATTAAATATTAACTTGTGTTATAACTTGATTATGCGATTAAATAATCAAACATACATGATGAATGTAGTTAGTTAAGTTTGTAAAGTGGTAGTGACTAACTATGTCATGATGACGTATATATATATATATATATATATATATATATATATATATATATATCTAGGGTATTGTTATTCAAATTGATTCGGTTTAGCCTACGAAAGCAAGGCAAGTTTTCTAATCCTTTATCTTATTGAACTAATTATTGTTTTCAATTCGATTACCTTATAATGATGCAAGTTGTCTAAACTTTGGTTTGATGTTGTTGAGCGAGTTATTCTTGTATTTCACTTGTTGTTTAGCATGCATAACTAAATTGCTATGCATGTTTAGTATTCAATTCTAATTAACCTTGGCTTAGTATTGTTCAAGCAAGGTATGCTATAGTTATTCAAATTGTATGTTATTAGATTATTCCTAAAGCATGATTTTAGTTACTATGATTGATTCAATCACGATTATTCTATAGTATAATGTTATTGATTTTATTCAACTAGTCCCTTAGTTAATGTTCGTTGAATTCTAAATCACCTTGAAAGCTTATCCAAACCAAACTTCCTTTGGTGCGGACTTGTACTCTAAATACGGAGATGAACAACCCTATTGTTATGATTAGGGGTTAAATTACGCATAGCGTTAAAATGTTTGTGCACAATACATTGTACGAAGGGCTGATCCCCCTAAGTACGAGGTCCTTATAGTCTTATGACTGTTAAAGTTGGAGTTGAAAGATTACTTGCAACTGTGGACGTAGTTCATGGTCTTACGACCCTCAATGATGTATATTTTCCATATTTTGGGATTTCAGTTTCGGATTATTATTGATAGAGTACTATTCACTTTTGATGAGCAAATTTCGACAGTTATTATTGTTATAATCCTGTTGATTCCATATTATATCCAATGAGCAATTGTTTTGTTCACTCTTGCATATTTATAAACTCATTGCAGCTAAAGAAGAGAAGGTAGGTGAACGTTCGACTAGCAAAGGAAAGGAAAAAATGTACAAGTGATGAAGACTTGTAATTTTTACTTTGATTAAGATGTTAAACTTTTATTATGTTGATCTTAGACTTTATTTTAAAAGAAGTTATGTAATGTTTTCCGCATTCGAATGATGATTAAAGGTTAGATAACCTGGGAGATTTTTATTTAAGTTTAATCATGTATGGGCAGGTTTTGATTATTCAATTTTATTTTAATTGGGTAGTTAGAAATGAATGTTTTGATTAAGTGAACACCGAATCCTGTGGGAATAAAGTACCTGGATTTGGGGGTGTCACAAAACGTGCACTGAATAGCAACTCTCAAAGTATCTAAATACTCACACAAATACGCTCCATAATATAGAGAGAGAAAACTTATGTTTCTGGGGTGATTTTCAATTCTAACCTAAGGACCAGTTTATAGGAAAATGTTAGAACGTCAAAGTAGACTAAAATAATAAAATAATATTATAATTTTTCTACGCATGCATGCTTTGAACAAAACTCAGCCACCACAAGTGGGGCCCACCATAAATCAACCATCTTCCCCAACAACCAAAAGTGGGGCCCACCCATATTTTTAATAAAAATATTTATTTTTTGAAACTTCAATAATTCATAATAAATAGCCGTTTTATCAGAAATATACGAATTTTATGTCCATTCCATAGGAAATTAAATTCTCTAAAACTTTGTAGCTTTAAGTTTTTCCAAATTCCAAACAGAAAATGACCGAATTCCACATACGGACGATTTTCAACACCTCTTAAAATTCATAACAAATCATACGTTAATATTTAACGGTTCAAAATTTGTGGATATATACTCAACTTATATATGTACAACATATCTAAAAATCACAACGATCCAACGGTCGGATTAAAATTATAACTCACGCAATAGAGCTTTAAGAACACTAATTTGATTTTCGGACTATAAGTCCCTCGTACCAATTTCACTCAAACAGTCACCACGAAAAATCCACAAAGAATATTTGGGTGATTCAAATTTCTACGATTCGCTTACTTCCAGGGCTTTCTTTTGATATAAGTCTCATCTCCTAACTCATTACACACAAAGAGTTATGGATTTTACAAAATCAAGTAATAAACTGATTTTTCTGAAAATCTCATATTTTGTTCTTCTTTTGATTTCTAGATTTCTCTCATTTGATTCATGCACCGAGAATTTAGTGTGAAAATACTACCACTATTATATAACCACATTATACATTTATAATGTAAGATAAAATATCAATTTTCAACAATTGACACTTTTCTAAGAATTCCTCAATTCCGACAAAATACTGATAAAACACCTCAGCATTAATTCCTTCATTTATATCCACAAAAAATAAATATTCATCATTTATATCTACATAAAATAAATATTTTCTTATCATATAAATCAATAATTAATTATTCACAAATAATATTACAGAATCACAATTATGAAAACCAGGTCGTTCCCAGGAAAAAAGGGGGCTTTCCGATAAGGATTTCTTCTTATTGGCGCGCAATTAGGTGACCAAATCCCTTTCCTAGACAGAACTTCCTTAGACATTGCCAATAATGATATCTAACAATATTATTCAAATAATATAAATTATTGATATGATAATGGAGATACTGTGTAGTGACAATTATTAAACAACAATAATAAAAAATATCAACGCATCAATTATTAAACCAATAAAATAAAATATTGAATAGTAATTACTGTAACAATTATTGAGTAGTGCCTTCTTACGTAAGAATCAATAATTCAAAAATATTGTGCAATACCTGGTATATACTCTGCAGCAACAACGCCAGCGTATTACTTTACTTTACCCACGGTATTCCAACAATGTTAGCTTGAACGATTATGCCGTTATTTTAAAAACTCAAATTTGTCGTTTTCTTCATCGGCGAGTTATTACATTATGGGGCCCCTAAATAATCGCTGGCAAGTCATCGAATATTCAAAAAAACAAGAATATTCCACGACAACAATGAATATTTTATAACCACTTGCTTATTTTGAAAAAAATAATAATTTCACCCATAACTTTAAACTTTTATCAATTTAACTATTTACTAAATATAAAAATTGAATACTTTTATTTCATAAAATTTGGAGTCTTACATCCATCCTCTTCTTAGGATCTCTTTGCTTTACCCCGATATTCCTAGAGTTAAAAGTCTTTCTCTTCTTCCTGGTGCCACTCCCGCTGGCACCCTCCGTTTTCACTCCCCCGTCTACCTTACTCTTGTTCTTCTTCTCTCTATGGTATTGGCTTAAAGCCTCATTACCACCCTCGGTAATTATCGCCTTCTTTAGAATGGTTCCTAAAGAGTTACTTTGAAACAATGATATTCAGCTATAGAGCCAAGGTTTCAAGCTCTGCTCGAATCTCCTTGCCTTCCTCACCTCCGTATCCACCTGATGTGGAGCAAACCTTGCTAGTTCATTGAACTTGGCAGCATATTGGGGAACAGTCATTTTCCTTTGTTTTAATTCTAAAAATCTCATCTCCATCCTACACTGCATACTCGTGGGAAAATAGTTCTCGAAGAAAATCTCCTTGAATCGTGTCCATGTTATGTTCTCCACTCCAGCCCTATCATGGTTTGCCTCCCAATAGAAGTTGGCCTCTCCCTTCATTATGTAGGTGGCAAAAGAAACCTTGTGCCCCTCTTCGACATTTGCAATAACAAATGCCTTCTTTATCTCTTTTACCCAAGTTTGGGCTTCTATAGGGTCCGTAGTTCCTTTGAACCCCGGCGAACCTACACTTTTAAAATCCTTAAACGTAGTAGCACGTACTACTGCAGGATTTATAGGTATATTAGCCCCATTTCGATTTAAGGTTGTTGTTAATAAATTAACAAACTCCTGCATCGGGTTAACCGGTCCCCCTTCCGGTTGATTCACGTTTGTTCTTGATTTCATTGTCTTTTTCTTGGCGGCATCTTTCTGTTAAAATGAATAACACTTCATTATTACTTTCTTTTTGTTAATTAGTCATTATTCATTTTTAAAGAATAACCCAAACTCATTGCACAACATGTTCAATAAAAGTTTGTATTGATATGCTTCTTCCTTGTAGTATATTACTACATCGTTCATCATTACACAGCCTTAGCTGATTATATTACTTTCCCGCAATTACTTTCCAAAAATTGGAATTTATAAAAGACTACCCTTTGATTATACAAAAGAGGGTTTTACGTTACTACATAGATACAACATATTTACATGTCTAATCTTACTCTGGTTACTAACTAGATTAAATTTGTCTAATGGCATTCTCATAATCTACACTGGCAAGACTGGATATCACATCTCGACTGATAGTATGCCGAGTCTGCCATGCCTCCACAGGATACTCAACCACTTGCCGTTGGTAATCCTCGTGAGAACTCCTATGTACATAGGACATCCTACAGATCTTCAATTTCTTAGCCTTTAGCTCCTGCCTAAGCTCAAAGGCCTCGTGTTTTAGCTCATGGACCATGTCCTTCGCTAAAACCTTCTCGTCATGTTCTTCCTCCCACATCGTCTCCATGTCTTTCTTGTTTGACAATATGTCATGGATTTCCTCCTTCAATTTTTTCAATTATTTACCCAACTGGATATTCCTATCCAATACCGCCATGAACAATGCCTTCATTGACTCCCCTAGAGTTATCTCCTTTGTAGGTACTACCGTAATAAACAATACCACCTCCACCTTCTCCTCTGACATACCATCGAACAAGGACGTAAATCCTAAGTTCTCAGAATCTTCAGACTAAACCACCACCACCTTTGGCAACTCAGCTACAGGTGTTGGTAAAATCTCTACATGGTTTACAGACTCTTCATTAACCACATATATGTCCCTATACGTCATGTTATCTCCTAACTTCTACAATAAAACAAATTATGTTGATTAGTACATAATAACCCGATATTTTTATACAAATAATTAAGAAATTTTGCATATAATTTTTTTATATTTTAAAGATAAGAATATGTGCCAAGTATAATGTGTATGTATATATGTGATAAATAAAATTTATTTATTACATGAATAATTTCAAATAATTTTATTTTAGAATTATTGCTCATTATAAGGTATATACTTATAAAAATTAATTTTACTGAGTAGAAATGTCTTTATTATTTATTTTCTATGAAAATATGATTTTAATATTATTTAACTAATATATGAAATGATTATTAGAATTATAATAATAAATATTTTGTTATATGAATTTTGTTAGAATATTTAAGTTAATTATTTTAACTTAATTATTGATGTTACATATGAAAGATAAATCAGATATGAAATCCAAACCCTAATTTTGGATTTTGAGCTATGAATGAGAATAATAATATTATATTAAATATAATATTATTTTTTAGTGTTATAAATATATACAGTATATGTGTAGACTGATATTGGTTAGTCAATTATGGTGTATGACAACAAACCCTAGTATTGCTGTCATAAACCATAATTGGGAACTCAAAAGTGGAAAGTAAGATCGGTCAGAAATTGTGTTATATGAATTATGTGCATATTATAGATTTAATGTTAATTAGAGAAAACCTAATTAATATTTGAAAACCCTAATTAAAAATTAGAAACCATAATTTGCTAATTAGGAACCCTAATTGCTAAAATTAGAAACCCTAATTATTATTTTAGTAAATTGAATTGCTAATTTGGGAACCCTAATGATAATTAAGGAACCCTAATTAATTAAACCCTAATTTTTATTAAAACCCTAATTTTAATTAGTATGTTTTAATTAAAATTTTACTACACTTTAATTTTTAATTATCCAAACCCTAGTAATTATTTGGGAAACTTTAAGGTTAAAAATCTAGTGATTAAACCCTTAATTCAAGCACCTTGGATAAAAATACCCTTTGACTTATTTGCAAAATTACCATTATGCCCTTTTTGTCCCATTCATGCATTATTGCTAGGCAAATCTTTGCAAATCTGGCCAGCCAACCCTAGACCTAGCTATGAGCTAAGATTATCAGTACATGTTCAGCCATTACAAGTTCATTGCACCAATTGATATATAGAATTCAAGAGAGAAAAAAAAATCACATTCAAGCTCATTTTGTACAAACACTCATCCAAGACTTTCTCTATCTAAAAACCCACGAGATTGCCTTTCTAGGTCAGTCACAAATCAAGCCCCACGAACACCAACATCAAATCAGAAGTCAGAATCAAGAACTTGTTCATAAAAGAGGTAAGAACCTTAGAAGAAATCTGATCCTGATAAAAGTGTTAGATGTTAGTTTTTTTGTGTTAAACATTTAGTATGTAGTATATAATGATGATCTGGGTTACTCGATGTTAGATCCATAACATCTAGAGGCTCGGATTTAGCATTTTTCAAAATATGGTAAAAGATTATTTTTGTGTCTGACAAGCAAAAGTCAGAGGCTGTAGATCTCTCTCTGCTTATGATTTGGTGTGTTTTATGTTTTGGAGTTGTAGTATGCTGTGAGATCTTGAATCTAGAACTTGATTCAGAGTCAGATCTGTTGTACAGTGAAAGTTATTGACGGTCAAAGTCGGTTGACTGACCATGACCAAGCCAATCTGGGTAACCAAGATGCTACCCAGAACGTTCTGACAATATGTTCATGTCTATAGATCTTTCGCATGTTAGCTGTTTTGATTCTATTACGGTAATTGAGTTGTAGCTTGTTATGTTTACTATGGATATATGCCTTTAGATCCCTTATATCATCATTGTACTGAACACAGTGGAAGGTCAAACTATCTTACTAGTTCACGAAATCATTTACGAAAATTCGGAAAATTGACATGTCTTCGACATGGTTTGGCCAAACCTAGATCTGCATGATCTGTTGTGATTATACTATTTTTATGTAATAGATCTGTGGTCTTGCATGCTAGCTACAAACTAGAACTCTTAGATCATGAAAATATTACAAGACTAGCATGTAGTGGAAACCCAAACATGCACTCTCGATCTGTTCTTCTTTTCTGGAAAACCCAGAAATGAAGAACAGTCTCTGACACGATTTTCTGAGCCTTAGCTCGTTTTGATTATTTATGTTTAGACTTAACCATGGCTTGAAACATGTTCTCTGATAGTTTGTCTAGACAGCCCGACGAGCAGAAAACACTTAACATGAACAGGTTGACAAATTTAAGGTCAACAACAACGTTGACCGGCCATGACTAAAATTTTCCAGGGCAGCCCAGAAATATGATGAACACGCCTGACAATGATTTCAAATATTTTTAACTTTCAATTGTGATGTAGTATGACCTTATTAATTGTTGTTTCATGTAGTGTTACATTAACACTACAAGATCTGACCATTAGTTAGCCCATAAACATAATAGACACTGAATTAAGCTTGGTCAAAGTAGGTTTACTCGAAACTGACTGAAGATTCTGGGTTTCTCAATAACACAATCCAAAGGGCTTTAGCGACAAACTTAGTAAAATTAATTAATTTAATTTCTAAAAATCATTTAAAAATAGTAAATAAATTCTGAAAATTACAAAAATAGTTTTAAAAATTATTTTAAGTTATAAAAATTAACTTTTAATAATTTGACATATTTTTCATAAATATTAATATGTATTGGGATATTATTGGTATTTAAATTATTTAATAAATGCATTAAATAAATTAATTAAAAATGATTTTATTGTATTAAAAATCATTCTAAATAATAATAAGGTATTTAATAATATTTTAAGTTATAAAACATAACTTTTAATATTTTAAGATAAGTTTCATTAATTATTAAATATTAATGATATTAGATTTATTAAGTAATTATATTAAATAAATTAATTAAAATGATTTTAATATTATAAAAATTATTTTAAATGAAAATAAATAGTTTAAAAATATTTTAAGTTATAAAATACAACTTTTGATATTTAAAGGTAAATTTCATTAATAATTTAATATTAATGATATTAAGTTTATTTAATAATTATATTAAATAAATAGTTTTAAAATGGTTTTATTGAATTAAAAATCATTTAAAAAGGAAATAAATGAATTAAAAATATTTGAAGTTATAACTAATGACTTTTAATATTTTGATAAATAATAAGTTAATATTTTAATATTAATAGTAATTATTTAAAAATGATTTTAAATATTTTAAAATTCATTTAAGGTTAATATTAATACTTTAAAAATATTTTGAGTTATTATAAATAACTTTAATATTTTGGCAATAGTTTTATTAATAGTTTAATATTAATTAAATATTAATGATAATAGAATTTGTTAATATTTAAATCATTTAATAATGATTTTAGTGTTTGAAAATTCATGATAAATTATAATAATTATTTAAAAATTATTATAAGGCTATGAAAAATAATATGATTGATATTTAGAATATCTAAACAAATATTGAATTACACGGTAGAGTCTTAGACTCGATAATTACCCGATAAAGCCGTCGGTACACCGACATATTTCAGAAACTGATTTGGACTTAGATAATTTGACTAGATACATGTTTGTTTATGATGTAATGACTGTTAAACATATATGACAATGTGATTAGGTTATGTGCCGAGTGCAATTAGCAGTACTATGTGATATGATATATTATTCTAATCGAATGAATGATCTTATTAATGATAGGTTTTGATATAAAAGATAGAACTAAGTTGCGTTATTGTGGCAATGACTCAAAAATATCTAAACCTTATGCACTACTTTTATTTCGTGCAAACATGTATATCATGTTATGCAAGTTTCCTAAACTACTCCAATTATTATTGAGCAAGTATCTGATCTATCCTTTACATTGTGCAAGTATCCTAACTTTGTATTTCCTTTATGCAATGGACTTAGGTAAGAAAGTTTCAGAATTATATTATTATTGTGCCAGATTATTAACTCTATTATTATTGATTATGTATCCAATCTTTGTATTCATACAAGTTCTTACATTATCCAATCATTGTATTATTGTATAATTCAGATATTTATTCTGTTTGTTAATTCGTATATAGGGTTAGACAAGTGTCCCCACTTGGATAACCATTGTATTTAATCATATGTTGATGCATACTTATTGATTTCGAGTATGTATATGTTGACTTAAAAGCTGTCTAAGCTATTTGATTCAGCTAGACATAAAAATATTATTGAGCAAGATAGAACTTTATTGTATCCAACCAAATTGTTTTGGTTCTGATTCTCGACTAAGTATGAATATCCCGAACCTGGGAAAACTTTTGGGCACCTAAGGTGGATAGAGTGAACGATAATATCGTTCTTGCATGTAGTATTGATCAATACAGGGCGCATTGGGATGATCACCCTCGTGCCCGTAAGTTATGATGGTTTGTGGATGAAGTTCTGCTAAACCCTAGCAAAAATTAAAAAGAATGTTCATAGTCTGTCGAATACTCTCCAGTTACAGTCAGTACGTAGTTTCAAAAATTTGAGATAGATTTGGTATGTTGTTATTATTGGTTCAGCTTGCTTCATAACTGTTGATTCGTTGTAGAAGTGTTATTCAAAGAAAACATTTAATTCTTTTAGCTTATATTTATTGTTACTATTACTTGTTGGGCAATCAAATGCTCATCCTTGCTTTAAATTTAAATGTTTTCAGCTAAGCATGATCAACTAGAATGTTCAGGCCAGAACAAGGGAAAAGGAAAGCAAACAGAATAATCTTAAGTTATCTTTTGTAATAGTTAGACAATATTAAAACAATGATATTTATTATCTATCATGTAATGTATTGTAGTAAAGGTTGCATACTTGAGATTAGACTTTGATATATGTAAATTAAGTTTGATATTTATATTATTGTTATTATTATTAGTATTATTCCGCTCATAGAAATGGTATCGTAAAGTACCGAGTTCGGGTTTTAAGTACCCGAGTTTGGGGGCGTTACAAGTACACATCATTAGAATATTATAAACACATATCACATTTGATGCATTTTTAGGGTTAACTTCATCTTTTACTTCTTTAACTCTTCTTAAGGTTATGGCTTAAGGTTCTTCCCCCCCCCCCCCCTTAAGTTTTATAACCTACAACTTTGATACCAACCTGTGATGCCCCCAAATTTGGGTATCTTCCAACCCGACAGATGGTGCTACACGGTGCTACAGTTCACATATACATTCAATTAAAATACCTCAAAAGAGTGAATATGTCTTCTATATATTAAGAAATAATATTTCTCTTCCCAGGTTCTTTGTAAGTACCATTACATATATTCATCGTCATAGTGTCAAATAATATAAAGTTCATAATATGCTATTACAAAGACGACTATTTGTCAGCCTTAGCCTTTCCTTTATCCTTACAAGATCCTTCAGTCCGTTTAGTCTTAGTTGCATTCATATGGTTCAAGCAAGGGTGAGCATAACTAGCTCATCAAGTATGACAATTTCATTTAAGCAATATGTTCGAATCATATGAATACATATATCTTCTATAACTGAATCAATAGTTATGAAGTACTATAGATAATTTAAAATAGCACTTCTCTTTTCTTTAAAAATGTTTAACAATGCACAACATATGTTAAACATTGATTTTGGTCCAAAACCTTGAGCATTTCATTCTTTCTTTAAAAAGGACAACTCGGCATCAAGTCCATAAGTTTGGCATTTCTTACGAGCACATCTAGGTGATCAACCTATAGTACTCTATGTTGTACAACACTACTTTATTAAACATATCTACGTTTAAGTTTTTTCAACCTCACGTGCCTTTCGATTGATGAAAAAAAAATTATTTATTCATACTCAGTCTTTCTTTGAAATCCATACCAAAATAGTTGGCATAAGATAGCAACATTAATAATATTTTGATAGATTATAAGGAAATCCACAAAACACATTAAGTATAGCCGAAGGAATTGGCTTCGACTTTGTTATACATCAATCCATGCGTAAGATACATGAATTATAAAGATTGTCCAAAAGGTAACATAGATAAGGGTTTAGAACACTTGCCTTCAGCGCCTTCTAATGTTAATTCACTTCTCTTTTGAGTCTTTATGGATTCTACAATACATAATTACATAACATACCATATTAGGTCATAATTAGCAATCAAGTATTGTCACTAACCTATCTTCTTCTTCTTCTTCCTGGTATAATCATTCATTAGATTAGTTAAAGATCGTTACGGTTTATCATATCACTTTGTGTTTACATTCTCGTAACCATTTGCCAACTTTTAATCGTTAATCTTAAGGTTATAATCATCCTTAATGATGTTACTTTAAGTTAATTAAGGTATTAATTCACCTTCAATCAACTTCCTTTCCTTTACATTCATTATCTTTCCTTACTATCTTTTTCCTAGTACTGGCGTTGCGGCGCCAGTCTCCTATGTATGATCTGCGATGTTGTGTGAGTTAGTAGTGTCTGGTACTCGGTTACGGTGCTGCGGCGCAAAACTCTTTAGTATAAGCTGCACTACGGCGCGACTTGACAGTGTATGAGATCCTGATATGGAGTTACGGCGCCAACATTATAAGCTTGGGTGGCGTTGCGGCACCAGCCCTGAACCTCAGAGAAAATTTTAAATTTTCCAACTGTAGACACTCAAAAAATTTGCACTCCTGTTACTAACCTTACAGGAGGGCAAAATCGTCTTCAAGAGATAACCCTGGAAGTCAAAGAAGCACCGTCCCGGAGATAACCCTGGTATACTCAGTCAGTTCAATCTCAGAGATAACCCCGAGATATTCAATCCGATCCGAGACAACCACGAGGAATGCGATTTCGATTAAGAGACAACCCGAAATCCTCAATTCCATCTCTTGAGACAACCCCAGAGATCTTGAGTCCAATCCGGAGACAACCCGGAGATATCAGATTAAAAACCCTGGAGACAACCCCGAGGCATGCAATTGCAGTTCCAGAGATAACCCCAAAAATGCTTGTTTCAAACCTTGAGAACAACTTCAACACTCGGTGATAGCCCCGAGGCACTCAGTTCCAAACCTGGGGATAACCCCGGGAGGACAGGCACACCTCAGAGACAACCTTGAGGACATTCAAGACTTATGTGCATTCAATCTCGGAGATAACCACGAGTAATGATCACTAAATCATCTGAAGCAGGAGATAACTTGATCGGGGGTAAAATAGTTATTTCGCCACCTCAATCCCATATTCGCGTCGTCTTAACATTTCAACATACATGCTACACAGAAGTTTCCTACAAGAACCATAGCTTAAATCCCGAGTGACTAATACACAAAACAGCACACTGAATAGAATTTGAAGCCTGAAGACATAGGCATGGACCCATCTTCCTGACTTCGTACAATCTCTTATCCCATGTTCTTGTGTATCTCTCGACAATAGCATTTCATAAAAGGTCTTATACACCTCGATCAAATACCCGGATTGACATTTTGAAAGTTTAAGTGGACAACACGTTGCATGAGTGCACATACTTTGAGACGGTACATCTACGGCTGTCGTAGGTACACCTGCGGCTCCCCCTCTATAAATAGAGGGCTTGGGGTGGCAGCAAACATAAATAGCTCACAACCAAAGCCGAAAACAAACTCGAGATTACAAGATCGAATGCCTAAAATAAGATTATAAACAAGCATTCCTCTCATACCAAATGTAATCTTGAACCAGAGCATGAAATAATATAGGAAGTAATGGAAGACCAACTCCGATTAAACCCTCTCGAGAAAGTGCAATTGAAAAACAGATTATTAAATTTTTTCATGTCAACTTTACAAAGAACACACGTAGCATTAAGGTCAATGCCAAAACCAAGCAGCCTATCCGATTGAAGAACATTTTGAAATGCTAGCCAAAGAATAAAAGACATCCTTAAAGTTAAAATTTTGTGCCAAATCGAAGAATGGCACTCCACAATATGACTTCTTTGACGAATAGAATCCCAAATAGTGGAAATTTTAACCTTATTTACTTTCGTACTATCCCATAAAACTTGATCATTAGTAGCTTATATTGATATTCATTTGTTTACATATGTTGACAACTACGGTTTTTTTTGGGGAATTGATATGTCCACAAGCTCAATCACATGAATATGGGTCTCGTTTACTATTCATGTGAGAAGAGCCTTGTGAAAATATCAATTTTTCTTGTGAAAACATTGATTCTTTTTTCTTTTTCTTTTTTAATATTCTTTTAACTATAAGATAGTGTTTCTTTTGTTTAAAAAGTAGAGATACGTTTTTAACTATAAGATAGTGGTCAATATTTAATCGTACACACTATAAATTGAGTGCTTTCTCATTTCAAACACGTGTGAGCTTATATTTGGCTACTTTTTACCGGTTGGAACCTAGTGTTCATCCATTTAAAGCTATTGAAGTCTTCTTTGACAGTCCACTGTAAGCCTTCTTACATTACTTAAAGCCTTTTCCACACTTCTTGCACACACTATCATTCACGTTGAGAGTCGCGTGTGTGTATGCCCGGGCCAAATCGGTCAAGTGGTTTTTATTGCTTTTATATATATGTAAATACTTTATATATATATATATATATATATATATATATATATATATATATATATATATATTATCGAGTTATCTCGATTGAGCACGAATATAATATTGAGTGTTTATTGCTTTTATTTATATATATAAACACTTATATATATGTCATGTCATCAAACTCTATTTGATTGAGCCTAGATTTACATCCAGAGTGTTTATTGCTTAAATATATATATATATATATATATATATATATATATATATATATATATATATACATTCTTATATATACATTCTTCTCGGCACGGAGTTTACTTTGTGGCCATTTATTGCTTCATTTACATTTCGTCCCGCCTGGAGTTTACTTTGAGGCGGTTGATTGTTCATATATATATATTTACAACTTATATATATAACTGCTTACAACTTTCATAAAAATTACTACATCATGTGAGCCTAGGAATCATGTGATCACATATTCAGTCTACTGAATCTAGATTCGGTTCCCGTGATGGATATTTTCAGCTGTACATGGCTTGTAAGTTATTCACGGTGTTTGAATTTCCTTAGACGGCTCTCATGTCCACAAGGAATTCGTCACAACTTTTTATCTTATTTTCTCGAAGATGCTTTGCATCTCGAAAATAAAAGCAATCAAGCCGAACACATAATAAAATGGAAGTATCAAACGCCTCAATTACTATTGAGCACGAGGGTTTGAAAAACCTCTTTTACAAAACTTCACTGCTATATATTGTTAAAACTGAACTTTTATACAAAATTCAAACCCTTTGTATATAAGTGCAAACGAGGCATAACACTACTTCCAGATAATTGCACAATGATCTACACACACACACATTTAGATAATGGTTTTAATTGAAAAGTGTTGGTCATCGTGGTAACACGGATGTCGGGGGGTGTCTAACACCTTCCCTCTACATAATCAAGCCCCCGGACCATAACGAATCTTGGTTTCATAGACCAGTTAAATAGTGTCACATCACTAGGTCAATGTGCAAAGCATTTCTCGGTTGAGTTGGTGCAACCATTTAAAAATATCAACTAGCGACTCTTACAGTCCAATCGTTGACATATACATGTCAGACCTCTTCACAACTTGTTTTTTCAAACAAATCTCACCTAACATGATGTTGGGTAAAATCTAATTACGCATAACACGCAAGTACATATGGTCAACAAGTAATATAATAGTAAGTAGAGTATCGTTCCCACATAGACTTTAGTAAGAAATTAACCCTCACAATTACCAATTTCCTATTAATCCTAATTTTATTAAACACACCAATTTCCCGTTTGTAACTAAAAGTATTAAAAATATCAAAATCACCAAACAATCAACAAACACTAAAAACTAAAATTTCAAACAAATATTGGAGAATTAGGCTTACGACTTCACTCTAAGCATCACTCTGATTATTACACCTTTTTCCAGTTTAATTAATTATCCCAGATTATTAATCAAGAACACGTATGTAGAACTAGCCACCTCTCGATGTACTAATGTCGTATTAACTCAAATCCATAAATTAGATAGAATCAAGTTAAACACCTTAATCAACTAACTCACTATATCTCTATGTGAATTACAATTAAAGAAGGTTTAAGTTCAAGTTCTTTATCTGATTACATGTGATGTCAAGCATATCTCTACCCAAACATTCATCAAGATTATGTTCATTCACAAAATTCAAGAATACATGCTATATTAACTATGTTTAGACTCGTATTTCCTCTCTCGAATCCATACAAGTCCACAAAGAATTGTTGATCAGACAATTTATAAATTCAAGCTCAAATTAATATAGATAAACTGAATAATAGCTTATTAAACTGAAAATCAAAGATTACATAACCATTGTTCCACTTAAAGATCCGTCATAAGCCTAAAAAGTACTTAGTTCATCATTAATGAAATAAAAAACTGAATAAATTAAAGAAAACATCCTTCCAATTATAAATATAAAACTAGAGAAGAAGAATAATTCAGAACACCCTTCACTTTAGCCTTAATCTGCAATTGATATGAAAATCCTTCAATTATCTTCACTCCAATGCTTGCTCCAAAATATATCTTCTAACTTTGTTAATTGCCTTGCGTGTCTTTAATCTTGTTGTTTGATGTTAATTATTTGTTTACACACACATTCTGATTGCAATCCCACACCATTTAGAGTCCCAAAGCATTCCAACTACTTAAACTCACAATCTTGCAGCAGTAAAAACGAAATAGGACTGCTCTGCCTCGGACCCCCTGCCCCCGCGGGGGTGTTGCTTTGCAATTATCCCGCCCCGGCGGGCCTAGCTCTTGTTAACTGAGTTGAAGACCACCCGCCAAGGCGTGGGTGTAAGGCATAAAAAGGCCCGCCCCGACGGGGGTAGGCTCTAACTTCTGATCATGTATTGCTCCAAACTTTCCCAATTTCTTGCCACAATTGCACCCTTTTTGATCACTTGGCACACCACCAAA
This sequence comes from Panax ginseng, assembly GCA_020205605.1. NCBI lineage: Eukaryota > Viridiplantae > Streptophyta > Magnoliopsida > Apiales > Araliaceae > Panax > Panax ginseng. The sequence goes on from CM035142.1 coordinate 57,004,388, forward strand.
CCTACACACAAAATAACAACAAACAAGTAAAAAAGAACATGAAAACAAGGAATTAACACCAATTAAGCTTGAATTAGGAACCAATTCGCGGGTATAACACCCACTTATCAAAATCCCCCAAACTTAAAACGTGCTAGTCCTTGAGTACAAAACAAACTAACATGAAATGCAATGCAATGATATGTAATGTATCTAATCTATATGTCTATGAATCCAACAGTATTATAGAATCCAAAATTATTCCTTCGGACTCAGAGAAATCAAGCAAACACTACAAAACTTCATATCAAAACCAATCAATAACTCTTTATCAATCCTCGAATCTTAGACCGTCATAACTGATATAGTGTGTGTGCTCAACATCTATGCTAACTGATATTAATTCAAATTCAATACAAAGCCAATCTCTTATAAGGAATCATACAGAAAAAACTCAAAAGTTTCAAAAACAGGCGAGTTCCAACTAAAATCAAACATTCACCAAGATTAGGGGTCCGAATAGGGTACTCATCCTTTCTTTTTCATTCACGGGGGCTCTTTACTCTTATTTCCCGTCTTTTTTCTTTTTCTTTTTTAGATAGATGGTTGGTGAGTGCGTTTTACACTCCATCTCACGCATGTGTTTATGGGGAGTATGTTTCACATTTCTTCTCAACCCATCACAAGACTCAACTAGAACATTCTTCTCTTTTTTTTCTTTTTTTTAACTAAAGCTTATATACCCCACATTTCCCCCCAAACTTAGATTCTTGACTAATTCTTTGTCTTCACCGCCTATTCTTGTCATTCTCTTATTTACACTATCATTATCCTTTAGAAACTCTTTATGTATCAATTTGAACTATTCAGTCGACATAAGTGTTATTAACGTGCTCCCATTTATATACTAGTTTCAAACATAAAGATTCAATTCATAACTCAAAATTACATCATAGTTATAATACTGGGTACTGTATTTATCTACTTAATCCCAATCTTATCATTGGCCAAAATAAAAATAAACTATAACAACTGTTGGACATATGCACAATAACACAATACTAACTAAAATTTTTTTTATTATTTTTTTTTTAATTTTATATATATATATATGGAAAACATAACATAACATGATGCAAAAATAAATAACAACTATCAAAAGTCATCACTGAGATTGACTCTGATGATGATGAAGACGATGACGATGACTTTGTTATGCTGGTAAAGAGACTAAGAAGGTTCATGCGACAAGGCGTAATCCAAGAAGCCTAAAGAAAGTCAGAACTACGTCAACCAGAACAAATGAATGATTTATGCTACAACTGCAAGAAACCTGGTCATTTCATTGACAACTATAATAAGCCTATCAAAGAAGAACTAAAGAAGAAATCTCATGCAAAGAAAGAATACAAAGGAACCAAGAGGCCTCAGAAAGGAGACAAAGGCCTGGTTGCCGGAGGATCGTGGAGTGATTCAGATAATGACTTAAATGCAGACTCCAGAGATGAGGAAGAACCACATATGGCCAATCTGTGCTTAATGGCCAAACATGCAAAGAACAAACAAAGCCTAAACATACATGATGTAAGTCTCGATGAGGTATTTGATTTTAATTCTCCTGATGTAGATATAAGTGACTTAAGAACTGCTTTGTATGGCATAACCACTGATCTACATCAATACATGAAGTGGTTCAGAGTCTTGTCTAAAGATCATTCACTTCTTCAAGAGGAAAATAAGAGAGTTCAAGAAGAGCTTGAAACAACCCTTCTAAGTACTAATCTTCTGTCCAAGCTTGAGGCTGAGAATGAAACTTTAAAACAGACAAACACACTCAATGCACAAAGAGAGTCTAAGCTAACCTCTAAAATTGAGGATCTAGAGAAGGCTATCTCTACATGGAACAAATCCTCATCATCCATGGACTGCCTGTTCTCTAGTCAGAGAAGCATATTCGACAGAACAGGTCTAGGCTTTGGGGAATTCATCTTAGAACCTTGTGTGGAAAAGACATTGGAAACTAGCACTAGTAATTCCTCAAGTTTTGGTAGAGGCATTACCTTTGTGAAATCCTCACACTTGGAAGAGCCAGTTCAACCTTGTTCTACTGTTTTTAGTTATATTCAGAGAAGTAAAGGATCTCTTATCGTGCGGGTTTCATAAAGGAGAAAGTAACCCAACCTCTACTCACTGACCTCGAAGAATCGTAGAGAGTCAAGCAAAACCAACTCTACTTAATCAACTAGGGAAGGTACAAAAGAGGTAAGGCACACTCATCACTATTTATGAAACCTAAGGACACGTGGAAGAAAGAGAATCGAGTTTAATGTAGAAGGTTAACTAAGGAACCATGAAGTCCAAGTGGAAGATGAATCACCACACACACAAGCATGCATCATAATAAATGTTTCATATGCAATAAATATGGTCATAGGGCTACAAAGTGTTATTATAACTCCATGCATGTGAGACCCAAGATTAGACAAATTTGGGTCCCCAAAGGCACTAACAATGAAGGACCCATGCAAATATGGGTACCAAAATGAAGGTTCAAATGTTGGGACAGGAAAAGTGCTCCACTTCCTCAACATGGTATTTGGACAGTGGATGCTCAAGGCATATGACAGGGAACAAAGCTCTACTATCTAACTATGTAGAAAAGGAGGGTCCCTCAGTCATCTTTGGATATAACGGCTTGGGAAAGACAAGAGGATTTTGCTCTGCTGGCAATGGTGCAGTATCTTTCAGCAAAGTAGCTTATGTGGAAGGACTCCAACACAACCTTCTAAGTATCAGCCAACTCTACGACAAGGGTCACCAAGTAACATTTCTCAACAACCAATGTCTAGTCAGAGATTTGAAGACATCTGCCATAAAGTTGACCGGAACAAGAGAAGGAAATGTCTACACAGTAGATCTTGGTCAACTAAGATTTGATGAGACAATATGTTTTCTGGAAAAAGCGTCCGAGGAAATGAGCTGGCTATGGCATAGAAGGTTGTCTCACTTAAACTTTAAAAGCATGTCCAAACTGGCATCAAAAGACCTCGTAGCTGGTCTACCCAAGTTCAACTTTGTGAAGGAAAGACCATGCAATGCCTGCCAGCTTGGAAAGCAAACCAGAAGTTCATTCAAGAGCAAGACTGCCAACTCCATTGACAAACCCCTGCATTTGCTCCACATGGATCTCTTTGGGCCAATCCCAACAACTAGTCTTGGAGGAAAAAGATACTCTCTAGTCATAGTCGACGACTACACCAGATTCACATGGGTATTTTTCTTAACCTCAAAGGATGAGATAAGCTCCGAATTAATCAAGATGTTCAGACTGGCGATGAACTAGAAAGGAGAGAAAATCAAGGCCATAAGGAGTGATCATGGAAGAGAATTCGATTTCTCAGAAATAGACAAGTTCTGCTCAGACAATGGCATCAGTCATAACTTATCAGCTCCACGAACTCCTCAACAAAATGGAGTTCTTTGAAAAGAAAGAATGAACCACGATAGAGGTGGAAGGACTCTACTAGCAATGACTCGTCTCTGCTGAATATACGGGTAGAAGTCATCAACACTGCATGCTACACACAGAATATGTCATTAATTCACTCTATGATCAAAAAGACACCCTACTAACTGTGGAAAGGAAGGAAGCCGAGTGTCAGCTATTTCCATGTCTTTGGTTGTGCATGCTATATTCTCAACAATGGAAAGCAGTATCTGACAAAATTCCAGCCCAAGTCAGACGAAGGGATTTTTCTTGGATATGCCACAGACAACAAAGCTTACAAGGTGTTTAACAAGAAGACACTGAATGTCGAAGTGTCAATACACATCATCTTTAATGAAACTGACTTAGACAAAGTAGTGCCTCAAGACACTACGACCGATAGTGCAGACACTATGAATGAAATCATCGAGCTCAACACTACGATTGTAGTGCCAGATAGTGAAATCATAGAGCATGATAATGAAATCGTAGAGAGGTCCATCCAAGATAGCGAGCCTCCACTCCAAGAAAAAGAAATAGACCTTGAAGATTTAAGACATGAAGGCATCAGGACAGATGTCCCAACTGGTAATAGATGGGCAAGAGATCACACACAAGATCTAATCATTGGAGATCCGAGTGCCAGAGTCAAAACAAGAGCTGCTACTCAGAATGAATGTTTTTATCTAAGCTTCCTGTCACAAATAGAGGCAAAGAAGATAGAGGATGCTATGGAAGACTCCAGCTAGATAGAAGCAATGCAGGAAGAGCTCAACCAATTTGAACGAAGTAAAGTATGGAGATTGGTACCAAGACCAAAGAGCCATCCTATGATAGGAACTAAGTGGGTCTTCAGAAACAAAATGGATGAAGATGGGGTCATAACTAGAAACAAGGCAAGATTAGTGGCAAAGGGTTATTCTCAAGAAGAAGATATTGACTACGATGAGATATTTGCACTTGTTGCCAGACTAGAAGCCATCAGAATCTTTCTTGACTTTGCGGCTCACATGAAGTTCAAAGTCTTCTAGATGGATGTCAAGAGTGCATTCCTAAATGGAGAACTCCAAGAAGAAGTCTATGTAGAGCAACCTCCAGGTTTCATCAATCCATCTCTTTCCAATTATGTCTATAGATTAGATAAAGCCTTATATGGTCTTAAACAAGCACATAGAGCATGGTATGAAACACTGACTAACTTCTTAATCGAAAAAGGGTTCACTAGAGGTAGAGTAGATACCACACTGTTTCTTAGAAAGCATAAAGACAAAGTTTTACTAGTTCAAATCTATGTTAATGACATTATCTTTGGTTCTACTGACGAAAAGTTATGTAAGAGATTATCTAAGCTAATGCAGAGCAAGTTTGAAATGAGCATAATGGGTGAGCTGAACTTCTTCCTTGGACTACAAGTAAAGTAGACTGAAGAAGGAATTTTCATAAACCAAGCCAAGTACATCAAAGACCTACTAAAGAAGTATGGCATGGAATCAGCCTCTCCCATGAAAACACCAATTGCTCCTACAACCAAGCTTGACAAGGATGAGATAGGTAAAAGTATTGATATCACTCAATACAGAGGTATGATAGGGTCTCTTTTATACCTAAGCGCCAATGAGACCCGGATATAATGTTTGCAACATGCATATGTGCTAGATTTCAGGCTAACCCTAAAGAGTCACATTTGTCTGCTGTAAAGAGGATCTTCAGGTATCTCAAGGGTACACCCTACTTGGGGCTGTGGTATCCCAAGAAATCCTCATTTGAACTAATAGGATACACAGATGCTGATTTTGTAGGATGCAAAATTGATAGAAAAAGTACCAGTGGCACCTGTTAACTTCTTGGAAATAGACTTGAGTTATGGTTAAGCAAAAAGCAAAACTCAATGTCTACTTCAACCGCTAGGTGAATATATTCTTTCTTTGGCAAATTTCTTGTGTTTCGAGATCCTATGGATGAGAAATTAGCTAGCTGACTATGGGTTTGATTTCAAATCTATTCCCATACACTGTGATAACACAAGTGCCATAGCAATAACTCATAATCTTGTCATGCATTCTAGGACCAAGCATATAGAAATAAGGTATCACTTCATTAGGGATCATGTGCAAAATGGAACTATATCTTTACAATATATCCTCACGAAAATCAACTGGCGATGTTTTTACAAAACCACTAGATGAATCCAGATTTAATAAGTTAATAAGTGAGCTAGGAATGCTAAATCTACAACCATGAAATATATGTTCTAGATTGTGCTAACCATGACAGATACAAAGGCTGAACTCAAAATTGTAGACATGATTAAGGGAAGTTCACGATCGTAGAGCTGAGCAGACAACTACCTCAACGATCGTAGCAACGACTCAACCATCGTAATGCAGACTCAACGATGACAAAAGGTCATCCTCTGATGATAAGCTTCATAACAAGGAAATCTATCTAAGAGGTGGCTCAAGAACAAACCTAACCCTTGAATCTCTCTAAGAGGTTGGCCCTTCCCGAGCTGCTTTAAAAGAATGCTTTATCAAAAACTCATCACAAGGATTCAGACAGACTCGACGATGGTAGGACAGACTCAACGAATGCTGATCAGACTCAATGACTACCAGACAGACTCGACGATCGCAGGACAGACTCAACGAACAGAAGACTACCTCTACGATCGCAGTCATCCCAAAGTCACCTCAGCTCTTAAGACACAAAGGACAAATCAGTACATTCCTACTCAGTCAAAATCGTTGAGCCAAGCAAAAGGCGACACCTGTCCCACTAAGTCAAAAAGAGAGAGGGAAGTTATAAGTACAAATTGAAACCGTGTTTTTGAAATCTGAAGTTCAAAAGATTATCTCTCCCATTTTCTGTCTCTCTCAAAGCAAAACCCTAAATCAGTAGAGAGCTCAGTCGTATCTCACTTCTCAACTACAGAATCAATGGCTGCTTCAAATGTAATTTCAGGCTACAGACTCTGCTTCGACGAGTTCAAGAATGCTCCACCAAAATTTCACAAGACACTGGCCTTACTTAAGAAGGCGGGTCTCGAAGAGGCATTGAGCACTTATACACTCATCTATCCCAAGCTAGTGAAGGAGTTCTATAAGAATGGTGTATTCGAACACAACACCATCACTACTCGAGTAAAGGGAGTAGAAATGAGACTAATGGAAGAGGACTTCAATCTGGCCCTAGGTTTTAAGAATGAAGGGCACCCATTTCTAGACAGCATAAGCTTCCAAGAGGGATTAAGGAAAATGCACCACAAGAAGAATCCCTCTATGAAAGACTACAAAAAGAAGGAGTTCCCTCAAAAGGTACAAATTTTTGGCTGACATTATTGGGAAATGCATATGCTGCAAGAGCTCAGGTCATGACTCGGTAAATGAGACTCAGCTTAAGCTCATGACGTCCATGATTTATGGCACACAACTCAACTATGGGGCTGTATTGCTCGAGTGGATCGGCAAGTGGATCGTCAACTCGAAGATATCAAAAAGCACTCCGAAGATGTTGTATGGGAGATTCATAAGCATCATTCTGCAATCTGCACTGGGTGACAAAATTGAGGATGATGAAGGAGAAGCCATCAACCCAAATCGAAGAATGACCCAGTAGTTGTTTGAGAACTGGAAGAGAAACCCTACTGAGTATGTTCGAATGATGACAGAGTCCAGTGGGAGAACTGGGCAACGAAAGGAGGCAGGCTTTTTAGGAGACATGTCTGTTGTCAGGGAAGTTGAAGAAGAAGGAGAAGCAGACAAGGGAGAACCCTCTGCTCTTTCCAGAAAAAAGCAAGGGCAAGAGAAAGCTAAGGGCAAGAAAAATCGAAGAGCCTCAAGGATCTACAACTGACATTCCTGTAGAGTCCTCTGATATAGAGACTCTAAGGAGGCTAAGAAAGAAGCAACAACAAGAAGAAGCTGAAGAGGATCAAGCCACCATATCACAGATCCTAAAGAAAAACAAAACTGGTCATAAGTCCAAAAGACCAACAGTTTCTTCAATCGTAGAGTCTCTCTTTTTCTCGAAACCGGGCCAAGTGTGGCGAAATGGAAGAAGTTTGCTTCAAGAAGAGTGGTACATTCAACATGACAAAGCTAAGACTCAAGAGAGTCCAAAAGTTGTAGCTAAAACCAAGAAAGCAAAAAGAAAATTTGGTCAAGAAGTATATTCTTGAGAATAAAAGGTGCTTTAAAAAAGGAAGCCAAGAGTGTGGGCGCAAAAAGAGGAACAACCCCAAGCAAATAAAGAGGACAAAGGCTCTCGGAGGGGGAGATCCCTAAAATTCTCATGATTGAGTACACACACCGGTGAGGGGAGAAGTCTCTGACTCAAGAAGATGTTCCAGCTGAGGGGGACTTTCTGAATCTATAAGAGGATGACCATGCTGAGGGGGAGCCTCATGATATCCCAATGGTAGAAAAAGAGGTTCCTGCCCAAGATAAAGTTGAATTAATGCCAAACTTTCCAGAGACCATTGAGATAATGGAATCTTCAGAAGAGACCAAAGAAGATGAAGAAAATGATGATGATGAGCTTGAAATCACTGGTGTAGGGAAAGATGGATTTAGGAGCTATATATACACTCAACTTTTTTCCTACCTACCCATGATGGCATACCATCAAGCTCAAATCCTGAACTCATGGGATCACATGTTATGGAGCTTCAAGGAATATCCAACAATCTCAGTTCTGGCTAATGGATTTCCAGGGAAAGTCATTCCATCATCTTGAGGTATTGACTATTCCTGATCTCTTCAAAGTTAATCACTTTCCATCATCTTCATTCAGTCAATTCTATGAATTTCCTCGATGGATAGAAGTGATTCTTCACCCACTCAATCAGTTTCGATTCTGAGAATCTCAAAATTACAGAATCAAGAACCAAAAGAAGTCAACCTTACCACCGCTTCCACAAATCACCAACTCTATGATTCAAGACTCCGACCACATCGTAGAATCCAACATTGAAATCGTGAGAGTCACCTATCCTGAGACATCCAAACCCAAGCCCTCCTCCGGTGATATACCATCCTCCTCATCACATGACTACTTGGTCTTGATCTCGCTCTTTACATTTTGCAAGATCAATCTCAACCGAGAACCCCTCCAATGAACAATCCTCAAGCAAATGATACTCTCCCATGCACGCTACCAAGGATGACTTGAAAGACACCTCACGAGAAAATGGTCAAGTCTATAGAAGCAAGTTTGAAACTCACCGATCTCATCAATATCAATTTGAATGATATGATCACGGTTTGTAAATAATTTCCACGGCACTATGAATATTTGAGCTTACAAAGAGGCTAAGAGAAATTATCAAAGAGATTCGAAGAGTATGTCGGACAGAGATGAGATCCACTTCTAGAGAGTTTGCCAAAGAAAGAGAGGTTGTACTCGAAATGCGAAACACCAAGACCTTCAACATAAAATTATCTTTGGACAACATCCTCAACTTGAAAGCTTCTGTCTACGACTTCCAGCAATCTTATGCAAATCAGGACAAACATAATGATATGATTCTTTCAGTTCTCCAAAACAAAGAAGCAAGATCTAAAAAATTGATCAAGGAAAATAGATAGGACATTGATCAGACACAAAGCCAACTGAACGAGCTTATCCAAGGTGTTAATCGACTGCCTGTCGATATTCGAACCCTTGATGCTGACATAAATGGGGAGAATATAGGGAAAGGAGTTCAGGGAGGACAAGGCAGAGGCGGAGGAGGTCATGGAACTCAAGAAAGGGGAAGAGGACAATATCAAGCTCAAGCATCACGAAGCCCTCCTGAAAGACAATTCCATAGTCAGACTCAATGATCTGATCAACAGAGAATTGTAATGGCTATACCATTAAGCCGTCAGGAGTCAACTCCCAGCTCACAAGATGTGTCTACTGTACGCATAAGAATGCCAACTGGAGATCCTGCATTCTTTCACAGGCATGAGGAGAATCCAATACTATGTCTAAGTGAGCTGGATGAGTTAGCCAGAAACGAGGAAGCTCAAAGAAAAAGAAGGGCTGAGGAGTACGCCAACCCACCTCCACTAAAGTGGTCAAGGAAACAGAGATAAATTGAAACTTAAATTCCCTATTGATGTAATACAGAATTGTAATATCTTCTGATCATCAATAAATTCATGCTTATTCTCTAGAAATTCTAGCTGCTCACTGAAATACTAAGTCATGTTTAAATTTCCTGCAAATGCATCTAGTCACTAATAATCATGACAACAAATCTCCTTGGTTATGTCAACATCAAATAGGGGGAGATTGTTGGGAGAATGTATATTATGATTTGATGTTTTAATGTATATGTTCATGATTATTTGTAAGGTCCTTTAATGAATATATGTACAAGGACTTAGTGATAGATCAGAATTATTAGGTTAATCTAATCTTTCAACATGTACCATTCTGATAAAGAATGTATTGATAGAAAGATCAAAACTGTTAGGTTGATCTTAAGATGTAATAGATTAGTCTTGAAGAAATCGTAGTGCATCAATCTGATCAACAGTGCAGGAGTCAAGGCAAAAAACGTAGAGCCTGAAGATCGTAGTGTGCTTGCCTTGAAGGGGACTCTTCGGAAATCGTAAAGTGGTCCCAACGTTTGCCGAGCCAACTCCACGATCGCAGTATGCTGAAGGAAATATGAAGTTTACAAGTCAACGATTGTAGTGTGCTCTCAGGAACGTAGAGTCAACAACACGAGCAAGAGAAGATCGTAGTGTGCGAAGGTTTAAGGGAAATCATAGTGCTCTCAGCCTCGTAGTATGCAAAGATGTCAAGACACTACGATCTAAATCGTAGATGTGATGCCCCCAAAACAGGTCCAATCCAACCAACCTATTCCGAGTCGCCAACAACATGGTACAGAAAACAACTACAACTTTATTATTACAATTGTCGTGCAAAATACAACAACACATATGTTGTGAGTTTGGATACAAATATATACCAACTGTGACTCTCATCCCAACCTTGGATAGCACGTCACAATGACACCTTACATAAAGGTATAGTCAAAAACGGTTTTAGAAATTAGAATCTTTGAGAAGTGCTTAAGGAAACCTTCGTACATGGGAGGCCATGCTTCTAGGTTATGGTAGATATCATATGGCCACAGAATTATCCTTGGTTGACCCACTAGACCCCAAAGAAAAACGAGAAGATTAGTATCATATTCTTCCCAATGGTGAGTCTTCTCTTGACATATCTTTATCTCCACTTTCTCTAATTGGGAATTAAACTCCAAACAAACACCAAGATTATATAGGTAGTGCTTGTAAATATACTTAGCAAGTGGATGAGCATAACCCTGTCTTATGATGACACGAGGTTGTATGTCATTAGACATCTTGTATGATAGTGGCAAAACACCCTTCCCAGTTAAATTCACCTCACCCTCAACATCTATAGACCACCGTTCTATTCCTTGTTATTCCCCGCTCAACCCAATACTACTTTGTTATTACCTAAAAGGAATTGTGAAGCAAAAGGGTGAGCACAACTAGCTTCGATAAAGAATATCATGACTAAAGATAAATAAATTATCAATAGCCTTCAACAAGATAATAAATCAGAGATTTAGAACATATGGTAGATGATAAAACTTTTCAACCATAGTTGCAGCGGAACGAGCAATCCATTAGAAGAGTCAAATAGACCATAAAATCTATTATCTTCTCCATGTTAAAAGTCCACCAACAATGTTTTATCATTGTAACATCAATCAAAAATTCCTGTCCACAATCACATGTATAACTCATAATCGTAATTGTGGTTCTAAATTCCTTTCCTCATCTAGGACAAAGATAATTTTCATCACCTGAAACATCAAAGGTTATGGTTATACCAAATCACAGTTCATGTTCATAATCCTACTAATAAATTCATCTTTGCACTACGGGCCAAATATATACATCAACAAGTCATCTTTGCACTACAGGCGAAAGATATTCATCAACAAGTCATCTTTGCACTACAGGCCAAAGATATTCATCAATTTGTCATGTTCATCTAAACACCTGTTCATCTTTGCACTACTGGCCAAAGATATTCATCAGAAATCATTCATCTTTGCACTACAGGCCAAAGATATTCAGTTATATCATCATTTAGGACTGAGGATGATGAAAAATATTTTTTAGAGAACGAATCCAAAAGAATAAATATTAAGGATTCATATTTCAGCTATTCTATGTCCAAAAATACCTCATAAATAATCATAGTGGAGTAAAATTCAAGAATGATCAAAAGATGGATACAATCAAAGCTAGTATCTATAATAGATATTTTGGACGAAAAACGAAAATTTTATTTTTCTGTGAATAGTGTCGTATTCATGAATAGTGACGTATACGTGAATAGTGCTGTATACGTGAATAGTAAGTCCGACACAAAAAGATAAAAATTTCTCAAAAAACATCATCACGCTTCGTGAATAGTACTCGTGAATAGTAACTCATGAATAGTAACTCATAAATAGTAACTCGTGAATAGTAACTCATGAATAGTAACCCCGACATTAAAAAGTTCCAAATTTGATAAAAAAAGTTCAAACCAATACTTCGGCATAATGATATTGAAGAAATAATATCATTTATGAAGAAAATAATCTCCTTTACAATTCCTTACAATCCCTTACCTCAAAAGAGCAGTACTTCTGACTAGAATAATATTTGAACGAACTTGCAATTAGTATAGCAACACTCAAGATATCAAAATACTCACAAGAATACACTCGATAATATAGAGAGAAATAGAGAGAAAACTTCAGTTTCTGTTGTGATTTTCAATTCTAACCTAAGCACTCTATTTATAGGAAAATGCTTAGAACACCAAAGCATAAAATTTAATATAATATTAATGTATATATCAAAATTTCCTACGCACACAAATCTGGTCCAAACTTCAGCCACACATGTGCCAAAAATAATAAAAACGTTTATCTTAATAAAAATAATTAAAACTTCCAAAAATCAATTATTTCAGAACTTCAGAACTTTAATAATTCATAATAAATAGCTCTTTTATCAGAAAATTCGAATCACGCGACTTTTTATAGGAAATTCAATTCTCAACAACTTTGCAGAAGAAAGGTTTTCAACTTTGCAGAAGAATGGTTTTCCGAATTCCAAACAGAAATTGACTGAAATCCACAAACGGGAGATTTTACAGGCTATAATCAAATTTCAGTCAAGAAATGGGGTCCATCGACACACAAAACATGTGTTAATCATTTAATGCAACAAAAATACTCTTTCTCCTCATATACTCATATATCCCACATTCATTGTAAAAATATCACCATTATTATATTATAATAATATAATAAAATATTATTTTATCAGAAAAGATAAAATATCGATTTTCAACAATTGTCACTTTAAAAATTTTCTCCATCTATATCCACATAAAATGAATATTTTCTGCATCATATAAATCAATAATTAATTATTCACAAATAATATTACAGAATCACAATAATGGCAACCAGACAATTCCCAGGAAAGAGGGGGCTTTTCAATAAGAATTTCTCCTTACTGGCGCGCAATTAGGTGACCAAACCTCTCCTTAGACAGAACTTTCTAGACATTGCCAATAATGTTATCTAATAATATTATTTAGATAATATGAATTATTGCTTCGATAATGAAAAATATAGTGTAGTGACAATTATTAAAACAACAGTAATATAAAATATCAACGCAACAATTATTGAATCTATCAAATACTGAACAGTAATTACTGTAACAATTATTGAGTAATGCCTTCTTACATAAGAATCAATAATTGGTGCAATACCGTGTGCTACTGTGCAACAAAGCGTATTACTTTACTTTACCCACCGGGTATTCCAACTGTGTTAACGGTAACCACTACGCCGTTATTTATAAAAACTTTAATTTGTCTTTTTCCTCATCCGACAGTTATTCTATTATGGGGCCCACAAATGGCTGCGTCGTCGTACGAATATTCCCCGACAGAAAGAATATTCCACGACCAAACGAATATTCTCCGACAACAATTAATATTTTTTAACCACTTGCGTATTTTTGAAAAAAACTCATATATCACCCTTAACTTTAACTTTTTATCAATTTAACCATTTACTGAATTGTAATTATAAGAAAATTGAATACTTTTATTTCATAAAATTCGGGGTCTTACAATCTCCCCTCATGAAATTTCATCCCCGAAATTTACGTACCTGGTATTTCGAAAAGTTGAGAATACCTTGCTTTCATTTCAGATTCTATCTCCCGGGTCATCATGATTTCTCCATTGCTCATCTCCCGTGATAACTTCATTTAGGTTCCTCACTTGATGGGAAGTCATCTGCAATCGCTATCCTCGAACTACTCGGCTTTGACATGCATCTGGGCGACATTTGGCGTCATCACTACCGTTGGAATATACTTTTCTATAGGGCATATTCCTCCCTCAACTGCCTCGTCGTACTCTTGATTCATGATCTGAATCATCAATCTTTGATCCATATCGAATTCAGGTTGACCGCTCATGCAGGGGTAATTCAAAAACTCGATCTTTGGGTTCTCCCAATTGCCTTCCAAAAGAGAAATTCATATCATCTATTTTAGCCTTCTTAGATTGGACATCTCTTTTACAATGTCCACGTGTCGTCGATGTGGCTTTTGCCCATGCATCACTTATTCTCACTTCTCGATTTTTTTTTTCTTTTCAAACTTAGATTCCATCTTTATCATCTTATACTACGCCAAAGAATGTTTACGTTCAAGCATCACATATCGGGCAGGTAACAAGCTTGAATTGTTGCATCTTTTTGTTCCCATCACCGCCGTCGTTCTTGACTGCTCTTCTAGCTCATGAATACGATTTTGAAATTCTACATTTTGATCATATAATACCTCTAATAAACTCTCCTCAGGTACCTCTTCTTCCTCTTCTTCCTCACTCTCAGCTGTTACCTCTGCGACTATCTCGGGTGCAACTATTAATTCTTCACTCACCACATGGATATCTCTAATTCCTTCTTCGTCTGACAACACATTATCATGGTTAGTGATTATAGGTATCCCCACAGTCTCATTCACTTCATTTTTAGCATTCTCAGCTGCCATTCTCAAATACTGCCATAAAACAAGGGTTAATTAAGCAAATTAACATATTACATAATATCCCGATATTATGACTGACCAACAAATAAGCTTAGGTAGGACACACTAGCGAAGGATTTACTCGTCTTTCCCTCCTACTTCTATTCACGATCTCATGAGATCATATCCCTAAGCTTCGATCTTAATTGTGGCGCCCCCAAAACAGGTCCAATCCAACCAACCTATTCTGAGTTGCCAACAACATGGTACAGAAAACAACTACAACTTTATTATTACAATTGTCGTGCAAAATACAACAACACATATGCTGTGAGTTTGGATACAAATATATACCAACTGTGACTCTCATCCCAACCTTGGATAGCACATCACAATGACACCTTACATAAAGGTATAGTCAAAAACGGTTTTAGAAATTAGAATATTTGGGAAGTGCTCAAGGAAACCTTCGTACATGGGAGGCCATGCTTCTAGGTTATTGTAGATATCATATGGCCACAGAATTATCCTTGGTTGACCCAATAGACCCCAAAGAAAAATGAGAAGATTAGTATCATATTCTTCCCAATGGCGAGTCTTCTCTTGACATATCTTTATCTCCACTGTCTCTAATTGGGAATTAAACTCCAAACAAACACCAAAATTATATAGGTAGTGCTTGTAAATATACTCAGCAAGTGGATGAGCACAAACCTGTCTTATGATGACATGAGGTTGTCTGTCATTAGACATCTTGTATGATAGTGGCAAAACACTCTTCCAAGTTAAATTCACCTCACCCTCGACATCTATAGACCACCGTTCTATTCCTTTGTTATTCCCCCGCTCGACCCAGCTACACTTTTATTACCTGAAAGGAATTGTGAAGCAAAAGGGTGAGCACAACTAGCTCAGTAAAGAATATCATGACTAAAGATAAATAAATTATCAATAGCCTTCAACAGTAATAAATCAGAGATTTAGAACATATGGTAGATGATAAAACTTTTCAACCATAGTTGCAGCGGAACGAGCAATCCATTAGAAGAGTCAAATAGACCATAAAATCTATTATCTTCTCCATGTTAAAAGTCCACCAACAATGTTTTATCCCTGTAACATCAATCAAAAATTTCTGTCCACAATCACATGTATAACTCATAATCGTGAATCGTGGTTCTAAATTCCTTTCCTCATCCGGGACAAAGATAATTTTCATCACGAAACATCAAAGATTTTGGTTATACCAAATCACGATTCATGTTCATAATCCTACTAATAAATTCATCTTTGCACTACTGGGTCAAAGATATACATCAACAAGTCATCTTTGCACTCTGGTGCCAAAGATATTCATCAACAAGTCATCTTTGCACTCTGAGCCAAAGATATTCATCGATTGGTCATGTTCATCTAAACACTGTTCATCTTTGCACTACGGGCCAAAGATATTCATCGAAATCATTCATCTTTTACTCTGAAGCCAAAGATATTCGATTATATCATCATTTAGGATTTGAGGATGATGAAGAATATTTTAAAAAGAGAACGAATCCGATTGAAACAAAAGAATAAATATTAAGGATTCATATTTCAGCTATCCATGTCCAAAAATACCTCATAAATAATCATAGTGGAGTAAAAATTCAAGAATGATCAAAACATGGATACAATTAAAGCTAGTATCCATAGTAGATATTTTGGACGAAAAACGAAAATTTTATTTTTTGGTGAATAGTGTCGTATTCATGAATAGTGACGTATACGTGAATAGTGTCGTATACGTGAATAGTAACTCCGACACCAAAAGATAGAAATTTCACAAAAAACATCATCACACTTCGTGAATAGTACTCGTGAATAGTAACTCGTGAATAATAACTCATGAATAATAACTCATGAATAGTAACTCGTGAATAGTAACTCATGAATAGTAACTCGTGAATAGTAACTCATGAATAGTAACTCCAACATGAAAAAGTTCCAAATTTGATAAAAAAAAGTTCAAACCAATACTTCGGCATAATGATATTGAACAAATAATATCATTTATGAAGAAAATAATCTCCCTTACAATCCCTTACTATCCCGTACCTCAAAAGAGCAGTACTTCTGACTAGAATAACGCTGAACGAACTTGCACCGTATAGCAACACTCAAGATATCAAAATACTCACAAGAATACACTCGATAATATAGAGAGAGAAATAGAGAGAAAACTTCAGTTTCTGGTGTGATTTTTAATTCTAACCTAAGCACCCTATTTATAGGAAAATGCTTAGAACATCAAAGCATAAAATTTAATATAATATTAATGTATATATCAAAATTTCCTATGCACACAAATCTGGTCCAAACTTCAGCCACACATGTGCCAAAAATAATAAAAACATTTTTTGTTGATCGATTTCGCAATCAATGAATACTTGCAAGTATACACGGTCAACAAGTAATAAAGTGAAAGTAGAGTATCGTTCCCACGAGGAATTATTTAATAAAAATCACCAAGTACTAATTCTTAACCAAACTAATTTTATTTAAACAATCTCAAATCGTGTTTTTTCTAATTAAGAAAACTAAATTAACTAATTAAAACTAAGATTTTAACGAATGAATTCAAATAAATAAAGATTAAGACTTCAATATCCCCAATTATGAATTATAAATCAATTATCCAATTATCCCAATTATTATGCCCTCTTGAATTGTTAATGAGAATTCTCAAATGCCAAAAGTCCTTTTCAAGTGATCAATTGCCTTCTATTTAATCCAGATTAATCTTGCTATATTCCTATGCAAAACAATTGAATTAAACTCTTTCCAATCCAAATTCCTTACGTGTTACATGCGTGACAGATATTTCCATTCAATTCACAAACCTAATTTTTCACCATGGAAATAACTAAGTCACATGATATCATGCCCGATTCTAACCCTAGAATTCCTCTTCCAATTCCTTCTAGAGTAACAAAGTAATTACTGATCAAATAATTAAGCAATAAGCACAAGACAAGATAAACAACTCACTTTAACATAAATAATTAGAATATAATGAATAACTAATTCATAGCCATAAAAAGTTCAATTGAAATCTCAAAAATAGTTAGTTCATAATTAATGAATTAAAACCAAGAATCCACAACTGAATAGACATCAAAAGATAAAAGTAAGATGAGAGAAGAGAATAGAATCATTGTCAAGAAATCGATGCTCCCTCTTGCTCTTGCTCTTGATCTTCAATGGTCTCCAAGTTGCTTCAATCTCCAAAACTAATAAGAACTAGGGTTATTTTCTAATCTAAAGGAGTGTTTAATCTAGGCTAAGCTATGTAATCTCCAAGCTAAGCTATGTATTCTCCCTTTATTTTATGCCTTACATCATGTATTTATAGGTTACAAGTCCAATTTTTAGCTTAGGAACAAACCCAATCCTATTTGGAGTCAAAAAGGTGTCAAAATTCGCCCAAAACGCGTCGAGGCCATCACCAAGCCCTTCCCGGCGCTTGACCCAAAGAGGGCACGGCGCTCAAACTCTGCTCCCAGCGCCCCCTTTGTCGCCCAAAATCCGACATTTTTCTGCTCCGACGTCCTTTGGGAAAATGGTCATAACTTCTTCGTCCGAACTCCGATTTCGATGATTCAAGATGTTCCGGAAAGAGGAGAAGCAGATATACAACTTTCATTCTTTGATGTTTTCGAAATAATGTCAGGAGCTATAGTCAAATTAGCTCTGAAGTGACTGTTGTGTAAATGGCAAGCCGAAAACGCGAATCTAGCCACCCCAAACATCGATCCATGTAACTTTTGTCCCAATTCCTATAAAATAACATAAAACATGCATGAATAGACACAAACACATAAAAACATCCTAAAAGACTTAAGAACAACAATAAATTAAGCCTGAATGTATCCAATTCATGGGTATAAAACTCACTCATCAAATACCCCCAAACTTAAATCTTTGCTTGTCCTCAAGCAAAAACACAAAAATATTATGCAATGCAATGTAATGAAACTAATCTATATGCCTACGAATCCAAGCGGTAATATGCGAAACAAGTCTATTCAACCGGCCTTAGAGAAATCAAGTAAACATGATAATGCATCATATTAAAACAAATTAGTAATTTCCCAATCAATCATCAAATCTTAGACTGTTATCACTGATATAGTGCGTGTGTGCTCCACAACAATGTTAACTGATATAAAATCAAATTTAAGACATAATAGATATCTTTGAAGGCATCATACAGTGTAAATTCACAAAATTCACGAACAAGCTATATCCAACTAAAGTCAAACATCCACCAAGTTCAAGAGTCCAATCTGGGATACTTATGCTTTACTTTTCATTACGGGGGCTTTTTGCTCTTTTCCCGTTTTATTTTTTTTTTTTTAACCATAAGCGTGCAATGTCTCATTCCATTAGGCTAATGATGTCACCCCTTAGTGAGCTTTCGACCAGCGACTCCCGGACCTATATAAGACCTTAGGGCGTTAGGTTTTAAGATACCCCTTCGGGCGTACTTACTCAAGTAACAAAGGCCCCGAAACAAAACTAGCCACGGTAAATTTTTTTATTTTTTTTCTTTTTTTTATAGATGGTTGGTGAGTGCGTTTTACGCTCCATCTCACGCTTGTGTTTATGGGGAGTGTTTCTCCTCAACCCACCACAAGACTCAACATGTTTTTTTTTTTTTTTTTAAAGCTTATATACCCCAAAATTTCCCCCCAAACTTAAGTTTTTATCAAAATTTAGCCATCTCCGTCTATTCATGTCTTTCATTCCTTCACACTAGTATTATACTTAAGAAATCCATTATGTATCAATTTAAACTTAATCGAGTTAACATATTCATTATTAACGTCTTTAACCTTGATTATACCATTTCAAACAGGAAAAGATTCAATTCATAACAAGAAATCACATCAAAGCACGAATATTCAATACTATACTTATCTACTTAACTCTAGTCTCATCATTGGCCAAAATAGACTTTTACTATCTAACAGATTTGGAATCATGCAAATATAAACTAAGCGCAACAAACATAGTAAACTAACTACTATTTTGCGATTTTTAAAATTTTTTTAAACAAAAAAAAAAAAAAACTAATGCAACAACTAAATGTAAATAACCCGAAAACATAACGAACTACAATGTAAATAACTAACTATATGCAATACGACACTAAAATGCCCCCAAACTTAAACTAGACATTGTCCTCAATGATGAAATAGAAAAAATTAAAGCCAGAGGACTTCCCTGAAAATATAGCAATCTTCCTCCTTGCCCGCTAAGTTTGGAGAATAGGCTAAGCACATGGAACAAATTGGGTACCACACTTGAATTTGACTTGAATAACCTGTAAAACCATGATAGAAGCAATTTTATTAAATCCTAAATAAATGCAAATTCAAAACTACTAATATAAAACTTAATAAAAACTAAAAATAAAAATTAAACTTGGGTTGCCTCCCAATAAGCGCTTGTTTTATAGTCTCAATTTGACTTCTTCAATTCTCTATCCAATTCCCCCTACGAAAGTTGAGGAACCCTCCATCCATCGGAAATAATATAGCTTTTGGTAGGTTCCCATTTACAATAGTCATTGTATTAAAGTCACCTAGAATGCTTTCTTGAGATAAGATCACATTCAAGAACGTCCAAAGATCTAGGTGGTTTCTCCATCATGTCTGCGAATATATTACGGCATAGAGGCTTGTCGAGACACAACAATTTCTTCTCCTATCTTCTCTAGCTCATCGCACCATGGTTTCAAGGTGTACTTGCTTTTACATCACGAGAGAGTATTAAAGCGACATGACTACTAATCGGACAAGGTTTTGCAAATCTAACTTGGGACTCTTGAAGCTGTGGAGGAGAAGGCACTTGAGGCATAAATAACATTGACTCATCATCATTGGTTCTCACAATTAGTTCTTCACCGACCTTGTTGTCATTATCCCCACTTGTCTCCTCTTTTTTATCTCGTGGCTCATCCAGTTGTAGATTTGGCTCGGGCTCACCATCGGGCTCGAAATCCATGTCATATGGCAGTGTATTGAGGACGGTTGTTTCAACGCATATGCTATCTCTGTTCCACTTGATTTTCCAAATTCTTGATCAACGCTTGGCTTTGCATATTCGACTCTACTTGATTCATTTTCTTGTCTTGTTCCTCATTCCTTTTTGAAGCTTTAATAAATTTTTCCAAGGCTTCCTCCCAATTTGAATGTTCTTCCTGTTGTAGTGGAGGTGACACAAGAAATCCTGTGGGTATGTTGGACTTGGAGCATAAAATTGATCTTGATTGTTACTCCATGAAAATCGGGTGATACCCCAATCCTCGATGATAGTTGTTGGGATAGACATAATTATTGGGGTAATCACCACTATCTTTATCTTGCATCAAACCGGCCCCGGTGGTGCATTGATGACTCATATGATTTCCAAAGACAATAATCATAAGTAACCACCATACTTTGACGATTTGAGCTTCAAAAGCTTCAAACATCCTCGAAAGTGTCTCAATCTGCATTTGACAATGCGAGGAAAATTTCTCGAGTCTTTCAATCTCCACTCCCTTGGTTGAGTCATGTTCGTGTATGGCCATTGATACACAAAGTCATCCATGGTACACGAGAAGAGAGAAATATAGAAAGAGAATTAAAATAAAAATAAAAATGTTTAAATTAAGACTAATTTAAATTAGTCGTTTTGTAGTATAGTGGTGAGTATTCCCACTTTGTCACGCGGGTGACCTAAGGAGTTCGATCCCAAGACAGCGGCTAAAAACTTGTTGATCGATTTTCAGCAATCAATGAATATATGCAAGTATACACGGTCAACAAGTAATAAAGTGAAAGTAGAGTATCGTTCCACGAGGAATTATTTAATAAAAATCACCAAGTACTAATTCTTAACCAAATTAATTTTATTTAAACAATCTCAAATCGTGTTTTTTCTAATTAAGAAAACTAAATTAACTAATTAAAACTAAGATTTTAACGAATGAATTCAAATAAATAAAGATTAAGACTTCAATATCCCCAATTATGAATTATAAATCAATTATCCAATTATCCCAATTATTATGCCTCTTGAATTGTTAATGAGAATTCTCAAATGCCAAAAGTCCTTTTCCAAGTGATCAATTGCCTTCTATTTAATCCAGATTAATCTTGCTATATTCCTATGCAAAACAATTGAATTAAACTCTTTCCAAACCCAATTCCTTACGTGTTACATGCGTGACAGATATTTCCATTCAATTCACAAACCTAATTTTTCACCATGCAAATAACTAAGTCACATGATATCATGCCCGATTCTAACCCTAGAATTCCTCTTCCAATTCCTTCTAGAGTAACAAAGTAATTCTTGATCAAATAATTAAGCAATAAGCACAAGACAAGATAAACAACTCACTTTAACATAAATAATTAGAATATAATGAATAACTAATTCATAGCCATAAAAAGTTCAATTGAAATCTCAAAAATAGTTAGTTCATAATTAATGAATTAAAACCAAGAATCCACAACTGAATAGACATCAAAAGATAAAAGTAAGATGAGAGAAGAGAATAGAATCTGTTGTCAGCAAATCTGATGCTCCCCTCTTGCTCTTGCTCTTGATCTTCAATGGTCTCCAAGTTGCTTCAATCTCCAAAACTAATAAGAACTAGGGTTATTTTCTAATCTAAAGGAGTGTTTAATCTAGGCTAAGCTATGTAATCTCCAAGCTAAGCTATGTATTCTCCCTTTATTTTATGCCTTACATCATGTATTTATAGGTTACAAGTCCAATTTTTAGCTTAGGAACAAACCCAATCCTATTTGGAGTCAAAAAGGTGTCAAAATTCGCCCAAAACGCGTCCAGGCCATCACCAAGCCCTTCCCAGCCAGCCAAATTTGGGCATGACGCTCAAACTCGCTCCCCTGACGCCCTTGCCACGGCCCAAAATCCGACATTTTCTGCTCCGGCGTCCTTTGGGAAAATGGCCATAAATTCTTCGTCGAACTCCGATTTCGATGATTCAAGATGTTCCGGAAAGAGGAGAAGTAGATCTACAACTTTCAGTCTTTGAGTTTTTCGAAATAATGTTAGGAGATATAGTCAAATTAGCTCTAAAGTGACTGCTGTGTAAATGGCAAGCCGAAAACGCGAATCTAGCCACCCCAAACATCGATCCATGTAACTTTTGCCCCAATTCCTATAAAATAACATAAAACATGCATGAATAGACACAAACACATAAAAACATCCTAAAAGACTTAAGAACAACAATAAATTAAGCCTGAATGTATCCAATTCATGGGTATAAAACTCACTCATCATTTTTCTTAATAAAAATAATTAAAACTTCCAAAAATCAATTATTTCGGAACTTCAGAACTTTAATAATTCATAATAAATAGTTCTTTTATCAGAAAATTCGAATCTCGCTACTTTTTATAGGAAATTCAATTCTCTACAACTTTGCAGAAGAAAGGTTTTCCAAATTCCAAACAGAAATTGACTGAAATCCACAAACGGGAGATTTTACAGGCTATAATCAAATTTCAGTCAAGAAATGGGGTCCATCGACACACAAAACATGTGTTAATCATTTAATGCAACAAAAATACTCTTTCTCCTCATATACTCATATATCCCACATTCATTGTAAAAATATCACCATTATTATATTATAATAATATAATAAAATATTATTTTATAAGAAAAGATAAAATATCGATTTTCAACAATTGTCACTTTAAAAATTTTCTCCATCTATATCCACATAAAATGAATATTTTCTTCATCATATAAATCAATAATTAATTATTCATAAATAATATTACAGAATCACAATAATGGCAACCAGACAGTTCCCAGGAAAGAGAGGGCATTCCAATAAGAATTTCTCCTTACTGGCGCGCAATTAGGTGACCAAACCTCTCCTTAGATAGAACTTTCTAGACATTGCCAATAATGTTATCTAATAATATTATTTAGATAATATGAATTATTGCCGATAATGGAAAATCTTTGTGTAGTGACAATTATTAAAACAACAATAATATAAAATATCAACTTAATAATTATTGAATCAATCAAATCTTGAACAATAATTACGTGTAACAATTATTGAGTAGTGCCTTCTTACGTAAGAATCAATAATTGGTGCAATACCGTGCTCTTCTTGTGCAATAACGCCAGATTATTTTACTTTACCAACGGGTATTCCATTTGTGTTAAGGGTAACCACTACGTAGTTATTTATAAAAACTTTAATTTGTTTTTTCTTCATCAAGCGGTTATTACATTATGAAAAAGCTCATATATCACCCTTAACTTTAACTTTTTATCAATTTAACCATTTCTTTGAATTGTAATTATAAGAAAAATTGAATACTATTATTTCATAAAATTCGGGGTCTTACAGTAGAACACCACGATCCAAATCGTAGAGCATCATCTGTCTTATGTCAGAAAACGTCGAGCCTTATGATCTGTGTTTTCACCAAGTGAGGAATGGATCCCAAATGCTGCAGTGCTCATCAGTCCCAGAATATATGAAATATCCTTAGTATGCAACAAAGAAGCGTATTGAAGAAGCTAAGGATTGTACCATGGCTAAGAGGGACAAAACACCTTTTCAGGTGGTAGGTGAGAAAGCAGCCTGCAGTGTCAGTGGGCGAATCTGAAATGAGGAAGATGTGCAGAAATGTCTCCATCATAGTACAGAAAGTTCAGATGCATTTAATGCCACAACGGATGGATCAACGGATAGTTTTAAACATCACATATATACAAACTAGACAGATGAGAGAGAATTAAGCAAGCATTAAACAAACAACGTGAACATCTCTCTCAAGCTCAACTCTACGATCTGAGATATTGCAAAGCTTGCTCAGCTACTCAGTTCTTTAGAACAAGTGCTTACACAGCGACTGAGTAGCAACCATCAAGAACACAACATTATCAACAAACTGAAGAAGAGTACCAAGTCTCATTGGACTTGAAGAGTTAAATAGTGAATCGTAAGAAAGCCAAGTCTCTTTGGACTTGAAGGGTTCAAGAGTGAACTAAAGTTCCTAGGCTCTTTGGTCTAGAAGGAATTTGTGTGATTCAGAAGTTGTAACAGACATCCTTAGTGGATATCCTACTCGTTGAGTAGAAGAGTGGAATAGGAGCTTTAAGTGATCTAAACCACTTAAAATGATTGTGTCATTTACATTCACATCATAACTGCTATAACTGTTATAACTGCCTCACCCTCATTACTCCAGTGCTTGGTAAAGAAGATTAAAACAAATATTAATTCCGCTAAGTTTTAATCACTATCAAAGAACTAGTTTAAAAAGAATAGATTTTTAAATATCTATTCAACCCCCCTTCTAGATAACTATTGTGCCAACTAGGAACTAACAGTCCCCATACATTCTGCGTATCTTTTCACGTGCTCAAAATAGATTCAGGATACAACCTGCTCTTGGGAAGACCGTGGATTCATATGGCTGGAGTCTTCCCCTCCACTCTTCATCAGCAACTGAAATACATCATTAATGACAACCTAGTCACGGTTAATGCTGAACCGGAATGACCTAAACCAAGTGACATACCCCTTATCAATTTAAATTCAGAAGTTGTGTCGGTCAGTTTTTATGCCCTGGAGGTGAGTGTTGCCTCTTTTATAGTTCTTATAAAAGAGCTCTAACTCATGAAAGTATACACGGATCAACAAGTAATACAGAGTAAGTAAAGTATCGATCCCATAGAGAAAGTTGTTAAATTAGACTACTATGCATTAATAACTCACTATAATTATATGCTAAGACTTTAGACTAAATTATTGATTTGAATAAATTATAATTACCAACTAAAAATAAGAATATAAACGAATTAAATATGATGTGGAAACAATGGGATCCTAAATTCATTCAATATTTCATTCAATCGCCATATGTCATGCAAGAAGCATTTACATATCACAGGATAATAGCCAAGGGCTTAAAAGCGAGTTATAACCATTTTCCAATGCACTATAACCAACTCACATATCATCTACAGATGTTAGAATCCATGTAATCACCAATAACACCACAATTACCATATTCCTATGCGCAATTGCAATCCTATTGATTTTAAGCACAACCCTTACTCTAGCTCATACGGTAAAACAGTATATTCCTATATGTTTCACAAAATATGCAAGACTTACTCTAGGAACATATTCGCATGCTATCATGATTTCATCTATATTCATATGCTCATTTTGAATTCCGTAAAAATATTAACATGAAGATTATCAGTCATTCATACATACAAACCAACCATGAAAGATAACCCAATGATATGCAAAACAAATCTAACACTTAGATGTGCAACCAAACTACATATTAAAATCCGTTAGAATCCCATAATGGAGTTTAGTTCATGGCGGAACCAAAAGCCATTATGGGATCAATGTTAAGCATGATCAATAAACAAGCAAATAAGAGTAAGAGGTAGAGAACAATCAAACCCAAACGCTGAATAGTAATCAATGATTAACTATGAAAACCCCAAAGAATTCCATTCAATAATAAAAATCCACGATGGTTAAGAACTCTAAGAAGAAGAAGAGAATAAAACGTTGCGGCTTCGTTCTCCGTTTGGATGTCCCCCCACTGTGCTAACCCTAATTCTAATATGAAAATACGTAAAATAATGTCAAGTCCCCTCTCTGACACACGTCAGAATCGTTTTATACCAATTACACATCATCAAATTGCTTAATTAAAAATAAAACAAATTACAACATCAGCATCGCACGCGGCTCTAGTATATCTGTCTCGCGACCGTGATACTTACAGTATGCTCAATTCCTCCAGACGTCTTTAATGCGATGCGGCGCTCTCACCCTTTCATGAAAGCGTCTTTGGGGTCTCATGGGCGCATGGTCCATGCCTCGCGGGCGCTTGACTTGCAGAATGCTCCTTATGTCCACCACCGCACTTTCACGGCGAAGCGAAACTGCTCGCCGTATTGCTTGCCATGCACATATGCTGCCACATCTCTGCAATTCCTGAGTCTGGTTTATGTTTTGCTACTGCTGCTACTTGTTTGTTCAGGCCTTAACCTCTTGCTTGCTCGATTTCCATGCCTCATTATGCTCCCATGCCGTGCACATCCTCGTCTTTCCACTAGCCCACACACATACGCTCATCGATGCCTCAATTTCCACCAAAATAATGCCGATTCCTGCACTTATTCACTAAAAGGAGTTTTCAGTATATGAAATTCAAAATAACGTGAAATGCGACTAAAACACAATAAAATGTACTCAAGGTGGGCACACTTCACATGGATTAATATACAATAAGTGAGTAAAAATATCATTTATCAGTGAGAAACACTCACTACCACCCTATTGGGGCGCCACCTCTCACACCCAAGATATTTGCCGAAGTAATGTCGGCTACTCAAGAAATGATATCTTTGGGTCATCAGTCGAGACAAGGGCTGGGTAAAAGTCATCAAGGTATTAAGCCCCCGATTCAAGTGAACAGTCAAACAAGGATAGCTAGACTGGGCTATTCTGCCAGTTCCAGTCAAAGGAATCCACATAAGCATCATCAGATTCCTCCAGCTTCAGTTACACGACGATTGTCTCCACTTGCAAATCCTGAGTCCGCATAACCTCCTGTAAAGGTGCCAGCCATCGTAATGGCTATGTTATTTCCCAAACCGATACCGGTAAAGGAGAAAGAAGTCTTTGTTCCAGATCCCAAAGTGGAAGAATAGAAACAAAGAATTAAGCAAGACATTGTCAGAATGATGTCAGGCATGCGCATCATTATCCATGATGAACATACAAATAGATACACCCTAGACGATGATTGCCCAGACGTAATGGTCATCATTCAGGAGAATGAGGACGATGAAAGCCCCTCCATCACTGTAGTCCACCAGGACTTTGCCCTCAATAATTAGAGCAGCACTTCTTGCATTGGTCGACGAGGGTAAAACTTGCAGGAAGTCTTTCTGCCCTGTATATATCACAACTCCTTACTTTTTTGTACAGTATTAGCAGTTGTTTTGTCAGTACATGCTAACACTTTATATGATCAAACCATTTCATATATACTAAGTGAAAGCATATTTTTGTTTCAGGACCCTGAATTTAGATGTGCATGTACTTGCTGATAAGATGCCTCTTCTCCACAATGATTGTAACTTTGATGTAGAGTTGGATTCAGCCTTGATGGAATTACATGAGGACATTGAGGTGCCTCCGGAGATTAAAGAATGGGTAGAAGATAAACCTAAGCCTAACCTTAATCAAACCACTTCTTTTAATCTCGGAACCTTAAAAAACCCTAAGTTAATCCAGATTGGTTCAGACCTTACCCCAAACTAAAGGAATGACATGGTTACGCTACTAACCCAATTCTAGGATTTGTTTGCATGGTGGGTTTTTCCACTGACATTGTTCTTCATCACCTTCCCATTAAAGAGGGATTCAAGCCAGTCAAACAAAAGCTCAGGCGATTGAAGCCTAAGTGGAGTTTAAAGGTGAAAGAAGAAATTGTGAAATAATTTCAAGCTGGTATTATCATGATGTCCATATATCCTTAATGGATATCCAACATAGTTCTCGTGCCTAAGCTTGGTGGAAAGGTGCGAGTTTGCGTGGATTACCGTGATCTGAACAAAGCTTGCCTTAAAGATAGCTTTCCCGTGCCATTTATCCACATTCTCATTGATAATACTGCTCAATACGGCATGTACTCCTTTGTGGATTGCTTCACAGGATACCACCAGATTATGGTTGCTGAGGAAGATCGTGAGAAAACTTCTTTCATCACGCTTTGGGAAACCTTTTGTTATAGATGATTGTCATTCGGCCTCATCAATGCTGGAGCCACTTATCAATGAGCTATAATGGCTCTTTTCCACAACTTAATGCATAAAGAGATAGAGATCTACGTGGATAACATCATTGTCAAGTTCCGAAGGGAAGAAGACCACTTAGACCATCTCAGAAAGCTCTTCAACAAGTTGCGTAAGTAAAACTTGAAATTGAATCCAGCCAAGTGCGCCTTTGGAGTTAAATCAAGCAAGTTGCTAGTATTTCTAGTCAGCCACAAAGGGATTGAGCTGAATCCCACCAAAATCCAAGCCATCACGGAAATGCCCATTCCTCAAACAAAGAAGGAAATACAACGATTTTTGGGAAGAATCAACTTCATTAGCAGGTTTATTTCTCAACTCACAGCAACATGTGAGCCTATCTTCAAGTTGTTAAGGAAGAACTCCTCCATGAAATGGAACGACGAGTGCTAGAAGGCCTTCCTCACAATTAAAGAACAACTGGTCAGAGCTCCTATTTTGGTACTTCCCAGGGATGATGTTCCCCTGTTCATGTACATGTCCATAAGTGACAATGCCATGGGCTGTATGCTGGGATAGAAAGATGATAGTGGCTAAGAACGAGATATTTATTACCTCAGCAAAAGATTCAGCAATAGTGAACACAAGTACACTCTGATTGAGATGACTTGTTGTGCTTTAGCATGGGCTTCCATGAGGTTACAACATTACCTCCATGGTCATACAACCCATCTCATATCTCGCGTGGATCCTCTTAAGTACGTGTTCAATAAACCCATGTTAAATTATCGGTTGTCCAGATGGCAGTTGATCCTACAACAATTTGATATCGTCTACGTGACGTAAAAGTCCATCAAAGGTCAAGGAATTGCGGATCAACTAGCCGCCGCACCTACAGGGGACTTCAAACCCTTGGAAACCTACTTCCCAGATGATGGGGTAATGACAGTTCGGCAACACCATCAGTACGATACATGCCATACGCGGAAAATGTATTTCGATGGAGCTGATAATATGGAAGGTTACGAGGTGGAGCAGATTACGGTATCCCATTGACGGGAGAAGTATCCGTCATTTGTCAAATTGTAGTTTGTCAGCACCAACAACACATCTGAGCATGAAGGCTGTCTCATGGGGCTAAAACTTGCCCGTTCAATGGGCATCAGGAAGTTAACTATCTTTGGGGATTCGGAGTTGGTAGTCAAAAAATCCACGGGAATCTATTAAACCAAAGAGCTACATTTGCTGCCTTACCATCGGCAAGTTTTACAAATGGCTTTGGAGTTCGAAGAAATTTCCTTTCTACACATTCCTCGTAATAAGAATGACTTCGCAGATGCGTTAGCAACTTTGGCCTCCTTGATTCATATGTCGGACAAGGAACACATGTCAGGCGTCACATTTGCCCTACACAAGGCACTAGCCTATGGGAATTATGTTGGAGAAGTATCGGATGAGCTACCTCCCATCCAACACCCTTGGTATAAGCATATCAAGGAGTACCTACGAGATGGATCTACACCCGCTGAGGCGAGCCCGACTGAGAAAAGGCGGATCCATCGACTTGCTATGAAATTCTACCTGAGCGGAGAAGCACTCTACAAAAGAGATGCAAGACTAGGTCTCCTCAGATGTCTGGACCAGGACCAAGCTCAGAGGCTTATGGATGAGGTCCATGGTGGAGTATGTGGCCCACACATGAGCGGCCCCCTACTTGTTAAGAAGATCCTCAGGACAAAACATTATTGGCTTATCCTCAAAGCTGACTGTGATGATCATGTCAAGATGTGCTATCAATGCCAAATTCATGGAAATGGATGTGGGGAATGGACGTGATCGGACCCATCGATCCCAAAGCCAGTAATGGGCATTGCTTTATATTCACCATGATCTACTACTTCACCAAGTGGGTAGAGGCAGCCTCCTTCCCCAGGGTTACTAAAGAAGTCATCATTGCTTTCATCTGAAATAATGTCAATTGTCGATATGGACAACCAGAGGTAATTGTGTCAGACAATGCTAAGAACCTCAAAAACAAAATGATAGAAGAGTTATGTAGTAAATTCCAAATCAAACAACTCTATCATCTACCGTCCAAAGATGAATGGTGATGTTGAAGCGGCTAACAAAAACATCAAGAAGATCATGCATAAGATGTACGCCAACCACAAAGAATGGCTTGACTTATTGCCTCTTACTCTGTTAGCCTATAGACCATCAATGCGCACTTCCACTGGGGCAACCCCCTACGCATTAACCTATGGGATGGAAGCAGTGCTCCCCATAGAAGTTGAAATGGAATCCCTCAGAGTGTTGATAGGACTTCAATTTGGATGAAGACCAATGGGTACAAGACATGTATCACCAATTGTCTCTAATAGACGAAAGGTGAACCGCGGCTATCTTCCATGGTCAGTTATATGAAAAAAGGATCGCCAGATCCTACAACAGAAAAGTCCGACTACGGCAATTTAAGCAATATGACTTAGTTCTAAAGAAGATCCTTGACAACCAAGATCAGTCCAAAGGAAAATTCGCCCCTAACTAGGAAGGCCCGTTTATTGTCAAGGAGGTATTGACAAGAGGCGCTCTCAGATTGCAGGAAATGGATGACGATGAATTTCCACAACTCATCAACTCGGACACCATGAAACGTTACTATGTCTGAAGTCACCATCAAACAACAATCCTGGTGTTGGATCATCAGATCACTAGTCATTCCGGTTCTTTAACCCTTCACTACATATAACTCTTTTCCACACTTTGCCCCTCAGGGAAACATACTCTTCAAGCCAGCAGCCTGGCTTCACTGTGCTCGTACAACTTTGGTTATCCCACTAGGGATTGAACCTTTGACATTTGCAGTTTGTTCCCATATATGGGATCAAACGTTTTCACACCTGCAGTTTATCCTGAACTTAGGATCAAACTTTCTTTTTCCCCGTATTCTCACCTGCACATGGGATCAAGTTCTTCGGCTACGAATCGTCCTGAGGGGTGAACAACGTCGAACTGATCTCCTCTTCAATAGAAGTATGTAGGCAACCATTTTATATGGCCTGGTCATAATAAAACAAAAAAAACAACAAAAACATTTCTACACCCTTCTCCTTATAAAAACAAAAACAACAAAAATATTTCTACACCCTTTCTGCCACATACAGCGTTGAACCTCTTACACCAGGTTCGAACTACGCAAACCTGGTCTCCTCTTCAATAGAAGTACATAGGCAGCCATTCATGGTTTGGTCTCACCCCCTACCAAAACATAAACATTTGTCATCTAGTACTGGGATCAAACTTCAATCCATCACATTTCATTCGGCTTCTGACCAAAGGGATGGAATTACCTGAACTCCTCTTAAATAGGAGATTCAGCGACCATCTAAGTTGCGGTTGTGCCTCAAAGAGCAATACCAATCCATAAGAGATGGAATTAACTAGGTTCCTCCTAAATAGGAGTACTGGCGACCATCTGTGGTGCGGTCAATCTCAGAGAGGAAGGCCACACTCCTCTCCACGTTTCCATACAGAAACCAGTCCCAAGACACCAAAGATGGTAGGGATCCACACAGATCAACGATCCATTCTGAACTATCCAGTGATAACTCAATGTCCATCCATCAAGGAGGATTTCAAAATACATCAAGATCACAAGCCCTGAAAAAGTAGGCAAAATATCAAGCAAGTATCCAGACATATCTAAAAGGGAAGTGATCAAAAATATATTTCCCTGATATATATATAATGTTGTTTGATATAAACAATGTAAACTGTACATGACAAAATGGCTAAGCTAGTCTGTGCAGGAAAATACAAGCTCATCTACAAATCAGTGTATATGCGAGCTATCAAGCCTAACATGGCATCCCTCTCAGTGGAAGGAGGTAACGATGTGGTCTCCTGTACAAGGGTGTTGATCGATTTCACAATCAATGAATACTTGCAAGTATACACGGTCAACAAGTAATAAAGTGAAAGTAGAGTATCGTTCCCACGAGGAATTATTTAATAAAAATCACCAAGTACTAATTCTTAACCAAACTAATTTTATTTAAACAATCTCAAATCATTATTTTTCTAATTAAGAAAACTAAATTAAACAATTAAAAGAGATTAGTCTAAAGAAAGCAAATAAACAACTAAGATTTGATTAAATTTAGGTAAATAAGGATTAAGACTCCAATATCCCCAATTATGAACTATAAATCAATTATCCAATTATCCCAATTATTATGTCTCTTTGAATTGTTACTTGGGAACTCTCAAATGTCAAAAGCCCTTTTCCAAGTGATCAATTGCCTTCTATTTAATCCAGATTAATTTTGCTATATTCTATGCAAAACAATTGAATTAAACTCGTTATAATCCCAATTCCTTATGTGTTACATGCGGTGAAAAGATATTTCCATTCTATTCACAAACCTAATTATTCCTTTGTGCAAATAACTAAGTCACATGATATCATGCCCGATTTCTAACCCTAGAATTCCTCTTCCAATTCCTTCTAGAGTAACAAAGTAATTCTTGATCGGATAATTAAGCAATAAGCACAAGACAAGATAAACAACTCACTTTAACATAAATAATTAGAATATAATGAATAACTAATTCATAGCCATAAAAAGTTCAATTGAAATCTCAAAAATAGTTAGTTCATAATTAATGAATTAAAACCAAGAATCCACAACCTGAATAGACATCAAAAGATAAAAGTAAGATGAGAGAAGAGAATAGAATCATTGTCAAGAACTCGAGTGCTCCCTCTTGCTCTTGCTCTTGATCTTCAATGGTCTCCAAGTTGCTTCAATCTCCAAAACTAATAAGAACTAGGTTATTTTCTAATCTAAAGGAGTGTTTAATCTAGGCTAAGCTATGTAATCTCCCTTTATTTTATGCCTTACATCATGTATTTATAGGTTACAAGTCCAATTTTTAGCTTAGGAACAAACCCAATCCTATTTGGAGTCAAAAAGGTGTCAAAATTCGCCCAAAACGCGTCCAGGCCATCACCAAGCCCTTCCTCAGCGCCCAGTATTCAAATACGGGCACAACTCAAACTCTGCTCCCAGTAGCCTTGCTGGCTGGGCATAGGCTCTAAAATGGGCGCCCCATTGGCCCAAAATCCGACATTTTCTGCTCCGACGTCCTTTGGGAAAATGGCCACAAATTCTTCGTCCGAACTCCGATTTCAATGATTCAAGATGTTCCAGAAAGAGGAGAAGCAGATTTACAACTTTCATTCTTTGAGTGTTTCGAAATAAGGTAAGGAGCTATAGTCAAATTGGCTCTGAAATGACTGCTGTGTAAATGGCAAGCCGAAAACGCGAATCTAGCCACCCCAAACATCGATCCATGTAACTTTTTTCCCAAATCCTACAAAACAATATAAAACATGCTTGAATAGACACAAACACATAAAAACATCCTAAAAGACTTAAGAACAACAATAAATTAAGCCCGAATGTTTCCAATTCATGGGTATAAAACTCACTCATCAAATACCTCGAACTTAAATCTTTGCTTGTCCTCAAGCAAAAAACACAAAAATGTTATGCAATGCAATGTAATGAAACTAATCTATATGCCTACGAATCCAACAAGAATGATGAAACAAGTCTATTCAATAGGCCTTAGAGAAATCAAGTAAACATGATAATACATCATATTAAAACAAATCGGTAATTTCCCAATCAATCATCAAATCTTAGATCATTATCAGCGATATAGTGCGTGTGTGCTCCACAACAATGTTAAGCGATATAAAATCAAATTTAAGACATAATAGATATCTTTGAAGGCATCATACGATTGCAAATTCACAAAATTCACGAACAAGCTATATCCAACTAAAGTCAAACATCCACCAAGTTCAAGAGTCCAATCTGGGATACTTATGCTTTACTTTTCATTACGGGGCTTTTTGCTCTTTTTCCGTTTTATGGTTTTTTTTTAACCATAATAAGCGTGCAATGTCTCATTCCATTAGGCTAATAAAGATGTCACCCTTAGCGAGCTTTCGACCAACGACTCCCGGACCATATAAGACCTTAGGGGCTTAGGGTTTTAAGATACCCCTCAAAGCGCATTTTACACAAGTAACAAAGGCCCCAAAACAAAACTAGCTACAGTAAATTTTTTTTTTTTTTTTTTTTTTTTATAGATGGTTGGTGAGTGCGTTTCACGCTCCATCTCACGCTTGTGTTTATGGGGAGTGTTTCTCCTCAACCCACCACAAGACTCAACATGTTTTTTTTTTTTTTTTTTAAAGCTTATATACCCCAAAATTTCCCCCAAACTTAAGTTTTATCAAAATTTAGCCATCTCTCCTTTTATTCATGTCTTTTATTCCTTCAAACTAGTATTATCCTTAAAAATCCATTATGTATCAATTTAAACTTAATCAGTTAACATAGTTGTTATTAACGTCTTAACCTTGATTATACCAGTTTCAAACAGGAAAAGATTCAATTCATAACAAGAAATCACATCAAAGCCTGAATATTCAATACTATACTTATCTACTTAACTCTAGTCTCATCATTGGCCAAAATAGACTTTTAGTATCTAACAATTGGAATCATGCAAATATAAACTAAGCTCGCAACAAACATAGTAAACTAACTACTATTTTTTGATTTTTAATTTTTTTTTTTAAAAAAAAAAAAAAAAAAACGAATGCAACAACTAAATGTAGATAACCCCAAAACATAACGAAACTACAATGTAAATAACTAACTATATGCAATACGACACTAAAATGCCCCCAAACTTAAACTAGATATTGTCCTCAATGACTGAAATAGAAAAAATTAAAGCAGAGGACTTCCCTGAAAATTTAGCAATCTTCCTCCTTGCCCGCTAAGTTTGGAGAATAAGGCTAAGAACATGGAACAAATTGGGCACCACACTTGAATTTGACTTGAATAACACAGCAAAACCATGATAGAAGCAATTTTATTAAATCCTAAATAAATGCAAATTCAAAACTACTAATATAAAACTTAATAAAAACTAAAAATAAAAATTAAACTTGGGTTGCCTCCCAATAAGCGCTTGTTTTATAGTCTCAAATTTGACTTCTTCAATTCTCTATCCAATTCCCCACGAAAGTTGAGGAACCCTCCATCCATCGGAAATAATATATCTTTTGGTAGGTTCCCATTTACAATAGCCATTGTATAAAGTCACCTAGAATGCTTTCTTGAGATAAGATCACATTCAAGAGCGTCCGAAGATCTAGGTGGTTTCTCCATTGTGTCTGCGAATATATTACGGCATAGAGGCTTGTCGGACACAACAATTTCTTCTTCTATCTTCTCTAGCTCATCGCACCATGGTTTCAAGGTGTACTTGCTTTTACATCACAGAGAGTATTGCTGCATTTACATGACTACCAATCGGACAAGGTTTTGCAAATCTAACTTGGGACTCTTGAATTGTGGAGGAGAAGGCACTTGAGGCATAAATAACATTGGCTCATCATCATTGGTTCTCACAATTAGTTCTTCACCGAACCTTGTTGTCATTATCCCCACTTGTCTCCTCTTTTTCATCTCGTGGCTCATCCGGTTGTAGATTTGGCTCGGGCTCACCATCGAAGCCTCGGAATCCATGTCATAGGGCGAGGGTGTATTGAGGACGGTTGTTCAACGATGTGCTATCTGTTCCACTTGATTTTCCAAATTCTTGATCAACGCCCTTGGCTTTGCAAATTCAACTCTACTTGATTCATTTTCTTGTCTTGTTCCTCATTCCTTTTTGAAGCTTTAATAAATTTTTCCAAGGCTTCTTCCCAATTTGAATGTTCTTCCTGTTGTAGTGGGGTGGACACAAGAAATCACGTGGGTATGTTGGACTTGGAGCATAAAATTGATCTTGATTGTTACTCCATGAAAAATCCGGGTGATACCCCCAATCGATGATAGTTGTTGGGATAGACATAATTATTGGGGTAATCACCACTATCTGCATCTTCATTCTCGGCCCGATGGTGCATTGATGACTCATATGATTTCCAAGACAATAATCACAAGTAACCACCATACTTTGTGACGCCGAGCTTCAAAAAGCTTCAAACATCCTCGAAAGTGTCTCAATCTGATAATGACAATGCGAAAGTTTCTAGTCTTTCAATCTCTACTCCCTTGGTTGAGTCATGTTCGTGTATGGCCATTGATACACAAAGTCATCCATAGTACTCAAAAAGAGAGAAATATAGAAAGAGAATTAAAAAATAAAAATAAAATGTTTAAATTAAGACTAATTTGATTGAAATTAATATTGGTAAATAATTATTAAATTAATTCCCAAGAAGCTGCGCTTAAAAACTTGTTGATCGATTTCACAATCAATGAATAACGTGCAAGTATACACGATTCAACAAGTAATAAAGTGAAAGTAGAGTATCGTTCCCACGAGGAATTATTTAATAAAAATCACCAAGTACTAATTCTTAACCAAACTAATTTTATTTAAACAATCTCAAATCATTATTTTTCTAATTAAGAAAACTAAATTAAAAATTAAAAGAGATTAGTCTAAAGAAAGCAAATAAACAACTAAGATTTGATTAAATTTAGGTAAATAAGGATTAAGACTCAATATCCCCAATTATGAACTATAAATCAATTATCCAATTATCCCAATTATTATGTCTCTTGAATTGTTACTTGAGGAACTCTCAAATGTCAAAAGCCCTTTTCCAAGTGATCAATTGCCTTCTATTTAATCCAGATTAATTTTGCTATATTCCTATGCAAAACAATTGAATTAAACTCGTTATAATCCCAATTCCTTATGTGTTACATGCGTGAAAAGATATTTCCATTCTATTCACAAACCTAATTATTCTTTGTGCAAATAACTAAGTCACATGATATCATGCCCGATTCTAACCCTAGAATTCCTCTTCCAATTCCTTCTAGAGTAACAAAGTAATTCTTGATCGAGATAATTAAGCAATAAGCACAAGACAAGATAAACAACTCACTTTAACATAAATAATTAGAATATAATGAATAACTAATTCATAGCCATAAAAAGTTCAATTGAAATCTCAAAAATAGTTAGTTCATAATTAATGAATTAAAACCAAGAATCCACAACCTGAATAGACATCAAAAGATAAAAGTAAGATGAGAGAAGAGAATAGAATCTGTTGTCGCGAAACTGATGCTCCCCTCTTGCTCTTGCTTGATCTTCAATGGTCTCCAAGTTGCTTCAATCTCCAAAACTAATAAGAACTAGGGTTATTTTCTAATCTAAAGGAGTGTTTAATCTAGGCTAAGCTATGTAATCTCCCTTATTTTATGCCTTACATCATGTATTTATAGGTTACAAGTCCAATTTTAGCTTAGAACAAACCCAATCCTATTTGGAGTCAAAAGGTGTCAAAATTTAGCCAAAACGCGGCGTCCAGGCCATCACTAAGCCCTTCCTCGGCCTTCAAATAACAAGCACGATCACTCAAACTCTGCTCTGACCCATGCTGGGCATAGGTAAACCTAAAATGGGCGCCCAAGGCTACTTTGGCCCAAAATCCGACATTTTCTCGCTCCGACGTCCTTTGGGAAAATGGCCACAAATTCTTAAATCCGAACTCCGATTTCAATGATTCAAGATGTTCCGGAAAGAGGAGAAGCAGATTTACAACTTTCATTCTTTGAGTGTTTCGAAATAAGGTAAGGAGCTATAGTCAAATTGGCTCTGAAATGACTGCTGTGTAAATGGCAAGCCGAAAACGCGAATCTAGCCACCCCAAACATCGATCCATGTAACTTTTTTCCCAAATCCTACAAAACAATATAAAACATGCTTGAATAGACACAAACACATAAAAACATCCTAAAAGACTTAAGAACAACAATAAATTAAGCCCGAATGTTTCCAATTCATGGGTATAAAACTCACTCATCAAATACCTCCAAACTTAAATCTTTGCTTGTCCTCAAGCAAAAACACAAAAATGTTATGCAATGCAATGTAATGAAACTAATCTATATGCCTCACGAATCCAACAAGTAATGGCGAAACAAGTCTATTCAATGGCCTTAGAGAAATCAAGTAAACATGATAATACATCATATTAAAACAAATCGGTAATTTCCCAATCAATCATCAAATCTTAGATCATTATCAACGATATAGTGCGTGTGTGCTCCACAACAATGTTAAGCGATATAAAATCAAATTTAAGACATAATAGATATCTTTGAAGGCATCATATAAATTGCAAATTCACAAAATTCACGAACAAGCTATATCCAACTAAAGTCAAACATCCACCAAGTTCAAGAGTCCAACTGGGATACTTATGCTTTACTTTTCATTACGGGGCTTTTTGCTCTTTTCCGCTTTTATGGTTTTTTTTTAACCATAAGCGTGCAATGTCTCATTCCATTAGGCTAATGATGTCACCCCTTAGCGAAGCTTTAGAACCAACGACTCCCTGGACCATATAAGACCTTAGGCGCTTAGGTTTTAAGATACCCCTTTGAGCGTACTTACACAAGTAACAAAGGCCCCGAAACAAAACTAGCCACGGTAAATTTTTTTTTTCTTTTTCTCTTTTTTTTTATAGATGGTTGGTGAGTGCGTTTTACGCTCCATCTCACGCTTGTGTTTATGGGGAGTGTTTCTCCTCAACCCACCACAAGACTCAACATTTTTTTTTTTTTAAAGCTTATATACCCCAAAATTTCCCCCCAAACTTAAGTTTTTATCAAAATTTAGCCATCTCTGCCTATTCATGTCTTTTATTCCTTCAAACTAGTATTATCCTTAAAAAATCCATTATGTATCAATTTAAACTTAATCAGTTAACATAGTTGTTATTAACGTGCTAACCTTGATTATACCAGTTTCAAACAGGAAAAGATTCAATTCATAACAAGAAATCACATCAAAGCCTGAATATTCAATACTATACTTATCTACTTAACTCTAGTCTCATCATTGGCCAAAATAGACTTTTAGTATCTAACAATTGGAATCATGCAAATATAAACTAACTGCAACAAACATAGTAAACTAACTACTATTTTTGCGATTTTTAAATTTTTTTTTTAAAAAAAAAAAAAAAAAAAAAAAAACGAATGCAACAACTAAATGTAGATAACCCCAAAACATAACGAACTACAATGTAAATAACTAACTATATGCAATACGACACTAAAATGCCCCCAAACTTAAACTAGATATTGTCCTCAATGACTGAAATAGAAAAAATTAAAGCAGAGGACTTCCCTGAAAATTTAGCAATCTTCCTCCTTGCCCGCTAAGTTTGGAGAATAGGCTAAGAACATGGAACAAATTGGGCACCACACTTGAATTTGACTTGAATAACCTGTAAAACCATGATAGAAGCAATTTTATTAAATCCTAAATAAATGCAAATTCAAAACTACTAATATAAAACTTAATAAAAACTAAAAATAAAAATTAAACTTGGGTTGCCTCCCAATAAGCGCTTGTTTTATAGTCTCAGCCTGACTTCTTCAATTCTCTATCCAATTCCCCTACGAAAGTTGAGGAACCCTCCATCCATCGGAAATAATATATCTTTTGGTAGGTTCCCATTTACAATAGCCATTGTATTAAAGTCACCTAGAATGCTTTCTTGAGATAAGATCACATTCAAGAACGCCCAAAGATCTAGGTGGTTTCTCCATTGTGTGTCATGAATATATTACGGCATAGAGGCTTGTCGGACACAACAATTTCTTCTTCTATCTTCTCTAGCTCATCGCACCATGGTTTCAAGGTGTACTTGCTTTTACATCACAGAGAGTATTGCCGACGACATGACTACCAATCGGACAAGGTTTTGCAAATCTAATGGGACTCTTGAACTGTGGAGGAGAAGGCACTTGAGGCATAAATAACATTGGCTCATCATCATTGGTTCTCACAATTAGTTCTTCACCAAACCTTGTTGTCATTATCCCCACTTGTCTCCTCTTTTTCATCTCGTGGCTCATCCGGTTGTAGATTTGGCTCTGAGGCTCACCATCGGGCCTCGGAATCCATGTCATAGGGCGTGTGTATTGAGGATTCGGTTGTTCAACGCATGTGCTATCTGTTCCACTTGATTTTCCAAATTCTTGATCAACGCCCCTTGGCTTTGCAAATTCAGCTCTACTTGATTCATTTTCTTGTCTTGTTCCTCATTCCTTTTTTCAGAAGCTTTAATAAATTTTTCCAAGGCTTCTTCCCAATTTGAATGTTCTTCCTGTTGTAGTGGGGGTGGACACAAGAAATCCTGTGGGTATGTTGGACTTGGAGCATAAAATTGATCTTGATTGTTACTCCATGAAAAATCCGGGTGATACCCCAATCTCGATGATAGTTGTTGGGATAGACATAATTATTGGGGTAATCACCACTATACTCTTGTCTCTACTCAAAACCGATGGTGCATTGATGACTCATATGATTTCCAAAGACAATAATCACAAGTAACCACCATACTTTGATTTATTTGAGCTTCAAAAGCTTCAAACATCCTCGAAAGTGTCTCAATCTGTCCGACAATGCAGAAAGTTTCTCGAGTCTTTCAATCTCTACTCCCCTTGGTTGAGTCATGTTCGTAGTGTATGGCCATTGATACACAAAGTCATCCATAGTACTTAAAAGAGAGAAATATAGAAAGAGAATTAAAAATAAAAATAAAAATGTTTAAATTAAGACTAATTTGATTGAAATTAATATTGGTAAATAATTATTAAATTAATTCCCCAAGAATCGGCGCCAAAAAAACTTGTTGATCGATTTCACAATCAATGAATACATTGCAAGTATACGATTCAACAAGTAATAAAGTGAAAGTAGAGTATCGTTCTACGAGGAATTATTTAATAAAAATCACCAAGTACTAATTCTTAACCAAACTAATTTTATTTAAACAATCTCAAATCATTATTTTTCTAATTAAGAAAACTAAATTAAAAAATTAAAAGAGATTAGTCTAAAGAAAGCAAATAAACAACTAAGATTTGATTAAATTTAGGTAAATAAGGATTAAGACTCCAATATCCCCAATTATGAACTATAAATCAATTATCCAATTATCCCATTTATTATGTCTACTGAATTGTTAACAGGAACTCTCAAATGTCAAAAGCCCTTTTCCAAGTGATCAATTGCCTTCTATTTAATCCAGATTAATTTTGCTATATTCCTATGCAAAACAATTGAATTAAACTCGTTACAATCCCAATTCCTTATGTGTTACATGCGGCGAAAAGATATTTCCATTCTATTCACAAACCTAATTATTCACTGTGCAAATAACTAAGTCACATGATATCATGCCCGATTCTAACCCTAGAATTCCTCTTCCAATTCCTTCAGAGTAACAAAGTAATTATTGATCGATAATTAAGCAATAAGCACAAGACAAGATAAACAACTCACTTTAACATAAATAATTAGAATATAATGAATAACTAATTCATAGCCATAAAAAGTTCAATTGAAATCTCAAAAATAGTTAGTTCATAATTAATGAATTAAAACCAAGAATCCACAACTGAATAGACATCAAAAGATAAAAGTAAGATGAGAGAAGAGAATAGAATCTGTTGTCAGCAAATCTGATGCTCCCCTCTTGCTCTTGCTCTTGATCTTCAATGGTCTCCAAGTTGCTTCAATCTCAAAACTAATAAGAACTAGGGTTATTTTCTAATCTAAAGGAGTGTTTAATCTAGGCTAAGCTATGTAATCTCCCTTTATTTTATGCCTTACATCATGTATTTATAGGTTACAAGTCCAATTTTTAGCTTAGTAACAAACCCAATCCTATTTGGAGTCAAAAAGGTGTCAAAATTCGCCCAAAACGCGTCCAGGCCATCACCAAGCCCTTCCCCAATTGCCCAAATACTGGGCACGGTATCAAACTGCTCTGCCCAATTGCCCTTGGCCATTGGCATAGGCAAAAATGGGCGCCTTATTGCCTTGGCCCAAAATCGACATTTTCTGCTCAAGCGTCCTTTGGGAAAATGGCCATACATTCTTCGTCCGAACTCCGATTTCGATGATTCAAGATGTTCCAGAAAGAGGAGAAGTGTATCTACAACTTTCATTCTTTGAGTGTTTCGAAATAAGGTCAGGAGATATAGTGAAATTGGCTCTGAAGTGACTGCTGTGTAAATGACAAGCCGAAAACGCGAATCTAGCCACCCCAAACATCGATCCATGTAACTTTTGTCCCAAATCCTACAAAACAATATAAAACATGCTTGAATAGACACAAACACATAAAAACATCCTAAAATACTTAAGAACAACAATAAATTAAGCCCGAATGTATTCAATTCATGGGTATAAAACTCACTCATCAAAGGGTATCCACACGAGCTAACAGATCTACAGCCATCTGCATGGTAACTCTATGCTCATCAATGTACGTGTTCATCTCTACAATCATGCCAGTGGTAAGGGACCTCACTGTAGTACCATCTGTAACGGCTACGTCCCGGGAAGATATGGCGATATCCCTCTCAACTATCATGACATCTCTAGCTGATCTGGCCTCATCCCGCTCAACAACAGTGTCCTCTCTACGAGCTAATGTCGCGTCTCTCTCTAAAAGAGATACGTCTCTCCCATCAAGGGCTGTCAACATCAAGGCTCTAGCGTGATCTCTCTTGAAGGTCATCAGATGAAGACTTTGCTCGAAGTATTATGCCGAATGCTGGATCACAACAGTGCTAGTACTGGGAGAATCTAAAGAAGATGTTGGCAACCTAGTAAATGGCTCCTCCTCGAGTGGGAACCAAGGTCCTCCATGGGCTCTCCATCATCTGAATCACTACTCGGCACTATGGATACTGCAGCGGCCGAGGAAGTCTCTGTCTCCATCAATGCAGAATACTCTGGCGAACAGCCTGGATGGCTAA
The DNA here is from genome assembly GCA_020205605.1 of Panax ginseng. NCBI lineage: Eukaryota > Viridiplantae > Streptophyta > Magnoliopsida > Apiales > Araliaceae > Panax > Panax ginseng. The sequence continues at coordinate 57,047,707 of CM035142.1, forward strand.
TAGAGAAAACAGCTATCTCACGCTGATCCTAACATGCATACACCCGGGATCGGTCCTCTTCTGATAGATGGCGAGAAGCTAAATGATGACCTAGCGCCCCCTCAAAAGTATGGAATTCCTGAAACTGGTCAAACTGCGACATCACGACCAGCGGGTGATAGGTAGTCATGCCCCTCAAACCAGCCAGAGGGTGATAATCCATTCCCGAAGCATGAGTAATAAAGTTGTAGGGTGAACTGAGCCCTGTACACTGCAGGATGTCAAATGGATCTCTGATCTCCGCCAAGAACATCGACCAAGACATAGCGTCTATACACTCTGATGGCTGAAAGGAGTAGGAAATGGCTATATCATGGGTAAAGCAATACTCGTGTTGGCGGAAGGTCCCAATCGATATCAAGTGTGACATAAACCACATATACAGCATGATCGAACTGCATGTGATTACCCCTGCAGGGTAAGTGCTACAAAACATGGCCGACCTCAGCGTCTCTGCCATAATCATCGGAATGATGGTATGACCCTCCCTGAGAGCTCTCATTGACATGATAACACCGATATCCAGCTCATCCATATATCGTGGAATATACACATACGCCACTATGCACATCAAGAATGCATCCACTCTGGCCAAATGCCACTGGTCCTCTAGTATGGAGAAATCCCCAGAATGACGAGCATAGTTGTCCTCAGAGCCAAATCTGTCAATCAAAAAACGCTGGGATATCATGTGGCCGGATGTGATCTCATCCTGCACAACCCTATGCCTCACACCAGTAAGGGTCATGAACTGTCGACTCATGTCCCCAATAGCAATATGCATGCAAGGTCTATCAAGTGGCAGCATCGTCAAACGTGCATACTCCTCTAAAGTCGGAGTCAACTCCTGAGTCCCAAACCAGAAAACCTGTCTCTCCTGTACCTAGTGATCCAGCATGCCCTCTGTCAGGAATAAGCATGTGAATGATATTCCTATTTTCATATGATTTGATTATGATATATATATGAATGAATATGCAAGTATGCTTGAATTAAGAAAATCTGTAAAGTCCTTGATAGATAATAGAAACATATATACAAGGACTTAGAATGAATTGATCAAATATGTTAGGTTGATCCTACATAAGCAAAACAGCTGTGTAAAGTCCTTAAAAAGAAATGATGTACAAGGACTATAAATATAGAAAGATCAAGCATGTTAGGTTGATCTTATGATGTAATAGATAGGCTTGTCTGATTGTCGAGCACTGCACCAGAAATTGTAGTCTCCCAGGAGAGTCAAGGATAACTCAAGAACTATCAAGGCAGAATCGTAGTCTGCAAGATAGTAGATCTCAAAGTTCGTAGTCTACCAGGAGAGACGAGTAAGGACGTAGTGTGTAGAGGAAAACTCCCTCAGAGCCATAGTCTGCTGAGGAAGTCATGCTCAGAATCGTAGAGATAGCCTATCTACGAACCGACCAAGCATCTGTCGGAGCCAAGTAAAGAATCGTAGACTACACTCGGAGTCGTAGAGTCTACTAATGTCGAAGCCAAGTCAAGAATCGTAAACTACACTCAAAGTCGTAGAGTCTACTGATCGTATTAGAGACAGAGATCGTAGTCGAGCAAGATTAGATGAAGACAACAAGCACAACGACAAAAATCGTAGAGTGTCAAGATCTGATCTCAAAGTCGTAGTGTCTGCACATCCAAAGCTGAATCATAGAGTGTAGAAATAAGACTCCAACAGATGTGCTCACAACGCCAAGGCAGAATCGTAGAGAAAACATGATTCTCAATAATTGAGCACTCCCAAAATATCCAAGGGAACCAAGCTTCTGGTTGGTACTGCAAAGATACATCTCACCTGAAGGAAACCAGAGAGCACTCAACAAATGGCATGCAAGCTAACAGAAGATCTAAGCATCAACTCAATCAGCATCTAGATTGAGTTGTGAAGCCATTTGAGATGAAGTCTTTTATAAGTTGATCATAAGAAGACTTCAGTAACTGACTAAGGAAAGTCAACAAGTGCAGTAGCTGTCAAGTGACCAGAAGAGAGCGATCTTGGAAGCAACCAGGATCGTAGTGTTTGCCAAACAAAGAAAGAACTGATGGAGTGTACACAAGAGATATTGGTTAGCTTCTGAAGAATAAGGCTAAAGTGATTAAGCATTGGCTCAGTCCATTGATGATAAGTGAACAAGAGATCACAAGGAGAAAGCGAGCTAGACACGCCACAAATCTGAAGTGTCTTGTTATTCAAAAGAGGCCAGAACAAAGAGTCAAGCCATCAGTATCTGAGAACAGTAGAAGCAAACAGAAGCATTAAAGCACTGTATAAGAGAATGAAGAGGTGTTCTACATTGAAGATCCAATCAACACTCTTCAAGATCGTATTTTTGTCTCTACCAGTCAACAAGACACTACGATCAGGTCCAAGAAAGCATGCATCAAAATCGTAGAGTTCGGTTATCTGAAGATTAAAGCATTGGCAAGGGTTCAATCTGAATGATGGTATTTGGACAAGAGCTTATTGAGAGCATCGATGCAAAAGGACAACCTCTGATCGAGAAATCAGAAATGGGAAATAAAGTCGTCGACCTGCCCGAGGTATAAAAGTAACATCTCTGACGGGTAGGTGAAACAGTAGACTGCAGTGTCAGAAAGTTATGTCATGTCATATCTGCAGTCTGCACCAAAGAACTCGAGATCTGTGAAGCAATTCAAAGAGCTTTCAACAACTACTTTCCAACGAGAAGATTGGGAAGGAGTATAAATCAGCTAGAGCTTCAAAGATCAAAGGTTGTTGGAGTTGCTGAGTTTGGAGAAATGGTGGACTGATCTAACCAACGTAACATAGTGAGTGACCAATGAAGGTTAGAAGGCTCACTCTACGATCCACCAAGAACACTCAGAGACAAACAAAGAAAGAAGTAGAAGTGAGAGTTCTACAATATAGAAGTGAGAGTTCTACTATAAGAATAGTGTTCTGAACTATCGAGAGAAAGAAGAGCATAAATGTCATCTTGATGTCCATCATGAGAAGAATCTAAGTACCAGAGAGAAGAGCTTACAGTCATCTTAGCAAGTCCATCATGATAAGGCATCAAGTATCAAGAAAGAAGATCACAAACGCCATCATGGTGTCAAGCATGATAAAGTTTCTAAGTACCTAGCAGAAGAGCTTACAGTCATCTTAGAAACCCATCATGTGTAACCATCAAGTATCAAGAAGAATGATCTTCAAAGCAGTTCATCAAGGGAATCATCAAAAGTGGTTGAGTAACTTAAGAAGCTGAGCATCATGCAACACTCATCTGCACTTCAAGGATGATCACGCCAAGCTGCTAAGTAAAGAAGATGTTCAGAGCTTAAAGACATCGTAGCAGCTCAGCAACAACTCCAATAAACAAACAAACAACTCAACAACAAGAAGTCAGGGCCTGAGGGGTCCTTGTCCGGAGGGACTAAATGAAGTTCCAAGCCTGCTGGGCTTGAAGAGTTCCTAGGGAACTAGAGAAGTTCCAAGGCTGCTGGCCTTGAAGTTTTCTTAGTGAACTAAAGTCCCAAGGCTGTTGGCCTTGAAGGAATCTTAGTGATTTAGGGTGCTTCCCTTCTTTAGTGGAAATCCTGCTAGTTGAAAGCAGAAGAGTAGGTTAGGAGCTTGAGTCTCTGAACCCCTTAAAACCCTTTTGTGTCTTTTACTTTATGTCATTTATATTATAAACATTAACTGCTATAATTGCTATGTATGTTTTAACTGCTTACTACTAAATTAACTCTACGAACAATGTATGTCTGATTATGGATATATCAATAAAGGGGATCTTTTACTTATTCCGTTGTGCTTGAAAAGATTCTTTTATTTGTCATATACTAAATTATTAGCAATACCAAATAAACCAGAAAAGTATTTAAAATTATAAGGATCTATTCAACCCCCCCCCCCCTTCTAGATCTATTGTGCCTACTGGGAACTAACAATTGGTATCAGTGCAGGTTCTCATGCTATATTCAAAAGCTAATCGCTTTGAGTTTGATCCTAGGCACAAACATTGTTCTAAAATTAGTTTAGTAGTAAGTCACTTGTTATATGCAAATGAGCTCATACGTTGGAAATACTGTGTGCAGGTAAATGTGTATATACCCCTGAAGCTGCTCAGATTGGTCCATGTTCTTGATTGCCATATCAACAAAACCAATCCTTGCATGCAGTCAATCTTAGAGTTTGAATATCAGGCTAGGAAGTTCAAGAGACATCAACAGAAAAGAGTCAAACATCCACCAGCCAGAAAAGGCCTTACATGCTAAGAAATGCGTATCCAGAAAAGAAAGAAGAACTTCTCAAACATGTGTCTGGCCAACCAACAGCTAGATGTAAACCTTGTGAACTCAAGGATGTCAAAGAACTAAAGATGCTGAGATTCTCTTAGCTTGCATCTTCAAGACCACGACTGATTAATTGAAGGTCAACTGGAGCAAAAAGTTGTCAGGAGCAAATTATAAACTTTTCACATCAATGTCTAACCTCAGTTTATCTAAGATAAATGACTATTAAGAAACTGGCAGCAGAAAGGTACGGTTCCTCACTAAGATAATTGTGTACATCATGTTGCACCTCCTTATGAACTATAACAATACTCTTTCAAGGAATCATAATCTACCTAAAAAGGTGAAGAGAGAAAGTACACTGAGGGTGGATACTCGAATGCTTACAAACTTTCTCTCCATCCAAATTTTAAGTTGAAGATGACATCTTGAAAGAAAACTGAAATAGGTCATAAGAACATCACAGGTTAAATTAATCTTATGTGAAGTAATCTTTGATGATGGGTTAGTATGTATGAACCTATGTTCTGAGTGTTTGATAACACACATAGTATGATCAGTTCTACAAGAGTATCTTGATGATTTGTAGAAACTGATCACCTCCATGAATCAACTAGATACACATAAATCGTAGAGTTGATTCTCACTCTGTGAACACTTAAACCTTGTGAACATAACCTAGCAAATGATGAAACCATCAAAGAAAAAGAGTGTGTTATTAAAATGACAAATCTTACACACACTCACCATCATGCATCTCAAAATGTATTATCTAAATTAGTTACATGCATAAATATGACTGTTGGTGATCAATATGATGATTATCCAAATATATGAGGAATAGGGGTTTAGAAAACTAACCTAGCAGGACCCATTTAATTTTGGGTACCAAAAATAAAAATATATATAACCTGCAGGTACCTGGTCTATCCGGTCACACTAAGGAATGCAGAAGCAGAAGACTTCAGTCAAGAAGATTAAACCAGCAGAAGGCTTAAGACTGTTCAGAAATGATTCTGATAAAACTCCTAAATGTCAAAGCTCTGTCTTAAAGACTTCTTTGGTGATCTCGAATAAAGCTCACATGGTTCAACGACCTTTATATGGAAGCAGGCCATTCTACCAAAGATGAAAAAGGGTCTTAGATGTTTAATCATGCAAAGCATTTTATAATAGAAGAATCCTCATGGAAGCTCACCACAGAGGATCATCGAGCATCAAACATGAGGAACTCATTACGGGAGAAAAACTCCACGAGCACAAGCTAACAAAGAAGACTACGTTCGTAGTGCTGTCAAAAGATCGTAGAATGATCAGTCCAGGAGATATCCATGTCTACGATGTAAATAAATTTGTTTGTCAGTGGTGATTCTAGTCAGAAGGAGATATGTAAGGATGCCTCCTAATACACATGAAGAAACGAAAATCACACCTTACTGAAATGACAACATCAACCATGGGGCAGCAATGATCTGTTAAGGAACAACAGCACTGAGATATTCTATGAAGCAATATACCAGCTACAGAGTCCCAAAACTTTGTGGCTGATGAACCAAATGAAGATCCATAGTCAGTAGGAACGTCTCAAAATGTACTTCTGATAACCTATCAGCCACCCAACTCAAAATTGTGGAGTGCCTACGATCAAACACCCGATCGTAGTGTAAGAGCAGGAGGACACCAAGATTATAGCAAATGTAATTGCCTAAAGTTGGTAAAGAATCTCCCCAGCAGAAAAGGTCTAATGAGATATCAGTGTAAATCACTTCTAAAGTATATCATCTGGAAAGCGCCTCAGGAAAAAACATGACCCTTAGCTCACTCTAAGAGGTTGTTCCTTCTTGAGCTACCTTGACCCAGAAGGAATGCTTAGTCAAGTTCATCTCAAGGACCAAGACAGTCAATGATCATAGAGTAGAGTTTGAAGATAACTCAACGATCGTGGTGCAACCTCAACGATCGTAGAAGCAGACTCGACGATCGTAGTCCTACCAGAATACACTAGCTCATGGTGAGCTCGGAAGAACTAAACAATTGCTCAGGCATTCAGAGAATGAGGAGATAAGGTCTAATATTGGTTGGAAAGATATCCTGAAGATTCATCTCAGAAGTAGAGTCCCCAAGCCTTCATAAAGTACATCAGTGGTTGAGCAATGCAGTTTCAAAATGAGGAGTACTGTCAAAACAATCCACTGCAGATGATCGTTGAGTCAACAAAGGAAAACGTAGAGTCCATAGCTGCCTTACCATGCTACTCTACGAACCAAAATGGTCAACGGTCAATCCACGTCATTGATGTCTATTTGTTTTAAAAATGGACATTAAACTGAAGAGGTAATGGGGGAGTTACAACACATTACTGGGCATCGTGCAACCATTAGTTGGTTGACACATCACTGTTTATGCAGAGTCAGAAGGGATTACCATAAAGATAAATTCAAAATTTGCAAACAGTTACCAAAACTATTGAACCTCTCTCCCTCCTATTTTCAAACCCTAGAATCCTCTTCTAAGCTAAAATCAATTAAACCTCCATAGCCCAAATCATAATCCGCTATCTCTCTGGATCAATTACCCATATTCCTCGAACTATTCAAATGGCAGATTGGCGAGTAATCACTGGCATTCAGCTCGAAACCAAGTCATTTGAGAAATTCGAAAAGAAGTTCAGAGACATTCTTGAACTTGTGAAGAAAGCTGAATTCTTAGAATGTCTTGAGGCAAGCACTAGAGTATATACTGAATTGGTTAAGGAGTTCTACTCAAATGGATCCATAAATTCCAGAACCCTTTCAACCAAGGTTAAAGGTCAGTCTCTAAAGCTGAAATCATCCGATATCAATCAATGCTTAGGTTTACCTGACCTAGGACTGAAAAACCTTGATGAGATTGACACTGAGCAAGCGAAGGAGATTATGGGGTACCAAAGAAACCCTAATCTGAAGGACATGAAGAAAAAGGAGTTTCCTGAGGAATTCGAGTTCTTTGCTGAGATAGTGGTAAAATGTATACTATGCAAGGATACGGCACATGACACTGTGCTTGATCAGCAGTTGAAAATTATGTCAGCAATAATTCTGAAGAAGCGAATCAACTTTGGAGCCATCCTGTTCAATCAGATCTCCAAATGGGTAGAAAAGGCTGAATTAAAGAAGTCTACAGATAGACCCCTGCCCAAGGTCTTTCATGGAAGACTGCTGAGTATTGTGATGAAGAAGAAATTGGGAGGCAAAATCAAGGATGGTGAAGGAGAGCCTCTAAATGTTCATAAAGTGATTTCTCCACAGCTGTTCGTGAACTGGAAGAAGAACTCAAAGGAAAACAGGAGGCTAACAACAACTGGGAGCAGAAGTAAGGTCTCTATAAAGAAGAGGAAGATGAAAGAGGTGGAAAGCTCTGAGTCTGGTGACTCTGCACCACTAACATCCACATCAGTAAGGAAGAAATCCAGGAGTATGAAGAAAACAGAGGCTCTACCAAGAAGTCTCTCCACCGAAGACAAGGATGAAGATGAAAAAGCCTTAACAGCAGAAACCACCAAGAGAAGAAGTAACAGATTGCTGCAAGGGCCATCAAGAAAGAAAGCCAAGGTGGAAAACAGGTCAGCACCAGTTTCCCAAGAAAGTACATCTGACAAAGAAGAGGATATAGAGTCAGAAGAAGAAAAGGGAACTGATGGTGTTAGTAATGAGTCCCCAAAGAACGAATCCAGCAATGAAGCTGAAGCTGGATTCATGGAAGAAAATGCAGACTTTGATAATGAAGAAGAATGCACAAGCCCTGTGGCTAACTCTCAGAGCACTCACTCTGATGATGAAGAGAAGCTACAAGATGACCTAACTGTATCTCCAAATATAAATGCTCCAATAAGCTCAGATGATGGGTTAAATGATGTTGATTCAGAAGAAAAAGGACATGCCCCTGCCAATAATGAATATCAAGAAAGTTTGCCTGATGATTCAAAGGCCTCAGAGTTTGAAGAGGAAGAAGAGTCTGGCTATCCCATAGCTGAACCCCCAAGGAGAAGGAAGAGCTACAGATTACTTCCTCAATTTGCCTCCAAAAAGAAAAGTGATCACTCCACTCCAGTCATTGAATTAAGTGATGATGAATCTGAATCACAGGAAGAAAGTGCTAAAGACGGAACTAGTAATGAAGAAGATGAATCCAAAGAAGATCTTGCTGAAGAAGGTTCTGGAAATGAAATACAGCAAGAAGAATTCACTGATGGATCTGAACTTCCCAAGGGTGAAGAATTATGCAACAATGATGATCAAAGACTAGCCCCATTACAAAATCTACAAACATGTTGGCAATCATTACATTCATTATGATCGTAGAGTGGACTCTGAAGGCAGAAGGATTATGGCCAAGGAGATAATCGTAGAGTCTGTTCACTCTACCACTGAAGGTGTTCAACTTCAAAATGAGGAGCCCCCATTTGCCCAAGCACATCTCTGACATTCCTTCATCCTCCAACAGCGATTGGCACTCAACAAATTTTCAGATTCTCAATACTTTCGAAAATCTGTCCAAGGATGAAAATTGTAGAGTCCACTTTGATGCTCAACAAAAGGCTGCCCAACCAGATAACCATATTCCTATGGAGCAGGAGCTGTTGAAGAATATTGATGAGCTGATTGAGAAGATATCTCTAATCAATGAAGAATCAAAGAAGTTGACAGTAGCAGGAGATAATTCAGCTCAACACAGACTCCAACAAACAATGACTGATGTACCTCTTAAAATCAAAGAGAGAGATCACATCTATCTGAAGGCCATTTATGATCAAAAGGCAGATGCACTACGAGCACAGAAGGAAAATGAAGAACAACTCCAAGTCCTCTCTGACAAGATTGAAAACATGAATCAGTCTTTCCCTTTACAACTTGAGCTGAGCCAACAAGAACTCAAGATTGAAGTTGTTAACTCTTCTTATCTGATAGAGCAGCTTATGTCCAACATAGAACAGCTCTCTCAAGTGATTAATGACAAAAAGGGGGAGGAAAAGAGTCATAGAAAGAGGCACAGTAAGAGGCATTCAAGAAAAGGCAAGAAGAGCATAAGGAAACAAGAGAATAAGACAGTAGAAGAAGAAGATGGGTCATCATCTAAGGGGGAGCCAAAGGATGATGAGCCTGAGGCTGAGGGGGAGCCAGAAGAAGAAGAGGAGCAAACAAAAGAAATGAAGTCAACTTCCCAGGGGGAACAGGAGCAAAGAAATCAAACAGATGAATAGATGATCAACAGACATTCTGGAAACATACATGGAGCCAAAGAAGTACATCTTTAACTAGTTAGGTATGTTCTGGATCCAGGATGTAAAATGCCATAGTGTATTAAATTCCATATTCTTATAAATGACATTCATGATTATCTGTTTTATAAATAAAGTTGCTCAGTGTATATAAGATTCATTCATAACATGCATATGCACTTATTGTTTTTATCATTATCAAATAGGGGGAGATTGTCAGGAATAAACATGTGAATGATATTCCTATTTATATATGATTTGATTATGATATATATATATATATATATATATATATATATATATATACGAATGAATATGCAAGTATACTTGCATTAAGAAAAGTTGTAAAGTCCTTGATAGATAATAGAAACATATGTACAAGGACTTAGAATGAATTGATCAAATATGTTAGGTTGATTCTATATAAGCAAAACAGTTTTGTAAAGTCCTTAAAAGGAAATGATGTACAAGGACTATAAATATAGAAAGATCAAGCATGTTAGGTTGATCTTATGATGTAATAGATAGGCTTGTCTGATCGTCGAGCACTGCACCAAAAATCGTAGTCTTCCAGGAGAGTCAAGGATAACTCGAGAACTATCAAGGCAGAATCGTAGTCTACAAGATAGTAGATCTCTGAGTTCGTAGACTTCCAGGAGATACGAGGAAAGATCGTAGTGTGTCGAGGAAAGCTCCCTCAGAGCCATAGTTTATTGAGGAAGTCATGTTCAGAATCGTAGAGGCAGCCTGTCTACTAGCCGAAAGATCATCTGTCGAAGTTAAGTAAAGAATCGTAGACTACACTCGGAGTCGTAGAGTCTACTGATGTCGAAGCCAAGTCAAGAATCGTAGACTACACTCAGAGTCGTAGAGTCTACTGATCGTATCAGAGGTAGAGATCGTAGTCGAGCAAGATCAGATGAAGACAACAAGCACAACGACAAAAATCATATAGTGTCAAGATCTGATCTCGAAGTCATAGTGTCTCCACAGCCAAAGCTGAATTGTAGAGTGTAGAACTAAGACTCCAATAGATGTGCTCACAATGCCAAGGCAGAATCATAGAGCAAACACGATTCTCAACAATTGAGCACTCCCAGAATATCAAAAGGAACCAAGCTTCTGGTTGGTACTGCAAAGATACATCTCACCTGAAGGAAACTAGAGAGCACTCAACGAATGGCATGCAAGCTAATAGAAGATCTAAGCATCAACTTAATCAGCATCCAGATTGAGTTGTGAAGCCATTCAAGATGAAGTCTTCTACAAGTTGATCATAAGAAGACTTCAGTAACTGACTAAGGAAAGTCAACAAGTGTAGTAGCTGTCAAGTGACCAGAAGACAACGATCTTGGAAGCAACCAGGATCGTAGTGTTTGCCAAACAAAGAAAGAACTGATGGAGTGTACACAAGAGATACTGGTCAGCTTCTGAAGAATAAGGCTAAATTGATTAAGCATTGGGTCAGTCCATTGATGATAAGTGAACAGGAGATCATAAGGAGAAAGCGAGCTAGACACGCCACAAATTTGAAGTGTCTTGCTATTCAAAAGAGGCCAGAACAAAGAGTCAAGCCATCAGTATCTAAGAACAGTGGAAGCAAACAGAAGCATTGAAGCACTGCACAAGAGAAGGAAGAGGTGTTCTACATTGAAGATCCAATCAACACTCTTCAAGATCGTAGTGTTGTCTCTACCAGTCAAAAAGACACTACGATCAGGTCCAAAAAATCATGCATCAGAATCATAGAGTTCAGTCATCTAAAGATTGAAGCATTGGCAAGGGTTCAATCTGAAGGATGGTATTCAGACAAGAGCTTATTGAGAACATCGATGCAAAAGGACAACCTCTGATCGAGAAATCAGAAAAGGGAAACAAAGTCATCGACCTGCCCGAGGTAAAAAAGTAACATCTCTGACGGGGTAGGTGAAATAGTAGACTGCAGTGTCAGAAAGTCATGTCATGTCACATCTGCAGTCTGCACCAAACAACTCGAGATCTGTGAAGCAATTCAAAGAGCTTTCAACATCTACTTTCCAACGGGAAGATTGGGAAGGAGTATAAATCAGCTAGAGCTTCAAAGATCAAAGGTTGTTGGAGTTGCTGAGTTTGGAGAAATGGTGGACTGATCTAACCAACGTAAAATAGTGAGTGACCAATGATGGTCTGAAGGCTCACTCTACGATCCACCAAGAACACTCAGAGACAAACAAAGAAAGAAGTAGAAGTGAGAGTTCTAAAATGTAGAAGTGAGAGTTCTACTTCAAGAAGAGTGTTCTGAACTGCCGAGAGAAAGAAGAGCATCAATGTCATCTTGATGTCCATCATGGGAAGACTCTAAGTACAAGAGAGAAGAGCCTACAGTCATCTTAACAAGTCCATCATGAGAAGGCATCAAGTATTAAGAAAGAAGATCACAAACGCCATCATGGTGTCAAGCATGAGAAAGTCTCTAAGTACCTAGCAGAAGAGCTTACAGTCATCTTAGAAACCCATCATGTGCAGCCATCAAGTATCAAGAAGAATGATCTTCAAGGCTATTCATCAAGGGGATCATCAGAAGTGGTTGAGTAACTAAAGAAGCTGAGCATCATGCAACACTCATCTACACTTCAAGGATGATCACGCCAAGCTGCTAACTAAAGAAGATGTTCAGAGCATAAAGACATCTTAGCAGCTCAACAACAACTCCAACAAATAAACAAACAACTCAACAACAAGTGTGACACCCCCAAAACAGGTATACATCACCCATCTTGGGTCGCCAGATATAAGGTACTGAATACAAATACAACTTAATTATACAACAGTCGTGTAAAATACGACAAAACATAGGCTGTGAGTTTTAATATAAATATTGTCATCTAGACAATATCCACACTCAATGGAGTCCTCATTACATTTATTATCACACTATTTCACAGAATAGTGAGGACTACTAATGCACTGTGATGTCCCCAAATTCGGGTATCTTCCAACCCAACATATGGTGCTCCACTGTACTAACATCCATACAATCATTCCCTTGAAATACAACAAAATGAAGGTAATTACTATCTTCTTATTACAATCAAAGTATAATCCTTCCCAGGTTCATAAACCGATTACATCGTTCATTGTTCATAATGTATAATACATACAAACTTACTAAACTATTATATAATGCCTAAGCATCCATCTTAGCTTTGCCCTTATCTCTCTTGGCATTCACAGTACGTTCATCTTTAACTGCAGTTATATAATTCATACAAGAAGTGAGCATGACAGCTCAGCAAGTTTAATCAAGAATAATAGGAATACCACATTCATGAATTATATAACAATTCCGACATAACTGAACAATAGTTATGAAGTATTATGAATGAATAATACTTTAACAATTCATAACATCAATTCCCAAAGTATAGAATAGATTAGGAATTCTGAACTGGTCGATAGGCCATGAACAGTAACTTTTAGTTTTTATACTTGAAAAGGAGTCCACAGCACTAAGGTCGTTCATCCGTATAACTTACAAGCACTTCTAGGTGATCAGCCTATCGTACTCTATGTTGATCAACACTCATTCATTAAACGTATTTACATTTAATATTTTTAGCAAACTCGTATGCCCATCGAATAATCGATGAAACATACTTTTGTTTGTTCATAGACAAACCTTACCTTCAAGTCCGTACCAATTACTTGGCATAGGATAGAGTTAACATTTCTATATAGAATGATATGAATAATAATCAATCTATATATTATGAATAGTCTAGCCAAGTTAAAATCTGGCATCGACCCTTTCTTTAAAACAAGTCTTGCAATTCAGTTCAATGAATCACATAAAACTTGGCTAACATGGAAGTTAGACAAGCGTTAAGAAAACTTGCCTTTAAGAGTCTTTGAATTTACAATTCAACTATTCTCAATCTTTACAGGATCTACATGATACATTCACATAGCACACTGTAATTAGTTATCACATAAACTAACTTTACGGTTCTAACCAACTTCTTTCTCTTCTATGTTTTATTTAAATTAACTTCGTTATTAAAGTCGATTCAACTTTCTATACTTCGTTACATTTCATTAACGTTCTTACATCCTTAACCGACATTCGATCCTAAATGGTTAATTACCAACATTGAATGTCATTTACGGTTCACTCACTATGACTTTATGTTCTTCGTTTAATTACTATTAAACCTACTAGATCTTCTTACATTAACACCTTAGAAGTGAGTTAAGGTAAGTCTTACAATGTACATTAAGTACCTTCAATGTCTTACTTTAAGTCTATATCCAAAATGGAACAAAACCTAACTTGGTCAACTTTTTTCCACTATCAGCGCTACGGCGCGACATCCTTTATATTTTAGTGGCGCTGGGCGCGAGTTAGCAAGGTACTCGGCCAAGTCTGGCGCTGCAGCGCCACCACTTTGTACTGGTTTTGGGACTGCGGCGCCGAGTCTGTGCACCAGTTGGCCAAAATAGTTTTGGTTTCCTAACGAAACTCCCGGCTTCCTAATTTGTTCGTTTTACATCCGAATTGACCCATTCGAATTCCTACAAGTCAGGAATTACATCCTTTACGTGTTCATATAAGAATCAACACTTTCGAATCCGCTAACTCAAAATTCACTATTGAGTTCATTTTATAGACGTTCGGAAACGTTAATAAGCGTTCAATGCTCGTTTTCTTCGTTTTAAGTCAGAATCCGACGATTCTCGAACCCACAACTCTAAATCACCCTATCTCACGTGTTGACATTGAAAACCAACGTTTTCAAGTCTCACGGCAACTTTCAACTACCATTCCGGAATTCTATGTTTTCGACGTTTAATGTCTATTTTCGTAAAATTCACCATAACTTTGTAACTAAGGTTCTCTAAGCCAAATCACATGGAATACTCCATGGATTTCATATCTACATCCTAACCGAACAAGATGCATATACTAACGTATTGATGGATTTCGTTACTAAGGTTCTCTAGGCCATAATAGCGAAGGAATTCCCCGTCTCTCCCCTCCTAGTTCTTGTCTCACATCTCAGCCAGGGATCATATCCCTAAGCTTTGATACCAACAGTGACGTCCCCAAAATAGGTATACATCACCCATCTTAGGTCGCCAGATATAAGGTACTGAATACAAATACAACTTAATTATACAACGGTCGTGTAAAATACGACAAAACATAGGCTATGAGTTTTAATATAAATATTGTCATCTAGACAATATCCACACTCAATGGAGTCCTCATTACATTTATTATCACAATATTTCACATAATAGTATGAACTACTAATGCACCATCTAGGACCATCACTCTATTCCCCGACTAGTCCCAACTACGTTCTCATTTCCTGAAGAGAACAGTGAAAGAAAGGGTGAGCTCAACTAGCCCAGTAAGAAATATTATGACTAAGATAATGCAGAATAAATTATCGTTAGCCTTCAACACTGTTAAACTGATACAATATAACAAACATCATGTTTAACTGCAGCGGAACAAGCAATCCATTAGAAGAGTCAAGTAGAGAATAAAATCTACTATCTTCTATGATTTAAAAGGTTTTTCATCACTTTTATCGCTGAAACTCAGCTTAATAAATAATACACATCATAAAAGCATCCCTGCACTACAGGCTAAGGATATTCTATAGTATCACGACCATGAATTATCCATGCACTGCGGCCAAAGATAATCGTGTTTTCATCAATGGTCCTGATCATGCCATAAAACAATTCATCTTTGCACCCTTGGCCGAAGAGAATCCATAGCCATAATTATACCAAAAACTGTCCATCAATGCACTACGCGTTAATGAGGACTTTTCTAAATCATTTGTAACATTACTTGGCCATGATTATACCGAATAATCCTCGGTCATAATCATACCAAGTCCATCTATGCACCACACAGCCATGATGACTTTCAACATAATATAAACATGAGGATGATAACAATGACATAATAATTCAATAAAACAAGTTCAAGAATTAATTTATCCAAGAACCAATAACGTCCAAATTGTCAACATGATACTTCTTTATAGAGTAAAATTCAAGAATGCTCAGAAGAATATTTCCATGAAAAGATACTGGATGAAGCGCAAATATCAAGGATATTCCACTAATTTCATGGAGTATAGAAGCCAAAACTTTAACCAAGGAGTATCATAGAATATATGAAAATGCAATGGATTTTCACCCGCCATGCGGTAATCCACGTAGACAGCTCATTTCCACAATTTAATAAGAAATGAATACGAAGGGTCATTCACAATGCATGTGGCAATCAACATAGACAGGTTATTCCAACAAAATAATAAAGAATGGAATAACAAAAGAATTCACCATGCATGCGATAAACCGCACAGACAGGTTATTCCAACAGAATAATAAATAATGGAACCAGGTCCGACGTAAACGCATAGACAGGATATTCCGACAGAAACCAGGTCCGGCGTAAACGCACAGACAGGATATTTTCACAGAATAATAAATAATGGAACTGTGTCGGCGTGAAATACGTACATGTGATATTAAACGAATAATAAAGAACGGAATATTAGAAGAATTTTACCATGTATGCGGTACTTTGAATAAATAGGTTATTCCAACATAATAATAAAGAATGGAATAACAGAAGAATTTCACCAAGTATAGAGTATCCCGCGTATACATGTTATTCGAACAGAATAATAAAGAATGGAATAACAGAAGTTCTCTTCACGAATAAGAAAGAAATAATACCCCTTACGAGTACAACAAATAATATCCCTTACCTTAGAAGAAACTGGATATTGGAAAAGTGAAGTAGCAGAATACTTTTCTTCTTTCTCTCTATAGTTTCTCTCTCTAGAGTTTCAGTGAATTCGTAAGAAATAATGAAGGAATGAGCTTCTATTTATAGAAGAACTGAAAGTGGCTCTTGGTCTTAATGAAGGGTCAAAATAACTCTTGGTAATATTGAAGAGACAACTACTATTTGCGAAGGGGCAATTAACTCTTGAAACACCGAAGGGGTAAATAACTCTTGGAAAGCTGAAGGGACAAATAACTCTTGGAAAACTGAAGGGACAAGTTACTATTAAAACTTTAAATCAACAATCCATATTGATTTACTATTATAATTTCAAACAACGGTCTAAAAAATTAGTATATCTCCTCATGGAATAATATTGTACCCAAAAATGATTTGGACCGAAAAAAATATATTTTACGGGTGAATAGTACCCCGTGAATAGTAACTCATGAATAGTAACTCGTGAATAGTACTCTGACACAAAAATTGCCCCGAATACCCGATTGAACAATATAACCTCCATACATCAATTATTATCGAAACAAATATCAATTTCCACTAACACAAATAATTCCAACACAATGGAACTATAAAATTCATCTTTAATCAACACGAACTTATTCATCATTAATATTATAACTCATAATATTTAACAACTGTAACACCCCCATACCTATACTCCCGTGGTATCCGGTATGGTGTTTACAGAGAATTAACATAATGCATTTAAATCTATACAGCCATGGTATCTGATTAAAATATTACATTAGATAGAGGGACTATCAGATATAATTCCCATAGATTCAAGATTCATAGTATCCCATAACAGATGATAATTCCCAAGAGAAATATTACTGTGTTTGGATACCCTCACTTGAATATATGAACTGTATCTGTGACTAAAGTTTATCTATCCGAAATTCAGAGTATCAGTAATAACATGAACAGTCCATATTACCAATACCCTCACCCAGATGTATAGTCTATGTCATGCGATTATATACTATCGTATCGATAGTAACCATCTATCTGAAATTTAGAGTATTAATAACAACATGAACAGTCCATGTTATTAACACCCTCACTCAGATAAATAGTTCCCAAGGATCTCAACTAGATTAGAAGACATCTTACTTTACATCTATATATGTAAGAAAACATGGTTGCAAAAATAAAAGATGTTATATATATCATAATATTATGATTTGATTACAAAATTCTCATAACGAGTTCTTATTACAAGGTATTCATACAGACAAGAATATAATCTAATATATGTAGGAACGCTTCCCTTTATCTACTCCAGATGTTCCAGGATTACCATCTAAAACTGCAAAGGGAATAATTTGCAAGGGTGAGTTATGACATGCTCAGCAAGTTGTATATTTATAACAATATAGGATTTAAAGAATTATAACAATTCAAATTTTGACTGATAGTTGTTACCATTTCGGATTTCTAATTCCAACTAGTTTCGAATTTTTATCATTTTGTCACCACAAAGACTTAGAAATTACATTGAGATATGAGATAGGGATCACTTTATTCAAGATGCATATCACCCTAAATTGCTCAATTACACTTACAAGTTACCGTCAATATATTCATTGACTACACTTCGCTCCCCTTACGGGATACTCAACTTCAAAGATAAGATTGTCTTTACCAAAATAATTTGATTGACACAATGCTTTATGCTCAAGAAACAATATCATATGAATAATTAATTCATTTCTTAGTCATGCCGAACTATAGCAATAACTTTTCAATAATAGGTAATTCAACATAGGTGTATTATATCAACAAAGATATAGCAAGATAGAATCTTGTTCAGTGAATAAAAAGGGTTGATAAATTTTGCATAAGTAATAAATTGGGTATAAAAGACTTGCCTGAGCGTAGATAAGTCAAGCTATGCTATTCAAACGCTAATAAGTACCTATGACATTTATAAATATAAATCTAACACGTTAGTATTGATAACAATACTCAAATAAAACATTTATTTAATAAGGGTTAGATTTAATAGGGTTTGACTTTTAATACCTTTGATAAATGAACTAAATTTTTTTATAAAATTTAGTTATATTTTAAAATAATTTAATTATGCTTATAATATATTTTAGAAGGTTTAAACTATTTTTAAAATATTTATTTATCCTTTAAATGATTTTTAAATCATTTATCTCTATTTATAAGTAATTTATATTTACTAAAATTTTATAAAAAAAAGTATTTAATATTATTAAATAATTTATAAGCATTTATTATGATTTTTATTTCAATAATAATATTTTTACATAATTATTTAGTATTTAAAAGTAATTATTCTAATTACTTTATTAATAAGTTAATTATAAATAATATCTAAATAAAATAAAATAATTATTACATTTTTGTAGAAATATCAGAAATAATTTATAATAATTTAATATAATTTTTAAAACTATTTTTATTAATTATTTCTAATTTTTTATAATTTATTTCTAAAAAAAAAAATTTCTGTCCGTCGCTAAAGCTCTACAGTGACAGAAAGTGTCGTTGTAGGTGTTCTTGAGTTTCTGGGCAGCCGTTGGTCGTGGTCGAGTGACTAGTTTGACCATCAAATAACTCGGTACTGGTAATGATTTTTGGTTAGATCAAGTATTGGTGTTGTAGTACTCATGTAATAGTACAAAATTAAGCAATAATCAGGCTTTAATCTACATCTAACAAGAAATTATAAAGATTCAAAGTTCTTTATCGGAGTTTGTTCTTGGGTTTTGGGTAACCTGCAGCGTTGGTCATGGCATGGCGGTCAACGGTTTTGTGGCTTGAATAACTTTGATTCTGTGTATTAGATGTATGTTATGTTTGTTGTAACATGTAGTCTATATGTCAGGGTACATATATATAACATTAACATGAACAAATCTTAATTCTATGGTCTCTATTTATACTGGTCAAAGTACAGCTACCAACTGTTCTTCGTGTTCTTCAGTTTTCTGGAAAACCCAGAAAACTCGGTTGTAAGACCCCAACTTTTTGAATAAAGATTAAATTTTCTTGAAATATATTTTTGAATATTATGGTGTGGATTTGATATAATGTTATAGTTGTGGGTAATATTTACAAATTTTGCAAAGTACGCAAGTTGTTATATAATATTCGATTGGTCGGGGAATATTTATTTTAACATGGAATATTCGTACAACGGCACAATCATTGGTGGACCCCCATAACGGAATTATTGTCGGATTGAGAAAACGAGAAAAATACTTTATGAAAATAACGGCGGAAGTTTTCCGTTAACTATTGAAACACCCGGTGTTTAAAAGTACGATGAATACGCGTGGTCAGATAATAGTAGCACACCAGATTGATTATTGATGCTTATGTGAGAAGTCACTCGGTTATACTCAATTATTACTCTGATAATTCACGCATCATATCTATCATATTATTGACTCAATTATTGTCACAGTATCATCTGCATAAAATGTTTTTTTATTAAATCAATACTTGAGACGACAAAGTTATTCATATTATAAATTGCAATATTTACAATGTCTAGAAGTTACATCAAAAGAGGTTTGGTCACCTAATTGCTTTTGTGAGGAGAAATCCTTATTGGAAAGTCCCCTCTTTCTTGGGAATGACCTGGTTGATAAATATTGTGAGTTATAATATTAATGATGAATGTTGTTCGGAATTGAATTTGGAGATGCGGACGTGATATTTGACTCGAAGCAGCGAAATTAGTAAAAATAGTCTATAAACACAAAAATTTACGGGATTCACTATTTGGTCAAAAAGTCAACAGTTGACTTTTTCGGGAAAAGTCAAACTTTAAAATTTCAAAATTTATATTTTTGATAAAAATAGTTTCATTATATTGGAATTGTTTGTGTTAGTAAAAATCGACATTTATTTCGATGATAATTGATGTTTAGGGGTTATATTGATAAATCGGGTAATTTATTGGATAAATGAGCAATTAATTGCTACTAATTCACATGCTTATATAACTATTTGTTCACATATGTGTACTATTGAATCATATTATTTACTATTAGGGGAGTTGGTGCAAGATTGATAATACTTGCATGACTAAGTTAAAAATGGAGGTATAGATGGAGGTACTAAACTGAAATTCGTATTTTTCACATGATTATACTATTGATTCACATGATTGAACTATTGATTCACATTATTTACTATTAGGAGAGTTGGTGCAAGATTGATAATACTTGCAGGACTAAATTAAAAATGAAAGAAAAGTTGGAGGTATTGTACTGTAATTTTTGAGCCCCAAAACGTGCAATTATCAAAACTATATTTTCCTATAAATAGAAGCTCATTCTTCCTTCATTTCTCACCAATTCACAAAAGCTTTAGACCGATTATTATAGAGAGAAATTATAGAGAGAAAGAAGAAGAGAAATTTGCTACCTCACTATTCCAGTATCCAGTTTTTTCCAAGGTAGGGAGTATTATTTCTTTCTTTCGTCTTCATGAAGAGAACTTCTGTTATTCCATTCTTTGTTATTATGTTGGAATAACCTGTCTATGCGAAGTACCGCATACCTGGTGAAATTCTTCTATTATTCTATTATTTATCATTTTGTTGGAACATCCTGTCTGTGCGTTCTACGCCGGACCTAGTTCCATTATTTATCATTCTGTTGGAACATCTTGTCTGTGCGTTCTACGTCGGACTGGTTAAAATCTTTATTATCTCGTTGGAATATCCATGCTCATGCATTTTACGGGACCTAATTCCGTCTTTATTATTATTCTTGGAATATCCTGCATGCGTTTTTTAGGACTTAATTCGTTCCGTCTTTATTATTCTCATTGAAATATATCCGTCTGTATGCGTTTTGTGGGACCTTATTCCATTATTTATTATTACATTGGAATAACTTTTATGCATCTTGGTCTATCGCATGCATGGTGATTTCTTTTGTTATTCCATTCCTTGTTATACTTAGTTGGTTAAAGTTTTAACTTCTATATTCCATGAAATTAGTGGAATATCCTTGATATTAAGCGCTTCATCCGGTATCTTTTCATGGAAATATTCTTCCCGAGCATTCTTGAATTTTACTCTACAAAACAAAGTATCATGTTGACAATTTGGATGTTATTAGTTCCTGGATAAATTAATTCTTAAACTTGTTTTATTGAATTCTTATATCATTGTCATCATCCTCATGTTTATATTTTGTTGAAAGTCATCTGTGGCCTATAGTGCATATATGGACTTGGTATGATTATGACCGAGGATTATTGATTGTAATCATCAAAGTAATGTTACAAATGATGTGGAAAAAGTCCTCATTGGCCCGTATAGCATTGATGGACGGTTGTTGGCATGATCATGACCATTATTGAATACACAAATATTCTTGCCCAGTAGTGCATGGATAATTGTGGTCGGGATACTAAAGAATATATCTTGGCCATAGTGCGAGGGGTGATTCGATGATGTGGATTATTTATTAAAATTTGAGTCCCAAATGATAAAAGTGATGAAAAACCTTCTAAATCATAAAACATAATAGATTTTATTCTCTACTTGACTCTTTTAATGGATTGCTTGTTCACGCAGCGATTAAACTTGATGGTTGTTATATTGTATCGGTTTAACATCATTCAAGGCTAACGATAATATATTACGCATTATCTTAGTCATAATATTTCCCATTGGGCTAGTTGAGCTCACCCTTTTACTTTTATTGTTCTCTGAGTGAAATGAGAACGTAGCGAGGACTAGTCGGGGAGCGGAGTGACGGACGAGATGATAACATTAGTAGTCCTCACTATTACGTGAAATAGTGTAATAATAATTGTAATAAGGACTCCTTTTGAGTTTGTATAATCTCTAGTAGACAATATTTGTATTCAAACTCACAGTTTATGTTTTGTCGTATTGTACACGACAGTTGTATTATTAAGTTGTATTCGAATTCTGTACCATGTATTTGACGACTCAAGATAGGTGATGTATACCTATTTTGGGGGCGTCACAGTTGGTATCAAAGCTTAGGGATATGAATATCCCTGGCTAAGATGTGAGACTAGAACTAGGAGGGGAGAGACGGGGAATTCCTTCGCTAGTATGACCTACCTAAGTTTATTTGGTATTTGATTGGTCGGTCAGAGTATAGTGATAATATGTTGCATGTCAATTAACCCTTGTTTTGTGGCAGTGTTTAAAAATGGCATCCGAGAATGTTGAGAACATCAATGGAGCACAGGAGATCGTTGAGTCTCCACAGATCAATAACCAGGACAACGTGCATCAGGAAGGCGACAATCCTCATGCAAACAACAACACTAACCAAATGATGAACGATGGAATATTCTGAGGCTTCATGCAACATCAGGCGAGAGCGGCTCCTATTCAAAATGCAGGTGTAAACACAGGAAACTCTCGGACGGTCACCGTTAAACAGTTCAAGGAGCTGGGACCACCGGAGTTTATTGGAGAGCCAAAACCACTTAAGGCGGAAGCATGGATAAAGCAAATCACCAAGATATTTGATGTCTTGGGATGCTCCGAGGAGCAAAAGGTTCCTTTTGCCACCTTTATGTTGCGTGAAGAAGCAGATTACTGGTGGGAATCTGTAAAATGTACCCAGCCTGACGCACTCAAGATGTCTTGGGAGAAGTTCCAAGAGCTGTTCAACGACAAGTACTTTCCCGAAAGTATTCGTCACATGAAGGAGGTGGAGTTTATCAAGTTGGAACAAAACAATATGATCGTGTCACAACTGAGGCTAAATTTTATGAGTTATCCGGTTTGCATCCCATTTGGTCGATAATGAGGGCGAATGACACGAATGTTTTAAGAGGTTTGAAACAGGAGATACGTCAATATCTTATTTCTCATAAACTGTGTTTGTACTTAGATGTTGTAAATAGGGCTCAGTTATTGGAGCGCGGTAACGAGTCACGCATAACCAAGAGAAAGCGGTACGTGAAACATGAAAATACCAGTGGTATCAGTCATCGAAGCGGTGACAACAAACGTGGAGGGAATCAACATGCCAGAAATGGTAACCACTTCGATGGTAATCATGGCCAAGACAGTAAAAATTGACATTTCAAGAAAAGGAGATTCAACAATGATGGAAAGACATCAGCACCAGGAACGACCACCTATATATGCTTCAAATGCGGAGGGGAGGGACATATCAGTCCAAACTGCGCGATGCCATCCAAAGCGTGTTATAATTGTGGAAGAAAAGGTCACCTAGCCCGATTTTGTCATTCACCGGAGACAAGTTCAGCTAGGATGGAGGCACCAAAGGCCGTCCCAGAAAAGTCAAAGCCGATGGTTCAAGGGAGAGCATTTGTTGTGACCTCCCAGAAAGAAAGGAACCCGAACGAGGTCATCACGGGTAAGCTTATCATAAACTCTAGTGAAGTCTATACCTTATTTGATACCGGTTCTACCCATTCTTTTATTTCTCGTACTTGCGCTCAACGTTTAAATTTAACTCCGGAGAAATAAGAGTTTGACATATCTGTTGAAAATCCATTAGGAGAAACCTTCATTACATCCACTGTTTATAAGTCTTGTTTGATTCAAATCGATAACCGCACGTTACCTGTCGATCTTATCTCCTTAAAAATACTTGCATTTGACGTGATTCTAGGGATTGATTGGTTAACTACTCATCATGCTAAAATTGATTATTTTCGTAAGGTTGTTAGCTATCATATTCCAAATAAACCTATTATGCGAATTCAAGCGACCAAACCATTCAAATCAATCACGGTCATCTCAAGCCATAAAGCTATTCGTTTATTGAAAAACGGATGTCAAGCTTTCTTAGCCCATGTCACGGATTTAAACAAAAATACATCAGATTTGAAGGATATTTCTATTGTTAATAAATTTCCTGACGTATTCCCTGAAGAACTTCCTGGCCTACCCCTAGAGCGTAAAGTTGAATTTTGTATCGACCTTGAACCCGGTACAAAACCCATTTCCAAAGCCCCATATCAAATGGCTCCTATTGAACTTCAGGAGTTAAAGACCCAATTGCAGGAATTGTTAGATATTGGTTTCATTCGTCCTAGTACGTCTCCTTGGGGTGCTCTTGTTCTATTCATGAAGAAGAAAGATGGGAGTATGCGACTTTGTATTAATTATCGGGAGTTGAATCATGTCACCATCAAAAATAGGTACCCATTGCCACGTATTGATGACCTGTTTGATCAGTTACAAGGAGCACAATTTTTTTCAAAGATCGATCTTCGTTCTGGATATTATCAGCTGAAGGTTAAAACTGAGGATATTCTAAAGACTGCCTTCAGAACTTGGTACGGGCATTATGAATTCTTAGTCATGTCTTTTGGATTGACTAATGCTCTTGTTACCTTCATGGATATGATGAACCGAGTATTCAAGGAATATTTGGATCACTTTGTGGTCGTCTTTATTGATGACATCCTTATTTATTCCAAAAGCCGTGAAGATCATGAGCAACACTTGAGGCTGATACTCCAAAAGCTTCGTGAATATAAGCTTTAGGCCAAGTTAAAGAAATGCGAGTTATGGCTTGAGGAAGTAGCATTCCTTGGGGACGTAGTATCAAGTCATGGAATATCCATTGACCCGGCAAAGATTGAAGCTATTCAAAGCTGGGAGCAACCCAAATCAGTGACCAAAGTACGTAGCTTTCTCGGTTTAGCTGGTTATTATCGGAGATTCGTGGAAGGATTTTCTCGAATCGCTACTCCATTAACTCAGCTGACTCGGAAAGATACAAAGTTCGGTTGGAGCGAGGAATGTGAGAAGAGTTTTCAAGAACTCAAAGGAGACTCATTTCAAGACTGCTCGACAATACCATCGGTTCGGAGGATTTGTCATCTACTCTGATGATTCTTCAGCAAAGGGTTAGGATGTGTTCTCATGCAACATGGGAAAGTCATAGCCTATGCCTCAAGACAACTCAAAGAATCTGGTTGATCACATTTTCAATAACAATGTGATATCCTTCACTGATGATGACATACCACCCGAAGGGACTGGTCATTGCAAACCGTTGCACATTGCGGTCTTGTCCTCCGGATATATGGTAGCTGGAGTCTTAATAGATGGAGGTTCCTCTCTGAATATCTGTCCATA
This sequence comes from Panax ginseng, assembly GCA_020205605.1. Classification (NCBI taxonomy): domain Eukaryota; kingdom Viridiplantae; phylum Streptophyta; class Magnoliopsida; order Apiales; family Araliaceae; genus Panax; species Panax ginseng. Next base: position 57,073,198 of record CM035142.1, read on the forward strand.
CGCTACCTTGGTGAAGATGAATATCAATCTCAACCGAATTCGGAGTAGTCATACTATCATCAAAGCTTTTGATGGAGCCCGGTGAAATTTGGTCGGAGTAATTGAGCTGCCAATCGAAATTGGTCATCACACATTCTGCGTATCTTTCCATGTGCTCAAGATAGATTCGAGATACAACCTGCTCTTAGGACGACCATGGATTCACATGGCTGGGGCAGTCCCCTCCACCCTTCATCAACAGTTGAAATACATTATCAACAATAGCCTGGTCACGGTCAACGCTGAACCAGAGTGTCATCAACACGGGGACATGTCGTTCATCAATGCCAATGAAGATGTTGAACCAGTCAGTTTTCATGCTTTAGAAATAAGCAATACCCTATACCACGCTATTGGAACGCCATTGCCCGAACCCAAGATTTCTGCCGAGGTAATGTCGGCTACTCAGGAAATGATGTCGTTGGGTCATAAGCCGGGACAAGGGTTGGGTAAAGATTGCCAGGGTATCAAATACCCAATTCTATTAACCAAGCAAGTTGGAACAGCTGGACTAGGCTATTCTGCCAGTTCTAGTCATAGAAATCCTCATAAGCATCAGCAGATTCCTTCAGCTTCAACCATGAGGCGTTTATCTTCGCCTTCAAACTTTGAGTCCGCACAACCTCTCATAAAGGTGCCAGCCAATGTAATGGCTATGTTATTTCCCAAGCCGGTACCGGTGAAAGAGAAAGAAATCTTTGCTCCAAATCCCGCAGTGGAAGAAGAGGAACGAAGAATCAAGCAAGACGTCATCCGAATGATGTCAGGCATACGCATCATCGTTCATGACGAACATACCAACAGATACAACCTAGACGATGATTGCCTAGACGTAATGGCCATCATTCGGGACGTGGAGGAGGATGAAAATCCCTCCATCACTGCGGTCCACCCAGACTTTGTTCTTGCTAATTGGAACATCATTCCTTGCATTAGTCAATCAAGGGTAAAGTGGGCAGAAATTCTTTCTGCCCTGTAGATATAATAACTGCTAACTTTTCTGTATAGTAGTAGCAGTTTATTTTGCCAGTATATGGTAACACTGTGTATGATCAACACATTTCATATATACTAAGTGAAAGCATATTTTGTTTCAGGACTCTGAATTTAGACGTGCATGTACTTGCCGATACGATGCCTCTTCTCCACAAGGATTGTACCATTGACGTAGAGAAGAATTCAGCCTTGATGGATATACAGGATGACATTGAGGTGCCTCCAGAAATTCAAGAATGGATCAAAGACAAACCTAAACCCAACCTTGATCAAACCACTTCTTTCAATCTCGGAACCTTAGAAAGCCCTAAGTTAATCCAGATTGGTTCAGACCTTACCCCAAACCGACGAAATGACATGGTTACGCTATTAACCCAATTCCAAGATGTGTTTGTATGGTCTCATGAAGACATGGTGGGTTTGTCCACCGACATTGTCCTTCATCGCCTTCCTATTAAAGAGGGATTTAAGCCAGTCAAGCAAAAGCTCAGGCGATTGAAACCTGAGTGGAGTTTAAAGGTAAAAGAAGAAATTGTGAAACAATTTCAAGCTGGCATCATCATGGTGTCTACATATCCTGAGTGGATATCTAACATTGTGCCCATGCCTAAACCTGGAGGGAAGGTGCGAGTTTGTGTTGATTACCAGGACTTGAATAAAGCTTGCTTAAATACAGCTTTTCCGTGCCATTTATCCACACTCTCATTGACAATACTGCACAATACGACATGTACTCCTTTGCTGATTGCTTCGCAGGGTACCATCAGATCATGGTTGCTGAGGAGGATCATGAGAAAACGGCTTTCATCACGCCTTGGGGAACCTTTTGTTATAGACGGTTGTCATTCGGCCTCATCAATGCCTTTTCCATGACTTAATGCACAAAGAGATTGAGATCTACGTGGATGACATCATTGTCAAGTCTTGGAAGGAGGATGACCATATAGACCATCTCAGAAAGTTGTTCAACAAGTTGCGAAAATATAACTTGAAAGGGATTGAGCTGGATCCTGCCAAAATCCAAGCCATCACGGAAATGCCCATTCCTCAGACAGAGAAGGAAATACGGGGATTTTTGGGAAGAATCAACTTTATTAGCAGGTTTATCTCCCAACTCACAGCAACCTGTGAGCCAATCTTCAAGCTATTAAGGAAGAACTCCTCCATGAAATGGAATGATGAGTGTCAAAATGCCTTTCTCACAATCAAGAAATAGCTAGTCAAAGCTCCCATATTAGTACCACCTAGGGATGGTGTTCCCCTGTTTATGTACATGTCCATAAGTGACAATGCCATGGGTTGCATGTTGGGACAGAAAGACGATAAAAACTAAGAACGAGTTATCTATTACCTCAGCAAAAGGTTTAGCAGCAGTGAACACAAGTACACTCTGATCGAAAAGACGTGTTGTGCTTTAGCATGGGCTTTCATGAGATTACAGCATTACCTCCATGGTCACACAACCCATCTCATATCCCGCGTGGATCCTCTCAAGTACGTGTTCAACAAACCTATGTTAAATTACCGACTGTCCAGATGGCTGTTGATCCTACAATAATTTGACATCGTATATGTGACTCAAAAGTCCATCAAAGGTCAAGGAATCGCAGATCAACTGGCCGCCGCACCTTCAGGGGATTTCAAACCCTTGGAAATATATTTCCCTGATGAAGGAGTAATGACAATACAACAACACCATCAGTACGATACGCGCCAGTCATGGAAGATGTATTTTGATGGAGTTGTTAATATGGAAGGTTCTGGAGTTGGAGCAGTTCTAGTATCTGATACGGGGGAGCAGTATCCCGTTGCCGTTAAATTACAGTTTGTAAGCACCAATAATACGACTGAGTATGAAGGCTGTCTCATAGGGCTCAAACTTGCCCGTTCAATGGGCATTAGACGGTTAACTGTCCTTGGAGATACAGAGTTGGTAATCAGAAAATCCACCAAAATTTATCAAACCAAGGAATTACATTTGTTTCCTTACCATCGGCAGGTTTTGAAGATGGATTTGGAGTTCGAATAAATCTCCTTTCTACACATTCCTCATAATAGGAATGACTTTGCGGACGCATTAGCAACCTTGGCCTCCTTAATTCGCATATCAGATAAGGAACACTTGCCAAGTGTCACAATTTCGCACAAGGCCCCAAACTTATGGGAATTACGTTGAGAAGTATCGGATGAGCTACCCGCCATCCAACATCCTTGGTATCAAGATATCAAGGAATATCTACGAGATGGATCTACACCCGCTGAGGCGAGCCCGACTGAGAAAAGGCGGATCCATCGACTTGCTATGAAATTCTACCTGAGTGGAGATGCGCTCTACAAAAGAGATGCAGGACTAGGTCTCGTCAGATGTTTAGACAAAGCTCAAGCCCAAAGGCTTATGGATGAAATCCATGACGGAGTCTGTGGCCCCACATGAGTGGCCCCCTCCTTGTTAAGAAAGTCCTCAGGACAGGACATTATTGGCTGTCTCTCAAAGTTGATTGCAATGACCACGTCAGGAGATGCTATCAATGCCAGATTCATGGGAATGCTATACACGCCACTCCACGGGAACTCCATAATATGAGTTCACCTTGGCCTTTCTCAATGTGGGGAATGGACGTTATTGGACCCATCGAGCCTAAAGCCAGTAATGGTCACCGATTTATCTTCACCATGATCGATTACTTCACCAAGTGGGTAGAAGCAGCCTCTTTCCCCAGGGTTACTAAAGAAGTCATCATTGCTTTCATCAAAAGCAATGTCGTTTGTCGATATGGATAACCCGAGGTGATTGTGTCAGACAATGCCAAGAACCTCAATAACAAAATGATGGAGGAATTATGCTGTAAATTCCACATCAAACATCTTAACTCTGTCATCTATCATCCGAAGATGAACGATGCGGTTGAAGCGGCTAACAAGAACATCAAGAAGATTATGCAAAAGTTGTCCGCCAACTACAAAGATTGGCCTGACATATTGCCTCTTACTCTGTTAGCCTACAGAATCTTAATGCGCACTTCCACTGGGCAACCCCCTACGCTTTAACCTATGGGATGGAAGCAGTGCTCCCCATAGAAGTTGAAATGGAATCCCTCAGAGTGCTGATAGACGCTCAATTGGATGAAGACCAATGGGTACAAGACAGGTATCACCAATTATCTCTAATAGACGAAAGGAGAACCACAGCTATCTTCTATGGTCAGTTATATCAGCAAAGGATTGCGCGATCCTACAACAAAAAGGTCCGGCTACGGCAATTCAAACAACAGGACTTGGTTTTGAAGAAAATCCTGGACAACCAAGATCATGCTAAAGGAAAATTCGCTCCTAACTGGGAAGGCCCGTTTATTGTCAAAGAAGTATTGACAGGAGGCGTTCTCAAATTGCAAGAAATGGACGGTGATAAATTTCCACAACTCATCAACTCAGACATCGTGAAACGGTACTATGTCTGAAGTAATCCTGGTGGGGAACCATTAGATCACTAGTCACTCCGGTTCTTTAACCCTTTACCACATACAACTTTTCTACACTTTGCTCCTCAGGGAAACATACATTTCAAGCCAGCAGCATGGCTCTCCTTTGCGTTCCTACAACTTAGGTCATCCCACCGTGGATCGAACCTTTTGCATTTGTAGTTTGGCTACCCATACCTAGGATCAAACTTCTCGTACCTACAGTTTATCCTCAACCTAGGATTAAACTTTCTCCTCCCCGCACTCTGACCTACACATGGGATTACGCTTTTCTTCTCACCCTGAGGGGCGAACTACGTCGACCTGATCTCCTCTTCAATAGGAGTACGTAGGCAACCATTTCATATGGCCCGGTCGCAATAAAACAAAAACCACAAAAACATTTCTACCCTCTTCTCCTCACAAAAACAACAAAAACATTCCTACACCATTTCAGCCATATACAGCGTTGAACCTCTTACACCAGGTTTGAACTATGCAGACCTGATCTCTTCTTCAATAGGAGTACGTAGGCAGCCATTCATAGTGCGGTCTCACCCCCTACCTAAACACAAACCATTGTCAACTAGTACTAGGATCATCTTTCAATCCACTACATTTCATTTTGCTTCAGACCAAAGGGATGAAATTATATCTAAGTTGCGTTCATACCTTGAAGAGCAACACCAATCCATAAGAGGTGCAATTAACTAGGCTTCTACTAAATAGAAGTACTGGCGACCATCTGTGGTGCGGTCAATCTCAGAGAGGAAAGCCACACTCCTCTCCACATTTCCATCCAAAAACCAGTCCCAAGACACCAAAGATGGTAGGGATACACATAGATCGATGATCCATTCTTAACTATCCAGAGACAACTCAATGTGCATCCACCCAGGAAGAATTCAAAATACATCAAGACTACAAGCCCTGAAGCAGCAGGCAAAATATCAAGCAAATAACAAGGCATATCTAAAAGGGAAGTGATCCAAAAATATATTTCCCTGTCATATATATAATGTTGTTTGATATATATACAATGTAAAATGTACATGACAAAATGGCTAAGCTAGTCTGTGCAGGTAAATCCAAGCTCATCTACAAGTCAGGGTATATACGAGCTAACAAGCCCAACATAGCGTCCCTCTCAAAAGACGGAGGCAAAGCTGGGGTCTCATGTACGAGAATATCAACACGACCCAACAGATCTGCAGCCATCTGCATGGGGACCATATGATCATCAATATATGCGCTCATCTCTGCGATCATGCCAGTGGTAAGGGACCTCACGGTAGTACTATCTGTAACGGCTACATCCCGGGTAGATATAGCACTATCCCGCTCAACTATCACTGCATCTCTAGCTGAACTGGCCTCATCCCGCTCAACAACAGTGGCATCTCTGCGAGCTAATGCCTCGTCTCTCTCTAATAGAGTTGTGGCTCTCCCATCAAGGGCAGTAAACATCATAGATCGAGCCCGATCTCTCTCAAAGGTCATTAGATGAAGACTCTGCTCTAAGTACTATGCCGAGTGCTGAATCACAACAGTACTGGTACTAGGAGAATCCAGAAGAAATGCTGGCAACCCAGCAGCGGGCTCCTCCTCGATGTAGGTATCGATGTCCTCCATGGGCTCTACATCATCTGACTCGCTATCCGGTACTGCAAATACTGCTGCAGCCGATAAAATCTATGTCTCCATCCATACGGAATACTCTGCAGAACAACCCGGATGGCTCACAGAAAAAGCAGCTATCTCACGCTGATCCCAGCAAGCATACACATGGGATCGGTCCTCTGCTGAGAGATTCGTTCATATTTGCACTTGAGGCTTTGTTCAGTATTTTGTCTCAGTTGTTTTCGTATATCAGTTGTATATCTTTTGTATATCTGTATTCGTACTGGGCAATTGGCTCATGATGTGTTTTTCTTCCGGCAGGTTTGCAGGGGTGATTCAGGGCTAGTGTGATGAGATTTTTGCCTTTGACTATTTAGGTTGATTCGAATTTTAAGTTTTGATTATTTTGACTAAGTTTGGAGAATTGTACTTATTACTTTATTAACGGATCACCGCTATTAATATTTTGAGGTTGTTAGTGCTCTATTTATTTATTTTGAGGTTTGTTGTGCTTTGCACGTGACATCCCTTTCCTTTTCGGGAAGGGGATGTTACAGAGATGGTATCAAAGCTTAGGTTCTTTCTTGTAGAAAACCTATTTAGGTTTGACCTGTGAGTTGTGGGTAAACCATTGGGTAGACGTAAGAGTTTGATTCGATTTAGTTCCTTGTTTGGTTGGTCTCTATTTTGAATAACTGTCGATTTCTTTTTGATTTGTAGTTGATTTGAGAAAAGTGAAATAATTTGTTAAGGTAATTGAGTAATGATATTAATTAAGAATTGTGATTCAATCATTGAGGTGAATAAAGTTATACTTTGAACAGATAAGAAATGATTTTATACGAGATGCGATTATGATGTGAGTATTTGTATCGACGAGTTTTTGATTTTGGAGAATTATTTTTGTTAGAGTTGTCTTATTTTTTGTGACAATTTTTATGATCATTGAATTAAGGATTTGATTTGAGTTAGGTTTTGATTTATGTTAAGCTTGTGGATAATTTGAGTATTGATGACATATTATGATAAAGTGAAAATTATTAAGTATAGAGGATTTCTTGTAATTTGAGTTGTTGATATTCGAGATAATTAGATTTATCATTTGGAGTTAATGATCAATTTTGTGGCTATTTTCTAGTAGGATATTGGAGTTATGTTCTAGGAAGTTTCTTTGTGATGGTATGAGGAGACATTAAAATTTATTGGATTAAAGTTTGCAATAAGGGATGATTGATTTATTATATGATTAGATAATAAGTGATGAAATTCAATTGATTTTGAGAGATCTTGAATAGTGTAGTCCGCTTATGCAGGATGGTAGAATATGTGACTTGGAGTTTGATATGGTGATAAAGAGATCTTAGTAGTATATTTTTGGTATAATAATATTTGAGAACTAGTTTAAATTGAGGTTATGATATTTTGAAACTATTGAGTTCTTAGGGTGAATTGGTAATATAATTTGTACAATTGTTGTGTTTATCTGATGTCCTTAGAGTTTTGAATGAATTTATTTAAAGTAAATAAATATAATTTGTTAAATCTTTGTCATGCGTGGAACATAAACATTTTAACGAGTTAAAAATAATTTTAAATATTTTGGTTATTTGAATCGTATTTAGATGATAAAAAATGTTTGTGATTTCTAATTATGTTCAAGAAGACGCGACGTTTGCAAGAATGAAACTCAAAGATATTAACGGGGGACTTGCACCAACAGTGGACCATGTGATTTAACGTGAAGAACCTTACCAAGGCTTGACACAGTAGCTGGCGAATCTTTTACTAGTACATTGATAATTACGTGGACCGATGACTTATTCACGTTGATCGTTACAAATAGCGGTGCTACGTCATAACTAAATTTATTTATTTATTTTGTAGCTTATTTGAATTCCGAGGATGGAATTATTTTTTAGGGGTGAAAAATGTATTAACCCATATTTTTAAAAAAAAAATTAAATATTAATTGATTTATCTTATACAATTGTATTTAAATTGGAAACGGTAAATGATTTTGTTTCCTCTTTTCTTCCTTGTTTTGTTTGGAAAATTAAATTCTTTTAGCGAGATAATTAAGTAATCGATTAAATTAAAATTGAGGAAGATAATTTCTTTTGTTAAAGTCTTGTGGTAAAATCATTGGAGTGGGAAGGTACTTGGGAGATAGAGAGTTCATTCGAATGAGTATCGCATCTTTTGATAATTAAGTACATTCATTCTTTTTTATTACGGTGACGGAATCATTTTTAAGGGGAGATAATGTAATATCAGGAAAAAAAATATTAAATTTATATTCTTAAAACATATTGTTTGGACTTTGTTATTTATTAGGTCAAACTAATCATTTAATTTATGTGGGCTAATAAATTAATAAGTGATAGATAATTTAATTTGGTAATATATTTGGGCCTTAATATTTAATTGAACTCAATTAGAAGTTCATTAGGGCAAGATCCTTTTAATTAATAAATAGTTAGACCTAATTTTATTTCACTATACAAACTAATTGAGGGAGAGAGCGGAAAGGGAGCATGAAGGAGGAGAACAACTTATATTTCAGTTGTTGATTATTTTGAGGTAAGTTGCTCCTTCAATTCATGGTTGTTGTGAATGGATCAGTAAATAAAAATAGTTGAGGTCAATAATAATAAAAGGATTTCTTGTGATAATGAAAACGTAAAAGTTGTATTCTTATTTGGATAGTTATGGGTCAACATATAGAATGGTGAGAATTAATTCTATTATATATCTGGAATAAATATACAATATGGAGAATTATTAATATTATTATTATATGTGTGTATATATAAGAATGGTTTTGAATGAAGCTGGCATAAAGAGTATAAAATAATAATAATAATAATTTCGTGGCATGGCTTAAGGTCACTGTTATGAAGCAGTGGGGATGTATAGTATACATAAAGAATGAGTCTATATTATATTGAATATATTATTTTTGGAACAGAAGTTAGTATGAATCTTGGTGTACTTTGTATATAACGAACATGAAGCTCATATTATTTTATAATAGTAATATTAATATTAATAATAATAATAGTAATAACAAATCATGGAAAAGGGGAAATTATTAATTATGAATTTAATATACTGTTATTAATTTATTTATGTTAATTTGTGTAATTAGCACGAACGGAAGAAACTTAACGAGTTATATTTCAAATATAAATTTTGGAGTATTAATAATTGATATAAAACGATGATTAAAGGCATATTAAATAGACTATGAATGTTTTTTGAATTATTAGTTTGGATTTTTTTTAATTTGAGGTGAATATGTTTAGGTGGTTAATAACGTTTCGTATTTGATATCGTTGACATTTGAGGGTAAGATTTTGTGGAGTGTGCTATAAATGGTTTGGAAGTATCAGGTATGGATTCCGTACTCTTTCAGCGATACTCTTGTTAAATTTGATTTGTTCATTTTGTTTCTCGTTTTGAATTCTGTTATTATTTAACATAATTGTTTCTTGTAAAATTCATATATTTGTTTCTGTTATTATTTCACATAATTGTTTCTTGTGAAATTCATATATTTGTTTCATCTTGGAGTTGACACATTGGACTCGTATTTGTACTCTTTGAACTAGGTTATCATGTTTAGTACTATTTATTTTGATAATTGTAGAGCGGTACATGTTACTACCTTCTTTTTGAAACCTTGTGACTAGAATTTGATTTGGTTCAACATTTACATATAGAACCCTTTTGTTTGGTATTATGTCGTATATGTTGTGACATGGTATTTTGTTAGAATATACCGTATGGTATACCGAGCTATAACCATTGTGGGGGGGTACTATAGGCATGTTGAAACAACCCAAGTTAAATCTCGAGTCGGAACAAATCCATCAAAATAAGGCTTCAAACTACTGCCCCAATAGTATCTTCTTGGGTCATCTTAGCCCACCACAGGCTCCCAAAAGGTCATGACTTGAAGGTATTATTGGTAGTAACTTATTTCCTTATATGTAGACAAATTTTTCCCCTATCTTTCAATGTGGGACTGGGGTGTTACAAACTCCCTCACTTAAATTTCTGACGTCCCCGTCAGAACCGATCACACACATGACCCAAAGATCTTTGCCTTTCTAGCCATTATGGGATAATATCGGCTGGCTTCGTGTCCCCACCTCCAGACCTCCATCCCTCCATTGTAGAATAATACCACCAGCCTTCGTGTCCCCACCTCCGGCAACCCGATTGGATGACCCGACCAGAGCTTTCGAGAGTCGGCTTTAATACCATATGAAACAACCCGGGTCAAATCCCGAGTCCGGAACAAATCAATCAAAATAAGGCTTCAAACTACTAGCCCAATAGTATCTTCTTGGGTCATCTTAGCCCACCATAGGCTCCCAAAAGGTCATGACTTGAAGCTACTATTGGTAGTAACTTATTTCCTTATATGCAGACAAATTTTTCCCGTATCTTTCGATGTGGGACCTGGGTGTTACATATGTCGCCTTCGCACGAGAGGCATGACACTTTCGTGGTAGTGTGATTAGTCCACTGGCGTCCGTTTTGGGCTCCGGAGGAAGTGGGCCATTTGGTATTTTTTTGTGGGAGGTGTATGGGTTAACCCTATTTTTTTGTTCTGCGGATTTGTGATGTTGTGCCAAATACACCTATCCGATTTGCATACATTTGGATTCGCGGTCCAATGTGTGATTTGCCTGTGTGGCATTGTTTTGGTTGCCTGTGTGGCATTATTTTGACTTGCCTGTGTGGCATTATTTTGGCTGCCTATGTGGCATCATTTGATTTGCCTGTGTGGCATTAGTTTGACTTACTCGTGTGGCAATGTGTATTTTTGAGCTCATTCTTAGTATAAAATAACTCCAAACCATTTGTTTCAACTTTATTATTTTATTGGATTAGTTTTGTTGGTTTCTATTCAGTTCAAGTCATTGAGTTAGTTACTTCAATTTGTTATTTCTTTATTCTTTTATTGGTTTCGTCAATTTCGTTGATTCAGATATATTCATTACGTTGATTCAGATATATTCCATTCGTAACTTTGGATATTATATTTTCGTTCAATTTGCACTTGAGGCTTTGTTCAAATATTTTGTCTCAGATTGTTTTCGTTATATCGATTTGTATATCTTTTGTGTATCTCGTATCCATCTTTGGGCAATTGGCTCATCTTGTGTTTTTCTTCCGGCGGAGTTCTAGGGTGATTGATTGGGGCTAGTGTGATGAGATTTTTGCCTTTGACTATTTAGGTTGATTCGAATTTTAAGTTTTGATTATTTTGACTAAGTTTGGAGAATTGTACTTATTACTTTATTAACGGATCACCGCTATTAATATTTTGAGGTTGTTAGTGCTCTATTTATTTATTTTGAGGTTTGTTGTGTTAAGACGTGACATCCCTTTCCTTTCGGGAAGGGATGTTCTGTAGATGGTATCAAAGCTTAGGTTCTTTCTTGTAGAAAACCTATTTAGGTTTGACCTGTGAGTTGTGGGTAAACCATTGGGTAGACGTAAGAGTTTGATTCGATTTAGTTCCTTGTTTGGTTGGTCTCTATTTTGAATAACTGTCGATTTCTTTTTGATTTGTAGTTGATTTGAGAAAAGTGAAATAATTTGTTAAGGTAATTGAGTAATGATATTAATTAAGAATTGTGATTCAATCATTGAGGTGAATAAAGTTATACTTTGAACAGATAAGAAATGATTTTATACAAGATGCGATTATGATGTGAGTATTTGTATCGACGAGATTTTGATTTTGGAGAATTATTTTTGTTAGAGTTGTCTTATTTTTTGTGACAATTTTTATGATCGTTGAATTAAGGATTTGATTTGAGTTAGGTTTTGATTTATGTTAAGCTTGTGGATAATTTGAGTATTGATGACATATTATGATAAAGTGAAAATTATTAAGTATAGAGGATTTCTTGTAATTTGAGTTGTTGATATTCGAGATAATTAGATTTATCATTTGGAGTTAATGATCAATTTTGTGGCTATTTTCTAGTAGGATATTGGAGTTATGTTCTAGGAAGTTTCTTTGTGATGGTATGAGGAGACATTAAAATTTATTGGATTAAAGTTTGCAATAAGGGATGATTGATTTATTATATGATTAGATAATAAGTGATGAAATTCAATTGATTTTGAGAGATCTTGAATAGTGTAGTCCGCTTATGCAGATGGTAGAATATGTGACTTGGAGTTTGATATGGTGATAAAGAGATCTTAGTAGTATATTTTTGGTATAATAATATTTGAGAACTAGTTTAAATTGAGGTTATGATATTTTGAAACTATTGAGTTCTTAGGGTGAATTGGTAATATAATTTGTACAATTGTTGTGTTTATCTGATGTCCTTAGAGTTTTGAATGAATTTATTTAAAGTAAATAAATATAATTTGTTAAATCTTTGTCATGCGTGGAACATAAACATTTTAACGAGTTAAAAATAATTTTAAATATTTTGGTTATTTGAATCGTATTTAGATGATAAAAAATGTTTGTGATTTCTAATTATGTTCCGAAGAGTACGTACGTTTGCAAGAATGAAACTCAAAGATATTAACGGGGGACTTGCACCAACAGTGGACCATGTGATTTAACGTGAAGAACCTTACCAAGGCTTGACACGATGGTGGCTAATCTTTTACTAGTACATTGATAATTACGTGGACCGAAGATGACTTATTCGCGTTGATCGTTATTAAATAAGCGGTATACGTCATAACTAAATTTATTTATTTATTTTGTAGCTTATTTGAATTCCGAGGATGGAATTATTTTTTAGGGGTGAAAAATGTATTAACCCATATTTTTTTAAAAAAAAAATTAAATATTAATTGATTTATCTTATACAATTGTATTTAAATTGGAAACGGTAAATGATTTTGTTTCCTCTTTTCTTCCTTGTTTTGTTTGGAAAATTAAATTCTTTTAGCGAGATAATTAATTAAACCGATTAAATTAAAATTGAGGAAGATAATTTCTTTTGTTAAAGTCTTGTGGTAAAATCATTGGAGTGGGAAGGTACTTGGGAGATAGAGAGTTCATTCGGTTTGAGTATCCGCATCTTTTGATAATTAAGTACATTCATTCTTTTTATTCTGGTGACGGAATCATTTTTAAGGGGGAGATAATGTAATATCCCGGAAAAAAAATATTAAATTTATATTCTTAAAACATATTGTTTGGACTTTGTTATTTATTGGGTCAAACTAATCATTTAATTTATGTGGGCTAATAAATTAATAAGTGATAGATAATTTAATTTGGTAATATATTTGGGCCTTAATATTTAATTGAACTCAATTAGAAGTTCATTAGGGCAAGATCCTTTTAATTAATAAATAGTTAGACCTAATTTTATTTCACTATACAAACTAATTGAGGGGAGAGAACGGAAAGGGAGCCGCAAAGGAGAACAACTTATATTTCAGTTGTTGATTATTTTGAGGTAAGTTGCTCCTTCAATTCATGGTTGTTGTGAATGGATTGTAAATAAAAATAGTTGAGGTCAATAATAATAAAAGGGATTTCTTGTGATAATGAAAACGTAAAAGTTGTATTCTTATTTGGATAGTTATGGGTCAACATATAGAATGGTGAGAATTAATTCTATTATATATCTGGAATAAATATACAATATGGAGAATTATTAATATTATTATTATATGTGTGTATATATAAGAATGGTTTTGAATGAAGCTGGCATAAAGAGTATAAAATAATAATAATAATAATTTCGTGGCATGGCTTAAGGTCACTGTTATGAAGCAGTGGGGATGTATAGTATACATAAAGAATGAGTCTATATTATATTGAATATATTATTTTTGGAACAGAAGTTAGTATGAATCTTGGTGTACTTTGTATATAACGAACATGAAGCTCATATTATTTTATAATAGTAATATTAATATTAATAATAATAATAGTAATAACAAATCATGGAAAAGGGAAATTATTAATTATGAATTTAATATCTACGTTATTAATTTATTTATGTTAATTTGTGTAATTATACCTAACGGAAGAAACTTAACGAGTTATATTTCAAATATAAATTTTGGAGTATTAATAATTGATATAAAACGATGATTAAAGGCATATTAAATAGACTATGAATGTTTTTTGAATTATTAGTTTGGATTTTTTTTAATTTGAGGTGAATATGTTTAGGTGGTTAATAACGTTTCGTATTTGATATCGTTGACATTTGAGGGTAAGATTTTGTGGAGTGTGCTATAAATGGTTTGGAAGTATCAGGTATGGATTCCGTACTCTTTCAGCGATACTCTTGTTAAATTTGATTTGTTCATTTTGTTTCTCGTTTTGAATTCTGTTATTATTTAACATAATTGTTTCTTGTAAAATTCATATATTTGTTTCTGTTATTATTTCACATAATTGTTTCTTGTGAAATTCATATATTTGTTTCATCTTGGAGTTGACACATTGGACTCGTATTTGTACTCTTTGAACTAGGTTATCATGTTTAGTACTATTTATTTTGATAATTGTAGAGCGGTACATGTTACTACCTTCTTTTTGAAACCTTGTGACTAGAATTTGATTTGGTTCAACATTTACATATAGAACCCTTTTGTTGGTATTATGTCGTATATGTTGTGACATGGTATTTTTGTTAGAATATACCGTATGGTATACCTGAGCTATAACCACCTGTGGGGGTACTATAGGCATGTTGAAACAACCCGGGTTAAATCTCGAGTCCGGAACAAATCCATCAAAATAAGGCTTCAAACTACTGCCCCAATAGTATCTTCTTGGGTCATCTTAGCCCACCACAGGCTCCCAAAAGGTCATGACTTGAAGGTATTATTGGTAGTAACTTATTTCCTTATATGTAGACAAATTTTTCCCCTATCTTTCAATGTGGGACTGGGGTGTTACAAACTCCCTCACTTAAATTTCTGACGTCCCCGTCAGAACCGATCACACACATGACCCAAAGATCTTTGCCTTTCTAGCCATTATGGGATAATATCGGCTGGCTTCGTGTCCCCACCTCCAGACCTCCATCCCTCCATTGTAGAATAATACCACCAGCCTTCGTGTCCCCACCTCCGGCAACCCGATTGGATGACCCGACCAGAGCTTTCGAGAGTCGGCTTTAATACCATATGAAACAACCCGGGTCAAATCCCGAGTCCGGAACAAATCAATCAAAATAAGGCTTCAAACTACTAGCCCAATAGTATCTTCTTGGGTCATCTTAGCCCACCATAGGCTCCCAAAAGGTCATGACTTGAAGCTACTATTGGTAGTAACTTATTTCCTTATATGCAGACAAATTTTTCCCGTATCTTTCGATGTGGGACTGGGGTGTTACACATGTCGTCTTGGCACGAGAGGCATGACACTTTCTGTGGTAGTGTGATTAGTCCACGGCGTCTCCGTTTTGGGCTCCGGAGGAAGTGGGCCATTTGGTATTTTTTTGTGGGAGGTGTATGGGTTAACCCTATTTTTTTGTTCTGCGGATTTGTGATGTTGTGCCAAACACACCTATCTGATTTGCATACATTTGGATTCGCGGTCCAATGTGTGATTTGCCTGTGTGGCATTATTTTGGTTGCCTATGTGGCATTATTTTGACTTGCCTGTGTGGCATTATTTTGGCTGCCTATGTGGCATCATTTGATTTGCCTGTGTGGCATTAGTTTGACTTGCCTGTGTGGCAATGTGTATTTTTGAGCTCATTCGGTATAAAATAACTCCAGCCATTTGTTTCAGCCTATTATTTTATTGGATTAGTTTTGTTGGTTTCTGTTCAGTTCAAGTCATTGAGTTAGTTACTTCAATTTGTTATTTCTTTATTCTTTTATTGGTTTCGTCAATTTCGTTGATTCAGATATATTCATTACGTTGATTCAGATATATTCCATTCAGAACTTTGGATATTATATTTTCGTTCGAATTTGCACTTGAGGCTTTGTTCAGTATTTTGTTTCAGTTGTTTTCATATATCAGTTGTATATCTTTTGTATCTGTATCCATACTGGGCAATTGGCTCATGCTGTGTTTTTCTTCCGGCAGGTTTGCAGGGGTGATTCAGGGCTAGTGTGATGAGATTTTTGCCTTTGACCATTTAGGTTGATTCGAATTTTAAGTTTTGATTATTTTGACTCAGTTTGGAGAATTGTACTTATTACTTTATTAATGGATCACTGCTATTAATATTTTGAGGTTGTTAGTGCTCTATTTATTTATTTTGAGGTTTGTTGTGCTTTGCATGTGACCTCCCTTTCCTTTTCGAGAAGGGGGTGTTACAGAGATGGTATCAAAGCTTAGGTTCTTTCTTGTAGAAAACCTATTTAGGTTTGACCTGTGAGTTGTGGGTAAACCATTGGGTAGACGTAGGAGTTTGATTCGATTTAGTTCCTTGTTTGGTTGGTCTCTATTTTGACTAACTGTCGATTTCTTTTTGATTTGTAGTTGATTTGAGGAAAGTGGAATAATTTGTTAAGGTAATTGAGTAATGATATTAATTAATAATCGTGATTCAATCATTGAGGTGAATAAAGTTATACTTTGAACAGATAAGAAATGATTTTATACAAGATGCGATTATGATGTGAGTATTTGTATCGACGAGATTTTGATTTTGGAGAATTATTTTTGTTAGAGTTGTTTTATTTTTTGTGACAATTTTTATGATCGTTGAATTGAGGATTTGATTTGAGTTAGGTTTTGATTTATGTTAAGCTTGTGGATAATTTGAGTATTGATGGCATATTATGATGAAGTGAAAATTATTAAGTATAGAGGATTTCTTGTAATTTGAGTTGTTGATATTCGAGATAATTAAATTTATCATTTGGAGTTAATGATCAATTTTGTGGCTATTTTCTAGTAGGATATTGGAGTTATGTTCTAGGAAGTTTCTTTGTGATGGTATGAGGAGACATTAAAATTTAATGTATTAAAGTTTGCAATAAGGGATGATTGATTTATTATATGATTAGATAATAATTGATGAAATTCAATTGATTTTGAGAGATCTTGAATAGTGTAGTCCGCTTATGCAGATGGTAGAATATGTGACTTGGAGTTTGATATGGTGATAAAGAGATCTTAGTAGTATATTTTTGGTATAATAATATTTGAGAACTAGTTTAAATTGAGGTTATGATATTTTGAAACTATTGAGTTCTTAGGGTGAATTGGTAATATAATTTGTACAATTGTTGTGTTTATCTGATGTCCTTAGAGTTTTGAATGAATTTATTTAAAGTAAATAAATATAATTTGTTAAATCTTTGTCATGCGTGGAACATAAACATTTTAACGAGTTAAAAATAATTTTAAATATTTTGGTTATTTGAATCGTATTTAGATGATAAAAAATGTTTGTGATTTCTAATTATGTTCCGAAGAGTACGTACGTTTGCAAGAATGAAACTCAAAGATATTAACGGGGGACTTGCACCAACAGTGGACCATGTGATTTAACGAAGAACCTTACCAAGGCTTGACACAGTAGCTGGCGAATCTTTTACTAGTACATTGATAATTACGTGGACCGATGACTTATTCGCGTTGATCGTTACAAATAGCGGTGCTACGTCATAACTAAATTTATTTATTTATTTTGTAGCTTATTTGAATTCCGAGGATGGAATTATTTTTTAGGGGTGAAAAATGTATTAACCCATATTTTTTTAAAAAAAATTAAATATTAATTGATTTATCTTATACAATTGTATTTAAATTGGAAACGGTAAATGATTTTGTTTCCTCTTTTCTTCCTTGTTTTGTTTGGAAAATTAAATTCTTTTAGCAGATAATTAAGTAACTGATTAAATTAAAATTGAGGAAGATAATTTCTTTTGTTAAAGTCTTGTGGTAAAATCATTCGGAGCGGGAAGGTACTTGGGAGATAGAGGAGTCTATTCGAGCGGAGTATCCGCATCTTTTGATAATTAAGTACATTCATTCTTTTGATTCCGGGGACGAAATCATTTTTAAGGGGGAGATAATGTAATATCCCGGAAAAAAAAATATTAAATTTATATTCTTAAAACATATTGTTTGGACTTTGTTATTTATTGGGTCAAACTAATCATTTAATTTATGTGGGCTAATAAATTAATAAGTGATAGATAATTTAATTTGGTAATATATTTGGGCCTTAATATTTAATTGAACTCAATTAGAAGTTCATTAGGGCAAGACCCTTTTAATTAATAAATAGTTAGACCTGATTTTATTTCACTATACAAACTAATTGAGGGGAGAGAAACGGAAGGGGAGTCATGAAAGGAGAACAACTTATATTTCAGTTGTTGATTATTTTGAGGTAAGTTGCTCCTTCAATTCATGGTTGTTGTGAATGGATTGTAAATAAAAATAGTTGAGGTCAATAATAATAAAAGGGATTTCTTGTGATAATGAAAACGTAAAAGTTGTATTCTTATTTTGATAGTTATGGGTCAACATATAAAATTGTGAGAATTAATTCTATTATATATCTGGAATAAATATACAATATAGAGAATTATTAATATTATTATTATATATGTGTATATATAAGAATGGTTTTGAATGAAGCTGGCATAAAGAGTATAAAATAATAATAATAATAATTTTGTGGCATGGCTTAAGGTCACTGTTATGAAGCAGTGGGGATGTATAGTATACATAAAGAATGAGTCTATATTATATTATATATATTATTTTTGGAACAAAAGTTAGTATGAATCTTGGTGTACTTTGTATATAACGAACATGAAGCTCATATTATTTTATAATAGTAATATTAATATTAATAATAATAATAGTAATAACAAATCATGGAAAAGGGGAAATTATTAATTATGAATTTAATATACTGTTATTAATTTATTTATGTTAATTTGTGTAATTAGCTCGAACGGAAGAAACTTAACGAGTTATATTTGAAATATAAATTTTGGAGTATTAATAATTGATATAAAACGATGATTAAAGGCATATTAAATAGACTATGAATTATTTTTGAATTATTAGTTTGGATTATTTTTAATTTGAGGTGAATATGTTTAGGTGGTTAATAACGTTTCGTATTTGATATCATTGACATTTGAGGGTAAGATTTTGTGGAGTGTGCTATAAATGGTTTGGAAGTATTAGGTACAGATTCCGTGCTCTTTCAGTGTTACTCTTGTTAAATTTGATTTGTTCATTTTGTTTCTCGTTTTGAATTTTGTTATTATTTAACATAATTGTTTCTTGGGAAATTCATATACTTGTTTCTGTTATTATTTCACATAATTGTTGCTTGTGAAATTCATATATTTGTTTCATCTTGGAGTTGACACATTGGACTCGTATTTGTACTCTTTGAATTAGGTTATAATGTTTAGTTCTATTTATTTTGATAATTGTAGAGCGGTACATGTTGCTACCTTCTTTTTGAAACCTTGTGACTAGAATTTAATTTGGTTCAACATGTACATATAGAACCCTTTTGTTGTCATTATGTCGCATATGTTGTGACATGGTATTTTTGTTAGAATATACCGTAGGGTATAGCTGAGCTATAACCACCTGTGGGGGTACCATAGACATGTCGTCTTGGCACGAGAGGCATGACACTTTCCGTGGCAGTGTGATTAGTCCACGACGTCTCCGTTTTGGGCTCCGGAGGAAGTGGGCCATTTGGTATTTTGTTGTGGGAGGCGTATGGGTTAACCCAAGTTTTCTGTTCTGTGGATTTGTGATGTTGTGCCAAACACACCTATCCGATTTACGTACATTTGGATTCGCGGTCCAATGTGTGATTTGCCTGTGTGGCATTATTTTGGTTGCCTGTGTGGCATTATTTTGACTTGCATGTGTGGCATTATTTTGGCTGCCTATGTGGCATCATTTGATTTTCCTGTGTGGCATTAGTTTGACTTGCCTGTGTGGCAATGTGTATTTCTGAGCTCATTCGGTATAAAATAACTCCAGCCTATTATTTTATTGGATTAGTTTTGTTGGTTTATGTTCAGTTCAAGTCATTGAGTTAGTTACTTTAGTTCGTTATTTCTTTATTCTTTTATTGATTTCGTCAATTACATTGATTTAGATATATTCCATTCAGAACTTTGGATATTATATTTTCGTTCGTATTTGCACTTGAGGCTTTGTTCAGTATTTTGTCTCAGTTGTTTTCGTATATTAGTTGTATATCTTTTGTATATATCTCAGATCCGTCTTTGGGCAATTGACTCATCTTTGTGTTTTTCTTCCCAGCGAGTTTGCGGTGGGTGATTCTGGCTAGTGTGATGAGATTTTTGCCTTTGACCATTTAGGTTGATTCGAATTTTAAGTTTTGATTATTTTGACTCAGTTTGGAGAATTGTACTTATTACTTTATTAATGGATCATCACTATTAATATTTTGAGGTTGTTAGTGCTCTATTTATTTATTTTGAGGTTTGTTGTGCTTTGTACGTGACCTCCCTTTCCTTTTCGGGAAGGGGGTGTTACAGTAGGAGTCAACTCATGGGTACCGAATCAGAATACCTGCCTATCCGGTAGACAATGCTCTAGCATCTCGTCCACACACCATGCGGGAACCTGAAAAGGCAATAAAGTCATGGTATGCTGCAACAGCTGATCTACAGTCACCCTGTCTGGTGGTGACATGCTATCATACCACGATCGCATAGCCAATACCACCATTGATGGTGGGGTATGATATATACGGCTAACTGTCGAAGAAGACATCTATGCGGGCTGTGTCATAAGACCATCCAGGGGTCAATGCCGAATATCTCTGGACATATATACATATGCATAACATGATACATGCATAACAAATAATGGATGGCAATATGATATAGGGAATGGAAAAAACGGTGCATACATTCCTAAGTATATCATCATCTAATACATCAGCTCTTTACAGCTACAAATACAGGGTAATGGGGCACAGCCGCCCTACTACTAGTAGAGGCCTATCAAAAGATATAGCAAGAATGGGGAACAGCCACCCAATATCTAACAGAGGCCTATCAAAAGATATAACGAGGATACACATCAGAAGAAGACCATGGTGTCGATGTCCATATCATCAATCTTGTTCACCTGATGTAACTCCTCCTGAGTCACTAGATCTCTATTAACGGGGATGTCAGGCCTATAAAGAGGAGGATCTGCGTCGGCAAAACTGAATGGGTCATCTAAGGGGCCAGCGCCTGAGCTGGAAGGAACAAATGACTCCTCCTCTGCTAGATCTCTACCCAAATGCCGGATAAATATATGTGCCTGGTCCAACTGCCGGGTCAAACTATCAATCTGGGTCATATGAGTTGGAGCTCGGACACAAGCTACCCAATCCGTCATCATAAAAGATCCTGGAACCATATCCCCCATAAACTGTGTGGCGCGGAACTGGGCTCCAATAATGCGAGGGGACCACCACCGCTGGAACATCTCTTGAGTACATGGACCCTCTGATAATGAAAAACCGTCAACCCCCAACGATGGATATCATCGACGTGGTGGTCGTGGATATGTGCCAATGACGCTGGCAGAGTCAAAGATCGGTATCGGATCTCCCCCTGTGGTGCTCCTAATAGCACGCTCTCCTAAATAGAGCTCCCAGCCTCCATCTGTGAAGAGATGAACTCTCCTGGTGGAAATCAAATACTCGACTCCAATCGGGTGTCCATCCTCAAAGCCGATGGTCAAGTGTTCCCCTGAATAGGGAATCCATGTAATGGTATCAGTTGTCAGCAACTCCAGCTGCATATGGCAGTGAGTGAATCCCTCAGCTACAGGGACCTTCGGCAAAATAGAATGGTACCATCGTCGTCCTCGTGGATAGGTATCTAAACCTAACACACTCACAGGACGCAAACATGGGAGCCTCTCGTATGCCCAAAACTGCCAACACAATGGCCAAACATCTGCTATCAGTACACACTCTTAACCTATAAATGGGAAAAGACAAGAGAAATACTCACCAGCAGAAATGGGTAAAACCCTAGCCAAGCCTCGGTTAAACCCTGTGAGCGCATACGCATACCCCAGAGGAAATAGGCAAAGGTATAGGAGCCCCAATCATACTCTCCAATACGGTCCACATCGCGTGTGGCGCTGATCAAAGAGAAAGATACCGTATAAGAGTTATTTGCTATGAAGCAGCCTCGAATGATCATCAGGAACAATCATCGCAGAACGCGATCCCTGATTCTAACATCATCAGGCATGGGCTCACTCAAAAGCCCGCTCATAGCATCCACGCTCAAAGGACCTGAACGGACAGTCCTACCTTTGAGCGCCTCCGCTGGAACTCCTAACAAGGATCTGACGGCAGTAGGGGTAATGTTCGCCATGCAACGCACTGGCTCCCCTCCAAACTCCATACCTATGATAAATCGTCAATCCATAGGCGTCATCATCACCTCGCAATCCAAATAGATGGGTGGATCGAGTCTAATGAAACCATCGCTCAGACAATGCCCTGAAGTAACCCCAGGGACAACGATGGGGAAGGATGGAGAAAAATGCCCCAAATCCCCACTCATGCACTACCGTTCTATAGTCAGGATGAAGTGCCTGGTACATGGAGTGAATGCTAAACAAGTTCCCTTGAGGCTGTGTAAAACCAGGAACCTGCATGAAATGCAGATCAACATCAAAACCCTTTAATCCTCATCAATAGGAAAGAAGGAAAATCAAAGTCTAATGCCATACCTCGTTAGAATGCAAATACATCGATGGATGTCTGCTCAAATCACCAAGCAACTCTGGGTTTGCCACCTGAATACTCGAGAGCTCCCTACGAGGGACATGTGCAGCAGGAGGGGGATCCTCAATCAGAATATCCGCCTCCTCGTCTTCAACGTCTGGCATATCTACCCGGACATGACGAATCACGGCCTCTACCAACCGACGAGGTTGTTTGACAGAAAAGGGACGAGGTACTTCGGAAGCCCTCCGCCGTATGCCAGAAATGGTCCTATGGCAACTGCTCGGCTGATCCGGATCCATGATATCTGGACAACAAGTCTCCAAATCACCTTAGAAAGGGTGTGGTATTTCCTTACCTAGAGCTTTCCAAAATGCATTTATGACTATATACATGCATACATTTACTTTAACATATAATAGAGTTAAAATGCATGACTACCCAATGCCTACATTTGGAAAATTTTTGCCATAGTCCCCTTTGAAAATAGGACTATCCACATGCACATAGGCATGTCTAGGTGGCCATTCAGTAGCACACCTGCCCCAAAGTTATATACATAATATATGCATTAAAAATTAAAATCATCATGCATAAGATCAACCTCAATACTAGGAGTACTTTGCCTCTTTACCTTTTGCTCATTGGACCTTAAATATGACAAAAAATAGCAGAAAAAGGTGCCAATTTGACTGTCTCAAAAGTCAAATTTTTTTCACATCATTATGTTCAGCATTGTTTAATACTAACATTTACTATGTCGAATATTTTTTAGCAAGTCATTTGTGCATACATAATCACTACTATGTGTTTAGATGCATTTCATGCGATAACTCACAATCCAACAGATAAAAACTGGAAAAAATACATGCATACGTTACCAGGATAGTGTAGAACACTTGTACGGTGACATAATTTGCAGAAAATGGCCCGAACTCAGCAGATCTGAAAGAGGATCACGGATTTTCCTTCGCGCGACAAGCTGAAAATGACTTGTGAGACCAACCTGCTGGAATTTATCATTCGCGATTGGCCGCAGGCTCACCTACGGCTGCAGCAGGTGCACCTGCGGCACCCCTATATGGGCCCCACCCCTACGGCTCGGTCCAGTTCAAGTTGCAAAGGAGTTCTTGCGAACTAGAAAAGTTAAATCGGGAATAAAAATGCCATGCGATTGAGCAAAACAACATACAATCCTGGTCTTCTCAGATGAGACTTTGAATCTGTACATCACTCATTGGTAGTCACCTAAACACAAGGTATACTCTGCCAATGATCTCATTTGTTACAAATCACATCCGACAATACCTTATACAAGTCCGATAACGCCAACTATGGGTCGTTACCCTAAATGAGTCCCCGACGGGGGTTACAATGTATGTCCCCGGCGGGGGTAACAACGCATGCTCATCCATTGACACACAAATCAGCGAAGGTCAAGCAGCCTTGACATCATGATAACCATTGGAAGCAAACCCAACAGACCATCAGAAACCATCAGATGACCAGCCGCTGCTACACACATCAGCGATGGTTATAACATATGTCCCCGGCGGGGGTTACAACGCGTGCTTATCCGTTGACACACAAATTAGCAAAGGTCAAGCAGCCTTGACGTTATTTCAGCCAATAGCGATTAAACCTATCAGAGCTCTAGATCTATTCGAGGGTTTCACGCTCGATTGCTCGTATTCCCCAGCACATCCCCGACGGGGGTCACAACGCAATGTTCAGTTGATATACACAACAGCGGATGGCAAATAACCTTGATAATCGACTCACAGAGTCTCAATCGTTGATTCACACGTCAGTGAAGGTCAAGCAACCTTGATAGTATATCCCATAGGATTTTTCTGCCGTTGTTCACATATCGGTGAAGTACACGTCAACGGAGGTCAAGCATCCCTGACAGCATATGTTGTTGGCAGTAAATCCAACAGAATTTTGACATATTCTGGCGATACCAACCAAGAAAGGTCAATGTTATTAAAGAGGATAGATGATGGAATATGTTATACACATCCTCAAACAGATCAAGCTTTATCCCCCACAGATCTCTTACACATAAGAGGTACATCTTCAGGATCAAATAATTATCAAAGACACAAGAATTTGGTGATAACTCCAACATCAACATCCTAACAGATTCGGATTACACATCAAATCTGGTCATCATTGCCAATCCCCAGTTGAAGCAACAGGCAGCAAACAATCATCCCCAGCATGTTGGGCTACAATCTCGTACACATGCATCATACATTTACATCATGTTGCTACATACAGTACCATGTTTGTCTTGTTGCGTTTCAAGTGTCTAGGATTCTTTATCCTACCCATGCACCGCCATGCATGAGTATGATAAAGAGGGGCATCTGTAGACACTCGAAATTTTCTGTACTACTGTCACTAACATTGCAGGAAGATAGATTTGTCTTTTAAGAGGGAACCCTAAAAGACGATCCATATCCATACCGGATACCACCGGAAGTTCAGCATCAACCCCGGATTGCAATCTGGGAGTAACAATTCCAACCTCGAAGATAACCCCGAGGTCTGCAGATACAATATCGAAACACACCCCGAAGAAGACCGATTAATCTCGGAGATAACCCCGAGGTATCCAGTCTCAGTCCCAACCATGGGAATAGCCACCAACCTTGGTGATAACCCCAAGGAATGCAGTTTCGACGATAACCCCAAAAATGCTTGTTTCAAATGCGACCAGCTTCAATATCGGTGCTCACAACGAGATACACTGTACTAACCCGATGATAACATCGGGAAGACAGGCACACCTCAAAGATGATAATGAGGACCTTCAACAAATGCAGCAGTCCAATCTCAGCGAAGTCTGAGCAACGTCTGCTTTACCAGCCCAAATCGGCGATAATACAGGTGAGCGAAAACATCGTCATCTCGCCAACATGATGCCACATCACGTCGTCTCAACATATCTACGCAATGATGTCCCACGAGACTAACCAATCCCGAGAGACTATTTTGCGGGGTAACAGATGGAAGTTGAAGCTTGAAGACCGGAGGGCACCGTCCCATCATTAACGACTTCGTACAAACTATCATCCCATGGCATTATACAACTCTCGACAACAGCGGTCCGAAATAGGTCCTGTATACCTCAAACGGATGCCCGGATTGCACTTCTGAAAGTTCGAGTGGACATTATAAAGGTTCGAGTGCATGTACTTGAGACGACCGACTAAAAACCCGCCCACACGGGTTGCCTCTGTACACCTCGTGACTCATCCGTAGGTACACCCACGCTAAATTGTGCTATAAATAGAGGGCTTGGGCTGCCCATTTTGCAAGAGAAAAGGCGAGGAAGCCCCGCCCAATTTGCTCTGCTGACTCACCCCATGTAGTGTACTTTCCCTTTTAAACACTGTGAGCTCATATATAGCCCTTTTGTACCTACAAAAGCCGGTGTTTACCCACTCTAAAAAGATATAAAGTCTTCTTTGGCAATCACTATAAGCCTTCTCACACACTTTAGAGTCTTTTCTTCATCTCTCGCACACACCCTTCTTCACGTTGAGAGTCGTGCTGCACGCATTTGCCCGGATTTTGGTCCGTGGTTTTGTTTCAGCTTGTATATATATATATATATATACTTTTATATATATTAACTGTGTGTCGAACTTTGTTCGATGAGCCTAGACTTGATGCCCAGAGCGTTTATTTGCTTTAATATATATATATATATATATATATATATATATATATATATATATATATATACATTTATATATATTAATCGTGTGTCGAACTTTGTTCGATGAGCCTAGACTTGCCCCGAGCGTTTACTCGCTTATATATATATATATATTTATATATATGAACTGTATGTCGGATTCTCATTCGATGAGCCCTGGATTTTATATCCTATATGCGTTTATTCGCTTATATATATATATATATATATATATATATATATATATATATATATATATATATATATATTCATTCCCACCGGAGTTTACTTCGTGGTGGTTAATCGCTTTTATAGCTTTCTTTACGTTTCGTCCTGCCTGGAGTTTACTTCGTGGCAGTTGATCGCTTTGTATAGCTTTATTTACATTTTTTCCCGCCTGGAGTTCCCTTCGTGGCGGTTGACCGTATTTACAACTTTATTTATGTTTCGTCCCGCTTGGAGTTTCCTCCGTGGCGGTTGATAGCATTTAACAGCTTTATTTACATTTCTGATCCCCCATGGAGGTGCTTCGTGGTTGGTGATCATGTCTGTATATATATATTTATAGCTTTTATATATATACCTACTTACTGCTTTCATACAAACTGCAGTATTCTGTGCGCCTAGGAATCATGTGATCAAAGATTCATTCCATTGGATCTAGATTCGGTTCCCATGATGGACATTTTCAGCTGTAAGCAGCTTGTAAATTATTCTGCGTTGTCTGAATTTCCTCAGATGGTTTTCATACCCACGAGGAAGTCGGCATTATTTTGTACATTATTTTCGTACGGATGCCTCGCATCTATCAAATAAAATAAATCAAGCCGAACACTTAATAAAATGGGAGTGTAAAAGGTCTGAATTACTATTGAGCATCAGGGTTTGAAAAACCTCTTTTGTAAAACATCATTGCCATATGTATATAGGTGCGAACGAGGCCTCACACTACTTCCAAATAACAGCACATTGACCCACACACACACATTCAAATAACAGTTTCTTGAAAAAAGGCGGTCACCGTGGTAACACGGATGTCGTGGGGTGCCTAACACCTTCCCCCCGCATAACCAAGTTCCCGGACCCTAATGAATCTCGGTTTTACCGACCCGTTTAACAGTGTCACACCACTGGGTCAACGTGCAAACCTTTTCTTGGTTGTGTTGGTACAACCATTTAAAAAACCAACTGGCGACTCTTAACAGTCCATCGTCGACATTATACATGTCGGACCTTTTTCACTTGTTTTTTCAAACAAATCTCACCTAAAATGAGAACACCAAAGAATAAATAACAGAAAGGGACATCTAAAAATCTCAACGTCGACACAACACAAAATTTTTTCAGGTGGTCTGACAAGATTTTCGAAGTCCTTGATCTTGCTATTATTTGATGTTTTGGCTATGTTGTTGTTTGATCCTTGTAGTCTGATAAGAGGAGTACCTATTAAAACCTTTAGATCACCCGGATCTGTAACAGAATCATAGCAATTCGTGGTCAAACAACCGTTGACCAAACTGCTCAAGAACATTTCTGGGTTTTCCAGAAATGTTCAAGAACAGTCTTTCTGGCCTACTTTGACCAGCTCCGATTTTACATGTGTGATGTTGTTAAGTTGATATTATGCGATATAATGGTACCTTGACATGAGGACTACAATCTAGAATCTATAGATCACACGAAATAAACCCAGAATGCAAGATTGAAGGGCTGGAAATTGGCACCCTAGACTGTTCTTCATTTCTGGGTAACCCAGAAAATGAAGAACAGGTCTGACAAGCTTTTTGATTAATTATATCTTACTGTTGTGTTATGTTTTGGCAATAATTCTTGTTTGTTGTTGTAGTACTACATCAATACTACAACTTTAACATCATTACAAACCCTGAAAACATTAGGATCATAGATTAAAAACTGGTCAAACCAAGCCCCTTGTCCACTGACATGAAGTTCTGGGCAGCTCAAGAACACCTAAACCGACGATTCTGTCGCTATAGGGCCTTTTTATAATTATTATTTTCCGAAAATTATTTATTTTAATTAATAAATTAAAATAAATGGTTTTTAATTATTAAAAATACAAAATAAATTCCTAAAAATTATTTTAAGGTCTGAAAATTAGTTTTTAACTATTTTGAGTATATTTCATAAATATTTAATATTTTTGGAATATAAATGGTATTTAATTTATTTAATTATAATATTAAATAAATTATTTAAAAATGATTTTAATACATGAAAAATCATGAAAAAATTATATTATGGTAAAAGAAAATATTTTAAGTTATTTTTAGTGACTTTTAATATTTTGTGAGGAATTTCATTAATTAATTAATATTAATGATAATTATTTTATTTAATAAATATATTAAATAAATTATGGAAAAATAGAATTAATGATTTAAAAATCATATAAAAATGATTTAAGTGTTACAAAAATATTTAAAGTTATAAAATATAACTTTAGATATTTGTCATGAAAATATTAATATTTTAATATTAATCGCATCGGATAAAGAATTTATTTGTTTAAAAATCATATAAATATGATTTTAAGGTATTAAAAATACTTTGTGATATTAAAAATATATTATAATATTATGACATATATTTCATTAATATTTGATAATAAATAGATATTAATGATAATAGAATATTGTGGTACTTATATTATATAAATACGATTTTAATGATTGAAAAATAATGACAAATGGTAATAATTACTTAAAAATTATTACGAGACTTTGAAAAATATTTTAACTGATAAGAAAATTATCTAAGATAATTGTTAGGTGTTAAGGCAGAGTTTGATTGAACTTAGACTCGAAAAAAGTTCGACTAGACCGTCGGGATGTCAGATTTGTGTCAGGTTCAACTTAGACTGCAATAGTTTGACTTGATACCGAGTCATATGTGTGTTGTAGACTGATAGGGTTATGTGTTATATGTTATATGTTTAGGTTATTCTATGTATATATATATATACATATATATATATATATAATAGTATTATATTGTGATGATATTATTCTAATATTGGAGATCTATATTACTAATATTAGGTCTTCGGACAAAGCTTATTAATTTCGTAGCAGTAATCAACGGTTCAGGAAAATTTTACTTAACTCTACTTAGAGTTGTTTCATTCAGATATGCTTATGGTTAATCATTGCTGATTTCCATTGTAGAATTATACTTTGTACATATTGCATGTATAAGTCAGGTATGAAAGGCTGATCACCTTCATTACCATTAAGTTCAGATATATTTGTTCATGTTTAATACTTTTTCAGTCAAAAATTTGTTCGTGCTAGTTTGCAATTATATTATTGAATTATAGCCAGCTTATTATTCAAATCATTTCAATCATAATATATCGTGTTAAATTATTGAACTTAAACTTGTTGGGCAATCTTATGCTCACCCTTGTTAGATCATGATAAACATTGCAGATTAAGACGAATACGTCGGAAACAAGGAAAGGTTAAAGACAGTTCCAGCTTTAGTTTACGTATGCAGGTAAAAGTGTAATAGTATTGTATATTAATGTTATTGTAAGTTAGAAAAGTTATGAATTGTGTATAAGTTAAGGTTACTCGACCTTGGGGGAAAATGTGTAAAGTTATTGTATAAACAATTTATGTTTATATCTTCCGCAAATAGTAATAGTTGTATAGTGATTGTACTATATTCGCGGTGATTCGGGACCCGGATTCGGGGCCCTCACAGTTGGTATCAAAGTTGTTGGTTATGAACCTTAGGTAGGAATACCTGAGACTAATAACCGAAGTGATTAGGATAAGTACTAACTCACATAGAGTTAGTTGGTCGATAAGATTCAAAGACGAATCTTGGCGAGTTATAAAGATACATAGTTCCCTAACTCTGATAATAAAGTTGAACAATAGTGATGAATAGATAGAGTCTAAAAGACTAAAAGAATCGGAATAGGAGATCGTAAAACAAAACGATCAAGACATAGAAATGAATCGTAATATATACGATGAGATCACCCCGTGATACGATAAGGTTATAGTATGGAGAAGGATCAAGCGAATGATTGAACAGTTTACAGCAAGATTGCTGAGTGTCAGTTGTACTATGAATTGGTACGAATTCAAGAAAGAATTATGAATACGAGTTGAATGAAATTCGTATTGAGAGGGGAGTTAAGATTAGGTGCGGATTTCAATTGAGGACTCATGTCAGCAGCTGAGTTGTATGATTCCTTGTATAGGCGGGGAATTGTACCTGGTGTAAAAACTACATAGTTTCTCGCAATGATAATCATTGAAATGTTTGTGTTTTACTATTTTCTATATGCATGTTAAGAGGGTGATTCATTTCTCATGTGTATAACAGATAGATAGGTTATAAGTAGAGAATATAAGGTTAAGTACGAGTTCTTAAAACTCATCCTTATGTGACATTCTTTGTAAGACCCCGAATTTTATGAAATAAAAGTATTCAATTTTTCTTATAATTACTATTCAGTAAATGGTTAAATTGATAAAAGTTAAAGTTAAGGGAGATATATGAATTTTTTTTTCAAAATATGCAAGTTGTTATAACATACTCATTTCTATCGGGGAATATTCGTTTGGTCGTGGAATATTCTTTTCGCTTGGGAATATTAAATGCGAATGTCAAGCCAATGCGACCATTTGTGGGCCCCATAATAGAATAACTGTTGAATGAAGAAAATGACAAAAGGGAGTTTTTATAAATAACGGCGTAGTTGTTACCAATTAACTTCGTTGGAATACCCTTGGTTAAAATACGATGAATACACGTTATTGCAAGATAGCATACCAGTATTGCACCAATTATTGATTCTTACGTAAGAAGGCACTACTCAATAATTATTACAGTAATTACTGTTTAGTATTTTATTGATTTAATTATTGCTGCGTTGATATTTTATATTACTGTTGTTTTAATAATTGTCACTACACAGTATTCTCCATTATCGAAGTAATAACTCATATTATCTGAATAATATTATTAGATAACATTATTGGCAATGTCTAGAAAGTTCTGTCTAAGGAGAGGTTTGGTCACCTAATTGCGCGCTAGTAAGGAGAAATCCTTATTGGAAAGCCCCCTCTTTCCTGGGAACTACCTGGTTGTCATTATTATGATTCTGTAATATTATTTGTGAATAATTAATTATTGATTTATATGATAAGGAAAATATTCATTTTATGTGGATATAGATGGAGAAAAATTTTTAAAGTGACAATATATTATTATATTATTATAATGATATTTTTAAAATGAATGTGGGATATATGAGTATATGAGGAGGAGTATTTTTGTTGCAAAAGTTGTTTAAAACATGTTAAACATATACGTGGGCCCATTTACGATTTGAAATTTGATTATAGCTTTGTAAAATCGTCCGTATGTGGATTTCGGTCAATTTTTGTTTGGAATATGGAAAAACTTTCTTCTGAAAAGTTGTAGAGAATTGAATTTCCTATAAAAAGTCACAAGATTCGAATTTTCTAATAAAAGGGCTATTTATTATGAATTATTGAAGTTCCGAAGTTCTGAAATAATTGATTTTTGAAAGTTTTAATTATTTTTAATAACAAAAACATTTTTTTGATTTAGTTGACTATTGGTGGCTGATGTTTGGATCTGATTTGGTGCATGTAAGAATTTTTATATAATATATTAATATTATATTAAATTTTCTACGTTGGTGTTCTAAGCATTTTCCTATAAATAGGGTGCTTAAGTTAGAATTAAAAATCACACCAGAAACTACAGATTTCTCTCTCTTTCTCTCTCTATATATCGAGCGTATTTTTGTGAGTATTTTAGTACTTCGAGTATTGCTATATGGTGCAAGTTCTTTTAGCACTATATCCAGTATTTCAGTCAGAAGTACTATTCTTTCTGAGGTAAGGGGTGTTATTTTCTTCATAAATGATATTATTTCTTCAATATCATTATGCCAAAATATTGGTTGGAATTTTTATCAAATTTGGAACTTTTCATGTCGGAGTTACTATTCATGAGTTACTATTCATGAGTTACTATTCACGAGTACTATTCACAAAGCATGATGATTTTTTATAAAATTTCTATCTTTTAGTGTTGGAGTTACTATTCACATATACGGCACTATTCACGTATACGGCACTATTCACCAAAAAATGAAATTTTCTTCTTTTTGTCCAAAATATCTATCCTGGATACTAGCTTTGAATGTATCCATGTTTTGATCATTCTTGAATTTTACTCCACTATGATTATTTATGTGGTATTTTTAGACATGGAATAGCTGAAATACGAATCCTTAACATTTATTCTTTTGTTTCACTGGATTCGTTTTCTTTAAAATATTTTTCATCATCCTCACCCTAAATGATGATATAATGAATATCTTTGGCTTTTTGTAGAGTAAAAGATGAATGATTTCTGATGAATATCTTTGGCCAGTAGTGCGAAGATGAACAGGTGTTTAGATGAACATGACCAACTAATGAATATCTTTGGCCTGTAGTACAAAGATGACATGTTGTTGAATATCTTTGGCCAGTAATGCAAAGATGAATTGTTGATGAATATCTTTGGCCCGTAGTACAAAGATGAATTTATCAGTATGATTATGAACAGGAACTGTGATTTGGTATAACCATGATCTTTGATGTTTCAGGTAAAGACATGTGACGAAAATTATCTTCGTCCTAGATGCAAAGAGAAATTTAGAATGACAATTATGATTATGAGTTATTCATATGATTGTGGACCAGAACTGTTGATTGATGTTACATGGATAAAACATTGTTGGTGGATTTTTAACATAGAGAAGATAATAGACTTTATGGTCTATTTGACTCTTCTAATGGATTGCTCGTTCCGCTGCAACTATGGTTGAAAAGTTTTATCATCTACCATATGTTCTAAATCTCTGATTTATTACTGTTGAAGGCTATTGATAATTTATTTATCTTTAATCATGATATTCTTTACTGAGCTAGTTGTGCTCACCCTTTTGCTTCACAATTCCTTTCAGGTAATAAAAGTGTAGCTAAGTCGAGCGGGAGATAACAAGGGAATAGAACGGTGGTCTATAGAAGTTGAGGGTGAGGTGAATTTAACTTGAAAGGGTGTTTTGCCACTATCATACAAGATGTCTAATGACATACAACCTCGTGTCATCATAAGACAGGGTTGTGCTCATCCACTTGCTGAGTATATTTACAAGCACTACCTATATAATCTTGGTGTTTATTTGGAGTTTAATTCCCAATTAGAGACAGTGGAGATAATGATATGTCAAGAGAAGACTCACCATTGGGAAGAATATGATAGTAATCTTCTCGTTTTTCTTTGGGGTCTATTGGGTCAACCAAGGATAATTCTGTGGCCATATGATATCTATCATAACCTAGACGCATGGCCTCCCATGTACGAAGGTTTCCTTAAGCACTTCCCAAAGATTTTAATTTCTAAAACAGTTTTTGACTATACCTTTATGTAAGATGTCATGGTGACGTGCTACCCAAGTTGGTGTCAAGAGTCACAGTTGATATATATATTTGTATCAAAACTCACAACACATGAGTTGTTGTATTTTGCACGACAATTGTTGTAATAAAGTTGTAGTTGTTTTCTGTACCATGTATTTGGCGACTTAGAATGGGTTGGTTGGAATGGACCTATTTTGGGGTTGTCATAGTTGGTATCCGAGCTTAGGGATATGGTCTCTGGCGTAGATCGGGGAATATAACTAGGAGGGGAGAGATGAGTAAATCATTCGCTAGTGTGTCCTACCTAAGCTTAATTGTTGGTCGGTCATAATATACGGATATTATGTGATACGTTAATTTGCCTAATTAACCCTTGTTTTATGGAAGTATTTGAGAATGGCAGCTGAGAATGCTAACAATGGAGTGAATGAGACTGTGGGGATACCTCTAATCACTAACCATGATAATGTGATGTCAGATGAAGAAGGAATTAGAGATATCCATGTGGTGAGTGAAGAATTGATTGATAGTTTTTTAGAGATAGTCGTAGAGGTAACTTGGTTTGAGAGTGAGGAAGAAGAGGTACCTAAGGAGAGTTTATTAGAGGTATTATATGATCAAAATGTAGAATTTCAAAATCGTATTCATGAGTTAGAAAGAAAGTTGAAGAACGACGGTGATGGTCGTGGAACAAAAGGATGCAACAATTCAAGCTTGTGTTACCTGATATGTGATGCTTGAACAGAAGCATTCTTTGGCAGAGTATACGATGATAAAGATGGAATCTGAGCTGAAAGAAGAAAAAACTAAACGAGTAAGAATGTAAAAGCCACACGACGCGTTGATATTGTGGAAAGAAATGTCTGATCTAAGAAGGATAAAATAGATGATATATATTTCTCTTTTTGGACAGCAATTGGGAGAACCCAACATCGAGTTTTGAATTACCCTGTACATAGCAGTCAACCTGAATTCAATATGGATCAAGATTGATGATTCAGATCATGAATCGAGAATCGACGAGGCGATTGAGGGAGGAATATGCCCTATAGAAAAGTATATTCCAACGGTAGTGATGACGCCAAATCTTGCCCTGACAAGTCAAAACCGAAAGTAGTTCAAGGATAGCGGTTGTCATGATTTCCCAACAAGTGAGTAACCCAAATGAACTTATCACGGGAGATGAGCAATGGAGAAATCATGATGACCAGGGAGATAGAATCGAAATAGAAGCAAAGTATTCTCAACTTTTGAAATACTGTGCACGTAAATTTGGGGACGAAATTTCATAAGGAGGGAGATTGTAAGACCCCAATTTTATGAAATAAAAGTATTCAATTTTTCTTATAATTACTATTCAAGAAATGGTTAAATTGATAAAAGTTAAAGTTAAGGGTGATATATGAATTTTTTTTCAAAATATGCAAGTGGTTATAAAATACTCATTTCTTTCGGGGAATATTCGTTTGGTCGTGGAATATTCTTTCTGTCGGGGAATATTCGTACGACGGCGGAGCCATTTGTGGGCCCCATAACAGAATAACTATCGGATGAAGAAAACGATAAAAGGGAGTTTTTATAAATAATTCACAGTAGTTGTTCACAATTAACACTTGTTGGAATACCGGTGGTTAAAATACTGAATCTGGCGTTGTTGCACAAGCGAGTTAGCACCTGCAGTATTGTACCAATTATTGATTCTTACGTAAGAAGGCACTACTCAATAATTGTTACAGTAATTATTGTTCAATATTTTATTGATTCAATAATTCTTTGCATTGATATTTTATATTCTTCGTTGTTTTAATAATTGTCACTTACAGTATTCTCCATTATCGAAGCAATAACTCATATTATCTGAATAATATTATTAGATAACATTATTGGCAATGTCTAGAAAGTTACATCTCAAGGAGAGGTTTGGTCACCTAATTTGCGCTAGTAAGGAGAAATCCTTATTCGAAAGCCCCCTTTTTCACAGGAAGCTGCTGGTTGTCATTATTGTGATTCTGTAATATTATTTGTGAATAATTAATTATTGATTTATATGATAAGGAAAATATTCATTTTATGTGGATATAGATGGAGAAAAAATTTTAAAGTGACAATATATTGTTGAAAATCGATATTTTATCTTTTTTGATAAAATACTATTTTATTATATTATTATAATATTATAATGATATTTTTAAAATGAATGTGGGATATATGAGTATATGAGGAGGAGTATTTTTGTTACAAAAGTTGTTTAAAACATGTTAAACATGTCTGTGGGCCCATTTCTTGACTAAAATTTGATTATAGCCTGTAAAATCGTCCGTATGTGGATTTCGGTCAATTTCTGTTTGGAATTTGGAAAAACTTTCTTTTGCAAAGTTGTAGAGAATTGAATTTCCTATAAAAAGCCGCAAGATTATAATTTTTTGATAAAAAGTATATTTATTATGAATTATTGAAGTTCCGAAGTTCCGAAATAATTGATTTTTGAAAGTTTTAATTATTTTTAATAACAAAAACATTTTTTTGATTTAGTTGACTATTGGTGGCTGATGTTTGGATCTGATTTGGTGTGCGTAAGAATTGTTATATAATATATTAATATTATATTAAATTTTTTGCTTTGGTGTTCTAAGCATTTTCCTATAAATAGGGTGCTTAAGTTAGAATTAAAAATCACAACAGAAACTACAGATTTCTCTCCCTATATATCGAGCGTATTTTTGTGAGTATTTTAGTACTTCGAGTATAGCTATACGGTGCAAGTTCTTTTGCCAACGGGGTTTGGCTACACCTAAATAATTCGATTGAATTGAATTATTGATATGAGTCTATGCTATTCGATTCAGCTAGACCAATGTTTATGAAAACTGTAAGAGTTCTTTGAAAACTTTCCCGAACCAAATTGTTTTGGTGCGGAATCCAATAAGACTGAGGTAAAAGTTTATGCGCCCAAGGCGGATACGAGAAATAGATCAGACCATCAAATTAGATTTTATAAGTATTGTACAGGCATACTGCTAATTACCCACTATGTCCCAGTAAGTTATGATTACATGGATGAATTTCCATATAACCTTTGCGAAAATGATAGACAATAGTCTATATAACCCCTCAACACAATTTCAAAATTTTTACTCTTGTGAGGAATGTATTGGGTAACATGTAAGGCTAAGTATGAATTGTGTATGGTGTATGGTGTATGGTGTAAGGTGTAAAGTAAATTTCTGGGACGAAATTTTTAGAAGAAGGGGTGAATGTGACAACCCGAGAATTTAAATATTTTTAAAATTTTAATTAATTCATTTAAGGTTCAATATTAGAACCTAGACATAAAATAAGTGTATACGTTTGATATTTTTGAGAATGAATTTTGAGGATTTCAAAATTTTCTGAAGGATTTTGGTGAATTATTCAGGATTAAGGGTGTAAGAGTATATGTTCTGTGTATATGGTTATATATGTGTACAGTATGTTCTTAAGGGTCAAGGGTTGCCAAATAAACCCTAATATTATATTAAGAACGTCAACGTTCAGTTAGAAAATTCTTACGATTAACAACAAACCCTAGAAACCGGTTCTGGAAACCCTAATTTCAGTTCTAAGAATCCTAAACCCTAATTCAGAAATTTAAAACCCTAATCTGGAAACTTAAAGTATAATTATAATGTTCAAGTGCTATTAATTATAATATTAATTAGGATAAAGCTTAATTATTTAGAAACCCCTAATTTCAAATTTTTAAACCCAAATTGATTTAGAAAACCCTAATTTCTAGATTAGGAACCCTAATTTATAATTAGGAAAAACCTAATTGTTGATTTAATAATTTTAATGTTAATTAGGAAATATTAATCCTAATTTTTAAGTTATAAGTAATTAGAAAACCCTAATCTAATTACGAAATCTAATTTCTAAATTAGAAAATTATTTTTCTATTAGAAGCCCTAATTTATAATTAGGGAAAACTTAATTGTTAATTTAATAATTTTTATGTTAAATAGGAAACATTAATCCTAATTTTCAAGTTAAGTAATTAGGAAACCCTAATCTAATTAGGAAACCTAATTTCTAAATTAGAAAAATTATTTTTCTATTTAAAACCCTAATTCATGGGTTATAAACCTTAATGACCAATTTTGACCCTAATTGCTAAATTAGCAATTTTAATTAGGAAATAATAATCATAATTAGCAAGATTTAAATTATGATTAGGAAATTTTAATATAATTAGAAAATTCTAATTATAATTTAGAAATATTAATTTTCGATTTTGAAAACATAATTTGGAAATACTAGAATTTATTTTTAAAACTTAAGGGTTCAAACCCTAAACCGTAAGGTTCAAATCCTAAACCCTAAGGGTTATGGCAAAAGACATGTACGTCATTAAAATTAAAATCGAAATAACCAAAATGCCATTTGTGCATTTTTTTAGTATGTTGCTTGTATATATTGACAATTGAGTTGGCCACCAACTCCACCAACTCCACCAACTCCATGTGGCCTAAATCTCCAGCCCACCCAACCGAAATTATCAAGATCCAAGCAACATGTCAACATTTATATAGATTAAAGAGAGAGAAAATGCTACTTTATTTTTCATATGAGCCAAGACTTTCTCTCTCTAAGATTTCGAAAATAGAAAGAGAAGAGGAAAGATAAGTTAAGATAATATCACTACTTAGCTTTCCAATAATAGATCATGAAGTCAGAAATCAAAAATCAAAGCATGGATGAGGTATAAAGCCTAATTTTAGTACATCATGTGATTTTATGTTAGTTGTTGTTTAGATTGGTGCTAGAGGGTGTCATTTGATGATCTAGGTTGCTAAAACTTAGATCCATATCATTTTGAATCTCGAAATTAAAGTTTTTAGAACTGGTCTGTGAACCCTAAATTTTGGTCTGACAACCGAATGTCAGGGCTCATAGATCTCTTTGTGTTAGGTGTTAGTGGTGTTTGATGTTATAGAACTGGTCTTTGTAGTAAGGGCTTTAATCTAGGACATGAAGCAAGCCCATATGTGATGCCCCCAAAATAGGTATATATTACCTATTCTGAGTCGCCAAATACATGGTACAGAATACAAATACAATCTTTTATATACAATAAAGAGAGTCATGAGTTTTAATACAAACATCATCTTCTAGACAATATCCCTTTGTCAAAATAATTCTTCATTACATTTATTGTCACACTATTTAACAGAATAGTGAGGACTACTAATACTATCATCTGGTCCATCACTCCATTCCCCGACTCGTCCTAGCTATATTCTCATTTCCTGAAGAGAACAGTGAAAGAAAGGGTGAGCTCAACTAGCCCAGTAAGAAATATTATGACTAAGATAATGCAGAATAAATTATCATTAGCCTTCAATAGTGTTAAACTGATAAAATTTAACAAACATCAAGTTTAACTGCAACGGAACAAGCAATCCATTAGAAGAGTCAAGTAGAGAATAAAATCTACTATCTTCTATGATTTAAAAGGTTTTTCATGACTTTTATCGCTGGGAATCAGATTAATAAATAATCCACATCATCGAATCACCCCTGCACTACGGTCAAGGATATTCTTTAGTATCACGACCACAATTATCCATGCACTACGGGCCAAGAATATTTATGTATTCATTAATTGTCATGATCATGCCAACAACTGTCCATCAATGCACTACGGGCCAATGAGGACTTTTACCACATCATTTGTAATATTACGGTCATGATTACACCGAATAATCCCTAGCCATAATCATACCAAGTCCATCTATGCACAACAGGCCACAGATGACTTTCAAAAAAAATATAAACATGAAGATGATGACAATGATATAAGAATTCAATATAAACAAGTTCAAGAATTAATTTATCCAGGAACTAATAATGTCCAAATTGTCAACATGATACTGCTTTGTAGAGTAAAATTCAAGAATGCTCAGAAGAATATTTACATGAAAAGATACTGGATGAAGCAAATATCAAGGATATTCCACTAATTTCATGGAGTATAGAAGTCAAAACTTTAACCAACTAAGTATAATAAAGAATGGAATAACAAAAGAAATCACCATGCATGAGGTACTTCGCACAGATAGGTTTTCCAACAGAATACTAAATAACGGAACCAGGTCAGGCAAAATTCGCACCGACAGGATGTTTCAACAGAATAATAAAGAATGCAATAACAATAGAAATCACCATGCATGCGGTACTTCGCATAGACAGGTTATTCCAACAGAATACTAATAAGGACGGAATTAGGTCCGGTGTAAAATGCACAGACAGGATATTCCAACAGAATAATAATAAAGACGGAACCAGTCCAGAAGCGTAAAAGCGCATGAGCATACATGATATTCCAATGTAATAATAAAGAGCGGAATCAGTGTCGGCGTAGAAACGCATGATGCATGTGATATTCCAATGTAATAATAAAGACGAAATAATAGAAGAATGTCACCAAGTATAGGGTAGGCAGCATGATACAAAAGTTATTCCAATGTAATAATAAAGAATGGAATAACATAAGTTCTCTTCATGAATACAAAAGAATAACACCCTTACGAAAGTACAACAAATAATATTCCCTATCTTAAGAAGAAGAGTAATCGGATATATAAGTAATGAAGTAGCGAATACTTTCTTCTTCTCTCTAGAGTTTCAGTGAATTCGTAAGAAAATAATGAAGGAATGAACTTCTATTTATAGAAAAATGGACTGCATAGTAACTAACTCATGAACGGTCCAGATTAATTTACTTTAATCTGACGGTCCATATTTAAAGCAAAATCTTTTAAATAAAATATAATATATTCTATTTATAATCTAATAAAACGAATAACTTTAAAACAGATTTTACTATGCAAACACTATGCAGGTACTATACAAACACTATGCATAATAAAATATAATATATTCTAATTATTGTCTAATAAAACTGATAACTTTATAAAAGTATTCTATTTTATATAAAAAGATTTTACTATGCAAAACACTATGCAACATTATGCATAATAGAATATAATATATTCTATTTATAGAATAACTTTATAAAAGTATTCTGCTTTTATATAAAAAGATTTTCTCGTATTATTACATTAATAATACCAACAAAATCGAAAGTGACTTATCACGTAAGCATCAATAATTAATACCGTGTGCTACTATGCAACCATGCCAGACATCGATACTTTTTTAACTCCGGTGTTTTAACAGTTAACGGTAAAACTTCCGCCGTTATTTTCATAAAGTATTTTTATCATTTTCTCAATCCGACAATAATTCCGTTGTAGGGTTCACCAATGATTGTGCGTTGCATTTAATATTCTCGTTAAAACGAATATTCCCCACCAATCGAATATTATATAACAACTTTCATGTACTTTGCAAAATTTATAAATATTACCCACAACTATAACATTATATCAATTTCACTCCATAATATTCAAAAATAATATTTATAGAAAATTCATCTTTATTCAAAAGTTGGGTTTTACAATCTCCCCTTCTTATGAAATTTTGCCCTCGAAATTAGGGTATGCGACTGGTATATCGAAGAGGTAAGGATACCTTGATTTCATTTCAGATTCTAACTCCCAAGTCATTTCCTCAACATCGTGGTTTCTCTACAAAACTTTGACTTGAGGTATAACCTTGGAGCGTAGAATATGTTCCTTCTTATCCAAGATTTGAACAGGAGCCTCTTCATACGTCAAATCTTCTGCTATTTCGTCTGGTTCTAACTCAATAATGTGGTTCGGGTCTTCCACATATTTACGTAACATGGATATGTGAAAAATGTTATGAACACGAGACATACTTGGCGGTAAAGTGAGTCTATAGGCCACAGTTCCTACTCGATCAAGGATTAAAAATGGGCCGATGAATTGAGGATTGAGCTTTCCTCTCTTTCCAAATCTCGTAACTCCTTTCCATGGAGCAACACGTAACAACACATGATCTCCTATATCGAATTCCACGTCCTTTCGATGAAGATCAGCATAACTCTTTTGTCGATTTTGTGAAGCTTTTATACGTTGTCGGATCGTTTGAA
This sequence comes from Panax ginseng, assembly GCA_020205605.1. Lineage (NCBI taxonomy): Eukaryota > Viridiplantae > Streptophyta > Magnoliopsida > Apiales > Araliaceae > Panax > Panax ginseng. Next base: position 57,115,248 of record CM035142.1, read on the forward strand.
TCTTTTCCGTAGTCATACATACCAACTCCGATCCCAACAACGTTGCTTCACCCACCTCATCCCACCATACTGGAGAACGACACTTTCTTCCATACAACGCCTCGAATGGAGCCATGCCAATGCTTTCTTGATAACTGTTGTTGTAGGAAAACTCCACCAATGGTAAGAACTTGTCCCAACTTCCCTTGAAGTCAAGGACACAGAGTCTTAATAGATCTTCGAGAGTTTGAATTGTCCTCTCCGACTGCCCGTCCGCCTGAGGATGATATGCCGAGCTAAATTATAAATTCGTGCCCATAGCTTTTTGCAAACTAACCCAAAATCTTGAAGTGAATCTTGGGTCTCGATCAGAAACTATGGATACTGACATACCATGCAGTCTTACAATCTCGTTTATGTACATACGAGCAGGACGTTCAAGTTTATAAGTTTCTCGTATTGGTAAGAAATGAGCAGATTTGGTCAATCTATCAACAATGACCCAAATTGCATCAATGCCTTGAGAAACCTTGGGAAGACCAGTAATGAAATCCATGGTAATGTGCTCCCACTTCCATTCTGGAATTTCAAGTGGTTGCAATGGACCTTTTGGTACTTGATGCTCCTCTTTGACTCGTTGACAAGTTAGACACCTTGAGATAAACAACGCTATCTCTCTCTTCATATTGCTCCACCAAAATGTATGACGAATATCACGATACATTTTGGTACTCCCAGGATGGATTGGAAACGGTGTTTTGTGCGCCTCCATCATGATTTTATACTTTAACTCAGGATCGTTAGGAACACAAAGTCTGGAGTTGACTCGAAGTATTCCTTCATCATCGATTCTTGCTTTCGGTATCGCACCTTCTTGCACTTTCTTCCTCATACGCATCAGTTTCGGATCTGTAACTTGAGCAGCTTTAATTTTATCAATTAAAGTTGGTTCTACTCGTATATTTGCCATCATTACGTGGGTCCCTAGAGTCTTTATCTCTATCCCCATCCTTTACAAGTCATACAAAATGGGCATTTGCGTTAACAATATTGCACTTGTACCCGCATATGATCTTCTACTCAATGCATCGCACTACCACGTTAAGCTTTTTCGAGATGGATGGTATGATCATAATCTTTCAACAGCTTCAAGCCAACGTCGTTGTCGCATGTTGACTTCCTTTTGAGTGAAGAAATATTTGAGGCTTTTATGATCCGTAAAGATCTCCACTTTCTCCCCATACAAGTAATGCCTCCAAATCTTTAGTGCGAAGACAACAGCTGCCAACGATAGATCATGAGTAGGATAATTCCTCTCATATTCTTTGAGTTGTCATGAGAGAGGCATAGGCTATGACTTTCCCATGTTGCATGAGAACACATCCTAACCCTTTTGTTCAAGCATCATCTGTAGATGACAAATCCTCAAAACAGATGGTATTGTCGTAGCAGGTCTTTGAAATGAGTCTCCTCTTGAGTTCTTGAAAACCCTTCTCACATTCCTCGCTCCAACCGAACTTTGTATCTTTTCGAGTCAGCTGAGTTAGTGGAGTAGCAATTCGAGAAAACCCTTCTACGAATCTCCGATAATAACCAGCTAAGCCGAGAAAGCTACGTACTTCGGTCACTGATTTAGGTTGCTCCCATCTTTGAATAGCTTCAATCTTTGCTGGGTCAATAGATATTCTATGACTTGATACCACGTGCCCAAGGAATGCTACTTCCTCAAGCCAGAACTCGCATTTCTTCAACTTGGCATAAAGCTTGTATTCACGAAGCTTTTGGAGTATCAGCCTCAAGTGTTGCTCATGATCTTCACGGCTTTTGGAATAAATAAGGATGTCATCAATAAAGACGACCACAAAGTGATCCAAATATTCCTTGAATACTCGGTTCATCATATCCATGAAGGCAGCAGGAGCATTAGTCAATTCAAATGACATGACTAGGAATTCATAATTCCCGTACCGAGTTCTGAAAGACGTCTTTTGAATGTCATCGGTTCTAATCTTCAATTGGTGATATCCGGAACGAAGATCAATCTTTAAAAAGAATTTGGCTCCTTGCAACTAGTCAAACAGGTCATCAATACGTGGCAATGGGTACCTATTTTTGATGGTGACATGATTCAACTCCCGATAATCAATACAAAGTCGCATACTCCCATCTTTCTTTTTCACGAATAGAACAGGAGCACCTCAAGGAGAAGTACTAGGAAGAATAAAGCCAATGTCTAACAATTCCTGCAGTTGAGTCTTTAACTCCTGAAGTTCAATAGGAGCCATTCGATATGGGGCTTTGGAAATGGGTTTTATACCGGGTTCAAGGTCGATACAAAATTCAATTTCATGCCCTGGGGGTAGGCCAGGAAGTTCTTCAGGGAATGCGTCAGGAAATTCATTAACAATAGAAATATCATTCAAAACTGACGTATTTTTGTTTAGATCTATGACGTGGGCTAAGAAAGCTTGACATCCGTTTTTCAATAAACGAATAACTTTATAGCTTGAGATGACCGTGATTGATTTTAATGGTTTGGTCGCTTGAATTCGCATAATAGGTTGATTAGGAATATGAAAGCTAACAACTTTATGAAAACAATCAATTTTAGCATGATGAATAGTTAACCTATCAATCCCTAGAATCACATCAAATGCAAGTATTTTCAATGAAATAAGATCAACAGGTAATGTGAGGGTACCGATTTGAACCAAACAAGACTTATAAATAGTGGATGTAATGAAGGTTTCTCCCAATGGAGTTAAAACAGATAAGTCAAAGTCTAATTTCTCCGAAGTTCAATTTAAACGTTGAGCGCAAATAGGAGAAATAAAAGAATGGGTAGAACCGGTATCAAATAAGGTATAGACTTCGCTAGAGTTTATGATAAGCTTACCCGTGATGACCTCATTCGGGTTCCTTGCTTTCTAGGAGGTCACGACAAATGCTCTCCCTTGCACCACCGGCTTTGACTTTTCTGGGACGGCCTTTGGTGCCTCCATCCTAGCTGAACTTGTCTTCGGTGAACGATAAAATCAGGCTAGGTGACCTTCTCTTCCATAATTATAACACGTTTTGGATGGCATAGCGCAGTTTGGACTGATATGTCCCTCCCCTCCGCATTTGAAGCATATGATAGGTGGTCGTTCTCCTTCCTTAACCACGGTTGCTGGTGCTGACGTCTTTTCATCATTGTTGAATCTCCTTTTCTTGAAATGTCCATTTTTACTGTCTTGGCCATGATTACCATCAAGTGGTTACCATTTTCGCATGTTGATTCCCTCCACGCTTGTTGTCACCGCTTCGACATCGATACCATCGGGTATTTTCATGTTGCTTACCGCTTTCTCTTGGTTGCATTGACTCGTTACTACGCTCCAATAACTGCGCCCTATTTATAACATCTGAGTACAAACACAGTTTAAGAGAAATAAGATATTGACGTATCTCCGGTTTCAAACCTCTTTAAAACATTCGCGTCATTCGCTCCTCATTATCGACCAAATGGGATGCAAGGGGGTAACTCCGCAAATTTAGCCTCAGTATGGCGACACGGTCATATTGTTTTGTTCCAACTTGATAAACTCCACCTCTTTCATGTGACGAATACTCTCGGGAAAGTACTTGTCGTTGAATAGCTCTTGGAACTTCTCCCAAGACATCTTGAGTACATCAGGCTGGGTACATTTTATAGATTCCCACCAAGAATCCGCTCTTCACGCAACATGAAGGTAGCGAAGGAACCTTTTGCTCTCTGAGCATCCCAAGACATCAAATATCTTGGTGATCTCCGCTTTATCCATGCTTCCGCTTTAAGTGGTTTTGGCTCTCCAATAAACTCCAGGTGGTCCTAGCTCCTTGAACTTTTAGCGGTGGCCCGTCCAAGAAAGTTTCTAGTGTTTCCACCTATATTTTGGACAGGAGAGCGCTCTTTACCGATGTTGCATGAATTTCATAAAGCCTCTGAACAATCCATCATTCATCATTTGGTCAGTGTTGTTGTTTGCATGAGGATTGTCGCCTTCTTGATGCACATTCTCCTGATTATTGATATGTGGAGATTCAACGATCTCTTGTGCTCCATTGCTATTCTCAACATTCTCGGATGTCATTTTCAGATACTGCCACAAAATAAGGGTTAGTTGACATATAACATATTATCACTAAACTCTGACCATCCAATTTAAATACAAAATAAATTTAAGTAGGTCATACTAGTGAAGGAATTCCCCGTCTCTCCCCTCCTAGTTCTAGTCTCACATCTTAGCCAGGGATCATATCCCTAAGCTTTGATACCAACTATGACGCCCCCAAAATAGGTATACATCACGTATTCTGAGTCGCCAAATACATGGTACATAATACAAATACAATCTTTAATATACAATAAGAGAGCTGTGAGTTTTAATACAAATATTGTCTTCTAGACAATATCCACTCTCAAAATAATTCCTCATTACATTTATTGTCACACTATTTAACAGAATAGTGAGGACTACTAATACTATCATCTGGTCGATCACTCCGTTCCCCGACTCGTCCCAAATATATTCTCATTTCTCAAGAGAACAAAGGAAAGAAAGGGTGAGCTCAACTAGCCCAAGAAGAAATATTATGACTAAGATAATGCGTAATAAATTATCATTAGCCTTCAACAAATGTTAAACCGATAAAATATAACAAACATCAAGTTTAATCAAGAAGGAACAAGCAATCCATTAGAAGAGTCAAGTAGAGAATAAAATCTACTATCTTCTATGATTTAAAAGGTTTTTCATGACTTTTATCATTTGGGACTCAGATTAATAAATAATCCACATCATCGAATCACCCCGCACTACTTCTGGCCAAGGATATTTTTAGTATCCGACCACAATTATCCATGCACTACGGGCCAAGAATATTTGTGTATTCATTAATGGTCATGATCATGCCAACAATCGTCCATCAATGCACTATGGGCCAATGAGGACTTTTACCACATCATTTGTAATATTACTACCATAATTACAATCAATAATCCTCGGCCATAATCATACCAAGTCCATCTATGCACTACAGCCACGATGACTTTAAAAAAATATAAACATGAGGATGATGACAATGATATAAGAATTCAATAAAACAAGTTCAAGAATTAATTTATCCAGGAACTAATAATGTCCAAATTATCAACATGATACTGCTTCGTAGAGTAAAATTCAAGAATGCTCAGAAGAATATTTACATGAAAAGTTACTGGATGAAGCAAATATCAAGGATATTCCACTAATTTCATGGAGTATAGAAGTCAAAACTTTAACCAACTAAGTATAATAAAGAATGGAATAACAAAAGAAATCACCATGCATGCGGACTTCAGATGCATGTGTTTTCCAATGTAATACTAAATAACGGAACCGTGTCGTAAAATCAAGACCGGCGCAGGATGTTCCAAATGTAATAATAAAGAATGGAATAACAATGTAAATCACCATGCATGGGGTACTTCAGATAGCAGAAAGTTATTCCAATGTAATACTAATAAGGACGGAATCGGTCCTGCGTTAAATGCATGCAGATGTGATATTCCAATGTAATAATAATAAAGAAGAACCAGTCCAACGTAAAACGCATGCATGTGATAATCCAATGTAATAATAAAGGCGGAATCAGTCCGCCAGAAAACGCATGCATGTGATATTCCAATAATAATAATAGAAGAATGTCACCATGTATAGGGTAGCTCACAGATACAAAAGTTATTCCAATGTAATAATAAAGAATAGAATAACATAAGTTCTCTTCATGAATACAAAAGAATAACACCCTTACTTAGTACAACAAATAATATTCCCTACCTTAAGAAGAAGAATCGGATATATAAGTAGTGAAGTAGCGTAATACTTTCTTCTCTCTCTCTATAGTTTATCTCTCTAGAGTTTCAGTGAATTCGTAAGAAAATAATGAAGGAATGAGCTTCTATTTATAGAAAAATGGACTGCGTAGTAATTAACTCATAAACGGTCCAGATTAATTTACTTTAATCTGACGGTCCATATTTAAAGCAAAATCTTTTAAATAAAATATAATATATTCTATTTATAATCTAATAAAATGAATAACTTTAAAAAAGATTTTACTATGCAAACACTATGCATGCACTATGCAAACACTATGCATAATAAAATATAATATATCCTAATTATTGTCTAATAAAACAGGTAACTTTATAAAAGTATTTGGTTTTATATAAAAAGATTTTACTATGCAAAATACTATGCAACACTATGCATAATATTAAAACTGATGGAGAGATTACTCAAATGATTGAAGGATCTCAACCCATTGCTTTGATTTATAGGATTTATTATAAGACAATGAAGTCAAACTTGAATGTTCATTAAACTTAAAGGTATCCTTAACCAAGGACACGTTAGTCATCCTTGTTACACTCAGAATGATACCGAAGATGAAGGTTCTTCTTCTCCGGCATCCTCAGTGTATCCCACACAGTCTGATTTAAATGCCCCGATTCACAATCAATTAAGAGTCATTAAAAAGAATTTTGTTTTAGATTGGGATAACTTAACAAAAGATTTTAATTCAAAATCTAACAAAGAAAAAAGACACCTATTCAGATCTAATCATAGTGAAAAGGAAAGAGACAAAATAATAAATAGATGGAAAAGATTTATTAAAAATGAAGAAATTAATATTACCTTTTACGATTGGTATGAACAATATCAAAGTAAATGTAATGTTATAAGTAAAACTCAATGGATTAAAGAAGATAGATCTAAAGTATTGTCTAGTCAGCCTCCTTTAGAGACAGTTCTAATTCCAGTTAAAAACACCTCAGTTATTGCTAGTCCCTTCAAGATTCCTGATGGAACTAATGATGATAAAAAAATAATTGAACAATTAAACTTTAGTAATCAATATCTAGCAACAGTAGGAAAACAGTTAGATAGAATCGAAGAAAAATTTGAAGAAGGTATTATTAAAAAACATGATTCAAAAATTGAACAACCTTTAATTAAATTACCAGAGAACAGATATAATTTAGGTTTACCTAATGAAGAGAGTGAACTAGTTCAGTCTATTGAAAAGTTATTTAAAAACTTAAAACAGAACTCGGTCCAAATGGAACTATTGCTGTTATCGATCATGCAGAATCAAATGATGATAACGAAAGTTCTTCTGATCACTCTAATCACTCATATATTTCAAACCTTAATGAACAGCTAAATAAATTAACTGTTAATAACACAAGTATTACAAGAAAATTGGTATTCTAGACCTACTCCTCCGGATCTACAGTTCGAAGAAAGAAATCTAGATAAACAGTTCTCTATGTCATCTAATAAAATATATGAATGGAATATAGATGGATTTAGTGAACAGGAAATCCTTAATAAACTAAATCACATGTCTATGGTAGCCAACAACTATATCACTAAATTCAACATTTTATCTCAACCAGATATTGTTGAATTAATAGCTAGTGGTTTTACTGGTATTCTTAGGTCTTGGTGGGAAAAACATCTCACAGAAGACATTAGAATATCCATAGTTCATGCTATCCAAAGAGATAATGAAGGCAATCCCATCTTTGATAGGCTAAGGGTATCATTAGATCAATAGGTATGCGTTTATACATGGCAAGAACGGTTTGAGTTTAACAAGAATGATCAAAGAAAGAATTTTTGTTTAAACAGTTAACAAAGAACTCTTATGTTTAGATCAATTTAACTGATAGATCAGGACCAATCGAGTGATCCTTTGTTTCAGATTTCAGTCTGATTTGTTTTTAAACAAAAAATCTTTACAAAAATTAAAGAAATTTTGAAGATCTGACCAATTTTTCGGTGAAAACCTTTTTCCTCCTTTTTGTAAACAAATTTTTGGGGCTGAAAGGGTTATTTCCTGGATAAAAATTTTGAGGTGGAAATGTATGGGGATGGTGACTCATCTGAGAAGATGATCAACAGCACCTTCCGGCATCCACAGGAGACGGACCAGTCAACCAAGAAGACGCCAGAGGAGTCTTCAGTCACCGACAGGTGATGGCCCCAGCCATCATCTCACTTTTACTTTTACCTAAAGCAAAAGTCTTTTACTTTAGTAAAAGTAAAAGTAAAAGTAAAAGAATATAACTTTTGCTTTTACTTAAGTTAAATGTTTTTAACTTAGTTAAATGTTTTTAACATTTACCAATGTAAAAGTAAATGTAAAATGTTTCTTTCGTTTTACTTTTACTTAAGTAAATTACTTTTACTTCAATTAATGTAATAGTGATTCATGCGTGAATCAAATAGTAATTTACTTTCAGTTTTCAATTTAAACAACTCGAAGTGTTTAGATTTGTTTAGGCTTAATTCAGTATAGCCTCAGAGCTTCTCTCTCTAGAAAGCTCTTCCGAGGTCCTCTCCCTTCTCTCTTAGTTAGCCGGAGACGAAGCTTTCAGCTTCGATCTTCTTAGTTAGAAGATGAAGACGAAGTCCTTCGTACTTTGATCTTCCTCTCAAACATTTAGTCTTAGGATCTAATGTAATCCCTTCCCTAAATGTTTATAAATAAAAGAAAGAGATTACTTTCCCGATGCTTGATACTCTAGGTATGTTCCAGTTGTGTAAAACTTGATTAATGTTTTCATAACTATGTTCTTCTTGGTTAACTATGTCCGGGACAGGAGGCAAAGCTGACCTGTTACTAACTGAAGAGCTGGATTTGAATAATCTACTCATCTTGACTGTTTCAAAATAAAATCTTACTCAAGGTTCATTCATGAATACCCTGTTTACCCTAAGTAGACTCATATATATATATATATATATATATATTTATATTTATGATCATGGAATATAGATGGATTTAGTGAATAGGAAATCCTTAATAAACTAAATCACATGTCTATGGTAGCCAACAGCTATATCACTAAATTCAACACTTTATCTCAACCAGATATTGTTGAATTAATAGATAGTGGTTTTATTGGTACTGAAGGAGCTGAAGAACTGGAAATGTCTTCAATTATAACTGGGGTTCATGTATGTTCAAAACTAATTTTAATAGTTCCATCAAAAAACTGTTTGATGTTTTCAATATTTAATAAATTGTTAACTATGGGCTATTGTGGTAATTCGTTTGGTAAAGTCCATTGGTTAGGTATATATATATATATATATATATATATATATATATATATATATATATATATATATATATATATATATTTACAGCTTTTATATATATACATGCTTACTGCTTTATTATCAATTGTGGCATCATGTGAGCCTAGGAATCATGTGATCACAGATTCAGTTTACTGGATCTAGATTCGGTTCCCGTGATGGACATTTCCAGCTGTAAGTAGCTTGTAAATTTATTCACGGTGTTTGGATTTCCTCAGATGGTTTTCATACCCATGAGGAGTTCGGCACTATTTTGTACATTATTTTCTCGAAGATGCTTCGCATCTTGAAAATTAAAAACAATCAAGCCGAACACTTAATAAAAAAAATGGGAGTGTAAAAGGTCTCAATTACTATTGAGAACAAGGGTTTGAAAAACCTCTTTTATAAAATATCACTGCCATATCTTGTTTAAAACTAAATTTTTACACAAATTCAAACCTTGTGTATATAGGTGCAAACGAGGCCTCGCACTTCTTCCAAATAACAGTACATTGACCCACACACACACACACACATTCATATAACAGTTTCTTGAAAAGTGGCGGTCACCGTGGTAACACGGATGTCGGGGGGTGCCTAACACCTTCCCTCCGCATAATCAAGTCCCCTGACCTTAAATGAATCTCGGTTTTACCGACCCGTTTAGCAGTGTCACATCACTGGGTCAATGTACAAACCTTTTCTCGGTTGTGTTGGTACAGCCATATAAAAAACCAACTGGCGACTCTTAATAGTCCATCGTCGACATGATACATGTCTAACCTTTTTCACTTGTTTTTTCAAACAAATCTCACCTAACATGAGAACACCAAAGAACAAATAACGAAAAGGGACAAATAAAAAATCCTGACGTCAACAGTCAGGAAACAAGCCAATGAGTCTTTCAGAGAGTATGATCAAAGATGGAGACGTCTTGATGCTCAAGTTATTCCCTCTATGACTGAGTCTGGGATGGTAATGACCTTTATAGACATTCAAGAGGCTCCCTACTATGAGAGAGTTTTAGCGAGATTGGCAAACCATTCTCCAAAATGATCAAACATGGAGAAATGGCTAATATGGGATTGAAGTCAGGAAAGATTCAAGACATTGTCGCTCTCAAATCTGTAGTTGAGCACATCCAGTCTAGAAGTTATGAAAACAACCCCCAGAGGGTCTATAAGAAGAAAGAGGAGGATGTTTCCTTGATACTACAAGGGAAAAAAGGCAGTCAAAGCCTACCTATTCAGAAGAAAAACTACTCCCATTTTCCAGCTCAATCTTCAAACCCTCTAGTTCTAATGATGACATACCTCCCGAAGGGACTGGTCATTGTAAGTCGTTGCACATACCTCCCGAAGGGACTGGTCATTGCAAGCCGTTGCACATAGCGGTTATGTCCTCTGGATATGTGGTCGCAGGAGTATTGATAGATTGACGGTCCTCCTTGAATGTCTGCCCTTATGCCACCTTGGAGAAGATGAGTATCAATCTCAACAGAATCCGAAGTAACCATACGGTTATCAAAGCTTTCGATGGATCCCGACGAAATGCTGTCGTAGAGATTGAACTACCTGTGGAGATTGGTCCATACACATTCTGCGTATCCTTTCATGTGCTCAAAATAGCTACAGGATACAACCTGCTCTTGGGAAGACCGTGGATTCATATGGTTGGAGCCATCCCATCCACCCTTCATCAGCAACTTAAATACATCATTAACAACAGCCTAGTCACGGTTAATGTTGAGCCAGGATGTCCTGAACAAGGTGACATCCCACTCATTAGTTTTAATTCAGAAGTTGAGCATGTCTGCTTCTATGCCCTGGAGGTGAGAAACACTCACTACCATCCCATTGGGGCGCCACCTCTTATACCCAGAATTTCTGCTGATGTAATGTCGGCAAGTCAAGAAATAATATCTTTGGGTTATCAACCTGGACAAGGGTTGGGAAAAGACCATCAGAGCATTAAGCGCCCAATTCAAGTTCCCAATCAAACTGGGACAACCGGACTAGGCTATTCTACTAGCTCCACTCACAGGAATTCTCACAAACACAAACAAGTTCCTTCATCTTTAGCCATAAGGTGATTGCCACGACTAACAAAAGCTGAATCTATACAGACTTCAGTAAAGGTTCCTGCACATGTGATGACTATGTTATTTACTAAGTCGATACCAGTCAAAGGAAAAGAAGTCTAAATACTGGATCTGAAGGTGGAGGAAAAGGACCAGAGGCGTAAGCAGGACATTGCAAGGCGCTTATCAAACATACGTATCATAGTCCGCATGGACAGTACAAACAGAGTCACCCCAAATGATGATTGTCTAGATATCATGGTCATCATTCGGGAGAAGGAGGATGACAACAGCCCCTTCATCACAACCGTCCACCAGGACTTCACCCTTGGCAATTGGAGCAACACTCCTTGCATTTGCCGACGAGGGTAAAAAGGGAAGAAACTCCCTCTGCCCTGTAGATAACAATAAATGCTTACTTTTTCTGTACAGTATTAGCAGTTGTTTTGTCATTACATGCTAAAATTTTATATGATTGAACAATTTCATATATTAAGTGAAAGCATTTTTGTTTCAGGACTCTAAAGTTAGATGTGCCTATACTTGTTGATGAGGTGCCTTTTTTCCACAAGGACTGTAACTTTGATGTAAAGTTGGACTCAGACTTGATGGAAATACAAGAGGACTATATGAGATACCTCAGAAGATCAAAGAATGGGTCGAGGACAAACCCAAGCCAAATCTTGATCAAACCACCTCTTTTAACCTCGGAACCTTAGAAAACCCCAAACAAATCCAGATTGGTACAGACCTCACTCCAAACCAAAGGAATGACATGGTTACTCTATTGACCCAATTCTAAGATGTGTTTGCATGGTCTCATGAAGACATGGTTGGTTTGTCCACTGACATTGTTATTCATCGCTTCCCCATCAAAGAGGGATTCAATCCAGTCAGGCAGAAGCTCAGGCAATTAAAACCTGAGTGGAGTTTAAAAGTTAAAGAAGAAATTGTGAAACAATTTCAAGCAGGCATCATCATGGTGTCAACATAGCCTGAATGGTTATCCAACATAGTCCCCGTGCCCAAACCGGGAGGGATGGTGCGAGTTTACGTGGACTACAGGGATTTGAATAAAGCTTGCCTCAAAGATAGCTTTTTCGTGCCATTTATCCATATACTCAGTGATAATACAGCTCAATACGACATCTACTTCTTTGCTGATTGCTTTGCGGGGTACCATTAAATCATGGTTGCTGAAGAGGATCATGAGAAAACTGCATTCATCACTCCTTGGGGAACCTTTTTCTATAGACGGTTTTCATTCGGCCTCAACAATGCCAGAGCTATCTACCAGCAAGCCATGATGGCTCTTTTCCATGATTTAATGCATAAAGAGATAGAGATCTGTGTGGATGACATCATTGTCAAGTCCCGAAGGGAGGAAGACCACCTAGACCATCTCAGAAAGTTCTTCAACAGGTTGCGTAAGTATAACTTAAAGTTGATTCCAGCCAAATGTGCCTTTGGCGTCAAATTAGGCAAGTTACTAGGTTTCCTAGTCAGCCACAAGGGGATTGAGCTGGATCCCACCAAAATCTAAGCCATCACAGAAATGCCCATTCCTCAGACAGAGAAGGAAATATGGGGATTTTTGGGAAGAATCAACTTCATTAGCAGGTTCATCTCCTAACTCACAACAACCTGTGAGCCTATCTTCAAGTTGTTAAGGAAGAACTCCTCCATGGAATGGAACAACGAGTGCCAGAAAGCCTTCCTTACAATCAAAGCACAGCTAGTCAAAGCTTATGTTCTGGTACCACACAGGGATGATGTTCCCCTGTTCATGTATCTGTCTATCAATGACAATGTCATGGGCTGCATGCTGGGACAAAAAGATGATAGATGCCAAGAGCGAACTATCAACTACCTCAACAAAAGATTCAGCAGCAGTGAACACAAGTACACTCTGATTGAGAAAACTTGTTTTGCTTTAGCATGGGCTTCCATGAGGTTACAGCATTACATCCATGGTAACATAACCCCATCTCATATCCCGTGTGGATCCTCTCAAGTACGTGTTCAGTAAACCCATGTTAAATTGTCGACTGTCTAGATGGCAGTTGATCCTACAATAATTTGACATCGTCTACGTGACGCAAAAGTCTATCAAAGGTCAAGGAATTATGGATCAACTGGCCGCCGCATCTTTAGGGTATTTCAAACCCTTGGAAACATACGTCCCCGATAAAGGGGTAATGACAGTTCAGCAACACCATCAGTACGATGCAAACCAATCATGGAAGATGTATTTTGATAATGCTTAAACATGGAAGGTTATGGGGCTGGAGTAGTTCTAGTATCCATTACGGGGGAGCAGTATCCAGTCGCCGTCAAATTGTAGTTTGCCAACATCAACAACACAACTGAGAATGAAGGATGTATCATGGGGATAAAACTTGTTCAATCAATGGGCATCAGACGGTTAACTGTCTTTGGGGATTTCGAATTAGTAATCAGACAAACCATAGGAATCTATCACACCAAAGAGCTACATTTGTTGCCTTACCATCGGCAGGTTCTACAGATGGCCTTGGAGTTTGAAGAAATATCCTTCCTCCACATTCCTTGAAATAGGAATGACTTTGCGGATGTGCTAGAAACCTTAGCCTTTTTGATCAACATACTTGACAAGAAAAACATGCCAACCATCACATTTTCCCAACAAAAGGCACCAGCCTATGGGAAATACATTGGAGAAGTATCGGATGAGCTACCTCCCATCTAACACCCTTAGTATCAGCATATCAAGGAGTACTTTCAAGATGGATCTACACCCGCTGAGGTGAGCCCGACTGAAAGAAGGCGAATCCATCGACTGGCTATGAAATTCTACCTGAGCGGAGACACACTCTACAAAAGAGAGGCAGGACTAGGTCTCCTCAGATGTCTTGACAAGGACCAAGCTCAGAGGCTCATGGATGAAATCTATGGTGGAGTATGTGGCCCACATATGAGCGCCCCCTACTTGTAAAGAAGATCCTAAGAACAGGGTATTACTGGCTCTCTCTCAAGGCTGACTGTGATGATCACGTCAAGAGATGTTACCAATGCCAAATTCATGGGAATGCTATCCACGCCCCTCCAAGGGAGCTCCACAATATGAGTTCACCATGGCCCTTCTCAATGTGAGGAATGGACGTGATCGGGCCCATCAAGCCCAAAGCTAGTAATGGGCATCGGTTTATCTTCACCATAATCAACTACTTCACCAAATGGGTAGAAGCAGCCTCCTTCCCAAGGGTTACAAAAGAAGGTATCTTTATTTTCATCAGAAACAATGTCATTTGTCGATATGGACAACCAGAGGTAATTGTATCAGACAATACTAAGAACCCCAACAACAAAATAATGGAGGCGTTATGCAGTAAATTCCACATCAAACATCTCAACTCCGTCATCTACCGTCCAAAGATGAATGGTGTTGTTGAAGCGGCTAACAAAAATATCAAGAAGATCATGCAAAAGATGTTCACCAATCACAAAGGATGGCCTGACATATTGTCTCTGACTTTGTTAGCCTACAGAACATCAATGCGCACTTCCATTGGAGCAACCTCGTATTCATTAACCTATGGGATGGAAATAGTGCTCCCCATAGAGGTGGAAATGGAATCCCTCAGAGTGTTTATAGACGCTCAGCAGGATGAAGACCAACGGTTACAAGATAAGTATCACCAATAGTCTCTAATAGACGAAAGGTGAACCGCTGCTATCTTCCACAGTCAATTATATCAACAAAAGATCGCCAGATCCTACAATTGAAAAGTTTAGCTATGGCAGTTTAAACAACATGACTTGGTTTTGAAGAAGATCATTGACAACCAAGATCAGTCCAGAGGAAAATTTGCCCCAAACTAGGAAAGTCCATTTATTATCAAGGAGGTATTGACAGGAGGCACTCTCAGATTACAGGAGATGGATGACGATGAATTTCTGCAACTCATTAACTCAGACACTGTGAAACGGTACTATGTCTGAAGTTACCATCAAGCAAACATCCTAGTTATGGATCACCAGATCCCCAGTCAATTCAGGTTTTTTACACCTTCACTACATACAACTTTGCTCACATCCATTTGCCCCATCGGGGACAATCATACTTTACAACCAACAAATTTTATTTTTGGATCACGGATCCTTCACTCCCTACAGGTTTTTAAAACCTTTCACACCTTCAGTTTGTCCCACTCGAGATAAACATTCACACCTTCAAGTTATCCCACCAGGGATTAAACCCTTCACACCTTCAGTTTATCCCACCAGGGATTAAACTTTTACACACATTCAGTTTATCATGTACATGGGATTAAACATTTTTGCTGCAAATTGTCCTGTATATGGGGAGAACTACGCCGACCTGGTCTCCTCAATACACGAGAGTACGTGATAAGTAGGTTTTATACCTACTTATCTGATATCTGTTACTTGAATTAGTTACTTAATCTCATGTTCTTAGTTACTTTTTATGAATTTTGTGTTTATTTTGTAGATTGTATGCTTGGGAGCTGAAATCGCAAAGAATTAGTATGAAATCGCAAAGAAAAGCAATCCGGACATCGTTTGGGCTTTTATGTTCATTTCATTTTCTTGTCATGGAACTTGGATTACATTGTAGAGCTTCTTCTTAGCTTTTCGAAACATCTTGAATCATTCCAATCGGAGTTCGGATGCAAGAGTTATGATCTTTGTACGAACGGACGTTGAACTTTACTGTTTTGGGTGGCCATTTGCATAGCAGTCACTTCCAGTCCAATTTCGACCTTCATCCGTCCGTTATTTCTCAATTCTTAAAGAACAAAAATTGTAGAGCTCGTCGATATCTTTGATTTGATAGGTGGTTGGCCTCGTAACTCCTGTCAGATCAAACGTTATGGCCATTTTTCCAAAGGACGTCAGAGAAGAAAAAGGACCCCCGCCGGGGCGGACTTTCTCTTCACAAAACCCCCGCCGGGGTGGGGGTACGCGCAGAAAACTTATTTTTTGTCCAAATTTGAGTCCAAGAAGGATTGGTTCAATCCGATTGACTCAAGGACTTCCAAGAGGACTTATAGATATATAAAGAGACTTATAAAAGGAGGAGAATCACAAGAATTAGAGGAGGGAGAGAGGATTCCATTAGATTAGGTTAGAGTAGAATAGGAGAAAACCCTAGTTCTTGTTAGATTTGGAGGTTAAAGCAACTTGGAGACCATTGAAGATTCAAAGTAGGAGCAATGAGGGAGCTTCAAATCTGCAGACAACGAATTCTATCTTCTTCTATCTTTGTCTTTTATTGTTTATTCAAGTGTGGATTCTTAGTTTTAATTCAATGAACTAATTCTTTTTTGAGATTACAATGGATCTTATTGTGTAATTTATTTTAATATGTTTCGCTATCAATTATTATGTTCTATTATGAGGATTGTCTACTGTGATTTGGACTTAATTGCTTAATTGCCTAGCTAACAATTACCATGATAATCTATATAGATTTTGATCTGATCATGATAGCATATGTTTGTGATTTCGGCATAGATGGAATTCATGATTCGTGTTTAGGATAGAGATATGCCTTTACGCCATATGTAATCTTATAGAGAACTTGTGCTTTAAATCCTTTTTAATTATAATTCACATAGAGATATAGTGGATTAATTAATTAAGGTGTCTTGCTTAATTCTATCATCTGTGAATTTAAGTGAGTATGGGTATTATTCATCGAGAGGTGGTTTTATCTGCTTTAGTGTTCTTGATTAATAATTCAGGATAGAAAATAATTAATGAGAAGTGTGTTAACTTAAATGAAGCAATAAGTGAAGTTGTGATCTTAAATCTCTGTAATCTAATTTTTAATTAGTGGTAATTAGAATTAGTGTAATTAAATAATTTAATTTATATAATTTGAAATTCATTCGTTTAAATAAGATTGAGTTGGTTACGAGTTAGTACTTGGAGATTTTTTATTAAATAATTCCTCGTGGGAACGATACTCTACTTTCACTTTATTACTTGTTGACCATGTATACTTGCGTGTTGTGTTTTTAGCGCCGTTGCCGGGGAATTGGTTAATATATTTTTGCCAATATTAACTTCAATCAAATTAGTCTTAATTTAAACATTTTTTTCTTTTTTATTTAATTCTCTTCCTATTTTTCTTTCTTTTCAGGTACCATGGCGGAATTTAATTATCAATGGTTGTATACGAGAATGACTCAGCCAAGGGGAGCGGGGATTGATGGTCTCAATGCATTTTTTCGCATTATCGCACATGCAACTTGAGACACTTTCGAGGAGGTTGGACGTTGTTGCAGCCCAACGTAATCGAAGGATAGCAATTAATTGCAATTATTGTGCTGGTAATCATCCGAGTCATCAATGCACCGTTAGTTTTGGGTCGGGACAACACGGTGGTGAATACCTCAACGATTATACATATGCTAATTATCATCAAGTTTGGGGGTATCACCTGGATTCGTCATGGAGCTATACTTATGAAGACCACTAATACGCTCCAAATCCAACATACACACCGAAATTTTCATGTTCACCTCCATTGCCACAAGAAGAAAAGCCAAATTCGAGGGATGTAAAATTGAAGGGCATAGCAAACCTAGAGGATATGAGGATTAGCCAAGAGCTGTCAACCCAAAATTTTAATAATCGGATGGAACAACTCGTCACTACCTCAACCAATGGTCCTCAATACATGGCTTCCGAGACTCAGACAGATAATTCAAGGTTGGAGGAATTGTTGTCCAAGTTCGTAGCATCAAATGAGGAGATGAGGATTAATCAAGAGTGGTCAATTCAGAATCAAGAGATATCAATTCAAAATCTGCAGAACCAGATGGATCAAATGGTCAAAGCCCTGAACAACTATTCTCAAAATAATTGGTGTTATGACGAGGATTCTGAGATTGATGAAGTTCCCGAGCCAAATCTACAACTAGATGAGCCACGAGATGTTGAAAAAGAGGAGACAAGTGGGGATAATAAAAACAAGGTCGATGAAGAACTAACTATGAGTACTAACGAGGATGAGCTGATGTTATTAATGCCTCAAGTGCCTTCTCCACCAAAGTTTAAGGATCCGGTTAGATTTGCAAAACCTTGTCCGCTAGGTAGTCATGTCGTCGGCAATACTCCTTGTGACATTAAAGCTAGTATAACTTCGAAGCCATGGTGCGATGAGCTGGAGAAGATAGAAGAAGAGATTGTTGTGTCTGACAAGCTTCAATGCCAGAATCTATTCGCAAACACAATGGAGAAAACACCTAGATGTTCAACATTCTCAAATGTGATCTTATCTAAACAAAGCATGCTAGGTGACTTTAATGCAATGGCTATAACAAATGGGAACCTACCAAAATCTACATTATTTCTGATGGATGGAGGGTTCCTCAACATTCGAAGAGGAATTGGATAGCGTTGACTGCATAAAGTCAGTGAAGGATCAGAATCAAGCTACCGATCGGGAGGCAAACCCAGAATTTTTATATTTATATGTTTTACTAGTTTAATTAGTGTTGTTAGTTCGTCAAAAATTTAGGAGTTAATTTGCTTATTAAGTTCTCTTATAATCTAATCCATGTTGTCTCTCTTCATTGCAGGTATTGGAGATTCAATAGATAGGAAAATGATCGTCCCGACAACGCCACCATCACCACAAGCTTAAATGATTACAGGGAAGTCCTCGTCCACTTCATGCTTTATTTTACAATGAGGACATTGTAATTGTTAAGTTTGGGGGAGTTAATTAGTTTAGTTTTGCATGTTTAATGTAGTTGTTTTAGTTTTGCATAAGTTGTCATGTTTGTTTAGTTTAGGATTATTATATGTTTGCATTCATGTAGTGTAAGTGCATAATAGTTTGCATAGTAGAGTAGTTGTAAATAGTTTTTATTTATGTCTATAAAATAAATTCAAAAATATTAGTTAGTTACTATGTTCATTTGCATGAATCAAATTGTTAGATAGTTTAAGTTTATTTTGGCCAATAATGAAATTGGAATCGAGTAGACAAGTATAGTACTAATTATTAGAGCTTTGACGTGATTTTTTTGTTATGAATTGGATCTTTTCCTGTTTGAAACTGATATAATCAAGGTTAGCACGTTAGAGACAACTTTGTTGACTGATTAAGTTTAAATTGATACATAATTGACTTCTTAAGGATAATACTAGTTTGAATGAATGAAAGACATGAAAAAACATAGATGACTAAATTTAGACAAAAACTTAAGTTTGGGGGGAAATTTGGGATATATAAGAAGCTTCAAAAAAGAAAAAAATGATGGAAAAAAAATATTGTGGCTAGTCTTGTTTCGGGGCCTTTGTTACTTGAGCAAGTACGCCCGAGGGAGTGTCTTTACACCTAGCGCCCTATGGTCTTTTACGGTCTAGGAGAGTCGTTGGGTCAAAAGCTCACTAGGGGTAGTAATCTTTGTTAGCCTAATGGAATGAGACATTGCACAGTCATGGTAAAGAAAAAAAAATAAAAATAATAAAAATAACAATAAGACGGGAAAAGAGTAAAAAGCTCCCGTAATGCAAAGTAAAGCATAAGTATCCCAGATTGGACTCTTGAATTTGGTGGATGTTTGACTTTAGTTGGATTTAGCTTATTCGTGAATTTTGTGAGTTTTCACTGTATGATGCCTTTAAAGAGATCTATTATGTGTTGTATTATCATTATATCAGTTAGCATGGATGTTGAGCACACACGCACTATATCAGTAATAACGGTTTAAGATTTGATGATAGATTGAGAAATTACTGATGAGTTTTGATATGATGTATTATCATGTTTACTTGATTTCGCTGAGGTCGGTTGATTAGACTTGTTTTCGCCATTATTCTTTGGATTTGTAGGCATGTAGATTAGTTGAATTGTATAGCATTGTTGTTTTGTGTTTTTGCTTAAGGAAAAGCAAAGGTTTAAGTTTGGGGGTATTTGATAAGTATGTTTTATACCTACTTATCTGGTATCTGTTACTTGAATTAGTTTCTTAATCTCATGTTCTTAGTTACTTTTCATGCATTTTGTGTTCATTTTGTAGATTGTAAGCTTAGGAGCTGAAATCGCAAAGAATTGGTATGAAATCGCAAAGAAAAACAATCCGAACATTGTTTTGGCTTTCATGTTCATTTCATGTTCTTGTCTTGGAACTTATATTACATTGTAGATCTTCTTCTTATCTTTCCAGAACATCTTGAATCATTTCAATAGAAGTTCGGATGCAAGAGTTATGATCTTTGTACCAACATACGTCGAACTTCACTGTTTTGGGTGGCCATTTGCATAGCAGTCACTTCCAACCCAATTTTGACCTTCATCCGTCTGTTATTTCTCAATTCTTAAATAATGAAAGTTGTAGAGCTTGTCGATATCTTCAATTTGATAGGTGGCAGGCCTCGTAACACCTATCAAATCAAACGTTATGGCCATTTTCCTAAAGGACGTTAGAAGGAAAAAAGGACCCCCATTTTCATCGGGCGGCTTTTTCTTCAAAAACCCACCGGGGGGGGGGGGTGCCAGGGGCAGAAAACTTCGCTTTTTGTCCAAATTTGAGTCCAAAAAGGATTGGTTCGATCCGATTGACTCAAGGACGTCCAAGAGGACTTAAAGATATATAAAGAGACTTATAAAAGAAGGAGAATCACAAGGATTAGAGGAGGGAGAGAGGATTCCATTAGATTAAATTAGAGTAGAATAGGAGAAAACCCTAGTTCTTGTTATATTTGGAGGTTAAAGCAACTTGGAGACCATTGAAGATTCAAAGTAGGAGCAAGGAGGGAGCTTCAAATCTGCAGAGAACGGATTCTATCTTCTTATCTTCTTCTATCTTTGTCTTTTATTATTTATTCAAGTGTGGATTCTTAGTTTTATTTCAATGAACTAATTCTTTGTTTGAGATTACAATGGATCTTATTGTGTAATTTATTTTAATATGTTTTGCTATCAATTATTATGTTATATTGTGAGGATTGTCTACTGTGATTTGGACTTAATTGTTTAATTGCCTAGCTAACAATTACCGTGATAATCTATATGAACTCGAGAGATGAAGTATAGATTTTGATCTGATCATGATAGCATATGTTTGTGATTTCTGCATAGATGGAATTCATGATTCGTGTTTAGGATGGAGATATGCCTTTACGTCATATGTAATCTTATAGAGAACTTGTGCTTTAAATCCTTTTTAATTGTAATTCACATAGAGATATAGCGGATTAGTTAATTAGGGTGTCTTGCTTAATTCTATCATCTGTGAATTTAAGTGAGTAAGGGTATTATGCATCGAGAGGTGATTTTATCTACTTTAGTGTTCTTGATTAACAATTCATGATAGAAAATAATTGATGAGAAGTGTGTTAACTTAAATGAAGTAATAAGTGAAGTTGTGATCTTAAATCTCCGTAATCTAATTTTTAATTGATGGTAATTAGAATTAGTGTAATTAAATAATTTAATTTATATAATTTGAAATTCATTCGTTTAAATAAGATTGAGTTGGTTACGGGTTAGTACATGGTGATTTTTTATTAAACAATTCCTCGTGGGAACGATACTCTACTTTTACTTTATTACTTGTTGACCACGTATACTTCCGTGTTGTGCGTAATTAGATTTTACCCAACAGTACGTAGGCATCCATTTTATATGGTCCGGTCGCAATAAAACAAAAACAACAAAAAACATTTCTACACCTTTCTCACTACAAAAACAGCAAAAACAAAAACATCTTTACACCACTTTGCCACATACAGCGTTGAACCTTTATACTAGGTTTGAACTACGCAGACCTGATCCCCTCTTCAATAGGAGTACGTAGGTAGTCATTTATGGTTCAGTCTTACCCCCTACCAACATAAAAACTTGTCAACGGTATTGGGATCATCCTTCAATCCACCACACTTCATTGGCTTCAGACCAAATTAATGGAACTACCTGACCTCCCCATGTAAACTGGAGAATCGGTGACCATCTAAGCTACGGTTGAATCCTCAAAGAGAAACACCAATCCATAAGAGATGGAACTAACTGGGCTCCCCCATACAAAGGAGTATCAGCGATCATCTATGGTGCGGTCAACCTCAGAGAGGAAAGCCATACTCCTCTCCACATCTACACACATAAACCAGTCCCAAAGACACCAAAGAAGGTAGGGAATATATACAGATCAACGATCCATTCTGAAAGATCCTGAGACATATCAATGTCTGTCCCTCAAGGAGGAGTTCAGAATACATCAAGATCAAATGCCCTGGAGAAACATGCTAATATCAAGCAAGTAATAGGGCATAACTAAAATGGAAGTGATCAAAATATGTTTCCCTGCTATATATAATGTTATTTGATATATACAATGTGTACTGTACATGAAAAAATGGCTAAGCTAGTATGTGCAGGAAAATACAAGCCCATCTACAAGTCAGTGTATGCGGGCTATCAAGCCTAACATGGCATCCCTCTTAAAAGAAGGAGGTAACACTGTGATCTCCTGCCCAAGAGTCTCTACACGAGTCAACAGATCTACAGCTAACTGCATAGTGGCACTATGCTCATCAATATACGTGCTCATCTCTGTAATGATGCCAGAAGTAAGGGACCTCACTACAGTACTATCTGTAACAGCGATTTCTCAGGCAGATATAGCGCTATCCCGCTCAATAATCACTGCATCTCTAGATGAACTGGCCTCATCCCGCTCAGCAATAGCGGTATCTCTATGAGCTAATGCCTCATCTCTTTCTAATAGAGTGATGTCTCTCCCATCAAGAGTTGTCAACATCAAGGCCCTAGCCTGATCTCTCTCAAAGGTCATCAGATAAAGACTCTGCTCTAAATACTGTGCTGAATGCTAGATTATAGTAGCACTTATACTAGGAGAATCTACAAGAACTGTTGGCAACCCTAGTGAATGGCTCCTCCTCGGTGTGAGAATCAATGTCCTCCATGGGCTCTCCATAATCTGAATCAATCCCCAAGATGTGGATATCGCCACAAACCGATGTAGTCTTTGTCTCCATCCATGCAGAATACTCTATCGAACAGCTCGGATGGCTAACAGTAAACTCATCACTCTCATGCTGATCCCAATAGGCATACACCCTGTATTTATCCTCTGCTGACAAATGGCGAGATGGCAAACGCTGACCTAATGCCCCTTCAAAAGGATGCACATCCTGAAACTGGTCAAACTGTGACATCACGACCAGTGGGTGATACGTGGTCATGCCCCTCAAACTAGCCAGAGGGAGATAATCTATGCTCAATGCATGAGTAATGAAGTTATAGGGTGAATTGAGCCCTGTACACGACAGAATGTCAAATGGATCTCCAATCCCTGCTAAAACCACCGACCAAGATGCAGCATCTGTACACTCCGCTGGCAAAAAGGATTAAGACAGCTATCTAATTGGAAAAATATTACCCATGTCGTCAAAACGTGCCAATCAGTCTTAGGTGTGACATGAACCACACATACAACAAGACCGAGCTACCTATGAACACCCATACAGGATAGGTGTGTGGTATCGTGGTCGACCTCGGTTCTCGCCACAATCATCTGCAGACAATGGTATGACCCTCCCTGATAGCTCTCACTGCCATGACAACACCGATGTCCAGCTCATCCATGTACAGTGGTATGTACAAATATGCCACTACGCACATCACGAGTACATCTACTCTGGCAACTCGCCACTGATCCTCCGATGTGGTGAAATCCCTGGAGTACTGTGCATAGTTGTCCACTGAGTCAAATCTATCTATCAAAAAATGCTGGGACAATACATGGCCGGATGTAATCTCATCCCGTGCCACTTCACGCCGTTAACCCGGTGAGGGTCATGAATCGTCGGCGCGATATCTCAAATGACCATCCAAGCGCAAGGCATGCGATCTCTACAAGCCCAATGGAACTGGAGCGTCATGAGGGTCATGGAATGTCGCAATAATCGATCTACAATCACCCCGTCTCAAGGGATACACTATCATACCAAGATCTCGAGACGGAGACCACCAACATCGGTGGGGTGTGATCAATACAAATTGATCGTCGAGGAAGACATCTATGTAAATACATGTATAAGACCATCCAGGGTCAATCTTTGAACATCTCACGGATATACATATGCATGACATAATACATACATGACAAATAATAGATGGTAAAATGATGTAGGGAATAAAAAAATAATACATACATTCCTAAGTACATCATTATCTAAATACATCATCTCTGTACAGCTGAAAAATACTGGGAAATGGGGCACACACGCCCTACGACTAACAGAGGTCTATCAAAAGATATAGCGAGAATACATATCAGAAGAAAACAATGGTGTCTATATCTACATCATCAATCATGTCCACCTGATGTAACTCCTCCTGAGTCACTGGATCTCTGCCAAGAGGGATGTCAGGCCTATACAATGGAGGATATGCACCGACAAAGCCATATGAGTCATCTGAAGGGCCAACCCCCGAGCTGGAAGGATCAAAAGTATTCGCCTCTGAAGGATCTCTGCCCAAATGCCGAATGAAAAAATGTGCCCGGTCCAACTACCGGATCAAACTGTCAATCTGTGTCAAATGAGTCGGATCTCAGACACAGGTCATCCAATCCGTCATCATCACGGATCCAGGAACCATATGCCCCATGAACTGAGTGCCGCGGGTTTGGGCTCCGATGTTACGAGAGGACCACCAACGGTATAATGCCTCCTGGGTAAACGGACCCTCTAACAAAGTAAAGCCATCAACGCCCATCAATGGGATATCACTAACAGGCGACTGCGACACATGCCAATAATGCCTGGCAGATGGCAAGATCGGTACACAAATTTGTCATGTGGTGCTCTTAATAGCACGCTCTCCTAAATAGAGCTCCCATCCTCCATCTGTGAAGAGAGGAATTCGACGGGTGGATATCACATACTTGACACCAGTCGGGTATCCCTCCTCAAAGATGATAGTCAAATGGTCCCCAGAGTAGGGAACCCAAGTGATGGCATCAGTTGTCAACAACTCCAACTGTAAGCGATAATGGGTGCAACCCTCAGCTCCAAGAACCTCCGCCAAAATGGAGTGATGCCATCGCCGTCCTCGTGGATAGGTATCTAAACCTAACACACTAATAGGATGCAAACATGGAAGCCTCTCATAGGCCCAAAACTTCCAACACAAAAGCAAACATATGCTGTTAGTCAACACTCTTAACCTGTATATGGGAAATCAAAAGAGAAATACTCACCAGCAAAAACGGGTAAAATCCTAGCCAAGCCTCTAACAAGCCCTACGAACGCGTGCGAATTCACCTGAGGAAATAGGCAAAGGTGTAGGAGCCCCAATCATACTCTCTAATACGGTCCACCTCCCGAGTGGCGCTGATCAAAGCGAATGACACCGTGGAAGAGTTATCTTCTATGAAACAACCCCTAATAATAACATGGAACAATCGCCGAAGAATGTGATCCCTAACTCTCACATCAGTGGGCATGGGCTCACTCAATAGCCCACTCATAGCATCTACACTCAAAGGACCCGTGCAGACAATCCTGTCCTTGAGCGCCTCAGCCGAAACTCCTAACAAGGATCTAACGGCAGTCGGGGTAATGTTCGCCATACATGGCACTGGCGCCCCTCCAAACTCCATACCGATGATAAACTGCCAATCCATCGGCGTCATCATCACCTCATAATCCAACAAATGGAGAGACTGAGTCTGGTGAAACCAGCGCTCAGACAATGCCTTAAGGAAATCATAGGGACAACGGCGTGGAAGAATTGAAAAGAAGTCCTAAAGCCCCAACCATGTACAATACCTTGGTAATCTAAATGCAGAGCCTGATACAGAGAGTGTATGCTGAACCAGTTCCCTCGTGGCTGTGTAAAGCCGGGAACCTACATTGTAGTGACTGAGAAATTCGGATTTATTGTAAAATAATTTTATTTAATTAAATAATGAATAAAAGTATATTAAATGTTATTATTACGTGTTAGTAAGATGAATTGTTCTATAACCTAGATATGTCAGAACAACGTAGTATTTTGGCTACGTGGAGGAATTAAAGTGTTTGAATTTCAAAGATGAAAAAAAAAGCTTTCCGAGAAATTTTCCGAAAAATACTATTCACAGTTTTCTGCTCGGGAATTATTTTTGAACTTCTAAGAAATACGTAATGATAGAATATCAAGGGAAGATGGATTATATTAATAATTCACGTATGGCAAAACACAGTTTTTTGCCTGCGGACTTAATTCGAGAACGTTAGGGAAAGAAAAGGGTTAATGAGTAAACGATGATCGTATGATACGTAAGTATTGTAAGAGGTATTGAATACAAGTATATACGAGGTATTATAATGAAAGTATGTATGAATGATGGTATGTCGATATGTTGTATAAGTATACGAGTTAGTTTACAAGAATAATACGTAGATTATACGTTATAAGGTATTAAGCAAGTGTATTGGACTTGAAGAAGTTGTACAAGCCCAAGGGAATGAATGTTAAAGCCCAATGTTGTTAAATGCAAGCCCAAAGCATAAGTTAAGTTAGTTAACTTAAAGCCCAAAGTAAGAACCAGATCCGTGGATCGATCCAATGGATAAGAGTGACCCATGGGGCAACCCATGTGGGCCCCATGATCACATGGCACCATCTTGGTGACCAAGTAAAGTGTTTTTACTTGGTGACCAAGAGATGAATAGTAAGGAGGTGGTTAAGGAGGTGGAATAAGAAGGTGGATGGCCTAAATGTCCATTATACCCTAATATAGTGTGTTTACTCGCTATATATATATATATATATATATATATATATATATATATATATATATATATATATATATATACTTATATATATGAACTGTTGTCGAACTCTATTCGATGAGCCTGGATTTTACATCCCGTTTACTTATCATTATATATATATATATATATATATATATATATATATATATATATATATATATATATATATATATATATATATTCATTTCCCACCTAGAGTTTACTTCGTGGTGGTTGATCGCTTTTACATCTTTCTTTACATTTCTTCCCGCCTCGAGTTTACTTAAAAATTGATTGCTTTGTACAAATTTATTTACATTTTCGTCACTTACCGAGTTCCCTCCAAGTGGCGGTTGACCATATATTTACGCCTTTATTTATGTTTCGGTCCCTTTGGAGTTTCCTCGTGGCGGTTGATACTTTATCGCTTTATTTATATTTCTGATCCCCCATGGAGGTGCTTCGTGGTTGGTGATCATGTCTGTATATATATATTTACAGCTTTTATATATATACCTGCTTACTGCTTTCATACAAATTGTGGTATCATGTGCGCCTAGGAATCATGTGACCACAGATTCAGCCTATTGGATCTAGACTCGGTTCCCGTGATGGACATTTTCAGCTGTAAGTAGCTTGTAAATTATTCTGCGATGTCTAAATTTCCTCATATGGTTTCCATACCCATGAGGAAGTCGGCATTATTTTGTACATTATTTTCGTACGGATGCCTCGCATCTGTAAAATAAAATTAATCAAGCCAAGCACTTAATAAAATGGGAGTGTAAAAGGTCTCAATTACTATTGAGCATCAGGGTTTGAAAAACCTCTTTCATAAAACATCACTTTCATATCTTGCTTAAAATTGAATATTTACATAAAATTCAAACCCTATGTATATAGGTGCGAACGAGGCCTCGCACTACTTCCAAATAATAGCACATTGACCCACACACACACACATTCAGATATTAGTTTCTTGAAACGAGGCGATCACCGTGGTAACACGGATGTCGGGGGGTGCCTAACACCTTCCCTCCAGACAACCAAGTCCCCAGGACCCTAATGAATCTCAGCTTTTTATCAATTCGCTTAGTAGTGTCACATCATCGGGTCAATGTGCAAACCTTTTCTCGATTTGTGTTGGTACAACCATTTAAAAACGAACTGGTGACTCTTATCAGTCCATCGTCGACATTATACATGTCGGACCTTTTTCACTTGTTTTTTCAAACAAATCTCACCTAAAATGAGAACACCAAAGAACAAGTAACGGAAAGGGACAATTAAAAATCCTGACGTCGACAGGTGGTGTAATGTCCTTAGAGTTTGATCATATAATATATGAAAATGATCCTTAGAGAAAGATAATGAACGGGTCAAAGAATATGTAATACTCAAATATAATTGACTCTAAGTAAATATTATGAAATAAAACTTATAAGAATTTATTATCAAGAATGGTGAGAGTAGAAAATATAAAACCTATATTAAAGTAATGTGTTGAAGTTATTCAATGAATAGATTTGAGGAAAACCTGAGTAAGGTAGGGTTTCGGTGATTCCGAGGACGGAATCCTTATAAGGAGGGAAGGATGTGACATCCCAAATTTTTAGAAATTATAAATGAGAATTTTATAAATAAAAGTATTATTTATGAGATATGGTGGGTGTGAGTATGTGTATGTCATATACTGTAGAATATGTGAATTGATGTGAAGAGAATGTTATATATTAATTTTAATATATATAAATATTTAATTGAATTATTTATTGAGTTAAATAAATAAATTTTGTTTTGATTATAGAGTAATGTAATTAAGTGTAGCAGATTAATTAAATAAATATTTAGTATTTAATTTAATTAATATAATAATTTTATGTTATAGTTCTAATTTAATTGAGATAATTAAATTAGATGAGTTATGTGATGATTGTTACACAAAATTATAATTAACAAGTAAATATAATTATGTGACAATTTGATGAGATTGATTGATGTTAAGCTATTGATTAATTAAAATAATGAGTATTTGCCAAACATGGTCTTAGGCTTTTCAAGTTCAAATTGGTGTAACCTATGTGTTAACTAGTAATTAGTATATCTAATAATTACTAGGAGTTACATATATTATATATTACTAGTATTGTATATTATATGTACATACTACAAGTTAGTATGTTAGTTTTAGAAAACAAACCAAAGAAAGAAGAAGAGAGTTAGAGAGAGTTGTAGGAGAAGAAGAAGAGGAAGAAAAAGAAGAAGAAGGAAAAGCTTTGAGAAGACAAAACAAGCCCCATCATCATCATCTCCATCTCTCTTAAATTCATACTAATAAAGTTATAATCTAAATTCCTTATTTTAATTATATTTTTATGTTCTTCATAATGTAGATAATTGTTATGTAGAAGTTATATTGAGAAATTGAGAGAGATAGACAGAAATAGAGGAATTGAGATGAGCTAGAAGAAGAAAAAAAAAAGAAGCTAGAAGAAGGTAACTTCTAAACTCTTATTTAATCCTTGATTTTTTTTTTTGGGTAGATTTATGTTCTAAGGTAGTAGATCATGCTTAATATGTTTGTATTGGTTTAATCTTGGATTATCAAGAATCAAACAAGAGGATTCAAAAAGAAAATGAAATGGAAAGAAAATTTGAAGAACAAAATTGTGAGGTTTTTAGTAATTGTGGACATATCTTGTGAAATTCATACCTCTTTGGGTATAATGAGTTAGAAAGTGAGCATTATTATCAAATCGAAGATATGGAAGTAAGCTATATTCGAAAGTGGAATCACATGAAAACTCTTTGTAGATTTCTTGCAATGTTTGTTTTAGTAAGAATTTGGTCCAGAAGGAAAATAATCTGTCGTAAAATCAAAATCATTACGGTTTCGACTTTGAAAAATTCATATAAATTTGTGTGTTTTGAATCTGAAGAAAATTAAAAGCGCAAATTTGTAGATATGGACGTTTACTAGCTAGACACGTGAGATTGAGTCATTTTATGGACCGGATCATATCAAGAAATAAATTGTTTAATAAGGATGTCCGGAAAATGAAATTTTCTAGACTAGTTGATGAATTACGAATCTGGTTTAGATGGATAAGGTTCGACTTTTAAGGCCTAGATGAGGTTGTAGTACATCTGAGTAAGGGTTAATTCTATATAAGAAGGAACAAAAGCGGACATATAGCTAACGAGTTACGTTAAAAAACGAAAACAACGTTTTGTTAAAGAAATTGTGAAGATGAGTTTTATAATTCATTTGAATTAAGATTTTGGGTGATGATATATTTTGATGATTAAAAATATGTTTTGACATATGTAATGAGTATAGATATGTGTTATCATATTCTATGCATAATTAACCATTTAAGATCAAGAGTTGAGATAAGTTAATGTGTGCACATAACGTGCTCGATAAAATGCCTAAGAGTAATAGTGTTTTCTAAACTTTGGTATACAAAGTGTCTAACTAATGGATAATATTGGATATCTAAGTATGAAAAGATGATAATACAAGAATAATAATGGAAAGAAATCGAAAAGGGTAATTTTTGATTTATGAAGGAAAATTAAACATATAAACTATGTGTTGAATATGCATTTTTGAAACCAAAGTGGTATAATAAAATGGTGTGATATACGCATTATTAAACTACAAGTGTGATAGTCTAGCATGTGTGGTGATGAAAATGAAAAATAAAACCGAAAGTTGCATATAAAATAGTTAGATGTACATAAAGACATTATAAAGGATAATAAGACAAAGTAAGGTCTTAGAATAAATTTGACCATGAGATTGAGTATTGATTTTATTTATTATCAATCTCACATACGATTGTAGGTTGTGCAAGGACGCCAAGTATTAGCGTGTTGGTAAAACGCTCGGTAAGAAGGCAAGTCTTTCAGTTCTTTTTTTGCTATGTGAACTTGATGATGATCTCGCTTTTAAAATTTTAGTGTATGATGTATTATATATGTCAAAAGTATGAAATGTGAAAGTCAATCTATGACTATGATGATTGAACTATGAATGTTAATTGAGTAAGAAACTCAATCTTTATAGTTGTTATGTGAACTACAACATGTATGCTATGTTTGTTTATGATTATTATTGTATGTTGAGCATGTTATTATGTAGCACGTGATGCATGAAAATCGTTAGATTTTTTTGAGTTGTCGAGCTCATTCTTGCAAATAACCATTTTTCTTGATTCAAGAATTGGTAACGCTACGTGCTACTTGATTGTTATGGATCAAAAGTGATATATAAAGATTTAATATCCTAGCTAAGTTGTTATTCTTGTAAACCATGTCTAATGTTTGAATAATGTATTAATGTTGAATTGTAATGATAGCGTCTAAAGTATGTGTGGTGATGAAAATGAAAATAAAAACCGAAAGTTGCATATAAAATAGTTAGATGTCTATAAAGACATTATAAAGGATGATAATAAGATAAAGTAAGGTCTTGGAATAAATTTGATCCATGAGGATCGAAAGTAATGATTTTATCATTATCAATCTCACATACAAAGGTGGTCAGCGTAAGGACGCCAAGTAATTGCTGTCAGGTATAAACGCCGTAGAAAGGCAAGTCTTTCAGCCTTTTTGCTATGTGAAACTTGATGATGATCCGCTTTTAAAAATTTGTACGATGTATGTATTATATGTCAAAAAGTATGAAATGTGAAAAGTCAATCTATGACTATGATGATTGAACTATGAATGTTGATCTGAGTAAGTGAACTCAATCTTTATATAGTTGTTATGTGAACTACAACATGTATGCTATGCTTGCTTTTATGATTATTCTCGTACGCTTGAGTATGTTATTACGTGTTATGTGGATGCATGAAAATTGTTAGATTTTGTCAGAAATATGCCGAGCCTCACCTTGCAAATAACCATTTTTAAGTATTCAAGAATTGAAGGTAACGCGCATGTGCTACTTGATTGTTATGGATCAAAAGTGATATATAAAGATTTAATATCCTAGCGTTAAGTTGTTATTCTTGTAAACCTACGCTCTAATGTTTCAATAATGAGATTAATGTTGAATTGTACATTGCTTTGCTAATGTAAACTATTGTAGTATATTAAAATGATTCTATCAGATATTTAGATGTAAAGGTCAAAGGTTTTGGGAACATAGGATAGAATAGAAAATTTTTAATTATTCCACAAATTTCAAATGGTCACATTATCGTTAATGATGTAAAATTGTGAGGGTTGAATTTATTATTAATCTAATCGGAAGTCGCAGAATTAAATTAGGCGAATTTTTTGGTCACATGTGGCGACTCCGCAGGGGACTCCAAGAGCGGTCAGTTTAAGTTACAATCTTTTCAAAATCGTTATCTTTGTGTGTGGATGTTTCATCTATTTACGATGAATAAAAATGTAATGCATTTACTTATCGCACTTAGTGCCTCGCACTATAACTGCCAGGATATTAGCCTTCGCATACGTCATCATTTTACATGAAACGCATGGGCAAAAGGAATGGGCCGCGTGGTCCCTCCACCGAGGCTATCCCATCTGTTTGATTACTAGACTGGGAAGACTAATTCTCGAGACTCGTGGTGGAAAGGCATACCACCCAAATTCACTCCACCGAAAAGACCTGACACTGGGCCGAAAATCACAGATGATTCGGGGAACCTCATGCCAAAAAGCCGCGAGAGTAACCTAAGATAGGTCGCCTCCGATAAACCCAAAACGGAGGAAAGTCTCTTCATGCTCTCATTTCAAATTACTTGTAAACATAATTACTTGTAATTTCATTCCATATATATCTCCATGTAATGAGAAATATGAAGAAATGTGTACACATACATATTTTAATGCTACAAACAAATGACATCCGCTTTTGCACGATAAAATTCCTAAAATGGACACATCACATAGCATGTTATTATACACATTCCCAAAGACTAAACTATGCAAGTCTTTCACAGTGGAACCAATCGGACTCTACTACCCGATCAAAGTCCAAAAGGCAACATGCCTACAATAATCATGTCATCATCCGATCAGCATCGAACTTAATCCAGCTTCGCAAAGAATTCGATGGATTAAGTAAACAAATTACGATTTGGTTGTTCTACTCAAAGAACTACACCACCAATCGTGGTCCAAAATACCATACATGTTGAATCCTCCACGCAGCAGGAACCCGTGTCATTGCTAACACCACCCGCCGCTGGATACAACCAAAACTCATGATGTCGCCTATCCCACCGAGATCTGCATACCGTGTGACATCAAAAGAAGAAAGTCCTCTCAAATAAGAGACTCTTCGTTATCAAAGGAATTGTAATACCTTTTAAGTGTTTCATATGTTGGATTTTGCATTTTCTTGGTGTCACATTATCCAAAAAGTTTAAAACTCCCGATCAAAAATATGATAATAGGAGATCCTATACACATTTAAAGGTGGTTATTGAGAACTTGGATCTTATGTAGAGGACGGTGCTTAGAAATGCAATCGTTTAGAAAAGTCTAACTGAGAAGCCCGCTCATGGCACACACGGCGAGATTAGATAATTCAAAGATCCATAGCCGGAAGAGCTAGCACATGCTTCCCTCACCTAATACAACTTTCAAATACCTCAGACGGCTCCTGGATCTGGTGATTAAATTGGCCAAGATCAAGAAACAATTTTAACTGAAGCCTTTCGTGAGAGTATGCTCAAAGGCGGAGACGATCGGGTCACAAGTTGGGGTCCTTCCACGACAGTAATCCAGACGGTCATTACTTTCATAGTATTATAAGCCGTTGTGTCTTTCTACGAGTTTTAGCCGATAACGGCAAACCATTTTCCTCAAATGGTCAAACATGGGGAGACGGTCGACGTGGATTCAAGTCCGGAAAATTCAAGACCCAGTCAGACCTGTAAAGCCATTGGCTTCATCAAGCATCCAATCCGGGAAATTATGGAAACAAATCTCTTGAGGGTCCATAAAAAGAAAGAGGTAGCAGTTTCCTGACTACTAAGGCCAAAAAGGTAAACCAAAACATTTACGTTCAAAAGGAGAAACTACACTCCTTTCAAGCACAAATTTCCCAACCTCCAATACCAAAAAAGGTGGAGAAGCCAAATTTCGCTAAGTGTTTACACCTCTTAGGGGACAATTCCTCGAGAAGATTCTCAATCTTCCTACAATATAGAAGAAAATTACGCGATCTTCTTCCACCACCAAACACTTAACGATCAGGTTTAGCTGTCGCCTTAAATGTGCTTTACTATGTCAGGGGCAACTGAGACATGATAATTTGTGGATCGTCAGCCTTGGAACACAAGAGATTCAAGACCCGGATATGGCACGTGTGAGATCGTGGTTATTTAAAACCGTGATCAACCTCATCGCTCAAGATAATCCTCCTCCCAACACAAAAGCAGTTAAGAGGTCATTACGATCAATCGAAGCAATCTAACGTAGTTCCAATTTTAGCCGTGAATCCTCCTAATTCCTCAAAAAGATGGTGTGTCGAAGTGTTGATTATTCCTAAGTTCTGGTTCGTTAATGGAACGAAAGTATGAAAGCTCTATGCAAGCAACGAACAATCGCGTGTAATTGGCGACTTATCAGCGATCGTTGACACGCCAATTAATCGCCTGAAGACGCTACCTCCTACCTCATTATGAATATTCCCCTCGCCACTTTGTGTAAAAATGAAATGTTCGAAGACAAAGACAAAGAGAGTAAATGCCAAAAGTCTGGCTTCTGGATTTTTTTCCAACAAAAGGGAATTCACCTATATGGGGGCTAATCCCATTGGAGGAAATCCTTCGATGTTAATCAAACGGGTGAAGGATCAAGGGCCCCTTCAATCCAATCGATAATATCCAAAAATCAGATTAATCGGAGTTATGAGCAATGCGTTAGAAAATCGTAAAGTGGGCTATTGAAAAATTAGTATAAACCAAGTCTCACATCGACTAAATTGAGAACTTCACCATTTTCTAAACCTATAAATAGAAGGGCTTGGCCTTTGTTTCATTCACCAACAATAAGGCCTCCAATTTTTGAGAAATGCTTTGTTGTGGGAGAACTTTTATAAAGATCTCCTTAGTTAAATTTTAGGCGTGGAAGTCGTGATTCAATCTGTGGAATTCGTATTTGAATATGTTTCTTATTTAATTTTTGTAATGTTATTATTTTTAATTGTTAGTTAAAGTTTGAATTTTGAAGTTTAGTTAGTGTTGTTAATAAACTAGTTAGTTTACTATGTTTATTTTGGCTTGGAATTGATTATGTAAATGAGTTATTTGTGATAACTTTTAATATTTTGTGATGAATTTCATTAATTAATAATTATTAATGATAGTAAAGTTATTTAATGATTATATTAAATAATTTAGTTTAAAAATGATTTTAATATTATAAAAATTATTTTAAATAAAAATAAGGTATTTAAAATATTTTAAGTTATAAAATATAACTTTTAATATTTAAATGATAATTTCATTAATAATTAAATATTAATGATATTAAGATAATATTAATGATATTTAGTTTATTTAATGATTAATATTAAATAAATAGTTTAAAAATGGTTTTACTTATTTAAAAACCATATAAAGAGGATATTAAGGATTTAAAAATATTTTAAGTTATAATTAATGACTTTTAATATTGGATAAATAGTACATTAATATTTAAATATTAATGGTATTAATATTTAAATATTAATGGTAATTATTTGGGTAATATAAATGTTTTAAAAATAGTTTGAGTTATTATAAATAACTTTTATATTTTAGCAATGGTTTCATTAATAGTTTAGTATTAATTAAACTATTAATGATAATAGAATTGTTTAATGTTTAAATCATTTAATTATGATTAGATATTTGAAAGTTATAAATTTTACCAAACTAGTGACTTTGAGAACCGATTATGAAGTTCTCGAATTTGAAGAAGAACACCTATAATAATGATTATATCACTATAGGCCCTTTAATGATTTGAATTATTTTAAATTTTTCAATTTTCGAAAATTGCGAAAATGATTAAAAATAAGATGTCCGATATTTGATGATGTTGAGGTATAGAATAAGAGTCTTAGACTCAAAGATGCAAATAAAATAAAGTTGTTATGCACCGACAAATGTCTAGGACCTTATAAAAGAAAGAAAAGACTATCGTAAGAGCATGGATGAGATATTTGAAAATGTATAAAAATATTTCAAGTATAGAATAGGAACTAAAAGTATGATCACTGTGATTATGTGATTAGACTATGTGCTGACTATAATAGACAAAGATTATGTGTTAAGATATATTGTTCTAATCGAACGAATGATCTGATTATTGATAGGTTGTGGTAAAGAGATAAAACCTAAGTTGAGATTTGTAATCAGCGAATCAGGTAAGTATCTTACCTTTGCATTTCCTTTATGCAATGGACATGAGTAAGAAGTTTTAATTATTCTATCCTCGCATGCATTATGTACTCTTTGATTATCGACATGTTAGCTCGGATATATATTACATTCATTGATTTCTATAAATGGTTATACAAGTGTCCCCACTTGGATAATCATGGCATTTGTTCACATGTTGATACACCTTTGTCAATTACCCGTATATATATGTTGAATTACATATTATTGTTGAAAGCAAGATTAAAACCTTGGGTTTAGAACCGGGCATGTATGAACATCCCTATATGGGAAGATTTTTGCAAAGCGGATAGAGTGAGCGATGAATTTCGTTCAAGCTATATGTAGTATTGATCAATACAGGTACAAACTGGTGATCACCCTCCGTGCTCAGTAAGTTATGACGGTTTGAGGATAGAATTCCGCTAAACCTTTTGAAAATGAAAAGAATGTTCATAGTATGTTTCTTAAACCCTATTCAAGGGTAGAGCGCAGAGCCAAATTTAAAGAATTTGAAAGAGAGTTGTTATGTGAATTTTTATCAAGATGCATTACTTCACAACTTTCAATTCGTTGTAGAAGTGTTATGTAAAGAGAATACTTACATTCTTTCAAATTTATATATAATTGCTATTACTTGTTTGGGCACTTAAATGCTCATCCTTGCTTAAATTAAATGTTTTCGAGTTATATATGAGCAAACGAAGGCTCGTGTAACGAACAAAAGAAAAAGGAAAGCTAATCGAATAAGTGTGTATTATGAGTTAATGGTTATAGTTGTATTGGTATCTATTCAAGGATTGTAAGGAATGTATTTGAAGGTCACGTGCACAGGGAAGTAAACTTTGATGTATGTAAATTAAGTTCGAATGTATTATTATTTAGTATTATTCAACTTAAAAAGAAATGGTATCGTGGAGAACAGGAGTTAGGTTTTCAAGTACCGGATTTGGGGTAAATCTGAGAGTTGGTATCAAAGTCGTTGGTTATGAAGCTTAGGTAGGAATACCGAGACTAATAACCGCAATGATTAGGATAAGTATTAACTCATATAGAGTTAGTTGGTCGATAAGATTCAAAGATGAATCTCTGATGAGTGTAAAGACATAGAGTTCCCTAACTCGATTATAAAGTTAAACAATGAGTGGGGAATAGATTGAGTCTAAAAAGACCGAAAGTGCGATTATGAGAGATCGTAAAATAAAACGATCAAGATATAGAACTAAATCGTAATATATCGATGAGATCACCCGTGATCTCGATAAGGTTATAAGCGACCGGAAGGAATCAATCGATGATTGGAAAGTTTACAACAAGATTGTCAGTATATGAATTGTACTATCAATTGAGTGCAGATCCGTAAGAGAATTATAAATACGAATTAAATTCGTATGGAGAATGGGGTTAATGTTAGATGGGGATTCAATTGAGGACTCATGCCTGCAAATTTGAGTTGTATGATTCTTCGTATGGGAGATGAATTGTACTTGGTGTAAAAACCACTTAGTTTCGCAATCGATAATCATTGATATATATATCGTATCGCGCTATTTGTTATATGCACATTAAGAGGATGACTCCATTCTCGTGTGTATAACAAGGTAGATAGTCGTAGATAGAGAATATAAGATTAAGTTCGAGTTCTTAAAACTCATACCTATGAGACATTCTCGACTCATAATTATATGAAATGTTTATGAACCCCTCAATGAATGGACACCAAAGGTCCGACTAGGATAAGTTCTTAAACTCATATGATTGTGGCAATTTATGAACTCATAAGTGTGGTTTGATGAACTGGGTATAGTTTTGTGTGAATGGAGTGTTATGGATTACGAGAGCAGATAGATTGTTAAGTAAATGATTTTTAGTGAAGGTGTTAGGTTTTCGTAAACTCCTAGCTATGCTAAACTTCAAAATTTTTGACATCGAAGCTAAAACACGCACTATGTGCTTTTGAAAACAAAAATGTAGACTCGTAATCATTTTTGAAACGGTTTAAAGTAATGATTCTATGCTACTTATTTTGGCTAGACGCATAAATGATTTGAAATATCAAAATTTGTTTTTAATTATCACTCATGTACCATGTAACTTTAGTGCGTAGATGATAAAAATATGATGGAGTTATAAATCTGAGGAATACTTAGTGTGAATTTGACTGAAGTCATTTGTTCCACTATTGTATGATGTGTTATGACAAAGTCATACAATGGCAGCATCCTCAACGGATTGTTAATCTGACGGCATCATGGACGTCATTCTAGAAAATGTTTTCAAAAGTTTAATTTGCCAACCGGGTTTGGCTACATCTATATAAATCGATTGAATTGAATTATTGATATGAGTCTATGCTATTTGAATCAATTTAGACTAATGTTTATGAAAACTCTAAGTGTTCATTGAAGAAATTTCAACCAAATTGTTTGGTGCGGAATCCTATGGTAAGACCGAGGTGAACAATGTTGTTTGGATAAATGATCCAATCCAATGGCGTAAATATTCGCTAGGTATGATTAATACGTTATGCATGACGTAGGGGTACAATAGGCTAATCACTAAAAGTACTATTAATGGTAGTTTACCTTCTTTGTGATTGTAAATATACCTGTAATGTTTTGTTTTGCGTTATGAATACCGATTAAAACTATCTCATTCATGGTCATATACCCCTCAAAGACAATTTGAAAACTTTTACTCTTGTGAGAGGTGTATTGGGTAGCATGTGATGATATGTGTGAATGTTGTAAGCACAGATAGAGTTAGCCGGAAGTTATGAGGGAGGTTGGAGCAGAGGGAGATATTCAGATAAGACGGTTGAAGGTTGAAATAGGCCAAAGACACCGGATATATACCTTGGACCGAAGCTTTAGTCATCACCTTCATGCGATTCGATGCTGAGAGGATGGAGCGCTTTCGGCAGAGATAGGCGTTGATGAGAATTGAATAAATTTATAGTCAATCAAAATAAGAGACAACGTATATAGAACTCTTTATTGCTGTGTATATATACTATATGTTAATCAGGGTAACTTATGTATGTAGATGTCTGGTGAGAAAGATATGTGGAATAAGGATCATATTCACACCCCGAGCTAATATCGAGGCCAACAGATGAAATAGAAGCTCACTAGGAACCCAAATCGGACGAGGTGGCTATCGTGGAAAAACGTAGCATCAGATCTAGAAATGTTGGATTAGACAGATAGTGATTCAGACACTAAATTTGAAGTCGCTCAAGCATCACCTGAGGTGCAGATTTGGAGAACAAGGTTTCTTCATTGGAAAGGTTGTGGGAGATAGAAAAGTTGATCGTCGGCGTTAATGGAAACAATGGAAGAGCAGGATAAGCTCAAAATCCAAATTGACCGGATGGAGCCTCAAGCGACACATCAAGTGAAGGACACACCTCTCCTCGTTGCCCGACTATAAGAAAGGTGGATGTTTTAATTGTGGGATGGAAGGACATCGAGCGAATGAATGTCCGAGAAAAGGCTTGGTAAATAAGTAGTATGGGTTATGTATGTAATATGTGTGATAAGTAATGAACTATTTTTAACTTTTATGTTGGTTAAGATTTTAAATCCCGACTTTCGTAGTCAAAAGGGATATTTGTTGATTAAAGCAGGATGTCTTTGTGTAAATATTCAATAAATGAATATGAATCTAAGTTTGAGAAATGAAACGAGTTTAATACATTAATCTTATGCAATAAGGTTTAAAATGTAAGGGTATAATTTATGGTTTTATTTAACCGATAATGCCGCCAAGACGTCAAACTTCGAAACCAAAGACGAAGAATCTACTAATCTTTGAGGAGCGACAAATTGAATCGATGTAAAACTTTGCAAACATGGTATCTCATGCTATGCTGCGAGGAACACCGATTGGCTATGGAAACCAACCGAACAATCGTGGCAAAATTCAAAAGACTTCAAAGCCGTAGGACCACCGAATTCAGAGGATCGGTGACCTATAGAAGCCCGGACTTAGGTGAGCGAGAGAGAGAAGGCGTTCAGAATCGCTAAAGTAGATGAGGGCAAAAGACCACTTTTGCCACTTATATGATGAAAGGGAAGCTAACTTTTGGTGGGAGGCAAATAAGACTTGAGACGGAGAAGAAGAAATTACTTGGGATAGGTTTAAGGATTTATTTTTTGAAAACTATCTCTCTGTTAAGTATGCGGTCTAGAATGGAGGTGAGATTCACGGAGTTAAAGCAGGATAACATGGCTGATAAGTGAGTATGCCATAAAATTTAATGAGTTGGCTAGGTTTGCTCCACATCAAGTGGATACTGAGTTCAGGAAGGCGAGGAGATTTGATTTGGGCTTAAAACCCCTAGCTCTATAATAAGGTGTCGATCGCAAATCAATACGTTTAAAGACTCATGGAGAAGGCTATCATTCTTTGAGCAGGGAAGTGAGGCCATGAGCCTCTACCATAAGGAGAAGAAGAACAAAAGCAAGTCGGGAGGAACAGTAAAGATAGAAAGTAGTAGTGGGAATAGGGTGAGAAAAGAATGAGGAATTTTTCTCGAGAAAATGCAAAGTAAAAGCGAGGAAGGTATAAAGAAGAAGGTAGTACAAAGGCAAGAATCGCAGAAGAAGAATCACTCTGGCGAGTGTCTCGAAGGGCAAGTTTGTATACTGCTACAAGTCAAGTGCAAGAGGGTCATATCTCCCAACCGCCCCAACTCAAGGATGATCGATGGATGCTTCATATGTGGATCGACCGAGCATAAGGTGAGGAGCTATCCACATGAGAGGGAATGGAGGCAGGAACGTAACACGCGGGGAGAAGCGGTGGGGACGTTAGCAATTTCAGGACCAAACTCAACCAAAGAACTTGAAAAGCAACTCGAGGGTTTACAACATGATGGTCCAGAGATACGGTGGCATTTGGAAATGTAACTCCAGTGTTTATTTGAATAACTTATATATCTTATATTTTCGCTTAATCGGACAGATAAGTGTTATGATGAATAATTAAAGATCGATTCGATCAAGTATGATCGAGATCTACGTACAATGATTATATGCTATGTACCCATCGCATATGAGTTTTTAAAGCGGTGATTAGGGGCGGAATCCTTATAAAGGAGGTGAATGTAATAACCCGAGATTTTCTATATAAAATAAATAAGAAATTTTGCCTATAATTTTTTTTTTATTTATTTAATGCGAGACTAAGTGTCAAGTAAAAGCGAACGATAAATGCGAATACATTTATTACTTGAAAAATTAGAAATAATTTTGGAATTATTAATTACCACAAATTATATGGTAATAAATTTACGTAAGTTAGAAATGTTTTTATTAATTATTTTCATGAAAACATGATTGGAAATAATATATGAAGTGATAATTAGATTTATATAATAAATATTTTATTATATGAATTGTTCGAGAATATTTAAGTTAATTATTTTAACTTGATTATTGATCTTTGTGTACGAAGAATAAGTAAGAGACATGAGATCCAACCTGGATTGGGATTGTGATCAAGAGATGAGAATAATAATATTATATTATTTATATAATGATTTTACATTACCATAATTATGTCTTGGGTATAAAGTGACAGATAATATTGAGCAATGACTCGGCCAATTAGGTCATAGCATATTACCGTCTTTGTGAAACCCTAATTATTAAACTCGGTTATAGGGTATTTCGAGTAGTGGATCGTGTATATGAAGTTATCGTAAATAAGAATATCGGTAATTAGAAGAAACCCTAATTATTTGTTGTATGTCGATAATTAGGACAAACCCTAATTATTATAACCCTAACTTAGGTTGAAATTAGAAACCAGAATGTATCGTGTGTTAGTATGCATACACGAGATAATTAAAGAACCACTAATGGTCAATTAGAAACCCTAATTGATGACGTTGAGAAACCCTAATTTTAATTCTGGGGTTTAATTAGATGTTATTATATAAGTGTTTTAATTTACCAAAGGATAGAAGTTAATTGGTAAATTATAAGAATTAAATCTAGTGATTAAATATTACATTTAATTGCCTTGTACAAGTTTGACTGTTCAGATCTTGTATGCTGTTAGTTTTTTTTAGTTTTTTTGTTGCTTCTAGGTTGTAGTCTGGTATTAATCTTTGTAATATTATGCCTTAATATCTCTTAAACAACAAGTAATCGACTACAATGGGCGGTTGAAAGTAGGCTAAACGGCCGTGATCGCATTTCTCAGGAAAAACCGTAAATTTTTTGACAGAATATCCGACATGGTTTGACCGAATTAAGTAACTTTTGGATTCTGTTCATGTT
Source organism: Panax ginseng (assembly GCA_020205605.1). Taxonomy (NCBI): domain Eukaryota; kingdom Viridiplantae; phylum Streptophyta; class Magnoliopsida; order Apiales; family Araliaceae; genus Panax; species Panax ginseng. Next base: position 57,157,939 of record CM035142.1, read on the forward strand.
AGTTGTATTTTATGTAATAGATCTACTCTCTTGCATGCTAGCTACAACCTGAACCCTTTATATCACAAGAACAGTTCATGTGTTGCACGTTATAGTCGATCAAAAGTGGTCACTCGAACTGTTCTTCATTTCTGGGTAAACCCAGAAATGAAGAACAGCTCTGACAGCATCTTGGAACGCTTAGATCTAGCTTATGTTAGGTTGTTTGATCATGTTGTTTGTTAGAACATGTAGTCTTGAACTTTGTCTACAAAATCCAGCTTTTGTAATTCCGAGAAACACAATACACGGAGAATTAAAGTGGGTCAAACATGGCCACTCTAAGAATCGCCTATGAAGATCTGGGGTTTAAGTATGAACATGAAGAACACCTATAGCGACGGTTACTGTCAGCTATAGGTAACCTTAATGACAGAATGATTATTATTTTAGGAAATTAATTAATAATTATAGAAAATTAGTTTTAAATTACGAAAAATACAAAATAAATTATTAAAAATTATTTTAATATCAGAAAATTATATTTTAATTATTTTAAATATATTTCATAAATATTTAATATTTTTGGAATATTAAAAGTGATTAATTTATTTAATTGTAATATTAAATAAATTATTTCAAAATGATTTTAATTCATAAAAAATCATTTAAAATTATCTTATGATATAAGAAAATATTTTTGAGATATTTTGATAACTTTTAATATTATTTGATAATTTTCATTAATAAAGGAATATTAATGATAATTAAGTTATTTGTTAAATGAATTAAATAAATGAATTAAAAAATGATTTTATTATATTAAAAATCATCTTAAATAATAAGAAGGTATTTAAAAATATTTTAAGTTATAAAATATAACTTTTAATATTTAAAGGTAAATTTCATTAATTAATGATTAATGATAATAAAGTTATTTAATAATTATATTAAATAATTTATCTTTAAAATGATTTTATTATTATAATAATCATTTTAAATAAAAATAAAGTGTTTAAAGATATTTTAAGTTATAAAATATAACTTTTAATATTTAAAGGATAATTTCTTTAATAATTTAATTATTAAATTATTATAAATGATATTAAATTTATTTAATAATTATATTAAATAAATAGTTTAAAATGGTTTTATTTATTTAAAATCATTTAAAAAGGATATTAATGATTTAAAAATATTTTAAGTTATAATTAATGACTTTTAATATTTAGATAATAGTTCATTAATATTTAAATATTAATGGTAATTATTTAATAATGATTTTAAATGTTTTAAAAATCATTTAAGGGTAATATTAATACTTTAAAAATATTTTGAGTTATTATACATAACTTTAATATTTTGGCAATGGTTTCATTAATAATTTAATACTAATTAAATATTAATGATAATAGAATTATTTAATATTTAAATCATTTGATAATGATTACGATATTTCAAAAATTATGATAAAAGATAATAATTATTTAATAATTATTATAAGGCCATGAAAAATAGTGTGACTAATGTTTAAGTTATCCAAATGGATATTGAACTACGGTTTAGAGTCTTAGACTCGATAATCTATCGAAAAAAGTTTGTCGGTGAGGCCCAGCATGTTTCAAAAATTGATCCGGACTTAGATAATTGGCTAGATAAATGTTTATTTGTGATTCAATGGTTGTTAAAGATTGTGTGGCAATGTGATTAGGAATGTCTTTGATTCGCAATGAGGCGGTGTTATGTGTTACGTTATGATATACTAATCGGTAAAATGATCTCGATTAATGATAGGTGATTTCATAAAAGATAAAACTAAGTTGAGAATAGTAAGCGTATCGACGCAAGTATCCTAACTTTGTATTTTCTTTATGCAATGGATGTAATGAGAAGTTCGTAATTATTGTTATTATTATACTGATTATTAAGCTTTATATTATATATGCCCATTGATTATCAACATGCTAGTATAAGATAATTTGGATAGATATATTACATTCGTTAATTTCTATAAATGATTATACAAGTGTCCCCACTTGGACAATCATTGTTTTTCATCGCATGTTGATACCCTTTGATATACATAAATGTTGAATTATATAAGACCTTTGTTATGAAAAACCCGATGATATGAACATCCCGAAAATGGGAAAATTTTATGCGCTAAGCAAGTGACAGAGCGAAACGATAACATCGTTCATGTAAATGTAGTATTGATCAAACACAGGTACAACAGGCCGATCACCCTCCGTGCCTGTAAGTCGCAACATTTCTGAGATGAATTTACTGTTTAAACCTTTTGAAAATGAAAACAATGTTCATGGTATGTCACGTAAAACCCATATATACGGTCGTCGTAGTTTCAAAAATTTGAATAAGGGTTGTTATGTTATTATTATTGGTAAAGATTACTTCACAACTACTGACTAGTTGTAGAAGAATATTATTAAGAAAACATTTAAATTCTTTCAAATTTATATATATATATATATAATACTTGCTGGGCACTCAAATGCTCATCCTTGCTTAATTTAAATGTTTTCAGCTAAGTGTGAAGGACCAGAAAGTTCAGGCCGAGACAAAGGAAAAGGAAAGCTAACCAAATAAGAATTGCGGTAATATTTGTAATAGTTTTATAAGACTATGAAGACTATGATATATATATATATATTATGACATGTAATGAATGTTTAAAGGTTACGTACTTGGGAGAAAGACTCTGATGTATATGTAAACTTAAGTTAAGTTTTATATTATTGTTATTATTATTAGTATTATTCCGCTCATAGAAATGGTATCGTGAAATCACCGGAGTTAGGGTTTCAAGTATCCCGGATTTGGGGACCCTCATGAGAATGGTATCGAGCTATAGGGTTAGAAACCTTAGGTGGGTTAGACCTTAGGCTATAACCTTAGAACAGAGGGAAACGTTGAAAATATAAATAACTCATATAAAGTTTAAAAAGAGATGAATTGAATAAATTCATCGTCAAACAAAATAAAAGATAATTCATACAAAACTATTATTTGACTATGTGTATATAATATATGCTAATCGGGATAATTGTTGTGTGTAGATGTCAGGTGAAAAAGAATTAGGATATCCACGGATTGTAAAGAAGGAGCTACTATCGAAGTCAATAGCGGAAATAGAAGCTCACGATGAAACAAACTCAGACGAGGTGGTTATCGTGGAAAACATAGTACCAGATCCGGAAATAGTGGATCGGCGGATAATGATCTGAGACCCTAAAGTTGAAGGCGATCAAGCATCATTGGAGATGCAAGAATTGAGGAACAAGGTATCTTCTCTCTAGAAGGGTTGTGGAAAGCGGAAAAACTACTTAACGGTCAATCATGCATCAAGCGTTAATAGAAACAATGGAAGAGCGAGGATAAGCTTAAACTCAAAATCAATTAGATGGGAGCCTCAAGCAACACTTCGTGTTGCGAGCTCAGAGATAAGGGAAAAAGGAAGGTAGAAGACCATGATTTAGGAAAACCGGGGAAGAAGAAATGGAAAAGAATATGTTATCTTTTGCGGTTATGAAGGGCATACCACTGTATTTATCCGACTATAAACGGGGAGCATGTTTTGTTTGTGGAAAAGAAGATCATCAGGCGAAAAGCTGTCCAAGGAAGAAGGCGTAGTGAATAGGTAGTATAGGTTAGGTTGTGTAGCGTGTTTAATATAATATGTGTGTTTAGTTTATGCATGTAAATGCATTATTATAAAACTTTTGTACAAGCGAAAAAGTAAATCCAGACTTTTTGTAGTCACAATGGGATGATTGATGTTTAAAGCATTATGTCTTTGTGATATGTAAAATATTTTGAAAGCAATGAATGAATATGAATCAAAGTTTGAGTTATGAGAAAAGTTTAATAAGTTTAAACTTATATGATAAGGTTTAGAATGTAAGTTGATTTATGGTTTTTATTTAACCAGATAATGCCGCCAAGACGTCAAACTCGAAATCAGAGGGCAGAAGAGTCTGTCAACAACGTTGAAGGACAACAACAAGTGGACCCAATGCAGCAGTTCGCGAATATGGTAGCTCAGGCTATGCAAAAAGGAAATCAATAGGATAATCCTTGGCGAATTTTAAAGACTTTAAGGTTTGTAGGACCATGGGACGAATTCAAAGGTACAATTGACCTCATTGAAGCCCAAACTTGGGTTAAGGAAATTGAGAAGGCGTTTGTAATAGCTAGGGTGTTGAGGGGCAAAAGACCTCTTTTTCCACCTACATGATGAAGGTGAGGCAAATTTACGGTGGGAAGCGAATCGAGATGAGGCGGGGAGGCGGTGTGGTAACATGGGATAGATTTAAGACCTTATTTTTCGAGAATTATTTTTCAGCTAGTACGCAGGCTAGAATGGAGGTAAAATTTCTGGAGTTGAAGCAAGGGGATATGTCGGTGGCGGAATATGCCGCGAAATTTAATGAGTTAGCTAGGCTTGCTCCGCATCAAGTCGATACGGAGGCTAGGAAGGCTAGGAGATTTGAGCTGGGATTAAAACCTTGGCTCTATAATAAGGTGGCAGTGTTGCAGATCCCAACATTTGCAAAGACTCATGGAGAAAGGCGATAATTGCAGAGAGGAGGAAGTGAGGCTATGAGCCTCTACAATAAGGAGAAGAAAAACAAGGGCAAGGTCGAGGGAGGTGGGAAGGTGAGAATTAATAGTGGAAGCAGGAGTGCCGATGGAAAAGAAAGGAAACTACGTTGGAAACGTGCAGGTGAAGCAAGAGAGGAGTGAAAAAAGGCGATTCGGTCTGCAAGACATGTGGAAAGAACCACTCAGGAGAATGTTTGAAAGGAAAATTTGTGTGTTATAAGTGCGGGCGGGAGGGTCACATCTCTCCCAGCTGCGCGCCAATCCTAGAATGAAGCGATTGGTTGTTTTATTTGTGGATCCTTTGGAGCATGGGGTTAAGAGATTGTCAGAAACGGGAGAGGTAGAGGTGGTAGTGTGAATATTGGTAAGGGTAGTGGAACATTAGCAATCACGGGAATGACATCATCGAACAAACCAACAAAGTCAACATCAAGGGTCTTCAACATGGCGGCCCAAGACACGGTGGCAGCTGGCAATGCAGTTCCAGGTAATATTCGAATAACTTTTATTTGCATAATTAGAATTTTTCTATTTATAGTAAATTATTTTATAAAAAAATTTTGAGGGAGAAATTTGAGTTCTTTTAGAAATAAAATTTCCGTTTAATCGAAAAACAAGCTTAATGTGATTAATTAAAGATCGGTTCGATTAAAGTTAATCGAGATCTATTTATGAAGATTGTGTATGCTATGTACCCGATTATGTGTAGGTTTTAAGTGGTGATTAGGGGACGGAATCCTTATAAGGAGAGGTGAATGTGACAACCCAATATTTTCTATATAAATAAATCATAAATTTTATGTATAATTTTTTTTTATTTATTTATTTATTTTAAGGATGAGGATTTGTACAAGATTATGTGTATATGTATTTATGTGGTAAATAAAAATATATTTATTACATGAATATTTACAAGTAAATTTATTTTAGAAATATTGATTATTAGAAAGTATATTTTATAATAATTAATTTTAAGATAGAAATATTTTATTAATTATTTTCCATGAATATATAATCGTATAATATTTAAATAATATACTGAAGTGATTTTTAGAATAAATATAATAATTATTTTATTATATGAATTTTTGTACTGATTATTAAGTTAATTATTTTACCTTAATTATTAAGGTTAAATATGAAAGAATAATCGGATATGGAATCAAACCCTAATTTTGGATTATTGTCAAGGTATGAGAATAATAATATAATATTACATATATTTTGATTTTTCAGGTCTTTATGAATATATGCGGTATGTCCAGTATTGATAACTTGGTTGGTCAATTACGGTGTATTTTGACCAAACCACAATAATAATGTTAAACCCTAATTTGAGATCCAAATTAGAGTGTGAGATTGTTTTATAAGCATGTAATACCATTTATGTCGTGTATTAAATGTATTAATTAGGTAAACCCTAATTAAAATTCTGGAAACCCTAATAATGTTAAACCCTAATTTCCAATATTAGAAACCCTAATCCAGAAAACCTAAACTGGAGGTTTGATCTGTCAAGAGTTGTGTTACAGTGATTAATAACACGTATGTTAGACTTTAATTGCTAATTAAAATAAACTTAATTAGTAAATTCAAATCCTAAAACCTAGAACCCTAATTTAATTTCTAGAAACCCTAATTGTATTTCTAGAAACCGTAATGATCGATGTTTTAAACCCTAATTGCTTTATTAGCCAATTTCATTATGATTAAGGGTAATAAACCCTAATGTTCATGTAATTGCAAACTTAAATAATTAACAAATTTATTTTGCAAAATATTAGAAACTAAAAGTTATTTAATTTTATTTATTTAATTTTTATTTATTTATTTGTTGTGTGCAAACCCTAAATTAGAAATCCTAGATTTTTGTTTATCCAAATTGGCTCAAACCCTAAACACTAAAATGTAAACCCTAAACCCTAAGGCACTTTTCTAGAAATTTAAGGAAATGACCATTTGCCCTTTTTAGCATTAAAGAGGCTAGCTTGTAGGTTTTGACAAATTGGTGAAGTTGTTCACCAAACCAACAACTCCCAACAACTCATTATGCACGAAATTGCCGAAACAATCCTTAGATCGGTCTATTCATGCACCTTTGTGGAGGTCTATTTAAGGATCAAGAGAGAGAAAGTGGAGTTGTTTACAAAAAATTGCACAAACACCATACTAACACTCTCAAGCCCCAAACCTCCGAAAATATATAGTATATCAGACCCATTATCAAGCACCACGAAATCCAACAACAAATCAATAGCCAGAAATCAAGAATTGAGCATAAAAGGTATGAAACCCTAATTCAAAATCTGTCCAATTTTCGGTTGTTAGATGTTAGTTTTTGTTGTTAGAATAGGTTGTATTTAGTCTCTAGTGATGATCTGGGTTGGTATTACATAGATTCATAACTTCAAAATGCTCAAATCATTGATTTTAGAAAAACTGGAAAAAAATTTCTAGAGGTCTGACAGTGAATGTCAGGCCCTATAACTCTTTGATAATTTATGATTTATGTTGTTTAAATGTTGTTATGTGTAGCCAGGAATGGTGTCTTTAAGTTTCAAAACGAATTAAAGTTATTTGATGAACAAATTTGTAGTTATTCACGGTCAAATACCGTTGACCCAAGCGTTATTAGGAAGTTTTCAGGCGGTCAAGAACTTGCCCGAAATGTCTGACGAGGAAGTTTATTTATTCGAGATCTTGTATCTTCGTTAGTTTTTTAGTTTTTTGTTGCTTCTAGGTTGTAGTCTGGTATTAGTACTGTAATATTATGCCTTAATATCTCCTAAACAACAAGTAATCGACTACGATGGTAAGGTCAAAGTAGGCTAAGCTTGACGATATGATTGCATTTTACGGGAAAAACCGAGAAAATTTTTGACCGAATATCGACATGGTTTAACCGAGTCGTAACTTTTGGATTACGTTCATGTTAGTTGTATTTTATGTAATAGATCTACTCTCTTGCATGCTAGCTACAACTGAACCCTTTATATCACAAGAGCAGTTCATGTGTTGCACGTTATAGTCGATCGAAAGTGAAACATCGAATCGTTTCTTCATTTACGAGGTAAACCCAAAATGAAGAACGACTCGACGACATCTTGGAACGCTTAGATCTAGCTTATGTTAGGTTGTTTGATCATGTTGTTTGTTAGAACATGTAGTCTTGAACTTTGTCTACAAAATCCGACTTTTGTAATTCGAGAAACACAATACACATAGAGAATTAAAGTTGGTCAAACATGGCCACTCTAAGAATTTACTATGAAGATCCTGGGTTTAAGTATGAACATGAAGAACACCTATAGCGACGAGTTACGTCAGCTATAGGTGGTCATGATAACTGATTCAATAGCTATAGGTGGCCTTTAGCGAAAACCATGATTATTATTTTCGTGAAATTAATTAATAATTATAGAAAATTAGTTTTAAATTACGAAAATACAAAATAAATTATTAAAAATTATTTTAATATCCAAGAAAATTATATTTTAATTATTTTAAATATATTTCATAAATATTTAATATTTTTGGAATATTAAAAGTGATTAATTTATTTAATTGTAATATTAAATAAATTATTTCAAAATGATTTTAATTCATAAAAAATCATTTAAAATTATCTTATGATATAAGAAAATATTTTGAGATATTTTGATAACTTTTAATATTATTTGATAATTTTCATTAATAAAGGAATATTAATGATAATTAAGTTATTTGTTAAATGAATTAAATAAATGAATTAAAAATGATTTTATTATATTAAAAATCATCTTAAATAATAAAGAAGGTATTTAAAATATTTTAAGTTATAAATATAACTTTTAATATTTAAAGGTAAATTTCATTAATTAATGATTAATGATAATAAAGTTATTTAATAATTATATTAAATAATTTAGCTTAAAATGATTTTATTATAATAATAATCATTTTAAATAAAAATAAAGTGTTTAAAGATATTTTAAGTTATAAAATATAACTTTTAATATTTAAAGGATAATTTCTTTAATAATTTAATTATTAAATTATTATAAATGATATTAAATTTATTTAATAATTATATTAAATAAATAGTTTAAAAATGGTTTTATTTATTTAAAAATCATTTAAAAGGATATTAATGATTTAAAAATATTTTAAGTTATAATTAATGACTTTTAATATTTAGATAATAGTTCATTAATATTTAAATATTAATGGTAATTATTTAATAATGATTTTAAATGTTTTAAAAATCATTTAAGGGTAATATTAATACTTTAAAAATATTTTGAGTTATTATACATAACTTTAATATTTTGGCAATGGTTTCATTAATAATTTAATACTAATTAAATATTAATGATAATAGAATTATTTAATATTTAAATCATTTGATAATGATTACGATATTTCAAAATTATGATAAAAGATAATAATTATTTAATAATTATTATAAGGCCATGAAAAAATAGTGCATTAATGTTTAAGTTATCCAAATGGATATTGAACTACGGTTTAGAGTTTTAGACTCGATAATTATCGAAAAAAATCTGTCGATAAACCGGAAGCATATTTAGAAATTGATCCGGACTTAGATAATTGGCTAGATAAATGTTTATTTGTGATTCAATGGTTGTTAAAGATTGTGTGGCAATGTGATTAGAATGTCAATTGCAATAAGCGGTGTTATGTGTTACGTTATGATATACTAATCAAGTAAAATGATCGATTAATGATAGGTGATTTCATAAAAGATAAAACTAAGTTGAGAATAGTAAGCGGTAGATCGTGCAAGTATCCTAACTTTGTATTTTCTTTATGCAATGGATGAAGTGAGAAGTTCGTAATTATTATTATTATTATATGATTATTAAGCCTATATTATATATGCCCATTGATTATCAACATGCTAGTATATGATAATTCGGATAAATATATTCTGTTCGTTAATTTCTATAAATGATTATACAAGTGTCCCCACTTGGACAATCATTATTTTTCATCGCATGTTGATACCCCTTTGATATACATAAATGTTGAATTATATAAGACCTTTGTTATGAAAACCCGACAGATATTAACATCCCGAAAATGGGAAAATTTTATACGCCCAATGGCAGGACAGAAATAACGATAACATCGTTCATGTAAATGTAGTATTGATCAATACAGGTACAACAGGTAGATCACCCTCCGACCGTAAGTCGTGACGGTTTCTGAGATGAATTTCATTTAAACCTTTTGAAAATGAAAAACAATGTTCATGGTATGTCACGTGAAACCCCATATCTACAAATCAATACGTAGTTTCAAAAATTTGAATAAGGGTTGTTATGTTATTATTATTAGTACAGATTACTTCACAACTCTTCGACTAGTTGTAGAAGAATATTATTAAGAAAACATTTAAATTTTTCACCTATATATATATATATAATACTTCTTTATGGGCACTCAAATGCTCATCCTTGCTTAATTTAAATGTTTTCACTAAGTGTGAAGGACCGAAAGTTGGTAGAGACGAGACAAAGAAAAGGAAAGCTAACCAAATAAGAATTGCGGCGATGATTTGTAATAGTTTTATAAGACTATGAAGACTATGATATATATATATATATTATGACATGTAATGAATGTTTAAAGGTTACGTGCTTGGGAGAAAGACTCGATGTATATGTAAACTTAAGTTAAGTTTTATATTATTGTTATTATTATTAGTATTATTCCGCTCATAGAAATGGTATCGTGAAGTACCGAGTTCGGGTTTCAAGTATCCGGATTTGGGGACCTCATAGGTTGTGATAAAGAGATAAAACCTTAGTTGAGATTTGTAATCAGCGAATCAGGAAAGTATCTTACCTTTGCATTTCCTTTATGCAATGGACATGAGTAAGAAGTTTCAGAATTATTCTATCCATGTACAGATTATGTACTCTTTGATTATCGACATGTTAGGTCAGATATATATTTTGTTCATTGATTTCTATAAATGGTTATACAAGTGTCCCCACTTGGATAGTCATGGCATTTGTTCACATGTTGATACACCTTTGTCAATTACCCGTATATATATATGTTGAATTACATATTATTGTTGAGCAAGATTAAAAACCTTCGGGTTTGGAACCAAGCATGTATGAACATCCCTATATGGGAAGATTTTTTTGCATAAAGGCGGATAGAGTGAGCGATGAATTTCGTTCAAGTTATGTAGTATTGATCAATAGAGGTACAAAATGGGTGATCACCCTCCGTGCTAAAAGTAAGTTATGATTGTTTGAGGATAGAATTCCGCTAAACCTTTTGAAAATGAAAAGAATGTTCATAGTATGTTTCTTAAACCCTATTCAAGGGTAGAGCCGAGCCAAATTTAAAGAATTTGAAAGAGAGTTGTTATGTGAATTTTTTATCGGTCTGATTACTTCACAACTTTCAATTCGTTGTAGAAGTGTTATGTAAAGAGAATACTTACATTCTTTGAGCTTATATATAATTGCTATTACTTGCTGGGCACTTAAATGCTCATCCTTGCTTAAATTAAATGTTTTCAGTTATGTATGAGCAACCTGAAGGCTCAGGCACGAACAAAGAAAAAGGAAAGCTAATCGAATAAGTGTGTATTATGAGTTAATGGTTATAGTTGTATTGGTATCTATTCAAGGATTGTAAGGAATGTATTTGAAGGTCACGTACCTGGGGAAGTAAACTTTGATGTATGTAAATTAAGTTCGAATGTATTATTATTTAGTATTATTCAACTTAAAGAAATGGTATCGTGGAGAACCAAGTTCGGGTTTCAAGTACCTGGATTTGGGGTCGTCACAATAAGCATTAGCAGATTCCTTCAACTTTAACCATGCGGCGTTTATCTTTGCCTTCAAGCTCTGAGTCCGCACAACCTCCTATAAAGGTGTCAGCCAGTGTCATGGCTATGTTATTTCACAAGCCAGTACCGCTGAAGGAGAAAGAAGTCTTTGTTCCAAATCCCGTAGTGGAAGAGGAGGAACGAAGAATCAAGCAAGACGTCATCCGAATGATGTCAGGCATACGCATCATCGTTCATGATGAACATACCAATGAATACACCCAGCACAATTATTGCACATACATAATGGCCATCATTCGGATGCCGGGAGGATGATGACAATCCCTCCATCACCTGCAATCCACGGACTTTGCCCTTGCCAATTGGAACAAAGACTCCTTGCATTGGTCGTCGAGGGTAAAGCGGCGTAAAACTCTTTACGCCTGTAGATATAATAACTGTTTACTTTTACATCAGATGATTAGCGGTTTATTTTGCTAGTATATGCTAACACTGTGTATGATCAACCCATTTCATATATACTAAGTGAAAGCATATTTTGTTTCAGGACTCTGAATTTAGATGTGTCTCAGATTTTGCGATTGGTGCCTCTTCTCCACAAGGATTGTACCTTTGATGTAGAGATGAATTCACCTTGATGGAAATCTGAGGATGACATTGAGGTGCCTCTAGAAATTCAAGAATGGGCAAAGACAAACCTAAACCCAACCTTGACCAAACCACTTCTTTCAATCTCGGAACCTTAGAAAGCCCTAAGTAATCCAGATTGGTTCAGACCTTACCCCAAACCAACGGAATGACATGGTTACTGTAAGACCCCGAATTTTATGAAATAAAAGTATTCAATATTCCTATTTAGTAAATGGTTAAATTGATAAAAGGTTAAAGTTAAGGGTGATATATGAATTTTTTCAAAATACGCAAGTGGTTATAAAATATTCATCGTTGTTGTCGGGAATATTTAAATGCAATGGCCTTGATCATTTATGGGTCCCATAACGAATAAACCGCGGATGAAGAAAATGACAAAATTGAGTTTTTACAAATAACGGCATAATCAATCAATTAACATTGTTGGAATACCCGGTGGGTAAAGTAAAGTAATGTCGCGTTGTTGCACAAAGGTAGACACGGTGATCAGCACAAGATATTTTTGAATTATTGATTCTTACATAAGAAGACACTACTCAATAATTGTTACAGTAATTACTGTTCATTATTTTATTTTATTGATTCAATAATTGCTACGTTGATATTTTATATTATTGTTGTTCAATAATTGTCACTGCACGGTATCTCCATTATCAGATCAATAATTCATATTATTTGAATAATATTATTAGATAGCATTATTGGCAATGTCTAGAAAGTTACATCAAGGAGAGGTTTGGTTACCTAATTGGCAAAGATGAGGAGAAATCCTTATCGGAAAGCCCCTCTTTCCGGGAACTACTGGTCATAATAATTGTGATTCGTAATATTATTTGTGAATAATTAATTATTGATTTATATGATAAGGAAATATTTATTTTATGTGGATATAAATGATGGATATATTTATTTTTATGTGGATAAAATGAAGGAATTAATCTTGGCGTGTTTTATCAAGATTATTTGCCGATTGTGGAGGTATTAAAAATCATCCGTTTGTGGATTTTGGATATTTTTGGTTTGGAATTTGGAAAAACTCAAAGCTACAAAGTTGTAGAGAATTCGATTTCAATAAGAATAGACATAAAATTACTATTTTTCTGATAAACGGGCTATTTTCTATGGATTGTTAAAGTTTTGGAAAATAAAATAATTTTTATTAAATTTATGGGTGGGACCCACTTTGGTTGGTGTCAATAACATGTGGGCTGCTGAAATTTTTAGAATTGAGGGGTTGATGGCTTTCAAAGCATGCGTAGAAAGAATGAGAATAAATAATAATAATAATTTATTATTTTAGTCTCCTTTGGCGTTCTAGCATTTTCCTATAAATAGGTGCTTATGTTAGAATTGAAAATCACACCAGAAACAAGTTTTCTTTCTCTCTATATTATCAAGCATATTTTTGAGAGTATTTGGATACTTTGAGAGTTGCTATTTAGTAGAAGTTTCCTTCGGTTTTTCATCCGATATTCCAGTCAGAAGTACTGCTCTTTTGAGGTAAGGGATTTTAAGGGTTGTTATGTTTTTCAGTTTTTGTAATTTTTCTGACATTCAAAAATTCTGGAAAAATTTAAAATGATAATTTGATGAGTTTTCTAGATTGTGTCCAAAAATGGCGATTTTTGGATGTATAGATTATGAGTTATGAATTGTATGAGAAAATACTATTTTAAAAGTAACCGCTTATAACTCCTTGTGGTTAACTCCAAAATTGATGAAATTTTTATTAGGAGTACATCTATATTATATCAGTGTACTCTGTGAATTTCAAAATTTTTGGATAAAAGTACAATTTATGATAAATGTCTAAATATTCGGCGGTTTTGGCCATATGAAAAATAGTAAATGAATTTTAAAAATTCGAGAAAATATATATTCAATATGGGACTATATTACGCTAAATCCCGGAAAAAAAATATTTTGGAACCGATTTGATATTTTCATAAAAATAGTCTAGTTATGAGTAAAAGAATTAAATATGTTATGTGAAGTAAGAAAAATTGGAAAATATGATTTTATGACTTGAGAATCCTATATATGAGGTATATCTGATTTTGATGAGGGTTTTGGTTATTGGTGATGAAATCTTATGAGTTTGGAATTTTAGGATGATTAAATGCATTATTTAGTAAAGTGTAAACAATTAAAATAAATTGTTTATAAGTTTAAGAAATGTTATTTCAATATCATTATACCGAAATGTTGGTATGGATTTTATTGTGGAATTTCTACCTTTTTGTGTCGGGTTTACTATTCATGAGTTACTATTCACGAGTTACTATTTATGAGTTACTATTCATGAAGTTACTATTCATATATTACTATTCACGAGTTACTATTAATGACAAAATTGGTTTCTTTTTCTAACCAAATTATAGTTGATTTATGAATATTACTCTTGAGATTAAAACTATATGTTGATCATATTATTTTTATTATCATATATAACATTTTTATAACCCTAATGATGATATTTCTCTTTGACTTGAGTGTAAAGATGGGTAGATTTTTGGTATGATCATGACTATGGGTTCTCTTTGGCCAGTAGTGTAAAGTTGAATTGTTGACTGGTATGATCATGACCATTGAATTTGTAATTGAATATCTTTAGCTTAAGTGCAAAGGTGAAACTATCAACATGGTTATAATTGTTTTATATAAATTCGAAATGATTATATATTTCTTTGAGATATTAATATATTTGACTGTAAAGCAAATATGAATCTGTTGATGAATATATTTGGCCTATAGTACAAAATATGAGCTGTTGAGGAATATCTTTGGCCAGTGCAAAGATGACTTATTGATGAATATCTTTGGTCGTAGTGCAAAGATGACATGTTATTGAATATCTTTGGCCGAGAGTGCAAAGATGAGCAGTGTTGAGATGAACATGACCAACCGTGGTGATACAAATGAATATCTTTGGTAGTAGTGCAAAGATGAAGTTATTAGTATGATTATGAATGTGAAATGTGATTTGGTGTAACCATGATCTTTGATGTTTCGGTAAAGATAGGTGATGAAAATTATCTTCGTCTCCGGATGAGAAGAGGAATTTAGAACTACAATTATGATTATGAGTTATTCATATGATTGTGGACCGTAATTGTTGATTGATGTTACGAGGATAAAACATTGTTGGTGGATTTTTAACATGGAGAAGATAATAGACTTTATAGTCTATTTGACTCTTCTAATGGATTGCTTCGTTCATTTGCAACTATGGTTGAAATTTTTATCATCTACCATATGTTCTAAATCTCTGATTTATTATTAATGAAGGCTATTGATAGTTTAATTATCTTTAGTCATGATATTCTTTACTGAGCTAGTTGTGCTCAACCTTTTGCTTCATAATTCCTTTCAGGTAATAAGAGTGTAGCTGAGTCGAGCGGGGGTAACAGGGGAATAGAACGGTGGTCATCATTTACTAGTTATATTTGGTGAATTTAATAGGGTGAGGCGAACCCAATGTTGGAAGGGTGTTTTGCCACTATCATACAAGATGTCTAACGACATACAACCTCGTGTCATCATAAGACAGGGTTGTGCTCATCCACTTACTGAGTATATCTACGAGGACTACCTATATAATCTTGGTGTTTGGTTGAAGTATAACTCTCAATTAGAGACAGTGAAGATAATGATATGTCAAGAGAAGACTCACCATTGGGAAGAATATGATAGTAATCTTCTCATTTTCTTTGGGGTCTATTCAATCAACCAAGGATAATTTTGTGGCCATATGATATCTATCATAACTTAGACGCATGGCCTCCCATGTATACGAAGGTTTCCTTGAGCACTTCCCAAAGATTCTAATTTCTAAAAGCAGGTTTTTGACTATACCTTTATGTAAGGTGTCATTGTGACGTCTTATCCAAGGTTGGGATGAGTGTCACGGTTGGTATATATATTGTATCCAAACTCATGACATATATGTGTTGTTGTATTTTGCATAACAATTGTTGTAATAAAGTTGTAGTTGTTTTTACGTACCATGTATTTGGCGACTCAGAATGGGTTGGATGGAATGGACCTATTTTGGGGTTGTTTCAGTTACGTTATTAACCCAATTCCAAGATGTGTTTCCATGGTCTCATGAAGACATGGTGGGTTTGTCCACTGACATTGTCCTTCATCGCCTTCCCATTAAAGAGGGATTTAAGCCAGTTAAGCAAAAGCTTAGGCAATTGAAACCTGAGTGGAGTTTAAAGGTGAAAGAAGAAATTGTGAAACAATTTCAAGCTGGCATCATCATGGTATCTACATATCCTGAGTGGATATCTAACATTGTTCCCGTGCCTAAACCTGGAGGGAAGGTGCGAGTTTGCGTGGATTACCGGGACTTGAACAAAGCTTGCTTAAAAGATAGATTTCCCGTGCCATTTATCCACATCCTTATTGACAATACTGCGCAATACGACATGTATTCCTTTGCTGATTGCTTCGCAGGGTACCATCAGATCATGGTTGCTGAGGAAGATTATGAGAAAATTTCTTTCATCACTCCTTGGGAAACCTTTTGCTATAGACGGTTGTCATTCAGCCTCATCAATGCCGGAGCCACCTATCAACGAGCTATGATGGCTCTTTTCCATGACTTAATGTACAAAGAGATAGAAATCTACGTGGATGACATCATTGTCAAGTCCCGAAAGGAGGATGACCATATAGACCATCTCAGAGAGCTATTCAACAAAGTTTGAAAGTACAACTTGAAGTTGAATCCGATGATGCGCCTTTGGTGTTAAATCAGGCAAGTTGCTAGGATTTCTAGTCAGCCACAAGGGGATTGAGCTGGATCCTGCCAAAATCTAAGCCATCACGGAAATGCCCATTCCTCAGACAGAAAAGGAAATACGGGGATTTTTGGGAAAAATAAACTTCATTAGCAGGTTTATCTCTCAACTCACAGCAACCTGTGAGCCAATCTTTAAGCTATTAAGGCACAAACCATACCTTGTCTGTGGCACAAACCATACCTTGTCCACCAAAGGATGAACCATTTAGGGAATTGACTTTTGAACTTGTGGTTGAACTGGAAAAACCATGAATGACTATGATCTTCATTTTGATGAAGCATGATTTTATGCCAAGCCTCAATATAATCATAATAGCAAAAAGAGCTAGTGTGATTAGAAAGTGACTTGAGATCAGAAGGATGACTACCCCAATCAGACATATTGAGAACCTGCTTAATATACAACGAATGATAAAGAAGCTTGGAATTATCATCGTTGGCATAAATTGGTTTAATAAAGGCTGACTCTGTTTCAATAAGAATGTCCCTATAATACACAAGTGATTTATAAGGAGCAAGAGGAAGAAAATGCCATCCAGTAGGAAAATACTGGGCGGCCAATTGAATCGGGTCATTCTTGGGTTTCATTGGTAACTCAATATAGAATAAGTGTTGATCAAAAATCTGATGATACTCTGAAACTGGGTGACTGGGTTTTGATGAGGTAGTCTTGGTTTGACTAGCAAAAATATCAAATGGTGGAGGCTGACTAGCGAGAACTGAGGAGTAGGGCTTGGGAACTGTACCAAGCACATGGAATTTATTGTGGGTTATTTGAGTAACTGGATGAGGAACAACAGTTCCTTTTGGTGATTAATCTGGACGGTGAAGGCCATGACCACGAGAAGATGAACCTCCTCGCACACTGTTGTTGCGCAATAAGTACTGTGTTAATAAACTCACGAGTGAGAAAATCAGAGAACCGAGTTGTTACTACCTTTAATATATTCAATATCAAAATCAAAAATACTTAAAATTTCTTGCCATCTAGCTTAATGAATGCTTAGAGGCGACGTTTCTCAACGTCTTTTTCAAGAATAAATTTTGGTCGACTTGCAATCTATTCTAACTAGGAAATTTTGATTCAATAAATCTCTCCGAAATTTTTAATACATAAAACTAATGACAAAATCTCTTTTTAATATTATCGTATTATTTTAAGCGTGTGTAGGGTTCCATGCGCCAGAATGGAAACGAACAATCTGTTCATCAGAAGTAGGAGTTAACTTTTGTTTGAGTATGCCACCAAATCCAATGTCAGAGGCATCGGTTTTAACTATTTTAAAAGCTGAATCATTTGAGATGCCAAGGCAGGGCAATACCTTAACATATTTTTTAACTTGTTGGATGACAGAAGTATGAATGTCAGTCCATGGAGGCAGATTACTTTGTAAGCGCTGAAAGAGAGGCTTTAAAATCATCCTGAGGTTCTTGTTAAACATGCCAATATAATTGAGCGAGCCAAGAAACCTCTATAGCTGAGTTTTGTCGGTAATCTTATCTGGGAACCGGTCGGTGAATTGAATAGCTCTGTCAATTGGCCGCGTGAGTCCATGATAGAGGATTAATCCGAGAAACCTGACTTTAGTCAGAAACAGACTACATTTAGAACGAGAAAGAACAAGACCATTGGTTTTAACCGTTTTGAAGAACGAATTCAAATGTTTAATATGCTCTTCAATAGTCTTGGAGAATAAAAGGATATCGTCGATGTATAAAATAATAAAATGACTGAAAGGATTCAAAATATTATTAAGAATATTCTGAAATTCACTGGGTGCATTTTTAAGTCCAAATGACTGAACATTCCATTCGTAGTGTCTGAACGGAGTGGTGAATGCAGTTTTGTACTTATCATCGGGATGAATAGCAACTTGCCAAAATCCAGACTTAAGGTCAAATTTACTAAAGATGGTGGAGACACTTAACCTACCAAGGAAATCATCCTTGTTGGGGAAAGGGTACCTAATCCATTCTAGTACTTTGTTTAATGGTTTGTAATTAATGAATAATCGAGGGACTCCTCGCTCTTTCTCAGTTTCATTATTAACATAGAAGGCTGGGCAAGACCATGGTGACTTATTATGTCTAATTAAGCCTTTATTAAGAAGATCATTATTTTCATTTTTACATAACTCCATCTGTTCATGACTCATTTGTATAGGCCTAGCTTTGGTGGGAATTAAATGTTCTTTAAATTCCTTAGCATAGGGTAATCTAACAGTGTGCTTCTTCCTATGCCAAAAAGCATTGGGAGAATCAGAACATAAATTTTTTATTAAATAATCTTTTAATTCCTTTATTTTTTTTCTTGAATTCTGTTACTCTTAAGTTGTTCTTCAACTTGTGGATACCTAACTTCTTCTTTAAGGAAACTTAGGTGGGTAACTTTACAATTTAGCAGATTCAATGATTTAGAAATTGATTCTTCTTGAATAAATTTTAAATCTCTTTCTTTTGGTTTAATTAGGAATTTAAATGTAATTTTCTTTCCTAAATGTTCGCAACTTAAACCTTTATTACTAGTATTAAATGGGTATAATAAATAGATAAATGGTAAACCTAAAATGATTTTGTCAGTAAGATTGCGAACTAAGACAAATGAGGTCTTAAAACACATACTGTCTTGACAAATATGTACATTAGGCAATTTATATTTTATTTCCATTTGACTACCGTTAGCTGAATTTAGTTTTTCACTAGTTTTCTTATAATATCTCGTTAGGATAATACCTTCTTGAATATAGTTCAAGTCTGCACCAGAATCAACCAAAGCAAGGAGCTGTATAGAGAATGTTTTATCGATAACTAAATTAATAGAGATATACCATTTTTGAATAGTAATATCTATAATTCTTTTAAGGGAGAGACCTTGAATAAAGAGATCAGAATCTTTAGCACCTGATGATTCTGGTTCATCGTGACTTTCATCACTAGAAGAGGAATCATGAACTTGAAGATCTGATTTTTTTATCATCAATCTTTTTTCTTAAATTGGAAATATCTAATTTTAAGTTAGAAATTTCTTTCTTAAGTTTATTAACTTCTTGATTTAACTCAGGGAGGGTAATTTCTTTTACCGGAGACTTAAATCTTTCAAGAGTTTTATTGAGACTGAAAATAGGTTTTTCTTTGGCTCTAAGAACCTTATCAGTGACCTTTTTATCTTTGGTTAACAAATCTTTTAATTGCTTCAAATACTGAGTCTTTAATTCAGGGTCTGTAATTTAATTGATTAAATCAACTAATAAAGAACTTTCTTCTTCTTCTTTTGTAATTACATTAACTCTTTTACAACAGTTTTTATTGCAATTTTCTGTACATATGGTGACTTCATTTTTACTATCAGAATCATCGTTAGATGCGTTATTACTAGAAGATTCTGGAATATCAGAAACTTCTTCATTACTACTACTGTTATTTTCAATCCTCATTAATTCCAATAGATGTTCTGTATCTTCAGTTGAAATATTTAATTGAGTTAATTTTTGTTTAACTCTACATTCACTTTTATAGTGTCCTTTCTGCCCACAATTGTGACAGACAATTTTACTTTTATCATATTTCTTTGATTTTTTATATGACTTCTTCTTAGATGACTTAGGTTTATTGTAATAAGTATCTTGATTATTACTTTTATTATTACTTTTCTCTTGATTATATCTTTTCTTATGACGTTTATGACTTTTATGTGACTCAATATGTTTATCCTTATCCTTATGCGTGCTTTCTTACAGAGGAGCAACCCAGGCCATAAACCATCTTGTTCACAAAATGTTCCTAACTCGTATTTAGCTTTATTTCTATCTTTTTTACTATAGCTTGTTTAGCTAATTTAAAATCAATACATTTTTAATCCAATCTTTCCAAAATGGTTTATTATCGCCATTTTTGAATATAACTTATAATATCACCATAAGTTAGATTACCAATACCAAAGATTTTCATCAAAGATGGACGCTTTCATTATCTCTTTCGATGACCTATGGATATTTTAATGTCTTCGGAGATGTTTTTCCCACCTAACCTAAGAATACCAAAGAAACCACTAGCTATTAATTCAAAAAAATAATTGAGAAAAGTGTCAATTTAGTGATATTGTTGTTGCCACCATTATATGTGATTTAGTTTATTAGGATTTCCGCTCACTAAATCCATCTATATTCCATTCATATATTTTATGAGATGACGCTTACCTGCTTATATCTAGATTTCTTTCTTCGAATCAGAGATCTGCAGGAGTAGGTCTGCAATAAATTTCCGGGTAATACTTGTGTTATCGACAGCTTAATTTATTTAGCTGCTCATTATTAGATTCGATCGTCTTTAGTTTTAGCTGGCTTTTGTTTTCTAAAGAAGAACCTTCATCTTTTTAGATCATTTTCAATAGTGTCTATCTACATTTTCATCTTTCTTTTTCACAAGGATTCATTTTGATTTAACCTTGTCTTTTTTTTTAATTTAAGGATACCCTTTAACCTTCATCTTCTTTAATGAACATTCAAGTTTAACTTCATTCAAGCTCGACTGGGTTTTATAATAAATCCTATAAATCAAAGCAATGGGTTGAGATCCTTCAATCATTTGAGTAATCTCTCCATCAGTTTTAATATTTAATTATAAAGCTTTAAATAAGTTTTGGTAACTAAGACTCAAGGTGAAATCAAGAAAGCAATTGAAATGGATAGGTCCATTATGCAAACTTGCTTCCATGGCACCAATAATACTAGGGTAATAATTTAGAAATCATTTGAGAGATTACTCAAATGATTGAAGGATCTCAACCCATTGCTTTGATTTATAGGATTTATTATAAGACAATGAAGTCAAACTTGAATGTTCATTAAACTTAAAGGTATCCTTAACCAAGGACAAGTTAGTCATCCTTGTTACACTCGTAATGATAATCGAAGATGAAGGTTCTTCTTCTCCCAAGATCCTCAGCAGTATCCCCACATACCGATTTAAATGCCCCGATTCACAATCAATTAAGAGTCATTAAAAAGAATTTTGTTTTAGATTGGGATAACTTAACAAAAGATTTTAATTCAAAATCTAACAAAGAAAAAAGACACCTATTCAGATCTAATCATAGTGAAAAGGAAAGAGACAAAATAATAAATAGATGGAAAAGATTTATTAAAAATGAAGAAATTAATATTACCTTTTACGATTGGTATGAACAATATCAAAGTAAATGTAATGTTATAAGTAAAACTCAATGGATTAAAGAAGATAGATCTAAAGTATCGTCTAGTCAGCCTCCTTTAGAGACAGTTCTAATTCCAGTTAAAAGCACCTCAGTTATTGCTAGTCCCTTCAAGATTCCTGATGGAACTAATGATGATAAAAAAATAATTGAACAATTAAACTTTAGTAATCAATATCTAGCAACAAAAGAGAAAAAAACAAAGCTAGATAGAATCAAGAAAATTTGAAGAAGGTATTATTAAAAACATGATTCAAAAATTGAACAACCTTTAATTAAATTACCGCAGAGAATGATATAATTTAGGTTTACCTAATGAAGAGAGTGAACTAGTTCATCTATTGAAAAGTTATTTAAAAACTTAAAATGTAATCCCTCATCCAAGTGGAACTATTGTCAAGTATCGATCACGCGTAATCAAATGATGATAACGAAAGTTCTTCCGATCACTCTAATCACTCATATATTTCAAACCTTAACGAAACAAATTCTAAATAAATTAATCGTTAATAACACAAGTATTACAAGAAAATTGGTATTCTAGACCTACTCCTCCGGATCTACAGTTCGAAGAAAGAAATCTAGATAAACAGTTCTCTATGTCATCTAATAAAATATATGAATGGAATATAGATGGATTTAGTGAACAGGAAATCCTTAATAAACTAAATCACATGTCTATGGTAGCCAACAACTATATCACTAAATTCAACACTTTATCTCAAACCAGATATTGTTGAATTAATAGCTAGTGGTTTTACCGGGTATTCTTAGGTCTTCGTGGAAAAAACATCTCACGTAAGACATTAGAATATCCATAGTTCATGCTATCCAAAGAGATAATGAAGGAAATCCCATCTTTGATGAAAATGTTGGTATTGGTCTTCCGATGGAGTTAATACTTTAATATTTACTATAATTAAACATTTTGTTGGAACCCTAGTAATATTACGTAAAGAATTCATGATCAATTAAGTAATCTTACTTGTCCCACTCTAAGTGATTTTAGATGGTACAAAGATGTATTTACCTCTAGAGTTATGATGAGAAATGACAGTAATAAATCATTTTGGAAAGAGAAATTGGTTAATGGCTTACCATCTTTATTTGCTCACAAAGTTAGAGAAGAATTAAGTAAAGATTTGGGTTATATTGATTATAATAATCTAACTTATGGTGATATTATAACTTATGGTGATATTCAGTATAGCCTCAGAGCTTCTCTCTCTAGAAAGCTCTTCCGAGGTCCTCTACCTTCTCTTAGTTAGTTCGAGACTAAGCTTTCAAATTTTTCGATCTTCTTAGTTAGAAGATGAAGACGTAAGTCCTTCGATTCTCGATCTTCCCTCTCAAACATTTAGTCTTTAGGATCTAATGTAATCCCTTCCTAAATGTTTATAAATAAAAGAAAGAGATTACTTTCGATTAACCGCCTCCTTCTTAATCTTTTTCTTTTTTCGCTTAAGTTTTTTTTAAAAAAACTTACCTCATTGCTATATGGTATCGAGAGCCACGGTTGGTTCTTGATGCTATCTCGGTGGTTTCGATTGAAAACAGTTTGATTTGTTTTTTAAACGTTTCTTCAAACTTTTTCTTCTTTGGCTCCTAGATCATTCGCCTGACTTGCCGTAAGGCCCGTTACGCCGTTGTAAGACTCCAATTTGGGAGCAGTTTAGGCTAAGGGTATCATTAGATCAATAGGTATGCGTTTATACATGGCAAGAACGGTTTGAGTTTAACAAGAATGATCAAAGAAAGAATTTTTGTTTAAACAGTTAACAAAGAACTCTTATGTTTAGATCGATTTAACTGATAGATCAGGACCAATCGAGTGATCCTTTGTTTCAGATTTCAGTCTGATTTGTTTTTAAACAAAAAATCTTTACAAAAATTAAAGAAATTTTGAAGATCTGACTTCAATTAATGTAATAGTGATTCATGCGTGAATCAAATAGTAATTTACTTTCAGTTTTCAATTTAAATAACTCGAAGTGTTTAGAGTTGTTTAGGCTTAATTCAGTATAGCCTCAGAGCTTCTCTCTCTAGAAAGCTCTTCCGAGGTCCTCTCCCTTCTCTCTTAGTTAGCGGAGACGGTAAGCTTTGACGATCTTCTTAGTTAGAAGATGAAGACGAAGTCCTTCAGACTTTGATCTTTCCTCTCAAACATTTAGTCTTAGGATCTAATGTAATCCCTTCCCTAAATGTTTATAAATAAAAAAAGAAAGAGATTACTTTCCGATGCTTGATACTCTAGGTATGTTCCAGGTTGTGTAAAACTTGATTAATGTTTTCATAACTATGTTCTTCTTGGTTAACTATGTCCGGACAGAGGCAAAGTTTTGACTTATTACTAACTCAAGAGCCGGATCGAATAATCTACTCATCTTCGATTGCTTCAAAATAAAATCTTACTCAAGGTTCATTCATGAATACCTTGTTTACCCTAAGTAGACTCATATATATATATATATATATATATATATATATATATATATATATATATTTATGATCATGGAATATAGATGGATTTAGTGAATAGGAAATCCTTAATAAACTAAATCACATGTCTATGGTAGCCAACAGCTATATCACTAAATTCAACACTTTATCTCAAACTTTTATATTGTTGAATTAATAGCTAGTGGTTTTCTTTGATCAAGGAGTCAAGAACCGGAAATGTCTTCAATTATAAGCTGGGGTTCATGTATGTTCAAAACTAATTTTAATAGTTCCATCAGAAAATTGTTTGATGTTTTCAATATTTAATAAATTGTTAACTATGGGCTATTGTGGTAATTCGTTTGGTAAAGTCCATTGATTAGGTATATATATATATATATATATATATATATATATATATATATATATATATATATATATATATATATTTACAAATTTTTATATATATACATGCTTATCGCTTTATTATCAATTGTGGCATCATGTGAGCCTAGGAATCATGTGATCACTGATTCGGCTTTTATTGGATCTAGATTTGATTCCGTGATGGACATTTCCAAATTGTAAGTAGCTTGTAAATTTATTCACGGTGTTTGGATTTCCTCGAGATGGTTTTCATACCCATGAGGAGTTCTAAGACTATTTTGTACATTATTTTCTCGAAGATGCTTCAGATCTTGAAAATTAAAACAATCAATGAACACTTAATAAAAAAAAAAATGGGAGTGTAAAAGGTCTCAATTACTATTGAGAACAAGGGTTTGAAAAACCTCTTTATAAAATATCACCGCCATATCTTGTTTAAAACTAAATTTTTACACAAATTCAAACCTTGTGTATATAGGTGTAAAACGAGGCCTCGCACTACTTCCAAATAACAAGACATCGACCCCCACACACACACACACATTCATATAATGATTTCTTGAAAAGTGGCGGTACCACAAGTGGTAACACGGATGTCGGAAGTGCCTAACACCTTCCCTCCGCATAATCAAGTCCTCTCGACCTTAAATGAATCTCTGGTTTTACCGATTCGATTTAGCAAATGTCACATCATCGGGTCAATGTACAAACCTTTCTCATTGTTGGTTGGTACGTACCATATAAAAACCAATGGCGACTCTTAATAGTCCATCGTCGACATGATACATGTCTAACCTTTTTCACTTGTTTTTTCAAACAAATCTCACCTAACATGAGAACACCAAAGAACAAATAACGAAAAGGATAAATAAAAATCCACGGCGTCAAGCAAGTCAGAAACAAGCCAATGAGTCTTTCAGAGAGTATGATCAAAGATGGAGACGTCTTGATGCTCAAGTTATTCCCTCTATGACTGAGTCTGAGATGGTAATGACCTTTATAGACATTCAAGAGGCTCCCTACTATGAGAGAGTTTTAGCAGGCATTGGCAAACCATTCTCCAAAATGATCAAACATGGAGAAATGGCTAATATGGGATTGAAGTCAGGAAAGATTCAAGACATTGTCGCTCTCAAATCTGTAGTTGAGCACATCCAGTCTAGAAGTTATGAAAACAACCCCCAGAGGGTCTATAAGAAGAAAGAGGAGGATGTTTCCTTGATACTACAAGGGGAAAAAGGCAGTCAAAGCCTACCTATTCAGAAGAAAAACTACTCCCATTTTCCAACTCAATCTTCAAACCCTCCAGTTCTAATGATGACATACCTCCCGAAGGGACTGGTTATTGTAAGCCGTTGCACATACCTCCCGAAGGGACTGGTCATTGCAAGCCGTTGCACATAGCGGTTATGTCCTCTGGATACGTGGTCGCAGGAGTATTGATAGATTGACGATCCTCCTTGAATGTCTGCCCTTATGCCACCTTGGAGAAGATGAGTATCAATCTCGCGAATCCAAAAAGTAGCCACACACGGTTATCAAAGCTTTCGATGGATCCCGACGAAATGCTGTCGTAGAGATTGAACGACCTGTGGAGATTGGTCCATACACATTCTGCGTATCCTTTCATGTGCTCCAAATAGCTAAGGAGGATACAACCCTCTTGGGAAGACCGTGGATTCATACATTTGGAGCCATCCCATCCACCCTTCATCAAGAAACTTAAATACATCATTAACAATGAATTAGTCACGGTTAATGTTAAGCCAGGATGTCCTGAATAAGGTGACATCCCACTCATCAGTTTCAATTCAGAAGTTGAGCATGTCTGCTTCTATGCCCTGGAGGTGAGAAACACTCACTACCATCCCATTGGGGCGCCACCTCTTATACCCAGAATTTCTGCGGATGTAATGTCGGCAAGTCAAGAAATAATATCTTTGGGTTATCAACCTGGACAAGGGTTGGGAAAAGACCATCAGAGCATTAAGCGCCCAATTCAAGTTCCCAATCAAACTGGGACAACCGGACTAGGCTATTCTACTAGCTCCACTCACAGGAATTCTCACAAACACAAACAAGTTCCTTCATCTTTAGCCATAAGGCGATTGCCACGACTAACAAAAGCTGAATCTATACAGACTTCAGTAAAGTTTCCTGCACATGTGATGACTATGTTATTTACTAAGTCGATACCGGTCAAAGGAAAAGAAGTCAAAATATTGGATCCGAAGGTGGAGGAAATGGACCAGAGGCGTAAGCAGGACATTGCAAGGTGCTTATCAAACATACGTATCATAGTCCGCATGGACAGTACAAACAGAGTCACCCCAAATGATGATTGTCTAGATATCATGGTCATCATTCGGGAGAAGGAGGATGACAACAGCCCCTTCATCACAACCGTCCACCAGGACTTCACCCTTGGCAATTGGAGCAACACTCCTTGTATTTGCCGACGAGGGTAAAAAGGGAAGAAACTCCCTCTGCCCTGTAGATAACAATAAATGCTTACTTTTTCTGTACAGTATTAGCAGTTGTTTTGTCATTACATGCTAACATTTTGTATGATTGAACAATTTCATATATTAAGTGAAAGCATTTTTGTTTCAGGACTCTAAAGTTAGATGTGCCTATACTTGCTGATGAGGTGCCTTTTTTCCACAAGGACTGTAACTTTGATGTAAAGTTGTACTCAGACTTGATGGAAATACAAGAGGACTATATGAGATACCTCAAAAGATCAAAGAATGGGTCGAGGACAAACCCAAGCCAAATCTTGATCAAACCACCTCTTTTAACCTCGGAACCTTAGAAAACCCCAAACAAATCCAGATTGGTACAGACCTCACTCCAAACCAAAGGAATGACATGGTTACTCTATTGACCCAATTCTAAGATGTGTTTGCATGGTCTCATGAAGACATGGTTGGTTTGTCCACTGAAATTGTTATTCATCGCTTCCCCATCAAAGAGGGATTCAATCCAGTCAGGCAGAAGCTCAGGCAATTAAAACCTGAGTGGAGTTTAAAAGTTAAAGAAGAAATTGTGAAACAATTTCAAGCAGGCATCATCATGGTGTCAACATAGCCTGAATGGCTATCCAACATAGTCCCCGTGCCCAAACCGGTAGGGATGGTGCGAGTTTACGTGGACTACAGGGATTTGAATAAAGCTTGCCTCAAAGATAGCTTTTTCGTGCCATTTATCCATATACTCAGTGATAATACAGCTCAATACGACATCTACTTCTTTGCTGATTGCTTTGCGGGGTACCATTAAATCATGGTTGCTGAAGAGGATCATGAGAAAACTGCATTCATCACTCCTTGGGGAACCTTTTTCTATAGACGGTTGTCATTCGGCCTCAACAATGCCGGAGCTATCTACCAGCGAGCCATGATGGCTCTTTTCCATGATTTAATGCATAAAGAGATAGAGATCTGTGTGGATGACATCATTGTCAAGTCCCGAAGGGAGGAAGACCACCTAGACCATCTCAGAAAGTTCTTCAACAGGTTGTGTAAGTATAACTTAAAGTTGAATCCAACCAAATGTGCCTTTGGCGTCAAATTAGGCAAGTTACTAGGTTTCCTAGTCAGCCACAAGGGGATTGAGCTGGATCCCACCAAAATCTAAGCCATCACAGAAATGCCCATTCCTCAGACAGAGAAGGAAATATGGGGATTTTTGGGAAGAATCAACTTCATTAGCAGGTTCATCTCCTAACTCACAACAACCTGTGAGCCTATCTTCAAGTTGTTAAGGAAGAACTCCTCCATGGAATGGAACGACGAGTGCCAGAAAGCCTTCCTTACAATCAAAGCGCAGCAAGTCAAAGCTCATGTTCTGGTACCACACAGGGATGATGTTCCCCTATTCATGTATCTGTCTATCAATGACAATGTCATGGGCTGCATGCTGGGACAAAAAGATGATAGATGCCAAGAGCGAACTATCAACTACCTCAACAAAAGATTCAGCAGCAGTGAACACAAGTACACTCTGATTGAGAAAACTTGTTGTACTTTAGCATGGGCTTCCATGAGGTTACAGCATTACATCCATGGTAACATAACCCCATCTCATATCCCGTGTGGATCCTCTCAGGTACGTGTTCAGTAAACCCATGTTAAATTGTCGACTGTCTAGATGGCAGTTGATCCTACAATAATTTGACATCGTCTACGTAACACAAAAGTCTATCAAAGGTCAAGGAATTATGGATCAACTGGCCGCCGCATCTTTAGGGTATTTCAAACCCTTGAAACATACGCCCCGATAAAGGGGTAATGACATTCAAAGAACACCATCAAGACGATGCAAACCAATCATGGAAGATGTATTTTGATAATGCTTAAACATGGAAGGTTATGAAATTTGGAGCAGATTCTAGTATCCATTACTGGGAGAAAGATATCGATCGGGCCAATCAAATTGTAGTTTGCCAACATCAACAACACAGCTGAGTATGAAGGATGTATCATGGAGATAAAACTTGTTCAATCAATGGGCATCAGACGGTTAACTGTCTTTGGGTATTTCGAATTAGTAATCAGACAAACCATAGGAATCTATCACACCAAAGAGCTATATTTGTTGTCTTACCATCGGCAGGTTCTACAGATGGCCTTGGAGTTTGAAGAAATATCCTTCCTCCACATTCCTTGAAATAGGAATGACTTTGCGGATGTGCTTGAAACCTTAGCCTTTTTGATCAACATACTTGACAAGAAAAACATGCCAACCATCACATTTTCCCAACAAAAGGCACCAGCCTATGGGAAATACATTGGAGAAGTATCGGATGAGCTACCTCCCATCTAACACCCTTAGTATCAGCATATCAAGGAGTACTTTCAAGATGGATCTACACCCGCTGAGGTGAGCCCGACTGAAAGAAGGCGAATCCATCGACTGGATATGAAATTCTACCTGAGCGGAGACACACTCTACAAAAGAGAGGCAGGACTAGGTCTCCTCAGATGTCTTGACAAGGACCAAGCTTAGAGGCTCATGGATGAAATCTATGGTGGAGTATGTGGCCAACATATGAGCGCCCCCCTACTTGTAAAGAAGATCCTAAGAACAGGGTATTACTGGCTCTCTCTCAAGGCTGACTGTGATGATCACGTCAAGAGATGTTACCAATGCCAAATTCATGGGAATGCTATCCACGCCCCTCCAAGGGAGCTCCACAATATGAGTTCACCATGGCCCTTCTCAATGTGAGGAATGGACGTGATCGGGCCCATCAAGCCCAAAGCTAGTAATGGGCATCGGTTTATCTTCACCATAATCGACTACTTCACCAAATGGGTAGAAGCAGCCTCCTTCCCAAGGGTTACAAAAGAAGGTATCTTTATTTTCATCAGAAACAATGTCATTTGTCGATATGGACAACCAGAGGTAATTGTATCAGACAATACTAAGAACCCCAACAACAAAATAATGGAGGCGTTATGCAGTAAATTCCACATCAAACATCTCAACTCCGTCATCTACCGTCCAAAGATTAATGGTGTTGTTGAAGCGGCTAACAAAAATATCAAGAAGATCATGCAAAAGATGTTCGCCAATCACAAAGGATGGCCTGACATATTGTCTCTGACTCTGTTAGCCTACAGAACATCAATGCGCACTTCCATTGGGGTAACCTCGTATTCATTAACCTATGGGATGGAAATAGTGATCCCCATAGAGGTGGAAATGGAATCCCTCAGAGTGTTTATAGACGCTCAGCAGGATGAAGACCAACGGTTACAAGATAGGTATCACCAATAGTCTCTAATAGACGAAAGGTGAACCGCTGCTATCTTCCACAGTCAATTATATCAACAAAAGATCGCCAGATCCTACAATTGAAAAGTTTAGCTACGGCAGTTTAAACAACATGACTTGGTTTTGAAGAAGATCATTGACAACCAAGATCAGTCCAGAGGAAAATTCGCCCCAAACTAGGAAGGTCCATTTATTATCAAGGAGGTATTGACAGGAGGCACTCTCAGATTACAGGAGATGGATGGCGATGAATTTCTGCAACTCATTAACTCAGACACTGTGAAACGGTACTATGTCTGAAGTTACCATCAAGCAAACATCCTAGTTATGGATCACCAGATCCCCAGTCAATTCAGGTTTTTTACACCTTCACTACATACAACTTTTCTCACATCCATTTGCCCCATCAGGGACAATCATACTTTACAACCAACAGCCTTATTTTTGGATCACCAGATCCTTCACTCCCTACAGGTTTTTAAAACCTTTCACACCTTCAGTTTGTCCCACTCGAGATAAACATTCACACCTTCAAGTTATCCCACCAGGGATTAAACCCTTCACACCTTCAGTTTATCCCACCAGGGATTAGACTTTTACACACATTCAGTTTATCCTGTACATGGGATTAAACATTTTTGCTGCAAATTGTCCTGTACATAGGGAGAACTACGCCGACTTGGTCTCCTCAATACACGAGAGTACATGATAAGTAGGTTTTATACCTACTTATCTGATATCTGTTACTTGAATTAGTTACTTAATCTCATGTTCTTAGTTACTTTTTATGAATTTTGTGTTTATTTTGTAGATTGTATGCTTGGGAGCTGAAATCGCAAAGAATTAGTATGAAATCGCAAAGAAAAGCAATCCGGACATCGTTTGGGCTTTTATGTTTATTTCATTTTCTTGTCATGGAACTTGGATTACATTGTAGAGCTTCTTCTTAGCTTTTCAAAACATCTTGAATCATTCCAATCGGAGTTCGGATGCAAGAGTTATGATCTTTGTACCAACGGACGTTGAACTTTACTGTTTTGGGTGGCCATTTGCATAGCAGTCACTTCCAGCCCAATTTCGACCTTCATCAGTCCATTCTTTCTCAATTCTTAAAGAACAAAAATTGTAGAGCTCGTCGATATCTTTGATTTGATAGGTGGTTGGCCTCGTAACTCCTGTCAGATCAAACGTTATGGCCATTTTCCCAAAAGACGTCGAGAAAAAAAGAAAAAGGACCTCACGGCCGGACTTTCTCTTCACAAACCCCCCGGGTAAATAGTGTCTGTACTGAAGAAAACTTATTTTTTGTCCAAATTTGAGTCCAAGAAGGATTGGTTCGATCCGATTGACTCAAGGACTTCCAAGAGGACTTATAGATATATAAAGAGACTTATAAAAGGAGGAGAATCACAAGAATTAGAGGAGGGAGAGAGGATTCCATTAGATTAGGTTAGAGTAGAATAGGAGAAAACCCTAGTTCTTGTTAGATTTGGAGGTTGAAGCAACTTGGAGACCATTGAAGATTCAAAGTAGGAGCAAGGAGGGAGCTTCAAATCTGCAGACAACGGATTCTATCTTCTTCTATCTTTGTCTTTTATTGTTTATTCAAGTGTGGATTCATAGTTTTAATTCAATGAACTAATTCTTTGTTTGAGATTACAATGGATCTTATTGTGTAATTTATTTTAATATGTTTCGCTATCAATTATTATGTTCTATTGTGAGGATTGTCTACTGTGATTTGGACTTAATTGCTTAATTGCCTAGCTAACAATTACCATGATAATCTATATAGATTTAGATCTGATCATGATAGCATATGTTTGTGATTTCTGCATAGATGGAATTCATGATTCGTGTTTAGGATAGAGATATGCCTTTACGCCATATGTAATCTTATAGAGAACTTGTGCTTTAAATCCTTTTTAATTATAATTCACATAGAGATATAGTGGATTAGTTAATTAAGGTGTCTTGCTTAATTCTATCATCTGTGAATTTAAGTGAGTATGGGTATTATGCATCGAGAGGTGGTTTTATCTCGCTTTAGTGTTCTTGATTAACAATTGAGGATAGAAAATAATTAATGAGAAGTGTGTTAACTTAAATGAAGCAATAAGTGAAGTTGTGATCTTAAATCTCCGTAATCTAATTTTTTAATTAGTGGTAATTAGAATTAGTGTAATTAAATAATTTAATTTATATAATTTGAAATTCATTCGTTTAAATAAGATTGAGTTGGTTCTGAGTTAGTACTTGGTAGATTTTTATTAAACAATTCCTCGTGGAACGATACTCTACTTTCACTTTATTACTTGTTGACCACGTATACTTGCGTGTTGTGCGTAATTAGATTTTTTAACAAGTTTTTGGTGTAATTCTTGGGAATTAGTTAATATATTTTTGCCGATAATATTAACTTCAATCAAATTAGTCTTAATTTAAACAATTTTTTTCTTTTTATTTAATTCTCTTCCTATTTTTCTTTCTTTTCGGTACCATGGCGGAATTTAATTATCAATGGTTGTATACGAGAATGACTCATTGAGGGGGCGAGGGATTGATGATCTCAATGCATTTTCGCATTATCGTATGACTTGAGACACTTTCGAGGAGGTTGGGCGTTATTGCATTCAACGTAATCGAAGGATAGCGATTAATTGCAATTATTGTCTTTGGTAATCATCAGGAGTCATCAAATGCACAGATTAGTTTTTGGTAGGGACAACACGGTGGTGAATACCTCAACGATTATACATATGCTAATTATCATCAAGTTTGGGGGTATCACCTGGATTCGTCATGGAGCTATACTTATGAAGACCACTACTACGCTCCAAATCCAACATACACACCGAAATTTTCATGTTCACCTCCATTGCCACAAGAAGAAAAGCCAAATTCGAGGGATGTAAAATTGAAGGGCATAGCAAACCTAGAGGAGATGAGGATTAGCAAGAGTCATCAACCCAAAATTTTAATAATCGGATGGAACAACTCGTCACTACCTCAACCGATGGTCCTCAATACATGGCTTAGAGACTCAGAGACAGATAATTCAAGGTTGGAGGAATTGTTGTCCAAGTTAAGTAGCATCAAATGAGGAGATGAGGATTATCAAGAGAGCGGTCAATTCGAGAATCAAGAGATATCAATTCAAAATCTGCAGAACCGGATGGATCAAATGGTCAAAGCCACGAACAACTATTCTCAAAACAATTGGTGTTATATGCGAGGATTAGAGATTGATGAAGTTGCAGAGCCAAATCTACAACTAGATGAGCCACGAGATGTTGAAAAGAGGAGACAAGTGGGGATAATGAAAATAAGGTCGATGAAGAACTAACTATGAGTACTAACGAGGATGAGTGATGTTATTAATGCCTCAAGTGCCTTCTCCACCAAAGTTTAAGGATCAGGTTAGATTTGCAAAACCTTGTCCATTTAGGTAGTCATGTAAATCGGTAATACTCCTTGTGACGTTAAAGCTAGTATAACTTTGAAGCCATGGTGCGATGAAATTTGGAGAAGATAGAAGAAGAAGAGATTGTTGTGTCGACAAGCTTCAATGCGAGAATCTATTCGCAAACCTGATGGAGAAAACACCTAGATGTTGGACATTCTCAAATGTGATCTTATCTAAACAAAGCATGCTAGGTGACTTTAATGCAATGGCTATCACAAATGGGAACCTACCAAAATCTACATTATTTCTGATGGATGGAGGGTTCCTCAACATTCGAAGAGGAATTGGATAGCGTTGACCAGACAAAGTCGAAATTTGAAAGGCGTAAATCAAATTGTTGATCGGGAGGCAATCCAGAATTTTATATTTATATGTTTTACTAGTTTAATTAGTGTTGTTAGTTCGTCAAAAATTTAGGAGTTAATTTGCTTATTAAGTTCTCTTATAATCTAATCCATGTTGTCTCTCTTCATTGCAGGTATTGGAGGTTCAATAGATAGGAAAAATGATAAATCGTGACAACGCCACCATCACCACAAGCTTAAATGATTCTGAGGGAAGTCCTCGTCCACTTCATGCTTTATTTTACAATGAGGACATTGTAATTGTTAAGTTTGGGGAGTTAATTAGTTTAGTTTTGCATGTTTAATGTAGTTGTTTTAGTTTTGCATAAGTTGTCATGTTTGTTTAGTTTAGGATTATTATATGTTTGCATTCATGTAGTGTAAGTGCATAATAGTTGCATAGTATAGTAGAGTAGTTGTAAATAGTTTTTATTTATGTCTATAAAATAAATTCAAAAATATTAGTTAATTACTATGTTCATTTGCATGAATCAAATTGTTAGATAGTTTAAGTTTATTTTGGCCAATGATGAAATTGGAATTGAGTAGACAAGTATAGTACTAATTATTAGAGCTTTGGCGTGATTTTTTTGTTATGAATTGGATCTTTTTCTGTTTTGAAATTGGTATAATCAAGGTTAGTACGTTAGAGACAACTTTGTTGGTGATTAAGTTTAAATTGATACATAATTGACTTCTTAAGGATAATACTAGTTTGAATGAATGAAAGACATGAAAAAACAGAGATGAC
Source organism: Panax ginseng (assembly GCA_020205605.1). Classification (NCBI taxonomy): domain Eukaryota; kingdom Viridiplantae; phylum Streptophyta; class Magnoliopsida; order Apiales; family Araliaceae; genus Panax; species Panax ginseng. The sequence goes on from CM035142.1 coordinate 57,193,196, forward strand.
TAAATTTAGACAAAAACTTAAGTTTGGGGGGAAATTTGGGATATATAAGCTTCAAAAAAGAAAAAAATGATGGAAAAAAAATATTGTGGCTAGTCTTGTTTCGGGGCCTTTATTACTTGAGCAAGTACGCCCGAGGGGAGTGTCTTTACACCTAGCGCCCTAAGGTCTTTATGGTGCAGGAGTCGTTGATTGAAAAAGCTCACTAAGGGTATCCTTTATTAGCCTAATGGAATGAGACATTGCACAGTCATGGTAAAGAAAAAAAAATAAAAATAATAAAAATAACAATAAGACGAGAAAAGAGTAAAAAGCCCCCGTAATGCAAAGTAAAACATAAGTATCCCAGATTGGACTCTTGAATTTGGTGGATGTTTGACTTTAGTTGGATTTAGCTTATTCGTGAATTTTGTGAGTTTTCACTGTATGATGCCTTTAAAGAGATCTATTATGTGTTGTATTATCATTATATCAGTTAGCATGGATGTTGAGCACACACGCACTATATCAGTAATAACGGTTTAAGATTTGATGATAGATTGAGAAATTACTGATGAGTTTTGATATGATGTATTATCATGTTTACTTGATTTCGCTGAGGTCGGTTGATTAGACTTGTTTCTGTCATTACTGCTGGATTTGTAGGCATGAAGATTAGTTGAATTGCATAGCATTGTTGTTTTGTGTTTTTGCTTAAGGACAAGCAAAGGTTTAAGTTTGGGGGTATTTGATAAGTAGGTTTTATACCTACTTATCTGGTATCTGTTACTTGAATTAGTTTCTTAATCTCATGTTCTTAGTTACTTTTCATGCATTTTGTGTTCATTTTGTAGATTGTATGCTTAGGAGCTGAAATCGCAAAGAATTGGTATGAAATCGCAAAGAAAAACAATTCGAACATTGTTTTGGCTTTCATGTTCATTTCATGTTCTTGGCTTAGAACTTATATTACATTGTAGAGCTTCTTCTTATCTTTCCAGAACATCTTGAATCATTTCAATAGAAGTTCGGATGCAAGAGTTATGATCTTTGTACCAACATACGTCGAACTTCACTGTTTTGGGTGGCCATTTGCATAGCAGTCACTTCCAGCCCAATTTCGACCTTCATCCGTCTGTTATTTCTGAATTCTTAAATAATGAAAGTTGTAGAGCTTGTCGATATCTTCAATTTGATAGGTGGCAGGCCTCGTAACACCTATCAAATCAAACGTTATGGCCATTTTCCTAAAGGACGTCAGAGCAGAAAAAGGACCCCCGCTGGGGCGGGCTTTTTCTTCACAAAGCCCACGCCGGGGCGGGGGTACGCGCAGAAAACTCAGTTTTTGTCCAAATTTGAGTCCAAAAAGGATTGGTTCGATCCGATTGACTCAAGGACGTCCAAGAGGACTTAAAGATATATAAAGAGACTTATAAAAGAAGGAGAATCACAAGGATTAGAGGAAGGAGAGAGGATTCCATTAGATTAAATTAGAGTAGAATAGGAGAAAACCCTAGTTCTTGTTAGATTTGGAGGTTAAAGCAACTTGAAGACCATTGAAGATTCAAAGTAGGAGCAAGGAGGGAGCTTCAAATCTGCAGACAACGGATTCTATCTTCTTATCTTCTTCTATCTTTGTCTTTTATTATTTATTCAAGTGTGGATTCTTAGTTTTATTTCAATGAACTAATTCTTTGTTTGAGATTACAATGGATCTTATTGTGTAATTTATTTTAATATGTTTTGCTATCAATTATTATGTTATATTGTGAGGATTGTCTACTGTGATTTGGACTTAATTGTTTAATTGCCTAGCTAACAATTACCGTGATAATCTATATGAACTCGAGAGATGAAGTATAGATTTAGATCTGACCATGATAGCATGTTTTTGTGATTTCTTCATAGATGAAATTCATGATTCGTGTTTAGGATGGAGATATGCCTTTACGTCATATGTAATCGTATAGAGAACTTATGCTTTAAATCCTTTTTAATTGTAATTCACATAGAGATATAGCGGATTAGTTAATTAGGGTGTCTTGCTTAATTCTATCATCTGTGAATTTAAGTGAGTACGGGTATTATGCATCGAGAGGTGATTTTATCTACTTTAGTGTTCTTGATTAACAATTCATGATAGAAAATAATTGATGAGAAGTGTGTTAACTTAAATGAAGTAATAAGTGAAGTTGTGATCTTAAATCTCCGTTAATTGATGGTAATTAGAATTAGTGTAATTAAATAATTTAATTTATATAATTTGAAATTCATTCGTTTAAATAAGATTGAGTTGGTTACGGGTTAGTACTTGGTGATTTTTTATTAAACAATTCCTCATGGGAACGATACTCTACTTTTACTTTATTACTTGTTGACCACGTATACTTGCGTGTTGTGCGTAATTAGATTTTACCCAACAGTACGTAGGCATCCATTTTATATGGTCCGGTCGCAATAAAACAAAAACAACAAAAAACATTTCTACACCTTTCTCACTACAAAAACAGCAAAAACAAAAACATCTTTACACCACTTTGCCACATACAGCGTTGAACCTTTATACTAGGTTTGAACTACGCAGACCTGATCCCCTCTTCAATAGGAGTACGTAGGCAGTCATTTATGGTTCAGTCTTACCCCCTACCAACATAAAAACTTGTCAACGGTATTGGGATCATCCTTCAATCCACCACACTTCATTGGCTTCAGACCAAATTAATGGAACTACCTGACCTCCCCATGTAAACTGGAGAATCGGCGACCATCTAAGCTACGGTTGAATCCTCAAAGAGAAACACCAATCCATAAGAGATGGAACTAACTGGGCTCCCCCATACAAAGGAGTATCAGCGATCATCTATGGTGCGGTCAACCTCAGAGAGGAAAGCCATACTCCTCTCCACATCTACACACACAAACCAGTCCCAAGACACCAAAGAAGGTAGGGAATATATACAGATCAACGATCCATTCTGAAAGATCCTGAGACATATCAATGTCCATCCCTCAAGGAGGAGTTCAGAATACATCAAGATCAAATTCCCTGGAGAAACATGCTAATATCAAGCAAGTAATAGGGCATAACTAAAACGGAAGTGATCAAAATATGTTTCCCTGCTATATATAATGTTATTTGATATATACAATGTGTACTATACATGAAAAAATGGCTAAGCTAGTATGTGCAGGAAAATACAAGCCCATCTACAAGTCAGTGTATGCGGGCTATCAAGCCTAACATGGCATCCCTCTTAAAAGAAGGAGGTAACACTGTGATCTCCTGCCCAAGAGTCTCTACACGAGTCAACAGATCTACAGCTAACTTCATAGTGGCACTATGTTCATCAATATACATGCTCATCTCTGTAATGATGCCAGAAGTAAGGGACCTCACTACGAGATTATCTGTAATAAATGATTTCTCAAGATATAGCGCTATCCCACTCAATAATCACTGCATCTCTAGATGAACTGGCCTCATCCCGCTCAGCAATAGCGGTATCTCTATGAGCTAATGCCTCATCTCTCTCTAATAGAGTGATGTCTCTCCCATCAAGAGTTGTCAACATCAAGGCCCTAGCCTGATCTCTCTCAAAGGTCATCAGATAAAGACTCTGCTCTAAATACTGTGCTGAATGCTAGATCATAGTAGCACTTGTACTGGGAGAATCTACAAGAACTGTTGGCAACCCTTGTGAATGGCTCCTCCTCGGTGTGAGAATCAATGTCCTCCATGGGCTCTCCATAATCTGAATCAATCCCCGGCACTGTGGATACTGCCACAGCGGATGTAGTCTTTGTCTCCATCCATGCAGAATACTCTATCGAACAGCTCGGATGGCTAACAGTAAACTCATCACTCTCATGCTGATCCCAATAGGCATACACCCTGTATTTATCCTCTGCTGACAAATGGCGAGATGGCAAACACTGACCTAATGCCCCTTCAAAAGGATGCACATCCTGAAACTGGTCAAACTGTGACATCACGACCAGTGGGTGATACGTGGTCATGCCCCTCAAACTAGCCAGAGGGAGATAATCTATGCTCAGTGCATGAGTAATGAAGTTGTAGGGTGAATTGAGCCCTGTACACGACAGAATGTCAAATGGATCTCCAATCCCTGCTAAAACCACCGACCAAGATGCAAGAGATCATACACTCATTGGCAAAAAAGGATTAAGACATAGCTATCTAATTGGAAAAATATTACCCATGTCGTCAAAACGTGCCAATCAGTCTTAGGTGTGACATGAACCACACATACTACAAGACCGAGCTACCTATGAACACCCATGCAGGATAGGTGTGGTAATACGTGGCTGACCTCAGTGTCTCTGCCACAATCATCGGTACAATGGTATGACCCTCCCTGATAGCTCTCACTGCCATGACAACACCGATGTCCAGCTCATCCATGTACAGTGGTATGTACAAATATGCCACTACGCACATCACGAGTACATCTACTCTGGCAACTCGCCATTGATCCTCCGATGTGGTGAAATCCCTGGAGTACTGTGCATAGTTGTCCACTGAGTCAAATCTATCTATCAAAAAATGCTGGGACAATACATGGCCGGATGTAATCTCATCCTGTGCCACTCTACGCCGCAACCCGGTGAGGGTCATGAACTGTCGGTGCATATCTCCGACAGCCATCCAAGCGCAAGGCATGCGATCTACGAAGCCCAATGGAACCTGGAACGTCATGAGGGTCATGGAATACTGTAATAACTGATCTACAATCACCCTGTCTGAAGGGGATACACTATCATACCAAGATCTCAGACGGGAGACCACCAATACTGGTGGGGTGTGATCAATATAGCTGACTGTCGAGGAAGACATCTATGTGGGCTGTATCATAAGACCATCCAGGGGTCAATGCTGAACATCTCTGGATATACATATGCATGACATAATACATACATGACAAATAATAGATGGTAAAATGATGTAGGGAATGTAAAATAGTACATACATTCCTAAGTACATCATTATCTAAATACATCATCTCTGTACAGCTGAAAAATACTGGGAAATGGGGCACACACGCCCTACGACTAACAGAGTTCTATCAAAAGATATAGCGAGAATACATATCAGAAGAAAACAATGGTGTCTATATCTACATCATCAATCATGTCCACCTGATGTAACTCCTCCTGAGTCACTGGATCTCTGCCAAGAGGGATGTCGAGCCTATCTGATGGAGGATATGCACCGACAAAGCCATATATGAGTCATCCGAAGGGCCAACCCAGAAATTTGGAAGGATCAAAAGTATTCGCCTCTGAAGGATCTCTGCCCAAATGCCGAATCAAAAAATGTGCCCGGTCCAACTACCGGATCAAACTGTCAATCTGTGTCAAATGAGTCGGATCTCAGACACAGGTCATTGTAGTGACTGAGAAATTCGGATTTATTGTAAAATAATTTTATTTAATTAAATAATGAATAAAAGTATATTAAATGTTATTATTACGTGTTAGTAAGATGAATTGTTCTATAACCTAGATATGTCAGAACATCGTAGTATTTTGGCTACGTGGAGGAATTAAAGTGTTTGAATTTCAAAGATGAAAAAAAAAGCTTTCCGAGAAATTTTCCGAAAAATACTATTCATAGTTTTCTGCTCGGGAATTATTTTTGAACTTCTAAGAAATACGTAATGATAGAATATCAAGGGAAGATGGATTATATAATAATAATTCACGTATGGCAAAACACAGTTTTTTGCCTGCGGACTTAATTCGAGAACGTTAGGGAAAGAAAAGGGTTAATGAGTAAACGATGATCGTATGATACGTAAGTATTGTAAGAGGTATTGAATACAAGTATATACGAGGTATTATACGAGTATGTATGAATGATGGTATGTCATATATGTTGTATAAGTATACGAGTTAGTTTACAAGAATAATACGTAGATTATACGTTATAAGGTATTAAGCAAGTGTATTGGACTTGTAGAAGTTGTACAAGCCCAAGGGAATGAATGTTAAAGCCCAATGTTGTTAAATGCAAGCCCAAAGCATAAGTTAAGTTAGTTAACTTAAAGCCCAAAGTAAGAACCAGATCCGTGGATCGATCCAATGGATAAGAGTGACCCATGGGGCAACCCATGTGGGCCCCATGATCACATGGCACCATCTTGGTGACCAAGTAAAGTGTTTTTACTTCGTGACCAAGAGATGAATAGTAAGGAGGTGGTTAAGGAGGTGGAATAAGAAGGTGGATGGCCTAAATGTCCATTATACCCTAATATAGTGTGTTTACTCGCTTATATATATATATATATATATATATATATATATACTTATAGATATATTAAGCTGTGTGTGGGACTACATTCGATGAGCACAGATTTTACATCCCATGCGTTTACTCACTTTTTATATATATATATATATATATATATATATATATATATATATATATATATATATATATATATATATATATATATGAATTGTTATCGAACTCTATTCGATGAGCCTAGATTTTACATCTGTGTGTTTACTAAACATATATATATATATATATATATATATATATATATATATATATATATATATATATATATATATATATATATATATATATATATATACATTTCCCACACAGAGTTTACTTACGTGGTGGTTGATCGCTTACATCTTTCTTTACATTTCTTCCTGCCTGGAGTTTACTTCGTGGCAGCTGATTGCTTTGTACAAATTTATTTACATTTCGTCCCTTTGGAGTTTCCTCCGTATGGGTTGACCATATTCTGACTTTATTTATGTTTCGTCACTTTGGAGTTTCCTCCGTGGCGGTTGATAGCTTTTATCGCTTTATTTATATTTCTGATCCCCCATGGAGGTGCTTCGTGGTTGGTGATCATGTTTGTATATATATATATTCTGACTTTTATATATATACCGCCTTCGCTTTCATACAAATTGTGGTATCATGCGCCTAGGAATCATGTGACCTGATTCAAATTTATTGGATCTAGACTTCGGTTCCGTGATGGACATTTTAAATTGTATAGCGACTTGTAAATTATTCTGCGATGTCTAAATTTCCTCAGATGGTTTCCATACCCATGAGGAAGTCGGCATTATTTTGTACATTATTTTCGTACGGATGCCTCGCATCTGTAAAATAAAATTAATCGAGCCAAGCACTTAATAAAATGGGAGTGTAAAAGGTCTCAATTACTATTGAGCATCAGGGTTTGAAAAACCTCTTTCATAAAACATCACTGTCATATCTTGCTTAAAATTGAATTTTTACATAAAATTCAAACCCTATGTATATAGGTGCGAACGAGGCCTCGCACTACTTCCAAATAATAGCACATTGACCCACACACACACACATTCAGATATTAGTTTCTTGAAAAGAGGCGATCACTGTGGTAACACGGATGTCGGGGGGTGCCTAACACCTTCCCTCCGCATAACCAAGTCCCCGGACCCTAATGAATCTCAGTTTTACCGACCCGTTTAGTAGTGTCACATCACTGGGTCAATGTGCAAACCTTTTCTCGGTTGTGTTGGTACAACCATTTAAAAAAAACAATGGTGACTCTTAGCGATCCATAAATCGACATTATACATATAGGACCTTTTCACTTGTTTTTCAAACAAATCTCACCTAAAATGAGAACACCAAAGAACAAGTAGCGGAAAGGGACAATTAAAAATCCCGGCGTCGACAGGTGGTGTAATGTCCTTAGAGTTTGATCATATAATATATGAAAATGATCCTTAGAGAAAGATAATGAACGGGTCAAAGAATATGTAATACTCAAATATAATTGACTCTAAGTAAATATTATGAAATAAAACTTATAAGAATTTATTATCAAGAATGGTGAGAGTAGAAAATATAAAACCTATATTAAAGTAATGTGTTGAAGTTATTCAATGAATAGATTTGAGGAAAACCTGAGTAAGGTAGGGTTTTGGTGATTCCGAGGACGGAATCCTTATAAGGAGGGAAGGATGTGACATCCCAAATTTTTAGAAATTATAAATGAGAATTTTATAAATAAAAGTATTATTTATGAGATATGGTGGTGTGAGTATGAGTATGTCATATAATCTCTTGTAGAATATGTGAATTGATGTGAAGAGAATGTTATATATTAATTTTAATATATATAAATATTTAATTGAATTATTTATTGAGTTAAATAAATAAATTTTGTTTTGATTATAGAGTAATGTAATTAAGTGTAGCAGATTAATTAAATAAATATTTAGTATTTAATTTAATTAATATAATAATTTTATGTTATAGTTCTAATTTAATTGAGATAATTAAATTAGATGAGTTATATGATGATTGTTACATAAAATTATAATTAACAAGTAAATATAATTATGTGACAATTTGATGAGATTGATTGATGTTAAGCTATTGATTAATTAAAATAATGAGTATTTGCCAAACATGGTCTTAGGCTTTTCAAGTTCAAATTGGTGTAACCTATGTGTTAACTAGTAATTAGTATATCTAATAATTACTAGGAGTTACATATATTATATATTACTAGTATTGTATATTATATGTACATACTACAAGTTAGTATGTTAGTTTTAGAAAACAAACCAAAGAAAGAAGAAGAGAGTTAGAGAGAGTTGTAGGGAGAAGAAGAAGAGGAAGAAAAAGAAGAAGAAGGGAAAGCTTTGAGAAGACAAAACAAGCCCCATCATCATCATCTCCATCTCTCTTAAATTCATACTAATAAAGTTATAATCTAAATTCCTTATTTTAATTATATTTTTATGTTCTTCATAATGTAGATAATTGTTATGTAGAAGTTATATTGAGAAATTGAGAGAGATAGACAGAAATATAGGAATTGAGATGAGCTAGAAGAAGAAAAAAAAAAGAAGCTAGAAGAAGGTAACTTCTAAACTCTTATTTAATCCTTGATTTTTTTTGGGTAGATTTATGTTCTAAGGTAGTAGATCATGCTTAATATGTTTGTATTGGTTTAATCTTGGATTATCAAGAATCAAACAAGAGGATTCAAGAAAGAAAATGAAATGGAAAGAAAATTTGAAGAACAAAATTCGTAGGTTTTTAGTAATTGTGGACATATCTTGTGAAATTCATACCTCTTTGGGTATAATGAGTTAGAAAGTGAGCATTATTATCAAATCGAAGATATGGAAGTAAGCTATATTCTGAAAGTGGAATCACATGAAAACTCTTTGTAGATTTCTTGCAATGTTTGTTTTAGTAAGGCTGGTCCGAAGGGAAAATAATCTGTCCAGAAAATCAAAACTGTTACGGTTTCTGACTTTGAAAAATTCATATAAATTTGTGTGTTTTGAATCTGAAGAAAATTAAAACTGCAAATTTGTAGATATGGACGTTTACTAGCTAGACACGTGAGATTGAGCCATTTTATGGACCGGATCATGTCCGAAATAAATTGTTTAGTAAGGATGTCCAGAAAATGAAATTTTCTAGACTAGTTGATGAATTACAGAATCTGGTTTAGATGGATAAGGTTCTGACTTTAAGGCCTAGATGAGGTTGTAGTACATTGAGTAAGGGTTAATTATATATAAGAAGGAACAAAAGCGGACATGTAACTAGCGAGTTACGTTAAAAAACGAAAACAACGTTTTGTTAAAGAAATTGTGAAGATGAGTTTTATAATTACATTTGAATTAAGATTTTGGGTGATGATATATTTTGATGATTAAAAATATGTTTTGACATATGTAATGAGTATAGATATGTGTTATCATATTCTATGCATAATTAACCATTTAAGATCAAGAGTTGAGATAAGTTAATGTGTGCACATAACGTGCTCGATAAAATGCCTAAGAGTAATAGTGTTTTCTAAACTTTGGTATACAAAGTGTCTAACTAATGGATAATATTGGATATCTAAGTATGAAAAGATGATAATATAAGAATAATAATGGAAAGAAATCGAAAAGGGTAATTTTTGATTTATGAAGGAAAATTAAACATATAAACAATGTGTTGAATATGCATTTTTGAAACCAAAGTGGTATAATAAAATGGTGTGATATACGCACATTAAACTACAAGTGTGATAGTCTAGCATGTGTGGTGATGAAAATGAAAAATAAAACCGAGTTGCATATAAAATAGTTAGATGTCTATAAAGACATTATAAAGGATAATAAGACAAAGTAAGGTCTTAGAATAAATTTGACCATGAGATTGAGTATTGATTTTATTTATTATCAATCTCACATACAGTGTAGGTTGTGCAAGGACGCGAAGTATTAGCATGTTGGTAAAACGCCGGTAAAGGCAAGTCTTTCAGTTCTTTTTTGCTATATGAACTTGATGATGATCTGCTTTAAAATTTTAGTGTATGATGTATGATATATGTCAAAAGTATGAAATGTGAAAGTCAATCTATGACTATGATGATTGAACTATGAATGTTAATTGAGTAAGAAACTCAATCTTTATAGTTGTTATGTGAACTACAACATGTATGCTATGTTTGATTATGATTATTATTGTATGTTGAGCATGTTATTATGTGCTACGTGATGCATGAAAACTGTTAGATTTTGCTGAGCTGTCGAGCTCATTCTTGCAAATAACCATTTTTGCAGATTCAAGAATTGAAGGTAACGCTATGTGCTACTTGATTGTTATGGATCAAAAGTGATATATAAAGATTTAATATCCTAGCTAAGTTGTTATTCTTGTAAACCATGTCTAATGTTTCGAATAATGTATTAATGTTGAATTGTAATATTGATTTGCGAATGTAAACTATTGTAGTATTAAAATGATTCTGAGATATTTAGATGTAAAGGTTGAAGGTTTTGGGAACGAGGATAGTTTGTAATAGAAAATTTTAATTATTCCGCAAATTTCAATGGTTGTATTATCGTTTAATGATGTAAAATTAGTGGTTGAATTTATTATTAACGACCGAAGTCGAGAATTAAATTGTATGAATTTTGGGGTCGTTACAGGTGGCGACTCTGCAGGGGACTCCAGTAAGAGGACTTAAGCCGCTATTACAATCTTTTCAAAACTGTTATCTGCTTGTGTGTGGATGTTTCATTCATTTATGATGAATGTGTACGAATGCATTTACTTATTGCACTTAGTGCCTCGCACCATAACTGCTTGTGATATTAGTGCTTCGCACATGTCATCATTTTCATACGGTGAAACGCGATGTATGTGAATGTATGTTGTGTGGTCCCTCCACCAGGAGGCTATCCCATCGGTGTTTGATTACTAGACTCGTGGAAAGACTAATTCCCCGAGACTCAGGAAAGGCGCCACCCAAATTCACTCCAGTTGAAAGACCGGATTAACTTCTCGTTGAGTAAATTGCGATGATTTGGGAACCTTCATGCCAAAAAGCCGCGAGAGTAACCTAAGATAGGTCAGCCTCTGATAAACCCAAAACGGAGGAAAGTCTCTTCATGCTCTCATTTCAAATTACTTGTAAACATAATTACTTGTAATTTCATTCCATATATATATATATCTCCATGTAATGAGAAATATGAAGAAATGTGTACACATACATATTTTAATGCTACAAACAGCTGACATCCGTTTTGCACGATAAAATTCCTAAAATGGACACATCACATAGCATGTTATTATACACATTCCCTAAAGACTAAACTATGCAAGTCTTTCACAGGGAACCAATCGGACCTACTACCCGATCAAAGTCCAAAAAGGCAACATGCCTACAGTCAATCATGTCATCATCCGACCAGACTGAACTTAATCCAGTTTCTCGCAAAGAATTCGATGGATTAAGTAAACAAATTACAGATTTGGTTGTTCTACTCAAAGAACTACACCAGTCCAATCAGGGTCCAAAAATACTCATACATGTTGAATCCTCCACGCAAGAGGGAACCCAGGTCATTACAATACCTGAACTGCCGTTGGATACAACCAACAAAACTCATGATGCTGCCCATCCCACTGGAGATCCAGACACTGGTGACATCAAAAAGAAAGTCCTCCAAATAGAAGAGACTCTTCGTGCTATCAAAGGAATTAGAACACACGGAAGTGTTTCATATGTTGATCTTTGCATTTTTCTTGGTGTTCATTATCCAAAAAAGTTTAAAACTCCTGACTTCGAAAAATATGACGGGTTAGGAGATCCTTATACACATTTAAAGGTGTTTATTGGAGAACTTGGATCTTATGTAGAGGACGAAAAGCTCAGAATGCAATTGTTCCAGAAAAGACTAACTGGAGAAGCCCGTTCGTGGTACACGAGATTAGACAATTCAAAGATCCATAGCTGGGAAGAGCTAGCACATGCTTTCCTCACCCAATACAACTTTCAGTCTCAGATGGCTCCTGATCGGTATCAAATTACCAAGATCAAGAAACAGTCTAACGAGTCTTTCAGAGAGTATGCTCAAAGGTGGAGACGACTGGCTGCCGAAGTTAGTCCTTCCATGACAGAATCAGAGATGGTCATGACTTTCATAGACATATAAGAAGCTCCTTTCTATGAAAGAGTTTTAGCCGACATCGGCAAACCATTTTCTGAAATGGTCAAACATGGGGAGATGGCTGAGATGGGATTGAAGTCCGGGAAAATTCAAGACCTAGTTGCACTCAAAGCTATTGCCGATCACATCCAATCCGGAAATTATGGAAACAACCCCCGGAGGGTCCATAAAAAGAAAGAGGAAGATGTTTCCCTGATACTACAAGGTCAAAAAGGCAATCAAAACATGCATGTTCAAAGGAGAAACTACACTCCCTTTCAAGCACAGTCTGCGAACCCTCCAATACCAAAAGGTGGAGAAGTCAAACGCCCTCAAGTGTTTACACCCTTAGGGGACACCCTCGAGAACATTCTCAATCTTCTGACAACATAGAAGAAAATTACGCATCTTCTTCCACCAGCCAAAGCCCTAATGGACGAGGTTTCAATGTTGCTCAGAAATGTGCTTATCATGTTGGGGCAACTGGACATGATACTCAGGATTGTTGGGCCTTGAAACACAAGATCCAAGACCTGATACACAACGGTGAGATCATGGTTACTAAACCAAATCAACCTCACGTTCAAGACAATCCTCTTCCTTAACACAAAGAAGAAGAGGTCAACATGATCAATTGGAGCAACGAACAGAGTTCCAATTTTAGCTGTGAATCCTCCCAGACCCTCAAAGATGGTGTTGACAAATGGGATTATTCCAAGTTCTAGTTCACAATGGAACGAAAGATGAAAGCTCTATGCAAGCAAATTGAACAATTGGCAGAATTGGTGACTTATCAGCATCAAGTGACACGTCAATTAATCAGCCAGGAGCACGCCAGTCTCCTACCTCTTGTCATGAATATTCCCTCGTCACTTTTAGAAAATGAAATATTGGAAGACAAAGTGACAAAGAGAGCAAATGCCAAAGCCCGTCGGGATTTTTCCAACAAAAGGGAATTCACCTATTTGGGCCAACCTATGGAGGAAATCCTTCAGATGTTAATCAATGAAGGAAGGATCAGTACTCCCATTACTCAATGAAGGAAGGATCGGTACAACTCTGATGGAGTATGTCAATATTACTCCCATTCTCATGGTCACAACATAGAAGAATGCTGGGCACTCCGCAACCTTATCCAAAATCTAATTGACAGTGGTGTCCTGCACCTAGCGGACGATGATACTGTGTTACGTGAAAGTGAGAATTCAGGTCCTACTAAGTGGAAGAGTGTGGTAGCATTCATATCCACTGAAACTGATGGGGCTAACAGGTACCCAATTCGATTAACCAAGCAAATTGGAACAGCTGGACTAGGCTATTCTGCCAGTTCTAGTCACAGGAATCCTCATAAATGTAATAACCCGAGATTTTCTATATAAAATAAATAAGAAATTTTGCGCATAAATTTTTTTTTTATTTAATGACGAGACTAAGTGTCAAGTAAAGCGAACGATAAATGCGAATACATTTATTACTTGAAAAATATCCAAAAATCAGATTAATCGGAGTTATGAGCAATGCGTTAGAAAATCGCAAAGTGAGCTATTGAAAAATTAGTATAAACCAAGTCCCACATCGACTAAATTGAGAACTTCACCATTTTCTAAACCTATAAATAGAAGGGCGTGGCCTTTGTTTCATTCACCAACAATAAGGCCTCCAATTTTTGAGAAATGCTTTGTTGTGGGAGAACTTTTTATAAAGATCTCCTTAGTTAAATTTTGGCGTGGAAGTGCGTATTCAGATTGTGGAATTAAGTATTTAGGGTATGTTTCTTATTTAATTTTTGTAATGTTATTATTTTTAATTGTTAGTTAAAGTTTGAATTTTGAAGTTTAGTTAGTGTTGTTAATAAACTAGTTAGTTTACTATGTTTATTTTGGCTTGGAATTGATTATGTAAATGAGTTATTTGTGATGACTTTTAATATTTTGTGATGAATTTCATTAATTAATAATTATTAATGATAGTAAAGTTATTTAATGATTATATTAAATAATTTAGTTTAAAAAATGATTTTAATATTATAAAAATTATTTTAAATGAAAATAAGGTATTTAAAAATATTTTAAGTTATAAAATATAACTTTTAATATTTAAATGATAATTTCATTAATAATTAAATATTAATGATATTAAGATAATATTAATGATATTTAGTTTATTTAATGATTAATATTAAATAAATAGTTTAAAATGGTTTTACTTATTTAAAAACCATATAAAGAGGATATTAAGGATTTAAAAATATTTTAAGTTATAATTAATGACTTTTAATATTTGGATAAATAGTACATTAATATTTAAATATTAATGGTATTAATATTTAAATATTAATGATAATTATTTGGGTAATATAAATGTTTTAAAAATAGTTTGAGTTATTATAAATAACTTTTATATTTTAGTAATGGTTTCATTAATAGTTTAGTATTAATTAAACTATTAATGATAATGGAATTGTTTAATGTTTAAATCATTTAATTATTATTAGATATTTGAAAGTTATAATATTACCAAACTAGTGACTTGAGAACCAGATTATGAAGTTACGAATTTGAAGAAGAACACCTATAAAATGATTATATCACTATAGGCCCTTTAGTGAATGATTTGAATTATTTTAAATTTTTCAATTTCGGAAATTGCGAAAATGATTAAAAATAAGATGTCCGATATTTCTGAGATGTTGAGGTATAGAATAAGAGTCTTAGACTTCATTATTTTTACCCGAAAAAGTGTTGTTGCACGCCAAACAAATGTCGGACCTTATAAAAGAAAGAAAAGACTCTTGTAAGAGCATGGATGAGATATTTGAAAATGTATAAAAATATTTCAAGTATAGAATAGGAACTAAAAGTATGATCTTTGTGATTATGTGATTAGACTATGTGTGGCAATTGTAATAGACGATACTATGTGTTAAGATATATTGTTACGATCGAATCTAATGATCCGATTATTGATAGGTTGTGATAAAGAGATAAAACCTAAGTTGAGATTTGTAATCAGCGAATCGCAAGTATCTTACCTTTGCATTTCCTTTATGCAATGGACATGAGTAAGAAGTTTCAGAATTATTCTATCCCTGTACAGATTATGTACTCTTTGATTATCGACATGTTAGCTCAGATATATATTCTGTTCATTGATTTCTATAAATGGTTATACAAGTGTCCCCACTTGGATAATCATGGCATTTATTCACATGTTGATACACCTTTGTCAATTACCCGTATATATATATGTTGAATTACATATTATTGTTGAGCAAGATTAAAACCTTGGGTTTTGGAACCGTGCATGTATGAACATCCCTATATGGGAAGATTTTTATGCAAGGCGGATAGAGTGAGCGATGAATTTCGTTCAAGTTATGTAGTATTGATCAATGACAGGTACAAATCTGGGTGATCACCCTCCGTGTCTAAGTAAGTTATGACGGTTTGAGGATAGAATTCGCTAAACCTTTTGAAAATGAAAAGAATGTTCATAGTATGTTTCTTAAACCCTATTCAAGGGTAGAGCGAGCCAAATTTAAAGAATTTGAAAGAGAGTTGTTATGTGAATTTTTATCAAGATCTGATTACTTCACAACTTTCAATTCGTTGTAGAAGTGTTATGTAAAGAGAATACTTACATTCTTTCAAATTTTATATATAATTGCTATTACTTCTTTGGGCAACTTAAATGCTCATCCTTGCTTAAATTAAATGTTTTCAGTTATGTATGAGCAACCTGAAGGCTCAGGCACGAACAAAGAAAAAGGAAAGCTAATCGAATAAGTGTGTATTATGAGTTAATGGTTATAGTTGTATTGGTATCTATTCAAGGATTGTAAGGAATGTATTTGAAGGTCACGTACCTTGGGAAGTAAACTTTGATGTATGTAAATTAAGTTCGAATGTATTATTATTTAGTATTATTCAACTTAAAGAAATGGTATCGTGGAGAACCGAAGTTGGGTTTCAAGTACACGGATTTGGGGTCAAATCATGAGTTGGTATCAAAGTCGTTGGTTATGAAGCTTAGGTAGGAATACCCGAGACTAATAACCGCAATGATTAGGATAAGTATTAACTCATATAGAGTTAGTTGGTCGATTAGATTCAAAGATGAATCTCGTGAGTGTAAAGACATAGAGTTCCCTAACTCGATTATAAAGTTAAATAGTAGTGGGGAATAGATTGAGTCTAAAAAGACCGAAAGTGCGATTATGAGATATCGTAAAATAAAGCGATCAAGATATAGAACTAAATCGTAATATATAACGATGAGATCACCCCGTGATCCGATAAAGGCTATGATGACAAATGTAAGGAATCAATCGATGATTGGAAAGTTTACAAAGAAGATTGTTGTGTATGAATTGTACTATCAATTTAGTATGCAGATCCGGAAGAGAATTATAAATCTGAATTAAATTCGTATGGAGAATGGGGTTAATGTTAGATGGGGATTCAATTGAGGACTCATATCGGCAAATTGAAGTTGTATGATTCTTCGTATGGGGATTTGAATTGTACTTGGTGTAAAAACCACTTAGTTTCCAGCATCGATAATCATTGAAATGTACGTCGCGCTATTTGTTATATGCACATTAAGAGGATGACTCCATTCTCGTGTGTATAATGTAGATAGGTCGTAGATAGAGAATATAAGATTAAGTTCGAAGTTCTTAAAACTCATACCTATGAGACATTCTTGACTCATAATTATATGAAATGTTTATGAACCCTCTCGGTGAATGGACGTAAAGGTCCGACTAGGATAAGTTCTTAAACTCATATGATTGTGGCAATTTATGAACTCATAAGTGTGGTTTGATGAACTGGGTATAGTTTTTGTGAATGGAGTGTTATGGATTACGAGGAACATATAGATTGTTAAGTAAATGATTTTTTAGTGAAGGTGTTAGGTTTTCCTAAACTCCTAGCTATGCTAAACTTCAAAATTTTTGACATCAAGCTAAATCGCACTATGTGCTTTTGAAAAACAAAATGTAGACTCGTAATCATTTTTGAAACGGTTTAAAGTACGATCTATGCTACTTATTTTGGCTAGCATAAATGATTTGAAATATCAAAATTTGTTTCTAATTATCACTCATGTACCATGTATAACAAATGCGAGAGATGATAAAAATATGATGGAGTTGTAAATACAGGAATACTTAGTGTGAATTTGACCAAGTCATTTGTTCCACTATTGTATGATGTGTTATGAGAAAGTCATATAATGACGGCATCCTCAACAGATTTGTTGTCTGAAGACAAGATCATGACGTCATTCTCGAAAAAATGTTTTCAAAAGTTTAATTTGCCAATCGGGTTTGGCTACATCTAAATAATTCGATTGAATTGAATTATTGATATGAGTCTATGCTATTTGAATCAACTAGACTAATGTTTATGAAAACTCTAAGTGTTCATTGAAGAAATTTCCGAACCAAATTGTTTGGTGCGGAATCCTATGGTAAGACCGAGGTGAACAATGTTGTTTGGATAAATGATCCAATCTAATGGCGTAAATATTCGCTAGGTATGATTAATCGTTATGCATGACGTAGGGGTACAATAGGCTAATCACCTAAAAGTACTATTAATGGTAGTTTACCTTCTTTGTGATTGTAAACATACTGTAATGTTTTGTTTTCTTGGTATGAATCTGAATTAAAACTATGTGTTCATGGTCTATATGACCCCTCAGCACAATTTGAAAACTTTTACTCTTGTGAGAGGTGTATTGGGTAGCATGTGATGATATGTGTGAATGTTGTAAGCACAGATAGAGTTAGCCGAGTTATGAGGGAGGTTGGAGCAGAGGGAGATATTTAGATAAGACAGATGAAGGTTGAAATAGAAGCCAAAGACACCAGATATATACCTTGGACCAGGCTTTAGTCATCACCTTCATGCGATTCGATGCACAGTGGATGGAGCTGCCTTTCGGCAGAGATAGGCGTTGATGAGAATTGAATAAATTTATCGTCAATCAAAATAAGAGACAACGTATATAGAACTCTTGATTGCTGTGTATATATACTATATGTTAATCAGGGTAACTTATGTATGTAGATGTCTGGTGAGAAAGATATGTGGAATAAGAAGGATCATATTCACACCCCGAGCTAATATCGAGGCCAACAGATGAAATAGAAGCTCACTAGGAACCCAAATCGGACGAGGTGGCTATCGTGGAAAAACATAGCATCAAGATCCGAAATGTTGGATTTGACAGATAGTGATTCAGACACTAAAGTTGAAGCTGCTCAAGCATCAACGGAGGTGCAGGATTTGGAGAACAAGGTTTCTTCATTGGAAAGGTTGTGGGAGATAGAAAAGTTGATGCGTCAGGCGTTAATGGAAACAATGGAAGAGCAGGATAAGCTCAAAATCCAAATTGACCAGATGGAGCCTCAAGCGACACATCCGTGAAGGACACACCTCTCCTCGTTGCCCCGACTATAAGAAAGGTGGATGTTTTAATTGTGGGATGGAAGGACATCGAGAGAGAATGAATATCAGAAAAAGGCTTGGTAAATAAGTAGTATGGGTTATGTATGTAATATGTGTGATAAGTAATGAACTATTTTTAACTTTTATGTTGGTTAAGATTTTAAATCCCGACTTTCGTAGTCACAAAGGATAATTTGTTGATTAAAGCAGGATGTCTTTGTGTAAATATTCGATAAATGAATATGAATCTAAGTTTGAGAAATGAAACGTGTTTAATACATTAATCTTATGCAATAAGGTTTAAAATGTAAGGTATAATTTATGGTTTTATTTAACGAGATAATGCCGCCAAGACGTCAAACTCGAAACCAAAGGATGGAAGAATCTACTAATGTTGAGGAGAAGCAAATTTAATCGATGCAAAACTTTGTAAACATGGTAGCTCATGCTATGCAATGAGGAACACCGATTATGGGAAACCCAATGAACAATCGCTTGGCAAAATTCAAAGACTTCAAAGTCAGTAGGACCACCGAATTAGGAGGATCGGTGACCTATGAAGCCCGGACTTGGGTGAACGAGATATAGAAGGTGTTCATAATCGTTAAAGTAGATGAGGGGCAAAAGACCACTTTTGCCACTTATATGATGAAAGGGGAAGCTAACTTTTGGTGGGAGGCAAATAAGACTCGGGCAAGAGAAGAAGAAATTACTTGGGATAGGTTTAAGGATTTATTTTTCGAAAACTATCTCTCTGTTAGTATGCAGACTAGAATGGAGGTGAGATTCCTGGAGTTAAAGCAGGATAACATGACTGTTGTGGATTATGCCACAAACTTTAATGAGTTGGCTAGGTTTGCTCCACATCAAGTGGATACAGAGGCTAGGAAGGCAAGGAGATTTGAGCTGGGCTTAAAACCCTGGCTCTCTGATAAGGTGTCGATCTGCAAATCAATACGTTTCATAAAGACTCATGGAGAAGGCTATCATTCTTTGAACAGGAAGTGAGGCCATGAGCCTCTACCATAAGGAGAAGAAGAACAAAAGCAAGTCGGGAGGAACAGTAAAGATAGAAACTAGTAGTGGGAATAGGGGTGAGAAAAGAATGAGGAATTTTTTACGAGAAAATGCAAGTAAAGCGAGGAAGGTATAAAGAAGGGGTAGTGCGATTGTAAGAATCTGCGAGAAAAATCACTCTGGCGAGTGTCTGGAAGGGCAAGTTTGTATGCTACAAGTCTTGCAAGAGGGTCATATCTCTCCCAACCGCCCCTAACTCAAGGATGATCGATGGATGCTTCATATGTGGATCGAATGAGCATAAGGTGAGGAAGCATCCACGAGAGGGGAATGGAGGCGAGGAACGTAACTACGGGGAGAAGCGGTGGGGACGTTAGCAATTTCGAGGACCAAACTCAACCAAGAACTCCAACGAAAGAAACTCCGAGGGTTTACAACATGACGGTCCGGGATACGGTGGCGGTGGAAAGCAGAACTCAAAAGTGCTATTTGAATAACTTATATATCTTATATTTACGCTTAATCGGATAGATAAGTGTTATGATGAATAATTAAAGATCGATTCGATCAAGTATGATCGAGATCTACGACAATGATTATATGCTATGTACCCTTTTGCATATGAGTTTTTAAAGCGGTGATTCCGGGGATGGAATCCTTATAAAGGAGGGTGAATGTAATAACCCGAGATTTTCTATATAAAATAAATAAGAAATTTTGCCTATAAATTTTTTTTTTTTATTTAATGACGAGACTAAGTGTCAAGTAAAGCGAACGATAAATGCGAATACATTTATTACTTGAAAAATTAGAAAAAATTTTAGAATTATTAATTACCACAAATTATATGGTAATAAATTTCTGTAAGCCGAAATGTTTTTATTAATTATTTTCCATGAAAACATGATTGGAAATAATATATGAAGTGATAATTAGATTTATATAATAAATATTTTATTATATGAATTGTTCAGAATATTTAAGTTAATTATTTTAACTTGATTATTGATGATGTGTACGAAGAATAAGTCAGACATGAGATCCAACCCCTGGATTGGGATTATGATCAAGAGATGAGAATAATAATATTATATTATTTATATAATGATTTTACAGTACCATAATTATGTACTGGTATATATGTGACAGATAATATTGAGCAATAACGATTCCAATTAGGTCATAGCATATTACCGTCTTTGTGAAACCCTAATTATTAAACTTCGGTTATGGGGTATTTACGAGTAGTGATTTGTGTATATGAAATTCTTGTGAATAAGAATATCGGTAATTAGAAGAAACCCTAATTATTGTCAGACGTCGATAATTAGGACAAACCCTAATTATTATAACCCTAATCGGTTGAAATTAGAAAGCGTAACGATCGTGTTAGTAACATACAGAGATAATTAAAGAACCACTAATGGTCAATTAGAAACCCTAATTGATGGCGTTGAGAAACCCTAATTTTAATTTAGGGTTTAATTTCGATGTTATTATATAAGTGTTTTAATTTACCAAAGGATAGAAGTTAATTGGTAAATTATAAGAATTAAATCTAGTGATTAAATATTACATTTAATTGCCTTGTACAGGATTGCCCATACACTCTTAAACAAAGCCCAATCATCACCCATAATAAATCAGAAGCAAGAATCAAGAATTTTTGCAAAAAAGGTATAAGAACACTAAACCTAGAAATCCTTTGATTCGATGTTATTTGATGCAATTGATTGTTTAAATTTGTTAATTGATGATATGGGTTGATAAATCAAAGACCCATAACATCAAAGTGCACGAATTTGAAGATTTAAGCAAGTTGGAAAAACCGAATTCTGTTATTTTTTTCACCAAATGTCAGAGGCCATAACTCTTTGCTCGATCATGAGTTTTGTTCTTCAAAAGTTGTTATGTGTAGCCTGATATGTGGTCTTTAATCTGCAAAAAGAATCAAGTCCATATCATGTATAGATTAGAAGTTATAGATGGTCAAACATGGTTGACCGATCACGATAAACTATTTTGGGCGATCTGTAATGGGGCATTCTCGTCCACTTTTTTGCTTTAAAAATCTGGGCTTTTGATATGTTGTAGTGCATTGAGTTAGGAAGCCATAGGCTTTGGAATGACCTCATTCCGACCTCGGATGAGGGAATTACGGTGATTGGAAGGAAATGTGTCAAATTTCTCAAAACTGAAAGTTAGCAGCGGGATGTGCTATTCGGGACACTTTTTCGATCCGTTAATGTTTCCAAAACCTTCTGGGCTTTTGGTATGTTATAGTACACCGAATAAGCTTTCCATAGACTCCGAAACGGACTAAATCCGATATCGGAGGAGAGAGTTATGACATTTCAAAGTAGTAGTGTCAAAACTTCCCAACAAGTGCGGTGCAGTCCATTTGAACGGAATTTCTGGGCTGATGTGTTCGGAATTTGGAAATGGTCAAAGAATAAAAGTTGTAGCCCCTGAAGTTAGCTTCAGCGTGGGCTCAAGAATCGCTCAAAATGTTTTAAAATGAAAGAGTTATGACTGTTTTTAGCGAAAGAGGTAAATCTGAAGCGAGATTGAAAACTATTATGAACGCCCACTTTTTGGCCTTTTATTTGGGCTACCTAATGAACCCGAATAGGGTAATTAAGTATTTTTTAAAAATATTCTTACATACCATGTATAACATATCCAAAAATCAGATTAATCGGAGTTATGAGCAATGCGTTAGAAAATCATAAAGTGAGCTATTGAAAAATTAGTATAAACCAAGTCCCACATCGACTAAATTGAGAACTTCACCATTTTCTAAACCTATAAATAGAAAGGCTTGGCCTTTGTTTCATTCACCAACAATAAGGCCTCCAATTTTTGAGAAATGCTTTGTTGTGGGAGAACTTTTATAAAGATCTCCTTAGTTAAATTTTAGGCGTGGAAGTGCGTATTCATCTGTGGAATTAGTATTTAGGGTATGTTTCTTATTTAATTTTGTAATATTATTATTTTTAATTGTTAGTTAAAGTTTGAATTTTGAAGTTTAGTTAGTGTTGTTAATAAACTAGTTAGTTTACTATGTTTATTTTGGCTTGGAATTGATTATGTAAATGAGTTATTTGTGATGACTTTTAATATTTTGTGATGAATTTCATTAATTAATAATTATTAATGATAGTAAAGTTATTTAATGATTATATTAAATAATTTAGTTTAAAAATGATTTTAATATTATAAAAATTATTTTAAATGAAAATAAGGTATTTAAAAATATTTTAAGTTATAAAATATAACTTTTAATATTTAAATGATAATTTCATTAATAATTAAATATTAATGATATTAAGATAATATTAATGATATTTAGTTTATTTAATGATTAATATTAAATAAATAGTTTAAAAATGGTTTTACTTATTTAAAACCATATAAAGAGGATATTAAGGATTTAAAAATATTTTAAGTTATAATTAATGACTTTTAATATTTGGATAAATAGTACATTAATATTTAAATATTAATGGTATTAATATTTAAATATTAATGATAATTATTTGGGTAATATAAATGTTTTAAAAATAGTTTGAGTTATTATAAATAACTTTTATATTTTAGCAATGGTTTCATTAATAGTTTAGTATTAATTAAACTATTAATGATAATGGAATTGTTTAATGTTTAAATCATTTAATTATTATTAGATATTTGAAAGTTATAAGCCTACCAAACTAGTGACTTGAGAACCGATTATGAAGTTCGAATTTGAAGAAGAACACCTATAGTAACATGATTATATCACTATAGGCCCTTTAGTGATGATTTGAATTATTTTAAATTTTTCAATTTCGGAAATTGCGAAAATGATTAAAAATAAGATGTCGATATTTCTGAGATGTTGAGGTATAGAATAAGAGTCTTAGACTCAAATTATTTACCCGATAAAAAGGCATTGATACGGCAAACAAATGTCGAGGACCTTATAAAAGAAAGAAAAGACTCACTTGTAAGAGCATGGATGAGATATTTGAAAATGTATAAAAATATTTCAAGTATAGAATAGGAACTAAAAGTATGATCACTTTGTGATTATGTGATTAGACTATGTCTTCGAATCGTAATAACGATACTATGTGTTAAGATATATTGTTACGATCGAAGCGAATGATCCGATTATTGATAGGTTGTGATAAAGAGAGATAAACCTAAGTTGAGATTTGTAATCAATGAATCGAGCAAGTATCTTACCTTTGCATTTCCTTTATACAATGGACATGAGTAAGAAGTTTCGTAATTATTCTATCCTGTCTGATTATGTACTCTTTGATTATCGACATGTTAGCTCAGATATATATTTTGTTCATTGATTTCTATAAATGGTTATACAAGTGTCCCCACTTGGATAATCATGGCATTTGTTCACATGTTGATACACCTTTGTCAATTACCCGTATATATATATGTTGAATTACATATTATTGTTGAGCAAGATTAAAAACCTTCGGGTTTGGAACCAGGCATGTATGAATATCCCTATATGGGAAGATTTTTCTTGCAAGGCGGATAGAGTGAGCGATGAATTTCGTTCAAGTTATGTAGTATTGATCAATACGAGGTACAAGCTGGCCGATCACCCTCCGTGTCTAGTAAGTTATGATGGTTTGATGATAGAATTCGCTAAACCTTTTGAAAATGAAAAGAATGTTCATAGTATGTTTCTTAAACCCTATTCAAGGGTAGAGGCGAGCCAAATTTAAAGAATTTGAAAGAGAGTTGTTATGTGAATTTTTTATCAAGATGATTACTTCACAACTTTCAATTCGTTGTAGAAGTGTTATGTAAAGAGAATACTTACATTCTTTCAAATTTTATATATAATTGCTATTACTTCTTTTGGGCACTTAAATGCTCATCCTTGCTTAAATTAAATGTTTTCGATTATGTATGAGCAACTTTGAAGGCTCGTGCATGAACAAAAGAAAAGGAAAGCTAATCGAATAAGTGTGTATTATGAGTTAATGGTTATAGTTGTATTGGTATCTATTCAAGGATTGTAAGGAATGTATTTGAAGGTCACGTGCACTGGGAAGTAAACTTTGATGTATGTAAATTAAGTTGAATGTATTATTATTTAGTATTATTCAACTTAAAGAAATGGTATCGTGGAGAACCAAGTTGGGTTTCAAGTACACGGATTTGGGGTAAATCACAATAAGCATTAGTGATTCCTTCAACTTTAACCATGCGGCGTTTATCTTTGCCTTCAAGCTCGAGTCCGCACAACCTCCTATAAAGGTGTCAGCCAGTGTCATGGCTATGTTATTTCACAAGCCAGGACCGCTGAAGGAGAAAGAAGTCTTTGTTCCAAATCCCGTAGTGGAAGAGGAGGAACGAAGAATCAAGCAAGACGTCATCCAGAATGATGTCGCATACGCATCATCGTTCATGATGAACATACCATGAATACACCCTGCACAATGATTGCCCGAGACATAATGGCCATCATTCGGGGCGAGGAGGATGATGACAATCCCTCCATCACTGCAGATCCACGGACTTTGCCCTTGCCAATTGGAGCGACTCTCCTTGCATTGGTGCGTCATCGAGGTAAAGCGGTAAACTCTTTCGCGCCTGTAGATATAATCTTGCTTACTTTTTCATGCAGATTAGCGGTTTATTTTGCCGAGATATGCTAACACTTGTGTATGATGATCAACCCATTTCATATATACTAAGTGAAAGCATATTTTGTTTGAGACTTTGAATTTAGATGTGTCTCAGACTTGCTTTACGTCTGATTGCCTCTTCTCCACAAGGATTGTACCTTTGATGTAGAGATGAATTCAGCCTTGATGGAAATACAGGATGACATTGAGGTGCCTCTAGAAATTCAAGAATGGGCAAAGACAAACCTAAACCCAACCTTGACCAAACCACTTCTTTCAATCTCGGAACCTTAGAAAGCCCTAAGTAATCCAGATTGGTTCAGACCTTACCCCAAACCAACGGAATGACATGGTTACTGTAAGACCCCGAATTTTATGAAATAAAAGTATTCAATATTCCTATTTAGTAAATGGTTAAATTGATAAAAGGTTAAAGTTAAGGGTGATATATGAATTTTTTCAAAATACGCAAGTGGTTATAAAATATTCATCGTTGTCGGGGAATATTCGTACGACGGCGCAGTCATTTATAGGTCCCATAACAAATAACTGTCGGATGAAGAAAATGACAAAAATTGAGTTTTTACAAATAACGGCGTAATCGTTACCGTTAACACTGTTGGAATACCCGGTGGGTAAAGTAAAATGTCTGGCGTTGTTAAGATGTACTTGCGGTATTGCACAGTATTTTTGAATTATTGATTCTTACATAAGAAGACACTACTCAATAATTGTTACAATAATTACTGTTCATTATTTTATTTTATTGATTCAATAATTGCTACGTTGATATTTTATATTATTGTTGTTCAATAATTGTCCTTTTTGATATCTCCATTATCGGATCAATAATTCATATTATTTGAATAATATTATTAGATAGCATTATTGGCAATGTCTAGAAAGTTACATCAAGGAGAGGTTTGGTTACCTAATTGCGGCCATGATGGAGAAATCCTTATCGGAAAGCCCCTCTTTCACAGGAAACTACTGGTTGTCATAATTGTGATTACGTAATATTATTTGTGAATAATTAATTATTGATTTATATGATAAGGAAATATTTATTTTATGTGGATATAAATGATGGATATATTTATTTTATGTGGATAAAAATGAAGGAATTAATCTTGACGTGTTTTATCGATTATTTTGTCGATTGTGGAGGTATTAAAATCATCCGTTTGTGGATTTTGGATATTTTGGTTTGGAATTTGGAAAACTCAAAGCTACAAAGTTGTAGAGAATTCTATTTCAATAAGAATAGACATAAAATTACTATTTTTACGATAAGCGGGCTATTTTCTATGGATTGTTAAAGTTTTGGAAAATAAAATAATTTTATTAAATTTATGGGTGGGACCCACTTTGGTTGGTGTCAATAACATGTGAAA
The DNA here is from genome assembly GCA_020205605.1 of Panax ginseng. Taxonomy (NCBI): domain Eukaryota; kingdom Viridiplantae; phylum Streptophyta; class Magnoliopsida; order Apiales; family Araliaceae; genus Panax; species Panax ginseng. The sequence goes on from CM035142.1 coordinate 57,220,184, forward strand.
TTTCTTTGAAATTTTTAGAATTGAGGGGTGATGGCTTTCAAAACATGCGTAGAAAGAATGAGAATAAATAATAATAATTTATTATTTTAGTCTCCTTTATGTTCTAGCATTTTCCTATAAATAGGTGCTTATGTTAGAATTGAAAATCACACAGAAACAAGTTTTCTTTCTCTCTATATTATCAAGCATATTTTTGAGAGTATTTGGATACTTTGAGAGTTGCTATTTAGTAGAAGTTTCTTCTTGGTTTTTCATCCGATATTCCGATCCGTAATCTTTTGCTCTTTTGAGGTAAGGGATTTTAAGGGTTGTTATGTTTTTCAGTTTTTGTAATTTTTCTGACATTCAAAAATTCTAGAAAAATTTAAAATGATAATTTGATGAGTTTTCTAGATTGTGTCCAAAAATGGCGATTTTTGGATGTATAGATTATGAGTTATGAATTGTATGAGAAAATACTATTTTAAAAGTAACCGCTTATAACTCCTTGTGGTTAACTCCAAAATTGATGAAATTTTTATTAGAGTACATCTATATTATATCGATTGTACTCGTGAATTTGAAATTTTGGATAAAAGTACAATTTATGATAAATGTCTAAATATTCAGGCGGTTTTGGCCATATGAAAAATAGTAAATGAATTTTAAAAATTCGAGAAAAATATATGTTCAATATGGGACTATATTCTCGCTAAATCCCAGAAAAAAAATATTTTTGGAACTGATTTGATATTTTTCATAAAAATAGTCTAGTTATGAGTAAAAGAATTAAATATGTTATGTGAAGTAAGAAAATTGGAAAATATGATTTTATGACTTGAGAATCCTATATGAGGTATATGCAGATTTTTGATGAGGGTTTTGGTTATTGGTGATGAAATCTTATGAGTTTGGAATTTTAGGATGATTAAATGCATTATTTAGTAAAGTGTAAACAATTAAAATAAATTGTTTATAAGTTTAAGAAATGTTATTTCAATATCATTATACCGAAATGTTGGTATGGATTTTATTGTGGAATTTCTACCTTTTTGTGTCGGGTTTACTATTCATGAGTTACTATTCACGAGTTACTATTCATGAGTTACTATTCATGAAGTTACTATTCATATATTACTATTCACGAGTTACTATTAATGACAAAATTGGTTTCTTTTTCTAACCAAATTATAGTTGATTTATGAATATTACTCTTGAGATTAAAACTATATGTTGATCATATTATTTTTATTATCATATATAACATTTTTATAACCCTAACGATGATATTTCTCTTTGACTTGAGTGTAAAGATGGGTAGATTTTTGGTATGATCATGACTATGGGTTCTCTTTGGCCAGTAGTGTAAAGTTGAATTGTTGACTGGTATGATCATGACCATTGAATTTGTAATTGAATATCTTTAGCTTAAGTGCAAAGGTGAAACTATCAACATGGTTATAATTGTTTATATAAATTCTGAAATGATTATATATTTCTTTGACATATTAATATATTTGACCTGTAGTGCAAATATGAACTGTTGATGAATATATTTGGCCTATAGTACAAATATGAACTGTTGAGGAATATCTATGGCCTGTAGTGCAAAGATGAATTATTGATGAATATCTTTGGTCGTAGTGCAAAGATGACATGTTGTTGAATATCTTTGGCCAGTAGTGCAAAGATGAACAGTTGTTGAGATGAACATGACCAACTGGTGATACAAATGAATATCTTTGGCCGTAGTGCAAAGATGAAGTTATTAGTATGATTATGAACAGGAAATGTGATTTGGTGTAACCATGATCTTTGATGTTTCAGGTAAAGATAGGTGATGAAAATTATCTTCGTCCTGGATGAGAAGAGGAATTTAGAACTACAATTATGATTATGAGTTATTCATATGATTGTGGACCAGAATTGTTGATTGATGTTACAGGGATAAAACATTGTTGGTGGATTTTTAACATGGAGAAGATAATAGACTTTATAGTCTATTTGACTCTTCTAATGAATTGCTCGTTCCGCTGCAACTATGGTTGAAATTTTTATCATCTACCATATGTTCTAAATCTCTGATTTATTATTAATGAAGGCTATTGATAGTTTAATTATCTTTAGTCATGATATTCTTTACTGAGCTAGTTGTGCTCAACCTTTTGCTTCATAATTCCTTTCAGGTAATAATAAGTGTAAATTTGAGTCGGCCGGGAAGTAATGAGGGAATAGAACGGTGGTCATCATTTACTAGTTATATTTGGTGAATTTAATAGGGTGAGGCAAACCCAATGTTGGAAGGGTGTTTTGCCACTATCATACAAGATGTCTAACGACATACAACCTCGTGTCATCATAAGAGCGAGGTTGTGCTCATCCACTTCTTGAGTATATCTACGAGCACTACCTATATAATCTTGGTGTTTGGTTGAAGTATAACTCTCAATTAGAGACAGTGAAGATAATGATATGTCAAGAGAAGACTCACCATTGGGAAGAATATGATAGTAATCTTCTCATTTTTCTTTGGGGTCTATTGGGTCAACCAAGGATAATTTTGTGGCCATATGATATCTATCATAACCTAGACGCATGGCCTCCCATGTACGAAGGTTTCCTTGAGCACTTCCCAAAGATTCTAATTTTTAAAACAGTTTTTGACTATACCTTTATGTAAGGTGTCATTGTGACGTGCTATCCAAGGTTGGGATGAGTGTCACAGTTGGTATATATATTGTATCCAAACTCACAGCATATGTGTTGTTGTATTTTGCATGACAATTGTTGTAATAAAGTTGTAGTTGTTTTCTGTACCATGTATTTGGCGACTCAGAATGGGTTGGATGGAATGGACCTATTTTGGGGTTGTTACAGTTACGCTATTAACCCAATTCCAAGATGTGTTTCCATGGTCTCATGAAGACATGGTGGGTTTGTCCACTGACATTGTCCTTCATCGCCTTCCCATTAAAAAGGGATTTAAGCCAGTTAAGCAAAAGCTTAGGCAATTGAAACCTGAGTGGAGTTTAAAGGTGAAAGAAGAAATTGTGAAACAATTTCAAGCTGGCATCATCATGGTATCTACATATCCTGAGTGGATATCTAACATTGTTCCCGTGCCTAAACCTGGAGGGAAGGTGCGAGTTTGCGTGGATTACCGGGACTTAAACAAAGCTTGCTTAAAAGATAGATTTCCCGTGCCATTTATCCACATCCTTATTGACAATCTGCTTAATAATACGACATGTATTCCTTTGCTGATTGCTTTGCAGGGTACCATCAGATCATGGTTGCTGAGGAAGATTGTGAGAAAATTTCTTTCATCACTCCTTGGGAAACCTTTTGCTATAGACGGTTGTCATTCGGCCTCATCAATGTCGGAGCCACCTATCAACGAGCTATGATGGCTCTTTTCCATGACTTAATGTACAAAGAGATAGAGATCTACGTGGATGACATCATTGTCAAGTCCCGAAAGGAGGATGACCATATAGACCATCTCAGAGAGCTATTCAACAGGTTGTGAAAGTACAACTTGAAGTTGAATCTAGCCAAGTGCGCCTTTGGTGTTAAATCAGGAAAGTTGCTAGGATTTCTAGTCAGCCACAAGGGGATTGAGCTGGATCCTGCCAAAATCTAAGCCATCACAGAAATGCCCATTCCTCAGACAGAAAAGGAAATACGGGGATTTTTGGGAAAAATAAACTTCATTAGCAGGTTTATCTCTCAACTCACAACAACCTATGAGCCAATCTTTAAGCTATTAAGGAAGAACTCCTCCATAAAATGGAATGATGAGTGTCAAAATGCCTTCCTCACAATCAAGAAACAGCTAGTCAAAGCTCCCGTGTTGGTACCACCCAGGGATGATGTTCCCCTGTTCATGTACCTGTCTATAAGTGACAATACCATGGGCTGCATGCTGGGACAGAAGGATGATAGAGGCCAAGAACGATCTATCTATTACCTCAGCAAAAGATTCAGCAGCAGTGAACACAAGTACACTCTTATCGAAAAGACGTGTTATGCTTTAGCATGGGCTTCCATGAGGTTACAGCATTACCTCCATGGTCACACAACCCATCTCATATCCCGCGTGGATCCTCTCAAATACGTGTTCAATAAACCTATTTTAAATTGTCGGCTGTCCAGATGGCAGTTGATCTTACAACAACTTGATATCATATATGTGACTCAAAAGTCCATCAAAGGTCAGGGAATTGCGGATCAACTAGCCGCCGCACCTTCAGGGGATTTCAAACCCTTGGAAACATATTTCCCTGATGAAGGAGTAATGTGATTCAAAGCAACACCATTAATACGATCTGGCGCCAATCATGGAAGATGTATTTTGATGGAGTTGTTAATATGGAAGGTTCTGGAGCTGGAGCAGTTCTAGTATCTGGTACGGGGGAGCAGTATCCCATCGCCGCCAAATTGCAGTTTGTCAGCACCAACAACATAGCTGAGTATGAAGGCTGTCTCATGGGGCTAAAACTTTCCCGTTCAATGGGCATCAGTCATTAATCGTCTTTGAGGATTTGAGTTGGTAATCGAGACAATCCTTTGGAATCTATCAAACCAAGGAACTACATTTGCTGCCCTACCATCGGCAAGTTTTACAGATGGTTGTGGAGTTCGAAGAAATCTCCTTTCTACACATTCCTCGTAATAGGAATGACTTTGCGGACGCGTTAGCGACTTTGGCCTCCTTGATTCGCATATCAGACAAGGAACACTTGACAAGCATCACAATTTCCAGGCACAAGGCCCCAGCCTATGGGAATTACATTGGAGAAGTATCGGATGAGCTACCTCCCATCCAACATCCTTGGTATCAGCGTATCAAGGAATATCTACGAGATGGATCTACACCAACGGAAGCGAGCCTGACTGAGAAAAGGCGGATCCATCGACTTGCTATAAAATTCTACCTGAGTGGAGATGCGCTCTACAAAAGAGATGCAGGACTAGGTCTCCTCATATGTTTAGACAAAGATCAAGCCCAAAGGCTTATGGATGAAATCCATGGTGGAGTATGTGGCCCCCACATGAGTGGCTCCCTCCTTGTCAAGAAAGTCCTTAGGGCAGGACATTATTGGCTATCTCTCAAAGCTGATTGCAATGACCACGTCAGGAGATGCTATCAGTGCCAGATTCATGGGAATGCTATACACGCTCCTCCATGGGAACTCCACAATATGAGTTCACCTTGGCCCTTCTCAATGTGGGGAATGGACGTTATCGGGCCCATTGAGCCTAAAGCCAATAATGGACATTGATTTATCTTCTCCATGATCAACTACTTAACCAAGTGGATAGGATCAGCCTCCTTCCCCAGGGTTACTAAAGAAGTCATCATTGCTTATATCAGAAACAATGTCGTTTGTCGATACGGACAACCAGAGGTGATTGTGTCAGACAATGCTAAGAACCTCAACAACAAAATGATGGAGGATTTATGCAGTAAATTCCACATCAAACATCTTAACTCTGTCATCTATCGTTCAAAGATGAATGGTGCTATTGAAGCGGCTAACAAAAATATCAAGAAGATTATGAAAAAAATGTCTGCCAACCAAAAAGATTGGCCTGACCTATTGCCTCTTACTCTGTTAGCCTACAGAACCTCAATGCGCACTTCCACTGGGGAAACCCCCTACGCGTTAACCTATGGGATGGAAGCAGTGCTCCCCATAGAATTTAAAATGGAATCCCTCAGAGTGTTGATAGACGCTCAGCTGGATAAAGACCAATGGGTACAAGACAGGTATCACCAGTTGTCTCTGATAGACAAAAGGCGAACCACGGCTATCTTCCATGGTCAGTTATATCAACAAAGGATCGCCAGATCCTACAACAAAAAAGTTCACCTAAGGCAATTTAAGCAACATGACTTGGTTTTGAAGAAGATCCTTGACAACCAAGATCAATATAAGGGAAAATTCGCTCCTAACTGGGAAGGCCCGTTTGTTGTCAAGGAAGTATTGACAGGAGGCGCTCTCAGATTGCAAGAAATGGACGGCGATGAATTTCCACCACTCATCAACTCAGATGTCGTGAAACGATACTATGTCTGAAGTTGCCATCAAGCAAACATCCTGGTGTTGGACCAATAAATCACCAGTCATTCCGGTTCTTTAACCCTTTACCACATACAACTCTTCCACACTTACGCAGACCTGATCTCCTCTTCAATAGGAGTACGTAGGCAGCCATTCATGGTTCGGTCTCACCCCCTACCAAAACACAAACCTTTGTCAGTTGGTACTAGGATCATCCTTCAAATCAATACATTTCATTGGCTTCAGACAAAAGGGATGGAATTACCTGAACTCCTCCCAAATAGGAGATTCGGCTACCATCTAAGATGCGGTCATACCTTGAAGAGAAACACCAATCCATAAGAGATGGAATTAACTAGGCTTCTCCTAAATAGAAGTACTGGCGACCATCTGTGGTGCGGTCAATCTCAGAGAGGAAAGCCACATTCCTCTCTACATTTCTATACAGAAACCAGTCCCAAGACACCAAAGATGGTAGGGATACGTACAGATCGATGATCCATTCTGAACTATCCAGAGATAACTCAATGTCCATCCACCCAGGAGGAATTCAGAATACATCAAGATCACAAGCCCTGAAGCAGCAGGCAAAATATCAAGTAAGTAGCAAAGCATATCTAAAAGGGAAGTGATCCAAAAATATATATCCTTGTCATATATATAATGATGTTTGATATATACAATGTAAATTGTACATGAAAAAATGGCTAAGCTAGTCTGTGTAGGAAAATACAAGATCATCTACAAGTCAGGGTATATGCGAGCTAACAAGCCCAACATGGCGTCCCTCTCAGAAGAAGGAGGAGAAGCTGTGATCTCCTGTACAAGAATATCCACACGACCCAACAGATCTGCAGCCATCTGTATGGTGACCATATGCTCATCAATGCAAGCGCTCATCTCTGCGATCATACCAGTGGTAAGGGACCTCACTACAGTACTATCTGTGATGGCTACATCCCGGGCAGATATAGCACTATCCCGCTCAACTATCACTGCATCTCTGGCTGATATAGCCTCATCCCGCTCGACAACAGCGACATCTCTACGAGCTAATGCCTCATCTCTCTCTAATAGAGTGGCGTCTCTCCCATCAAGGGCAGTCAACATCAAAGATCGAGCCTGATCTCTCTCGAAGGTCATCAGATGAAGACTCTGCTCAAGGTACTGTGTTGAATGTAGTGTAACGACAGTGCTGGTACTGGGAGAATCCGGAGGAAATGCTGGCAGCCCAGCAGCGGGCTCCTCCTCGATGTAGGAATTGATGTCCTCCATGGGCTCTACATCATCTGACTCGTTATCCAGTACTGTGGATACTGCTGCAGCCGATAAAATCTCTGCCTCCATCCATGCAAAATACTCTGCAGAACAACTTGGATGACTGACAGAAAAATTAGCTATCTCATGCTGATCCCAACAAACGTACACCTGGGATCGGTCCTCTGCTGAAAGATATCGAGAAGCTGAACGTTGACCTATCGCCCCCTCGAAAGGATGAAAATCCTGAAACTGGTCAAACTACGACATTACAGCCAGCGGGTGATAAGTAGTCACGCCCCTCAAACTAGCCAGAGGGAGGTAGTCCATGCCCGGAGCATGAGTAATAAAGTTGTATGGTGAGCTAAGCCCCGAACACGGCAATATGACAAATAGATCTCTTATATCTGCCAAAAATGCGGACCAAGACAGAGCATCTGTACACTCCGATGGCTGAAAGGAGTATGACATGGCAATATCATGGGTAAACCAATACCCATGCCGTCTAAGAGTGCCAATCGGTCTCAAGTGTGATATAAACCACACATATAGCATGACCGAGCTACCCGTGAACATTCCTGTCGGATAAGTGCAGTAGTAGGATGCTGACCGCAGGGTCTCTACTACAATCATAGGTATAATAGTACGACCCTCCCTGAGAGCTCTCACCGCCATGATGACTCCAATGTCTATCTCATCCATGTACTGTGGCATATAGACATACGACAGTACGCATAACAGCAGTACATCAACCCTAGCTAAACGCCAATGATCCTCCGGTGCGGTGAAATCCCCAGAATGTCGTGAATAGTTATCCTCAAAGCCAAATTTATCATATAGAAAATGCTGGGATATCACGTGGCCAGATGTCAGCTCATCCTGCACTACTCTGCACCCCAATCCAGTGAGAGTCATGAACCGTCTACTCATATCTCCCAAAGCCATATGCACGCAAGGTCTGTCTAATGGCAGCATCATCAATCGTGCATACTCCTCCAGAGTAGGAGTCAACTCATGGGTCCCGAATCAGAAAACCTTCCTATCCAATACCCAATGCTCTAGCATCCCGTCCACAAACCCTGCGGGAACCTGAAACATTAATAAGGTCATGGTATGCTGCAACAAATGATCTACAGTCACCCTGTCTAGTGGTGACATGTTATCATACCACGATTGCATACCCAATGCCACCAATGATGGTGGGGTATGATCTATATGGCTAACTGTCGAAGAAGACATCTGTGCGGGCCGTGTCATAAGACCATCCAGGGGTCAATGTCGAATATCTCTGGACATACATATATATTCATAACATGATACATGCATAGCAGATAATAGATGGCAATATGATATAGGGAATGAAAAAATTGTGCATACATTCCTAAGTATATCAACATCTAATATATCATCTCTGTACAGCTACAAATACAGGGAAATGGGGCACAGACGCCCTACTACTAACAGAGGCCTATTAAAAGATATAGCGAGAATGGGATACAGCCACCCAATATCTAACAGACGCCTATCAAAAGATATAACGAGAATACACATCAGAAGAAGACAATGGTGTCGATGTCCACATCATCAATCCTGTCCACCTGATGTAACTCCTCCTGAGTCATCGGATCTCTATCAACAAGAATGTCAGGCCTATATAAAGGAGGATCTACACCGGTAAAACCGAATAGGTAATCTGAAGGACCAGCGCCTGAGCTGGAAGGATCAAATGAAGACGCCTCTGTCGGATCTCTGCCCAAATGCTGGATAAATATATTTGTCTGGTCCAACTTCTAGGTCAAACTATCAATCTGTGTCATATGAGTTGGATCTCGGACACAAGTTATCCAATCCGTCATCATCACGGATCCTGGAACCATATCCCCCATAAACTATGTGGCGCGGGACTGGGCTCCGATAGTACGAGGAACCACCAATGCCGAGCGTCTCACGAGTGCAAGGACCCTCGATAATGCAAAACCAAATCGACCCCAACAATGGGATATCAATGACGGGTGACTGCGATACAGGCTAATGACGCCTAGAAGGAGGCAAGATCGGTATACGAATCTCCCCTGTGGTTCTCCTAATAGCACGCTCTCCTAAATAGAGCTCCCAGCCTTCATCTGTGAAGAGAGGAACTCTCCTGGTGGAAATCACGTACTCGACTCTAGTCGGGTAGTCATCCTCAAAGCCGATGGTAAAGTGTTCCCCTGGATAAGGAATCCATGTGATGGTATCAGCTGTCAACAACTCCAGCTGCATACGGCAGTGAGTGAAACCCTTAGCTACATGGACCTCCGGCAAAATGGAATGATGCCATCGTCGTCCTCGTGGATAGGTATCTAAACCTAACACACTCACAGGACGCAAGCATGGGAGCCTCTCATAGGCCCAAAACTGCCAACACAATGGCAAAACATCTGCTATCAGTAAACACTCTTAACCTATAAAAGGGAAATAACAAGAGAAATACTCACCAGCAGAAATGGGTAGAAGCCTAGCCAAGCCTCGGTCAAACCTTGTGAGCGCATATGCATGCCCCGGAGGAAATAGGCAAAGGTGTAGGAACCCCAATCATACTCTCCAATACGGTCCACGTGACGCGCTGATCAAAGCGAAAGACACCGTAGAAGAGTTATCTTCTATGAAGCAGCCTCTAATGATCATGAGGAACAATCACCGCAAAATGTGATCCTTGATTCTGACATCATCAGGCATGGGCTCACTCAAAAGCCCGCTCATAGCATCTATGCTCAAAGGACCTGAACGAACAGCCCACGCCTTCGAAGCGCCTCCATGGGAACTCCTAACAAGGATCTGACGGCAGTAGGGGTAATATTTGCCATACAAGGCACTGGCTCCCCTCCAAACTCCATACCTATGATAAACCACCAATCCATCGGCGTCATCATCACCTCACAGTCCAACAGATGGAGTGACTGAGTTTGATGAAACCATCGCTCAGACAATGCCCTGAGGTAACCCCAGGGACAACGACGGGGAAGGATGGAGTAGAATGCCTCGAATCCCCAATCATGCACTACAGCTCTGTAATCAGGATGAAGAGCTTGATACATAGAGTGTATACTAAACAAATTCCCTCGAGGCTGTGTGAAACCGGGAACCTGCATGAAATACAGATCAACATCAAAGCCCTTTAATCCTCATCAATAGGAAAGAAGGAAGATCAAGATCTAACGGCATACCTCGTTAGCATGTAAATACATCGAGGGATGTCTGCTCAAATCACACAGAAGCTCTGGGTTTGCCACCTGAATACAAGGTAGCTCCCTACGGGGAACATGTGCAGCAAGAGCGGGATCCTCATTCGGAATATCCTCATCCACGTCCTCAACGTCTGGCACGTCTGCCCGGACTGGATGAATCACGGCCTCCACCAATCGACGAGGCTGTCTTACAGAACGGGGTCGAGGTACTTCAGAAGCCCTCCTCCGTATACCAGAAGTGGTCCTACGGGAACTACTCGGCTGATCCGGATCCATAGTATTTGGACAACAAGTCTCCAAATCACCTCAGAAAGGGTGTGGTATTTCCTTACCTGGAGCTTTCTAGAATGCATTTTATAATTATATGCATGCATGCATTTACTTTAACATACAATAGAGTTAAAATGCATGATTACCCAATGCCTTTATTTTGGAAAAATTTTACCATAGTCCCCTTTGAAAATAGGACTATCCAAATGCACATAGGCATGTCTAGGTGGCCATTCAGTAGCACACCTGCCCCAAAGTCATATACATAATATATGCATTAAAAATCAAAATCATCCATGCATAAGGTTAACCTCAATATCAGGAGTACTTTTCCTTTCTATATTTTGCTCATTGGACCTCAAATAGGACAAAAAATAGCAGAAAAAGGTGTCAATTTGACTGTCTCAAAAGTCAAATTTTTTTCACATCATTATGTTCAGCATGGTTTAATACTAACATTTACTATATTGAATATTTTTTTATCAAGTCATTTATGCATACATAATCACTACTATGTGTTTAGATGCATTTCATGCGATAACTCAAAATCCAACGGATAAAAACTGGTAAAAATACATGCATACATTACCAGGATAGTGTAGAACACTTGTACGGTGACAGAATTTGCAGAAAATAGCCCGAACTCAGCAGATCTGAAGGAGGCTCACGGATTTCTCTTAGCGAATCAAGTTCAAAAGGGACTTGTGAGACCAACCTGATGGATTATATCATCCACGGTCGGCCGTATGCTCATTTATGGCTGCAGTAGGTGTACCTGTGGAACCCCTATATGGGCCCCACCCCTCCGGCTCGGTCCAATTCGAGTTGTAAAGGAATTCTTACAGACTAAGAAGGTCAAATCGGGAATAAAAACACCACGCAATTGAGCAAAACAGCATGTAATCCTGGTCTTCTCAGATGAAACTTTGAGTCTGTATATCGCTCATTGGCAGTCACCCGAACATGAGGTATACCTTGCCAATAATCTCATTCGTCATAAAATCACATTCGGCAATACCTTGTACAGGTCCGATGCCGCCAACTCTGGGTCATTACCCTAAAGATCAACGTGATCCCCGACGGGGGTTACAACGTAGATCCCCGAGGGGGATTACAACGTGAAGCCCCGGCAGGGGATTAAAAAGTGAATTCAAGCCGTTGACACACATATCAATGAAGGTCAAGCAGCCTTGACGTTATCTCAGCCGATGGCGATTAAACATATCGGAACTCTAGAGCTATTCGAGGATTTCATGCTCGATTACTCATATTCCCCAGCGGATCCCCGACGGGGGTCACAATGCAATGTTCCATTGATTCACATGTTAGTGAAGGTCAAGCAACCTTAACAATCTACCCACAGAGTATCAGCCGTTGATTCACACGTCAGCGAAGGTCAAGCAGCCTTGACAGTATATTCTACAGGGTTTTCATCCGTTGATTCACATGTCGGTGAAGTACACGTCAACAAAGGTCAGGCATCCTTGACAGCATTTGTTGTTGGCAGTAAATCCAACAGAATCTTGACATGTCCTGGCGATACCAACCAGGAAGGGTCAACGTTATCAAGGAGGATCGATGATGGAATATGTTATATACATCCTCAAATAGACCAAGATTTATCCCCACAAATCTCTTACACATAAGAAGTACATCTTCAGGATCAAGTCATTATCAAAGACCCAGGAGTTTGGTGATAACCCCAACATCAACATCCTAACAGATTCGGATTACACATCAAATCTGGTCATCATTGCCAATCCCCAGTTGAAGCAACAGGGAGCCAGCTACCATCCCCAGCATGTTGGGCTACAACCCCATACATATGCATCATACATTTGCATCATGTCGCTACATATAGTACCATGTTTGTCTTGTTGCGTTTCAAGTGTCTAGGATTCTTTATCCTGCATGAGTATGATAAAGAGGGGCATCTGTAGACACTCAAAATTTTTTGAACACCTGTCACTAACATTGCAGGAGGACATATTCGTCTTTTAAGAGGGAACCCTGAAAGACAATCCATATCCATACCGGATACTACCGGAAGTTCAGCATCAACCCCAGAATGCACTCTGGGATTAACAATTCCAACCTCGAATGTAACCCTGAGGCGTGCAGATCCAATACCGGAACATACACCGGAGAAGACAAATTAATCTCAGAGATAACCCTGAGGTATCCAGTCTCAGTCCCAACCATTGGAATAGCCACCAACCTTGGTGATAACCCCAAGGAATGCAGTTTCGGTGATAACCCCGGAAATGCTTGTTTCAAATGCAACCAGCTTCAATCTCGGCGCTCACAACGAGATACTCCGTACCAACCCAGAGATAACACCGGGAGGATAGGCACACCTCAAAGATGACATTGAGGACCTTCAACAAATGCAGCAGTCCAATCTCAGTGAAGCCCTGAGCAACGTCTGCTTTATCAGCCCAAACCGGCGATAACACCAGTGAGGGGCAACATCGTCATCTCGCTAACACGATACCATGCCACGTCGTCTCAACATTTCATACACATCTCTACGCAACGATGTCCCACAAGAATCAAGGATAATCAATCCCAAGTGACTATTGTGCAGGGTAATAGATAGAATTTGAAGCTTGAAGACTGGAGGGCATCGTCCCATCTTCAATGACTTCGTACAAATTCTAATCATATGTCATTGTACAACTCTCGACAACGGAAGTCCAAAATAGGTTATGTATACCTCAATCGGATGCCCGGATTGCACTTCTGAAAGTTCGAGTGGACATTATAGTGCCCGAGTGCACGTACTACGAGATAACCTGACCCGAGAAACCCGAGCCCACCCGAGTTGCCTCTGGTACACCTGCGGCTCAACCGTAGGTACACCTGTGGCTCCACCCTTTATAAATAAAGGGCTTGGGGTGGCCAATTTGCAAGAGAAAACGGCGAGGAAGCCCTGCCCAATTTGCTCTGTACTCACTCCATACAGTGTACTTCCTCATTTTAAACACCTGTGAGCTCATATATAGCTACTTTTGTACCTACAAAAGCCAGTTTTTACCCACTTTAAAGATATAGAAGTCTTCTTTGGCAACCCACTGTAAGCCTTCTCACACACTTTAAAGTCTTTCTCTTCTTCTCTGCACACACCCTTCTTCACGTTGAGAGTCGTGTTGCGTGAGTTTGCCCGGACTTCGGTCCGTGGTTTTATTTCAGTCTGTATATACATATATTATATATATATATATATATATTGACTAACATTATCTAGTTATGCCTCGATTGAGCCTAGACTTCGGTCTGGAGCATTTTTTTTTGCTTTTATATATATATATATATATATATATGAACTGTGTGTCGAACTTTGTTCAATGAGCCTAGACTTGATGCGTGTATTTACTACTTTAATATATATATATATATATATATATATATATATATATATATATATTAACTATGTGTGGGACTCATTCGATGAGCTTTGGATTTTACATCCCAAATGCGTTTACTCGCTTTTATATATATATACTTATATATATATTAAGCGTGTGTCGACTACATTCGATGAGCCTGGATTTTACATCCTAATGCGTTTACTCGCTTTTTATATATATATATATATATATATATATATATATATATATATATATATATATATATACATTTCGTCCCACACAGAGTTTACTTACGTGGTGGTTGATCGCTTTCTGACTTTCTTTACATTTCGTCCTACACGGAGTTTACTTCGTGGCGAGTTGATTGCTTTGTACGACTTTATTTATATTTTCGTCACTTTGGAGTTCCCTCCGTGGCGTTGTTGTATATTACAACTTTATTTACGTTTTCGTCACTTTGGAGTTTCCTCCGTGGAGGTTGATAGCTTTTACCGCTTTATTTACATTTTTGATCCCCCATGGAGGTGCTTAGTGGTTGGTGATCATGTTTGTATATATATATTTCTGACTTTTTATATATATACCGCTATCGCTTTCATACAAATTGCGGTATCATATGCTTTAGGAATTATGTGATCATGATTGATTTATTGGATCTAGATTCGGTTCCCGTGATGTACATTTTCAGCTGTAAACAACTTGTAAATTATTCTGTGATGTCTGAATTTCCTCAGATGGTTTCCATACCCATGAGGAAGTCGGCATTATTTTATACATTATTTTCGTACGGATGCCTCGCATCTGTAAAATAAAATCAATCAAGCCGAGCACTTAATAAAATATGAGTGTAAAAGGTCTCAATTACTATTGAGCATCAGGATTTGAAAAACCTCTTTCATAAAACATCACTGCCATATCTTGCTTAAAATTGAATTTTTACATAAAATTCAAACCCTGTGTATATAGGTGCGAACGAGGCCTCACACTACTTCCAAATAATAGCACATTGACACACACACACACACATTCAGATAATAGTTTCTTGAAAAGAGGCGGTCACTGTGGTAACACGGATGTCGGGGGGTGCCTAACACCTTTCCTCCGCATAACCAAGTCCCCGGACCCTAATGAATCTCGGTTTTACTTAATTCGCTTTAAGATGTCACATCACTAGGTCAATGTGCAAACCTTTTCTCGGTTGTGTTGGTACAACCATTTAAAACCCACAATGGCGACTCTTAATAGTCCATCATCGACATTATACATGTCGGACCTTTTTCACTTGTTTTTTCAAACAAATCTCACCTAAAATGAGAACACCAAAGAACAAGTAACGGAAAGGGACAATTAAAAATCCCGACGTCGACACGCTTATTAGATCATTACTCTATCTCTTAAGTATTTAAGACTTAACTTAAACATTTTAAGATTATCACGTAACACATAACATCTTAAATAAACATTGATATTTTATTCATTAATAACTTTTAAAACATGGAAAGATAGCATCACTGCTATTTACATCAACTATCCCAAGATAAAGAATCTTTAGGATTAAATCATCATATTCTATTGCTTATATTCACACTAGAATTTACATCATTAACTACCATAGATATTCACATAACTCATATTGTTCCTATCACGACCTACTAAGACGCTAAAAACTTCGTTGCGCTCTTCTTCCATGATACGAAACATCGTCCTACGATCCAACATGTACCAAGGTAAGTCCTCGAACTGGACTAGATAATATATAACTCGGTCCTGAGCTTTGTTCATCGCAGTGTGGAATGCACAATCCATCTCCCCCATCTTGGCCTTCTTTGCCTGAACCTCTTCCTCGGCTACATCTGCACGCTGGGAAGCCTCCTCATAAGCATCTTCAGCCCTTGCTCTCTTGGCGGACTCTTCTTTCAAATCATCTTTTAGCTTCGCAACCTCTGCCATCAGCTACTCATTGTCACCCTCTAAGTGAACTAATTTCCACTCTATATTTCTAAAACGTACATCAAGACCTCGGATTTCCTCATTTTTTTGACCTATAGTGGTCTGATGTTTATCTGCCAGCTCCTCCAATTCTTTGACTCTATCCTGAAGCTCAATGTTACGGTCATACATCTCGTCATACATCTGAGCTACAATAGAGTTTGGTGGGAACTCATCTTCCTCCTCTTCCTCCTTAGGGTCAGTCTCAGGCTCATGCTCCTGACCCACAACAGTGATCAATGGAGATGGCTCTCTCTATACCAACTGCTCCTGGACAATATGAATATCTTGGGGCTCCTCCTCTCTAGGTACTTGGGGTTCCTCCTCCCCAGCCCGATTAGATCCTCCAACATCAGACATCCTGACAACAAATTTTTAAGTTTTAGTTACTAATCGATACTCGTGAGCACATAAGTATATCACATAAGCACATAAAGTCTTTTAAGAAATTCATTTCTTATAACTCGATAAGAGTTTATCACCACTATGTTCTCAATCTCCTATAAGGTTACTACCTAAGGTTTTTCACCCACCTAAGGTTCATAACTTACAGCTTTGATACCAACCTGTGACACCCCCAAATCTAGGTACTCGAGTTTCCCACAGATTTGATGTTCACTCACCAAAATAAATAACATTTATCTACCTATAGTAAAGATAACAATAAAATTTTAATAAAAATCTTCCCATTAAAGGGTTACAACAACTTAAACAAATAAATCCTAGGTTATCTAACCTTAATACATCAAATGCAGAACATCATAAACAATTAAGTCTTAAACATCACATAATAAGTCATAACATAATCATTCTCAAATACTAAATAAGTCTTCATCATTTGCTTGCTTTGCCCTTGCCCTTATTTGTGGATGGCTCATCTAATTTCTCAATCTTAGCTGCAATGTTATTATGCAAGAGTGAGCAACAATTGCCCACAAGTTTAACAATAGTAATAATAATAACATGCAAATAATCAATGGATACTGAACAAAAGAAATCTCGGTTTTTGAATCAAGATTAGAACATGAATCAAAAGTACATCTGAGGGTCACAAGACCATGAACTATATCCTATGTTATTGAGTATTTTAACTTTAAACCTTTAACAGTCGTAAGACTACATGGACCTTGCTTCTCGTACTTAGGGGGATCAGCCCTTAGTACCATGTATATGCACAACATCTTAACACTATCGCATAATATAATCCCCCATAAAAGAGTTGTTCATCTCAGCTTTGACGTTAGAGTCCACACCAGAGAAAGTTTGGTTTGGATTAGCTTCAAGTGTAATTTAGAGTTCAATAATCATCAACTAAGGATTAGTTGAATCAATAAGGAATCACTATCTATTCAAGATTTCAATGCAATAGCGAAATCAATAATTAAATCAAAGATTGAATCTCAACTCTATATAATTGACTGAAAAGATTGGATCTCAATTCTACACAATTGAATGAACTTTGTACAATAGAAGTAATACTTCAAAAGAATTAGAATATTTCATTTGGAATCATAAACTTGAATAATTAAGCTTTAAACGATTCGAAATAAGAATACGAAGCTTGCTCAATAATAATAAGATTTAAGAACTTTCTCAATGTAAGAATAGGGTTTGGAGACTTGCCTCGTGCGTAGGCTAAACGATAACTACTCATGTTCACCACAAGTCCTACACACATACCATATGTATTCACGACATTCATTAGTCATATTAATATTAACCCTATAGGTTTAGTTCCCTCTTTTAATACAACTTGTTAACTTGATTTAAATTCTGCTCATTACCATCATTCACATATACAGGACTGAAATCTCAAATCTTAAGTTTAAACAACATCATATCATCTCATGGACATCATTTTTTTTTAACGTGGTTTAACCAGTTACAAAACATAGCAGTTATAAGGTTACAAGACCTTTTCTAATTTATTTTTATAATTCTTTTATTATATGGTCCATTAGTCACACTTTCACTTAATTATTTAATATAAACTCCACTTTATTTAACAAATCATTACCCTTCTAATTTAATTACTTAATTAAATTAGAATATTTTCATTCCCTCACTATTATTACACTCGAATAAATTATTCCATAATAATTTTTATCGAATATTTTATTCCATAAATATTTCAACTAAAATATTCATTTTATTTGATAAATATTTTTATTATTATTAATTTATTTTTTTTGCCCGCCGGGGCGGGGTTACCCAGATTCAATTTCTGCAGTTCGCGAAGAACACAAAACAGGGCTAATTAGGCCAAAATTTCACACAACCAACGAATTCAGTTTCACTCATATGTTCTTAACATAACAGAAACATTTAATGATATTCCTAGCATACTTTTAACATCTTACGTCACATACACAACAAAACTTAAAGCCACAAATTCAATATTTTTGTGAAAAACTCCATTTTGACATTCTTAACGAAATCGACCACTAAGAACTCATTTCTCAACCAAATCAATCCATACAAGTTTCGTTCTTTTCATTTTTACATATATAAACATAATCAATTATCAATTTATCGTTTAACGTGCAATTAAGGCACCAATTTTTGTATTTATAGGCCACATTCAAACATTATTTCTCTTTAACCTTCAATATTTCAACTTAATCTTAATTTCATGGATTAATTACTCAAAACTTAGATTTTAAGTATGATTTCATGGATTTGATTATTCTAAATCCAATACAAGTCATGTAAAACATGTTATAAACATATATAACATCATATATTTAATAATCATTCATAAAAATTCAAATACAGGAAGTTAAAAATTGATTTCATGAAGAACTTTTAAGAACGTAATTTAAAAACATGAGATTAAGGGATTACCCTTGATTTCTCTGTTATGATTAAGCAAGATTGTAAAATCCCAAATTTTACGAATAAAGATTTAATTTTCTCGAAATATTTTTTTTAAAATTATGGTGTGGATTTAAGATAATGTTATAGTTGTGGATAATATTTATAAATTTTGAAAAAGTATGCAAGTTGTTGTATAATATTCGATTGGTCGGGGAATATTCTTTTTGTCGGAGAATATCCATACGACGGTACAACATTGGTGGATCCCACAACGGAATTATTGTCGGATTGAGAAAATGACAAAAATATTTTTATGAAAATAACGGCGGAAGTTTTATCGTTAAAACTGTTGAACTACTCAGTAGTAAAAGTATAGTAATACACGTGGTTGCATAGTAGCACACAGTATTGATTATTGATGCTTACGTGAGAAGTCACTCAGTTTTGTTTAATTATTGTTACAGTAATTATTGCATAGTATCTCACGTTATTTGATTCAATTATTGTCGATATTTTATATATTATTAAATTAATAATTGAGACGACGAAATTATTAATATTATTATTTGCAATATTAATGATGTCTAGAAGTTCTGTCAAGGAGAGGTTTGGTCACTTAATTACGCGCCAATAGGAAGAAATCCTTATTGGAAAGCCCCTTCTTTCCTGAGAACGACCTGGTCGATTAATATTGTGAATTATAATAATGGTGATAAATTTTGTTTTATTATTATTATAAATGTAATAAAACAGAAAACTTTTTATATAAAACAGAATACTTTTTTATAAAATTTGTTTTATTTGATTATAAATAGAATATATTATATTTTATTATGCATAGTATTTTTATATATTGTACTGCATAGTATTTGCATAGTAAAATCTTTTTTATATAAAATGTAATACTTTTATAAAGTTATTTGTTTTATTAGATTTTAAATAAAATATATTTTATTTTATTATGCATAGTATTTTCATAGTACACGCATAGTGTTTGCATAGTAAAATTTTTTATATAAAACATAATACTTTTTATAAAGTTTTGTTTTATTTGATTATAAATAGAATATATTATATTTTATTGCATAGTTCAAAGATATAGTATCCTTTCCATTCTCTATAAATAGGATGCTTAGTTAGAATTAAAAATCACACGTAAATTCGAGAGAATTCTTCTTCTATAATCTTGGCGTATTTCTTTAGAGTTTAAGAAAGCTTTGGCGTAGAAAATAGTGCAAGTTTTCTTCAAGTATATCCCGCCCTCTACCGTCGGAATACTCTTCTTTTTATGGTAAGGGTATTATTCTTTCATATTCATGAAGAGAGTTATTTTCTTTCAATACTCGTAAGGGTTGTTATTCCATTATTTATTATTATGTTGGAATAACTTTGTCTGTCATGCTAAGTACCGCATACATGGTGAAATTCTTACGTTATTCCATTCTTTATTATTACATTGGAATAAATTATGCATGCGATCTATCGCATGCACAGTGAATCTCGTTGTTATTCCATTCTTTATTATTATGTTGGAACATCACATGCATGCGGATTACGATTGACTGGTTCCATTCTTTATTATTACGTTGGAATATCCACATACATGAGGATTACCCGACACTGGTTCCATTCTTTATTATTACATTGGAATATCCACGCTCACGCAAGGTTACGCATGACACTGGTTCCATTCTTTATTTTTCGTTGGAATAACATGTCTGTGCGGATTACGCACGCCTGGTGAATTCTTCTGTTATCCCATTCTTTATTATTCTGTTGGAATAATATAAAATCTACGTAGATTACCGCATGGCGGCGAAAATCCATTTGCAGTTTCATATATTCTATTATACTCAGTTGGTTAAAGTTTTGGCTTCTATACTCCATGAAATTAGTGGAATATCATAATTAGATATTTGCGCTTCATCCAGTATCTTTTCATGGAAGTATTCTTCAGAGCACTCTTGAATTTTACTCCACAAAGTAGTATCATGTTGACAATTTGGACGTTATTGACATCAGGATAAATTAACTTATAAATCTTTAAAATTTATTCTTGAACTTTTTTTATTGAATTGTCATCATCTTCATGCTTATATTATGTTGAAAGTCATACGTGGGTTTGTAAGTGCATAGATGGACTTGGTATGATTATGACCAGGGATTATTCGGTATAATCATGACCGTAATGTTACAAATGATATGGAAAAAGTCCTCATTGGCCCGTAGTGCATTGATGGATAGTTTTTGGTATGATTATGGCTATGGATTCTCTTATTGAGGGTGAAAATATGAATTATTTTATGGCATGATCAGAACCATTGATGAAAACAGGATTATCTTTGGGCGTAGTGCATGGATAATTCATGGTCGTGATACTAAAGAATATCCTTGGCCTGTAGTGCAGGGATAATTTAATGATGTGGATTATTTATTGTTTGAGTCTCAGTGATAAAAGTGATGAAAAACCTTTTAAATCATAGAAGATAGTAGATTTTATTCTCTACTTGACTCTTCTAATGGATTACTTATTCCGATGCATTTGTTGATCTAAAACTTATATTCTATTATATTCTATCAGTTGTTATACTGTTGAAGGCTAAAGATAATTTATTCTGCATTATCTTAGTCATAATATTTCTTACTGGGCTAGTTGAGCTCACCCTTTCTTTCACTGTTCTCTTCAGGAAATGAGAATATAGCTGGGACGAGTCTTGGAATGGATTGACGGTCCAGATGGTTGCATTAGTAGTCCTCACTATTCTGTGAAATAGTGTGGTAATAAATGTATTGAGGACTTATTTTGAGTTTGAATATTGTCTAGAAGATAATATTCGTATTAAAACTCTCAGCTCATGTTGTATATTTAAGTTTGTATTTGTATTATGTACCATGTATTTGGGGACTCAAAATGGGTGATGTATACCTATTTTGGGGGCGTCACTATTGGTATCAAAGCTTAGGGATATGATCCCTGGCTGAGATGTGAGACAAGAACTAGGAGGGGAGAGACGGGGAATTCCTTCGCTAGTATGACCTACCTAAGTTTATTTGGTATTTAATTGGTCGGTCAGAGTATAGGGATAATATGTGATATGATAATTAACCCTTGTTTTGTGGCAGTGTTTGAAAATGGCAGTTAAAAATGTTAACAATGGAGTGAATGAGACCGTTGAGACACCTTTAATCACTAACCAGGTTAATGTGATGTCAGAAGAAGAAGAAATTAGAGATATCTACGTGGTGAGTGAAGAACTAATAGTTGCTTTTGAGCTTAGTTGTTAGAGGAGGTAGCGGTGAGAGAGCGAGGAAGAAGAGAAAGAAGAGGAACACGAGGAGATTTTATTATAAGAATTTTATGATCAAAATTTAGAATTACAAAATCGTATTCATGAGTTAGAAGAGAAGGCTGAAGAACGGTAGGCGGTCATGGAGCAAAGAGATGTAACAATTCAAAATTATGTTACCCGATATGCGATTCTTGAACAGAAGCACTCTTTGGTAGAGTATAAGATATTAGAGCTGGAATCTGAAAATGCTATGATCAAATTTCTGATGAAAGAAGAAACAACTGAATGAAGGAGAATAGATGATGCATGGGTAAAAGCCGTACGACGCGTAGATATTGTAGAAAAAGACGTTTGATCCAATAAGGTCAAAATATATGAAATGGATTTTGCTTTTGGACAACAATTGGGAGAATCCAACATCGAATTGAATTACCGCATGCAGAGAGCGGCCAACCCCAATTCGATATGGATCGAGAGTAATGATTGAATCATGGATCGTGAATGTGACGAAGCAAGTAAAAGGTGGAATGTACTCTATAGCAAAGTCAATCTGGTAGTTTAAGTGAGAGCATTTGTTGAGAAACCCGAAAGAAGTTTTACGGGTAAGTTAATTATAAACTCTTGCGAAGTCTATACCTTATTCGATACCGATTCTACCCACTCCTTTATTTCCCCTACTTGCGCTCAATGTTTAAATTTGACTCGGAGAAATTAGACTTTGATTTATCTGTTGAAACTATGTTGGGAGAAACCTTCGTTACCTCCACTATTTATAAATCTTGTTTAATTCAAATCGACACTTTCATGTTACATGTCGATCTTATCTCTTTGAAAATACTTGCATTTGATGTGATTTTAGGGATTGATTGGTTAACTACTCATCATGCTAAAATCGATTGTTTTTCGTAAAGGTGGTTAGTTTTATATTCCTAACCAACTTTGTTATCTAATTCAAGTAACCAAACCACTAAAGTCAATCACTATTATATCAAGCCATAAGTAAAGAGCCCCGAGCCTTTATCTGGTGACTTCCTTGTGTGGAATGCACTGAAGCGGACTTTTCCGTGGGAGGCGTCCTGAATAACCGTGGCAAGTTGATAGGCATCAATGTGACTGCTATCCATGTCTTGGATGAGGGCCACATTTTTGAATGACAATTCTATTGTTAATATATTTCCTGGCGTATTCTTGAAGACTTAGCCTACTCCTAGAACGTGAAATCGAATTTTGTATTGACCCCAGTACAAACCCCATTTCTAAAACCCTTAAATATTTCTTCAACAAAAACAAACGTATTATGCGCCAAAGACGTTGGCTCGAGCTGTTGAAAGATTACGATAATACCATTCAATACCATCGTGGAAAAACGAACGTGGTAGCTGACGCGTTGAGTAGAAGATCGTATGCGTTTACGAGTGCGAATATACAAACCTACGTGAAGATAACAAATATATGATTAAAACCGACTTTAGTCGATAATGTTAAAGCTGCTAAAGCTACAGACCCGGAACTGATGAATACAAAGAAGAAGGTTCAAGAGGGCGCTATTTTAAAAGCAAGAGTTGCTGAAGAGAGAAAATCTCAACCCTCGATTTAATTGGCCCATTTGAAATCCTCGATTGAGTAGGAACTGTGGTTTATAAACTCGTTTTACCGCCAAGTATGTCGCGTGTTCATAACGTTTTTCACGTATCGATGTTACGTAATTATGTGGATGACCCGAACCAGATTATTAAATTAGAACTAGACGAGATAGCAGAAGATTTAACGTATGAGGAGATACGTGTTAAAATCTTGGATAAGAAGAATCTTATTCGACACTCAAAGGTTATACCTCAAGAGTTAGAATTTGAAATGAAGTCAAGGTATCCTCATCTCTTCGGCATACCAGGTACGTACGTATATTTCAAGGGCGAAATTTCATAAGAAGGGGAGATTGTAAAATCCCAAATTTTACGAATAAAGATTTAATTTTCTCGAAATATTTTTTCCAAAATTATGGTGTGGATTTAAGATAATGTTATAGTTATGGGTAATATTTATAAATTTTATTGTATAATATTCGATTGGTCGGGAAATATTCTTTTTGTCCGGGAATATTCATCCGACGGTACAATCATTGGTGGACCCCACAACAAAATTATTATCGGATTGAGAAAATGACAAAAATATTTTTATGAAAATAACTACGGAACTTTTACCGTTAAAACTGTTGAACTACTCGGTAGTAAAGAAATACGATGTCTGGCATGTGGTTGCATAGTAGCACTACAGTATTGATTATTGATGCTTACGTGAGAAGTCACTCGGTTTTGTTTAATTTTTGCTACTGATAATTATTGCATAGTATCTCACGTTATTTGATTCAATTATTGTCGATATTTTATATATTATTAAATCAATAATTGAGATGACGAAGTTATTAATATTATTATTTGGAATATTAACGATGTCAGAAGTTACATCAAGGAGAGGTTTGGTCACCTAATTGCGCCTGATAGGAGAAATCCTTATTGGAAAGCCCTTCTTTTTCTCGGGAGCGACACAGTCGATTAATATTGTGAATTATAATAATGGTGATAAATTTTGTTTTATTATTATTATAAATGTAATAAAAATGAAAACTTTTTTATATAAAAAGCAGAATACTTTTTATAAAGTTTTGTTTTATTTGATTATAAATAGAATATATTATATTTTATTATGCATAGTGTTTGCATAGTAAAATCTTTTTTTTATATAAAATGTAATACTTTTATAAAGTTATTTGTTTTATTAGATTTTAAATAAAATATATTATATTTTATTATGTATAGTGTTTTCATAGTGCCTGCATAGTGTTTGTATAGTAAAAACCTTTTATATAAAATAGAATACTTTTTATAAAATTTTGTTTTATTTGATTATAAATAGAATATATTATATTTTATTGCATAGTTCAGCATAGTATCCTTTCCATTCTCCTATAAATAGGATGCTTAGTTAGAATTAAAAATCACACCAGAAATTCAGAGAATTCTTCTTCTATAATCTTGAGCGTATTTCTTTAGAGTTTAAGAAAGCTTTGAGCATAGAAAATAGTGCAAGTTTTCTTCAAGTATATCCAGCCCTCTACCGTGAATACTCTTCTTCTTTTAACGTAAGGGTATTTTTCTTTCATATTCATGAAGAGAGTTATTTTCTTTCAATACTCGTAAGGGTTGTTATTCCATTATTTATTATTATGTTGGAATAACCCGCATACATCTTAATACCGCATACATGGTGAAATTCTTACATTATTCCATTCTTTATTATTACGTTAGAATAAAGCGTCTGCATCACGATCTATCGCATGCACGGTGAATTTCTGTTGTTATTCCATTCTTTATTATTATGTTGGAACATCCTGTCTATGCGGATTACGCATGGCCTGGTTCCATTCTTTATTTATTCGTTGGAATATCCTATCCGTGAGGATTACGCATGACTGGTTCCATTCTTTTTATTATTCATTGGAATATCCTATCTGCATGCAGATACGCATGACTGGTTCCATTCTTTATTTTTCATTAGAATAACATGTCTATGCATGTGATTTCATACTTTGGTGAATTCTTTCTCGTTATTCCATTCTTTATTATTCTGTTGGAATAATCTGTCTACGTAGATTACCGCGTGGTGGCGAAAATCCATTTGCAGTTTCATATATTCTATTATACTCAGTTGGTTAATGCTTTGGCTTCTATACTCCATGAAATTAGTGGAATATCCTAAATATTTGCGCTTCATTCAGTATCTTTTCATGGAAATATTCTTCAGAGCATTCTTGAATTTTACTCCACAAAGCAGTATCATGTCTACAATTTGGACGTTATTGAGTTCAGGATAAATTAAATTATAAATCTTTAAAATTTATTCTTGAACTTGTTTTATTAAATTGTCATCATCCTCATGCTTATATTATGTTGAAAGTCATCTCTGGAATGTAGTGCATAAATGGACTTGGTATGATTATGACCAGGGATTATTCGGTATAATCATGACCGTAATGTTACAAATGATATGGAAAAAGTCCTCATTGGCCCGTAGTGCATTGATGGACAGTTTTTGGTATGATTATGGCTATGGATTCTCTTCGGCCAAGGGTGAAAATATGAATTATTTTATGGCATGATCAGAACCATTGATGAAAACAGGATTATCTTTGGCCCGTAGTGCATGGATAATTCATGGTCGTGATACTAAAGAATATTCTTGGCCTGTAGTGCAGGGATGATTTAATGATGTGGATTATTTATTAAGCTGAGTCTCAGTGATAAAAGTGATGAAAAACCTTTTAAATCATAGAAGATAGTAGATTTTATTCTCTACTTGACTCTTCTAATGGATTACTTATTCCGATGCATTTGTTGATCTAAAACTTGTATTCTATTATATTATATGAGTTGCTATACAGTTGAAGGCTAATGATAATTTATTCCGCATTATCTTAGTCATAATATTTCTTACTGGGCTAGTTGAGCTCATCCTTTCTTTCACTGTTCTCTTCAGGAAATGAGAATATAGCTGGGACGAGTCCTGGAATGGATTGACGGTCCAGATGGTTGCATTAGTAGTCCTCACTATCCTGTGAAATAGTGTGGTAATAAATGTATTGAGGACTTTTTTTGAGTTTGAATACTGTCTAGAAGATAATATTCGTATTAAAACTCTCATTTCATGTTGTATATTTAAGTTTGTATTTGTATTACATACACCATGTATTTGGGGACTCAAAATGGGTGATGTATACCTATTTGGGGGCGTCACTATTGGTATCAAAGCTTAGGATATGATCCCCTGCTGAGATGTGAGACAAGAACTAGGAGGGGAGAGACGGGGAATTCCTTCGCTAGTATGACCTACCTAAGTTTATTTGGTATTTAATTGGTCGGTTAGAGTATAGGGATAATATGTGATATAATAATTAACCCTTGTTTTGTGGCAGTGTTTGAAAATGGCAGTTAAAAATGTTAACAATGGAGTGAATGAGACCGTTGAGACACCTTTAATCACTAACCAGGTTAATGTGATGTCGGAAGAAGAAGAAATTAGAGATATCTATGTGGTGAGTGAAGAACTAATAGTTGCACTTTTTAGAGCTAGTTCGTAGAGGTAAAAATTGAGAGCGAGGAGGAAGAAGAGAGAAGAAGAGGAACACGAGGAGATTTTATTATAAGAATTTTATGATCAAAATTTAGAATTACAAAATCGTATTCATGAGTTAGAAAAGCAGGCTGAAGAACGGTAGGCGGTCATGGAGCAAAGAGATGTAACAATTCAAAATTATGTTATCCGATATGCGATGCTTGAACAGAAGCACTCTTAGGTAGAGTATAAGATATTAGAGCTGGAATCTGAAAATGCTATGATCAAAGTTCTGATGAAAGAAGAAACAACTGAATGAAGGAGAATAGATGATGCATGGGTAAAAGCCGCACGACGCGTAGATATTGTAGAAAAAGACGTCCGATCCAATAAGGTCAAAATATATTAAATGGATTTTGCTTTTTGGACAACAATTGGGAGAATCCAACATCGAATTCAGAATTACCCTGTGCAGAGCGGTCAACCCCAATTCGATATGGATCGGAGAGTAATGATTCGAATCATGGATCAGGAATGTGACGAAGCAAGTAAGGGTGGAATGTACTCTATAGCAAAGTCAAATCTGGTAGTTTAAGTGAGAGCGTTTGTTGAGAAACCCGAAAGAAGTTTTACGGGTAAGTTAATTATAAACTCTTGCGAAGTCTATACCTTATTCGATACCAGTTCTACCCACTCCTTTATTTTCCCTACTTGCGCTCAATGTTTAAATTTGACTCCAGAGAAATTAGACTTTGATTTATCTGTTGAAACTATGTTGGGAGAAACCTTCGTTACCTCCACTATTTATAAATCTTGTTTAATTCAAATCGACACTTTCATGTTACATGTCGATCTTATCTCTTTGAAAATACTTGCATTTGATGTGATTTTAGGGATTGATTGGTTAACTACTCATCATGCTAAAATCGATTGTTTTCGTAAGGTGGTTAGTTTTTATATTCCTAACCAACCTGTTATACAAATTCAAGTAACCAAACCACTAAAGTCAATCACTGTTATATCAAGCCATAAGTAAAGAGCCCCGAGCCTTTATCTGGTGACTTCCTTGTGTGGAATGCACAGAAGCCAGACTTTCCGTAGGAGACGTCCTGAATAACCGTGGCAAGTTAATAGGCATCAATGTGACTGCTATCCATGTCTTGGATGAGGGCCACATTTTTGAATGACAATTCTATTGTTAATAAATTTCCTGGCATATTCTTGAAGACTTAGCCTACTCCTAGAACGTGAAATCGAATTTTGTATTGACCCCAGTACAAACCCCATTTCTAAAACCCTTAAATATTTCTTCAACTAAAACAAACGTATTATGCACCAAAGACGTTGGCTCGAGCTGTTGAAAGATTACGATAATACCATTCAATACCATCGTGGAAAAACGAACGTGGTAGCTGACGCGTTGAGTAGAAGATCGTATGCGTTTACGAGTGCGAATATACAAACCTAAGTGAAGATAACAAATATATGATTAAAACCGACTTTAGTCGATAACGTTAAAGTTGCTAAAGCTACAGACCCGGAACTGATGAATACAAAGAAGAAGGTTCAAGAGGGCGCTATTTTAAAAGCAAGAGTTGCTAAAGATAGAAAATCTCAACCCTCGATTTAATTGGCCCATTTGAAATCCTCGATTGAGTAGGAACTGTGGTTTATAGACTCGTTTTACCGCCAAGTATGTCGCGTGTTCATAATGTTTTTCACGTGTCGATGTTACGTAATTATGTGGATGACCCGAACCAGATTATTAAATTAGAACTAGACGAGATAGCAGAAGATTTAACGTATGAGGAGATACGTGTTAAAATCTTGGATAAGAAGAATCTTATTCGACACTCAAAGGTTATACCTCAAGAGTTAGAATTTGAAATGAAGTCAAGGTATCCTCATCTCTTCGGCATACCAGGTACGTACGTATATTTCGAGGGCGAAATTTCATAAGAAGGGGAGATTGTAAAATCCCAAATTTTACGAATAAAGATTTAATTTTCTCGAAATATTTTTTCCGAAATTATGTTGTGGATTTAAAATAATGTTATAGTTGTGGGTAATATTTATAAATTTTATTGTATAATATTCGATTGGTCGGGGAATATTCTTTTTGTCGGGGAATATTCATCCGACGGTACAATCATTGGTGGACCCCACAACAAAATTATTATCGGATTGAGAAAATGACAAATATTTTTATGAAAATAACTACGGAAGTTTTACCGTTAAAACTGTTGAACTACTCGGTAGTAAAAGTACAGTAATACGCATGGTTGCATAGTAACACACGGTATTGATTATTGATGCTTACGTGAGAAGTCACTCAGTTTTGTTTAATTATTGCTACAGTAATTATTGCATAGTATCTCACGTTATTTGATTCAATTATCGTCGATATTTTATATATTATTAAATCAATAATTGAGATGACGAAGTTATTAATATTATTATTTGCAATATTAACGATGTCTAGAAGTTCTTCAAGGAAAGGTTTGGTCACCTAATTTGCGCGCCAATAGGGAGAAATCCTTATTGGAAAGCCCCTTCTTTCTTGGGAACGACCTGGTCGATTAATATTGTGAATTATAATAATGGTGATAAATTTTGTTTTATTATTATTATAAATGTAATAAAACAGAAAACTTTTAATATAAAACAGAATACTTTTTATAAAGTTTTGTTTTATTTGATTATAAATAGAATATATTAAATTTTATTATGCATAGTGTTTTCATAGTGCCTGCATAGTGTTTGTATAGTAAAATCTTTTTATATAAAAATGTAATACTTTTATAAAGTTATTTATTTTATTAGATTTTAAATAAAATATATTATATTTTCTTATGCATAGTGTTTTCATAGTACTCGTGATAGTGTTTGCATAATAAAAACTTTTTATATAAAGCGAGAATACTTTTTATAAAGTTTTATTTTATTTAATTATAAATAGAATATATTATATTTTATTGCATAGTGCAGCATAGTATCCTTTCGATTCTCCTATAAATAGGATGCTTAGTTATAATTAAAAATCACACCAGAAATTCAGAGAATTCTTCTTCTATAATCTTGAACGTATTTCTTTAGAGTTTAAGAAAGCTTTGAGCGTAGAAAATAGTGCAAGTTTTCTTCAAGTATATCCCCGCCCTACCGTCGGAATACTCTTATTTTTAAGGTAAGGGGTATTATTCTTTCATAATCATGAAGAGAGTTATTTTCTTTCAATACTCGTAAGGGTTGTTATTCCATTATTTATTATTATGTTGAATAACACATCTCATCAAAGTACCGCATACATGGTGAAATTCTTTCGTTATTCCATTCTTTATTATTTTGTTGGAATAACTTTTATGCGTATGCGATCTATCGCATGCCGGTGAATTGGTCTGTTGTTATTCCATTCTTTATTATTATGTTGGAACATCCATGCATGCGGATTACGCATGACACGGTTCCATTCTTTATTATTTTGTTGGAATATCCATCACTGCGTGAGGATTACGCATGACTGGTCCATTCTTTATTATTACATTGGAATATCATATCATGCAAGATTTACGCATGACCTGGTTCCATTCTTTATTATTCTGTTGGAATAACATGTCCGTGCGGATTACGTACGTTTGGAGAATTCTTCTGTTATTCCATTCTTTATTATTCTGTTGGAATAATCTGTCTACGTACATTACCGCATGGCAGCGAAAATCCATTTGCAGTTTTATATATTCTATTATACTCAGTTGGTTAAAGTTTTGGCTTCTATACTCCATGAAATTAGTAGAATATCCTAGATATTTGCGCTTCATCCAGTATCTTTTCATGAAAATATTCTTCAGAGCATTCTTGAATTTTACTCCACAAAGCAGTATTTTCATGTTGACAATTTGGACGTTATTAACTTCAGGATAAATTAACTTATAAATCTTTAAAATTTATTCTTGAACTTATTTTATTGAATTGTCATCATCCTCATGCTTATATTTTGTTGAAAGTCATCTGTGGCCTGTAGTGCATAGATGGACTTGGTATGATTATGACCGGGGATTATTCGATATAATCATGACCGTAATGTTACAAATGATATGGAAAAAGTACTCATTGGCCCGTAGTGCATTAATGGACAGTTTTTGGTATGATTATGGCTATGGACTCTCTTCGGCCAAGGGTGAAAATATAAATTATTTTATGGCATGATCAGAACCATTGATGAAAATACGATTATCTTTGGCCCGTAGTGCATGGATAATTCGTGGTCGTGATACTAAAGAATATCCTTGGCCTGTAGTGCAGGGATGATTTAATGATGTGGATTATTTATTAAGCTGAGTCTCAGCGATAAAAGTGATGAAAAACCTTTTAAATCACAGAAGATAGTAGATTTTATTCTCTACTTGACTCTTCTAATGGATTACTTATTCCACTGCAGTTGTTAATCTAAAACTTGTATTCTATTATATTCTATCAGTTGTTATACTGTTGAAGGCTAAAGATAATTTATTCTGCATTATCTTAGTCATAATATTTTTTACTGGGCTAGTTGAGCTCACCCTTTCTTTCACTGTTCTCTTCAGAAAATGAGAATATAGCTGGGACGAGTCCTGGAATGGATTGACGGCCCAAATTATTTCATTTGTAGTCCTCACTATTCTGTGAAATAGTATGATAATAAATGTATTGAGGACTAATTTTGAGTTTGAATACTGTCTAGAAGACAATATTCGTATTAAAACTCTCAGCTCATGTTGTATATTTAAGTTTGTATTTGTATTTTGTACCATGTATTTGGCGACTCAGAATGGGTGATGTATACCTATTTTGGGGGCGTCACAGTTGGTATCAATGCTTAGGGATATGATCTTTGGCTGAGATGTGAGACAAGAACTAGGAGGGGAGGGACGGGGAATTCCTTCGCTAGTATGACCTACCTAAGTTTATTTGGTATTTAATTGGTCGGTCAGAGTATAGGGATAATATGTGATATGATAATTAACCCTTGTTTTGTGGCAGTGTTTGAAAATGGCAATTAAAAATGTTAACAATGGAGTGAATGAGACCGTTGAGACACCTTTAATCACTAACCAGGTTAATGTGATGTCAGAAGAAGAAGAAATTAGAGATATCTACGTGGTGAGTGAAGAACTAATAGTTGCACCCGAGCTAGTTGCAGAGGTAGCAGCTGAGAGCGAGGAAGAAGAGAAAGAAGAGGAACCTGAGGAGATTTTATTATAAGAATTTTATGATCAAAATTTAGAATTACAAAATCGTATTCATGAGTTAGAAGAGCAGGCTGAAGAACGGTAGGCGGTCATGGAGCAAAGAGATGTAACAATTCAAAATTGTGTTACCCGATGTGCGATGCTTGAACAGAAGCACTCTTTGGCAGAGTATAAGATATTAGAGCTGGAATCTGAAAATGCTATGATCAAAGTTCTGATGATAGAAGAAACAATTGAACGAAGAAGAATAGATGATGCATGGGTAAAAGCCGCACGATGCGTAGATATTATAGAAAAAGACGTCCGATCCAATAAGGTCAAAATATATGAAACGGATTTTGCTTTTTGGACAACAATTGGGAGAATCCAACATTGAATTCGGAATTACCCTATGCAGAGCGGTCAACCCCAATTCGATATGGATCGGAGAGTAATGATTCGAATCATGGATCAGGAATGTGACGAAGCAAGTAAGGGTGGAATTTACTCTATAGCAAAGTCAAATCTGGTAGTTTAAGTGAGAGCGTTTGTCGAGAAACCCAAAAGAAGTTATTACGGGTAAGTTAATTATAAACTCTTGCGAAGTCTATACCTTATTTGATACCAGTTCTACCCACTCCTTTATTTCTCTTACTTGCGCTCAATGTTTAAATTTGACTCCAGAGAAATTAGACTTTGATTTATCTGTTGAAACTATGTTGGGAGAAACCTTCATTACCTCCACTATTTATAAATCTTGTTTAATTCAAATCGACACTTTCATGTTACCTGTCGATCTTATCTCTTCGAAAATACTTACATTTGATGTGATTTTAGGGATTGATTGGTAAACTACTCATCATGCTAAAATCGATTGTTTTCGTAAGGTGGTTAGCTTTTATATTCCTAACCAACCTGTTATACGAATTCAAGTAACCAAACAACTAAACTCAATCACTGTTATATCAAGCCATAAGTAAAGAGCCCCGAGCCTTTATCTGGTGACTTCCTTGTGTGGAATGCACCGAAGCCAGACTTTTCGTAGGAGACGTCGGGAATAACGGTGGCAAGTTGATAGGTATCAATTTGACGTGTTATCCAAGTCTTAGATGAGGGCCACATTTTTGAATGACAATTCTATTGTTAATAAATTTCCTGGCGTATTCTTGAAGACTTAGCCTACTCCTAGAACGTGAAATCGAATTTTGTATTGACCCCAGTAAAAACCCCATTTCTAAAACCCTTAAATATTTCTTCAACTAAAACAAACGTATTATGCGCCAAAGACGTTGGCTCGAGCTATTGAAAGATTACGATAATACCATTCAATACCATCGTGGAAAAGCGAATGTGGTAGCTGACGCGTTGAGTAGAAGATCATATGCGTTTACGAGTGCGAATATACAAACCTACGTGAAGATAACGAATATATGATTAAAACCGAATTTAGTCGATAATGTTAAAGCTGTTAAAGCTACAGACCCGGAACTGATGAATACAAAGAAGAAGGTTCAAGAGGGCGCTATTTTTAAAGCAAGTGTTGCTGAAGAGAGGAAATCTCAACCCTCGATTTAATTGGCCCATTCAAAATCCTCGATTGAGTGGGAACTGTGGTTTATAGACTCATTTTACCGCCAAGTATGTCGCGTGTTCATAACATTTTTCACGTATCGATGTTACGTAATTATGTGGATGACCCGAACCAGATTATTAAATTAGAACTAGACGAGATAGCAGAAGATTTCACGTATGAGGAGATACGTGTTAAAATCTTGGATAAGAAGAATCTTATTCGACACTCAAAGGTTATACCTCAAGAGTTAGATTATGAAATGAAGTCAAGGTATCCTCATCTCTTTGGCATACCAGGTACGTACGTATATTTCGAGGGCGAAATTTCATAAGGAGGGGAGATTGTAAAATCTCAAATTTTACGAATAAAGATTTAATTTTCTCGAAATATTTTTTTTAAAATTATGGTGTGGATTTAAGATAATGTTATAGTTTTGGGTAATACTTATAAATTTTGAAAAGTATACAAGTTATTGTATAATATTCGATTGGTCGGGGAATATTCTTTTTGTCTGGGAATATCCATACGACGGTACAATCATTGGTGGACCCCACAACAGAATTATTGTCGGATTGAGAAAATGACAAAAATATTTTTATGAAAATAACTACGGAAGTTTTACCGTTAAAACTGTTGAACTACTCGGTAGTAAAAGTACAGTAATACGCGTGGTTGCAAAGTAGCACACGCTATTGATTATTAATGCTTACGTGAGAAGTCACTCAGTTTTGTTTAATTATTGCTACAGTAATTATTGCATAGTATATCACATTATTCGATTCAATTATTATCGATATTTTATATATTATTAAATCAATAATTGAGACGACGAAGTTATTAATATTATATTTGCAATATTAACGATGTCTAGAAGTTCTGTCAATGAGAGGTTTGGTCACCTAATTGCGCGCCAATAGGGAGAAATCCTTATTGGAAAGCCCCTTCTTTCCTGGGAACGACCTGGTCGATTAATATTGTGAATTATAATAATGGTGATAAATTTTGTTTTATTATTATTATAAATGTAATAAAACATGAAACTTTTATATAAAATGTAATACTTTTTATAAAGTTTTGTTTTATTTGATTATAAATAGAATATATTATATTTTATTATGCATAGTGTTTTCATAGTGCTCGTGATAGTGTTTGCATAGTAAAATCTTTTTATATAAAATGAATACTTTTATAAAGTTATTTGTTTTATTAGATTTTAAATAAAATATATTATATTTTCTTATGCATAGTGTTTGCATAATAAAAACTTTTTATATAAAACAGAATACTTTTTATAAAGTTTTATTTTATTTAATTATAAATAGAATATATTATATTTTATTGCATAGTGCAGCATAGTATCCTTTCGATTCTCCTATAAATAGGATGCTTAGTTAGAATTAAAAATCACACCAGAAATTCAGAGAATTCTTCTTCTATAATCTTGAACGTATTTCTTTAGAGTTTAAGAAAGCTTTGAGCGTAAAAAATAGTACAAGTTTTCTTCAAGTATATCCCCGCCCTACCGTCAGAATACTCTTCTTTTTAAGGTAAGGGGTATTATAATTTCATATTCATGAAGAGAGTTATTTTCTTTCAATACTCGTAAGGGTTGTTATTCCATTATTTATTATTA
This sequence comes from Panax ginseng, assembly GCA_020205605.1. Lineage (NCBI taxonomy): Eukaryota > Viridiplantae > Streptophyta > Magnoliopsida > Apiales > Araliaceae > Panax > Panax ginseng. The sequence continues at coordinate 57,255,971 of CM035142.1, forward strand.
TGTTGAATAACTTTTGTCTATCGCAAGTACCGCATACATGGTGAAATTCTTACATTATTCCATTCTTTATTATTCTCATTGGAATAACTCGTCTGCAAGGCCGGTCTATCGCATGCCTGGTGAATTCTGTTGTTATTCCATTCTTTATTATTATGTTGGAACATCTTGTCTGTGCGGATTGCGCATGACCTAGTTCCATTCTTTATTATTTTGTTGGAATATCCTGTCTGTGAGGATTACGCATGACCTGGTTCCATTCTTTATTATTCTGTTGGAATAACATGTCTATGCGGATTACGCACGCCTGGTGAATTCTTCTGTTATTCCATTCTTTATTATTCTGTTGGAATAATCTGTCTATGTAGATTATCGAATGGCGGCAAAAATCCATTTGTAGTTTCATATATTCTATTATACTCAGTTGGTTAAAGTTTTGGCTTCTATACTCCATGAAATTAGTAGAATATCCTAGATATTTGTGCTTCATCCAGTATCTTTTCATGGAAATATTCTTCAGAGCATTCTTGAATTTTACTCCACAAAGAGGTATCATGTTGACAATTTGGACGTTATTGACTTCAGGATAAATTAACTTATAAATCTTTAAAATTTATTCTTGAACTTCTTTTATTGAATTGTCATCATCCTCATGCTTATATTATGTCGAAAGTCATCTGTGGCCTGTAGTGCATAGATAGAATTGGTATGATTATGACCAGAGATTATTCAATATAATCATGACTGTAATATTCAAATGATATGGAAAAAGTCCTTATTGGCCCGTAGTGCATTGATGGACAGTTTTTGGTATGATTATGGCTATGGATTATCTTCGGCTATGCGAGAAAATATGAATTATTTTATAGCATGATCAGAACCATTGATGAAAACACGATTATCTTTGGCCCATAGTGCATGGATAATTCGTGGTCGTGATACTAAATAATATCCTTGGCATGTAGTACAGAGATGATTTAATGATGTGGATTATTTATTAAGCTGAGTCTCAGCGATAAAAGTGATGAAAAACCTTTTAAATCATAGAAGATAGTAGATTTTATTCTCTACTTGACTCTTCTAATGGATTACTTATTCCGCTGCAGTTGTTGATCTAAAACTTGTATTCTATTATATTCTATCAGTTGTTATACAGTTGAAGGCTAAATATAATTTATTCTGCATTATCTTAGTCATAATATTTCTTACTAGGCCAGTTGAGCTCACCCTTTTTTTCACTGTTCTCTTCAGAAAATGAGAATATGGCTGGGATGAGTCTTGGAATGGATTGACGGTCCAGATGGTTGCATTAGTAGTCCTCAATATTCTGTGAAATAGTGTGATAATAAATGTATTGAGGACTAATTTTGAGTTTGAATACTGTCTAGAAGACAATATTCGTATTAAAACTCTCAACTCATGTTATATATTTAAGTTTGTATTTGTATTTTGTACCATGTATTTGGCAACTCAGAATGGGTGATGTATACCTATTTTGGGGGCGTCACAGTTGGTATCAAAGCTTAGGGATATGATCTCTGGCTGAGATGTGAGACAAGAACTAGGAGGGGAGAGACGGAGAATTCCTTCGCTAGTATGACCTACCTAAGTTTATTTGGTATTTAATTGGTCGGTCAGAGTATAGGGACAATATGTGATATGATAATTAACCATTGTTTTGTGGCAGTGTTTGAAAATGGCAGCTGAAAATGTTAACAATGGAGTGAATGAGACCGTTGAGACACCTTTAATCACTAACCAGGTTAATGTGATGTCAGAAGAAGAAGAAATTAGAGATATCTACGTGGTGAGTGAAGAACTAATAGTTGCACCCGAGCTAGTTACAGAGGTAGCAGCTGAAAGCGAGGAAGAAGAGAAAGAAGAGGAAGAAGAGGAACCTGAGGAGAATTTATTATAAGAATTTTATGATTGAAATTTAGAATTACAAAATCGTATTCATGAGTTAGAAGAGTAGGCTGAAGAACGGTAGGCGGTCTTGGAGCAAAGAGATGTAACAATTCAAAATTGTGTGTTACCGACAATGCGATGCTTGATGAAGCACTCTTTCGCGGGAGTATAAGATATTAGATTGAAATCGAAAATGCTATGATCAAAGTTCGACGAAAGAAGAAACAAGCGAACGAATGAGAATTGATGATGATGGGTAAAAAGCGCGACGACAGCGTAGATATTGTAGAAAAAGACGTTTGATCCAATAAGGTCAAAATATATGAAATGGATTTTACTTTTTGAACAACAATTGGGAGAATCCAACATCGAATTCAGAATTACCCTGTGCAGAGCGGTCAACCCCAATTCGATATGGATCGGAGAGTAGTGATTCGAATCATGGATCAAGAATGTGATGAAGCAAGTAAGGGTGGAATGTACTCTATAGCAAAGTCAAATCTGGTAGTTTAAGTGAGAGCGTTTGTCGAGAAACCCGAAAGAAGTTATTCCGGGTAAGTTAATTATAAACTCTTAAGAAGTCTATACCTTATTCGATACCAGTTCTACCCACACCTTTATTTCTCCTACTTGCGCTCAATGTTTAAATTTGACTCCGGAGAAATTAGACTTTGATTTATCTGTTGAAACTATGTTGGGAGAAACCTTCGTTACCTCCGCTATTTATAAATCTTGTTTAATTCAAATCGACACTTTCATGTTACCTGTCGATCTTATCTCTTCGAAAATACTTGCATTTGATGTGATTTTAGGGATTGATTGGTTAACTACTCATCATGCTAAAATTGATTATTTTCGTAAGGTGGTTAGCTTTTATATTCCTAACCAACCTATTATACGAATTCAAGCAACCAAACCACTAAAGTCAATCACTGTTATATCAAGCCATAAGTAAAGAGCCTCGAGCCTTTATCTGGTGACTTCCTTGTGTGGAATGCACCGAAGCCAGACTTTCCGTAGGAGACGTCCTGAATAACCGTGGCAAGTTGATAGGCATCAATGTGACGTGCTATCCATGTCTTGAATGAGGGCCACATTTTTGAATGATAATTCTATTGTTAATAAATTTTCTGGCATATTCTTGAAGACTTAGCCTACTCCTAGAACGTGAAATCGAATTTTGTATTGACCCCAGTACAAACCTCATTTCTAAAACCCTTAAATATTTCTTCAACTAAAATAAACGTATTATGCGCCAAAGACGTTGGCTCGAGCTATTGAAAGATTACGATAATACCATTCAATACCATTGTGGAAAAGCGAACGTGGTAGCTGACGCGTTGAGTAGAAGATCGTATGCATTTACGAGTGCGAATATACAAACCTACCTGAAGATAACCAATATATGATTAAAACCGACTTTAGTCGATAATGTTAAAGCTGCTAAAGCTACAGACCCGGAACTAATGAATACGAAGAAGAAGGTTCAAGAGGGCGTTATTTTAAAAGCAAGAGTTGTTGAAGAGAGGAAATCTCAACCCTCGATTTAATTAGCCAATTTGAAATCCTCGATTGGGTAGGAACTGTGGTTTATAGACTCGTTTACCGCCAAGTATGTCGCGTGTTTATAACGTTTTTCACGTATCGATGTTACGTAATTATGTGGATGACCCGAACCAGATTATTAAATTAGAACTAGACGAGATAGCAGAAGATTTAACGTATGAGGAGATACGTGTTAAAATCTTGGATAAGAAGAATCTTATTCGACACTCAAAGGTTATACCTCAAGAGTTAGAATCTGAAATGAAATCAAGGTATCCTCATCTCTTCTAAGATACAGTGCGTCACGTATATTTCGAGGGCTTAAATTTCATAAGGAGGGAGATTGTAAAATCTCAAATTTTACGAATAAAGATTTAATTTTCTCGAAATATTTTTTTCAAAATTATGGTGTGGATTTAAGATAATGTTATAGTTGTGGGTAATATTTATTAATTTTAAAAAGTATGCAAGTTATTGTACAATATTCGATTGGTCGGGGAATATTCTTTTTGTCGGAGAATATCCATACGACGGTACATTCATTGGTGGGCCCCACAAAAGAATTATTGTCGGATTGAAAAAATGACAAAAATATTTATATGAAAATAACGGCGGAAGTTTTACCGTTAAAACCGTTGAACTACTTTCAGTAGTAAAAGTACAAAGAATATGTCTGCGTGGTTTCATAAGAAGACACGGTATTGATTATTGATGCTTACGTGAGAAGTCACTCAGTTTTGTTTAATTATTGCATAGTATCTCACGTTATTTGATTCAATTATTGTCGATATTTTATATATTATTAAATCAATAATTGAGACGACAAAGTTATTAATATTATTATTTGCAATATTAACGATGTCTAGAAGTTCTGTCAATGAGAGGTTTGGTCACCTAATTGCGCGCCAATAGGGAGAAATCCTTATTGGAAAGCCCCCTCTTTCTTGGGAATGACCTGATCAATTAATATTGTGAATTATAATAATGGTGATAAATTTTGTTTTATTATTATTATAAATGTAATAAAACAGAAAAAAATTTATATAAAACAGAACACTTTTTATAAAGTTTTGTTTTATTTGATTATAAATAGAATATATTATATTTTATTATGTATAGTATTTTCATAAGTGCTGCGATAGTATTTCAGATAGTAAAATCTTTATATATAAAATAGAATACTTTTATAAGTTATTTATTTTATTAGATTTTAAATAAAATATATTATATTTTATTATGCATAGTATTTACATAGTGCTTGCATAGTGTTTGCATAGTAAAAACTTTTTATATAAAATAGAATATTTTTATAAAGTTTTGTTTTATTTGATTATAAATAGAATATATTATATTTTATTGCATAAGTCTTGAAAGATAGTATCCTTTCCATTCTCCTATAAATAGGATGTTTAGTTAGAATTGAAAATCACACCAGAAATTCAGAGAATTCTTCTTCTATAATCTTAAGCGTATTTCTTTAGAGTTTAAGAAAGCTTTGAGAGTAGAAAATAGTGCAAGTTTTTTTCAAGTATATCCCCGCCCTACCGTCGGAATACTCTTCTTTTTAAGGTAAGGGGTATTATTCTTTCGTATTCATGAAGAGAGTTATTTTCTTTCAATACTCGTAAGGGTTGTTATTCCATTATTTATTATTATGTTGGAATAACCTTGTCATAATGGCACCGCATACATGGTAAAATTCTTACGTTATTCCATTCTTTATTATTACATTGGAATAACTCGCATACATGTGGTCTATCGCATGCCTAGTGAATTCTGTTGTTATTCCATTCTTTATTGTTCTGTTGGAACATCATGTCTATGTGGGTTACGCATGACCTGGTTCTATTCTTTATTATTCTGTTGGAATATCCTGTATGTGCGGATTACGCATGACCTGGTTCCATTCTTTATTATTCTGTTGGAATACCCTGTCTGTGTGGGTTACGCATGACCTGGTTTCATTTTTTATTATTCTATAGGAATAACATGTCTGTGCGGATTACGCACGCCTTGTGAATTCTACTGTTATTCCATTCTTTATTATTCTGTTGGAATAATCTGTCTACGTGGATTACCGCATGGCGGCGAAAATCCATTTACAGTTTCATATATTTTATTATACTCAGTTGGTTAAAGTTTTGGCTTCTATACTCCACGAAATTAGTGGAATATCCTAGATATTTGCGCTTCATCCAGTATCTTTTCATGAAAATATTCTTCTGAGCATTCTTGAATTTTACTCCACAAAGCAGTATCATGTTGACAATTTGGACGTTATTGAGTTCAAGATAAATTAACTTATAAATCTTTAAAATTTATTCTTGAACTTCTTTTATTGAATTGTCATCATCCTCATGCTTATATTATGTTGAAAGTCATTTGTGGCCTGTAGTGCATAGATGGACTTGGTATGATTATGACCAGGGATTATTCAATATAATCATGACTGTAATATTACGAATGATATGGAAAAAGTCCTCATTGGCCCGTAGTGCATTGATGGACAGTTTTTCGTACGATTATGGCTATGGATTATCTTCGGCTAAGGGTGAAAATATGAATTATTTTATAGCATGATCAGAACCATTGATGAAAACACGATTATCTTTGGCCCGTAGTGCATGGATAATTCGTGGTCGTGATACTAAATAATATCCTTGGCCTATAGTACAGGGATGATTTAATTATGTGGATTATTTATTAAGCTGAGTCTCAGCGATAAAAGTGATGAAAAACCTTTTAAATCATAGAAGATAGTAGATTTTATTCTCTACTTGACTCTTCTAATGGATTACTTATTCCGCTGCAGTTGTTGATCTAAAACTTGTATTCTATTATATTCTATCAGTTGTTATACAGTTGAAGGCTAAAGATAATTTATTCTGCATTATCTTAGTCATAATATTTCTTACTAGGCTAGTTAAGCTCACCCTTTCTTTCTTTCGTTTCTCTTGTGAAATGAGAATATAAATTGGGGACGAGTCCAGAATGGATTGATTATCCGGATGGGTTGCATTAGTAGTCCCTCACTATTCTGTGAAATAGTGTGATAATAAATGTATTGAGAACTTATTTTGAGTTTGAATACTGTCTAGAAGACAATAGTCGTATTAAAACTCTCAGCTCATGTTGTATATTTAAGTTTATATTTGTATTCTACACCATATATTTGGCGACTCAGAATGGGTGATGTATACCTATTTAGGGGGCGTCACAAAGATGACAAGAAACTTCTTCAATTCTCCAACTCCTTCTTCTTCAATCTCACTATTCTCTCAAATCTCTCTCTATTTTCTCTCTGAGTTTCTCTCAGACTTGCAAAATAAATGAATTGACAAATACGTATTTTAAAAACAAGTGGTGCGTACATGGGTAGCGGTTCGCAGTATGGCCTTAATTGCTCCCACGTCCTCAATGCCATGTTTGGTTGCTCATTAAATTCCCTTTTTAATTTATTTTAATTAACTTATTTATTATATAGTTTATTTGTCACATTTTTAATTAATCAAATAATATTATTTAAACTCAATTAAATAAAATACAATATTACCCATTAAATTGCATCATCACATACTTAAAATTCTCATTTATTATTTATAACAAATCAATAAATCTCTAATTAATTATTTAATTAATTAGAACAATTTTAAAATTATTTATAAACTCATTTAATTTAATTATCTCAATTAAATTCTCACTTTGATCTATAAAATTATTCCACATTAATTTAATTAATGTGACACAGTTAATTAAATTAATCTACCACACCTTCATCAAATAATTATTTAACTCAATAAATCAATCAACAAAATATTTATTTAATTCAATAAATATTTAAAAATTAATTACAAATGTCTCGTTCGTCAAATGTGATCTAGCTTCCTTTTCTTTTTCTTTGGCTCAGGTATTGAATCCTTCACAGCCATCTCTTCAGTTTCTTCTTGAGGCTCTGGCATGTCCACCATCCCAACCAATTCACTTTCAGCAATATTTGGCTCAAGCTCAATAGTCATCCCAACCATCGCATCCTCATTAATAATTGACTCAGGCATACAGTCGTCCTAGTCATCATATTAACTTCAACAACACCAACTTCATTTCTTGGACTATCTAAGAGTTGGATCGCTCTACGATTGGATATCACATAGTCTTCCTTGAACGTTTGCTTCTTGATCCTTTCCCTTTACCTTTAGAGAGGGTAGTAGACTCATCAGTCATCACTCCCTTTTCTTCTATTATCTACTTCTTCAGAGGAACCTTGTCTGTTGTGGACACCTCAGTCTCATGAGTGGTTGGGATAGCAGAACCCTGGGAAATTGCATTTTTCTTCCCTTTATTTTTCCTCCTAAGCCTAGAGGATTCTTCATTTTCTTCTTCTTTTGACCCTTCCTCCATCATATCTATCATTAATTTGGTTCCCTAATTAAAATAATTATGGAACCTAGTTTCATAATTAATGAATTTGAGAATCAGTGAACTAATCCCCTTCTTCATTTAACCCTATGGGCCAATATTCAAGTTATTAAATAATCTCAATTTAATTCATACTACATGCAATTTAATTAAATTTCATGTCCTTATTTTTGTTACTTATTTTAGGGTTAAGTTCAAATGACCACCTGGGGTTTGGGCGTTTTCCCACTTAACCACCTGTAGTCAGTAATGCTACATTTAAACACCCGACCTTTTGAGTTAAAGTGAAAAAGTCACCTTTTCCGTCCAACTTAACCGCGCGTGTATGTCAGACGCCAAAAAGCGCGTAAGAAGGAGGTGTAACAGTCAAAAACAATTGTTAAATGTCCAAAATAGCCCTTCTTCTTCCTTAAACCACAATCCTCTCTCTCATTTCTCACTCCTCAAACCATGGATCTGTGTATTTGAGATTCTGAGCGGTGGATCGGTGGATCTGAGCTTCAATTTCTAACTGAGCACTATCAATCTGCTATCAATCCCCTCTTCATCTTCATCTTCTTCACTAATTTTTTCATTAGCTTCATGGGTATGTGTATTTGTGATTTTTGTTTCATGGGTTTGCTCAAAATCGAATTGGGTCTGTGATTCGGAGGCTTTTTCTTCATGAATTTGTTCAACAACGAAATGGGTCTTGGATCAGTCCGTTCTTTTTCTTCTCAATCTATCCCCAAACCGTAGTAGGATTCCCAGTTCTTCCCCAATTTCAAATCCACCCAAAGAAGCTAAAAAATTTGAAGGTATTAAAGTAGTTTAAATAAGGGTTTAGTGATGGATTTAGCTTTCCCTCTTTGGGTATGAGCTTCACATAGTCGATATTTGGAATTTTGATTCATAAACAAAGCTAAAGTAAGGCTCCCATGGAATGGAAATGCTGACGAATTCTCATATCAGATTTATTAATTGTTACGCCTTTCATTTCTGCTTTATTTGTTAATATTAACTAATACTTTTCATCTGTCAAGTGGGTCTACGATTTTTGATTTATCTGACTTGTGCCTTTCATTTTCTGTTTGTGCCGTGGGTTTGGCTCTCTGTATTTGGACTTTCCTTTGCGTCCCTCCAGCTCCAGATTCTTACTACTTGTATTACTCTTACAATCATTCCCAATCTTCTGATTCGAATTCCGATTCCTAATTTCTATCTGCTCTACTGCCATTCATCGGAGACTTTATGAGTTTCACAGGGGCTATCAGCACGTTTCCCCTCACATTTATCCTTGCAAACCACATGTACTTGGTCGCTAAGAGGAAGAAATTAAATTCTTTATCAAAGGTCCGCCTTTGGGTTAATGTCTTCTTTTTTTGGGTGCATATCACATTAAAGAAACAATTTCAAACCTTCAAAGCTTATTGTCAGAGACTCTAAAACTTATCATATGTTTGCTGATTTATGATGGAACATTGAAGCTCATTTGATAGTGCATTCCTATTATTGGATTTCTTGGTATGTGATTAATTTGGGGAAACATTGAAAATCTTATTAATTTCCTTCTGAGATTTTTTGATCGTCATTCATGTTTGGATTTTCTGTTTTCAATCTATGATACCTTGTTCTCTTTTTTTTTATTTCTTTTAGATGGATTATTATGTCTATATAATATGTATTCAGGCAAGGGGGATTCTATTTCCTTGTCAAGAACAAGATTTTATAATTTATATAAGCTCTTGTTTACTCTGTTTTTTGTTAGTTAGAAAAATAGAGAGAGAGAAAGATGAACAAGCATATGTCTTTTATATATAACAAGGGTAATTAAGTCTTTATCCAACTTAAGTAACAGAGTTATGACAGAAAGCAGTTTTTCACTTTAACTCAAAAAGTCGGGTGTTTAAATGTAGTTTTACTGACTATAGGTGATTAAGTGGGAAACCGCTCAAACTCCAGGTGGTCATCTGAACTTAACCGCTTATTTTAATCAATTAAGGAAATTTTAAGTCATAAATTAATTATTTCATTGAACATACATACACATAGGCTCATCTCACAAAATTTTCAATTTAAGCAATGTTGGTTTTCCTTTACGTTCTTAATTTAAATATACATTTATCATAATGTATAAATAAATAAATATAATATTCACAAAATTCCATTTAATTCAAATAAAATATTACACATGTTTTCTAGGTGATTACATTTAGTTTTCCTGATTTATTAACCAAATTAGTATAAATCTATCTCATTCAACTTGATATAATACATTATAAATATGACTAACTACACACCAAATTAAACTCAAAATTTTTACAAGTTTTTGGAAGAGATGCTCTTACTATACAAAATTGTTAGTACATATATTTTTTATTGTCGTATTTAATTTGATGATGGCAATTTATAGTATATTTGTAAGGATAAGGTTTGTACAGTACTTATGAAAATCGATGTAAAATGACTTGGTTAAGTTTCTAACTTCTTAAGTAAATCCAAGATCGTAGAATTACTGTATAAAATTTCGTAGTGCTAAAAACTTGTGTGAAATTGTTTTGTTGAAAGCTGAAAAACTCTACGATCTTAGAGTTATTAAGAAGATCGTTTAGGTTAAAGACTACTTAAAAGAAGAACTCTAAGATCCTTTAGCTAAAAACAGATGTAGATCAGTCTCCTAAAAGCCACTGAAGGATCTTATAGTTAGCATTGTTCAGTAAGGTCACTAAATGCTTCAGAGACTAACTTTATGATTGTGAAAAATTATTTTTTTAGCTCAAATCTTAAAGTATATCAATCTGACAAGCAATGTCAGGTTAGTGACTAAGGTTATTCAACCTTGACTCCAAGTTTCAAAATTGATTTTATCCGTTATGAGCTAGCAATGAAGACAAAGGAGACAAGTTAGTTTTTCCAATAACTAGCTTCACAACGCTCAGGACAAGCGTCGTTAGCACCAAACAAAATAGTACAACTAAAAGCGACAACTTATGGTACAACCAACATCATTGAACTTGAAGGAACTACCAATTAACAAGTGTCCATGATGAATTGGAGTAACGATAACAATTTAACGGACAAAATTTCAAGTAAGGCTCTAATAGGATTGCTACAACAACACTTGAAGACTACTGAAAGATTTAAATTCATCTAATCTTCAAACTCCAACTCTATGATGTGAGATATTTGTTTCTACTACTAAGTCTTTCAATCAAGTTTTCATTTCAACTTAGCAGCTACTCAAAACACATTCTTACCAAGTGATTTGTAAAGATTTTAGTGATTTGTGTGTACCGAGTCTTTTTAACTTGCAAGATTCTTAATGAATCTCAATTGTAATAACTCTTTGTGAGATTAGTTTGTCTAACATCTCCGTCCTTAGTGGATGATTATCCTTACTCTCATAGTTAAAGAAAGGATTAGGAGATTTTTGTACTCCGAATCTTTTTAAATCACTTGTCTCATTTACTTTCTGTTTGTTTATTTTTTGTACTTTACGTTTCTATAGTTTATTATACGAATTGCACTAAGGGGGTGTTTGATAAAAACTGAATCTGAATCTGAATGAAAAAAATTGTTTAATAATTGACATGTCTGAAACATCTGAATGATTAAATTTTATTATTTTACCCTTCTAAAAAAATTCAAAATTGTTGTAAATTTATTTAATATTACTTAATATAATAGTTAATATTTTTTTTAATTTTTTTTACTTCATTCATTCACTACTCATTCAAATTTCAAAAAAATCGATTTAGCCATTCAAATTCAAATCTATTTCATCGATTCAAACCATTCGCACCAAAATAAACGCACTCACCGATTCAAATTTATTCAAATTAAACGACTTGATTTTGACTTCAAATTTTCATTAAGCTCTAAACAAACACCCCCTAAATTTAAGTTACGAATTCCGCTACATACTAATTAACTTGTTTAATTATTTGATAAAACTTAAAAAATTAAAAATTAAAAAATCTATTGAACCCCCATCTAGATCTCCTATATGTCTTTGGACCCAATAAAAATGATTGTCAGACCAATGTTATCCTATTGGATATATAGGTATGTATTACTTTTTTAATATATTAATCAATATCTCATTGTATAAATATTTTTTTTAAATAACAATATAACTCGTATAAATATCACACTTTGTGTAAAGAACAATCCACAAAAAAATGACCATAATTTTTATTTTCAAATACTAAATGTAACATATATCTATTATGAAATATTGTAATGGCTTTATTCAATATTATTATTATTATTATATTTGTTCAATATATTGTTTCTAATGCTTATTCAATATGTGATTTTTAAATTTTGTTTGTGGTTTGCACGAGTTATAAGTTTGTACATAACAAATGTAATTCGTCACTTTTTTTTTCATTGTGTTAATTCCCAATTAATAAATAATAATTTCATTTATTTTTTTAATTAATAGCTTCACTAACAATTATTGAGTTATTTTAGTTATAGAGATGTTATTCAAACTATCAAATTACTTTTTTTTTACAAGAATTTTGAAAAACATAAACTCACTCCAAAAAAAACAGAAAACTGAAATATTAACCCTCTCTTTATCCAACAGCAAAACCAGAAAATAAAATACAGGTCCAGAATCAGTAGCAAATGGCCTGCCATTCCTCTCATCCCCCAAAACACAATTTTCAAAATCTGATTTGATTCTATACACAAAAGTGTGATGGCCTGTGTCCCCAATTCTCCGTGGTTTTGTTCCCTCAAACCCACCAAAACTCCCTCTTCAACCTATACAAATCCCAGAAACTGCACATTCAAGTCCCTCAAGGTCTCATCTTCATCACCCAATTCATCGAACTCATCCGATAAGTCTTTAGAACCCGAAGAGGCAGAATTGGACCATGTAAAGCTCGCATTTGCAAAAGCTAAGGCTTACAAGAAGTCCACAAAATCAAACCCAACTCGACAAATTAATCAAAACCCAGTTGCGGAATCTGCTGAAACAGTGAAGAAAATTAATGGGTCAGACTCAGAAGTTGCCGATGGTGACAGTAAAGAGGTTTCGGTTGCATTTAAAATTGCAATAGAGAGAGCAAAAGAGGATGAAAAGAATAGAGGGCGATTAAATAGCAGTAAAAGAATGGAGGGTAATGAAACAATTTTAGGTATTTTTTTTCTTAGAAAATAAATATTGGAGTTTTTATTAGTTTAAAATTGGGATTGTAGATTATTCTTGTTGGTTTGGATATTTATATATATATTTTTTGTATAATCTGGATATAGTTGTGGCATAATTATTAGAGAAAAGATACATTTGAAGATTATATTGGTTGAAGAAGACTTGATATTTTTTGAATTGATTACTCAAATGAAGCTAGAAATGTATATTAGTCCTAATTCTCTATGTATATATTTTGAAATTGAATTTTGGATGAATGAATTAGTTATATTTAATGTGTAGGATTTGAAGGAGGAGGAGGAGGAGAAGGAGGAAAAAGCAAAAATTTGGGAAATGCAAAGAGAGCTAAGAAGAAGGAGGGACTGACAGTTTCGACCATTGATTTTGTGGGGTTCAATTTCTCAGATAAGAAGAATAACAGGGGACTGCCACCCGGTTTGGTTCCAGTTGTAGACCCTTTTCCTGATATGGACTTTTCTGAGGTGGAGATAATTGTAGGGGATGCTAGCAAGTTTCAAGATCCAACAGCATCAAAGCCCACGACAACTGTGGAAGAAAATCCAGATCTGTACAAACCAAAGGTTTCTACATGGGGAGTTTTCCCTAGACCTAGCAACATTTCAAAAACGGTAATATTCCTTTATTTGTTATGCTCTTATATACTAGCTTGGTGTCCTGTGCCAAGCACGAGATTTACAATTTTATTTTATTTTATTTATTAATTGTAATATATATTATTAAATGTACACTTAATATTAGCTAAAGTAATTGTAATTTGATGTTATATATGACAGTGAAAAAATAATCACAAATTAACACCATCATGCTACTTTATTGTTGTAAAATAGAACTACATCTCTAATTTTAGACTGAACTAAATAGAAAATTGTATTCGTTATTTTTAAAACAGCAATTATTAATTAAAAATCCTATATAAAGTGACTTTGAAATGTTACTTTTAATCATTATTTATTTAAATAAATAGTTAGACATATAATCTTACCTAACAATGGCATTCATATTCGTTTTTAGAGTTGAATAAAACACCTTGGCTTATCAAGACCAAAAAAAAAGAAAAAAAGAAGAGCTAAATGAATGTATAATATATTATTAAATGCGTAAAAAAAGAAAACCTACCAATTTACATTTACATTGAATTTCTTACTAATCTATATAATAAAATACAAATAATTTTGAATTTCCCGCTCACTCAATAAATTATCTGAGCCGTTCAAAGTTTGAGATAAATCCCACCGCCCATACAGTGCCGGAGGCACGGGACCCAGCTAGTTGTATTATGGAGTATATCTTATGAATGAGTTTCCTACAAAGAGATGGAATCTACCAATTATGATACATATCTTATGAGATAATACAAATATAATTAAAGTAAAAATATCTACCAATTAAATCCAAGTATAATTTCATGAGTCAACTCAGTTCAGGACTAACCAAAACATCCCAGTTAACTCGTACAATAAATCTATATAATAAAATACAAATGATTTTGAATTTCCCGCTCACTCAATAAATCATCTGAGCCGTTCAAAGTTTGAGATAAATCCCACCGTCCATACAGTGCCGGAGGCACGGGACCCAGCTAGTTGTATTATATATCTTATGGATGAGTTTCCTACAAAGAGATGGAATCTACCAATTATGATACATATCTTGTGAGATAATACAAATATAATTAAAGTAAAAATATCTACCAATTAAATCCAAGTATAATTTCATGAGTCAACTCAGTTCAGGACTAACCAAAACATCCCAGTTAACTCGTACAATAAAACGTTATTGTTTGTGCTATTATAATAAGTAATAGATATATGCTTTTGTTGAGGCTGCTGATTATATATTTATTGAGAAGATTGGGAGTTGTCAGTAGCATTTAATAGTTTGTTCTGGTGTTGAAACTTTGTAAAATGGATTACAACACCTTTGGTTTACCAAGTTGCAACGAAAGAAACAAACTTACTCGGATTCATTGCAATACTCCAAAGTCCAAACTAGAGAGGTTGAACACACACATACAATATATATATATATATATATATATATATGTGTGTGTGTGTGTGTGTGTGTGTGTGTGTGTGTGTGTGTGTGTGTGTGTTGACCAGAGGTGCAGGATTTGCCGATTTGGTGATCAGGATCAAGTAAGAAATTTATTTTTTCACCATATTAGAGTTTTGGTTAAACGACTACTGATTCTGCCAGAAGATACAGGAATATTGAATGTTATCTGAGTGATGTTTCTAGCTTTTCTATTTGAAGTAATCAATAAACAAGCGGTTGCCAATGTTTCTGAAAGAAAAACTTTTCAGTTGTTCTATGCAATGAGGCAGTTACCAGAGAACAAAAGCTCTAACCAAAAAAAGTACGAACATTCTGGGAGAAATTCTTTGTAATTTTCTACGTATTACATATGGGAAGGTTAATGAAAGACAATTGCTAAGAAATTTTTTTTTATGAAAAAGTAAGATTTGAATTCATGTGTCAGTTGCTTGTTGTGCCTAGTGTCTGTCTGAAACTTCTAAATACTAGGGAAGTCTTTGATTATGATTTCCTTTTTCCCTTATTCCCTATCTCCTACAAGTCTATTCTGCCTGCTTGGTGTTAATTCTTGGTGTGGGAACAGGAGTCCAATTGGTGTTTATGGCTTCATGCTTCTAGCTAGCAGATGTAAAATTTACTTACCTTTGCTGAAAGATAAGAAGAATAGCTACCTCCATTTTTGTGTTATGATGGTGATAATGAATACAGAGATGATATTTAATACCTTTTTACCTTGGGGAAAAACCAATTAATTTCACTTCTTTCCAATATATCTTAACATAATTTATATATATTATGATTTATGAATGAAGAATCCATCAAATTATATTGATCTAGAAGTTTTATTGAAACAACATACATGCAAGTCCATCTTTGGTTATTGGTTGTAGTATCATGTTATAGTAGCATTATGCCCCCTGAATGAATTGCTAGTTTGTCTCGGAGAAACAAGGTGAAAAAACAACCTGATGCAAAAGAATAGATTACCTATATATTAAATGTGTCTATAAAGGTAAAACCATCTTGATATGGTGATAATGTCATGGTACTTTGGATGATGATATGATGCATGGTTATGTATAGTAAACCATTCGAGCTAGTTATCAAACTACTCTAGGTAAATCTTGGATCTAAAATAGACATTTTTATTTGCTTGAAAAGATCTCATTTTGAATTTAATCTCTCTCTTTTTCTTTTTAAAAAAGGCCTGGCTAGGTTCTAACCAGGCCAGGCCAGGTCACGGGAATAAAAAAGGCCCCGGTCTCCCCCTTTTCATTCTCACAATGTTATGAACCCAGTTAATACTCCAAAGCTATTTCAAGATGTGTTTTTTGGGTTCTTCAGTATGGTGGTGGCAAAGTTATTCGCCCCGGGGAAGAGCTTGAAACAGCAGAAAATAAAGCTGCTAAAGAAGCTCGTACAAGACAATTACTTGCTGCCTATAAGAAGAAAATTGGGTTAAATATTGACCCAAAGTTAAAATCTGAATGTGAGAAGGTATGCTTAATACTTGGTGTTTACCAATTTCAAAAAGAAAATTTATTGCACTCTCCTAGAAATGGGGTTTTATTGCATGTGTTTCTTCTCATTTATGGCGCTGTTATACATAGGTATTGAAGGATGGGGACTCATTGATGGATCAAGGGAAGCTTAAGGACGCATTGCCCTTTTATGAGAGTGTTATGGATAAGTTGCCATTTCAGGTAACTATTAGTGGTATTTAAAGAAACCGAACAGCCTCATTTAAAGAAGAAAGAATCTTATCTTCTGAATTTTGTTTTTACAATGCAAAACTGTTGGCATGTTACTTATTCCCATTTTATAATTTTCAGTGCTACTTTTGAAGTGAATAATACTAAGAAAACTATGAAGATAATTATTATAATTGGAAAGTGGAAAGATTTTGCCTGAAGGTTTCCTTTTGAAGTTAAATGAAGATATTTCCCTTGAGCTTCAAAGTCTACAGTCAGTGTTGGCATCCAAACTTATCCACCCCAAACCCAACTGCGAGCCAGTCTAAAGTTGGTGTGATCATAAAACTGTGAAAGGGTGCTAAAACAGGTGAAAACGAAGTACATGTGAAGTTCTCTAGTGAAGGGAGCAGCAAGTAAAGAAAATTAACCTACATCAGCTAATAATCTCCCACCAAATCCCTGTAAAAGATTTGAAAGAGAATAAATGTTTAAACCTCCATGTGGAAAAAGTTTTTGGAAAATAGTTAAGGTTATGCCATAGGAACTCCATACTCTAAAATTTATGGATGTTCATTTTATTATGCAGCACACAATCCAAATATGGGAACTTGGCAGCTTCCAAAATCTATTTTACTCTTCCTTACGAAGCCACCATCATCAGAATCTTTTACATGTAACAAACCGTTTTGAGGCTCGCCCGTGCAAAAGGTGCAAGTAATGTGATCCAAATTAGGAAGTCAATAAAGGATGCTGAAAGTGATGATCCATCATCCCTCTCCATCTTCCACATACAACCACCATTTTGCAAGCAAGATTTATTTGTTTATGTACATAATGATTTTTTTTGTTATTGAGCCTTCTAAATTCTGAGTTATCATCTTTTCTCTGCGGATGCGAGGAATTTATGTGTAGTGTGACCTCAAATATGCTGCGGGGGTTGGCCGATTCTCTATAGAGATAGGCATCAATTCGTCTATCCATTGTTTTAGTCCTTCGTCACCAAATACTCAACTATGCCTGTTATCCCAAACTAGTTGGGGTTAAGTTGCAAATAAATCCCATATGACTACGGAAAAGTAGAAAGACAATAAGCGCAATAATTAAATAAAAGGAAAATGAAATAAATAAAATAAAAATAATAAAAATAATAGACAAAAAAGATTTAAGAAAAAAGAAATAAGAAACAAGTAAATAACTGCAGTACAGTAAAAAACTTGGAATGTAAGGGGAAAAAAAATGTGAACACACCCAACATACATACAAACATAGATGTGAAAAAACAAAAGTGAAAACAAAAGGAAAAAAGGAGGGAAAAGGGGCATAAACTACAACAAAAGGTGTAACACAGTACTTGGCCTTTGCAGAGCTCCAATGCCATGTTCTCAGTTATCTGCTGCTTCTTCATGTTTCTTTGAATTACTTTCCCTCGAGTAATTTTAGGTTTACTTCTGCCTCTTCTTATATTTTCCTCCTATAGTTGTTAAGGCGCTAAGTCAAGGCGAGTGTGGCTAGCCACTAAAGCGACTAGTGGGGCCTGACTAGTCGACCATAAAGCGATATATTACTTACAATGCACAGTTTATAGAGGGCCAATGTGCTCCAAATCACCCGATATAAATTTTCTTGTGCGTGCCTCAAAATTTGCCTAAAAGTGGGGTATGGGGGAAGGTGTTGAAAATATAATTCCCCACGTTGGAAAACTTAATCCTTGTGGTCGTAAATAAAAACCCCGTGACTTTGTGAGTTACTCCACTCATTGCAAATTGGTTTTGAGTTGAGTACTTAATCACTTCTTTTCCGTTACACATGCAATTTTCTGCAATGAAATCATAGAATATATTTGTAGCACTTGCTAATCTGCTATCCACTGTCTTAGGTATTGGCGGTTTTAGAAACTAGTCATATTAGTAAGTTAGATGTAGTTTACTAAGAGACTCGTAATCAATTGGTAACTTGGTATTGTGTCTGTTGTAAATGATTGGTTATTATTATAGTTCATGGTTCTCTTCTTCCAAATGTTTCTTGTTTAGTTACGTGACATTTTGTTGCAGATTGAACTTCATGGATTAGCTGCTCTGCAGTGGTCTATTTGTCAAGACTCACTTACTAGGTATATATGAATTTCTTGTTTAATAACTTTCTTCTAATATATAGTTATGTGTCTTAATTTAGCAAAATAAAATAAAATAATAATTTATGTGTCATAATGTTCCATATATATAACAAAATTCCGACATAACTACAGAAGCAAAATACTGTGATTATGTTTTCCCGTTTCTATTTGAAAATGCATACACACACTCTTTTTCTCTTACGGGAGAGATTGTAAACTGTTTCTCATTGACAGGTTTAACGAGGCTCGAGTTATGTATGAGAAGCTTCAGTCTCATCCAAATGTTGAAGTAAGCAAGAAAGCAAGGGAACTTATGTTTGGCTTTGAGGTAACTTGTTATGAGCCCTGCCTAAAAAGTAAGTTTTATACTAGAATTATAAGTTAGTTTATATGCATGGTCCTAGGGCCAAAGAGTGCTAAGTTATGAGGTATTAGACATGCTGACATTGTGATATTAAGACAAAATGATCTGTAGGAACATGAACTGGAGATTTATTTTTATGTCTTGTAAAGTTTGATATCGTCAGCACTGTGAATAATAATGATAAGCTTTTTTTTTTTCAAAGAAGAAAACATATCAAGAAGTATATGCTATGGACTGAAAAATGGGTAATAATTTTGGTAAATTGAAAAATTATGCACATGCTTTTAAAATCTTATTTTCGTTTTTGGATTTCATTATGAAATGGTTTGTTATCACATTCATCTTTATCAGTCTTCCTGCTAAAATAACTTGGTTGATGGCAGGCCATGGAGATGTTGAAGGTAAGGAAATCGACGCATTCGAGCACAGGTTACCAAAATTACTTTGATGCTTTTGTCAAAGATAAAGCCACCTACTCCCAAGAAGAGAGGGATGTTATTGAAGGTGCACTGAATCAAGCCCTCCCATATATTGTATTTCTAGTTTCTCCTATATTTATAATACTACTCATTGCTGTACAGAAAAGGATCTAATTTGAAAATTCATTTGCAATTAGTATGTAATTAATAAGTTCTTATCCTTCAAATTACCTAAAAAAATAGTAAATTAAAAAGAAAACAGGTTTATCCTTTGAATTGAATATTACTTCCAGACTCCAAATGATCTCCTTATAATGTGATAGTTTTGCTCAAGTGCAAGATTGAGTCGATAGAAGCTTCTTTGTGAATAAGTATGTTAAAGTTGCAACATTTTTTTTACTATTTTTATTAAATGGTTATCGGAAATTGATCAGGAGGAAATCCCACCGGCCAAAATAAAGGGGAAAAAGAAGCAGGAGCAGCACTATAGTTCTGTATAATAGGATATAAACGGGGGTAAGGCTGTAAACGAGTCGAATCGATCCGGATTCTAGGCTACTCAGATTTGATTCGATACAAAAATGTCTTGCTCGTATTCGATTCGAATTCGAAATAGAATTTAAACAATGTACTTGTATTCGACTCAATGCAAAAAATGATACTTGAAGATCGACTCGACTCGAAATTATATTCGAACTACTTGTTTTGAATCGAATTCGAGTAAAAACGAGCTTGTATCATATTATTGATTTCAAATTTACAATATACAATTTTAAAAAGTTCGTATATGAATTACAAAATACACATTAGCCAATCCTGACCCCATTTACAGTTTACAATATACAATCTTTCATATTGGGTGTACAGGTTTTCAAACTCTTGACCCCAACAATCAGCCAATCCTCGAGCCTCACTTGGACAAAACAAGGACCATTCTTCATTGCTTTGGACCCTTTCCATAAAGAGATCAGGAACCCAAAGAGCATAAAATAAGTCCCGGGCATGGTGCTCTTCCTGAAAGAATGGCATTGCCAAAATTATGACAGATCATTAAGCAGTAAGAGAGACTGGCTATTTTGAAAGATACGGGATACTTTTTTCTTCAATTGGGTTAGAATATATAAAATTCATATGATGCCAACACTCAGATAAAAAATATAATAATATTAAACCAATGACAATAACCTCAGTAAACTACCAACTTACCTTCCCATGGTTTTTTCTTAAATCCAAAAATTCATAGATGTCAGCATGCCATGGCTCTAGATACACAGCAAAAGCACCTACATTCCCCATTAAAAAAACTATAAAACAGGATTCAACAATCAAACAAATATATCAGAAACAGAACAAGACATAATTTATACCTTTCCTATTGCCACCCCCTTGATCAACATAACGGACAGTATCATTGAAGACACGGAGCATTGGTACAATGCCATTGGATGTTCCATTTGTTCCACGAATATAAATGCCAGTAGCACGGATGTTATGAACAGAGACACCAATTCCTCCAGCTGATTTGTTGATAACAGCACACTCCTTCAAAGTATCATATATGCCTTCAATACTATCATCTTTCATGCAAATCAGGAAGCAGCTACTCAACATTGGAAACATAGGAATAAATATGTTTACACCTTTTTATAGCTCAGTCAATTTCCTTTTTATAGTTTTAGAAAACATATGAATAAATATGTTTACACCTTCCACTTAAGAAAATAGTATGGACATTAACCAAAAAAAAGAAGAGGTAAATCTTAAAAATTCAAATTCTTATTTTTAAGGGTGACATATCGCTTGCAGAATTTCCACAACACGTAATTCTTTTATCTTCTAAGGAAGGAAGATCTTTAGCAAGTGCCTGCATTTAAACTACACATGTTAAGACAAATGTAACAGTACATGTATTTTGAAAGATTATAAAGTGTAAAGGTCTGCATTTAGCCTAATATAACTTGGGACCTAAGAGACGGAGAATGATTTCTACAAAACTGCACTTTCTGTTATTTAAACGTGAAATAAAACAAACTTGTATCATTTCTTCAAGACTAATAGCACCGTTCTTATCTGCATCAATTGCATGGAACTGATCCCTGAGATCAGCTAGCTCCCCTTCATCAAGAGTACTAACCAAAGCCTGCAATATAATAAACTCCTCTTTTAATATCATTTTAAGTAATTATATTAATTGGAAATCTGCCATATATAAAGAAAAGAGGGAAAAAAGTTCTCACTCGTAGAGCAAACTGCTTTAAGAGACTGTATTGCACAAATTGCCGCATATTGAATAGAACAGAAATGTCCAGAGGAATCTCCAAGGCATTGCTTTCAGACCAAACCTTTGAAGTTTTTCTCTTCTTTTTTCCTTCTCTATTTTCTTCATCAACAATACTTTTCTCTCCTTTGTTAGGATTGTCAATTACAATGACAGCATCACTGGTAGCAGAAATATTGCCATTATCAGAGGCTTGAGAAGGATTAACTACTGGTGTTGATTGATTAACCAAGCCATCTAGAAAAAAAAAGACAGATAAATAACAGAAGTACAGGATGTTAAATGAATTTGCAGACTAATAACTTACCAACAAGGCTGATAACTACATAACTATATATGAATAACTACATAAACTTTGAGATGCATGAATAAATCAAGGTTTTTTTAAGAAATCATTTCCAAAACTAAAAAATATCTAAGTTTGGAGTTGAGAGACGTCAGTTCAGTATATACCCTTACAAAATATAATCAAACAAATACATGACTGTAGGACACATTTGATGCCTTCCCTAAAGCAAATCATATAATTAGATATGAAAAGGCAAATGAATGCATATCATTACTACTGCACACAAAAATTATAAAAAGACATAAATAATGCATACCATTATCGTTAGCACTAGTTAGTTGAGCACTAGTAACAAACTTAGAGTTTGACATTTTGAAGAAGTTTAGGTCGAGAGTTTAGAAGAAAATAAAATTAGGGTTTCGTATGATTTGGGGAAAATGAAATTGGGGTTATATAAATGAATTTGCAGACTGATAACTTACGAACAATTGAAGTTAAACCTTATATCTCTTTCAATTCTCTTAAATCACAGCCATGCATCTGCAGATCTTGAGATTATCTACAAAATAAATGATAGAAAATTGTAGAATGTTATTTCCTAGACAAAAATTAAAGGCAGACTCTTACGATTCTCTAATATCGTCGACCTCGAAGGAAATAAGGAAGTTAGAAGTAGATTGTAAGAGGAAGTGGAAGACTGGACTGGGGAAGAGAAATCGTCAGCCGCCCAAAAAATCAACTTAGCTTTACATATATTCATACTCGCGAACCATAATCGAACTTATTCAATTGAATTCCTGGCGAATGATTCGAAATCTATCGAGCTACTCATGTAGAAAACGAGCAGAGTAGTACTCTCTCACATCCGGATCGTTTAAAGAGTCGAGAGCATTCACAACAGTTTCTTTATCTCTATCCTTACTCTGCAGTGCTATTGGGTCATTCTGTAAGATAAAGATTCAATTTTTTCACTATGTACCCAACATGTTCCTTATATTGATTCCTTAAATATTAAATTTTGAAATTTAAAATTTAAAAGTTAAAATTTGAAAGTTCCAACAGTCAAATCATGTTTTGAATGCTGTAACTATTTTTTATTTAAAAATAATTCTTGTTTGAATTTAAAATTTGTAATTATTTTAATTTAAAAATAGATATTGCTAGAAATCAAAATGTGCAACGATCATTATGTGTTTATGAGAACTAAAACAACATTATTTTAATTATAAAATAATAAAATTTATAATTAGTAGTAATATTTTTTAAAAAATGATCAAAATCAAAATTTGGTGATTTTTAATTTTTTTTATAGTTCTCTTTCTTCTCTAAATCCTCTGTTTAAAAAATAAAAATGAGTGAATTTGATAGTATACCCAAATCAAAGCAATTAAGTGAGATAAGATCCTTTAACCAACATAAAATTGCAATAAATAGGGTGTGAAATGTCATTTTACATAAATAGGGAACGCTGTTTTGATTCCCTCACCCTGAGGAGTCAAATCATATATAGGGATTAAAATAGAGAGTTATATAAGGATAAGAAAATTGTCGGATAGTGATTTATTGATATATTCTTCAAATGTGGGGATAAAGAGTCTATTGAAGAAACTGTTGTGAATGCTCTGCTCAAAATCGACTACTTACATATCTGAAACTCGAGTTAAGATTCGATTTTTTTTTTTCGAGTCGACTACGATCCGAGCCCAGGCCGTCCACTAGTTTCAAACCTTAAATAGGGGTATTCCCTCAAATAAGATAATAAAAATTTTTAAAATTTCTTTTTTTTGCAACTCACTATTTTAAAAGCTAACGCTGAATGTGAAATCGCAAAGTGTGCCATTGTCAATGAAGTATTACCCCGATGGTTAAGACTAAGGGCATGTGACTTTTAGCTCTTAGGATCGATTCTCACATTGTTTAAGTTTATTTTTCTTTTTTTAAGTGAATTTTGTTTCCTCTTCATTGATTATTGTACTTTTAGAAGAATTCATTGTCAACTTGAGATATTTTCAAACTCAAAATTGATATGAATATATATTTTTTATTTTAGTCAGTAGAATGATAAAATTTGTAAATTATTCAAAAAATACTACTTTTATAAGATTTCTTGTGTCATAATTTTTGATGAATCATGTCAATTTTAAGTTTGAAAATGTTTTAAATTAACTTTCAAAAGTCAATAATAATTTTATAATTTGAAACGGTGTTAGTTTCCATAAATACTCTGGGATAAGCTTTCTAGAGGAAGTTATGCGAAGTCAATGAAGCCAGAGCCGGTCATGAGTTTTCTAAGGTCCAGGACAAAATTTCTCAAGGTGTGCCATTTTATACAAATTAAATAAAAAAATAAATAAATTATCAACTAATTAATTTTATTAAAATTATAAGAATTTACAAAAGATAAAGAAGAACACTAGCTTTAAAATGTCATCGAAGCAAAAAATCATCCCATGTATCTACAAAATAAAAATATCAATGAAATCGGTAAAACTAATAAAATACCCACCGTAGTTGGCAAGTTTTACTGATTACACAATTGAACTTTTAATTTTTCAAATTACCCCACTAAACTAGTTATTATTTTAAAATTGGGTTATTTCGTTAAAAAAATTAAACGGACGTTAATTTTTTATCTACAAAACTAATTAATTACCCACTGTAGTTGGCACGTTTTACTGATTACACCATTGAACTTTTATTTTTTCATATTACCCTATTAAACTAATTAAAAATAATTATTTTAAATATTTTTAAAAATAATTATTATTTTGGTAAAAAATATTAGAAACTTTAATTTTTTTTCATAAAATGAGTAAAGTTTCATAAAATATAGATTTAAAAAAAGTAAAGTTTTATGAAACCTTACTAATTTTTAAAAAAATTCTTTTTTTTTCTTTTGAAAATAAAGTTTATTTTTTGAATCTATATTTTATAAAATTTTACTCATTTTTAAAATATGAAGAATTTTCAATTTTTTTCTTGAAGATAATATTTATTTATAAAAATTATTAATTTCTTTTTGAAAAATTGAATCAATTTTTTTATTTATCTTTCTTTATTTTTTTTTAATTTCTATTTTTAGTTTTTTTTTAATTTCTAATATTAAGAATGGGTCATTACATTAAAAAATTAAGTAGACATTAATTTAATTTAAAATCACTTTAATTTTTTGAATCTATATTTTATAAAACTCTACTCATTTTATGAATAAAAGAAAAATTCTAATATTTTTTACTTAAAATAATAATTATTTTTAAAAATATTTAAAATAATTATTTTAATTAGTTTTGTGACAACCCGAGTAAAATCGGATTGTCCAGAATTTAAGTTAAAGAATTAGTTATTAATAAAATGAATTTTTATTAATAATATTATGTGCTTTATGTGTTTATTAATCGTTCTAGAACCTAGGATGATTATAAGTCGGGAGGATTCTGGCTACGAGCTAGACTGAACGAGTAAGAATTTTTAAGACGAAAATAAAATTTTTCCGAGAATAAAAATTTTTTCGTAGAAAAAAAACGAAATAAGCACTATTCACCCGACGAAATCTAAGAGTTAGGGTTTGAATAACCTAATCTGTTCCGAGAGTTCGGTATGTTGAAATGACATTCCGTCAAAAGATTTGACGATAATATATCGTGAAAATTTAAGTAAGCCGATAAAATTTTTTCTCAAAAATGTGCAGAAATCGGACGAAATAAAAACGACGAAAAGTATTGTTATTTACTTTTCATTCGTTTAGCCATGTTAGGAGAGAACGTGAAGGAAAACGCTTAACATCAAAAAGTGTTTTTCAGTTTTTCGGAGTTCCAAAGAATGCGTAAAAGTTAGACTGTAAAGGAAAGACGAAATATTCAAAAATATTTGGATTCCGATAATCGCAGTTTTTCAAACTGTCGGACGAATTCCGTAAGACGGAAGCACGAAGATTCCAAGGGAAGCTTAGTGAATAGTAAGGAGGTGAACTAAGGAGGTGGGTGGTGAGTAGGTTTTTAACCTACGATTTATCTTTATTTAGCTTGTTATATTGTTAGTTTTTTGATTATTTCATGTTGCTTTTGATGGGTTTTGTGCTTGTTGTAAGATATTCAGTGAGCACATCAAAATGCTAGCATTGGAAGAAAATTCGAGCAAAATTTATACATTCTATAGACCCAAGACGTTGAGGCACGCCTGCGACGTCAGAAGAAGTCTTTGGTTACTTGGCGCTGGCCGCACTAACACTAACATAATGCACAACCCGTGGGCCTCGCGATCAGACGGATCGATCAGCACCAAGTTATTTTAATTGCTGGAAGCTAAGTGGTGTTGGGAGATACAACTTCTTTATGTAATATGTTTATATTAGGAATTGACAAGGAGGTTATTTCATGTAGTTGGGATTCTTTGACTAAAGATTTGTTTTGTTTGATTAGGAGTTGGATTTCGATTAGAATTCTTATGTGATGAGTTGGAGATGGATTAGAATTGGTGGTGTGGAGCTGAAGTGAATTAATTTATGCTAAGTGTTGGATTTGAAAAATAGGGACGATACACACTCAAAGAGCGAGATTTGAAAGCAAGAGCTTGGAGGAACGAAGAAGAGAAGTAATTTCATGAAGATTGCAGATTTGAAGGGCGAAAAGTGTGACGCCCCCAAAATAGGTCCATTCCACCCAACCCATTCTGGAACGCCAAATACATGGTACAGAAAATAAATACAAACTTCACTAATCTAACTGTCGTGCAAAATACGACCACACATATGCTGTGAGTTTTGATACAAATATACACCAACTGTGACTCTCATCCCAATCTTGGATAGCACGTCACAATGGCACCTTACATAAATGTACAGTCAATAAATGTTTTAGAAATTAAAATCTTTAGAAAATGCTCAAGAAAACCTTCGTACATGGGAGGCCATGCATCTAAGTTATAATAGATATCATAAGACTGGAGAATTATCCTTGGTTGACCAAATAGACACAAAAGAAAAATGAGAAGATTGCTATCATGTTCTTTCCAATGGTGAGTCTTCTCTTGACATATAATTATCTCCATTGTCTCCAATTGAGAATTATATTTTAACTAAACTCCAAGATTATATAGGTAGTGCTCATAGATATAATCATCAAGTGGATGTGCACAACCATGTCTTATGATAACACAAAATTGTATGTCATTAGACATCTTGTATGATAATGCCAAAACACCCTTCCAAAGTTAGGTTCGCCCCACCCTATTTGATTCACCAAATATAACTATTAAATGACGTATAAAATACAACACACTTATCTAAAATTTTCAATAAAATTATTTTCATACTGTTTAGGGAGAACCTCAACAGCTAAAGACCACCGTTCTATTCCCTTGTTATCCCCGCTCGACCCATCTACACTCTTATTACCTGAAAGGAATTGTAAAACAAAAGGGTGAGTACAACTAGCCCAGTAAAGAATATCATGACTAAAGATAATTAAATTATCAACTAATGAATCAGAGATTTAGAACATATGGTAGATGATAAAAATTTTCAACAATAGTTGCAGCGGAACGAACAATCCATTAGAAGAGTCAAATAGACCATAAAGTCTATTATCTTCTCCATGTTAAAAGTCCACCAATAATGTTTTATCCCTGTAACATCAATCAACAGTTCATGTCCACAATCATGTGAATAACTCATAATCATAATTGTGATTCGAAATTCCTCTTCGCATCCAGG
The DNA here is from genome assembly GCA_020205605.1 of Panax ginseng. Taxonomy (NCBI): domain Eukaryota; kingdom Viridiplantae; phylum Streptophyta; class Magnoliopsida; order Apiales; family Araliaceae; genus Panax; species Panax ginseng. The sequence continues at coordinate 57,283,902 of CM035142.1, forward strand.
ACGAAGATAACTTTCATCACATGTCTTTACCTGAAACATCAAAGATCATGGTTATACCAAATCACAGTTCCTGTTCATAATCATACTAATAATTTTATCTTTGCACTACGACCCAAAGATATTCATCAACAATTCATCTTTTTACTACAAGCCAAAGATATTCAACAACAGGTCATCTTTGCACTACGGGCCAAAGATATTCAACAACAGATCATCTTTACACTACATGCCAAAGATATTCAACAACAGGTCATCTTTGCACTACAAGACAAAGATATTAATATCTCAAAGAAATATATAATCATTTCAGAATTTATATAAACAATAATTATAACCATGTTGATCAATTCACCTTTGCACTTAAGCTAAAGATATTCAATTATAAATTCAATGGTCATGATCATACCAGCCAACAATTCATCTTTGTACTATTGGCCAAAGGGAACCCATAGTCACGATCATACCAATAATCTACCCATCTTTACACTCAAGTCAAAGAGAAATTTCATCACCAGGATTATAAAAATGTTATATATGATAATAAAAATAATATGATCAACAACTACATTTAATTTTAAGAGTAAGATTCATAAATCAACGATAATTTGGTCAGAAAAAGAAACTAATTTTGTCATGAATAGTACTCGTGAATAGTAACTCATGAATAGTAACTCGTGAATAGTACTTCAGATTCGTACATAGTCAAGAGTATCGTAAATAATGTCATATCGTAATATAGTGCCATATCATGAATAAGTGCCATATCGTGAATAGTGATGTATCACGTGAATAGTAACCATTCACATGAATAACATTCATCTAAACTATTCCTAGATTGCCCTTGCCGCTTGTCCTTATTGGATCCTTGAAAGCTTAAGCGAAATAAATGTTGTGATATAGGGTAGTTTATAATTGCTTAGAAAGATTTATATACAAAGGAGATATATCATGATTGGAAAGAAGTTTTGCTTTCAATGTTCAACAATAGTATAAGATTGTGAAGGAACATGAATTAAAAATCAACAATTGAATATTTGAATAATTGAATAATGTGTCTTGAGTGGTTTTGAAATAACCATGAACATTTTCCAAGGTTCTCGATCATTTTAAGCTGGACCTCTTAATAAGTTTTGGTATTCAAGGGATCGACCTTTCATACCCCATGATTTATGCATAAACACTTAATAATCCAGCATCGATATCATGCCTTAATCAAATTCGTCCTTTTCTCAGTCAAGAGTTCTTATCATATCAATTTAATAAGAACAACTTTTTAAAACACATTTGATTTAACAAATTTAAACATGCTTGATCTAGGCGATACAATTAGCATAGATCTATCTCATAAACGAGTTCATGAATGAAAGAACTTTAATTTAATTCACGATTCGATAATAATAGAACATGAATTCAATTGCACAAAGTGCAATTTCAATAATCAATATAGATGTGAATAATCATCAATAATTATTCACTAACATGCTTTGAAAATAATAACTTTCGAGTTTGAGTTAGGAAACTTGCCTCGTTTGTAGAGTTACTTTCACTGTGATTAAATTCTATCCACTAAGCGGTTTAATTATCTTCCTTTGAGAGACCTATAGTTAATCTTTCAATTAGTCATAGCATAACATTAGATCATATAATCACATAGCTATAATATATTACATTTAGTTCTTAGAAATATTATCCTTCTTCGATAATGTTCTTTATTAAATAACAACTACCTTTAATTCACTTAATATTATTAATCTAGATAATATTTAATTCACCTCTTAGTATTATTAGTTCACTAATAATACTTTCATTCATTACTATTATTATTAATCATTTAATAATATCTTATTCCATCACTAATATTATTAATCATTTAATAATATTTTATTCCTTTACTAATGTTATTACATTTTAATAACATTTTATTTAATCTCGAATATTATTATTTACTCAATAATAATACTTTAATTTAATATTAATAATCTTTTAATAATATTTTAATCTAAGATTAATATTTTTAATCTAATATTATTAATCATTTAATAATACTTTAATCATTTATTAATGCTTAAATCAAATATTATTAACCATTTAATAATATTTTAATGAAGTTTTAATCTTAATATTTTTATTTACTTAACAATATCATATTCTAATATTATTAATATCATAATAATATTTTTAATAATTTATTGGATTAATAAACAATTTATTCTAATTATTCACCCTTTATTAAACCTCTTATTTAATATCCATAAAAGGTCATTAATAATATTTCTTATTATAAATTACCAAAATACCCTAAAATAGTCATAATATTATATATTAGGAGTATTCAAGCATTAAAATCATATTTTTCTTATTTAAGACATCATTTAACTATTTATTTCTTTTTATTCATAACTTAATCATTTTTAAGAAAATTAACAAACTGATTCCAAAAATTCTAATTTTCTGGATTTGGATAGTATATGAACCAACAATGATCCCCAAATTGTTCTGGAATTTTAGAAAATGATTTACTAATTTTAAAGTGCCCAAAACACTCGGATCTTGCTTCATTTTTCATAAATTGAGTTCTGTATAGAAAAATCTAAAATTTTCAAGGTATACTCTCATTACATATATGAACCTACTGTAACACTTTCGGAATTTTCCAGTGTATACACAGTGAGAAATTCGAGTGTTAATATTTAGGAGTCCTTTATGAAAATAACCATTACGCACAACCTATAACTCAAAAGCAGCGTCAGTTCTTTTCCTACGTAGATAACTTCTTAAGGTACCTCTGTGATTTTTTCCAGATTTTTAAAAGACTTGCAACTGACCGAAACAGCCTCAAGAAAAATGGGAACAATATCTTTTTAGGGTTTTTAAAGCTTTAAATTCCTATGTGGACTGTTTTGGGAAGAACAGCCCCCAAGGCTTCAATACTTGCTAGATTTATGTTCTACCACTTGGGTTTACTAGATAACTCATGTATCTAGCACCCCCCTTCGACGGATCACAAATCAAAGTTGTAAAACTTGAGTTACACGAGATTTAGTGGAAGAAAAACAAGGGTTTCACCCATTGGAGAACATATGCTCATTTCCTTCCTCTAAATCTATACCCTAATACACAAGATGGTTAGTCCTACACATGAGACATGTATAACTAAGGTACTTGAAGTATTATACCATAACCTCCATATATTTTGAGGTAACAATCAAAATAGAAGAAGAATAAGAAAAGAATGGAAGAGAATCCTCCCCTAGTTTTCTTTGCTATACTTCTTGTCCTTCCAAAGTATGATATAAACTTAGGATGCATGAACCAAATCTCACTCCCTTTCTTGCACTCCTAAAATTCGGCCCTCCCTCTTGTTTCTCTCTCTTTGGTTTTCTTTTACGAGCTTAGAAGGAATGAAGAGAAGAAATGAAATGAAAAAAATGAAATAAAAGGATACTTGCAAAAATATAGATACACTTAGTGTATCTAGCTATTATCCCCCACACCTTTCTTGTCCATTAAACAAAACCCCTTATCTTGTTCTTAAGTATGCTTAGTGAGATTTCCACCAATGAGGTGTAGACAACATTGTACTTTGTGTAAGAAATTAAGAAAAGTAAGGTCATTAGCTATTTAAGGAAAGTGGGTTAGCAAATAAATTTGTCTTATATGGACACAAGGGGGCCGGCCCCAAGCTCTCCAAATCCTCATTTTGCTTTTATTTTTAATGCCCAATTTTGATTAATCAAATGTCTACAATACCCTTAATCAAGTAGCTAAGTATTGGTTTGCATTCTATTTCTTTTGGGATTCTCCTTTAATTATTTTGGGCCATGTAATGAACATAATCTAACAATTTTAATATAGGTTACCCAAATTGTTTATTTAGGGTTCCATTCCCGAACTTATGAAATTTAATTACTTATACATGTGACTTTAGCTCATAACCTAATTAGGTTTACTAGAAATAGGTTTAAAATTATTAGTCACTTGAAATAACAAGATTAACCACTTAAGTTAGTATACATATTAAATACTAACCTTTCCTTATTACCATAACCCTTAGGTTATTTAATTGTCTCACCTAATGTATAATTAAGTTATGAAGCTTTCATTTTTAATAAAATCTATAAATGTATATATCCATAACTATAGTATATATGTTTATTGATCCATGCACCACTTCCCATATGTTGTCACATATTAAATCACTATATAACACAAAGTTTTAAATATCAATAATGTACATATCTATATAGTGACTTAAAATTCACGGTTATTACATCCTCCCCCCTTATAAGAATTCCGTCCCCGGAATTACATATAGGGTTACTAAAAAAGATGTAGATAATTTTCCCTCATCTTTTCTTCGAGTTCCCACGTAGCTTCTTCGCATTGTGGTTCCTCAAAGAACTTTTATGAGAATGTATAACCTTATTTTGCAATTTACGCTCTTTTCTATCTAAAATTTCAACCGGAATTTCCTCGTACGATAAATCCTTTTCGACCTGAATTGGCTCGTATGATATCACGTGCTTGTAATCAGGCTTATATGGTTGTAGCACTGAAACATGAAACACATTATGAATATGTTCCAGTTTAGGAGGTAGAGAGCTACCCTAAACGCGCCGCCGCTTTATCTTCCTCAAGATCTCGAAAGGTCAATAAATCTCGGACTCGGTTTACCTTTCTTTCCAAACCTTATCTTCCCTTTCAGGAGATACTTTCAAAAATACATAGCTTCCCACTTCAAAATCTTTCTTCTGGCAGTGTAAATCTGCATACTTCTTACAGCGATCTTGGTTGCTACCGGTAGAAGCTCTTATCACCTTGATGATCTCTCTGATCTCTTTGCGATTCTGGTCCCAATAGTTGATGTTCACCCACTTCATCCTAGCATAAGGGCGTTCTACATTTCCTCCCATACAGTGCTTCGTACGGCGACATTTCGATGCTGGCGTGATAGTTATTGTTGTATGCAAACTCTACTAATGGAAGATGATCCTCCCAATTACCCTTGAAGTCCATCACACAAGCTCTGAGCATGTCTTCTAGCGTTTGAATCGTTCTCTCACTTTATCCATCGGTCTGCGGATGATACGCAGTGCTCATCCGTAGCTGCGTCCACATTCTTTCTTGTAGACTCTTCTAGAAGTTTGATGTGAATCACAAATCTCTATCCGATACAATAGATACTGGTACACCATGTCTCGAGAAAATTTCTTTGATATACAATTTGGCTAACTGGTCCATACTATACTTGATCTTGATCGGCAAAAAGTGAGCCGACTTCATAAGACAATCTACAATCACCCATATGGCGTCGTGCCCTTTTTGCGTTGCTAGAAGTCCCACCACAAAATCCATCGTGATGTGCTCCCATTTCCACTCTGGAATCTCTAAAGGCTGTAGTAATCCACTCGGTCATTAATGCTCTCCCTTGACTCTCTGACAAGTTAGACATCTGCTGACGCATTCGACAACCTCCCTCTTCATGTTTGGCCACCAAAAGTGTTGACACAAATCTTGATACATCTTTGTGCTTTTTGGGTGTATCGAGTACCTCGTCTTTATGCGCACTCTTGCAAAATCTCTTCTCTTAGTTACGGTACTAATTGGTACCCAAATTAAATCCTTGAATCTCAGCGATCGGTGCCATCAATCTTGTATTTTAATTCATCCCCTTGATTCTTAGCTTCTTGATCTTTATCATGATCTTCATCCTTCTCTTGAGCCTCTTTAACCTTATCTAATAAAGTCGGGCTCATTTTATTCTTTGTAAATAATTTCTGATTGGTCTCCATCGGATACTTAACCTCTAAGTCAAGTCGTTTGAAATCTTTCACCAATTCCTCTTGAATGGTCAACTTCAGTAACTTCTCTCGCCTTTTACGCTTGGGGCATACGCCACTACATTTGCTTTGCCTGGATGGAACATAATCTCACAATCATAATCCTTGATCAATTCTAGCCATCGACGCTCCCTCATATTTAGCTCCTTCTGCGTAAAGATATACTTCAGACTCTTGTGATCTGTATATATCTCACACTTTTTGCCATACAAATAGCGCCTCCAAATATTCAAGGCAAAAACTACTGCTGCTAACTCCAGGTCATGAGTCTGATAACCATTCTCATAGTCCTTCAGCTGATGTGAAGCGTATGCAATGACCTTGCCATGTGCATCAGTACACAACCAAGACCCTTGTGTGACACATCACTATACACTACAAATCCTCCCGTGTTGTCTGGTAAAGCTAACACAGGTGCTTGACTGAGCCTCTTCTTCAATTCTATGAAACTCTCTTTACATTTCTCAGTCCAAACGAACTTCACCATCTTTCTAGTAAGGTTGCTCAACGACGATGATATCTTTGAAAAATCTTGGATGAATCTCCGATAGTATCCTGCTAATCCCAAGAAACTCCTAATTTCTGTCGGCGTCTTTGGCTGTTCCCAGTTGATAACTACTTCTACTTTTCTTGGATCCACCGAAACACCATCCTTGTCGATAACGTGACCCAAAAATTGCACTTTCTGCAACCAAAACTCACACTTGGAGAACTTTGCATACAACTTCTCCCTCCTTAAGGTCTCCAATAATATCCTTAGATGTTTAGCGTGCTCTACCTTCGTCTCTGAATATACCAGAATGTCATCGATGAACACGACAACAAACTTATCCAAATCTTTGTTTAAACACTCTATTCATCAAGTCCATGAATCTTCTTTGGCGCATTAAATCAATCCAAAAGACATTACCGAAACTCAAAGTGTCCATACCGAAGTTACGAATGCCGTCTTTGGAACATCCTCCTTCCTCACCTTGGTTGGTGATAACCGGTCCTCAAGTTAATTTTTGAAAAGTATTTCGCCCCTTGTCAACTGATCAAACGAATCGTCGATCCTGGGCAACGGGTACTTGTTCTTAATGGTGACCTTGTTTAACTCTCGGTAGTAGATACAAAGCCTTAATGACCCATCCTTCTTCTTTACGAATAATATTGGTGCTCCCCATGATGATACGCTCGGTCAAATGTACCCCTTATCTAACAACTCTTGTAGTTGAACCATCAGTTCCTTCATTTCTCTATCGAGCCATACGATCACGATTGCTTTGGATACCGGTGATGTCCACGGTGCCAAATCGATAACAAACTCTATCTCCCTATCTGGTGGCAATCCCGGAATCTCATCTGGGAAGACATCAATGAATTCCCTTACAATAGGTATCTTTCCCAGTTCACCCTCGAATCTGCGGGTATCTACAACGTGAGCCAAATAACCTATACAACCCTTCCTAAGCAACTTCTTTGCTTGTATCATCGTCAGACAACAAGATTATCTCGGTGATTTACTGCCATGAAATACCACCTTTGACTTATTCAGAGTCTTTAGGTGTACGCACTTTTTCTTACAGTCAATGACCGCTTCGTGACTTGATAACCAATCCATCCCGAGGATTACATCGAACTCTCCAAGACAAATCGGTATCAAATCCACGTTAAGCTTAAACCCTCTTACATCAGTTCCTATGGATGTAGTCTACAGGGATAATTTCTTTTTTTGCTACTTCTACATTCATTGGGTGTTCTAATAGTTCACGAGGTAAACTTAATCTTTGAGCAAATTCATCAGATACGAAAGAACATGAAGCTCCCAAATCGAATAACACATAGGCATTTATATCGTTGATCAGAATTATACCTAACACCATCTCCCTGGATGCCACAACATCTTGCACTGTCATATTGTATGTCCTCGCAGTTGGCTTGTTTGGCTGGGCTGGTCCTCCACTAGTTGTCCTAGTGTTATTGCCCCTGTTGCCGTATCCGCCATATGTGATTTTCTTCTTTGGGCAATCCTTGATTCGATGTCCCGCTTCACCACAGTTAAAACAACCTCCATTCTTCACATTAGGACAATTGGGTGAGGTATGCCCTTCTTGTCCACATGTATAACATACCATTTTTCCCTTCAAGCACCTTCCTGAGTGACCCTTTCCACAGTTTCCATACACCGGCTTCTTTTGTTGCACACTACCTTGCTGACTCTCCAAATTACTACCCCCACTGCTCCATTTCCGCTTCTTGTTGTTGCTACCGCCATTGCTAACATTCTGATTCCCACCTTCTACTTTCTTTTTGTTCTTCTCCCGATTGTACTTTGAGACCTCTTCGCTTCCACCTTCCGCTATGAGAGCTTTCTCCAACAGAGTTGAGAATGATGTGATTTGTAAAACCGTTACCTTACTGTAAATCCATGACTTTAGTCCATTTTCGAACCTTCTTGATTTCCTCACCTCCGTGTCCACCTGATGTGGAGCGAATCTAGCCAATTCATTGAACTTCGTAGTGTACTCTGACACTGACATATTCTCCTATTTTAATTCCAAAAACTTGATCTCCATTCTTACTTGTGTACTCTCAGGGAAGTAGTTCCCAAAGAACAACGTATTGAACGCTTCCCAAGTCACGATTCCAGTCCCGACTTTGTTCTGGTTGGCCTCCCACCAATAGTTAGCCTCACCTTTCATTAAGTAGGTAGCAAAATTTTTTTTCTTCTCTTCTGCTACTCTAGCAATAATGAAGGCCTTCTCAATCTCTTTCATCCACGTCTGGGCCTCTATCGGGTCTGCTGTTCCTCTAAACTCCGGTGGTCCTATTGCCTTGAAGTCCTTAAAGTTGGCTAGTTGTTTTCCCGCCTGATTTCCTGCAGTTTGAGCTTGATTCCTAATAGCTTCAGTCATCATGTTGATAAAGTCTTGCATTGGATTTGGTTGAGCTCCCGCTGCATTATTAACTGACTCTTCGATCTCTTGGTTCCTTAGTTACGTCTGGGCGACATTATCTAGTGAAACAAAATTCTAACACGTTACTTGGGTTTTATTATCATATAAGTACTTAGCATGTAACACGCTACTGTATTCAAACAATCAAATGATCATTATGTGAGAGTTTTAAATTACCAAGATTTTTGAAGTCTTTCTCCCTGATTAGTGGGTTAAGTTTGTTTTTAAAGAAAATTTTCCAAATCAGTCTACTGGATTCACATAACATTAAATAGACAATTTACTATTTAAATTTTCCAACAAATATTATAATAATGCATTTATATTCATATACCAATCTTTGGTGTCTCACATGTTCAATACATGTATATTTTTATAAATGCTACTATCCCATTTTAAACACAAAAGATGGGATTAACTCAAAATGATACTTCCCTACAAACACAAATAGGGATACTACATAACTACCTACTACCTCACACCTGCTGAGGTTTACATCAACATAAAACCCTATTACACAAAAGGGGTACTAATGCATCTATCTACAACTGGTCCATAGCATAATCATCACTGGTGGCCCTGCTGGGTCACCTGAACAGGATCATGGGGAAACCACCCCTCCATAACTCTACGCCGAACGGATCGACTCGACTCCCCTATCTCCACGTGAGGCCTAACACTTAGTCCCTTCTGGCTCTGGAAGGCTGCATCAAGCGCTAGCCCTAGTGTCTCTATCCTGGTATCTTTCGCCAGTAGCTCACCTTCCAACTGGTCGACCCTCTTAGCTGCATTATAAAATGCCTTCACCACACAAATCTTATCTGCAATCTCCACGTCAAACTCACCCCGCTTCCCCAGATGCTCTACGCTCAGCTCTCCGAACTTTGCCTTTTCATGCTCTAGCTGTACCCTCAACATCCCAACTTGCAACTCTGACTTATCCAACTTTCCCTTTTGTTCGACTACCTCCATATGGGCTTGATAAGCCGCCTCCTTTTATTGACCTTCTGTTAACTGGAGTGTCTGGTTTTCAACCTCTAGTTCTCCCACTCTGCCTTCTAATTGACTGATTCTCCTCAACAAATCCCCTATCAGAGGACCCTGAGGGGCTTCTTCCGTGACCTCACGCTCAATGAGCTTTTGCTCCACTGAGTGACTGCCCTGGTGTTCTTCAGACATCCTACAAACACTATAAATAAAACCAACATCAGTACCACAATAAAATATATTCATTGATAAAATGAAATAATATTTTATTAAGTACAACACATACTCGATGAATTTCCACAATCCATCTCCTAACATACTCTATAAGAGTTTTCTACTAAGGTTATAACCTAGGTTTCGCATTCCTAATGTTTATAACCTATGGCTTTGATACCAACCCGTGACGCCCCCAAATCCAGGTTCTCTAATCTCAGATTCGGTGCTCACGATCTATCATCATCATAAGCATTCTATAACTATTACGGAATAATAAACATACATTATTCAATATAATAAAGTTTTTTAACATGGTCCCAAGGTCTTCTTAACCTTAAGTTAAAAACACCATTCATATTACAAAAGGTTTACATAGGAAATTCCATTAGATAATAATAATTAACATTCATTCTAAACTATTCCTGGATCTTGCCCTTGCCCTTGTCCTTCGTATTGGATCCTTCAGGCTTAACTAAAATAAATGTCATGATATAGCAAGGGTAAGTAACTAATTTTCTTAGCAAGTTTATATACAAAGGAGATATATCATGACTGGAAAGAAGTTTTGCTTTCAATGTTCAACAATAGTATAAGATTGTGAAGGAACATGAATTAAAAATCAACAATTGAATATTTGAATAATTGAATAACGTGTACTGAGTGGTTTTGAAATAACCATGAACTTGCAAAGGTTCTCAGTCATTTAAACTGGACCTCTTAATAATTTTTGGTATTCAAGGATCAAACCTTTCATACCCCATGATTTATGCATAAACACTTAATAATCCAGCATCGATATCATGCCTTAATCAAATTCGTCCTTTTCTCAGTCAAGAGTTCTTATCATATCAATTTAATAAGAACAACTTTTTTAAAACACCTTTGATTTAACAAATTTAAACATGCTTGATCTAGCTGATACAATTAGCATAGATCTATCTCATAAACAGTTCATGAATGAAATAACTTTAATTTAATTCACAGTTCAATAATAATAGAACATGAATTCAATTGCACAAAGTGCGAATTTCAATAATCAATATAGATGTGAATAATTATTCACTAACATGTTTTGAAAATAATAACTCGAGTTTGAGTTTGGAAACTTGCTTCGTTTGTAGGTTACGGCTACACAATTAAATTCTATCCACTAAGCAGTTTAATTATCTTCCTTTGAGAGACCTGTAATTAATCTTTCAATTAGTCATAGCATAACATTAGATCATGTAATCACATAGCTATAATATATTACATTTAGTTCTTAGAAATATTATCATGCTTCGATAATGTTACTAATAAATAACAACTACCTTTAATTCACTTAATATTATTAATCTAAATAATATTTAATTCACCTTTAGTATTATTAGTTCACTAATAATACTTTCATTCGCTTTTACTATTATTATTAATCATTTAATAATATCTTATTCCATCACTAATATTATTAATCATTTAATAATATTTTATTCCTTTACTAATGTTATTACATTTTTAATAACATTTTATTTAATCTCTAATATTATTATTTACTCAATAATAATAATATTTTAATTTAATTTTAATAATATTTTAATCTAAGATTAATATTTTTAATCTAATATTATTAATCATTTAATAATACTTTAATCATTTATTAATGCTTAAATCAAATATTATTAACCATTTAATAATATTTTAATGAAGTTTTAATCTTAATATTTTTATTTACTTAACAATATCATATTCTAATATTATTAATATCATAATAATATTTTTAATAATTTATTGGATTAATAAACAATTTATTCTAATTGTTCACCCTTTATTAAACCTCTTATTTAATATCCATAAAAGGTCATAAATAATATTTCTTATTATAAATTACCAAAATGCCCTAAAATAGTCATAATATTATATATTAGGAGTATTCAAGCATTAAAATCATATTTTTCTTATTTAAGACATCATTTAACTATTTATTTCTTTTTATTCATAACTTAATCATTTTTAAGAAAATTAACAAACTGATTCCAAAAATTCTAATTTTCTGGATTTGGATAGTATATGAACCAACAATGATCCCCAAATTGTTCTGGAATTTTAGAAAATGATTTACTAATTTTAAAGTGCCCAAAACACTCGGATCTTGCTTCATTTTTCATAAATTGAGTTCTGCTCAGAAAAATCTGAAATTTTCAGGGTATACTCTCATAACATATATGAACCTACTATAAAAATTTCGGAATTTTCCAGTGTATACACAGTGAGAAATTCGAGTGTTAATATTTAGGAGTCCTTTACGGAAATAGCCATTACGCACAACCTATAAATCGAAACGCGTCCGTTCTTTTTCCTACACGTAGATAACTTCTTAAGGTACCTCTGTGATTTTTCCAGATTTTTAAAAGACTTGCAACTGACCGAAACAGCCTCAAGAAAAACGGGAACAATAGCTTTTTAGGGGTTTTAAAGCTTTAAATTCCTATGTGGACTGTTTTGGGAAGAACAGCCCCCAAGGCTTCAATATTTACTAGATTTGTGTTCCACCACTTGGGTTTACTAGATAACTCATGTATCTAGCACCCCCCCCTTTGACGGATCACAAATCCAAGTTGTAAAACTTGAGTTACATGAGATTTAGTGGAAGAAAAACAAGGGTTTCACCCCTTGGAGAACATATGCTCATTTCCTTCCTCTAAATCCATACCCTAATACACAAGATGGTTAGTCCTATATATGAGACATGTAGAACTAAGGTACTTGGAGTATTAGACCATAACCTCCATATATTTTGAGGTAACAACCAAAATAAAAGAAGAATAAGAAAAGAATGTAAGAGAATCCTCACCTAGTTTTCTTTGCTATACCTCTTGTCCTTCCAAAGTATAATATAAACTTAGGATGCATGAACCAAATCTCACTCCCATTCTTGCACTCCTAAAATTTGGCCCTCCCTCTTGTTTCTCTCTCTTTGGTTTTCTTTTGCAAGCTTATAAGGAATGAAGAGAAGAAATGAAATGAAAAAATGAAATAAAAGGATACTTGCAAAAATATATATACACTTAGTGTATCTAGCTATTATCCCCCACACCTTTCTTGTCCATTAGACAAAACCCCTTATCTTGTTCTTAAGTATGCTTAGTGAGATTTCCACCAATGAGGTGTAGACAACATTGTACTTTGTGTAAGAAATTAAGAAAAGTAAGGTCATTAGCTATTTAAGGAAAGTGGGTTAGCAAATAAATTCCTTTTATATGGACACAAGGGGCCCACCCCAAGCTCTCCAAATCCTAATTTTGCTTTTATTTTTAATGCCCAATTTTGATTAATCAAATGTCTACAATACCCTTAATCAAGTGGGCTAAGTATTGGTTTGCATTCTATTTCTTTTGGGCTTCTCCTTTAATTGTTTTGGGCCATGTAATGAACATAGTCTAATAATTTTAAAATAGGTTACCCAAATTGTTTATTTAGGGTTTCCATTCCCGAACTTATGAAATTTAATTACTTATACATGTGACTTTAGCTCATAACCTAATTAGGTTTACTAGAAATAGGTTTAAAATTATTAGTCACTTGAAATAACAAGATTAACCACTTAAGTTAGTATACATATTAAATACTAACCTTTCCTTATTACCATAACCCTTAGGTTATTTAATTGTCTCACCTAATGTATAATTAGGTTAATAAGCTTTCATTTTAATGAAATCTATAAATGTATATATCCATAACTATAGTATATATGTTTATTGATCCATGCACCACTTCCCATATGTTGTCACATATTAAATCACTATACAACACAAAGTTTTAAATATCAATAATGTACATACATATATAGTGACTTAAAATTCACGGTTATTACATCCTCCCCCTTATAACATCATACGACAAATCTTTTTCGACCTGAATTGCCTCGTATGATATCACATGCTTATAATCAGGCTTATATGGTCGTAGCACTGACACATTAAACACATTATGAATATGTTCTAGTTCAGGAGGTAGAGCTACCTCGTACGCCACTTCGCCTATCTTCCTCAAGATCTCGAAAGGTCCAATAAATCTCGGACTCAGTTTACCTTTCTTTCCAAACCTTATCTTCCCTTTCCAGGGAGATACTTTCAAAAATGCATAGCTTACCACTTCAAAATCTCTCTTCTGGCGGTGTAAATCTGCATACTTCTTCTGGCGATCTTAAGCTGCTACCAACCGGGCTCTTATCACCTTGATGATCTCTACAGTCTGCTGCACCAGTTCTGGTCTCAACTGTCGACGTTCACCCACTTCATCCCAGCATAAGGGCGTTCTACATTTCCTCCCATACAGTGCTTCGTACGGCAGCATTCCGATGCTGGCGTGATAGCTATTGTTGTATGCAAACTCTACTAATAGAAGGTGATCCTCCCAACTACCCTTGAAGTCCATCACACAAGCTCTGAGCATGTCTTCAAGCGTTTGAATAGTTCTCTCACTTTGTCCATCGGTCTGCGGATGATACGCGCTGCTCATCAGTAGCTGCGTCCCTATTCTTTCTTGGAGACTCTTCCAAAAGTTTGACGTGAATCGTGGATCTCTATCCGATACAATAGATACTGGTACGCCATGTCTCGAGATAATTTCTTTGATATACAATTTGGCTAGCTAGTCCAGACTATACCCGATCTTGATCGGCAAAAAGTGAGCCGATTTTGTAAGACGATCTACAATCACCCATATGGCGTCGTGCCCTTTTTGCGTTGCTGGAAGTCCCACCACAAAATCCATCGTGATGTGCTCCTATTTCCACTTTGGAATCTCTAAAGGCTATAGTAATCCACTCGGTCGTTGATGCTCTTCCTTGACTCTCTGACAAGTTAGACATCTGCTGACCCATTCGGCAACCTCCCTCTTCATGTTTGGCCACCAAAAGTGTTGACGCAAATCTTGATACATCTTTGTGCTTCTTGGGTGTATCGAATACCTCGTACTGTGCGATTCTTTCAAAATCTCTTCTCTTAGTTCTGGTACTAACGGTACCCAAATTCTTCCTTCGAATCTCAGTAGTCCAACGCCATCAATCTTGTATTTTAATTCATCCCTTTGATTAACTGGCTTCTTGATGTCTTTGCCGCAATCTTCGCCCTTCTTGAGCCTCTTTAACCTTATCTAATAAAGTCAGCTCGTCCATCGTAAATAATTTCTCATTGGTCTCCATCGGATACTTAACCTCTAAGTCAAGTCGTTCAAAATCTTTCACCAATTCCTCTTGAATGGTCAACTTCAGTAACTTCTCTCTGCCTTTTCTGCTCAGGGCATCTGCCACTACATTTGCTTTTCCTTGATGGTACAGAATCTCACAATCATAATCCTTGATCAATTCTAGCCATCGGCACAGCCTCATATTTAGCTCATTCTGCATAAAGATATACTTCAGACTCTTGTGATCTATATATATCTCACACTTTTCGCCATACAAATAGCGCCTCCAAATATTCAAGGCAAAAACTACTGCTGCTAACTCCAGGTCATGAGTCAGATAACCCTTCTCATAGTCCCTCGGTGACGTGAAGCGACGTGAATGACCTTTCTATCTTTGCATCAAGACACGTGCCAAGACCCTTGTGTGATGCATCACTATACACTACAAATCCTCCCATGTTGTCTGGTAAAGCCAACACAGGTCCTTGACTGAGCCTCTTCTTCAATTCCATGAAACTCTTTTCACATTTCTCCGTCCAAACAAACTTCACCGTCTTTCTAGTAAGGTTGGTCAACGTCGATGCTATCTTTGAAAAATCTTGGATGAATCTCCGATAGTATCCTACTAATCCCAAGAAACTCCTGATTTCTGTCAGCGTCTTTGGCTGTTCCTAGTTGATAACTGCTTCTACTTTTGTTGGATCCACCGAAACACCATCCTTGTCGATAACGTGACCCAAAAACTTCACTCTCTACAACCAAAACTCACACTTGGAGAACTTTGCATACAACTTCTCCCTCCTTAAGGTCTCCAACACTATCCTTAGATGTTCAGCGTGCTCTTCCTCCATCTCTGAATATACCAGAATGTCATCGATGAACACGACAACAAACTTATCCAACATCGTTTAAACACTCTGTTCATCAAGTCCATGAATCAGCTTTGGCGCGATTCAATCGATCAAAAGACATTACCGTAAACTCAAATTGTCCATACCGGAGTTCTGAATGCCGTCTTTGGAACATCCTCCTGCCTCACCTTCTGTTGGTGATAACCGGTCCTCAAGTCAATTTTTGAAAAGTATTTCGCCCCCTTCAACTGATCAAACAAATCGTCGATCCTGGGCAACGGGTACTTGTTCTTAATGGTGACCTTGTTCAACTCTCGGTAGTCGATACAAAGCCTTAATGACCCATCCTTCTTCTTTATGAATTAGACTGGTGCTCCACACGGTGATACGCTCGATCGAATGTACCCCTTATCTAACAACTCTTGTAGTTGAACCATCAGTTCCTTCATTTCTATCGGAGCCATACGATACGACACTTTGGATACCGGTGATGTCCCTGGTGCCAAATCGATAACAAACTTTATCTCCCTATCTGGTGGCAATCCTGGAATCTCATCTGGGAAGACATCAACGAATTCCCTTACAATAGGTATCTATCCCATTTCACCCTAGACTTTGCGGGTATCCACAACGTGAGCCAAATAACCTATACAACCCTTCCTAAGCAACTTCTTTGCTTGCATCATCGTCAGACAATAAGATTGTCTCGGCGATTTACTGCCATGAAATACCACCTTTTACTTATTCAGAGTCTTTAGGTGTACGCACTTTTTCTTACAGTTAATGACTACTCCGTGACTTGATAACCAATCCATCCCGAGGATTACATCAAACTCACCTAGACAAATCGGTATCAAATCCACATTATGCTTAAACCCTCTTACATCAGTTCCTATGGATGTAGTCTACATGGATAATTTCTTTGTTTGCACTTCTACATTCATTGGGTGTTCTAATAGTTCACGAGGTAAACTTAATCTTTGAGTGAATTCATCAGATATGAAAGAACATGAAGCTCCCGAATCGAATAACCCATTGGCATTTATATCATTGATCGGAATTATACCTGACACCACCTCCCTGGATGCCACATCATCTTGCACTGTCATATTGAATGTCCTCATCATTTCATTGTTTGTTTGGTTTGGGGGTCCTCCACCGTTGGTTGTCCTAGTGATATTACCCTCGCTCACAGATCCGCCATCCGTGCTTTTCTTCTTTGGGAAATCCTTGATCCGATGTCCCGCTTCACCATAGTTAAAACAACCTCCCTTCTTCACATTAGGACAATTGGGTGAGGTATGTCCTTCTTGTCCACATGTATAACATACCATTTTTGCCTTCAAGCACTCTCCTGAGTGACCCTTTCCACATTTTCCACACACCGGCTTCTTTTGTTGCATACTACCTTGCCGACTCTCCAATTTACTACCCCACTGCTCCATTTCTGCTTCTTGTTGTTGCTACCGCCATTGCTAACATTCTGATTCCCACCTTTTACTTTCTTCTTGTTCTTCTTCCGATTGTACTTTGAGACCGCTTTGTTTCCACCTTTCGCTATGAGAGCTTTCTCCAACAGAGTTGAGAATGACGTGATTTGTAAAACTGCTACCTTACTGTAAATCCATGAATTTATTCCATTTTCAAACCTTCTTGCTTTCCTCACCTCCGTGTCCACCTGATGTGGAGTGAATCTGGCCAATTCATTAAACTTCGTAGTGTACTCTGACACTGACATATTCTCCTATTTTAATTCCAAAAACTTGATCTCCATTCTTACTTGTGTACTCTCAGGGAAGTAGTTCCCAAAGAACAACGTATTGAACGCTTCCCAAGTCACGATTCCAGTCCCGACTTTGTTCTGGTTGGCCTCCCACTAATAGTTAGCCTCACCTTTCATTAAGTAGGTAGCAAAAATTGTTTTCTTCTCTTCTGCTACTCTAGCAATAATGAAAGCCTCCTAAATCTCCTTCATCCACGTCTGGGCCTCTATCGGGTCTGCTGTTCCTCTAAACTCCAGTGGTCCTATCGCCTTGAAGTCCTTAAAGTAGGCTAGTTGGTTTCCCGCCTGATTTCCTGCAGGTTGAGTTTGATTCCTCATAGCTTCAGTCATCATGTTGATAAAGTCTTGTATTGGGTTTGGTTGAGCTCCCGCTGCATTATTAACTGACTCTTCGATCTATTGGTTCCTTAGTACATGTCTGGGCGGCATTATTTAGTGAAATAAAATTCTAACACGTTACTCGGGTTTTATTATCATATAAGTACTTATCATGTAACACGCTACTGTATTCAAACAATCAAATGATCATTATGTGAGAGTTTTAAATTACCAAGATTTTGGAAGTCTTTCTCCCTGATTAGTGGGTTAAGTTTGTTTTTAAAGAAAATTTTCCAAATCAGTCTACTGGATTCACATAACATTAAATAGACAATTTACTATTTAAATTTTCCAACAAATATCATAATAATGCATTTATATTCATATACCAATCTTCGGTGTCTCACATGTTCAATACATGTATATTTTTATAAATGTTACTATCCCATTTTAAACACAAAAGATGGGATTAACTCAAAATGATACTTCCCTACAAACAAAAATAGGGATACTACATAACTACCTACTACCTCACACCTGCTGAGGTTTACATCAACATAAAACCCTATTACACAAAAGGGGTACTAATGTATCTATCTACAACTGGTCCATAGCATAATCATCACTGGTGGCCCTGCTGGGTCACCTGAACAGGCTCCTGGGGAAACCACCCCTCCATAACTCTACGCCGAACGGATAGAGTCAACTCCCCTATCTCCACGTGAGGCCTAACACTCAGTCCCTTCTGGCTCTAGAAGGCTGCATCAAGCGCTAACCCTAGTGTCTCTATCCTGGTATCTTTCGACAATAGCTCACCTTCCAACTGGTCGACCCTCTTAGCTGCATTATAAAATGCCTCCGCCACGCAAATCTTATCTGCAATCTCCACGTCAAACTCACCCCGCATCGCCAGATGCTCTACGCTCAGCTCTCTGAACTTTGCCTTTTCATGCTCTAGCTGTACCCTCAACATCCCAACTTTTATCTCTGACTCATCCAACTTTTCCTTTTGTTCGACTACCTCCACATGGGCTTGATAAGCCGCCTCCTTTTATTGACCTTATGTTAACTGGAGTGTGTGGTTTTCAACCTCTAGTTCTCCCACTCTACCTTCTAATTGACTGATTCTCCTCAACAAATCCCCTATCAGAGGACCCTGAGGGGCTTCTTCCGTGACCTCATGCTCAATGAGCTCTTGCTCCACTGAGTTATTGCCCTGGTGTTCTTCAGACATCCTACAAACACCATAAATAAAACCAACATCAGTACCACAATAAAATATATTCATTGATAAAATGAAATAATATTTTATTAAGTACAACACATACTCTATGAATTTCCACAATGCATCTCCTAACATACTCTATAAGAGTTTTCTAGTAAGGTTATAACCTAGGTTTCACATTCCTAATGTTTATAACCTCTGGCTTTGATACCAACCTGTGACGCCCCCAAATCCAGGTTCTCTAACCTCAGATTCGGTGCTCACGATCTATCATCATCATAAGTGTGACGCCCCCAAAACAGGTATACATCACCTATTCTGAGTCGCCAAATACATGGTACAGAATACAAATACAACTTAATTATACAATTGTCGTGCAAAGTACGACAAAACATAAGCTGTGAGTTTTAATACAAATTATGTCATCTAGACAATATACAAACTCAAATTCAATATTATTACATTTATTTTCCCACTATTTCACTGAATAGTGGACTACTAATGCTATCATCTGGTCCGTCACTCCGTTCCCCGACTAGTCCCAGCTACGTTCTCATTTCCTGAAGAGAACAATGAAAGTAAAAGGGTGAGCTCAACTAGCCCAGTAGGAAATATTATGACTAAGATAATGTAGATTATATTATCGTTAGCCTTCAACAGTGTTAAACTGATACAATATAACAAACATCAAGTTTAACTACAGCGGAACAAGCAATCCATTAGACGAGTCAAGTAGAGAATAAAATCTACTATCTTCTATGATTTAAAAAGGTTTTTCATCACTTTTATCGATGAGACTCAGCTTAATAAATAATCCACATCATTAAATCATCCCTGCACTACAGGCCAATGATATTCTTTTAGTATCACGACCACGAATTATCCATGCACTACGGGCCAAAGATAATCATGTTTTCATCAACGGTCCTGATCATGCCATAAAACAATTCATCTTTGTACCCTTGACCGAAGAGAATCCATAGCCATAATCATACCAAAAATTGTCCATCAATGCACTACGGGACAATGAGGACTTTTACCATATCATTTGTAACATTACGGTCATGATTACACCGAATAATCCCTGGTCATAATCATATCAAGTCCATCTATGCACTACAGGCCACAGATGACTTTCAACATAATATAAACATGAGGATGATGATAATGACATAATAATTCAATAAAACAAGTTCAAGAATTAATTTGTCCAGGAACCAATAACGTCCAAATTGTCAACATGATATTTCTTTGTGGAGTAAAATTCAAGAATGCTCAGAAGAATATTTCCATGAAAAGATACTGGATGTAGCGCAAATATCAACGATATTCCACTAATTTCATGGATTATAGAAGTCAAAACTTTAACCAACTGAGTATAATAAAGAATGAAATAACAAAAGAAATCACCATGCATGGGATAACCTTACAGACAAGTGAGTTATTCCAACAGAATAATAAATAAAGGAATCGAGTTTACAGTAAAACATTGCAGACGAATATTCCAAAAGAATAATAAAGAGCGGAATCAGTCGGCGTAAAAACACATGCATGGATATTCCAATAGAATAATAAAAAAGCGGAACCAGTCCCGGTAGAACGCATGCATAAGATATTCCAATGAGAATAATAAAGAGGCGGAACCAGTCCCACGTGAACGCATGCAGAAAGATATATTCAACGGAATAATAAAGAGCGAAACCAGTCCCAAGTAGAGAACGCGATGCAGGATATTCCAATAGAATAATAAGGAATAGAATAATAGAAGAATTTTACCAAGTATACTAGATGCTTGTGATAGACAAAGTTATTCCAACATAATAACAAAGAATGGAATAATAGAAGTTCTCTTCATGAAGACGAAAGAAAGAAATAATACCCCTTTCGATTATAACAAATAATATTCCCTACCTTAGAAGAAACTGGATATAGAAGTGGTGAAGTAGCGAGAATACTTTTCTTCTTTCTCTATAATTTCTCTCTATAATAATTGCTCTCTGACTTTAGTGAATTGGTGAGAAATGAAGGAAGAATGAGCTTCTATTTATAGGAAAATATAGTTTCGATAATTGCACATTTTTGGGCTCGAAGTATTACAGTATAATACCTTCCTCTTTTTCTTCATTTTTAATTTAGTTCTGCAAGTATTAACAAACTTGCACCACCTCCCCTAATAGTAAATAATGTGAATTAATAGTTCATTCATGTGACTCAATAGTATAATCATGTGAAAAAACTAATTACAGTATAGTACCTTCAACTATACCTCCATTTTTAACTTAGTCATGCAAGAATTATCAATGTTGTACCAACTCCCCTAATAGTACAAGAATGTGATTCAATAGTACACACATGTGAACAAATAGTTATATAAGCATGTGAATTAGTAGCAATTAATTGCTCATTTATCCGATAAATTACCTGATTTATCAATATAACCCCCAGACATCAATTATCATCGGAATAGATGTCGATTTCCAATAACACTAATAATCTCAACACAATGAAACTATCAAAATTTATTTTTAATCAACACAACTTATTCATCATTAATATTATAACTCACAATATTTAACAACCAGGTCGTTCCCAGGAAAGAGGGGGCTTTCCGATAAGGATTTCTCCTTATTGGCGCGCAATTAGGTGACCAAACCTCTCCTTGACAGAACATCTAGACATTGTCAATATTGCAAATAATAATATGAATAACTTTGTCGTCTCAATTATTGATTTAATAATAATATATATTATGCAGATGATACTGTGACAATAATTGAATCAATAATATGAGAGATATGATGCATCAATTACTGTAGCAATAATTGAGTATAACTGAGTGACTTCTCACGTAAGCATCAATAATCAATACCGTGTGCTACAATGCAACCACGCATTCTTTGTGCATACTTTTACTACCGAGTAGTTCAACGGTTTTTAACGGTAACATTTCCGTAGTTATTTTTATTAAAAGATAATTACGCGTAAGTTTTCTAACTACGATAATACTTCCATTGTGGGGTCCACCAATGATTGTGTGCCGTCATCTGAATATTCCCCGACAAAAGAATATTCCCAGACCAATCGAATATTTTATAACAACTTGCATACTTTGAAAAATTTATAAATACTACCCACAACTATAACATTATATCAAATCCACACCATAATATTCAAAAAAAATATTTCGAAAAATTTAAATCTTTATTCATAAAATCTGGGGTTTTAAAATCTCCCCTCCTTATGAAATTTCACCCTCGAAATTTATGTACGCACTTGATATGCCAAAGAGGTGAGGATACCTTGACTTCATTTCAGATTCTAACTCTTGAGGTATAACCTTTGAGTGTTGAATACGATCCTTCTTATCCAAGATTTTAACACGTATCTCCTCATACGTTAAATCTTCCGCTATATCGTCTAGTTCTAATTTAATAATATGGTTCAGGTCGTCCATATATTTACGTAACATCGATACGTGAAAAATGTTATGAACACGCGACATACTTGGCTGTAAAACGAGTCTATAGGCCACAGTTCCTACTCGATCGAGAATTTCAAATGGGCCAATTAAATCGAGGGTTGAGATTTCCTCTCTTCGTCGATTCTTGCTTCTAGAATAACGCCCTCTTGAACCTTCTTCATTCATCAGCTCCGGGTGTGTAGCTTGAGCGGATTTAACTTTATCGATTAAAGTTAATTCTAATCGTATATTCGTTATCTTCACGTGGGTTCCTAGAGTCTTTAACTCTATCTTCATCATTTGTAAGTCGTACGAAATGGGTCTTTGTGTTAACAACATAGCACTCGAACGCGATACGATCTTCTACTCAACGCGTCAGCTACCACGTTCGCTTTCCCACGATGGTATTGAATGGTACGATCGTAATCTTTAACAGTTCGAGCCAACGTCTTTGGCGCATGTTACGTTCGCTTTAGTTGAAGAAATATTTAAGGGTTTTAGAAATGGGTTTTGTGCTGGGGTCAATACGAAATTCGATTTCACGCTCTTGGGGTAGGCTAAGAAGTCTTCAAGAATACATAAGGAAATTTATTAACAATAGAAATATCATTCAAAACTGTGACTCTCATCCAAGACTTGGGTAACACGTCACATTGATACCTATCAACTTTTCATCGTCATTCACAGCGCCGCCTACAGAAAGTCTGGCTTCGGTGCATTCCACACAAGGAAGTCAACAACGAAAGGACCGGGGCTCTTTACTTATGGCTTGATATGACCATGATTGACTTTAGTGATTTGGTTGCTTGAATTCGCATAACAGGTTGGTTAGGAATATGAAAGCTAACAACCTTAAGAAAAGCATGATGAGTAGTTAACCAATCGATTCCTAAAATCACATCAAAGGCAAGTATTTTCAAAGAGATACGATCGACAGGTAACGTGAAAGTGTTGATTTGAAAAAGATTTATAAATAGTGGAGGTAATGAAGGTTTCTCCCAACTGAGTTTCAACAGATAAATCAAAATCTAACTTCTCCGGAGTTAAATTCAAACATTGAACATAACTAGGTGAAATAAAAGAGTGAGTAGAATCGGTATCTAACACGGTATAGACTTCGCAAGAGTTTATGACTAACATACCCGTGATAATTTTATTCAGGTTCCTCGTCACGAAAAAAAAGCTCTCTTAAACTACCGGCTTTGGCTTGTCTGGGACATCCTTTGGCATCACTATCCCAGCTAGAATTGACTTCACCACAGACAAAATTGAGCTAGGTGTCCTTCTCTTCTGCAATTAAAACACGCTTTGGATTGCTATGTACAGTTTGGACGGATGTGTCCCTCCTGTCCGCATTTGAAACATACGACCGGTGGTCGTTCTTCTTTATTTGAAACGGGTCTTTGTGTCATTGTCTTTCCATCATTATTGAACCTTCTCTTCTTAAAATTTCCACTTCTATTATCTTGGCCATGATTACCACCAAGTGGTACCATTCTTGGCATGATAATTTCCCCACGATGGTTATCATTGTCCGATGGTGGTCGCTTGCCTTTGATACGATTATTATCGTGTTGTTGGTCGTTACCTTTTGGCTGTGCTGACTCATTATCGCGTTCCAATAACTGAGCCCTATTCATAACATCTGAATATAAACAAAGTTGGTGAGAAATGAGGTATTGGCGTATATTGGGTTTCAAACCTCTTAAAAACATTCGCGTCATTCGCTCCTCATTATCGACCAAATGGGATGCAAACCGAGACAACTCGACAAACTTAGCCTCGTACTGCAACACGGTCATATTGTTTTGCTCTAGCTTGATGAACTCCACCTCCTTCATGTGACGAATACTTTTGGGAAAGTACTTATTGTTGAATAGCTCTTGGAACTTCTCCCAAGACATCTTGAAAGCGTCGATGCTGGTGCTTTTCTGATTCCCACCAAGTCTGCCTCTTCACGCAACATAAAAGTGGCAAAGGAACCTTTTGCTCTCTCTCGAGCATCCCAAGACATCAAATATCTTGGTGATCTTCTTTAACCATGTCTCCGCTTTTAAGTGGTTCGGATTTCCCAAAAACTCGTGGTCCCAGCTTGAATCGCTTAGCGGTGACCAATAGTGGGTTGCCATTGTTTCCTCTGCATTATGAACACGAGTCTCTAAATGCGTGTGTTGCATGAATTCTAAAAAGCTCCTAAACGTCACTGCCGTGTTCGTCATTTTGGTCAAGTGTGGTTATTTATAGGAGGATTATCGCCATCCTGCTGCACATTGTCCTCGATTATTGATCCGTGGAGACTCAAGCGGTCTCCGTCGCTATTCTCAACATTCTCGGATGTCATTTTCAACATCGCCACAAAACAAGAGTTAATTAACATATCACATATTATCCCTATACTCTAACCGACCAATTAAATATCAAATAAACTTAGGTAGGTCATACTAGCGAAGGAATTCCCCGTCTCTCCCCTCCTAGTTTTATTCTCACATCTTAGCCAGGGATCATATCCCTAAGCTTTGATACCAACTGTGACGCCCCCAAAATAGGTATACATCACCTATTATGAGTCACCAAATACATGGTACATAATACAAATACAACTTAATTATACAACTGTCGTGTAAAGTATGACAAAACATAAGCTGTGAGTTTTAATACAAATATTGTCGTCTAGACAATATACAAACTCAAATTCAATATTATTACATTTATTTTCCCACCATTTCACTGAATAGTGAGGACTACTAATGCTATCATCCGTCCGTCATCCGCTCCCGACTAGTCCCCGCGCCACGTTCTCATTTCTTGAAGAGAACAATGAAAGTAAAAGGGTGAGCTCAACTAGCCCAGTAGGAAATATTATGACTAAGATAATGCAGAATATATTATCGTTAGCCTTCAACAGTGTTAAACTGATACAATATAACAAACATCAAGTTTAACTGCAGCGGAACAAGAAATCCATTAGAAGAGCTAAGTAGAGAATAAAATCTACTATCTTCTATGCTTTAAAAAGGTTTTTCATCACTTTTATCGCTGAGACTCAGCTTAATAAATAATTCACATCATTAAATCATCCCTGCACTACAGGCGAAGGATATTCTTTTAGTATCACGACCATGAATTATCCATGCACTACGGGCCAAAGATAATCGTGTTTTCATCAACGGTTTTTATCATTCCATAAGACAATTCATCTTTGCACCCTTGGCCGAAGAGAATCCATAGCCATAATCATACCAAAAACTGTCCATCAATGCACTACGGGCCAATGAGGACTTTTACCACATCATTTGTAACATTACGGTCATGATTACACTGAATAATCCCTGGTCATAATCATATCAAGTCCATCTATGCACTACAGGCCACATATGGCTTTCAACATAATATAAACATGAGGATGATGACAATGACATAATAATTCAATAAAATAAGTTCAAGAATTAATTTGTCCAGGAACCAATAACATCCAAATTGTCAACATGATATTTCTTTGTGGAGTAAAATTCAAGATTGCTCAGAAGAATATTTCCATGAAAAGATACTGGATGAAGCGCAAATATCAAGGATATTCCACTAATTTCATGGATTATAGAAGTCAAAACTTTAACCAACTGAGTATAATAAAGAATGGAATAACAAAAGAAATCACCATGCATGCGATAGACCGCATGCATGAGTTATTCCAACGTAATAATAAATAACGGAATCGGTCCCGTAGAAGCGCGCATGCATGTGATATTCTAATGAGAATAATAAAGGCGGAACCGGTCCGGCGTGAGAAACGCATGCAGCATGGATATTCCAACAAAATAATAAAGAAGCGGGCAAGGTGCGGCGTAGAACGTATAGATAGGATATTCCAACAGGATAATAAGGAATGGAATAATAGAAGAATTTCACCAAGTATGCGGTACTTTGCATAGACAGGTTATTCCAACATAATAACAAAGAATGGAATAACAGAAGTTCTCTTCATGAAGACGAAAGAAAGAAAAAAATACCCCTTTCGAATACAACAAATAATATTCCCTACTTTAGAAGAAACTGGATATAGAAGTGGTGAACTAGCAGAATACTTTTCTTCTTTCTCTCTATAATTTATCTCTATAATAATTGCTCTATAGCTTTAGTGAATTGGTGAGAAATGATGGAAGAATGAGCTTCTATTTATAGGAAAACATAGTTTCGATAATTGCACGTTTTGGGGCTCGAAATATTACAGTATAATACCTTCCTCTTTTTCTTCATTTTTAATTTAGTCCTACAAGTATTAACAAACTTGCACCACCTCCCATAATAGTAAATAATGTGAATTAATAGTTCATTCATGTGACTCAATAGTATAATCATGTGAAAAAACTAATTATAGTATAGTACCTTCAACTATACCTCCATTTTTAACTTAGTCATGCAAGTATTATCAATCTTGCACCAACTCCCCTAATAGTACAAGAATGTGATTCAATAGTACACACATGTGAACAAATAGTTATATAAGCATGTGAATTAGTAGCAATTAATTGCTCATTTATTTGATAAATTACCCGATTTATCAATATAACCTATAGACATCAATTATCATCAGAATAGATGTCGATTTCCACTAACACTAATAATCTCAACACAATGGAACTATTAAAATTCATTTTTAATCAACATAATTTATTCATCATTAATATTATAACTCACAATATTTAACAACCAGGTCGTTCCCAGGAAAGAGGGGGCTTTCCGATAAGGATTTCTCCTTATTGGCGCGCAATTAGGTGACCAAACCTCTCCTTGACAGAACTTCTAGACATTATCAATATTGCAAATAATAATATGAATAACTTTGTCGTCTCAATTATTGATTTAATAATAATACATATTATGCAGATGATACTGTGACTATAATTGAATCAATAATATGAGAGATATGATGCATCAATTACTGTAGCAATAATTGAGTATAACTGAGTGACTACTCACGTAAGCATCAATAATCAATACCGTGTGCTACTATGCAACCACGCCAGACATCGTACTTTTACTACCGAGTAGTTCAACAGGTTTTAACGGTAACACTTCCGCCAAGTTATTTTTATAAAAGATAATTTCATTCTTTTCTAACTACGATAATACTTCCATTGTGGGGTCCACTAATGATTGTGACGTTGCATTTAATATTCCCCGACAAAAAGAATATTTCCGACCAATCGAATATTTTATAACAACTTGCATACTTTGAAAAATTTATAAATACTACCCACAACTATAACATTATATCAAATCCACACCATAATATTCAAAAAAAATATTTCGAGAAATTTAAATCTTTATTCATAAAATCTGGGGTTTCACAATAAGCATTCTATAATTATTACGGAATAATAAACATACATTGTTCATCATAATAAAGTTTCATAACATGGTCCCAAGGTCTTCTTAACCTTAACTTAAACGCACCATTCATATTACAAAAGGTTTACATAAGAAATCCCATTAAATAATAATAATTAACATTCATTCTAAACTATTCCTGGATCTTGCCCTTGCCCTTGTCCTTCGTATTGGATCCTTCAGGCTTAACTAAAATAAATGTCATGATATAGCAAGTGTAAGTAACTAATTTTCTTAGCAAGTTTATATACAAAGGAGATATATCATGACTGGAAAGAAGTTTTGCTTTCAATGTTCAACAATAGTATAAGATTGTGAAGGAACATGAATTAAAAATCAACAATTAAATATTTGAATAATTAAATAACGTGTACTGAGTGGTTTTAAAATAACCATGAATATTTGCCAAGGTTCTCAGTCATTTAAACTGGACCTCTTAATAAGTTTTGGTATTCAAGGGGATCAGCCTTTCATACCCCATGATTTATGCATAAACACTTAATAATCCAGCATCGATATCAAGCCTTAATCAAATTCGTCCTTTTCTCAGTCAAGAGTTCTTATTATATCAATTTAATAAGAACAACTTTTTAAAACACCTTTGATTTAACAAATTTAAACATGTTTGATCTAGCTGATACAATTATCATAGATCTATCTTATAAATAGTTCATGAATGAAAGAACTTTAATTAAATTCGTAGTTCAATAATAATAGAATAGGAATTCAATTGCACAAAGTGTGAATTTCAATAATCAATATAGATGTGAATAATCATCAATACTTATTCACTAACATGCTTTGAAAATAATAACTCAAGTTTGAGTTAAGAAACTTGCCTCGTTTGTAGGTTACGGCTACGCAATTAAATTCTATCCACTAAGCAGTTTAATTATTTTCCTTTGAGAGACCTATAGTTAATCTTTCAATTAGTTATAGCATAACATTAGATCATGTAATCACATAGCTATAATATATTACATTTAGTTCTTAGAAATATTATCCTGCTTCGATAATGTTACTATTAAATAACAACTACCTTTAATTCACTTAATATTATTAATCTAGATAATATTTAATTCACCTCTTAGTATTATTAGTTCACTAATAATACTTTCATTCGCTTACTATTATTATTAATCATTTAATAACATCTTATTCCAACACTAATATTATTAATCATTTAATAATATTTTATTCCTTTACTAATGTTATTACATTTTTAATAACAATTTATTAAATCTCTAATATTATTATTTACTCAATAATAATACTTTAATTTAATATTAATAATATTTTAATCTAAGATTAATATTTTTAATCTAATATTATTAATCATTTAATAGTACTTTAATCATTTATTAATGCTTAAATCAAATATTATTAACCATTTAATAATATTTTAATGAAATTTTATCTTAATATTTTTATTTACTTAACAATATCATATTCTAATATTATTTTAGAATTTATATAAACAATCATTATAACCATGTTGATCAATTCACCTTTGCACTTAAGCTAAAGATATTCAATTATAAATTCAATGGTCATGATCATACCAGTCAACAATTCGTCTTTGCAGTACTGGCCAAAGGAAACCCATAGTCACGATCATACCAATAATCTACCAATCTTTACACTCAAGTCAAAGAGAAATTTCATCACCAGGATTATAAAAATGTTATATATGATAATAAAAATAATATGATCAACAACTGCATTTAATTTCAAGAGTAAGTGTGACACCCCCAAATCTGGCCACTTCAATCCCACAGATTTGGTGTTCACTGTCCAATTAAATCATAACTAACTACCCATATCTAAAGGATAAAATTAAACTCAAAAGTTAAAATAATAAATCTCCCATTAAAGGGTTACATAATCTCAAATAAATCTCAGGTCATCTAACCTTTATTACAATCACCAGCGGAAAATTAAAACATGATTATAATTAAATCCATTACATAAGCTTCATAAATAAAATATAAATTAAACTTTGTCGTCTAATCAAGCACTTTGTCCTTGCCCTTTCTTGTAGAAAGCTTTTCAAACTTCGTAACTTTATCTGCATTGTTTTGTGCAAGAGTGAGCAAACAATTGCTCACAAGAAGGATAATATACAATAACGTTTTATGAATGACAATTAACTGAGCTTTCAATGGTAAAGTATTCTTACCGGAACAAGAAACTTTAATTCAACAGCAATGAGTTCAAAGGAATAATGAACGTTTAAGTTAACAATAGATAACAACATCAAAGAATATACTGAGGGTCACAAGAACACGAACTCTATTCTAGGTTTACAAGTATTTCTACTTTAACCTTTAACAGTCTAAAAGACTATAATCATCATCTATGTCCTAGGTTCACAGTGTTTCTACTATAACCTTTAACAGGCTAAACGACTAAATGGACCATCATCTCGCACTCTAGGTGATCGACCCTTCAGTACTATGTATTACGTAAACATTTTAACGCTTATCACAGTATTTCTAAAATAATCCCCTAATAATAGGGTTGTTCATCTCAGCTTAGATCATCAGGTTCTGAACCAAATGAAGTTTGATTGGGAATTAGCTTTCAAGGAATTCTAGATCTTTCGAATGCTCATCAACCAAGTACTGGTTGAATCAGATAGAAACAAATAACTATTCAAGAGTTTGATTATAATATCTTTATGAACAAGGTATATCGATGAATCAATAAGAGTTAGAGCATTAATAATTTCTAAATTGAACAAATGTTATCATCGACAAAATGCTTTCAAAATTTGGGTGAGTACATATGCAACCAAAGAAAGTTTGGTTTGGGTAGACTTCAAGGGTAATTTAGAGTTTAGAACATTCATCAACTAAGGATTAGTTGAATTGATAAAGAATCGCTAAGCAACTTAGAGTTCGGTACAATAACGTAAGATAGTACAGTGATATTGAAGAACGAAGATCAAACAACAATTATTAGTAGCTGAATAAACACACTTCTTACAATAATAATACAGACTTTGAATAAAGAAACAAAGATTAACTAGCTTGCTCAACAATAAATGAGGGTTAAAGAACTTGCATGATAATAAATCGTTAAACAATAGATTAGAAATAGAGAATTTGCATAAGTATAACATAACAGTGAAAAGTAACCTTGCTGAATAATAAAGTAGCAAAGGTTAGGGAACTTGCATGACAATAAATCGTTAAACAATAGATTAGAAATAGAGAATTTGCATAAGTATAACATAACAGTGAAAAGTAACCTTGCTGAATAATAAAGTAGCAAAGGTTAGGGAACTTGCCTCGTGCGTAGGTTAAACAATCACTACTCACGTTCACCACAAGTCCTACACATACCATATGTATTGACAATACACATTAGTTACACTAATATTAGTTTCATATAACTTACTAACAATATCACATCTTTTCATGAACATCACTATTTAGCTTTATTACAACTACTTAAGTGATCAAGTCATTGCACCACATACACATTAACAACTTGATACAACATCATATTATATGTCCAAAATATTATCATTAAGTTATACTAATACACAAAGGGTTGCACTTGCATTCGCGCATCCCGACGCCCTCCGATTGGCTCCAAATACACAACAGTCCTAAAGATGGACATTTTGACTACTATTACAGACCTCAAATTAAAATACTTAAAGCATGAAAGTTGTAGGTCTATTCGTCCTCGTTCCGGATCATCTTGAATCAACTCAATCGGAGTTCTTATGAGAATGTTATGGCCGTTTTACTACAGGAGGTCAAAAGCTATTCGACCTGCACCACTTTTCGGTCTTTGGGCGCAAAAGCGAAGGCGGCCGGGGTGTAATTCAATATTTGGGTGCGAACGGCCTATTTTTTTACGCCAGGGCGAGAAATTTGGTATTTGGGTATGAAATTTGTATTTGAGCGTGAATTTTGACGCTAGGGCGCCGAAACTCACAGAACCAAAACGAAGAACAGAGCCAAAGCTACTGTCTTAAATTTGTAACAACAATTTGCCCCAAACAACATGTATAACTAATATAAACTACACATAATTGCTAACAATTATCCATATACCAATTTCCAACAATTGAACAATAAATTTAAAAGACTTAAATCACTAAAATAATATTTGGTTAAAACTCAAAACTTCATTGTTGATATCTAAAGTACAGTGAACAAAATTTTCACTGTTATCAACCAAATTTGATTCATTTGAAATACAAGTATACCAACATATAACAAATTAACATGTATAGTTCAATTCCTCAGTTAGCATACATAACTTTTGATATTTCTACAAAACATATATTCGTATATATATACTTCACTGAACAAATTAATTTCTTCTTTTAGCCTATAATTAGCATACAGTCATATACATATATATACAGATACACATGATAGTGATAACAATTGCAACTATACATATACATGCTTCTCTAACCAATTATACAAACATAATTTTACAGAGAGTTTTGTAAAAATCTTATACACCGTAAAGTTGAAGAACACAAAGACATTAGGCATCATGAAACCACAAATATATATATGTACATAAATTAAGGTTAGAGAAACCCACCTTTTTGCTTGCTTACGAATCTTTGTTAACGGACTTGCTTTGAAAATCACGTTCTCTCAAACTCTAAACTTCTATCTTTTTCTCAAAACTCTCTCTAGCCCTTCTTTCCTTTCTCAGTAATAATTTAGACTACTAACCACGTTACTCAACTGATATCCAATACGCGTAACATAAAACAGACATTACCATAATATGCCTAATCAATAATAACATTAGTTATAAAAATATATAACGCATACCATTTATAAATATATATATATATATATATATATATATATATTATTTAGTTTATTTTATAAACAATTTAAATTTTAAAATCCAAAAGCCATAGGGCTTTGTTTGGCAAATCCTTTAAAATAAAATAGTTTATATCCTTAAGCTTTGCTTGGGTAAAACTAAATTAAAATTACTTTAATTTATTTTAATAACTCTTTATAACATAGTTATTTGTCACTCTTTATGAAATAACAATTTATTAAATAAATTACTTAATCACATAACTCAATCCACATAACACATTAACTATTTAACAAATAAATAATTAACTAATCACATTAATTATTTAGCAAATAAATAATTAACTAAATCAACTCAATCAATTTGAACAATTACTTATTCAATAATAAACACATCCAATAAATATTTATATAAATCAATAAATATTTATAACTTACACTTAAAAAAATCTGGAATGTTACAGTAAGATTCATAAATCAATGATAATTTTGTTAGAAAAAGAAACCAATTTTGTCGTGAATAGTACCCATGAATAGTAACTCATAAATAGTAACTCATGAATAGTAATCCGTATTCGTACATAGTACCGTATACGTAAATAATGTCATATATGTAAATAGTGCCTTATACATGAATAGTACCGTATACGTGAATAGTGATGTATACGTGAATAGTAACCCCGACATGAAAAAGGTAGAAATTCCACAATAAAATCCATATCAATATTTCAGTATAATGATATTGAAACATCATTATGAAGAAAATAACATCTCTTACTATCCCTTACAATCCCTCATCTCAAAAGAACAGTACTTCTGACTGAAATATCGGATATAATGCTGACGGAAACTTGCATTGTATAGCAACACTCAAGATATCTAAATACTCACAAAAATACGCTCGATATTATAGAGGGAGAAAACATCAGTTTCTGGTGTGATTTTCAATTCTAACCTAAGCACCCTATTTATAGGAAAATACTCAGAACACCAAAACAGAAATATTAATAAAATATTAATATACTAAAAATAATTTCACGCCCACCTTAGAAAATCTGAATTCAACATGTTTACCACTCATGTGGGGCCCACCCAATTGTAAAAAATGTTTTTCTTAAAATAAATATTTTAAACTCCAAAAATCAATTATTTCAGAACTTCAATAATTCATAATAAATAGCCTTTTTTTATCAGAAAAATTCGAATCTTATGTCCTTTCATAGGATATTCAATTTTTTACAACTTTGTAAGTTTAAGCTTTTCCAAATTCCAAACAGAAATTGACCGAAATTTACATACGGACAATTTTACATGCTATATTCAAATTTCTGTCAAAAATGGAGCCCACCAACATGTTTAACATTTTTTTAGCATTTATTGTAACAAAATATACTCTTCCTCATTTATTCATATATCACACATTCATTGTAAAAATATCATAATTATTATATTATTATAATATAATAATATTAAAATAAATTATTTTATCAAAAAAGATAAAATATCAATTTTCAACAATTGTCACTAGAATTTATATAAACAATAATTATAACCATGTTGATCAATTCACCTTTGCACTTAAGCTAAAGATATTCAATTATAAATTCAATGGTCATGATAATACCAGTTAACAATTCATTTTTGCACTACTGGCCAAAGGGAACCCATAGTCACGATCATACCAATAATCTACCCATCTTTACACTCAAGTCAAAGAGAAATTTCATATCCAGGATTATAAAAATGTTATATATGATAATAAAAATAATATGATCAACAACTGCATTTAATTTTAAGAGTAAGATTCATAAATCAACGATAATTTGGTCAGAAAAAGAAACTAATTTTGTCATGAATAGTACCCATGAATAGTAACTCGTGAATAGTACTCCGTATTCGTACATAGTACCGTATACATAAATAATGTCATATACATAAATAGTGCTGTATACGTGAATAGTAACCCCGACATAAAAAATGTGGAAATTCCACAATAAAATCCATACCAATATTTCAGTATAATGATATTGAAAGAAAAATACCATTATAAAGAAAATAACATCCCTTACTATCCCTTACAATCCCGTACCTCAAAAGAACAATACTTCTGACTGGAATATCGGATATAATGCTGACGGAAATTTACACTGTATAGCAACACTCAAGATATCTAAATACTCACAAAAATACGCTCGATATTATAGAGGGAGAAAACTTTAGTTTCTGGTATGATTTTCAATTCTAACCTAAGCACCCTATTTATAGGAAAAATACTCAGAATACCAAAGCAGAAAAATTAATAAAATATTAATATACTAAAAACAATTTCACGCCCACCTTAGAAAATCTGAATTCAACATGTTTACCACTCATGTGGGGCCCACCCAACTGTAAAAACGTTTTTCTTAAAATAAATATTTTAAACTCCAAAAATCAATTATTTCGGAACTTCAATAATTCATAATAAATAGCCTTTTTATCAGAAAAATTTGAATCCTATGTCCTTATAGGAAATTTGTAAGACCCCAACTTTTTATAAATAAAATCGAATTTTCTATAATTATTTTTCTTGATTAATAAGGTCGTAATTTGATATAATGCTTTGGTTATGGGTGAAATGTGCAGTTTTTGCAAAATAAACAAGTGGTTATTAAAATATTCATTTTTTTGTAGGGAATATTCGTTTGGTCGTGGAATATTCTTTAACGTCGGGAATATTAAATGCTGACAGCCTTGACCATTTATGGGCCCCATAACTTGAAAGCGGTTGGATGAAAGAAAGCGACAAAGATTGAGTTTTATAAATAGCGGCGTAAAATTTACCATTAACCTTTGTTGGGTTACACGGTGGTTAAAATCTGATAATATCGTGGTTGCTTAAGGTGCACGGTATTACTGATATTGTTGAATTATTGATTAAATGCGTAAGAAGGCACTACTCAATAATTATTCTGATAATTCTTTATTCATTATTTTATTTTATTGATTTGATAATTCTTTGCGTTGATATTTATATTATTATTGTTTTAATAATTGTCCTTTGCACGATATTTTCATTATCGGATCAATAATTCATATTATTTGAATAATATTATCGAGATAACATTATTGGCAATGTCTAGAAAGTTACATCTAAGGAGAGGTTTGGTCACCTAATTGCGCTTGAGTAAAGAGAAATCCTTATTGGAAAGCCCCTACTATCACAGGAGCGGCTTTGGTTGTCGATCTTTGTGATTACGTAATATTATTTTTAAATAATTAATTATTGATTATTATGATAAAGAAAATATTCATTTTATGTGGATATAGATGGAGAAAATTTTTAATGTGACAATTGTTGAAAATTAATATTTTTTTTTTTTTGATAAAATAATTCATTTAAATATATTATTTTAATAATATATTAGCGGTGATATTTTACAATGAATGTGGGATATATGAGTATATGAGGAGGAAGAGTGTTTTTGTGGCATTAAATGTTTTAACACATGTTTTGTGTATCGGTGGACACAATTCTTGATGAAAATTGATTATAGGCGTGTAAATCGCTTGGTTTGTGGATTTTGGATAATTTACATTTGGAATTTTGAAAAATTTTCTTCTGCAAAGTTGTAGAAATTGAAATTCCTATAAAAACTTGCGTGATTTGAATTTTACGATAAAAGGGCTATTTATTGTAAATTATTGAAGTTAGGAGTTAGAAATAATTGATTTTGGAAGTTTTAATTATTATTTTCAAGAAAAACGTTTTTCAAAGGTTGGTGAGCATCTTTAACATGTGTTTGGTGGTGAAATCAGATTCCTTGGTGGTGGGCTTGAATATTTGGTAAATATTAATAGTTTATTAATTTAGTCTCCTTTTGGCGTTCTAGCATTTTCCTATAAATAGAGGCTAAGTTAGAATTGAAAATCACACGAAACAAAGTTTTCTCTTTCTCTCTCTATATTATCGGCGTATTCTTGTGAGTATACTTTGAGTGTTCTTTATACGGTGTGAGTTTACATCGACCTTATCTAGAAATTGATCGGAAATACGGTTATTTTGAGGTAAGGGATGTTGTTTCTTCTTAAATGATATTATCTTCTTCAATATCATTATCGAAATATTATTACGAACTTTTTATCAATTTGGAACTTTTTCATCATGGAGATTCTTTTAGAGTTACTATTCATGAGTTACTATTCATGAGTTACTATTCACGATTCTTATTCACGAGTACTATTCACGAAGCGTGATGATGTTTTTTGTGAAATTTCTATCTTTTGGTGTCGAGAGTTACTATTCACGTGTGCGGCACTATTCACGTATCAACCTTTATTCACGAATCTGACACTTATTCATCGAAAAATGAAATTTCTTCTTTTTGTCCAAAATATCTATTTTGGCTACTATCTTTGATTGTATCCATGTTTTGATCATTATTTTTGAGTTACGCTTCAAAATCGGTTGTTATGAAGTATTATTGATCTTGGACAAAGCGTAGAATACGAATCCTAATATTTGTCCTTCTATCTCACTTTGGATTCGTTCTTAAAAATGTTTTTCATCGACCTCGGTCCTTAATGGTGATACTTGATGAATATCTTTGGCTGTAGTGCAAAGATGAATGATTAAGCGATGAATCTCTTTGGGCGTAGTGCAAAGATGAGCAGTGTTGAGATGAACATGACCATTTGGTGATACAAATGAATATCTTTGGCACTGTAGTGCAAAGATGATTAAAGATGTATATTGATTGTTATTCTGAGGATGAAATATTGATGATGGACTTTTAAATCTTAGAAGGCGGTAGAATTCATTCTCTACGTGACTCTTCAATGGATTGTTGTTTTCATTGCATTTGTTGATCTAAAACTTGTTGTCTATTATATTTTATCAGATTTTTCCCTGTTGAAGACTAACGATAATTTGTTGTATATTATCTTAGTCATAATATTCTTTACTGGGCTAGTTGAGCTCACCCTTTCCTTTTTGTTCCAATTTTCTTCTCAGGAGGTGAGAACATAGCAGGATCGAGTCGGGGTATGGAGTGATGGTTCTAGGAAGATGTTTTAGCAGTCCTCACTATTTCTATAAAATAGTGTTTGAATAATTGTAATGAGGACTTATTTGCGTGTGGATATTGTCTAGAAGACAATATTTGTATTTAAACTCACAGTATGTATTGTCGTATTTCACACGACATTTGTATTATTGAAGTTGTAGTTTGCTTTTTGTACCATGTATTTGGCGACTCAGAATGGGTGTTGTATACCTATTTTGGGGGCGTCACAGTTGGTATCAGAGCTTAGGGATATGATCTCTGGCGGAGATCGGGGAATAGAACTAGGAGGGGAGAGACGAGTAAATCCTTCGCTAGTGTGTCCTACCTAAGCTTATTTGTTGGTCGGTCATAATATAGGGATATTATGTGATACGTTAATTTGTTTAATTAACCCTTGTTTTATGGCAGTATTTAAGAATGGTCATTGTGAAGCGTTAACAATGGAGTTTATGAGGCGGTGGAACAACCTTTAGTCACAAACAGGAGAGCGTGCAACATGGAAGACAATATTCCTCTGTAAACAACACTCCAAGAGTAAGCGATGAATGATGTGATGTTTAGGAAGCTTTTTTCATTCATGCAAAAATCAGACGAGGAGACTCGTGTGCAAAATATGGGTGGAAATGATGGCAGCCTTGTGATGCATCATGACTAAGCGATTCAAGGAGTTGGGACCACAGATTTCCATGGAAGGCCGGATCCGATCAAAGCAAAAAGCGTGGGTCAAGCAAATTACCAAGATATTTGATGTCTTGGGGTGCGCGGAGAACGAAGGTTCCATTCGCTACCTTTATGTTCCGTGGTGAAGCGATTCTTGGTGGGAATCATAGTAAGCGTACCCGACATGACCGCACTCAACATGTCTTGGGAAAGATTTGAAACTTTTCAATGACAAGTACTTTCAGAAAGTATTCATCATATGAAGGAGGTAGAGTTTATTAGACTTGAGCGAAAAACATGGCGGTGTCTCGATGCGAGGCAAAGTTCGCAGAGTTATCGGTTTGCACCTCATTTGGTGGAGAATGAGGAGCGTATGGCGCGGATGTTTACGAGAGGTCTAAAACACGAGATTCGTCGATACCTTATATCTCATAAATTTTCTCGTATTGGATGTTGTAAATTGGGCTCAATTATTAGGCGAGATAGTGAGTATACTCAGCCGGGGACCACAACCGAGGTCATATCTCGGTGGTGGCGATCATCGAGCGATGATAACCGGCGAGGAGGAAAGAATACGGACAAAGGCGGTAACCACTCGGTGGTGGTAATCGTGGACATGATAATAGGAGAGGTGAGTCAGTGGAAATTTTAAAGAGGAGATTCAACAACGACGGGAAAGACATCGGCTGACACCGGCACCAACAACAAATTCTAGGGAGGAGAAGCGACCGCTAGTTAGATGTTACAAATCACGGGAAGGAGGACATATCGGCCCAAAGCATCACAACAATCAAGGTATATTACAAGCTGTGGAAAGGAAGGCCACATCGCTCGAGATTGTACTATAAGCGAAACCAAGTTCGGTGAGGAGTGGTGATTCAAAGGGTACATCCGGATAAGTCAAAATCGGCCGGTTCTGGAAGAAGCGTTTGTCGTGGTGGCCAAAACGTGAGGAACCCAAGCGAGGTGATCACGGGTAAGCTAATCTTGAATTCTTGTGAAGTTTATACCTTACTGAATCTGGGTTCTACCCATTCTTTTATCTCTCTGCTTGTGCTCAACGTTTAAACTTGACTCAGGAGAAATTAGACTTGGATTTATCTGTTGAAACTCAGTTGGGAGAAACTTTATTACATCCATTGTTTATGAATCTTATGCGATTCAAGTTAGCACCATCACATTACTTGTTGATCTTATCTATTTAAAGATACTTGCTTTTGATGTGATTTTAGGGATTGATTGGTTAACTACTCATCATGCCAAATTGATTGCTTTTGTAAGGTTGTTAGTTTTCATATTCCTAAAGCAACTATTATTGAATTTAAGCAACCAAACCATTGAAGTCAAACTCTGTCATATCAAACCACAAAGCTATTTGTTTATTGAAAAGCGAATGTCAAGCTTTCTTAGCCATGTTATGGACTTGAACAATAATCGTCGATTTGAATGATATTTTTGTTGTTAGTGAATTTCTGGCGTATTTCTGAAGAATTTCTTGGCCTACTCCCGGGCGTGATATTGAA
Source organism: Panax ginseng (assembly GCA_020205605.1). Taxonomy (NCBI): domain Eukaryota; kingdom Viridiplantae; phylum Streptophyta; class Magnoliopsida; order Apiales; family Araliaceae; genus Panax; species Panax ginseng. The sequence continues at coordinate 57,324,114 of CM035142.1, forward strand.
TTTGTATCGACTTTAAATCCGGTACAAAACCCATTTCTAAAATCTCATATCGAATGGCTCTATTGAACTTGAGGAGTTAAAACCCAACTATAGAAGTTGATACGAGCCTCTATCTTATGACTTCCTTTGTGGGAATGCATGAAGCTAAACTCTCGTAGTAGGGGCGCCATATTCGATGCGGTAGTAAAGCGATAGGTGCTATTGTGATGTCTTTATCAAGATTGGGATATGAGTCGAGTTGAGAGCAACCTAAGTCGATAATCGAAATCGTAGCTTTTAGGCTTAGTTGGTTATTATCGAAGATTAGTGGAAAGATTTTCTCAAATCGCTACTCCATTAACTTTCGGTGACTCGTAGAGATACAAAATTCGAATGAAGCGAGGAATGTGGGAAGAGCTTCGAAGAACTCAAGAGGAGACTCATTTCGGCACATGTTCTGACCATACCATCCTAGAAAAGCGAACGTGGTAGCTAACGTGTTGAGTAGAAGATCGTATATGAGTATGAGTACGATATTGTCAAAGACTCATGTCGTATAACTTACAAATAATAGAGATGGAGATGAAAACTCTAGGTACCCACGTGATGATGGCGAATATACGAGTAGAACCGACTTTAATTGATAAAGTTAAAGCTGCTCAAGCTACGGACCTGGGGCTGATACAAATGAAGAAGAAAGTGCAAGAAGGTGTTATTCCAGAAGCAAGAATCGATGAAGAAGGAATACTTCGAGTCAACTTTAGACTTTGCGTTCCTAACAATTCTGACTTGAAGTATAGAATCATGATGGAGGCACACAACACCCCGTTTGCAATCCATCCTGGGAGTACCAAAATGTATCATGATATTCGACATACATTTTGGTGGAACAATATGAAGAGAGAGATCGCGGAGTTTATCTCGAGGTGTTTAACTTGTCAACGTGTAAAGGCGGAGCATCAAATGCCAAAAGGTCCATTGCAACCACTTGAGATTAGGAATGGAAGTAGGAACACATTACAATGGATTTTGTTCTGAGTCTTCCCAAGGTTTCTCAAGGCATAGATGCGATTTGGGTTATTGTTGATAGATTAACCAAGTCTGCTCATTTCTTACCTATCGAGAAACTTATTCCTTGAGCGTCTTGCTTTCGTATATGCGTGAATGAGATTGTGCGATTGCATGGCATGCGGTATCCATAGTTTGGATCGTGACCCAAGATTCACTTCAAGATTTTGGGTTAGCTTGCGAAAAGCTATATGAGCGCAGATTCTGATTGATTGACATACCATCCTCAAGCAGACGGACAATCGAGAGGACTATTCAAACCCTTGAAGATCTATTAAGACTACGTGTTCTAGATTTCAAAGGAAGTTGGGATAAGTACTTGCCTTTGGTGGAATTCTCCTACAACAACAGTTATCAAGCAAGTATAGGCATGGCTCCATTTGAGGCGTTGTATGGGCGAAAGTGTCATTCTCCAGTATGCTGGGACGAGGTGGGAGAAGCAACGTTGTTGGGACGAGAATTAATACGCATGACTATAGAAAAGATCCAAATGATTGACAGCGTATTCAAACCTCACAAGATCGACAAAAGAGTTATCTTGATCTTCATAGAAAAGGGCGTGGAGTTTAATATTGGAGATCATGTATTATTACGTATTGCTCCATGGAAAGGAGTTACAAGATTTGGGAAAGAGGAAAGCTCGATCAAGGTTTGTTGGTCCATTTGAGATTCTTGACGAATAGGAAGCGTAAGCGTATAGACTCGCGTTACCTCAAACATGTCTCGTGTTCATAATGTTTTTCACATATCTATGCTTCGTAAATATGTGAAAGATCCAAACCACATTATTGCGTTAGAACCGGAGACGAGAGATAGATAGAAGATTTAACGTCTGAAGAGGTACTGTTAAGATCTTGGATAGGAAAGAGCATGTCCTATGCACCAAGATTATACCACAAGTTAAGGTTTTATGGAGAAACCATGCTATTGAGGAAATGACATGGGAGTTGGAGTCAGAAATGAAAGTGAGGTACCCTCACCTTTTTCGATACACCAGGTACGTACGTTAATTTCGAGGACGAAATTTCATAAGGAGGGGAGGTTGTAAGACCCCAACTTTTTATAAATAAAATCGAATTTCTTCTAATTATTATTCTTGATTAATAAGGTGGTAATTTGATATAATGCTTTGGTTATGGGTGAAATGTGCAGTTTTTGCAAAATAAACAAGTGGTTATTAAAATATTCATTTTTGTCGGGGAATATTCGTTTGGTCGTGGAATATTCTTCTTTGTCGAGGAATATTAAATGCGGTAGTTGACCATTTGTATGGGCCCCATAACGGAAAGCGGTTGGATGAAAGAAAAGCGACAAAGATTGAGTTTTATAAATAGCACGGCGTAAATTATTACTGAATTAACCTTTGTTGGGTTACACAGTGGTTAAAATCTGATAATATGCGTGGTTGCGATAGTAGCTGCGGTATTACGCGATATTGTTGAATTATTGATTAAATGCGTGTGAAGCCTTTACTCGATAATTATTACGATAATTCTTTGTTCATTATTTTATTTTATTGATTGATAATTCTTTGCGTTGATATTTATATTATTATTGTTTCAATAATTGTCCTTTGCCTGATATTTTCCATTATCGGATCAATAATTCATATTATTTGAATAATATTATCGAGATAACATTATTGGCAATGTCTAGAAAGTTACATCTAAGGAGAGGTTTGGTCACTAATTGCTTGGCCGATGGAGAAATCCTTATTGGAAAGCCCCCCTATCTGAGGAGCGGCACTGGTTGTCGATCTTGTGATTACGTAATATTATTTTTAAATAATTAATTATTGATTATTATGATAAAGAAAATATTCATTTTATGTGGATATAGATGGAGAAAATTTTTAATGTGACAATTGTTGAAAATTAATATTTTATTTTTTTTACGATAAAATAATTCATTTAAATATATTATTTTAATAATATATTAACGGTGATATTTTACAATGAATGTGGGATATATGAGTATATGAGGAGGAAGAGTGTTTTGTGGCATTAAATGTTTAACACATGTTTTGTGTATCGGTGGACACAATTCTTGTGAAAATTGATTATATAGGCGTAAAATCTTGGTTTGTGGATTTTGGATAATTTACATTTGGAATTTGGAAAAATTTTCTTATAAAGTTGTAGAGAATTGAAATTCCTATAAAAATCATGCGAGATTTGAATTTTACGATAAAAGGGCTATTTATTGTAAATTATTGAAGTTAGGAGTTAGAAATAATTGATTTTGGAAGTTTTAATTATTATTTTCAAGAAAAATGTTTTTCAAAGGTTGGTGAGCATCTTTAACATGTGCTTGGTTGTTGAAATCAGATTCCTTGGTGGTGGGCTTGAATATTTGGTAAATATTAATAGTTTATTAATTTAGTCTCCTTTGGCGTTCTAGCATTTTCCTATAAATAGAGGCTAAGTTAGAATTGAAAATCACACGAAACAAAGTTTTCTCTTTCTCTCTCTATATTATCGGCGTATTCTTGTGAGTATACTTTGAGTGTTTGCTATCTGATGCGAGAGTTTACATCGACACTATCTCAGAAATTCGATCGAAATACGGTTATTTTGAGGTAAGGGATGTTGTTTCTTCTTAAATGATATTATCTTCTTGATATCATTATCTTGAAATATTATTACGAACTTTTTATCAATTTGGAACTTTTTCATGTCGGAGTTCTTATTCATGAGTTACTATTCACGAGTTACTATTAATGAGTTCTTATTCACGAGTTACTATTCACGAGTACTATTCACGAAGCGTGATGATGTTTTTGTGAAATTTCTATCTTTTGGTGTCGGAGTTACTATTCACGTGTACGACACTATTCACGAATACGGCACTATTCATCGAAAAATGAAATTTCTTCTTTTTGTCCAAAATATCTATTTTGGCTACTATCTTTGATTGTATCCATGTTTTGATCATTATTTTTGAGTTCTGCTTCAAAATCAGTTGTTATGAAGTATTATTGATCTTGGACAAACTGTAGTACGAATCCCTAATATTTGTCCTTCTATCTCACTGGATTCGTTCTTAAAAATGTTTTTTATCAGCCTCAGTCCTTAATAGTGATACTTGATGAATATCTTTGGCCTGTAGTGCAAAGATGAATGATTAAAGCGATGAATCTCTTTTTGGCGTAGTGCAAAGATGAGCAGTGTTGAGATGAACATGACCATTTGGTGATACAAATGAATATCTTTTGGCTGTAGTGCAAAGATGATTAAAGATGTATATTGATTGTTATTCTGAGGATGAAATATTGATGATGGACTTTTAAATCTTAGAAGACAGTAGAATTCATTCTCTACGTGACTCTTCTAATGGATTGCTGTTTCCGCTGCATTTGTTGATCTAAAACTTGTTGTCTATTATATTTTATCAGATTTTTTCCTGTTGAAGACTAACGATAATTTGTTGTATATTATCTTAGTCATAATATTCTTTACTGGGCTAGTTGAGCTCACCCTTTCCTTTTGTTCCAATTTTCTTCTCAGGAGGTGAGAACATAGCAGGATCGAGTCGGGGTATGGAGTGATGGTTCTAGGAAGATGTTTTAGCAGTCCTCACTATTTCTATAAAATAGTGTTTGAATAATTGTAATGAGAACTTATTTGCGTGTGGATATTGTCTAGAAGACAATATTTGTATTTAAACTCACAGTATGTATTGTCATTATATTTCACGACATTTGTATTATTGAAGTTGTAGTTTGCTTTTTGTACCATGTATTTGGCGACTCGAGAATGGGTGTTGTATACCTATTTTGGGGCGTCACAAGATTTGAAACTGTTCAATGACAAGTACTTTCCGAAAGTATTCATCGTATGAAGGAGGTAGAGTTTATTAGACTCAAAGCGAGAACAATATGATTTGTCTCGAAGACGAGGCAAAGTTCGCAGAGTTATCCGAGTTTGCACCTCATTTCTACAACTTTTTAAGTTTAAGTTTTTCCAAATTCCAAACAGAAATTGACCGAAATTTACATATGGACGGTTTTACATGCTATAATCAAATTTCTGTCAAAAATGGGGCCCACCAACATGTTTAACATGTTTTTAGCATTTATTGTAACAAAATTACTCTTCCTCATTTATTCATATATCACACATTCATTGTAAAAATATCATAATTATTATATTATTATAATATAATAATATTAAAATAAATTATTTTATCAAAAAAGATAAAATATCAATTTTCAACAATTGTCACTTTTCTAAAAATTCCTCCATTTATATCCATATAAATAAATATTTTTCTTATCATATAAATCAATAATTAATTATTCACAAATAATATTACAAAATAACAATAATGACAACGGTAGCCGCTCCTGGAAAAGGGGGCTTTTAGATAAGGATTTTTTTTTCTTGGTGGCAAGCAATTAGGTGACCAAACCTCTTTCCTAAACATAATCAAAACACCTGCCAATATTTAATCAAAACAATTATATCTAACTACCCAATCATAATAAAATTGAATAATAAAAACCTGCCAATATAGGATTACATTTAAATAAAAATCTCCCGGGTTATCTAACCTTTAATTACAATCATTCAAATGCAGAAATTAAATTATTACATCACATCATTATAAAAAGTCTATTATAATAACGATAAAATAAAATTACAAGTCTTCATCACTTGTACATTTTTCCCTTTCCTTTGCTAGTTGTAGGTTCATTTACCGTCTCAACCTTAGCTGCAATAAGTGTATAAATATGCAAGAGTGGGCAAACAAAGATCACTTGAAATAAGAATGAATAACTTACAATATTACAACATTTACCAGAAATAGACTCAATAGAACTGAATGATAAGTTCTATTAACATTCTGAAACATACTATTGAGGGTCTAATGACCACGAACCATGTCCACAGTTATAAGTAATCTTTCAACTTTAACTTTAACAGTCATATAATTATAAGAACTCCACGTACTTAGGGGGATCAGCCCTTCGTACAATGTATTGTGCACAACCATTTCAACGCTAAGCGTAAACCTCTAATAAAAGAGTTGTTCATCTCAGTATTTAGAATACAAGTCCGCACTAAAGTAGGTTTGGTTTGGATACATTACCAGGTAATTTAGAATTCAACGGTCATCAACTAAGGATTAGTTGAATACAACAGAAATAACTGTATGCTATGGAATAATCATAACTGAATAGATATTCATAAATTAATATCATGCTTTATGAATAATATAATAGCATAAACATTGAATAATCATAACATAATATGCTTGAACAATATTAAATCAAAGTTATTGAGAATTGGATACAAAACATACATAACGAATAGTAATTTGAAAGATAAAGTTGTTCAACTCTAGGATATCAGAATACATTAACTTGCATGCTAAATAACAAGTTACATATTAAAGAAACTTTCTCAATAATAGACAGTCTAACTCTACGAAAGTGTAGAGTTAGCAAACTTGCGTAATTGTAATTGAATTAGAAGTAATAACGTACTCAACGAAATTAAACTTGCACAACAAAGTTTTAGGGTTAGAAAACTTACCTTGAGCACAAGCTAAACCTTACAACTTGAATCTCAATACCCTATATATATGTCATCATGACATAATTAGTCACTACCAACATTTTATATATATAAACAAGTATATACATCATGTAAGTTTGATTTTCAATTCACATAATCGAATTACGTTAATACTAATACTAGTTAACCCTTGATAACATGCTCATTCTTAGTTTAGTACTACTGAAATCATAATTTAACAATCCTATTATTAACACTAAACATTTGTTTTCAGACTTTGTGTAAATAAATAAAATTGTCGGACCATTTTGCTAACTTTCATAACTGTGGCTAAGACTCATGCTAGCGATTAAGGTTTACTGACGCGAGAATAACACTCTTTGAATCCGTACTGTGGCTACTAATTCGAACTTTTGGCGACCAGCCTTGGCAATAGCATGAACAAAAACTAATTTGGCCTACAAGCTCCTTTCTAACAAACTAATTAACATGTAATACACACATAGACTTCATATAAACATAATTTAAAGACTATTAACATGTTTTTACTAATATGATAACATAAACGTCAAATTTACAAAACTCAATTTCACTATTTTTGATAAAAAAACTCCATTTTTGACATTTTCAGTGAAACTTATCACTGTAACTTTGTTTTTCAACCAAAATAATTAATTCTAAATACCTTGTTTATGTTTATTCATCCTCTTTTAAATTTCATAGTCAATTTATAATTTAAACCACTACTAAAACCTTAATTTTACTTTTAAACTAAGCCATATTCATACATATTCATATAACTCACTGTAATATGGGTTTCTTCATAAAATACATACATACATGAATTATTTTATCTATACTCATATATAAACTTTATGAAAACAATTCTTATAACAACAACTATCATATAAAGCTATATACATCATTAATTCATCTTTTACAAATATTTTACAGAGAACATTTTGGAAGAAGAAGACAACAAAATTTTAAGGAATTTTAAAAGGTTTGGATGATACCTTGTATGCTAGAAGATGAAGATTTTCCTTCCTTTGATCAACAATACTTCTTTCCTCAAATTCATTTATCAAAACCTTCTAGGATTCTCTCAATTCTCTCTCAATTTTTCTTCTCCTCTTCCTTTTTCTTCTTATGAATTTTTTTCTCCTAACTCTATCTTACGTACTAAAATATAACGTATATAGGTAATAATATATGTATTAATTATATAATATTAATATAGAGATAACTGATATCAGTTATCTAAGTTTTAAAATTCAAAAGCCATAAGGCTTGTTTGCTGTGAACTAATAAAATAACCCTTTAAATCTTACACCTTGTTTGGTAAACCTAATTAAAATAAATGGATTAATCCTTATACCTTGTTTGATAAAATACTATTAGATTAAAGACTTAATATGCATTAAGACTTGTTTGACAAAAACTAATTAAACTCCTTTAATTTATTTTAATAACTCCTTTATAGCAAGGTTATTTGTCACACTTCTATTTAATTATATTTTAATAATCTATTTAATAAATTCTAATACTAATCTATTAAATTACTTTATCACATAAATCACTACCACATAATTATAATTTTCTTTTGAATTATAATTTTATTTAACCAACTAACACCTTATTTTAATTACAAATTCCAATTAAAATATTATAATTCATTTAATCATTATAAGCTCTCTAACTTAACTATTAAATTAAATTAGTATATTATTTCATAACAATTAATTTTCTTAACTCCTTAATTATTTACTTAACAAATAATTAACTAAATCAAATCAAATCAAATTGAACAATTATTTATTCAACAATAAACATATCCATTAAATACTTATATAATTCAATAACTATTTAATATTACAATTTAAATTCTAGAATGTTACATCATTCCCTCCTTACAAGGATTCTGTCCTCAGAATCACAACTCAAACAATACATTCGTTACATTCTTCCCTTCTTACAAAGATTCTGTCCCCAGAATCGAAGACACAGATTAAACAAATAGCTTAGGGTAATCTTTCATCATTTTATCCTCGAGTTCCCACGTAGCTTCTTCAGCATTGTGGTTCCTCTATATCACCTTCACAGAAGGTATAACTTTATTCCTGAGCACTTGTTCTTTCCTGTCAACTATCTGGATAGAAATCTCTTCATAGGACAAGTCTTTAATAAACTGCAACGGTTCGTACTCGATCACGTGTTTATAATCGGGTTTATACAGCCGTAACACCGAAATGTGAAAAACATTGTGAATGTTTTCCAACTCTGGAGATAGAGCTACCTCGTAAGCCACTTCTCCCACTCTTCGCAGCACTTCAAAGGGTCCAATAAACCTCGGTCTTAGCTTTCGCTTTTTACCGAAATGAATTTTCCCCTTCCAAGGAGAAACTTTTAGGAATACAAAAGTTCCTACGTCTAATGCACGATCTTGTCTGTGTTGATCAGCATACTTTTTATGTCTGTCTTGGGCTGCAAACAATCTTGTCCTGATGAGTTTGACAACCTCAGCAATTTGTTGTACTGCTACGGTCCCTAACGGTGGCGTTCACCGACTTCATCCCAAAGACAATGGAGTTCTCGCACTTTCGCCAGATCATGCCTCGTATGCGGCAAGATGCCGATGCTTTCGTGGTAATGCTTGTTGTTGTAGGCGAATTCAACCAACAGTAAATGTTCGTCCCAGCTTCCTTTGAAATCCATGATGCATGTTCTCATTATATCTTCCAATGTCTGGATTGTTCGTTCGCTTTGGCCATCTGTTTGTGGATGATAAGCCGTACTCATTCGCAACTGTGTTCCCATACATTCTTGTAGTCTCTTCCAGAAGTTTGACGTAAACCTTGGATCTCTATCTGATACAATTGACACTGGAACTCCATGTCTTGACATGATCTCTTTAACGTACAGTTTCGCTAGCTGATCAAGATTAAATCTAATCTTTATTGGCAAAAAGTGTGCAGATTTTGTCAATCTGTCCACTATTACCCATATCGCATCGTATCCTTTTTGAGTCGTTGGAAGACCCACCACAAAATCTATTGTGATATGTTCCCACTTCCATTCCGGTATTTTTAACGGTTGAAGTAATCCGCTTGGTCTTTGATGTTCAACCTTGACGCTTTGACATGTCAAGCATTTTGCCACACATTCGGCAACATCTCTTTTCATATTTGGCCACCAAAAATGTCGCCACAAATCTTGATACATCTTTGTACTTCCTGGATGAATCGAATATCTTATGTTGTGTGCTTCAGTCAAGATTTCATCTTTAAGCTCTGGCACTGCTGGAACCCAAATTCTTTCCTCGAACCGTAGTAGTCCTTTGGTATCGATCTTGTATTTTACATCACTATCGTCAACCACTTTATCTTTGATCGTTTCGCATTCTTTATCTTGTAGTTGAACGTTATTCACTTTGTCCACTAAAGTTGGACCAACTTCTATCTGGAATAGTCGTTCATTGGATTCTTGTGGAAACTTTATTTCCAACTCTAGCCTTGCCATTTCTGAAATAAGCTCTTCCTGATTGGTTAACAACATCAATTTCTCCCGACCTTTTCTACTTAAAGCATCTGCAACCACATTCGTTTTGTCCGAGTGATAAAAGATCTCACAATCATAATCCTTTATCAATTCCATCCACCTTCTCTGACGCATATTCATGTCCTTCTGTGTGAAAATATACTGCAGACTTTTATGGTCTGTGTAGATTTCACATTTCTCTCTATAGAGATAGTGCCTCCATATCTTCAGAGCAAATACTACTGCAGCCAATTCCAAATCATGAGTCGGATAACCTTTCTCATAATCCTTCAGTTGTCTTGATGCATACGCAATTACTTTGTCGTTCTGCATAAGAACACAACCCAACCCTTTATGTGAGGCATCACTATATACCACAAAATTTCTTGTGTTATCTGGTAACGACAACATAGGTGCCACACTTAATTTCTTCTTCAAATCTTGAAAACTCTCTTCACATTTCTCCGTCTAAACAAATTTTATCTCTTTCCTTGTCAAATTTGTTAGCGGAGTGGCTATCTTAGAATTTTTTTGAATAAATCTTCTATAATAACCGACCAGTCCCAAGAAACTCCCCACTTCTGACGGTGTTGTTGGTTGTTCCCAATTAATTACAGCTTCCACTTTTGATGGATCCACTGAAATCCCATCCTTGTCAATCACGTACCCAAGAAATTGTACACGATCTAGCCAAAATTCGCACTTAGAGAATTTTGCGTATAATTTTTCCTTTCTTAGTGTTTCCAATGTCAAACGTAAGTGTTCCACATGTTCTTCTTGAGTTTTGGAATAGACCAAAATGTCATCGATAAATACCACTATAAACTTGTCTAAGAATGGTTTAAACACCCTGTTCATCAAATCCATGAATGTAGCAGGGGCATTGGTTAAACCAAAAGACATCACTAAAAACTCGTAATGTCCATACCGAGTTCTGAATGCCGTTCTAGGTATATCCTCCTTCCTTACTTTCAATTGGTGATACCCACTTCTCAAATCTATTTTCGAGAAGTATTTAGCACCCTTCAACTGATCAAACAAGTCATCTATTCTTGGTAATGGGTATTTGTTTTTAATAGTGACTTTGTTCAATTCTCTATAATCAATGCAAAGACGCATCGACCCATCCTTCTTCTTCACGAATAATACCGGCGCTCCCCACGATGATACGCTTGGTTGAATATACTTCTTGTCTAGCAACTCTTGCAACTGTACCATCAGTTCCTTCATTTCTATCGGAGCCATTCTGTACGGGGCCTTCGATATTGGTGCTGTTCCCAACGCCAAGTCGATCACGAACTCAATTTCTCTGTCAGGTGGAAGTCCTGGCAAATCCTATGGAAACACGTCCTCGAATTCCCTCACCACCGGCATTTCTTCCAGTTTCACATTCTTCTTCCGAGTATCGACTATATAAGCTAAATAGCCCACACAGCCTTGACTCAACAATTTCTTGGCCTGCATAATCGTCAGACATTTCATTTGTCTAAGCGACTTGCTACCATAGAATACTACCTTTGACGGAGTCATAAGGTTTACACACTTCTTTTGGCAATCAATTACCGCTCCATACTTGAATAGCCAATCCATTCCCAAAATAACATCAAACTCTCCAAGTCTAATCGGAATCAAATCTACCATCAAAATATTCTCCTTAATGTTCACCCTACAGTTATTGTATACGAACCTAACAGGGATTACTTCCTTATTCGCAATTTCTATGTTCAAAGAGAAATTCAGTTCTTCACTAGGCACTCCAAACCTCTTAGCAAATTCATCAGATATAAACGAACAAGTAGCACCCGAATCAAATAATATATAAGCATTTATATCATTGATTGGGATAATACCTGACACCACATCTTTTGATTTCACAACATCTTGCACAGTCATGTTGAAAGTTCTAGCTGTGGGTTTGTTTGATGCTGCAGGTCCAACAATGGCCCATGTACCTCCATTGTTACCTCCATTGCTTCTGGTTGTCTCTCTAATCTTCTTCTTAGGGAATTCACGTGCAAAGTGATCTTTGGATCCGCACGTGAAGCACACGTTCTTCTTAGGTTGAGTGCAATTTGGGGCGATGTGACCCTCCTGGCCACAATTGAAGCATACTCGTTTCCCCATCAAGCATGCACCCTTGTGAAACTTCCCGCATGTAGCACATGCTTCAAACTTCTTATTTTGCTAGTTACCCTGTTGGTTTCTAGCGGCCACGTTCCCATTCCACTTCCTCTTCAAGATGTTGTTGTTGTTGTTGTTATTACCGTTCCCCCCACTACCACCTCCATTCTTGATCTCCACCTCATTCTTCTTGTTCTTTTGTTCCTGATTGAACTTTGTCACTGCCTCGCCTCCACCCTCAGCGAGTATTGCTTTCTCCATCACTGCTGCAAAAGTCTTCAACTAAAATAGGGAAACCCTACTCTACAACCAGGGCTTCAGTCCCTGTTCAAACCTCTTCACCTTGCATTCATCCGTACTGACTTGATATGGTGCAAACCTTGCCAAATCATTGAATTTAGCGGCATACTTAGATACCATCATTGTTCCTTGCTTTAGTTCCAGAAATTGCACTTCTAGCTGACTCTTCGAACTCTATGGGAAATAGGTCTCGAAGAATATTTCCTTAAACCTATCCCAGGTCATCACCCCTGGCCCTTCACGAGTTTTATTGGCCTGCCACCAATAACTAGATTCTTTTTTCAACATGAATGTTGCGAAAGCAGTCTTCTGATCTTCCCTTCCCCTAGCGACATCGAACACCTTTTCTATCTCCATAATCCAGGTCTGTGCTTCGACTGGATTCATGGACCCACGAAACTCAGGTGGTCCAACCGCCTTGAAATCCTTAAACGTTGTACCTTAGTTTTTTGGTTGATTTTGCAACGCCCCTGTCAGTAGCGTCACTAGTTGTTGAACGGGGTTACCATCAACATTGTCGTTATTGTTGGTTCCTTCAGTGGTTCTCTGTCATGGTGGTTGACGTCTGGGAGGAATTTTCTGTTAAAAATACACTCATTAGATTATTATTCAACTCTTTTAAGTAATATCTACTTAACTTGCCTCCAAAAAGAAATAACCACATAACACATAACACTTTGAATAAAGTAACAAATTTTATTTATTCATAATCTCTTTAAAATCATAAACAATAGCATCGCTGCTATTACATAACCTTCCTGAATTACATAAGTATCAGGGAAACATCATCATCACATCCCATAGGTTTCATAACACTTGGGATCTACAAATTTATTAACCATTTTATTCATCGCATACCAACTACAATGTCCTATTAAGATACCGCTTAACCTTACTACGTTCCTCCTCCATGATCCGAAACATTGTTCTGCGATCTAATATGTATGATGGCAGCGTCTCAAACTGAATATGATATCCCATAACCCGATCTTGAGCTCGATTAATCATGGTGTTGAATACTTTATCCATCTCTTCCATCTTCATCCTCTTAGCCTGCGCGTCTCTTGCTGCTATTCTGGTTCATTGAAAAGCTTCCTCGTAGGCATTTTCAGCTCTTTCCCTCTTAGTAGCTTCTTCCCTCAGCTTGTTCTTCAGCTCAGCGACCACTTCGATCAGTTGTTCTTTTTCTCCTTCAGTCTGTACTATTTTTTCCTCGACATTTGTCAGTCGTTCCTCACGATCCTGGATCTTACCGTCTTTTTGTGTCATTGTGGTCTGTTGTTTAGCTACTATCTCCTGCAACTCCTCAACTGTATCCTGAAGTTCCACGTTACGGTCGTAGACTTCATCGTACATACGAGCAACCATCGAGGTTAATGGAGTCTCTTCTTCCTCATCCTCATCATCCTCATCCTCCTGTGGCAACTCAACGGGATCCTCCTCATCCGTCTCCACGTCGTCATCCCCATCTTCAACTATTGTGACCAATGGGGCTGACTCCCGTGGCAGTAGTTGTTCCCAAACTACCTAAATGTCGCAATGATCCTCCTCTATAGGCATCTGAGGTCCCTCCTCTCTAGCCTGACTGAATTCTCCGAGGTTAGTCATCCTGAAAATAAAATTTTAAGCTTTAATTATTAATCATTACTACTCGACACTCACGAGCACATAAGTTATAAACACATAAGCACATAAGTGTTTTATTACTTCTTTCTTAAAACTCGATAAGAGTTTATCACCACTATCTTTTCAAAGGTTACTTCCTAAGGCTTTTCCCCACCTAAGGTTCATAACCTAAAGCTTTGATACCAACTTGTGACACCCCCAAATCCCGATACCTCATTACCTCAAGATTTGGTGTTCACTTAATCAAAACAATTATATCTAACTACCCAATCATAATAAAATTGAATAATAAAAACCTGCCAATATAGGATTACATTTAAATAAAAATCTCCCAGGTTATCTAACCTTTAATTACAATCATTCAAATGCGGAAATTAAATTATTACATCACATCATTATTAAAAGTCTATTATCATAACGATTAAATAAAATTACAAGTTTTCATCACTTGTACATTTTTCCCTTTCCTTTGCTAGTTGTAGGTTCATTTACCATCTCAACCTTAGCTGCAATGAGTGTATAAATATGCAAGAGTGAGCAAACTAAGCTCACTTTAAATAAGAATGAATAACTTTACAATATTACAACATTTGCCAGAAATAGACTCAATAGAACTGAATGATATGTTCTATTAACATTCTGAAACATACTACTGGGGGTCAAATGACCACGAACCATGTCCACAGTTATAAGTAATCTTTCAACTTTAACTTTAACAGTCATATGACTATAAGGACTCCACGTACTTAGGGGGATCAACCCTTCGTACAATGTATTGTGCACAACCATTTCAACGTTAAGCGTAAACCTCTAATAAAAGAGTTGTTCATCTCAGTATTTAGAATACAAGTCTGCACCAAAGTAGGTTTGGTTTGGATACATTACCAGGTAATTTAAAATTCAACGGTCATCAACTAAGGATTAGTTGAATACAACAGAAATAACTGCATGCTATGGAATAATCATAACTGAATCGATATTCATAAATTACACTACTAGAAAATCAGGCTATAGCGACGGTTGGCGACCGTCGCTATAGCTTAAAAGACCGTCGCTAAAGGCTATAGCGATGGCCACCAACCGTCGCCATATAAGCTGTCGCTGAAAGCTTTAGCGACGGTCATTTCTCCTATCGCGACGGTCAAACCGTCGCCAGAAAACTTCACAAAAACGATCATGAAAGCATTCAATCGTTTGGGAATAGATATATATAGTTGTCGTGGCCATCGTTAAAAAATATTTGGTGC
Source organism: Panax ginseng (assembly GCA_020205605.1). Lineage (NCBI taxonomy): Eukaryota > Viridiplantae > Streptophyta > Magnoliopsida > Apiales > Araliaceae > Panax > Panax ginseng. The sequence goes on from CM035142.1 coordinate 57,339,511, forward strand.
GAATGTCTGAGAGCTACTGCGACGGTCCTGGCCATCGCTATAGAAAAGTGGAGCGAATTGCTGTGTTATATGACGACGGTCGTGGCCGTCGGTATAGATGTTTATGGCGCCAATATTGTTTATCTATAGCGACGGTCTTCCGAGTGCCGCTATATCGCTTTCGACTTTTGAAATAATTTGCTGTTCTTATACAATATTTCTTATACCTATTAAGAAGCATAATTACATTCAACCATCCAATCTGAATATAAATTTACAACTAAAAGAACAAAACAAATAAAGTCTATTAATGTATAATATCATCTAAATATAAATAACCATCCAAAATACTGTTACTATGTATCAAAACAGTACATAACTAGTAGCACATTTAACATATTTTCAGTATCACATCTAACAAATTTCCATCCAAAATAGTGTTACATCTAACAAATTTCCAGCATCACATGTAACATATCTCTAGCAGCACGAGACATGTCACAGGTCCTCTATATGATTATTTGATCCACTAATATCACCATTATCTTCTTCTGTGGTCGATCCTGATTAGAGAAATTGTATATTAGTGAACTTGTTAATCCATACAAACAGAGTGATAGAAATTTTTTTTTAAGTATAAGTGGAGTGAGAGAGCAACACCTGATTGTTGGAATGAGCATTTGGAACTGATGATTTCTTCATAAATTCTGTCATGATTGATAATAGTTCATCCACTTTCCTTACAGTATCGTCTCCTTTTTCCCGCACCTTTTTCAACTCAGCTTTCAATTCTTGATTCTCACGTTCTACCTCATTAGTCGTGTCACGACGCCCCCAAGTATTTGTAACTGTGGCACCAACTCCACTTTGTCGAAGTCTACCATGTCCCTCCGGTCCAAGAACTTGTGTAAGTATATCATTCCGTCCTGTATTATTGCTTTCACCAGTCGATTCCTGAGTTTTCTTTAACTCAATGATTTTTTCCTATAAAAATATACAAGGCAAAATATACATAACTTAAATATGAAAATATCATGAGCAACAACCATTTAAAAATAATATGAATATATATCAAAATCTAAATAACAAGCACATCCTACTATTACATTAGATACAAACTGATTCATAGTAGACCTTCTCTTTCCATGAGCTACCATACAATCATATTCCAACAGAGATATGTCATGAATTCACAAATTCAGAGATATGCTCTTAATGTTACTAAATTCACAAATTCAGAGATTACTAAAATGTACTAAAATGAGACATCAATATATAACCATCTAGCCAGTGAAGGAATAAGACATTTGAGGATTGATAAATACGTACCACATTCGAGGATGCTCCCGGTAAAATTGAGTTATCGCTTCGAGTGTGGGACTGTATATACATCTCGGCTCGATCAATCTCTTTTTTATTTATTTTGTACTACAACTAAAACAAACAATAGTACATAATTCAAGAAATACTCTATTTATAGAAGTCTAGTACATGATTAACGAAAAAAAAATATTGAAATAACATCAAATATTACCAATTCATGCTTTTTTTGGAATTGATTTAGTGCCCAACGTATGACCTACCAACAATTTTTTTTGATTTTCATAATTTTTTGTTGCTATTTCCTGCATTACATGTATTTATTAATTAATAATAATATATAACAATAACTAATAATTGATAATACATAAGATTAAAATAAACACAACCTGTGCATCATCAGTTAGCCAATAATCAACCAACGCAACCCATTGATTAGGATTTACTCGATCATTGTTGATAGTATTCGCTATAGATTTAGCACGGTCACCAGGCACAAAATTAGTACTCTTTAAGTTAGACTTCCAATCTCTCCACCTATTGTTCATGATAGCCATCCGTTTTCTTTTAGCATAGGGGTGATCTGTGGTAAATCGTTTCTATAACAAACAAATTTACAAATATAATAAATTACCTTCAAAGTGCTTAATAAAGAATATATAAAATGCTATGATTAATAACCTGAATTTCATTCCAAGCCCTTGTCATGTTGGCCTCTGTCATATTGGACCATGTTGGAGCACTTATTGGAAAAAATTCTCCATTATGAGCAAGACACCCGAGAAAGGTTGTTAACTTATTGGCATCTCCCCCAACAGGTTGACCATTTGCATCATAAATTACTTGCTTGAGTGCATCAAGATATGACCATAACTTTGCTCCCATCGTTGGTCCACGCTTCCTCTTAGGTCGAGAACCTAAAAGAGAGAAATAATTGCTTAGTGCATGATGATGAATGGCTGATCATAACAATGCAAGTATATGTGTATATATAGGCATGGTACCTTCAGAATTTTCATGATTACTTTCCTCCTCTGCATGAGGTTCATCTGCATGGATCTCATTATCTACATTTTCATTCATTTCTGAGCCATTGGAACAGTTAGCACGAGATCTAGACGTTCTATTAGAAGCAATTAAAGCAACCTGAGAAATAAAAAATAGATATTTAGAACATAATAAACGCAAGTTTAATATGAGAATGTCAAGATTTCTGTTAGTATTACATGCATCAGTTAGTATCATTTGTCACTGTACTACTATATCAAATGACAGCTGAGTTGTTTTTTTACCAAATTCTATTCATATAGTATAGATCACCAAGTGTTTCAAGTATCATTTGGGAATGTTGGCATGACTGCATAATCTCAAGTATGGTTCTGGTCCTCAACAATGTTATAAAATTGTTGGTTACTTACAACAATAAAGAGTCCAAAGATTGGTAGTGTCCATGAATAAAGAATTCACCATTGGATGTAGTGGAGGGGCTGAAATGATATGCAAGTACGGATGATTCCTTTATTAAAATATGGCAGTCGTGACTTTTAAGACACGAGATCTTGTCCCCTTCAAATTGATGCAACGTGAAATATTTGAAGCAGCGTGAAATATTTGAAGCTCCATTAGGTACCTTAACATTTTTCAACACTTGCAAGAAATCATGTCTTTCTTTCTTAGACATTGAGTAGCTTGCAGCCGACAAAAGGTACTTTGAATTGCTTGCTTGCACGGGTATTGGATGGAGCTCTCTTATTATACCCATTTTCATCAAGTCCAATCGTGCTTTTATATTATCTTTTGTCTTTCCTTGCACACTCAACAATGTCCCAATCAGGCTATCACAAATATTTTTAGCAATGTGCATTCCATCTAGATTGTGGCGCAAGAAAAGTATCCGCCAATATGGCAATTCAAAGAAAATAGGTTTCTTCCTCCAATTATGTTTTGAGTCATGGGGAACGGTCTTCGTGCTAGTGGGTGTCTTTCCAAAAGTGACATTAATGGCATTAACTTGTTCAAGAATATCAAATCCTGATGGCACCACCGGAGCTTCACTATGGTCACATTCTTCGTTAAATCTTCGTGTATCAAACCTATTACTATGACTCGACTCCAGAAAACAACGATGCCTGATATAACATTCCTTACTTTGCAATCTACAAGAACGAGTGTTCATTTGACATGATGGACAAGCCAACTTACCTTTAGTGCTCCAACCAGACAACATAACAATAGCTGGAAAATCACTAATTGTCCACAACAGTGCATCACACATTTGGAACTTTGTATCGGTAGATGCATCATACGTTTCAACCCCATTACTCCATAGTATCTTCAACTCTTCAATTAAAGGTTGCATATACACGTCAATATCATTACATGGAGAGTTTGGACCAGGTATTAACAATGGCATGATAAAATACTCCTGCTTCATACACATCCATGGTGGTAAGTTATAAACAACAACTGTCACTGGCTATATACTATATGGTGACCCATGGGTAAAGGGACTCATGCCGTTAGTGGACAGTCCGAGTCTTACATTTCGATGTTCTTGAGAGAATGTCGGGTACATTGTATCCAAATGCTTCCAAGCTGCAGAGTCAGCTGGATGACGATTCACTCCATCTTTCCGTCGCTTTACATGATGCCACGTCATGTATTTTACAGTTTCTACAGACATAAATAGCCTCTGTAATCTCGGAATTAACGGTAAATAACGTAATTGCTTCACAGCTACTGTGCTCCTCTTAACATTTGTATCTATTTGTGCATTCTCTGGTACAACCATCTCAGTCTGCTTCCATCTCAATGATTTGCAAACTGTACAAGACTCTAATTTTTCATTCTCCCACCAAAAGAGCATACAATCATTCTCGCATGCATCAATCTTCTCATAACCAAACCCTAAATTTCCAACCATTTTCTTTATTTCATAAAAATTATCAGGCAAGTTTGCAAATGATGGAAATGATGACTTGAACTTACGGAGCAAACCATCAAAGGACACATCAGTCCATTTGCTAACATTTTTATGATTGAAAAGCCATACAATGAATGAAAGGACAGTCTCAATTTCACATCCAGGATATAAAGGTTGATTGGCCTCTGCCATGTACTTTTGGTATTTTATAGCTTCAGCCGACGATTCCACACCGTGATCCCTAAATATATCATTTACCATCTCAGGCATATGATGCTCATCTTCGGATTGTGATGGTTCTTCATGAACATCATCATTACTCACATCCCTGACAATCACATCTTCCCCTTGATGCACCCAATTCGTGTAGCCAAACATAAATCCATCACAAATCAAATGTTCACGAATAGTAGCTTGAATTTGGTATCGACCATTTACACAATTCTTACATGGGCAAGGAATTCTTCCCGTTACCATGCCCACTTTTTGGAAACCAAAGTCCAAAAATCTCCCTATGCCTGCAAGATATTCTCTAGAATATCTTGGTAATTCCATCCACATCTTATCCATAATATTATGTCCCTAAATCAAATTGAACAACCATCAGAATGATATTGCGTATAGAAATCTATCGCATGACCAAACTCCCGAGTTCACTCAAACAAAACAAAAAAGGTGTATATATGTAAGATTTATGCCAAGTCCCCTTCCCACCACTCAGATATTCATATAATTGCTCCCTCCCTCCCTAAATTTACCACACATGCATTATTATATAATTAAATCAGGGTTTCATGATTTCAACCCTCTATAACCATATATATGCTCTAGTACCAAATTCTACTAATATACAAGGCTACAATTACCAAAGAAAAAAAAAAGAATGCAAAGTATATATGTAGCTTAATTAATTACTTGAGCATTATGGCAGCTGGCAACCCCAACCCGAGAACCACAGAAAAGTATATGCAAATCCATCGATCCAACCCGACAACCACAGAAAAATTTTCTTCACATTCTTCAACTTCTTCTTCTTCTTCTTCTTGTTCACATTAATGAACTGATCCTCTTTAATTTCAATTCAATTATATTCTATCTCCTCAACTTAATTCTCATCATCATATCCCTAGAAACAAAATCTATCTCCAAACCAAACCTACTTGCCACAAATTTCTCTTAATTACACTTCTAATTTCCGTGACTAGCTAGTTCATATACATACATTAATTCCTAAAAAAGTATATATACCCGGACTCAAGCATATAACTTTGCATCATCGGTTAAATTTGAAATGAATGTTCACTCTTGAAAACTTTAGAATGCAAAACAAATTTTGAAATACTAGAAATAGTAGGAACAATATGAAAAGAATGACTTTATTTATATCATTTATTTTCCAAACTACATGATACAATGAGCACATAGTACATCTTAGCCACGATTGATTTGAGTCGGACTTGTATTGGGTATTGGTTAAAATCTCGGATCGAAACATTATTCTTCTCTTCATGTTCTTCTTCTACTTACTAATTATTTCTACTTACTAATTATAAGCCGACCCATCATTGACAGATCATGGAATGTCCATCTCCAGGTAAAGAATCGAAGGAGCTTTTGTTCCCTTTGGCCACCGCAATCCTCTGAGAGGAACAGCAGCAACCCTTGCATTCCATGGCGAATCCCAGAACCATGAAACACCCCACAGAAGGGTGTCCCAAAATTAGTAAATTTAGGGCTTGTTAGAGGGATGGGAGAAATAGAGGAAATCATAACAACTAAGGGGTAAATAAAATTAAAAACCTAAAGAATGATATTATACCTGCTCAAACAGCCAGTCAATATGATCCTTTCAAGCCGGACGGAGAGATGGAGGGAGACGAAGTCCGACGGACACTCGATCGTGTGTTTCCTACTCAAATAGCCAGTCAATATGATCCTTCTAAGCCGGACGGAGTGAGATAGAGTGAGAATACTGAAGAGGAGATGTAGAGTGAGGGAGATTCAGTGATTGAGATAGAGCGACTGAGAGAGAGTTTGGTTTGGGGGAAAGAACAATACTGATAAAACGCCCCCTTTGTGACCCTCGTTAAAATCCCAAAAAAAAAGACCTATACCGACGACCATATTGTGACCCTCAGAATAGAATACCTTCAGAGGCTTATACCGACGGTCAGACAGTGACCGTCTTTATATATATCTATTGCTACGGTTCCGCCCCGACCGTCGCTATACCTCGTCGCCATATCTTGATTTTCTAGTAGTGTTAATATCATGCTTTAGGAATAATATAATAGTATAAACATTGAATAATCTTAACATAATATGCTTGAACAATATTAAATCAAGGTTATTGAGAATTGGATACTAAACATGCATAACGAATAGTAATTTGAATGATAAAGTTGTTCAACTCTAGGATATCAGAATACAGTAACTTGCATGCTAAATAACAAGTTACATATTAAAGAAACTTGCTCAATAATAGACAGTCTAACTCTACGAAAGTGTAGAGTTAACAAACTTGCGTAATTGTAATTGAATTAGAAATAATAACGTACTCAACGAAATTAAACTTGCACAACAAAGTTTTAGGGTTAGAAAACTTGCCTTGAGCACAAGCTAAATCTTACAACTTGAATCTCAATACCCTATATATATGTCATCATGACATAATTAGTCACTACCAACATTTTATATATATAAACAAGTATATACATCATGTAAGTTTGATTTTCAATTCACATAATCAAATTACGTTAATACTAATACTAGTTAACCCTTGATAACATGCTCATTCTTAGTTTAGTACTACTGAAATCATAATTTAACTATCCTATTATTAACACATAACATTTGTTTTCAGACTTTGTGTAAATAAATAAAACTGTCAAACCATTCTGCTAACTCGCGCATTCTTGCGCCATAGTTTACATGTGGGCGGTATTGTGCTTTGAGACTCATCTTAGCGATTGGTATTTGTCATGACGTGATAAAACCTCGCTTGACACGAGAATAACACATCTTGGGGCATTGGCTGACGCTTAACTCCTGCATTTCTACTTGACCAAATTTGCCAACAACATGAACAAAAAGCCAATTTGGCCTACAAGCTCCTTTCTAACAAACTAATTAACATGTAATACACACATAGACTTCATATAAACATAATTTAAAGACTATTAACATGTTTTTACTCATATGATAACATAAACATCAAATTTACAACACCCAATTTCACTGTTTTTGATAAAAACTCCATTTTTGACATTTTCAGTGAAACTTATTACTGTAACTTTGTTTTTCAACCAAAATAATTAATTCTAAATACCTTGTTTATATTTATTCATCCTCTTTCAAATTTCATAGTCAATTTATAATTTAAACAACTATTAAAACCTTAATTTTACTTTTAAACTAAGCTGTATTCATACATATTCATATAACTCATTGTAATATGGGTTTCTTCATAACATACATACATACATGAATTAGTTTATCTATACTCATATATAAACTCTATCTTACGTAGTAAAATATAACGTATATAGGTAATAATATATGTATTATTATATAATATTAATATAGAGATAACTGATATCAGTTATCTAAGTTTTAAAATTCAAAAGCCATATAAGGCTTGTTTGGCTAGACTAATAAAATAACCCTTTAAATCTTATACCTTGTTTGGTAAACCTAGTTAAAATAAATGGATTAATCCTTATACCTTGTTTGATAAAACACTATTAGATTAAAGACTTAATATGCATTAAGACTTGTTTGGCAAAAACTAATTAAACTCCTTTAATTTATTTTAATAACTCCTTTATAGCAAGGTTATTTGTCACATTTCTATTTAATTATATTTTAATAATCTATTTAATAAATTCTAATACTAATCTATTAAATTACTTTATCATATAAATCACTACTACATAATTATAATTTCCTTTAGAATTATAATTTTATTTAACCAATTAACACCTTATATTAATTACAAATTCTAATTAAAATATTATAATTCATTTAATCATTATAGGCTCTCTAACTTAACTATTAAATTAAATTAGTATATTATTTCATAACAATTAATTTTCTTAACTCCTTAATTATTTACTTAACAAATAATTAACTAAATCAAATCAAATCAAATTGAACAATTATTTATTCAACAATAAACATATCCATTAAATACTTATAAAATTCAATAACTATTTAATATTACAATTTAAAATTCTAGAATGTTACTGTTGCCTCTTTTTTAGTCTTAACAAAAGAGCTCTAACTCATGCAAGCATACATGCGTCAACAAGAAATACAGAGCAAGTAAAGTATCGATCCCACAGAGAAAGTTGTTTAATTCAAATCACTTTGCATTAATTAACTCACTATATTTATATGCTCAAACTAATGACTAAGATTGGTTTGTTCTCGAGTTGCAAATAGCAATAAAACTAATAATAACACAGGATAAATCAAATCTGGAAATAATGAGATCCTAACTTCATTTAATACTTCATTCCATCGCCACTATCATGCATGACATGTTCACATATCACAGGAAATTAGCCAAGAGCACTAAAAGAGTATTAGCCATTTTTTAATGCACTAAGACCTACTTACACAACATCCACAGATGATAGACTCTATGTAATCATCAATATAACCAAAATCACTATATGTCTATGTGAAATTGCAACTATATTGACTTTAAGTTCAAGCCCTTATTCTAACTTATACGGTGAAACAATATATGTCTATCTGGTTCACGAAATACATAAGCCATATAACACAGCCCTATATACGTATACTATCATGATTACAATCCATATTTGTATGTTCATTGTCAATTCCATACAAATACTGAAATGAATGGTGATCAAGCATTCATACATGCAAAACAATCATGATAGACATCCCATATGATATGTAAAACAATCCAGCATTTAAGCATGCAATCAAACTACATATTAAAATCCGTTAGAATCCCATAATGGAGTTTAGTTCATGACTGAACCAAAAGCCATTATGGGATCAAATCTAAGCATGATTAATAAACCAACAATTGAAAGATGAAAGATAGAAATAATCAAACCCAATTGCTGAATATAGATCAATATTCAAATCCTCATAAGATTCCAGCAAAATAATACTAATAAACCCACTCTGGTAGAAAATCCCAAGAAGAGGTAGAAAAGTAGAGTTTTGGCTTCCTTCTACGTTTGAATCTCTCCCAGAGAGTAAACCTTAATTACGATGTAAAGAATACGTAAAAAAAATGAATAATGAGTCAACAATCATTTTAAATCAATTACAACCCTTAAAAATTGAGAATAAAATAAAACAAGTCAAGAGTTTTGGGCCTGCACATGCCAGTGCGCCTCCTCTAGCCTATTACTCATGGCATGCAGAGACTTGCGATAAGTCTGACGTCCCACTGGCTCTCCTCGGCAGGCCAAGCAGCTCCTTAGGGCTTGTCATGCTCATGGCCAGGTGCAACTTGCGATGGGTTCCAAGGTGCGGCTCGATTCACATGCAAGGCGTGCGCCCAAGCTCTCTTCTCGCTGGGCATGGTGCAGTGCGGCTTGCACTTTGTAGATCCTGGTTCTTGTTCTGAGTCTGTCATGTTGCTACTGCTGCTGCTACTTGTTCATTCATGCTTAATCTCCTTCCATGCTTGGTCTCTTTCCTCCATTGCACCTTTATGCCATATATATCCCGCTTTTGCCTTGCCTTCACACATCCATTAGCCCCGTGCCCTATAACACCACTAATATAGGCCGATTCCTGCACTTAATCACCAAAAAGAGTTTTAAGTATGTGAAATGCAAATTAACATGAATTGCAGCTAAAACCTACTAAAAAGTACTTGAGATGGGCACAGTTCGCATGAATTGGTACTCCATAAGTAGGTGTAAAACCTACTTATCAAATACCCCCAAACTTAAATCGTTGCTTTCCCTCAAGCAATGCACACTAATGAACAATGAAAATGCAACTATATTATTATGCAACTAATTCTCACATTGTCCCAACTATCATAGAAATTTAGTCTAATTTGCCTCAACGAATTTTTTTTTCTAGATTCAAGAATACATATTCAAATCAAACTGCAGGCATAATGTCATACACTCAAATAATTCAAAAATGCTATAGAGATGCTGTGTGTGTGTGTTGTGTTTGCCAAAACTTGATTTAGGCACAAAATACTCATGCTATATTGCTCAAAATAGAAATTTGCAGCTTAAATCAAGACTTATGCATATATATGCAACCAAGACTATTCCAACATCTTAAAATAAACCGAGGTTCAACAATGGGCTTAACTGCTTCTTTTTTTTTCTACTCACGAGGGCGACTTTCGCATTCCCCGCGGTGTTTATTGCTACTTTTCTTTTCTTTTTCTTTTTCACATGACTGTGCAATGTCTTACTCCATTAGGCACACTGCTACCCCTTAGTGAGCTTTCAACCAACGAATCCAAGATCATGAAAGACCTTAGGGTGCTAGGTGTAGAGACAATCCCCTCGGGTGTACTTACTCAAGTAGCCAGGGCCCCGAAATAAGACTAGCCACGTTATTGCTATTCTTTTTTTTTATATACACAGATACCCAAGTTTTTCCCAAGTTTAAAAATCAATGTTTTATATAGTCTATACTCACTTTTCACATATTTCCCTTTTTAAAACTACATTTTTCTATCGAGCATTGCAACACATGCTTCTTATACCTACAAGCGATTGTGAACACATTTGTGCAAACCGAAAGCATTTAAATAGCATTATGAATTTCATTATGTCAAACATTATATCTCAGCTTGAATTATCCAAAATACTAAAAAATCATTTAACAAATTCACTATCATCATTGGCTAAACAAAAATTTCTATATGGGAAGAACGGTGAGAAAATGCAACCTAAACATGAACGTGCAACTATATATGCAAAAATAAACTATATGATGCAACAATTTAAACCAACATGCAAGAACTAAACAAAAATTAACTAATCATGCTAAAACTTAAAAAAAAATTATACTAAACATGCTAAACTACATGCACTACACTACTCCCCAATACCCCCAAACTTAAAATATTCAATGTCTCATTGAATGAAGGTAAAGGGTACGAAAAAACTCCCCTAAGTATCGGTGGAGCCACCGTCCTCGGGTGGTGAATATGGTGGTGGATATGGTGCTGCGGTTCCGAACTGAGGCCATTCTAATGTTGTTCCTTGTTGCGCAAAAGCTTCGGCCAAGGCCCTTGTGAGTCCCGTCGCAAATGTGCCTAAATTATCGTACATGGCATCGACTTTGCGCTCCAACCTTCGAAGCTGGCGATCGCCGTGGGTGGCACGTGCGTGCGTGGACGGGCCGACCTCATCTGTCTGCCGAGGCTGCTGTGGTGGCTCTGGAAAAATGGGCTGAAGGATGAATCCTAGTCCGCGTGGGTGGGGTACACCCCCTGTCCACTCCTTGAAATTTTCAATAGTTGCATGAGTGATTGCATAGTTTGGGTACTGCAACTGCTCATTATGCCATTGGACTCCTTGTTGAGTACATAGCATGGCTACCACCGATGCATGCGAAATAGTCCCATTTCTGTTCCCACTCATATAACTCAGCATGTTTCTATGGATTAAAAGGCCAACATCAATGTACTTGCATTTGATGATTCCGTAAAAAATAATCGCACGCTCAGTGGTTATTGCATTGTAATGAGCTGACGGAACTAGCTTGGAATAAATAAACAGGTTCCAGGCCTGGGCATATCGATTCAATGCTGACGATGGAAACGATTTTGGTTCAGTTGTTCTTGTCTTATACTTCCATTTGGTGCCCGGAATACACAAATCAGTAATCACAACTGCGAGATCCGTTTCTAAATAGTCACCTTCTAACCAATTGTCAGACCCGGTGGGTGGTGCATCATATATGTTGAATACTTCTCTAATCGTAGAAGGTAAAAAATTCACCTGCTCTGCCCGAACTATCGTTATGCCTCTTGTTATCAACTCCATGACATTAAGATAAAATTCTCTAACAATCCCCATGGGGATAGGCATAGGAGATGCAGATTAAACCAACCCGCTTTTGTTCACAGATCATATGCCATAGTTGGCCATCCTACTTGGCAGTAGAAGTCCCCGCCTTCTTCAAAAAGATTTGGCCACACTCAGATAATAGTCTTCTTTGGGCTTCCAAACCGATAAATTTACTCTCGTCCAAGACCTCCTCTTCGTGGTGATCGGAGGAAGATTCTGATGAAGAGGAGAGTGAGATTGCACGTGCTCTTTTTGGGCCCATGTGGGGATGATAGAAAGAATGCAAAGGAATTGTTGATGATCATTCCCCAAAACTTACTGCTACACAACCCAAGTAGAACCCTAGATTTATGCTAGGAAAGCGATGTGTGGGTATGAACTTTGATGATAGTTGATTAGCCTTATGAATATATGAGACAAAATAATACGCTTCTGTTATATTAAAGGAGAGACCCAATCAGACCACAACTCGGATTTTGGACATTTAAAAATATTTCCACGTCTGCGAGAGCGCGCGGCCGCGCGTTCTTATAATGGTTTTCAGGCGCGGGCACGCGATTGGCTTTATTGGTTTGAGTACATGCAACATTGGCGCATTGTCTTTGTATTCATCGCATTGCCATGTAGCGATCCCGCTTCTCCAGATCTTTGTATTTATTTGAAGATTCTGCAAGATAGAAATATGTGCTCTCCAATACACCTGCAATTCATCAATAGACCTTATCAAAACATGGTTTACTAGATAAACATGAATGTCTATTGTATATCCTCATTTTATACAATGCATATGCGTGCCCCTTTACTATAAAGCTATTATGTTAATGTGTTAACTTAGGTTGAAATTGAGTTAACGAAATAACTTAACGAAATAAACAAAGAGTGAAAGAGAGATTGTAGAGAAGAAAAAAATAATGGATTGCCTCCCATCCAGCACTAAGTTATAGTCAATTAGCTTGACTATCTCTGATGCTCATGTTGAAGAAAGAATTGAGGAGACTTTCTGTCTGTCTACCTCACCACCAAAGTAATGTTTTAAGCGCTGTCCATTCACCTTAAAAGGCTTGTCTGGCAACGTATCGAATATTTCGATTACACCATGCGGAAAAACAGTTTCACTGTGAATGGTCCTGACCACCTCGATTTCAGCTTCCCAGGAAAAAGTTTAAGTCTAGAGTTATAAAGCAAAACCCTTTGTCCTGGTTCAAATGCACTCTCAATGATTTTTCGGTCATGCCATTTCTTCACTTTCTCCTTATAAAGCTTCGAATTCTCATATGCCTGCAGTCTGAATTCATCCAACTCATTGAGTTGGTATAGGCGTTTCTCCCCGACAGCTGTCAAATCAAAATTTAGCTTTCGAATTGCCCAATATGCTTTATGCTCTAGCTTCATGGGAAGGTGGCAGGCTTTTTCCATATACGAGCTGAAAAGGGGACATACCTAACGGTGTTTTATACGCTATCCTATAAGCCCATACTGCATCATCTAACTTCAATGACCAATCCTTCCTTGTGGGATTCACAACTTTCTCCAAGATTCTCTTGACTTCTCGATTTGACACTTCAGCTTGGCCATTCGTTTGTGGGTGATATGCTGTGTAGTAATGCAATGATTCACCCCATATTTAGCCAACAAAGCTGTAAACTGCCTGTTGCAAAAGTGACTGCCTTCGTCACTGATGATAGCCCTTGGAGTCCCAAACCTCGTAAAGATTCTGCTATGTAAAAATCTGAGGACAACCTTGGCATCATTTGTCAGAAGAGCTGCCACTTCTACCCATTTTGAGACATAATCTACAGCGAGCAGAATGTAGAGATTTCCGCAGGAAGAAATGAAAGGCCCCATGAAATCAATTCCCCATACATCAAAAATTTCTACTTCCAAGATTGTATTTAATGGCATTTCTTTCCTTTTAGAGATGTTCCCCACTCGCTGACATCTATCACACCTCTGGACAAAGTTGTATGCATCTTTGAAAATTGTAGGCTAGTAGAATCCTGCTTGTAATATTCTAGCCGCTGTTCTTTCACCACCATAGTGACCGCCATACACAGTAGAGTGACAATCCTACAAAATCCCCTCGATCTTGCTATATGGAATACACCTTCATATAACTTGATCAGAACACTATTTAAACAAATAAGGCTCATCCCATATATACCATTTGACATCATGCATAAATTTCTTCTTTTGGTAGCCCACCAAATCAGAAGGTAGCGTCTTACTTACCAGATAGTTTGCAAGTCTGCAAACCATGGCACTTCCCTATTCACCATAAATAACTATTCAACTGGAAAGGATTCATTGATTAAAACCTTGTCATCTGTCTCCCTTTCCGGATTCTCAAGTCGAGATAAGTGGTCCGCCACTTGGTTTTCAGTGCCTTTCCTGTCCTTGATTTCCAAATCAAATTCCTGCAGTAATAAAATCCATCTGATCAACCGAGGCTTTACATCCTTCTTCGCCACTAAATGTCGAATTGCGGCGTGATCCATATATACTATCACCTTTGTACCGATCAAATATGCTCAAAATTTATCAAAGGCGTACACCACTGCCAATAACTCTTTCTCCGTGGTGGTGTAGTTCAACTGTGCGTTTGTAAGGGTCTTGCTGGCATAATAAATAACATGAAACATCTTCTCTTTCCTCTGCCCCAAAGCAGCCCCTATGGCGTAATCACTGGCATCACACATCAGCTCAAATGGCAATTCCCAATCTGGTGCAGTAATAATTGGTGCTGATGTTAATTTTCCTTTCAGGTGCTCAAATACCGACACACAAGCCTCATCAAAGTTAAAATGCGCATTCTTCTCCAATAAACTTCATAGTGGTTTAGTTATTTTGGAGAAGTCTTTGATAAATCTACGATAGAAACCTGAATGTCCCAGAATGCTGCGAACACCTTTTACCGAAGTAGGTGGTCGCAATTTCTCTATAGTTTCCAACTTTGCCCTATCTACCTCAATTCCCTTCTTCGATACTTTGTGTCCGAGTATGATTCCTTCTTGTACCATAAAATGACATTTTTACCAGTTCAGTACTAGATTTTTTGCAACACATCGCTTCAAAACCATCACCAGATTCTCGAGGCATAGATTAAACGAGTCCCCAAAAACTGAGAAGTCATCCATAAATACTTCCACATTCTGCTCTACCATTTCTAAAAATATTGCCATCATGCATCTCTGAAAAGTGGTTGGGGCATTGCACAACCCAAAAGACATCCTTCTGAAGGCAAATGTGTCGTATGGACATGTGAAAGTTGTCTTTTCCTGGTCTTTTGGAGCTATCATTATTTGATTATAGCCCGAATATCCATCCACTAGGCAATAGTACTCATGACCTGCTAATCTGTCCAACATCTGATCAATGAATGGGAGTGGAAAATGATCTTTCCTTGTAGCTTTATTGAGCATGCGGTAGTCCATGCATACTCTCCACCCTGTCACTGTTCGTGTTGGAATCAACTCATTATTCTCATTAGTCACTACTATCATGCCACCTTTTCGGTACACACTGCACTGGGCTCACCCATAAGCTATCTGAGTTTGGATAGATTATGCCCGCATCCAGCCATTTTAGCACCTCTTTCTTAACCACTTCTTTCATTATCAGATTAAGGGCTGTTGCTCGTTATTAATGCCTGTTGTTCAACTGATGGTTTACTTTCATCTTCCATCAGGATTTTATTCATACAAAATGAAGGGCTGGTCCCTTTTATATCCGCTATGGTCCAACCAATCGCTGATTTGAACTCTCGAAGCACTCGTAGCAGTTTTTCTTCCTGAAAAGATGTTAATGCAGCAGAAATAATCACAGGTAGCTTCAAATCTTTATTTAAAAATGCGTACCTGAGATATTCTGGAAGTGGTTTTACTTCAAGTTCTGGAGGTGTCTCAAGAGATGGCTTTAATTTTACGGAGGTTTCTCCTGCTTTTGTCAACGGCTCAACAGGTATTCTGAATTTCCTAACTTATGGAGTGGTATCCAGATATTGCACAAGTTCGTCAAGTTCCTCGTCCTCCAAATCTGAATTTTCAGCAATTACACTCCTCAAAGGTTTGTCATCCACCCAACTTTGTACTTCATCATTTATGACCTGATCCACCAAATCAACTAAGAAACATTCCTCTTCATCTGCTAGAAACTTCATAGCTTTGAAGACATTAAAGGTGACCTCTTGATCATGAACACACATAGTGAGTTCCCCTTTCTGCACATCTATCGGAGTCTTTCTTGTGGCTAAGAATGGTGTTCCCAATATGATTGGTATATTTTTGTCTTCCTCGTAATCCAATATGATGAAATCAGCTGGAAAAATAAATCTCTCTACCTTCACTAATACATCTTCAACAATTCCTTGTGGATACATGATGGATCTATCAGCTAGCTGTAAAGAAATATTTGTTGGCTTTGGATCTGGCAATCCCAACTGGTTAAACACTGACAAGGGCATCAAATTTATGCTTGCCCCAAGATCACATAAACACTTACTGAAGTTCATCTTTCCAATGGTGCATGGAATTATGAAGCTGCCCGGATCCTTCAGCTTTGGAGGTAGTTTTCATCAAGCATCTTTGATTTGCATTCCTCTGTCAAGGCTACCGTTTCAAACTCATCTAGTCTCCTCTTCCTTAACAGTATACCCTTCATAAACTTGGAGTAGCTGGGCATTTGTTCCAATGCCTTGGCGAACAGTATGTTAATCTGCAGCTTTTTGAATACCTCCAAGAATTTGCTAAACTATTTATCTTCCTTTTTTTATTTAATCTCTGCGGATACGAAACTTGAATGTGATTTGGTGGTAATGGACTCTTAAGCTTCTCCTCTGAACCTGTTTTCTCAGCCTCTACCTGCTGAACCTCAGTCTTTTCCATATTTTCTTCTTGAGCAACTGAATGCTCTACCTCGCACGGCCGCGCGCTCTCCTCATTGCAATCTCGTGCGGGCGCGCGACTTGCAGTACCTGACAAATCTTTCCCAGATCTCAATGTGATCGCTTGACACTGTTCCTTCCCGTCTCTTCTTGGATTTGTCTCTTTATTACTTGTCAATGAACCCTGGGGCCTGTTAGTAAGCATGTTTGCCATCTACCCCATTTGAGTTTCCAGATTCTTTATAGCCACTGCTTGGCTCTTGATCATAACTTCTATGTTTGTCATGTATTTCATCATCATCTCCTCCACTTTTGATTTCTTTTCTTGTTGAGGTACAGCTGGAGTGTGATGTTCTTTGTTATTCTTGAGAAAATCCGGCGGCGAAAGGATGGTCTAGATTAAAGCCGCAATTGTCTTTGGTTGTGATCTAAACCGATTATTTGATTGAAACTGATTCTGCTGATTCCCTTGATTATTCGACCAACTAAAATTTGGATGATTTCGGTTGTTGGGGTGGTATGTGTTCTGAAATTGACCTTGGTCTTTTCTGTAGTTGCTCACATACTGCACTGATTCTGAGCTGATAACACATTGATCCGTTGAGTATGACCCCGCACAAATCTCACATAGGAAGGCAACCGTCTTTACTTTTCCTTCTGCCAAAGTATCTATCTTCTTTGCCATGGCTGCCATCTGTGCTGACAACTGAGTAATAGCATCAACCTCCAACACACCTACAACTTTGGGTTGTGGCATCCGAGATGTAGGATTCTAAAAATCGTTGGATGCCATTGTCTCGATAAGGTTATAGGCTTCTTCATAGTTCTTTGCCCATAATGCCCCTCCTACAGCTGCATCTACAATCGGTCTCGACTGTCATCCTAATCCATTATAAAACGTGTTGATCACCATCCAATCTGGCATACCGTGATGTGGACACTTCATCAGCATTTCTTTGTATCTCTCCCATGCTTCGTATAAAGACTCGCCCTGTTGTTGCTCAAACTGAGAGATAGTTGTCCTCATCTTTGCAGTCTTAGCAATTGGGAAGAACTTAGCTAAAAACTTATGTGCTAAGTCCTCCCATGTAGTTATAGATCCTGCTGGCTAAGAATGAAGCCAACTTTTCGCTTTATCCCTCAATGAGAATGAAAACAACCTTAGTCTAATAGCATCTTCCGTCACACCATTGTATCTGAATGTATCACAAATTTTGATGAAACTTAACAGGTGTTCATTCGGATCATTTGTAGCAGCACCCCCAAACTGAACTGTATTCTGCACCATTTGAATAGTGCCAATTTTTATCTCGAATGTATTAGCTGCTATCGATGGTCTGACTATGCTGGAATGTAGTCCATTAATATTGGGCATAGAATACTCCTTCAGAGCCCTATGCTCCTCTCTTTGCTCTTCTCCTTGTGCCTCGGCTGCCATGTTAGCTGTCGTATTTTCTAACTGTACTTGTAAATTTCTATGAACACCCGATTTCCAACCTATCCCGTTTATGTTATCCTGAACAGGTGTTAAATCGGGGTTGGATGACTGCGTGCGCATAAATATTTATCCAAATTCCTGAAACAAAAATAAATACTGAAATGAGATAAGACTTGAATTGTCTAAGTCATACAATATAGCTTGAAACTAATGATAATAATACTAAATTAAACTCCTTTCCCCGGCAACGGCGTCAAAAACTTGTTGCCTCTTTTTTAGTCTTAACAAAAGAGCTCTAACTCATGCAAGCATACATGCGCCAACAAGCAATACAGAGCAAGTAAAGTATCGATCCCACAGAGAAAGTTGTTTAATTCAAATCACTATGCATTACTTAATTCACTATATTTATATGCTCAAAGTAATAATAATAACACAGAATAAATCAAATCTGGAAATAATGGGATCCAAACTTCATTTAATACTTCATTCAATCGCCACTATCATGCATGACTTGTTCACATATCACAGGAAAGTAGCCAAGAGAACTAAAAGAGTATTAGCCATTTTTCAATGCACTAAGACCTACTTACACATCATCCACAGATGATAGACTCTATGTAATCATCAATATAACCAAAATCACTATATGTTTATGTGAAATTGCAACTATATTGACTTTAAGTTCAAGCCCTTATTCTAACTTATACGGTGAAATAGTATATGTCTATTTGGTTCACGAAATACATAACGCATATAACACAGCCCTATATACATATACTATCATGATTACAATCCATATTTGCATGTTCATTGTCAATTCCATACAAATACTGAAACGAATGGTGATCAAGCATTCATACATGGAAAACAATCATGATAGACATCCCATATGATATGTAAAATAATCTAGCATTTAAGCATGAAATCAAACTACATATTAAAATCCGTTAGAATCCCATAATGGAGTTTAGTTCATGACTGAACCAAAAGCCATTATGAGATCAAATCTAAGCATGATTAATAAACCAACAATTGAAAGATGAAAGATAGAAACAATCAAACCCAATTGCTGAATATAGATCAATATTCAAATCCTCATAAGATTCCAGCAAAATAATACTAATAAACCCACTCTGGTAGAAAATCCCAAGAAGAGGTAGAAAAGTAGAGTTTTGGCCTCCTTCTACGTTGGAATCTCTCCCAGAGAGTAAACCCTAATTACGATGTAAAGAATACGTAAAACAAATGAATAATTATCAAATGATACCCTTGACACCAATCAGCAATCGTTTTAAATCAATTACAACCCTTAAAAATTGAGAATAAAATAAAACAAGTCAGCAGCTTCAGGCCTCATGCGCAGCCGCGCGCTTCTCCAGCCTATTACTCGCGCAGGCGCGAGACTTGCAGTAAGTCCTGACGTCCAGTCGGACTCTCGCGCGGGTGCGCGCTCTTTAGGCTTGTCATGCTCGCGGGCACGCAACTTGCAGTAGGTTCCAAGGTCTGGCTGGGTATTCGCGTGGGCGTGCGCCTCCAAGCTCTTCCTGCCACGCGGCTTGCACTTTGCAGATCCTGGTTCTTGTTCTGAGTCTGTCATGCTGCTACTACTGCTGTTACTTGTTCCTTTATGCTTAATCTCCTTCCATGCTTGGTCTCCTTGATCCATTGCACCTTCATGCCATATATCCCTCTTTTGCCTTGCCTTCACGCATCCATTAGCCCCGTGCCCTATAACACCACCAAAATAGGCAGATTCTTGCACTTAATCACCAAAAGCAGTTTTAAGTATGCGAAATTCAAATTAACATGAAATACAGCTAAAACCTACTAAAAAGTACTTGAGATGGGCACAGTTCGCATGAATTGGTACTCCATAAGTAGGTGTAAAACCTACTTATCAGTTACAGGTGGTGTATTACTATTCTCCTTTAATTTCACTTTGTGTAAGCAGGATGATAATTTCTTTTATTTATTCAGTATTGAATTCATTAGTTATGAACTAAATTCTTTATTTGGCTTATAATGGATCTTTGAGTGGAACAATGATTATGTAACTTTGATTTTCAGTTTAATATGTTATTTCTCAGTTATCTATATTGATTTATGCTTGAATTTATGAATTGCTTGATCACCAATTTTATGTGGACTTGTATGAACTCGAGAGATGAAATACGAGTCTAGACTTAGTCAATATAGCATGTGTTCTTGAATTCTGTGAATGAATGGAATCTTGATGAATGTTAAGGTAGAGATATACTTGACATCGCATGTAATCAGATAAAGAACTTGAACTTAAACCTTCTTTAATTGTAATTCACATAGAGATATAGTGGGTTAGTTGATTAAGGTGTTTAACTTGATTCTATCTAATTTGTGGATTTGAGTTAATACGGTATTAGTACATCGAGAGGTGGCTAGTTCTACTTATGTGTTCTTGATAAACTGGGATAGTGAATTAAACTGGGATAGTGAATTAAACTGGAATAGTGGGTAATAATTAGAGTGATGCTTAGAGTGAAGTTGTAAGCCTAATTCTCCAATATTTGTTTGAAAATTTAGTTTTTTTGGGTTTGTTGATTGTTTGGTAATTTTAATATTTTTAATACTTTTAGTTATAATCTTTAAATTGGTTAGTTTAATAAAATTTGGATTAATAGGTAATTGCTAATTGTGAGAGTTAATTTCTTCCTAGTCTCTATGGGAATCATACTTAATTTATCACTTTATTACTTGTTGAACACGTATACTTGCATGTTGTGCGTAACTAGATTTTACCTAACAAGTTTTTGGCGTTGTTGCCAAGGATTTAGTATAGATTTTATTATTTTGTGATATCAGTTTAATTAGTCCAGTTTTACTTAAACATTTTTTCTTTATGTTTTGTTCGTTCTTATTTCATGTTTTTGAAGTTGGTTTATGCAAACTCAATCCTAAAATCCAGACTTGCTTCCTTTTGAGGACGACATTGAGAGACGCTTTCAAAGGCTAAGTAAGTGGATTAAGGAGACAAGGGAAGACTTCGAAAGCTCTGAACAAGAAGAAGCAATGGTTGCCGAAGACCAGAAAGCATTGATGGACTTTGCTACACCCAAGGTGACCGAGCTGCAGTCGAGTATCACTAGTCCTGCTATAGCTGCGAACACATTTGAGATTAAGCCTAGGACTATTCAGATGATCCAAAACCAGGTTCAGTTTGGGGGACTTGCAAATGATGATTCGAATGAACATTTAATCAGCTTTTTGGAGATATAAGACACTTTTAAATACAATGGGGTGTCAGATGACGCAGTCAGACTTCGCTTGTTCCTATTTACTCAGCGGGCAAGGCACAGAGTTGGTTACACTCTCTACCATTGGGTTCAATAACTACTTGGGATGACCTGGCTCAACAGTTCCTAGCTAAATTTTTCCCGCCAGCGAAGACTGCAAAGATGAGAAATGAGATTACTATGTTTAAACAACAACATGGGGAATCATTATACGAGGCATTGGAGAGATACAAAGAGTTGCTCAGAAAATGCCCACATCACGGATTGCCTAAGTAGTTGTAGATGAACACATTTTACAATTGATTACATGGGAATTTCAGGACCAGTATTGATGCAGCTTCGGGTGGAGCTTTTATGTCAAAGAATTATGAGGAGGCATATGAATTGATAGAGAAAATGATAACTAACAATTACCAGTGGCCTACAGCAAGAATGACACAACCAAAGGCAGCTAGAGTGTTAGAGGTAGATGGAGTGACGACAATATCAACGCAGTTTTCAGCGCTCTCTAAGAAGTTCAATGCTTTGTCAGGGGTACAGACACAACAAGTTGCAGTTATTTCTGAATTATGCGCTGGTGAACATCCTACAGATCAATGTACAATCAACCCATCATCAGTGCAATTTGTGGGTAGGTACAACAGAATTCCACAGAATACGTACCAGAATACATATAATCCGGGGAATAAGAATCATCCTAATTTTTTGTGGAGTAATAATCAGCATCAGCAAGCTCCACGACCATCTTATCCCCCATGATTTCATAATCAACAACAACAACCAGCTCACCATCAAGAGAGGAAAGCATATTTAGAGGAGTTGTTATCAAAGTATATAACAAGCAACAAGGCAGCCATGAAAAACCAAGCAATCGCCATGAAATCGCAAGAAATAGCCATCAAGAATTTAGAAAATCAGATGGGACAGATAGCTTTTGCATTGAATAATAGGTCTCAAGGAACATTACCAAGTGATACATAGAGAAATCCGAAAGGTAATCATGATCAATGTCAGGAAATTATGTTGAGAAGTGGAAAACAGCTTGAGGATCAGAAAACAGAAAATTTGGTTGCAAAAGAAGATGATAAAGAAAGTGAAAGTAAAGTGGTTGAGGAAAGACAAGGGGAAGAAAAATAAGTGGAAAAGAGCAAGACAGTTAACAAACCGGTTGTTTATCCTCCCCCACCTTTTCAGCAAAGCGTTCAAAAACAGAAATTCGATAAGCAATTCGCTATATTTTTAAAAGTTTTTAAGAAACTTCATATTAATATCTTGTTCATTGAAACCCTTGAGCAGATGTCAAGTTATGCTAAATTTATGAAATGGATTTTGTCTAGGAAAAAGAAATTGGAAGATTTTGAAACAGTGACATTAACCGAGGAATGTAGTGCAATTTTATAGCGAAAGTTGCCACCAAAGTTGAAGGATCCGGGGAGTTTTACTATTCCGTGCGCAATTGGGAACATGGCGTTCAATAAGTGTTTATATGATTTGGGGGCAAGTGTGAACCTTATGCCATTATCATTGTATACAGAATTGGGTTTTCCAGCTCCAAAGCCTATGAACATTTTGTTGCAGTTGGCAGATAGGTCAGTTACGTACCCAAGAGGCATTATGGAGGATATATTGGTCAAGGTAGACAAATTTATATTCCCCGCGGACTTCATAATTTTATATTTTGAGGAAGATAAAAACATTCCAATCATCGTAGGGAGACCGTTCTTGGCTACGGGAAGGACTCTCATCGATGTACAAAAAGGTGAACTAACTATGAGGGTCCAAGATCAGGAAGTAAAGTTCAATGTTTTCAAAGCCATGAAATTCCCCACAGATGAAGAGGAGTATTTCAGGATGGATGCCATTGATCAAATAATTAGCGAAGACATGGTTAAAAGTTTGGCTAACGATCCATTGGAAACAACACTATTGGGGGATGAAGATTTAGATGATCTGGAGTTTGTGGATTACTTACAAATGCTGGACTCCTTGCCACGAGTTAGTAGATTCAAAGAACCATTTAAACCGTTGCACACGGAGGAAAGAGCCACAACAAAGATGAAACCGTCATTGGAGAAGCCACCTACTCTTGAACTTAAGTCACTCCCTAAACACCTCAGGTATGCATATTTAGGAAATTCTAATTCTTTACCTATTATTATTTCTACTGCACTTAACGAATTTCAGGAAGAAAAGTTGCTGAGAGTGCTTAGAGAACACAAATCGGCTATAAGATGGACAATCACAGATATCAAAGGAATCAGCCCATCCTTTTGCGTGCACAAAATTCTGATGGAAGAAGATGTAAATCTGACAGTGGAGCAACAGAGAAGGCTCAACCCAATCATGAAAGAAGTAGTAAAGAAAGAAATACTGAAATGGTTTGATGCGGGAATCATCTATCCAATTTTAGACAGTAAGTGGGTCAGTCCAGTTCAATGTGTGCCGAAAAAGGGAG
Organism: Panax ginseng; assembly: GCA_020205605.1. Classification (NCBI taxonomy): domain Eukaryota; kingdom Viridiplantae; phylum Streptophyta; class Magnoliopsida; order Apiales; family Araliaceae; genus Panax; species Panax ginseng. Next base: position 57,363,816 of record CM035142.1, read on the forward strand.
GAATGACCGTAGTACAAAATGATGACAATGAGCTAATTCCGACAAGGACTGGTTGAAAGGTTTACATGGACTACATGAAGTTGAATAAGGCGACCCGCAAATACAACTTTCCTTTGCCTTTTATCGATCAGATGTTGGACAGATTAGCGGGACACGAGTACTACTGCTTATTGGATGGGTATTCAGGATATAATCAGATAGTCATTGCTCCTGAAGATCAAGAGAAGACCACTTTCACGTGCCCATACAACACATTCACATTCAGGAGAATGTCTTTCGGCTTGTGTAATGCACCCGCAACCTTCTAACGGTGTATGATGGCCATCTTCTCGGAGATGGTGGAAAAAAATGTGGAAGTCTTCATGGATGACTTTTCTATCTATGGGGATGATTTTCTTGCTTGTCTAGAGAATTTGGTGATGGTTTTACAGAGATGCACATAAACAAATTTGGTACTTACCTGGGAAAAGTGCCATTTTATGGTTGAAGAAGGAATAATATTCGGGCACAAGGTCTCGGCTAAAGGATTAGAGGTTGATAAAGCAAAGCAGGAAACGATTGAAAAGCTTCCACCACCAACTTCAGTTAAGGGAATCTACAGTTTTTTGGGACATGTCGGGTTCTACAGAAGATTTATAAAAGACTTCTCTAAACTTTCAAAACCATTGTGCAGTCTTTTAGAGAAGGATTCAGTTTTTAATTTTGATGAGGATTCTAAGTTGGCATTCGAGCTATTGAAGAAGAAATTGACTACAACTCCAGTCATCGTCGCACCAGATTGGAATATGCCTTTCGATTTAATGTGTGTTACAAGAGACTATGCGGTTGGGGCTGTCTTGGGTCAACGCCGAGAGAAGGTATTCCACGCCATATACTATGCAAGTAAAATACTTACGGAGACCCAAATGAATTACACAACTACGGAAAAAGAATTACTTGCAGTAGTATATGCATTCGATAAATTTTGAGCATATTTGATCGGGACAAAGGTAGTAGTTTATACAGATCACTCGGCCATTCGGTACTTAATTTCAAAGAAAGATGCTAAGCCATGACTTATGTGATAACCCGAGATTTAGAATAATCAAAATTTTACGAATAATTTTTTTTAATTAATATTAATATTAAATATCAATTTTGTAACAAGTATCTGTGATACGAGTCTCGAGAAAGTCAATTTGTGTATTGACTAATAAATTTAGAGTAGAGTTGTGCCTAACAAGCTTTAGAAACCCTAACCCTAATTTCTGGATACGGATTCGATAGAAAATATAATTAAAATAATTATATTAATGAGTATGTGTTCGTACCGAAGAGATTTATTGATCAATGATTGATCGGATAAGGTTTGTAATTAATAAACCCTAATAAGGGATTAGAAATCTTAATCTCAGATTTAGAAAATCAATTGTACAGTTAAAAACCCTAATTGTACGTCGGGAAACCCTAATTTTATATTCGAGATTTTTAAACCCTAATTAGGAAACCCTAATCCTAAGTGGCATGTATAAGGCGTTTATTAAACTTAAAATATGAATAGAAAACCCTAATTATATTTTATTTATTTTAATTTCTATTTTACAAACCTAATTGTAATTTGGAAATTTTACTTTTCTATTAGAAACCCTAATTCGTGGGTTATAAACCCTAATGACCAATTACGACCCTAATTGCTTAATTAGCAATTTTAATTAGGAATTATTAATCCTAATTAGAAATATTTAATTTATGATTAAGAAATTTTAATATAATTAGAAAATTCTAATTATAATTTAGAAATATTAATTTTCAATTTTTAGAACCTAAATTGGAAAAAAAATTAAAAATCAAATTACTAAACCCTAAAGGGTTCAAACCCTAAACCCTAAGGGTTTGTATAAATTCCATGTTTGCCATTAAATTTATTTTGTAAATGACCAAAATGCCCTTTTTCATTTTTTTAATTGGTAACTTGTAAAAATACCAAGACCTTTAGTAGGTGAGCAACTCTATTAACTTAGTGACATTATTTTATCAGCAATTTAACCTCATATCGACAAAGAAGATCAGATGCAGTAAATGAATCAAGCAATATATATTAGATGGAGAGAGAGAAAGTATACAAAACTTGCTCATTTTCTCTCTAACTCACAACCAACTCTCTCTCTCTCTCTCTCCTAGCATCCGAAATTTTTGAGTATATCAGTCCTAATTCAGCCCCTAGATCAATTAATAACAGATTGGAAGATTAAGATCAAGAATTTAAAGATAGAAGGTATAAACCTAAATTGATTTTTTGATCTTTGTTGTTAAGAAAAATTTTGTGTTTAAGTGTTTGTATTTGTGTTGAAAGGTGTTTTTAGTCGATCTATGTTGATCCATGATGGATCCATAGCATCTAAGTACTTTAAAAGGGTGTTTTTCCAAAACTGTCCAAGAACAGATTTTGTGCTTTGACAAGCAAATGTCAGATGGCTCCGATCTCTGTCTGTTAATGTTTTGTTATGGTTTATGTGTTAGATCTATAATTTGGTATATGGTCTTTCATCTAGAAGTGGAATCACAGTTGTTGGATGTCTATATTTCGTTTTATTCATGGTCAAACACCGTTGACCGATGTTGACCGGGTGAGTTCTGGGAAAACCCAGAATGTTCAAAACCGTGTCTGACAACATTTTACAAGGCCGGATCTGTCAGTAGTTTTAGTTTTTGATGTTGTTGTTTGGTACATCTTGTACCCGATTATTTGTAGTATAGATCTGAGTCTTTGTATTTCTTCAAACATCAACATATTGATTATAACAGGTGGTCAAAGTAGGCTTCACGCTCAGTTTTGGAATTTCTGGAAAAAACCAGAAATCTGGGGAATACAATTTCTGACATACTTTGGCCATAATGATTTTGTAGATTGAGTTGTTCTTCAACTGAAATGTTACTTTGTAATTATTCTTGGTACCTGGAATATAAATTTGAGCCTTTATATCACATAACTCATGAGCAGAACATAGATTAAAATAAACTTGAAAGTGACTGGTCGAGTTTTTGGGTTTCTGGAGAAACCCAGAATGGGTCTGACAGCTTCTTTGAAGCTCTGGATCTTACAGGATTGTTGTTGTTTGACCGCGATAATACTTGATAATTGTAGTACTACATATGTACTACATGATTGAACCATAAGTTAGTCCAAAACATGATCAGGCTGGAAATTACACTCGGTCAAATATGCACCCTTGAAACACTGTCTGACAGTGTTCTTGAGCTCAAGAACACCTAAGACGACGGACAAGTGTCGCTAAAGGCTTTAGCGACAGTTCCTATTTATTTATTTTCTGAATTTCCAGAAAATGATTAAAAATTAGAAATAAATTATAAAAAATTACCAAAAATGGTTTTAAAAATTATTTTAAATTATGAAAAATAATTTCTGACCAATTGGAATATTTTTCTTTAATATTTATAATTATTTAAATATTAAAAGTATTTAATTTATTTAATTAGTGTATTAAATAAATTAGAGAAAAATCATTTAATATTATGAAAAATCATTTTAAATAAGAATTATGTATTTAAAAATATTTTGAGTTATAAAATGTGACTTTTAATATTTTTTGAGAATTTTCATTAATAATTTAATATTAATGATATTAGATTTATTTAATTATTAAATTAAATAAATAAGTTTAAAATGATTTTATTAATTTAAAAATCATTTTAAATAAGAATAAAGTGTTAGAAAATATTTTAAATTATAAAATATAATTTTCAATATTTTTGGAGAATTCTCATTAATAAATTAATATTAATAATATTAGATTTATTTAATTATGATATTAAATAAATGAATTAAAAATGATTTTATTGATTTAAAAATCATTTAAAATGAGAAAAATATTTTAAAAGTATTTTAAGTTATAATTAATGACTTTTAATATTTTGATAATAATTACATTAATATTTAAATATTAATGGTGATGATTTAAAAATGATTTTAATTATTTTAAAAATTATTTAAGTAGAATATTGATGATTTAAAAATATTTGAAGTTATTAATAATAACTTTAATATTTTGACAAGTATAACATTAATATTTTATATTATTAAATATTAATGATAATAAGATTATTTGATAATCAAATCATTTAAAAATGATTTAAGTGTTTGAAAATTTATTATAAATTATAATAATTGTTTATAAATTATTAAAAGCTTCCGAAAAAATATTATAAATGATATTTGATTTATCTAAAATAATATTGAAGCTTAGAGACCAAGTTTAATTGACAATCAATGTGTTAATTATCGGATAAGGTGACCAGAACACCAAGATGAGACCGAAGTCCAACCAGACTGAACTAGTTAGACTTGTTAAGTGTTTATATAGGTTATAAATACTAATGTGGCTATGTGGTAATGTGTCTAGGAGAAGTTTGACTGTAGAATACAGTGTTGTGTGTTATGAGATATTGTGCTAATTGTGACACCGACATTGTTAATTATAGGTCTTATGAAAGCAGATAAGTTTAGCTGTAATCAACGCGGAAGGCAAGTTTCCTAACTCAACCTTGAGTTATATTAATTCAAATATTATAATGGTTAATTATTGCTAATTATACCATGTCCAGGGAATTTATTGTTGATTATTCGCAGTTAGTGCATGATTAATAATTCAAATTGAATTACTGATTCGGAGAATATACATTTGTAGAATAACTGTTGTTGGATATTCATATTCGTAGAAGATAGAATCGAATGATCATGAGATAATTCTGCTTATTGTCAAATTATATTGAGAAATGTCTTAGCTAATTATTCTGGCTAGACGAATATTTGTTAGAACTCGATAGGTTCGAGAAGAGAAGACTAGAGAATTTAATTATTATTGATATATCAATACCAGTTGTATCGGCTAGATAGAAAACTTGATAGGTTTGAGAAGAGAAGAGAAGTGATTAGATATTGAAATCTTTGCATTTCGTTTTTAAATCAAAATCTTGATTCTGAGACTGAGAAGAACAACCTTTTATATAAAGGGAACATTTTAGGTCGTAAATTCAGCCATTGCGCACTGTTAAGTATTATGCATAATATCGGGTATAATAAAGCTGATTACTTGTTATACTTGCAGAGGGGTATGATTAAATCTTTATGGTTATCTGATACTCCTGCGTATGTATCAAAGTAAATCTTTGATAGATACCCGAGAAAGTAGAAGTTCTAGATCTAATGGATCGCTTAACATAAATCTGAAAAACATTCCACTTTGCTATTTCGTAGAATTGATTCTTGATTATTCAATAGAATATCGTAGAACTTTGAAAGCGTTGTACTCTTTCATTATCAAATTATTGCGTTGCCTAGAATACGAGAAGACTTATTATTAATTAATGATTTGTTCAGCTATTTCAAAGTTCACCGAACTTTGGTTTCATTCTATCAAAATAGATAGTCTGTTCTTATTGATTCATATACATTTATTGTATGTTTTAACTTACGGGGAAAACTTGTTGCTCACCCTTGCTATAAATAAAACATTTCAGCTAGGAACAAAGAGGCCAGCGGGTCGAAGAAGAATAAAGGAAAAGGCAAGATACAGGAGTAGTTATAAAGAACTTATTATTATGTTGTATTTGTAAACCCTTTTTGTTTATCTGAGGGGTATGTTTGTAATTTTAAGGTTAGCAAACCTGGGACTTATGTATTAACAACTTATGTTAATGAGTTATGTATTCCTATTTATATTTAAATGGGTAGTTAGATGTTATTATATTGTGGATCATAAACACCAAACTCGGGGGTCAAGTAACCCGGATTTGGGGGCGTCACATCTTATCAGGTGGATACTCCTTCTACAAGAATTTAATTTGGAAATAAAAGATCGAAAGGGGATGAAGAATCAAGTTGCAGATCACTTATCGAGGCTGGAGAATCTGGATAAAAATGAAGAGGACAAGTGTATAATCAATGAATCATTTCCGGATGAGCAGCTGTTTGGAGTCCTGCAGAATTTGTGTGGTACACGGATTTTGCTAACTATCTAGTAAGCAACATCCTTCCACCAAATCTTACATGACAGCAAAAAAAGAAATTCCTACATGACGTCAAGTGGTACATGTGGGATGAGCCATACCTATTCAAACAGTGCGCCGATAAGATAATTAGAAGGTGTGTACCCTATAACGAAGTGAAGAACATATTGCACGAATGTCACTCATCTGCATAAAGAGGACATTATGGTAGTGAGAAAACAGCGGTAAAAGTGCTTCAAGCTGGGTTTTATTGGCCTACATTATTTAAGGACGCACACTAGTTTGTTAAAAGCTATGATAGATGTCAAAGGGTGGGTAACATATAGAAAAGGAATGAGATGCCACTACAAACAATCTTGGAAGTTGAAAATTTTGATGTTTGGGGCATTGATTTTATGGGGCCATGTCCATCATCGTTCAGTAATCAATATATCTTGCTTGCGGTTGACTATGTATCAAAATGTGTTGAAGCCGTAGCACTCCGCTCTAACGATGCCAAAGTGGTTCTTAAGTTCTTAAAAAAGAATATTTTTGCAAGATTTGGCACGCCTAGAGCTATAATAAGTGATGAGGGAAGTCAGTTCTGCAACAAATCGTTCACAGCTCTTTTGGCAAAATATGAGGTCAACCATAAGGTAGCTACAACATATCATCCCCAAACAAGTGGGCAAACTGAGGTTTTAAACAAGGAGGTAAAGAAGATCTTAGAGAAGGTCGTAAACCCGAATAGAAAAAGATCAATTTGTCAGTTGGATGATGCATTATGGTATGAAGCGCTTACAAGACACCAATTGGGATGTCACCATATCAGTTGCTATACAGAAAAGCATGTCACCCACCTGTCGAGTTACAACATAAGGCCTATTGGGCAATTCAGAAACTCAACTTCAATCAAGCAACATCAGGTGAAAAGAGGCTACTTCAGTTAAATGAGCTCGATGAATTCCGCCTTTAAGCTTACGAGAACTCTAAGTTATACAAAGAAAAAGTCAAGATATGGCACGATAAGAAAATCATGCAAAGAACATTTAAGCCGAAGCAATCAGTACTATTGTTCAACTCAAGGTTGAGGTTGTTCCCAGGAAAGCTAAAATCGAGGTGGTTGGGTCCATTCACTATAAAGAGGGTTTTCACACATGGCGCCGTTGAACTATATAGTAGGAATCCATTAGAGACGTTCAAGGTCTACGGTTGAAGCATTATTAGGGTGGCGAATCAAATTGGGATGTCATCATAATTACACTTGTCGATGCATCGTGACACAAGAGGCACCGTCGGGCTTACGACGTTAAAACTAGCGCTACTTGGGAGGCAACCCAAGCTCTAATATTTTTCTATTTTATTAGTTACGTACATTTTTTAGCTTATAGTATAGCTTAGATAATTCTTTTTCTTAGAATAATGACTTCATGTTGATATGTTTGTAGGGAATGATGGAAAACTAAAGTCTCCAAGACACTGCACAAATGGCGCGGGCCGCGCCACACAAGGCATAGATCCAACGCGGGGCGCGCCAATTCGCCGATGACTTCCTGATCAACCAGCGCGGGGTGCTCTACAGTACAAAGTAAATAGGCGTGGGGAGCGCCATCTGCCATCAAACATACTACCATCCTAGCACGGGGCACACTGCAAGAGGTGTAACGCTGGCGCGAGGCGCGCTACCTCATCAGTACCTATTGACCTTACAGCGTGGGATGCGCCACCTCAAGCCTACACACGGCGCGGGCCGCGTCGCTCTGAAATGCCAGACAGTAATTGTGATCCTAACGCATCATACTCGACCATGACCATCACATAACCCACATAACTCCTTTTTACACCCAAACTCCCCACTTCTCTTCCAACACAAACTCTCCCACTACCTTATAACTCCCACAAGTCCTTTACACCACTTATCCTTCCCCTTCCCAACTCCTTCTCCCATTAACACACAATCTCTACAACTTCTCTTACACGTTAGTTTTCATCTCCTATATGAACTCTACCCATGAAAGTAGCCAAATTTATAAAATATACAAGCAATACACTCCAACACTAAATCTAATTCCTCTCCTACACAAATTTATACAAATTGGGGAATCTTTGCAAAGGGGGAAACACAAAAAATTTCATTGAAGGTAAGCTCAAAATTGATTCATTCTCATTCTTCTTCTCTTTTATTGATAACAATTGGTTGGAAAACCTTGGGAATTGGTTGCCCAAGGATTGTGTTGCACTATTTCATATTTTGGCTAGAGAGATAGTTCCAAGAAACCAAGTTTGGGGGAATTAACCCGTACACCCACCAACTGTTCATCAAAAATTTTGAACTAAAACTTTAGTTTACAATTCACCACAAACACCATGTCTTCACATAAGAGACAACGTCCGTCCACCTCCACTGCTCGGGCTCAGTATGATCACAAGAAATTTGTTAGTGGGAGGGCCGCGGAAAGGTTCAAATCATCCATAGACAAGAAGAATTTGGTGCTAGAATGAGGATTTAAGTCGGATGCTAACTTGGACGGTGATATGGCATTGCAGATTGTGGAACGTTATTGGTTTCATTTAGTAGAGCAACCACTTCCAACGGTGCTCAATATAGTGAAAGAGTTTTATGCCAACGCAATAGAGCATGTCAATCACATAGTCATGGTTCAGGGTAAACTGGTGGCTTTTCATGCCGATGCCATCAACGAGTATTTTGGGTTGGAGACACCAAATACTGACCGATATGAAGATGGTTTGCCCGATCTAGATGAGTTGATTATAAGATTGTTCAAACCAAGAACTCAATGGGTGACTCGAGCTGGAATGGATGAAAAGATAAGTTTTTCTCACTCCGCACTTAGTCGGTATGGCAAAGCATGGTATGCATTCCTTTGTGCCCGTTTAATGCCCACATGACACCAAAATGATGTATCTAAGGAAAGGGCACGACTATTATATGGGATTTTTCACCACCATTACCGTGTGAATAACTCCATTGCATTCTACAATGTAGATGTGGGTGATTGTATTTAGGAGTCCATTGATCAGTTGCTACGAGGGAGTAATACTGGGGTCTTCTATATGGTTTTCTAATTACCGATTTATCTTAGAAAAGTCAAAGTGCAAAGTGGCATCCTTCTGAACCTATTCAACAACCAATGGCTATAATCGATCATGATACAATCAAGAGGTACAAGGCATGGGAAGGGGAAAGATCACATCCAAGAGGAGAAGGCTATATTATGATTCGCCAACCCTCACTCCCAGTTGCAGCGGAACCAATGCAAGAGCAACCACCTCGGGGTTCAAGGAATGAATTTTTGTGGTTAGCTCAACGCCAAGACTTAATGCACCAGTACAATGCAAATGCATTCAACACACTTGCTGATGCATTTTCTCGCTGCAATCCTAATGCACATCCGGTGGCCATGTCTGTTCCTCCTTTCCTTCAAGCATACCCTCCTTCGGATGACGACGAGCAGTGACTCGTCTTTCAGGGAAGTCCTCGTGTTTTTTAATTGTTATATGTTGTCGTAATGGGGGCATTACTTAATTTAAGTTTTTTTTTTTTTTTTGGGGGGGTTATGTTTACACTTTGTTAAGTTGTGAAGATTTAGAAATTCATGTTAGTTAGTTTGTTTAGTCTTTATATTTGTTTGTTTTTAATGTCTTCTACTTTAATACATTAGTTTAGTTAAAATAAAATAAAAATAGAAAATTTACATGTAGTTTAAATTGCATGACTCCAGTTATTAGATAGTAAAAGTTTATTCTTGGCCAATAATGAGATTGGAATTGTGTAGACAATTACAGTGCCACATAAATTGAATCTTTTGCTTGTTTGAAACTGGTATAATAAGGTTAGCACGTTAATAAAACTTATGTGGATTGGTTAGTTCAAATTGATGCATAAGGAATTTCTAGAGGATAAAGGTAGTTTAAATGAATGAATGACGATGATAGGCAGTGAAGACGAAGAATTAGGCAAGAACCTAAGTTTGGGGGAAAATTTAGGGTATAGTCCTGTGGTGGGTCGAGAAGAAACGTGAAACACACTCCTCATAAACACAGACGTGAGATAGAGCGTAAAACGCATTCATTGTAGTTTAAAAAAAAGAAAAGAAAAGAAAAATGAGAGAGAATAAAACGGGAAATAAGAGCAAAAATCCCCCGTGATGGAAAAAGAAAGCATAAGTACCCCAGTTGGACCCTTGATATTGGTAATTGTTTGATTTTAGTTGGATTTAGTCTGTTTTCGAAAATTTTGAGTTTACACTGTATGATGCCTTCTAAGAGACTTCTTATGTATTAAATTTGCCTGAACATCAGTTAGCATGAATGTTGAGCACACACACACTATACCAGTAATAACGGTTTAAGATTTGAGTATTGATAAGGAAATATTGATTGGTTTTGATGTGAAGTGTTGTTGAGTTTGCTTAATTTCTCTGAGGCTGTATGAGTAAATATATTCTGTCTAAATACTGGATTCGTAGTTTAGCTTAGTTAGTGTATTACATTTCGTTTTACTTGAGGATAAACAATGTTTCAAGTTTGGGGGAATTTGATGAGTAGATTTTTAACCTACGATTTATCTTTATTTAGCTTTTTATATTGTTAGTTTTTTGATTATTTCATGTTTCTTTTGATGGGTTTTGTGCTTGTTGTAGGATATTCAGTGAGAACATCAAAATGCTAGCATTGGAAGAAAATTCGAGCAAAATTTATACATTACATAGGGCCCGTGGCAGGTATTTCATGATGAAGAAAAGAAAAGCGGCCTTGAGGGGGGAAATTGCGGCGTATGAAGTCACTAGTTACACGGCATGGGCCACGCTATCATAATGCACAACCTGACGCGAGCCGCGTCGGTCGAACGGATTAGGCACCAAGTTACTTTTAATTGCTGGAAGTTAAGTGGTGTTGGGAGATACAACTTCTTTATGTAATATTTTTATATTAGGAGTTGACAAGGAGGTTATTTCATGTAGTTGAGATTCTTTGACTAAAGACTTGTTTGGTTTGATTAGGAGTTGGATCTCCATTAGAATTCTAATGTGATGAGTTGGAGATGGATTAGAATTGGTGGTGTGGAGCAGAAGTGAATTAATTTATGCTATGTTTTGGATTTCAAAAATAGAGACGATACACACTCAAAGATCGAGATTTGAAAGCAAGAGCTTGGAGAAACGAAGAAGAGAAGTAATTTCACGAAGATTGCAGATTTAAAGGGCGAGAAGGATGGTGTATTACTATTCTCCTTTAATTTCACTTTGTGTAATCAGGATGATGATTTCTTTTATTTATTCAGTATTGAATTCATTAGTTATGAACTAAATTCTTTATTAGGCTTATAATGGATCTTTGAGTGGAACAATGATTATGTAACTTTGATTTTCAGTTTAATAAGTTATTTCTCAGTTTATCTATATTGATTTATGCTTGAATTTATGAATTGCTTGATCACCAATTTTATGTGGACTTGTATGAACTCGAGAGATGAAATACGAGTCTAGACTTAGTCAATATAGCATGTGTTCTTGAATGAATGTTAGGGTAGAGATATACTTGAAATCGTATGTAATCAGATAAAAAACTTAAACTTAAACCTTCTTTAATTGTAATTCACATAGAGATATAGTGGGTTAGTAGATTAAGGTGTTTAACTTGATTCTATCTAATTTGTAGATTTGAGTTAATACGGTATTAGTACATCGAGAGGTGGCTAGTTCTATTTATGTGTTCTTGATTAATAAACTGAGATAGTGAATTAAACTAGAATAGGGGGTAATAATCAGAGTGATGCTTAGAGTGAAGTTGTAAGCCTAATTATCTAATATTTGTTTGAAAATTCAGTTTTTTTGGGTTTGTTGATTGTTTAGTAATTTTAATATTTTTAATACTTTTAGTTATAATCTTGAAATTGGTTAGTTTAATAAAATTTGGATTAATAGAAAATTGCTCATTATGAGAGTTAATTTCCTGATAGTCTCTGTGGGAACGATACTTAATTTATTACTTTATTACTTGTTGACCACGTATACTTGCGTGTTGTGCGTAAATAGATTTTACCAAACAGTGGGAATAGTGAATTGGGGACGAAATGACTATTTTGCCCCTAGCTTTGGTTTTCTATATAAGAGAACCTTAACTCATTTTGTTGGTGATTTTGAAAATCACCAACACTTGAGAGAGAGAGAGAGAGTTCGGATGAGATGAGAAAGGAAGAGGAAAAGCTAGCTAGTGGGCAAACTTTGTCCAATGGGTGGAAGATAAAAGAAGAAAAGTAATCTAAAACCTAACTTCTAAGAAATTTTCTTTAAGTTTTCTATGTTAAAAACATAACTTAATGAGAATAAGAAGTATAAGATGTTAAGAATTGTTTCATATGGTTGAAATCATGAGAAAACGAAGAAATAAGAATTAAAAATTTAGTTTATAAATTTCTTAAGAAAGTATAAATTTCGTAATGAATTTGAACGATTCAAATGAATCATATGAACGATTCAGTGAAATTAATAGGGAATGGTGTCTTATAACACCAAATTCCAAGAAAAAGTGAAATCGTAATCAAAATATTGATTAAAAACGAAGAATGAACGAAGAACGCGAAAAACACGAAAAACGTTGTTGATGGACAAATTTAAAACCATTGTAGTATAACTTGTTATTGATGGACAAGTTTAAAACCATCGTGTATAAGTTAGTTGCTTATTGCTTGGTTAGGAACGGTAGAAACGTTCATGAAGAACAGATTAAACTTAGTTATAACGAAGTTATGGCAAAAATTTCATAAAAGACGAACGAGAAATAGAAAGTATGTAAATGAACCCGAAGGAGTAGGGTTTCATAAGAAAGTAAGAGAACGTAGAAAACGTGAGCCGTGGACAAAGAACGAACGATTTTCAAGTTCGGATGATCGAATTACGGACGAACGGACGAAGAACGTTAATAACATAAAACAAACGAAGGATAGAATTTAAGCCAATTCAATGGCATGTTAACAGATTTAGAATAAATTTCTGTCTAAGGGAAGTTGAAGTACATAAGATAAGGAAGAGAATGGCTTTGGAATGACCTTGTTTCGAGTTATAATGAAAAAGTTATGGGATTATAAAGTAAGCGTCTCAAGCATGTAAAAGACTTAGAATTTTTTTTCAAGGTTTTAGTCTTGGCGCCGTAGCGCTAGTTAAGCCTTGGGCGGCGGTGCCGCAACGCCAACCCGGACCATCATGTATTGCATAGTGTGCCTGCAAATGCTAAAAGGAATGGAGGAAGCTGGCGCGCCACTTGAATACGGTGGCAGGCGAGCCAGTGAGGAGAGTTTAACTGCTCAACTCCTAGGAGAAGTGTACGGATAGATAATGAACATGTAGTTCACGTAATGTAACACTTAAGAAAGTGATTTAAACCTTTAGTAAAAGTTGAACAGAAAGATTTAACTGGATTAATAGACAAAGAATGTAAACGCTAGATTACGTAACCGATATCCAGGGACCGTAGTCGCGATGAAACAAACGTGTGGGATTGCGATGATTGTGATTCTTTAGACGTTGAGTGACGATGATGATGTATAACATTTCGATGTTATGATGTCATAATGAGAGTTAAGTGTAAAGCGTATAGACGTTGTGAACACAACATAGTTGCGATGAACGAATAGTCTTAGCATACAACGAACCGTATGGCTTTGACATTAAGAAAGAATAATGAACATGGGGTTCATGTCTTGGATAATGAATGAAAGTAATTAAAACCTTGGGTAAAGGTTAAACGATAGATTAAGAGACGAGCAATGTGAACGCAGAATATGTAAACGATTCTCGTGAATCGTATTTGCATCGGACGAACGTTCTAAGTATACATTGGTTGTATGACTTAGACGTTGATGAAGGTAGTAAGTAAGGTATGAATTATCAAGAAAGTCGTAACAAATGGTAGCAAGAGTAATGAAAGTCTGATGTGGGTCGGATAAAGAATGAATGTAAGCATTAAACACTTTAGCCGATGTAAGGGTTGGGTGTACGTAAATATTAAATGGATAGAACCTACACTCCGTGTATGGTTTGACCGTAAGGTAATGAGGAAGGATGAATAAATTTGTGAACGGCGAAGAATGTGAATTAAAGACAATGACGTATAACATAAAGAAGTCGAGTTAATGATTATAACTTGGACAACGTTCCGAGTTGAATGAACCAGACGTTATAAGATAAGAATAAGGGAATGTAAGATGTTTAACGCTATGACCGCATAATATTGACATTGAATGATCGTTCTAAGTTTACAAAAGACTGTATGCCTTAGACGATAAAAAATGAATCCTGAGGTATGACATTTAGTTGCCAGAAAGCCATAAGGATGAGGAAGCAACTTAATAAACATTATAGTTTTAATGGTTCGGGTAAGTTAAGTACAATTTAGGTTTTAGTACAATCATAATCTTTGATGGTTGACATATGGGAGCTGGGCTAAACAATTCCTTCAGAGAGAGAAGGTATATACGAAACTGGCAACCGATCTAACTCACTGTGAAAGACAGTGTAGATGAGATGGGAACTTGTTTGTTGGTTGTTTGTGGGAAACCACTCAGAGTACCATATGGACTACTATCAGAGACACGTAGTGTGCTGAGTCCTAGAAGAGTTATAAGAAGATAAGAATGTAAATCATCAAAGATGATGATCGTATGAGTAAGACATCTCCGTATGTCATGAAGCCATAAAGCGGTAAAGAAAGCTGGTCGCGTAAGCTTAGATTACAAGAACGCGAACCCTAAGAAGTAAAGTTAAGTAAACCAATGCGTAAGTCAAGTATATGACTAATTGGTGTATGTGTTATTTTCCTTATGTATTATATAGGGATTGAAATGAGCAGTTCAGCGTAAGCTGTAGCTGTGCGTAAGGCAAGTTTCCTAACTTCATTCATATTTTACATGAATGCTAGTTTCTTAAACTTCTCAGATATTAAACTTGAGAAGTCTTGTCTATGTGCAAATGTGCGATATTTGTACAAGGTGGTAGAATGTACGAGGCCTTGTGCCACAATTTGAACACTTCGATGTTTCTATGAGATGAACTATTGTGTGATTGAACTGTTCAATATGAGAATGTTCTATTTATACATGAACCGTTATTGTTAAGTCTGTGCTAATTATTCTAGCCAGACAAAATGTGTATGAAAAAGGTAGAAGAATGAAAGTATTTCGTAGTGAATGTGACTAATGTTTTAAAATGATAGGAATCAAGATTATTCCTATTATTCAAGCTGCTTCATAACTTTTGTTCGGTTATGGAAGTCTTAAAAGAATGTTTAATTCCTTGAAGTTGTTTATTCAACTGTTATGACTTGCTGGGAAATTGAATACTCACACTTGCTGTAAATAAAAACATTTTCATTGAACGATGTTAGAAAGAACTTAAGGATCCTGTAAAGATCAAGCTATTCGGTATCCAGACAAAGTGTCATTCAGTATATGAATGTGCATGAAGATCAAGAGAAGACTTGTAATGTAGAATAGTTTAATTAAACTATAGACTAGTTTAATGAACTTATATGTATCCTTGGTGGCAGATAAAAGTCACTCTTGTAAGATGTAAAGAATAATGTAAATATCATTATTTGTAATAAATGAGGTTATAAGGTATTAGAACCTTGGATTTGAGAATGGATATTGTTATATTTAGCTATATAATGATGTATGTTTTGAAGGAGATGGAATCGTGATGTACAGA
The DNA here is from genome assembly GCA_020205605.1 of Panax ginseng. NCBI lineage: Eukaryota > Viridiplantae > Streptophyta > Magnoliopsida > Apiales > Araliaceae > Panax > Panax ginseng. The sequence continues at coordinate 57,379,529 of CM035142.1, forward strand.
ATCCAGGTGTGAAGATAGACCGGATTTCGGGGCGTTACAAGTTTGATGGGATAATTTAAAAAATTAAAAGTTCAATGGTGTAATCGGTAAAATGTGCCAACTACAGTGGGTAATTCATTAGTTTTGTAGACAAAAAAATAACATTCGTTTATTTTTTTAACGGAATGACCCAATTTCAAAATAATAATTAGTTTAGTGGTGTAATTTGAAAAATTAAAAGTTCAATGGTGTAATTAGTAAAACCTACCAACTACATTTTGTATTTCTTTTGTTTTGCCCAACGAAATCTAAACAAAAAACATCATTTAAAATGTCTTCTTGTTGCACTTTTAGATGCAAAATCATCAATTATACTATCATATTTAATGTTTTCTGACATATCATTTTCAATCCATAATATCGCTAATTTTTTTATTTTTATTTTTATACACATAAATACACAAGCTTATAAAAAAATTTGGGACCCCTCAACTGTGGGCCCTGGGTGGTAGCCTTGTTTGCCCTTGCCCAGGGCCGGCTCTGACTGAAGCTATTTGGAGCTTATGATTTTACTCTATAGATAGAACATGATAAAACTACAGTGATCATAACTAGAATACAAACACATAATTGATTTTTAATTCTTTGCTTAAAATAATTCAAATATTTGTCATGATTAATCTTGCTGCTGCTTCTGATTAGTAATAATAACGATGATTAGAAAATTTGGATAAAGATCTCTTATTTGCCTGCATTCCGTGTACTGGTACTATGGTTCCGAATTGTGAAATGAGAACTAAAAGCTTTGTGCGTTTCTACCATAAGTAGTGTATTTCATCTTCAACTTCGTTGTGCATATCCAGTAGATCACCACCATGATCCGGATATGATTGATACATGAAGTTCAAAATTTAAGGGAGAATGAAATGTATAGAAGTGATGCTACTGGCACACATTGGCACCAAAGTTGTTAAAAAGCGCATAAAACTACTTACAGGTTGACATAATTCTCTATAATCTCAACAGGATTGTGGAAACCTAACCACATCTTATAGCTTGGTCAAATGCAATAATTTTAAGAAATTATAAACCGATGTCATGTATGATGTACCTGTATCAACAAGTTTTAACTGATATTAAGAATAATTTTAAAAAGTAAAATTATTTTTAAAATTTGTCGTTTTGTAAATGTGTTCTCTAGTTTTATGTGGAGAGACCTTCGAATATATATATATATGGACAATGGTATTGTTAATACCAAGTTTTGTCAGCGCGTCCAATCATTGAATCCACGCGCTTAAACCTGCACAATAACAGATCACACAAGAAACCTGACGGCTTGTGCCGCCGGGTGATAGCTCCGATGTGAGAATATGTACAGGCCGTTACAAGGTTTAACAATGGAGGCTTTAGTGTTTAGTGCTCAAAAGGGTAATACATGTTAATTAAAGTCTAGCATTGTATTTATATGCATTCTCGTCACCTTAGAGTCCATTTCTGATTCGAATCAGGACTCCTAAACATGGAAATTACCATGGTTTGGGTCCAACACAATCTCTTTAAAAGGTGTAAGTTGGATACGATCAAAATACTACCTTTAGAGTTAGCTATTCAAATATGGTTAGGATTATGATCCTTAACCATTTAGAACCCTTATCACTCCGGACTCCATACAAGGGCCAACCCACTGTATGAGCCCAATCCAACCGAACTTGTAATACCCGAGAATTTCCACGTATTATAAAATGAATATATTAATGTAAATACTATTTATGTGAATATAAGTGTTATTGTTTTATGAGTTGGTTAATACAATTGATTCGTGCTAGGTCAATACGTATTAAGAAGCGTGATTTGATAATGAGGATTGTGGAATGCCTTGTGTGGCATATCATGAAACGAAGAAATCCATTAAGCAAATTAAAATGAGAATTTGGAAGTATAATCGCGTTGATCGTGTGATATCATATAAGTAATCAAATACACTCGTAGACTTGTAGTAACACTTTGTGGACATCAATTTATGTCATATATAACGAGTTTAGCGATGAAAATTGGCACAGGCTGAAGCTAAACCAGTCTTGCCTTTGTCGAGAACGCAGAATCAATACTCCAAATCCCAAAGATACAAAGCATTTGTATGGCGATGAGTCGATTGAGTCGGATACTTTCTCTTTGTAGCAATTGAATTGGAGACATTAATGTTATATGAGTAACATGGATGAAACCATATGATAGGAGTATATTGCAATGAATTATGTTATGTCCAACAACGGAATTGTTAAACCATTAATTAATATTAAGTAATTGTGGGAAAATATTGATTTCTTTGTAATTAATTAATAATATGTGATTAGTACTATTTGCAATATATCTAGAAATGTGATAAGAATATTATCAATAATTAATGGTTATAAAAATCCATAATTTCATTAATAAGAAATAGATTAAATAATATTGGTAGTAATTAATCAAGGGAGTGAATAATCTATTTATTTGACATAAAACAAATAAGTAAGTTATTAATTTAATAAGGATTATATTGATTGTCATGGGCACATGAGAAATGATTAAAAATATAACTATATAGTGTGGTGTGACATTTATGTGGCTATATATTAAGTCTTATAGAACTATATTGTATGAGGCAACATGATTAAACATATTGGAACTATATGTTATAAATACATTATGAAATATCTATGTGACAATATGTATGTGGGTATATATTAAAATAATATATCATGAGCATATTGTAAACTATTATTTTAATAAAGTGTACCGGTGTGATAAAATGTACATGAATTATATGGATATTGCATAACATCTACTACCTTGAAATGTTAAGTCACATTGTGACATTTGGTTATAATATATGGTTGATATGTGTATTAAAATATAACATAAGAGTGAGAATTTGTAGGAGTATACAAGAATGCTGAGTTATATTGGATTGTCCCAAATTGAGAGTCCCATTTGCTCCAAATTTTCCAGTCACGTGTAGAACAAAGGCTAAGGCCTATGTTCTTCCTTTTCTTCCAAAACCTCCTAGCTAATGATCATGGGGGGAGTGGTGGTCATGATGCAAATCACCAACTAATCACTAACTCCTTGTTAACCTTCACGCAATTCTTCCATCCTTTAGTTTGATTTCTTGAACAAAGGCTTGACATGGTCAATGGATTTCCTATATAATGAACACTTCCCTTCATTCTTTGTGTTGCTTGAGTTGGCTAAGAATTCCTAAGAGATTGAGAGCATTCTAGGACATTGGGAGTTCATTAGAAGCAAGCTAATTCACAATTGCAGAGGTATAAGTTCTTTTCCTTGCTTCCATTTCATTCTCTGTACAAAATGGAGTTTGAGTTCTTGAAATCCAAATTCTTGATTTTGTGAAATTGGATGTTAATAAGGTTGGGTATTGATTATATAGTTTTTATATGACCCAACAAACATGTTTAAACTGATACATGAGTGTTTAGGAATGATTTCATGAGTAAATTTTATGGTTGGGCTAGCAATCTGTAGAAGAAAAGCGCTCTTGGTTTAAACCAGGACACACCTTGTTGTGCAGTTACAATGGTATTGTAGAATTGCTGCTTGACCTCTGAATTCTATTTTGAAATTTTTTATAGTACTATGACTTATGATAGCGTGCAAGCATATGTAAGGAGCAAAAGGTTCCCTTTGCCACCTTTATGTTGTGAGGAGAGGCAGATTATTGGTAGGAATCGGTAAAGCATACTCAACCTACCGCACTAAAGATGTCTTGGGAGAAGTTCCAAGAACTATTCAACGACAAGTACTTTCCCGAAAGTATTCGTCACATAAAGGAGGTAGAGTTCATCAAGTTGGAGAAGAATAATATGACCGTGTCGCAGTACGAAGCTAAGTTTGCCGAGTTGTCCCGGTTTGCGTCCCACTTGGTTGATAATGAAGAGAGAATGACACGGATGTTTTTAAGAGGTTTGAAGCTGGAGATACGTCAATATCTTATTTCTCATAAACTATGTTTGTATTCAGATGTTGTAAATAGGGCTCATTAGTGGAGCTCGATAATGAGTCAACGCAATCAAAAGAGAGCAGCCGGCAAAATAATAATACCAGTGAGAGCAGTCATCGAAGCGGTGACAGTGGAGGGAATCAACAGGCCATAAATGGTAACCACTTTGGTGGTAATCATGGCCAAAATAATAAGAATTGACATTTCAAGAAGAGGAGATTCAACAATGATGGAAGGACGTCAACACCAGCACCCGTTGTTAAGGAAGGAGAAGCGACCACCTATCATCATATGTTTTAAATGCGGAGGGAGGGACACATCACCAAATCAAAGCGATATCGTCCAAAGCATGTTATAATTGTGGAAGAGAAGGTCACTTAGCTCGATTTTGTCGTTCACCAGAAGACAAGTTCATCTAGGATGGAGGCACCAAAGGTAGTCCCGAAATGTCAAAGCCGGTAGTCTGAGGAGGCGTTTGTTGTGACCTCCGAGAAAGCAAGGAACCCGAACGAGGTCATCACGAGTAAGCTTATCATAAACTCTAGCGAAGTCTATACTTTATTTGATACCAGTTGTACCCATTCTTTTATTTCTCCTACTTGCGCTTAACGATTAAATTTGACTCCGGAGAAATTAGACTTTGACTTGTCTGTGGAAACTCCGTTGGGAGTAACCTTCATTACATCCACTGTTTATAAGTCTTGTTTGGTTTAAATCGGTACCCTCACATTACATGTCGATCTTATTTCATTGACAATACTTGCATTTGATGTGATTCTAGGGATTGATTGGTTAACTACTCATCATGCTAAAATTGATTATTTTCGTAATGTTGTTAGCTTTCATATTCCTAATTAACCTATTATGCGAATTCAAGCGACCAAACCATTAAAATCAATCACGGACATCTCAAGCCATAAAGCTATTCGTTTATTGAAAAACGGATGTCAAGCTTTCTTAGCTCATGTCACGGATCTAAACAAAAATACGTCAGTTTTGAATGATATTTTTATTGTTAATAAATTCCCTGACGTATTCCCTGAAAAACTTCCTGGCCTACCCTCAGAGCGTGAAATTGAATTTTGTATCGACCTTGAACTCGGTACAAAACCCATTTCCAAAGCCCCATATCGAATGGCTCCTATTGAACTTCAGGAGTTAAAGACCCAACTGCAGGAATTGTTAGACATTGGCTTTATTCATCCTAGTACTTCTCTTTGGGGTGCTCCTGTTCTATTCGTGAAGTAGAAAGATGGGAGTATGCAACTTTGTATTGATTATCGGGAGTTGAATCATGTCACCGTCAAAAATAGGTACCCATTTCCACGTATTGATGACATGTTTGACCAGTTGCAAGGAGCCAAATTCTTTTCAAAGATTGATCTTCGTTCCGGATATCACCAATTGAAGATTAGAACCGATGACTTTCCAAAGAGGCTTTCAGAACTCGGTACGGGCATTATGAATTCCTAGTCATGTCCTTTGGATTGACTAATGCTCCTGTTGTCTTCATGGATATGATGAACCGAGTATTCAAAGAATATTTGGATCACTTTGTGGTCGTCTTTATTGATGACATCCTTATTTATTCCAAAAGCCGTAAAGATCATGAGCAACACTTGAGGCTGGTACTCCAAAAGCTTCGTGAATACAAGCTTTATGCCAAGTTAAAGAAATGCGAGTTCTAGCTTGAGGAAGTAGCATTCCTAGGGCACGTAGTATCAAGTAATGGAATATCTATTGACCCGACAAAAATTAAAGCAATTCAAAGGTGGGAGCAACCTAAATCAGTGACCGAAGTACGTAGCTTTCTCGGTTTAGCTAGTTATTATCGGAGATTCGTGGAAGGATTTTCTCGAATCGCTACTCCATTAACTCAGCTGACTCAGAAAGATACAAAGTTCGATTGGAGCGAAGAATGTGAGAAGAGTTTTCAAGAACTCAAGAGGAGACTCATTTCAGCACCTGTTCTGACAATACCATCTGGCTCGGAGGGATTTGTCATCTATAATGATGCTTTGGGCAAAGGGTTGGGATGTGTTCTCATGAAACATGGGAAAGTCATAGCCTATGCCTCGCGACAACTCAAAGAATATGAGAGGAATTATCCTACTCATGATCTAGAGTTGGCAGCTGTTGTTTTTGCACTTAAAATTTGGAGGCATTACTTGTATGGGGAGAAACTGGAGATCTTTACGGATCATAAAAGCCTCAACTATTTCTTCACTCAAAAGGAACTCAACATGTGACAAAGACGTTGGCTTGAACTGTTGAAAGATTGTGATCATATCATCCAATACCATCCTGGAAAAACGAACGTGGTAGCTGACGCATTGAGTAGAAGATCATATGCAAGTACGAGTGCGATATTGTCAACACAAAGGCCCATTTTGTGTGACATGCAAAGGATAGAGATAGAGTTAAAGACTCCAGGGACCCATGTGATGATGGCGAATATACGAATAGAACTGACTTTAATCGATAAAGTTAAAGTCGCTTTCAAGCTACTGGATCTAGGCGATGCGTATGAGGAAGAAAGTGCAAGAAGGTGCTATGCCGGAAGCAAGAATCGATGAAGAAGGAATACTTCGAGTCAACTCCAGACTTTGTGTTCCTAACGACCCTGATTTAAAGTATAAATCATGATGAAGGTTCACAACACACCGTTTGTAATCCATCTTGGGAGTACCAAAATGTATCATGATCTTCGTCATACATTTTGGTGGAGCAATATGAAGAGAGAGATAGCGTTGTTTATCTCAAGGTGTCTAACTTGTCAACGAGTTAAAGCGGAGCATCAAGTACCAAAAGGTCCATTGTAACCACTTGAAATTCCAGAATGGAAGTGGGAGCACATTACCATGGATTTTGTTACTGGTCTTCCCAAGGTTTTTCAAGGCATAGATGCAATTTGGGTCATTGTTGATAAATTGACCAAGTCTGCTCACTTTTTACCTATATGATGAGTGAGTTTTATACTCATAATTGAGTGTGTTTGAACTTAATCTTTTAGATGTTTTTAAGTGTTTATGTCTATTCATGCATGTGTTTATGTTGTTTTGTAGGAATTGGGACAAAAGTTACTTGGATCGACATTTGGGGTGGCTAGATGCGCATTTTCGGCTTGCCATTTACACAACAGTCACGTCAGAGCCAATTTGGGTATTTCTCGGGACCTTATTTCGAAATACTTAAAGAATGAAAGTTGTAGATCTATGTCTCCTCTTTCCGGAACATCTTGAATCAATGTAATCGGAGTTCGGACGAAGCAGGTATGGTCATTTTCCCAAAGGATGCCAGAGCAGAAAATTTCCAGAATTGTTCCAGCGCCGAGGCGCCTAACTCAAGCTTATTTGCAGTGTCGGGGCACTAGGGGGTAGAATCCCAGCGTCATGCCCAGCGCTGGGGCATTGGGGAAGAGGTTGGGAAAGCTTGGACGCATTTTGGGGCGAATTTTGACACCTTTTTTACTCCAAATTGGATTGGGTTTGTTCCTAAGCTAAAAATTGGACTTGTAACCTATAAATACATGATGTAAGGCATAAAATAAAGGGAGATTACATAGACTAGATTAGAGATACACTCTATTAGATTAGAACATAAACCCTAGTTCTTATTAGTTTTGGAGATTGAATCAACTTGGAGATCATTGAAGATCAAAAGCAGGAGCAAGAGGGAAGCATCAGATTTGCTGACAACAGATTCTATTCTCTTCTCTTATCATACTTTTATCTTTTAATGTCTATTCAGTTGTGGATTCTTGATTTTAATTCAATTACTATGAACTAACTCTTTTATTAAGATTTCAATTGAACCTTTTATGTCTATAAATGAGTTATTAGATTTATTCCAATTATTTATGTCAAAGTGAATTGTTTATCTTGTCTTGAGCTTATTGATTAATTATCTGATCAGTAATTACCTTGTTACTCTAGAAGGAATTGGAAGAGAAATTCTAGGGTTAGAACTGGGCATGATAATATGTGACTTAATTATTTGCATAGTGAATAATTAGGTTTGTAAATTGAATGGAAATATCTGTTCACCGCATGTAACACATAAAGAATTGGATTTGAAGGAGTTTAATTCAATTATTTTGCATAGGAATATAGCAAGATTAATCTGGATTAAATAGAAGTCAATTGATCACTTGAAAAGGGCTTTTGGCATTTGAGAATTCATGTTAACAATTCAGTAGGCATAATAATTGGGATAATTGGATAATTGATTTATAGTTCATAATTGGGGATATTGAAGTCTTAATCTTTATTTATCTGAATTCAGTCATTGTGACGCCCCCCAAATCTGGGTACTTGAAACCCGAACTCGGTGCTTCACGATACCATTTATATAAGCTGAATAATACTAATAATAATAACAATAATATAAAATTCAAACTTAATTTACATATGCATCAAAGTTTACTCCAGTCTGAGACCTTTAAACATTCATTACATCATAGATAATAAGTATCATTGTCTTAATAAACTATAACTATTACACAACATAATATAAATCTCATTGAACGACTTTCCTTTCCCTTGTTCTTTTGAACCTTACGGTTGATCATACTTAAGCGAAAACATTTAAATTTAAAGCAAGAATGAGCATTGGATTGCCCAGCAAGTAATAACAACAATATATTAGCTGAAAAAATTAACTGTTTTCTTTGAAAGACACTTCTACAACGAATCAACAGTAGTGAAGTAAGCTGAACCAATAATAACAACATATCACTTCCATATGTAATCTTTGAAACTACGTATAGACTATAACTGGAGATCAGTCGACAGACTATGAACATTGTTTTTCATTTTCGCTAGGGTTTAGCAGAACTTCATCCGCAAACCATCATAACTTACGGGCACGAAGGTGATCATCCCAATATGCCCTGTATTGATCAATACTACATGCAAGAACGATATTATCGTTCACTCTATCCACCTTAGGTGCACCAAAGTTTTCCCATATTCGGGATATTCATACTTAGTCGGGAATCCAAACCAAAACAATCTGGTTGGATACAATAAAGTTCTATCTTGTTCAACAATATTTTTATGTCTAGTTAAATCAAATAGCTTAGACTGATTTTAAGTCAACGTATACATACTTGAAATCAATAAGTATGTATCAACATATGATTAAATACAATGGTTATCCAAGTGGGGACACTTGTCTAACCCTATATACGATTTAACAAACAGAATAAATATCTGAATTATACAATAATACAATGATCGGATAATGTAAGAACTTGTATGAATACAAAGATTGGATACATAATCAATAATAATAGAATTAATAATCTGGCACAATAATAATATGATTCTGAAACTTTCTTACTCATGTCCATTGCATAAAGAAAATGCAAAGGTAGGATACTTACACAATGTAAATAATAGATCAGATACTTGCTCAATAATAATTAGAGTAAGTTTAGGAAACTTGCATAACATGATATACCTGTTTGCACAAAATAAAAATAGTGCATAAGGTTTAGATACTTGCCTGAGCTGCTACTTACAATAACGCAACTTAGATTAATCTTTTATACAGCGACCTATTAGTAAAAAGATCATTCGTTCGATTAGAATAATATATCGTAACACAGAACACTGTCTATTGCAGTCAGCACATAACCTAATCACTTTGTCACATATATCTAACAAACACATATCTAGTCAATTTATTTAAGTCCAGATCAATTTCTGAAATATTTCGGTGTACCGACGGCTTTATCGGGTAAATATCGAGTCTAAGACTCTATCGTATAGTTCAATATTCGTTTAGATATTTTTAATATCAGTCATATTATTTTTCATAACCTTATAATAATTTTTAAGCAATTATTATACTTTATCATGAATTTTCAAACACTGAAATCATTATTAATTGATTTAAATATTAACTAATTCTATTATAATTAATATTTAATTAATATTAAACTATTAATGAAACTATTGCCAAAATATTAAAGTTATTTATAATAACTCAAAATATTTTTAAAGTAATAATATTACCCTTAAATGATTTTTAAAACATTTAAAATCATTTTAAACAATTACCATTAATATTAGAATATTGATTTATTATTTATCAAAATATTAAAAGTCATTAATGATAACTTAAAATATTTTAATTCATTTATTTTCATTTAAAATGATTTTTATAATTTTAAAATCATTTTTAATTAATTTATTTAATATAATTACTAAATAATTCTAATATCATTAATAATTAATAATTAATGAAATTTATCTTAAAATATTAAAAGTTATGTTCTATAACTTAAAATAATATTAAATACCTTATTATTATTTAAAATGATTTTTAATACAATAAAATCATTTTTAATTAATTTATTTAATGTATTTATTAAATAATTTAAATACCAATAATATCCAAATAAATAATAATATTTATGAAAAATATGTCAAATTATTAAAAGTTAATTTTATAACTTGAAATAATTTTAAAAGCGATTTTATAATTTTTAGGAATTTATTTCTATTTTTAATGTATTTTTCAGAAATTATAAAACAAAAATAATTAAATCTGTCGCTAAAGGCTTTAGCGACAGTTTCTGTCGCAATAGGTGTTCTTGAGGCTCAAGAACACTGACAGTCAGTGCTCAAGGGTACCTCCTTTGACCATCTTTAATTCGTTATGTGTAGTGTTTCTGGGTTAGCTATAACTTGGATCTTGTAGTATTGATGTAATACTACAAGTGTAAATCAACATCTGGGTCAGATCATAACATATAAGCAAGATATAAATCTTTGAAATCACTATCAAACATGTTCATCATGTTTCTGGGCTGCCCAGAATCTCTGGTCATGGCCGGTCAACGCTTTTAGTGGCCTTCTAACACGAATGTTGTTGATGATATGGTTGGTCTAAACGTCGGGCTCTATAGACAAGATAACAGAGTACAAGTTCTAAACATTGTTCATGTCTCAATATCAACAACATGAAGGATATAAGTCATCAAACTCACTGTCAGAGTGTTTCTGGGTTTTCCCAGAAACCCAGAAGTTGGAGTTCCTAATTTCCTGCTCGATTTAATTTAGGTTCCAACCTTGTTTCATGTGATATAATGGTTCATACCTATAGAGTACATGACAAGTAACAATAACATAACATGCGATCATCATAACATCAACACGATCAAGATAAATAGGTCGGTCAAAGTAGTTGTGACGCCCTCAAAATTAGGTATACATCACCCATTCTGAGTCGCCAGATACATGGTACAAAATTCAAATACAACTTCATTTATACAATTGTTGAGCTGTCGTATAGAATACGACCACAGTTAACTATGAATTTTAATACAAATGTATGTAACTCTCATGGTACCTCGACCACAACCTTACAATGATACTTTACATAAAAGTATAGTTGAAAACTGCTTTTAGAAATTAAAATCTTTGGGAAGTGCTCAAGAAACCTTCGTACATATGGGAGGCCGTAATGCCTCAGGTTATGATAGATATCATATGTCCACAGAATTATCCTTGGTTGACCCAAAAGTCCCCAAAGAAAAATAAGAAAATTACTATCATCTTCTTTCCAATTGTGAGTCTTCTCTTGACATATAAATATCTCCGTTGTCTCCAAGTGAAAATTATGTTTCAAATAAACTCCAAGATCATACAGGTAGTGCTCGTAGATATATTCAGCAAGTGGATGTGCACAACCATGTCTTATGAGAACACGAAGTTGTATGTCATTAGACATCTTGTATGATAGTGACAAAACACCCTTCCAAAGTTGGGTTCGCCTCACCCTATTTGACTCACCAAATATAACTACTAAATGATGTATAGAATACAACACACTTTTCTATATCTTGTTTAGGAGAACCCTTCTGACTAGAGACCAGATTCTATTCCCTGTTATCCCCGCTTGACCGACAACACTCTTACTAGCAACACTCTTATTACACGAAAAGGAATTGTGAAAGCGAAAGGGTGAGCACAACTAGCCTAGTAAAGAATATCATGACTAAAGATAATTAAATTATCAATAGCTTTCATCAATAATAAATCAGAGAGTTAGAACATATGGTAGATGATAAAACTTTTCAACCATAGTTAAATGAACGAAAGCAATCCATTAGAAGAGTCAAATAGACCATAAGGTCTATTATCTTCTCTATGTTAAAAGTCCACCAATAATGTTTTATCAAGTGTAACATCAATCAACAATTCCGCCCACGATCATGTGAATAACTCATAATCACAATTGTGATTCTAAATTCCTCTTCGCACCTGTGGGCGAAGATAATTTTCATCACCGAAATATTAAAAATCATGGTTATACCAAATCACAATTCACGCTTGTAATCATTAAATCATCTTTGCACTACTGACCAAAGATATTCATTATTATCACATCCATGAATTAATATTTCATTCTTTGGGACTCGACTTAATAAGTAATCCACCTCATCGAATCACCCCACACTACTACTGACGAGGACATTCTTTAGTATCACGACCACAAATTATCCATGCACTACGGGCCAAGGATATTTGTGTATTCATTAACGGTCCTGATCATGCCATAAAACAATTCATCTTTTCACTACAGCCAAAGAGAATCCATAGCCATAATCATACCAAAAACTGTCCATCAATGCACTACGGGCCAATGAGGACTTTTTCCACATCATTTGCAACATTACGGTCATGATTATACCGAATAATCCCTGGTCATAATCATACCAAGTCCATCTATGCACTACAGGCCACAGATGACTTTCAACATAATATAAATATGAGGATGATGACAATATTATAAGCATTAATCAAACTAAATCAAGGATAAGTATTAAAGACTTTAAATTTATCCAGACATTATCAATCACTTAATAAAATCATAATCTAATACTGTTAATACTATAACAATATTTTAATCACTTCTTAAACTTATAAACAATTACATTTAATTGTTTACACTTTTCCAAATAATGCATTTAATCATTCAAAAATGTCATACTCATAAGATTTCATCACCAATAATCAAATTACTCATCAAAAATCTGCATATACCTTATATAGGATTTCCAAGCCATAAAATCATATTTACCAATTCTTCAACTCTACATAACATATTTAACTCATATGTTCGTAGCTAAACTATTTTTATGAAAAATACCAAATCAGTCCCAAAAATTATTCTTTTCTGGGATTTAGCATAATATAGTCCTATATTGAACATATATTTTTCTTGACATTTTTAAAATTCATTTACTATTTTTCAAAAATCAATTTCTAATTAATTCCTTAAGAAATTAGCTACCTCACGGTTAACTCCAGAAATTCCCAAATCTTGGCAGGATCTTACACATGTTAACGTGAGCTTCCAGTTTAAATTTCATAGTCATCGGAGTTATAGAACTCCGGTTATAGCATTTTTCGTCGAAAAAACTTAAATATTGAAATGGTCATAACTTGCTCATTTTAAGTCAGAATGAGCTCATTGTTGGACGGGAGGTACTTTATACCATATAATTTCATGTCCCAAAAGGCCGGAATTTTTCTCACAAATTAAGTTTCCGAAAATGCCCTTTTAAAAATCTTTGCAGTAGCTTTTTCCCATTTTTCATTTTTTCGTGCTTTGCTAAAATCAGTCCACACAAAAATCTACAACACCTTTTCTATTGATTCCACTTGGATAAGTTAGAAAACTCATAGATCTAACTTTAGAACTTGACCACACTCAAAAATTCAAAATATAATAGGAGATATGGTCAATTGAATTTCATACTCCATTTTTACCAAAATCTGATTTTCAACCCTTTATGATTTCTAAGAAACTTTCATGTTTTCACATAATAACCAACATAACTCATCATGACAATGACATAATAATTCAATAAAACAAGTTCAAGAATAAGTTTTAAAGATTTATAAGTTAATTTATCATGAACTTAATAACATCCAAATTGTCGATATGATACTACTTTGTGGAGTAAAATTCAAGAATGCTCAGAAAAATATTTCTATGAAAAGATACTGGATGAAGCGCAAATATCAAGGACATTCCACTAATTTCATGGAGTATAGAAGTCAAAGTTTTAACCAACTAAGTATAATAAAGAATGGAATAACAAAAGAAATCACCAGGCATGCGATAGACCGCATAAGCAGGTTATTCCAACAGAATAATAAATAACGAAACTAGGTCCGGCGTAAAACGCATACAGATGAGGATATTCCAGAATAATAATAAAGATGGAACCGGTCCGTAAAACGCATGCATGACGAGGATATTCAATGAGAATAATAAATAATGGAACCGAGTCCTGCGTAAAACGCATGACGCAGGATATTCAATGAGAATAATAAAGAATGAAATGATAGAAGAATGTCACCATGTATAGGGTAGCCCGCGTATACAGGTTATTCCAACAGAATAATAAATAATGGAACAACAGAAGTTCTCTTCATGAGTACAACAAATAACATCCCATACCGTAAAAGAAACTGAATATAAGAGTAGGGAAGTAGCAGAATACTTTTCTATAGTTTCTCTATAATTTCTCTCTCTAGAGTTTCAGTGAATTCGTAAGAAATAATGAAGGAATGAGCTTCTATTTATAGGAAAATGGAATGAATAGTAACTAATTCCTGAACGATCCAGATTAATTTACTATTAAACGGACGGTCCATATTGGTTTACTATTAAAACTTAAAACAACGGTCCATACTGATTTACTATTAAAACTTTAAACCAGCGATCCATATTAATTTACTATTATAACTCCACCAGCGGTCCATATTGATTCACTAATATAACTTCAACCATGATGCGAAAAATTAGCACATCTCCTCATGGAATAATATTGTACCCAAATACAAGAATGCACAATACTAGAGTGAATAGTAATCGGGTGAATAGTAACTCGTGAATAGTAACTCATGAATAGTAACTTATGAATAGTATCTCGTGAATAGTAACTCATGAATAGTAACTCGTGAATAGTACTCTGACACGAAAAGTGTCTCGAATACCCGATTGAACAATCTTGGTGACTTCTCACATAAGCATCAATAATCAATACCGTACTACTACTATGAAACCATGCGTATTCATATTAGATTTTTTTAACGGGTGTTTCAACAGTTAACGGCAAAACTTCTGCCGTTATTTTCATAAAGTATTTTTGTCGTTTTCTCAATCCGACAATAATTCTATTGTGGGGTCCACCAATGATTGTACCGTTCTCTGACAAAAAGAATATTCCCCGACTAATAGAATATTCCCCGACAAAACGAATATTTTATATCAACTTGCTTACTTTGCAAAAAAAAAATCACTTATTACCCTTAACTTTAAACTTTTATCAATTTAACTATTTACCAAAATAGAAAAAATTGAATACTTTTATTTCATAAAATTCGGGGTCTCACAGTAGTGCCCAGAAACTGTTCTTGAACATTTTTGGGTTTTCTAGAAATGTTCTTGAGCATTTTTGTCAACCCAAGTTTGACCAACTCTCACTTCGATTCTGTTAAGTATTTGGGTAATATAAAAACATATATATGTAGTACTCATGTCATTCTACAATTATATAACAAGAACATCTCCGTACTATAATGGATCAGCAAGAACAGAAGCTCTAAAAATGACTGTCAGAAATTATGGGCTTCTGGGCTTCTGGGATTCTGGGATTCTGGGTTGCCCAAAAAGTAAGAATTTCTGAACGGTCAACTCATTTTGACCACGAATATCTTTTAATCTACAGAAGCTATGAACCTGATTCAAGTTCCATTCAAGATCTCTGACAGTACAAGTACAAAGTTTCAAAACACAAAACACATAATGATCGAGATCTGTGGGACCTGACATTCATTGTCAGAACCTTATTTTCAAAAATTTCCAGATTTGGAAAATCATCAAATTCGAGCCTCTAGATGTTATGGGTTTAACATCTAGCAACCCAGATCATCGATTGACACCCCATACAACATATTTAACACAAAAAATTACATCTAACATAAGATCAAAAGATTTTCGAATTTTTAGGGTTTGCACCTTTATGCTCCAATTCTGATTTCTATGCTTCTGATTTGATGTTGGTGTTCGTGGGGCTTGATTTGTGACTGAACTAACACTAAAATTTCGTGGGTTTGAACTTGAGAGAATATGGCTAAGTATAAGTGAGCAAATGACTTTGTTTTGTGGTTTTCTCTCTCTTAAATTATGCAAATGAATTGATGCAATGTACTTGGTTGTTAGTAGCTGATGTGCTGGTATTGTAGCTCACAATTAGGTAGTGTAGACTAGGGTGGCTGCTGACTTGATAAGATCTCCCAGCAATAATACACCAAATGGGACAAAAAGTGCATTTTTGTAATTTCATTTTAATCTCAAGGGTATTCTTGTCCAAGGTGCTTGAATCTAGTATTTATTCACTAGATTTTACATCTTAAAGTTTCCCAAATAATTACTAGGGTTTGGACAATTAAAAATTTAAGTGTAGCAAAATTTTAATTAAAACATACTAATTAAAAATAGGGTTTTTAATAGAATTTAGGGTTTAAATAGAAAATTAGGGTTTTAAAATTAGGGTTCCTTAATACCATTAGGGTTCCCAAATTAACAATTAGGGTTTTCTAATTATCATTATAATTTACTAAAATAGTAATTAGGGTTTCTAATTTTAGCAAATTAGGGTTGTCAAATAATAATTAGGGTTTCTCCTAATTACAGAAATTCTATAATACGCAATAAAATACATATAAAATAATTACTAGCAAGTCTCGAACTCATAACCGAGTTTAACAATTAGGGTTTAATAACACGATATAAGGGTTATGACATAATTTATCATATTTAGCCCACCATTATCAGTCTACACATTTACAATACATATTTATAGCACTGAAAAAAATTAAAATATAATTAATATTATATTATTATT
This sequence comes from Panax ginseng, assembly GCA_020205605.1. Lineage (NCBI taxonomy): Eukaryota > Viridiplantae > Streptophyta > Magnoliopsida > Apiales > Araliaceae > Panax > Panax ginseng. The sequence goes on from CM035142.1 coordinate 57,396,445, forward strand.
CTCATCCGTTGATCAAAATCCAAATTTAGGGTTTGAATTCCATATCTGATTTATCTTTCTGCATTATTAATTTAGTTAAAATAATTAACTTAAAACTCTGAACTAAAATTCATATAATAAAATAGTAATTACAATAATTCCAATAATCATTTCATATATTATTTTAATAATATAAAAATCATATTTTCATAGAAAATAAATAATAAAGACATTTCTACTATAAAATTAATTATTATAATTATATACTTTATAATGATCAATATTTCTAAAATAAAATTGCTTGAAATTATTCATGAAATAAATTATTTTATTTATCACATATATACATACACATTACTTGACACATATTTTCATCTTTAAAAAAAATGCAAAATTTCTTATTTATTTACATAGGAAATATCGGGTTATTACATTCACCCTCTCTTATAAGGATTTCGTCCCTGGAATCACCGTTGTAAATACTCATACTTACAAGGGTACATAGCATACATAGTCATTTCAAATAGATCTCGATCAAATTTGATCGAACCGATCTTTAACTATTCAACATAAAGCTTGTCTATCTGATTAAACGAAAGTTCGATTGCTAAGAGAACTCAAATTCCTTCTTCAAAATATTTTTATAAAATAATTCATTATATATTGAAAAATCATATATATCGAAATATACAAGTTATACGAATAATACCTGGAGTTGCATTCTCAGCTGCCACTGTATACTGGACCGTCATATTGAAAACTCTTGCGGTTGATTCTGTTGGTTTGTTTGTTGAAGTAGGTTTCATTGTCACTAGAGTCCCGCTGCCTTTTCCTTTACTCGCGCTCCTTGTATCCTCTCCCTTTTTCGGACAATCTTTCACCTTATGCTCCATGGATCCACACTTGAAACACCCTTTGTTCATCCTTGGATTGAGACAGTTGGGAGAGATATGTCCCTCCTGCCCACACCTGTAGCACACAAACTTACCCTTAAGACACTCCCCTGAGTGATTCTTTCCACAATTCCCACACTGCGCAACCTATTTCTTTCCACCTCCTGGCCTACTTCTAGTATTCCCGAAATTATCTCCTTTTCTTTTCCTAGTCTTACTGCCACTATTTTCTTCTCCGGCTCTAGCTTGATTTGCTTCCCACCAAAAATTCGTCTCCCCTTTCATCGTATAGGTGACAAAAGTCATCTTTTGCTCATCCGTTACTCTATTATCCACAAACATCTCTACAGGTCAGTTGATCCTCTAAATCCTCGGTTGTTCAATTGCTTTGAAGTCTTTGACGTTTGCTGATCGATTACTTGGTTGATTTCATGGTGGTATTCCGATTCGCATAGCTTGAACGTCCACATTCACCAAATTTTGTGTTGGGTCTAGTTGTCCTTGATTTTGTTGATGTGTTCTTCGCCTTTTGGTTTTTTTTTTTCGTCTTGACGGCATTATCTGATTAAATAAGATCATGTTCATCTAGCTAATTCATCATACTTTTCATAGCATAGCACATACTGCTTTAAACATCTGGTATCCCCTTTGTGACATAATAGTCGGGAATCGTTGCCACAACTAATACAGAAGTTGATAATATTACTTTACACCCATATACTTATCATATACATATCATTTAATCATACATATTCAAATAACACTAATACTACTCATTTCATATGCCTTCACTAAGGATCAATTACTTAGCATTCTATATATTTCTATTATCCTCAATAATCCATTCTCACATAACTATACCTAGTTCATCAAACCTTCCACACATTATGAGTTTAGGAACTCACCACAAACATATGAGTTCAAGAACTTGAGCTTGATCTTTTATCCTTTAACTATACTCTACCTATCAGTCATACTATCATTTTCGGTCCCAGATTACACTTTCCTGTATAATCACCTCATTGAGGTAGCTTTCAATGTGAGCCTCTATTTCAGCTATTGGCTTTAATATTGGCTCGGTTATGGAGGTTGACTCCTTCTTTACGACCTAAGGGTATGCTAATCCTTATCTCACATAACATCTACACACTAACTATCTTGATTAACATATAGTATATACACACTGCAATTAATAATTTTATATAAGTTATCTTTTATTTTGTTTAACGATGAATTTATTCAATTCATCTCCTTTTAAACTCTAAATGAGTTATTTATATTTTCAACATTTCCCCCTGTTCTAAGGTTATAGCCTAAGGTCTATTCCACCTAAGGTTTTTAACCCTAAAGCTTTGATACCAACCTGTGACGCCCCCAAATCCGGGTACTTGAAACCCGAACTCGGTGCTTCACGATACCATTTCTATAAGCTGAATAATACTAATAATAATAACAATAATATAAAATTCAAACTTAATTTACATATGCATCAAAGTTTACTCCCAGGTACGAGACCTTTAAACATTCATTACATCATAGATAATAAGTATCATTGTCTTAATAAACTATAACTATTACACAACATAATATTAATCTCATTCGAACAGCTTTCTTTTCTCCTTGTTCTTGCATGAACCTTCTGGTTGATCATACTTAACTGAAAACATTTAAATTTAAAGCAAGAATGAACATTGGATTACCCAACAAGTAATAACAACAATATATAGTAGCTGAAAGAATTAAATATTTTCTTTGAAAGACACTTCTACAACGAATCAATAGTTGTGAAGTAAGCTGAACCAATAATAACAACATATCACTTCCATATGTAATCTTTGAAACTACGTATAGACTATAACTGGAGATCAGTCGACAGACTATGAACATTGTTTTTCATTTTCACTAGGGTTTAGCAGAACTTCATTCGCAAACCGTAATAACTTACGGGCACGAGGGTGATCATACCAATGTGCCCTGTATTGATCAATACTACATGTAAGAACGATATTATCGTTCACTCTATCCACTTTAGGTGCACAAAAGTTTTCTCATATTCGGGATGTTCATACTTAGTCGGGAATCCAAACCAAAACAATCTGGTTGGATACAATAACGTTCTATCTTGTTCAACAATATTTTTATGTCTAGCTGAATCAAATAGCTTAGACTGCTTTTAAGTCAACGTATACATACTTGAAATCAATAAGTATGTATCAACATATGATTAAATACAATGGTTATCCAAGTGGGGACACTTATCTAACCCTATATACGATTTAACGAACAGAATAAATATCTGAATTATACAATAATACAATGATCGGATAATGTAAGAACTTGTATGAATACAAAGATTGGATATATAATCAATAATAATAGAATTAATAATCTGGCACAATAATAATATGATTCTGAAACTTTCTTACTCATGTCCATTGCATAGAGGAAATGCAAAGGTAGGATACTTGCACAATGTAAATAATAGATCAGATACTTGCTCAATAATAATTGGAGTAAGTTTAGGAAACTTGCATAACATGATATACCTGTTTGCACGAAATAAAATAGTGCATAAGGTTTAGATACTTGCCTGAGCTGCTACTTACAATAACGCAACTTAGATTAATCTTTTATACAGCGACCTATCAGTAATAAGATCATTCGTTCGATTAGAATAATATATCGTAACACAGAACACTGTCTATTGCAGTCAGCACATAACCTAATCACTTTGTCACATATATCTAACAATTATTGATTCACTAACAAACACATATCTAGTTAATTTATCTAATTCGGATCAATTTACGAAATATTTGATAAAAATAGACGACTTTATCGAGATAAATATAAGTCTAAGACTCTATCGTGTAGTTCAATATTCGTTTAGATATTTTTAATATCAGTCATATTATTTTTCATAGCCTTATAATAATTTTTAAGTAATTATTATACTTTATCAAGAATTTTCAAACACTGAAATCATTATTAATTGATTTAAATATTAACTAATTCTATTATCATTAATATTTAATTAATATTAAACTATTAATGAAACTATTACCAAAATATTAAAGTTATTTATAATAACTCAAAATATTTTTAAAGTAATAATATTACCCTTAAATGATTTTTAAAACATTTAAAATCATTTTTAAACAATTACCATTAATATTAGAATATTAATTTATTATTTATTAAAATATTAAAAGTCATTAATGATAACTTCAAATATTTTTAATTCATTTATTTTCATTTAAAATGATTTTTATAATTTTAAAATCATTTTTAATTTATTTATTTAATATAATTACTAAATAAATCTAATATCATTAATATTTAATAATTAATGAAATTTATCTTAAAATATTAAAAGTTATGTGTTATAACTTAAAATATTATTAAATACCTTATTATTATTTAAAATGATTTTTAATACAATAAAATCATTTTAATTAATTTATTTAATGCATTTGTTAAATAATTTAAATACCAATAATATCCAAATAAATAATAATATTTATGGTAATAACCCGAGATTTTCTAAATAAAATAAATAAGAAAATTTTATGATATAATTTTTTTTTATTTAATGAATAGAATAAGTGTCTAGTAATGTGAACTATAAATAAAATAATATATATATTTATTTCTTTGAAAAATTAGAAATAATTTTGGAATTATTAATTACTACAAATTATATTTTATGGTAATTAATTTCAGAAGGTAAATGTTTTTATTAATTATTTTCCATGAAAACATGATTGGAAATAATATATGAAGTGATAATTAGAATTTATATAATATATATTTTATTATATGAATTGTTCGTAATATTTAAATCAAGTATTTTAACTGATATATAAAGAGAAGAGAAGTCGATATGAGATCCAAACCCGAATTGGGATTGTGATCAAGAGATGAGAATAATAATATTATATTATTGTTATAATGATTTTACAAAGACAATAATTATGTAATCGTGTATGTAAAGTGACAGATAATATCGAAAGAATGACTACCAATTAGGTCATAAAGATATTACCGCGTCGTGGAAACCCTAATTATTAAACTTAGTTATGAGAAATGACCGAGTAGTGATCGTGTATATGAAGTTTATCGTGGTATATGAAGGTTACCGTGTATAAGATGCCTCAGAATTAGAAGAAAACCCTAATTATCGTTGTTTGTCGATAATCAGACAAACCCTAATTATTACAACCCTAATCTGCTGAAGTTAGAGATTGTAATGATCGTGTTAGAACATACACGTATAATTAGAGAATCCTAATGGTCAATTAGAAACCCTAATTGATGGCGTTAAGAAACCCTAATTAGAAAATCCTAATTTTTCAAAAAAACCCTAATTTAAAATTATCCAAGTTTAATTATTTATGTTAATGTATAAAAGTTTTAATTTACCAAAGGATAGAATTAATTGGTAAATGATAAGAATTACCATCTAGTGATTAAATACTACATTTAATTGCTATGTACAAAAATGCCCATGAAATTATATGTGAAATTACCAAAATGCCCTTTTCGCTTATTAGTGTATTATTAGTGTATTATTGAGGAATCTTGCTAGCAAAGCATGGCAAACATACTTACCCTACCAATTAAGCATCCAAGACTCAATTATGCAGATTCAATCAACCATTGAGTAGCATCCAATGCATCTAACTTGGTTTATATATAGATCGAGAGAGATAATATATTTTGTACACTAAAATTCATCCAACTCTCATCCTTAAGCTTCTCTCTAAAACCTATTAATTATTGTAGCATATCGTCCCTAAACAAAGCCCAACCATCACAAACAACAAATCAAGCATCAAGAAGCCGTAAATCAAAAATCAAGCTTCAAAAGGTAGAAATCCTAAATTCTAGAAATCCTTCGATTCGATGTTAATTGATGCAATTGATTGTTTAAAGTAGTGTAATAGAGAGTCTATTAATGTTCGGGTTGTAAAATCATGAACCCATAACATCAAAGTGCAATTTAATTTGAAGATTTGAAACAAGTTGGAAAAACCGAATTTCGTTATTTTTCACCAAATGTCGAGGCTATAACTCTTTGGTCGATCTCGAGTTTTGTTGTTTAAAAGTTGTTATAGGTAGCCCCGATATGTGGTCTTTAAACTCCAAAAGGAATTAAGTTCTATATCTATTGTAGATCGGGATTTATAAGCGGTCAAAGTGGGTTGACCTCAAGATCGACCTACTGCTTTTCAAACCCGTAAAATATTCTAAGTGTCCGTAAAATATTTTTTTGGAAAATGTCGTGCCTTATATCTTGGCCATCTTTAATGTGTTTTGTGTTCTAAAGGTTGATATGTGTAGCTTGTTATGTGGTATTTAACCTCCAAAAAGAATCAGTCCATATATATTACGGATTAAGAGTTATTTAAGGTCAAAGTGGGTCGACTTTAAGATTGACGTAAAAAATTCGGGCAGCCTGTAATTTTCTAAGTGTTAATTTTTTTCCGACAAGGTTTGACCATACTTTAGATGCTTGATTTCTTGTTGTTATGATGATGTTAAGTGTTAGAGTTGTAGTCCTACATGTTGTCTACATAATCGGAATTGATAGATCACATAAAAGTTACACCATCATCAAGTTATAGAGGTCCAAAGTAGGCAACCTCGAATCGTTTCTTCGTGAAGAACAGCTTTGGTAGCTACTTTGATGGGCGATTTATCCCTGATCTGATGTTTGTTTAGAGGTTATGATTGTTGGATCTTGTAGTCTTGTATTTCCTCTACAAGACCCAATTTATAGATTGTCCAAATTGCTAAGATGAGAGAGTTATTCACTGGCCAAAGTAGCCTACCTTGCTCGCTTTTATGAAGATCTCGGGTAGGCTCAAGAACACCTATATATGTATAACTTCTCGTCACTATAGGGCCTTTTAGCTTACGCTTTTAATTATTTTAATTTCGATTTTCCTAAAAAATGATTTAAAAATTAGAAAATTAGATTTTAATTATTAAAAATACTAAATAAATTATGAAAAATTATTTTAAAGTCCTAAAAATAGTTTTTAATTATTTTGAGTATATTTCATAAATATTTAATATTTTTTGAATATAAAGGTATTTATTTATTTAATTATAATATTAAATAAATGATTTAAAATAGTTTTAATTCATGAAAAATCATGAAAAATTATTTTATGGTATAAGAAAATATTTTTAAGTTATTTTCCATGACTTTTAATATTTTGTGATGAATTTCATTAATTAATTATATATTAATGATATTAAAGTTATTTAATGATTATATTAAATAATTTAGTTTAAAAATGATTTTAATATTATAAAAATCATTTTAAATGAAATTAAAGTATTTAAAATATTTTAAGTTATAAAATATAACTTTTAATATTTAAAGGATAATTTCATTAATAATTTAATATTAATGATATTAAGATAATATTAATGATATTTAGTTTATTTAATAATTATTATTAAATAAATAGTTTAAAAATGGTTTTATTTATTTAAAAATCATTTAAAGAGGATATTAAGGATTTAAAAATATTTTAAGTTATAATTAATGACTTTTAATATTTGATGAATAGTACATTAATATTTATATATTAATGGTGATTATTTAAAATGATTTTAATTGTTTTAAAAATCATTTAAGGGTAATATAAATGTTTTAAAAATAGTTTGAGTTATTATAAATAACTTTTATATTTTGGCAATGGTTTCATTAATAGTTTAATATAAATTAATTATTAATGATAATGGAATTGTTTAATGTTTAAATCATTTAATTATGATTCCGATGTTCGAAAGTTATAAATTTACCAAACTATCGATTTTCGAGAACCGATTATTATGAAGTGAAGTGATTTGATGAAGAACACCTATAGTAACATTTATATCACTATAAGCCCTAGAGAGTGACAGATTTGAATTATTTTAAATTTTTCAATTTCTCGAAAATTCAAAATGATTAAAAATAAAATGTTTGATATTTACAGATGTCGAGGTATATAGATAAGAGTCTTAGACTCAAGATTTACCCGATAAAGTCGTTTGCAGACACCGACAAAATGTCGTAATCTTATAATAGAAAGAAAAGGCTTCGTAGAAGAAGAGCATGGATGAGATATTTGAAAAATGTATAAAAAATATTTAAAGTATAGAATATGAACTAAAAGTATGATCACCGCGATTATGTGATGACGTGATTAGACTATGTGTCAATCGTAATAGATAAAGATTACGTGTTATGATATATTGTTCTAATCGAAACTAATGATCCGATTATCGATAGGTTGTGATAAAGAGATAAAACCTAAGTCGAGATTTGTAATCAAAGAATCAAAAAGTATCTTACCTTTTTGCATTTTCTTTATGCAATGGACATGAGTAAGAAGTTTCGTAATTATTCTATTCTCGCATGTGATTATGTACGCTTTGATTATCAACATGTTAGCTCGTATATATATTCGTTAAGTTGATTTCTAAATGGTTATACAAGTGTCCCCACTGGATAATCATGGCATTTATTCACATGTTGATATACCTTTGTCAATTACCCGTATACATATATGTTGAATTACATATTATTGTCGAGCAAGATTAAAACCTTCTGTTTGGAACCTGTGCATGTATGAACATCCCGATAATGGGAAAATTTTTACGCGCTTCATGACAAAGGGTGAGCGATGAATTTCGCTCAAGTTATGTAGTATTGATCAATACAGGTACAACGGGTCGATCACCCTCCGCGTTCAGAAGTTATGACGGCTTATGGATGAATTTTCGCTAAACCTTTCAAAAATGAAAAACCATGTTCATAGTATGTTTCTTAAACCCTATTCATGGGTGGAGCCAAATTTCAAGAAATTGAAAGAGAGTTGTTATGTGAATGTTTTATCAAGACAGACATTACTTCACAACTTTTGATTCGTTGTAGAAGTGTTATGGAAAGAGAATACTTATATTCTTTCAAATTTTATATATATAATTGCTATTACTTGTCGGGCACTCAAATGCTCATCCTTGCTTAAACTAAATGTTTTCGCCATGACGATCGAATTGAAGGCTCGTGCACTAACAAGGAAAAGAAAAGTCTATTCGAATGAGATTTAGTATGAGTTAATGGTTATAGTTAGTAAGACAATGGAATCTATTGTCGTATTGTAAGGAATGTATTTCAAGGTCACGCACTGGGAAAGTAAACTTTGATGTATGTAAATTAAGTTCGAATGTATTATTATTTAGTATTATTCATTTTAAAGAAATGGTATCGTGGAGAACCGAAGTTCGGGTTTCAAGTACCGGATTTGGGGTCGCCACAAAGTTGGTATCAAAGTCGAGGTTATAAACGTTAGAATGCTAAACCTAGGTTATAACCTTAGTAGAATGGATAACTAAAGTTAAGATAGATATTCAAGAGACGAAGAACTCGTGAAGAGTTATAACCTTAGTAGAATGGATAACTAAAGTTAAGATAGATATTCAATGGATGAAGAACTCGTGAAGAATTATAACCTTAGTAGAATGGAGGACTAAAGTTAAGATAGATATTCAAAGGAACCAGAGATTATAAGTACTCGTGAAGTGAGAAGTTATAGGATATGATGAGTTGAAGAGATTCATCGAAGTTTTAGTGGTACTAAATAAAATATTACTTCATTTTAATGATGAATATATTTTATTTCAAGAATGATGATTTGTCTCGCTTATTGTGGTCATAGGATGGATGATTTAAAGTCAAAATAGTAATTCCTCGACCCAAGAGACGATGGACTCTAGCGAGGAGCACATGACAAAGGAGATGATAAGAGATTTGATAGTTAGAACGACGACTTAAAGGTTAGAGTCGAAAGCAAAGTGGAGGTACGTAATCAGATTTCCAGATTTTGGAACAAAGAAGACAAGGACGCCGCTTCACCGAAACACGTATGGAGTTAGAAAGTTACGAGGGAGGTGGAGCAGAGGGAGATACAGATAGACAAATGAAGGTTGAGATAGAAGCCAAAGACACTGTGATATATACCTTGAGCAGCTTTAGACATCGCTTTATGCGATTCGATGCAGAGTGGATGGAGCGCTTTCTAGCAGAGAAAGATAGCGCTGATGTGTTTATAGAGATGGATTGAATAAATTCATCGTCAAACAAAATAAGAGACAACGATATAAAACTCTTGATTGTTGGTATATATATATATGCTAATCGTGGTAACTTATGTATGTAGATGTCCGTGGAAAAGATATGTGGAATAAGAAGGATCGATCCATACCCCGAAGCTAATATCGAGGCCAACAAATTAAATAGAAGCTTACCAAGAACCCAAATCTGGACGAGGTGGCTATAGTGGAAAAACGAAAGATCGCATCCGTAAATGGTGGATTTGACAGATAGTGATTCAGACACTAAAGTGAAGCCGCCAAGCATCAACGAAAGTGCAGGATCGGAGAACAAGGTTTCTTCACTAGAAAGGTTGTGGGAGATAGAAAAGTTGCTTAATATTCAATCGCTAAAAGCATTAAAAGAAACAATGGAAGAGCAAGATAAGCTCAAAATCCAAATCGATCAGATGGGAGCCTCAAGCAACACATCGTGTTCAGCCCGAGAGGTAAGGAAAAAGAAAGATAGAAGATCCCGACTTAGAAAACCCGATAAGAAGAAAGGGAAGAAGATATGTTATATTTATACCGTGAGGGACATACCTCTCCTCGCTGCCCCAACTATAAGAAAGGTGGATGTTTTAATTGTGGGAATGGAAGGACATCGAGCTTAATGAATGTCCGAGAAGAAAGGCTTAGTAGATAAGTAGTATGGGTTATGTTATGTAATATGTGTGATAAGTAATGAACTATTTTCAACTTTTATGTTGGTCAAGATTTTAAATCCCGATCGTCAGTAGTCACAAAGGGATAGCCGATGTTTAAAGCAATATGTGCTATGGTATGTTAAGTTCTATTAATGTGAGGTGCTATGGTGGAAGTACCATGAGTGTCACAAGTTGGATTAATGAAGTAAGTTGTTATAAAGGTAGCAGATATTTATCTCAATATTGGTTAATATAGTAAACCAAGTTTCAAAATTTAATATTTTGAATACATGATTATTTGAGTAGAAAATTTTGTGTTATATGTCTAACGATAACGATGAGGCTTAGAATGTAAGGAAATGAAGAATAATTTATGATTATGTCACCGAGACGAAAAACGAAAACCACCATGTGGAAGATCAACCAGATAATTGAACGTTAACGCCTAAAGACTTTAAGGCAATCCTATTGCTAGGTATAGAGGATTAAGTGACTCAAGAGAAGCGCTTATGATAGTTAGATAACTAAAGGGCAAAAGATAACTTTTATCACCTATACGATAAAAGGAAATGAGATAAAGAGAAAGTTCAGGGGCAAAAGAGACATATCTCTTCCAATTGTCCCAATTCAAGAATGTATAATAATGTTTTATTTATGAATCAATGGAGTATAAGGTGAAAGATTATTCAAGAAGGAGAAGTGAGATAAGGAATGTGAATACGAGAAATGACAAAGAAGATATAAGTATAAAACTAAATAAACCGTAAGTGTCTTCATTATGGTCGCTCAAGATATCGAAAGGGCTTGAGGATACGTGTGGCAAACCGGAAATGTAACTCCTGTGTCTATTTCAATAACTTCAATATTTTATATGATTTTCCTCATATATACATATAGTAAATTACTTTATTAAAGAAATTTTGAGGAAGGAATTTGAGTTCTTTAGAAATCAAATTTCGCTTTATCGACAGACAAGCTGCTATGGAGAATAGTTAGAAGATCGCCTCGATCAAGTATGATCGAGATCTACGTACAATGATTATATGCTATGTACCTTTCTCGCGATATGAAGTTTTAAAGCTGGTGATTCCGGGACTAATAACTTATAAGGGAGGGTGAATGTAATAACCCGAGATTTCCTAAATAAAATAAATAAGAAAATTTATGATAATTTTTTTTTTTTTTATTTAATGATTTAGAATAAGTGTCTAGTAATGTGAACTATAAAACGTAATATATTTATTACTTGAAAAATTAGAAATAATTTTGGAATTATTAATTACTACAAATTATATTTTATGGTAATTAATTTTCAGAAGGTAAATGTTTTTATTAATTATTTTCCATGAAAACATGATTGGAAATAATATATGAAGTGATAATTAGAATTTATATAATATATATTTTATTATATGAATTGTTCGTAATATTTAAATCAAGTATTTTAACTCGATATGTAAAGAGAAGTCGATATGAGATCCAAACCCCGAATTGGGATTGTGATCAAGAGATGAGAATAATAATATTATATTATTGTTATAATGATTTTACAAAGACAATAATTATGTAATCGTATAAAGTGACAGATAATATCGAAAGAAACGACTACCAATTAGGTCATAAAGATATTACCGCGTCGTGAAACCCTAATTATTAAACTTAGTTATGAGAAATGACCGAGTAGTGACGTGGTATATGAAGTTTATCGTATATGAAGGTTACCGTAGTATAAGATGCTCTGAATTAGAAGAAAACCCTAATTATCGTTGTTTTGTCGATAATCAGACAAAACCCTAATTATTACAACCCTAATTCCATTGAAGTTAGAGATTGTAATGACCGTGTTAGAACATACACGTATAATTAGAGAATCCTAATGGTCAATTAGAAACCCTAATTGATGGCGCTAAGAAACCCTAATTAGAAAACCCTAATTTTTCAATAAAAAACCCTAATTTAAAATTATCAAGTTTAATTATTTATGTTAATGTATAAAAGTTTTAATTTACCAAAGGATAGAATTAATTGGTAAATGATAAGAATTACCATCTAGTGATTAAATACTACATTTAATTGCTATGTACAAAAATGCCCATGAAATTATATGCTAAATTACCAAAATGCCCTTTTTTGGCTTATTAGTGTATTATTAGTGTATTATTGAGGAATCTTGCTAGCAAAGCATGGCAAACATACTTACCCTACCAATTAAGCATCCAAGACTCAATTATGCAGATTCAATCAACCATTGAGTAGCATCCAATGCATCTAACTTGGTTTATATATAGATCGAGAGAGATAATATATTTTGTACACTAAAATTCATCCAACTCTCATCCTTAAGCTCTCTCTAAAACCTACTTAATTATTGTAGCATATCATCCCTAAACAAAAGCCCAACCATCACAAACAACAAATCAAGCATCAAGAAGCCGTAAATCAAAAATCAAGCTTCAAAAGGTAGAAATCCTAAATTTAGAAATCCTTCGATTCGATGTTAATTGATGCAATTGATTGTTTAAAGTAGTGTAATAGAGAGTCTATTAATGTTCGGGTTGTAAAATCATGAACCCATAACATCAAAGTGCATTTAATTTGAAGATTTAAACAAGTTGGAAAAACCGAATTCGTTATTTTTCACCAAATGTCGAGGCTATAACTCTTTGTCGATCTCGAGTTTTTGTTTAAAAGTTGTTATAGGTAGCCCGATATGTGGTCTTTAAACTCCAAAAGGAATAAAGTTCTATATCTATTGTAGATCGGGATTTATAAGCGGTCAAAGTGGGTTGATTCAAGATCGACCTACTGCTTTTCAAACCCGTAAAATATTCTAAGTGTCCGTAAAAATTTTTTTGGAAAATGTCGTGCCTTATATCTCTGGCCATCTTTAATGTGTTTTGTGTTCTAAAGGTTGATATGTGTAGCTTGTTATGTGGTATTTAACCTCCAAAAAGAATCAGTCCATATATATTACTTGATTAAGAGTTATTTAAGGTCAAAGTGGGTCGATCAAGAAGATTGACCGTAAAATTTCGGGGCAACCTGTAATTTTCTAAGTGTTAATTTTTCCGACAAGGTTTGACCATACTTTAGATGCTTGATTTATTGTTGTTATGATGATGTTAAGTGTTAGAGTTGTAGTCCTACATGTTGTCTTCTACATTAATCGGAATTGATAGATCACATAAACGTTACACCATCATCAAGTTATAGAGGTCCAAAGTAGGCACTCGAAATCGCTCTTCGTGAAGAAGAATGTTTTGGTAGCTACTTTGATGGTCGATTTATCCCAGATCTGATGTTTGTTTAGAGGTTATGATTGTTGGATCTTGTAGTCTTGTATTTCCTCTACAAGACCCAATTTATAGATTGTCCAAATTCTAAGTAAGATGAGAGAGAGTTATTCACTTGGCCAAAGTAGCTACCTTGCTCTCGCTTTTTATGAAGATCTCTGGGTAGGCTCAAGAACACTATATATATTACATTTCGTCACTATATAGGGCCTTTTTAGCTTACAGCTTTTAATTATTTTAATTTTCGATTTTCCTAAAAATGATTTAAAAATTAGAAAAATTAGATTTTAATTATTAAAAATACCAAATAAATTATGAAAAATTATTTTAAAGTCCTAAAAATAGTTTTTAATTATTTTGAGTATATTTCATAAATATTTAATATTTTTGAAATATAAAGGTATTTATTTATTTAATTATAATATTAAATAAATGATTTAAAATAGTTTTAATTCATGAAAAATCATGAAAAATTATATTATGGTATAAGAAAATATTTTAAGTTATTTTCCATGACTTTTAATATTTTGTGATGAATTTCATTAATTAATTATATATTAATGATATTAAAGTTATTTAATGATTATATTAAATAATTTAGTTTAAAAATGATTTTAATATTATAAAAATCATTTTAAATGAAATTAAGTATTTAAAATATTTTAAGTTATAAAATATAACTTTTAATATTTAAAGGATAATTTCATTAATAATTATATATTAATGATATTAAGATAATATTAATGATATTTAGTTTATTTAATAATTATTATTAAATAAATAGTTTAAAATGGTTTTATTTATTTAAAAATCATTTAAAGAGGATATTAAGGATTTAAAAATATTTTAAGTTATAATTAATGACTTTTAATATTTGATGAATAGTACATTAATATTTATATATTAATGGTGATTATTTAAAATGATTTTAATTGTTTTAAAAATCATTTAAGGGTAATATAAATGTTTTAAAAATAGTTTGAGTTATTATAAATAACTTTTATTTTTGGCAATGGTTTCATTAATAGTTTAATATAAATTAATTATTAATGATAATGGAATTGTTTAATGTTTAAATCATTTAATTATGATTCCGATGTTCGAAAGTTATAAATTTACCAAACTAAATTCGATTTTGAGAACCGATTATGAAGTTGTGATTTTTGAGAAGAACACCTATATAGTAAAGCTTATATCACTATAAGCCCTCGAGAGTGACAGATTTGAATTATTTTAAATTTTTCAATTTCTCGAAAATTCAAAATGATTAAAAATAAAATGTTTGATATTTATGTATGTCGAGGTATAGATAAGAGTCTTAGACTCAAGATTTACCCGATAAAGTCAGTTTAAGACGCCAACAAATGTCTTAAATCTATAATAGAAAGAAAAGACTTCAGAAGAGCATGGATGAGATATTTGAAAAATGTATAAAAATATTTCAAGTATAGAATATGAACTAAAAGTATGATCACCGCGATTATGTGATGACGTGATTAGACTATGTGTCAATCGTAATATGATAAAGATTTATGTGTTATGATATATTGTTCTAATCGAACTAATGATCCGATTATCGATAGTGTGATAAAGAGATAAAACCTAAGTCGAGATTTGTAATCAAATAATCAAAAGTATCCTACCTTTGCATTTTCTTTATGCAATGGACATGAGTAAGAAGTTTCGTAATTATTCTATTCCTCGCACAGATTATGTACGCTTTGATTATCAACATGTTAGCTCGTATATATATTCTCGTTAAGTTGATTTCTAAATGGTTATACAAGTGTCCCCACTGATAATCATGGCATTTATTCACATGTTGATATACTTTGTCAATTACCCGATATATATATATGTTGAATTACATATTATTGTTGAGCAAGATTAAAACCTTCTGTTTGGAACCTGTGCATGTATGAACATCCCGATAATGGGAAAATTTTACGCGCGCTTCTACGGACAAAGGGTGAGCGATGAATTTCGCTCAAGTTATGTAGTATTGATCAACACAGGTACAACGGGCCGATCACCCTCCGCGTTCGTAAGTTATGATTTTTATGGATGAATTTCGCTAAACCTTTTCAAAATGAAAACCATGTTCATAGTATGTTTCTTAAACCCTATTCATGGGGTGGAGCCTAATTTCAAGAAATTGAAAGAGAGTTGTTATGTGAATCTTTTATCAAGACAGATTACTTCACAACTTTTGATTCATTGTAGAAGTGTTATATGAAAGAGAATACTTATATTCTTTCAAATTTTTATATATATAATTGCTATTATTGTCGGGCACTCAAATGCTCATCCTTGCTTAAACTAAATGTTTTCGCCACGTGACGATCAATTCAAGGCTCGTGCACCTAACAAAGGAAAAGAAAAGTCGCTCAATGAGATTTAGTATGAGTTAATGGTTATAGTTAGTAAGACAATGGAATCTATTGTCGTATTGTAAGGAATGTATTTGAAGGTCACGCACTGGGAAGTAAACTTTGATGTATGTAAATTAAGTTCAAATGTATTATTATTTAGTATTATTCAAATTTTAAAGAAATGGTATCGTGGAGAACCGAAGTTCGGGTTTCAAGTACCGGATTTGGGGTCGCCACAAAGTTGGTATCAAAGTCAGAGGTTATAAACGTTAGAATGCTAAACCTAGGTTATAACCTTAGTAGAATGGATAACTAAAGTTAAGATAGATATTCAAAGAGACGTAAGAACTCGTGAAGAACTTATAACCTTAGTAGAATGGATAACTAAAGTTAAGATAGATATTCAATGGAGACGAAGAACCTGAAGAATTATAACCTTAGTAGAATGGAGGACTAAAGTTAAGATAGATATTCAAAGGAACCAGAGACGTAAGTACTCGTGAGAAGTTATAGGATATGATGAGTCAAGAGATTCATCGAAGTTTTAGTGGTACTAAATAAAATATTACTTCATTTTAATGATGAATATATTTTATTTCAAGAATGATGTTGTCTCGCTTATTGTGGTCAGGATGGATGATTTAAAGTCAAAATAGTAATTCCTCGACCCAAGAGACGATGGACTCTAGCGAGGAGTACATGCATAAAGGAGATGATAAGAGATTTGATAGTTAGAAACGATTTACTTAAAGGGTTAGAGTCGAGCAAAAGTGAGGTACGTAATCGCATTTCCAGATTTTGGAACAAAGAAGACAAGGACGCCGCCACCGAACATGTATGGAGTTAGCAGAAAGTTACGAGGGAGGTTGGAGCAGAGGAGATACAGATAGACAATTGAAGGTTGAGATAGAAGCCAAAGACACTGTGATATATACCTTGAGCAGTTTTAGACATCGCTTTATGCGATTCGATGCAGTAGTGGATGGAGTCGCTTTTCAGCAGAGAAAGATAGGCGCTGATGTGTTTATAGAGATGGATTGAATAAATTCATCGTCAAACAAAATAAGAGACAACGATATAAAACTCTTGATTGTCGTGGTATATATACTATATGCTAATCGTGGTAACTTATGTATGTAGATGTGTCGTGGAAAAGATATGTGGAATAAGAAGGATCGATCCATACCCCAAGCTAATATCGAGGCCAACAAATTAAATAGAAGCTTACCAAGAACCCAAATTGACGAGGTGGCTATAGTGGAAAACGAGTATCGATCCGTAAATGGTGGATTTGACAGATAGTGATTCAGACACTAAAGTGAAGTCGCCAAGCATCAACGAAAGTGCAGGATCCGGAGAACAAGGTTTCTTCACTAGAAAGGTTGTGGGAGATAGAAAAGTTGCTTAATATTCAACGCTAAAAAGCATTAAAAGAAACAATGGAAGAGCAAGATAAGCTCAAAATCCAAATCGACAGATGGGAGCCTCAAGCAACACATCGTGTGCAGCCCGAGAGGTAAAGGAAAAAGAAAGATAGAAGATCCCCGACTTAGAAAACCCCGATAAGAAGAAAGGGAAGAAGATATGTTATATTTATATACCGTGAGGGACATACCTCTCCTCGCTGCCCCAACTATAAGAAAGGTGGATGTTTTAATTCAGGAATGGAAGGACATCGAGCGTAATGAATGTCCGAGAAGAAAGGCTTGGTAGATAAGTAGTATGGGTTATGTTATGTAATATGTGTGATAAGTAATGAACTATTTTCAACTTTTATGTTGGTCAAGATTTTAACCCCAATTTTGTAGTCACAAAGGGATAAATGATGTTTAAAGCAATATGTGCTATGGTATGTTAAGTTCTATTAATGTGAGGTGCTATGGTTGGAAGTACCATGAGTGTCACAAGTTGGATTAATGAAGTAAGTTGTTATAAAGGTAGCAGATATTTATCTCAATATTGGTTAATATAGTAAACCAAGTTTCAAAATTTAATATTTTGAATACATGATTATTTGAGTAGAAAATTTTGTGTTATATGTCTAACGATAACGATGAGGCTTAGAATGTAAGGAAATGAAGAATAATTTATGATTATGTCACCGAGACGAAAAAACGAAAACCACCGTGGAAGATCAACCAGATAATCGAACGTCTAACGCTAAAGACTTTAAGGCAATCCTATTGCTAGGTATAGAGGATTAAGTGACTCAAGAGAAGTTGCTTATGATAGTTAGGATAACTGAAAGGGCAAAAGATAACTTTTATCACCTATACGATAAAAAGGGAAATGAGATAAAGAGAAAGTTTGTAGGGCGTAAGAGACATATCTCTTCCAATTGTCCCAATTCAAGAATGTATAAATAATGTTTTATTTGTGAATCAATGGAGTATAAGGTGAAAGATTATTCAAGAAGGAGAAGTGAGATAAGGAATGTGAATACGAGAAATGACAAAGAAGATATATAAAGTATAAACTAAATAAACCGTAAGTGTCTTCATTATGGTCGCTCAAGATATCGAGGGCTTGAGGATACTGCGTGGCAAACGGAAATGGAACTCCTGTGTTCTATTTGAATAACTTCAATGTTTTATATGATTTTCCTATATATATATATATAGTAAATTACTTTATTAAAGAAATTTTGAGGAAGGAATTTGAGTTCTTTTAGAAATCAAATTTTTGCTTATCGACAGACAAATGTTATGGAGAATAGTTAAAGATCGCCTCGATCAAGTATGATCGAGATCTACGTACAATGATTATATGCTATGTAATTCTTCTCGCGATATGAAGTTTTTAAAGGTGATTCCGGGGACTAATCCTTATAAGGAGGGTGAATGTAATAACCCGAGATTTCCTAAATAAAATAAATAAGAAAATTTATGATAATTTTTTTTATTTAATGATTTAGAATAAGTGTCTAGTAATGTGAACGATAAATGCTAATATATTTATTACTTGAAAAATTAGAAATAATTTTGGAATTATTAATTACTACAAATTATATTTTATGGTAATTAATTTCAGAAGGTAAATGTTTTTATTAATTATTTTCCATGAAAACATGATTGGAAATAATATATGAAGTGATAATTAGAATTTATATAATATATATTTTATTATATGAATTGTTCGTAATATTTAAATCAAGTATTTTAACTCGATATGCGTAAAGAGAAGTCGATATGAGATCCAAACCCCGAATTGGGATTGTGATCAAGAGATGAGAATAATAATATTATATTATTGTTATAATGATTTTACAAAGACAATAATTATGTAATCGTATAAAGTGATGATATATCGAAAGTAAACGACTACCAATTAGGTCATAAAGATATTACCGCGTCGTGAAACCCTAATTATTAAACTTAGTTATGAGAAATGACCGAGTAGTGATCGTGTATATGAAGTTTATCGTATATGAAGGTTATCGTATAAGATGCTCAGAATTAGAAGAAAACCCTAATTATCGTTGTTTGTCGATAATCAGACAAACCCTAATTATTACAACCCTAATTCCGCTGAAGTTAGAGATTGTAATGACCGTGTTAGAACATACACGTATAATTAGAGAATCCTAATGGTCAATTAGAAACCCTAATTGATGGCGCTAAGAAACCCTAATTAGAAAACCCTAATTTTTCAATAAAAAAACCCTAATTTAAAATTATCCAAGTTTAATTTATATGTTAATGTATAAAAGTTTTAATTTACCAAAGGATAGAATTAATTGGTAAATGATAAGAATTACCATCTAGTGATTAAATACTACATTTAATTGCTATGTACAAAAATGCCCATGAAATTATATGCTAAATTACCAAAATGCCCTTTTCGCTTATTAGTGTATTATTAGTGTATTATTGAGGAATCTTGCTAGCAAAGCATGGCAAACATACTTACCCTACCAATTAAGCATCCAAGACTCAATTATGCAGATTCAATCAACCAACCATTGAGTAGCATCCAATGCATCTAACTTGTTTTATATATAGATCGAGAGAGATAATATATTTTGTACACTAAAATTCATCCAACTCTCATCCTTAAGCTTCTCTCTAAAACCTAATTAATTATTGTAGCATATCGCCCCTAAACAAAGCCCAACCATCACAAACAACAAATCAAGCATCAAGAAGCCGTAAATCAAAAAATCAAGCTTCAAAAGGTAGAAATCCTAAATTTAGAAATCCTTCGATTCGATGTTAATTGATGCAATTGATTGTTTAAAGTAGTGTAATAGAGAGTCTATTAATGTTCGGGTTGTAAAATCATGAACCCATAACATCAAAGTGCATTTAATTTGAAGATTTAAACAAGTTGAAAAACCGAATTTCGTTATTTTTCACCAAATGTCGAGGCTATAATCTTTGGTCGATCTCGAAGTTTTGTTGTTTAAAAGTTGTTATAGGTAGCCTGATATGTGGTCTTTAAACTCCAAAAGGAATAAAGTTCTATATCTATTGTAGATCGGGATTTATAAGTTTGTCAAAGTGGGTTGACCCAAGATCGACCTACTGCTTTTCAAACCCGTAAAATATTCTAAGTGTCCGTAAAATTTTTTTTGGAAAATGTCGCCTTATATCTCTGGCCATCTTTAATGTGTTTTGTGTTCTAAAGGTTGATATGTGTAGCTTGTTATGTGGTATTTAACCTCCAAAAAGAATCAGTCCATATATATTACTTGATTAAGAGTTATTTAAGGTCAAAGTGGGTCGATTAAGATTGACTGTAAAAATTCGGGCAAAATTCTTAATTTTCTAAGTGTTAATTTTTCCGACAAGGTTTGACCATACTTTAGATGCTTGATTTATTGTTGTTATGATGATGTTAAGTGTTAGAGTTGTAGTCCTACATGTTGTCTACACATCGGAATTGATAGATCACATAAACGTTACACCATCATCAAGTTATAGAGGTCCAAAGTAGCACTCTCGAATCGTTTTCTTCGTGAAGAATGCCTTTGGTAGCTACTTTGATGGCTGATTTATCCCTGATCTGATGTTTGTTTAGAGGTTATGATTGTTGGATCTTGTAGTCTTGTATTTCCTCTACAAGACCCAATTTATAGATTGTCCAAATTGCTAAGATGAGAGAGTTATTCACTGGCCAAAGTAGCTACCTTTGCTCGCTTTTATGAAGATCTGGGTAGGCTCAAGAACAATTTATATGTATATACTGGCTCACACTATAGGGGCCTTTTAGCTTACAGCTTTTAATTATTTTATTTTTCGATTTTCCAAAAATGATTTAAAAATTAGAAAAATTAGATTTTAATTATTAAAAATACCAAATAAATTATGAAAAATTATTTTAAAGTCCTAAAAATAGTTTTTAATTATTTTGAGTATATTTCATAAATATTTAATATTTTTTGAATATAAAGGTATTTATTTATTTAATTATAATATTAAATAAATGATTTAAAATAGTTTTAATTCATGAAAAATCATGAAAATTATATTATGGTATAAGAAAATATTTTAAGTTATTTTCCATGACTTTTAATATTTTGTGATGAATTTCATTAATTAATTATATATTAATGATATTAAAGTTATTTAATGATTATATTAAATAATTTAGTTTAAAAATGATTTTAATATTATAAAAATCATTTTAAATGAAATTAAGTATTTAAAAATATTTTAAGTTATAAAATATAACTTTTAATATTTAAAGGATAATTTCATTAATAATTTAATATTAATGATATTAAGATAATATTAATGATATTTAGTTTATTTAATAATTATTATTAAATAAATAGTTTAAAAATGGTTTTATTTATTTAAAAATCATTTAAAGAGGATATTAAGGATTTAAAAATATTTTAAGTTATAATTAATGACTTTTAATATTTGATGAATAGTACATTAATATTTATATATTAATGGTGATTATTTAAAATGATTTTAATTGTTTTAAAAATCATTTAAGGGTAATATAAATGTTTTAAAAATAGTTTGAGTTATTATAAATAACTTTTATATTTTGGCAATGGTTTCATTAATAGTTTAATATAAATTAATTATTAATGATAATGGAATTGTTTAATGTTTAAATCATTTAATTATGATTCCGATGTTCGAAAGTTATATTTTACCAAACTAGTCGATTTCGAGAACCGATTATGAAGTTATGATTTTTTGAAGAACACCTATAGTAACAGTTATATCACTATAAGCCCTTGAGTGACAGATTTGAATTATTTTAAATTTTTCAATTTCTCGAAATTTCAAAATGATTAAAAATAAAATGTTTGATATTTACGATGTCGAGGTATGTAGGATAAGAGTCTTAGACTCAAGATTTATTCGATAAAGTCGTTTCAGACGCCGACAAATGTCGTAATCTCTATAATAGAAAGAAAAGGATCAGAAGAGCATGGATGAGATATTTGAAAAATGTATAAAAAATTTCAAGTATAGAATATGAACTAAAAGTATGATCACCGCGATTATGTGATGACGTGATTAGACTACGTGTCAATCGTAATAGATAAAGATTACGTGTTATGATATATTGTTCTAATCGAACTAATGATCCGATTATCGATAGGTTGTGATAAAGAGATAAAACCTAAGTCGAGATTTGTAATCAAAGAATCAAAAAGTATCTTACCTTTGCATTTTCTTTATGCAATGGACATGAGTAAGAAGTTTCGTAATTATTCTATTCTCGCGCATGCATTATGTACGCTTTGATTATCAACATGTTAGCTCGTATATATATTCGTTAAGTTGATTTCTAAATGGTTATACAAGTGTCCCCACTGATAATCATGGCATTTATTCACATGTTGATATACCTTTGTCAATTACCCGTGATACATATATGTTGAATTACATATTATTGTCGAAAGCAAGATTAAAACCTTCGGTTTGGAACTGTGCATGTATGAACATCCCGATAATGGGAAAATTTTTACGCGCTTCTACGGACAAAGGGTGAGCGATGAATTTCGCTCAAGTTATGTAGTATTGATCAATACAGGTACAACGGGTCGATCACCTCCGCGTCTCAGAAGTTATGATTTGGCCATGGATGAATTTCGCTAAACCTTTTCAAAAATGAAAAAAATGTTCATAGTATGTTTCTTAAACCCTATTCATGGTGGAGCCTAATTTCAAGAAATTGAAAGAGAGTTGTTATGTGAATGTTTTATCAAGACAGAATTACTTCACAACTTTTGATTCGTTGTAGAAGTGTTATGGAAAGAGAATACTTATATTCTTTCATTATATATATAATTGCTATTACTTATCGGGCACTCAAATGCTCATCCTTGCTTAAATTAAATGTTTTCAAGCCATGTGACGATCAATTGAAGGCTCGTGTACCTAACAAGGGAAAAGAAAAGCTATTCAATGAGATTTAGTATGAAAGTTAATGGTTATAGTTAGTAAGACAATGGAATCTATTGTCGTATTGTAAGGAATGTATTTCAAGGTCACGCACTGGGAAGTAAACTTTGATGTATGTAAATTAAGTTCGAATGTATTATTATTTAGTATTATTCATTTTAAAGAAATGGTATCGTGGAGAACCGAAGTTCGGGTTTCAAGTACCGGATTTGTTTTTAAATTAGGGTTCCTTAATACCATTAGGGTTCCCAAATTAACAATTAGGGTTTCTAATTATCATTATAATTTACTAAAACATTAATTAGGGTTTCTAATTTTAGCAAATTAGGGTTGTCAAATAATAATTAGAGTTTCTCCTAATTACAGAAATTCTATAATGCGCAATAAAATACATATAAAATAATTACTACCAAGTCTCGAACTCATAACTGAGTTTAACAATTAGGGTTTAATAACACGATATAAGGGTTATGACATAATTTACCATATTTATCCCACCATTATCAGTCTACACATTTACAATACATATTTATAGCACTGAAAAAAATTAAAATATAATTAATATTATATTATTATTCTCATCCCTTGATCAAAATCCAAATTTAGGGTTTGGATTCCTTATCTGATTTATCTTTCACATATAGCATAAAATAATTAACTTAAAACTCTGAACTAAAATTCATATAATAAAATAGTAATTAAAATAATTATAATAATCATTTCATATATTATTTAAATAATATAAAAATCATATTTTCATAGAAAATAAATAATAAAGACATTTCTACTATAAAATTAATTATTATAATTATATACTTTATAATGATCAATATTTCTAAAATAAAATTGTTTGAAATTATTCATGAAATAAATAATTTTATTTATCACATATATACATACACATTACTTGACACATATTCTCATCTTTAAAATAAAAAAAAATTAATATGCAAAATTTCTTATTTATTTACATAGGAAATATCGGGTTATTATAGTCATAAAGCAATTAAGTTTAATTAGTTAATTTAGTTTTCTTAATTAGAAAAATTACGATTTGAGATTGTTTAAATAAAATTAGTTTGGTTAAGAATTAGTACTTAGTAATTTTTATTAAATAATTCCTCGTGGGAACGATACTTTTCTTATCACTTTATTGCTTGTTGACCGTGTATACTTGCACTTATTCATTGATTGCGAAATCGATCAACAAGTTTTTGGCGCCGCTGCCGGAGAATTAGTTTAATAATTTTGCCAATATTAATTTTTATCAAATTAGTTTTAATTTAAACGTTTTTTTCTATAATTCTCTTTCAATTTTTTTTTTCTTTCTCTCTTTTCAGGTACCATGGATGACTTTGTGTTTCAATGGTCATACACGAACATGACTTGACCAATGGAAACATGGAGTCCACCATCCACACAGCAAGTAGCAATAGTTTATGAGTTATGTGCTGGGAGTCATGCTATGGATTAATGTGCCATCAATTCGGAATCAGCTCAGTTCATAGGGAGCTATAATCGATCTACCCAACCGTATCCGAATCAAAATGCATATAATCCAGGTTGGAGAAATCACCCGGGATTTCCATGGAGTAACAATTAAGGTCAAGCACCTAGACAGCAAAACACGGCCGGATTTCAAAATCAGACTCAACAACAGCCAGAGAGGAAAACAAGTTGGGAAGAAGCTTTGGAAAAATTCTTTTCAGCTACTGACAAAAGGATCGGTGAACGAGAAACGTTATTGAATCAAGTAGATATGAATGTTAAAAGCCAAGGTGCGTCAATAAAAAAAATCTGGAAAATCAATTGGGGCAGATAGCACGTACGTTGAATAACCGTCCACATGGAACACTCCCTAGTGATACGAGGAGATAAACCGAAATTTGAGATGAGCATTGCAAGGTTGTGACTTTACGTAAGCGGAAAAGAAGTGCAAGAGACTCTCAAGGACACAGAAAAAAGGGACAACGCAACAAAGGAACAACTAATCAATGCCTCAAACATTCGTCCTCAATACACTTGGCCCTATGACATGGATTCCGAGACCGATGGAGAGCCCGAACAAAATTTGCAACTAGATGAGCCACAAGATGTTGAAAGAGAAGAAATAATTGGGAACCAAGAAAAGGAGATCGACGAAGAGTTAACTGTAAGATTCAACGAAGATGAGCTGATTTCATTAGTATCCCATGTGCCTCCTCCACCAAAGTTCAAGAATTCGGGAAGTTTTGCAAAACCATGCCCAATTGGCAGTCATGTCGTAGGCAAAGCTCTTTGTGACATAAGAGCTAGTACAACTGTGGAGTCATGGTGGGTTGAAAAGGAGAAGATAGAGGAAGAGCCCATTGTGTTTGACAAGCTTCCATGCCATAATTTGATCACAAACACAATGGGAAAAGCACCTAGTGGTTTGCCGTACTTAATGGGGATCCTATCTAAAAAGATCATGCTAGGTGACTTAAACTCAATGGCCATTACAATTGGGAACCTCCCAAAAGAGACATTATTTCTGATGGATGGAGGGGTCCTCAACTTTCGTAGGGGAATTGGATAGAGAATTGAAAAAGTCAGGCTAAGACTATAAAACAAGCGCTTATTGGGAGGCAACCCAAGTTAATTTTTATTTTTAGTTTTTATTAGGTTTTATATTAGTAGTTTTGAATTTGCATTTATTTAGAATTTAATAAAATTGTTTCTATCATGGTTTATAGGTTATTCAAGTCAAATTCAAGTGTGGTGCCCAATTTGTTCCATGTGCCTAGCCTATTCTCCAAACTTAGCGGACAAGGAGGAAGATTGCTATATTTTCAGGGAAGTCCTCTGCTTTAATGTTTTCTATTTTAGTCATTGCGAACAATGTCTAGTTTAAGTTTGGGGGCATTTTAGTGTCGTATTGCATATAGTTAGTTATCTTCATGGTAGTTCATTTTTTTATGTGTTAGCGTTGTTGTTTTTTTCGGTTTCATATAATACATGGTAGTTATTTGCACATTCATATATGTGTTGCATTAGTATGGGTTCAAGTAGTATAATTGCATTTTATTTTCTTGCATGAATCTGTGTGATCGGTTGGTGTGGTCTTAGCTCAGCCTATGATAAGATTGGTTTTGCATGTTAACTTGAACAGTGTTGATAATTGATGATGAGTTCTAATTTTAAACATGAAGAAAATCTAAGTCTGTCTAAAATTTATGTAACCGGTTAGCACTTATAGTTTAACTGTTTTAAT
This sequence comes from Panax ginseng, assembly GCA_020205605.1. Lineage (NCBI taxonomy): Eukaryota > Viridiplantae > Streptophyta > Magnoliopsida > Apiales > Araliaceae > Panax > Panax ginseng. The sequence continues at coordinate 57,423,387 of CM035142.1, forward strand.
CTACTTGGTTCAAGGGTTTCATAATTTGTTTCTGAGGGAAAATCTTGGTTAAAATTTAAGGAAATTAGTGAACTGGCGGTAAAGGTTGGAATGACGTAAAAGCTTGAGTTTGGAGGAATTTATGGGGTATATATATACAAAATGAAAAAAAAAGTAATTATGAAAAAAAAAAGTGAATAAACATCGTGGCATGCTTGTCTAGTTTTGTGGCCTTTGTTACTTGAGTAAGTAAGCTCGAGGGGATTATCTTTACACCTAGCGCCCTAAGGTCTTAATAGTGCAGGAGTCGTTGGTGAAAGCTCGTTAATGTAGCATTGAAAAGTCTAAGGGAATAAGACATTGCACAGCCATGAGAAAAATAAAAAAAATGAATAAAACACGAGAAAGAGCAAAAATGCCCTCGTGATTGAATAAGAGTATAAATAAATCATGTATTTACCCTTAGACTTGGTAATTGCTTAGTTTTAACTGGAGTTGTCATGTTCACAAAAGTAATTGAATTGGAACTGAAATTTTCCTTCTAAGAAGTTTATTATGTGATTATCTTGAACTGTGGTTGGTTAGAATGGTTAACAAGCACACATGCACAACATGGGTGATGGCAGGTTTGGATTGACTAACTAGTTAGAGTTATGGACTTTGATTTGATCGGATAAATTATTTGAGTATCAATGGTATCTTTTGAGGCCTGTTGCTATATATCATATTGATTTATTATTGGGTTTATAGGTATATTAGGAATTAGATCATACATATGCATTCATGTAGTTAATTTACGTTGTTTATTTTTAGTTCTTTTGTGTTTTTGCTTGAGGAAAAGCAAATGTTTAAGTTTGGGGGTATTTGATGAGTGAGTTTTATACTCATAATTGAGTGCGTTTGAACTTAATCTTTTGGATGTTTTTAAGTGTTTATGTCTATTCATGCATGTTTTATGTTGTTTTGTAGGAATTAGGACAAAAGTTACTTGGATCGACGTTTGGGGTATCTAGATGCTCGTTTTCGGCTTGTCATTTACACAACAGTCACTTCAAAGACAATTTTAGCATTGTTCCAGACCTTATTTCGAAGAACTCAAAGAATGAAAGTTGTATATCTACGTCTCCTCTTTCTGGAACATTTTAAATCATCAAAATCGGAGTACGGACGAAGAAGTTATGGCCATTTTCCCAAAGGACGTCGGAGTAGAAAATTTCCGAAAAAGTATTATGCAAGGCGCCCATTTTCGAGCCTATGCCCGATCTTAGGGGTGCTAGAGGCGGTGTTCGATTAGTTACCCGGTAGCAAAGTAGCTGGGGAAAATTGGCCAAGCTTGGACGCATTTTGGGGCGAATTTAAACACTTTTCTGACTCCAAATTGGATTGGATTTGTTCCTAAGCTAAAAATTGGACTTGTAACCTATAAATACATGATGTAAGGCATAAAATAGGAGAGATTACAGAGATTAGATTAGAGATACACTCCATTATATTAGAACATAAACCCTAGTTCTTATTAGTTTTAGAGATTGAAGCAACTTGGAGATCATTGAAGATCGAGAAGCGAGGAGCAGAGAGGGGAGCATCAGTTGCGACAGCAATGATTCTATTCTCTTCTCTTATCATACTTTTATCTTTTAATGTCTATTCAGTTGTGGATTCTTAATTCTAATTCAATGACTATGAACTAATTCTTTTATTAAGATTTCAATTGAACCTTTTATGTCAATAAATTAGTTATTTGATTTATTCTAATTATTTATGTCAAAGTGAATTGTTTATCTTGTCTTGAGCTTATTGATTAATTATCTGATCAGTAATTACCTTGTTACTCTAGAAGGAATTAGAAGAGGAATTCTAAGGTTAGAACTGGGCATGATAACATGTGACTTAGTTATTTGCATAGTGAATAATTAGGTTTGTGAATTGAATGAAAATATATGTTCACCGCATGTAACGCATAAGGAATTGGATTTGAAGGAGTTTAATTCAATTTTTTTGCATAGGAATATAGCAAGATTAATCTGGATTAAATAGAAGTCAATTGATCACTTGAAAAGGGGCTTTTGGCATTTGAGAATTCCTGTTAACAATTCAATATGCATAATAATTGGGATAATTGGATAATTGATTTATAGTTCATAATTGGGGATATTGAAGTCTTAATCTTTATTTATCTGAATTCAGTCATAAAGAAATTCAGTTTAATTAGTTAATTTAGTTTTCTTAATTAGAAAAATCACGATTTGAGATTGTTTAAAAATAATTAGTTTGGTTAAGAATTAATACTTGGTAATTTTTATTAAATAATTCTTCGTGGGAACGATACTTTTCTTATCACTTTATTACTTGTTGACCGTGTATACTTGCACGTATTCATTGATTGCGAAATCGATCAACAAGTTTTTGGTCAAAAACTTGTTGGTCGATTTCACAATAAAAACAAACGTGCAAGTATACACGGTCAATAAGTAATAAAGTGATAAGATAGAGTGTCGAACCCACAGAGAATTCTAATCAATAAATTCCAACTACTAGCACTATATCGATCCAATTTTATTTAAACAACCATGAAGTGTGATTTTTCTAAATAATAAACTAAATTAAGCAAAAAAAAATAGATTTTCCTAAAATAAATCAAATAAAATAAAACTAAGATTTTAACGAATGAATTCAGATAAATAAAGATTAAGACTTCAATATCCCCAATTATGAACTATAAATCAATTATCCAATTATCTCAATTATTATGTCTACTGAATTGTTAACAGGAATTCTCAAATGCCAAAAGTCCTTTTCCAAGTGATCAATTGACTTCTATTTAATCCAGATTAATCTTGCTATATTCCTATGCAAAACAATTGATTTAAACTCCTTCAATTCCGATTCCTTATGTGTTACATGCGGTGAAAAGATATTTCCATTCAATTCACGAACCTAATTATTCGTCATGCAAATAACTAAGTCACATGTTATCATGCCCAGTTCTAACCCTAGATCTCCTCTTTCAATTCCTTCTAGAGTAACAAGGTAATTACTGATCAAATAATTGAACAATAAGCACAAGATAAGATAAACAATTCACTTTGACATAAAATAATTGGAATATATTAAATAACTAATTTATAGATATAAAAGGTTCAATTGAAATCTTAATTAAAGAAATTAGTTCATGACATAAATTAAAAACCAAGAATCCACAACTGAACAAACATTAAAAGATAAAAGTATGATAAGAGAAGAGAATAGAATCTGTTGTCAGCAAATCTGATGCTCCCCTCTTGCTCCTGCTCTTGATCTTCAATGATCTCCAAGTTGCTTCAATCTCCAAATCTAATAAGAACTAGGGTTTATGTTCTAATATAATGGAGTGTATCTCTAATCTAATCTCTGTAATCTCTCCTATTTTATGCCTTACATCATGTATTTATAGGTTTCAAGTCCAATTTTTAGCTTAGGAACAAATCCAATCCAATTTGGAGTCAAAAAAGTTTCAAAATTCGCCCCAAAATGCGTCCAAGCTTGCCCAACCCTCCTTCAGCCTTTGCCATTGGCATGGCGCTAGAACACGCGCCTCTAGCACCTTCAAGATGGGCATAGGTTTGAAATGGGCTCCTTGGGTGGCCACTTTTTCAGAAATTTTCTACTCTGACGTCCTTTGGGAAAATGGCCATAACTTCTTCGTCCGAACTCCGATTTTGAAGATTTAAAATGTTCCGGAAAGAGGAGACGTAGATATACAACTTTCATTCTTTGAGTTCTTCGAAATAAGGTCTGGAACAATGATAAAATTGGCTTTGAAGTGGCTGCTATTTAAATGATAAGCCAAAAATGCGCATCTAGCCACCCCAAACGTCGATCCACGTAACTTTTGTCCCAATTCCTATAAAACAACATAAAATATGCATGAATAGACACAAACACAAACTTCCAAAAGATTAAGATCAAATGCACTCAATTCATGGGTATAAAACTCACTCATTAAATACCCCCAAACTTAAACATTTGCTTGTCCTCAAGCAAAAACATAAAAGAAATAAAAATAAATAAACTAAATTAACTACATGAATGCATATGCATGATCTACTTCCTAATATACGTACGAACCAAGTAATAAATCAGTATGATATATAGCAATAGGCCTCAAAGATACCAATGATACTCAAACAATATATCCAATCAAGTCAAAATCCATAACTCTAACCAATTAGTCAATCCAAACTTGTCAGCACCCATGTTGTGCGTGTGTGCTTGTTAACCATTATAACCAACCAAAGTTCAAAATAATCACATAACAAACTTCTTAGAAGGAAAATTTCAGTTCTAATTCAATTACTTTTGTGAACATGACAACTCCAGTTAAAACTAAGCAAATACCAAGTCTAAGGGTAAATATAGGATTTATTTCTACCTTTATTCAATCACGAGGGCATTTTTGTTGTTTCTCGTGTTTTATTCAATTTTTTTTATTCTCATGGTTGTACAATGTCTTATTCCCTTAGACTTTTCAATGCTACCTTAACGAGCTTTCGACCAATGACTCCCGTCCATTAAGACCTTAGGGCGCTATGTGTAAAGACAATCCCCTCGGGCTTACTTACTCAAGTAACAAAGGCCAAAAAACTAGACAAGCATGTCACGATGTTTATTCTCTTTTTTTTTCTTTTTTTTTCCTTTTTCATAATTTTGATTTTTTTTCATTTTGTATATATATACCCCATAAATTCTCCCAAACTCAAGCTTTTACGTCATTCTAACCTTTACCGCCAGTTCACTAATTTCCTTAAATTTTAACCAAGATTTTCCCTCAGAAACAAATTATGAAACCCTTGAACCAAGTAGATTAAAACAATTAAACTTTAAGTGCTAACCGGTTACATAAGTTTCAGACAGGCTCAGATTATCATCATGATTAAAATTAGAACTCATCATCAATTATCAACATTGTTCAAGTTAACAATTAATACCAATTTTATCATAGGCCGAGCTAAGAACACACTAACTAATCGCACAGATTCATGCAAAAAAAATAAATTAAAAAAATGCAATTATACTACATGAACACATACTAATATAACCTATATATGCATATGCAATTAACTACCATGTATTATATGCAACCTAAAAAAACAATGCTAACACATAAAAATAACGAACTACAATGCAAATAACTAACTATATGCAGTACAACACTAAAATGCCCCCAAACTTAAACTAGACATTGTCTTCAATGGCTAAAATAGAAAAAAGTAAAGCAGAGGACTTCCCTAAAAATATAGCAATCTTCCTCCTTGTCCGCTAAGTTTGGAGAATAGGCTAGGCACATGGAACAAATTGGGCACCACACTTGAATTTGACTTGAATAACCTATAAACCATAATAGAAACAATTTTATTAAATTCTAAATAAATTCAAATTCAAAACTACTAATATAAAACCTAATAAAAACTAAAAATAAAAATTAAACTTGGGTTGCCTCCCAATAAGCGCTTGTTTTATAGTCTCAGCCTGACTTCTTCAATTCTCTATACAATTCCTCTACGAAAATTGAGGAACCCTCCATCCATTAGAAGCAATGTCTCTTTTGGGAGGTTCCCATTAGTAATGACCCTTGAATGAAAGTCACCTAGCATGCTCTTTGTAGATATGTTCCCCATTAAGAATGTCCAAAAACTTGGTGTTTTCTCCATTATGTCAATGATTAGATTAGGGCATTGAAGCTTAATAAACACAATGGGATCTTCCTCTATCTTCTCCTTTTCATCCCACCATGACTCCACAACTGTACTAGCTCTTATGTCACAAAGAGCTTTACCGACGATATGACTGCCAATTGAGCATGGTTTTGCAAAACTACCCGGATTCTTCAACTTTGGTGGAGGAGGCACATGGGATACTAATGAAATCGGCTCATCTTCGTTAAATCTTACAGTTAAATCTTCGTCGATCTTCGTTTCTTGGTTCCCAGTTGTTTCCTCTCTTTCAACATCTTTAGTTGTCTCTTGTAAATCCTTTCCACTACGTAAAGTCACAGCCTTGCAATGCTTATCTCTGTATCACTAGGGAGTGTTCCATGTGGACGGATATTCAACGCATGTGCTATCTGCCCCATTTGATTTTCCAGATTCTTTATCGACGCACCTTGACTTTTCACATTAATATCTACTTGATTCAATATCTTGTCTTGTTCCTCGATCTTTTTGTTAGTAGCTCTAATGAATTTTTCCAAGGCTTCCTCCCAACCTGGTTTCCTTTCTAGTTGTTGTTGAGTCTGATTTTGAAATTCGGATGTGGTTTGTTGTCTAGGTGTTTGAGCCTGATTGTTACTCCATGAAAACCCCAGATGATTTCTCCAACCCGGATTATATGCGTTTTAATTCGGGTAAGGTTGGGTAGATCAATTATAGCTCCCTACGAATTGAGCTGATTCAGAATTTATGGCACATTGATCTGTAGCATGACCCCCAACACATAATTCACAAACCATTGCTGCCTGCTGTGTGGATGGTGGACTCCATGTTTCTATTTTCTTAGCTATTGCGGCCACCTGTGCTGATAATGCTGTCATATGATCCACTTCAAACTTTCCCGGTGTTTTTGGATGGTTAGACCTAGTCATGGGCCACTGATAGTTATTATTGGCCATCGTCTCTAATAGCTGATATGCCTCATCAAAATTATTAGACATGATTGTTCCTCCTGCTGAGGCATCAATACTGGCTCTTGTGGATGCATGCAATCCATCACAAAATATCACATTCGGCATGACATAATCCCTAAGTGATTTTTATTCTTCCCCTACCATGTTCACTGGTATTTCCTGTTCTGCCAAGTTTTCTTCCTCAGGTGACACTGCACTAGTCAACTGTAATTTCCGGAACTTCCTTTCGATATCGTCTGTATAAGGAAAAAGTTCCTTTTTAGCCCTTGATCTAGTGTACATACACTCGCAAAGAATTCCTGTAAATACAAGAAGAAAAATAAATAACGTTTAAATTAAGACCGAATTGATTATAACTAATATGGAATTAATATTAATAAAGAACTCCCCGGCAACGGAGCCAAAAACTTGTTGGTCGATTTCACAATCAAAAAAAATGTGCAAGTATACACGGTCAACAAGTAATAAAGTGATAAGATAGAGTGTCGAACCCACAGAGAATTCTAATCAATAAATTCCAACTACTAGCACTATATCAATACAATTTAATTTAAACAACCATAAAGTGTGATTTTTCTAAATAATAAACTAAATTAAGCAAATAAAATAGATTTTTCTAAAAATAAATCAAATAAAATAAAACTCACTCAATTCAATATCCCCAGTATGAACTTAAAAAATCTTAGTTTTATTTTATTTGATTTATTTTAGGAAAATCTATTTTATTTGCTTAATTTAGTTTATTATTTAGAAAAATCACACTTTCGACACTCTATCCTAATTATTCACTATGCAAATAACTAAGTTACATGTTATCATGCCCAGTTCTAACCCTAGAATTCCTCTTCCAATTCCTTCTAGAGTAACAAGGTAATTACTGATCAGATAATTAATCAATAAGCTCAAGACAAGATAAACAATTCACTTTGACATAAATAATTGGAATAAATCAAATAACTAATTTATAGACATAAAAGGTTCAATTGAAATCTTAATAAAAGAGTTAGTTCATAGTCATTGAATTAAAATCAAGAATCCACAACTGAATAGACATTAAAAGATAAAAGTATGATAAGAGAAGAGAATAGAATCTGTTGTCAGCAAATTTGATGCTCCCCTCTTGCTCCTGCTCTTGATCTTCAATGATCTCCAAGTTGCTTCAATCTCCAAAACTAATAAGAACTAGGGTTTATGTTCTAATCTAATGGAGTGTATCTCTAATCTAATCTATGTAATCTCCCTTTATTTTATGCCTTACATCATGTATTTATAGGTTACAAGTCCAATTTTTAGCTTAGGAACAAACCCAATCTAATTTGGAGTCAAAAAAGTGTCAAAATTCGCCCCAAAACGCGTCCAAGCTTGCCGAACCTCTTCCCAAGAGCCCCAGCACTGGGCACGGTGCTGGGATTCTGCCCCCTAGCGTCCCGGCGCTGCAAATAAGCTTGAGTTGGGCGCTCTGGCGCTGGAACAATTCTGGAAATTTTATGCTCCGACGTCCTTTGGGAAAATGGCCATAACGTCTTCGTCCGAACTCCGATTTTGATGATTCAAGATGTTCCGAAAAGAGGAGACGTAGATCTACAACTTTCATTCTTTAAGATTTCCGAAATAAGGTCTGGAGAAATACTCAAATTGGATCTGAAGTGACTGTTGTGTAAATGGTAAGCCAAAAATGCGCATCTAGCCACCCCAAGCGTCGATCCATGTAACTTTTCTCCCAATTCCTACAAAACAACATAAAACATGCATGAATAGACATAAACACTTAAAAACATCCAAAAGATTAAGTTCAAACGCACTCAATAATAAGTATAAAACTAACTCATCACTATACGAGAAACATAAACACTTGAACGTCTTGTTCGTATGTACATAAACGAGGTTGTAAGATTGCATGATATGCCAGTATCCATAGTTTCTGATCGAGACCCAAGATTCACTTCACAATTTTGGGTTAGTTTGCAAAAAGCTATGGGCACGGATTTACGATTTAGCTCGGCATATCATCCTTAGATGGATGGACAGTCGGTGAGGACTATTCAAACTCTTGAAGATCTATTAAGACTTTGTGTCCTTGATTTCAAGGGAGGTTGGGAAAAGTTCTTACCATTGGTGGAGTTTTTCTACAACAACAGTTATCAAGCAAGTATTGGCATGGCTCCATTCGAAGCGTTGTATGGAAAAAAGTGTCATTCTCCAGTATGCTGGTATGAGGTGGGTGAAGCAATGTTGTTGGGACCGGAGTTGGTACGTATGACTATGGAAAAGATTCAAACGATCCGGCAACGTATAAAAACCTCACAAGATCGACAAAAGAGTTATGCTGATCTTCATCGAAAGGACGTGGAATTCGATATTGGAGATCATGTGTTGTTACGTGTTGCTCCATGGAAAGGAGTTACGAGATTTGGAAATAGAGGAAAGCTTAATCCTCAATTCATTGGCCCATTTTTAATCCTCGATCGAGTAGGAACTGTGGTCTATAGACTCATTTTACCGCCAAGTATGTCTCGTGTTCATAACATTTTTCACATACCCATGTTACGTAAATATGTGGAAGACCTGAACCACATTATTGAGTTAGAACCGGACGAAATAGCGGAAGATTTGACATATGAAGAGGTTCCTGTTCAAATCTTGGATAAGAAGGAACATATTCTACGCTCCAAGGTTATACCTCAAGTCAAAGTTTTGTGGAGAAACCACGATGTTGAGGAAATGACTTGGAAGTTAGAATCTAAAATGAAATCAAGATATCCTTACCTCTTCGATATACTGTCACCATTCTAATTTTTGAGGGCGAAATTTCATAAGAAGGGGAGGTTGTAAGACCCCAACTTTTATAAATAAAGATGAATTTTCTATAAATTTAATTTTTTAATATTATGGAATGAATTTGATATAATATTATAGTTGTGGGTAATATTTATAAATTTTTCAAAGTACACAAGTTGTTATATAATCTTCTATTGGTCAGGGAATATTCGTTTTAACAGGGAATATTCAGACAACTAATACAATCATTGGTGGACCCCCTAAGCGAAATTATTGTCGGATTGAGAAAACGACAAAAATACTTAATGAAAATAACGGCGGAAGTTTTACTCGTTAAGCTGTTGAAACACCGGTGTTAAAAAATACGATGTCTGGCGTGTAGTTGCACAAAGAGCATACAGTATTGATTATTGATGCTTACGTGAGAAGTCACTCGGTTTTGTTCAATTATTATTACGAGAATTCTTTGCGTAGTATCTCTCACGTTATTTGATTCAATTATTGTCAATATTTTATAATCAATAATTGAGACGACAAAGTCATTAATATTATTATTTGCAATATTAACGATGTCAGAAGTTACATCGAGGAGAGGATTGGTCACCTAATCGCGCATGCGCAATGATAGGGAGAAATCCTTATTGGAAAGCCCCTCTTTCACAGGAACGACTGGTCGATTAATATTGTGAATTATAATAATGATGATAAATGTTGTTAAAAAAATATTAAAGAAAATTTTTATGAAGTATTTGTTGGACCCCCATTTACCCATTTTTTAAAATAATAGGTAGGAAGTTATAAAGTATATTTATATGTGTGTGTATGGGGTGTGGGTGTGTGCAAGTGTGATGATATAATATATATATATATATATATATATATATATATATATATATATATATATAAAGCATTCAAGTGGGTATTGGTGGGGGGAATTATGGTAGTGTACGGAAGGGTGCTATTATTTATTAATTATATATATATATATATATATATATATATATATATATATATATATATATATATATATATATATATAGGTTTGACAAAGTCATGAAGGGTAGCAATTAATTCACACGGTGTTGTTTTTTTTCAAAGAACATGTGATAATTTATATATATATATATATATATATATATATATATATATATATATATATATATATATATATATATTATAATAAGTTTTGTTTTTTTTATGAAAAATAGAATATATTATATTTTATTTGATTATTATATTAATACTTTGAAAAAATAGACATCTGAAGAGTTTTGTTGTCCGTAAATGCGAGAATTATTTTGTCCGTGATTTTTCTTAAACAGTACCCCTTCAATTCTCCTATAAATAGGATGCTTAGTTAGAATTGAAAACCACACCAGAAGTTCAGAGAATTCTTCTATAATCTTGAGCGTATTTCATTAGAGTTTTAAGAAGCTTTGAGCATAGTGTAAGTTTTCTTCAAGAATATCCTCGCTCTACCAGTCGGAATATTATTCTTATACGGTAAGGGATATTATTTGTTGTACTCGTAAGGGGCATTCTTTCTTTCTTATTCATGAAGAGAACTTCTGTTATTCCATTCTTTATTATTACATTGGAATAACTTTTGATATGTGGCTACCATATACTTGGTGAAATTCTTACATTATTCCATTTTTTATTATTCATTGGAACATCACATGCATGCTTTATGCATGACTGGTTCCATTATTTATCATTCTGTTGGAACATCCCATGCGTGCTTTTACGCATGACCCGGTTTCAATTAATTATTATTCGTTGGAATATCATGTATGCGTGCGTTACGCATGACCGTTTCGTTATTTATTATTCTGTTGGAATAACCTGTCTATGTGGTCTATCGCATGCCTGGTGATTTCTTTTGTTATTCCATTCTTTATTATACTCAGTTGGTTAAAGTTTTGACTTCTATACTCCATGAAATTAGTGGAATATCCTTGATATTTGCGCTTCATCCAGTATATTTTCATGGAAATATTCTTCTGAGCATTCTTGAATTTTACTCCACAAAGAAGTATCATGTTAACAAGTTGGACGTTATTGGTTCCTAGATAAATTAATTCTTGAACTTGTTTTATTGAATTCTTATATCATTGTCATCATCCTCATGTTTATATTATGTTGAAAGTCATATGTGGCCTGTAGTGCATAGATGGTTTTGGTATGATTATGACCAGAGATTATTCGGTGTAATCATGACCGTAATGTTACAAATGATGTGGGAAAAAGTCCTCATTGGCCCGTAGTGCATTGATGGACAGTTGTTGGCATAATCATAACCATTGATGAATACACGAATATCCTTGGCCCGTAGTGCATCAAAAATTTGTGGTCGTGATACTAATGAATATCCTTGGCCGTAGTGCATGGATGATGTGGATTATTTATTAAGCTGAGTCTCAGCGATAAAAGTAATGAAAAACCTTTTAAATCATAGAAGATAGTAGATTTTATTCTCTACTTGACTCTTCTAATGGATTGCTTGTTCCGCAGATTAAACTTGATGTTTGTTATATTTTATTAGTTTAACATCATTGAAGGCTAATGATAATTTATTACGCATTATCTTAGTCATAAAATTTCTTCTTTGGGCTAGTTGAGCTCACCTTTTACTTTCACTATTCTCTTGTGAAATGAGAGCGTAAGCGAGGGGACTAGTCGGGGAACAGAGTGATGGTCCTAGATGGTGCATTAGTAGTCCTCACTATTTTGTGAAATAGTGTGATAATAAATGTAACGAGGACCCCATTGAGTTTGTATATTGTCTAGATGACAATATTTGTATTAATACTCACAGCATATGTTTAGTCATATTTTACACGACTGTTGTATAATTAAGTTTGTATTTGAATTATGTACCATGTATTTGGCGACTCAAGATGGGTGATGTATACCTATTTTGGGGGCGTCACATGTTATGCATTAGGTTTGAAGTTTTTTAATCTTTTCTTGGAACATCGAGGTTAGTTTGTTTTGATGGCATGACATGATAAGAATATATATATATATATATATATATATATATATATATATATATATATGTGTGTGTGTGTGTGTGTGTGTGTGTGTGTGTGTGACAACACGAGAATTTAAACAATTATTAAAAATCTTAATTGATTGATTAAAGGTTAAATATTAAGACCTAGACTGGAAATAGTGTGTGGATTTGAAATTCTGTGAAGGATTTTGGTGGATTTAAAAATCTTTGGTGATAAAACTTATAGGGTTTTGTATGTGTGTACAATGATTGTATTTGTGTACAGAATTGTGATTAAGGATCAAGGGTTGATCAGGATAAGTGTTACTTTAGCAAACCCTAAAGTTATGTTAAGAATATGGTTAATAAGTTAGAAAACCCTAACGATTTGTTAGAAACCCTAATACCGGCTCTAGAAACCCTAATTTCAGTTTCGGGAGTCCGAAACCCTAATTTGGAATATAAAAACCCTAAATTGGGAGCTCAAATGTTAAGTATAAATACTTAAGTGTTAAAAGATGTGGGATATTTATGAAATGTCTAAATTTCCCTTCAAATTGTAGGGGAAAAGACCAAAATGCCCTTAGTGAGTGCAAAATGACCAAAATGCCCTTTTACTTAAAACTTAAGTAAAAGATTTGCCAAATCTTGGTGACTCACTACTTGATATTATCCCATGTGTGTTAAAATCTCACAAGATCAGATTTGGTGGCCACCTAGCCACATTTACAACCATGGATTCAAAAGTTAAAAGATTAAAGTAAAGAAAATACTTACTTTAGTTTATCACTTCTCCAAGACCATTCTCTCTAAAATTTTCGAAATGGAGAGTGAATGGGAGTGACAAGTTAAGACAATATCAACTATTAGCTTTCCAAGAACAGAAACAAAGATCAGATTCAAAATTAAAGCATAAAAAGGTATAAAACCCTAATCTTTGAAAATCCTTGTGATTTATGTTATATATTGTTATTTGTTGGTTAGAGTGATGTTTAAGAATGTTATATAGTGATCTAAGATGTTACATCAAGGATCCATAACATCTAGATGCAAGAAAATAGGATTTTAAGGATTGACTATGAACCCTAAAAATATGGCCTGACAACCATATGTCAGGGCTCATAGATCCTTGTGTGTTAGATGTTATATGTGTTTAGTGTTATGAATTTGTTCTATGTCATGAGGAGAGTAGACTGGAAGTTGAATCAAGTCCATACCATGTCTAGATCTCCAGATATAAGTGGTGAAACATGGTTGACCGACCATGGAAACTGAGTTTCTAGGCAACCCAGAAACCCAGAAATGGTCTGACAAGCTTTTGCAAGCCTCTGATCTTGTTGATATTTGATAGTTAGGCCATGTTGTTGTTTTGATGTTGTAGTCTGACATATGGACTACACATCCATGTCATTAGATCACTCAGATCCTTAACAGAATCAAAGATAATCATGGTCAAACATAGGTTAACCAACTACCCAAGAACATTTCTGGAATACCCAGAAAGCTCAAAAACAGGTGTTCTGACATGGGTTGACCGGCCTAGATCTCTCTCATGTGATGTTGTTAGATTGGCCTAATGTTATCTTGTTTTTCCATGACATAAGGATTACAAGATTGAACCTTTATATCACACAAACAAGACCCAGAATACAAGAAATGAGGATCCAAAGATGGCACAATGAACTGTTCTTCATTTCTGGGTAACCCAGAAATAAAGAACAGCCTCTGACAAGGTTTTTGAGGGATTAAATCTTTATGTTGTGATATGTTTTGGCCATGAAAGTTGTTTAGGGTTGTAGTATTACATCAATACTATAATACTAACACATTAACAAACCCAGAAACATCAAGATCATAATTTGGTGAGTGGTCAAACCTAGTACCCTGTTAACTGGCCATGAATGTTCTTGAGGGACTCAAGAACACCTATAGCGACAGTTTTGTCGCTATAGACACCTTTAGTGACAATTTTATTATATATTAATTATTTTTATTAAATAATTAGAGAAAATTGATTTTTAATTATGCAAAATACATAATTAATTTCTAAAAATTATTTTAAAGCCCGAAAATGGATTTTTAATAATTTTGAGTATATTTAATTAATATTTTAATATTTTAAATATTAATGGAATTAATTTATTTAATCATTATATTAAATAAATTACTTTAAAATGATTTTAATACTTGAAAAATCATTTAAAATTATAATAATGTGTTAGAAAATATTTTAAGTTATTTTAAATGACTTTTATATTTTGTGATGAATTTTATTAATAAATTAATATTAATGATAATTGATTTATTTAATAAATATATTAAATAAATTGTGAAAAATTAGTTTTAATGTTTTAAAAATCATATAAAAATGATTTAAAGGTTATAAAAATATTTTTAAGTTATAAAATATAAGTTTTGATATTTTGTCATGAAATACATTAATATTTCAATATTAATGACAGTTATTTAATAATGGTTTTAACTATTTTAAAATCATTTAAAGGCAATAATAACGTATTAAAAATACTTTGAGATATTATAAATGATTTATAATCTTATGACATTAATTTCATTAATATTTGATAATAAGTAAATATTAATGATAATAGAATTAAGTGGTATTTAAATCATATTAATATGATATTAATGATTGAAAAATTATGATAAATAGTAATAATTATTTGAAAATTATTATGAGTTATATAAAAATACTTTGACTAAATAATAAATTATCTAAGTTAATATTAATGCGTTTAGGTAGAGTCCTATTGATATTAGGCTCGATTATTATCCGATTAGGAAATCGGGATGTCAGAATATTATCGAACTCAACTCAGACTGAAATAGTTTGACTTGATATTTGGTCTTATGTGTCTTATTGACTGATATGTTATTTTATATTTTATATTATAATTAACAGTGCTATAATGTGATGATATTATTCTAATATTAGATATCGATATTATTTAATATTAGGTCTTCAGATGAAGCTATATAAATTGTGTAGTTGTAGTCAGTGATTAAGGCAAGTTCTCTAACTCGAACTCAAGTTGTTCTTTCAAGTATGCTAGTGATTAATCATTGTTGATTATATCACGTCTATAATTTGTTGATTTGCACTTTGTGCATATTGCATGTATTCATCAGGTATGAAAGGCTGATCACCTTCATTACCATCTGGTCTAGTTGATTTGTTCATGTTCATTATTGACCATTAATTCTTATTATCCTGATCGTTCAGTTATGAAACTTGATTCATGCTAGTTCACAATTGTTATATTGTTAAACGTTAACCAGCTTATTGTTCAATTCTTTCAATCATGATATATCCTTTATTGAACTTAAACTTGATGGGTAAACTTGTTGCTCACCCTTGCTATATCATGATAAACATTGCAGATTAGGACGAATACGTCAGATACAGGAGAAGCAAGTGACATTGTATGTCCGATAAATATGGAACTCATGTATTAAGTTAAGGTTCTCGACCTTGGGAATAGTGTGTAAAGTTTAATGTATAAACAATTTATGTTTATATCTTCTGCAATAGTTATAGAATTAGTGTACCAAATTCGTGGTGATTAGTACCAGGATTTGGGGTCGCTACAAATATATATATATATATATATATATATATATATATATATAAATGAAATTTTAAGATGGATAACATTTATACATAATAAATAGTAACAGGGCATGAAGAGACATCCTATACGTTGGGTTTTTCAGAGGCTAACCTATCTTAGGAGTACTTGTAAGACCCCAACTTTTATGAATAAATAATAATTTTATCGAAATATCTTTTTGAATAATAAGGTGTTGTGGGTAATATTTACAAATTTTGCAAAGTATGCAAGTTGTCATAAAATATTCGATTGGTAGGGGAATATTCGTACGACGGCACAATCATTGGTAGACCCCACAACAGAATTATTGTCGAAGTTAGAAAACGACAGAAATATTTTTTATAAAAATAACAATGAAAGTTTTACCGTTAACTGTTGAAATACCCAGTGATAAAAGTATAGTAATACACGTGGTATCATAGTAGCACATGTAACATTCCAGTTTTTTTTTAATGAAAATTATAAATATTTATTGATTTATATAAATATTTATTGGATGTGTTTATTATTGGATAAATAATTGTTCAATTTGATTGATTTGATTTAGTTAATTATTTATTTATTAAATAATTAATGTGTTATGCGGATTGAGTTATGTGATTAAGTGATTTATTTAATAAATTGTTATTACATAAAGTGTGACAAATAACTATGTAAAGTGTGACAAATAACTATGTGATAAAGAGTTATTAAAATAAATTAAAGTAATTTTAATTTAGTTTTGCCAAACAAGGCTTAAGTATATTAATCCTTTATTTTGTAAATGGTTTGCCAAACAAAGCCTTATGGCATTTAGATTTCTTTTGAATTTAAATTATTAGTTAAATAAATAAAATATATATAATATATATATATATAGATATATATATATATATATATTTGGTAACTGATATATTATTAGGGTAATAAGTGTGGCGTCGGTTTTATATGTTTTTAAAACTGGTACGTTTGTGTTATTTTATGTTACGTATATTGTATATGGCTTAAGTCTAAGAACAAGTTCAGAAAAAGGTTTTCAGAGAAAAAAGTTCAGAGTTTTGAGAGAGTTTGAGAGAAAACGTGATTTTCAAAGCAAGTCTGTTAACAAAGATTCTTAAGCAAACAAAAAGGTATGTTTCTCTAACCTTAATATATGTACGCAAATATGTTTAAGCCATTTTCCTATGAACTTGATATTCTCTGTTTTCTTGAATATCACTTGGTATAAAGTTTTTATCAAAGTTTCTGTAGAACTATGTTTTTACAATTTCGTATGATATTTTACGTGTACGTGTAACTGTAATTGTTATATTAGCATATGTATATATGAGATTGTATGCTAGATTACGTATACAAGAAAAAGGAAAATTTGTTTTACAGTGAAAAACATGTATGAACGTATGTTTTGCAAAATAACAAAATTGGTATGTGATTATGCAAATTGTGAACTACTATGAAATTGAACTATACATGTTAATTGGTTTATATGTTGATATGCTTGTATTTCAAAGGAATCAATTTGGTTATAGACACTTAATTTACGGTGTCCTTGTGTGTTAATTAGTTCAACGATGGAGTTTGGTTTTAAATAAGTGCTTTCAAGGAATTTAACTTTTCTTAAATTATGATTTAGGTGGTGTTAATTAGTATATGCATGTTGAGGAATGTGCATGAGTAATTTATATAAGTTATGCATGTTAATTAGTGTTAAAATTGAAGCTATAGACAGAAAACTTAGTTGTTTTGTTCTTCGTGGTTGGTTTCTGTAAGTTTTGGCGGCCCCAAATACCAAAATCCACGCTCCAGCGTCAAGTATAGGTTGAATTTCATACTGGCAAGGCCTGAATTCGTCTCAACTCATTGTTTTGGCTGTGACCTTTGGAAAAGTGGTGCAGGTTGGACGATTTTGACCTCCTGTAGTAAAATGGCCATAACATTTTCATACAAACTCCGATTGAGGTGATTCAAGATGATTCGGAAAGAGGACGAATAGGCCTATAACTTTTATGCTTTAAGTTTTTCAATTTTAAATCGTTATGAAGGGTCAAAATGGCCATCTTTAGGACTGTTGTGTATTTGGAGCCAATCGGAGGGCGTTAGGATGCGTGAATGCAAGTGCAATCCTTTGAGTATTAGTATAACCTAATGATAACATGTTGGACATGTAATAGGATGTTGTATCAAGTTGTTAATGTGTATGTGGTGCAATGACATGATTACTTAAGTAGGTGTAATAAAGCTATAAAGTAATGTTCATGAAAAGATGCAATGTTATTTAAACTTACACTTAGTTAGTAGCTATACTAAAAGTAAGAAAGCAACTCATGAAGGTAATGTTAGTGTAACTAATGTGTATTGTCAATACATATGGTATGTGTAGGACTTGGGGTGAACGTGAGTAGTGATTGTTTAACCTACGCACGAGGCAAGTTCCCTAACCTTTGCTACTTTATTATTCAGCAAGGTTACTTTTCATTATTATGTTATACTTATGCAAATTCTCTATTTCTAATCTCTTGTTTAACAATTTATTGTCATCCAAGTTCACTAACTCTACTTTGTTAATAGTTGAGCAAGTTTTTTCTAAATCATAAATCGTCGTTATGAAAATTTCATAATTCTATACTTTATTGAGTAAACTATTTTCATTAAGCAACTTGATTGTATCTAGTTATTAATGATGATACAAGCTTTCCATCTCCACACTTTCGTCGAGATAGTTATTATGGTTATGTAAGTTTTCTTAACTCTAAACTTGGTATATCAGCATGCTAGTACCTTTATTCTGTTTAATCAGTTTATCGTTCAAATTATTGTTGTTATGCATGCTTGATATTAAATTCTAAGTTGTAACCTGAGCTTAATGTTGTTCAAAGCAAGGTATGATAGATTATTCCTAAAGCATGAACTTAGAACGAAATGTTTATTCTGTTATGATCATTCAATAACATAGTGTTATTATCTTTTATTCAACTAATCCTTAGTTGATGTTCGTTGAACTCCAAATTACCTTGAAGTGTATCCAAACCAAACGGACTTTGGTGCGGACTTGTACTCTAAATACTGAGATGAACAACCCTATTTTTAGGGGTTGCACCTAGTTTTGTACTTTGTGCTGAAATGTTTGTATACAATACATGTACAAAGGATTAATCCCCCTAAGTACCTTGAGTCCTTGCGATGTATGTATGGTATTATAGTTAAAGTTGAAAGATTACTTATAATCGTGGATGTGGTTCGTGGTCATTAGACCCTCAGTGAATGTTATGATTTATGGAATGTTAATAGAACATATTGTTCAGTTCTATTCAGCCTAGTATTTGGCAAGTGATGTAAGGGTTAAGGTTTTATTTATTGTTATTCTAAGTGAGCCTTGTTTGCTCACTCTTGCCTGTAAAATTCTTACAGCTATAGCTGAAAAGGGTGACGTACCTAGCACCAGTAAGGGAAAGGGAAAGATGAACAAGTACTGAAGACTTGTAATAGTTTAATAGTTTTATTATCAGACTTTGGTTTAAAGATTGTAATGAAGTTATTTTATTTTTTTTCTGCATGAATGATTGTTTGTAAAGGTTAGATAACCTGGGAGATTTTATTTGATGTAATTCCTGTATGGGCAGGTTTATTATTCAATTTTATTTATGATTGGGTAGTTATAAATGAATGTTTTGATTACGTGAACACCAAATCTTGAGGTCACAGCACACGGTATTGATTATTTATGTTTACATGGAGAAGTCACTAAGTTTTATTCAATTATTGCCACAGTAATTGCTGCATAGTATCTCACGTTATTAATTCAATTATTGTCACAATATTATATATTATTAAATCAATAATTGAGATGACAAGGTATTCATATTATTGCTTGCTTTATTGACAATGTCTAAAAAGTTCTGTCGAGAAAATGAGTTTGGTCATCTAATTGCGCGCCAATAGGGAGAAATCCTTATCGGAAAGCCCCCTCTTTCCTGGAAATGATCTGGTTGTTAATATTGTGATTTATAATATTAATGATGAGTTATAATATTAATGATGAATGTTATAAAAAAATATGTTTTGTGAAGCCAAGTGAGTTGAGATAAATATAAGGGATTTTTATGAAGTATTTGATGTAAATTTTACTTATTATATGCACGCCCATTTACCCATTTTTCAAAATAGTCGAGAGAAAGTTATCTCAATTTTGTTTATATATATATATATATATATATATATATATATATATATATTAAACTAAATGATTGGGGGGAAGAATTATGGAATCACGGGTGGGAGCTAGTGGTGGTTTTATATATATATATATTAAACTAAATGATTGGGGGGAAGAATTATGGAATCACGGGTGGGAGCTAGTGGTGGTTATATATATATATATATATATATATATATATATATATATATTATAATAAGTTTAGTTTTTTATGAAAAATAAAATATATTATATTTTTTAATGCATAGTATTTGTATAGTGTCTGCATAGTAAAAATTAGAAAGTTTCTGCATAATTTTCTGCGCGTCTGTGATGCTGCAACTGTATCCTTCCATTCTTCTATAAATAGGATGCTTAGTTTAGAATTGAAAATCACACCAGAATAAAAGAATTCTTCTTCTATAATATTGAGCGTATTTCTTTATAGTTTAAGGAAGCTTTGAGCGTAGAAAATAGTATAAGTTTTCTTCAAGAATATCCCCACCCTACCAGTCAGAAATACTTTCTTTTTAAGGTAAGGGGTATTATTTTTGTTTAATATTCGTATGAAATAATATTTTCTTCCATACTCTGTAGTATGTAAGTAATATTATTTCGTTTCAAATTTCAAATTTTACACTTATTTTGTTAAGTATTGCTTCTATACTCCTTGAAATTAGTAGAATATCCTAGAAATTTGTGATTCATCTAATATCTTTTCACAGAAATATTATTCTGAACATTCTTGATAATTTTTAACCTTTTCATGTCGGGGTACTATTCACGGGATACTATTCTCGAAGTACTATTCACGGGGTACTATTCACTCGGGTACTATTCACCCGGGGTACTATTAATGACAAAAATTGATTTCTTTTCCGTCCAAATCATTTTTGATACAATATTATTCTTGAATTTTACTCCACAAAGCAGTATCATGTTGACAATTTTGATATTATTGAATTCTGGATAAATTGAATTATAAATCTTTAAAATTTATCCTTGCTCTCATTTAATTGAATTCTTATATCATTGTCATCATCCTCGTGCTTGTATTGTGATGAAAGTCATCTTTGGCCCGTAATGCATAGATGGACTTTTGAATTGTATGATTATGACCAGGGATTATTCGATATAATCATGACCTGTAATGTTACAAATGATGTGGTAAAAGTCCTCATTGGCTCGTAGTGCATTGGTGGACATTTTTTGGCATGATCGTGACCATTGGTGATAACACGAATATCCTTGGCTCGTAGTGCATGGATAATTTGTGGACGTGATAATAATGAATATCCTTGGCCCGTAGTGCATGTATAATTCAATGATGTGGATTATTTATTAACTTGAGTCTCAGCGATAAAATTGATGATAAACTTTTAAATCATATAAGATAGTAGATATCATGCTCTAATTGACTCTTCTAATGGATTGCTTGTTCCGCTGCAGTTAAACTTGTTGTTTATTATATTCTATCAGTTTAACACTGTTGAAGGCTAACGATAATTTATTCTGCATTATCTTAGTCATAATATTTCTTACTGGGCTAGTTGAGCTCACCCTTTTAATTTCATTCCTCTCTTCAGGAAAAGAGAACGTAGCCGGGATTAGTCGGAGAATAGAGTGACGGTCCGAGATGGTGGTTGTAGTAGTCCTCACTATTATTTAAAATAGTGTGATAATAATTATAATGAGGACTCCATTTGAGTTTGGATATTGTCTAGAAGACAATATTCGTGTTAAAACTCTCAGCTCATGTTGTATAATTAAGTTTGTATTTGTATTATGTACCATGTATTGATAAGTGGGTTTTATACCTACTTATTGGATAGCAATTCACGCGAACTATGCCCATCTCAAGTACATTTTAATGTTTTTTAGTTGCATTTTGTTTATTTTGCATTGCATTTACTTAAAACTCCTTTGGTGTAAAAGTGCAGGATATGGCATAATTTGGTGATGTAAATGGCATGAGGTTGTTGGATGCATGGCATGAGGATCAAGTGGAGCAGGAGACTAAGCATGGATGGACAAAGGAATGAGCAGCATAATAGATCGGGCTAAAAGAACAGTAACCGAACTCAAAGTTCGAGGCCGCATGCGGCTATATACAAAGTTAAAGACACGCAGCGGCCTTGTGCGAGAATTACTAAGGAAGGGTGTGCCATGTGATGGCTATGCTTCTTCTTGATCTGTTTATTTTAATTTCTAATTTTAAGGGTTGTAATCAATTAAAAACGATTTCTGACTGGTGTTAGACGTATCATTCATTAGTTTTTACGTATTTTCATATTGGTAACTAGGGTTTACACTCTGAGGGAGATTCCAACGTAGGACGAATCCTAAACTCCAACTTTGCTAATTCTTCTTGGGATTTTCTATCATTGTGGATAATTATTAGTATTTTGCTGGATATTATTGAGGACGTGCATGTTACGTTGGGTTTGCAATAAGCAATTGGGTTTGATCGATTATTTCTTCTCTCTTTCAATTGTTTGTTTATTATCCATGTTTTGCCTTGATCCCATAATGGCTTTTGGTTCAGTCATGAACTAAACTCCATTATGGGATTCTAACGGATTTTAATATGTAGTTTAGTTGCATGCTTGAATGCTGGACTGTTTTACATATCGTATGGGATTTCTATCATGGTTGTTTTGCATGTATGAATGCTTGATCACCATTCGTTTTCAGTACTTGTATGGAATTGACAATGAACATGCAAGTATGGATTGTTATCATGATAGAATACGTATATGGGGCAGTTTTGTATGGCTTGTGTATTTCGTAAACCAGATAGACATATATTGTTTCACCGTATGAGTTAGAATAAGGGCTTGTGTTTAAATTCAATATGGTTGAAATTTCACATAGACATATAGTGATTTTGGTTATATTGATGATTACATGGAGTCTACCGCTTGTGGATGTTGTGTAAGTAGGTCATAGTACATTGAAAAATGGCTATGACTCTATTAGTGAACTTGGCTACTTTCCTGTGATATGTGAACAAATCTTGCATGATAGTGGTGATTAGATGAAGTATTAAATGAAGTTAGGATCCCATTACTTTCAGAATTGATTTATTACATTTTTATTCTTGTTTTAGTCGTTATTTGCAATTAGAGTAATTCACCAATTATATTCATTAGTTTGAGCATATAAATATAGTGATTTAATTGATGCATAGTGATTTGAATTAGACAACTTTCTCTGTGGGATCGATACTTTACTTACTCTGTATTACTTGTTGACACATGTATGCTTGCATGAGTTAGAGCTCTTTTGTTAGAACTTGAGATTCAGAGGCAAAAAGTTTTTGACGCCGTTGCCGGGGAAAGGCGTTTAAATTTTTATTATTATTATTAGTTTTAAGCTATATTGTATGACTTAGACAACTCTAATCTTGTCTCATTTCCATTTTTGTTTTTGTTTTTGTTTCAGGAACTTGTATAAATTTTTATGCGCACGCGGTCATCCAACCCCGACTTAACACCTTCTAAGGAAAACATAAACGGGAGAGGTTGGAAAGCGAGTGTTTGTAGAAATTTACAAGCACAGTTAGAAAGTACTACATCTAATATGGCAACCGAGGCACAAGGAGAAGAGCAAAGAGAGGAGCATAGGGCTATGAAAGAATATTCCATGCCTAATATTAATGGATTACAGTCTAGCATAGTCAGACCAGCGATAGCAACTAATACATTCGAGATAAAAACGGGCACAATTCAGATGGTACAAAATTCAGTACAGTTTGGGGGTGCCGCTACAGATGATCCGAATGAACACCTATTGAGTTTCATTGAGATTTGTGACACATTCAGATACAACGGGGTGACGGAGGATGCTATTAGACTGAGGTTGTTCCCATTCTCCTTGAGGGATAAAGTAAGGAGTTGGTTGCATTCTTTGCCTGCTAGATCAATCACTACATGGGAGGACTTGGCACATAATTTTTTAGCCAAGTTCTTCCCAATGGCTAAGACTGCAAAGATGAGGACAGCTATCTCTCAGTTTGAGAAACAACAGGGCGAGTTCTTATATGAAGCATGGGAGAGATATAAAGAGATGTTGAGAAAGTGTCCGCACCATGGTATGCCAGATTGGATGGTGATCAACACATTCTATAATGGATTGGGATGGCAGTCTAGACCGATTGTAGATGCAGCTGCAGGAGGGGCATTATGGGCAAAGAGCTATGAGGAAGCCTATAACCTCATCGAGACAATGGCATCAAACAATTTTTAAAATCCTACATCTGGGATGCCACAGCCCAAAGTTGCAGGTTTGTTGGAAGTGGATGCTATCACGCAGTTGTCAGCACAGATGGTAGCCATGGCGAAGAAAATAGATACATTAAAATAAGGTAAAATGAAGACGGTTGCATTTGTATATGAGATCTCGTATGGGTCGCACTCAGCGAGCAATGTCTTTATCATTTCGAGTCGATGCGATGAAGATGTGAGCAATTACAAAAAGACCAAGGTCAGTTTCAGAACACATACAACCCCAACAACCGTAATCATCCAAACTTCAGTTGGTCAAATAACCAAGGGAATCAGCAGAATCAGTTTCAACCAAATAATCAGTTTCAGTCATAACCAATGAAGCCACAGTTTAATCCTAGACCACCTTTTCCGTCGGGATTTTCTCAATAACAACAACATCACACTCCAGCTACACCTCAGCAAGAAAAGAAATTAGAAATGGAGGAGATGATGATGAAATACATGGTGAATACAGAGGTTATGATCAAAAGCCAAGCAGTGGCTATTAAGAATCTGGAAACTCAGATGTGGCAAATGGAGAACGTGCTTAACAACTAACCCCAGGGTTCATTTCCGAGTAATACAGAGACAAATCCACGAAGAGACGGGAAGGAACAGTGTCAAGCGATCATATTGAGGTCTGGGAAAATCTGCAGACATCGCAAGTCGCGCTGCCCATACCTAATTATATTAAGGAGGCACATACGCTTGGCCATGAAAGTAGAGCTATCATTCAACAAGAAGAAAATCTGGAAAATTTTGAGGTTCAGCAGGAAGAGAAAGATAAAGCAGGTTCAGAGGAGAAGCTTAAGAGTTCAGTACCACCACTTCACCCTCAGGTACCGTATCCGCAAAGATTAAATAAGCAGAGGGAAGATAAACAGTTCAGCAAATTCTTGGAGGTATTTAAAAAGATGCAGATTAATATACCATTCGCGGAGGAATTAGAACAAATGCCAAGTTATGCAAAGTTCATGAAGGGTATATTGTCAAGGAAGAGGAGATTAGACAAGTTTGAGACAGTAGCCTTGACAGAGGAGTGCAGTGCTTCAGCAGAAGTTACCTCTGAAGCTGAAGGATCCGGGTAGTTTCACAATTCCGTGCACAATCGGGAAGATGAATTTTGAAAAATGTTTGTGTGATCTTGGGGTAAGCATCAATCTGATGCCCCTATCATTGTTCAATCAGTTGGGATTACCGAATCCAAGGCCAATAAACATTTCTTTACAGCTAGCTGACAGATCCATCACGTATCCACGAGGAATTGTTGAAGATGTATTAGTGAAGGTGGACAAATTCATCTTTCTGGCTGACTTCATCATTTTGGATTATGAGGAAGATAAAAATATACCAATCATACTGGGGAGACCATTCTTAGACACAGGCAGGACTTCGATAGATGTACAAAAAGGGGAACTCACGATGCATGTACATGATCAAGAGGTGACCTTTAACGTCTTTAAGGAAATGAAGTTCCCAATAGATGAAGAAGAATGTTTTCGGGTTGATTCGGTGGATCGGGTCTTAAATGATGAGGAACAGAATTTGGTGAACTATGAACCGTTGAGGTGTGTAACTGGTGAAAATTCAGATTTGGAGGTCCAGCCATTGTCGAAAGTACGAGATATTAAAGCAAGGGGTGAGGTGGACAGACAGGAAAGCACCTCAACTCTTTCTTCAACTTGAGATTCAGAGGCAGTCAAGCTAATTGACTATAACTTAGCGCTTAATGGGAGGCAACCCATTACTTATATATCTATTGGCTTTTTATTTATTCAGTTTAGATTGTTTTAGTTGGTTCATCTTTATTTCATTATTGATAGTTTGTCTGATTTGCATAATTGAGTGTGTAGCAAGATTTGCATTGAGAAAGTTTGAAATAGGTGAAAATTTCTTTAGTCATTGATTCATGTCTTGACAGTGTGAATTACTATCTATATAGGTATCAGCAATTGAAGGCATCACTGATATGCAGATTGGAGTTGAACATTAGCGAAGCGAGATATCGGATCGCCTTGCGCGCAGGAAGGAATGCAGTATAAATGTGCACGCCCGCGCGGCATGCCGATCACAAACCCAATTAATTCATACTCGCTACCAGCAAGACGTAAACACATTGAATACCGCATGGCGATCGCGCCGACATCTGATTTGAGACGGTTTAAAATTTTAAAAATGAGTTGGGAACCATTTGGGCTCTCATTTATAATCATAATAGAAGCGCAATCATCTCAGTCTCCATAACGCATGTCTCTTCCTCTCTATCAGTTACAATATCGAAGCCATCAATCTCTCCACCACGTAATCATCCACGATTTCTTCCACGTTCCATAACTACTCAACTTCTAAATTGCAGTATAAAACTAGGGCTTCTGATTTGGTTGGGCTGAAATGAACTTGGGGGTAATCTCATCATTGGTTCTTCTTCATTCTCAATTAGATCATATGTGTTATCTTTATTAATTGCAAATGGGTCCAAAAAGAGCACGATCTTATTCTTCATCATCGTCGTCCTCTAGCAGTCAAGGGGACGATATGGTTGATCACTCCAAGTTTCTGGATTTGGAAGCCCAGCAGGAGTATTATCGAATTGTGACCAAAACCTTTGTGAAAGAAAGAGGGTTCAAACCTGAAGGGTAAGATGGTCAGCTGTGTGACATGATTCATGAAAAAGGATGGCTTGGATTGACTGCCACGCCCATGCCTATCCCAATGGGAATTGTTATAGAATTCTATGTGAATGCGAAGGTAACAATGAGTGGGTTATCCGTGGTGCGCGGCGTGCAAGTGGATTTCAGACCTCCTGCAATCAGGGAAGTTTTCAGGTTAACTGACACACCACCGACTGGGTCTACAAATTAAGTAGCAGGTGCACATATGGAAACGAACTTGGAATTGGTTATTACTGAATTGTACGTGTCGGGCACGAAGTGGACTTATAAAGCCGTCATGAATCAGCCTCGCATATTTCCCTCCGCAGCTTTGAATCGATATGCTAAGGCGTGGAATTTGTTCAGATGTGCCAAACTAGTTCCTTCGTCTCATCAGCACGAGATCACAGCGGAAAGGGCAATCATTCTATGGGGCTTATCACCGGAAAATATATCGATGTGGGTCATCTTATCCATCAAAATATGTTGCAGTATCTGCGGGGAAGTACTACAGGGAGCATTCCAAAGGCGTCAGTTGTAGCTATGATGTGTGCTAATCAGGGCTGCCACTAGGACAATGAGCAAATACAGAACCCAAGCCAAGATATCACCCACGCCACCATTGCAAAATTTGAGGATTGGGCAGGCGGTGTACCACACCCGCGCCGACGAGGATTTATTATCCAGCCCATTTTCCCAGAGCCACCATAGTAGCCCTCTCAGACAGATGAGGCAGGCCCGTCAACCCAAGTTTCATTTTCCACTGGGGATCGACAACTCCGAAGGTTGGAGCGAAAAGTCAACGCCATGTACGACATTTTTTTAGCGTTTACAATGGGGCTGACGAGGTCATTGGCAGAGGCATTTGCACTACAAGGGACAACTCTTGAGTGGCCTCAGTTCGGGACAGCTGTGCCATATCCACCACCAGATTCACCACCCGCAGAGGGTGGTTCGGCTGAGCATTAAGGGAGTTTTCTTTAACCCTTTACCTTCATTCACTGGGACATTGAATATTATAAGTTTGGGGGTATTGGGGTAGTAGTATAGTAGCATATAGTTTTTGCATGATTAGTTTAAATTTTTGCATCGTATAGTTTATTTTTGCATATAGTTGCATGTTTATTTGCATGTTCATGTTTAGTTTGCATGTCTCACAAAGCCTAGCCTTATGGAAATTTTGTCTAGCCGATGATGATAGTGAATTTTGAAGATTTTTGAGTATTTTGGGATAACATGAGCTGAGATATAATGGTTTACACAATGCAATTCATAATGTTGTTTAAATGCTTCTGGTTTGCACAGATGTGTTCCCAATCACTTATAGGTATAAGAATTATGTGTTGCATTGCTCGATAGAAAATGTAGTTGTAAAAAGAGGAATATGTGGACATTACCTCTTTTTCAGTTCTAACAAAAACTTGTTGCCTCTTTTTTCAGTTCTAACAAAAGATCTCTAACTCATGCAAGCATACATGTGTCAACAAGTAATACAGAGTAAGTAAAGTATCGATCCCATAGAGAAAGTTGTCTAATTCAAATCACTATGCATCAATTAAATCACTATATTTATATGCTCAAACTAATGAATATAATTGGTAAATTACTCTAATTGCAAATAACGACTAAAATAAGAATAAAAATGTAATAAATCAAATCTGAAAGTAATGGGATCCTAACTTCATTTAATACTTCATCTAATCACCACTATCATGCAAGATTTGTTCACATATCACAGGAAAGTAGCCAAGAGCACTAATAGAGTCATGGCCATTTTTCAATGTACTATGACCTACTTACACAGCATCCACAAGCGATAGACTCCATGTAATCATCAATATAACCAAAATCACTATATGTCTATGTGAAATTGCAACCATATTGAATTTAAGCACAAGCCCTTATTACCGTTGAGCTCCACCTCACATACAACTGCTACAGTGTCGAAGGAAAATCCACTGTATCTTCCCCAACGGGTGATGAAGCCTACCATCAAATCAAAGGGGAAAATACCCATGGAGAAGATTGAAAAATTCCTCCGCACTATGGGCCATAACGAAGCCACGGTGGTTTTAAGCTTGAAAGAAGCTCCATAACAAATATCAATTTTGGACCTGGTCCTAACTTCCGAGGCTCACCGGAAGGTCTTGCTAAAGGTTTTAGAAGAAGTCTATCTACCAACATCAGTTAACATGGAAAAATTTCAACATCTGGTTGATCACATTTTTAACAACAATGTGATATCCTTCACTGATGATGACATACTGCCCGAGGGGACCGGTCATTGCAAACCGTTGCACATTGCGGTCTTATCCTCTGGATAAATGCTAGCTGGAGTCTTGATAGATGGAGGTTCATCTCTAAATATATGTCCCTATGCTACCTTGGTGAAGATGAATATCAATCTCAACCGAATTCAGAGTAGCCATACTATCATCAAAGCTTTTGATGGAGCCCGTCGAAATTCGGTCGGAGTAATTAAACTGCCAATCGAAATTGGTCCTCATACATTCTGTGTATCCTTCCATGTGCTCAAGATAGATTCAGGATACAACCTGCTCTTAGGACGACCATGGATTCATATGGCTAGGGCATTCCCCTCCACTCTTCACCAACAGTTGAAATACATTATCAACAATAGCCTGGTCACGGTCAACACTGAACCAGAATGTCCTCAACACGGGGACATGCCATTCATCAATGCCAATGCAGACATTGAATCAGTCAGTTTTCATGCTTTAGAAATAAGCATTACCCAATACCGTGCTATTGGAACACCATTGCCCGAACCCAAGATTTCTGCCGAGGTAATGTTGGCTACTCAAGAAATGATGTCGTTGGGTCATAAGCCGGGACAAGGGTTGGGTAAAAATTTCCAGGGTATCAAGTACCCAATTCGATTAACCAAGCAACCTGAAGCAAATTGGGCTAAGCTATTACATCGATTCTAGTAACAGGAATTCTCATAAGCATCAACAGATTCCTTCAGCTTCAACCATGCGGCGTTTATCTTCGCCTTCAAGCTCTGAGTCCACACAACCTCCTATAAAGGTGCCAGCCAATGTAATGGCTATGTTATTTCCCAAGCCGGTACCGGTGAAGGAGAAAGAAGTCTTTGTTCCAAATCCCATAGTAGAAAAAGATGAACGAAGAATCAAACAAGACGTCATCTGAATGATGTCAGGCATACGCATCATCGTTCATGATGAGCATACCAACAGATATACCCCAGACGATGATTGCCCAGACGTAATGGCTATCATTCGGGACAGGAGGATGATGACAATCCCTCCATCAAGACGGTCCACCGGACTTTGCCCTTGCCAATAATTGAAAGACTCCTTGCATTGGTCGTCGAGGTAAAAAGCCAAGTAACATTTTCTCGCCCAGATATAATAACTTCTTGCTTTTACATACAAAAGATTAGTAGTTTATTTTGCAAGTATATGCTAACACTATGTATGATCAACACATTTCATATATACTAAGTGAAAGCATATTTTGTTTCAGGACTCTAAATTTAGATGTGCTTGTACTTGCTGATATGGTGCCTCTTCTCCACAAGGATTGTACCTTTGATGTAGAGATGAATTCAGCCTTGATGGAAATACAGGATGACATTGAGGTGCCTCCAGAAATTCAAGAATGGGTCAAAGACAAACCTAAACCCAACCTTGATCAAACCACTTCTTTCAATCTCGGAACCTTAGAAAGCACTAATTTAATCCAGATTGGTTCAGACCTTACCCCAAACCAATGGAATGACATGGTTACGCTATTAACCCAATTCTAGGATGTGTTTACATGGTCTCATGAAGACATGGTGGGTTTGTCCACTGACATCATCCTTCATCGCCTTCCCATTAAAGAGGGATTTAAGCCAGTCAAGCAAAAGCTCAGGCGATTAAAACCTGAGTGGAGTTTAAAGGTAAAAGAAGAAATTGTGAAACAATTTCAAGTTGGCATCATCATGGTGTCCATATATCTTGAGTGGATATCCAATATTGTTCCCGTGCCTAAACCTGGAGGGAAGGTGCGAGTTTGCGTGGATTACCGGGACTTGAACAAAGCTTGCTTAAAAGATAGCTTTCCCGTGCCATTTATCCACATTCTTATTGACAATATTGCGCAATACGACATGTACTCCTTTGCTGATTACTTTGCGGGGTATCATCAGATCATGGTTGCTGAGGAAGATCGTGAGAAAACTACTTTCATCACGCCTTGGGGAACCTTTTGCTATAGACGGTTGTCATTCGGCCTCATCAATGCCGGAGCCACCTATCAACGAGCTATGATGGCTCTTTTCCACGACCTAATGCATAAAGAGGTCGAGATCTACGTAGATGACATCATTTTCAAGTCCCGGAAGGAGGATGACCATCTAGACCATCTCAGAAAGTTGTTCAACAGGTTGCGTAAGTACAACTTGAAGTTGAATCCAGCTAAATGCGCCTTTGGTGTTAAATCAGGCAAGTTGCTAGGATTTCTAGTCAGCCACAAAGGGATTGAGCTGGATCCTGCCAAAATCCAAGCCATCACGGAAATGTCCATTCCTCAGACAGAAAAGGAAATACGGGGATTTTTAGGAAGAATCAACTTCATTAGCAGGTTTATCTCCCAACTCACAGCAACCTGTGAGCCAATCTTCAAGCTATTAAGGAAGAACTCCTCCATGAAATGGAATGATGAGTGTCAAAAGGCCTTCCTCACAATTAATAAACAGCTAGTCAAAGCTCCCGTGTTGGTACCACCCAAGGATGATGTTCCCCTGTTTATGTACCTGTCCATAAGTGACAATGCCATGGGCTGCATGCTAAGACAGAAGGACGATAGAGGCCAAGAACGATCTATCTATTACCTCAATAAAAGGTTCAGCAGCAGTGAACACAAGTACACTCTGATCGAAAAGACGTGTTGTGCTTTAGCGTGGGCTTCCATGAGGTTACAATATTACCTCCATGGTCACACAACCTATCTCATATCCCACGTGGATCCTCTCAAATACGTGTTCAACAAACCCATGTTAAATTGTCGGCTGTCCAGATGGCAGTTGATCCTACAACAATTTGACATCGTATATGTGACTCAAAAGTCCATCAAAGGTCAAGGAATCGCGGATCAACTGGCCGCCGCACCTTCAAGGGATTTCAAACACTTAGAAACATATTTCCCCGATGAAGGAGTAATGACGATTCAAAGAACACCATCGAGACGATACGCTTAATCATGGAAGATGTATTTTGATGGAGCCGTTAATCTGGAAGGTTCGAGTGGAGCGATTCTAGTATCCCAGACGGGAGCAGTATCCCATTGCCGTCAAATTATAGTTTGTCAGCACCAACAATACGGCTGAGTATGAAGGTTGTCTCATGGGGCTAAAATTTGCCCGTTCCATGGGCATCAGGCGGTTAACTGTCTTTGGAGATTCAGAGTTGGTAATCAGACAATCCACCGGAATCTATTAAACCAAGGAGCTACATTTGCTGCCCTACCATCAGCAGGTCTTGAAGATGGCTTTGGAGTTCGAAGAAATCTCCTTATACACGTTCCTCGTAATAGGAATGACTTTGCGGACACGTTAGCAACTTTGGCCTCATTGATTTGAATATCAGATAAGGAACACTTGCCAAGTGTCACAATTGCCCTGCACAAGGCACCAGCCTATGGGAATTACGTTGGAGAAGTATCGGATGAGCTACCTCCCATCCAACATCCTTAGTATCATCATATCAAGGAATATCTGCGAGATGGATCTACACCCGCGGAAGCGAGTCCGACTGAGAAAAGGCGGATCCATCGACTTGCTATGAAATTCTACCTAAGTGGAGATACGCTCTACAAAAGAGATGCAGGACTAGTTCTCCTCAGATGTTTAGATAAAGATCAAGCCCAAAGGCGTATGGATGAAATCCATGGCGGAGTCTGTGGACCCCACATGAGTGGCCCCATCCTTGTCAAGAAAGTCCTCAGGACGGGACATTATTGGCTATCTCTCAAAGCTGATTGCAATGACCACGTCAAGAGATGCTATCAGTGCCAGATTCATGGGAATGCTATACACGCCCCTCCACGAGAACTCCACAATATGAGTTCGCCTTGGCCCTTCGCAATGTGGGGAATGGACGTGATTGGGCCCATTGAGCCTAAAGCCAGTAATGGACACCGGTTTATCTTCACCATGATCGACTACTTCACCAACTGGGTAGAAGCAGCCTCCTTCCCCAGGGTTACTAAAGAAGTCATCATTGCTTTCATCAGAAACAATGTCGTTTGTCGATATGTACAACCAGAGGTGATTGTGTCAGACAATGCCAAGAACCTCAACAATAAAATGATGGAGGAATTATGCAATAAATTCCACATTAAACATCTTAACTCTGTCATCTATCGTTCGAAGATGAACGGTACTATTGAAGCGTCTAACAAAAACATCAAGAAGATTATGCAAAAGATGTCCGCCAACCACAAAGATTGGCCTGACCTATTGCCTCTTACTCTGTTAGCCTACAGAACCTCAATGCGCACTTCCACTGGGGCAACCCCCTACGCATTAACCTATGGGATGGAAGCAGTGCTCCACATAGAAGTTGAAATGGAATCCCTCGAGTGCCGATAGACGCCATTTGGATGAAGACCAATGGGTACAAGCAGTATCACCAATTGTCTCTAATAGGACGAAAGGCGAACCGCGGCTATCTTCCATGGTCAATTATATCAACAAAGGATCGCCAGATCCTACAACAAAAAAGTCCGGCTACGGCAGTTTAAACAACATAACTTGGTTCTAAAGAAGATCCTTGACAACCAAGATCAAACTAAGGGAAAATTTTCCCCTAACTGGGAAGGCCCGTTTATTGTCAAGGACGCATTGACAGGAGGCGCTCTCAGATTACAAGAAATGGACGACGATGAATTTCCACAACTCGGACACCATGAAACGGTACTATATCTGAAGTAACTCGCAAACACCCTGGTGTGGAACCATCAGGTCACCAGTCATTCTGGTTCTTTAACCCCTTTACCACATACAACTCTTCTACACTTTACCCCTTAGGGAAACATACTTTTCGAAGCCAGCAGCCTGGCTCTCTCTCTTGCGTTCCTACGACTTAGGTCATCCCACCGCGGATCGAACCTCCTGCGTTTGTAGTTTGGCTACCCATACATGTGATCAAACTTCTCCTACCTGCAGTTTATCCTCAACCTAGGATTAAACTTTTTCCTCCCCGCACTCTGACCTGCACATAGGATTACGCTTTTCATCTCACCCTGAGGGGCGAACTACGTCGACCTGGTCTCCTCTTCAATAGGAGTACGTAGGCAACCATTTCATATGGCCCGGTCACAATAAAACATAAACAACAAAAACATTTTTACCCTCCTTTCCTTACAAAAACAAAAACAACAAAAACATTCCTACACCATTTCTGTCATATACAGCGTTGAACCTCTTACACCAGGTTCGAACTACGCAGACCTGATCTCCTCTTCAATAGGAGTACGTAGGCAGTCATTCATGGTTCGGTCTCACCCCCTACCAAAACACAAACCCTTGTCAGTTGGTGCTGGGATCATCCTTCAATCCACTACATTCCATTGGCTTCAGACCAAAGGGATGGAATTACCTGAACTCCTCCCAAATAGGAGATTCGGAGACCATCTAAGTTGCGGTCATACCTTGAAGAGCAACACCAATCCATAAGAGATGGAATTAACTAGGCTTCTCCTAAATAGAAGTATTGGTGACCATCTGTGGTGAGGTCAATCTCAGAGAGGAAAGCCACACTCCTCTCCATATTTCCTTCCAAAACCAGTCCCAAGACGCCAAAGATGGTAGGGATACATACAGATCGATGATCCATTCTGAACTGTCCAGAGACAACTCGATGTCCATCCACCCAGGAGGAATTCAGAATACATCAAGATCACAAGCCCTGAAGCAGCAGGCAAAATATCAAGCAAGTATTCAGGCATATCTAAAAGGGAAGTGATCAAAAATATATTTCCATACCATATATATAATGTTGTTTGATATACATAATATAAACGGTACATGACAAAATGGCTAAGCTAGTCTGTGCAGGTAAATACAAGCTCATCTACAAGTCAGGATATATACGAGCTAACAAGCCCAACATGGCGTCCCTCTCAGAAGATGGAGGTGAAGCTGTGGTCTCCTGTATGAGAATATCAACACGACCCAACAGATCTGCAGCCATCTGCATGGTGACCATATAATCATCAATATATGCGCTCATTTCTACGATCATGCCAGTGGTAAGGGACTTCACTGCAGTACTATCTGTGATGGCTACATCCTGGGCGAGATATGGCAATCGTCTCCGCTCAACTATCAACTGCGTCTACGCTAATCCGCCTCATCCCACTCAACAACAAATGATATCTCGTGAGCTAATGCCTCGTCTCTCTCTAATAGAGCTGCGTCTCTCCCATCAAGGGCAGTCAACATCATAGATCGAGCCTGATCTCTCTCAAAGGTCATCAGATGAAGACTCGCTCTAAGCATTGTCTTTGAGTCTTTGAATCACAACAAGATCGGTACTAGGAGAATCCAGAAGAAATGTTGGCAACCCAGAAGTGGGATCCTCCTCGATGTAGGAATCGATGTCCTCCATGGGCTCTCCCTCATCTGACTCGCTATCCCAGATCAGATGAATGCCATACGGTGATAAAATCTCTATCTCCATCCATGTGGAATACTCTGCAGAACAACTCGAATGGCTCACAGAAAAAGCAGCTATCTCCCGCTTATCCCAACAAGCGTACACACGGGATCTGTCCTCTGCTGAGAGATATCGGGAAGCTGAACACTGACCTTTCCACCCCTCGAAAGGATGAAAGTCCTGGAACTTGTCAAACTGTGACATCACGGCTAGTGGGTGATAAGTAGTCACACCTCTCAAACCAGCCAAAGGGAGGTAGTCCATGCTCGGAGCATTAGTAATGAAGTTATATGGTGAGCTAAGCCCTGAACACGGTAGCTCCCTACGAGGGACATGTGCAACAGGAGCGGGATCTTTAATCGGAATATCCGCCTCCTCGTCCTCAATGTCTGGCATGTCTGCCCGGACTGAACGAATCACGGCCTCCACCAACCAACGAGGCTGTCTGACAGAACGGGGATGAGGCACTTCAGAAGCCCTCCGCCGTATACCAGAAGTGGTCCTATGGGAACTGCTCGGCTGATCTGGATCCATAAATATGTGGACAACAAGTCTCCAAATCACCTCAGAAAGGGTGTGGTATTTCCTTACCTGGAGCTTTCTAAAATGCATTTATGACTATATGCATGCATGCATTTACTTTAACATACAATAGAGTTAAAATGCATGACTACCCAATGCCTATATTTGGAAAAATTTTGCCATAGTCCCCTTTGAAAATAGGACTATCCACATGCGCATAGGCATGTCTAGGTGGCCATTCAAGAAGACACCGCCCCTAAAGTCATATACATAATATATGCATTAAAAATCAAAATCATCATGCATAAGGTCAACCTCAATACTAGGAGTACTTTGCCTTTCTACCTTTTGCTCATTGGACCTTAAATAGGACAAAAAATAGCAGAAAAAGGTGTCAATTTGGTCGTCTCAAAAGTCAAATTTTTCACATCATTATGTTCAAAGATGGTTTAATACTAACATTTACTATGTTGAATGTTTTTTATCAAGTCATTTGTGCATACATAATCACTACTATGTGTTTAGATGCATTTCATGCTATAACTCAAAATCCAACGGATAAAAACTGGAAAAAATACAGGCATACATTACCAGGATAGTGTAAAACACTTGTACGGTGACAGAATTTGCAGAAAATAGCCCGAACTCAGTAGATCTGAAGGAGGCTCATGGATTTCTCTTCGCGCGACTAGCTGAAAATGACTTGTGTTGCCAACCTGCTGGAATTTATCATCCACGATTGGTCGCAGGCTCACCTGTGGCTGAAGCAGGTGCACCTGCGGCACCCCTATGTGGGTCCCACCCCTCCAGCTCTGTCCAGTTCAAGTTGTACAGGAGTTTTTATGGACTAAAAAGGTCAAATCGGGAATAAAAATGCCACTCAATTGAGCAAAATAGCATACAATCCTAGTCTTCTCAGATTAAACTTTGAGTCTGTACATCACTCATTGGTAGTAGCCCGAACATGAGGTATACTCTGCTAATGATCTCATTTGTTATAATACACATCCGGCAATACCTTGTACAGGTCCGATGCTGCCAACTCCGGGTCGTTGCCCTAAATGTCCCCGACAGGGGTTACAACGTGAGTCCCCAACGGGGGTTACAACGTGAAGCCCCGGCAGGGGATTACAACGTACATCCAAGCCGTTGACACACATATCAATGAGGGTCAAGCAGCCTTGACGTTATCTCAGCTGATAGCGATTAAACCTATCAGAGCTCTTGAGCTATTCGAGGATTTCATGCTCGATTACTTATATTCCCCAGCGGATCCCCGGCGGGGGTCACAATGCAGTATTCCGTTGATTCACACGTCAGCAAAGGTCAAGCAGCCTTGACAGTATATCCAACAGGATTTTTCAGCCGTTGATGCACTTGTCGGTAAAGTACACATCAACGAAAGTCAGGCATCCCTGACAGCATTTGTTGTTGGCAGTAAATCCAACAGAATCTTGACATATCCTGGCGATACTAACCAGGAAAGGTCAACGTCATCAAAGAGGATAGATGATGGAATATGTTATACACATCCTCAAATAGACCAAGCTTTATCCCCACAGATCTCTTACACATAAGAGGTACATCTTTAGGATCAAGTTATAATCGAAGACACAGGGATTTGGTGATAACTCCAACATCAACATCCTGACAGATTCGGATTACACATCGAATCTGGTCATCATTGCCAATCCCTAATTGAAGCAACAGGGAGCCAGCAATCATCCCCCCAGCATGTTGGGCTACAACCCCATACACATGCATTATACATTTGTATCATGTTGCTACCCATAGTACCATGTTTGTCTTATTGCATTTCAAGTGTCTAGGATTCTTAATCCTACCCATGCATCGCCATGCATGAGTATGATAAAGAGGGGCATCTGTAGACACTCGAAATTTTCTGTACACCTATCACTAACATTGCAGGAGGACAGATTCATCTTTTAAGAGGGAA
Organism: Panax ginseng; assembly: GCA_020205605.1. Classification (NCBI taxonomy): domain Eukaryota; kingdom Viridiplantae; phylum Streptophyta; class Magnoliopsida; order Apiales; family Araliaceae; genus Panax; species Panax ginseng. The sequence goes on from CM035142.1 coordinate 57,461,688, forward strand.
CCCTGAAAGACAATCCATATCCATATCGAATACTACTAGAAGTTCATCATTAACCCCAGATCACTCTGGGAATAACAAATCCAACCTCGGATATAACCCCGAGGAATGCATATCAAATATCGGAACACACACCGGAGAAGACCGATTAATCTCAGAGATAACCCCGAGGTATCTAGTCTCAGTCTCAACCATGGGAATAGCCACACACCTTGGTGATAACCCCACGAAATGCAGTTTTGGCGATAACCCCCGAAATGCTTGTTTTAAATGCAACCAGCTTCAATCTCGGCGCTCACAACGAGATACACTATACCAACCCAAGCGATAACATCGGGAAGACAGCACACCTCAAAGATGACAATGAGGACCTTTTTAACAATCAGTAGCAATTCAATCTCAAATAAGCTCGAGCAACGCTCGCATGATCAATTAATCCGTGATAACACCGATGAGGGGAAACATCGTCATCTCGCCAACGCGATGCCACGCCACGTCGTCTCAACATCTCTACACAACGATGTCCCACAAGACTAACCAATCCCGAGGGACTATTGTACGGGGTAACAGATGAAAGTTGAAGCTTGAAGACCGGAGGGCATCGTCCCATCTTCAATGACTTCGTACAAACTCTAATCCCATGCAATCGTACAACTCTCGACAATGGCGGTCCGAAATAGGTCCTGTATACCTCAAACGAATGCCCGGATTTCACTTCTGAAAGTTCGAGTGGACATTATAGTGCCCGAGTGCACATACTTCAAGACGACCCGACCCGAAAAACCCGGGCCCACCCGAGTTTCCTCTGGTACACCTGCGGCGCAGCCGTAGGTACACCTGCGGCTAAATCGTCTATACATAGAGGGCTTGGGCTGCCCATTTTGCAAGAGAAAACGGCGAGGAAGCCCTACCCAATTTGCTCTGAACTCACCCCATGCAGTGTACTTTCTCATTTTAAACACCTGTGAGCTCACATATAGCCTCTTTTGTACCTAAAAAAGCCAGTGTTTACCCACTCTAAAGATATAAAAGTCTTCTTTGGCAGTCAACTGTACGCCTTCTCACACACTTTAGAGTCTTTCTCTTCATCTCTGCACACACCCTTCTTCACATTGAGAGTCGTGTTGCGCGCATCTGCCCGAACTTTGGTCCGTGGTTTTGTTTCATCTTGTATATATATATATATATATATATATATATATATATATATATATATATATATATATATACATTGAGAGTCGTGTTTATACAGATCCGCCTAGAACTCGTTTCGATGAGCCCGGATTTTATATCCCAATGCTTACTAGCTTATATATATATATATATATATATATATATATATATGAATCGTAATTAGGACTACATTCGATGAGCCTAGATTTTACATCTATATGCGTTTATTCGCTTTTATATATATATATATATATATATATATATATATATATATATATATGAACTGTTGTCGAACTCTCATTCAATGAGCTCGGATTTCACATCCAAATGCGTTTATCGCTTATATATATATATATATATATATATATATATATATATATTCGTCCCACCTGGAGTTTCCTTCGTGGTAGTTGATCGCTTTGTACAGCTTTATTTACTTTTTGTCCCGCCTGGAGTTTCCTCCGTAACGGTTGATAGCTTTTACAGCTTTATTTACATTTCTGATCCCCCGTGGAGGTGCTTCGTGGTTGGTGATCATGTATGTATATATATATTTACAGCTTTTATATATATATATATATATATATATATATATATATATCTCGCCTTCTTGCTTTTCCTACAAATTGCGGTATCTTGTGCGCCTAGGAATCATGTGATCATAGATTCAGCCTATTGGATCTAGATTCGGTTCCCGTGATGGACATTTTCAGCTATAAGCAGCTTATAAATTATTCACTGAATTTCCTCAGATGGTTTCCATACCCATGAGGAAGTCAGCATTATTTTGTACATTATTTTCATACGGATGCCTCGCATCTGTAAAATAAAATCAATCAAGTCGAACACTTAATAAAATGGGAATGTAAAAGGTCTCAATTACTATTGAGCATCAGGGTTTGAAAAACCTTTTTATAAAACATCATTGATATATCTTTCTAAAACTGAATTTTTACATAAATTCAAACCCTGTGTATATAGGTGCGAACGAGGCCTCGCACTACTTCCAAATAACAGCACATTGACCCACACACACACATATTCAGATAATAGTTTCTTGAAAAGAGGTGGTCACCGTGGTAACACGGATGTCGGGGGGTACCTAACACCTTCCCTCCGCATAACCAAGTCCCCGGACCCTAATGAATCTCGGTTTCACCGACCCATTTAGCAGTGTCACATCACTGGATCAATGTACAAACCTTTTCTCGGTTGTGTTCGTACAACCATTTAAAAAACTAACTGGTGACTCTTAACAGTCCCATCGTCGACATTATACATGTCGGACCTTTTTTACTTGTTTTTTCAAACAAATCTCACCTAAAATGAGAACACCAAAGAACAAGTAACGAAAAGGGACAATTAAAAATCCCGACGTCGACAGTATCCTTCCATTCTCCTATAAATAGGATGCTTAGTTTAGAATTGAAAATCACACCAGAATCAGAGAATTCTTCTTCTATAATATTGAGCGTATTTTTTTAAAGTTTAAGGAAGCTTCGAGCGTAGAAAATAGTATAAATTTTCTTCAAGAATATCTATGCCCTACCAGTCAGAAGTAATTTCTTTTTAAGGTAAGGGATATTATTTTTGTTCAATATTCGTACGAAATAATATTTTCTTCCATACTTTGTAGTATGTAAGTAATATTATTCCGTTTCAGATTTCGAATTCGACACTCATTTTGTTAAGTATTGCTTCTATACTCCTTGAAATTAGTATAATATCCTTGAAATTTGCGCTTCATCTAGTATCTTTTCACGAAAATATTATTCTGAACATTCTTGATAATTTTTAATTTTTTCATGTCGGGGTACTATTCCCGAAGTACTATTCACGGGATACTATTCACTCGGGTACTATTCACCCGGGGTACTATTAATGAGAAAAATTGATTTCTTTTCCGTCCAAAACATTTTTGATACAATATTATTCTTGAATTTTACACCACAAAGCAATCTCATGTTGACAATTTGGACATTATTGAATTCTGGATAAATTGAATTATAAATATTTAAAATTTATCCTTGCTCTCATTTAATTGAATTCTTATATCATTGTCATCATCCTCATGCTTATATTGTAATGAAAGTCATCTTTGACCCATAATGCATAGATGGACTGTTGATTGGTATGATTATGACCAGAGATTATTCGGTATAATCATGACCTGTAATATTACAATTGATGTGGTAAAAGTCCTCATTGGCCCGTAATGCATTGGTGGACAGTTGTTGGCATGATCATGACCATTGGTGATAACACGAATATCCTTGGCCCATAGTGCATGGATAATTCAATCATGTCGATTATTTATTAAGCTAAGTCTCAGCGATAAAATTGATGATAAACTTTTAAATCATAGAAGATAGTAGATATCATGCACTACTTGACTCTTCTAATGGATTGTTTGTTCCGCTGCAGTTAAACTTGTTGTTTATTATATTCTATCAGTTTAACACTGTTGAAGGCTAATGATACTTTATTCTACATTATATATCTTAGTCATAATATTTCTTACTAGGCTAGTTGAGCTCACCCTTTTGCTTTTATTGTTCTCTTCAGGAAATGAGAACGTACCCGGGACTAGTCGAGGAATGGAGTGACGGTCTGAGATGGTGGCTGTAGTAGTCCTCACTATTTTATAAAATAGTGTGATAATAATTGTAATGGGGACTCCATTTGAGTTTGGATATTGTCTAGAAGACAATATTCGTGTTAAAACTCTCAGCTCATGTTGTATAATTAAGTTTGTGATTGTATTTGTATTATGTACCATGTATTTGGCAACCCAAGATGGCTGATGTATACCTATTTTGGGGGTGTCACATTACTCTCATGGGATTTTTGGAATAAAGGTTCCCAGATTTTCGCAATTTACTTGATGAAAACATCATATCTTTCAATTGGAGCGGATCTGAGTGGTGCCTTTCCTGAGCCTCAAAAGAGAACATCATTTAGATTCTAGTAATAAACAACCGACGGGTTTGGCTCCTGGTGGAGGAATCACACGACATATATTCATCGCGCCTTATCGCGTGCAAATGATGACATTGTGTGAGACATTAATATAAAGCGTTTGAAAATTTTGAAACATTCATCACACACATAGACCATGCACACAATATGCAAATGCAAAATGAAAATCAACAAGATTGACCGCGGCTTAAGCCCTCTATGGTCCACAGCAGAGTCGCCACCTGTCGACGCTGGGAAAACTCGATTTCCTAGGTGATGTTTCGCCCCTTTAGTATTTTGATAGATCGATTTTATTTATGTAGAGGGTGAGATTTTTAAGAAAAAGACAGACATGAATGTCAACTATTTGAACAAATTTAATTTTAATGATTGGGCCGAATTAGACAGAGTCATTAATCTGTATAATTTCAAGTGGATGTACCAACTCATCCGAATTTTGAAGGTTTTTTCCCAATTTGTGACTCTATTTAATTGGTTTGGAACCCGAGATTTGTAGAGTTCGGGGGCTTGCTTAAGCAAGGAGAAGGTGTTAGGCACCCCCCCCCCCCCCGACTTCCGTGAAAATACGGTTACCGCATCTTGTTGATTTTGTAAGCATGAAGTGTGTGTGTGATTTTGACATTTATTTTATTTGTATTTTGTGTTTTGATTTTAAAAGTTGCTCTAAGCTTTGTTTAACTAGTGAGCGATGTTGCCTTAAAAGTAGTGTTGTACCTCTTTGAACCTGTGTACAAAGGATTTGATATAGTGAAAAGTTTATTTTAGACAAAGTACGTATTGAAGTGATATTTTGAAAAACAAGGTTTTCAAATCCTTCTCCCAAATAGGAATCAAGGTCCTTTGATACTTCTAGTTATTAAACTTAGAGTTGTCTAACCCCAAAGCGCTTTATTATTTCATGAAAGCTCTTTATTGTTTTGTTTAAAAATTATTTTGGTGATAATGCATGATGAAAGAAAGCATCAAAAAGGGTCGGACCATCTCTGGGCATGAAAACCATCTCGCTACACCCGAGCACCCACAATCATAATTTTCATTATCACAGGGTCTTAAATCCAATCTTACGGGACAAAGCCCTCGAATAAGCATGTGAATGTTATTCCTATTTATATATGATTTGATTATGATATATATGAATGAATATATAAGTATGCTTGCATTAAGAAAAGTTGTAAAGTCCTTTGATAGATAATAGAAACATGTGTATAATGACTTAGAATGAATTGATCAAGTATGTTAGGTTGATCCTACATAAGCAAAACAGTTTTGTAAAGTCCTTAAAAAGAAATGATGTACAAGGACTATAAACATAGAAAGATCAAGCATGTTAGGTTGATCTTATGATGTAATAGATAGGCTTGTCTGATCGTCGAGCATCGCACTGTAAATCGAGATCCGCCAAGAGAAGTCGAGGAAAGCTCGAGAGCTGTCGAGGCAGAATCGTAGTCTGCAAGATAGTAGATCTCGGAGTTCGTAGACTGCCATGAGAAACGATGAAGGATCATAGGGTGTCGAGTAGAACTTCCTCTGAGCCGAAGTCTGCTGAGGAAGTCATGTTCAAAATCGTGAGAGACAAACACCGCCACGAGCCGATAGAACATCTCGCCAAGCCAAGTCAGAAATGTAGACTACACTCGGAGTCGTAGAGTCTACTAATGCCGAAGTCAAGTCAAGGATTGTAGACTACACTCTGAGTCGTAGAGTCTATTGAGTACATGCAGAGATCTTAGTCGAGCAAGAACAGATGAAGACAACAAGCAAAAGGCCGAAATCGTAAGGTGTCAAGATCTGTTCTCGGAGTCGTAGTGTATGCATAGCCAAAGCAGAATCGTAGAGTCCAGAACTACGACCTCAACAGATGTGCTCACAATGCCAAGGCAGAATCGTAGAGCAAATACGATTCTCAACAAATGAGTACTCCCAGAATATCCAAAGGAATGAAGCCTCTAGTTAGCACTGCAAAGATACATCTCATCCTGAACAAAACCTGAGAGCACTCAACAAATGGCATGCAAGCTAACAGAAGATCTAAGCACCAACCCAATCAGCATCAAGATTGAGTTGTGAAGCCATTCGAGATGAAGTCTTCCATAAGGAGATCAGAAGAAGACTTGATGAATCGACTAAGGAAAGTCAAGAAGTCGCGATGCCGTCAATGGAGACAGAGGACAACGATCTTGGAAGCTACCAGGATCGTAGTGTTTGCCAAACAAAGAAAGAATTGATGAAGTGCATACAGAGATACTGGACAGCTTCTGAAGAACAAGGCTAAAGTGATTAAGCATTGGGTCAGTCAATTGATGATAAGTGAAAGGGAGATCACAAGGAGAAAGCGAGCTGGACACGCCACAAATCTGAAGTGTCTTGCTATTCAGAAGAGGCCAGAATAAAGAAGTCAAGTCATCAGTATCTGAGAGGTGTTGAGGCAGACAGAAGTGTTGAAGCACTGGGGTAGCCAAATAAGGCTTAGCGAATCGTATTACTACAGAGTCAACTTGAACAATTAGAACTTGACCCGGTTTTAGGTGTGGTCCATTTTTGGCTATACATACATTTTCACAAATAAACTGCCCAAGACTCATTGTTGTAGACGTCTCTTCACAATAATTGTGATGGAGAAAAAACCAATTCAAATTGAATGGATTCAAAATAATGTTACAGCATCGATCGGGATTATAAATTTTCCCATTTTCATCCATTAAATAATATTGAAGTGTCTTGCTATTCATAAGGGGCCAGAACAAAGAAGTCAAGTCATCAGTATCTGAGAGTTGTTGAGGCAAACAAAAGTGCTGAAGCACTGCACAAAAGAAGGAAGATGTGTTCTACATTGAAGATCCAATCAACACTCTTCAAGATCGTAGTGTTGTCTCTACCAGTCAACAAGACACTACGATCAGGTCCATGAAGACATGCATCAGAATTGTAGAGTACAAATGGCTGAAGAATGAAGCATTGACAATGTTTCAAATCTGAAGGTTGAGATTTGTACAAAAGCTTATTGAAAGCATCGATGCAAAAGGACAACCTCTAATCGAGAAATCAGAAGGAGGAAACAAAGTCTTCGACCTGCCCAAGACATTAAAGTGACATCTCGGCGGGGTAGGTGAAACAAGAATCGCTGCGCATGTTAGAAAAGTAAGACATGTCACATCTGACCTACATCAAATAACTCGAGATCTCGCGAAGTATTTCAAAGAGATTCTAACGGCTACTTCTCAATGGGAAGATTGGAAAGGAGTATAAATATGCCAGAGCTTCAACGATCAAAAAGTGATGATGATTGTGATGTTGTAGAATCGTTGAGTTGGTTAAAATACTAACGTTGACTCTACGAGTTCCACACGAGCTTAAATAGAACAAGTCTCAAAGGATGCGGTGAGACTACGAAGGTGGAAGTGAAGCAACTTTGAAGATGGACTTGAATAGATCAAAGCTTCACTCAACAAAGATAAGAATGCCCTCTGAATTGGCATCTAAGCTGAGAGCCGAGAAGGACAAAAAGATAGCATTCAAAAGAGTGGCAAAGCATAAGGAAGATCCCAAGAACCACTCTACGATTCACCATGAACCCAAAGCTGAAGCAGAGCAAGTGCAAAACCATGTCTGCCAACATGTCAAGAAGGGTTCAAGAAATGGTGATGGTGCATAGCTGATAATATACAAAGATGAGCAGAACGTAAGAAGATTAGCTGCACCAAAGATGATGTGGTCCAGTCTCAAAGCAGAATGCAAAGAGGACCACACCAAGCTGCTAAGTACAAAAGATGATCAAGCTTAAAGACATATTAGCAGCTCAGCACCAACTACAACAACAACAAGAAGCTAGGGCCTGAGGGGTCCTTGTCCGGAGGGACTAAATGAAGTTCTAAGCATGTTGGGCTTGAAGAGTTCTTAGGGAACTAGAGACATTCCAAGGCTGCTGGCCTTGAAGAGTTTTTAGTGAAATGAAGTCCCGAGGCTGCTGTCCTTGAAGGAATCTTAGTGATTCAGGGTGCTACCCTTCCTTAGTGGAAATCTTGCTAGTTGAAAGTAGAAGAGTAGATTAGGAGCTTGAGTCTCTGAACCACTTAAAACCCCTTGTGTATTTTACATTATGTCATTTACATTATGTCTATTAACTGCTATAATTGCTTTGTATGTTTTAACTACTTACAACCAAACTAACTCTATGAACAATGTATGTATGATTATGAATATATCAATGAAGGGGATCTTTTACTTATTCCGCTGTGCTTGAAAAGATTCTTATGTTTGTCATATGCTAATTTAATAGCAATACAAAATAAAAGAGAAAAGTATTTGGAATTAAAAAGGATCTATTCAACCCCCCCCCCCCCCTTCTAGATCTATTATGCCTACTGGGAACTAACAATTGGTATCAAAGCAGGTTCTCATGCTATATTCAAAAGCTAATCGCTTTGAGTCTGATCCCAGGCACAAACATTGTTCTAAACTTAGTTTAGGATTAAGTCACTTGTTATATGCAGATAAGCTCACACGTTGGAAATATTGTGTACAGGTAAATGTGTATATACACCTGAAGCTGCTTAGATTGGTCAATGATCTCAAATATTATATCAACAAGACCAATCCTAGTCTGCAGTCAATCTTGTAGTCTAAAGACCAGACGAGATAGCCCAAGAGACATCAACAACACAGAGTCAAGCATCCACCAGCCTGAAAGATGAAAAGGCCATACATGCTAAGAAATGCTTATCCAGAGAAGAAAGAAGTTCTTCTCAAACATGTGTCTGGCCAACCAGCAGCTGGGTGCAAACTTTGTGAACTGAAGGATGTCAAAGAACTAAAGATGTTGAGATTCTCAGGATGTATCTTCAAGACTACGACTGATTGATTAAAGGCCAACAAGAGCAATAAGTTGTCAGGAGGAAATGTGAAACTATACACATTAATGCCTAAACTCAGTATATTAAAGGTAAATGACTGTTAAGGAACTGACAGTAAAAAGGTACGGTTCCTCACTATTATAAATGTGAACATCATAAATGCATCTTCTTATGAACTATAATAGTATTCTGTCATGGAGTCATAATCTACCTAAAAAGGTGAAGAGAGAAAGTAACCTGAGGATGGAAACTCAAATGCCTATAAACTTTCTCTCCATCCAAGTTTTAGGTTGAAGATGACATCTTGAAGGAAATCTGAAATGGGCCATAAGAGCATCACAAGCCAAATTAATTCTATGAGGAGTTATCTTTGCTGATGGGTTAGTATGTATGTACAAACCTATGTTCTAAGTGTTTGATAAACCACTGAATATAATCAGTTCTACAAGTGTATTTTGATGATTTGTAGAAACTGATCACCTCCATGAATCACCAAGATACACATAAATCGTAGAGTTGATTTTCACTCTGTGAACACTCAAACATTGTGAACATAACTCAGCAAATGATGAAACCATCAAAGAAAAAGAGTGTGCTATTAAAATGACAAATCTTACACACACTCACCTTCATGCATCTCAAAATGTATTATCTAAAACTAGTTGCATGCATGAATATGACCGTTGTGACAACCCGAGAATTTTGAATTTTTTTTAAATTTTAATTAATTGATTCATGGTTCAAAATTAGAACCTAGATAGAAAATTAGTGTATGCGTTTAATATTTTTAAGAATGAATTTTGAGGATTTCAAAATTCTGAGAAGGATTTAGGTGAATTATTCAAGATTAAGGAAATACGTGAATATGTTCGATGTATAGGTGTATAGTATGTGGTTAAGGGTCAAGGGTTGACCAGATAAACGATATTTGTAACAAACCTAATTATATATTAAGAACTTTAACGTTCGTTAGAAAACCCTAGCGATTAATAAGAAACCCTAGAAACCGGTTCTAGAAACCCTAATTTCAGTTCCGAGAATTCAAAACCCTAATTCGGTACATAAAACCCTAAATCGGGAACTTAATGGCGTAAGTGTAAATAATTATAGGATTAATTATGGTTAATCTTAACAAATTGGTTACAAAACCCTAATTCCAAATTTGAAACCCTAATTACGGATTTGAAACCCTAATTTGTAAATAGGGAAAAACCTAAGTGTTAATTTAATACTTTTAATGTTAATTAGGATATATTAATTCTAATTTTCAAGTTAAGTAATTAGAAAACCCTAATCTAATTACAAAATCTAATTTCTAATTTAGAAAATTATTTTTATATTAGAAACCCTAATTTTGGGTTATTAACCCTAATGACCATTTTGACCCTAATTGCTTAATTAGCGATTTTAATTAGGAAATACTAATTATAATTAGCAATATATAAATTATGATTAAGAAATTTTAATATAATTAGAAAATTCTAATTATAATTAAGAAATGTTAATTTTCTATTTTTAAAACCTAAATTGAAAATTTTAGAAAATTAAATTTGTAAACCCTAAACCCTAAATGCTCCAAACCCTAAATCTTAACCAAACCCTAAACCCTAAGGGTTTAGCAAATGTCCAAAATGCCATTAAAAATAAATGCCAAAAGACCAAATACCCTTTTGTGTATTTTGATATGTAACTTGTAATTTTAGCTAACAACTTTAGTTGGTGAACCACCAATTTGACTTGGTGACACAAAAATCCAGCAATGACAGCCAAAAATCTCAGCCTTACAACATATCATTGTATATAAATTGATTATAAGACAGAGAAAGTCCATTTTATTAGCCATTTTGCTAACTTTCTCTCACCTACTCTCTCTCTCTCTCTCACACCAATACCTCCAATTTCCTCAAGTAAACCAGTCACAAAATACCCCTCTTAAACACATAGATCAGATTCGGTGATCTAGGATCAAGAATTGAAGCTTGAAGGTATAACCCTAATTTTTATTTTTGATCCAAGTTGCTAAGAAATTTTTTTGTTTTAAGTGTTTAGAATCTTGCTAATGGATGTTTTATGAAGATCTATGATGATCTATCATGAATCCAAAGCATCAAAGTGCCTTAAAATAAAAAATTTCAAAAACTGTTCTTGAGCTCTAAAGGTGTCTGACAATCAAATGTCAGAAGCGACGGATCTCTGTTTATTTATGTTGTTTCTTGTTTGATGTTTTGTATTGGTAGCCTGGTATGTTATCTTTATTCTGCAAGTGGTATTACAACCATCCGATGTATAGATCGTGAGTTATAATCGGTCAAACATCGCCGATCGAGCTTCAATTATTGAAATCTGGGCAACCCAGAAAGCCTTTTACAGAGTCTGACAATGTTTTGTGATGGCTGGATCTGTCGGTTGTGTTAATGTTTTGTTGTTTTTGTTGTAATAAAGGTGTATCCTGTTATCTTTACTATATATTCATGGCTTCATATCATGTATTGGATCAATGATTGAATGTAGAAAGCAAATCAAAGTAGCATGCTTTCGGTATGAATATCTGCTTTTCGGAATTTCGTAAAACGTTGGAACTCAATTTTATCGAGTTTGACCGTGTCATACCTTGTGATTCTATTATTTTGGAACTTTTACGCTAATGTATATACATTCCTTGACATATGTACTAGATCTATGAACCAAGAAATCACCAATATCATGATCGTAAGCGAGGCTAAATATGAACCACAAAATGGTACCTTCATGATATTCTGGGTTTCGGGTTACCCAAAACCCAGATTAAGTCCGATGATAACTTTGAAGGGTGATCTTTCTAGATTGTTAGAGTTATGACTCAGTTAATGGTTCATAATAGTAGTGCTACATCGTCTTACACGATTGAAAAATACTTTAGCCCAAAAAACATGATAATAAAGTGAGAATTAAGAGGCGGTCACGAGCGAGCCACCTTGATCATCTTTCTGATGTTGTTCTTGAGCACCAAGAACACCTAAAGCTGATGAACAAGTGTCATTTATAGGCTTTTATGACGGTTTTAATTATTTTCTAATTTTTGATTTTAGAAAATTATTTAAAAATAGATAAAAATAGTTTTTAATTATAAAAATACTAAATAAATTTCGAAAAATTATTTTAAATTTAAAAATAGTTTTTAATTATTTAGAGTATATTTCATAAATATTTAATATTTTTGGAATATAAATAGTATTTAATTTATTTAAATATAATATTAAATAAATGATTTAAAAATGATTTAAATACATGAAAAATCATGAAAAAAAATAATATTATGTTATAAGAAAATATTTAAAGATATTTTCAAAGTGAATTTTAATATTTCGTGATGAATTTTATTAATTAATAAATATTAATGATAATTAGTTTATTTAATAACTATATTAAATAAATTATGGAAAAATAGAATAAATGATTTAAAAATTATATAAAAATGATTTAAGTATTATAAAAATATATTAAGTTATAAAATATAACTTTTGATATTTTGTCATAGAAATATTAATATTTTAATATTAATAGCAATTATCGGATAATGAATTTAAGTGTTTAAAAATTATATAAATATAATTTTAAAGTATTAAAAATACTTTGATATATTATAAATATATTATAATATTATGTGATGTATTTCATTAATATTTGATAATAAATAAATATTAATGATAAAAGAATTATGTGGTATTTAATTCATTTAAATACAATATTAATGATTGAAAATTCATGATAAATAGTAATAATTATTTAAAAATTATTATTTAGCTAACGAAAAATATTTTGATTGTTATTAAAATTATCGAGATAATTGTTAACTATTAAGTCGAGTTTAATTGAACTTAGACTCGATAAAAGTCCCACTGTAATCATTTGGACGTTAGAATTTTTATTCGGATGCAAGTCGATTTGAAATAGTTTGACTTGATACCGTGACTTATGTGTGTAATAGACTGATAGGGTTATGTGTTATGTGTTTAGGTTATTCTATGTATATATATATATATATAATAGTATTATATTGTGATGATATTATTCTAATATTGGATATCTATATTACTAATATTAGGTCTTCGGATAAAGCGATATAAATTGCGTAGCGGTAATCAACGGTTTAGGCAAGTTTGTTTTACTTAACTCTATTAAGAGTGTTTTATTCGGATAAGCTTGTGGTTAATCATTGCTGGTTGCCATGAATTGTACTCTGTACATATTGCATATATAAGTCAGGTATGAAAGGCTGATCACCTTCATTACCAGTTGGTTCAGATATATTTGTTCATGTATAATACTCGTTCAGTCATAAATTTGTTCCTGCTAGTTCACAATTATATTGTTGAATTATAGCCAGCCAATTATTCAAATCATTTCAATCATGATATATCGTTATATTGTTGAATTTAAACTTGCTGGGCAACTTTCATGCTCACCCTTGCTATATCATGATAAAACATTACAGATTAAGGCGAATGCGTCGGATACAGGAAAAGATTAAAGAAAGTTCCAGCTTTAGTTTATGTAGCGATTAGTTTTGTAATAGTATAGTATAATAATAATGTTATGTGTTAGAAAGTTATGAATTGTGTATAAGTTAAGATTACTCGACCTTGGGGATTATGTGTAAGTTTAATGTATAAAAAATTTATGTTTATATCTTCCGCATATAGTAATAGTTGTATAGAATGATCGAACCGGATCCGAGGTGAATTAGGACCTGGATTCGGGGCCCTCACAGTTGGTATCAAAGCTGTTGGTTATGAAGCTTAGGTAGGAATACCTGAGACTAATAACCGCAGTGATTAGGATAATTACTAACTCAAATAGAGTTAGTTGGCTCAGAAGATTCAAAGATGAATCTCTCATGAAGTTATAAAGATACAGAGTTCCCTAACTCTGATAATAAAGTTTAATAGTAGTGGTGCATAGATAGAGTCTAAAAGACTGAAATTACAGTGATAGAAGATCGTAAATTAAAACGATAAAGAAATATAAATGAATCGTAATGTATACAATGAGATCACCCCGTGATCTGATAAGGTTATAGTATGGAGAAGGATCAAGCGAATGATTGAAAAGTTACAGCAAAGTTTGTTGTGTGGCAGTTGTACTAGGAAATTGTACTATGAAAACTCATGAAAAAGTTATGGATTATGAATACGGATTAAATGAAATTCGTATTGAGAAGGGTGTTAATGTTAGGTGGGGATTCAATTGAGGATTCATGTCGGCAGCTGAGTTGTATGATTCCTTGTATGGGCAGGGAATTGTACTTGGTGTAAAAACTACTTAGTTTCGACAATGATAATCATTGAAATATTTGTGTCGTGCTTATTTGATATATGCATGTTAAGAGGGTGATTCCTTTCTCATGTGTATAACAGATAGATAGGCCATAGGTAGAGGATATAAGGTTAAGTACGAGTCCTTAAAACTCATACTTATGTGACATACTTGATTCATAGTTATATGAAATGTTTATGAACCCCTCAGCGAACGGACGCCAAAGGTCAGACTAGGAAAGTTCTTAAACTCATATGATTGTGGCAATTTATGGACTCATAAGTGTGGTTTTACGAACTGGATATAGTTGTGTGTAAACAGAATATTAATCATAATAGGAACAGACAGATTGTTAAGCAAATGATTCTTAGTGGAGACATAAGTTTTCCAAAAATCCTAGCTCTGCTAGACTTCGAAATGTTGACATCAAGCTAAATACGCACTGTGTGCCTTTTAAAAAAAATATGTAGACTCATAATCATTTTTGAAACGGTTTAAAGGATAGTCTATGCTACTTATTTCAGCTAGACGCAAATGATTTGAAATATCAAAATTTATTTTATTTATCACTCATGTACCATGTAACCTCGTGCAGAGATGATAAAAATTTGATGGAGTTGTAAATACAGGAATACTTAGTGTGAATTTGATCTAAAATCGTTGTTCCACTATTGTATGATGTGTTATGACAAAGTCATACAATGATTCAAGCATCCTCAAACGGACCGTTAATACAATACCAAACATCATGACGTCATTCTCAAAAAATATTTTTCAAAATTTTAATTTGCCAACGTGGTTTGGCTACACTTTAATAATTCGATTGAAATGAATTATTGATATGAGTCTATGTTATTCGATTCAGCTAGACTAATGTTATAAAAACTCTAAAGTGTTCATTGAAAGAAATTTCCCGAACCAAATTGCATTGGTATGGAATCCTATGATAAGACTTAGGTGAACTATCCTGTTTGGATAAATAATCCAATCAAGTAGCGTAAATATTCGTTATACATAATTAATAATTATGCATGACGACGAAGAGTACGATAAAGTCGATCACCTAAAAGTACAAACAACTGTAGTTTACCTTCTTTGTGATTGTAAACATACCAAGTAATGTATTGTTTTGCGGTATGATCAAAACCGTTAAAACTATGTGTTCATGGTCTATATGACCCCTCAGCACAATTTGAAAACTTTTACTCTTGTGAGTGATGTATTGGGTAGCAAGTGAATATGTGTGAATGGTTTAAGCTGTATGGTGTAAGGTGTAAGGTAAATTTCGGGGACGAAATTTTTAGAAGAAGGGGTGAATGTGACGACCCGAGAATTTTGAATTTTTTTAATTTTTAATTAATTGATTTATGGTTCAAAATTAGAACATAGATAGAAAATTAGTGTATGCGTTTAATATTTTTAAGAATGAATTTTGAGGATTTCAAAATTCTGAGAAGGATTTAGGTGAATTATTCAGGATTAAGGAAATACGTGAATATGTTCGGTGTATATGTGTATAGTATGTGGTTAAGGGTCAAGGGTTGACCAGATAAACGATATTTGTAACAAACCCTAATTATATATTAAGAACTTTAACGTTCGTTAGAAAACCCTAGCGATTCATAAGAAACCCTAGAAACCGGTTCTGGAAACCCTAATTTCAGTTCCGGGAATTTGAAACCCTAATTCGGTACATGAAACCCTAAATCGGGAACTTAATGGCGTAAGTGTAAATAATTATAGGATTAATTAGGGTTAATCTTAACAAATTGGTTACAAACCCTAATTCCAAATTTGAAACCCTAATTACGGATTTGAAACCCTAATTTGTAAATAGGGAAAAACCTAAGTGTTAATTTAATACTTTTAATGTTAATTAGGATATATTAATTCTAATTTTCAAGTTAAGTAATTAGAAAACCCTAATCTAATTATTAAAATCTAATTTCTAATTTAAAAATTATTTTTATATTAGAAACCCTAATTTTGGGTTATAAACCCTAATGGCCATTTTGACTCTAATTGCTTAATTAGCGATTTTAATTAGGAAATACTAATCCTAATTAGCAATATATAAATAATGATTAAGAAATTTTAATATAATTAGAAAATTCTAATTATAATTAAGAAATATTAATTTTCTATTTTTAAAACCTAAATTGGGAATTTTTAAAAATTAAATTTGGAAACCCTAAACCCTAAATGCTTCAAACCCTAAACCCTAACCAAACCCTAAACCCTAAGAGTTTGGCAAATGTCCAAAATTCCATTAAAAATAAATGCCAAAAGACCAAAATACCCTTTTATGTATTTTAATATGTACCTTGTAATTTTAGCTAACAACTTTAGTTGGTGAACCACCAATTTGACTTGGTGACACACAAATCCAGCAATGACAGCCGAAAATCTCAGCCTTGCAACATATCATTGTATATAAATTGATTATAAGAGAGAGAAAGTCTATTTTATTAGCCATTTTGCTAACTTGCTCTCACCTACTCTCTCTCTCTCTCTCACCAATACCTCCGATTTCCTCAAGTAAACCAGTCACAAAATACCCCTCTTAAACACATAGATCAGATTCGGTGATCTAGGATCAAGAATTGAAGCTTGAAGGTATAACCCTAATTTTTATTTTTGATCCAAGTTGCTAAGAAATTTTTTTGTTTTAAGTGTTTAGAATCTTGCTAATGGATGTTTTATGAAGATCTATGATGATCTATCATGAATCCAAAGCATCAAAGTGCCTTAAAATAAAAATTTCAAAAAGCGTTCTTGAGTTTCTAAAGGTGTCTCGATAATCAAATGGAAGTTGACGGATCTCTCGTTTATTTATGTTGTTTCTTGTTTGATGTTTGTATGTATTAGCTTTGGTATGTTATCTTTATTCTGCAAGTGGTATTACAACCATCCGATGTATAGATCGTGAGTTATAATCGGTCAAACATCGTTGACCGAGCTTGACCGGCTGAAATCTGGGCAACCCAGAAAGCCTTTTACAGAGTCTGACAATGTTTTGTGATGGCTGGATCTGTCGGTTGTGTTAATGTTTTGTTGTTTTTGTTGTAATAAAGGTGTATCCTGTTATCTTTACTATATATTCATGGCTTCATATCATGTATTGGATCAACAGATTGAATGTAGAAAGCAGTCAAAGTAGCATGCTCGGTATGAATATCTGTTTTCTGGAATTTCCAGAAAACGTTGGAACTCAATTTTGTCAGAGTTTGACCGTGTCATACCTTGTGATTCTATTATTTTGGAACTTTTCTGCTAATGTATATACATTCCTTGACATATGTACTAGATCTATGAACCAAGAAATCACCAATATCATGATCAGAACGAGGCTAAATATGAACCACAAAATGGTACTTCTTGATCGTCTATGGGTTTCAGGTTACCCAAAAACCCGCATTAAGTCCGACAAAGAACTTTGAAGGGGCTGATCTTTCTAGATTGTTAGGTTATGACTCAGTTAATGGTTCATAATAGTAGTGCTACATGCGTACTACACGATTGAAAAATACTTTAGCCCAAAACATGATAACAGTGAGAATTAAGGGCGGTCAAACGAGCCACCTTGATCACTGTCTGACAGTGTTCTTGAGCACCAAGAACACCTAAGGCGACAGACAAGTGTCGCTATAGGCTTTTGCGACGGTTTTAATTATTTTCTAATTTTTGATTTTCCGAAAATTATTTAAAAATAGATAAAAATAGTTTTTAATTATAAAAAATACTAAATAAATTCTGAAAAATTATTTTAAATTCTGAAAAATAGTTTTTAATTATTTAGAGTATATTTCATAAATATTTAATATTTTTGGAATATAAATAGTATTTAATTTATTTAAATATAATATTAAATAAATGATTTAAAAATGATTTAAATACATGAAAAATCATGAAAAAATAATATTATGTTATAAGAAAATATTTAAAGATATTTTCAGTGAATTTTAATATTTCGTGATGAATTTTATTAATTAATAAATATTAATGATAATTAGTTTATTTAATAACTATATTAAATAAATTATGGAAAAATAGAATAAATGATTTAAAATTATATAAAAATGATTTAAGTATTATAAAAATATATTAAGTTATAAAATATAACTTTTGATATTTTGTCATAGAAATATTAATATTTTAATATTAATAGCAATTATCGGATAATGAATTTAAGTGTTTAAAATTATATAAATATAATTTTAAAGTATTAAAAATACTTTGATATATTATAAATATATTATAATATTATGTGATGTATTTCATTAATATTTGATAATAAATAAATATTAATGATAAAAGAATTATGTGGTATTTAATTCATTTAAATACAATATTAATGATTGAAAATTCATGATAAATAGTAATAATTATTTAAAAATTATTACGAGCTAACGAAAAATATTTTGACTGTTATTAAAATTATCTGAGATAATTGTTAACTATTAAGTCAGAGTTTAATTGAACTTAGACTCGATAAAAGTCCGACTAGACCGTCGGGACGTTAGAATTTTGTCGGATGCAAGTCAGACTGAAATAGTTTGACTTGATACCGTGACTTATGTGTGTAATAGACTGATAGGGTTATGTGTTATGTGTTTAGGTTATTCTATGTATATATATATATATAATAGTATTATATTGTGATGATATTATTCTAATATTGGATATCTATATTACTAATATTAGGTCTTCGGATAAAGCGATATAAATTGCGTAGCGGTAATCAACGGTTTAGGCAAGTTTGTTTTACTTAACTCTATTAAGAGTGTTTTATTCGGATAAGCTTGTGGTTAATCATTGCTGGTTGCCATGAATTGTACTCTGTACATATTGCATATATAAGTCAGGTATGAAAGGCTGATCACCTTCATTACCAGTTGGTTCAGATATATTTGTTCATGTATAATACTCGTTCAGTCATAAATTTGTTCCTGCTAGTTCACAATTATATTGTTGAATTATAGCCAGCCAATTATTCAAATCATTTCAATCATGATATATCGTTATATTGTTGAATTTAAACTTGCTGGGCAACTTTCATGCTCACCCTTGCTATATCATGATAAAACATTACAGATTAAGGCGAATGCGTCGGATACAGGAAAAGATTAAAGAAAGTTCCAGCTTTAGTTTATGTAGCGATTAGTTTTGTAATAGTATAGTATAATAATAATGTTATGTGTTAGAAAGTTATGAATTGTGTATAAGTTAAGATTACTCGACCTTGGGGATTATGTGTAAGTTTAATGTATAAAAATTTATGTTTATATCTTCCGCGATATAGTAATAGTTGTATAGAATGATCGAACCGGATCCGAGGTGAATTAGGACCGGATTCGGGGCCCTCATGATTGGTATCAAAGTCGTGTTGGTTATGAAGCTTAGGTAGGAATACCTGAGACTAATAACCGCAGTGATTAGGATAATTACTAACTCAAATAGAGTTAGTTGGTCGGTAAGATTCAAAGATGAATCTCGGCGAGTTATAAAGATACAGAGTTCCCTAACTCTGATAATAAAGTTTAATAGTAGTGGTGCATAGATAGAGTCTAAAAGACTGAAATTACAGTGATAGAAGATCGTAAATTAAAACGATAAAGAAATATAAATGAATCGTAATGTATACAATGAGATCACCCCGTGATCTGATAAGGTTATAGTATGGAGAAGGATCAAGCGAATGATTGAAAAGTTACAGCAAAGTTTGTTGTGTGGCAGTTGTACTAGGAAATTGTACTATGAAAACTCATGAAAAAGTTATGGATTATGAATACGGATTAAATGAAATTCGTATTGAGAAGGGTGTTAATGTTAGGTGGGGATTCAATTGAGGATTCATGTCGGCAGCTGAGTTGTATGATTCCTTGTATGGGCAGGGAATTGTACTTGGTGTAAAAACTACTTAGTTCTGACAATGATAATCATTGAAATATTTGTGTCGCGCTATTTGATATATGCATGTTAAGAGGGTGATTCCTTTCTCATGTGTATAATGATAGATAGGCCATAGGTAGAGGATATAAGGTTAAGTCACGAGTCCTTAAAACTCATACTTATGTGACATACTTGATTCATAGTTATATGAAATGTTTATGAACCCCTCAAATGAATCTGGACGCCAAAGGTCGACTAGGAAAGTTCTTAAACTCATATGATTGTGGCAATTTATGGACTCATAAGTGTGGTTTCTGAATCGGATATAGTTTGTGTAAGCAGAATATTAATCATAATAGGAATGTATGTGATTGTTAAGCAAATGATTCTTAGTGGAGACATAAGTTTTCCAAAAATCCTAGCTCTGCTAGACTTCGAAATGTTGACATCAAGCTAAATACGCACTGTGTGCCTTTTAAAAAAAATATGTAGACTCATAATCATTTTTGAAACGGTTTAAAGGATAGTCTATGCTACTTATTTCAGCTAGACGCAAATGATTTGAAATATCAAAATTTATTTTATCTATCACTCATGTACCATGTAACCTCGTGCAGAGATGATAAAAATTTGATGGAGTTGTAAATACAGGAATACTTAGTGTGAATTTGATCTAAAATCGTTGTTCCACTATTGTATGATGTGTTATGACAAAGTCATACAATGACGGCATCCTCAAACGACCGTTAATACAATACGGCATCCATGACGTCATTCTCAAAAATATTTTCAAAAATTTTAATTTGCCAACGGGGTTTGGCTACACTTTAATAATTCGATTGAAATGAATTATTGATATGAGTCTATGTTATTCGATTCAGCTAGACTAATGTTATAAAAACTCTAAAGTGTTCATTGAAAGAAATTTCCCGAACCAAATTGCATTGGTATGGAATCCTATGATAAGACTTAGGTGAACTATCCTGTTTGGATAAATAATCCAATCAAGTAGCGTAAATATTCGTTATACATAATTAATACGTTATGCATGACGAAGAGTACGATAAAGTTGATCACCTAAAAGTACAAACACAATTGTAGTTTACCTTCTTTGTGATTGTAAACATACCAAGTAATGTATTGTTTTACGGTATGATCAAAACCAATTAAAACTATGTGTTCATGGTCTATATGACCCTCAAAGACAATTTGAAAACTTTTACTCTTGTGAGTGATGTATGGGTAGCAAGTGAATATGTGTGAATGGTTTAAGTTGTATGGTGTAGCAGTGTAAGGTAAATTTGGGGACGAAATTTTTTTAGAAGAAGAGGTGAATGTGACGACCCGAGAATTTTGAATTTTTTTAATTTTTAATTAATTGATTTATGGTTCAAAATTAGAACATAGATAGAAAATTAGTGTATGCGTTTAATATTTTTAAGAATGAATTTTGAGGATTTCAAAATTCTGAGAAGGATTTAGGTGAATTATTAGGATTAAGGAAATACGTGAATATGTTCGGTGTATATGTGTATAGTATGTGGTTAAGGGTCAAGGGTTGACCAGATAAACGATATTTGTAACAAACCCTAATTATATATTAAGAACTTTAACGTTCGTTAGAAAACCCTAGCGATTCATAAGAAACCCTAGAAACCAGGTTTCGAAACCCTAATTTGGGGTTAGAATTTGAAACCCTAATTCGGTACATGAAACCCTAAATCGGGAACTTAATGGCGTAAGTGTAAATAATTATAGGATTAATTAGGGTTAATCTTAACAAATTGGTTACAAACCCTAATTCCAAATTTGAAACCCTAATTACGGATTTGAAACCCTAATTTGTAAATAGGGAAAAACCTAAGTGTTAATTTAATACTTTTAATGTTAATTAGGATATATTAATTCTAATTTTCAAGTTAAGTAATTAGAAAACCCTAATCTAATTACAAAATCTAATTTCTAATTTAAAAAATTATTTTTATATTAGAAACCCTAATTTTGGGTTATAAACCCTAATGACCATTTTGACTCTAATTGCTTAATTAGCGATTTTAATTAGGAAATACTAATCCTAATTAGCAATATATAAATAATGATTAAGAAATTTTAATATAATTAGAAAATTCTAATTATAATTAAGAAATATTAATTTTCTATTTTTAAAACCTAAATTGGGAATTTTTAAAAATTAAATTTGGAAACCCTAAACCCTAAATGCTTCAAACCCTAAACCCTAACCAAACCCTAAACCCTAAGAGTTTGGCAAATGTCCAAAATTCCATTAAAAATAAATGCCAAAAGACCAAAATACCCTTTTATGTATTTTAATATGTACCTTGTAATTTTAGCTAACAACTTTAGTTGGTGAACCACCAATTTGACTTGGTGACACACAAATCCAGCAATGACAGCCGAAAATCTCAGCCTTGCAACATATCATTGTATATAAATTGATTATAAGAGAGAGAAAGTCTATTTTATTAGCCATTTTGCTAACTTGCTCTCACCTACTCTCTCTCTCTCTCTCACCAATACCTCCGATTTCCTCAAGTAAACCAGTCACAAAATACCCCTCTTAAACACATAGATCAGATTCGGTGATCTAGGATCAAGAATTGAAGCTTGAAGGTATAACCCTAATTTTTATTTTTGATCCAAGTTGCTAAGAAATTTTTTTGTTTTAAGTGTTTAGAATCTTGCTAATGGATGTTTTATGAAGATCTATGATGATCTATCATGAATCCAAAGCATCAAAGTGCCTTAAAATAAAAAATTTCAAAAACTGTTCTTGAGCTCTAAAGGTGTCTGACAATCAAATGTCGGAAGCGACGGATCTCTGTTTATTTATGTTGTTTCTTGTTTGATGTTTTGTATTGGTAGCCTGGTATGTTATCTTTATTCTGCAAGTGGTATTACAACCATCCGATGTATAGATCGTGAGTTATAATCGGTCAAACATCGTTGACCGAGCTTGACCGTAATTTGAAATCTGGGCAACCTGTAAAGCCTTTTTACGTAGTCCGACAATGTTTTGTGATGCATTTGGATCCGCTCGGTTGTGTTAATGTTTTGTTGTTTTGTTGTAATAAAGGTGTATCCCGTTATCTTTACTATATATTCATGGCTTCATATCATGTATTGGATCAATGATTGAATGTAGAAAGCGATCAAAGTAGCATGCTTCAGATGAATATCATTTTTCGGAATTTCCGTAAAACGTTGGAACTCAATTTTGTCGTAGTTTGACCGTGTCATACCTTGTGATTCTATTATTTTGGAACTTTTACGCTAATGTATATACATTCCTTGACATATGTACTAGATCTATGAACCAAGAAATCACCAATATCATGATCAGAACGAGGCTAAATATGAACCACAAAATGGTACCTTGCGACTATCT
Organism: Panax ginseng; assembly: GCA_020205605.1. Classification (NCBI taxonomy): domain Eukaryota; kingdom Viridiplantae; phylum Streptophyta; class Magnoliopsida; order Apiales; family Araliaceae; genus Panax; species Panax ginseng. The sequence goes on from CM035142.1 coordinate 57,485,280, forward strand.
GGGTTTCTGGGTTACCCAAAAAACCCAGATTAAGTCCGACAAAGAACTTTGAAGGGCCGATCTTTCTAGATTGTTAGGTTATGACTCGGTTAATGGTTCATAATAGTAGTGCTACATGCGCATCTTACGATTGAAAAATACTTTAGCCCAAAACACGATAATAAAGTGAGAATTAAGGCTACCAAACGAGCCACCTCGATCATCATTCTCGATGTTGTTCTTGAGCACCAAGAACACCTAAGGCTGTGATGCACAAGTGTCATTATAAGCTTTTGCTTGACGGTTTTAATTATTTTCTAATTTTTGATTTTCCAAAATTATTTAAAATAGATAAAAATAGTTTTTAATTATAAAAATACTAAATAAATTTCGAAAAATTATTTTAAATTAGAAAAATAGTTTTAATTATTTAGAGTATATTTCATAAATATTTAATATTTTTGGAATATAAATAGTATTTAATTTATTTAAATATAATATTAAATAAATGATTTAAAAATGATTTAAATACATGAAAAATCATGAAAAATAATATTATGTTATAAGAAAATATTTAAAGATATTTTCAAAGTGAATTTTAATATTTCGTGATGAATTTTATTAATTAATAAATATTAATGATAATTAGTTTATTTAATAACTATATTAAATAAATTATGGAAAAATAGAATAAATGATTTAAAAATTATATAAAAATGATTTAAGTATTATAAAAAATATATTAAGTTATAAAATATAACTTTTGATATTTTGTCATAGAAATATTAATATTTTAATATTAATAGCAATTATCGGATAATGAATTTAAGTGTTTAAAAATTATATAAATATAATTTTAAAGTATTAAAAATACTTTGATATATTATAAATATATTATAATATTATGTGATGTATTTCATTAATATTTGATAATAAATAAATATTAATGATAAAAGAATTATGTGGTATTTAATTCATTTAAATACAATATTAATGATTGAAAATTCATGATAAATAGTAATAATTATTTAAAAATTATTACGAGCTAACGAAAAATATTTTGACTGTTATTAAAATTATCTGAGATAATTGTTAACTATTAAGTCAGAGTTTAATTGAACTTAGACTCGATAAAAGTCCGACTAGACCGTCGGGACGTTAGAATTTTTTGGGATGCAAGTCAGACTGAAATAGTTTGACTTGATACCGTGACTTATGTGTGTAATAGACTGATAGGGTTATGTGTTATGTGTTTAGGTTATTCTATGTATATATATATATATATATAATAGTATTATATTGTGATGATATTATTCTAATATTGGATATCTATATTACTAATATTAGGTCTTGATAAAGCGATATAAATCAACGTGTAAGCAGAATCAACCAGTTTAGGCAAGTTTGTTTTACTTAACTCTATTAAGAGTGTTTTATCTTGGATAAGCTTGTGGTTAATCATTCTTTGGTTGCCATGAATTGTACTCTGTACATATTGCATATATAAGTCGTATGAAAGGTGATCACCTTCATTACCAGTTGGTTCGGATATATTTGTTCATGTATAATACTGTTCACTCATAAATTTGTTCCTTTAGTTCACAATTATATTGTTGAATTATAGCCACCAATTATTCAAATCATTTCAATCATGATATATCGTTATATTGTTGAATTTAAACTTTTTGGGCAACTTTCATGCTCACCCTTGCTATATCATGATAAAACATTACTGATTAAGGCGAATGCGCGGATCTGACATGTGAAAAGATTAAAGAAAGTTCCAGCTTTAGTTTATGTAGCGATTAGTTTTGTAATAGTATAGTATAATAATAATGTTATGTGTTAGAAAGTTATGAATTGTGTATAAGTTAAGATTACTCGACCTTGGGGATTATGTGTAAGTTTAATGTATAAAAAATTTATGTTTATATCTTCCGCATATAGTAATAGTTGTATAGAATGATCGAACCGGATCCGAGGTGAATTAGGACCTGGATTCGGGGCCCTCACAGTTGGTATCAAAGCTGTTGGTTATGAAGCTTAGGTAGGAATACCTGAGACTAATAACCGCAGTGATTAGGATAATTACTAACTCAAATAGAGTTAGTTGGTCGGTAAGATTCAAAGATGAATCTCGGCGAGTTATAAAGATACAGAGTTCCCTAACTCTGATAATAAAGTTTAATAGTAGTGGTGCATAGATAGAGTCTAAAAGACTGAAATTACAGTGATAGAAGATCGTAAATTAAAAGCGATAAAGAAATATAAATGAATCGTAATGTATACAAATGAGATCACCCGTGATGATCGATAAGGTTATAGTATGGAGAAGGATCAAGTTTAATGATTGAAAAGTTACAAAGCAAAGTTTGTTGTGTGGCAGTTGTACTAGGAAATTGTACTATGAAAACTCATGAAAAAGTTATGGATTATGAATACGGATTAAATGAAATTCGTATTGAGAAGGGTGTTAATGTTAGGTGGGGATTCAATTGAGGATTCATGTCGGCAGCTGAGTTGTATGATTCCTTGTATGGGCAGGGAATTGTACTTGGTGTAAAAACTACTTAGTTCTGACAATGATAATCATTGAAATATTTGTGTCGCGCTATTTGATATATGCATGTTAAGAGGGTGATTCCTTTCTCATGTGTATAACAGATAGATAGGCCATAGGTAGAGGATATAAGGTTAAGTACGAGTCCTTAAAACTCATACTTATGTGACATACTTGATTCATAGTTATATGAAATGTTTATGAACCCCTCAGCGAACGGACGCCAAAGGTCAGACTAGGAAAGTTCTTAAACTCATATGATTGTGGCAATTTATGGACTCATAAGTGTGGTTTTACGAACTGGATATAGTTGTGTGTAAACAGAATATTAATCATAATAGGAACAGACTGATTGTTAAGCAAATGATTCTTAGTGGAGACATAAGTTTTCCAAAAATCCTAGCTCTGCTAGACTTCAAATGTTGACATCAAGCTAAAATACGACCGTGTGCCTTTTTAAAAAAATATGTAGACTCATAATCATTTTTGAAGCGGTTTAAAGGATAGTCTATGCTACTTATTTCAAATTTAGAGACTTAAATGATTTGAAATATCAAAATTTATTTTATCTATCACTCATGTACCATGTAACCTCGCATGCGAGAGAGATGATAAAATTTGATGGAGTTGTAAATACAGGAATACTTAGTGTGAATTTGATCTAAAATCGTTGTTCCACTATTGTATGATGTGTGTTATGACAAAGTCATACAATGACTAAAGCATCCTCAAACCGATCGTTAATACAATACTAAGCATCATGACGTCATTCTCAAAAATATTTTCAAAAATTTTAATTTGCCAACGGGGTTTGGCTACACTTTAATAATTCGATTGAAATGAATTATTGATATGAGTCTATGTTATTCGATTCAGCTAGACTAATGTTATAAAAACTCTAAAGTGTTCATTGAAAGAAATTTCCCGAACCAAATTGCATTGGTATGGAATCCTATGATAAGACTTAGGTGAACTATCCTGTTTGGATAAATAATCCAATCAAGTAGCGTAAATATTCGTTATACATAATTAATACGTTATGCATGACGTAAGAGTACGATAGGCTGATCACCTAAAGTACAAACAACGGTAGTTTACCTTCTTTGTGATTGTAAACATACCAAGTAATGTATTGTTTTGCGGTATGATCAAAACCGTTAAAACTATGTGTTCATGGTCTATATGACCCTCAAAGACAATTTGAAAACTTTTACTCTTGTGGTGATGTATTGGGTATTACAAGTGAATATGTGTGAATGGTTTAAGTGTATGGTGTAAGGTGTAAGGTAAATTTGGGGACGAAATTTTTTTAGAAGAAAGGGTGAATGTGACGACCCGAGAATTTTGAATTTTTTTAATTTTTAATTAATTGATTTATGGTTCAAAATTAGAACATAGATAGAAAATTAGTGTATGCGTTTAATATTTTTAAGAATGAATTTTGAGGATTTCAAAATTCTGAGAAGGATTTAGGTGAATTATTCAGGATTAAGGAAATACGTGAATATGTTCGGTGTATATGTGTATAGTATGTGGTTAAGGGTCAAGGGTTGACCAGATAAACGATATTTGTAACAAACCCTAATTATATATTAAGAACTTTAACGTTCGTTAGAAAACCCTAGCGATTCATAAGAAACCCTAGAAACCGGTTCTGGAAACCCTAATTTCGGTTCCGGGAATTTGAAACCCTAATTTAGGATACATGAAACCCTAAATCTGGGAACTTAATGGCGTAAGTGTAAATAATTATAGGATTAATTAGGTTAATCTTAACAAATTGGTTACAAACCCTAATTCCAAATTTGAAACCCTAATTACGGATTTGAAACCCTAATTTGTAAATAGGGAAAAACCTAAGTGTTAATTTAATACTTTTAATGTTAATTAGGATATATTAATTCTAATTTTCAAGTTAAGTAATTAGAAAACCCTAATCTAATTACAAAATCTAATTTCTAATTTAAAAAATTATTTTTATATTAGAAACCCTAATTTTGGGTTATAAACCCTAATGGCCATTTTGACTCTAATTGCTTAATTAGCGATTTTAATTAGGAAATACTAATCCTAATTAGCAATATATAAATAATGATTAAGAAATTTTAATATAATTAGAAAATTCTAATTATAATTAAGAAATATTAATTTTCTATTTTTAAAACCTAAATTGGGAATTTTAAAAATTAAATTTGGAAACCCTAAACCCTAAATGCTTCAAACCCTAAACCCTAACCAAACCCTAAACCCTAAGAGTTTGGCAAATGTCCAAAATTCCATTAAAAATAAATGCCAAAAGACCAAAATACCCTTTTATGTATTTTAATATGTACCTTGTAATTTTAGCTAACAACTTTAGTTGGTGAACCACCAATTTGACTTGGTGACACACAAATCCAAAGAATGATGAAATTTAGAAAATCTCAAATTTTGCAACATATCATTGTATATAAATTGATTATAGAGAGAGAAAGTCTATTTTATTAGCCATTTTGCTAACTTGCTCTCTCACCACTCTCTCTCTCTCTCACCAATACCTCCGATTTCCTCAAGTAAACCGGTCACAAAATACCCCTCTTAAACACATAGATCGATTCGGTGATCTAGGATCAAGAATGAAGCTTGAAGGTATAACCCTAATTTTTATTTTTGATCCAAGTTGCTAAGAAATTTTTTTGTTTTAAGTGTTTAGAATCTTGCTAATGGATGTTTTATGAAGATCTATGATGATCTATCATGAATCCAAAGCATCAAAGTGCCTTAAAATAAAAAATTTCAAAAACCGTTTTCGAAGTCTAAAAGTGTCTCGACAATCAAATGTCGGGTTTACGGATCTCTGTTTATTTATGTTGTTTCTTGTTTGATGTTTTGTATTGGTAGCCCTGGTATGTTATCTTTATTTCGCAAGTGGTATTACAACCATCCGATGTATAGATCGTGAGTTATAATCCACAAACATCGTCGACCGAAGCTCACGACCAATGAAATGGGCAAACCTGTAAAGCCTTTTACAGAGTCCGACAATGTTTTGTGATGATGGTCGGATCATCGGTTGTGTTAATGTTTTGTTGTTTTTGTTGTAATAAAGGTGTATTACGTTATCTTTACTATATATTCATGGCTTCATATCATGTATTGGATCAACAGATTGAATGTAGAAAGCAGTCAAAGTAGCATGCTCGGTATGAATATCTGTTTTCTGGAATTTCCAGAAAACGTTGGAACTCAATTTTGTCAGAGTTTGACCGTGTCATACCTTGTGATTCTATTATTTTGGAACTTTTCTGCTAATGTATATACATTCCTTGACATATGTACTAGATCTATGAACCAAGAAATCACCAATATCATGATCAGAACGAGGCTAAATATGAACCACAATATGGTACCTTGCGACTGTCTGGGTTTCTGGGTTACCCAAAAAACCCAGATTAAGTCTGACAGTAACTTTGAAGGGGCTGATCTTTCTAGATTGTTAGGTTATGACTCAGTTAATGGTTCATAATAGTAGTGCTACATGCGTACTACACGATTGAAAAATACTTTAGCCCAAAACATGATAATGTTGTGAGAATTAAGGGAGGTACCAAACAAGCCACCTTGATCATCATTCTGTTGTTGTTCTTGAGCACCAAGAACACCTAAAAGCGATGCATAAGTGTCATTTATAGGCTTTTCTATGACGCTTTTAATTATTTTCTAATTTTGATTTTCCGAAAATTATTTAAAAATAGATAAAATGGTTTTTAATTATAAAAATACTAAATAAATTCTAAAAAATTATTTTAAATTTCGAAAAATAGTTTTTAATTATTTAGAGTATATTTCATAAATATTTAATATTTTGGAATATAAATAGTATTTAATTTATTTAAATATAATATTAAATAAATGATTTAAAAATAATTTAAATACATGAAAAATCATGAAAAATAATATTATGTTATAAGAAAATATTTAAAGATATTTTCAAAGTGAATTTTAATATTTCGTGATGAATTTTATTAATTAATAAATATTAATGATAATTAGTTTATTTAATAACTATATTAAATAAATTATGGAAAAATAGAATAAATGATTTAAAAATTATATAAAATGATTTAAGTATTATAAAAATATATTAAGTTATAAAATATAACTTTTGATATTTTGTCATAAAAATATTAATATTTTAATATTAATAGCATTTATCGGATAATGAATTTAAGTGTTTAAAATTATATAAATATAATTTTAAAGTATTAAAATACTTTGATATATTATAAATATATTATAATATTATGTGATGTATTTCATTAATATTTGATAATAAATAAATATTAATGATAAAAGAATTATGTGGTATTTAATTCATTTAAATACAATATTAATGATTGAAAATTCATGATAAATAGTAATAATTATTTAAAAATTATTACTTAGCTAACGAAAAATATTTTCGATCGTTATTAAAATTATAAAGAGATAATTGTTAACTATTAAGTCGAGTTTAATTGAACTTAGACTCGATAAAAGTCCCATTAGGTAGATCGCCGGACGTTAAAATTTTTTATTCGGATGCAAGTCGATTTGAAATAGTTTGACTTGATACTAGTGACTTATGTGTGTAATAGATCGATAGGGTTATGTGTTATGTGTTTAGGTTATTCTATGTATATATATATATATATAATAGTATTATATTGTGATGATATTATTCTAATATTGGATATCTATATTACTAATATTAGGTCTTCTTGATAAAAAGCGATATAAATCGTAGAATAAGAATCAATTGCCTGTGCAAGTTTGTTTTTACTTAACTCTATTAAGAGTGTTTTATTCGGATAAGCTTATGGTTAATCATTGCTGGTTGCCATGAATTGTACTCTGTACATATTGCATATATAAATCAGGTATGAAAGGCTGATCACCTTCATTACCAGTTGGTTCAGATATATTTGTTCATGTATAATACTTGTTCAGTCATAAATTTGTTCCTGCTAGTTCACAATTATATTGTTAAATTATAGCCAGCCAATTATTCAAATCATTTTAATCATGATATATCGTTATATTGTTGAATTTAAACTTGTTGGGCAACTTTCATGCTCACCCTTGCTATATCATGATAAAACATTGCAGATTATGACAAATGCGTCGGATACAGGAAAAGATTAAAGAAAGTTCCAGCTTTAGTTTATGTAGCGATTAGTTTTGTAATAGTATAGTATAATAATAATGTTATGTGTTAGAAAAGTTATGAATTGTGTATAAGTTAAGGTTACTCGACCTTGGAGATTATGTGTAAGTTTAATGTATAAATAATTTATGTTTATATCTTCCGCATATAGTAATAGTTGTATAGAATGATCGAACCGGATCCGAGGTGAATTAGGACCTGGATTCGGGGCCCTCACAACCGTTAATAATAAATGTGATGATTATCCAAATATGAGGAATAGGGGTTTAGAAAACTAACCTAGCAGGACCCATTTAATTATGGGTACCAAAAATAGAAATGTATTTAACCTGTAAGTACTTGGTCTGTCTGACCACACTAAGGAATGCTGAAGTAGAAGACTTCAGACAAGAAGACTCAACCAGTAGAAGGCTAAGGACTGTTCAGAAATGATTCTGATAAAATTCCTATATGTCCAAGCCTATCCTAGAAGACCCACTGAGCTAACCTGAATGAAGCTCGCATGGCTGCTAATCTGTATATGGAAGCAGGCCATGCAACCAAAGATGAGAAGGGTCTTATATGCTCAAATCAGGCAAAGAATACTATATGAGAAGAATCCTCAAGGAAGCTCACATCAGAGGATCATCGAGCATCAGTCGAGAGGAACTCATTATGGGAGTAGAACTTCACACTCACAAGACTGTCAAAGAAGACTACGTTCTTAGTGCTGTCAAAAGATCGTAGAGTGATCAGTCCTGAAAATGTCCATGCCTACGATACAAGGAAATCTAAGTGATAATTGTGATCTCAGTCAGAAGGAGATATGCGAGGCTGCCTTAATATGAACCTAAAGTAAAGGGAATCACATTTATCTGGGAAGACAGCATCAACCATGGGGAGCAGTGGTCTATTGAGAAACAACAACACTGAGATATACTATGAAGCAATGTACCAGCTACAGAGTCTCAAAACTTTATGACTGATGAACCAAATGAAGATCCATAGTCAGTAAGAACGTCTCAAAACGTACTACTGATAACCTATCAGCCACCCAACTTAAAATTGTGGAGTGCCTACGATCAAACATCTGATCGCAGTATAGAAGCAGGAGGACACCACGATTACAGTAAATGCAATTGTCCAAAGTTGGCAGAGGACCTCCCCACCAGAAAAGGTCAAATGAGATATCATTGCAAATCACTTCAACAGTATTTCATCTGGAAAGTGCCTCAGGGACAAACCTGACCCTTAGCTCACGCTAAGAGGTTGGCCCTTCCTAAGCTACCTTGACCCAGAAGGAATGCAAAATAGATTTCATCTCAAGGACCAAGTCAGTCAATGATCGTAGAGTCGAGGTTTAAGAGAACTCCACGATCGTAGTGCAACCTCAACGATCGCAGAAGTAGACTCGACGATCGCAGTCTTACCAGAGGATACTCCAATTCACAAGGAGTTTGGAAAATGGGACATTTGCTCAAACCATTCAGATTATGAGGAGATAAGTTCGAATATATCAGTGATCAAGCTGTGCTGCATCAAAATGAGGATAAATGTCAAAACCATCCACTGCAGCATCTCTCAAAAGTTGATCGTTGAGACAACAAAGGAAAACGTAGAGTCCATAACTGCCTTACCATGCTACTCTACGAACCAAAGAAGTTAACGGTCAATCCACGTCAATAAAACGTCTACTCTTTTGATAGAAATATCTAACTGAAAAGTTATGGGGAGTTAAAGCTCATTACTAGATATCGTGAAACCAATGGTTGGTTGACACATCACTGATTATGCAGAGTTAGAAGGAATTGTCATTAAGACAAATTCAAAATCTGCAAACAGTTATCAAAACCATCGAACCTTTCTCCCTCCCATTTTTCAAACCCTAGAATCCTCTCAAAAGCCAAAATCAATTAACCTTCCAAAGTCTTGCCCAAATCACAATCAGTCATCTCTCAAAAATCTCTTTGAATCAAACACCCGTATTCTTTGAACTATTCAAATGGAAGATTGGCGAGTTATCACTGGCATTCAGCTCGGCACCAAGTCGTTTGAGAAATCTGAAAAGAAGTTCAGAGACATTCTCGAACTTGTACAGAAAGCTGGATTCTCAAAATGTCTTGAGGCAAGCACTCGAGTATATGTTGACCTGGTTAAAGAGTTCTACTCAAATGCTTCCATAAACTCTGAAACCCTTTCTACCAAGGTCAAAGGTCAGTCTCTAAAGTTGAAATCTTCTGACCTCAATCAATGCCTAGGTTTTCCTAACCAAGGACTGAAGAGCCTTGATGATGTCGATACGGAACAAGAAAAGGAGATCATGGGGTACCAAAGGAACCCTAGTCTGAAAGACATGAAGAAGAAGGAGTTTCCAGAAGAGTTCGAGTTCCTTACAGAGATAGTGGGCAAATGTATTTTATGCAAGGATACTGCACATGATATTGTACTTGATCGGTAGTTGAAGATAATGTCAGCAATAGTTCTGAAGAAATAAATTAACTTTGGAGTTATCATGTTTGATCAAATCTCCAAGTGGGTAGAAAAGGCTGAGCTAAAGAAGTCTACAGAAAAACCTCTGACAAAGGTGTTTCATGGAAGACTGCTGAGCATTGTAATGAAGAAGAAGCTCGGAGGCAAGATCAAGGATGATGAAGGAGAGCCTCTGAACGTTCACAAAGTGATGTTTCCACAACTATTTGTGAATTGGAAGAAAAACCCCAAGGAGAACCGAAGGCTGACAACTGGGAGCAGCAACAGAGCCTCTGCAAAGAAGAGGAAGGCAGAAGAGGCAGAAAGCTCTGAGTCTAATGATTTTGTACCAACAGCAACCACACCAGCCAAGAAGAAATCCAAAGGTGTGAATAAAACCAAGGCCCCACCAAGGATTCTCTCCATCAAAGACAAGGTTGAAGAAGAAAAAGCCCTAACTGTTGAAACCACAAAGAGGAGAAGTAACAGATTACTTCAAGGGCCATCCAGCAAGAAAGCCAAGGTGATAATCAAACCAAATTTCGGTTTCCCAAGACAAGACATCGATGAAAGAAGGATGTAGAATCAGAAGAAGAAAAGGCAACTGACAATCTCAAGGCTGAGTCCCCACAGACCAAATCCAGCAGTGAAGGTGAAACTGGATTAATGAATGAAAATGCAGCATCTGCTCATGAAGAGGAATTCTCAAGCCCTGTGGCTAATCCTCAGAGCAGTCACTTTGCTGATGAAGAAAAGATTCAACATAACCCAACTCAATCCCCAAATGCAACTTCCCCGACAAGCCCAGATAATGGGTCAGACAATGTTGTTTCAAGAGAAGAAGAACATGCTCCTTTCAATCCTGAAAGCTTCCATGATGGCTCAACAGGTAATAAGTCCAAAGAAGAAGGATTTTCCCCTGCCCTTGCTGAACTTAAATGAAGTTCGTCTGATGAACCAAAGGCTTCAGAGTCTGAAGAGGAAGAGGAGTCTGACTCTCCCATAGCTGAACCTCCAAGAAGAAGGAAGAGCTACAGACTGCAAGCCAAATTTGCCTCCAAAAGAAGAAGCGATCACTCTAGTGCTATCATTGAACTAAGTGATAATGAGTCTGTATCAAAGGATGAAAGTGTTGAAGATGGAACCAGTGGTGAAGAAGATGAATCAGAAGAAGATCTTGCTGAAGAAGATTCTGGAAATGAAATGCAGCAAGACGAATTCACTGTTGGAAATAATCAAGATGGTTCAGGCTCCAAAAAAGAAGAAATGGAAAATGATTCCAATTATAAAAATCAGGAATCAGAGGAACCAGAATTCTATCATGTCCTCTCTCCATCAAAATTCCAATTCTGAAGAAGATGAATCAGAAGAAGATCTTGCTGAAGAAGATTCTGGAAATGAAATGCAGCAAGAAGGATTCACTGTTGGAAATAATCAAGATGGTTCAGGCTCCGAAAGAGAAGAAATGGAAAATGATTCCAATTCTGAAAATCAGGAATCAGAGGAACCAGAATTCTATCATGTCCTCTCTCCATCAAAATTCACCAGGAGAATAGTGGTAGAAGTCACGAATGAATCACCAGAAACACCACCAGAAAGATGGGTGAACTATGGAGATGAAAAATTCAAGGTGGTAAAGATGACTACTTTTGATATGGTCAAAAATTGGAACAATATGGAGCTAGACTGCACAACCATCCTCTACAATCCTGATGATCTACTTATGAGATGGTTCTTCCAGTGGATGCCTTGGATAAAAGCACATACTGAAAAGGATGCAAGTTACTTCAGCTGGTGCTACTCTCATTTTCCAAGCATGGAGCTGGTAACACAAAACTTCCCAAGGGTGAAGAAGTTTGCCACCAAATTGATCATAAACCAGCCCCACTTCAAAGTCTATCGCCATGCTGGAAATTACTATATTCCCCACGATCGTAGAGTGGACTCCCAAGAGAAAAGGATCATGACCAAGGAGATGATCGTAGAGTCTGTTCACTCTACTAGTGATGGTGTTAAATTTCAAAACCAGATGTCTTCATATACTCAAGCACTACTGACAGACATTCCTTCATCCTCAACCAGCGATTGGAACTCAATGATTCTTCAGATTCTCAACACCTTTGAAAATCTGTCCAAGGATGCAGATCGCAGAGTTCACTCTAATGCTCGACAGGAGACTGCTCAACCAGATGATCAAGTATCTGTAGAGAAGGAGCTGATGGAAAATTCTGATGAACTGATTAAGAAAATATCTCTATTCACGGAAGAGTCACAGAAGTCGACAAAGCATAGGAGATAATTCATTCGCAGCAGACTTGTTATCATGAGTCGATGTATCTCTCAAACTCAAAGAGAGAGATAACATCTATCTGAAGGTCGTGAGTGATCAGAAGGAAGAAGCTCTACGAGCACAGAAGGCCAATGAAGAGCAAATCCAAGCCCTCTCTGACAAGATTGACCACATGAAGCAGTCTTTCTTAGTGCAACTTGAGCTAGGCCAACAGGAACTCAAGTTTGAAGTTGCTAACTCCTTCTACCTGGTGGAGCAGCTCATGACCAACATGGAGCAGCTCTCCCAGATGATTAATGACAAAAAGGGGAGAAAAAGAGGCAGAGAAAGAGGCATTCGAAGAAGAGCAGAATGGAATGAGAGAAGAAGTCAAAGAAGAAGATAGCAGAAGAAGAGGCAGAGTCATCTTCTGAGGGGGAGCCGAAGAATGATGAACCTATGTATGCCGAAGCTGAGGGGGAGCCAGAAGGAGAAGAGAAGCATACATCTGAAGGGGAGCAAAGCAAAGCAGGAAAGTCCATATCTCAAAGGAAGCAAAAGCAAGAAGGCCAAACAGATGATTAGCTGATCAGTAGAATCTTGGAAACATACATGGAGCCAAAAGAGGTACATCTCTAACTAGTTAGGCATGTTCTGGATCCAGGATGTAAAATGTCAGTGTATTAAATTCCATATCATTATAAATGACATTCATGATTATCTATTTTAGAAATACAGCTGCTTACTGTATATAAGATTCACTCATAACATGCATATGCACTTATTGTTTTTGTCATAATCAAGTAGGGGGAGATTGTCAGGAATAAATATGTGAATGTTATTCCTATTTATATATGATTTGATTATGATATATATGAATGAATATTCAAGTATGCTTGCATTAAGAAAAGATGTAAAGTCCTTTGATAGATAATAGAAACATGTGTACTAGGACTTAGAATGAATTGATCAAGTATGTTAGGTTGATCCTATATAAGCAAAACAGCTTTGTAAAGTCCTTAAAAAGAAATGATATACAAGGACTATAAACATAGAAAGATAAATCATGTTAGGTTGATCTTATGATGTAATAGATGAAGCTTGTCTCGATCGTCGAAAACCGCACTGTAAATCGAGTCCGCCAGAGAGTCAAGAAAAACTCGAGAGTCGTCGAGGCGTAATCGTAGTCCGCAAGATAGTAGATCTCGGAGTTCAGTGATCGCCATGAGAAACGATGAAGGATCATAGTGTGTCGAGTAGAACTTCCTCTGAGTCGAAGTCTGCTGAGGAAGTCATGTTCAGAATCGTAGAGGCAGCCTGCCTACGAGCCCACCGAACATCTGCCGAAGCCAAGTCAGAAATGTAGACTACACTCGGAGTCGTAGAGTCTACTAATGCCGAAGTCAAGTCAAGGATCGTAGACTACACTCTGAGTCGTAGAGTCTATTGAGTAAATGCAGAGATCGTAGTCGAGCAATAACAGATAAAGACAACAAGTATAAGGCTGAAATTATAAGGTGTCAAGATCTGTTCTGAGTCGTAGTGTATGCACGCACCAAAGCGTAATCGAGAGTGCGTAACTCACGACCTCAACGAGATGTGCTCATTAATAAGGCGTAATCAGAGAGCAAATACGATTCTCAACAAATGAGCACTCCCAGAATATCCAAAGGAATGAAGCCTCTAGTTAGCACTGCAAAGATATATCTCATCCTGAAGAAAACCAGAGAGCACTCAACGAATGGCATGCAAGCTAACAGAAGATCTAAGCACCAACCCAATCAGCATCAAAATTGAGATGTGAAGCCATTCGAGATGAAGTCTTCCACAAGGAGATCGGAAGAAGACTTCAGTAACTGACTAAGGAAAGTCAGCAAGTGTAGTAGCTGTCAAGCAGACAGAGGACAATGATCTTGTAAGTTACCAGGATCATAGTGTTTGCCAAACAAAGAAAGAACTGATGAAGTGCATACAGAGATCTTTGGACGACTTCAAGAACAAGGCTAAAGTGATTAAGCATTGGGTTGATCAATTGATGATAAGTGAAAGGAGATCACAAGGAGAAAGCGAAATGGACACGCCACAAATCAAGTGTCTTGCTATTCGTAAGAGGCGAATAAAGAAGTCAAAGTCATGATTCGAGAGGTGTTGAGGCGCATGTAAGTGTTGAAGCAATTTGGGGTGGCCAAATAAGGCTTAGCGAATCAGATTACTACAGAGTCAACTTGAACAATTAGAACTTGACCGGTTTTAGGTGTGGTCCATTTTGGCTATACATACATTTTCACAAATAAACCGCCAAGACTCATTGTTGTAGGCGTCTCTTCACAATAATTGTGATGGAGAAAAACCAATTCAAATTGAATGGATTCAAAATAATGTTACAAAGATCGATCGGGATTATAAATTTTCCCATTTTCATCCATTAAATAATATTGAAGTGTCTTGCTATTCATAAGGGCCGTAACAAAGAAGTCAAGTCATCAGTATCTGAGAGTTGTTGAGGCAAACAAAAGTGCTGAAGCACTGCACAAAAGAAGGAAGATGTGTTCTACATTGAAGATCCAATCAACACTCTTCAAGATCGTAGTGTTGTCTCTACCAGTCAACAAGACACTACGATCAGGTCCATGAAGACATGCATCAGAATTGTAGAGTACAAATGGCTGAAGAATGAAGCATTGACAATGTTTCAAATCTGAAGGTTGAGATTTGTACAAAAGCTTATTGAAAGCATCGATGCAAAAGGACAACCTCTAATCGAGAAATCAGAAGGAGGAAACAAAGTCTTCGACCTGCCCAAGACATTAAAGTGACATCTCTGACGGGGTAGGTGAAACAGTAGACTGCAGTGTTAGAAAAGTAAGACATGTCACATCTGCAGCCTACATCAAATAACTCGAGATCTGCGAAGTATTTCAAAGAGATTCTAACGGCTACTTCTCAATGGGAAGATTGGAAAGGAGTATAAATATGCCAGAGCTTCAACGATCAAAAAGTGATGATGATTGTGATGTTGTAGAATCGTTGAGTTGGTTAAAATACTAACGTTGACTCTACGAGTTCCACCTGAGCTTAAATAGAACAAGTCTCAATGACAGTGAGACTACGAAGGTGGAAGTGAAGCAACTTTGAAGATGGACTTGAATAGATCAAAGCTTCACTCAACAAAGATAAGAATGCCCTCTGAATTGGCATCTAAGCTGAGAGCCGAGAAGGACAAAAAGATAGCATCCAGAAGAGTGGCAAAGCACAAGGCAGATCCCAAGAGCCACTCTACGATTCACCATGAACCCAAAGCTGAAGCAGAGCAAGTGCAGAACCATGTCTGCCAATATGTCAAGAAGGGTTCAGGAAATGGTGATGGTGCACAGCTGACAATATACAAAGATGAGCAGAACGTAAGAAGATCAGCTGCTTCAAAGATGATGTGGTCTAGTCTCAAAGCAGAATGCAAAGAGGACCACACCAAGCTGCTAAGTAAAAAAGATGATCAAGCTTAAAGACATCTTAGCAATTTCAAAGACCAACTACAACAACAAAGAAGAAGAAGCTGGGGCTGAGGGGTCCTTATCTGAGGGACTAAATGAAGTTCCAAGCTCTTTGGGCTTGAAGAGTTCTTAGGGAACTAGAGACATTCCAAGGTCTTTGGCCTTGAAGAGTTCTTAATGAATCAAGTCCCAAGGTCTGGCGGCCTTGAAGGAATCTTAGTGATTCAGGGTGCTGCCCTTCCTTAGTGGAAATCCTGCTAGTTGAAAGCAGAAGAGTGGATTAGGAGCTTAAGTTTCTGAACCACTTAAAACCCCTTGTGTCTTTTATATTATGTCATTTATATTATGTTTATTAACTGCTATAACTGCTTACAACCAAACTAACTCTACGAATAATGTATGTATGATTATGAATATATCAATGAAAGGGATCTTTTACTTATTTCATTGTGCTTGAAAAGATTCTTATGTTTGTCATATGCTAATTTAATAGCAATACAAAATAAAAGAGAAAAGTATTTAAAATTAAAAAAGATCTATTCAACCCCCCCCCCCCCCTTCTAGATCTATTATGCCTACTGGGAACTAACATAAACCAAAAGGTCCGTCGTGGGAATCTAGTCGGGATCTGATCAGTGAATTCTAAACTCGTCATGAGGTGATTCATTGATTGAAATCCCTATCACGGATATTTAGCACCTCCTGACAACTAGATATAAATCTAGGGCTATGTGAAGTAACACAAATCGATTTAGAGCATTAAAATGACTATATCTATCTCAGATCTAGAATGGGGGTTCGAGCTTTGAACCTCATGAACTGATTAAGGGCTAGATTCGGCTAGATCTCCGGGTGGATCTAGTAACAAGATTTGATTTCTAGCTAAATATGTACAAATTAATTGGTAAAATAGATAGTTCTATCAACCAACTTGCAATATGTACTAAATAACAAGTCTAGCTCTATATAAATACTACATTGAAATAAATCTGATAGATTGAACTATATTTACAATGAAATGTACAAAGATTCATTTTTCACCTTGGGGAACGAATAAACGAGCTTCTTTCGGCTTGGATTTGAGATATCTAATTCTAGATATGCAAGCTTTACAAGATGTGGGATGGATTTAACACAAATCTACTGATTTAGTATAACAACCTTGACTGTCTTTCTATAGATCCGAATTTTCTCTCTTTTCCTTATTCTTTTTTTTCAAATGAGGTGTTGATCCCCTATTAAAGGAATTTGGGACCAGCCACAGGTGGGCCCTATTGGTCCCGTCATCTCGAAGTTTGGTCCTTTATTCGTCCTTCTGGGAAAATTGAGCTTCGTACCTAAATATCCCAGAAAGCTTCTACCGATTGCTATGAGATGGAGTCTAGTCTGACTAATTCTGAATCCGAGAAGATGAAGCAAATAGCCGAAAAGTATCTTTCAATTTTCGATGGTGGTCAGCTAGCTCGTCTTGGATAGTTCGCAGCTCAAGGGTTTCTATGGCGGCTTCTTGTGGCCTTATCCAGCTTTGTGATTCTCATTCGAACCACGTCGTGTTCAGATGTCGTTGCACTTTGATTTCCCTCGGAGTTATCTCCGGGGTGAACTTGTGCCTTCGCCTTTTCTTGGGATTGTCTTCGAGGTGAAATTACGCTTTGACCCTCCTGTAAGGTTAGTCAAAGAAAAGCAAAATTTTGAATATCTACACAAAGTCGAGATGATGAGCAATCAAGACATATACTACCTATAGCAATGGTTGATTGAGGGTCTGGAAAAAAATATATAATTAGTATGAGATATGTTTAAATTTAAAACTAATATAATTCATCAAACCTATAAAATAATAAATTTTATAGGTAGTAAATTTTTTTAGATAACTTACAATATTTATTATTATATTGATTAAAATTAAATGTATTTATATCAAATTTGAGTTTGAAAATATATCATATCAATTTTAAAAAGTCAAACATTAATCTTATAAGGCAAAGTTAAATTAATCTATTTATGCAATGTATGGATGGAAAGAATTAAAGCAACTTGGAAGTAGTAATCTAATGACTTTTTTATGTAGTAAAAAAAAATATGTTTGATTATTTTATTAAAATATAATAAACTATTTACAATTATGTCAAATTTATGAGTTTTATTTATTATATAGGAAAATATAGAATGAGTCAATCCAATCACCATTAGAATGAATCATTATTAGTAAAAAGGAATGAATCATTATTAGTAAGAAGGAACGAAGAATGGAATTAAATAAATCATTGCTCTTTCTATTCTGTTTTATTATCCACTCCATTAACGCTAATTTTATTTCTCTCCAATTTTAAATGTAACATAAAGAGAATCCTGATAAATTAACCCTTCTGTAAAAAAAAAAAATTAAAACACAAAATTTTAGAGGAAATGTCTCTGTCTCTAAAACACACAAATACAAATTAAAGATGGTACATGGAGCCATGGACCATATTGAAAAGGGAACAAAATAATACTCCCTCCGTCCTATAGTTATAGGCTGATTTCTTTTGGCACATAGTTTAAGAAAATCAGTTTAAGTGGCAATTTTAACAAAAAAATTTCACATATACCCCTTAATATGGAATTAATGAATAAATTAATTACTCCTTAGTTATCACATTGAAACTCTCAACTTAATTGATCATTTTAATCTACATAAACTGTCAACCAATCACAAAACGTTTGTTATTCCAAATTCATTTATTGAGCCTAAAAAGTTGATTTCTTTTATTGAGAATACAACAACATTAAATGTGATGATAACAATAATGACATTGAATGTTGTTTCTTCAAAAAAAAAAGTAATGGTTGAATATTTATTATTAGGGCATAAAAGTAAAACAATGAACCAACTAAATTTTATAAATAGTAAGTAGCCTATATATTGGGATATCCCAAAATGAAAAATTAACCTATAACTATGGGACGGAGGGAGTATAGGTGTATGCATGAGAATTTGGAAGCATAGGGTTGGTGCAAGTATGAACACATGAAGATAAACACGATGATGAAGACAAAGAGCTGTCTTTCATTTGTTTGTTGCCCACGTGGTGTGTATGCTCATGATAACTTGAAGTTATTAGTTAAGCCTTGAGCTATATATACTCCTTCCGTTACTAAAAGATTATCGTTTTAAAAAATAATTTTTATTTCAAAAAGATTGTCGTTTTGAGTTTATCAATACACATTAGCTATTTTTTTCCTACTTTACCCTTATTTAAAATTTTCTCCTATTTAAAGCT
The DNA here is from genome assembly GCA_020205605.1 of Panax ginseng. Lineage (NCBI taxonomy): Eukaryota > Viridiplantae > Streptophyta > Magnoliopsida > Apiales > Araliaceae > Panax > Panax ginseng. The sequence goes on from CM035142.1 coordinate 57,504,475, forward strand.
TTCTTGCTTTTCCAATAATTCTTATTCAATTCAATGCTATAATCCAAGTAGTAATTGGTTGAATTGAATAAGAAACATTGGGAAGAGAATAATTGATTGAGACAATTAATAAGGGTAGTATAACATTTTCGCTAGGTATTAATTATATTTCTTAATATGTGTACATTAACCTTAAATGATACTACCTCCGTCCCATAATAAGTGTTTTTTTAGTTTAAATCACACATACCAATACACAAGCTAAAATGACAAAAATACTCTTAATATATTTTCTTTGAAGTTGAAGAGTTAATGAGTGTCATTTAATTGTAGTGATGGTAAGATGCAATAAATACCATTGAATGCATAAGGGCATATATGAGAAAATATTGCAAAAATTGTATTGGAATTCTAACACATCACTTATTTTGGGAACAAATATCAAGCCTAAAAAAATACTTATTGTGAAACGGAGGTAGTAATCTTTTAGAAACAGAGAGAGTATATAACGTCCAATGAAAACGAAACAAAAATACTGCTAGTCAAACATCAAAAATACTGCTAGTCTTAGTCTAACATCGATCAGGCTTTAATGTGGTTGCATTGCCTAGAGAATGTAGGAATTGCAAAAGTTGCATTCTTTATAATGATGATTTGGGTTGAAGTGCTCTATTTTTACGTCATTGCTATGAAAAAGTTATATAAAAAAAAAGTATTTCATATAACGATTTACACAGTAGATGTGCATTTCACATTCATTCCAAATATATGAGTTTTTTTTTTTTCTTTACGTGACATATTTCTTTTTCCTTTTATGTGAGACTGCGTTACTTTAAAAAATTTCTGTGAAATGTGAATTAGTAATTATTATTCACTCCGTTCTTTTTTATTTATCGTAAATAGAATCTAATCAAGAATTAAATATTTAGTTTTTCATACTATTACTTATAATTAAATATTAATTTATTTTTCACTTATCTTTTTTAATGAATTTTAGAAGACTAATATTGATATTTTATACTCAATTTTCTTAAGTAGATAAAGTATTAATTATATTTCTTAATCTTTTATAATCTTAAAATGCCAAATAAAAAGAAACGAAGGGACTAGATTTCTGAGTAAAATAGTTTATGTTTTAGTACTAATGAGCTACAACTCTATAGTATCCTTCTCATCCCGAATGTGGGGTTTAGTTACGTTGAATAGAAATTTGATATAATACAATAGTTTACATACGTAATGCATTAGGTTTGTAATATAATAATAATAGATTATTACAACATATTTATTTGATTAGTTTTTAGTATTTGTGTAGCAATTATAATGTTATTATATATTATATTATGTTCAAATTATGTTTAGCTCTCTAAATTATATGATTGTATTGTATGTATTGAATAAAGTAAATTTTAAATCAAAATATCAAATCAATTGTAATATTATTGTTTTGTTTTTTTATATCTTACATTCATCCATTGGAAGGCATAATGAAAAATATTTAATTGACATAATCATATTACTATGTTCGTAATAAGTTAACACGTGTAATAAGTGAATCACAAAAATAAATATGTTAAATCAATATAAAAATTTATTATAATACAAAATTATTATATTGATTTGACGCGATCTAATGCCACCTATTATCGAAATGTATGGTTAAAGTCTAAAAACTTTTTTCATAGTTGTAAGAGATCTAATTCTCAAATCAATATAAAAGTTATCCGTAAGTGAACCACACAAAAAAAAATGTCAAATAGTATGTCAAATTTTTTTATTGAATGAATTTTTCTTTATCTCCATAATTGGGTTATTTGTGATAGACATCATTTAACAGCATAATATTTACTAAAGTGGATAATTATTTTCAAATTATTTAGGCTCTTAACATATATAGTATGTTTTTGAATAATTGTGATTGTCTCATCTTCATTTTGCCATTTTACTTCTGCATCATATACTGACACAAGATCAATTTTTGGGGGCTTGATGTAATGCTTACGTTGTAGCTACGTCAAGCAATAAAAAATAGATACTATCATCATATTGATTTTGTTTACTTCGCATTATGTTTTGGTTACTGTTAGATTGTGATTCGGATACCATTTTTGTTACCTTGATTTGGTATTTTGGTTACTTTTTTATGTTGTTATGGTTACCATGTATTTGCTTAGTATACATGGTTGACTAAATTGGTTTTGGTGTACATGTTGTTTATGTATTGGTTACCATTTTTACATGTTTTGGTTACTATCATATAAATATTTGGTTACTTCTTTAGTATGTTTTTGGTTACTGTTAGTTTCTCATTTGGATTCCATTTTTGTTTCCTTGAGTTGGGATTCTGGTTACTTTTTTTTGTTGTTCTGGTTACCATGTATTTGCTTAATATATATGGGTTGACTAAACTATGTTTGGTCTATATGTTGTTTATGTATTGGTTACCATTAATATATGTTTTGGTTACTAACATATAACTGTTTGGTTACTTCATGAGTATATTTTTTATTACTTTTAGCTTATGATTTGGATACCATTCTTTTTCCTTCAATTGGGTTTTTGGTTACTTTTATATGTTGTTTTGGTTACAATGTATTTGCTTAGTATACATTGGTTGACTAAACTGGGTTTGGTCTACATATTGTTTATATGTTGGTTACCATTAAAACATGGTTTGGTTACCATCACATAACTGTTTGGTTACTTCTTTAGTATATTTTTTGGTATACATGTTTTTGTTTTGGTGACCTTTAAATTAAATTATGTTTTGGTTAATATTATATATAACTGTTTGTTTACTACATAAAATGGTTTGTACTACATGTTGTTTATATTTTGGTTACAATTAGATTATATAATATAATTTTTGGTCACCGCTTTATTATGGTATGGTTAATGTTATATTATGATATGATACATATGGTTAATGGGTTCTCTATTCACTAATCCCAAGGTATTTCTCTTCCTCCCATGTGTTCATACATAATGCGTAAGTCTTTTCTAGAGAATGAGAGCAAACCATGAAGAAGAAAAAAAAGCAATGACCAAAAAGCTAAAGTTTCAGGAAGATTTGTAATGATTTTGATTAGTTCGGTTGTTGTTGTCTTGTCTTCCGAATTGTGGTTTCAGATACTTGGGTTTTGTTGGATATCCATAACCATTTGTTATGGTTAGTAAATATGTAATGTTTATTGGAGCTTATGTAAATGGGATTACATATTTGATTATATTATCAATTATTTGACATTGTTTGTTGGTTCGTATTTGTTACTTCTAAGTTGTGTCTGATATATTGTTTGAAAGGTGCAGTTAGTAACCAAACATGTATAGAAGGGTAACCATTTTATTTTTTGGTAGTAACCAGATATTTACAAGCTTGTATCATGACATATATCAAATGTTAAATGTACATGTGACAATATACATAGGTTGCCTAAACTGGGTTTGATATACAAGTTGTTTCTGTTTTGTTTACCATTAAAACATGTTATAGTTACTTTTATATAACTATTTGGTTACTTCTTTATTATGTTTTGGTTACTGTTATCTTATGATTTGGCTACTATCATTGTGTCCTCAATGTGGAATTTTGGTTATTTTTATTTTTTATTCTGGTTAATATGTAATTGTTTAGTATACATGAATTGCCTAAACTGGGTTTCATTACATGATGTTTCTGTTTTGGTTACCATTAAAACCTGTTCTGGTTACTATCATATAATTATGTGGTTACTGTTTTATTATAATTATAAGTTTGTATGAGGACTGTTATAAAGTGTTAAATGTATATATTTTATTTATACCATGTTATCATGATGGAATAAGAAACTCCAATTAAGAGTTTTCATTTATATATATGATTAGTCATTTATAGATATCATATTAAAATAAAAATAATTTGAGATGTGCAGTTGGTATCCAAACCTGCATATAAGGGCAATTATTTTAATTTTTGTTAGTAATCAAATAATTAAAAACTTATATTAGAACAGTTATCAAGTGTTTAATGTAAATGTGAGGGTTCACATTTATCTAGCTGATGGATACTTTTAAATTATGTAGTTATAAAAGTTATTTCGAAATGGTCCATGCCAGTTGGTAACTAAATATGAATATAGAGGTAACCATTTTATTTTAGATGGGTAACCAAATTTACATAAAAATATTTCAGAACAATTACCAATTGTTCAATGTATATGTTTACTTTATATTGACAACTCATGATGGAATCAAAATTAAAATATTAATCAACATCAATTTTGGTTATCAGACATCATCAAAAATGTTACCAACTATGTGGTTAATGGTTACTAACAAGAAACAATTATATATTCCTGTAAACAATTAAATTTGTTGTATTGGTTCTTTATCGGTACCATTGTCTAACAATTTGAATAAACATTGTAAAGTAACCAAATTAATATTAGACAGTAACCAAATTACATAATCTTAGTAACCAGAATATAAAGCACATTTTTACATGCAATTTTGAAGGTCTAAATGATGGAATTTGACCAAAAAACCCTCGTAGATTCACCAAAAAAAGCTTGTCTTTTGATCATTGAATTCGCTTCCAATGAAATTAGGCTCTGAAAACGCCAAAATCCGACACTCCAAACTTGATAGAACAATGCATATCATGTTTTGCATTTCTCTGAACGAACAAGTTGATGGAACTAGTATGCCGGTAACTTCAAATTTGGTGTATTGGTTACTATCAGTCCATGTACCGTTGAAATAAAGTACAACAGGAATCAATTTCATTGTCTAACAACAGAATAAGTACTGTAAAGTAACCAAATCAATGTTAGCCAGTAACCAAACTACATAATTTTAGTAACCAGTACATAAAATACATTTGTACATTCATCTTACAATGGAAATAATCAGTATATTGATATTTATTACCAATTAAACTATAACAGTTGTATGAAGGTAATAAATGTAGCCAATAAGTAACCATCATAATAAAACAAACCAATATAAAACACTGTAATATTATATAGTAATAATCATAACAACATTATACAGTAACCAAATTCAATTTAAACAGTAACCAACACATATTTATTTAGTAGCCACAAGATAAACACATTCTCCATTGCATTTTTATAGTAAAAACCAACCAGTATAACTTGATTGTTACCAACTAAAGGCTAAATGTTGTAAGAATGTAACCAATGTAGCTAACAAGTAACCATTAATATAAAACACATAAGTATAAGTATAATTAGATTAATACAAGAACTGTGTCAAGACTAATGAAAGTAACCATTATAATTTTACAACCATGTCAAAGATTAGTCAAGAATCAATATAATGTTAAACAAAGAATCAAGTCAAGATTAGTCAAGAATCAAGTCATCATTTTCAATAACCAAGTCAGCATTAGTAAGTAATATTATACACTAACCATTATAATTTTACACAGCAACCAACTAAGCAATAGTCAGTAACCATTATAATGTTACACAGTAACTAAGTCAGCATTAGTCAGTAACCAATTTAATGTTACAAAGTAACCAAGATATCATTAGACAGTAACCAATACAACATTAGACAAAATAATGTTACACAGTAACCAAGACAACATTACACAGTAATCGACAGTTGCAGGAATGTAACCAATGTATTTGATGAGTAACCATTAATATAAAAAAAATCAGTAGAACTCATATAAAAATTATAAAGCAATCAAATAAACATTATTCAGCAACTAAATACATAATAAACAGTAACCAATTTATATCTATTTAGTAACCATAATATAAAACATATTAATGACCATTCAAAACATTCAGTATTCTTAATCTGTGACCATTTTAAGTGTGAAAAACTTAAGAAAGGTAATCAATATAGGAATTCGTAGTAACCATAGGTAACTACATGCATACGAATTTTAAACTCACATACCTCCGTATTCAGATTTGTATCGAAGTTGTTGTGATCTTATATTCAACAATCACTGCAATACGATTGTTTTTTGTTACTGAACTTGAAGTTGATGTTGATTTTGTATGCTATTTACCGATCTCAGAGTTGCGCCGCTGCAAAAGGTTTCGTCTTCTCCGATCTCAGAGTTGCGTCGCTGCAAAAGGTTTCGTCTTCTCCGATCTCAGAGTTGTGTCGCGACAGAAGATTTGGATTTCTCCGATATGAAAGTTGCATGTTTTTTAGCAAAGTTGGTAACTGACGTATAGGAGTTAATGACACGTGATTTTAGCAATGTAATATTGTGTTTGTTTTATTTTTATAATTATGTTGTGTGTGTTTTATTTTTATAATTATATTTTAAGTGTTAAGGACCCAAAACTAAAAGGCGGATAGTTAGTTGGTTCTATGTAAAAGCCATTGGCGTCAAAATTAGTGGGCCTTTTCTTTTCTCTAATTATTTCTTACTTCTTTATACGGAAAGAGGAGCGTCTGCAATCAGTCACCTTACACTCCCATCGGACCCACCACCCTATATTTCGGCCCCACAAACCGGCCCATTTATGCCGACCACCTGCCCTATTTTACTACAAAGTTCAACCGCCCATTTTCAGTAGTTGCTTCCTTAAAAGAAAAACACCACTTCTTTGAATATCTACTTATTATTAATTATTATATTTTTATTTTCTACGTATATTTATGGAGCATCACTAGTAATATATAAAAAATTATATAATTAAATTAGAATTTAAATATTAACAATTTTGTCATTTTATCATTTTTTTTAATATACACAAAAAGTCGATCGAAACTTTTATCCTGAGACGGAGGGAGTACAAGTCAACAATTACACACATTTTATTTTCTTTTTTCTTGTTTTTGCATTCAAACATGAGCTTTTGAGGCATAGTTTTTTGTCTTTTAAATTAAAAAAATGACAAACTCACTTTAAGATGATTGGTGGTATAAAATGTACACATTTATGGTCATATATAAATTCAAGAAAATATAAGGTTGTACAAAGTTTAAGAAAATAAGAGAATATAATTTCTCCATTTTTACCCTGTTAAAGTTCCTAAAATTCAAAATTTATTTAAATTTATTTAATTTTAATATAAAAGTTATAATTATTGTATACTAGTTAAAAAGTAGTACTAATTATAATATTTTTTTTTACTTGCAAAACTTAATAAAATCATATCAATTATTATGAAATTTTACTAATTAATTTTAGAACTGAGACGAGTCATACACCCAAATACTATGCTGTTATATTCATTTTTACACATTATTAGATATAATCTACTTCTTGATAGGTTCTGAGAAGAAATTGTGTTTAATTTTTAACCCTTAAAGTGGAACTCCAAAACAATTATGTTTCATTTTAGCTTTTAATTAAAGTGGAAGGCAACGGATAAAAAGATGAAAGTAGGATGCAATAATCATCAACTTATTTGTATCTATAATTTTCCAAGGCAAACTATATTAAAGTTTTGCAGCAAGCTGTAATCTTCAACTCCCTAGTCGGTTAAAAAATATAATTTAATTATTAATTTTTTAAAATATTTAAAATTTACCTAAATTTATATAATTTTAATCAATACAATTATAAATTATATCAAAAATACTACTAATTATAAAAATTTATTATTTTACAATTGTTAATAAATTATCGAGTTAATAGTATTTTAAATTAATTTTAAAAGTCCGGGGATGAAGTGTTTCATAACTAGTAACCTTATTATCATAATGTAGGGGATAAAAGCCTGAAAATAACATTACATTAGTCCATAACAATTAACTACCTTCAATTATATATAAAATGAGGTAACATCAGTCCTTCCACAAAAGCATAAAAACAGATAAATAATTGTGATTATTTTAATACAATTAAAATCAATAAGAAATAAGACAGTGTCATGTGTTCAGTTTCTTTGACACTCATAACCATCTTAACAATCCAGAAAATTGCCAAACAGAGGGCCCCAAAACCTTCCATTAGTGCAGGTCAGCATCAAACACTTATCTCAACCTTATTATTCAAATTTGATCACACCATATCAAAAAACAAAAAGCATCACCATTATCTTAGAATCTCTGATTTTAAGGGGTTTCAAGCCATCTCTTTCTTTCGACTAAGTTTTTCCCATAATAAAAAATAAAAAAAACCTAAATTTTCATTCCAAAGCTTGGAATTCCAACTAAAAGGAAGGAAAAACTCACCTTAAATTTTCCTCTCCGATGCTTCTGCTGGTGGTTTTCCTTTGAAGATGGTTCAAAGGTAGGTGGTACTCAACAAGCTTGGAATCCAAGCTGATCATGTTAAATCCGAAAAGGGGTTGGTCAACCACCACAACCCATCTTCTTTTGAGCACAAGGATGTCAAGAACAAAGGAGCTGATCTGAAAAAGAAGATGAAAAAATCAAGATCAATGAAAAAACACGATTTTGAGAGCTTAAGATCATCAACACCTTTGCGGAAGGAAATTCCACAGCCCGGAAAGCCACCACCTTCTGATCATGTCCCAACCAGAGCAGCAACCCCACAAAGGCAATCTCCTACCAAAGCACCAGAATCATCACCAAATTATATGAAGTCCACAAGCAGTTTTGAAGCTCGGAAAGAGCGTTCTCAGGTTAGTTCTCGAACTCCTCAGACTCCTACGATCAGTAAGAGTTTGAGCCCAAAGAAATCAAACAATTTGAGGCATAGCTCGGGTTCTGGTAATAAACCAATAGGAACGTTAAGTAGAACATCTAGTTTGAAACTAGTGAGGACCTTAACAAAGACTCCTAGTTTCAAACCAGCAAGAGCTTCAGCAAAAAAATATTCTCCTGTTGTTCTATGTGAAAATATTGATGTTCATAAGCCAACATGTTCTTCAACTTTAAAAGATTCAAAATTTCCTGCGTACCTCACACTTAGCCCCGGGGCAACGGAATCAGAAGGAACTTCAGCTATGAAGGTTTGCCCATACACGTATTGTTCTCTCAATGGTCATCATCATGCTCTTGTTCCTCCATTAAAGGGCTTCTTGTCAGCAAAGAGGCGCATGTTGAAGGCCCAGAAGAGTATCAAGCTGGGTTGTCTATCCCTGCGTCGAGTTAAACCCTCGGGGGATAGTATAACAGCAGCTAATGATGCTGAGCATGTGATCTTTGAAGCGAAACCTCTCGTTGAAGAAATTGACTTGAATAGCACGCCAATAACTCCTCCGATGCAAGAGAAGCAAACTGATATCTTTATTGAAATCTACAGCGACGAGAGGCTTTCAGGTACATCACAATGCTCTGACATTGATTTTGAGGAAAAACTCAGTCAAAACAGTTATTGTGCTACAACAGAAAGGAGCATCATCAAGTTTACAGAAGAAGAACAGAATTATGAAGCAGGAGGAGAAGTCTATCCCCTTTCCATGGCTGAAGAAGAAACAACACTTGAATGCTTGAGCAAACAGCGCAACTCAGACGAAGAAATGCAGCCAAATAATCAACTCAGTCAATCAGATTCTGAAGGTTCTGAGATGGAGTGGGAAGCAGGGCGTTACTATGAACCAAGTCTTCAAGATGTACCAATTTTCAAGTTGAAGGGAATAGATCATCGTAGTATCTACGATGAATCAGTATCTAAGTCAGATGAAAGCATTAGCAGCGGCTTTGAAGACATCCTAGCAGATGAAGTGCTTGTGGGATTCTATGATGAAGAAAGTATCAGCTCTGATGCATGGTTTAATGATGATGATTCTGAATTGGACGGTTCATATCAGAATATGGAGAGCGATAAATCTATTTTGGTGTGCAATAAACAAAGTCAGGTTGCAACCGAAGAGTTAACAACCACAGAAGAAAAAGATGGAAATTGGGAATCAGATGAGACTCGGGGCAAAGAAAGCACTTGGGCGCCTATCGAGGATCCCATTGAGGAATTCAAGGCAGCAAGTGAAGATAAGAATGGATTCCAAGACGCAAGCAATGAAATCTCAAAAATAGATCTTCAACTAGGAGTTGAAGAAACAAAATGCACCAGTGAAATAGAAGAACCTTTGGTTGATCATCAGGAGAATGAATCTGTTCGAGATGAGTATGCAAGTGGGTTGCTGGGTGGTGAAGATTTCAAGTCTTTTCATGACTCAATGGAACAAGATCAAGAAGGAACATATAACGACTACAATGCAATCCACAACAGCATTGAAGTTTACCTGTCTGATTCTACCAGTGAAAGCAGATTCAGCAATGAGATATCTGATGAAAGTGAAGATGCAGAAGCAGACCAAGAAGACCACGAGCAAGAAATCCCTACAGCTGATGCCGAAGACAGAATGGAGGAAAAAGAGCAACTTCTTGCTGGTAACTCCTTTGTTGGAATCCGAACTTTTGAATCATTGCAGGATTTCCCTGAATCCAATCAGGAGAAGATAGATGAAAGGAAGCTGGATGATGTCATCAAAGAAAGTGAAACAAACCAAACTTTGGTTGATGACGACGCTCTTCCAGATGAAACTCAAGATCACTCTTCCACTAAGAAATCCCCGAGCAATGATGTTGAAAATCAGGACAATTCAGAAATAAATCAAGATGGAGCAAAAATTTACAAGAAAACAAATTCAATAAATTCTGAAGATCATAAACATTCAGGGGCTGCAAGACTCCAGTCAACTGATAAAGATGAAGAGGCTGACACAATGGAAGGCGGCGGGTACACAAGCAAGTTTGATGCAGAAGAAACATGTTCCAAACCCAAAGATGCATCTAGTACAGAAACCATACAAAGCAATGCCAATGAAGAAATGCCACTGGCCTGCAAGAATCCAAGTTGGACAATTAGAAGCAAGAGACCTGTTGAGGAATTGGAGGAAAGCAGAAACTTCAACCCACGAGAACCAAATTACCTGCCAGTGGAGCCTGATCCAGAGTCCGAAAAGGTTGATCTCAGGCATCAAATGATGGATGAAAGGAAGAATGCAGAGGAATGGATGGTAGATTTTGCTCTCCGGCAAGCAGTCACAAAACTCGCCCCAGCTCGCATGAGAAAAGTGGCTTTGCTTGTTGAAGCTTTCGAAAAGGTCCTGCCAACACCCAAATATGAAGCCCATCTGAGGCATACTTCAGCAGCTTTTATCCACGCAAGAACCGTTCAAGCTTGCAGATGATACAATGGCTACTAAGGTGAACAAAAGACTTCCTAGCCCATGTCTTGTTTTATTGATTTGTTTCTTTAAGATGAGAAAATAATTCCAATGCAAACTATGTTTAACCAACAAAAGAAGTAAATTAATTAAGATCATGCAGATATAACTTCAATAACTTGTGACCTATAAACCATTAACAGCTTACGCTAATACTTCTAGGAGTATCCTAAAGTTCGGAACTGACTTGTTCAGTTCTTTTTCAGATTATTGGAAATGGATCAGCTTGATGGAGTGATGGTGAATGGATATTGAGCTTAATGCAGAAACCTTACTTTGGTTTCTCCTACTTTATAAGGTTGTGTCAAAGTTAAGAGCATTCAGTTTGAAGGCTCATGTCATATCAATAAAAGTTGTGTTTTTTTATTTTTCTGGAGGGAATCATTCTATCGATAACTAGGGTATTGTAAGTCTGTAACCTCCAAGAATATTTATAAATTGACTTTAGTTAGTGGTGGTGGTGGTTATAACATTTCAGTAGTAATCATCTATATAGATGGCAAACTGTTATTACTAATTTACTACAATATTCCAAATAATATGTCGAATTTTCTATAGATAATGAATACTACAACTTAAGGGAGTAAGGACTTCCACATACAAAAGATAATAACACTTCATATAGGCAGGCAGCATCAGCATGCAATACTGAAAATGAACAATCAAGTCTCAAGTATCACAAACGAAATTAATGCTTAAAAAATCGTATTCAGAAAAAATATTCACACATTTCCATCATCAACTACTCAAAATCCCAAAAGCTCAGATTCAACACTAACTGTTTATAGAACTAATATGATATGATACAACTGCAACTGCGCAACAAATACTTGTACACATGATCATGGAACTCATGCAATCCTAGCAAGTTTCTCCAAGACTTTCATCAACAAAAAATGTGTTCAGAATTATATGATTTTCAAGACGGAACAATAGATGAAATCGAAATATGAAGGTGATGTACATTAACCAAAAAATATAGGAGTACTGTAACATATATATATATATATATATATATATATATATATATATATATATATATATATATGACCGACGAATCAATCGGTCGTCCGTCAAAGCTAAAAGAGATGAGCAAAGTATGTTAGATATAGGGGTGATTTTGAGATCCGGATATATATATATATATATATATATATATATATATATATATATATATATATATAAAAGCTCCTAATTTTTCACTTTCATTTGAAAAAGTTAGCATTGCTTTTTCCTTGGCATATACACATTTATATAAATAATCATTCAATCAAATGATAAAACAGTTAATTCATAATTTCATGAATATATCTAAAAAGTTTATTTTTGAAATAATTATTTTGTATAGATCTAAAAATTTTAAATTATGTATGTTCATAATATTTATTCAGATGTTAAAGTCCTGTACTCTGTGCGAGTACATACACAAATATGCTCACATAGGCGATAAGTAGAATTCACATGTACAAAATTGTGGTGAATCTTAAGAGCATGTATATTTCTTTTAAAAATGCATATTAAATGGGCCTAGTATATACCATCCCTATAATCTTTGAACTACATCATATCTTAACTTTTATCAGTGAAAAAGAATATTGCAGATAGATCTCAACTGAGATCAGGATATTTTAGTTTTTTAATTAATTAAATACACCAAATGAATGACAAACAACTGTTCACAATTCTTGTCAATATAATTAAATCCAACAAGTTTACAAAAGTGTACCATATGTTGTGGTCTATTACCCTCCTCTCTAAAGTATACAACACAAATGAATCTAATTCTATCATATAAGTTATTGAACATATTCAAATAAAAGCACCTAGTGATCTATACCTAAATTCACTTCTAAAGCAGGAGATTCAAGAACAAGTGATTGGAGCTCCCCATAATAGGTTTCTAGAATATTGTCCCTTGAGCCTTGATTATGTGCTTCTGCTGTTTGAGAATTTGACTCGGCATTATAAATATGTTTTACCAATTTGTTCGACAAATCATCATGGAACACTTTCAGTGCATCAGTTGTTGAAAGGGAACAAACAGATTTTTGCAAGTGAAGGAACTTAATTCTCTTTTCCTCAGATTCAACCAACCTCTCTCTCAATCCATCTGGAAGGCAAGCCAGAGTGCTTCACCAAGGTGACAGAAAAAAAAAAGCAAAAAGAAAAAGTCAAACTCAAAATGCAAAATATTGGAGAAAGAAGAAATACTGTTTATTATACTAAGGTGGACTAATTAAATTGGTTACCTAGTAACACCTCTAACTAGACCCCATTTGTATCCAACAAAAACGGATTCGCCAAAGCCAATATTGAACCCCTCTTGAGCAGAAGCTTCTTTCCCCGCCATGAGACCATCACGATATCCAATCTGGTTAATCATGATGAATTGCAAAGTATAGAACACACAAAGTACGATATTATGCATGGGGTAAAGTAAATGGATCCCACTGTCCATCTTTATTTTATATAATAAAAGAAATTAATTTCTACATGTTAGGTTACCGTATGGAATTGGTCTCGCCTCCTTCGCCACTCCCTGTCCAAATCAGATGCTCTATCCAATTCCTCATCAGAACCATTCAATGATGTTCCATCTTCATGCCACAACTCGTCCCCATCATGATCTGGAACAAAAGAAGTATATGCTTCAATATTTCACTAAGAAAAGTAAAACAGGACCACCATTAAAGACTTGAATCCCTGAAACTTCTTAAGAGAATAACAGGACCCCCATTAAAGGAATTGAATCCCTTAAACTTATTAAGAGAACACTCACACTCTTAAGAAAAGTAAAACAAGAAAAGTAAAACAGGACCCCCATTAAAGACTTGAATCCCTGAAACTTCTTAAGAGAACACCCGCACTCTTCAAAAAAATGTACTGAAGTGCCTTTGGGAGAAATTAGCCACTTGCAAATTTCAAATATAAGCTATATTGAGTACCACGGGGTGTGGTAGAAAAGTTTACAGCCACTTGGCAAATCATCTAATCGACAATCTTGATACAATGACAATATATAAGGCCGTAGATAAACAGTATAAAAACTGGACAAAATATTCGTACACATAAATGAGAAACCCACAAGAATTCGTACACATAAAAAATTCAGAATATTCAAATCCTTTTTAGAATATAATCTTTTTGAATTGTTTATGTAACATAGTGTACTCTTAAACAAAAATATAGAACATAACTATAAACTATAAAACTTTAATCATTTCTAAAATAAGTAAGAACTTAGAGTTCAAGGGGCGGGGATAATAATCAGGCATTTAAGCAAAGTGATGTGCTTAATATTGTAATGACCCTTACTATTTTTTCCTCAGATTAAAACTGGAACAAATAGAAAAAAAAATCTCAATCAACGATTAGAATCTGTAGGTTATATCAACTTTGGAAAAGTTAATTTCAGCGTGTACACATAGGTTATAATAGGCACTAAAAATGTAACCTTCCAAAAAAAAATTACTGAGAAAAAAAAATCCTATTAACCTGACAATATATTTTCTCCAAAGAACAGGAAAAAACAAATACACATTCATAGTTTTGCTTCCATCCTTAAAAGACTACGTGATGTGCCATCAGAGTATATGTCATTCTTAGCATATGAAAAGAGTTGTTTACTGAGTTGAAGTGCATCAGATTGGAGTTCATACCATGTGACTCACAATGCCTGGTGTCAGAAGTGGACTTTGGACCCAACTCCCCATTTGAATTCTTCAAAATCTCTGAATAGAGTTCATCAGCAATACTATTTGCCATCTGCATACAATTAAACAATTTATTACAAATAAAAGTCAAAATAGGTACCTCAAGACTGTTGGAGCATAAGTGACAAAGATATGAAAATAAAATAATAGAGAACAAAGGAATTTTTCATGGAGAGCAGGACGTATCATGGAAATGAAATGTAAACATATATATATATATATATATATATATATATATATATATATTTGAAAACTCATTATTCCAAAATGAAAACTCTGTATTCCAAAAAACACGTGTATATATTATCACACATACATGTTAAAAGAAATCATAGGGTAACAAAGGATAGCAAAATCCTTTATAATATCACTCTCTCACACACACAGAGACATATATAAATATAGATTGATATATATATATATATATAAAGGAATATGGAGGTGCACAGCCGTGTAACTTTTAAAGTTACACGGTCTACGATCGTAGAGTAGTCACTCTACGATTTGTGAATTCACTCTACTATCGTGGACTACTCTACGATCGTAGACCGTGTAACTTTAAAAGTTACACGGCTGTGTATCTCCATTTTTACATATATATATATACGGTCCGGATCAAGTGCATACCTCTTATCTTACTCACCCATGCTCACCCCCCTTTAGCGACGGACCCGACGACAGTTCGGTCCTACAACCGTCGTCTATACTTTTAGCCACACTATATGTTGTCCGTCGCTAAAAGTATGAGCGACGATTATTATGACCGACCGAAACCGTCGTCGAGTCCGCAGCTAAAGGGGGTGAGTACTGTGAGTAAGATAAGGGGTATGCACTTGATCTACTATATATATATATATATATATATATATATATATATATATATATATATATATATATATATATATATATATACATATACATTAATCCTCCTTTCCAAAATTACCGATACTTTTTGACTTTTAAAGTCAATTCGAAAATCCTAGAATTCAAAAATCAATATAAATTTATTAAATTTTGGTAAAACAAAACTTTGGAGTTTGGCTAAAAGTACAATTACCATATTTGTTTTGAGAGTTTCACTTTCAAAAACATCTTCGAACACAGTTATTGCTTAGGGAGAGTTTTTGTGCTTCAGAGGAGTTTAAAAACCTTTTGGACTGTATTAGGTGGCTTTCAATTTCAAACCTTTAAGCTTGGGGACAGTGCCGGACCCAAAATTAGCTAAGGAGTGTCAAGACATTAGCAAGGGAAAACAGAAAGGCGTGTAAAGAAAATATATAACGACAATATATATATATATATATATATATACCAAAAGATATTACTACTTTATTAGTCAATTCAACATCAATGATACTACTAGTGGCACTAATCATCAATAAAGAAGACTTAAGTTAATAATAACACTAACTAATAACCTTGTTTAGCAGATTCTCCATAGACCAACAAGGCTACAACATTACAAAAACAGTAAAGAAATAATATTAGATAACTTGATCCCCAACGTTTACACATTATCAAAATATTCTGCTACAATTTTACACACTCCATTCTATAGATTGAACGAAATTAATATCATATATAAATATTGTTTTACACAGACTGTTCACCATTATCAAGATGTTCTATCGCAATTATTTGAATGACCAGTCATTAAAAATATAATAATAACAATTCTTATTTTTAAATGGACAAAACTTCCAATTGCACAATATTAATAAACGATACATAGTTACTAAAAAGAAAAGAAAAAAAAAATCTTCTTCACCAATGCATCAACAGAAAAGCTATCCAATTTTTCTAAACAACGGATAAATGACACAAATTAGAACAAATACACACTATATTGGGCCCTGATATTTTATGTAGTGGGCCGGACTCTTTTGGGCCGATTCTTTGGATTAAATCTATTAGGTCTTGAAAGTGTTGGGCCGGTTCAGTGGGCTGATCCATTAGATGAATAATATCTTGATTTAAGCTTTGACTGATAATGATAAAAAAGATGATGGTTGACTGTTATCTCCTGCATGACATTAATGAGGATGGGACAGAATCGGCTGGCAGTGGACAAAAGTGATGGGATCAGCAAGTCAGCTACCTGCAGTGGGTGGTGTCAAGGGGGTCGGTAGCACACAAAATTGAAAATTGGGTATATGAGGATCAGATACAACACAAGAGAGGTAACTGATATTTATCTTTATCAAAACACTAGACTTTATCACCTCCATTGTTAACCTTGTGTTTGCCTGTACTGACTCTTACGCCGGAGTTATCCCCCGACGGTCCAAGCCGTCAAGCTTCTGGTATTGACGTGTTTATTGTGCAGGATTGGACGCGCTTTACGTGATTGAGGCGCGTGGAAAGATCTTGGCGTTAACATTGGCCCTAGAAGAAGGGTTGTTTTCTAGTAATTTTGAGTTTTCAATCACATAGTTTAACTGTTCTACGTCGGAAGTTATGGTGAGGAGTAGAACGGTTACCCTTGAAGGACAGCCAATGGCTGTGAGTTCGTCTATACAACGGATCTCTGTTAAGGATCGGTTGGGTCCTTCAAAAAGTGCTCATGATAGTACTGCTTCTAAGGATGTTTCAGAAGGTTCTCATGCGAGGGTCCATGGTGATGCTAGGAGAGATTGGTTTTTGTTGCCGATAAAGGACCTGACCATGGTCGGAAACGGGTAGAAGGCACACTGCCTAGAACCCAGCACCGAGGTGGTCAGACCGATAAGGCCTCCAAGTTGGCCAAGATGGCAGATGAAGCGGATAAAACCTTAGAGGTTCTTTTGAAACAGAAAGAAGAAATTGTTGAACAGATGCTACTTATGGCAGAGATGAAGGACGAAGCGTCTAGTTATCTTCAAATCAAGAAGATGCGAGTGGAGTCCCTGTAAAGGCGACTGGGAAGAAGAAAGGAGCCTGTACACTCTGGTCATGCATCTCGAGGTCGACCTCGGGATCGAAGAAGGTCAAGAAGCCATACTCCTGAGAGACCGAAGAGGGCACTCCACCCTATCGGTTCTCGGGATCATGGTAGAAGCAGACGAAGAAGCAGGTCCAGGGAGTACACACCTGAGAATACAAATAAAGTATTCCGCCTTGAGTATTCTCACCACAGTGATAGAGTTCCATATCGAAGCAGATCTAGAAGTTGCACTCCTGAGAATCCAACGAGGGCACACCGCCCTGTGGATACTCGTCATCGGGGAAGTTCGTCTAAAGCGATGGGTTCGGATGGTAAGGGCCAGTCTACTCGGAGGAAGAAGGATTCTCCGGAGAAAGAAGTCTCTTCGCAACCGGAAGGAAATTTTTGGTAAAGGAATTAAAAGAGCTTCGGAAACAGCTAGTCGAAGTCCAACAAGTGAAGGATACTTCGGAACCAGACATTTGACAGGTTGATGGACTATTATAATTTTACTGATGCGGCCAAATGTCAGACGTTCGTGACGACGCTCAGGAAGGATGCAAGGCAGTGGATGGGTACTTTGCTTTCAGATTCAGTCTCGTCTTGGACGGATTTGTGTGGCAAATTTCATGCTCGATTTGGGAGCAATAAGAGGAAAGGAAAGCCTACCGGTTCGTTAGCTCAAGTTCGACAGTATTCGAATGAGTCTCTGAGCCAGTATGTGAAGCGCTTCAGAGAAGCAGTTGGTCAAGTAACTGATCTCAATGATCTTCAAGCTGTCGGATTGTTTCAAAACGGCTTAGATTTGGTGAAATCGGAGAAGCTGGTGAAGAAGTTGATGTTTCACCACCCAAAGAGTTTAGCCGAAGCTTTTGATAAAGCTGAAGGCTATATTGTGGTAGAGGAAGCTATGAATAGCTTGAAGCGTCCCTCTTCGGACAGGCTGAAGGAGACAAACAGGGATAAAGCTGAGGCCAGTCAGAAGAACGGAGGAAATAATGATCGGTCAGAGGGGGGGGTTCTAAGAGGTATAATAATAATTGGCGCCAGGGAGGAGGTCGTCCGCCTGTTCCAGACCAGAAGGTGAACAGGGTATACACTCAATTGAACACGGATAGGGCTGTTATTCTGGATCGGATCAAAGACCATCCCTACTTTGAACCACCTCGTGAAAATATTAAACCTGGGGCTGGTAATTCTCGCAAGTATTGTGATTACCATCAGGCGTCAGGTCATGACACAAATAATTGCTGCAGTCTAAAGGAGTTCATTGAAAAGAAGGTTCAAAGTGGTGCGCTGTTTCAGTATGTGGCAGGAAGAATGCCTCAACAAGATCAGCAGAGGGATAGGAGACCTGTTCAGGTAGCTCAGCCGATTCAACCAGCGTTACCAGCTCCTGATCAACCAACGAGGCATGTGGTTGATGTTATCACTGGGGGAACTGCTGGCAAGATTCTAGGGAGAAAAAGACGTGGATACTTGGATTCGGTTATGCAAGTGGCGGGTACACTCCCGAAGACTGACAGACCGTACTTAAGAATGGTAATTTCCTTTACTGATGAGGATTACCCTTCAGAGTACATCTAACCCCATGAAGGAGCGTTGGTGATTACTGCACAAGTGGGCTCGGTGAATATGAAGCGGATGATGATTGATAATGGGTCTTCTGTTGATATTCTATACGCACATGCTTATCAGAGGATGCATTTGGATGGGTGAAAGATGGAGATCGGGAAGGAGGCTCCTTTATATGGCTTCAGCAATGATCCAAAGTGGCAGGGACTATTGAGCTACCAGTTATCTTCGGTACGGCTCCACAACAAGTAGAAATAATGTGCAGATTTTATATTGTGCATGTAGATTCGGCTTACAACGCCATATTGGGCAGACCTACCTTGACTGCTGCAAGCTGTGACGTCGATTCCTCATTTTAAAATTAAGTTCCCAACAGCACACGGAGTTGGTGAAGTGGCTGGGGATTTGGATTTGGCTAGGCGATGTTACCGAAATGTTGTGATTGCTTCGGGTGTAGGGGTTAGCAAGCAAAAGCAGGCTATGACTATAGAGATTGAGCCCTATACTGAAAGTAGTTCAGAACCATTGATCATGCCGGCTGGAGAGACTGAGGAATTCGAACTGATTCCAGGTAAGAAGGACAAGACTGTAAAAATAGGTTCAGGTCTGCCGGAACCTCTTTGGACGAACCTTATAGAACTTCTACGGTATTATGCGGATATCTTTGCATGGGTGCCTAATGATATGCCAGGGACTTATCATTTGAAAGCATTAGATGGGTCTGAAATCAAGAATACTTGGCATGCTGGTAGGCTTCGGAAGTATTTTCAGTAGAGACAGTGTTAGTATACCGAAGTCTGTAAATATTTGAATCATCATCAATAAAAGATTCTTTTTTCCCAATTGATCTTCTGTTCATTGATGTTCGGTTCAATGGTGTAAGGAGGTTCGGGTGGACTCGCCTACCATTCGATGGTAGCATAATTGTTCGGTGGAATTTGTGAATTTGTTAGGCCCTGCGTGGTAAACAAAGTTCAATGGTGTAAGGAGGTTCGAGTGGACTCGCCTACCATTCGATGGTAGCATAATTGTTCGGTGGAATTTGTGAATTTGTTAGGCCCTGCGTGGTAAACAAAGTTCAATAGTGTAAGGAGGTTCGGGTGGACTCGCCTACCATTTGCTGATAGCTTAATTGTTCGGTGGAATTTGTGAATTTGTGAATTTGTTAGGCCCTGCGTGGTAAACAAAGTTCAATAGTGTAAGAAGGTTCGAGTGGACTCGCCTACCATTCGATGGTAGCATAATTGTTCGGGAGAATTTGTTAGGCCCGTGGTAAACAAAGTCCATTTGGTGCAAGGAAGTTTGGTTGGACTCGTTCGGCCATTTGATGGCGAATTGTATTGATGCAGGTATGTCTCACACTTCGATAACGAATAAATATTGCATTACTTTATTACCTAGATCTATTTAAGTGTTGAATTCAGATTGTGTTGTTGCTTAAACTTATCTGTTATATAATTTACTTGATTATTGACTAACAGTTTAAGTTAGGTTTAAAAAGAGCTTGTACATTTTTCATGTTGATTGATGGTAAATTATTGACAAGAAAAGATCACAAAGGAATAATAAGAAATAAAGGTTATATTATCTCATTGATACTTAACTGTTTACAAAAAGATAAATTTTTTTACAGAAGTACTAAAGCTAAGAGTAAGGGAAGTCATTTTCAGGCATCATCTTCGCTTTCGGAGGAGACGAGGATGGCTGGATCTACCTTGGCCGCGGCGAGTTTTGCCTTGCCTTTGCTTCGGCATACCTCATAATTCCTTTCATCATGGGCCAGTGACATTTGTACTCTTTTATTAAACCTTAAGTTTAATAAAAGGTTGGGGGGCAAAGTTGGGCCCTGATATTTTATGTAGTGGGCCGGACTCTTTTGGGCCGATTCGTTGGATTAAATCTATTGGGTCTTGAAAGTGTTGGGCCGATTCAGTGGGTTGATCCATTAGATGAATAATATCTTGATTTAAACTTTGACCGGTAATAATGAAAAAGATGATGGTTGATTGTTATCTCCTGCATGACATTAATGAGGATGGGACAGAATCGGCCGACGGTGGACAAAGGTGATGGGATTAACAGGTAAGCTACCTGCAGTGGGTGGTGTCAGGGGGGTCGATGGCACGCAAAATCGGAGATTGGGTATATGAGGATCAAATACAACACAAGAGAGGTAACTGATATTTATCTTTATCAAAACACTAGACTTTATCACCTACATTGTTAACCTGTGTTTGCATGTACTGACTCTTACGCCGGAGCTATCCCCCGACGGTCCAAGTCGTCAAGCTTCTGGTATTGACGTGTTTATTGTGCAGGATTGGACGCGCTTTACGTGATTGAGGCGCATGGAAAGATTTTGACGTTAACACACTATAAAATCAATTTTAAATCATTGAAGTGATGCAAGGAATATGACATAGAGTAGATTTTGAGTCTTTTGGAATGATTTATACCTGTTTTGGATTGGAAAAAATGGTCAAACTATACCAATTGCATAATATATGTAAGAGATAAATTGAGACTAAAAAGAAAAAGAAAAAAAACATCTTCTCCGCTACAAAACAATGCGTTCACAGCAAACCAAAACATTTTTTTTCTGAAACAGTGAATAAATGGCACAAATTCGACCTAATACGCATGTAAAATCAATTTTAAATAATGGATTGAAGCAAGGAATATTACATGGAGTAGTTTTGAGTTTTTTGGAATGATTTATACCTGCTTTTGATTGGAAAAAATGGTCAAACTACTACCTTTCGATGTCAGCCTCGAGTGACCTATAGGTGGGATCGATTGGGGCTGAGAACTATTGGCTAAGCTAGGTACTGATATAGCTACAAAGCCCAGAGATTCTTGGTCGTTAATGGTTGGAATTGGATGAGTTAAACTGCACTTTTCAGGCGGGTTTTAAATCTGGACGAACTGGGTGGGATATTTTGAGTTTAGGAACGATGAAGACGACACACCAAAAAAAATAAAAAAATGAAGATGGGCGAGGAAAATGGACAGAAAAGAAAAGAAATAGACGGAAAATTAAGTTTTCTTTTCAATTCTTATGTTTCTGAGTTTTTTAATAAACGGAAAAGAAAAGAAATGGATAAAAAATTTGGTCACTTTTTCTTTTAAAGTTTTCCGTCCAAAATTGATATGATTTGATTTGAAAAAAAATTAGAATAAGTAATATTTTATAATTCTCATATTATCCTCAATTTTTAATATAATAAATTTTAAATTACAACTCATGTCCTCAATTTTAAATTTTCTATCATTTTCCATTAAAAACTCAGAAATAACACAAAGGAAAACTTTAAGTTTTTTATTCTTTTCTTTTCTGTTCTAATTTAAATTTTCTATTCTTTTCTTTTCTGTTCAAAACTCAGAAACAGAGTTAGTGAAACCAATTTACAAGTTACTCCCTCCCTAATTATTTGACGTTTTAGAGGTAGACACGAGAATTAAGATAATTATTAGAAAGCATTAAATATAGTACTTAATTATTTATAATACTCTTAAATCTTTTATTAAGATAAACAGAGTTTTGTTGGGATAAGGAGAGAAAAAAAATTTAAAGTATAAAAAAATAGACAGAGTAATGAGGGGTAATTTTGGAAAAATTATCATTAATTCTCTTAAATTTGAACAAATGTCAAATAATTAGAGACAAATAAAAAATTTTAAAATATCAAATAATTAGGGACGGAATGAGTATTTTTTACTATTAAAGTGAGGTAAAATATATTGGTTGTCTCTCAATTTTAGGTGATTTTAGTATTACTCCTTTCTAAGACTTGCCTATGTGGCATATGTGGCACCGTTTGCGTATATATTTTTATCACATGGAATCACTTACATGTACATTTTTCAATTAATTGGCAAAAAACATTATACTCTCAAGAATTGAACCCAAAATCTCAAGTTTGAAATTTTGATTACAATACCCGAGCAACACATAACAAATTGTCTCAAAGATTAAGTTTTATAACAAATCAATTCATTTCTCTCAACAAAAAAGAGATTACAACTACTAAACATACAAAAATCTTATTTTTTTTTAAATTCATCATCCTCTTCGTTGATAAGCTCGTTCTCTCTACAAATTGTATATATACAAATTGTAATTTTTTTTAGTTTGATTTTCACTCAGATTAGTTACTTCTTCTTCTCTTTTAACTTTTTTTTTTCAATTTAGTGATTCTTCTTGATAAAAGTCTAGATTGCTCGATCAGAAACTGGAATTATGATCTGTGATGAAAAAATTTCTTCCTAAATACCCAAATCTAATTTTGATGTTGAAATTTGGGGGTTAGGGCTTATTTGAAATTTTGGGGATTGTGGATTTTTGAATTTGTATCTTCATATGCGTATACCCAGTTCGGATCATCCATGTTCTGTTTCGGATCTGGTATTATGTGTGCTTGTTGGTCATCTAATCCATAAATCAGGTTTGAGTTGTTAGTTGGTGGTACCGTGTTTCCTCTTTTGGAATGCTAGGTTGCTTACGCTTGGCCGGAAGTTATGCTGGTGACGATTTGTTCCTGTTGTTGCTGATCTGATCTAGATTGTCGGCATCTATGGTGGTTCGCGGGTGATTCGCATGTTTACTTATTTTAGTGACCAGAGCTACACTTTTTGATTTGAGATTCTGTTTTCTTCAGCTGAGAAGCACAATTTTTGCATTAAATTTCAAGGTGTTGGGTCTTGTGGAAAAACTTGTGGTTTATTCTTAACATGGGTTTAGAGTTCCACTAGTTTCCTTGTTTGAAATTTTCTTTTCGCCTTTATTTGGGAGCTGGAGCAATAAGCTTTATAATAATATTTAATGCATAATTTCCTTGTTTGGTTCTCATAGGGTCCTATACCTTTTCTTGGCATCAAACTAATGGCAAAACTATGATTTTCACCATTAAACTTGACATGTTTTACTTAATACATCACTGAATTTTTAATTTTTTGGATTACATCATTAAACTAATTAAAAATTTTTAATTGGGTCATTCCGTCCAAAATAGTTGACAGACGTTAAAGTGGCGCTGACATGGCGCTGATGTGGCAAAAAAATAAAAAACAAATTGCTTATGTGGCAAAAAAAATCAAAAACAGATTTTTTTAAAAAAAATTAACATTTTAAAGTTTTAAAAATAACAAAAACATAATAAAATACAACAAAAAATTTAAGGATTTTTTTAAAAAAACAGATTATTTTTAAAAATATATTTTTTTGACAACAGATTTTTTTAAAAAATAGAATTCTATAAAAATATATATTTTTTAAAAACAGTTTTTTCAAAAATCAATTTTTAAAAAACAGATTTTAAAAAATATAGAATTATAAAAAAATATACTTTTTAAAAAACATATTTTTAAAAAAAATAGAATTTTTTAAAACAGCTTTTTAAAAAAAACAGATTTTTAAAAAAGAGAATTTTTAAAAAAGATTTTTTAAAAATGGAACTTTTAAAAAACAGATTTTTACAAAAAGTAGAACTTTTTTAAAATTTGATTTTAAAACAGTTTTTAAAAAAAATCTATAAAAATAAAAAATTTTAAAAAACAGTTTTTTTTTAAAAAAGTAGATTTTAAAAAAAACAGATTTTTAAAAACAGAATTCTAAAAAAATATACTTTTTTAAAAAATATACTTTTTTAAAAAACATATTTTTTAAAAAAACATATTTTTTAAAAATATAATTTTTAAAAACAGCTTTTAAACAGATTATAAAAAAATAGAATTTGTAACAAAGGTAGAATTTTTTAATTTTTAAAAAAAAAATAGAATTTATAAGATTTTAAAAAAACGGTAGAAATTTTTTAAACAGATTTTTTTTAAAAGCTGTTTTTAAAAAAATTCTATTTTTTTTAAAAAATATGTTTTTAAAAAGTATATTTTTTAGAATTCTATTTTTAAAAAATCTATTTTTAAAAAAAATTGATTTTTGAAAAACTGTTTTTCAAAAAAATATATTTTAAAAGTTCCATTTTTAAAAAATCTGTTTTTAAAAATTCTCTTTTTTAAAAATCTGTTTTTTAAAAAAAACTGTTTTTAAAAATTATATTTTTTTAGAATTCTATTTTTTTTAAAATCTGTTTTTAAAAAAACTATTTTTAAAAAATCAATTTTTTAAAAATCTGTTTTTTTAAAAGTCCTGTTTTTTACAAATTTTATTTTTTCAAAATCTGTTTTTTAAAAAAACTGTTTAAGAAAAATTTCTATTTTTTTAAAAATATATTTTTAAATTTATTTTTTTAGAATTCTATTTTTAAAAAAATCTGTTCTTTCAAAAATTCTGTTTTTTAAAAAAAACTGTTTTAAAAAAAGCTGTTTTAAAAAAAAAAATCTGTTTTTAAAAAAACTGTTTTTTTAAAAAAACTATTATTTTTAAAAAAGCTGTTTTTAAAAAATTCATTTTTATAGAATTCTATTTTTTTTTAAAAATGTTTTTAAAAAATATATTTTTATAGAATTCTATTTTTTTAAAAAAATCTGTTTTTAAATTTTTTTTTAATTTTTTGTTTTATTTTATTATGTTTTTGTTATTTTTAAAACTTTAAAATGTTAAATTTTTTTTTAAAATCTGTTTTTGATTTTTTTTTCCACATAAGCAATTTTTTTTATTTTTTTTGCCACATCAGCGCCATGTCAGCGCCACTTTAACGTCTGTCAACTATTTTGGACAGAATAACCCAATTAAAATTTTTTAATTAGTTTAATAATGTAATCCAAAAAATTAAATGTTTAATGATGTATTAAATAAAACGTGCCAAGTTTAATGGTAAAAATCATAGTTTTGCCTCAAACTAATTTATGTATAGTCATCTCAGTTAAGAAGTTTTTTGGCTCCTGTAATTAGCTTCACACTCCCGAAATGAGTAGTTACTATTGTTACATGTAGTTAGATGATGGATCATATGCTTGCTGTATGACATGTTCAGTTTATTATTATTATTATTATTATTATTATTATTATTATTATTATTATTATTATTATTATTATTATTATTATTATTATTATTATTATTGTTGTTGTTGTTGTTGTTATTATTATTGTAAGACCTCAATTTTTATGAATAAAGATTTAATTTTCTCTAAATATTATTTTAAATAATAAGGTGTGGATTTGATATAATGTTATAATTGTGGGTAATATTTATAAATTTTGTAAAATAAGCAAGTTGTCATAAAATATTCGTTTTGTCGGAGAATGTTCGTACGACAACACAATCATTGGTGGACCCCACAACGGAATTACTGTCAGATTTAGAAAGCGTAACATTTTTATAAAAATAACGGCAAAACTTTTACCGTTAACGGTTGAAATACCTGATGATAAAGAAATGCGATGTCTGGCGTGGTTACACATTAGCAATTGCGGTATTATGCGAGTATCTTTAATTATTGATGCTTACGTGAGAAGTCACTCAGTTATACTCAATTATTGCAACAGTAGTTGATGCATAGTATCTCATATTATTGATTCAATTATTATCACAGTATCACCTGCACAATAGTTTATATTATTAAATCAATAATTGAGACGACACAGTTATTCATATTATTATTTGCATTATTGACAATATCTAGAAAGTTCTATCGAGAAAAAGGGTTTGGTAATCTAATTGCGCGTCAATAAGGAGAAGTCCTTATCGGAAAGCCCCATCTTTTTTGGGAATGATCTGATTGTTAATATTGCGAGTTATAATATTAATGATGAATAAATGTTATTAAAAATGTGTTAAGTGAAGCCAAGTGAATTGAGATAAATAGAGGGGTTTTTTTATGAAGTATTTGTTGTAAATTTGACTTATTACATGGACCCCTACATACTCATTTTTTAAAATCGTCGGTAGAAAGTTATCTCAGTTTTTGTTTTATTATTATTATAATAGTAGTAAAGCAGAATTTTTTTTATATAAAACAAATTTTTTTTTATAAATAGAATATATTATAATTTATTTTATTGCATAGTACTGCATAGTGTTTTGCATAGTACTGCATAGTGCAACACTGTAAAAATTATGTGAAATCAGAATTCTCGCCCGTGAAATCGTCTGAAATTTACTATGATGTCCGTGATTTTTTTTCCCTAAATAGTATCCTGCCATTATCTTATAAATAGGATGCTTAGTTTAGAAATAAAAATCACACCAGAATCAGAGAATTATTCTTCTATAATATTGAGCGTATTTCTTTTGAGTTTAAGAAAACTTTGAGTGTTGCAAATAGTGCAAGTTTTCTTCAAAAATATCTCTGCTATATCAGTTAGAAGTACTCTCTTTTTAAGGTAAAAAATATTATTTTTGTTCAATATTCGTAAGAAATAATATTTTCTTCCATATTCTGTAGTATGTAAGTGATATTATTTCGTTTTATATTCCTAATTCTACACTTATGTTGATAAGTATTGCTTTTATACTCCTTGAAATTAATAGAATATCCTTTAAATTTGCTCTTCATCTAGTATCGTTTAACTAAAATATTTTTTTGGGACATTCTTGTTAAATTTTAAACTTTCTATGCCGGAGTACTATTCATGGGTACTATTCATACATACGGTACTATTCACGGGATACTATTCACGGGGTACTATTTACGGGGTACTATTCACTCGAGTACTATTCACCCGGGATACTATTCATGAAAAAAATTGATTTCTTTTCTGTCTAAATTATTTTTGATATATGAATATTATTCTTGAATTTTACTCCACAAGCAGTTATCATATTGACAATTTGGACATTCTTGAACTCTAGATAAATTGAATTATAAATCTTTAAAATTTATCCTTGCTTTCACTTAATTAAATTCTTATATTATTGTCATCATCATCATGCTTAAATTGCGATAAAAGTCATCTTTGTCCCGTAGTGCATAGATTGACTATTGATGGGTATGATTATGACCAGGAATTATGTATCAGTATAATCATGACCTGTAATATTACAAATGATGTGGTAAAAGTCCTCATTGGCCCGCAGTGCATTGATGGACTGTTATTTGGCATGACCACTTGTGATAATAACAAATATCCTTGGCCCGTAGTACATGAATAATTCGTGGATATGATACTACCTAATATCCTTGGCCGTAGTGCATAGATAATTCGGTGATGTGGATGATTTATCAAGATGTGTTATAGAGATAAAATTTTGATGATGAACTTTTAAATCATAGAAGATAGTAGACATCATGCTCTACTTGACTCTTATAATTGCTTGTTCCGCTGCAGTTAAACTTGTTGTCTATTGTATCCTATCAGTTTATATACTGTTGAAGACTAAGAATAATTTATTCTGCATTATCTTAGTCATAATATTCTTTATTAGGCTAGTTGAGCTCACCCTTTTCTTTCATTGATCTCTTCAGAAAATAAGAATATAGCTGGGACTAGTCGGGGAATGGAGTGATGATCCAAGATGGTGGCTATTATAGTCCTCACCATTTTATAAAATAGTGTGAAAATAATTGTAATGAGGACTCCATTTGAGTTTGGATATTGTCTACGACATAATATTCGTGTTAAAACTCTCAACTTACGTTTGTTGTATTGTATTAATGAAGTTTGTATTTGAATTTTGTACCATGTATTTGGCGACTCAGAATGGGTTGTGTATACCTATTTTGGGGGCATCACAGTTGGTATCAAATCTTAGGGATATGATCCCTGGCTGAGATTTGAGGCTAGAATTAGGAGGGTGAAGACGGGTAAATCATTTGCTAGTATGACCTACCTAAGCTTATTTGTTATTTAATTGGTCGATCAGAATATAGGGGATAATATGTGGCATGTCAATTAACCCTTGTTTTGTTGCAGTGTTTGAAAATGGCATCTGAAAATGTTGAGATAAGCAATGGAGCACATGAGACCGTTGAGTCACTTCCGATCAATAACCAGGATAATGTGCATCAGGAAGGCAATAATCCTCATGTAAACAACAACACCGACCAAATGATGAATACCGGGATGTTTAGGAGTTTTCTGTAATACATGCAACACCAAGTGTAAGACCCCAACTTTTATGAATAAAGATTATTTTTCTAAATATCATTTAGAGTATTAAGGTGTGGATTTGATATAATGTTATAATTATAGGTAATATTTATAAATTTTGCAAAGTAAGCAAGTTGTCATAAAATATTCGTTTGGTCGGGGAATATTCGTTTTAACATGGAATATTTGTACGACGACACAATCATTGGTGGACCCCATAACGGAATTATTCTCGGAATTAGAAAACGACAAAAATATCTTTTTATAAAAATAACGGCGAAAGTTTTACCGTTAACTGTTGAAATACCCGGTGATAAAAGTTTAGTAATACGCGTGGTTGCATAGTAGCACACAATATTAATTATTGATGCTTACGTGAGAAGTCACTCAGTTATACTCAATTATTGCTACAGTAATTGTTCCATAGTATCTCACGTTATTGATTCAATTATTGTCACAATATTTTATATTATTAAATCAATAATTGAGATGAAATAGTAATTCATATTATTATTTGCATTATTGACAATGTCTAGAAAGTTCTGTCGAGGAAAGGGGTTTTGTCACCTAATTGCGCGCCAATAGGGAGAAATCCTTATCAGAAAGCCCCCTCTTTCCTGGGAATGATCTGATTGTTAATATTGCAAGTTATAATATTATTGATGAATAATTGTTGTTTAAAAATGTGTTTTGTGAAGCTAAGTGAATTAAGATAAATAGATGAGATTTTTATGAAGTATTTGTTATAAATTTTACTTATTATATGGACCCCCACTTAACCATTTTTCAAAATAGTCGGGAAAAAGTTATCTCAATTTTGTTTATATATATAAGTATATATATATATATATATATATATATATATATATTAATTTATCACTGGGGGGGGAATGGGATGGCGTGGAATGGATGAAGTATATATATATATAAATATATATTTTATAAGCTTTGTTTTTTATGAAAAATAGAATATATTATATTTTATTATGTATAATGTTTGCATAGTATGGATAGTGTTTACATAGTAAAATTAATTTTTTTTCTTCGACGGTGTGCGTCTGTGAAATTTCTACTGTGCAGTTCGTGATTTTCTTTTTCAAATAGTATCCTGCCCTTATCCTATAAATAGGATGCTTAGTTTAGAATTGAAAATCACACCAGAATCAGAAAATTCTTCTTCTATAATATTAAGCGTATTTTTTTGAGTTTAAGGAAGCTTTGATTGTAGAAAACAATATAAGTTTTTTTCAAGAATATATCCGCTATAACAATCCACACCAGTCAGAAATACTCTCCTTTTAAGGTAAGGGATATTATTTTTGTTCAATATTCGTATGAAATAATATTTTCTTCCATACTCCGTAGTATGTAAGTAATATTATTTCGTTTCGTATTCATAATTCTACACTCATGTTGAAAAGTTTTGCTTCTATACTCCGTAAAATTAGTAGAATATTCTTGAAATTTGCATTTCATCTAGTATCTTTTTACGGAAATGTTATTTTGAACATTCTTGATAATTTTTAATCTTTTCATGCTGGGGTACTATTCACGGGGTACTATTCTCGAAGTACTATTCATGGGATACTATTCACTCGGGTACTATTTGTAACATTCCAATTTTTTTAATGTAAATTATAAATATTTATTGATTTATATAAATATTTATTGGATGTGTTTATTATTGGATAAATAATTGTTCAATTTGATTGATTTGATTTAGTTAATTATTTATTTATTAAATAATTAATGTGTTATGTGGATTGAGTTATGTGATTAAGTGATTTATTTAATAAATTGTTATTACATAAAGTGTGACAAATAACTATGTGATAAAGAGTTATTAAAATAAATTAAAGTAGTTTAATTTAGTTTTACCTAAACAAAGCTTAAGGATATAAATTATTTTATTTTAAATGGTTTGCCAAACAAAGCCTTATGGCTTTTGGATTTCTTTGAATTTAAATTATTAATTAAATAAATAAAATATATATAA
This sequence comes from Panax ginseng, assembly GCA_020205605.1. NCBI lineage: Eukaryota > Viridiplantae > Streptophyta > Magnoliopsida > Apiales > Araliaceae > Panax > Panax ginseng. The sequence continues at coordinate 57,535,745 of CM035142.1, forward strand.
TATATATTAATTTGGTGATTTGCTAATTCAATAAGGTCATTAGTTGAGCGTCGATTTAAAACTTTTGAAAAAGGCGTCGTTGGTTTTAGTTAAGTATATTGTTTTGGCTTAAACCCGAGAAAGGTTTATAGAGTAAACAAAAGAAACAAAAGAGCTCTCTGTAAGTTGAGAGAAAATCATCAGAACTTGAGGAAGGTTTGTGAAAGAATTGTCTACTGTTAACAACAAGTTCTTAAGCAACAAAAAGGTAGGAGCATAACCCTAGTACATGTATATATATATATATATATGTGTGTGTGTGTGTGTGTGTGTGTGTGTGTTTGTATAAACGACGTGAGTTTGAGTTTTTGTGTTCATGATGTCTTGGGAGAAGTTCCAAGAACTGTTCTACGACAAGTACTTTCCTGAAAGTATTCGTCACATGAAGGAGGTGGAATTTGTGACGCCCCCAAAATTAGGTATACATCACCCATCTTGGGTCGCCACTTACATGGTACAGAATTCAAATATAACTTAATAATACAATTGTCGTGTACAATACGACAAAACATAATCTATGAATTTTAATAAGAATATTGTCATCTAGACAATATCCACACTCAATGGAGTCCTCATTACATTTATTATCACACTATTTCACAGAATAGCGAGGACTACTAATGCACCATCTAGGACCATCACTCCGTTCCCCGACTCGTCCCGACTATATTCTCATTTCACTCAAGAGAAACGGTGAAAGAAAGGGTGAGCTCAACTAGCCCAAATAAAAAAAATATTATGACTAAGATAATGCGAATAAATTATCATTAGCCTTAAGCAGATGTTAAAGCGATACAATATAACAAACATCAAGTTTAAGCTGCACGAGTAACAAGCAATCCATTAAAAGAGTCAATAGAGAATCTACTATCTTTTATGATTTAAAATGTTTTCATCACTTTTATCATTTGGGACTCAAACAATAAATAATCCACATAATCGAATCACCCCCGCACTACTACGGCGAGGATATTCTTTAGTATCACGACCACAATTATCCATGCACTACGGGCCAAGAATAATCATGTTTTCATCAATGGTTCTGATCATGCCATAAAATAATTCATCTTTGCACTACGGTCAAAGAGAATCCATAGCCATAATCATTCCAAAAACTGTCCATCAATGCACTACGGGCCAATGAGGACTTTTTCCACATTATTTTTAACATTACGGTCATGATTACACCGAATAATCCCTGATCATAATCATACCAAGTCCATCTATGCACTACAGGCCACAGATGACTTTCAACAAAATATAAACACGAGGATGATGACAATGATATAAGAATTCAATAAAACAAGTTCAAGAATTAATTTATCTAGGAACTAATAATGTCCAAATATGTCAACATGATACCGCTTTGTAGAGTAAAATTCAAGAATGCTCGGAAGAATATTTCCATGAAGAGATCTTTGGATGAAGAACAAATATCAAGGATATTCCACTAATTTCATGGAGTATAGAAGTCAAAACTTTAACAAACTGAGTATAATAAAGAATAGAATAACAAAAGAAATCACCATGTATGCGGTACTTCGCATATACAGGTTATTCCAACAGGATACTAAATAACGGAACCAGGTCAGACAAAATTCGCACCGACATGATGTTCCAACAGAATAATAAAGAATGAAATAACAACAGAAATCACCATGCATGCAGTACTTCGCATAGATAGGTTATTCCAACAGAATACTAATAAGAACGGAACCAGGTCCGGCGTAAAACGCACATACAAGATATTCCAACAGAATAATAATAAAGACGGAACCTGGTCCGACGTAAAATCCACAGACAGGATATTCCAACAGAATAATAAAAACGGAACCAGGTCCAGCGTAGAACGCACAGACAGGATATTCCAATAGAATAATAAGGAATGGAATAATAGAAGAATTTCACCAAGTATGCGGTACTTCGCATAGACAAGTTATTCCAACATAATAACAAAGAATGGAATAACAGAAGTTCTCTTCATGAAGACGAAAGAAAGAAATAATACTCCCTACCTTAGAAGAAACTGGATATAGAAGTAGTGAAGTAGCAAAATACTTTTCTTCTTTCTCTCTATAATTTCTCTCTATAATAATTGCTCTATAGCTTTAGTGAATTGGTGAGAAATGAAGGAAGAATGAGCTTCTATTTATAGGAAAATATTGTTTCGATAATTGCACATTTTGGGGCTCAAAAAATTACAAAGACAATACCTCCAACTTTTCTTTCATTTTAATTTAGTCTGCAAGTATTATCAATCTTGCACCAACTCCCCTAATAGTAAATCATGTGAATCAATAGTACAATCATGTGAATAAATAGTATAATCATGTGAAAAAATTAATTACAGTATAGTACCTTCAACTATACCTTTATTTTTAACTTAGTCATGCAAGTATTATCAATTTTGCACCACCACCCCTAATAGTATAAGAATGTGAATCAATAGTACCCCGTGAATAATAACTCGTGAATTATTCGTGAATAGTAACTCGTGAATAGTACTCAAACCACGAAAAGTGCTCAAGAATACAGAAAGTGAACAATATAACCTCCAGACATCAATTATCATCGAAATAAATGTCAATTTCACTAACACTAATAATCCCAATGCAATGGAACAATCAATTTCATCTTTAATCAACACAACTTATTCATCATTAATATTATAACTCACAATATTTAACAACGTGTAGTTTCCGGAAAGAGGGCTTTAAGATAAGGATTTCTCCTTATTTGCCCATAGTAGGTGACCAAACCTCTCTCGATGAGAACTTCTAGACATTGTCAATATTGTAAATAATAATATGAATAACTTTGTCATCTCAATTATTGATTTAATAATAATAAATATTATGCAGATGATACTGTGACAATAATTGAATCAATAATATGAGAGATATGATGCAGCAATTACTGTAGCAATAATTGAGTATAACTGAGTGACTTCTTATGTAAGCATCAATAATCAATACCGTATGCTACTATGCAACCACGCGTATTACTGTACTTTTAACACCGGGTGTTTCAACAGTTAATGGTAAAACTTCCGCCGTTATTTTCATAAAGTATTTTTTTCATTTTCTCAATCCGACAATAATTCCGTTGTGGGGTCCACCAATGATTGTACCATCGTACGGATATTCACCGACAAAAAGAATATTCCCCGACCAATCGAATATTATATAACAACTTGCGTACTTTGCAAAATTTATAAATATTACCCACAACTATATCATTATATCAAATCCACACCATAATATTTAAAAAAATTATTTCTAGAAAATTAAATCTTTATTCATAAAATCTGGGGTCTCACAATCTCCCCTCCTTATGAAATTTCGCCCTCGAAATTTACGTACGTACCTGGTATGCCGAACAGGTGAGGATACCTTGACTTCACTTCAAATTCTAACCCTTGAGGTATAACCTTTGAGTGTCGAATATAATCCTTCTTATCCAAGATTTTAAAATGTATCTCATCATACGTTAAATCATCCGCTATCTCGTCCGGTTCTAAATTAATAATGTGGTTCGGGTCGTCCACATATTTACGTAACATCGATACGTTATGAACACGCGACATACTTGACGGTAAAACGAGTCTATAAACCACAGTTCCTACTCGATCGAGGATTTCAAATGGGTCAATTAAATCGAGGGTTGAGATTTCTTCTCTTCGTCGATTCTTGCTTCTAGAATAACGCCCTCTTGAACCTTCTTAATTCTTCACATTCATCAGCTCCAGGTGTGTAGCTTGAGCAACTTTAACTTTATCAATTAAAGTCGATTCTACTCGTATATTCGTTATCTTCACGGGGGTTCGTATATTCGCACTTGTAAACGCATACGATCTTCTACTCAACGCGTCAGCTACCACGTTCGCTTTTCCACGATGGTATTGAATGATATGATCGTAATCTTCAACAGCTCGAGCCAACGTCTTTGGCGCATGTTACGTTCATTTTAGTTGAAGAAATATTTGAGGGTTTAAGAAATGTGTTTTGTACTGGGGTCAATACAAAATTCGATTTCACGCTCTATAGGTAGGCTAAGAAGTCTTCAAAAATACGTCAGGAAATTTATTAACAATAAAAATATCATTCAAAACTGTGACTCTCATCCAAGACTTGGATAGCACATGTAATGAAGGTTTTTCCTAACGGAGTTTCAACGGATAAGTCAAAGTCAAATTTAAATGTTGAGCGCAAGCAAAGGAGATAAAATAATGGGTAGAACCGGTATCTAACAAGGTATAGGCTTCGCAAGAATTTATAATTAACTAACCCGTGCTAACTTCGTTTGGGTTACTCGATTTTTGAGAAGTCACAAAAAACGCTCTTCCTGAAACCACCGACTTTGTTTTGTCCGTATCCGCCTTTGGTGCCACCGTCCCAACTGGACTTGACTTCACTACACAACAAAATCAAGCTAGGTGACCTTCTTTTCCACAACTAAAACATACCTTGCTTTCTTTTCGGATTGTACCTTCCCGATTATATCCTCTCTATCATGATTTTCCCATTTCTCATCTCCTGTATTTCAGATATCATTCTAGAATATAGTTTCAAAATAAGGGTTAATTGACATATCACATATTATCCCTATACTCTGACCGACCAATTAAATACCAAATAAACTTAAGTAAGTCATACTAGCGAAGGAATTCCCCGTCTCTCCCTTCCTAGTTCTTGTCTCACATCTCAGCCAGGGATCATATCCCTAAGCTTTGATACCAACTGTGACGCCCCCAAAATTAGGTATACATCACCCATCTTGGGTCGCCACTTACATGGTACAGAATTCAAATACAACTTAATAATACAATTGTCGTGTACAATACGACAAAACATAATCTATGAATTTTAATAAGAATATTGTCATCTAGACAATATCCACACTCAATGGAGTCCTCATTACATTTATTATCACACTATTTCACAGAATAGTGAGGACTACTAATGCACCATCTAGGACCATTACTCCGTTCCCCAGACTCGTCGCCTATATTCTCATTTCTTGAAGAGAACGGTGAAAGAAAGGGTGAGCTCAACTAGCCCGATAAAAATATTATGACTAAGATAATGCGAGAATAAATTATCATTAGCCTTAAATGATGTTAAACCGATACAATATAACAAACATCAAGTTTAAGCTGCGGTGAACAAGCAATCCATTAAAAGAGTCAAGTAGAGAATAAAATCTACTATCTTTTATGATTTAAAAGGTTTTTCCATCACTTTTATCATTTGGGACTCGACAATAAATAATCCACATCATCGAATCACCCCGCATGCGACGCCGAGGATATTCTTTAGTATCACGACACCACAATTATCCATGCACTACGGGCCAAGAATAATCATGTTTTCATCAACGGTCATGATCATGCCATAAAATAATTCATCTTTTTACTACGGCCAAAGAGAATCCATAGCCATAATCATACCAAAAACGCCCATCAATGCACCACGGGCAATGAGGACTTTTTTCACATCATTTGTAACATTACGGTCATGATGATTACCGAATAATCCTCGGTCATAATCATACCAAGTCCATCTACATACACACAGTGCCATGAGATGACTTTCAACAAAATATAAACATGAGGATGATGACAATGATATAAAAATTCAATAAAACAAGTTCAAGAATTGTTTCTAAGAGGTTTGAAACCCGAAATACGTCAATACCTCATTTCTCACAAACTTTACTTGTATTCAGATGTTGTGAATATGGCTCAGTTATTGGAGCGTGATAATGAGTCAACCCAGCCAAGAGAGAGCAGTCAGTAAAATTATAATACCAGTGGTAGCAGTCATCGAAGCAGTGAAAACAAACGTGGAGGAAGTCAACATGCCAGAAATGGTAACCACTTCGATGGTAATCATGGCCAAGATAATAGAAGTGGAAATTTCAAGAAAAGGAGATTCAATAATGATGGAAAGACGTCAGTACCAGCAACCGTTGTTAAGGAAGGAGAACGACCACCGATCGTATGCTACAAATGTGGAGGGGAGGGACACATCAGTCTAAACTGTACGTAGCAGTCCAAAGCATGTTATAATTACAGAAGAGAAGGTCACCTAGCCCGATTTTGTCGTGCAGTGAAGTTAAGTCCAGCTGGGATGGAGACACCAAAGGCTGTCCTAGATAGGTCAAAGCCGGTAGTTCAAGGGAGAGCGTTTTTTGTAACCTCCCAAAAAGTAAGGAACCTAATAAGTGGATTTTATATCCATGAATTGGTTTCTAATCCAAGCTTTATCGGTGTTAATTACTCGTGTTTATGTTCTATTTTACTTGTTTATTGTTGTTTAATGTGTAGGTGTGGTGGTGTGGCGTTTGAGCATAAAAAGAATGTATATTGTGGCAACCAAGTAGCAAGAAAAAAGTTTAAAAGAAGAAAAAAAGAAACCAGCAAAAATCTCTTTTACCAAGCGGCCTATTTAGTTTAGTACCCTATCACGGAGTAGGGGTCTTCATGTCTGACGACGTATGGCTATTCTTTGTAAACACCCGTCGGAGAGGGTCTTGTCAAGTCTGGAGTCTCCCATCTTGTTTCAAACACTACTGGAAGGAGGATTGTGGGACTTGAATGTCATATGGACTCTAAAATACATGGGATTTTGACCAAGACTGGTGTGCTGGATATATATTGCTTAACAAACAACAAATTCATCATGATGCAAAGCAATTAACAGCAATTAATCACAGATTTTCATATTGAGCAACAGAGTGAAGATTTTGAAGAACGTTCATATCGTTTGCGGATTAAGGCTAAAGTGAAGGGTGTTCTGCTTTATTCTTTTCCTTTAGTTTTATTTCTGTAATTGAGATGATGTTATCTTTAATTTATTTAGTTATTATTTCATTTATTATGAACTAATTACTTTTTAGGCTTAAGACAGATCTTTAAGTGGAACGATGATTATGTAATCTTTGAATTCAGTTTAATAAGCTATTATCCGATTTATCTATATTAATTTGAGCGTGAATTTATGAATTGCCTAATCAACGATTCTTTGTGGATTTATATGAACTCGAGAGATGAAATACGAGTTTAGACTTAATTAATATAGCATGTGTTCTTGGTTTATGTGATTGAACAGAATCTTGATGAATGTTAGGGTAGAGATATGCTTGAAATCGCATGTAATCAGATAAAGAACTTGAACTTCAACCTTCTTTAATTTTAATTCACATAGAGATATAATGAGTTAGTTAATTAAGGTGTTTAACGCAATTCTATCTTAATTGTGGATTTGGGTTAATACGGTATTAGTGCATCGAGAGGTGTCTAGTTCTACATACGTGTTCTTGATTAATAAATTGGGATAGTGAATTAAACTGGAATAAAGGTATGATAATCTGAGTGATGCTTAGAGTGAAGTCGAAAGCCTAATTCTCCATTATTTGTTTGAAAATTCAGTTTTTAGCGTTTATTGAGTGTGTGGTTATTTTAATAGTTTTAATACTGTTACTAAACTAGAAATTGATTAGTTTAATAAAATTAGGATTAATAGGAAATTGGTAATTGTGAGGTTTAAATTCTATTTACAGTCTCTAAGGGAACGATACTCTACTTACTATTATATTGCTTATTGACCACGTATACTTGCGTGCTGTGCGTAATTAGATTTTAACCAACAGAACCCGGATGAGGTTATCACGGGTAAGCTAATCATAAACTCTTACGAAGTTTATACCTTATTTGATACTGGTTCTACCCATTCTTTTATTTCTCCTACTTGCGCTCAACGTTTAAATTTAACTCCAAAGATATTAGACTTTGACTTATCTGTTGAAACTCCATTAGGAGAAACCTTCATTACATCCACTATTTATAAATCTTGTTTGATTCAAATCGAAAACCTCACGTTACCTGTCGATCTTTTCTTTTTAAAATACTTGCATTTGATGTGATTTTAAGGATTGATTGGTTAACTACTCATCATGCTAAAATTGATTATTTTTGTAAGGTTGTTAGCTTTCATATTCCTAACCAACCTATTATGCGAATTCAAGAAACCAAACAACTAAAGTCAATCACTGTCATATCAAGCCATAAAGTCATTCGTTTATTGAAAACGGATGTCAAGCTTTGTTAGCCCATGTCACAGATTTAAAAAAAAATACATCAGATTTGAATGATATTTCTATTGTTAATAAATTTCCTGACGTAATCCTGAAAAACTTCCTAGCCTACCCCTAGAGCATGAAATTGAATTTTGTATCGACCTTGAACCCGGTACAAAACCCATTTCCAAAGCCCATATCGAATGGATTCTATTGAACTTCAGGAGTTAAAAACCCAACTGCAGGAGTTGTTAGACATCGGTTTTATTTGTCCTAGTACGTCTTCTTAGGGTGCTCCTGTTCTATTCGTAAAGAAGAAAGATTGAAATATGCGACTTTGTATTGATTATCGGGATTTGAATCATGTAACCATCAAAAATAGGTACCCGTTGCCTTGCATTGATGACCTGTTTGACCAGTTGTGAGGTGCTAAATTCTTTTCAAAGATTGATCTTCGTTCCGGATATCATCAGTTAAAGATTAAAACTGATGACATTCCAAAGACTGCTTTCAGAACACGGTACGGGCATTACGAATTCCTAGTCATGTCTTTTGGATTAACTAATGCTCCTGCTGCCTTTATAGATATGATGAACCGAGTATTCAAGGAATTTTTGGATCATTTTGTGGTTGTCTTTATTGATGACATCCTCATTTACTCCAAAAGTCGTGAAGATCATAAGCAACACTTGAGGCTGATACTCCAAAAGCTTCGTGAAAACAAGCTATATGCCAAGTTAAAGAAATACGAGTTCTGGCTTGAGGAAGTTGCATTCCTGGAGCACGTTATATCAAATCACAGAATATCTGTTGACCCAATGAAGATTGAAGCAATTTAAAGCTAGGAGCAACCTAAGTCAGTGACCGAAGTACGTAGCTTTCTGGGCTTAGCTGGTTATTATCGGAGATTCGTGGAAGGAATTTCTCTAATCGCTACTCCATTAACTTAGCTAACTCAAAAGATACAAAATTTGGTTGGAGCAAGAAATGTGAGAAGAGTTTTCAAGAACTCAAGAGGAGACTCATTTCAGCATCTATTCTGACAATACCATCTGGTTCGAAGAGATTTATCATCTATAGTGATGTTTCAGGCAGAGGGTTAGGATGTGTTCTCATGCAACATGGGAAAGTCATAGCCTATGCCTCACGACAACTCAAAGAATATATATGAGTGGAATTATCCTACTCATGATCTAGAGTTGGCAGCAGTTGTTTTTGCACTAAAGATTTGGAGACATTACCTATATGGGGAGAAAGTGAAGATCTATACGGATCATAAAAGCCTCAAATATTTCTTCACCCAAAAGGAACTCAACATGTGGCAACGACGTTGGCTCGAGCTGTTAAAAAATTATGATCATACCATTCAATACCTTCCTGGAAAAGCGAACGTGGTAGCTGATGTGTTGAGTAGATGATCATATGCGGGTACGAGTGCGATATTGTCAACACAAAGGCCCATTTTGTATGACTTGCAAAGGATGGAGATAGAGTTAAAGACTCCAGGGACCCACATGATGATGTCAAATATACGAGTAGAATTGACTTTAATCGATAAAGTTAGTTGCTCGAAACAATGCGGACTGAAGGGTGATGCATATGAAGAAGAAAGTACAAGAAGGTGATATCCTGGAAGCAAGAATCGATGAAGAAGGAATACTTCGAGTCAACTCCAGACTTTGTGTTCCTAACGACTCTAATTTGAAGTATAAAATCATGATGGAGGCGCACAACACACCATTTGCAATCCATCATGGGAGTACCAAAATATATCGTGATCTTCGACATACATTTTGGTGGAGTAATATGAAAAGAGAGATCGCGGAGTTTATCTTAAGGTGTCTAACTTGTCAACGTGTCAAGGCAGAGCATCAAGTGCTAAAAGGTCCATTGCAACCACTTGAAATTCCAGAATGGAAGTGGGAGCACATTACCATGGATTTTGTTACTGGTCTTCCCAAGGTTTCTCAAGGCATAGATGCAATTTGGGTCATTGTTGATAGATTAACCAAGTCTGCTCATTTTTTACCTATACGAGAAACTTATTCACTTGAACGTCTTGCTCGTATATATATAAATGAGATTTTAAGACTGCATGGTATGCTAGTATCCATTGTTTCTGATCGAGACCCAAGATTCACTTCACGATTTTGGGTTAGTTTACAGAAAGTTATGGGCACGAATTTACGATTTAGTTTGGCATATCATCCTCAAACGGATGGGCAGTCGGAGAGGACTATTCAAACTCTTGAAGATCTATTAAGATTCTATGTCCTTGACTTCAAAGGAAGTTGGGACAAGTTCTTGCCATTAATGGAATTCTCCTACAACAACAGTTATCAAACAAGTATCAGTATGGCTCCATTCGAGGCGTTGTATGGACGCAAGTGTCGTTCACCAGTATGCGGGGATGATGTGGGTGAAGAAATGTTGTTGGGGCCGGAGTTAATACGTATGACTACGGAAAAGATTCAAATGATCCGACAACGTATAAAAACCTCATAAGATCGACAAAAGAGTTATGCTGATCTTCATCGAAGGGACGTGGAATTCGATGTTGGAGAGCATGTGTTGTTACGTTTTGCTCCATGGAAGGGAGTTACGAGATTTGGAAAGAGAGGAAAGCTCAATCCTCGATTCATTGGCCCATTTGAAATACTCGATCGAGTAGGAACTGTGGCATATAGACTCCTTATCGCCAAGTATGTCTCGTGTTCATAACATTTTTCAAATATCTATGTTACGTAAATATGTGGAAGACCCAAACCACATTATTGAATTAGAACCAGATGAGATAGCGGAAGATTTAACGTATGAAGAGGTACCTGTTAAAATCTTAGATAAGAAGGAACATATTCTACGCTCCAAGGTTATACCTCAAGTCAACGTTTTGTGGAGAAACCACGATGTTGAGGAAATAACATGGGAGTTAGAATCCGAAATGAAATCAAGGTATCCTCACCTCTTCGACATACCATGTACGTACACAAATTTCGAGGACAAAATTTCATAAGAAGGGGAGGTTGTAAGACCCCAATTTTATGAATAAAGATTTTTTTTCTAAATATCATTTTGAGTATTAAGGTGTGGATTTGATATAATGTTATAATTATGGGTAATATTTATAAATTTTGTAAAGTAAGCAAGTTGTCATAAAATATTTGCTTGGTCGGGGAATATTCGTTTTAATAGGAAATATTCGTACGACGGCACAATCATTAGTGGACCCCACAACATAATTATTGTCGAAATTAGAAAACGACAGAAATATCTTTTTATAAAAATAACGGCGAAAGTTTTACCGTTAACTATTGAAATACCCGGTGATAAAAGTACAGTAATACGCGTGGTTTCATAGTAGCACACTGTATTGATTATTGATGCTTACGTGAGAAGTCACTCAGTAATACTCAATTATTTCTACAGTAATTGCTGCATAGTATCTCACGTTATTGATTTAATTATTGTCACAATATTTTATATTATTTAATCAATAATTGAGACGACAAAGTTATTCATATTATTATTTGCATTATTGACGATGTCTAGAAAGTTCTGTCGAGGAAAGGGGTTTGGTTACCTAATTGCGCGCCAATAGGGAGAAATCCTTATCAGAAAGCCCCCTCTTTCCTGGGAATGATCTGGTTGTTAATATTGCAAGTTATAATATTATTGATGAATAATTGTTATTTAAAAATGTGTTTTGTGAAGCCAAGGGAATTGAGATAAATAGAGGAGATTTTTATGAAGTATTTGTTATAAATTTTACTTATTATACGGACCCCCACTTTCCCATTTTTCAAAATAGTCGGAAGAAAGTTATCTCAGTTTTTGTATATATATATATATATATTAATTTGTCACTTAGGGGAATGGGATGGCGTGGAATGGATGGAGTATATATATACATATATATATATATATATAAATATATTTTATAAGTTTTGTATTTTTATAAAAAATAGAATATATTATATTTTATTATCCATAGTGTAACGACCCCAAAATTCATACAATTTAATTCTCGACTTCGATCGTTAATAATACGTCTAATTTTTGATTTTACACCATTATTCAATGTGAAATTTAATAAAATGCGGAATAATTAAAACTTTTATGTCATCTTACTTTAATTCCCTGAATCAAAACCTTTATCATCTATATGTCTTTGAATCAATCTTATCTTATGATACGCTTTATCACTGTTATTATATAAAATTATACATTTCAATTCGATAACCTTTACATATCAGATAACTCTAACTCTAGCTTTACAACTCAATATAAAACTATACATCATAAAACATTTAATACATCTCATGAGTCTTAATCATGGTTTAAGGAAATAACAACTTTAGCTAAAATATAAATCCTCGTATATTATTTATGATCAACTTCATTTAAGTAGCACATAGTGACATCTTCAATCTTTAACCTGCAAAAATGGTTATTTGCAAGGTTGAGCTCGACAACCCAGCAAAATCTAACAGTTTTTATGCATCATGTATCATATAATAACATGCATCAACATATATCTCATAAACATTGTACTAACACAACATACACGTTACAGTTCATATAACACATATAAAGATTGAGTTCCTTACTTAATTAACATGCTATATTCAATTAACGTAATCATAGATTGACTTTAATGTTTCATACATTCAACATAAATATAACACATCATGCTCTTTGCAATAAAGATTTAAAACAATTAAATTCACATAGCAAATAGGAACTGAAAGACTTGCCTTGATAGTTGTTTACCAATAATAGTTTAACAACTTACAGTTATGTGCACTTCACGTGCCCTACACAATTATATAATCATGCACATCAACTATTAGTCACATAACAATGCATAATAGTTGTAATGTAAACTTTACTCTACCCCCCATAACCCTTCTTATTAATTAATACACAATGTTCAACTTGACTGTGTTAACTTTCAACTTATATCTCACTTTATTTCATATTCGAAGTTCATTCAAGTGTTTAAGTCTTGCTAGGACTACTTGTTGGTTTTATATTAACACTATTCAATATCTTATTATATTCATTTCATTTGATTTAAAACACTTTTTACGTTCATTATCACTTATCACGGCGTTTCGACGTTTATTCATCACACGCCCAATTTGTCTCTCTTGTGTGTGCTTAGTATGCATATACAACTTATCAAATATATCATTTATTAATGTTAAGCATCATTATACTACATAATATTCATTTTTTATAACTTAGAACAACATCTATTATCGTCGACATCACTATACTTGTGTATGTGCATGTCCAACGCCCTCCGATTGCCTCTGAATACGCATCAGTCACAAAGATGACCATTTTGATTACTGTTCCCGACCTCAAATTGAAACACTTAAACAATAAAAGTTGTAGGTCTATTCGTCCTTGCTCCGGGTCATCTTGAATCACCGCAATCGGAGTTCGTATGAAAAAGTTATGCCTTTTTTACTAAAACAGGTCAAAGCAGTCACACCTGACATACTTTGGGCTCACCATTTGCATAATTAAGCCTTAGGCTGCAGTCTTGTTTACCCTACAAAGACATTGCGCCCCAAATGACTTAGGGCACAAGATGCAATACCATAGATTAGCGTAACAGGACCTCTTCGCGATTTTTGACCCTTTTTCTCCTACTAATCTTCATAACTTGAGTTATACACATCCAAATTAGTCCATTTTTGATTCTATGGATTCGTAATTCATAGAACTACAACATACTAGAATTCTAACAGTTTATAAAAACATTAACCAACCTAAAATTTGACCCAAAACACATGTTTTTAACACATTTAGCGAATTCGATCGCCACGACTTCGTTTCTTAACCAATTAACACGATTTAAACTACGTCGTTTTCATTTCTTAACATACTAACATAATCCAACATCAACTTACAGATTATAACAAGTATTGACCATGAAATTTTGTACTTTCTAATGCCAATTTTCATGTAAAAACACTTTTATCCCAATTTCTTCCTACAATCCCAATTTTACGTGTTTGATACTCAAACAATCACTCATATACGATGATTATCAGTTTATAATCCATATATACAAATATATATACCAATCCAACATGAATTAGCATTAAAATTTCAAAAACAAGGGTTTACACTAGAATAAATTATACATTGTTCCTTTGATTATTTGCTAGCAAAAAGATGATGATGATTAGGTTTAGAAATTTCCCTCCTTCCTCTTGAAAATCACAGAGAACTCTCTCTTGCTTCCAAGCTCTCTTCTCTAAACTCTTCTCTAAGGCTATAGAAGAATACGTGAAAATAAAAATAAGCCAAATGATAATCGTGAATATCAGTTAGCAAAGCCAATAGGCGTAAAGTTCAGTAAGCCAAAGGCCACAAGGCCTTGTTTGGCTACCACTTATCCCCCAAACTAGATTATTTTAATAATCTTTATATTATATAGTTTCATGTCACACCATTACATTAATTTAATTAACTCATACTTATAATTATAATAATTATAATTCTCATTGTAATATACTTAATAAATCTTTACATATCTAATTTAATTAATAAATTAGATCAAAACAACATTTTATTTAATTTAATTATTTTCTTAAATATTAAGCAATTGATTTAATTTAATTATTTCCTTAAATTAAATCCTTCAAATAAAATTACATTATTCAATTTAATTTACATTAATCGGTTTAGTTACTAAATTAATTCACCACAATTTTATCAACCATTTACTTATCTCAATAAATAAATAAATTAAAATATTTATTTAATTTAATAAATATTTAAAATTAATTACACAATTCATTTAATTTGTTCAATAGTTAACTTACTATTAAACCTCACTTTCCCAATAGCACAAAACCCTCGCCCATACAAAGGTTTGTACAACTAAGCCATCAAATAAGTCCTTAATTGAAATCCCACCTAACTCTATCTTACTCATAACTTGCTCTTAACTTGCTCAATACAAATTTCTCGTATCACATTATCTATAACTCCTCGTGAGTTTACCTCGTACTATATCATAGTACATTATCTTCATAGCATTAAGCTATAATTATTCATACATTACAGTCCATCTTTCTTTTATAACTTAAACAGATCACGTCGTGATCTTATTTTATAACCATCTCCCTTAAAATTCTTTTCTTAACTCGTGATCGTTTTGTTTTACGATCCCCTTTCTTTCCATTTTCATCATTTACGACATTATTCGTTATTTTGGCTATTGGAGTTAGGTAACTCCCATTTCTTATCTACATTCATTTCTTCAAGATTCTTCTTTGATTTTTCTTGTTTATATAACAATTCTTGCTTTAAGAATTTCTAACTTTATTTACATTGCTCAAGATTTCATTCGAGTCATACGTATCCATTCTCTATACTTGGTACACATCGAGTCTCTAACAGTTTCAATATGGTACGCTGAGTGGTTTCCCACAAACAACCAACAAACTAGGTTCCAAGTTACTAGTTCGTATATACCTCCGCTCTATGAAGGAATTGTTTAGCCCAAATACCATACATGAACTACTAAAGAGCACAACTGTACCATATTTAACTATAACTTTTTATACTTAACTTCTTTACCATTCTCCTCTTATAGACATTGTCTATTTGTTATCACTTTACATTCTTATTATTGGAGTTGGGTAACCCCATACCTCTGCGAGATTCTTCTTTGAATCCTCTCACGCATGTTTTAATCCATTCTCTATATGTTTCTTAAATTAATTCTTATTGTTTAAACTCTATTGGAGCTTATTCTTTCATTATCTTCACATCTCTGCTCTAAGGTTATAGCCTCTACAGTACTCATACCTAAGGTTTATAACCTCATGACTTTGATTAACCAGAATTTGACCCCAAAATTCATACAATTTAATTCTCGACTTGATTGCCGTTAATAATACGTCTAATTTCTGATTTTACACCATTATTCAATGTTAAACTTAATAAAATGCGGAATAATTAAAAATTTTCTGTCATCTTACTTTAATTTCCTGAATCAAAACCTTTATCATCTATATGTCTTTGAATCAATCTTATCTTATGATTCGCTTTATCACTGTTATTACATAAAATTTTACATTTCAATCCGGTAACCTTTACATATCAGATAACTCTAACTCTAGCTTTACAACTCAATATAAAACTATACATCATAAAATATTTAATACATATCATGAGTCTTAATCATGGTTTAAGGAAATAGCAACTTTAGCTAAAATATAAATCCTCGTATATTATTTATGATCCACTTCATTCAAGTAGCACATAGTGACATCTTCAATCTTTAACCTGCAAAAATGGTTATTTGCAAGGTTGAGCTCGACAGCCCAACAAAATCTAACAGTTTTCATGCATCACGTAGCATATAATATCATGCATCAACATATATCTCATAAACATTGTACTAACACAACATACACGTTACAGTTCATATAACACATATAAAGATTGAGTTCCTTACTCAATCAACATATTATATTCAATCAACGTAATCATAGATTGACTTTAATGTTTCATACATTCAACATAAATATAACACATCATGCTCTTTGCAATAAAGATTTAAAACAATTAAATTCACACAGCAAATAGGAACTGAAAGACTTGCCTTGATGGTTGTTTACCAATAACAGTTTAACAGCTTACAGTTATCTGCACTTCACGTGCCCTACACAATTATATAATTATGCACATCAACTATTAGTCACATAACAATGCATAATAGTTGTAATGTAAACTTTACTCTACCTCCCATAACCCTTCTTATTAATTAATACACAATGTTCAAATTGATTGTGTTAACTTTCAACTTATATCTCGCTGTATTTCATATTCGAAGTTCTTTCAAGTGTTTAAGTCTTGCGAGGACTACTTGTTGGTTTTATATTAACACTATTCAATATCTTATTATATTCATTTCATTTGATTTAAAACACTTTTTACGTTCATTATCACTTATCACGGCGTTTGACGTTTATTAAATCATACCTTAATTTGTCTCTCTTTGTGTGCTTAGTATGCATATACAACTTATCAAATATATCATTTATTAATGTTAAGCATCATTATACTTCATAATATTCATGTTCTATAACTTAGAATAACATCTATTATCGTCGACATCACTATACTTGTGTATGTGCATGTCTGACGCCCTCTGATTGCCTCCGAATACGCATCAGTCACAAAGATGACCATTTTGATTCCTGTTCCCGACCTCAAATTGGAAAACTTAAAGAATAAAAGTTGTAGGTCTATTCGTCCTTGCTCCGGATCATCTTGAATCACCATAATCGGAGTTCGTATGAAAAAGTTATGCCTTTTTACTAAAACAGTCAAAGTAGTCACACTGACATACTTTGCGCAATTGCTGCGTAATTAAGCCTTGGGCACGCAGTCTTGATTCGCCTACAACAACAATTGCGCCCCAAATGACTTAGGGCACAATGACAATTCTTGATTAGATTAAACAGGACCTCTTCGCGATTTTTGACCCTTTTTCTCCTACTAATCTTCATAACTTGAGTTATACACATCCAAATTAGTCAATTTTCGATTCTATGGATTCGTAATTCATAGAACTACAACATGCTAGAATTCTAACAATTTATAAAAACATTAACCAACCTAAAATTTGACCGAAAACACATGTTCATACTCTATTTTCATGTTTTAACACATTTAGCGAATTCGATTGCCACGACTTCGTTTCTTAACCAATTAACACGATTTAAACTACGCCATTTTTGTTTCTTAACATACTAACATAATCCAACATCAATTTGCAGATTTTAACAAATATTGACCATGAAATTTTGTACTTTCTAATGCCAATTTTCATGTAAAAACACTGTTATCCCAATTTCACGTGTTTGATACTCAAACAATCACACATATACGATGATTATCATTTTATAATCCATATATATAAATATATATATATATATATATATATATATATATATATATATATATATATATATATATCAATCCAACATGAATTAGCATTAAAATTTCAAAAACAAGGGTTTACACTAGAATAAATTATACCTTGTTCTTTTGATTATTTGCTAGCAAAAAGATGATGATGATTAGGTTTAGAAATTTCCCTCCGTCCACTTGAAAATCACAGAGAACTCTCTCTTGCTTCCAAGCTCTCTTCTCTAAACTCTTCTCTAAGGCTATAGAAGAATACGTGAAAATAAAAATAAGCCAAATGATAATCGTGAATATCAGTTAGCAAAGCCAATAGGCGTAAGTTACAGTAAGCCAAAGGCCACAAGGCCTTGTTTGGCTACCACTTATTCCCCAAACTAGATTATTTTAATAATCTTTATATTGTATAGTTTCATGTCACACCATTAAATTAATTTAATTAACTCATACTTATAATTATAATAATTATAATAATTATAATTCTCATTGTAATATACTTAATAAATCTTTACATATCTAATTTAATTAATAAATTAGATCAAAACAACATTTTATTTAATTTAATTATTTTCTTAAATATTAAGCAATTGATTTAATTTAATTATTTCCTTAAATTAAATCCTTCAAATAAAATTAACATTATTCAATTTAATTTACATTAATCAATTTAGTTACTAAATTAATTCACCACAATTTTATCAACCATTTATTTATCTCAATAAATAAATAAATTAAAATATTTATTTAATTTAATAAATATTTAAAATTAATTACAAAATTCATTTAATTTCTTCAATAGTTAACTTACTATTAAACCTCACTTTCCCAATATATGAATGTATATTTCTCTTCATACCAGATCATATATTTCAACATATATAGCACGTATATATACATACTCAAACTCAAACATCTCATAATAAGAATTTTAATTATTAAATTCTTTTTTTAATAACTTATAAAAATTTGGGTTGTCACATCTTTCTCCCCTTATAAGGATTCCGTCCTCGGAATCAACGAAACCTCCCTTACTCGGTTTTCACCAAATCTCTTTTCAAAATTTATTATTGAATAACTTTAACACATTACCGTAATATAGGTTTTATATTTCCTACTCACACCATTATTCATAATAAATTCTTGTAAGTTTTATTTCATAACCTTTACTTAGACTCAATTATATTTGAGTATTACATATTCTTTGACCCTTTCATTATATTTCTCTAAGGTTCATTATCATATACTATATTCTCAAGCTCTCGAGACATTACATTCACCCCTTCTTTTAAGAATTTCGTCCTCGAATTTTTTTGACTTACTAATTTTCATTCATTCCATTTATTAAAATAGATTTTATGTTAATATCTATTTATTCATTATGTTCTGCAACCAAATTCTTTCTCGAAGGATCTTTCTAAGACCATCATATTCCTCACCTCTTCATCTTCCTCTCCGAGGAGTTTCACATTTCTCTTCCTTCTTGAATTTCAAATTTTTTTCTTGAAATTATTATGTTTTGCTTAATTTTCTCATCCTTTCCATTTTCACCTTTTAGAATAATAAGAATCTTCCACAATTGCTCAATAATTGGGAAGTGATATGAATAACAGGAATTTAAAAGATTCCAAATCATGCTGAGGGGTCATAAGACCTTGAACTACGTCCCCTAGGTTATCAAGTATCTCGACTTGAACCTTTAACAGTCGTAAGACTATATGGACCTTGAACTCTTCTCCAAGTTTAACAGTGCATCACCACCATAAACCATCTTTAACAGAATGTTTAGCAATCACACAGACTGAAAATACTCTCTGCAAGTACTCTAGGTGATCAGCCTATCGTACCCCTACGTCGTGCACAATGTATTACATCTTAACATTGTAACGACTATATGCGTTACTTTCGGAACCATTGTCTCCGATAACATGTCCCCTTTTATAGGGTTGTTCTCCTCATCTTTTCAACATTTGAATCCGCACCAAAAAAATTTGGTTTGGCATAACTTCTCAAGAAACGCTTGAATTTCAGTATCATCTTTCAATATTCATTTAGCTAAATCAAATAGCACAGACTTCTACAACAATCCGGACATCAATCGAAATATACATATACATATATATATTCTCATATCTTAAAGAAATCTCAAAAATCTTTTTATGACGTCATGATACCGCACTGTATTTACAGTCCGTTTGAGGATTTCGTCATTTGGTGATTTTATCATACTACATCATACCATAGTGGGCTGACGATCCTTAGATCACATCCAACACTACGTAATACAGCATTGATGACTCCATTTTTATCATCTCTGCACCAAGTTCCATGATGCATTGATGATATATAATTTTTTTTTAATATATTTCAAATCATTTTTGTCTAGCCGAAGCAATTAACATAGACATACGAATAACAATATTGTTTTTAAAACTCATTGGTTTCATCATTTGATCCAATGTTTTTCAAGAAAATAGAAGTGCAAACATCAGCACGAAGTCAATAAATTTCGAAAGTCTAGCATAGCTAGAAGATTTGGAATATCTAATTTTCTCCATCAATTCCAATCTTGATTCTAAATATTCTTGTATTTCAACTTACAGTCCTCCTATATCCCCAGTATAGTTCATCAAACTTACCGCACATTGGAAGTTCAGGAACTTGCCACAATAGTATGAGTTTAAGAACTTATCCTAGTCAGACCATATGCGTCCATTCGCTGAGGGGTTCAAAATATACCATATTATTGTGAGTCACGAACTTACCATATGCATTAGTTTTAAGAACCGCACCTTATCCTAATAATATTAGACTAATCTTAATAGTTTCTAACTATCAAATCTACACATGAGAAAAGAATCACCTTTTCACCACATATACATTGATAGCGCGACTCCGACATTCCAATGATTATCAATGTGGTAAACCAAGTGCAAGCACAAAACCCTCGCCCATACAAAGGTTTGTACAACTCAGCCATCACATGAGTCCACAATTGAAATCCCACCTAACTCTATCTTACTCATAACTTGCTCTTAACTTGCTCAATACGAATTTCTCGTATCACATTATCTATAACTCCTCGTGAGTTTACATCGTACTATATCATAGTACATTATCTTCATAGCATTAAGCTATAATTATTCATACATTATAGTCCATCTTTCTTTTATAACTTAAACAGATCACGTCATGATCTTATTTTATAACCATCTCTCTTAAAATTCTTTTCTTAAGTCGTGATCTTTTTGTTTTACGATCTCCTTTCTTTTCATTTTCATCATTTATGACATTATTCGTTATCTTGGCTATTGGAGTTAGGTAACTCCCATTTCTTATCTACATTCATTTCTTCAAGATTTTCTTTGAATTTTCTTGTTTATATAAAAATTCTTCCTTTAAGAATTTCTAACTTCATTTACATTGCCCAACATTTCATTCGAGTCATACGTATCTATTCTTTATACTTGGTGCACATCGAGTCTCTAACAGTTTCAATATGGTACGCTGAGTGGTTTCCCACAAACAACCAACAAACTAGGTTCCGAGTTACTAGTCGTATATACCTTCGCTCTATGAAGGAATTGTTTAGCCCAGATACCATACATGAACTACTAAAGAGCACAACTGTACCATATTTAACTATAACTTTTTATTCTTAACTTCCTTACCATTCTCCTCTTATAGACATTGTCTATTTGTTATCACCTTACATTCTTATTATTGGAGTTGGGTAACCCCATACCTCTGCGAGACTCTTCTTTAAATCCTCTCACGCATGTTTTAATCCATTCTCTATATGTTTCTTAAATTAATTCTTATTGTTCAAACTCTATTTGAGCTTATTCTTTCATTATCTTCACATCTCTTCTCTAAGGTTATAGCCTACGGTACTCATACCTAAGGTTTATAACCTACAGCTTTGATACCAACTGTAACGACCCCAAAATTCATACAATTTAATTCTCGACTTCGGTAGTTAATAATACGTCTAATTTCTGATTTTACACCATTATTCAATGTTAAACTTAATAAAATGCGGAATAATTAAAACTTTTCTGTCATCTTACTATAATTCCCTGAATCAAAACCTTTATCATCTATATGTCTTTGAATCAATCTTATCTTATGATTCGCTTTATCACTGCAATTATATAAAATTTTACATTTCAATCTGATAACCTTTACATATTAGATAACTCTAACACTAGCTTTACAACTCAATATAAAACTATACATCATAAAACATTTATTACATCTCATGAGTCTTAATCATGGTTTAAGGAAATAACAACTTTAGCTAAAATATAAATCCTCGTATATTATTTATGATTCACTTCATTCAAGTAGCACATAGTGACATCTTCAATCTTTAACCTGCAAAAATGGTTATTTACAAGGTTGAGCTCGACAGCCCAACAAAATCTAACAGTTTTCATGCATCACGTAGCATATAATAACATGCAACAACATATATCTCATAAACATTGTACAACATAACATACAAGTTACAGTTCATATAACACATATAAAGATTGAGTTCATTACTCAATCAACATGCTATATTCAATTAACGTAATCATAGATTGACTTTAATGTTTCATACATTCAACATAATTATAACATATCATGCTCTTTGCAATAAAGATTAAAACAATTAAATTCACATAGCAAATAGGAATTGAAAGACTTGCCTTGATCGTTGTTTACCAATAACAGTTTAACAACTTACAATTATCTGCACTTCACGTGCCCTACACAATTATATAATCATGCACATCAACTATTAGTCACATAACAATGCATAATAGTTGTAATGTAAACTTTACTCTACCTCCCATAACCCTTCTTATTAATTAATACACAATGTTCAACTTGATTGTGTTAACTTTCAACTTATATCTCACTGTATTTCATATTCGAAGTTCATTCAAGTGTTTAAGTCTTGCTAGGACTACTTGTTGGTTTTATATTAACACTATTCAATATCTTATTATATTCATTTCATTTGATTTAAAACACTTTTTACATTCATTATCATGGCGTTTCGACATTTATTCGTCACACGCCCAATTTGTCTCTCTTGTGTGTGCTTAGTATGCGTATACAACTTATCTAATATATCATTTATTAATGTTAAGCATCATTATACTTCATAATATTCATGTTCTATAACTTAGAACATCTATTATCGTCGACATCACTATACTTGTGTATGTGCATGTCCGACGCCCTCCGATTGCCTCCGAATACGTATCAGTCCCAAAGATGACCCTTTTGATTACTGTTCCCTCTCTCAAATTGAAAAACGTAAAGAATAAAAGTTGTAGGTCTATTCGTCCTCATTCCGGATCATCTTGACTCACCTCAATCGGTGTTCGTATGAAAACGTTATGCCTTTTTTTACTAAAAAAGGTCAAAGCGATCTTTGACATACTTTGGGCCCAATTGCGTGCCTAATTAAACCTTAGGCGAATAACAAATTGCGTCTATAAGCGCGGTAATTTACCGCAAATGACTTAGGGCACAATGTAGGCTGCTTGGATTAGCGTAAACAGGACCTCTTCACGATTTTTGACCCTTTTTCTCCTACTAATCTTCATAACTTGAGTTATACACATCCAAATTAGTCCATTTTTGATTCTATGGATTCGTAATTCATAGTAATACAACATACTAGAATTCTAACAATTTATAAAAATATTAACCAACCTAAAATTTGACCCAAAACACATATTCATACTCTATTTTCATGTTTTAACACATTTAGCGAATTCGATCGCCACGACTTCGTTTCTTAACCAATTAACACGATTTAAACTATGCCATTTTCATTTCTTAACATACTAACATAATCCAACATCAATTTACAGATTATAACAAGTATTGACCACGAAATTTTCTACTTTCTAATGCCAATTTTCATGTAAAAACACTGTTATCCCAATTTCTTCCTACAATCACAATTTCACGTGTTTATACTCAAAAAATCTCTCATATACGATGATTATCAGTTTATAATCCATATATACAAATATATATATCAATCCAACATGAATTAGCATTAAAATTTTAAAAACAAGGGTTTACACTAGAATAAATTATACCTTGTTCCTTTGATTATTTGATAGCAAAAAGATGATGATGATTAGGTTTAGAAATTTCCCTCCTTCCTCTTGAAAATCACAGAGAACTCTCTCTTACTTCCAAGCTCTCTTCTCTAAATTCTTCTCTAAGGCTATAGAAGTGATAAGTGGATTTTATATACACGAATCGATATTCATTTCAAGGTTAAATTCATAGTTATCTTTGTGTTTTGTGTTCGTTTTCACTCGTTTCGTGTTATTTTATGTGTAGGGTGGTCATGGATGCAAGTGGTGAAGAATGCCGGAGTTTTGGAACAAAAGTGAAAAAACTCATGAAAGTGAAAAAATTCTTTAGCAGTAGCCTAGCTCGCCAAGGCGGGCCTTTTTAAGCTTATACCCCTCACTGGGGCCGGGGTCCCGAATCTGGCAAGTGACCTGCTGCTGTTCGAACTCTGCTGCGACTTGGATTGTTGGTTTTTTGTTAGGCGCCTGGACTCTATAATAGAAGATTTCGGCTAGAACAACGAGGAGAGCTGAATATTACGTAGAAAAAAAATGAATCATACAACACAAGGAACATATTACAAGAAAAATTCCAGGATTCAAGTGCGAGCTTTGGAGGAGTAATTTTCAGAGATTATCGTGACGGTTGCAAATCGAGGCTACGTGAAGGGGTTTTCATTATTCTTCTTCTATTTAGTTCTTTATTTGTAATTGGAAGGATGTTTTCAGTATATTATTCAGTTTTTAATTCATTCGTTATGAACTAATTCGCTTATTAGACTTGTGATTGATCTTTGGGCGAAACGATGATTCTATAGCTTTGATTTTCAATTCAATAATATATTCTCAGTTTATCTATGTTAATTCGAGCGTGAACTTATGAATTGTCTGATCAACAATTCCTTGTGGATTTGAATGGAATCGAGAGAGGAGATTCAAATTTAGACCTAGTTAATATAAGCATGTGTCATGAATTTTGTCGATATGATTTTTGATTATTGTTAAGGTAGAGATATGCTTAACATCATATGTAATCGAATAGAGAACTTAAGCTTAAACCTTCTTTAATTGCAGCTCACATAGAGATATAGTGAGTTGGTTGATTTAGGTGTTTAACGGATTTCTATCTTAATTGTGGATTGATGTTAATACGGTATTAGTGCATCGAGAGGTGGCTAGTATTACTTTCGTGTTCTTGATTAATAAACTGGGATATTAAATTGAGTTGGAATAAAGGTTTGCAAATCAGAGTGAAGCTCAGGGTGAAATCATAAGTCTAATTCTCCATTAATTGTTTGAAATTCCAGATTTTGATATTAGCGGTTGTTTTTGTGATAGTTTATTTATTTATTAATTTAGTTTCTATAATTTTAAACCATTGATTTGAATAGTTTAATAGAATTAGGATTAATAGAAAATTGATAATTGTGAAGTTAAAATTCTTGATAATTTGTCCTCGTGGGAACGATACTTTATTCACTACTATATTACTTGTTGACCACGTACACTTGCGTGTTTTGCGCGTATTGATTTTACCCAACAAGTTTTTGGCGCCGTTGCCGGGGACAATTTAGTCGAGATTTTAAATATTTTTACGATATCAGTTTAATTAGTCCAGTTTTACTTAAACAATTTTTGTTTTTGTTTTTCCTTTTTCAGGTTTTTGACATTGGTTTATGCAAACACGATCTAAACATCCAGACTTGCTTCCTTTTGAGGACGACATTGAAAGGAAATTTCAGAGGTTAAGTAAGTGGATTGAAAAAACGAGGAACGAATTCGAAAATTCTGATAAGGAGGAAACAATGGCTGCTGAAGACCAGAAAGCGTTGAGAGATTTTGCAACACCTAAGGTGATTGATCTGCAGTCGAGCATCACTAGGCCTGCAATAGTTGCGAATACTTTTGAAATCAAGCTTGGGACCATTCAGATGATGCAGAATTCAATTCAGTTTGGGGGAATGGCAAATGACGATCCGAATGAGCATTTAATCAGTTTTCTGGAAATGTGCGACACGTTCAAGTACAATGGGGTGTCGGATGAGGTAGTGAGACTTCGTTTGTTCCCGTTCACTCTACGGGACAAGGCGAGGAGTTGGTTACATTCTCTACCATCGGGGTCGATTACTACGTGGGAAGACCTGGCTCAAAAATTTCTTGCCAAATTTTTTCCACCGGCGAAAACTGCTAAAATGAGGAATGACATTACGATATTTGAGCAGCAGAATGGGGAGTCACTATACGAGGCATGGGAGCGTTACAAGGAATTACTTAGAAAGTGCCCACATCATGGATTGCCCAAGTGATTGCAAATGAACACCTTTTATAACGGACTAAATGGGAATGTCAGAACTAGTATTGATGCGGCATCGGGTGGTGCATTTATAGCTAAGAGTTACGAGGAAGCCTATAATTTGATCGAAACCATGGTGGCAAATAACTACCAGTGGCCCACAACAAGAATGACACAGGCAAAGGCGGCTGGGATTTTGGAATTAGATGGGGTGACAACTATACAAGCACAAATTTCTGCATTATCCAAGAAGTTTGATACTATGAATGATAAGGTTGATACTATAGCGAGGGCCCAAGTTTGACGGAGTTGCGGTAGTATATGAATTGTGTGCGGGTGATCACCCTACAGATCAGTGCACAATTAATCCAGCATCCGTCTAGTTCATCGATAACTACAACAGAATTCCGCAAAATACATACCAAAACACCTATAACCAGGGGAATAGGAACCACCCAAACCTCTCATGGGGCAATAACAAACAAACTCAAGATCCACGACCATCATATCCCCCTGGTTTTCAGAGTCACCAACAACCGGTTCAACATCAGGAAATGAAATCAAATTTCGAGGAAATGGTGTCGAAGTTCATAACTAGTGCCGAGGCAACAATAAAAATCAAACAATGGTGATGAAAAGTCAAGAGATGTCGATCAAGAATTTGGAAAATCAGATTGGACAGCTGGCGTTAGCAGTGAATAATAGACCACAAGGAACATTACCTAGCGACACTAAGAAAAATCCGAAGGGTAGTCATGAGCAATGTCAAACAGTTATGTTGAGAAGAGGAAAACATCTCGAGGGTAATAATGTAGAAAATTCAGCGACACCGGAGGAAAAAGTTGATGATAGTAACGTGGTGGAAGGTAACAAGGATGAGGAAATAAAGTTAAACAATAAGCCAATTGTTTATCCTCCACCACCATTTCAGCAGAGGATGTAAAAACAGAAGTCAGATAAGCAGTTCACAAAGTTTATAGACGTGTTCAAGAAACTCCAGATTAGCATCCCATTCACAGAGGCCCTAGAGAAAATGCCGTGTTATACGAAGTTTATGAAAGGAATTCTGTCAAGGAAAAAGAAATGGGAAGAATTTGAAACAGTGGCACTAACAGAGGAGTGTAGTACGGTGTTACAGAAGAAGCTTCCACCAAAACTTAAAGACCCGGGGAGCTTTACTATCCCGTGCACGATCGGAAAAATGTCGTTTAACAAATGTTTATGTGATTTGGGGGCGAGTATAAACCTGATGCCATTGTCAGTATACTCAAAATTGGGTTTGCCCGCGCCAAAGCCTACAAATATTTCATTGTAGTTGGCGGATAGGTTAGTCAAATATCCGAGAGGCATTGTAGAGGACATTATGGTTAAAGTGGATAAGTTTATATTCCCTGCGGACTTTATCATTCTGGATTTTGACGAGGATAAACACATCCCGATTATCTTAGGGAGACCTTTCTTGGCCACGTGAAGGACACTCATAGACGTGCAAAAAGGAGAACTTACTATGAGAGTTCAAGATCAAGAAATAAAATTTAATGTGTTCAAGGTCATGAAATACCCTACGGATGAGGAAGAATGTTTTCGGATGGATTTAATTGAGCAAATCACCAGCGAAGATATTAGCAAAAGTTTGATCAACGATCCGTTAGAAACGACCTTTTTGGGGGATGAAGAAAAAGACGACCCAGAATTTGTGGACTTATTACGGATGCTAGACTATTTTCCACGAGTTAGCTAATTCAGAGCACCGTTTGAACCTCTGCACACTGATGAGATAGCTGTAGAAAAACTGAAACCGTCAGTAGAGGAGCCACTAATATTGGAACTTAAACCACTCCCTAAACATCTCAGGTATGCGTATTTAGGCAATTCAAATTCTTTAACTGTAATTATTTTTGCTGCACTTAACGAATTGCATGAAGAAAAGTTGCTGAGGGTGCTTAGGGATCACAAATCAGCAATTTGATGGTCGATTGTGGATATAAAGGGAATTAGCCCGTCATTTTGAATGCACAAGATTCTGATGGAGGATGATGCGAGACCATCGGTGGAGCATCAACGTCTACTTAACCCAATCATGAAGGAAGTGGTCAAGAAGGAAATTCTAAAATTATTGGATGCCGGTATCATATATCCAACTTCCGAGAGTAAATGGGTTAGTCCGGTTCTTTTGTGTGTCAAGAAGAAAGGGGAATAGCGGTGATCTGAGAATGAGGACAACGAGTTAATTCCAACAAGGACAGTGACAGGTTGGAGGGTGTGCATCGATTATAGGAGGTTGAATAAGGCAACCCAAAAAGATCACTTCCTGCTACCATTTATCGATCAAATGTTAGACAGATTAGCGGGACATGAGTTTTACTATTTGTTGGATGGATACTCGGGCTATAATCAGATCGCCATCGCTCCTGAGGATCAAGAAAAGACAACATTTGTAAGACCCCAACTTATTATTAATGAAATTAAATTTCCTCTATTTATAATTTTGAAATAGTAAGGATTGATTTGATTAATATGGTTAGTTATGGGTAAAATGCACAAATATTTTAAATAAGCAAGTGGTTATAAAATATTCATTCTTATCGGAGAATATTCGTTTGGTCGTGGAATATTCTTACTGTCGAGGAATATTCGTACAACGGTGCAGCCTTGTGTGGGCCCTATAATGGAAAGCGATTGGATGAAGAAAACGACAAGTATAAGTTGTTTATAAATAATTGCCAGAAGTAGTTATTCACAGATTATCTTGTTGGAATACCCGTTGGTTAAAACATAGTAATACTGGCGTTGTTGCAGACAAGAAGCTTTGCAGTATTGCACCAATTATTGATTCTTACGTAAGAAGGCACTACTCAATAATTATTACGATAATTCTTATTCGGTATTTTATTTTATTGATTCAATAATTCTTTGCGTTGATATTTTATATTACTATTGTTTCAATAATTATCACTACGGTAGATTTTCCATTATCAGACAATAATCCATATTATCCGAATAATATTATTAGATAATATTATTGGCAATGTCTAGAAAGTTCTGTCTAAAGAGAGGTTTGGTCACCTAATTGCTTGGCATGATGAGGAGAAATCCTTATTGGAAAGCCCTCTTTCACAGGAGCTGCACGGTTGTCGATGATTGTGATTACGTAATATTATTTGTGAATAATTAATTATTAATTTATATGATGAGAAAAATATTCATTTTATGTGGATATAGATGGAGAAAATTTTTAAAGTAACAATTGTTGAAAATCGATATTTTATCTTTTCTGATAAAATAATATTTTATTAATATAATAATGATGATATTTTTACAATGAATGTGGGATATATGAGTATATGAGGAGGAAGATTATTTTTGTTGCAAAAGTTGTTTAATATATGTTAAACATGTCTGTGGGCCCATTTCTTGACTGAAATTTGATTATAGCTTGTAAAATCGTCCGTTTGTAGATTTCGGTCAATTTCTGTTTGGAATTTGGAAAAACTTTCTTCTGTAAAGTTGTAGATAATGGAATTTCCTATGTAAAAGTCATAAGGTTCGAATTTTTCTGACAAAAGGGCCATTTATTATGAATTATTGAAGTTCCGAAGTTCGGAAATAATTAATTTTTGGAAGTTTTAGTTATTTTTTTTAAGAAAAACGTTTTTTACATTTTTGGGCCTCATTAAACATGTGTTAAGTTGCTGAATTCAGATTCTTGGTGTACGTAGGAATTTATATACAATATATTAATATTATATTAAATTTTTTGCTTTGGTGTTCTAAGCATTTTCCTATAAATAGGGTGCTTAGGTTAGAATTGAAAATCACACCAGAAACTGAAATCTTCTCTCTTTCTCTCTCGATATATTGAGCGTATTCTTGTGAGTATTTTGATACTTTGAGTGTTGTAATCTGATTGCAAGTTCCTTGAAAGACTATATTGATATTCGACCGGTAAGTACTATTCTTTCGAGGTAAGGGATATTATTTTTTTTTAAAAATGATATTATTTCTGTCAATATCATTATGCCGGAGTATTGGTAAGATTTTTCTTGTGAAATTCTTGTCTTTTAGTGTCAGGGTTACTATTCACGTATACGGCACTATTCACGTATACGGCACTATTCACGAATACGACACTATTCACAGAAAAATTAAATTTTCATTTTTTGTCTAAAATATCTATTATGGATACTAGCTTTGATTGTATCTATATTTTGATCATTCTTGAATTTTACTCCACTATGATTATTTATGAGGTATTTTTGGATATGGATAAATCGAAATACGAATCCTTAATATTTGTTATTTTGTTTCACTGGATTCATTTCCTTTAAAATATTTTTCATCATCCTCAGTCCTAAATGATGATATTACTGAATATCTTTGGCTGTGTAGTGCAAAGATGAATGATTTATGATGAATATCTTTGGCCGTAGTGCAAAGATGAGCAGTGTTTAGATGAACATGACCCGGTGATGAATATCTTTGCTTTGTAGTGCAAAGATAAATAATTGATTCAGATATATATTGATTGATGTTCTGAGGATAAAATATCGACGACAAACTTTTAAATTCATATATAGAAGATAGTAGATTTCATTCTCTACTTAACTCTTCTAATGAATTATTATTTTCGCTGCGAATATTGATATGAAACTTGTTGTCTATTGTATTCTATTAGATTTTTCCCTGTTGAAGACTAACGATAATTTGTTATATATTATCTTAGTCATAATGTTCTTTACTGGGCTAGTTGAGCTCACCCTTTTCCTTTTTGTTCCATTTTCTTCTCAGGAGGCGAGAATGTAGCGAGTACTAGTCGGGGTGTGGAATGATGGTTCTAGAAGTTGTTTTAGTAGTCCTCACTATTTTGTAAAATAGTGTATCAATAATTGTAGTGAGGACTTATTTGAGTGTGGATATTGCCTAGATGACAATATTTGTTTTTTAAACTCACAGTTTTTATGTTATACTAATAAAGTTGTAGTTGTTTCTGTACCATGTATTTTGACAACTCAGAATGGGTGTTGTATACCTATTTTGGGGGCGTCACAGTTGGTATCAGAGCTTAGGGATATGATCTCTGGCGGATATCGGGGAATAGAACTAGGAGGGGAGAGACGAGTAAATCCTTCGCTAGTGTGTCCTACCTAAGCTTATTTGTTGGTCTGGTCGTAATATAGGGATATTATGTGATATGTTAATTTGTTAAATTAACCCTTGTTTTATAATGATGATT
This sequence comes from Panax ginseng, assembly GCA_020205605.1. NCBI lineage: Eukaryota > Viridiplantae > Streptophyta > Magnoliopsida > Apiales > Araliaceae > Panax > Panax ginseng. The sequence goes on from CM035142.1 coordinate 57,567,435, forward strand.
TGAGAATGTCGTGAGAATGTTAATGATTGGAGTAAATGAGACCGTGGAGACACCTTTGCTCACCACCTGATGAGGAGAAGCGTTCATTGGTGGCAATGTTTCCTCTGTGAACAACACACTGAAAGCGAGATGATGAGCGATGGGATATTTAGAAGCTTGTTGCAGTTCATGCAAAATCGCACGAGAGGAGACTCGTGTTCAAAATATGGAGGAAATGATAGCAATTCACGGGTTATCACAGCCAAGCAGTTCAAGAAGTTGGGACCACCAGAATTCTGGGGAAAGCCGGATCCGACCAAGATATTCGATATCTTGGGATGCACGGAGGAACAGAAGGTTCCATTCGCCACCTTTATTTTTTCCGTAATGAGGTGATTCATTGGTGGGAATTTGTGAAGCGTACCCATCCATTTGCACTCTCGGCATGTCTTGGGAGCGTTTGAATCTGTTCAATGACAAGTACTTTCCGAAAGTATTCGTCATATGAAGGAAGTAGAGTTTATTAGATGGAACAAAACAACATGACGGTGTCGGTCAAAGACGAAGTTTACAAAGTTATCGGTTTGCACCTCATTTGGTGGAGAATGAGGAGCGTGTGACGCGGATGTTTTCGAGAGGTTTGAAACCCGGCGTACGTCAATATCTCATTTCTTATAAATTTTCTCTCTATTAGGATGTTGTCAACATGGCTTAATTATTAGGCGAGATAACGAAATACGGTCAACCGAGGGACCACAACGAGGATCATCTCGGTGGTGGCGGCGATCATCCGAACAACGATAACCCGGAGAAAGAGAAATACTGAGAAAGCAAAGTAACCACTCGGTGGTAATCATGGCCATGAGAATAGAAGAAGCGAGTCGGGAGGAGATTTTAAAAAGAGGAGATTCAACAATGACAATACGAAGACGTCAGCACCAACAGCAATTGGTTCCAAAGGAGGAGAACGATCACCGGTCATATGCTATAAGTGCAGAAAAGAAGGACATATCAGCCCAAACTGCCCACAACAGTTTAAGGTATGTTATAATTGTGGAAAGGAAGGACATATCGCTCGAGATTGCACTGTAGCAAAACTAAGTTCAACGGGGATGGCGACTCAAAAGGCTGTCCCAGAAAAGTCAAAGTCAACGGTTCCTGGAAGAGCGTTTTTTGTGACTGGTCAAAATACGAGGAACCCAAACGAGGTGATCACGGTGCTACCCATTCATTTATCTCTCCTACTTGTCCTCAACGTTTAAATTTGACTCCGAAGAAATTAGACTTTGACCTATCTATGGAAACTCCGTTAGGAGATTCTTTCATCACATCCACTGTTTATAAATCTTGTTTGATCCAAGTTTGCACTATCACATTACCTATTGACCTTATCTCTTTAAAGATACTTGCTTTTGATGTGATTTTGGGGATTGATTGGTTAACTACTCATCATGCCAAAATTGATTGTTTTCGTAAGGTTGTTAGTTTTCATATTCCTAAACAACCTGTTGTTCGAATTCAAGCAACTAAACCATGAAAATCAATCACTGTTATATCAAGTCATAAAGCTATTCGTTTATTGAAAAATGGATGTCAAGCTTTCTTAGCCCATGTTATGGATTTGAATAAAGACACGTCAGATTTGAATAATATTCCTGTTCTTATTGACTTTCCTGACGTATTTCCTGAAGAACTTCCCGGTCTACCCTCAGAACGTGAAGTTAAATTCTTTATTGATCTTGAACCTGGTACAAAGCCCATTTCTAAAACCCCATATCGAATGGCTCCTATTGAACTTCAGGAGTTAAAGGTCCAACTACAGGAGTTGTTGGACATCGGTTTCATTCGTCCTAGTACATCTCCTTGGGGTGCTCCTGTTTTATTTGGAAAGAAGAAAGATGGGAGTATGCGACTTTGTATTGACTACTGGGAATTAAACCATGTCACTATCAAGAATAGGTATCCGCTACCTCGCATTGATGACCTGTTTGACCAGTTGCAAGGAGCACAATTCTTTTCAAAAATCGATTTTCGTTCTGGATATCATCAGCATAAGGTTAAAACTGAGGATATTCCGAAGACTGCCTTCAGAACTCGGTACGGGCATTATGAATTCCTAGTTATGTCTTTTGGATTGCCTAATGCTCTTGCGGCTTTCATGGATATGATGAACCGAGTATTCTAGGATTATTTGGATCAGTTCATTGTTGTCTTTATTGATGACATCCTCATATATTCCAAAAGCCGTGAAGATCATGAGCACCATTTGAAGCTGGTACTGCAAAGGCTTCGTGATAACAAGCTATATGCCAAGATGAAGAAATGCGAGTTCTGGCTTGAGGAAGTAGCATTCCTTGGGCACGTGGTGTTAAAACATGGAGTATCTGTTGACCCGGCGAAGATTGAAGCAATACAAAGTTGGGAGCAACCGAAATCGGTGACCGAAGTACGTAGCTTTTTGGGATTAGCTGGTTATTATCAGAGATTTGTGGAAGGATTTTCTCGAATCGCTACTCCGTTAACTCAGCTGACTCGTAAAGATACAAAATTTGTATGGAGCGAGGAATGCGAGAAGAGTTTCTTTGATCTCAAGAGGAGACTCATTTCGGCACCTGTTTTGACAATACCATCTGGTTCGGATGGATTTGTTATCTCTGACGATGCTTGAGCAAGGGGTTAGGATGTGTTCTCATGCAAGCGTGGGAAAGTCATAGCCTATGCCTCATGACAACTTAAAGAATATGAGAGGAATTATCCTACTCATGATCTAGAGTTAGCGGCCCGATCGTTTCATATTTAAAGATCCTGGAGGCACTATCTATATGGGGAGAAAGTGGAGATATATCTGGACCATAAAAGCCTCAAATATTTCTTCACCCAAAAAGATTTCAACATGCGGCAACGACGTTGGCTCGAGCTGTTGAAAGACTACGACCATACCATTCAATACCATCCTGGAAAAGTGAGCGTGGTAGTGGCGACGCGTTCGAAGAGAAGATCATATCGCTGAAACGAGTGCGATGTTGTTAACACAAAGGCCTATTTTGTGTGATTTACAAAAGATGAAGATAGAATTCAAGACTCCGGTGACCCATGCAATGATGTCAAGTATACGTATAGAACCAACTTTAATCAAAAAAGTTAAAGTTGCTCAAGTCACAGACCCGGAGCTGATGCGTATGAAGAAGAAAGTACAAGAAGGTGTTATTCTAGAGGCAAGAATCGATGAAGAAGGAATACTTCGAGTCCACTCCAGACTTTGTGTTCCTAACGATTCTGATTTGAAGTACAAGATCATGATGGAGGCACACAATACACCATTTGCAATCCATCCTAGAAGTACCAAAATGTATCGTGATCTTCGACATACATTTTGGTGGAACAATATGAAGAGAGAGATTGCAAAGTTTATCTCGAGGTGTTTAACTTGTCAACGTGTAAAGCCGGGGCATCAAGTTCCAAAGGGTCCATTGCAACCACTTGAGATTCAGAAATGGAAGTGGGAACACATTACCATGGATTTTGTTACGGGTCTTCCCACGGTTTGTCAAGGCATAAATGCGATTTGGGTTATTGTTGATAGATTAACAAAGTCTGCTCATTTCTTAGCGTCACGGAGACTTATTCCTTGAACGTCTTGCTCGTATATGCACGTAAATGAGATTGTGAGATTGCATGGCATGCCAAGTATCCATAGTTTGGATCGTGACCCAAGATTCACTTCACGATTTTGGATTAGCTTGCAAAAAGCTATGGGCACGAATTCTGATTTAGTTTAAGCATACCATCCTCAAAGCAGACGGGCAATCGAGAGGACTATTCAAACTCTTTAAGATCTATTAAGACTTTGTGTCCTAGATTTCAAAGGAGTTGGGAAAAGTACCTACCATTGGTGGAATTCTCCTACAACAACAGATTATCGTGCAAGCAGAGTATAGGTGTGGCTCCATTTGAAGCATTGTATGGGCCGAAAGTGTAAGCTCTCCAGTATGTTGGGATGAGGTGGGAGAAGCAATGTTGTTGGGACCAGAGTTGGTACAAATGACTAAAGAGAAGATCCAAAAGATTCGACAACGTATACAAACGGCACAGGATCGACCAAAGAGTTATGCGGATCTTCATCGAAAAGACGTTGAATTTAGTATTGGGGATCATGTATTGTTGCGTAACGCTCCATAGAAGGGAGTTACAAGATTCGGGAAGAGAGGAAAGCTCAATCCACGATTTATTGGTCCATTTCAGATTCTTGACCGAGTAGGAAATGTGGCCTATAGACTCGCGTTAGCTCCAAGTATGTCTCGTGTTCATAATATTTTTCATATATCTGTGCTTCGTAAATATGTGAAAGACCTGAACCACGTTATTGAGTTAGAACCGGACGAGATAGCCGAAGACTTAACGTACGAAAAGGTACCTGTCAAGATCTTGGATAGTAAAGAGCATGTCCTACGTACAAAGGTCATACCACAAGTTAAAGTTTTGTGGAGGAACCATGCTGTCAGGAATAAGCATGTGAATGCTATTCCTATTTATATATGATTTGATTATGATATATATGTATATGAATGAATAATATGCAAGTATGTTTGCATTAAGAAAAGCTGTAAAGTCCTTTGATAGATAATAGAAATATATGTACAAGGACTTAGAATGAATTGATCAAATATGTTAGGTTGATCCTACATGAGCAAAACAGCTTTGTAAAGTCCTTAAAAAGAAATGATGTACAAGGAATATAAATATAGAAAGATCAAGCTTGTTAGGTTGATCGTATGATGTAATAGATAAAGCTAGTCGATCGTCGAAACCTTTGCACGAGAAGTTGTAATGCGCCGGTGAGTCGAGAGTTAACTCGGGAGCTATCGGCGCGAGAATAGGAGTATGCAAGATAGTAGATCTAGGAGTTAGTAGACGCCGAGGAAGCGAAGAAGGATCGTAGTGTATCGAGAAAAGCTTCCTCGGGATCGTAGTGTGCTGAGGAAGTCATGTTCAGAATCGTAGAGACAGCCTGTCTACAAGCCGAACGACCATCTGTCGAAGCCAAGTATGAAACGTAGACTACATTCAGAGTCGTAGATTCTAGCGATGTCAAAGCCAAGACAAGGATCGTAGGCTACACTCTGAGATCGCAGAGTCCACTGAATGAATGTAGAGATCGTAGTCGAGCAAGATCAGATGAAGACAACAAGCACAAGGCAGAAATCGTAGAGTGTCAAGATCTGATCTTGGGATCGTAGTGTCTGCACAACCAAAGCTGAATCGTAGAGTGCAGAACTACGACTCCAACAAAAGTGCTCACAATTGCTAAGTCAGAATCGTAGAGTAAATACGGTTCTCAAAGAATGAGCACTCCCAGAATATCCAAAGGTACGAAACCTCTGGTTGGCACTGCAAAGATGCAATCCACAGAAAGGGAACTAGAGAGCACTCAACGAATGACATGCAGGATAACAGAAGATCTCAGCACAAACCTAATCAGAATTAAGATTGAGGTGTAAGGCCATTCGTGATGAAGTCTTCCACAAGGAGAACCAAAGAAGACTTCAGAAGCTGACTAAGGAAAGTCAGCTTGTGTAGTAGCTATCAAGTGTAAAGAAGACAACGATCTTGGAAGCAACCGAGATCGTAGTGTTTCCCAAACAAAGAAGGAACTGATGGAAGATGAACCAAGATCTTTGGTCGACCTACGAAGAGCAAGACTAAAGTGATTAAGCGAAAATGGTCGGTTCATTGATGATAAGTGAGCGGAAGATCACCAGGAGAAAGTAAGCTAGATGCGCCACAAATTTGAAGTGTCTTGATATTCAGAAGGGGACCAGAGAAAGGAATTAGGCCATCAGTATCTGAGAACAGTCGAAGCAAATAGAAGTATTGATGCACTGCACAATAAAGGAAGAGGTGTTCTACATTGAAGATCAATCAACACTCTTGAGGATCGTAGTGTTAACTCTTCTAAGTCTAAACTAATCAACAAGACACTACGATCGAGGTCCTTGAAGGCGTGCATCGAGAATCATAGAGTTCGGATACGAAGGCCGAGGCATTGGCAGCGGTTCAATCGAAGGGTAATATTTGGACAAGTGCTTATTGAGAGCATCGATGCAAAAGGACAACCTCGATCGAGAAATCGGGAAGAGGAAATAAAGTCTTGACACGCTTGAAGATATAAAAGTGATACATCGGCAGGGTAGGTGAAGCGATGAAGCTCTGAGTCGAGGAAAAAGTATGTCATGTCACATCAAGCGGTCTACCTCAAGCAACTTGAGATCTGTGAAGACATTTGAATAGCTTCAATGGTTACTTTCCAGCGGAAGGATTGGGAAGGTGTATAAATGTAGAAAGAGCTTCAAAGATCAAAGGTGCTTTGGAGTTGTGAGTTTTGGAGAGAAGGTGGGTGATCTAAACCATGTGATAGTGAGTCAGAAGGCTCACTCTCGATCCACCAAGAACACTCGGAAGTCGGATCAGAAAAGAAGTAGAAGTGTGAGTTCTACTATGTAGAAGTGAGAGTTCTACTACTTGAAGAGTGTTACGAAGCTGCGAGAGAAAGAAAGAGCATCATGCCATCTGGATGTCCATCATGGGAAGACTCTAAGTACAATAGAAAAGAGAGCTACGGTCATCTTAGCAAGTCCATCATGGGAAGGCATCGAGTAGCGAGAAGGAGATCACAAAAGCCATCTTGGTGTCAAGCATGAGAAAGTTTCTAAGTACTTATGGAAGAGCTTACGGTCATCTTAGAAGCCTCTCATATGCGGTCATCAAGTACCAAGAAGAATGATCTTCAAGGCGGTTCATCGAGGGTCATCAGGAGTAGTTGAGAAACCTAAGAAAATTTGAGCATCATGCAATACTCAGCTGCTCTTCAAGGATGATCAAGCCAAGTGCTAAGGATAGAAGATGTTAGAGCATGAAGACATCTTAGCGACTTCATGCAAACTCAACAACAACAAACAAACAACTCAGCGAAGCGAGGACTGAGGGGTCCTTGTCGGAGGACTAAATGAAGCGGGCCAAGAGGGTCCTTGTCAGGAGGACTAAACAAAGCGAGGGCCAAAGGGTCCTTGTCAAGAGGGACTAAATAAAGTTCCAAGCCTCTTTGAGCTTGAAGAGTTCTAGGGAACTAGAAGAGTCCCAAGGTCTTGGCCTTGAAGAGTTCTTAGTGCCCCTGAAGTCCCAAAGCTCTGGCGGCCTTGAAGGAATCGTAGAGATTGAGGTCTTGCCCTTCCAGTGGAAATCACTGCTAGTTGAAAGTAGAAGAGTGGATTAGGAGCTTGAGTCTGAACCACTTAAAACCCCTTGTGTCTTTTACATTATGTCATTTTACATTATATACATAAGCTGCTATAAGCGCTATGTATGTTCTAGCTGCTTACAACTAAACTAACCCTACGAACAATGTATGTATGATTATGAATATATCAATGAAGGGAATCTTTTACTTATTCCTCTGTGCTTGAAAAGATTCTTATGTTTGTCATATACTCTAATATGAACAATACAACATAAACCAGAAAAGTATTTGAAATAAAAAGGATCTATTCAACCCCCCTTCTAGATCTATTGTGCCCTCTGGGAACTAACAATTGGTATCAGAGCAGGTTCTCATGCTATTCAAAAGCTAATCGTTTTGAGTATGATCCCAGACACTAACATTGTTCTAAACTTAGTTTAGTAGTGAATAACTTGTTATATGCAAAAGAGCTCATACGTTGGAAATATTGTGTATAGGTAAAAATGTGTATACACCTAAAGTTGCTCAGATTGGTCCATATCCTCGATTGCTATATCAACAAGACCAATCCTAGCCTGCAATCAATCTTGTTGTCTGAAGACCAGATGAGAGAAAGAAAGAAAGGGACATCAGTGACAAAGAGTAAAGCATTCATCGAAAAAGAAAGCAAAGGTACATAAGAAATCTTGATCGAGAGGAGAAAGCATTCAATCTTATGAGTGAAACAATTTGGGTGCTATCTTTGTAAACCCAAAGATGTCAAAGATCTTAATGCTACGATTCTCTTGATACATCTTCAAGAACTCGATTATATCAAGAGCATTAAAAGTGAAAGGTAAATAAAAGCTATGAACATTACGAAGTATATCTAAGGTAAATGATCATTAAAAAGCGGCGGTAAAAAGGTATGGTTCCTCACCATTATTAATGTATACATCATATTTGCACCATCCTATGAACTATGGCGATGATTACATAAGAAGTCATAATCTACCTAAAAAGGTGAAGAGAGAAAGTAGTGCGAAGATGGAAAATTCAAATGTCTACAAACTTTCTCTTTAACCAAGTTTTAAATTTGAAGATGACATCTTGAAGAAAATCGAAATAGATCATAAAGAGTATCACAGACCAAATGATTTTTTTATGTTAAGTAATCATTCTTTGATGTGCTAGTATGTATGTATGTACAAGCCTATGTTCTAAGTGTTTGACAACACACGAGAGAATGATCAGTTCCACAAGAGGATCTTACTGATTTGTAGAAACTGATCACATCCATAAATCAACTAGATACTCATAAATCGTAGAGTTGATTCACACTTTGTGAACACTTAAACATTGTGAACATAACCCAGTAAATGATGAAACCATCATAGATAGAGAGTGTGTTATTAAATGCCATATCTCACACACACATTCACCGACTTGCATCTCAAAATATATTATCATAAGATAGTTGCATGTATGGATATATACATTGATGATAAATATGATGATTATCCAAATAAGAGGAATAAGGGTTTAGAAAACTAACCTAGCAGGACCCATTCAACTATGGGTACCAAAAATAGAAATATATTTAAACCTGCAGGTGTTTGGTCAGTCTGACCACTCTAAGGAATGATGAAGCAGAAGACTTCAGTCAAGAAGATATTACCAGCAGAAGGCTAAGGACTGTTCAGAAATGAGTCTGATAAAGTTCCTATATGCCCAAGCCTGTCCTTGAAGACCCTCTGAGCTAACTGGAATGGAGCTCACATGGCTGCAAATCTGTATATGGGAGCATGCCATGCAGCAGAAGATAAAGAGGATTCTATATGCTCATATCAAGAGAGATATGCTTTATGGAAAGGATCCTCAAGGGAAGCTCACAACAGAAGATCATTAAGCTTAAGACAAAAGGAGTTCTTTATGAAGCAGAACTTCTCAAAACAAAGGACTATCAAAGAAGACTACGTTAAGTAGTCTTTGTCAAATGATCGTAGAGTGATCGATCACGAAAATACTCATCTCTACGATCAAGGAAAACAAAGCAGCGATGATGATTCGATCGGAAGGAGAAATCTTTGGCGACCTTCAAAATGAACATGAAGAAGGAATCACATCTATCGAGAAGACGACATCAACAATGGGGAAGCGGTGATACATTGAGGAATAACAACACTATTAAACACGGAAGAGATGTACCGACTCTGAGTCCCAAAACTTTGTGGGTGATGAACAAATGAAGATCCATAGTCGGTAGGAGCGTCTCAAAACGTACTCTTGATAACCCTTGACCACCCGATTCATAATCGTGAAGTTCCTACGATCAAACACATGATCGTAGTGTAAAGAGAAGAAGGACACCACGATTTGACATTGCGAGATATCGGTGGTAGAAAGACCTCCCCATCGGAAAAGATCTAATGAGATGTCATTGAAAATCACTATTTTAGTACTTCATCTGAAGAAGCGCCTCGGGGACAAAAACGACCCTTTAGCTCACTCTAAGAGGTTGGCCCTTCTGAGCTACCTTATCATCACGGAAGGAATGCTTGATCGAGTTCATCTCAAAAGAACCGAAGTCGGTCGACGATCGTAGAGTTGAGTTTGAAAAGGACTAAGCGATCGTAGTGCAAGCTGCGACGATCGTGAAGACAACTCAGCGATCATAGTTCTACCAAAGGGTACTCCAATTCACACGGAGCATGAAGAATGAGACATCTGCTAAGCCATTCAAGTCAAGGAGATAAGTTCAAATACATCAGTGATTGAGCTATGCTGCATCGAAGTAAGGAAGAAAGACGAAGACATCCACTGCAACATCTCTCAGAAATTGATCGTTGAGTCAACAAATGAAATCGTAGAGTGTATAGCTATCTCATCATGTTACTCTACGAAGCAAAAGGTCAACGGTCAAAGCCACGACAATTAAACGTCCACTCCTTTAATAACTAAAAAGTTGTGGGGAATTCTGACTCATTCTTTGGGCAGCGTGCAACCAATGGAATGATTGACACATCTTTGAGAGTATGTAGAGTTAGAAGGAAGCGCCATAAAGACAAGTTCAAATCTGCAGACGAGTTACCAAAAGATATCGAACCTTTCTCCTCCCATTTTCAAAAACCTAGAAAGCTTTTCAAGAGCAAAATCGGTTAACCTCGAGCCTTACCAACGAGACTGACCATCATCTCGCATAAACTTCTCTATATCTAATACCCACATTCTTCAAACTACTCAAAATGGAAAAGCGGCAAGTGATTCTTGGTATTGACTTGGAACAAAATCGTTTGAGAAATCGAAAAAAGTTAGAGGACATTCTCGAGCTTGTAAAGAAATTTGGATTTTGAGAATGCCTTGAGGCAAATACTCCATCTAATGCAACTTGGTTAAAGAATTCTACTCAAAGCGTCTCTATAAATTGAAACTCGACTACCAAGGTTAAAAAGGTCGGTCTCTTGGTTAAAATCTTGACCTCAATCGATGCCTAAGTTTTTTCTAACCAAGGGCTAAAGAACCTTGACAATGTCAACCTTTGAATTAGCAAAGGAAGTTATGGGGTATCAAAGAAACCCTAGTTTCAAGGACATGAAGAAGAAGGAGTTTCCTGAGCAATATGAGTTCCTTGCTGAAATAGTTGGAAAGTGCATACTATGTAAGAACACTGCACATGACACAGTGATCGACCAGTAGTTGAAAATCATGTCAGCAATAGTTTTGAAGAAACAAATCGACTTTGGAGCTATCTTGTTTGATCAGATCTCCAAATGGGTAGAGAAGGCTGAGAAGAAGCCCCTGACCAAGGTATTTCATGGAAGGTTGCTGAGTATCATTCTGAAGAAGAAATTAGGAGGAAAAATCAAGGAAGATGAGGGAGAAGCCTTGAATGTGCACAAGGTGATGTCTCCACAGATTATTTGAGAAGCTGGAAGAAGAATCCCAAAGGAGAACAAAATTTGGCAATTTGGGAGAAGTGATGAGAGCCTCTGCAAAAAAGAAGAAAGATAGTAAAAGAGAGAGCTCGAGTCGGTGACTCTGCGTAATTTGAAATCACACGACCGAGGAAGAAATCAAAAGTGGTGAAAAGAATTTGGTGATGTGAAGAAAGCCAGGCCCCACCTAGGAGAGTCTCCTCCTTGAACAAAGATAAGGAAGAAAAAAGGCCCAAGCTGCTTTGAGACCACAAAAAAAGAAGAAGCGGCGAGGTTGCTTGAGGGCGGTCGGCAAGAAAGCTAAGGTGAATGACAAACCGGCCTTAGCTTCTCAAATCAATACATCTATTTGAAGAAAGGGAAGTAGTGTCGTGAAGAAAAAAGCGAAAATGTGATCCGGTCCCACGAGTCGACATTCAATGATGAGAATGAAGGCGATATGGTGAAAGAAAGTACATAATCTGTTGATGAAGAAAAGTGCTCAAGCCCCATGGCCAATTCTCAGAGAAGTCACTCTGATGATGAAAAGGAAATTCAAAGTGACCAAAGCATATCCCCAAATTCCATTGCCCCAACGAGCCCAGAGAATGGGTTAGGAAATACTGCTCAAGAAGAAGATGAAAATGTCCCTCGATCGAGAAAGCCCTCATGATGACTCGAGAAGTAATGAGGCCAAGAAAGAAAAGTCTGCTCCGCCAATCTTGATCTCGAAGAAGTCTATCGATGAGAGAGAGATGAAGAATCGAAGAAGAAGAAGAAGAAGAAGAAGAAGAAGAAGAGTCAGTGTCTCCATTAATTGAACCTCCATAAAGAAGGAGAAGCTACAGGCTGCAAGCCCAGTTTGCCTCAAAAGGAGCGGTGGCCAATCAAATGCCATCATTGAATTAAGTGATGATGAATCTGTATCCCCAGGAGAAGATGCTGAAGAAGAAGCCAGTAGTGAAGAAGAAGAATCAAAGGAAAGACTTGCTGAAGAAAGTTCAGATAATGAAATGACAAGAAGGATTTTCATTGAAGATGATCAAGAAGAGTGCGAACATGAAATGCAACAAGAAGACCTCTCTCTTTGAAGGTTGATCTAAGCGGTTACGGTTACGAGAAGAAAGAAAGCGGAAATGATTCCAACTCGAAGATCGGGAATCGAGAAAACTCGAACTTCACCTGTTCTCTCACCTGCAAAATTTACCAAGAGAATTGTGGTAGAAGTTCCTAATGAACCATCAGAAACTCCTCCTGACAGATGGGTAAACCATGGAGGTGAACAGATCAGAATAGTAAGAATGACCTCCTTTGACTTAGTCAAGAAGCTGGAACAACATGGAAATGGATTGCACAACCATTCTCTACAACCACGATGATTTCTTGATGAGATGGTTCTTCCAATCAATGCCTTGGTGAAGGCCTTTCTTGAAGAAGATGGAAGTTACTTAATTTGGTGTTACAAGACTTTTCCAAGCATGGGCTGGTAGCCCAAAACTTTCAAGGGTAAAAACTTATGCTACCAAGATGATAACAACCGACCTCACTTCAAGGTCTATCGACAAAGTGAAAATCTCTACATCCCCTACGATCGTAGAGTAGATTACGAAGGAAGAAGGGTCATGTGACCAAGGTCGATCGTGAGAGTCACATTCATTCTACGGTGATGGTGTTCAAGCCCAATCTCGAAGCCTCCTTATGATCAAACAACGCTATCGACCACTCCATCATCCTCCACAAGCAATTGGTACTCCACGATTGTTCGGATTATCAAACATTTGAAAAAGCTGTCAAAGATGATGATCGTGAGAGTCAATCCTTTGCTCGACTGAAGGCGCCAATCAAGAGGATCAAAGCGCTTTGGAGCAGGAACTCTTGAAGAGCTCGATGATCTAAGCAAGAAGATATCTATGCTCGATGAAGAATCACGAAGCAAATAATAGTAGGAGATGATTCCTTCCGGCACTGACTTCAAGCTATCTTGGTGATGTATCTCTCAAACTCAGAGAGAGATAGCATCTATCGGAAGGCCATCAAGATCGGAAAGCGGTAACTCTACAAATTGGGGAGGCCGATGCAAAGCGGATCGAAGCCCTCTCTCGACAAGATTGATGATATGAGGCGGACCTTCTCGGTCTGACTTGAGCTCGGCCCGTGCCAAGAACTAAAGTTTGAAATTTGCCAACTCCTCCTACGATGGAATAGCTTATGTCCAACATGGGCGGCTCTCTCAAATGATTGATGACAAAAAGGGGGAAAAAAAGCGACGAAAGAAGAGGAGCAAGAGGCACAAAAGAAAAGCGAGAGGTTAAGGAGAAGAAGTTAAAGAAGAAGAAAGCGTGCGGATAAAGAATCATCATCGAGGGGAGCTGAAGATGATGATACCAAAATCATAGAAAGTGAAGGGGAGCGGATCGAGAAAGGTGATGAAGGGAATCAAGCAAAGATAGAAGGTCATCATCGAGAGGGGAGAAAAAAAAAAGAAGCGAGAAAAAGATGAATAGCTGATCAACAGCAAGCATCCACGGGAAACACAAGGAGGCGAGGAGGTACATCTCTAATCTGTTAGGAATGTGTTATGGATCCAGGATGTAGAATGTCTTAATGTATAAATTGCCATATCAATATAAAAGTCATTCATGATTAAGCATTTTTAGAAATACAATTTGCTCCTTTGTATATAAGATTCATTCATAACATGCATATGCACTTATTGTTTTTGTCATAATCAAATAGGGGGAGATTGTCAGGAATAAGCATGTGAATGCTATTCCTATTTATATATGATTTGATTATGATATATATGTATATGAATGAATAATATGCAAGTATGCTTGCATTAAGAAAAGTTATAAAGTCCTTTGATAGATAATAGAAATATATGTACAAGGACTTAGAATGAATTGATCAAATATGTTAGGTTGATCCTACATGAGCAAAACAGCTTTGTAAAGTCCTTAAAAAGAAATGATGTACAAGGACTATAAATATAGAAAGATCAAGCTTATTAGGTTGATCGATGATGTAATAGATAGAGCTTAGTCGATAAATGAAACCTTTGCACGAGAAGTCGTGAGTCTGCCGGAGAGTCGGAGTTAACTACGGGAGCTATCGGCGAGAATAGGAGTATGCAAGATAGTGAGATCTCGGAGTTCGTAGACTTCGAGGAAGCGAAGAAGGATCGTAGTGTAATCGAGAGAAAAGCTTCCTCGGGATCGTAGTGTCTTTGAGGAAGTCGTGTTGAGAATCGTGAGAGCTGACTGTCTACATAAAGTGAACGACCATCTGTAGAAGCCCAGTATGAAGCGTAGACTACACTCGGAGTCGTAGAGTCTATCGATGCCAAAGCCAAGACAAGGATCGTAGGCTACACTCGAGATCGTGGAGTCCTTTGAATGAAATGAGAGATCGTAGTCGGGCAAGATCGGATGAAAGACAACAAGCACCTGAGCGCGAAATCGTAGAGTGTAAGAGATCGATCTCGGGATCGTAGTGTCTGCAAAGCCAAAAAGTTGAATCGTAGAGTGCGGGACTACGACTCAGCGAAGTGCTCACAATGCTAAGTCGAGAATCGTAGAGTGAATCACGATTCTCAAGAATGAACACTCCCGAATATCAAAGAAGATCTGAAGCCTCTGGTTGGCACTGCAATAATGCATTCCACGTAAAGGGAACGAGAGAGCACTCAATGAATGGCATGCGAGGCTAACGGAAGATCTAAGCACAAACCAATCGGCGTTAAGATTGAGGTGTAAGGCCATTCGTGATGAAGTCTTCCACAAGGAGATCATAGAAGACTTGATTGGTGACTAAGGAAAAGTCGACTAATGCGATGCTATCGAAGTAAAGAAGACAACGATCTTGGAAGCAACCAAGATCGTAGTGTTTGCCAAACAAAGAAGGAGGCGATGGAAGGTGAACCTGAGATCTTTGGTCGACCCTCGGAGAGCAAGACTAAAGTGATTAAGTGCGGTCGGTTCATTGATGATAAGTGAGTGGAAGATCACCGGGAGAAAAAAATTTGGGCGCCACAAATCTGAAGTGTCTTGATATTGAGAGGGGACGAGAAGCAAGAATTAGGCCATCGATTATCTCGAGAACGATCAAAGCAAAGCGAAGTATTGAAGCCTTTGCACAATCTGAGGAAGAGGTGTTCTACATTGAAGATCAATCAACACTCTTGAGGATCGTAGTGTTAACTCTTCTAAGTCTAAGCAACAAGACAAGACACTCTGATCGAGGTCCTTGAAGGCGTGCATCGAATCGTAGATTTTGGATACACGAAGGTGAAGCATTGGAAATGGTTCAATCGAAGGGTAATATTTGGACAAGTGCTTATTGAGAGCATCGATGCAAAGGACAACCTCGATCGAGAAATCGGAAGAAATAAAGTCTTGACACGCCCAAGATAGTAAAGTGATACATCGGCGGGGTAGGTGAAGCGATAGAAGCTACTGAAGTCGGAAAAAAGTATGTCATGTCACATCAAGCGGTCTACCTCAAGCAACTTGAGATCTGTGAAGACATTTGAATAGCTTCAACGGCTACTTTCCAAGCGGAAGGATTGGGAAGGTGTATAAATGTAGAAGAGCTTCAAAGATCAAAGGTGCTTTGGAGTTGTGAGTTTTGGAGAGAAGGTGGGTGATCTAAACCATGTGATAGTGAGTCAGAAGGCTCACTCTCACGATCCACCAAGAACACTCGGAAGTTAGATCAAGAAAGAAGTAGAAGTGTGAGTTCTACTATGTAGAAGTGAGAGTTCTACTACTTGAAGAAGTGTTACTGAGCTACTTGAGAGAAAGAAGAGCATCATGCCATCTGGATGTCCATCATGGGAAGACTCTAAGTACAATAGAGAAGACTACGGTCATCTTAGCAAGTCCATCATGGGAAGGCATCGAGTAGCAAGAAGGGAGATCACAAAAGCCATCTTGGTGACAAGCATGAGAAAGTTTCTAAGTACCTAACGGAAGAGCTTACAGTCATCTTAGAAGCCTCTCATATGCGACCATCAAGTACCAAGAAGAATGATCTTTAAGGCGGTTCATCGAGGGTCATCAGGAGTAGTTGAAGCAACCTAAGAAAGTGAGCATCATGCAATACTCAAGCTGCTCTTCAAGGATGATCAAGCCAATTGCTAAGGATAGAAGATGTTCAAAGCATGAAGACATCTTAGCGACTCAATGCAAGCTCAACAACAACAAACAAACAACTCAATGAAGCCGGGCACTGAGGGGTCCTTGTCTAGAGGACTAAATGAAGCGAGGCCAAGAGGGTCCTTGTCGGGAGGGACTAAACAAAGTGAGGCCAAAGGGTCCTTGTCAAAGGGACTAAATGAAGTTCAAGCTTCTTTGGGCTTGAAGAGTTCTAGGGAACTAGAGGAGTCCCAATTGCTAGCCTTGAAGAGTTCTTAGTGAAGCTGAAGTCCCAAAGGCTGCGGCCTTGAAGGAATCGTAGAGATTGAGGTCTTGCCCTTCCTTGGTGGAAATCTACGCTAGTTGAAAGTAGAAGAGTGGATTAGGAGCTTGAACCTTTGAACCACTTAAAACCCCTTATGTCTTTTACATTATGTCATTTACATTATATCTATAACTGCTATAACTGCTATGTATGTTCTAACTACTTACAACTAAACTAACCCAAAGAACAATATATGTATGATTATGAATATATCAATGAAGGAGAATCTTTTACTTATTCCGCTGTGCTTGAAAAGATTCTTATGTTTGTCATATACTTAAATATGAACAATATAACATTAACCAGAAAAGTATTTGAAATAAAAAGGATCTATTCAACCCCCCTTCTAGATCTATTGTGCCCTCTGAGGAACTAACTCGGAGAATATTTGTTTGGTAGTGGAATATTCTTCTTTGTCGGGGAATATTTAAATGCGTGGTAGTGACCTTGTGTGGGCCCCATAACGTAAAGCGATTGGATGAAGAAAATGACAAGTATAAGTTATTTATAAATAACTTGGCGTGGTTATTCACAGATTAATCTTGTTGGAATACCCGATTGGTTAAAAAACACGAATCTGGCGTTGTTACCCTTAGTAGCACACGATATTGCACCAATTATTGTGTCTTACATAAGAAGGCACTACTCAATAATTATTCTGATAATTACTATTGGTATTTTATTTTATTGATTCAATAATTCTTTGCGTTGATATTTTATATTCTTTGTTGTTTCAATAATTGTCACTACACAATATTTTCCATTATCGAGACAATAATCCACATTATCCGAATAATATTATTAGATAACATTATTGGCAATGTCTAGAAAGTTCCGTCTAAGGAGAGGTTTGGTCACCTAATTGCGCGCTAGTAAGGAGAAATCCTTATTGGAAAGCCTCCTCTTTCTTGGGAACTCCCTGGTTGTCAGTATTGTGATTCTGTAATATTATTTATGAATAATTAATTATTGATTTATATGATGAGGAAAATAATCATTTTATGTGGATATAGATGGAGAAAATTTTTAAAGTAACAATTGTTGAAAATCGATATTTTATCTTTTCTGATAAAATAATATTTTATTAATATAATAATGATGATATTTTTACAATGAATGTGGGATATATGAGTATATGAGGAGGAAGAGTATTTTTGTTGCAAAAGTTGTTTAAAACATGTTAAACATGTCCGTGGGCCCATTTCTTGACTAAAATTTGATTATAGCCTGTAAAATTGCCCGTTTGTGGATTTCGGTCAATTTTTGTTTGGAATTTGGAAAAACGTTCTTCTACAAATCTGTAGATAATGGAATTTCCTATGAAAAAGACATAAAGTTCGAATTTTTCTGACAAAAGGGCCATTTATTATGAATTATTGAAGTTCCGAAGTTCCGAAATAATTGATTTTTGGAAGTTTTAATTATTTTTTTAAGAAAAACATTTTTTACATTTTGGGCCTCATTAAACATGTGTTAAGTTCTTTGAATTGATTCTTGGTATGCGTAGGAATTTACATATAATATATTAATATTATATTAAATTTTCTGCTTTGGTGTTCTAAGTATTTCCTATAAATAGGGTGCTTAGGTTAGAATTGAAAATCACACCAGAAATTGAAATCTTCTCTCTTTCTCTCTTGATATATTGAGCGTATTCTTTTGAGTATTTTGATACTTTGAGTGTTGTAATACGGTGCAAGTTTCCTTCAACACTATATTCAGTATTCCAGCCGGAAGTACTATTCTTTCGAGGTAAGGGATATTTTTTTTAAAATGATATTATTTCTTTCAATATCATTATGCCAGAGTATTGGTAAGATTTTTCTTGTGAAATTCTTGTCTTTTAGTGTCGGGGTTACTATTCACGAATACGACACTATTCACAGAAAAATTAAATTTTCATTTTTGTCCAAAATATCTATTATGGATACTAGCTTTGATTGTATACATGTTTTGATCATTCTTGAATTTTACTCCACTATGATTATTTATGAGGTATTTTTGGACATGGATAAACCGAAATACGAATCCTTAATATTTGTTATTTTGTTTTACTAGATTCGTTTCCTTTAAAATATTTTTCATCATCCTCAGTCCTAAATGATAATATTACTGAATATCTTTGGCCTGTAGTGCAAAGATGAATGATTTCTGATGAATATCTTTGGCCCGTAGTGCAAAGATGAACAGATGTTTAGATGAACATGACCAACTGATGAATATCTTTGGCCTGTAGTGCAAAGATGAATAATTGATTCCAGATATATATTGATTGATGTTACAGGGATAAAATATCGACGATAAACTTTTAAATTCATATATAGAAGATAGTAGATTTCATTCTCTACTTAACTCTTCTAATGAATTATTATTTTCGCTGCGAATATTGATATGAAACTTGTTGTCTATTGTATTCTATTAGATTTTTCCCTGTTGAAGACTAACGATAATTTGTTATATATTATCTTAGTCATAATGTTCTTTACTGGGCTAGTTGAGCTCACCCTTTTCCTTTTTGTTCCATTTTTCTTCTCAGGAGGCGAGTACTAGTCGGGGTATAGAATGATGGTTCTAGAAGTTGTTTTAGTAGTCCTCACTATTTTGTAAAATAGTGTATCAATAATTGTAATGAGGACTTATTTGAGTATGGATATTGCCTAGATGACAATATTTGTATTTTAAACTCACAGTTTTTATGTTGTATTAATAAAGTTGTAGTTGTTTCTTTACCATGTATTTTGACAACTCAGAATGGGTGTTGTATACCTTTTTTGGGGGTGTCACAACATTTACATGCCCTTACGGCACATTTGTATTCAGGAGGATGTCATTCGGGCTATGCAACGCACCAACAACTTTCCAACAGTGTGTGATGGCTATTTTTTCAGATATGGTGGAAAAGAATGTTGAAGTCTTCATGGACGATTTCTCGGTCTATGGAGATAATTTTGATACTTTCCTAGATAATCTGGTCATGGTTTTGCAGCGATGTAAGGATACAAACCTCATACTCAATTAGGAAATATGTCACTTCATGGTTGAAGAGGGAATAATTTTGGGCCATAAGGTGTCGGCTCAAGGATTAGAGGTGGACAAAGCAAAAAGTGGATCGATCGAGAAACCCGCCTCCACCGAACTCGAGTTAAGGGTATTAGAAGTTTTACGGGGCATCTTTGGGTTTCTGGGAGGTTCATAAAAGACTTCTCTAAGATTGCAAAACCTCTATGCAGGTCTTTTAGAGAAGGATGCTACTTTCGACTTCTTGCGGAATGCAAGTTAGCGTTTGACTTATTGAAGAAGAAATTAACTACATCCCCGTGATAGTCGCATTGCCGGATGGAAAATGCCATTCGAGCTTATGTGTGTGATGCAGTGACTATCTGCGGTTGAAATTTGTTTTGGGACAAAGAGCGAGACAAGGTGTTTCACACCATATACTATGCAAGTAAAACACTCATAGAGACTCAAATGAATTACACTACCACGAAAAAGGAATTGCTTGCAGTGGTGTACATGTTCGACAAATTCCTGGCATACTTGATCGGGACTAAGGTGATAGTCTATACGGACCATTCTACGATTCGGTACCTAATAGTGAAAAAAGATGCTAAGCCACGCCTTATCCGATGGATTCTCCTACTTCAAGAGTTTGATTTAGAAATTAAAGATAGAAAGGGGACGGAGAATCAAGTTGCCGACCATTTATCAAGGCTGGAAAATACGGAGAAAGAGGAAGATAGATGCGCAATCAACGAGTCATTCCCGGATGAGCAACTATTTGGGTTAAATGCAGAATTTCCGTGGTATGCAGACTTTACGAATTATGTGGTGAGCAAAATGCTTCCCCCTGATCTTACACGACAACAGAAAAAGAAGTTTCTTCATGATGTTAAGTGGTACATGTGGGATGAGCCTTATTTATTCAAACAGTGCGCCGACAAGATGATTAGAAGGTCCATCCCCTACAGTAAAGTGCACAATATACTGTAGGAATGCCACTCATCGGCATATGGGGGACATTATGGGAGTGAGCGCACAGCGGCAAAAGTGCTTCAAGCCGGGTTTTATTGGCCGACATTGTTCAAAGACGCCCACCAATTCGTGAAAACATGTGATAGATGCCAAAGGGCGGGAAACATATCTAAACGGAATGAGATGCCCCTACAAACAATTCTTGAAGTGGAAATCTTCAATGTATGGGGCATCGATTTCATGGGACCATTCCCTTCGTCTTTGAGCAATTAGTATATTCTACTTGCGGTGGATTACGTCTCGAAGTGGGTTGAAGCTGCAGCAATACCATCTAACGATGCCAAGGTGGTCCTCAAATTCCTACAGAAAAACATTTTCACGAGGTTTGGCACGCCGAGAGCAATAATTAGTGATGAAGGTAGTCACTTTTGCAATAAGTCGTTTACAGCTCTCTTGGCTAAGTATGGAGTAAACCACAAGGTAGCTACAACGTATCATCCTCAAACAAATGGACAGGCTGAGGTATCAAACAGAGAAGTTAAGAAGATATTGAAAAAAGTCATAAATCCGATTCGGAAAGATTGGTCACTTCGGTTGGATGACGTATTATGGGCTTACCGGACAGCATACAAAACACCAATCGGGATGTCACCATATCAACTCCTGTACGGAAAAGCATGTCACTTACCGGTGGAGCTACAGCACAAGGCCTACTGGGCAATACAGAAATTGAATTTTGATCAAGCCGCTGTAGGAGAAAAGTGATTACTCCAACTAAATGAGGTCGATGAATTCTGACTCCAAGCCTACGTGAACGCCAAACTTTACAAAAAAAGGTTAAAAGATGGCACGACCAGAAAATTGTGCATCGAACATTCGAGTCGGGACAATCGATTACATTGTTCAACTCACTTTGCGATTGTTCCCGGAAAGCTTAAGTCGAGATGGTGGGACCATTCACTATAAAAGAGTATTTCCTCATGGCATAGTTGAACTTTACAGTCGTAATCCATTAGAGATGTTCAAAGTCAATGGTCAACGGATAAAGAATTCTTTGGGGTGATGAGTCGAGGCTGGGACGCAAGCGATGTTACCTCACCGACACACAAAGATAAAACGAGGGAGTAGTTAAATTTGAACGACTTAAAATCAAGCGCTAATTGGGAGGCAACCCAACATTTTGTTATTTTTCGTAGTTCATGTTTAATTGTTAGGATGTAGTTTTTATTAGGAATTAGTTAGGTCTTATCAAGTAAAAGTTTTGCTGAAACTCTTAATCATACTCCAAGTCATCAATAATCTAACATCGTGCATGTTTATGGTTGCAGGAGGGGTCAAAAGTGCGTAAGAGTAATAACGGGCAAGAAAGGGAGGAAAATCGAAGAATTTTGCATCACCAAATTTTGGGCCAAAAATCTGAAGTCAGTGGGCATGCCCGCCAGGGTGAGCTATTTTAGCCTTACACCCCCACGTTTTCGCCATGATCGGATCTGGCTTTCCCTTAAATTCTGGTGGTCCCAACTCTTTGAACTGCTTGGCTGTGACAAGTCGCGCATTGCTAGCATTTCCACCCGTATTTTGTGCACAAGTCTCCTAAATCTGGTTTTTGCATGAGCGCAAAAAGCTCCTAAACATCCCGTCGTTCATCGTCTCGCTCCGGTGGTGTTGTTTACAGGAGGAATATTGCCTTCTGTTGAATGTTCCCCAGGTGGTGATTAAAGGTGTTTCCACGGTCTCATTAACTCCACAGATTAATATTCTTAGCTGCCATTCTTAAATACTGCCAAAAAAGAAGGGTTAATTAACAATTTAATATATCACATCACATATTAACCATATGCTTCAACTGACCAACAAATAAACTTAGGTATGACACACTAGCGAAGGATTACTCGTCTCTCCCCTCCTAGTACTATTCCCCGATCTCCGCCAGAGACCATATCCCTAAGCTCTGATACCAACTATGACGCCCCCAAAACAGGTATACAACACCCATTCTGAGTCGGCAAAATACATGGTACAGAAACAACTACAACTTTATTAATACAACATAAAAACTGTGAGTTTAAATACAAATATTTTCATCTAGACAATATCCACACTCAAATAAGTCCTTATTACAATTATTAATACACTATTTTACAGAATAGTGAGGACTACTAGAACCACTTCTAAAACCATCATTCCACACCCCGACTAGTACTCGCTACATTCTCGCCTCCTGAGAAGAAAAATGGAACAACAAGGAAAAGGGTGAGCTCAACTAGCCCAGTAAAGAATATTATGACTAAGATAACATAGAACAAATTATCGTTGGTCTTCAACAGGGAAAAATCTAATAGAATACAATAGACAACCAGTTTTAAATCAATCTTCGCAGCGGAAATAATAATTCATTAGAAGAGTTAAGTAGAGAATGCAAACTACTAACTTCTATATATGAATTTAAAAGTTCATCGTCGATATTTTATCCCTGTAACATCAATCAATATATATCTGGAATTAAATATTTATCTTTGCACTCTGAGCCAAAGATATTCATCGATTAGTCATGTTCATCTAAACACACATTCATCTTTACACTACAAGCCAAGGATATTCATCGAAATCATTCATCTTTTACTTTTCTGAGCCAAAGATATTCATAATATCATCATTTAGGACTGAGGATGATGAAAAATATTTTAAAGAAAACGAATCCAGTGAAACAAAAGAACAAGTATTAAGGATTCATACTTTAAATAACCCAAGTTCGAAAATACTTCATAAATAATCATAGTGGAGTAAAATTCAAGAATGAAGATCAAAACATAGATCCAATCAAAGATAGGAACTATAACAGACAATCTTGGACATAGAAAAGAAAATATAATTTTTTTGTGAATAGTGTTGTATTCGTGAATAGTGTCGTATACGTGAATAGTGCCGTATACGTGAATAGTAACTCCGACACCAAAAGATAGAAATTTTATAGAAAAACATCATCATGCTTCGTGAATAGTACTTGTGAATAGTAACTCATGAATAGTAACTCATGAATAGTAACTCATGAATAGTAACTCGTGAATAGTAACTCATGAATAGTAACCCCAACATGAAAAGTTCCAAATTTGATAAAAATTTCCAACCAATATTTCGACATAATGATATTGAAGAAATAATATCATTTTCGAATAAAATAACATCCCTTACCTCGTAAAGACAGTACTTCTTGTTGAAACACCGGATATAAGCTATGACTTGAACTTACACCGTATAGCAACACTCAAAGTATTAAAATACTCACAAGAATACGCTCAATATAATAGAGAGAGAAAGAGAGAGAAATCTTTAGTTTCTGGTCTAATTTTCAATTCTAACCTAAGCACCCTATTTATAGGAAAATGCTTAGAATACCAAAGCAGAAAATTTAATAAAATATTAATATATATATATATTAAATTTTCCTACGCACACTACACCAGACCCAAGCATCAGCCACCAACTCACAAAAAATAAAAAAAAATGTTTTTTTTAATTAAAATAATTAAAACTTTCAAAAATCAATTATTTCGGAACTTCGGAACTTCAATAATTCATAATAAATAGCCCTTTTATCAGAAAATTCAAATCTTGACACTTTTTATAGGAAATTCAATTCTCTACAACTTTGCAGAAGAAAGTTTTTCCAAATTCCAAACAGAAATTTACCGAAATCCATAAGCGAGGCGATTTTACAGTGGTATAATCAAATTTCAATCAAGAAATGGGCCCTGAGACATGTTTAACATGTTTTTAAACAACTTTGCAACAAAAATACTCTTTTCTCCTCATATACTCATATATCCCACATTCATTGTAAAAAATATCATCATTATTATATAATATAATAAAATATTATTTTATCGAGAAAAGATAAAATATCAATTTTAACAATTGTCACTTTAAAATTTTTCTCCATCTATATCCACATAAAATTAATATTTTTCTCATCATATAAATCAATAATTAATTATTCACAAATAATATTCTGTAATCACGAGATTTGGCAACAAAGTCGTTCAAGGAAGAGGGCTTTCAATAAGAATTTTTCCTTTCTTGTGGCGCAATTAGGTGACCAAACCTCTCCTTGACCGAGAACTTTCTAGACATTACCAATAATATTTTCTAATAATATTATTAGGATAATATGAATTATTGCTTCGATAATGGAAAATCTTGTGTAGTGACAATTATTGAAACAACAATGAATATAAAATATCAACGCAACAATTATTGAATCAATAAAATAAAATCTTGAGCGATGAAATCTTTGTAACAATTATTGAGTAGTGCCTTCTTACGTAAGAATCAATAATTAGTGCAATACAGTGTGCTATTGTGCAACAACGTACATCGTGTTTTAACCATCGAGTATTCCAACGGTGATTAACGATAACAACTAACGCCGTTATTTATAAACAACTTATACTTGTCGTTTTCTTCATCCAATCGCTTTCAGTTATGGGCCCATTAAAAGCTGCGTAAGTAAATGCGAATATTCTCCGACAACAAGAATATTCCACGACCAAACGAATATTCCCCGACAACAATGAATATTTTATAACCACCTGCTTATTTTTAAAATATTCGCGCATTTTACCCATAACTAACCACATTAATCAATTCAACCCTTACTATTTCAAAATAATAAATAGAGGAAATTAAATTTCATTTATTAATAATTTGGGGTCTTACATTAATAATCTTTATATTATATAGTTTCATGTCACACCATTAAATTAATTTAATTAACTCATACTTATAATTATAATAATTATAATTCTCATTGTAATATACTTAATAAATCTTTACATATCTAATTTAATTAATAAATTAGATCAAAACAACATTTTATTTAATTTAATTATTTTCTTAAATATTAAGCAATTGATTTAATTTAATTATTTCCTTAAATTAAATCCTTCAAATAAAATTAACATTATTCAATTTAATTTACATTAATCAATTTAGTTACTAAATTAATTCACCACAAATTTATCAACCATTTATTTATCTCAATAAATAAATAAATTAAAATATTTATTTAATTTAATAAATATTTAAAATTAATTACAAAATTCATTTAATTTCTTCAATAGTTAACTTAACTATTAAACCTCACTTTCCCAATATATGTGTAGACACTCGAAATTTTCTTTGCCTGTTACTAACCATGCAGGAGGGCAAAAGCGTCTTTTTCACACTCCGAAGATAACCCTTGAGGATCACAACATCAATTTTAACCTTGGAGATAGTCATAGGAGATCCAGTTTTCAACCATGGAGATAACCCCGGGAAAAACAGTTTCCAACCCCAGAGATAACCCCGGGAAAGTCAGTTTCGAACCCGGAGATAGCCCCAAGGGATCAAGATGAAAGCCTGGAGAGAGCCCTAGGAGGTCAAGCCAACCTCAGAGATAACCCTGAGGACACTCAGAGTCAACATCAGGTCAACCTCAGAGATAACCCTGAGAAAAGACTGCTACAAATGCGCAAAAATCGGAGATAACCCCGGGAGGGGCAAAATGGTCATTTTGCCAACTCAACTTTAACTCACATCAAATCAACTCATTTCAACTCAAATTACTTCAATATAAGTCCCACAAGAACCATATATTAACATCCTAGCGCAAACTACACAAAACGACTCAACGGACTGCCTGACGGAAACCTGGAAATGCTATTTCGGTCATAGACCCATCTTTTTGGAATCAAAAAGGGCAAATCTTATGTCATTGTGTAGCTCTCAGAAAGAGCTTTCCGGAATGATATGGCACGCTTCCATCGGACTCCCGGATTGAAAGTTATGAGCGACCGAGCAAACAGCGCGTTGTCCGAATGTACATACTTCGTCACGGCGGGACCCATATTTTTGGCATCCCGGGCAGCCGCAGGTAGACCTGCGGCTCCCCCCCTGTATAAATAGAGGGCTTGGGGTGGCCATTTTGTAAGAGAAAATGGTGAGGAAGCCCTGCCCAATTTGTTCTGCACTCACCCCATGCAGTGTACTTTCCCCTTTTAAACACCTGTGAGCTCATATATAGCCTCTTTTGTACCTACAAAAGCTAGTATTTACCCACTCTAAAGATATAGAAGTCTTCTTTAACAGTCAGCTGTAAGCCTTCTCACACACTTTAGAGTCTTTCTCTTCATCTCTACACACACCCTTCTACACGTTGAGAGTCGTGTTGCTGGTTTTTTGCCCGGACTTTGGTCCGTGGTTTCATTTCAGTATGTATATATACATATATATTATATATATTTATATATATATTGACTAACATTATCGAGTTATGCCTCGATTGAGCCTGAATTTTGATGGAGGCGTTTATTTACTTTATATATATATATATATATATATATATATATATTTATATATTAAGCGTGTGTCGAACTTTGTTCGATGAGCCTAGAACTTGATGCGAGGCGTTTACTCGCTTATATATATATATATTTATATATATGAAGCTGTATTCGGACTACATTCGATGAGCACAGATTTTACATCAGAATGCGTTTATTCGCTTTTATATATATATATGAACTGTGGTGAACTCGTTTAATGAGCACGGATTTTATATCCAAATGCGTTTATTCGCTATATATATATATATATATATATACTTATATATATGAAATATTGTCGAACTCATTCGATGAGCACGGATTTTACATCCGGTGCGTTTATCGCTTATATATATATATATATATATATATATATATATATATTTTCGTCGCACTTGGAGTTTACTTCGTGGTGGTTTATCGCTTTTACAACTCTCTTTATGTTTCGTCTTGCCTGGAGTTTACTTCGTGGCAGTTGATCGCTTTGTACAGATTTATTTACATTTTGTTCCGCCTGGAGTTTCCTTCGTGGCGGTTGACCGTATTCTGATTTTATTTACATTTTTGTCCACTTTGGAGTTTCCTCCGTGGCGGTTGATAGCTTTTTAATGACTTTATTTACATTTCGATCCCCCATGGAGGTGCTTCGTGGTTGGTGATCATGTCGATATATATATTTCTGACTTTTTATATATATATACCGCCATCGCTTTCATACAAATTGCGATGATTACATGCTTTAGGAATCATGTGATCACAAATTCATCCCATTGAATCTAGATTCGGTTCCGTGATGGACATTTTCGGTAAAGCGACTTTGTAAATTATATCGTTATCGAATTTCCTCGGATGGTTTCCATACCCACGAGGAAGTCTCGCATTATTTTGTATATTATTTTCGTCACGGATGCCTCGTGATCTCATCAAATAAAATCAATCAAGCCAACCACTTAATAAAATGGGAGTGTAAAAGGTCTCAATTACTATTGAGCATCAGGGTTTGAAAAACCTCTTTTATAAAACATCACTGCCATATCTTGCTAAAAACTGAATTTTTACATAAATTCAAACCCTGTGTATATAGGTGCTTAACGAGGCCTCGCACTACTTCCAAATAAACAGCACATTGACCCCCACACACACACATTCAGATAATAGTTTCTTGAAAAGAGGCGGTCACCATGGTAACACGGATGTCAGGGGATGCCTAACACCTTCCCTCCGCATAACTAAGTCCCCAGACCCTAATGAATCTCGGTTTCACCAACCCGTTTAGCAGTGTCACATCACTGGGTCAATGTGCAAACCTTTTCTCGGTTGTGTTGGTATAACCATTTAAAAAACCAACTGGCGACTCTTAACAGTCCATCGTCAACATTATACATGTCAGACCTTTTTCACTTGTTTTTTCAAACAAATCTCACCTAAAATGAGAACACCAAAGAACAAGTAATGGAAAGGGACATCTAAAAATCCCGACGTCGACAGGTGGCGACTCTGCTGGGGACACCAGTAAGAGGACGACTGAAGCCACTATTACAATCTTTTCAAAACTTTTATCTGCTTGTGTGTGGATGTTGCATTTATATTTGATGAATGTGTACGAATGCATTTCCTTATTGCACTTAGTGCTTCGCACCATAACTGCTTGTGATATTAGTGCTTCGCACCATATATGCTTGTGATATCAGTGCTTCGAAGATGTCATCATTTTCATACGGTGAGACGCTATGTATGTGAATGTATGTTGTGTGGTCCCTCTACCAGGAGGCTATCCCGTCGGTGTTTGATTACTGGACTCGTGAGAAGACTAATTCTCCGAGGCTCAGGAAATGCACCACCCAAATTCGCTCCAGTTGAAAGATCGGATTAAATTCCCGTTGAGTAAATTGCGATGATTTGGGAACCTTCATGCCAAAAAGCTGCGAGAGTAACCTAAGATAGGTCAGCCTCTGATAAACCCAAAACGGAGGAAAGTCTCTTCATACTCTCTCATTTCAATTACTTGTAAACACAATTACTTGTAATTTCATTCCATATCTATCTCCATGTAATGAGAAATATGAAGAAATGTGTACACATACATATTTAAATTAACATGCTGCAAACAGATGACATCCGTTTCGCAGGATAATACTCCTAAACGGACACATTAAGTAGCATTTAATATTCCTACATTTACTAAGACTAAACTACATAAGTCTTTGTGTAGGGAAGCAATTGGTCCCGTTACCCATTTAAAGTTCAAGAAGGCACTAAGCCCACCGTCAAACATGGCTATAAGTGCCCAACCTGATCCTAATCCTGTTTCCCGAGTGGAGTTTGAAGGATTAAGGAATCAAATAGCAGGATTGGTTGTCTTTATAAAAGAACAAAGTAAAAATACGCAAGGCCTGACAATGCCTACTCAACCAGAGTCCTTCACACCAGGGGGCAGTCAGGGTATTGGTAAAAAGATTGAAACCCAGATACCTAAACCTCATTCCAATAAAGAAATCACAAATCTCAGGGATGATCGAGAAACTGGGGATATAAGAAAGAAAGTCCAACAAATGGAGGAGACCATCCGGTCAATTAAAGGGAGTGGAAATTATGGGAGTGTCAACTATTCAGATCTCTGCATATTCCCAGGGACTCGATACCCTAACAAATTCAAAGTCCTAGAGTTTGAAAAGTACAATAGGGCAGGCGATCCCTATACGCACCTAAAAGTGTACATTGGTCTTATGTTGAAGATGAAAGCCTCAGAATGCAACTTTTTCAAAAGAGTCTCACTGGAGAAGCTAAAGCCTGGTATGCCCGACTTGACAATGCCAAAATCTATAACTGGGATGGATTGGCCCATGCCTTTCTATATCAGTACAGTTTTCAGTGGCAAATGGCACCGGATTGATACCAAGTGACTAAAGTCAAAAAGAAAAGTACTGAATCTTTCCGAGAATATGCCCAAAGGTGGAGACATCTACCAGCGCAAGTCATTCCATCAATGACAGAAACTGAGATGGTAATAACGTTTATTGATTTCCAAGAGGCTCCGTACTACGAGAGGATCGTAGCAAGCATAGGAAAGCCATTATCAGAAATGATCAAACAAGACGAAATGGCAAAGATGGGCCTGAAGACAGGCAAGATTAAAGACTTCACTGCCTTGGAAGCAGTCGCCAAGCATATACAAACTGGCAAGTATGCGAGCGATCCCAAGGGGGTACCCGATAAAGGCAATGAAGATGTATATCCTTGTTGTCTGAGGGCAAGCTAGGAGGCCAAACTACAGTCCCCCCATTTGGAAAATGCAAGACAATCTGCCATCTCAACAATAGGCTGCATTCAACCAATACCCAGACAAGAAAAGAAAATTTGAAAGAATGGAAAATCGGGTATTCACTCCACTGGGCGATTCCCTTGAACATGTATTGGCGATATTAATGGATCACAAGAAAATTACCTAATTGGCCCCACCTCTGGAACCAAGGAGCAAAAGATACAATCCAAGCCAAAGATGTGCTTACCACTCAGGGTCTCCAGGACACGATACACAAGATTGTTGGTCCTTAAAGCATAAAATTCAAAATCTGATCGAAAGTGGCAGTATTGTGGTCCAACAACCTGACCAACAAAATGTCAACACCAACCTTCCGGTACATCATGATACAGAGGAAGTAAACATGATCGGGTTAGGAAGCGCTGAAATGTATCCAATTCGTAAGTACATACGAAGGATGGAGGAATACCCCCAAAGGCACAAAACAAATGTCCTAGAGTGGGAAAACTCGGAGGAGGGTATGCTAGTAATGCAAAAATTAGAGGCAATCTAGAATCAAGTAAATTTGCTGGCTAAGCTGATAGTGCGCCAACATCAGGATATGAGGCAGTTTTTCACTCAACTATCAGAAGGCCAAGAAAAGGGGGATGATAAAATTGCTAGAAGATCTCGTCAACGAATAAATCGCTTGTGAGAATGCGAATTCTCAAAGAAGAAAGATCAAACAACCTCTACAAGAGTCCGAAAATTCACCCCTCTAAGCAAATCCAATGAAGAAATGCTATACTTTCTAATAAGCGAAGGAAGGATTACTGAGTTGTTGCCTCCTAAAAATCCCAAGATGAAGAGTTATGATTCCACCAATATATGTCTCTACCATTCTAACTCGCTTGGGCATACGACTGAGGAATGCTGGTCTTTGCGACATAAAATCCAGGATCTCATTGAAAATGGGGAACTAGAGATAGAATTTCCCATGACAAAAAAGGCGAAAATGAAATAAAAAGCCTAAGTTTTCCACTCGAGACAGGTAGTTCAGAGAAGGTAAAGGCTATGAGCACCAATTCTGGCAGAACACAAGGTGGACTAATCCTAATGCAAGGAATGTCAGAGGAGACAAGGGAATCCCCAAAGGAGTTTCCTCCGCCAACATCAAACATTCTGTGGTCCAAAGATAACAACCACGTTCCTGATTTTATCACCTTGGATGATGCGGAGGAAATACTAATACTTTCCAAGGAAGAAAAAGCCAAAAAGGAAAGTTCCCTGCAAGAAATGCGAACTCATTAAAGAATCAGGAGTTCATACCTTTTTGTGATGCGTCCAGTTCAAGCGTCCCTGAGGAATGTACTGAATCAAGAAGCGATCAAGTTATGGCCATAAGTGAAGACATTCAGAACCAAGTTGTAACTCTTATCGCGAGCCTTGAAGGCAACATAACCACTGATAACTGGACTATCAGGCCTCAACTAGCCAAGAAGATGTAGATCCAGAGGATACAATTATGAGTTCTAGGTTATGATGGGACGATATCACTTTCTTCATAGTGTGCCTTTTATTTTTCATGCATGTAAAAAAAGAAAAAAAACAAAAAAAAAACAAAAAACAAAACAAAATAAAACAAAAACAAAAACAAAAGCATCTGTACACCCTTCTCACCACTCACCACTTTGACCCTTTTCAAACCAAAGTTAGAACTACGAAAGACCTGATCTCCCCACATACACAGGAGTACGTAGGCAACCATTTATAGTGCGGTCAAACAAAACAAAAACCCCAAAAACCCAAGCAGACACTTCTTAAACCGTTTATCTTATCAAGCAGGAACTACGTCGACCTGATCTCCCACATACACAGGAGTACGTAGGCAGCCATCAGTGGTACGGTCTGACCCTCAAAAGAAACATCCAAAACCAAACATCAATCCCCAAATCTACGCTCAAGAACAACCCTCTAAGTCAGCGACCTATGTCGAGAAGACCCAACAACACTTCAATGTCATTCCATCGAATCTGGCATAAATCCCAGAAAATAAGAAACAGTGATACACTAAGATAACCAGCAACAAGGACCTTCAAAGATCCGACACCCTCAATCACAAGGCTTCATCAAATCAGAAGAAAACCATCAAACGCCGATTGCGAGAACAAGTCAGTAACAATGATTGAGGGCATCAAAGCCCAAATCCACTACATGTTCACCATTTGGTACAGAAGTAAAAGCCTCCTGCGATCTCAGCGTCTTATCAGCTCATCTGTCAAAGTAACTATCCCAGATAACAAGCAAAGCTGGGGCAATTTCAAAATTGGCAACAACCCGATATTGGAACGCGTACGACAAGACTGAGGAAATCTCAGGAACAACGAGAACTCAACACTGGGGCATTTATCAACCATCCTAAAGAGGAAAATGCGCCAGTCAGCATCATCATCATGGTACATCATCATCAAAGCTTTCCTCACATCATCTCACTGAAGATTCGGATATTACTCAATTGCGACTTCATCAACACAGAGATTTTTTCATACGAACCCTCGGCATCAACATGCGAAAGGACTAGGGCATTGTCCAATTCCAAGAAATAGAAGGATCTTAAGGCGGGATTAAACCTCTCAGCAAAAGCAGGAGCCCAATAACAAAAGGTCTAGCGAATGAAATCCTCATCATCAAATGTGTCAACCGGTGCCAAATTCTCACAAATCGAGACCTCTACACCGAAGTTCAAATATTAGCAGCAAAAGAACAAGCTGCACCCTCCAAGGAAGTTAACGACATTTAGGTCATTAGTTCAGCCGGGTTACGAATCAAACGCTTAAGGAAATGGGGCACAAGTACCCAACAATGAAAGGAGACTCCAAATAACCTCAAAAAGGGTGAACGCTACATCAATGTACATCTCTATCAAGGCAGAGTCTGGTGAAGTAAACCTTTGAATATTACTGCAGCGAAGGTATCAGAGGATCCGATATTCTAATCCATTGGCATCAATTCAGCGCAACATGAAGATAGTTCAGCAATGAAAGCTTTATATACCAATGTTCGAGTGGGAACCGAAATAGTTTGGCGATGACAGCACATTCAACTACCAACAAGGTAGGATCTGTTGTCAAAATACCCTCAGGATAGGCACCATTATAACCTACCAGTGTATACATCGGGAAGGTCCGGTGATTTCAGAACGTCATCTCGATTTCTCTTCATCAAACAAGCATCGACGACACCAACAAAAAGCTAAACCGTTGGAGTCAACACCAGCATAGGCATCAACAATGATCGATAAAGGTAAAGCGATCTGCGAAAACATTTTAACATGCATCATAACATTCATTACATTGCGATTTGCGATTTGCGATGCGATATGCGAAATGCGATGTGTGAGTTGCGATGTGCGAGTTGCAATGTGCGATTTGGCCAAATGCAAAATGCAAAGTGCGAAGTGCGAAATACGATGTGCGAACTGCGATTTGCAAAAATATTTTAACATTCATCATAAACATTCATTACATTGCGATTTGCATCATTGAAAATACCTTGTCATATTTTTAAGTGTCTACTAATCTTTATCATGTCCATTCATTGCATTGCATGAACATGATAAAGAGGGGCATCTGTAGACACTCAAAATTTTCTTTGCCTGTTACTGACCATGCAGGAGGGCAAAAACGTCTTTTTCACACTTTGGAGATAACCCTTGAGGATCACAACATCAATTTTAACCTCAGAGATAGTCACAGGAGATCCAGTTTCCAACCCCGGAGATAACCCCGGGAAAAATAGTTTCCAACCCGGAGATAACCCCGGGAAAGTCAGTTTTGACCCCGGAGATAGCCCTGAGGGATCAAGATCAAAGCCTGGAGAAAGCCCCAGGAGGTCAAGCCAACCTCAGAGATAACACTGAGGACACTCAGAGTCAACATCAGGTCAACCTCAGAGATAACCCTGAGAAAAGATTGCTACAAATGCGCGAAAATTGGAGATAACCCCAGGAGGGGCAAAATGGTCATTTTGCCAACTCAACCTCAACTCACATCAAATCAACTCATTTCAACTCAAATTACTTCGATAGAAGTCCCACAAGAACCATATCTTAACTTCCGAGCGCAAACTACGCAAAACAACTCAATGGACTGCCTGACGGAAACCCGGAAATACCATTTCGGTCATGGACCCATCTTCTTGGAATCAAAAAAGGGAAAATCTTATGTCATTGTGTAGCTCTCGAAAAGATCTTTTCGGAATGATATGGCACGCTTCCATCGGACTCCCGGATTAAAAGTTATGAGCGACCGAAGAAACAACGCGTTGTCCAAATGCACGTACTTCGACACGGCGCGACCCATATTTTTGGCATCCCGGGCAGCCGCAGGTAGACCTGTAGCTCCCCCTCTATAAATAGAGGGCTTGGGGTGGCCATTTTGCAAGAGAAAATGGCGAGGAAGCCCTGCACAATTTGCTTTGCACTCACCCCATGCAGTGTACTTTCCCCTTTTAAACACTTGTGAGCTCATATATAGCCTCTTTTGTACCTAAAAAAGCCAGTGTTTACCCACTCTAAAGATATAGAAGTCTTCTTTAGCAGTCAGCTGTAAGCCTTCTCACACACTTTAGAGTCTTTTTCTTCATCTCTGCACACACCCTTCTACACGTTGAGAGTCGTGTTCTTTGGTTTTTTTGCCTTGGGACTTCTATCCAAGTGGTTTCATTTCAAGATGTATATATACATATATTATATATATATATATATATATATTTATATATATTGACTAACATTATCGAGTTATGCCTCGATTGAGCCTGAACTTGATGCGGAGCGTTTATTTGCTTTTATATATATATATATATATATGTATGTATATATATATGAACCGTGGTTCAGGACTGTCATTCGATGAGTCTAGATTTTACATCCAAGTGCATTTACTCGTTTATATATATATATATATATATATATATATATATATATATATATATATATATATATATTTACTTATTTATATATATGAAGCGTGGTCGAACTCATTCGATGAGCACAGATTTTATATCCCTATATGTTTATTCGCTTATATATATATATATATATATATATATATATATATATATATATATATATATACTTATATATATGAATTGTTGTCGAACTCTATTTGATGAGCACTGATTTTACATCCTATATGCGTTTATCGCTTATATATATATATATATATATATATATATATATATATATATATATATATATATATTTCGTCCCACCGAGTTTACTTCATGGTGGTTTATCGCTTTTTCTGACTTTTTATGTTTTCGTCCCGCTCGAGTTTACTTCGTGGCAGTTGACCGTATTTACAACTTTATTTACATTTTATCCCGCCTGGAGTTTCCTCCGTGGCGGTTGATAGCTTTTAACAACTTTATTTACATTTCTGATCCCCCATGGAGGTGCTTCGTGGTTGGTGATCATGTCTCGTATATATATATTCTGACTTTTATATATATACCGCCATCGCTTTCATACAAATTGCAGTATTCTGTGCGCCTAGGAATCATGTGATCACAGATTCATCCCATTGAATTTAGATTCGGTTCCAGTGATGGACATTTTCAGCTGTAAGCAGCTTATAAATTATTCTACATTGTCTGAATTTCCTAAGATGGTTTCTATACCCACGAGGAAGTCGGCATTATTTTGTATATTATTTTTGTACGGATGCCTCACATATATCAAATAAAATCAATCAAGACGATCACTTAATAAAATGGGAGTGTAAAAGTTCTCAATTACTATTGAGCATCAGGGTTTGAAAAACCTCTTTTATAAAACATCACTGCCATATCTTGCTTAAAATTGAATTTTTACATAAATTCAAACCTTATGTATATAGGTGAGAACGAGGCCTTGCACTACTTCCAAATAAACAACACATTGACCCACACACACATACATTCAGATAATAGTTTCTTGAAAAGAGTTGGTCACTGTGGTAACATGGATGTCGGGGGGTGCCTAACACCTTCCCTCCGCATAACTAAGTCCACGGACCCTAATGAATCTCGGTTTCAACAGGACCGATTTAGTGATGTCACATCATCACCGGGTCAATGTGCAAACCTTTTCTCGGTTGTGTTGGTACAACCATTTAAAAAACCAACTGGCGACTCTTAACAGTCCATCGTCGACATTATACATGTCAGACCTTTTTCACTTATTTTTTTAAACAAATCTCACCTAAAATGAGAACACCAAAGAACAAGTAATGGAAAGGGACATCTAAAAATCCCGACATCGACAATATGAATGTATATTTTTCTTCATACCAGATCATATATTTCAACATATATAACACGTATATATACATACTCAAACTCAAACATCTCATAATAAGAATTTTAATTATTAAATTCTTATTTTAATAACTTATAAAAATTCGGACTGTCACATATTTCCCCCCTTATAAGGATTCCGTCCTCGGAATCAACGAAACCTCCCTTACTAGGTTTTCACCAAATCTCTTTTCAAAATTTATTATTGAATAACTTCAACACATTACCGTAATATAGGTTTTATATTTCCTACTCACACCATTATTCATAATAAATTCTTGTAAGTTTTATTTCATAACCTTTACTTAGACTCAATTATATTTGAGTATTACATATTCTTTGACCCTTTCATTATATTTCTCTAAGGATCATTATCATATA
Organism: Panax ginseng; assembly: GCA_020205605.1. Classification (NCBI taxonomy): domain Eukaryota; kingdom Viridiplantae; phylum Streptophyta; class Magnoliopsida; order Apiales; family Araliaceae; genus Panax; species Panax ginseng. The sequence continues at coordinate 57,604,296 of CM035142.1, forward strand.
CTATATTCTCAAGCTCTCGGGACATTACATTCACCCCTTCTTCTAAGAATTTCGTCCTCGAATTTTTTTGACTTACTAATTTTCATTCATTCCATTTATCAAAATAGATTTTATGTTAATATCTATTTATTCATTACGTTCTGCAACCAAATTCTTTCTCTAAGGATCTTTCTAAGATCATAATATTCCTCGCCTCTTCCTCTTCCTCTTCCTCTTCGAGGAGTTTCACATTTCTCTTCCTTCTTGAATTTCAAATTTTTTTCTTGAAATTATTATGTTTTGCTTAATTTTCTCATCCTTTCCACGTTCACCTTTTAGAATAATAAGAATCTTCCACAATTGCTCAATAATTGGGAAGCGATATGAATAACTGGAATTTAAAAGATTCTAAATCATGTTGAGGGGTCATTAGACCTTGAACTACGTCCCCTAGGTTATCAAGTATCTCGACTTGAACCTTTAACAATCATAAGACTATACGGACCTTGAACTCTTCTCCAAGTTTAACAGTGCATCACCACCATAAACCATCTTTAACAGAATGTTTAGCAATCACACAGACTGAAAACACTCTCTGCAAGTACTCTAGGTGATCAGCCTATCGTACCCATACGTCGTGCACAATGTATTACATCTTAACATCGTAACGACTATATGCGTTCACCTCTAAATCATTTTCGCGTTCAACTTGAATCCACCGGGTTTGGTTCCTTCCTTTGATCAACGTTAGCCACCCAAGTGTTTGGCCTCTAGAGGTGATCCACCAAGGAAGAAGAAAGATTCAAGAAGATGCGTGTTTGGAAAAATCCTAGTTTTTCTATCTCTCATAGAAAAATAGCATACTCTCCAACAATTGGAATCACGTCTGTTGATATCTGATATAAGACTCCTCTTATAAAGATATTAGTTAACCCTTCTAATCTAATTAGAAAATAGGGTATTATTTAATTAATTAGACTCCTCCTATTGAACTATTAATTTATTTAAATAAATAATATTTATTTTACAATAGGGATAAGCCTCCCTAGCGATCAACGACTTTCCAGATAATATGGATTTCAACATTAATCATAAAAGAATCATTGAGTAAATAGTTACCGTACAATTCAATCCTTCTACCATACAATGTCCCAAATAAATATAAGACATTGAATTACTGTCAAGTCTTATTTTATTTAATTATATATTTTTCGATTCTTAAATGCACAACACCAAATAATGCAAATTAGAAACTCCTTTCTAATTTCATTCTGCCTTGACCAAGGACTACTGGGTTGTCATTTATCGAATAACATAGGACATTTCACTTATTTTACTAGAAGCGGTAGATTTTTTATTGATCATACATTATCTCTATGTATAACTTATTATACGCAATCATATCCTTTGATATACCCTAAGGGTCTTAAGGAATAAGTCAAAGTATAACTCAACATACACAAGATACTATGATGATCTCAAGTCCAATGATCACTTGTACTACTATCACTACAGAAATTCCTATTGACAGACAAGTAAAACTCCATTAGGTATTTCTTAGCGAGCCACGTTCAGTGAACTTATTCTATAATAAGCACCTACATACTTGCTTTAGTGTCTCCACACAAATGATCATGAGATCAATCATGCTCATCCAATGAGTAAGCAACGTATGTACTAATCCATCCAGATTCACTAATCTCCAATTTAGTAATCCAACGATTGGGAACTATTTTAGTTTTAAGCTTTCTAAAAATTTAGATCTCATTAAAATGATCATCATCATTATTCTAAAAGCATTGCATAAAACTATGGGTTTATCACATATTATAAAACAACATCATGTAGATAATTAAAAACCTTTAATAAATTAATACTTTTTATTAATAAATGAATAATATTGTTACAAAGTATATGCTTTATCATCAAACATGATTGGCTTATGTGCATACTACTTTCAACGCGTTGATTAGAAGATCGTATGCGGGTACGGGTGCGATATTGTCAACGCAAAGGCCCATTTTGTATGACTTGCAAATGATGGAGATTTTAAAGACTCCAGGGACTCACGTGATGATGTCAAATATACGAGTAGAACCGACTTTAATCGATAAAGTTAAAGCTTCTCAAGCTACAAACCTGAAGCTGGTGCATATGAAGAAGAAAGTGCAACAAGGTGTTATTCTAGAAGCAAGAATTGATGAAGAAGGAATACTTTGTGTCAACTCCAGACTTTGTGTTCCTAACAACTCTAATTTGAAGTATAAAATCATGATGGAAGTGCACAACACTCTGTTTGCAATCCATCTTGGGAGTACCAAAATATATCGTTGTAAGACCCCAACTTTTATGAATAAAAATTAATTTTTCTCGAAATATATTTTTGAATATTATGGTGTGGATTTGATCTAATGTTATAGTTGTGGGTAATATTTACAAATTTTGCAAAGTAAGCAAGTTGATATAAAATATTCGTTGTGTCGAGGAATATTCGATTGGTCGGGGAATATTCGTTTTAACAGGAAATATTCGTACGACGACACAATCATTGGTGGACCCCACAACAGAGGTATTGTCGTAGTTAGAAAACGACAGAAATATCTTTTTATAAAATAACGGAGAAAGTTTTACCGTTAAACTGTTGAACTACCAGGTAGTAAAAGTATAGTAATACGCGTGGTTGCATAGTAGCACACGACATTGATTATTGATGTTTACGTGAGAAGTCACTCAGTTATACTCATTTATTGCTACAGTAATTGCTGCATCATATCTCTCATATTATTGATTCAATTGTTGTCACAATATCATCTGCATAATATTTATTATTATTAAATCAATAATTGAGACGACAAAGTTATTCATATTATTAATATCAATATTGACAATGTATAGAAAGTTCTATCGGGTATTCGGGGCACTTTTTCGTGCTGGAGTACTATTCACGAGTTACTATTCACCTGATTATTATTCACTCAAATATTATTCATTTGGGTATTTGGGGCACTGTTAATCCTGGGGTACTATTCACGAGGTATTATTCTCGAAGTACTATTCACAGGATACTATTTACGGGGTACTATTCACCCGAAAGATATATTTCTTTTCTGTCCAAATTATTTTGATACATGAATAATATTTCTTGAATTTTACTCCACAAAGCAGTATCATGTTGACAATTTGATCATTATTGAATTCTGGATAAATTAAATTATAAATCTTTAAAAATTTATCCTCTTCTTTCTTTTAATTGAATTCTTATATCATTGTCATCATCCTCATACTTATATTGTGATGAAAGTCATCTTTAGCTTACGTGTATAGATGGACTATTGATTGGTATGATTATGACCAGGTATCATTCGGTATAATCATGACCCGTAATGTTATAAATGATGTGATAAAAGTCCTCATTGGCCCATAGTGCATTGATGGACAGTTATTGGTATGATTATGACCAGGGATTATTTGGTATAATCATGACCATTGATGATTACATGAATATCCTTGTCCCATAGTGGAGGGATGATTCGATGATGTGGTTTATTTATTAAGTTGATTCTCAGCGATAAAGTTGATGAAAAACTTTTAAATCATAGAAGATAGTAGATATCACGCTCTACTTGACTCTTCTAATGGATTGCTTGTTCCGCTGCAGTTGTTGATCTAAAACTTGTTGTCTATTATATTCTATCAGTTGTTATACTGCAGAAGGCTAATGATAATTTATTCTGCATTATCTTAGTCATAATATTTCTTACTGGGCTAGTTGAGCTCACCCTTTTCTTTTATTGTTCTCTGTGAAATGAGAATATAGTCAAAAGCGAGTGGAGAATGGAGTGATGGTCCAGGATAAGTGGCTTTAGTAGTTCTCACTATTCTGTGAAATAGTGTGATAATAATTGTAATGAGGACTTCATTGAGTGTGGATATTGTCTAGAAGACAATATTCGTTTAAAAACTCAGCTATGTTTTGTCGTATTTTTACACGACAGTTGTATTAAAGAAGTTTGTATTTGATTTATGTACCATGTATTTGGCGACTCAAGATGGGTGATGTATACCTATTTTGGGGGCGTCAAAGTTGGTATTAAAGCTTAGGGATATGATCCCTAGCTGAGATGTGAGACTAGAACTAGGAGGGGAGAGACGGGAAATTCCTTCGCTAATATGACCTACCTAAGTTTATTTGGTATTTATTTGGTCGGTCAGAGTATAGGGATAATATGTGACATGTCAATTAACCCTTGTTTTGTGGTAGTATTTAAAAATGGCATCTGAAAATGTTGAGATAAGCAATGAAGCACATGAGACCGTTGAGTCACCAACGATCAATACCCAGGATAATGTGCATCAGGATGGCAATAATCCTCAGGAAAACAACAGAGCTGACCAAATAATGAACGATGAGATGTTCAGAGGCTTTATACAATTCATGCAACATCAGGCAAGAATGACTTCTGTTCAAAATACAGGTGGAAACACTAGTAACTCTCGGATGGTCACCGCTAAGAAGTTCAAGGAGCTGGGACCACCGGAGTTTTTGGGAGAGCCAAAACCACTTAAGGCGGAGACGTGGATAAAGCAGATTACCAAGATATTTTATGTCTTGGGATGCTCCGAGGAGCAAAAGGTTCCCTTTGCCACCTTCATGTTGCGAGGAGTTGCAGATTACTTGTGGGAATCAGTTAAACGTACTCACCCTGCCACACTGAAGATGTCTTGGGAGAAGTTCCAAGAACTATTGAATGACATGTACTTTCCCGAAAGTATTCGTCACATGAAGGAGGTGGAGTTTATCAAGTTGGAACAAAATAATATGACCGTGTCGCAGTACGAGGCTAAGTTTGCCGAGTTGTCCCGGTTCGCATCCCACTTGGTTGATAATGAGGAGAGAATGATGCGGATTTTTCTAAGAGGTTTGAAACCTGAGATACGTCAATACCTCATTTCTCACAAACTTTGTTTATATTCAGATGTTGTGAATAGGGCTCAGTTATTGGAGCGCGATAATGAGCCAGCCCAACCAAAAGATAATGAGCAACAACATGATAATAATTGTACCGGTGACAATAGTCATCGGAACAATGATAACCATCATGGAGGAAATTATAATGCCAGAAATGGTAACCACTTTGGTGGTAATCATGGCCAAGATAATAGATGAAATGATTCAAGTGGAAAATTCAAGAAGAGAAGATTTAATGATGATGGGAAGACATCGGCAGCAACACCAGCGCCAACAACAAATTCTAGGGGAGGAGAACGACCACCATTTAGATGCTACAAATGCGACGAGGAGGGACACATAAGTCCAAATTGTTTACAACCTTCCAAGGTATGTTTTAGTTATGGAAAAGACGGTCACATAGCTCGATTTTGTCCTGTAGCGAAATCAAGTCCAGCTGGGACGGTGGCACCAAAGGCGGATACAGACAAAACAAAGTCGGTAGTTTTAGGAAGAGCATTTTTCATGACTTCTCAAAAAGCGAGTAACCCGAACGAAGTTGTCACGGGATAGTTAATCATAAACTCTAGCGAAGTCTATACCTTATTTGATACCGGTTCTACCCATTCTTTTATTTCTCCTACTTGCGCTCAACGTTTAAATTTAACTCCGGAGAAATTAGACTTTGACTTATCTGTTGAAAATCCGTTAGGAGAAACATTGATTACATGTGCTATCCAAGTCTTGGATGAGAGTCACAGTTTTGAATGATATTTCTATCGTTAAAAAATTTCTTGATGTATTCCTTGAAGAACTTCCCGGCCTACCCCAGAGCGTGAAATTGAATTTTGTATTGACCCCAGTACAAAACCCATTTCTAAAACCCTCAAATATTTCTTCACCCAAAACAAACGTATCATGCGCCAAAGACATTGGCTCGAGCTGTTGAAGATTACAACCATACCATTCAATATTATCGTGGAAAAAACGAACGTGGTAGCTGATGCATTGAGTAGAAGATCATATGCATTTATGAGTGCGATATTGTTAACACAAAGACCCATTTCATATAACTTACAAATGATAGAGATAGAGTTAAAGACTCCAGGGACCCACGTGATGATGTCAAATAATATGAGTAGAATCGACGTTAATCGATAAAGTTAAAACCACTCAAGCTATACACCCGGAGCTGATGAATGTGAATAAGAAGGTTCAAGAGGGTGTTATTCTAGAAGCAAGAATCGACGAAGAGAGTAAATGTCAAACCTCGATTTAATTGGGCCATTCGAAATCCTCGATCGAGTAGGAACTGTGGCCTATAGACTCGTTTTACCGCCAAGTATGTTGCGTGTTCATAACGTTTTTCACATTTCGATGTTACGTAAATATGTGGACGACCCGAACCACATTATTGAATTAGAACTAGACGAGATAGCAGAAGATTTAACGTATGAGGAGATACGTGTTAAAATCTTAGATAAGAAGATTCATATTCGACACTCAAAGGTTATACCTCAAGAGTTAGAATCTAAACAAGGTATCCTCACCTCTTTGGCATACCAGGTACGTACGTAAATTTCGAGGGCAAAATTTCATAAGGAGGGGAGATTGTAAGACCCCAACTTATATGAATAAAGATTAATTTTTTTCGAAATATATTTTTGAATATTATGGTGTGGATTTGATATAATGTTATAGTTGAGGGTAATATTTACAAATTTTATAAAGTAAGCAAGTTGATATAAAATATTCATTGTGTCGGGGAATATTCGATTGGTCGGGGAATATTCGTTTTAACAGGAAATATTCGTATGACGACACAAGACCCCACAACGGAGGTATTGTCGTAGTTATAAAATGACAGAAATATCTTTTTATAAAATAACGGCGAAAGTTTTACCATTAAACTGTTGAACTACCATTAGTAAAAGTACAGTAATACACGTGGTTGCATAGTAGCACACGGTATTGATTATTGATGCTTACGTGAGAAGTCACTCAGTTATACTCAATTATTGCTACAATAATTGCTGCATCATATCTCTCATATTATTGATTCAAATGTTGTCACAGTATCATCTGCATAATATTATTATTATTAAATCAATAATTGAGACGACAAAGTTATTCATATTATTATTTTCAATATTGGCAATGTTTAGAAAGTTCTGTCGAGGAGAGGTTTGGTCACCTAATTGCGCGTCAATAGGGAGAAATCCTTATCGAAAAGCCCCCTTTTCCTGGGAATGATCTGGTTGTTAAATATTATGAGTTATAATATTAATGATGAATAAGTTCGTGTTGATTAAAGATGAAATTGATATTTCTATTGTGTTGGGATTATTAGTGTTAGTGGAAATCGACATCTATTTCGATAATAATTGATGTCTGGAGGTTATATTGACCAATCGGGTAATTAATCGGATAAATGAGCAATTAATTGGTATTAATTCACATGCTTATAACTATTTGTTCACATGTGTGTACTATTGATTCACATGCATGTACTATTAGGGGAGGTGGTGCAAGATTGATAATACTTGCATGACTAAATTAAGAATGGAGGTATAGATGAAGGTATTATACTGTAATTATTTGTTTCACATGATTGTACTATTGAGTCACATGATTGTACTATTGATTCACATGATATACTATTAGGGGAGGTGGTGCAAGTTTGATAATATTTGCAGGACTAAATTAAAAATGAAAGAAAAGATGAAGGTATTATACTGTAATATTTCGAGCTCCAAAACGTGCAATTATAGAAAATATATTTTCCTATAAATAGAAGCTCATTCTTCCTTCATTCTTACCAATTCACTAAGACTCACAAGAGCAATTATAGAGAGAGAAGCTATAGAGAGAAAGAAGAAGAGTAGTCTGCTACTTCACTATTCCAGTATCCAGTCTTCTTCTGAGGTAAGGGGTATTATTTATTTCATATTCAAGAGAGATATTATTTTTCGTATTTGTATGGATATTATCTTCGTTCAGTATTTGTATGAAATAATATTTTCTTTCATACTCTGTAGTATGTAAGTAATATTATTTCGTTTCGTATTCCTACTTCTACACTCATTTTGTTGAAGTATTGCTTCTATACTCCGTAAAATTAGTAGAATATCCTTGATATTTGCGCTTCATCCAGTATCTTTTCATGGAAATATTAATCTGAGCTTTCTCGATAATTATTGATCTTTTCATGCCAGAATATTATTCACTCGGGTATTCGGGGCACTTTTCGTGCCGAAGTACTATTCACGAGTTACTATTCACCCGATTACTATTCACTCGAATATTATTTATTTGGGTATTTGGGGCACTTTTAATCTCAGGGTACTATTCACGAAATACTATTCCCGAAGTACTATTCATAAGGTACTATTCACGGGATACTATTCACCCGGAAGATATATTTCTTTTCTGTCCAAATTATTTTTGATACATGAATATTATTCTTGAATTTTACTCCATAAAGCAGTGCCATGTTGACAATTTGACCATTATTGAATTCTGGATAAATTAAATTATACATCTTTAAAAATTTATCCTTTATTTTCTTTTAATTGAATTCTTATATCATTGTCATCATCCTCATACTTATATCGTGATGAAAGTCATCTTTGGCTTACGTACATAGATGGACTGTTGATTGGTATGATTATAACCAGGGATCATTCGGTATAATCATGAACCGTAATGTTATAAATGATGTGATAAAAGTTCTCATTGGCTCGTAGTGCATTGATGGACAGTTATTGGTATGATTATGACCAGGGATTATTCGGTATAATCATGACCATTGATGATTACATGAATATCCTTGGCACGTAGTGTAGGGATGATTCGATGATGTGGTTTATTTATTAAGCTGAGTCTCAGCGCTAAAGTTGATGAAAAACTTTTTAAATCATAGTAGATAGTAGATATCATGCTCTACTTGACTCTTCTAATGGATTGCTTGTCCCGCTGCAGTTGTTGATCTAAAACTTGTTGTCTATTATATTCTATCAGTTGTTATACTGCTGAAGGCTAAGGATACTTTATTCTGCATTATCTTAGTTATAATATTTCTTACTGGGCTAGTTGAGCTTACCCTTTTCTTTTATTGTTCTCTTCAGGAAATGAGAATATAGTTGGAACGAGTCGGGGAATGGAGTGATGGTCCAGGATAAGTGGCTTTAGTAGTCCTCACTATTATGTGAAATAATGTGATAATAATTGTAATAAGGACTTCATTGAATGTGGATATTGTCTAGAAGCCAATATTCGTTTAAAAACTCAGCTGTATTTTGTCGTATTTTTACACGACTGTTGTATTAAAGAAGTTTGTATTTGATTTATGTACCATGTATTTGGCGACTCAAGATGGGTGATGTATACCTATTTTGGGGGCATCACAATCGTGATCTTCGACATACATTTTGGTGGAGCAATATGAAAAGAGAGATCGCGGAGTTTATCTCAAGGTGTCTAACTTGTCAACGTGTCAAGCGGAGCATCAAGTGCTAAGAGGTCCATTGCAACCACTTGAAATTCCAGAATGGAAGTGGGAGTACATTACTATGGATTTCGTTACTGGTCTTCCCTAGGTTTCTCAAGGCATAGATGCAATTTGGGTCATTGTTGATAGATTAACCAAGTCTGCTCATTTCTTACCTATACAAGAAATTTATTCAGTTGAACGTCTTGCTCGTATATACATAAATGAGATTGTAAGACTGCATGGTATGCCAGTATCCATAGTTTCTGATCGAGACCCAAGATTCACTACACGATTTTTGGTTAGTTTACAGAAAGTTATGGGCACAGATTTAAGATTCAGTTCAACATATCATCCTCAAACGGACAGGCAGTCGGAGAGGACTATTCAAACCCTTGAAGATCTATTAAGACTCTGTGTCCTAGACTTCAAAGGAAGTTGGACAAGTTCTTATCATTGGTGGAATTCTCCTATAATAACATTTATCAAGCAAGTATAGACATGGCTCCATTCGAGGCGTTGTATGGATGAAAGTGTTGTTCTCCAGTATGCATGGATGAGGTGGGTGAAGCAGTGTTGTTAGGACTGGAATTGGTATGCAAGACTACAGAAAAGATTCAAATAATCCGACAACGTATACAAACCTCACAAGATCGATAAAAGAGTTATGCTGATCTTCATCGAAGGGACGTGGAACTCAATGTTGGAGATCATGTATTGTTATGTGTTGCTCCATGGAAAGGAGTTACGAGATTTAAAAAGAGAGGAAAGCTCAATTCTCGATTCATTGGCCCATTTGAAATCCTCAATCGAGTAGGAACTGTGGCCTATAGACTCACCTTATCGCCAAGTATGTCTCGTGTTCATAACTTTTTCATATATCTATGTTACGTAAATATGTGGAAGGCCCGAATCACATTATTGAATTAGAACTAGACGAGATAGCGAAAATTTAACGTATAAAGAGGTACCTGTTAAAATCTTGGATAAGAAGGAACATATTCTACGCTTAAAGGTTATACCTCAAGTCAAAGTTTTATGGAGAAACCACGATATTGAGGAAAAGACCTGGGAGTTAGAATCTGAAATGAAAACAAGGTATCCTCACCTCTTCGACATACCAGGCACATACACCAATTTCGAGGACAAAATTTCCTAAAAAGGGGAGGTTGTAAGACCCCAACTTTTATGAATAAAGATTTAATTTTCTATAAATATTATTTTGAATAATAAAGTGTGGATTTGATATAATGTTATAGTTGTGGGTAATATTTATAAATTTTTCAAAGTAAGCAAGTTGTCATAAAATATTCGTTTGGTCGGAGGAATGTCCGTACGACGACACAATCATTGGTGGACCCCACAACAAAATTACTGTTGAATTTAGAAAGCAACATAAATAACCTTTTTATAAAAATAACGACAAAACTTTTATCGTTAATTAACGGTTGAAATACTCAGTGATAAAAGTAAAGTAATACGCGTGGTTGCCTAGTAGCACACGGTATTGTATAGTATCTTTGATTATTGATGTTTATATGAGAAGTCACTTAGTTATATTCAATTATTGCAACAATAGTTGATGCATATTATCTCATATTATTGATTCAATTATTGTCACAATATCATCTGCACAATATTTATATTATTAAATCAATAATTGAGACGACACAGTTATTTATATTATTATTTGCATTATTGACAATGTCTAGAAAGTTCTGTCGAAGAAAAGGTTGCGCGCCAATAAGGAGAAGTCCTTATCGGAAAGCCCCCTCTTTCTTGGGAATAATCTGGTTGTTAATATTGCGAGTTATAATATTAATGATGAATAAATGTTATTAAAAATGTGTTTAGTGAAGCCAAGTGAGTTGAGATAAATAGAGGAATTTTTTATGAAGTATTGCTTATTACATGGACCCCACTTACTCATTTTTTAGAATCGTTGGTAGAAAGTTATCTCAGTTTTAGTTTTATTATTATTATAATAGTAGTAAAGCAGAATTTTTTTTATATAAAACAAAAAACTTTTTATAAATAGAATATATTATAATTTATTTTATTGCATAGTGTTTGCATAGTACTGCATAGTAAAAATCATATGAAATTAGAATTCTACTCGTGAAATGAAATAAAATACGAAATTTCAAATTCTTGTGATTTTTTTCCTAAATAGTATCCTGCCATTCTCCTATAAATAGGATGCTTAGTTTAGAAAGGAAAATCACACCAGAATTAGAGAATTCTTCTTCTATAATATTGAGCGTATTTCTTTTGAGTTTAAAAAAACTTTGAGTGTTGCAAATAGTGCAAGTTTTCTTCAAGAATATCCCCGCTATACCAGTTAGAAGTAATCTCCTTTTAAGGCAAGTGATATTATTTTTGTTCAATATTCGTAAGAAATAATATTTTCTTCCATACTCTGTAGTATGTAAGTAATATTATTTTGTTTCATATTCCTAATTCTACACTTATGTTGATAAGTATTGCTTCTATACTCCTTGAAATTAGTAGAGTATCTTTGAAATTTGCGCTTCATCTAGTATAGTTTCACTGAATTTTTTTGGACATTCTTGTTAAATTTTAAACTTTTCATGCCGGAGTACTATTCATAGGTACTATTCACGAAGTACTATTTATGGGGTACTATTCACCCGGGGTATTATTCACGACAAAAATTGATTTCTTTTCTGTCCAAATTATTTTTGATACATGAATATTATTCTTGAATTTTACTCCACAAAGCAGTTATCATGTTGACAATTTGGACATTATTTTACTCTGGATAAATTGAATTATAAATCTTTAAAATTTATCCTTGCTCTCACTTAATTGAATTCTTATATCATTGTCATCATTCTCATGCTTAAATTGCGATGAAAGTCATCTTTGTCCCGTAGTGCATAGATGGACTATTGATTGGTATGATTATGATCAAGAATTATGTATCGATATAATCATGACCTGTAATGTTACAAATGATGTGGTAAAAGTCCTTATTGACCCGTAGTGCATTGATGGATAGTTGTTTGGCATGATCATGACCACTGATGATAATAACAAATATCCTTGGCCCGTAATGCATTGATAATTCATGTATGTGATACTAACGAATATCCTTGGTCGTAGTGCATGGATAATTCAGTGATGTGGATTATTTATCGAGATGTGTTACAAAGATAAAATTTTGATGATGAACTTTTAAATCATAGAAGATAGTAGACATCATGCTCTACTTGACTCTTCTAATGGATTGCTTATTCCGCTGCAGTTAAACTTGTTGTCTATTGCATCCTATCAATTTATATACTGTTGAAGAACTAAGGATAATTTATTCTTCATTATCTTAGTCATAATATTATTTACTGGGCTAGTTGAGCTCACCCTTTTCTTTCATTGCTCTCTTAAGAAAATGAGAATATAGCTGGTACTAGTCGGAAAATGGAATGATGGTCCAAGATGGTGGCTATTGTAGTCCTCACTATTTTATAAAATAGTGTGATAATAATTATAATGAGGACTCCATTTGAGTTTGGATATTGTCTACGAGATAATATTCATGTTAAAACTCTCAGCTTACGTTTGTCGTATTGTATTAATGAAGTTTGTATTTGAATTTTGTACCATGTTTTTGACGACTCAGAATGGATTGTGTATACCTATTTTGGGGGCGTCACAATTATTATTATTATTATTGATATTATTATTATTATTATTATTATTATTAGTAGTAGTAGTAGTAGTAGTAGTAGTAGTAGTAGTAGTAGTAGTAGTTGTAGTATTAGTATTATTGTTATTGTTATTGTTATTAATGTATTATTATTATTATTGTTATTATTATTATTATTATTATTGTGATTATTATTATTATTGTGATTATTATTATTATTACTATTATTATTGTTGTTGTTGTTATTATTATTATTATTATTATTATAAAATATTTATCAAAATAATTCTCTTCCCTCTCTGTTCGTCATCTCTTTTTATTTTATTTAGTTGTTATAAATTGATTTAGTATATAGTAATATTTTTTGGATAATTTAGTAGCTAAGCTTCTAGTTCTTGAGTAGTCTCTTGGCCAAAACCTCAAACTTAAGGTTTTGAGATCAAATCTGGGTAATGGCATCATTTTAGGAATTAATTTGATTGAGTTTGACATCAGCCGTTCCACGTAGACGCCACGCGTGACACGTCAACGCCAATGTGACACCTAAGGGCTCAATATCCAAATTTTCAAACATAAAGAGGCTCAATTTTAGTTGACCAAAAGAAAATGGCTCAATACCTAAAATACCTAAAGTCCAGGGACAACATTTTCATTTTACCATATTAAAGTGTTTGACAACTATTTATTTATTGATTTATAAGTTGTGTTTTATGTTAAAAAAATAAATAATTAATTGTGATTTAATTAAAAATGACTTATAAGCCATTTTAAAATAAGTTAGTTTGATCAAATATAATATCTATTTGGTTCCTCTTTTTATTAATGTTCTTTTTAGTAATCTTTACATTTATTTTTATTTATAAGTCATTATGAACTGAACACCATCATAACTTGATTTCTGATTATGAATCAAATTGATGCCGAACGTTTTTTACTTATAAGTAACAACGTAAAATAACTTATAAGTCAACTTATATTTTAATTTATAAGTCATTTTAAAAAAAGTCATTCCCGAACAGGTCGACTGCAAAACTGACCTCTAAATTTGTACTATTTTTACAAAACTCTCAAATTTTTTTTGGCCTAAATATGGATTAATACTTGAACTTTTATTAAATTTTTTTCACTTTGGAGATTGTCTTCTCAATTTTTTTATTTAAGGGGTTAAATTTTTAATTTTTTTTTTCCACTTTGGAGATTGTCTTCTCAATTTTTTAATTAGGAGAATAAACTTTTAATTTTTTTTGATTGATAGTGTCATGTTAGAAAATTGATAATGTAACGTCATAAAATTGATGACATGATAGCGACATGTGACTAAAAAAATACTTATGTATAATATTGACTCTTATTTTAATATTTATTCAATTAATTTTTTGTATCAAAAAGGGTAAATGTAATATTATTATTAATTTTTAAAGTAAATTTAATGACAATTTTACCCTTTTGTAATAAAAATTAATTATATTGGTTATTAATGATTATGAAATAAGGTTAAAGTTCATGGTATTAATCTACATTTATGCCTTAATTTTATACCAAAAATGATAAAATTATCATTATATTGATTATTGATGATTATAAAATAACAAAATTTTAATTAGTAGTACATTTATATATTTTAAAATATTTATCATTATATTGATTATTGATGATTTTTTGAAGCTGAGTTTGTAATGTGTTAAATTTACTTTTAAAAAAAAATAATAATTGTCTTATATTTACCCTTTTGGTATAAAAATTAATGGAATAAATGTTAAAATGAAACTCAATATTATACATAAGCATTTTTTAGCCACATGTCGTGCCATGTCATCAATTTCTAACGTGGTACTATCAGTTATATGTAATTAGAAAAAGTTAAAAGTTTAATCCAGTAATTTTAAAAATTGAGAAGACAATTTTCAAAGTGCAAATAAAATTAAGAGTTTAATCCCCTAATTGAAAAGAAGACAATCCTCAAAATGATTTTTAAAAAAAAATTTAGGATATTAATCGTTATTTAGACCATTTTTTACTAAACTCTCTCTAAGATATATTAGTTGAGTAAAAGGAATTTTAAACATTTTTCATAAGAAAAAATAGATTGTTCCCTCTCTTCATGCCTCTCCCTCTGCCACAACATGCAACATGCGTACGTCGATAAATAAAAAACTCAGTTCTTTATATCTTTTCCTCTCATCTACTTATAAATTCAGATGTAGAGATTGAATGAAGAATATACCGGAAGAAAAGAGAAAACTTGAGAGAATTTTTTTTATGTAGAATTTCATTATGAAAGTATAATAAAATCAGTGCATTCCATCTCCAAATTTCTTTTGTTATATAACACGTTATCAGTACGAGTCTCTAACTAGCTGAGACGAATTAAATGACAAATTTTGCAAAATTAGAATTTGTTACATTGAAAGTATCTGGAGAAAATTATGTCATGGGCTCTTGATGCCGAGTTACATCTTAGCGCTAATGGCTTAGGAAAAACAATTGAAACAAGAAACAAAGCGTATGTGGAAGAAAATTCTAAGGTCACTATTTTTCTGTGTCATCATCTTCATGAATCATGCAAAGTACTTAACTATCAAAAGTCCTTTGAGCTTGTGAACCAAATTAAAGGAAAGGTTTGACCATCGAATGACAGTTTTTCAGACAACTGACATAATTTGAGGTTGCGAGATTTTAAGTCGATTAAAGAACATAATTTTATGTTGTTCAAAATAATCTCCCAACTAGCCTAATGTTGTGAACATGTTCCTGAGGAAGAATTGTTGGAAACGATACTTTCAACATTTCATCCTAACAGCATGATCCTTTCACAATAGTACAGGCAAGACAAATTTACAAAATATAGCAACTTAATATCTTATCTCCTCGTTGTAGAGAAAAATAATGAATTTTTGATGAAAAATCAGCAAGCATACTCAAGAAGCTTTACTCTTATACCAGAAGTGAACAATACGTCTTTGCAACAGAATAAACGAGAAAATAAGGGGAATATAAATAAGGAAAATAATGGTCGAAAAATGGTCGAAACCATAAGAAATGTCGACCCTATATAATCCAGGCCACTAGAAGTGGCAATATGGCAGGCCAAAAAAGAATAAAGGCGGGGCACCATGATCAAGAAACAAACAAGACCTTTGTTATAAATGTAGGATGTGACACCCCCAAATCTGAGTACTTTATTCCCACAAAATTTGGTGTTCACTGTCTAAACATTCATTTCTAACTACCCAAATTTAATAACATTTAAACCCAAATATAATAACATTTAAACCATAAACTTTCCCATTAAAGGGTAACATTATTAAGTCCAATAAAATCTCGTAGGTTGTCTAACCTTTAAAAACAAACATCAAGTGCGGAAAATTAAATAATTACATCTCAACAATTAAAATAAAGTCTAACAATATAAAATCAACAGATTTACAAGTCTTCAACACTTGTTCATCTTTCCTTTCCCTTTACTGGTGGTAGGTTCATCGACCTTCTCAACTTTAGCTGTAATGATTATATAAGCAAGAGTGAGTAAAACAAATGCTCACTTGAAATCTGAATAATAATATCATAATAATTTCCAAATGAATAAGCTCAATAGAACTGAATAATATTCTCTATCAATGACAATCAAGAATTGAAAACAGAATCTAAAATATATCTGAGGGTCATAAGACCACGAACTATGTCCAAAGTTATAAGTATTTTTTTAACTTAAACCTAAACAATCATAAGACTGTAGGGACTTCTCGTACTTAGGGGGATCAGCTCTTCGTACCATGTATTGTGCACAAATATCTAAACGCTTTGCGTAATAATCCCCTATAATAGGGTTGTTCATCTCAGTATTTAGAATGCAAGTCCGCACCAAAGTAAGTTTGGTTTGGATAAGTTTGAAGGTAATTTAGAGTTTAATGAACATCAACTAAGGATTAGTTGAATCAAAAATATAATAACAATATGCTATGGAATAAGTCATAAATGAATCAACATTGTATATTGAAGTCATGCTTAGAAATGAACTAAAAAGCATATGCATTGAATAATATAACAAACTTTGCTTGAACAATATTAAGCTAAGGCTAGAATTTTGTTTGGTAACAAGAATTGAGTTGTTGAACATGTACAATCAATAGCAAGTTGAACAATAAAATTTGCTCATCATAAGAGTATCAGAATGTAGAAACTTGCATACTAAGGAACAAGTTAAAGATAGGAAACCTTCTCAATGTAAGAGTTAGGGTAAAGAGCTTGCATGAATATAAATTAAGTTATATAAAGTAGGATTAGGGATTACTTGCTCAATATAAAAGTAAATAAGATAGAACAAACTCAAATAAAGGTTGGGGTTTGAAAACTTTCCTTGCGTGTAAGCTAAACCTTATACTTGATTCTCAATATCATATACACATGTCATCATGACATAATTAGTTACTACATGTAGTCAGTACATAGTTAAGTATCTATTTCATATACGACTTGCAGTCTTAGGTTCAACTATTTGGTTAAACCATAACTCTTTAATTTATCACATAACTCATTAATTGCTATTATATTCTAATACTTGGTACTATAACACCACAATATGACAAAAATCACATTTTAACAGTCATAACATTACTCTTTATCAACAATTACAGAATTGTATAATAAAAATAATTTTTCCGCTAAAATCGCTAATCTGTATTGGCAATACTCTAATTTTCATTGGGAATGGCGCTACAACGCTGAAATGGCGGTATCATGCATGAGAAATGTACTACTGTATGGCGCTTGTGGTCAAGTACAGCCTTCAGACATAAAGGTGTTTGCGAAGGACACAAAACAAAGACAAATTGGCCTACAACCTACTTTATAACAACCAATTTAACACATATGAATTACATAAACTTCACAAAAATATTACTTAAGGTTTCTAACATGTTTTTAACCATATAAACAATATAAAATTCAAATTTAAAACTTGTAAGTTCACTATTCTTGCTTATACATCACTTTTAGACAGTCTTAACGAAATTCACTGTAAATTCATTTTTCAACCAAAATAGTTATTTTAAATTGCTTTGTTTTTGTTTCTTCATATATTTTCACAATCAATAGTCAATTTATGGTTTATACTATGAAGTGAGTACCAATTTTGATTCTAAATTAAGCCATATCAAACATATATCAATATAAATTTACTATAATATAATTTTCACCATATTAAAACATATTACATGAATCAATTTACTCTAAGTCATCTATAACCCATGAAAATAATTTATATCAACCAATTAACATATAAAAACTACATAACAAATAATTAATCCATCACCCAAATTTTTACAAAGAACTTTTAATAGAACAAAACTAAAAGTTTGAAAAGTAGGAAAGTAGGGTGATACCTTTGCTAGAAGATGATTACAACTACTCCTTCTAAATTCTCAATTTACAGAGAATCTCTCTTCTTCCTTATCTCTTTTATCTCTTCTTTCTTCTTTCTTTTCTCTTCTTTCTTCTTTCTCTCTTTTCTAACTTAACGTAGTATAAACTAATAACATATAATATAACGTATACTTATAATACGTATTATATATATATATATATATATATATATATATATATATATATATATAAAAATGATGTCAGTTATAGTTTTTAAAAATCAAAAGTAATAAGGCTTTGTTTTGCAAAACCAATTAAAATAATGACTTAATCATTCCTTAAGCCTTGTTTGGCAAAACAAGATTAAAATAAGAATTTCAAAAGCTCTAAGGCTTTGTTTGATAAAACCAAATTAAAACTCTTTTAATTTATTTTCATAAGTCATTTATAATAATATTGTTTATTGTCACACTTTATTTAAATAAATTCCCATATTCAAATTAATTAAATCTAATAACAATTTACTAAATCAATTTACCACATAAACCAATATAATAAAATTATGATTTTCATTATAATTATGATTTTATTTAATAAATTAACACATCACTTTAATTACAAAAATCAAATTAAAATAACATTACAATAACTCATTTAATCATTATCAACTCTCTAATTTAATTATTAAATTAGAATATTATCTCATAATAATTAATTCATCACCCTTTTATTTAAATTAATTTTGCAATACCAAATTAAAACCAAATTATCACTTAATTAACAAATTAAGCTAGTTCCCTCAACTCATAAATTATTTATTTAATAGTAAATAATCAAATTAAATCAAACAAATATTTATTCAACAATAAACAAGTGATGAATTGTAAATATTTGAAGCAATTGGGCAAGCAAGGAAATGAACAGAAGCTCAAAACTAGTGATGCTCGTTCATTAGAGTCGTGGCGCTAAATCAAGGGCCGCGACACTCAAGTCTTGTGTCGCGGCGCTCTCAAGGATCGAGTGCACGCGTTGCACGAGTGGCTTGACGAAACTGAAGGGTTAATTACTATTTGTTTTCCAAATAAAATGAGACACTTGCCAACTAAAGCCTAGAGAGTTACAAAGACTACAAAACTGGCTTCAATACAAATATATCCACCTAGAGTTAAAAAGGAATTGTAATTCAATTTGGGTTAGGTGAAATAACTCCTATGAATAGTCTTATTTAGGGATTGTATAAATATTGGCGGGAAAAGAGCCAAAGAACACCATGTGAGGCCAAATGTCTTCCAAGTTCAAGAGCAAACAAGATATCATCGGAGATGGAGATGATGGATTAATGAAGCTTGGAGATAGAAGAATGGCGGGAGCCAGTTTTTCTTCTCTAAACTCTTATTTATCTTTATCTTTTATTGATGATGAATATTTTGTGTATTATAATTTTATCTGCTATGAACAAAGTTTTTAATATAAGAATTTTAATGGAATCTCATGTGTAGTTTAAATTGAATATCTTTCTATTTGATTGGCACCATATGAATTAGTTCATTATATTTTGTGCGTTCATATGTAATTATTGGATCTGTGATTACGTGGGATAATCTATATGAAATTGGACGATGGATTATAGGTTTAGATCTAAATATAATGATATGTGATTATGCATATTCTTTTTCGGATTGAATCCATAATTTGCAAATAGGATAGAAATATACCTATACACCAGGTGTGATATACTCCATGGCACGCTTGCGTGAGGTGGTCGTTGCCCGGATCATTTCTAGCACAGTTATTGGGTGAATTGCATGCAACACCTTAACCCCTCGTCTATATGTAGACGGTAATCTTGGTACAATTGCTCGCATTCAAAAATCTGCGTTGAATGGACACCAATGACACCTTGACCACTCGCTTATATTGAACCCGTAATCTCGGTACAATCAACGATTGATGCGGTAGAAGACGCCACACACAACTATGAATTGTTGTATGACAAGTCAAATTGAATCTCAAAGAAATAACTAAGAATTACTTAGAAATTCTTCAAAGAACCAAAAGTAGAGAATAACCTCACAAATATATTGAATAATGAATAATGTGTTTGATTACATCAACTTGGACCTCTATTTATACTCCTCAAAACAATCCAAATCCTAATAACAATAGGAACAATCCAAATTCAAATCCTAATAATAATAGGAACAATTCAAATTCAAATCCTAATAACAATAGGAACAAAATTATCCTAATCCTAATAGAAATTTATAAAGTAAAACCCTAATTTCTATAAGGAAATAAAAGTCAATTTGGAAAAGAAATTCTAATTAAAAAAAAATCCTAATTATAATAGAATTTTTAAAAT
The DNA here is from genome assembly GCA_020205605.1 of Panax ginseng. Lineage (NCBI taxonomy): Eukaryota > Viridiplantae > Streptophyta > Magnoliopsida > Apiales > Araliaceae > Panax > Panax ginseng. The sequence continues at coordinate 57,625,102 of CM035142.1, forward strand.
TTAATTTCCTATTAGAATTGGGCTTGTATTAATTTGACCCAAATTTGTGTCTCATGCTCTTTAGCCTCCTCTTTAGGTTTCCTTGCGTTGGCTTCAACCAAAACATCTTGGATCAATCCATTGAGACCTTGTTTGAACCTCTTAGTTTTAGCTTAGCTTGATCCCCACGTCCTTTTAGTCTTGCTTTAGTCCACGCATACCATGTCCTCATCATTCCTCTCCTCTTGAAAAGGATTTGTCCTCAAATCTTCATCTACATTAAATGGACTTAGATCAATAATGTTAAATGTGGCACTGACATTATACTCACCTAGAAAATCCAATTTATAGGCATTGTCATTGATACGCTCGAGAACTTGAAATGGACCATCTCCCCTAAGAAGCAATTTCAAACGTCTTTGAACCGGGAATCTTTCTTTATGCATATGTAACCACACCTAATCTCCAGGCTCAAAGATCACTTAATGTCATCCCTTGTTCGCGTGCTTAATGTACTGTTTCGTCCTTCGTTCAATGTTTAGTTTGGCTATTTTCATGAATCTGTTTAACAAGATCAACCTTTTTCTTTCCATTCATGTTAGTATATTCAGAAATATGTAATGGTGATAAATCCAACGGTGTCAAAGGATTAAAACCATATACAATTTTAAATGAAGAAAAATTAGTAGCAGAATGAACAGAACGGTTATATGCAAACTCAACATATGGTAAAAATTCTTCCCATTGCTTGATATTCTTTTTAATGATAGCCCGTAAAAATGCCTACAAAGTCCTATTTACTACTTTAGTTTGACCGCCAGTTTGTGGATGACAAGTAGTAAAAAATAACAGTTTAGTACCCAATTTACACCACAAGGTCTTCCAAAAGTAACTTAAGAACTTTGTATCTCTATCAGAAACAATATTTTTAGGCATACCATGTAAACACACAATCTCCCTAAAGAACAAATCAACAACATGAGATGCATCATCAGTTTTGTGGCATGGAATAAAATGTGCCATTTTTAAAAATCTATCCACGACCACAAATATCAAATCATGACCATGCTTAGACCTAGGTAAACCCAACACAAAGTCCATAGACACATCAACCCTAGGTTGATTAAAAATAGGCAATGGTGTATACAATCCATGGGGTTAGACATGAGATTTAGCTTGGCGACAAGTAATACATTTATCACATATTCTTTCCACATCTCATTTTATATAAGGCCAATAAAAATGTTCTTTTAAAACAAAAAAAGTTTTATCAACACCAAAATGTCCCATTAAACCACCCCCATGTGATTCCCTAACCAATATCTCACGTAAAGAACATGCATGTATACATAGTTTATTTTCACGAAACAAGAATCCATCAATTCTAAAATATTTACCCATGATATTCTTTTCACAAGTTTTAAACTCTTCACTAAAATCAAGGTCATTAGCATACAATTCTTTGACTCGCTCAAACCCAAGTAATTTCGTATCAAAAGTATTCATCAACACATACCTTCGAGATAAAGCATCTGTAATGACATTCTATTTACCTTGCTTATATCGAATGACATAGGGAAATGTCTCGATAAACTCCATCCATCACGCATACCTTTTGTTCAACTTGTGATGACCCTTCAAATATTTTAATGATTCATGATCGGTGTGGATCACAAATTCCTTAGGCCACAAGTAATGTTGCCATGTCTCCAAAGCTCTAACCAAAGTGTACATCTCTTTGTCATACGTAGGATAGTTCAAAGCTGCCCCACTCAACTTTCTGCTGAAATACACCACTAGTTTCCCTTCTTACATCAACACAACTCCAATCCCTAAACCTGAAGTATCACACTCAATCTCAAAAGTTTTAGCAAAGTTAGGCAAAATAAGTAAAGGAGCATTTGTCAATTTATCCTTAATCAAATTAAATACTTTTTCCTGTTCATCACCCCACTTAAAGTCCATACTTTTCTTGATGACCTCGGTCAATGGTGCTGTAATGTCACTGAAATTCCGAATAAAGCATCGATAGAAACTTGCGAGTCCATGAAAGCTTCGTACTTGACTTACATTGGTTAGACTCGGCCAATCCTGGATCACACATATTTTCTCAGCATCAACTTAGACTCCTTGTGAACTCAACAAAGCCAAGAAAAACAATTCTATCCGAACAAAACATGCATTTTTCCATGTTAGCAAATAACTTTTCTTTCCTAAGTACATCTAAAACAGATTTTAAATACAATGCATGATCTTCCAAGTTTTTGTTATAAATCAAGATATCATTAAAATAAACTACGACAAATTTTCTAATGAATGGACGTAAAACATGGTTCATTAATCTCATAACAGTGGTGGGTGCATTAGTTAAACCAAAAGGTAATACTAACCACTCATAAAGACCATATTTTGTTTTAAACGTTGTTTTCCATTCATCACCCTTTTGCATTCTAATTTAATGATAACCACTTTTTAAATCAAAATTTGAAAATATGCAAGACCCATGTAATTTATCTAACATGTCATCTAAACAAGGAATAAGATGTCGATATTTTATCGTAATATTATTTACCGCTAGACAATCAATGCACATCCTCCATTTTCCATCCTTTTTCAGCACTAGGATCACTAGAACTGCACACGGATTCATACTTTCTCTCACAAATCCTTTCCCCATCAGCTCGTCAACTTGCCTTTGTAACTCCTTCGTCTCCTTGGGATTACTTCGATAAGCCAGACGGTTTGGAATGGTCGCACCAGGACCAAAATCAATTTGATGCTCAATTCCCCTAATAGGTGGTAGTCCATGAAGAAGCTCCTCGGGAAATACATCCTTGAATTCCTGTAAGAGAGATAAAAAAACACTAGGAAAATATTCATTAGCGTTAGTATTCAAAAGCGCCTCTTTATACCAAAGTAAAATTATAGGCTGTTTAGAAATCAAAGCTCTTCTCACATCACTTTTTTTTGCCAGTATATTTATTTTTCTCTCATCTTTCTTTTTCTCTCTTTTTTCTTCTTGATTTTTTTCTCTTCACTCTCTTTTCTTTGTACATGATATTTCTGCAAGTGAATTTGATCCTCATGTACTTGTTGTGGTGACAAAGGACGCAAAGAGATCTTCTTCTTGTCGTGAACAAAGGAATAAACATTGGTAAACCCATCATGTTGAACCCTCCTATCAAATTGCCATGGTCTAGCCAATAACATATGCCTGCCTGCATAGGCACTACATCACACAATATCTCATCAACATACCGACCAATAGCAAATGGAACTAACAACTGTTTGGTTACTTTAATGTCTATATTATCATTGAGCCACTGCAAATGACACGGCTGTGGATGTTTGGTAGTAGGTAACCCTAATTTCTCTACCATCGTAGTGCTTGCCATATTTGTGTAGCTGCCTCCATCTATGACTACACAACAGATTTTCCCATTCACAAGACATCGAGTATGAAATAGATTTTCCCACTGTTCACTGCTCTCCTCCTTAACAAGCGTACTAAGTGCTCTTCTTGTAACCAGAATTTCACCATGTATCTCATCCTCACCTATCTCCTCTAATGGTGTCATAAAATTAGTGTTGTTCTATTCCTCTTCAGTTTCCACCTCTCCATTGTCAAGCAACAACATTTTCCTCTGATTTGGACATTAGCTAGAAATATGTCCCCTGCCTTGACACTTGAAGCATACAATATCCCGATTATGCCCAAAATAAGGTTGTTCCTTTTTACCTTGTATATCTCGGCTAGTAGATCCTTGCTTACGTTCCACCTTTGGTTTGATCGCAATTATTTTTTCCTATCGCTTTTCCAAATTAGGTCTCTATGATGAACTCTAGCATTATATTGTCCTCATTGTCCTCTTCGCCTCTTGAGTTGTTTCTCTATCTTAGTAGCCATATGTACCAGTTCTTTTAACTCCAAATAATGTTTCCATTCAACCAAGTCTGCAATCTCCCAGTTTAGTCCTGCCGAAAACCTAGCCATCGCTATTTCATTATCCTCAATCAAATTAGTCCGATCCTTCAACATTTCCATCTCCATGCAATATTCATCCACACTCCGACTTCCTTATTTAAGAGTTTGCAAACTACGAATGATCTCCCGTTGATAGTATACTGGTACAAACCTCTTTTTCAATGATAGCTTTCATTTCCACCCAAGTTGTAATCGGCCGCTCTTCACACCTTCTCCGATTAGCTGTCACCTGATCCCACTATATCAATGCATATCCAGAAAACTCTATAACAGCCAGTTTGACTTTCTTAAGGTCTGAATAGTTGTGACAGTCAAAGATTAGCTCCATCTTGGTTACCTAATCTAAATAAGCCTCAGGATCACCCGTGCCTTGGAAAGTTTGAATTTTCATTTTTATGCTATCCAAATTGCCATCTTCTCTATCCCAAACTCCTCTTTTCCTAGCACCTTCGTGTCTTTGATTTAGAAAATTAGATTCATGATCTTCCGCTACACTACTGTCCTCACCATAAGAGTCTTCCTTTCTTGCGTCAGTTTGTTGTGCTCTCGTCTTGTTATGTATCCCATGAGTGTTTTGGAATAGCTCAACCATAGACACCCTCATCTCTTCTAATTGTTCTTGCATTTGCTCCATAGTCTTTCTCAATCTTCGATCAGATTCTTTATATATGGCTTCCATCTGGAATTTCAATTCAGCTATCGAGGGTTGTTCCTCATAAGTTCCTTTATCCTTCGAGTTAGACATATTTTCTATAAAATAAGGATTAGTACAAAATAATTTCCTCATGACTCCCTTACGTGTTTCGCTCGAATCAATGGTTCACTCGTGTATACTCTCAATAAATTGGCTTTTACCCTCGATTAATCTCACCACTAAGCCTTTTACCTCAAAATATTCTCTCTAATAGGTTTTTCTTGAATTCTACTAGCAAAATTCTTGGTTTTACTAATTAATTCAAAAATGACTTATCATGAAACAAAAATATAGATGATGTGATTATCAGAATACCACAAAATCATCGATTGATTGCCTTGTACTCCTCTTGTATACTTCAGATTTGTAAATTGTAGTCCCGTTTTAGAATTGATGATGATGGAATGGTATGAACTCTTGGCTGGAATTTGATGATTTGATGGTGTGCTACAAGGTTGGTTAGCACAATGGAAATAGAATCTGATTTTTTTGTTTATTGTTTTTGTTTACAATATATATTTCAAAAGAAAATTAAAGATATGTAACTCGCTAGAAAGGCTTAGCTTTGATACCAAATGATAGACTCCACGACACGCTTGCGTGAGGTGGTCGTCGCCTGGATCATTTCTAGCACAGTTGTTGGGTGAATTGCTTGCAACACCTTATGTGACGCCCCCAAAATTAGGTATACATCACCCATCTTGAGTCGCCAGATACATGGTACATAATTCAAATACAACTTAATAATACAAGCTGCCGTGGTACAATCGACAAAACATAAACTATGAGTTTGAATACAAATATTGTCTACTAGAGAGTATAAAAACTCAAAAGGAGTCCTCATTACAATTATTATCACACTATTTCATAGAATAGTGAGGACTACTAATGCAAACTATAGCAGAATTGTACGATCCATCCCATATCAATTCATCACCATGCAGCGCACACCTGTGTAGACGGGCCCAATAAGTATGTTGGACCACCTCCTTACCTAAAAGGTTAACCTATTAGGTTGAGGCTCTACCATACTTATTAACCAATCTACACTCTTAAATTTATTCGATGTGGGATTCATGTGAAATATCCCAACAATCTCCACCTTTCACTTGAATACCCATCACACGTATCATACTTGAGTATTCTCATCATTAAGCACACCTTCTTTGAATCCTTCAAGAGCTCTCTGCTCGACTCTAATACTACACCACGCCAGCAGCAAACGTGTCTCAACAGTTTTCCTAGAGCCATCCGAGCCTTGCTCCACCTGATTCAAATACTTCACCTTTGAGTCCTTCAAGAGCTTTGCTTGACTCTAATATTACTCCACCACGTCCGGGGCAAACGTGTCTCAGCAACTTCCCTAGAGCCTTCCTAAGCCCGCTCCACCCGACTCAAATCATCCCGTGCTCCACCTGATTCAACTCTATTTACTCCACCCACGAGGCCTGCGAATTGTACCTTCGCGCACTCCCCTCGCACCTTGGAGTTGTTACTTGGGCCCATCGAACCATGGGCTTTGATACCATTTTGTAGCGGAATTGTACGATTTATCCCACATCAATTCATCACCATGCAGCGCACACCTGTGTAGACGGGCCCAATATGCATGTTGGACCACCTCCTTACCTAAAAGGTTAACCTATTAGGTTGAGGCTCTACCATACTTATTAACCAATCTACACTCTTGAATTTATTCGATGTGGGATTCATGTGAAATATCCCAACACAAACATCTAGGACCATCATTCTATTCTCTGACTAGTCCCAGCTACGTTCTCATTTCCTGAAGAGAACAGTAAAAGAAATGGTGAGCTCAACTAGCCCAGTAAGAAATATTATGACTAAGATAATGCAGAATAATTTATCGTTAGCCTTCAACAATGTTAAACTGATAAAATATAATAACTATTAAGTTTAACTGCAGCGGAACAAGCAATCCATTAGAAGAGTCAAGTAGGGAATAAAATCTACTATCTTCTATGATTTAAAAGGTTTTTCATCACTTTTATCATTTGGGACTCGATTTTAATAAATAATCCACATCATCGAATCACCCCCGCACTACTGCCGAGGATATTCTTTAGTATCACGACCATGAATTATCCATGCACTACTGACTAAAGATAATCATGTTTTCATCAACGATCCTGATCATGCCATAAAATAATTCATCTTTGCACTACTGACCAAAGAGAATCCATACCCATAATCATACAAAAAGCGTCCATCAATGCTTTCACGGGCCAATGAGGACTTTTTCCACATCATTTGTAACATTACGGTTATGATTATACCGAATAATCCACGGTCATAATCATACCAAGTCCATCTATGCACTACGAGGCCGAGATGACTTTCAACATAATATAAGCATGAGGATGATGACAATGATATAAGAATTCAATAAAACAAGTTCAAGAATTAATTTATCTAGGAACTAATAACGTCCACATTGTCAACATGATACTTTTTTTGAGAGTAAAATTCAAGAATGCTCGGAAGAATATTTCCATGAAAAGATCTTGGATGAAGCACAAATATCAAGGATATTCCACTAATTTCATGGAGTATAGAAGTCAAAGTTTTAACCAACTGAGTATAATAAAGAATGGAATAACAAAAGAAATAACCATGCATGCGATGAGATCGCGATAGGCAAAAGTTATTCCAATGAGAATAATAAATAACGGAACCGTGTCCCGGTAGAGAACGCATGATGAAGGATATTCCAACGAGAATAATAAAGAATGGAACCGGTCAAAGGCGTAAGCGCACAGACTTGATATTCCGACAGAACAATAAATAATGGAACCAGGTCCGGTGTAAATGCACAGATAGGATATTCTGACAGAATAATAAATAATAAAATCACAGAAGAATTTCACCAAGTATAGGGTAGCACAGAGACAAAAGTTATTCCAATGAATAATAAATAATGGAATAATGAAGTTCTCTTCATGAATACAAAAGAAATAATACCCCTTACTAGTAAAAGCTGAATAAGAGTAGGGAAGTAGCGAATACTTTTCTATAGTTTCTCTATAATTTCTCTCTCTAGAGTTTCAAATTGAATTCGTAAGAAATAATGAAGGAATGAGCTTTATTTATAGGAAAATGGGTGAATAGTAACTAATTCATGAACGGTCCAGATTGATTTACTTTTAAGCGGGACGGTCCATATTGGTTTACTATTAAAACTTAAAGCAACGGTCCATCTTGATTTACTATTAAAACTTTAAACCAATGATCCATATTGATTCACTATTATAACTTTCACCAATGGTCCATATTGATTTACTATTATAACTTCAACCAACTGATGCAGAAAAATTAGCACATCTCCTCATGGAATAATATTGTACCCAAAAATGATTTGGACCGAAAAGAAATATATTTTACGGGTGATCAATAGTAACTCGTGAATAGTAACTCATGAATAGTAACTTGTGAATAGTAACTCATAAATAGTAACTCGTGAATAGTTACTCGTGAATAGTAACTCGTGAATAATTACTCGACACGAAAAGTGTCCCGAATACCTGATTGAACAATACTGAGTGACTTCTCACATAAGCATCAATAATCAATACCATGTACTACTATGCAACTACACGTATTACTGTACTTTTAACACCGGGTGTTTCAACAGTTAACGGTAAAACTTCCGCCGTTATTTTCATAAAGTATTTTTGTCGTTTTCTCAATTCGACAATAATTAAATTCTTGAGGGTCCAATTAATGATTGTACCGTCGCATACGGATATTCCCACGACAAAAGAATATTCCCCGACCAATCGAATATTATATAACCACTTACTTACTTTGCAAAATTTGTAACTATTACCCACAACTATAACATTACATCAAATTAACACCATAATATTAAAAAATATTTCGAGAAAATTAAATCTTTATTCATAAAATCTGGGATCTCACACCTTAACCCTTCATTTATATGTAGACGGTAATCTTGGTACAATTTCTTTCATTCAGAAATCTGTGTTGAATGGACACCAACGACACCTTGACCCCTCGCTTATATTAAAGCGGTAATCTCGGTACAATTGACGATTGATGCGGTAGAAGACGCCACACACAACTATGAATTGTTGTATGATAAGTCAAATTGAATCTTAAAGAAATAACTAAGAATTACTTAGAAATTCTTCAAAGAACCAAAAGCAGAGAATAACCTTACAAATATTTTGAATAATGAATATTGTGTTTGATTACATCAACTTGGACCTCTATTTATACTACTCAAAATAATCCAAATCCTAATAACAATAGGAACAATCCAAATTCAAATCCAAATTCTAATAACAATATGAACAAATTATCCTAATGCTAATATGAATTTATAAACTGTAACCCTAATTTATATAAGGAAATAGAAGTCAATTTGGAAAAGAAATTCTAATTAAAAAGAAATCCTAATTATAATAGAAATTTTAAAAATTTAATTTCCTATTAAATTTGGGCTTGTATTAAATTGACCCAAATTTGTGTGTCTTTAGCCTCCTCTTTGGATTTTCTTTCGTTAACTTCAGCCCAAACATCTTGGATCAATCCATTGAGACCTTGTTTGAACCTCTTATTTCTAGCCTTGCTTGATCCCCACGTCCCTTTAGTCTTGCGTGAGTCCACGCAGGCCATGTCCCCATCAAGGTGTAACCAAGTTGGAAATTTGATCTTAATGAATTTATTCTAATTTAATTTACATAGGAATATAGCAAGCTAGTTAGCATGGGTATTTTTATTTACTATCGAAAGAAGCTTATAAATGAAATTAAGTATTCCTGGATAACAATTCATTGTGACCATAATCAAATTGAAAATTATGAGATTTGAATGAAGCATTGGGTGAAATTAAATTCTTAGATTTATTTATATATGTAATTTATTTTATTATTTAGTTATTTATTTTTAATATTTAGTTAGATATTAATTCATTCGTTTAAATAAGATTGACTTGATATAAAATTGGTACTTGGAAAAATAATAGAATTAATTCCTCATGGGAACGATACTCTTCTTGTCACTATATTACTAGTCGATCACGTATACGTATGTGTATTTTTCTAGTATGATTTTTTGGCAAACAAGTTTTTGGCGAATTTGTCAGGGAATTATTTTTCTAGTGTTTTTCCAATATTGATTTCAATCAAATTTATCTTAATTTAAACTTGTATTTTTGTTGCAATTAATTTATTTTGATTTTTGTGTTTTTCAGATCATGCATCTTAGCAAATAATAGAATACGGTTGCCAAGAGCGACATCTGACCACTTTTCAGGGAAGTTCTTGCGCTAATTTCATTTTATTGCAACTTTAAGAATAATGTCAGCTTCAAGTTTGGGGGTCTTCCTATATTTTGTTTTGATGTGTAGGTCTATGTTAGTAAAATTTTGAATTTTGTGGGTAAATTCACTGGAAACCCTCACGAGACATAACTCATCCACTTGGGGTTTAAATGCTTGTTGCACATGCTAAGTGTAATCGTGTTTCTTACGAAAATGGTGTTGTATTGTTGTTAGGTAGTGTTTCTTGGGTAATGAACTATTTAAACTTAAGATTTTTGGTTAATGATAAAACTATGATTTTTATTCAATAATTCTTGGAAAATGGATAAATATTTCTTACTTTGGATTTTGGCATTTTGCTAGTTTTCTTTTATTTGAGACCCTTTAAATATATTATGCACATATCCATTCAATTGAGTTAGTTTTAAACTTTGAGGAAGTTTATATGTTGAATGCTTGTGGAAGATATTCATGAACTTTATATCTTGTTGATCATAATTTAAAGTGAAATATGAGGTTGAATATAATTTGGGGGAAGTGATTTAGGTAATTTTTTTTGGGATTATTGAAACTTATCGCATAAAAAAATTAAAAAAGTATATATAAATTTAGCTTGACTAGTCTGGTTTTGTGGCCTTAGTTGCTTGAGTTAATAGATCCTTAGGGGTGTCTTTACACTTAGTACCCTAAAGCAAACTAGTTTGGAGTCATTGGTCAAAACGCTCGTTACATGGGTAACTTTGAAAAGCCTAAGAAAATTAGACATTACACAAGTCAAGAATGAAGTTTAAAAACGAGATAGTGTAAAACGCACTCATTCAAAAAAAGGAAAAAAATTGAAAAAAATTTATGTGATATTTGTTAATAATAGTCCTAGTATATATTTATCTTATTAAAACCTTATGAGCTTCCTCTAGTTATGTTTGTCTTTATTTGCTTTGATATGTGAAAAATAAGCATATAAATTTCTTGTTGCAATACTAATCCTTGTTCATATCTTGTATGATGTATTTGATTATAAATCTTCCTTGAGTTTTGCACTAGCTTGATACATTTGGATTCAAACACACACAAAGGGTCTTGAGTAAGGTATATGTAACGACCGAGAAATTCCACCTAGTTTAAAATTTAAGTTTTGTGGAATAGTAATGAATAAAATAATATTTAATGAATATTATTTATATTATGTGTTTAAATGTCATTTTATGACCTAGGCTGATGTTAATGTGGGAGTATTTTGGTTATGTGTGGTTTAATGAGTAAGAATTTTGAAGACGAAAATAAAATTTTTCCGAGAAAGTTTGCATAAAATCACTTTTCACCCGAAGAACGATGCGAGTCAGGGTTTAACCCTAACCCTCTTAGAGAGATTGGTATGTCCTAATGACATCATGTTTCAAGATTTACTGATAATATGTCGTGAAAAGTTATATTATCCGATAAAAGTTTTTCTCCAAAAGCGCACCGTAATAAAACGAAATAGGGAAAAGTTAAAAATTATTTTTATCAGCTTTTCGATTGTTTAACCATTTTCTAGAAAAATGTCGCCGAAAACAATATTCACCAAAAACGCTTTTTCGTGTTTTTCAATTTCTGACGAATACGTAAAAGTTAATCTGTAAAGGAAAGACGAAATATTAAAAATATTTGAAAACGAAGAATTGCAGTTTTTCAACAGTCGGACGAATTTCGAATTAATTTGGAACTATCGAGGAGACTTACAAGCTAAGTCTTGGAAGATATTTACAAGAAAATATCCAAGGGCAAAACGGTAAAAAGTCACCAAATGACCAAAATACCATTGGTCTTGAAAATCTATATATACTAGTTCATTTCTCTTCATTTTTGAAAATTAAATAGAGAAAACTCTAGAGAATTAAGAGAGATCGTGAGAGACTCAGATTAGGAAGTCGCAGAAGAAGAAAACGTAAGATCAAGCTGTTTGTTAATAAAGAAACGCGGAGAATCATAAGGTAGGAAACTTAAAACTTGAACTTTTCATCCCTTAATCGCTTTCTAGCATGTTATGAAGTGTTGTGTTGGTGGTTGGATAATTCGTTGGAATCATATAGTTGTCCCGGAGAAATAAGGAAGAATTAGTGGTTTAAAAACGTTAAATTATGTGTTCAAAGTGAATCATAATCAAAATAACAATTAAAAACGAAGAACGAAGAACGTAGTAAAAGTTGTTGATGGACAAATTGAAAACTATATATAACAATCCAAGATTTTATTATATGTAATTTAAAATATTTATTAAATTAAATAAATATTTTATTGATGTGATTGTTGTTAGTAAATATTTATGAATTAAATTTATTAGATAATATTCTAAATTAATTTAGTTTATAATTTAGAGAGTTAAAAAGATAACATGAGATGTTATATTATTGTTTTAATTTAATAATTAAGATGGTATTTGAATTTATTAAGTAAAATTATAATTTCCATTATAATTTTATGATAATGGTTGAAGTGAAAAATTAATTTAAAATATAGTATGTGTAGTATGTGTAATTAGTTTATTTGATTAATGTTGGATATGGAAATCCAAATAAATAATATGAGCTAAAATGAGATGTTATATTATTTTTTAATTTAATAATTTAAAATGGTATGTTAAATTATTAAATAAAATTATAATATGAGCTTATAAACTATAGTGTAAAGATTTATTAAAATAAATTAAATGAATTTACCCAAACAAGGCTTAAAATATTAAGTCTTTATTTTAAAGGGTTTTTGCCAAACAAAGCCTTATGGCTTTTGAATTTTAAATTTTAATTATAATAAATAAAATACATAAAATAAATAAAATAATAAATAAAATATATTTATAATTGATAACTTATTATTCTATTTATTATAACATCGGTTTCAGACGTTTGAGTGTGTGCGTTGGGTTAAGTTTTATTTTTACGTAAAAAGCATTTGTCCTAAGTCTAAGAAGAAAGAAAGAAAGAAGAAGATTAAAGAGAGAAGCTAAGAGAGAATAACGAGAGATTGAGAGAAAGTCCTGTGATTTCAAGCGATTATTGGTGTTCAACAAGGATTGTTCGAGCAATTGAAGGTATTTTTACATAACCTTTATATATATATATATATATATATATATATATATATATATATATATTATAGTTGCAGTGAATTCAAATTTTTATTTGTTGCTATACAACTGAATTATGGTGATTGTATGTGTTTGTGATGTTAGAACTAGTGTTTAGACAATAATTACTATGCTAATTTCGTTTATAAAGAAAGAAAAATTTTTTAGAGTATATATTTTTACATATGGCTTATTAAAGTACAAAATTTGGTGGTTAATTTGTATATTAATATATAAATTGAGTCTTGAATATGTTAAGTTGGTAAGAAACGAAGAGAACGTAGTTTGAAAGAAGTAATTTGGTATAGAATTGTGATCAGAGTGTGAATTTTTGTGAAGGAGGTCAAAAATGGAGTTTTTATATGAAAATATAAGGATTTAAATTAGTTAAAGTTGTTGTTTAATTATTTTAAGTGGTTGAATATGTGAGGAATCATGTTTGTGTTTGTTCTGTACCAATTACATATGTTAAATTTATTTTTTTGTGGGTGAAATTCATGTTAGTTGGGCTAAATGAACCTTTGTTAAAAGCTGCGTATAGTTTACATCCTTCAGGCACCCGGTATGGTATCTTTGGTGTCAAGGCCTAGAAAATGCGTGAATCTGTCTTGCAGATGTATTGTTCTTGCGATTCGAGCTTAAGTATGGCTCAGCTGCGCCATATCTTGATGTGAGGCAGTGAAGTCTTTTACTTCTGCAGACTTTGAAACCTTAATGTAACCAAGTTTAGTGATGTGTTAATGCGTCAAACATGTAATGAAGAGGTTAAAACGTAATCGTGTCATGTCATTGATAATTTCAAAGTTGTAACAAGGATTAGTAAGTTATGAACGTGTTATGTTATGACTTAGTGTACACAATGAATGGTAGATAAATGTTGTGCAGTTAACACTTATGAATTCTGAAATGTATATAGTAACGTAAGACTTGTACTAAAATAACAAGTTTAGTTAAAAGTGAGTATTATTTTGGAAAGTGGATCTTAGTATATCTAATAGATATTATGATTCTAATACTATGTGTAGGTGAATGGGAGTTGTAAATTTATAGCTTATGCGCGAGGCAAGTTTCTAAACCTTACCTCTTTACATTGAGTAAGTTTCTTACCCTAAACTTTAATTAAGCAAATTCTTTTATTTCTAATCTTTATTCGAGCAAGCTATAATTCTAACGTTATTCAAGCAAGTTTTGAATTCTAAACATTGTTTAGTTATTCTAACTTGTTTATAGTTAAGAGAGTTTTCTTAAGTTCTATTCTTTTGTGATAAATGCAAATTCTTGAACTCAAATCTTTAACTGAGTTGTTCTATTTCATTTAATTAACGCAATTCGAAATATTATTGTTACTTTGAGCAAGTTTCATTCTAAGCTTGTTATTCCTTAGTACATGTTCATAACTTAATTCTTTTATTTCAAGTAGGAATGAGCAAAAAACGGATAAAACCGAATTACCGAACTGGACCGAATTTTTTAACCGAATTATTTCGGTTTTTCGTTTTTTTTTACAATTTCGGTTATATCCGAATTATTATTCAATATTCGGTTTCGGTTTTCAAAATATAGATTATTCTTTTACCCGAATACCAAACCTTAATACTTTAAAAAAATTTAATTTATAATATTATATATATTAATACTACTATCTAAGTATCATGATTCCTGACTCCTGCTGAGTTTCTGAGTCCTGACTAGATATATAATATTATATCTACTAAATACTAAATTACTAATACTACTTCTCTACTCCAGTTCTCAGTAGTCAGTTCTCTCACTTTTCCACTTCTCCCATTTTACCCCAGCTGTAGCCGCGCGCTCCCAAATCTCATCATTTACTCCCACTCTCCCAGATCTCATCATCTCAGTGCTCTCGCCTCTCGACCCTCGAGTCTCGATCTCACATCCTCTCCGGCTATCTCTGTCTCAAACTGTCGGCTCTCACTGTCTTAGATCTCGGGACTCTGAGATTTTGAGCTCCGCCATAGCTGTTGGTGGTTTAGCTATTGCTCAGCCTTGCACAGAGCGAGAAAAAAAATCGGGCAAGGACGAAAGAACAACAACTTTGTTTAATTTTGTTAATTTTAATCATATATTGGACATTGGCTTCTTCTGCTATTTATTGTTGATTTACTTATTGTTGTAAATCCTTTAGTTGATGATTGTGAAACTCTAAATTACCCTTGAAGCTTATCCAAACCAAACTTTCTTTGGTGCAGACTTGTACTCTAAAATTGAGAAGAACAACCCTATTATAGGGGTACGCGATGCGTTTAGATGTTTGTGCACAATACATGGATACGAAGAAATTTGATCCCCTAATGCGTGAAGTCCCTACATTATAAATCATTTAGGTTAAAGTTGAAAGATTACTTGTAGTGGACATAGTTCGTGGTCTTATGACCCTTAGATATATTTCATATTTTGATTTCTGTTTTGGTTATCATTGATAGAGTACTATTCAATTTTCATTAGCCTATTCATTGGCAGTTATTATACTCTTATTGATTCATTGCTATATCTAGTGAGCATTTATTTTGCTCACTCTTGCATATATATACACTCATTACAGCTAAAGTTGAGAAGTTCGATGAACCTATGACTAGCAAAGGAAATGGAAAAATATGCAAGTGATGAAGACTTGTAATTTCATTTATTGTCATGATGATAAACTTTATATTTAATGATGTTATGTAATTATTTTAATTCCGCACTTGATTGATGTTTAAGGTTAGACAACCTGGGAAGACTTTTTGATTAATGATGTAACCCTTTTAAAGGGAGGATTTATGATTTAATTTTATTATATTTGGCTAGTAGATATGAATGAATGGAAAGTGAACACCAAATCTTGTTGAAATGAAGTACCTGGATTTGGGGGTGTCACAAGTTGGTATCAAAGCTTTAGGTTATGAACCTTAGGTGGGGAAAAGCCTTAGGAAGTAACCTTTGAAAAGATAGTGCTGATAAACTCTTATCGAGTTTTAAGAAAGAAATAATAAAACACTTATGAGCTTATGTGGTTGTAACCTATGTGCTCGTGAGTGTCGAGTTGTAATGGCTAGTAATTGAAACTTAAAATTTTGTTGTCAGGATGTCTAATGTAGGAGAATCCAGTCAGGCTAGAGAGGAAGGATCCCAGATCCCTAGAGAGGAAGAGCCTCGAGATATTAAGGTGGTTTGGGAACAACTACTACCATGGGAAACATCTCTGTTGGTCACAGTGGTTGAGCAGGAGGGTTTACCTGATGAGGATGATGAGATAGAGACGGGAGAGGAAGACCCCGTTGAGCTGCCACAGTCAAATGAGGACAAGGAGGAAGAGATTCCACTAAACTCGATCGCTGCCCGTATGTACGATGAAGTATACGATCGCAATGTGGAACTTTAGGATACCGCCGAGGAGTTAGAAGAGATAGTAGCTGAACTACAGATCGCAATGGCGCAGAAGGACAACGAGATCCAGGATCGAGATGAACATCTGAATAATGTTGAAGGGAAGCTGATCCACACTGAAGGAGAGAATGAACAAATGACAGAGGAGTTTGCAGAGCTGAAGAACAAGTTGAAAGAAGAATCTACGAATAGGGCAAGAGCCGAAGATGCATATGAGGAAACTTCTCAATGAGCCGGGATAACAGAGAGAGAGAGAGGTACAAGTAAAGAAGATCAAGATGGAAGAGATGAATAATGTTTTCAAGACCGTGATCAATCGAGCTCAAGATTGGGTTATGTGTTATCCGATTCAGTTCGAGACGCTGCCATCGTACATGTAAGATCATCGAACAATGTTTCGTATTATGGAAGAGGATCGTCGTAAGGCTATGCAGTATTTGAGTAGGTCATCATAAATGTAATTATTATGTGATTAGTGAGTAAATAAGATGTTAATCCCGGGTATGATATATCCATGGGATATAATGATGATGAAGTTATCCTAAAACTTTTATAGTTGAGGAAATCGATGTACAAAGCAAGAATGCTATCATTATTATGTTTTAAAATATTATGAATGAATAAAAGTTAGTATTTATTCAAGATATTGTGGGTTATGTGGTATTTTTGTGATGTGCAAATTAAGTACATAATACCTAGAAGATTGAGTAATAATCTAATAAATATATTTTAACAGAAAATGCCTCCAAGATGTCAACCAAGACAGAGGACCCCTGAGGGATCTACCAATAACAACAATGCTGAGGCTAACCCAGTTCAGCAGTTAGTGACATTACTGACGGGAGCATTGCAGAATCAATCGTAGAATCAAGCTACTACTTTTAAGGATTTCAAGGCATTTGGACCACCAGAATTCCGTGGATCCATAAATGCAGTTGAGGCTCAGACATGGATCATGGAGATAGAGAAAGTTTTCGATGTTGCTAGAGTAGGTGAGAATCAAAAGACTACTTTTGCAACATTTATGTTGAAAACAGAGGCTAGTTATTGGTGGCAAGCCAATAAAACTCAAAGAGGTCAAGGGGTAATGACTTGGGATAGGTTCAAGGAGATATTTTTCGAGACTTATTTCCCCAAGAGTTCGAAGAATCAGATGGAGGTGCAGTTTATAGAACTGAAGCAGGGATCAATGTCGGTGTCAGAGTATGCCGCAAAATTTAACGAATTGGCGAGGTTTGCACCATATCAAGTCGACACAGATGAGCGCAAGGCTAAGAGGTTTGAGCAGGGACTGAAACCCTGGTTGTACAGTAGGGTCTCCATGTTTTAGCTGAAGACATTTCTAGCAGTGCTGGAGAAGGCAATTCTCGCTGAAGGTGGAGGCGAGGCGGTAACAAAGTACAATCAAGAGCAGAGAAAGAAGAAGAGTGAGGGAGAAGCTAAGAATGGTGGTGGTAGTGGTGGAAATGGTAACAATAACTTGAAGAGGAAGTGGAATGCAAATGTGGGAGTTAGAAATCAGCAGGGAAACCAGTAGAAGAAGAAGTTTGACGCATGTGCTACATGCGGGAGGTTTCATACGGGTATGTGTTTAAGGGGGAAGCGTGTGTGCTTTAACTGTGGCCAAGAGGGTCACATTGCCCCAAATTGCAATCAACCCAAGAAGAATGTTTGCTACACCTGCGGGTCAAAGGATTAATTTGCTCACGATTGCCCTAAGAAGAAAGCTGGAGAGACAACGGGAAGTAAGGGAGGTAGCAGCGGAGGTACATTTGCCATTGCTGGACCAACATCATCAAATAAGCCCACAACCAGAACCTTCAACATGACAGTGCAAGACGCGGTGCAATTAAAAGATGTCGTGTCAGGTATTATCCCAATCAATGATATAAATGCATATGTATTATTTGATTCGGGTGCTACTTGCTCGTTTATATATGAAGAATTTTCTAAGAAGTTAGAATTACCTAGTGAAGAGTTGAATTTCCCTTTACACATAGAAATTGCAAATATGGAGGTAATTCCTATTAAATCCGTATTCAAGAATTGTAGAGTGAATATTAAGGGGAATATTATGACAGTAGATTTAATCCCGATACAACTTGGAGAGTTTGATGTAATATTGGGAATGGATTGGCTATTCAATTATTAGACCTGGCAAACGGGTCGGCTAGCCCAAACGGGCAGGGCCGTCAGCGAGCCAGGCCATTAACGAGCCAGGCCAAAAAGGCTCGGATTTTGGTGGGCTGGAACTAAGCGGCCCGTGGCCCGGGTTGGGCCGGACCAGCCCGCGGGCTTTTTCATTTATTTTTTTTTTTAAAAAATCTGTTAATCACAAAAAAATCAAACAAAAAACAATCCAAATACAACAAGCTCTGCAGCAATTACAACAAGTATTATCCAAATGCAAATACAGAATTATAGAATTACAGAAATAAGCTCCAAAATCCAAATACAAAATTACAAATTCAAACAAAAACTATCCATTTCTTCATTTCATTTGACTATTGAGTGTTGACATGTCACCATCCAAAATGCATACTTGCAAATTGCAATCCCATCTGCAGCAACAGAATTACCATCTGCAGTTCTGCACTCTGCAGCAACAAAATCTCATCAACAGACAACAAGACAACAACTCAATAAGACAACAAGTATCATCTTTGCATAATGCATAATTGCAATCCTAGGAACTAACATATGAAAACAAAAGCTTAAAACTGCATCAGGACAAGTGACAAACCACCCTCAAAAATTGGAGCATCAATTGACAAAATCTGGAGATTATCTTTTGCATTTAAACTAGATTTTGTGACTTTGAGAATTGGGAGACCAAAAATGCAGAAAAAGTCTTATTCTCTGATTGCAGTCGATATTGAAATATATCACAATAAGGAAAACATAACAAAACATAAGTCCAAATAATAAGTGAAATCTGTAAATGCTTACATGAAATTCCCTCACTAGTACCGGACGACCACAAATTGAAAGTGAGACAAATTCTACTGCGGATGTTCTCAAACGCACGTTTCAATTTTGCTTTCTCAAGCTTATAAATTTTAATACAATTCGCTTTTGCAGTGTTTCTAGTATACGATTTCACATCCAGATTCAAATAGTTATGCACTCTTCGTAAACCTTCATGTTCAACAATCAAGAATGGATAGTTATGCATCATGATTGTTTTAGCCATTTTATCCCTATAAATGAGATGACTAAATTTTCTATTAAGCATTTTTCCTTCATGATCTAGATGCATTTGAGTCATATTTTGATTAACTAAACCGGGACATGACTTTTCATGTTCATGCAAATTTCTAGTCCCATGAGAACTACCACCATCTCCAATAGCATAACTTTTTGTGCATGTTTTACAATATGCTCTTAACTTTTTGGTTGAAAGATCTACCTTTTTTCATATTGATTCCAAATTGAACTTTCTTCCCTTCGTTTTCTCTTCGAATTGTCAATAGGTTGTGTCAAATTGTCCGAGCTTTCAACTCCCCCATCAATCAAATCAATTGTTACACAATCCCGTCGATCCATAAGAACTCTACAAACAAAAAGATTATTTGTAAGTGAATAAGGTAATTCAGTAACACACTTCGATTATTTGTCTATAAAATCTTATTTATCAACACATATATCAGCAGTTCAGCACTTAGCAATGTGCCAGAAACAAACTAAACTAAATTGTGATAAGCATGAATTGAATAAACATGCTAAAAATGGTCTATCTACAATGTTATGCTCTTCAAGAGCTTTACTTGTCTGTGTAACTGCATATATATCAAATACCCACCACAAGTCCACAAGTTTTGAAATTTCGACCAAACACAGTAGCACTAAAGCAGAATCTGGTTCTCAAATTACCTGGTCAGTGGTCAAAACTGCCCTGTCATCCCAAAAACAAAAACAAAACAATTTGCTTCACACATCAAAAATTAAGAAATTGCAGAAATTTAGTAACCCCAACAAAAGATTTTAGGATTTATCAACAAAAGAAAATTCGAAATTGCTTTCTTCTTCTTTGTTAAAATTGCGAGGTTTTACCAAAATTGAAGAAATTTAGTAACCCCAAAGCGAAAACAAAGCTGAAAAGTGAAAACAAACTGAAAACAAAAAGCGAGCGTAGCATAAAGCCGAAACAAACTAAAAGTAAAAAGAAAAAGCGAACATAGCGGTGTCGATCGATCGAAGTGTAGAGAAGACGAAGCTACAGTAGTTGTAACTTTGTAGGGAAGAAGCGAAGAAGAAGCTACCTAAGAATACACAGACGTCACTCGTGAGTCATGACTCGTCAGTCGGCGACTCGGGACAGGAGATCGATCAAAGTGTGGAACTGTGGATCATTGATTCGTTGTCTCTCACTCTCTCTGTTGAACACTTGAACTTGAGGACTCTCGTCTGAGTTATCTCCGATCTCGCCTCTCGCCCTCTCGATCTGTCTCTCACTAGTCACTTCTCACTTTCTCAGATCTAAAAATTGAAATCTAGAGACTAGAATAAGGGCATAAGGCGTAAGGGTAGGGGAAGCCATAAATCAGAATTAAGGGTTTTTTAAAATGACCGGGCGGGCTGTCATTGGGCTAGGCCAAAAAGGTCCAGATTTCAATAGGCTGAAAAAATGAAGCCCATAACCCACTTTTTTTTAACGTCTTGGTGGTTCTACCATGAACTTCGGGCCGATTTTGCCAGGTTTATCAATTATGGAGTGATAATTGATTACCAATAGAAATGTGTAAACCTTATGACTCCGTCAAAGGTAGTTTTCTATGGTAGAAAATCATCTAGTCAAATGAGATGTCTGACAATTATGCAGGCCATGAAGTTGTTGAGTCAGGGCTGTGTATGGTACCTAGCTTACATAGTTGATACTCAAAAGAGGAAGGGTGTGAAACTAGAGGAGATGCCAATGGTTAGGGATTTTATAGACGTGTTTCTGGAAGATTTGCCAGGACTTCCGCCAGACAAAGAGATCGAGTTCATGATCGAATTAGCGCCAACTGCTCCAATATCGAAGGCCCCGTACAGAATGGCTCCGATAGAGATGAAGGAACTGATGGTACAACTGTAAGAATTGCTAGACAAGAAATATATTCAACCAAACATATCACCGTGGGGAGCGCCAATGTTATTCGTGAAGAAGAAGGATGGGTCAATGCGTCTTTGCATTGATTATAGAGAATTAAACAAAGTCACTATTAAGAATAAATATCCGTTGCCAAGAATAGATGACTTGTTTGATCAATTGAAGGGTGCTAGATACTTCTTGAAGATAGATTTAAGAAGTGGGTATCATCAATTGAAAGTAAGGAAGGAGGATGTACCAAAGATGACATTCAGAACTCGGTATGGACATTACGAGTTTCTTGTAATATCTTTTGGTTTGACAAACGCCCTTGCTGCATTCATGGATTTGATGAACAAGGTGTTCAAACCGTTTTTAAATAAGTTTGTGGTGGTATTTATCGATGATATTTTGGTGTACTCTAAATCTCAAGAAGAACATGTGGAACATTTACGTTTGACACTGGAGACGCTAAGAAAAGAAAAGTTTTACGCGGAATTCTCTAAATGTGAATTTTGGAAGGAACGTGTACAATTTCTTGGGCATGTAATTGACAAAGATGGAATTTCAGTGGATCCATCAAAAGTCGAAGCTGTGATAAATTGGAAAAAACCAAGAACTCCCTCAGAAGTAAAAATTTTCTTGGGATTGGCAGGTTATTACAGACGGTTTATTCAATATTTTTCCAAGATTGCCACTCCGTTGACAAATCTGACGAGAAAATCTGTAAAATTTGATTGGACGGAAAAATGTGAGGAGAGTTTTACGGAATTGAATAAGAAGCTCAGTGTAGCACCTGTGTTGTCATTACCAGACAATACATGAAATTTTGTGGTGTATAGTGATGCTTCACACAAAGGATTGGGTTGTGTCCTTATGCAGAGCGACAAAGTCATTGCGTATGCATTAAGGCAATTAAAAGATTACGAGAAAGGGTATCCGACTCATGATTTAGAGTTGGCTACGGTGGTGTTTGCTCTGAAGATATGGAGACACTATCTCTATGGGGAGAACTGTGAGATCTACACAGACCATAAGAGTCTGAAGTATATTTTCACACAGAAGGACCTGAACATTCGTCAAAGAATATGGATGGAATTAATTAAAGATTATGATTGTAAGATCTTTTATCATCTGGGTAAAGCAAATGTGGTTACAGATGCCTTGAGTAGGAAGGGTCGTGAGAAGTTGATGTTGTTAACCAACCAGGAGAAGCTCATTTCAACAATAGCAAGGTTAGAGCTGGAAATCAAATTTCTAAAAGAATTTGATGAAAGATTATACCAGATGGAAGCTAGTCCAACTTTGGTGGACAAGGTGAGGAATGCTCAACTACAGGATGAAGAATGTAGAAAAATAAAAGAAAGTGTGGTCGAGGGTAAAGATGTGAAATACAAGGTTGATACTGAAGGAATACTAAGATTCGAGGGACGAATTTGGGTTCCAGCAGTACATAATATTAAGGAAGAAATCTTGACAGAGGCTTATAATTCAAGATATTCGATTCATCCGGGAAGTACGAAAATGTATCAAGATTTTTGGTGGCCGAATATGAAAAGAGATATTGCAGAATGTGTTGCGAAATGCTTGACGTGTCAGAGAGTAAAAGCAGAACATCAGAGGCTAAGTGGATTACTTCAACCGATGGATATACCAAAATGGAAATGGGCGCATATCACAATGGATTTTGTGGTAGGTCTTCCAACAACTTAGAAAGGATACAATGCGATATGGGTGATAGTGGATAGATTAACGAAATCAACACAATTTTTGCCCATAAAGATTAGATTTAATCTAGATCAGCTGAAAAAACTATACATCAAAGAGATCGTGTCGAGACATGGAGTTCCAGTGTCAATAGTATCAGATAGAGATCCGAGATTCACATCAAATTTTTGGAAGAGACTGTAAGAATGCATGGGAACGCAACTAAAGATGAGTACAACATATCATCCGCAAATCGATGGTCAAAGCGAACGAACAATACAGACGTTAGAAGATATGCTTAGAGCATGCATCATGGATTTCAAAGGAAACTGGGATGATCATCTACCGTTGGTGGAATTTGCATACAACAACAGTTACCATACAAGCATTGGTATGCCACCATACGAGGCATTATACGGCAGGAAATGCAGAACTCCACTATGCTGGGACGAAGTTGGTGAACGTCAATTGTTAGGACCAGAACTGGTACAACAGACCGCTGAAGTTATCAAACTAATCAGAGCAAGACTGGTAGCTGCTCAAGATAGACAGAAGAAGTATGCTGATCAACACAGACAAGATCATAAATTTGACATAGGAAATTTCATTTTCCTGAAAGTTTCTCCTTGGAAGGGGAAAACTCATTTTGAAAAGAAAGGAAAGCTCAGCCCAAGGTTTATTGGACCTTTCGAGATACTGCGAAGAGTGGGAGAAGTGGCTTACGAGGTAGCTTTACCTCCAGAATTAGAACATGTGCACAACATTTTTCATATTTCGGTATTGCGACCGTATAAACTTGATTACAAACATGTTATCGAATATGAACCATTGCAGTTCAGTAAGGATTTATCTTATGAAAATATTCCTATCTAGATAGTCGACAGGAAAGAACAAGTGTTCAGGAATAAAGTGATACCTTCTGTGAAGGTGATATGGAGAAACGATAATGTCGAAGAGGCTACGTGGGAACTCGAAGTTGAAATGATGAAAAATTACCCTGAGTTATTTGTTTAGTCAGTGTCTTCGATTCTGGGGACAAAATCCTTGTAAGGTGGGACAGATGTAACAATCTAAGATTTTATTATTTGTAATTTAAAATATTTGTTAAATTAAATAAATATTTTATTGATGTGATCGTTGTTAGTAAATATTTATGAATTAAATTTATTAGATAATATTCTAAATTAATTTAATTTATAATTTAGAGAGTTGTAAGATAACATGAGATGTTATATTATTATTTTAATTTAATAATTAAGATGGTATGTGAATTTATTAAGTAAAATTATAATTTCCATTATAATTTTATGATAATGGTTTAAGTGGAAAATTAATTTAAAATATAGTATGTGTAATTAGTTTATTTGATTAATGTTGGATATAGAAATCCAAATAAATAATATGAGATAAAATGACATATTATATTATTGTTTTAATTTAATAATTTAAAATGGTATGTTAAATTTTTAAATAAAATTATAATATGAGCTTATAAACTATAGTGTAAAGACTTATTAAAATAAATTAAATGAATTTACCCAAACAAGACTTAAAATATTAAGTCTTTATTTTAAAGGGTTTTTGCCAAACAAAGCCTTATGGCTTTTGAATTTTGAATTTTAATTATAATAAATAAAATAAATAAAATAATAAATAAAATATATTTATAACTGATAACTTATTATTCTATTTATTATAACGCCGGTTTCAGATGTTTGAGTGTGTGCGTTGGGTTAAGTTTTATTTTTACGTAAAAAACATTTGGCCTAACTCTAAGAAGAAAGAAATAAGAAGATTACATAGAGAAGCTGAGAGAGAATATCGAGAGATTGAGAGAAAGTCTGTGATTTCAAGCCATTATTGGTGTTTAGCAAGGATTGTTCGAGCAATTGAAGGTATTTTTACATAACCTTAATATTATATATATATATATATATATATATATGTTTTACGGCAAAAACTTCAAGTTTTATAGTTGTTGTGAATTCAAATTTTTATTTGTTGCTATACAACTGAATTATGGTGATTGCATGTGTTTGTGATGTTAGAAGTAGTGTTTAGACAATAATTACTATGCTAATTTCGTTTATAAAGAAAGAAAAACTGTTTACAGTATATATATTTATATATGGCTTATGAAAGTACCAAATTTGGTGGTTATTCAAATATTAATCTATAAATTGAGTCCTGAATATGTTAATTCGATAAGAAACGAAGAGAACGTAGTTTGAATGAAGTAATTTGGTGTAGAATTGTGATCACAGTGTGAATTTTTGTGAAGGAGGTCAAAAATGGAGTTTTTATATGAAAACATGAAATTTAAGGATTTAAATTAGTTAAATTTGTTGTTTAATTGTTCTAAGTGGTTGAATATGTTAGGAATCATGTTTGTGTTGGTTTTGTACCAATTACATATGTTCAATTTACTGTTTTGTGGGTGAAATTCGTTTTAGTTGGGCTAAAACAGAATACTGTTAAAGCTGCGTATTGTTTCTGTTTGTGCACCAACGTAGGTCTATTTGGTGTCATGGCGAGAAAATTGGTATTGCTTATTGTTAACGCAATTGCTTTGGCCCGAAGCTTAAGTATGGCGCAGCTGCGCCATATCTTAATGTGAGGTAATGAAGTCTGTAACTTCTGCAGACTTTGAAACCTTAATGTAACCAAGTTTAGTGACGTGTTAATGCGTCAAACATGTAATGAAGAGGTTAAAACGTAATCGTGTCATGTCATTGATAATTTCAAAGTTGTAAAAAGGATTAGTAAGTTACGAACGTGTTATGTTATGACTTAGTGTACACAATGAATGGTAGATAAGTGTTGTGCAGTTAACACTTATGAATTTTGAAATGTATATGGTAACGTAAGACTTGTACTAAAATAACAAGTTTAGTTAAGAGTGAGTATTATTTTGGAAAGTGGATTTTAGTATATCTAATAGATATTATGATTCTAATACTATGTGTAGGTGAACGTAGGTTGTAAATTTACCTCTTTACATTGAACAAGTTTCTTACCCTAAACTTTAATTAAGAAAATTCTTTTATTCCTAATCTTTATTCGAGCAAGCTATAATTCTAACGTTATTCAAGTAAGTTTTGAATTCTAATCATTGTTTAGTTATTCTAACTTGTTTATAGTTAAGAATGTTTTCTTAAGTTCTATTCTTTTATGATAAATGCAAATTCTTGAACTCAAATCTTTAACTGAGTTGTTCTATTTCATTTACTTAATGCAATTCGAAATATTATTGTTATTCTGAGCAAGTTTCATTCTAAGCTTGTTATTCCTTAGTACATGTTCATAACTTAATTCTTTTATTTCAAGATCATAGCCTTAGCTTAATATTGTTCAAGCAAGGTTTATTGTTTTATTCAATACTTATGCTTTTTAGTTATTTCTAAGCATGAGTTTAATATATAGTTAGTTCACCTATGATTATTCCTTGTTCCATAGTATGTTATTATTGATCAACCATACTGTTATCAAACATTATTGATTCAACTAATCCTTTAGTTGATGATTGTAAAACTCTAAATTACCCTTGAAGCTTATCCAAACCAAACTTTCTTTGGTGCAGACTTGTACTCTAAAACTGAGAAGAATAACCCTATTATAGGGGTACGCGATGTGTTTAGATGTTTGTGCACAATACATGGTACGAAGGGCTGATCCCCCTAATTACGTGAAGTCCCTACAATATAACTATTTAGGTTAAAGTTGGAAGATTACTTGTAACCGTGGACATAGTTCGTGGTCTTATGACCCTCAGATATATTTCATATTTTGATTTCAGTTTTGGTTATCATTGATAGAGTACTATTCAGTTTTGATGAGCCTATTCATTGGCAGTTATTATACTCTTATAGATTCATTGCTATATCTAGTGAGCATTTATTTTGCTCACTCTTGCATATATATACACTCATTGCAGCTAAAGTTGAGAAGTTCGATGAACTTATGACTAACAAAGGAAAGGAAAAAATGTGCAAGTGATGAAGACTTGTAATTCCATTTATTTTCATGTTGATATACTTTATATTTAATGATGTTATGTAATTATTTTATTTCTGTACTTGATTGATGTTTAAGGTTAGACAACCTGGGAAGACTTTTTGATTAATGATGTAACCCTTTTAAAGGGAGGATTTACGATTTAATTTTATTATATTTGGGTAGCAGATATGAATGAATGGAAAGTGAACACCAAATCTTGTTGAAATGATGTACCTTGATTTGGGGGTGTCACACTATATGTAGGATGTTGTTGATGGATAAATTGAAAACCATCGGTAGAATGTTGTTGATGGAAAAGTTTAAAACCATCGTTAGTAAATGGATTAAAATTATGCTAATAACGAAGTTATGCCAAAAATTTAGTCAAAAATGTTAATCGTCAAAATTTTGGTTTGTTATGACTTCCAAACGAAGTTATGATATGAGTTAATGAACCCGAATATGTAGGGTTTCATAAAAACATTATAGAACATAGAAAATATGGGCTGTGGAAACAAGAACGAACTCAATCTGAGTTAGGATGAGTAAAATACGAAGAATGGACGAACAAATGTCAAGAACACTAAGTTAAGAAAGTAAATGTCAAAGGACTTTCAAGCTGACGAATAGGCTAGTTAATGGATTCAAAAATAAATTTTGTCCGAATGAATTTGAAGTATATAATGAAAGCTAGAATTAGGCTCTGGAATGGACTCATTCTGATGTGGGATTACGAGGCTATGATTTAACGAAGTGAGCGTCAAAATAATTTTTGCAAAAAACTGATTTGGGAGACATTTTCCCAGAACCGGGGCCGCAACGCTGACTTTCTAGTTTAAAAGTGGCGCTGCAGCGCCGACTAACAACAGTCCCAGAAAAATCTAACGGTGCATCACTGGTTATAAGGCAAAACCAGGAGACGCAACGCCGGGTCGGGTCAACGCGAAGAAAAATTTGCTTGCAAACACAGAAAGAAGGGCATTGAAAGGAACAATTAAGAACATAAATGTTTAACTAATGTATCAGAATAACAATTGATTAAAACGTTAATAAGAGTGTTAGTTCCCAGTAGGCACAATAGATCTATAAAGGGGGGGGGGGGGTTGAATAGATCCTTTTTAATTTCAAATACTTTTTAGGTTTATTTTGTATAGCTAATAATTTAGCATATGACAAACATAAGAATCTTTTCAAGCACAACGGAATAAGTAAAAGATCCTCTTCATTAATATATTCATAATCATACATACATTGTTCTTAGAGTTAGTTCGGTTGTAAGCAGTTAAAACATACATAGCAGTTATAGTAGTTAATGTGCATAATGTAAATGACATAAAGTAAAAGACACGAGGGGTTTTAAGTGGTTCAGAGACTCAAGCTCCTAATCCACTCCTTTACTTTGAACTAGCATGATTTCCACTAAGGAAGGCGGCAAAGACCGAATCATCGAGATTCCTTCAAGGCCAATGACCTTGGGACTTGATTCATTAAGAACTCTTTAAGGCCAATGACCTTGGAACTTCTCTAGTTCCTAGGAACTCTTCAAGCCTAGCAGGGCTTGGAACTTCATTAGTCCTCAGGATAAGGACCCTCGTGTCAATCAAGGCTTTTTCTTGTTGTTGTTTGTTGTTGTTGTTGGTGCTGAGCTGCTAAGATGTCTTTAAGATTGATCATCTTTTGTACTTAGCATCTTGGTGTGATCCTCTTTGCATTTTGCTTCGAGTCTGGACCACATCTTCTTTGGTCCAGCTGATCTTCTACTGTTCTACTCATCTTCATGTAGTGTCAGCTGTGCACCATCACCATTCCCCAAACCCTTCTTAACATGCTGGCAGACATTGTTCTGCACTTGCTCCAGTTCAGCTTTAGGTTCATGGTGAATCATGAAGTGGCTCTCAGGATCTGCCTTGTGCTTTGCCACTCTTCTGAATGCTATCTTTTTGTCTTTCTCGGCTCTTAGCTTGGATGCTAATTTAAGTGGCATTCTCATCTTGTTGAGTGAAGCTTTGGTCTGTTTAAGTCCTTCTTCAAAGCTGCTTCACTTCCACCTTCGTAGTCTCACTGCCACTGAGACTTGTTCTGTTTAAGCTCAGGTGAAACTCGTAGAGTCAACGTTAGCATTCTACCAACTCAACGATTCTGCAACATAGCAATCATCAACTCTTGATCGTTGAAGCTCTGGCTTAATCATCTTCCCGTTGAGAAGTAGCCGTTGAAAGCTTTTTGAATTGCTTCGCAAATCTTGAGTTATTTGGTGTAGACTGCAGATGTGACATGCCATCCCCTTTTCTGACCTTCTGACACTGCAGTCTACTATTTCACCTACTATGTTAGAGATGTCACTTTGATGTCTTGGGCAGGTCGACGACTTTATTTCCTCCTTCTAATTTTTCAATCAGAGGTTGTCCTTTTTCATCGATGCTCTCAATAAGCTCTTGTCTGGATATCAATCTTTAGATTGAACCGTTGTCAATGCTTTAATCTTCAGTTGACCGAACTCTACAATTTTGATGCACATCTTCTTGGACCTGATCGTAGTGTCTTGTTGAATGTTTCTCAGACTAGTAGAGTCAACACTACGATCCTGAAGAGTGTTCATTAGATCTTCAATGTAGAACACCTCTTCCTTCTTACTGTGTAGTTCTCCAACACTTTTGTTTGCCTCGACGGTTCTTAGATACTGATGGCTTGACTCCTTGTTCTAGTCCCTTTTGAATAGTAAGACACTTCAGATTTGTGGCGTGTTTAGCTCGCTTTCTCATTGTGATCTCCCGTTCACTTATCATTAATGGACTGACTCAATGCTTAATCACTTTAGCCTTGTTCTTCAGAGGTTGACCAATATCTTTGTGTACACTCCATCAGTTCCTTCTTTGTTTAGCAAACGATCCTGGTTGCTTTCAAGATTGTTGTCTTCTATTTACTTGATAGCTACTGCACTTGCTGACTTTCCTTTGTCAGTTACTGAAGTCTTCTTATGATCAGTTTGTGGAAGACTTCATCTTGAATGGCTTCACAACTCACTATGGATGTTGATTGAGTTGGTGCTTGGATCTTTTGTTGGCCTACATGCCATTCGTTGAGTGCCCTCTCGTTTCCTTTAAGTGGGATGTAACTTTGCAGTACTAACCAGAGGCTTCATTCCTTTGGATATTTTGGGAGTGCTCATTTGCTAAGAATCGTGTTTGCTCTACAATTCTGCCTTGGCGCTGTGAGCACATCTGTTGAAGTCTTAGTTCTGCACTCTACGATTCAACTTCGGCTGTGCAGACACTACGACTCCGAGATCAGATCTTGACACTCTACGATTTCTTTTGTTGTGCTTGTTGTCTTCATCTGATCTTCTTCGACTACGATCTCTGCCTCTAATATGATCACTAGACTTTACGGCTCTGAGTGTAGTCTACGATTCTTGACTTGGCTTCGGCAGATGCTCGGTCGGCTCGTAGGCAGGTTGTCTCTACGATTCTGAACATGACTTCCTCAACAGACTACAGCTCCGAGGAAGTTCTACTCGACATACTACGATCCTTCCTCGTCTTTCCTGGCAGTCTATGAACTTCGAGATCTACTATCTTGAAGACTGCGATTCTGCCTTGATAGCTCTCGAGTTTTCCTCGACTCTCCTTGTAGACTACAATTTCTGGTGCAGTGCTCGACGATCAGACAAGCCTATCTATTACATCATAAGATCAACCTAACATGCTTGATCTTTCTATATTTATAGTCCTTGTACATTATTTCTTTTTAAGGACTTTACAAAGCTGTTTTGCTTATATAGGATCAACCTAACATATAAGACCCCAACTTTTTATAAATGAAATTGAATTTCCTCTATTTATTATTTTGAAATAGTAATGGTTGATTTGATTAATGTGGTTAGTTATGGATAAAATGCGCAAATATTTTAAATAAGCAAGTGGTTATAAAATATTCATTGTTGTCGGGGAATATTCGTTTAGTCGTGGAATATTCTTCCTGTCAGGGAATATTAAATGACGGCCTTGAAATTTATATGGGCCCCATAATAAAAGTAAAAGTGATGATGAAGAAAAAGACAAGTATAAGTTGTTTATAAATAACGACGTAGTTGTTACCGTTAATACTATTGGAATACCCGGTGGTTAAAACACAGTAGCACATGGTATTGAACCAATTATTGATTCTTACGTGAAGGCACTACTCAATAATTGTTACGGAGAATTCTTATTCAATATTTTATTTTATTGATTCAATAATTGCTACGTTGATATTTTATATGATTGTTGTTTCAATAATTGTCACTATACAGTATTTTCCATTATTATATCAATAATTCATATTATTTGAATAATATTATTAGATAGCATTATTGACTGAAATTTGATTATAGTCTGTAAATTCGTCCGTATATGGATTTCAGTCAATTTTTATTTGGAATTTGGAAAAACGTAAACTTACAAAGTTGTAGAGAATTGAATTTCCTACAGAATGGACACAAGATTTGAATTTTTCTGATAAAAGGGCTATTTATTATGAATTATTGAAGTTCTGGAATAATTAATTTTTGGAGTTTTAAATAATCTTTTTATGAAAAACATTTTTTGTGAGATGGTGGGCCCCACTTGTGTGGTTAATGTGCTTAAATTGGATTGTCATAATGGGCGTAGGAAATTTATATAAATATATTAATATTTTATTAAATTTTCTGCTTTGGTGTTCTAAGTATTTTCCTATAAATAGGGTGCTTAGGTTAGAATTCAAAATCACACCAGAAACTAAAGATTTCTCTCTCTATATTATCGAGCGTATTCTTGTGAGTATTTTGATACTTTGAGTGTTGCTATACAAGTTCCCTTCAACACTATATCCGGTATTCCAGTCTGAAGTACTATCCTTTTGAGGTAAAGGATGTTATTTTCTTCGTAACTGATATTGTTTCCTTCAATATCATTATGCCGAAATATTGATATGAATATTATTGTGGAATTGCTATCTTTTTGTGTCGGGGTTAATATTTACGTATGCGTCACTATTCACGTATACGACACTATTCACGAATACGACACTACCGAAAAATGAAATTTTTTCTTCTTTGTCCAAGATGTCTATTATGGTTACTATCTTTGATTGTATCCATGTTTTGATCTTTATTTTGAATTCTGCTTCACAATTGGTTATTATGGAGTATTTTTGAACTTGGATAAACCAAAGTATGAATCCCAAATATTTGCTCTTTTGTCTCACTGGATTCATTTTCTTTAAAATATTTTTCATCATCCTCAGTCCTAAATGATGATATTACTGAATATCTTTGGCCTGTAGTGCAAAGGTGAATGATTTCCTGATGAACATCTTTGGCCCGTAGTGCTAAGATGTACAGGTGTTGAGATGAACATGACCAACAGGTGATACAAATGAATATCTTTGGCTTGTAGTGCAAAAATAAATATTTGATTCAAGATGTATATTGATTGATGTTATAGGGATAAAATATTGATGATGGAGTTTTAAATCTTAGAAGATGGTAGAATTCATTCTCTACTTGACTCTTCTAATGGATTGTTGTTTCCGCTGCAGTTGTTGATCTAAAACTTGTTGTCTATTATATTCTATCAGATTTTTCCATGTTCAAGACTAATGATAAATTGTTGTATATTATCCTAGTCATAATATTCTTTACTGGGCTAGTTGAGCTCACCTTTTTCCTTTTTGTTCCATTTTTCTTCTCAAGAGGTGAGAATTTAGCAGGAACTAGCCGGGGTACGGAGTGATGATTTTAGAAAGTTGTTTTAACAGTCCTCACTATTTTTGTAAAATAGTGTATCAATAATTGTAATGAGGACTCCTTTTGAGTTTGTATACTGTCTATTAGACAGTATTTGTATTTAAACTCACAGTATATGTGTTGTCGTATTTTGCACGACAATTGTATTAATGAAGTTGTATTTGTTTCTGTACCATGTATTTGGAAACTCAGAATGGGTGATGTATACCTATTTTTGGGGTATCATAGTTGGTATCAGAGCTT
Organism: Panax ginseng; assembly: GCA_020205605.1. Lineage (NCBI taxonomy): Eukaryota > Viridiplantae > Streptophyta > Magnoliopsida > Apiales > Araliaceae > Panax > Panax ginseng. The sequence goes on from CM035142.1 coordinate 57,658,345, forward strand.
ATGGATATGGTCTCTGGCAGAGATCGGGGAATAGTACTAGGAGGGGAGAGACGAGTAAATCCTTCGCTACTGTGTCCTACCTAAGCTTAATTGTTGGTCAGTCATGATAAGGATATTATGTGGCAAGTTAATTTCTTTAATTAACCCTTGTTTCATGGAAATATTTGAGAATGACAGCTGAGAATATTAACAGTGGAGTGAATGAGACCGTGGAGACACCTTTAATCACCACCCAGGGGAATGTGCAACAGGAAGGCAATATTCCTCCTGTAAACAACACTACCGAACAAATGATGAATGATGGGATATTTAGAAGCTTTTTGCAGTTCATGCAAAATCAGACGAGGGAGACTCGTACACAAAATACGGGTGGAAATGATAGCAATGCACGACTTGTCACAACCAAGCAGTTTAAAGAGTTGGGACCACCAGAATTTGTGGGAAAGCGGATCCGATTAAGGCGAAAATGTGGGTTAAACAAATTACCAAGATATTAGATGTCTTGGGATACACGGAGGAACATAAGGTTCCATTCACCACCTTTATGTTCCGTGGCGAGACAGACTACTGGTGGGAGTCTGTGAAGCGTACCTAGCCTGCCGCACTCAACATATCTTGGGAAAAGTTTTAGAAACTTTTCAATGACAAGTAATTTCCTGAAAGTATTCGCCATATGAAGGAGGTAGAGTTTATTAGGCTGGAACAAAATAACATGACGGTGTCCCAGTACGAGGCGAAGTTCACGGAGTTATCCAAGTTTGCACCTCATTTGGTGGAGAATGAGGAACGTATGATGCGGATGTTTCTGAGAGGTTTGAAACCCGACATACATCAGTATCTCATTTCTCATAAATTTTCTCTATATTCAGATGTTGTCAACATGGCTCAATTATTAGAGCGAGATAACGAGTACGTTCAACCGAGGGACCACAACCAGTGTCATACCGGTGATAGCAGTCATCGGAGCAACGATAACCAGCGAGGAAAGAAAAATACGGACAAAAGCGGTAACCACTCTGGTGGTAATCGTGGCCATGAAAATAGAAGAAACGAGTCGGGGGGAGATTTTAAAAAGAGGAGATTCAATAATGACAATGTGAAGGCGTCGACCAAAGAACAACCGGTTCTATGGGAGGAGAACGACCACCGGTCGTATCTATATAAATGTGGGAAGAGGGACATATCAGCCCAAACTGTCCACAACAGTTCAAGGTATGCTATAATTGTGGAAAGTAAGGACATATCGCTCGAGATTGTACTGTAGCGAAACCAAGACCAGCGGGGATGGTGACTCAAAAGGCTGTCCCAGAAAAGTCAAAGTCAACGGTTCCTGGAAGAGCGTTTGTAGTGATTGGTTAAAGTGCGAGGAACCAAACGAGGTGATCACGGGTAAGCTAATCATAAACTCTTGCGAAGTTTATACCTTATTAGATACCGGTTCTACCCATTCTTTTATCTCTCTTGCTTATGCTCAACGTTTAAACTTGACTCCGGAGAAATTAGACCTTAACTTATCTGTTGAGACTCCGTTAGGAGAAACTTTCATTACATCTACTGTTTATAAATCTTGCTTGATTCAAGTTGGAACCATCACATTACCTACCGATCTTATTTTGTTGAAAATACTTGCATTTGATGTGATTTTAGGGATTGATTGGTTAACCACTCATCATGCTAAAATTGATTTTTTTCGTAAGGTTGTTAGTTTTCATATTCATAACCAACCTGTTATGAGAATTCAAACAACCAAACTTCTAAATTCAATCACTGTCATATCAAGCCATAAAGCTATTCGTTTATTGAAAAATGGATGTCAAGCTTTCTTAGCCCATGTCATGGACTTGAACAAAAACACGTCAGATTTGAATAAAATTTCTGTTGTTAGTGAATTTCCTGACGTATTTCCTGAAGAACTTCCCGGTCTACCTCCAGAATGTGAAGTTGAATTCTTTATTGATCTTGAACCTGGTACAAAGCCCATTTCTAAAACCCCATATCGAATGGCTCCTATTGAACTTCAGGAGTTAAAGGTCCAACTACAGGAGTTGTTGGACATCGGTTTCATTCATCCTAGTACATCTCCTTGGGGTGCTCCTGTTTTATTTGTAAAGAAGAAAGACGGGAGTATGCAACTTTGTATTGACTATCGAGAATTGAACCATGTCAACATCAAGAATAGGTATCCGCTACCTCGTATTGATGACCTATTTGACCAGTTACAAGGAGCGCAATTCTTTTCAAAGATCGATCTTCGATTCGGATATCATCACCAAGATGAAGATTAGGCGAGGATATTCCAAAGACTGCTTTCAGAACTCGGTACGGACATTATGAATTCTTAGTCATGTCTTTTGGACTAACTAATGCACCTGCTTCTTTCATGGATATGATGAACCATGTGTTCAAAGAATATTTGGATTAGTTTGTTGTCGTCTTTATTGATGACATCCTCATCTATTCCAAAAACCGTGAAGATCATGAGCACCATTTGAAGCTGGTACTGCATAGGCTTTGTGATAACAAGCTATATGCCAAGCTGAAGAAATGCGAGTTCTGGCTTGAGGAAGTAGCATTCATTGGGCACGTGGTGTCAAAACATGGAGTATCTGTTGACCCGGTGAAGATTGAAGTAATACAAAGTTGGGAGCAACCGAAGTCGGTAACCGAAGTACGTAGCTTTCTGGGCTTAACTGGTTATTATCGGAGATTCGTGAAAGGATTTTCTCGAATCGCTAATCCGTTAACTTAGCTGACTCGTAAAGATACAAAATTTTTATGGAGCGAGGAATGCGAGAAGAGTTTCCAAGAGCTTAAGAGGAGACTCATTTCGGCACCTGTTCTGACAATACTGCCTGGTTCAGATGGATTTGTTATCTACAGTGATGCTTCGGGCAAAGGGTTAGGATGTGTTCTCATGCAACATGGGAAAGTCATAGCCTATGTCTCGCGACAACTTAAAGAATATGAGAGGAATTATCCTTCTCATGATCTAGAGTTGGCAGCAGTCGTTTTTGCGCTAAAGATCTGGAGGCACTATTTATATGGGGAGAAAGTGGAGATATATTCAGACCATAAAAGTCTCAAATATTTCTTCACACAAAAAGAACTCAATATGCGGCAATGACGTTGGCTCGAGTTGTTGAAAGACTACAACCATACCATTCAATACCATCCTGGAAAAGCAAACGTGGTAGCTGACGCATTAAGTAGAAGATCTTATGCAGGAATGAGTGCGATGTTGTCAACACCAAGGCCCATTTTGTGTGATTTACAAAAGTTAAAGATAGAATTCAAGACTCCGGTGACCCATACGATGAAGTCAAGTATACGCATAGAACTAACTTTAATCGATAAAGTTAAAGTTGCTCAAGCCACAGATCCGGAGCTGATGCGTATGAAGAAGAAAGTACAAGAAGGTGCTATTCCAGAAGCAAGAATCGATAAAGAAGGAATAATTCGAGTCCACTCCAGACTTTGTGTTCTTAACAACTCTGATTTGAAATAAAAGATCATGATGGAGGCACACAATACACCGTTCGCAATCCATCCTGGAAGTACCAAAATTTATCGTGATCTTCGACATACATTTTGGTGGAACATTATGAAGAGAGAGATCGCAAAGTTTATCTCGAGGTGTTTAACTTGTCAATGTGTAAAGGCGGAGCATCAAGTACCGAAGGGTCCATTGCAACCACTTGAGATTCCGAAATGGAAGTGGGAACACATTACTATAGATTTCGTTAGGGGTCTTCCCAAGGTTTCTCAAGGCATAGATGCGATTTGGGTTATTGTTGATAGATTAACCAAATCTGCCCATTTCTTGCCTATACGGAGACTTATTCCCTTGAACGTCTTGCTAGTATGTACGTAAATGAGATTATGAGATTGCATGGCATGCCAGTATCCATAGTTTCGGATCGTGACCCAAGATTCACTTCACGATTTTGGGTTAACTTGCAAAAAGCTATGGGCATGGATTTATGATTTAGTTTGGCATACCATCCTCAAACGGACGGACAATTAGAGAGGACTATTCAAACTCTTGAAGATCTATTAAGACTCTATGTCCTAGACTTCAAAGGGAGTTGGGATAAGTATTTACCATTGGTAGAATTTTCCTACAACAACAGTTACCAGACAAGTATAGGTGTGGCTCCATTTGAAGCATTGTATGGATGAAAGTGTCGCTCTCCAGTATACTTGGATGAGGTGGGAAAAGCAACATTGTTGGGACCAGAGTTAGTACGAATGACTACAGAGAAGATCCAAATGATCCGACAACGTATACAAACGGCACAGGATCGACAAAAGAATTATGAGGATCATGTATTGTTACGTATTGCTCCATGGAAGGGAGTTACAAGATTCGGGAAAAGAGGAAAGCTCAATCCACAATTTATTGGTCCATTTCAGATTCTTGACCGAGTAGGAAATGTGGCCTATTAACTCGCGTTACCTCCAAGCATGTCACGTGTTCATAATGTTTTTCACATATCTGTGCTTCGTAAATATGTGAAAGACCCAAACCACATTATTGAGTTAGAACCAGACGAGATAACCAAAGACTTAACGTACGAGGAGGTACCTATTAAGATCTTTGATAGAAAGGAGCATGTCCTACTTACCAAGGTTATACCACAAGTTAAGGTTTTGTGGAGGAACCATGCTATTGAAGAAATGACCTGGGAGTTAGAATTAGAAATGAAAACGAGGTATCCTCACCTTTTCGAAACACCAGGTAGGTACGTCAATTTCGAGGATGAAATTTCATAAGAAGGGAAGGTTGTAAGACCCCAACTTTTTATAAATGAAATTGAATTTCCACTATTTATTATTTTGAAATAGTAATGGTTGATTTGATTAATGTGGTTAGTTATGGGTAAAATGTGAAAATATTTTAAATAAGCAAGTGGTTATAAAATATTCATTGTTGTCGGGGAATATTCGTTTGGTCGTGGAATATTCTTCCTGTCGGGGAATATTCATATGCAATGGTGCATGACCTTTGTGGGCCCCATAATGTAAAAAGCGATTGGATGAAGAAAGCGACAAGTATAAGTTGTTTATAAATAATTGTTGTAGTTATTTACAATAATCTTGTTGGACTTCCCGATGGTTAAAACACAGTAGCACACAGTATTGCACCAATTATCGATTCTTACGTAAGAAGACACTACTCAGTAATTGTTACAGTAATTACTGTTCAATATTTTATTTTATTGATTCAATAATTGCTACGTTGATATTTTATATTATTGTTATTTCAATAATTGTCACTATACAGTATTTTCCATTATCAAATCAATAATTCATATTATTTTAATAATATTATTAGATAACATTATTGGCAATGTCTAGAAAATTACATAAGGAGAGGTTTGGTCACCTAATTGCGGCCAAGAAGAGAGAAATCCTTATCGAAAGCCCCCCTCTTCCTGAAAACTACACGGTTGTCGATGATTGTGATTCTATAATATTATTTATGAATAATTAATTATTGATAAGGAAAATATTCATTTTATGTGGATATAGATGGAGAAAATTTTTTAATGTGACAATTGTTGAAAATTGATATTTTATCTTTTCTGATAAAATAATTTATTTAAATATATTATTATATTATAATAATATAATGGTTATATTTTTATAATGAATGTGGGATATATGAATAAATGAGGAGGAAGAGTATTTTTGTTACTAAAAATATTGAAAAACATGTTTTTCATGTTTGTGGACCCCATTTCTTGACTAAAATTTGATTATAGCACGTAAAAATTAACCGTATGTGGATTTTTCGGCCAATTTCGTTTGGAATTTGGAAAAACTTAAACTTACAAAGTTGTATAGAACTGAATTTCGTATGGAATGGACATAAGATTCGAATTTTTCTGATAAAAGGGCTATTTATCATGAATTATTGAAGTTCCGGAATAATTGATTTTTGGAGTTATAAATAATTTTTTTATGAAAAATGTTTTTTGTGAGATGGTGGGCCCCACTTGTGTGGTTAATGTGCTAAAATTGGATTATCAAAGTGGGCGTAGGAAATTTATATAAATATATTAATATTTTATTGAATTTTCTACTTTGGTGTTCTAAGCATTTTCCTATAAATAGGGTGCTTAGGTTAGAATTGAAAATCACACCAAAACTAAAGATTTCTCTCTATATTATAGAGCGTATTCTTGTGAGTATTTTGATACTTTGAGTGTTGCTATACAAGTTTCCTTCAGCACTATATCCGGTATTCCAGTCTAAAGTTCTATCCTTTTGAGGTAAGGGATGTTATTTTCTTCGTAAATGATATTATTTCCTTCAATATCATTATGCCAAAATATTGATATAAATATAATTGTGGAATTTCTACTTTTTTGTGTCAGGGTTACTATTCACGTATACGACACTATTCGCGTATACGACACTATTCACGAATACGGCTCTATTTACTGAAAAATGAAATTTTCTCTTCTTTGTCCAAGATGTCTATTATGGTTACTATCTTTGATTGTATCCATATTTTGATCTTTATTTTGAATTCTGCTTCACAATTGGTTATTATGGAGTATTTTTGAACTTGGATAAATTGAAGTACGAATCCCAAATATTTGTTCTTTTGTCTCACTGGATTCGTTTTCTTTAAAATATTTTTCATTATCCTCAGTCCTAAATGATGATAATACTGAATATCTTTGGCATGTAGTTCAAAGATAAATGATTTCCTGATGAAAATCTTTGGCCCGTAGTGCTAAGATGTACAAGTGTTGAGATGAATATGACCAACATGTGATACAAATGAATATCTTTGGCCTGTAGTGCAAAGATAAATATTTGATTCAAGATGTATATTGATTGATGTTACATGGATAAAATGTTGATGATGGACTTTTAAATCTTAGAAGATGGTAGAATTCATTCTCTACTTGACTCTTCTAATGGATTGCTATTTCCGCTGCTGTTTCCGCTGTAGTTGTTGATCTAAAACTTGTTGTCTATTATATTCTATCAGATTTTTCCCTGTTGAAGACTAATGATAAATTATTGTATATTATCCTAGTCATAATATTCTTTACTGGGCTAGTTGAGCTCACCTTTTTCCTTTATGTTCCATTTTTCTTCTCAGGAGGTGAAAATTTAGCAGGAACTAGCCGGGGTACGGAGTGATGATTTTAGAAAGTTGTTTTAACAATCCTCACTATTTTTGTAAAATAGTGTATCAATAATTGTAATGAGGACTCCTTTTGAGTTTGTATACTGTCTATTAGACAGTATTTGTATTTAAACTCACAATATATATGTTGTCGTATTTTGCACGACAATTGTTTTAATGAAGTTGTTTTTGTTTCTGTACCATGTATTTGGCAACTCAGTGTTGGGCTTCGGCACAGAAACGCACAGCGGAAATTAAAATTTTAAAGCAATTTTCGAAACCCTAAAACAGGATCCATGCGAAAATCAATTAATTCAGAGGTTTAGAGATTATACGGATATAAAAAAAAAACGAGAATCAAACCATTGCGCCTCGAATCTCCAACATAATACAAACCGATTGCGCCTACCAGATATCCACACTAACGCCGCATGAACCGTCGAACGATTCGCAATAAGAAGGACTTATGAGTACTAGCCACCAAAAGGAATAGATTTTACAAAGCTGCTTTTCTCTCTAGTCTCTCTCTAAGAGCGGCTAGGGTTTTTCAATTATGATCTCATTTTTTTTTAAGTAGTATGCTATATATCATATATATAGTAGTTAAAAGGAATTAATCAAATCAAAATCTAATTTTATAAAATCCTAATATATATATATATATATATATATATATATATATCTCTTAATTAAGTCTTACTTAATTAATATACATATATAAAATTATCCTTTTAATTTAAATTAAAGTGATTTAAATACTATTAATCATATTAATATATTTAAATCCTTAAAATTTAAATTAAGTCCCTTTTAAATAACGTTCTATGTGTGTGACCTTATAGGTTATTATTACGTTGGCAATAATTTTAAAATCATATTATAAAATTATAAACAGTGAGCGGCATCTAGTAATGCATCACTGCTACCCAAGTAATAATAAGATCGATGATTCGATGCAACCTTTTCGTGACCAATGTTTCAATGTAATTTCCTTTTAACCTTAATATCCTAGATTAAACTCGAGTCATGGAATGTGTCATACTCTTCATAATTTAATCTGAGTTTTCTTGATCAATGAGTAGACTATATGAAACAAATCACTATTTGAACATGGCCATGCATTTCATAGTCCTACTCAATTAATAGGCCTATGGATATCACCCATAATATATAGGATGGTTAAATTCCATCTAGATCACTCATATTTCTCACACGATTAATGATGAACCCAATAATCACCTTTATAGTCCACCATATGAAAGGTGACATTTGATGATATCAAAGTACATAAATTCTCGTGTAGTAATATAGCGATTTCGAATTCTGGAGGACCATTACATCATTGTCACTATGAGAATTGCTAATGACACTTCGCATAATGCTCCATATAGAATTCTCATGGTGGGTCCATCCAAAGATATCGTTCTCTAACATGTACCTATGCATTGACTTAATATCTCATATATTTATGACCAATGAGATTTGGTCATCAGTCAATCCACATACTAGTCTCAATGCATCATTGTTGTCCCATCAACAATGATACTCGACTAGGGACATTTAAGAACACTGATACTAATGGTAATATATAATCTCATGTTCAAGTCACATACTTGAAACTATATAATTTGTATCACTATTCTAAGGAATTTTATTATGTTAACAATTATATTACGCAGTAAATAAAACCATAATAAAATCATATATTTATTCAATCAAATATAATATCAAAACGTTAAGCAATTATATCAAATAATTGGCCTCTAGGGCATAAACTCTAACAGTCTCCCACTTGCACTAGAGCCAATCACTCATGTATCTAATACCCATGGAACTAGTGTGACCGTCATGCTTCTGCTGCGACAAAGCCTTGGTTAGTGGATCTGCAACATTATCATCATCATTGGCGGTCTTCCTATATGTACATCTCCTCTATCAATGATTTCACCGGATGAGATGGTACCGCCTAAAGTATATTCTTGGATCGTTGGTGAGATCCGGGTTCCTTAGCACGTGCAATGGCTCCATTATTATCACAAAGATAGAGCAACCGGATCAACAATGGTTGGAACAACACCAAGTTTAGTGATGAACTTTTAATCCATACAACCTCCTTGGGTCGCACTAAACGACAAATATACTCGGCCTCACTGTTGTAGAATCAACTCATCTCTTGCTTCGATCTTTTCCGACTAATAGCACCACCATTAAGGCAAAACACAAAACCGATCGAGACTTATAGTCATCATTGTCGGTCCGAAACTAACATCCGTGTAACCCTTTACCGCTAGTTCGTCTTCACCTCCATATACCAAGAATGAATCCTTAGTCCTTTTCGGTGCTTGAGGATATTCGATCGTTGTGTCAATGACCTTCACCGGATTCGATTTGGTATCCGTCGTCATGCTCAAAGCATACGAGACATCCGAATGATTACATATCATTGCATACATAATAGATCCAATTGCCGAAGCATAAGGGATCTTTCTCATACGCTCCTCATCATTTTGTGATTTAGGACATTGGGCCTTAGAGATCTTTACACCATGAGTTACGGGTAAGTTTCCTCTTTTTGCCTCTTGCATGCTGAACCGTTTCAACACTTTATCAATATATGTACTTTGACTTAGGCCGAGCATTTTTCTTGATCTATCTCTATAGATCTTGATACCTAAATTGTAGGCAGATCGCCCAAATCTTTCATGGAGAAACATTTTCCTAACCATTTTTACAAATTGTAAGGAAGGAATGTCATTCCCAATAATTAATATGTCATCAACATATAATACTAGGAATACAATGTGACTCCCACTAACCTTCTTATATACACAAGGTTCATCTTCATTTTTAATAAAGCCAAATTCTTTGACTGCTTCATCAAATCGAAGATTCTAACTCCGAGAGGCTTGCTTCAATCCATAAATGGATCGCTGCAGCTTACATACCTTTCCAACATCCATTGGAGTGACAAAACCCTCAGGTTGTGTCATATACACATCCTCAAGGAGATTTCCGTTAAGGAAAGCAGTTTTGACATCCATCTGCCAAATTTCGTAATCATAAAAAGCTGCAATAGCAAGTAAGATCCTGATGGATTTACCCATTGCCACTGGAGAGAAGGTTTCATCATAGTCAACACCTTGAATTTGTTTGAAACCTTTTGCTACCAAATCGGCCTTTATAGGTTTGTACATTACCATCCATGCTCTGGTTTTCTTCTTGAAAACCCACTTGCACCGATTGGTTTTACCCCTTCGGGTGGATCAACCAGAGTCCATACTTGGTTAGTATACATGGAGTCCATCTCAGATTTCATGGCTTCAAGCCATTTCTCAGAATTTGGTCCATTCATAGCTTCTTAGTAGGAAGAAGGCTCATCTTGGTCTATGAGCATCATATCGCCGTTTTGAGTCACAAGATATCCATAATATCTCTCAGGCTCTTGGCGTGTCCTACCAGATCTACGAATGACTTATGTAATTTGAGCAGGTTCACTTTCCACAATTTCTTGTGGTTCCTGCTCATGTTCCAACTCAGGTTCAATGATATTTTGTGGTTCTCGAATTTCTTCGAGTTCTACTTTCCTCCCATTGTTTCCTTTAGAGACAAATTCTCTTTCTAAAAAATACCTATTCGAGCAAACAACCACTTTGTTCTCGGAAGGTTTGTAGAAATAATACCCTTTTGTTTCTTTTGGGTATCCCACAAAATTACATTTGTCGATTTGGGTCCGAGCTTGTCGAATTCGGGACGCTTTTTTACGAACGCCTCGCAACCCCAAATCTTCATGAAGCGATATACTAGGACGCTTTCCCAATCCACATTTCATATGGTGTCTTCGAACCGTCTTTGTAGGAACACGGTTAAGTGTGAATGCAAATTGTCTCTAGGGCATCACCCCGAAGCTTATTGGAAGATCTGCATGACTCATCATTGATCGCATTTTACCATGTCCAACAAGGTTCGATTCCTCCTCTCGAGATACACCATTCCATTTGCGGTGTTCGTGTGAGTGAGTGTGATATAATACCACACTCCTTTAGAAGGTCATCAAAGTCTTGGCTTAAGTATTCACCTCCTCGATCGGATCGAAGGGCTTTTATGCTTTTGTCAAATTGGTTTTGAACTTCATTCTTGAATTCCTTGAACTTTTCAAAGGATTTGATTTGTGTCTCATAAGATACACATATCCATATCTACTGTCATCAATAAATGTAATGAAGTAATAAAACCTACCTCTTGCTAACGAACTCATGGGTCCACATACATCACTATGTATAACTCCCAATACATCGCTAGCCCGCTCACGCGTGTCGATGAAAGGGGCTTTAGTCATCTTGCCTAATAAACAAGACTCGCATTTCTCATATGATTCAAAATCAAATGAATCCAAGAACCCATCTTTATGGAGTTTGGATATGCGTTTCTCATTTATATGGCCTAAACGACAAGGATGCAGAGATATGTCGGATTTGAATCATTTGATTTAAATCGTTTTGTATTTATGTTATAGATAGGCATTTCTAAATCAAGAATATAGAGACCGTTAAACAATTGTGCAACACCATAACAAATATCATTTAAGTAAAACAAATAACGATTGTTCTTTATTATAAATGAAAACCTTTCTTGTCAAACAAGAAAGCGAAATAATGTTTTTGCTTATAGCGGGCACAAAATAACAATCTTCTAATTCTAAAACTAGCCCGGTGGGCAAAGATAAATGATAAGTTCTTTACTACGGCCGGGCAAAGAACTTTTGCTCTATTTCCAACTCGTAGGTCAACCTCTCCTTTCGCTTAAAGTTCTACTCCTTTGAGTCCCCGCACATTAACACAAATGTGAGAACCACATCCAAAGTATCCAATACCCATGATGTAGAAGTAGATAAGTTGACTTCTATAACATATATACGAATCGGAAGTTGTACTTCCTTTCTTTTCTTCACTTCTTCCGGATAAGCATGACAATTCCTTTTCCAATTGTCTGTGTTTTCCATGTAAGTGACATTCACCTTCTTTAGCCACCCCACCTTTAGGTTTTAAAGCGTTTTTGGTTTTGGAATTGGGTTTGGCAAAGATTTAGATCCTATCTTCTTCTTGCCTTTCCAATTTCCTTAGCATTCCCCTTTGCACCATCATTATGGGAGCGGGTCCTCGCCTTTTCATGTTGTTCTCTGCAGTTCTTAACATGCTCAACAACTCAAAGTAAGGGGTTTCTCAATTTCATTCATAAGATAGTTCATAACAAATTGAGAGTAGGCGCTATTCAAAGATTGCAAAACAAGGTCGGTTTGGGCTTAGGAGTGATTGGAAAACCCAACCTATCAAGGTACTCAATATACCCAATCATTTTCAAAGCACATGTGGACCAACTGGATCACGTTCACCCATTTTGCGGTGATACAACGCCTTGCTTGTATCATACCTCTCTGTCGAGCATGCCCTCGAACAATTTCTTGAGATGCTCGATCATCTCATAAGCATCCATCAACTCATGTTGCTTCAAGCTCGGCGTTCATGGTTGCTAGCAAGATGACACAACTCACATCCGAGCATCATCTTGATGCTTCTTGTAAGCATTATGCTCCATACGCAGTGCGATGACCGTAGTCGCAGAATGGGCCCATCAGGACATATAGCTTACGCTCTTGTTTGAGGACAATCCTCAAGTTCTATGCCGATCAAGGAAATTAATTCCACTTAGCTTGTCCTTTTCAAGGACCGATCGTAATGAAAGACTATTTGTGTTGTTGTTGTTTGCCATTTGATATCTACAATTTATAAGTGCAACAATAATAAGTCAAATTACAGAGTTGATATTATATAATTGATAATAGTACATTCAAAATATACATCCCACTATTTTATTCAAATTAATAGCCCTCACCATTAATTCAAAAGCATTTTCTATTAAATCTTTCTAGTGAGCCAAGATCCATATTTCATTATGCCTTAAGTTAGCTTTGGCTATTCTCTCAAAACATAATTATTTAGGTAGACAACCCTTTGTCAATTATATCATATATAACTCCCGGATAGTTTGGTAAACAACATTTGTTTCTAGTCCATCTAATGGTACCAACCAAACTCTATGCCTCTAAGTCCACAATCCTATTGAGATAACTTAGTTAAAGTCGGGCCCAATGATTTTAATAGTTTGGATATCACAATTATCCTATCGCATCTTACCTAGATAAATAGGGTACTTTGCTTTGGCAAACCTACATCTATTGATCAAGGTCTTGATGAGTGTTATTCATGGAAGGCATCTGATTTAGACTTAATAATTTAATGAGGGATTTTATTAATTTAGATCTCACCAATTTTAATCTTGTTAAGCATGCACATTATTAATCATATAATATCACATACAAGCATAAATAAAGTGCAAAATTAAATGTGTCATGCTTATGGCCCAATCCAATCGTCAATCTTTTTCAAGCTAATGAAAGATTGAAGGTCAATCTAAGGTGGTAAAAGATCTTAAAATAACTTCCTTGGATCTTCCTCTAGCATGCACCTCCTCTCCATCATCATCTTTCCATTGTGTTCTCCATTTTGACATCTTCATCAATTACAGATTATTACATGACATAAAGAAACCTCGAGTTACATTCGAGGGGATTTAGATGAGAAGAGAATATTACATTAGAATTTATAGAAAGGCACGACATGCAAGCCGTATTTCAAAACCAAAAATCACTAACCTATGGGTCAAAAGGCCATAATCGTGCACCATGCATATCACAATAAGCACATAACAATTTATATATAATTAAAGAAAACTATATATAAAATATAGGGACACGACCATCGACGCTATTCTGACGGGGGGTCCAAGGGGGGTCTCCTACATTCGTCAGACGTAAATTTTCCATCTGAATCTCTCGAAACAGTTTTTAATCATACATTTTAATCCACCAAAACACCCATAATAACAAATCATATATGTCCAGCTTCGATTTAATCATATTAAAACGAATAACAAGACACCCAAAATTTATCATATATTTCAGTTTCAATTTAATCATATTAAAACGAATAACAAAGACACCCTTAATTTATCATATATTTCAAGTTTCGATTAATCATATTAAAACGATTCTTCATGCTTATAATTCGATTAGAATAGTTATATTGTTATTCCACCGATTAAAGATACGATTAATGTGATATCATCATATATATTACCGAATACACATACAATGTAATATCATATATTCAATTTTATATAAGTAAACATGCATCATCATATATCATATATATCCAATACAATTAAAACACGTAATCAATTAATCTTTTTTGCAAGTAGCTCGATACCTTTGTTGGGCTTGACGCGAACGCACAAATGAAATTAAAATTTTAAAGCAATTTCCGAAACCCTAAAACATGATCCATGCGAAAATCAATTAATTCAGAGGTTTAGAGATTATACCAGATATAAACAAAAAAAACGAGAATCTGAAATCGACTGCGCCTCGAATCTCCAACGCAATACAAACCGATTGGCGCCTACTACAGATTCATTATCGAACGCCGCATTTAACCGTCGAACGATTCTGCAATAAGAAGGACTTGTGGTACTAGCCACCAAAAGGAATGGATTTTCTGAAACTGTTTTCTCTCTAGTCTCTCTCTAAGAGCGGCTAGGGTTTTTCAATTATGATCTCATTTTTTTAAGTATCTGCTATATATCATATATATAGTAGTTAAAAGGAATTAATCAAATCAAAACCTAATTTTATAAAATCCGAATTTATATATATATATATATATATATATATATATCTCTTAATTAAGTCTTACTTAATTAATATACATATATACAAATTATCCTTTTAATTTAAATTCATGATTTAAATACTATTAATCATATTAATATATTTAAATCCTTAAAATTTAAATTAATTCCCTTTAAATAACGTTACATGTGTGTGTGACCCTATAGGTTATTATTACGTTGGCAATAATTTTAAAATCATATTATAAAATTATAAAAGCGTGAGCGACATCTAGTAATGCATCATCGCTACCCAAGTAATAATAAGATCGATGATTCGATGCAACCTTTTTCGTGACCAATGTTTCAATGTAATTTAATCCTTTTAACCTTAATATCCTAGATTAAACGAGTCATGGAATGTGTCATACTCTTCATAATTTAATCTGAGTTTTCTTGATCAATGAGTAGACTATATGAAACAAATCACTACTTGAGCATGGCCTATGCATTTCATAGTCCTACTCAATCAAGAGGCCTATGGATATCACCCATAATATATAGGATGGTTAAATTCCATCTAGATCACTCATATTTCTCACACGATTAATGATGAACCCAATAATCACCTTTATAGTCCACCCTATGAAAGGTGACATTTGATGATATCAAAGCACATAAATTCTCGTAGTAGTAATATAGCGATTTCGAATTGGTGGAGGACCATTACATCATTGTCACTATGAGAATTGCTAATGACACTTCGCATAATGCTCCATATAGAATTCTCATGGTGGGTCACCCAAAGACATCGTTCTCTCAACATGTACCTATGCATTGACTTAATATCTCATATATTTATGACCAATGAGATTTGGTCATCATCGATCCACATACTAGTCTCAATGCATCATTGTTGTCCCATCAACAATGATACTCGACTAGGGACATTTAAGAGCACTGATACTAATGGTAATATATAATCTCATGTTCAAGTCACATACTTGAAACTATATAATTTGTATCACTATTCTAAGGAATTTTATTATGTTAACAATTATATTACGCAGTAAATAAAACCATAATAAAATCATATATTTATTCAATCAAATATAATATCAAAACGTTAAGCAATTATATCAAATAATTGGCCTCTAGGGCATAAACTCTAACACTCAGAATGGGTGATGTATACCTATTTTGGGGGTGTCATATAACACATTTGATCAATTCATTCTAAGTCCTTGTACATATATTTCTATTATCTATCAAAGGTCGTTACAGTTTTTCTTAATGCAAGCATACTTTGCATATTCATTCATATATATATCATAATCAAATCATATGTAAATAGGAATATCATTAATATGTTTATTCCTGACAATCTCCCCCTATTTGATTATGACAAAAATAATAAGTCCATATGCATATTATGAATGAATCTTATATACAATGAGCAACTGTATTTCTAAAATAGATAATCATGAATGTCATTTAAAATAATATAGAATTTAATACACTATGACATTTTACATCCTGGATCCAGAACATACCTAACTAGTAAGAGATGTACCTCTTTGGCTCCATGTATGTTTCCAGGATGTCTGTTGATCAACTAATCATCTATTTGATCTTCTTGTTCCTGCTCCCCCTGGGATGATGACTTTCTTTCTTTGTTCTGCTCCCCTATGATCTTCTTGCTTAGTTTCCTCCCCCTCAAACTCTGCGATCATATGATCATCATCTTTTGGCTCCCCCTCAGATGATGACTCTGCTACCTCTTCTGTTCTTTTCTTCTGTGACTTTCCCTTGGCCTTCTTATCTTCACTCCTTCTGCTCTCCTTGCCTTTTCTTGAATGTCTCTTGCTATGCCTCTTTCTATGCCTCTTTTTCTCCCCCCTTTTGTCATTAATCATTTGGGAGAACTGCTCCATGTTGGACATAAGCTGCTCCATCAGATAAGAGGAGTTACCAACTTCAATCTTGAGTTCTTGTTGGCTCAACTCAAGTTGCATGGAGAAAGACTAATTCATGTTGTCAATCTTGTCAGAGAGGACCTGAAGTTTCTCTTCATTGGCCTTCTGTGTTCGTAGAGCTTCTGCCTTCTGATCATTTATGGCCTTCAGATATATGTGATCTCTCTCTTTGATTTTGAGAGATACATCAGCCATGGTGGCATGGAGTCTGTCTTAAACTGAGTTATCTTATGTTGCTGTCAACTTCTTTAACTCTTTATTGATTAGAGATATCTTCTCAATCAGCTCATCAGAGTTCTTTAACAGTTCCTGCTCCATAAGAATTTGGTCATTAGGTTGGGCAACCTCTTGTTGAACACCAGATTGAACTCCACGATTTTCATCCTTTGACAGATTTTCAAAAGTAGTGAAAATCTAAGAAATCGTTGAATACCAACCGCTATTAGAGGATGAAAGAATATCAGATAGCTGTGCTTGTGTAGATGAAGGCTTCTTATTCTGGATTTGAACACCGTCAGTGGTAGAGTGAACAAACTCTACGATCATCTCTTTGGCTATAATCCTTCTGCCTTCAGAGTCCACTCTACGATCATAAGGAATATAGTGGTTGCCAGCATGTCTGTAGACTTTGTAGTGGGTCTGGTCTTTGATCATCATTGTTGCAAAACTCTTCACCCTTGGGAAGTTCTGTGCCACCAGCTCCATGCTTGGAAACTGAGAGTAAAACCAGCTGAAGTAACTTCCATCTCTTTCAGTATGTGCCTTTAACCAAGGCATCCATTCGAAGAGCCATCTCATCAACAGATCATCAGGATTGTAGAGGATAGTCGTGCAGTCTAACTCCATGTTATTCCAATTTTTGAACACATCATGTGCAGTCATCCTTACAACCTTGAGCTGTTCATTGCCATATTTTACCCATCATTCTACTGGGAGTTCTTCTGGTTCATCAAAAACTTCTACCACTATTCTTCTATTGATTCTTGGTGGAGAGAGGACATGATAGTCTTCTGGTTCCTCTGATTCCTGATGTGCAGAATCATAATCTTTCTCCATTTCTTCTCTTTCGGAGCCTGAAGCATTTTGATCAGATTCATCAGTGAATCCTTCTTGTTGATCTTCATTACCAGACTCTTCTTCAGTAATGTCTTCCTTGGATTCATCTTCTTCATTACTAGTTCCATCTT
The DNA here is from genome assembly GCA_020205605.1 of Panax ginseng. Lineage (NCBI taxonomy): Eukaryota > Viridiplantae > Streptophyta > Magnoliopsida > Apiales > Araliaceae > Panax > Panax ginseng. Next base: position 57,676,377 of record CM035142.1, read on the forward strand.
CAGCACTTTTCTCCTTTAATTCAGATTCATCATCACTTACTTCAATGACTGTAGTGGAGTGATCACTTCTCTTCTTGGAGGCAAATTGAGTAATTAATCTGTAGCTCTTCCTTCTCCTTGGTGGTTCAGCTATAGGAGAGTCAGACTTCTTCCTCTTCAGACTCTGAGGCCTTTGGATCAGACAAACTTCCATGAGGTTTAGCCTTGTCAGGGGCATGCCCTTCTTCTTCGGACTCATCATATTTTGAGTAATCATGTGGGCTTGCAGGAGTATTTTCAATGGGAGATGTAGCTTTGTCATCTTGTAGCCTTTCTTCATTTTCAGAGTGGATACTCTGAGAGTTAGCCACAGGGCTTGTGCATTCTTCTTCATCATCAAAGTCTGCATTATCTTCCATGAATCCGGTTCCACCTTCATCGCTGGATTTGTTCTTTGGGGACTCAGTCTTGACATCGTCAGTTCCTTTTTCTTCTTCTGACTCTACGTCCTCTTTTTCGTCAGATGTACTTTCTTGGGAAACTGGGACTGGTCTGTTTACCACCTTAGCTTTCTTTCTGGATGGCCCTTGAAGTAATATGTTACTTCTCCTCTTTGTGGTCTCTGGAGTTGAGACCTTTTCATCTTCATCCTTGTCTTCTGTGGAGAGACTTCTTGGTAAGGACTCAATTTTCTTCACGCCCTTGAATTTCTTCCTTGCTGGTGTGGTTGCTGCTGGTGTAGAGTCACCAGACTCAGAGCTTTCCACATCTTTTGCCTTCTTCTTTTTCCCAGAGTTCTTTTTGCTGCTCCCTGTTGTTGTCAACCTCCTGTTTTCCTTTGGGTTCTTCTTCCAGTTCACAAACAGTTGTGGAGACATTACTTTGTGAACATTTAAAGGCTCTCCTTCATCATTCTTGATTTTGCTTCCCAGTTTCTTCTTTAGCACTATACTCAACAGTCTTCTATGAAACACCTTTGTCAGGGGGTTTTCTGTAGACTTTTTTAACTCAACCTTTTCTACCCATTTGGAGATCTGATCAAACAGGATAACTCCAAAGTTGATTCGCTTTTTCAGAACTATAGCAGACATGATTTTCAACTGCTGATCAAGCACAATGTCATGTGCAGTATCCTTGCATAGTATACATTTGCCTACTATCTCAGCAAGGAACTCGAATTCGTCTGGAAACTCCTTCTTCTTCATATCCATCAAACTATGGTTTCTTTAGTACCGCATTAGCTTCTTGCCTTCTTCAATATCGACTTCATCCAGGTTTATCAGACCTTGGTTGGGAAACCCTAGACATTGATTAATGTCTGATGCTCTTATTTTCAGAATTGATCCTTTCACCTTCGTGGTCAGAAGCCCAGAATCTATTGAAGCATTTTAGTAGAACTGCTTCACTAGCTCTGTATAGACTGGAGTGTCGGCCTCCAAGCACTCAGAGAACCCAACCTTCTTTACGAGCTCAAGTATGTCCTTAAACTTCGTTTATGATCTTTCGAACCTTTTGAAGCCAAGTTGGATTCCAGTTATAACTCGCCATTCTGCCATTTAAAGAGTTCAAGGTATATGGGTATGCGATTTAGGGAGTCTAAAGAGAGATAGTTGAATGTGATTTGGGAAAGACTTTGGAGGATTAATGGGTTTTGGCTTCAAATAGGATTCTAGGGTTTGAAAATGGGAGGGAAAGAGTTTTGATAGTTTCTGAAAACTGTTTGCAGATTTTAAATTTGTCTTTATGGTAGTTCCCTCTAACTCTTCATAAACAGTTATGTGTCAACCAACCATTGGTTGCACGATGTCCAGTAATGAGCTGTAACTCCCCATAAACTTTTCAGTTAGATATCTCTTTTAGGAGAGTAGACGTTTAGACCGTTGACCTCTTTGGTTCGTAGAGTAGCTTGGTGAGGCGGTTATGAACTCTACGATTTGCTTTGTTGACTCAACGAGCATCTTTTGAGAGATGCTATAGTGGATCGTTTTGACATTCATCCTTATCTTGAAACTTCATGGCTTGACCACTATTGTATCACATACCAGTTTGGGCACTGAAGTTCTGTAACGACCGAGAAATTCGAATCCTTTGTAAAATACTTGAAAGAATTAAATAATGAATAAAATAATATTATTTGTTATTATTACGTGTTAATAAGATGTATGTCGTTTTATAACTTAGAAACGTCGGAACGTTGTAGTATTTTAACTACGTGAAGGAATTAAAGTGTTTGAATTTCCAAGATGAAAATAAAAGCTTTTCGAGAGATTTTACGAAAAACACTATTCACCGTATTCCGCTTAGGAATTATTTTTGAACTTTCGAGAAATTCATAACGTTATAATATCGAGGTAAGATGGATTATGTAATAATAATTCAAGTACGAAAAACACAATATTTCGCATGCGGACTTAAAAATTAAGAACGTTAAGGATGAAAATCTAATGAAATGAACTTGTGGAATTTTGTAGGAAGTACAAATCCAATAAACATTAAGGGGCAAGCCCAAGATGAAATAATGTGTAAGCCCAAGGGTTTATTAATGTAAAGACCAAATGGTGGTTAATGAGGAGTCCAAGTAAATTGGTAATACAAGCCCAAAGTTAAGTTAAGTTAATTAAATCCAAGCCAAGCTAGGATCCATTTGGTTGTAGTGACCCATGGGGAAAACCATGTTAATGTGGTTATTCTTGGTGACCAAGACTTTTGAGTAATGACCAAGATATAAGTGTAATGATCAAGTAAAGGATAAGTGTTGTGATTAGCAAGTAATGAATAGTAAGGAGGTGACTTAAGGAGGTGGGATGGCATAAGGACTAAACTACTCTAACCTTGTGTTTTCTATAAATAGAAGGATCTTGCTAGTCATTTGTTACTTGTTCAAAACACCAACAACTTTCCTTTACAAAGCAACTTATTGGTTAGAGAGGATAAGCACTTTTAAGCTAAACATCCTTTATTAGATTTCCAAGAAGAAGAAGTTAGTCATCAAAGGTAAATGATCTTATCTCTTCTATCTCTACCATTGTAGGGTGATAAGGGAAGTGTAACTTAATGGACATGTATTCTAAAGAACACATAAGATGGATAATCAATGGACTTAAGCCGAATAAGTCATAAGGAAAAAAAATCTTGTAAGTTATAATTTGTTAAGTTATGAACTTATGAGGAATAAGCCATAACCTAATTTAAAGATAAGTTGTTGTAATATGTAGGTTGAGATGTGTATTTAATGAAATGAATCCATGTGGAATGATGAACAAATAGTTAGTAACGAAGTTTTGCCGGAATTCACACGATTGGACGATAATCGTCGAATTCATGAAATTCTCGGAATGGATGTCAGATTTTGTGTTTGAACTTGAAAACATTGGTTTTCGATAGAGACAAGTCATATTTTGAATTATAGAGTTGCGGACTCGAAAATGACAGGATTCCGACTTAGAACGAAGAAACGAGTATTGAACGTTCATGAACGTTTATCGTTTTCGTTAAAAATGAACTAGTAGGTGAATTTTTAGCTAACAAAGTCAAATAGATAAAATTCTTGCATGAGCACATAGAGTATATGATTTGTGAACTGTAGGCTCTTGAACTAGCCAATTCGGACTTATAACGAAGAAGTTACGAGCCTAGAAGTTTCACAAAATTTCAAAACTGTCAAAATTTTCTGGTCCACAGAGTCGAAAACATACACAAATTTAATTAAGGCCAATTAGCCTCATACGCATAACGAGCTTGGACAAGCAAAGCTATAATCTACTAGAGAGTCGCACCGCAACGCGACCCATAACCCGGGTTCTCTAGCATAAGTGCATGGTATAGCATACGGGCAAGATAACGAAGGAACAATCAGCCATAAATACCAAATTTCTTTAAGATCTAAATAATAAAGAAGGTTTATATGTGGAGCATGAATAGTAATTGATGAACATTTAACTAAGGATCTTAATGTAAATTGTTAAGACATATTTAAGCCTTAAGTATGATCACTTAGGGTTAAAGAAAGTCAGTTACATGTGAACGTAAGAATGACGTAACGGAAAGCCGAAACCAATAATAACAAATCTAGTACGTAATTAGATTGAGAAGAAGGATATGATTCTTTAGGAAACTGATAAGTGGATTTTATGTACACGAATCGATATTCATTTCAAGTTTAAATTCATAGTTGTCTTCGTGTTTTGTGTTCGTTTTCACTTGTTTCGTGTTATTTTATGTGTAGGGTGGTCATGGATGCAAGTGGTGAAGAATGGCGGAGTTTTGGAGCAAAAGTGGAAAAACTCATTAAAGCGAAAAAAAATTCTTTAAGAAGAGCCTAGTTCACGAGCGGGCGGGCCTTCTGAGCCTATACCTCAGGTCGGGCGGGGTCCCGAATCTCAAGTGTCCTATTTGGTTTGTGGAGTCTGCTGCTACTTGGTTTGATGGTTATTTGTTAGGCGCCTGGACTCTATAAGAGTAGACTTCATCCAGAACATAAAGGGGAACTGAAGATTGCGTAGAACACAACTAATCACACAACACAAGGAGCATATTACAAGAAAAATTCCAGGATTCAAGTGCGAGCTTTGGAGGAGTAATTTTCAGAGATTATCATGCCGGTTGTAAATCGAGGCTACGTGAAGGGGTTTTCATTATTTTTCTTCTATTTAGTTTTTTATTTGTAATTGAAAGGATGTTTTCAGTATATTATTTAGTTTTTATTTCATTCATTATGAACTAATTCGCTTATTAGTCTTGTGATGGATCTTTGGGCGAAACGATGATTATATAACTCTGATTTCCAATTCAATAATATATTCTCAGTTTATCTATGTTAATTCGAGTGTGAACTTATGAATTGCCTGATCAACAATTCCTTGTGGATTTGAATGGAATCGAGAGAGGAGGTTTAAATCTAGACCTAGTTAATATAGCATGTGTCATGAATTTTGTCAATAACATATTTTTGATTATTGTTAAGGTAGAGATATGCTTAACATCATATGTAATCGAATAGAGAACTTAAGCTTAAACCTTCTTTAATTGCAGTTCACATAGATATATAGTGCGTTGGTTGATTTAGGTTATTAACAGATTTCTTGTGAAACCCCAGATTTTATGAATAAAGAATTAATTTTCTCGAAATAATTTTTTTTATATTATGGTGTGAATTTGATATAATGTTATAGTTGTGGGTAATATTTATAAATTTTGCAAAGTATGCAAGTTGTCATATTATATTCGATTGGTCGGGGAATATTCTTTTTGTCGGGAAATATCCGTATGCATTTACACAATCATTGGTGGACCTATTAACGGAATTATTATTCGGATCGAGAGAAAGCGACAAAAATATTTTATTAAAAATAATTCATGGAAGTTTTATCATTGATCATTGTTGAACTACTCGGTAGTAAAGTAAAAGAATATGCTGGCGTTGTTGCATAGTAGCTTTACGGTATTGATTATTGATATTTATGTGAGAAGTCACTCGCTTTTGTTCAATTATTGCTACAATAGTTACGCATAGTATCTCACATTATTTGATTCAATTATTGTTGATTTAGAAGTTTTGTTTTATTAAGTATTATTAACGTAATAAAATAGAAACATCTTTTTATATAAAGCAGAATACTTTATTAAAGTTATTCTATAAATAGAATATATTATATTCTATTATGCATAGTGTTTGCATAGTAAAATCTTTTTTATATAAAAAATGAATACTTTATTAAAGTTATTCTATAAATAGAATATATTATATTTTATTATGCATAGTGTTTGCATAGTGCCCATATAGTAAAAATATTTTTATATAAATAGAATATATTATATTTTATTTAAAAGATTTTTCTTTAATTATGGACCGTCAGATTAAAGTAAATCAATCTGGACCGTTCATGGATTAGTTACTATGCATTCCATTTTCCTATAAATAGAAGCTCATTCCTTCATTATTTTCTTACGAATTCACTGAAATCTAGAGAGAGAAACTATAGAGAGAGACTATAGAGAGATAGAAGAAAAGTTTTCTCGCTACTTCACTACTCTTATATCAAGTATTATTTTACTGTAGTAAGGGATATTATTCTTTTGTATTCAAGAAGAGAACTTACATTATTCCATTTCTTTATTGTTTCGTTGGAATAACTCAGATACGCTGCTACCCTATACTTGGTGACATTCTTCTATTATTCGTCTTTATTATTCTCATTTGAATATCCGAAATCTGCGGCTATACGCAGGACTGGTTCCATTTTTATTATTATTCCGTCTTTATTATATTCCGGAATATCACATCATGCTATCTGGCGGACCTGGTTCCATCATTTATTATTCGCATTTATTATTCATTGGAACATCCAGTCGATTGTGAATTTCACCGACGGTTCCGTTATTATTATTCATTGGAATAACCGTTTATGCGGCAATCTGCATGCATGGTGATATCTTTTGTTATTCCATTCTAGGTATTATACTCAATTGGTTAAAGTTTTGACTTCTATACTCCATGAAATTAGTGGAATATCCTTGATATTTGCGCTTCATCCAAGATATCTTTCCATGAAAATATTATTCGAGCATTCTTGAATTTTACTCTACAAAGCAAAGATCATGTTGACAATTTGGACGTTATTGGTTCATGGATAAATTAATTCTTGAACTTGTTTTATTGAATTCTTATATCATTGTCATCATCCTCATGTTTATATTATGTTGAAAGTCATCTGTATTTGTAGTGCATAGATGGACTTGGTATGATTATGACCGAGGATTATGCGGTGTAATCACTTAACCGTAATGTTACAAATGATGTGAAAAACGTCCTCATTGGCCCGTAGTGCATTGATGGGACGCTTTTGGTATGATTATGGCTATGGATTCTCTTCAGCCAAGGGTGCAAAGATGAATTGTTTTATGGCATGATCAGGACCGTTGATGAATACACAAATATTCTTGGCCCGCAGTGTATGGATAATTGTGGTCGTGATACTAAAGAATATCTTTGGCCTGTAGTGCAGGGATGATTTGTGACGTGGATTATTTATTGAGCTGAGTCTCAGCGATAAAAGTGATGAAAAACTTTTTAAATCATAAAAGATAGTAGATTCTATTCTCTACTTGACTCTTTTAATGGATTGTTTGTTCCGTTGTAGTTAAACTTGATGTCTATTGTATTTTATCAGTTTAACATTGTTGGAGGCTAATGATAATTTATTCTGCATTATCTTAGTCATAATATTTCTTCTTGGGCTAGTTGAGCTCACCTTTCTTTTTCACTTTTCTCTTTGAAATGAGAATATAGCCGGGAGGAGTCGGGAAGCGGAGTGATGGTCCGGAGGATAGCATTAGTAGTCCTCACTATTCTGTGAAATAGTATGATAATAATTGTAATGAGGACTCCTTTTGAGTTTGTATAATCTCTAGTAGATAATATTTGTATTCAAACTCACAGTTTATGTTTTGTCGTATTGTATACGACAGTTGTATTAGTATGTTGTATTTGAATTTTGTACCATGTATCTGGAGACCCAAGATGGGTGATGTATACCTTATTTTGGGGGCGTCACATTTCTATCTTAATTGTGGATTGACGTTAATACGGTATTAGTGCATTGAGAGGTGGCTAGTATTATATTCGTGTTCTTGATTAATAAACTGGGATATTAAATTGAGTTGGAATAAAGGTTTGAAAATCAGAGTGAAGCTCAGGGTGAAATCATAATTCTAATTCTCCATTAATTGTTTGTAATTCCGGATTTTGATATTAGCGGTTGTTTTGTGATATTTTAATTATTTATTAATTTAGTTGCTATAATTTAAAACCATTGAATTGAATAGTTTAATAGAATTAGGATTAATAGAAAATTGATAATTGTGAAGTTAAAATTCTTAATAATTTGTCCTCGTGGGAACGATACTTTATTCACTACTATATTACTTGTTGACCACGTACACTTGCGTATTTTGCGCGTATAGATTTTACCCAACAGAAACATGTATGTTTATTCATGACCTAATGTGCTATGTGATGTTATCATTTACTGTAGAGACCTTAAAGACTTAAAGTGCACATGTTATAAACTGTAGCAGATGCTAAAGGCAAGTATTCTAACCCTTGTTCTAGTTCAATCTAGACAAGCTTTGTGATTCATTTATTCTCACACATGAGTTAATGTATGAGGAAGTCAAAGCCAATTATTTCATCTAGACTTACGGTATGTTAGATTTCTTATAATCTTTCAAGTATTGACAAGGATTTACCAAACTAATATTGTTGTGGTTTTCAAAATGAGACTGAGTATGCTAAATTGTTTTGTCCTCAAACGACAGGCACGTGAGGTTGCCATAACTTAAACGTATACATGTTTAATGAATATAGTGTTGATCAACATAGAGTACTATAGGTTGATCACCTAGACGTGCTGGTAAGCTATGTCGGACTTACGAACTTAGTGTCGGGATGTCCTTTTTAAAGTACTTATGAAATGCTCATGGTCTTGGACCGGAATTGATGTTTTACTGAATATTGCTGTTGTAAAACATTTTGAATGAAAAGAAGTGCTATTTTGAATTATCAATAGTACTTCGTAACTATTGTTCAGTTATGGAAGATATAAGATTCCTATGTCTCAAGCATGCTATTTTACTAGAATTGTTGTACTTGCTGAGCTAGTTAGGCTCACTCTTGCTTGAACCATATGAATATAGCTAAGATCAAACGGACCGATGGATCCAGCAAGGATAAAGGGAAGGCGAAGGCGAACCCATAGATTACTTATGTAATAGTATAGTTTTGTAAGACTAATATTTGATATTATGACAAGGACAAATGTAACTGTTATAAAGAACATGGGGAATGTTAATATTATTTTGATTATATAGAAGACATATTCGTTCTTTTGAGGCATTTCAATTGAATGTTTGTGTGAACTGCAAAACGTGCACCTTGTCATCTATTCATTTTCCTTATAAACAACATGCAATCGTTGGGACATGCATCAATCTTTTGGTATCCAAGACCCAACTCCTTCACCATTTTCTTACAAAAGTAATAGTTACCAGGCAATTTCTCACCGTCAGGCATCATACTCTTAATGGCCTTCAAGAGCGACTCAAAACACTCATGGCTCATGTTGTGATCAGCTTTGATGTTAAGTAATGTCGCCACTGCAGACAATGTAGTGTGTTTGGTGCAACCATGCCACAATGGCTCGCTACCCTCGTCTAACAACTTAAAGAAGTCTTTGACATCAGAATTCATAGGTTTCTCTTTGCCTTGTTCCCAATCAAAATCTGGCCCTGTAATATCATGAACCATTTCATTCATACGATGAGTACTACTGCCCGAATTGAGTACTTCTGTGATGCCACCATCTCTTCTCTGCCCATGTGCCCACCAGCATTCTTCATAATTTCTCATGAACCCAGAAACAAGTAAATGATAGTTTACCATGTCTCTGTCCATATAATTTACATTCTTACACTTCAAACATGGACATCGTATCTCGACTTACAATTTATACATTACGGGTGACTATCGATACTCCAAAACACTTGGCAACCAAACTTTAAATTCAAATCAGAAGCACCTATTTGGGCACTTGACTTTCGTCGTGCCATCCAACTACGGTTTGAATAGAGGTCCATGATTCCACGGTACCTACTACAGACAACATGAGCTTAATAATCATATGACTTGAGCATACTTGTAACCATATGACTTGAGCATACTTGTAAGCATATGATTAACATTTAAGCATATTTTAAGCATATGATTAACTCAATGTTTACGAATGAATTCAAATTAAAGTAGTTTGAGAAACTTTAAATGTTATTAAATTTAGTATGAGAAACTATGTAAATACTACTTAGTTTAATAGTTATATTATATCATGTTATTTTATTTTAATTTGTTTTAAATTTGTTTTTATTGTTAATTGTAAGTGAATACGTAAGGTATTTCATTCATTCTAGCTTTATATCAGTAATACATATTTGGTTGGTATTTAGATGCATTGAAATGTTTGTATAATCTTTCTATAATCTTTTATGTTTTGGGATAGTCACAACTTGGTTGAGCACTTATAGTTTCTATAACATTTTGTAGCTTTATTCTTATATACATAAGTGTTAAATACCCTTGTTTTTCTGTTATAGCCAAAACAGTCTCTTTATTGACTAAGTGTGTCTAGTTACCTTCTCTGTTACACTAACAGTTCCCTAGCACTACCTATTTTGGCTTAACAGTCCCCCAATAGCTTACCATGCTGACAACTAAACTTGGCTTGGCTCCGTGAGGCTTGGCTAAGCTCAAGGCATAGCCTCATGCCCCAAGCCCAAGCCCATCATCATCCAACAATGACCCCTTAATAGGCTCTAGTGGATCACCAATATATTTCTATCCAATTGATAAGCAGCACCCAGACTCTCCTACAAACTTATACTTATAATACTTATGAACATTTTTCAAACTTATACTTATAATACTTAAAAAAAATTCGCCAGAGTCTCCCTTACAATATGGACTAGCCCATGCACGACGGTATGCATATATGGACATTTCTAGGCACCCAAGACATAAAACATTACCAAATAATATGAAGTCCCAAATCAAAGGATGTGAATTCTAATTTTAGCAAAATATAATCCCAACAACAAAACAGAATGCGCACAACTATAATTCACATAGAGCATTATAGACATGGTTTAATACCATTACACAAAAACAGTACCAAGCAATGAAATATCTGCATTTCTAAAGCAACAAGTAAATAAGAATTGGTTACTTACATAATATCTAGTAGGTATGTCTTTCATCCGGATGACCTACTTTAGCTACTTCTTAGACAATCCATAACCACACCTCTTAGACATTAACATTCTTATCGTCAAACTTTAAAGTGTCACAAGGACTAATTTTGGTTCCTTGAATTATAACAAACTTAAGATTCATAATTATAAGCATTAGTGGGTTGGAGTGATAGATATCATGTTATAGTATACTAACCATATTAGAAGCAAATGATAGACATTACCTTTGTTTTAGTCTCAAATAACAGTCATTAGGGAGCTTACTATTTCAGTCCATTCTTACTTGCTTTGTCCAAGTTTTTTAAACTACCCAAGATTACAAGTCATAATGAACTATGATGAGGTCAAGGATAGAGTATTCTTGAGGTATTACCCCCATTACAGGAGCATTTTTACTTTAGTTGGACTCCATATAATAGTTAGTATACACAGATACTAATTAAATCAGTCCTTAACTTGACAATTTATCAAACATATAGAGGGAAGTTTATATACTTGCACATAATACATAATTCTTAGCTTATTGACCCCAGCCTTATAGCTTAAAACAACAACAAGCACAGAACCATACTAAATAGTCCCAATCACAGCAGTTCACATAGCAATTAAAATAGTCATATATTATATTAATTCCAATACATCAGCCATTTATGCTACTTAGTCCCTAACAATCCAATTGCTATCATTTAAAGGAACAGGAACGAAGGATTAGGACGGCCATAATGAACTTACTTGATGATTCAAAGGTCACAAGTGGTTTGAGGAGAGGCGGTGGTCGGTGGCAGAGTGGGTGGTGGCGGTGGCGATGCCGGTGGCAGAGTGAGGCGGTGGCTGGCTTCTCCTTCTTCTTTTCTCCCCCTTTCTCCCTCTTCTCTATATTCTGCTCCCTTGTTTTTTTCTTCTTCGCCTCTGTCGAGCGAATGACTGAAATTGGTAAATGTTAATATGATCAGCGACCGCCATCCGTGACAGCATGCGATCGCTAATTTTTAATGACGTGGACACATCAGCGACCACCTAGCGATCGCTGATAGAGATTGGTCGTAAAAAACTAAACGCGCCAACATTTGGCACCAATTTTTGGGAGGGAAAATTAATCCAGCGACCGCTCAATGACTGCCTGCGGTCGCTGATAATGATTAGCGACTAGAAGCAAGTCCGGTCGCAAATGGTTGTCGCTATTATATATATCAGCGACCGGAAAGGGCGGTCGCTGAAAGGTTTGGTCGCAGATAGAGAATTTTCTTGTAGTGTAATTTGTCCTCGTGGGAACGATACTTTATTCACTACTATATTACTTGTTGACCACGTACACTTGTGTGTTTTGCGCATATAGATTTTACCCAACAAGTTTTTGGCGCCGTTACCGGGGACAATTTAGCCGAGATTTTAATATTTTTTTTACGATATCAGTTTAATTGGTCCAGTTTTACTTAAACAGTTTTTGTTTTTATTTTTCCTATTTTAGGTTTTCGACATTGGTTTATGCAAACACGATCTAAACATCCAGACTTGCTTCCTTTTGAGGACGACGTTGAAAGGAAATTTCAGAGGTTAAGTATGTGGATTGAAAAAACGAGGAACGGATTCGAAAATTTTGATAAGGAGGAGACAATGGCTGCCGAAGACCAGAAAGCATTGAGAGATTTTACAACACCCAAGGTGACTGATCTACAGTCAAGCATCACTAGGCCTGCAATAGCTGCAAATACTTTTGAAATCAAGCATGGGACCATTCAGATGATGCAGAATTCAGTTCAGTTTGGGGGAATGGCAAATAACGATCCGAATGAGCATTTAATCAATTTTCTGGAAATGTGCGACATGTTCAAGTACAATGGGGTGTCGGATGAGGCAGTGAGACTTCGTTTGTTCCCGTTCACTTTACGGGACAAGGCAAAGAGTTGGTTACATTCTCTACCACCGGGGTCGATTACTACGTGGGAAGACTTGGCGCAAAAATTTCTTGCCAAATTTTTCCCACCGGCGAAAACTGCTAAAATGAGGAATGACATTACGATGTTTGAGCAGCAGAATGGGGAGTCACTTTCAGAGGCATTGGAGCATTACAAGTAATTACTTAGAAACTGCCCACATCATGGATTTCCCAAATGGCTGCAAATGAACACCTTTTATAACGGACTAAATGGGAATGTCAGAACCAGTATTGATGCAGCGTCGGACGGTGCATTCATGGCTAAGAGTTACGAGGAAGCCTATAATTTGATCGAAACCATGGCGGCAAACAACTACCAGTGGCTCATAACAAGAATGACACAGGCAAATGCGGCTGGGATTTTGGAATTAGACGGGGTGACAGCTATACAAGCACAGATTTCTGCACTATCCAAGAAGTTTGATACTATGAATGATAAGGTTGATACTATGACAAGGGCTCAAGTTCAGCAGGTTGCGGTAGTATGTGAATTGTGTGCGGGTGATCATCCTATAGATCAGTGCACAATTAATCCAGCATCCATCCAGTTCATCGATAACTACAACAGAATTCCACAAAATACATACAAAAACACCTACAACCAGGGGAATAGGAACCACCCAAACCTCTCATGGAGCAATAACCAGCAAACTCAAGCTCCACAACCATCATATCCCCCTGGTTTTCAGAGTCACCAACAACCGGTTCAACATCAGGAAAGGAAATCAGATTTCGAGGAAATGGTGTCGAAGTTCATAACTAGCGCCGAGGCAACAATTAAAAATCAAACAATGTGATGAAAAGTTAAGAGATGTCGATCAAGAATTTGGAAAATCAGATTAGACAGCTGGCGTTAACAGTGAATAATAGACCACAAGGAACATTACCTAGTGACACTGAGAGAAATCCGAAGGGTAGTCATGAGCAATGTCAAGCTGTTATGTTGAGAAGTGGAAAACATCTCGGGGGTAATAATGCAGAAAATTCAGCGACACCGGAGGAAAAAGTTGATGACAGTAACGTGGTGGAATGTAACAAGGACGAGGAAATAAAGTTAAACAATAAGCCAATTGTTTATCCTCCACCACCGTTTCAGCAGAGGGTGCAAAAACAGAAGTCAGATAAGCAGTTCGCAAAGTTTTTAGACGTGTTCAAGAAACTCCAGATTAATATCCCATTCGCAGAGGCCCTAGAGCAAATTCTGAGTTATGCGAAGTTTATGAAAGGAATTCTGTCAAGGAAAAAAAAATGGGAAGAATTTGAAACAGTGGCACTAACAGAGGAGTGTAGCGCGGTGTTACAGAAGAAGTTACCACCAAAACTCAAAGACCCGGGGAGCTTTACTATCATGTGCACGATCGGGAAATGTCGTTTAACAAATATTAACGTGATTTAGGGGCGATTATAAACCTGATGCCATTGTCAGTATACTCAGAATTAGGTTTGCCCGCACCAAAGCCTACAAATATTTCATTGCAGTTGGCGGACAGGTCAGTCATATATTAGAGATGCATTGTAGAGGACATTCTGGTTAAAGTGGATAAGTTTATATTCCCTGCGGACTTTATCATTCTAGATTTTGACGAGGATAAGAACATCCTGATTATCTTAGGGAGATCTTTCTTGGCCACGAGAAGGACACTCATAGAAGTGGAAAAAGGAGAACTTACTATGAGAGTCCAAGATCAAGAAATAAAATTTAATGTGTTCAAGGCCATGAAATACCCTACGGATGAGGAAGAATGTTTTCGGATTGATTTAATTAAGCAAATCACCAGCGAAGATATTAGCAAGAGTTTGGTCAACGATCCGTTAGAAACAACCTTGTTGGGGGATGAAGAAATAGACGACCCAGAATTTGTGGACTTATTACAGATGCTAGACTCTTTGCCACGAGTTAGCCGATTCAGAGCACCATTTGAACCTCTGCACACTGAGGAGACAGTTGTAGAAAAACTAAAACCGTCATTAGAGGAGTCACCAACATTGGAGCTTAATCCACTCCCTAAATATCTCAGGTATGCGTATTTAGGCAATTCAAATTCTTTACCTGTAATTATTTCTGCTGCACTTAACGAATTGCAGGAAGAAAAGTTGTTGAGGGTGCTTAGGGATCACAAATCAGCGATTGGATGGACGATTGCGGATATAAAGGGAATTAGCCCGTCATTTTGCATACACAAGATTCTGATGGAGGTTGATGCAAAACCATTGGTGGAGCATCAACGTCGACTTAACCCAATCATGAAGGAAGTGGTCAAAAAGGAAATTCTGAAATTATTGGATGTCGGTATCATATATCCAATTTTTGACAGTAAATGGGTTAGTCCGGTTCATTGTGTGCCGAAGAAAGGGGGAATGACAGTGATACAGAATGAGGACAACGAGTTAATTCCAAGAAGGACAGTGACAGGTTGGAGGGTGTGCATCGATTATAGGAGGTTGAATAAGGCAACCCAAAAAGATCATTTCCCGCTACCATTTATCGATCAAATGTTAGACAGATTAGCGGGACATGAGTTATACTATTTTTTGGATGGAAACTCGGGCTAAAATCAGATCGCCATCGCTCCTAAGGATCAAGAAAAGACAACATTTACATGCCCTTACGGCACATTTGCATTCAGGAAAATTTTATTCGGGCTATGCAACGCACCAGCAATTTTCCAACGGTGTATAATGGCTATTTTTTCAGATATGGTGGAGAAGAATGTTAAAGTCTTCATGGACGATTTCTCGGTCTATGGAGACAATTTTGATACTTGCCTAGAGAATCTGGTCATGGTTTTACAACGATGTAAGGATACAAACCTCATACTCAATTGGGAAAAATGTCACTTCATGGTTGAAGAGGGCATAATTTTGGGCCATAAGGTGTCGGCTCAAGGATTAGAGGTGGACAAAGCAAAGCTGGATACGATCGAGAAACTTCCTCCACCGAGCTCAGTTAAGGGTATTAGAAGTTTTCTGGGGCATGTTAGGTTCTACAGGAGGTTCATAAAAGACTTCTCTAAGATTGCAAAACCTCTATGCAGTCTTTTAGAGAAGGATGCTACTTTCAGCTTTACTGCGGAATGCAAGTTAGCGTTTGACCTATTGAAAAAAAATTAACTACAGCCCACGTGATAGTCGCACTAGACTGGAAAATGCCATTCGAGCTTATGTGTGATGCGAGCGACTATGCGGTTGGGGCTGTTTTGGGAAAAAGATGAGACAAAGTGTTTCACGCCATATACTATGCAAGCAAAACACTCACAGAGACTCAAATGAATTACACTACCACAAAAAAAGGAATTGCTTACAGTGGTGTACGTGTTCGAAAAATTTCGGGCATACTTGATCGGGACGAAGGTGATAGTCTATATGGACCATTCGGCGATTCGGTACCTAATAGCGAAAAAAGATGCTAAGCCACGCCTTATCCGATGGATTCTCCTACTTCAAGAGTTTGATTTAGAAATTAAAGATAGAAAGGGGACGGAGAATCAAGTTGCCGACCATTTATCAAGGCTGGAAAATCCGGAGAAAAAGGATGAAGATAGATGCACAATCAACAAGTCATTCCCGGATGAGCAACTATTTGGGTTAAATACAGAATTTCTGTGGTATGCAGACTTTGCGAATTATGTGGTGAGAAAAATGCTTCCCCCTGATCTTACATGACAACAGAAAAAGAAGTTTCTTCATGATGTCAAGTGGTACATGTGGGATGAGCCTTATTTATTCAAACAGTGCGCCGACAAGATGATTAGAAGGTGCATCCCCTACAATGAAGTGCAGAACATACTGCAGGATTGCCACTCATCGGCATATGGGGGACATTATGGGAGTGAGCGCACCGCAGAAAAAGTGCTTCAAGTCGGGTTTTATTGGCCGACATTGTTCAAAGACGCCCACCAATTCGTGAAAACATGTGATAGATGCCAAAGGGTAGGAAACATATCTAAACGGAATGAGATGCCCCTATAAATAATTCTTGAAGTGGAAATCTTCGATGTATGGGGCATCGATTTCATGGGACCATTCCCTTCGTCTTTGAGCAATTAGTATATTCTACTCGCAGTGGATTACGTCTCGAAGTGGGTTGAAGCTGCAGCACTGCCATCTAACGATGCCAAGGTGGTCCTCAAATTCCTACAGAAAAACATTTTCACGAGGTTTGGCACGCCGAGAGCAATAATTAGTGACGAAGGTAGTCACTTCTGCAATAAATATTTTACAGCTCTGTTGGCTAAGTATGGGGTTAACCACAAGGTGGCTACAGCGTATCACCCTCAAACAAATGGACAGGCTGAGGTATCAAATAGCGAAGTTAAGAAAATATTGGAAAAAGTCGTAAATCCAAGTCGAAAAGATTGGTCACTTCAGTTGGATGACGCATTATGGGCTTAGCGTACAACATACAAAACACCAATCGGGATGTCACCATATCAACTCCTGTATGGAAAAGCATGTCCCTTACTGGTGGAGCTACATCACACAGCCTATTGGGCAATACAGAAATTGAATTTTGATCAAGCCGCTGTAGGAGAAAAGAGGCTACTCCAACTAAATGGGCTCGACAAATTCCGACTCCAAGCCTACGAGAACGTCAAGCTATACAAAGAAAAGGTTAAAAGATGGCACGATAAGAAAATTGTGCATCGAACATTCGAGTCGGGTCAATCAGTCCTCTTTTTCAACTCACGGCTGCGATTGTTCCCAGGAAAGCTTAAGTCGAGATGGTCGGGACCATTCACTATAAAGTGAGTATTTCCTCATGGCGCCATTGAACTCTACAGTCGTAATCCATTAGAGACGTTCAAAGTCAATGGTCAATGGATAAAGCATTACTGGGGTGGCCAGTCGAATTGGGACACCGACGACGTTACCCTCGCCGACACACAGTAAAACAGGGAGTAGTCAGGCTGAACGACTTAAAATCAAGCGCTAATTGGGAGGCAACCCAACATTTCATTATTTTTCGTAGTTCATGTTTAAATTGTTAGGATGTAGTTTTTATTAAGCATTAGTTAGGTCTTATCAAGTAAAAGTTTTGCTGAAACTCCCAATCAAACTTCAAGTCGTCAATAATCTAACATCGTGCATGTTTATGGTTGCAGGAGGGGTCAAAAGTGCGTAAGAGCAATAACGGGCAAGAAAGGGAGGAAAATCGGAGAATTTTGCATCACCAAATTTTGGGCCAAAAATCTGAGGGCGGGCTATTTTAGCCTTGCACTCCCCGCCGGGGCGGGGGTCCTTTATTCTGGGCAGACAAGTCGGCTGATATGCACGTCCCTTCCTTATTTCCCCACATACACGCCTATTGCCATTTAAATATTCTTTCTCCTAAACACAACCCACGATCGACATCTCCTATCAACTACTACAACCCATTACCTACATAAATTGCACCCACTTCACCCCTCAAATTCCACTGACCCACACAATCAAGCCCACGAATTCCTCTCTCCTATCTCACCAATATATAAACCCTACCACATACCTCCTATAATCAGCTCCAAATATACGAATTCCTCACGAAATTGGGCTATACATAGAGCAATTGAGAGTAAGTTACCTTCTTATTGAGTTTCCATTTTCTCTCCACTAAAGTACCATAGAAAAAATCATATTTTGGGGGAAGAACGGACTGTGCACACCAAGTGTTTGATAAATTGAGCGAACCATGTGTAAGGGGAAAGAAGTGTGTGATAACAAGTTTTAATATCCGAAAATCAATGGCTTCACAACCGACTTCCAAACGCCAAAGAGGAGAGAGTTCAAGACCCGCTCCACCGCCATGAACATATGATCGACAAAAATTTGTGAGTGTCGCCGCCGCCGACCGGTATTTCTACATGATAACCAAAGCCCTTACACCAGAACGTGGATTAGCCCCCGAGGGAAATGATAGGGAGATGATGTCTCAAATTTATCAAAAGGGGTCGCTCAAACTCACCGAACATTCGGTACCCGCCGTTGTCAACATCGTCAAAGAATTTAATACAAACGCCGAAGACAAAGCCCCATTCAATGCGTTTGTGCGGGGTCACATGGTCCCGTTCAGTGATGATGCCATTAATGCATATTATCAGTTGCGGGTACCACGACAGTGTCAGTATCCACAATTGAGAGATTTTGACCCGGACTATGAGGAAGTTATCATGAACATGACAAAGCCGGGAACTTCTTGGATCAAAGGTCGGAAGGGAGGTACAGTTTTCCATAGCAAGGGCCTTAGCCGGTATGGCAAAATATGGTACGCCTTCTTATGTGCTAAATTTCTTCCGTCCCAACACACTTCGGACGTCACCAAAGAGAAGGCGTTACTTTTGTACGCAATTGTGCAAGATTTCATCATTGACGTCGGGGCAATTATCAGTTTTTCCATCCGTCGGTGCTTACGTGGAAATTTTTTGGGCAGCTTGCCACACCCATCACTCATCTGTGCGTTGTGTCGCAATGCAGGGGTGAGATGGTCCGATGATGAGCCTACTCAAATGTCGCTCGCTTTGCTTGACTCGATAATGATAGCGCGGTATTCTTTATGGGCAGGAGGCGAGTCACATCTAAGAGGTCTGGGTTTTATTTTTCCATCAGCGTCGGAAGACGAAGTCGATGCAGAAGATACCTCGGGGGATGAGGATGAACCTATGGGAGATCCAGGAATCGAACAGGTTCCGCAGACCGAGGCAATATCCAGTCCTCAGTTCCTTGAGTTCCAGAATCAGGTGAATGCACACAATAGGGCAGCACACAGGGAAATACGGCGTTTGGCGATGCGACAAGATCACATGTTTGATGCTATGAACGCATCTTTCGCCTCACTCAATACGACACTCCAAAGCTTCAACCTGACGGTACACTATCCATATCAACAACCCGGACCATTACCTCGATTTCCTCTAAGTGATTCCGATGAAGAAGAGCACCAACCACCTCCCCAGACTTAGACGATTCCAGGGAAGTCCTCATGCACTTAATGTTATTTTTATCTTATGAGGGCATTGTGTTACTTAAGTTTGAGGGATTTAATTGTTTAGTTCCATGCATTTTGTTATTTTTGTTTTCATTTCTAGTAGTTAGGATTTTGCATTTGTTTTCATAAATGTTATTTTCAGTGAAAAAAATATATAATAAAATAAAAGATTTTAGTTAAATATTGTGTTTGCATATGTCCAACGGTGTTACATTTTCATGTTATTTGTGGGCCAATGATGAGATTGTGAACAAGTTAACCACTACAGTATTGATTATTAGAACTATGAAGCAATTTCTGATATGAATCGACTCTTGAACTTGTTTGAAACTGTTATAAAAAGGTTAGCACTAATAACATCTTTGTTGACCGGTCAGTTCAAATTAATACATAAATTATTTCTAAAGGATAATGCTAGGGTAAATGAGAAAATGATAAGGATAGGTAGTAAAGGCTTAAATTAGGCAAGAACCTAAGTTTGGGGGATTATATGTGGGGTATATAAGCTTTGAAAAAAAACAAAAAACAAAAAAATGATGAAACATGTTGAGTCTTGTGGTGGGTTGAGGAGAAACACTCTCCATAAACACAAGCGTGAGATGGAGTGTAAAACGCACTCACCAACCATCTATCTAAAAAAAGAAGAAATAATGACGGGAAAAGAGCAAAAAGCCCCCGTGTAAAAAAAAGAGAAAGAAAATGAAGAAAGCATAAGTATCCTGCATGTACACTTGAATTTGGTTTTGTTTAATTTGAGTTGGGTTGTGCCTATCTTTGAAATTTTTAAGTTTGCATTGTATGATTCCTTCTAAGAAGTTGTTTATGTATTGAATTTGGGTCCGTATCAGTTTTCTTAGATGTTGATCACACACGCACGCTATACCAGTGATAAGTGTTCAAGATTTGAGAATTAATATGAAATTGTGGATTAGTTTTGGTGATTCATATTGTAAGGTTTCTTATTTTCTCTGAGGCCGACGAGATAAGTTAGTTTTTGCAATATTGTTGGATTCTTAGGCATTTAGATTTGCATTTCATTGCATTGCATAGTATGTAGTTTGTTTTGTGCTCGAGGACTAGCACGGTTTAAGTTTGGGGGATTTTGAGAAGTGGATTTTATATATACGAATCGATATTCATTTCAAGTTTAAATTCATAGTTATCTTCATGTTTTGTGTTCATTTTCACTCGTTTCGTGTTATTTTATGTGTAGGGTGGTCATGGATGCAAGTGGTGAAGAATGGCGGAGTTTTGGAGCTAAAGTGGAAAAACTCATTAAAGCGAAAAAATTCTTTAGCAGTAGCCTAGCCCGCCAGGGCGGGGGTCCCGAATCCTGAAGTGTCCTGCTGGTTTGTGGAGTCTGCTGCTACTTGGTTTGTTGGTTATTTGTTAGGCGCCTGGACTCTATTAGAGTAGACTTCGGCCAGAACATAAAGGAGAGCTGAAGATTACGTAGAAAAAAACTAATCACACAACACAAGGAGCAAATTCTAGGATTCAAGTGCGAGCTTTGGAGGAGTAATTTTCAGAGATTATCGTGTCGGTTGCAAATCGAGGCTACGTGAAGGGGTTTTCATTATTCTTCTTCTATTTAGTTCTTTATTTGTAATCGAAAGGATGTTTTTAGTATATTATTCAGTTTTTAATTCATTCGTTATGAACTAATTCGCTTATTAGTCTTGTGATGGATCTTTGGGCGAAACGATGATTATATAACTTTGATTTCCAATTCAATAATATATTCTCAGTTTATCTATGTTAATTCGAGCATAAACTTATGAATTGCCTGATCAACAATTCCTTGTGGATTTGAATGGAATCGAGAGAGGAGGTTCAAATCTAGACCTAGTTAATATAACATGTGTCATGAATTTTGTCAATAGCAAATTTTTGATTATTGTTAAGGTAGAGATATGCTTAACATCATATGTAATCGAATAGAGAACTTAAGCTTAAACCTTCTTTAATTGCAGTTCACATAGAGATATAGTGCGTTGGTTGATTTAGGTGTTTAACGGATTTTATCTTAATTGTGGATTGACGTTAATACGGTATTAGTGCATCGAGAGGTGGCTAGTATTACATTCGTGTTCTTGATTAATAAACTGGGATATTAAATTGAGTTGGAATAAAGGTTTGAAAATCAGAGTGAAGCTCAAGGTGAAATCATAAGTTTAATTCTCCATTAATTATTTGAAATTCCGAATTTTGATATTAGCAATTGTTTTGTGATAGTTTAATTATTTATTAATTTAGTTGCTATAATTTAAAACCATTGAATTGAATAGTTTTATAGAATTAGGATTAATAGAAAATTGATAATTGTGAAGTTAAAATTCTTGATAATTTGTCCTCGTGGGAACGATAATTTATTCACTACTATATTACTTGTTGACCACATACACTTGCGTGTTTTGCGCGTATAGTTTTTACCCAACAGAAACATGTATGTTTATTCATAACCTAATGTGCTATGTGATGTTATCATTTACTGTAGAGACCTTAAAGACTTAAAGTGCACGTGTTATAAACTGTAGCAGAAGCTAAAGGCAAGTATTCTAACCCTTGTTCTAGTTCAATCTAGACAAGCTTTGTGATTCATTTATTCTCACGCATGAGTTAATATCTGATGAAGTCAAAGCCAATTCTTTCAGCTAGACTTACGGTATGTTGGATTTCTTATAATCTTTCAAGTATTGATAAGGATTTACCAAACTAATATTGTTGTGGTTTTCAAAAGGAGACTGAGTATGCTAAATTGTTTTGTCGTCAAACGACAGGCACGTGAGGTTGCCACAACTTAAACGTATACATGTTTAATGAATATAGTGTTGATCAACATAGAGTACTATAGGCTTATCACCTAGACATACTGGTAAGCTATGTCGGACTTATGAACTTAGTGTCGGGATGTCCTTTTTAAAGTACTTATGAAATGCTCATGGTCTTGAACTGGAATTGATGTTTTACTGAATATTGTTGTTGTAAAATGTTTTGAATGAAAAGAAGTGCTATTTTGAATTATCAATAGTACTTCGTAACTATTGTTCAGTTATGGAAGATATAAGATTCCTATGTCTCAAGCATGCTATTTTACTAGAATTGTTGTACTTGCTGAGCTAGTTAGGCTCACTCTTGTTTGAACCATATGAATACAGCTAAGATCGAACGGACCGATGGATCCGGGAAGGATAAAGGGAAGGCGAAGGCGAACCCGTAGATTACTTATGTAATAGTATAGTTTTGTAAGAATAATATTTGATATTATAAAAAGGACAAATGTAACGGTTATAAAGAACATGGGGAATGTTAATATTATTTTGATTATATAGAAGACATATTCGTTCTTTTGAGGCATTTCAATTAAATGTTTGTGTGAACTGTTGTGACGCCCCCAAATTCAGGTACTTGAAACCCGAACTCGGTGCTTCACGATACAATTTCTATGAGCGGAATAATACTAATAATAATAACAATAATATAAAAATCAAACTTAATTTATATTTAACAGAGTCTAATCCATAGTACGCAACCTTTACTATAATTCCTTGCATGATAGATAATACATATCATCGTCTTAATACAGTTTAACTATTACAAAAGATACCATTAAACATATTCTGTTTCCTTTCCTTTTCCCTTGTTCTAGGCCGAACCTTCTAGCTGTTCACACTTAGCTGAAAATATTTAAATTAAGCAAGGATGAGCATTTGAGTGCCCAACAAGTAATAACAATTATAAATATAATTAGCTAAAAGAATTAAATATTTTCTTTATACATCACTTCTACAACGATTCAATAGTTGTGAAGTAAACTAAACCGATAATAATAACGTAACAACTCTATATCACATTTTTGAAACTACGTATTGACTATAAATAGGTATTAGTCGACAAACTATGAATATTGTTTTCAATTTTCGCTAAGGTTAAGAAGAACTTCATCTGCCAACAGTCATAACTTACGGGCGCGAGGGTGATCATCCCAATGTGCCCTGTATTAATCAATACTGCATGCAAGAACGATGTTATCGTTCACTCTATCCGCCTTGGGCGCATAAAAGTTTTCCCTTGATCTGGATGTTCATACTTAGTCTGGAATCCGAACCAAAACAATTTGATTGGAAACAAAAATGTTTTATCATATTCAACGATATTTCTAAATTCGTGTCAAGTCGATCAAATAGCTTAGGCGACTATATATATATATATATATATATATATATATATATATATATATATATATATATATATATATATATCAACATTTGTTTAACTATAAAGATTATCCAAGTGAGGACACTTGTAACCATATTTCAAAATTAATAAACAGAATATATATATGAGTTGTATAATATAATATGATGTTGATAAAAAATGATCGGATATAATATATACGATAATAGGGTTAATAATCTGGTACAATAATAATATATTTCTGAAACTTCTTACTTCTGTCCATTGCATAAAGGAAATGCAAAGGTAGGATACTTGCCTGGTCTGCTGTTTACAGTACGCAACTTAGTTTTATCATTTATACCGAAACCTATAATTAATAAGATCATTTTACTGATTAGAATAACATTCTACAACACATAACACTTCTTATTGCAGTCAGCACATAACATAATCACCTTGTCACACACATATTCAACAGTCATTGAATCACAAACAAACATTAATATAGTCAAAATATCTAAGTCTAGATCAATTACTCATAATAGCCGATTGTCTGACGACTTTATCGGGTAATTATCGAGTCTAAGACTCTACCCTGTAGTTCAACACCTGTAAGTATCAGTCATATTATTTTTAAAGGACTTATAATAATTTTTAAACATTTATTATAATTTATCATGAATTTTCAAACATCGGAATCATTATTAAATAATTTAAATATTAAACAATTCTATTATCATTAATATTTAATTAATATTAAACTATTAATGAAACCATTGCCAAAATGTTAAAGTTATTTATAATAACTTAAAATACTTTTAAAGTATTAATATTACACTTAAATAATTTTTAAAAGAATTAAAATCATTTTAAGTAATTATCATTAATATTAAAGTATTAATTTATTATTTATCAAAATATTAATAGTCATTTATTATAACTTAAAATATTTTTAATTCATTTATAACCTTTTAAATGATTTTTAAAGTAATAAAACCATTTTAAAACTATTTATTTAATATAATTATTAAATAAATTTTAATATCATTAATATTGATTTATTTATGAAATTATCCTCTAAATATTAAAAGTTATATTTTATAGCTTAAAATATCTTTAAACACTTTATTTTTATTTTAAATGATTTTTATAATATTAAAAAATCATTTTTAAACTAATTTATTTAATATGATTATTAAATAAGTCTAATATCATTAATAGTAAATAATTAATGAAATTTACCTTTAAATATTGAAAGTTATATTTTATAACTTAAAATATTATTAAACTATTTATTTTATTTAAAATAATTTTTCTAATATTACAATCATTTTTAAACTAATTTATTTAATATACTATTAAATAATTCTAATATCATTAATAGTAAATAATTAATATTTTCATGACAAAATATCAAAAGTTATATTTTATAACTTAAAATATTTTTATAACCTTTAAATTATTTTTCTATAATTTTAAATCATTATTTCTATTTTCCATAATTTATTTAATATATTTCGGTAAATAACTTAATTATAATTAATATTAATTAATTAATCAAATTTATCTCCAAATATTAAAAGTCATTAAAAATAACTTAAAATTTTTTCTTATACCATAATATAATTTAAATGATTTTTCAAGTATTAAAAACATTTTTAAATAATTTATTTAATAATATAATTAAATAAATTAAATACCTTTTAATATTCCAAAAATATTAAATATTTATGAAATATATTCAAAATAATTAAAAACTAATTTTCGGACTTTAAAATAATTTTAATAATTTATTATGTATTTTAATTATTTAAAACTAATTTCTTCTATTTATTTAATAAAATAATTAATTTTAGAAATTAATTGTCGCTAAAAAGTGCCAATAGCGTATTTAAAATCGTATATAGGTGTTCTTCGCGTTCTTGAGCCTGCCCAAAAATTCATAGACAGCTATCAAGGTACTCGGTTTGACCGAATGTAATTCTCTGTTAAATCATGCTCTGGTCCATCCAATGTTTCCAGATCATAGTACTAATGTAATATTACACTTTTCCACAATTAGATTGGTCATACAACAATTCAAATGCAAGATCTAAGCCGTTAAAACCGTTGTTAGAACTGTTCTGGGTTTTCTGGGTAACCTAGAAACCCAATCAGCTCCGAGTAGGCACCTTGTAGCTTGAAAATCTAAGGGTTCTGATATATTTTATGGTGATCTAATAGTTTAAAGTTGTAGTATACATAACATAGTACATATAAAATTCATCAAATTAGTTAAACTACATCAGAATCATAATCTACCTTCCGGTCAACCCATGTCAGAAAGATCTTCTTCATGTTTCTGGGAATTCCCAAAAATGCAGATCATGATCGGATGGTCAAGTTTGACCCTCCACTATATTTAATCAATTGATTATTTAAGGTATTTAAAGGCCAGAATCTAAAGTCCATTTAGCAAGCTAAAAGTTGGATACAACAAATCATAAAACAAATAAAACAACTGACAGATCAAGGAGCATAAATATCTTATCAGACGTTGTTCATACTTTCTGGGTTACCCAGAATTCTACTCGGTCATGGTCGGTCAACGACCATTGACAACCAATATCTATCAATCCATGCACGATCTGGACCTGCTATGAGTCTTAGAACACAGATCTCATGACATACTACATGTATCAACCTTTTAACAACAAATCACATAAACAGGATAAGATTTACAGGGTTTGACATTCGTTGTCAGGCCACAAAAAGAAAATTTCCCAGATTTTGAAAAACTTAAATTTCGAGCACTTTGATGTTATGGATCTAACATGTGCCAACCCAGATCACTTGTAGACACTACATAGAACATATTACAACACATAAACACAACTTTTAACAGAAGATCAAGGGTCGAATTTTTGATTAGGGTTTTATACCTTTATGCATCAATTCTTGATTCTGAGCTTCTAGATCTGTTATGGTGATAGTGGGGCTTGAATATGGGACTGATATGCCTTATGATTTTGTAGGTTTTAAAAGAGAGAGGATTGGTAGTGAGCAAGTTGACCAAATGGACTTGAAATTGATTTTTCTCTCTCTTGATTCTTATATATATGACGGATACACTGAATCTTGATGAGATTTATGTCTGATTGTATCTATATCAGTCACATGGGGTTGTTGAAAATGGTTGAGCAACTAAAGTTTTGGCCACTTTGACAAGTTAGCTTAAATAATGCTCTAAGGGCAAAATGGTCAATGATCTTGTGATTTTAACCCTAAGGTTCTACAATTTGCTTTTCTAGAAATTTCCAATTAGGGCTAAA
The DNA here is from genome assembly GCA_020205605.1 of Panax ginseng. Lineage (NCBI taxonomy): Eukaryota > Viridiplantae > Streptophyta > Magnoliopsida > Apiales > Araliaceae > Panax > Panax ginseng. The sequence goes on from CM035142.1 coordinate 57,703,540, forward strand.
ATAAATTTTTTTTCTTCTAAATTATGAATTAGGGTTTTCTAAATTAGATTAGGTTTTCTAATTATATAAACTTACATATTAGGTTTAAAGACTTACTAATTAGCATTAAAATGACTAAATTAGCAACTAACTTTCCCATTTAACAATTAGGTTTTTCCAATTGAAAATTAGGGTTTATAATATAAATATTAGGGTTTTTAGAAATTAGGATTTCAAATATTAATTAGAGTTTCTCTAATTAACATTAAATTATATAATACACCACATAAATCACATAACACAGTTATATAACAGTCTCGAACACATAATTGAGTTTCAAATTAGGGTTTCCATCTAGAAATTAGCTAATTATTATTTAAGGTTTCTAATTTTAGAAAATAGGGTTTTAAATTACTAATTAGGGTTTTCCACATAATAATTAGGTTTTTTCTAATAAAAATTAAATTCTAATAATACATATCATATACCACCTAACAGAATCACTAGACAGATTTTAAAGTCTCATTTGTCTTCAAAATTAGGGTTTGTCAGTAAAATTAGGGTTTTGTAGGTTATAATAAAACTGCTCCCCGGATTAACCTTACACACATAGCATACATATTTATAACACTAACAAATAATAATATAATAATATTATTCTCATTCCTTGATAAAAATCCAAAATTAGAGTTTGGATTCCATATCTGATTTATCTGACATATATACCTTTATTAATTAAGTTAAAATAATTAACTTAATTAATATAAATAAAAATTCATATAATAAAATAAAATAATTATTATAATAATTCTACTAACCATTTCATATATTATTTAAATAATATATAATTATATTTTCATGGAAAATAATTAATAAAAACATTTCTACTATAAAATTAATTATTATAAGAATATAGTTTATAATGTGCAATAATTCTAAAATAAAATTATTTGTAAACATTCATGTAATAAATATATTTTTATTTATTACATAATTACATACGCTTTATCTTGTACAAATCCTCATCTTAAAAAAAAAAATTATACGCAAAATTTTTGATTTAATTTTATAGAAAATATCGGGTTGTTACATTCATCCTCCCTTATAAAGATTCCGTCCCCGGAATCACCATTTTAAAACCTATACATACAAGGGTACATAGCATACACAATCATTGTAAGTAGATCTCGACCAACTTTGATCGAACTGATCTTTAACTATTCACATAAAGCTTATCTATCTTATTAAACAGAAATTTGATTTCTAAAAGAACTCAAATTCCTCCTTCAAATTTTTTTTATAAAATAATTCATTATATATATAGGAAAATCGTATATAAGAAAATAAAATTTGTTCGAATAATACCTGGAGTTGCATCCCCGGCTGCTACCGTATCTCGTACATTCATGCTGAAGACTCTTGCGGTTGGTTTTGTTGGTTTGTTTGTTGAAGTCGGTCCCGTTGTCACCAATGTCCTGCTGCCTTTTTCCTGTATTCACATTCCTTGCCTCCCTTCTCCTTCTTGGACAGTCTTTCACCTTATGCTCCATTGATTCACAAATAAAACACCCACTATACATTCTTGGATTGCGGCAGTTGGGAGAGATATGTCCCTTCTTCCCACACTTATAACACACAAACTCTCTTTTTAAACACATTCCCGCCCTAATCCTAGTATTATTGAAATTATCTACTTTCATCGTATAGGTTGCAAAAGCTTTCTGTTGTCCCTCCGTTACCCTAGCTATCACAACCACTTCTACAAGGTCATTTGATCCTCTAAATCCTGGCGGTTCGTTTGTCTTGAAGTCTTCAAAGTTTGCCGATCGATTACTTGGCTGATTTCCCGCGGCTGGTATTCCGTTTTGCATAGCTTGAGCGTCCATATTCGCAAAATTTTGTATCGGGTCTGGTTGTCCTCCAGCTTTATTGACCGGTTCTTCTATCCTTGGGTTTCACTTTCGTCTTGGGGACATTATCATAACTTATTCTTTATTAACTTACATTCTAAGCCTTATCGTATACGCTTAACATATAACGCAAAATTTTCTACTCAAATAATCATATACTCAAAATATTATATTTTTTTAAAACTTGGTTTACTGAATTAACTAGTGTTCAGATAAATAATTACTATCTTTATACCAACTTATTTCATTAATCCCACATAGTCTCATATTACTATCACTTTACATACCATAGCACATACCGCTTTAAACCTCAGTTATTCCTTTGTGACACACAAGTCAGGAATCACTGCCACAACTTATACGAAAGTTGTGAATATTACCTTATACAGACATACTTATCATATACATAACGGGAGAATGTTCAAAAATGCCCCTGACTTTTACCGCGATGTCTACTGAGCACCCTATACTTTTTTTTTGTCCAAAAGTACCCTTAACGTTACACTTTTTGGTCACCGTACACGCTTGCTAATGTAAGACAAACAGGTTAAAATATATTTGACGTGGGTCGACACATGGAGGCTTAAAGGGAGAAGGTTCAAAAATGCTCCTGACATATGTAAATATGTTATTTAATCAAAACAAAAAAATACTAAAATTTAAAATAAAAAAAAAAACATAATATATTTACATCATTTAATCAAAATACTAAAATTCAAATTATTTTGTTAACTAATCAAAACAACTAATTAAATAAAATAAGTTGTATAACATATTTACATCATTTAATCAAAATACTAAAATTCAAAACATAACATATTTACATCAAATACTAATTAAAAATATTTTAAAATACTAATTAAAAATACTAAAATAATAAAAAATCAAATTAATAAATTACTAAAATACTAAAATTCAAATTATTTTGTTAATTAATCAAAATAACAAAAATTCAAATTACATTATTAAAATACTAAAATCATAATACTAAATACTAATTAATCTTTAATTCTATATGTCGACGTCGGGATTTTTTGGATGTCCCTTTCCGTTACTTGTTCTTTGGTGTTCTCATTTTAGGTGAGATTTGTTTGAAAAAAATAAGTGTAAAAGGTCCGACATGTATAATGTCGACGATAGACTGTTAAGAGTCACCAGTTGGTTTTTTAAAGGGTTGTACCAACACATCCGAGAAAAGGTTTGCACATTGACCCAGTGATGTGACACTGCTATACGGGTCGGTGAAACTGAGATTCATTAGGGTCCGGGGACTTGATTATGCAGGGGGAAGGTGTTAGGCACCCTCCGACATCCGTGTTACCACGGTGACCGCCTCTTTTCAAGAAACTGTTATCTAAATGTGTGTGTAGGGGTCAATGTGCTGTTATTTGGAAGTAGTACGAGGCCTCGTTCGAACCTATATACACAAGGCTTGAATTTATGTAAAATTTCAGTTTTTAGCAAGATATAGCAATGATGTTTTATAAAAGAGGTTTTTTAAACCCTGATGCTCAATAGTAATTGAGACCTTTTACACTCTCATTTTATTAAGTGATCGGCTTGATTGATTTTATTTGACAGATGCGAGGCATCCGTACGAAAATAATGTACAAAATAATGCCGATTTTCTCGTGGGTATAGAAACCATCTGAGGAATTTCAGACAACACAGAATAATTTACAAGCTGCTTACAGTTGAAAAATGTCCATCACGGGAACCGAATCTAGATTTAATGGGATGAATCTGTGATCACATGATTCCTAGGCACACAGAATACATCAATTTATATGAAAGCAGTAAGCATGTATATATATATATAAAAGCTATAATATATATATATATATATATATATATATATATATATAAACAATAAACGCACCAGATGTAAAATCCAGGCTCATCGAACGAAGTTCAACCACCGCTCATATATATAAGTATATATATATATATAAAAGTTTAATAAACGCATTAGGATGTAAAATCCGTGCTCATGTAATGTAGTCGACCACACTATATATATATATATATATATATATATATATATATATATATAAAAGCTTAGTAAACACCTGCATCAAGTCTAGGCTAATCGAATGTAGTTTGACACACGCTTAATGTATATATATATATATATATTAAAGAAGTAAACGCACTGCATCAAGTTCAGGCTCATCGAACAAAGTTCGACACACGCTTAATATATATATATATATATATATATATATATATATATATATATATATATATTAAAGCAAATAAACGCCTGCATCAAGTCTAGTCTCAATCGGGCATAACTCGATAATGTTAGTCAATATATATATATATATATACAGATTGAAATGAAACCACGGACCGAAGTCCGGGCAAAAGCAAGAAACACGACTCTCAACGTGTAGAAGGGTGTGTGCAAAGATGAAGAGAAAGACTCTAAAGTGTGTGAGAAGGCTTACAGCTGACTGCTAAACAAGACTTCTATATCTTTAGAATGGGTAAACACTGACTTTTGTAGGTACAAAGGGCTATATATGAGCTCATAGGTGTTTAAAAGGGGAAAGTACAGTACATGGGGTGAGTGTAGAGCAAATTGAGCAGGGCTTCCTCGCCTTTTTATCTTTTAAAATGGGCTGCCCAAGCCCTCTATTTATAGGCATTTTAGCTATTGTGTGTATACGAGGTCGAGCCTGTGTGTAATACAGAGGCAACCCGGGTGGGCCCGGGTTTTTTGTGTTGGGTCATCTCGAAGTACGTGCCCTCAGGCATTGTAATGTCCACTCGAACTTTCAGAAGTGCAATCTGGGCATCCGTTTGAGGTATACAGGACCTATTTCAGAATGCCGTTGTCGAGAGTTGTACGATGGCATGGGATTAGAGTTTGTACGAAGTCATTGAAGAAGGGACGATGCCCTCCGGTCTTCAAGCTTCAACTTTCATCCGTTACCCCGCACAATAGTCACTCGGGATTGGGTAGCCTTGTGGGACATCGTTGCGTAGAGACGTGACGTGGCATCGTGTTAACAAGATGACGATGTTGCCCCTCACCGGTGTTATCGCCGGATTGGGCTGATAAAGCAGACGTTGCTCATACTTCGATGAGATTGGACTGCTGCAATTGTTGAAGGTCCTCATTGTCACCTTTGAGGTGTGCCTGTCTTCCCGATGTTATTCTTTGGGTTGGTGCGTTGAATCTCATTTGTGAGCGCTGAGAGATTGAAGTTTGGTCGCATTTGAAACAAGCATTTCCGGGGTTATCGTCGAAACTGCATTCCTTGGGGCTATCACCAAGGTTGGTGGCTATTCCCATTTTTGGAACTGAGACTGGATACCTCGGGGTTATATCCGAGATTAATCGGTCTTCTCCGATGTGTGTTCCGGTATTATATCTGCAGGCCTCGGGGTTATCTCCGAGGTTGGATTTGTTACTCCCAGAGTGTGATCTGGGACTGATGCTGAACTTCCGGTAGTATCCGGTATGGATTTGGATTGTCTTTCAGGGTTCTCTTAAAAGACGAATCTGTCCTCCTGCGATGTTAGTGACAGTAGTACAGAAAATTTCGAGTGTCTACACTATAACTTCATAATTTTATTTTGAATCAGGTAATATTAGTATAGTTTTCTTAGTAACTGCATAATTAATTTGTTTTAGAGAAAAATAAAATAAAAAATACCGACATGATGTTCTAACGTTATGTAATTGTTATATTTAATTAGTATCTTTTGAAATACTTTAACAAGTATACTCATTTATGGATTAAACTTATTGATTGCTGCATGATTTTAATTAAATTCACTGACTTTTTTTTTTAATAGAACGCTACTTTTAGTTTACTGCCGTATTCATTATTCATATTTGCAATCAATTACAATTAGCATATATTTAGCATTATTCATATTAATTTTAAAATCATATCAATCTAAAAATATTTTAGTATTATCAATTTTTAAACCTGAGTATTATCAATTTTAAAATCATATCAATTTTTAATATTTTGGTAATTTAAAAATATTATTTAGTATTATAATTTTAGTAATTTAAAAATTTTATATAAATTAGTATTTAGTATTATGATTTTAGTATTTTAATGATGTAATTTGAATTTTTGTGGTTTTGATTAATTAACAAAATAATTTGAATTTTAATATTTTTTTAATTTGATCTTTTTTTTTTTATTATTTTAGTATTTTTTTAATTAGTATTTTAGAATTTTTTTAATTAGTATTTGATGTAAATATGTTATGTTTTGAATTTTAGTGTTTTGATTAAATGATGTAAATATGTTATACAACTTATTTTATTTAATTAGTAGTTTTGATTAGTTAACAAAATAATTTAAATTTTAATATTTTGATTAAATGATGTAAATATGTTATGTTTTTTTTTATTTTGAATTTTAGTATTTTTTGTTTTGATTAAATAACATATTTACATATGTCAGGGGCATTTTTGAACCTTCTCCGTTTAAGCCTCCATGTGTCAGCCACGTCAGCGAAATTTTAACCCCGTTAGTCTTCTGTTAACGGCAAGGGCACGGTTGACCCAAAAAGTGTAATGTTAAGGGTACTTTTGGACAAAAAAAAGTATAGGGTGCTCGGTAGACATCGCGGTAAAAGTTAGGGGCATTTTTGAACCTTCTCCTTATACACAACATAGAATCATACCTATTCAAGTAATACTAATACTACTTATCTTCTACACATTCGCTAAGGATCAATTATTTAGTATTCTATATATTCCCATCATTCTCAATAATTCATTAACACCTAACTATACCAAGTTCGTCAAACCTACTACATATCATGAGTTTAAGAACTCGAGCTTGACCTTATATTTTGTAACTATACTCTACCTATCAGTTATACTATCATTTTTGGGTTCGATACTACATTTTTCAAAAATAACCACCTGATTGAGGTAGCTTTCAATGTGAGCCTCTATTTCAGCTATTGGCTTTGATATTGTCTCAGTCATGGAGATCTGTTCCTTCTTTACGATCTGAGGGTATTCTAATTCTTTTTATCTGACATCTACACACATAAATTATCCTGATTATCTACTAATATATACACACAACAAATAATAATTTTGTACAAGTTATCTTTTATTTTGTTTGACAATGAATTTATCTAATTCATCTCCGTATAAACTCTATATGAGTTATTTTTATTTTCAACGTTTCCCTCTGTTCCAAGGTTATAACCTAAGGTCTAGCCCACCTAAGGTTTTTAACCCTAAGCTCGATATTACGTGTGACGCCCCAAATTGTGTACTTGAAACACAAGTCGGTGCTTCACGATACCATTTCTATGAGCGGAATAATACTAATAATAATAACAATAATGTAAAAATCAAACTTAATTTACATTTATCGGAGTCTAATCCCAAGTACACAACCTTTACTATAATTCCTTACATGATAGATAATACATATCATCGTCTTAATACAGTTTAACTATTATAAAAGATACCATTAAACATATTCTGTTTGCTTTCCTTTTCCCTGCTCGGGTCGAACCTTCTAGTCATTGTTTCACACTTAGCTGAAAACATTTAAATTAAGCAAGGATGAGCATTTGAGTGCCCATCAAGTAATAACAATTATAAATATAATTAGCTAAAAGAATTAAATATTTTCTTTATACATCACTTCTACAACGATTCAATAGTTGTGAAGTAAACTAAACCGATAATAATAACATAACAACTCTATATCAAATTTTTAAAACTACGTAATGACTATAAATAGGTATTAGTCGACAGACTATGAACATTGTTTTCAATTTTCGCTAAGGTTTAGCTGAACTTCATCTGCCAACCGTCATAACATACGGGCGCGAGAGTGATCATCCCAATGTGCCCTATATTGATAAATACCGCATGCAAGAATGATGTTATCGTTCAATCTGTCCGCCTTGGGCGCATAAAAGTTTTCCCTTGATTGGGATGTTCATACTTAGTCTGGAATCCAAACCAAAATAATTTGATTGGATACAAAAAGGTTTTATTATATTCAACGATATTTCTAAATCTGTGTCTAGCTGATCAAATAGCTTAGACTGTTTTGTCAGGAATAAGCATGTGAATGTTATTCCTATTTATATATGATTTGATTATGATATATATATATATATATATATATATATATATATATATGTATATGAATGAATAATATGCAAGTATGCTTGCATTAAAAAAAGATATAAAGTCCTGTGATAGATAATAAAAATATATGTACAAGGGCTTAGAATGAATTGATCAAATATGTTAGGTTGATCCTACATAAAGCAAAAATGACTTTGTAAAGTCCTTAAAAAGAAATGATGTACAAGGACTATAAATATAGAAAGATCAAGCTTGTTAGGTTGATCTTATGATGTAATAGATAGGCTAGTCTCGATCGCCGAAAGCATCGCACTGTAAGTCGTAGTCTTCCGTGTGAGTCAAGGTTAACTCCTGAGCTATCGAGGCGTAATGAGAGTATGCAAGATAGTAGATCTCTTGAGTTCATAGACCGCAAAGGGAAACGAAGAAGGATCGTAGTGTATCGAGAAGAGAGCTTCCTGGATCGTAGAGTGTGCCGAGGAAGTAATGTTCGTAATCGAGAGACAACCGCCTACAAGCCGATTTCACTATCCGCCAAGCAAGACAGAACGAGACTACACTCGTAGTCGTAGAGTCTTCATCGATGCCAAAGCCAAGTCAAGGATCGAGATCACACTCTGAAAGTTCGTAGAGTCTATTGATTATATTCGTAGATCGTAGTCGAGCAAGATCAGATGAAGACAACAGGCACAAGGAAGAAATCGTAGAGTGTCAATATCTGATCTCGGGATCGTAATGTCTGCACAACCGAAGCTGAATCGTAGAGTGCAGAACTATGACTCCAAAAGAAGTGCTCACAATTCTAAGTCAAAATCGTAGAGCAGATACGGTTCTCAACGAATGAGCACTCCCAAAATATCCAAAGATATGAAGCCTCTGGTTGGCACTACAAAGATGCAATCCAGTAAGGGAACCAGAGAGCACTCAACGAATGGCATGCAGGCTAGCAGAAGAACTAAGCACCAATCCAATCAGCATCAAGATTGAGTTAAAAGGCCATTCGTGATGAAGTCTTCCACAAGATGATTCAAAGAAGACTTCAGCAGCTGACTAAGGAAAAGTCAGCTAATGCAGTTACTATCAAGAGAACAGAAGACAACGATCTTGGAAGCAAGGATTGTAGTGTTTGTCAGACAAAGAAAGAACTGATGGAAGGTGAATCGAGATACTGGTCAGCTTCTGAAGAGCAAGGCTAAAGTGATTAAGTGCAGGGTCAGTTCATTGATGATAAGTGAGCGGAAGATCACTAGGAGAAAGCAAGCTGGACGCGCCACAAATCTGAAGTGTCTTGATATTCAGAAGGGGACCAGAGTAAGGAATTAGGCCATCAGTATCTGAGAACAGTCGAAGCAAACAAAAGTATTGAAGCACTGCACAATACAGTGAAGAGGTGTTCTTTAGTGAAGATCCAAGCAACACTCTTCAGGATCGTAGTGTTAGCTCTACTAGTCAACGAGCAACACTCAACAAGACACTACGATTAGGTCCTTGAAGACGTGCATCAGAATCGTAGAGTCTGAATAACGGAAGACTAAAGTGTTGGCAAAGGTTCAATCTGAAGGGTAATATTCGGACAAGTGCCTATTGAGAGCATCGATGCAATAGGACAACCTCTGATCGAGGAATCAAAAAGAGGTGATAAAGTTTTTAACCTGCCCAAGACATTAATGTTATACATCTAACAGGGTAGGTGAAATAGTAGACTGCAGCGTCAGAAAAAGTATGACAAGTCACATCATGCAGTCTACATCAAGCAACTTGAGATCTGTGAAGATATTTGAATAGCCTTCAACAAGCACTTTCCAAACCAAGGATTGAGAAGAAGTATAAATAAGAAAGAGCTTCAAAGATCAAAGGTTGCTGGAGTTGCCAAGTTTGGAGAGTAGGTGGACTGATATAAATCATGTGAGATAGTGAGTCCGAAGGCTCACTCTACGATCCACCAAGAACACTCAGAAGTCAGATCAAGAAAGAAGTAGAAGTGTGAGTTCTACTATGTAGAAGTGAGAGTTCTACTACATGAAGAGTTTTCTGAATTTCCATGAGAAAGGAGAGCATCATGCCATCTGGATGTCCATCATGGGAAGACTCTAAGTACAATAGAGAAGAGCTTACGGTCATCTTAGCAAGTCCATCATGAGAAGGCATCGAGTAGCAACAAGGGAGATCACAAAAGCCATCTTGGTGTCAAGCATGAGAAAGCTTCTAAGTACTTTACAGAAGAGCTTATAGTCATCTTAGAAGCCTCTCATGTGCAGTCATCAAGTACCAAGAAGAATGATCTTCAAGGAGGTTCATCAAGGGGTCATCCGGAGTAGTTGAACAACCTAAGAAGCTGAGCATCATGCAACACTCAATTGCTCTTCAAGGATGATCAAGCCAAGCTGCTAAGGATAGAAGATGTTCAGAGCATGAAGACATCTTAGCAGCTCAGCACCGACTCCAACAATAACAAATAAATAACTCAACGAAGCCAAGGCCTGTGGGGTCCTTGTCCAGAGGGACTAAATGAAGCAGGGGCAGGAGGGTCCTTGTCCAGAGGGACTAAACAAAGAAGGGCCAAAGGGTCCTTGTCCAAAGGGACTAAATAGAGTTCCAAGCCTGCTGGGCTTGAAGAGTTCCTAGGGAACTAGAGGAGTCCCAAGGCTGCTGGCCTTGAAGAGTTCTTAGTGAACTGAAGTCCCAAGGCTGTTGGCCTTGAAGGAATCATAGAGATTCAGGGTGCTGCCCTTCCTTAGTGGAAATCCTGCTAGTTGAAAGCAGAAGAGTGGATTAGTAGCTTGAGTCTCTAAACCACTTAAAACCTCTTATGTCTTTTACATTATGTCATTTACATTATGTCTATAACTGCTATAACTGCTATGTATGTTCTAACTGCTTACAACTAAACTAACCCAACGAACAATGTAAGTATGATTATGAATATATCAATGAAGGGGAATCTTTTACTTATTCCGTTGTGCTTGAAAAGATTCTTATGCTTGTCATATACTTAAATATGAACAATACAACATTAACCAGAAAAGTATTTGAAATAAAAAGGATCTATTCAACCCCCCCCCCCCTTCTAGATCTATTGTGCCCTTTGGGAACTAACAATTGGTATCAGAGATGGTTCTCATGCTATATTCAAAAGCTAAATGCTTTGAGTCTGATCCCAGGCACTAACATTTTTCTAAACTTAGTTTAGTAGTAAGTAACTTGTTATATGCAGAAGAGCTCACACGTTGGAAATATTATGTATAGGGAAAAATGTGTATACACCTGAAGCTGCTCAGATTGGTCCATATCCTCGATTGCTATATCAACAAGACCATTCCTAGTCTGCAGTCAATCTTGTTGTCTAAAGACCAGACGAGAGAAAGGGAGCAAGAGACATCAATGACAAAGAGTAAAGCATTCATCAGTCTAAAAGATGAAGAGGTCACACGTACTAAGAAATGCTGATCGAGAGGAGAAAGAAGATCTTCTCAAACTTATGAGTGACCAACCAATAACTGGGTGCTATCTTTGTAAACTCAAAGATGTCAAAGATCTTAATGCTACGATTCTCTTGATCTACATCTTCAAGACCACGACTGATTGATGAAAGGCCAACAAGAGCATTAAGCTGAAAGGAGCAAAAGTAAAAGCTATGCACATCAATACCTGAACTCAATATATCTAAGGTAAATCACTGTTAAGAAACTGACTGTACAAAGGTACGGTTCCTCACCATTACTAATGTATACATCATATTTGCACCATCTTATGAACTATGACAGTATTCTGTCAAGAAGTCATAATCTACCTAAAAAGGTGAAGAGAGAAAGTAGTCTGAAGATGGAAAATTCAAATGTCTACAAACTTTCTCTTTAACCAAGTTTTATGCTGAAGATGACATCTTGAAGAAAATCTGAAATAGATCATAAGAGTATCATAGACCAAATGGATTTTATGTTAAGTAATCATTGCTGATGTGCTAGTATGTATGTACAAGCCTATGTTCTAAATGTTTGACAACACACAGAGAATGATCAGTTCTACAAGAGGATCTTGCTGATTTGTAGAAACTGATCACATCCATAAATCAACTAGATACTCATAAATTGTAGAGTTGATTCACACTCTATGAACACTTAAACATTGTGAACATAACCCAGTAAATGATGAAACTATCATAGATAAAGAGTGTCATTAATTGTTAAATCCTACACACATTCACCATCATGCATCTCAAATGTATTATCTCAAGATAGTTGTATGCTTAAATATGTCTGTTGGTGATAAACATGATGATTATCCAGTTAAGAGGAATAGGGGTTTAGAAAACTAACCTAGCAGGACCCATTCAACAATGGGGACCAAAAGTAGAAATATACTTAAACCTGCAGGTACTTGGTCAGTCTGACCACACTAAGGAATGCTGAAGCAGGAGGCTAAGGACTGTTCAGAGATGAGTCTGAAAAGGTTCCTATATGTCCAAGCCTGTTCTTGAAGACCCTCTGAGCTAACTTGAATGGAGCTCACATGGCTGCAAATCTGTATATGGGAGCATGCCATGCAACAGAAGATAAAGAGGATTCTATGTTCCCATATCAAGAAGGACATGCTTTATGAAAAGGATCCTCAAGGGAAGCTCTCAACAGAAGATTATTGAGCTTAAGACAAAAGGAGTTCTTTACGAAATAGAACCTCTCAAAACAAAGGACTATCAAAGAAGACTACATTCGTAGTGCTGTTAAATGATCGTAGAGTGATCAATCCTGAAAATACTCATCTCTACGATACAAGGAAACTAAGCAACGATGATGATTCCAATCAGAAGGAGGAATGCTAGGCAGCCTTCAAATGAACATGAAGAAGGAATCACATCTATCTGAGAAGACAACATCAACAATGGGGGAGCAGTGATCTGTTAAGGAATAACAACACTATTAAACCTGGAAGAGATGTACCAGCTACAGAGTCCCAAAACTTTGTGGCTGATGAACCAAATGAAGATCCATAGTCAGTATGAACGTCTCAAAACGTACTACTGATAACCCTTCAGCCAGCCAATCCATAATCGTGAAGTTCCTATGATTAACCATATGATCGTAGTGGAAGAGTAGAAGGACACCACGATTTCAGCAATGTAGATATCCAGAGCTGGTAGAAAGACCTCCCCATTAGAAAAGGTCTAATGAGATGTCATTGAAAATCACTGTCTTAGTATTTCATCTAGAGAGCGCCTCAGGGACAAACCTGACCCTTAGCTCTCTCTACGAGGTTGGCCCTTCCTGAGCTACCTTATCCCAGAAGGAATCCTTGATCTAGTTCATCTCAGAAGAATCAAGTCAGTCAACAATCGTAGAGTTGAGTTTGAAAAGGACTAAATGATCATAGTGCAACCGCAGCGATCGTAGAAGACAACTCAACGATCGTAGTTCTACCAAAGGGTACTCCAGTTCATAAGGAGCATGAAGAATGAGACATCTACTAAGCCATTTAAGTTAAGGAGATAAGTTCGAATACATCAGTGATTGAGCTATGCTGCATCAAAGTAAGGAGGAAAGACAAAGCCATCCACTACAGCATCTCTTAGAAATTGATCGTTGAGTCAACAAATGAAATCGTAGAGTCTATAGCTATCTCATCATGTTACTCTATAAATCAAAAGGTCAATGGTCAAAGACACGTCAATTAAACGTCCACTCCTCTAATAACTAAAAAGTTGTGGGGAGTTACAGCTCATTACTGGGCAACGTGCAACCAATGTACAGTTGACACATCATTGAGTATGCAGAGTTAGAAGGAACTGCCATAAAGACAAGTTCAAATCTGCACACAGTTACCAAAAGATATCGAACCTTTTTCCCTCCCATTTTTAAAACCCTAGAAAACTATTCAAGAGCAAAATCATTTAACCCCCAAAGCCTTACCAACCAGACAGCCATCTCGCATAAACCTCTCTATATCTAACACCCACATTCTTCAAACTACTCAAAATGGAAAACTGGCAAGTAATCACTGGTATTCAACTTGGAACAAAATCATTTGAGAAATCTGAAAAGAAGTTCAGGGATATTCTCGAGCTTGTAAAGAAGGCTGGATTTTCAGAATGCGTTGAGATAAATACTCGAGTCTACTACAACCTGGTTAAAGAATTCTACTCAAACGTCTCTATAAATTTGGAAACCATTACTACCAAGGTTAAAGGTCAGTCTCTCAAGTTAAAATCTTCTGACCTCAATCAATGCCTAGGTTTTCCTAACCAAGGGCTAAAGAACCTTGATATTGTCAACACTGAACTAGCAAAGGAAGTTATGGGGTATCAAAGAAACCTTAGTTTCAAGGACATGAAGAAGAAGGAGTTTCCTGAGCAATATGAGTTCCTTACTGAAATAGTTAGAAAGTGCATACTGTGTAAGAACACTGCACATGACACAGTGATTGACCAGCAATTGAAAATCATATCAGCAATAGTTTTGAAGAAACAAATCGACTTTGGAGCTATCTTGTTTGATCAGATCTCCAAGTGGGTAGAGAAGGCTGAGAAGAAGCCCCTGACCAAGGTATTTCATGGGAGGTTGCTGAGTATCATACTGCAGAAAAAGCTAGGGGGAAAGATCAAAGATGATGAGGGAGAAGCCTTGAATGTGCACAAAGTAATGTCTCCACAGTTATTTGAAAACTGGAAGAAGAACCCCAATGAGAACAAGAGGTCGACAAATGGGGGAGCAAAGTAGAGAGCCTCTCGCAAAAGAAGAGGAAGACAAAGAAGAGAGAGAGCTCGATCCGATGACTCAAGCAGTTGGTACCAAATCACACCAAATGCCTGTGAAGAAATCAAAAGTGGTGAAAAGAACTAGTGATGTGAAGAAAGTCCAGGCCCCACCAAGGAGAGTCTCCTCCTTGAATAAGGATAAGGAAGAAAAGGACCAAACTGCTAAAACCATAAAGAGAAGAAGTAACAGGTTGCTTCAAGGGCCTGTCAGCAAGAAAGCTAAGATGGAAGACTAACCAGCCTTAGCTTCTCAAATCAATACATCTACTGAAGAAAGGGACGTGGAGTTAGCAGAAGAGGAAGAAACAAAAGATGTAGTCCAGTCCCCACAGTCAGCACCCAACAATGAAAATGAAGCGGATGTGATGAAGGAAAGTGCAGAAACTGCTGAAGAAGAAAAGTGCTCAAGCCCCATGGCCAATCCTCAAAGCAGTCACTCTGATGAAGAAAGAGAAATTCATGATGATCAAAGTGCATCCCCAAATGCAACTGCCCCAAGCAGCCCAGAGAATGGGTCAGAAAATGCTATTCAAGAAGAAGAAGAAGAACATGTTCCCTCAAACCAAGAAAGCTCTCATGATGGCTCAAAAAATGATGAGGCCAAGAAAGAAGAGTCTGCTCCTGCCAGTGCTGATCTCTAAAGAAGTTTATCTGATGACCAAGAGGAGTCAGAGACTGAAGAAGAAGAAGAAGAAGAAGAAGAAGAAGAAGAGTCTGTCTCTCCAATAGTTGAACCTCCACGTAGAAGGAAGAGCTACAGGCTGCAAGCCCAGTTTGCCTCCAAAAGGAACAGCAGCCAATCAAATGCCATCATTGAATTAAGTGATGATGAATCTGTATCCCCAGGAGAAGATGCTGAAGAAGAAGCCAGTAGTGAAGAGGAAGAATCTAAGGAAAGACTTGCTGAAGAAGGATCTGATAATGAAATGTTGCAGCAAGAAAAACTATCTACTAAAGCTGATTTAAGTGGTTCTAGTTCTGAGAAGGAAGAAGCAAAAAATGATTCAAACTCTGAAAATCAGGAATCAGAACCTCACCTAGTTCTTTCACCTGCAAAATCTACCAAGAAAATTGGGGTAGAAGTCCCAAATGAACCATCAGAGACTCCTCCAGACAGATTGGTAAACTATGGATGCGAGCAGCTTAGAGTAACAAGAATAACTTCCTTTGACCTAGTCATGAACTGGAACAACACGGAGCTAGACTGCTCAACCATTCTCTGCAATCCTGATGATATGCAGATGAGATGGTTCTTCCAGTGGATGCCTTGGCTAAAGGCCTTTAATGAAAGAGATGGAAGCTACTTCAGCTGGTGTTATAAGACTTTTCCAAGCATGGAACTGGTAGCCCAAAACTTCCCAAGGGTGAAAACCTATGCTACCAAGATGATAACCAACCAGCCTCACTTCAAGGTCTATCGACAAGCTAAAAATCTCTACATCCCCTATGATCGTAGAGTAGATTCTGAAGGAAGAAGGGTCATGACCAAGAAGATGATCGTAGAGTCTGTTCACTCTATGGCTGATGGTGTTCAAGCCCAATCTCAGAAGCCTCCTTATGATCAAGCACTGCTATCAGTCACTCCATCATCCTCCATAAGCAATTGGTACTCCACGATTGTTCAGATTATCCAAACATTTGAAAATCTGTCCAAAGATGAAAATCGTAGAGTCCAATCCATTGCTCAACCTAAAGCTACCAATCAAGAGGATCAAACTGCTTTGGAGCAAGAACTACTGAAGAGCTCCGATGATCTAAGCAAGAAGATATCTATGCTTCATCAAGAATCACTGTATGCATAAAGCAGTTAGGAGATGATTCTTTCCAGCACAAACTTCAAGCTATCTTCGCTGATTTATCTCTTAAACTCCAAGAGAGAGATAACATCTATCAGAAGGCCATCCAAGATCAGAAAGCAGTAGCACTACAAGTTTAGGAGGCCAATGCAAAGCAGATCAAAGCCCTCTCTAACAATATTGACGATCTGAAACAGTCCTTCTCTGTGCAACTTCAGCTCGGCCAGCAAGAACTAAAGTTTGAAGTTGCAAACTACTCCTACCTGATGGAGCAGCTTATGTTCAACATGGAGCAGCTCTCTCAAATGATTGATGACAAAAAAGGGGGACAAAAAGAGGCAAAGAAAGAAGAGGAACAAAAGGCACTCGAAGAAGAGCAGAGGGTTAAGGGAGAAGAAGCCAAAGAAGAAGAAAGTAGCAGCAGATAAAGAATCATCATCTGAGGGGGAGCCTGAAGATGATGATACCAAGATCACAGAAGTTGAAGGGGAGCCAGATCAGAAAGGTGATGAAGGGGAGCCAAGCAAAGATAGAAGATCATCACCTGAGGGGGAGCAAGAGCAAGAAGCAGAAAAACATGAGTAGCTGATCAACAAGCATCCTGGAAACACACATGAAGCCAAGGAGGTACATCTCTAACTTGTTAGGAATGTTCTGGATCCAGGATGTAGAATGTCTTAAGGTATAAATTGCCATATCAATATAAATGACATTCATGATTAACTGTTTTAGAAATACAGCTGCTCACTGTATATAAGATTCATTCATAACATGCACATGCACTTATTATTTTTGTCATAATGAAATAGGGGGAGATTGTCAGGAATAAGCATGTGAATGCTATTTCTATTTATATATGATTTGATTATGATATATATATATATATATATGTATATATGAATGAATAATATGCAAGTATGCTTGCATTAACAAAAGCTATAAAGTCCTGTGATAGATAATAGAAATATATGTACAAGGACTTAGAATGAATTGATCAAATATGTTAGGTTGATCCTACATAAAGCAAAACAGCTTTGTAAAGTCCTTAAAAAGAAATGATGTACAAGGACTATTGTAAGACCCCGACTTTTTATTAATAAAATGAAATTTCCTCTATTTATTATTTTAAAATAGTAAGGGTTGATTTGATTAATTTGGATAGTTATGGGTAAAATACGCAAGTATTTCAAAATAAGCAAATGGTTATAAAATATTCCTTATTGTCGGGGAATATTCATTTGGTCGTGGAATATTCAAATCTTGTGGGAATATTCGTATTTACCTGCAAACCATGTGTGGGCCCCATAACGGAAAGTGATTGGAGGAAGAAAACGACAAAAATAAGTTGTTTAAAAATAATTGGCAGTAGTTGTTATCGCTTTTATCGTTGAATACCCGTGTGGTTAAAACACATGAATGGCGTTATTATCGCACAAGAAGACACTGCAGATTGCACCAATTATTGATTCTTACGTAAGAAGGCACTACTCAATAATGGTTACGAGAATTATTATTGAAGATTTTATTTTATTGATTTAATAATTGGTTTGCGTTGATATTTTATATTGTTGTTTCAATAATTGTCATTACACAAGATTTTTTATTATCGGCAATAATTCATATTATCTGAATAATATTATTAGATAACATTATTGGCAATGTCTAGAAAGTTACATCTAAGGAGAGGTTTGGTCACCTAATTGCACGCCAAGAAGGAGAAATTCTTATTGGAAAGTCCCTCTTTCCAGGAACGCTACTCGTTGTCAATATTGTGATTTCGTAATATTATTTGTGAATAATTAATTATTGATTCATATGATGAGGAAAATATTGAGTTTATATGGATATAGATGGAGAAAATTTTTAATGTGAAAATTGTTGAAAATTGAAAATTTATCTTTTTCTGATAAAATAATTCATTTAAATATATTATTATATTTTTAATAATATAATAATGTAGATATTTTTACAATGAATGTGTGATATACGAGTATACGAGGAGAAAGAGTATTTTTGTTGCAATAAATATTTAAAACATGTTAAACATGTCTGTGGACCCATTTATTGACTGAAATTTGATTATAGCCTGAAAAATCGCCCGTTTATGGATTTCGGTCATTTTCTGTTGGGAATTTGGAAAAACTTTCTTCTGCAAAGTTGTAGAGAATTGAATTTTCTATAAAAATTTGCGAGATTCAAATTTTCTGACAAACGGGATATTTATTGTGAATTATTGAAGTTCCAAAGCTACGAAATAATTGATTTTTGGAAGTTTAAAATATTTAAAGAATGAAAACGTTTTTTTTTGTTTGTGGGCGACCTAGCATGTGATGTAAATCTTTGAATTCAAAATCTAGAAAGTGTGTGTAGAGAATTTGTTATATATATTATTATTAAATTAAATTTTCGCTTTGGTGTTCTAAGCATTTTCCTATAAATAGGTGCTTAGGTTAGAATTGAAAATTACAATTTAAACCCAAGTTTTCTATCTATATTATCGAGCGTATTTTTGTGAGTATTTTGAGTATACTTTGAGTATAGCTATACTGATTGCAAGTTCAAGTCATAGCCTATATCCTGTTTCAATTTAGAAGTATAAATCTTTCGAGGTAAGGGATATTATTTTTTTTCGTAATAATATTATTTCTTCAATATCATTATGCTGAAATATTGATCTGAAGTTTTTTTTTTTTATCAAATTTGGAATTTTTGGTGTCGGAGTTACTATTCACGTATACGGAACTATTCACGTATAAGACACTATTCACGAATACGGCACTATTCATCGAAAAATGAAATTTTTTCTTTTCGTCCAAAATATATATTCTGGATACTAGTTTTGATTGTAACCATGTTTTGATCATTCTTGAATTTTACACCACTATGATGATTTTTGAAGTATTTTTTGTAAGACCCCAAATAATTAATAAATGAAATTTAATTTCCTCTAATTATTATTTTGAAATAGTAAGGGTTGATGTGATTAATGTGGATAGTTATTGGTAAAATACGCAAATATTTCAAAATAAGCAAGTGGTTATAAAATATTCATTCATTGTTTGGGAATATTCGTTTGGTTGTGGAATATTCGCAAAATGACGGCCAGTAGTGACAAATGTGGGCCCCATAACGGAAAGCGATTGGAGGAAGAAAGCGACAAATATAAGTTGTTTAAAAAGAAAGGCGTAATTTTTACCGCGTTTACATTGTTGGAATACCCGGTTGGTTAAAAACACGATGAATACGCGTTGTTGCAGAGAAGATTATTTGCAGTATTGCAACAATTATTGACTCTTACGTAAAGAAGGCACTACTCAATAATGGTTACGTGTAATTATTGTTCAAAGATTTTATTGGTTCAATAATTGTTGTGTTGATATTTTATATTGTTGTTGTTTCAATAATTGTCATTACACAAAGATTTTTCATTATCGAAGCAATAATTCATATTATCCGAATAATATTATTAGATAACATTATTGGCAATGTCTAGAAAGTTACATCTAAGGAGAGGTTTGGTCACCAAATCATGGCGCCATGAGAAGGAGAAATTCTTATTCGAAAGCCCCTCTTTCCAGGAACCGCCTAGTTATCAATATTGTGATTCTCGTAATATTATTTGTGAATAATTAATTATTGATTCATATGATGAGGAAAATATTGATTTTATGTGGATATAGATGGAGAAAATTTTTTAATGTGACAATTGTTGAAAATTGAAATTTTATCTTTTTCTGATAAAAATAATTCATTTAAATATATATATATATTATTATATTTTAATAATATAATAATGGTGAAATTTTTACAACGAATGTGAGATATATGAGTATACGAGGAGGAAGAGTATTTTTGTTGCAATAAATGTTTAAAACATGTTAAACATGTCGGTGGACCCATTTATTGACTAAAATTTGATTATAGCCTATAAAATCGCCCGTTTGTGGATTTCGGTCAATTTCTGTTTGGAATTTGAAAAACCTTTCTTCTGTAAATTTGTAGAGAATTGAATTTTCTATAAAAACTCGCGAGATTCAAATTTTCTGACAAAAGGGCTATTTATTGTGAATTATTGAAGTTCTAGAGTTCTGAAATAATTGATTTTTGGAAGTTTTAATTGTTTAAAATAACAAAAACGTTTTTTATTTGTTGTGAGCCTCATTAATCACATGCTAGGTGGCTGATTTCAGATTCCCAAAGGATGGCGTAGAAAAGTTTTTATAAATATATTATTATATTAAATTTTCTGCTTTGGTGTTCTAAGCAATTTCCTATAAATAAGTGCTTAGGTTAGAATTGAAAATCACACCAGAAACTGAAGTTTTTTCTCTCTATATTATCGAGCGTATTCTTGTGAGTATTTTGAGTATACTTTGAGTATTGCTATACGGTGAAACTTCAAGTTATAACCTATATCCAGTATTCCAGTTAGAAGTACTGTCTTTCCGAGGTAAGGGATATTATTTTTTTTCATAATGATATTATTTCTTCAATATCATTATGCTGAAATATTGATCTGAAGTTTTTATCAAATTTGGAACTTTTGGTGTTGGAGTTACTATTTACGATACACAAGCACTATTCACGATACTAAGATTATTCATTTACGAATCAAGACTATTCATCGAAAAATGAAAATTTTCCTTTTCATCCAAAATATCTATTGTGGATACTAGTTTTGATTGTATCCATATTTTGATCATTCTTGAATTTTACACCACTATGATTATTTTTGAGGTATTTTTGGACGTGGATAAAACAAAGTACGAATCCTTAATCCTTGTCATTTTATTTCTTTGGATTCGTTTTTTAAAAAAAAAAAAATATTTTCATCATCCTCGGTCTTAAATGATGATATTATTGAATATCTTTGGGCTGTAGTGCAAAAGATGATTGATTTTTCGATGAATATCTCTTTGGCTCGTAGTGCAAAGATGAATGATTTTCGATGAATATCTTTGGCCCAGAGTGCAAAGATGAACAAGTGTTTAGATGAACATGACTAATGGTGAATGTCCTTGGCACATCAGAGTGCAAGGATGAATATATGATTCAGATATATATTGATTCATGTTACAGGATAAAAAATTGATGATGGACTATTAAATTCATAGATATTAGTAGATTTCATCCTCTACGTAACTCTTCTATGAATTAATATTTTTTCATCATGCAGTATTGATTTAAAACTTGTTGTCTATTGTATTCTATTAAATTTTTCCTGTTGAAGACTAACGATAATTTGTTATATATTATCTTAGTCATAGTATTCTTTTATCGGGCTAGTTGAGCTCACCCTTTTCCTTTTTGTTCCATTTTTCTTCTCGGGAGGCGAGAATGTAGCGAGTACGAGTCGGGGTATGGAATGATGGTTTTAGAGAGTTGTTTAGTAGTCCTCACCATTTTTGTAAAATAATGTATCAATAATTATGATGAGGATTTATTTGTATGTGGATATTGTTTAGATGACAATATCTGTATTTAAACTCACAGTTTTACTGTTGTAATAATAAAGTTGTAGTTGTTTCTGTACCGTGTATTGACAACTCAGAATGGGTGATGTATACCTATTTTGGGGGTGTCACAGTTGGTATCAGAGCTTAGGGATATGATCTCTGGCGGAGATCGGGGAATAGAACTAGGAGGGGAGAGACGAGTAAATCCTTCGCTAGTGTGTCCTACCTAAGCTTATTTGATAGTTGGTCAGTATATAGGGATATTATGTGATATATTGATTTCCTTAATTAACCCTTGTTTTATGACAGTATTTGAGAATGTCGACTGAGAATATTAACAATGGAAATGAGACCGTGGAGACGCCTGTACTCACCAACGAGGAGAACGTGCAACAGGCTGGCAATGTTCCTCATGTGAACAACACCACTGATCAGACGATGAACGACGCAATGTTTAGAAGCTTTTTGCAGTTCATGCAAAATCAGACGAGGGAGACTCGTGTTCAAAACATAGGAGGAAATGATAAGAATTCACGGGTTGTCACAGCCAAGTAGTTCAAAGAGTTGGGACCACCAGAATTTAAGGGAAAGCCAGATCCGATCATGGCAGAAACATGGGTCAAGAAAATTACCAAGATATTCGATGTCTTGGGATGCACAGAGGAACAGAAGGTTCCATTCGCCACCTTTTATGTTCGTGGTGGCGAGGCGGATCACCGTGGGAGAGAGTAAGAAGGCGTACCCATCCACCGCAAGACTCAAAGATGTCTTGGGAGACATTTTGAAACTATTTAATGACAAATACTTTCCGAAAGTGTTAAATCATATGAAGGAAGTGGAGTTTATTAGACCGGAGCGTAACAACATAGCGGTGTCTCAAAGATGAGGTAAGTTTGCAGAGTTATCCGTGTTGTACCTCATTTGGTGGAGAATGAGGAACGATTATGCGTGGATGTTTTTGAGAGGTTTGAAACCCGGCAGATACGCCAAGATCTCATCTCTCATAAATTTTCTCTCTATTCAGATGTTGTTAATGAGGGCTCAATTGTTAGAGCGAGATAACGAGTCTCACCAACCAAGGTACCACAATCAGGATCATACCGAAGATAGCAGTCAACAAAACAACAATAACCAGTGGAGAAAGAAAAAGACGGACAAAAATGGTAACCACTCTGGTGGTAATCATGGCCATGAAAATAGAAGAAGCGAGTCAGGAGGAGATTTTAAAAGAGGAGATTCAACAACGACCATGTGAAAGCGATAGTGCCAAGAAGAATCGGTTCCAAGGAGGAGAACGACCACCGGTCATATGCTATAAATGCGGAAAGAGGGACATATCATTCAAAGCGCCCACAACAGTTCGGGTATGCTATAATTGTGGAAAGGAAGGACATACCGCCGAGATTACCGCAGAGCGTAAAACCTAGTTCAATGGGATGGTGACTCAAAAGATCGCCCCGAAAAGTCAAAGTCAATCTGCGGTTCTCGGAAGAGCGTTTGTTGTGGATCGGTCAAAATGCGAGGAACCCAAACAAGGTGATCACGTGTAAGCTATTTATAAATTCTTTTGAAGTTTATACTTTACTAGATACCGGTGCTACCCATTCATTTATCTCTCCGCTTGTGCTCAACGCTTAAACTTGACTCCGGAGAAATCGGACTTTGACCTATCTGTGGAAACTCTGCGTTAGAGAAACTTTCATCACATCCAATCGTTTATAAATCTTGTTTGATTCAAGTTGGCACCATCACCTTACCTGTTGACCTTATCTCTTTAAAGATAATTGCTTTTGATGTGATTTTAGGGATTAATTGGTTAACTACTCATCATGCCAAAATTGATTGTTTTTGTAAGGTTGTTAGCTTTCATATTCCTAAACAACCTGTTGTACGAATTCAAGCAACTAAACCATTAAAATCAATCACTTTCATATCTAATCATAAAGCTATTCGTTTATTAAAAAATGGATGTCAAGCTTTCTTAGCCCATGTTATGGATTTGAATAAAGACACGTCAAATTTGAATAATATTCCGTCAATTATTGACTTTCCGACGATTTCTGAAGAACTTCCGGCCTACCCCCGTAACGTGAAGTTGAATTCTTTATTGACCTTGAACCCGTACAATGCCCATTTCTAAAACCCCATATCGAATGGCTCCTATTGAACTTCAGGAGTTAAAGGTCCAACTACAGGAGTTGTTGGACATCGATTTCATTCTTCCTAGTACATCTCCTTGGGGTGCTCCTATTTTATTCAGTAAAGAAAAAAGACGGAGTATGCGACTTTGTATTGACTATCGGAATTGAACCATGTCACTATCAAGAATAGGTATCCTCTACCTCGTATTGATGACTTGTTTGACCGATTGCAAGGAGCACAATTCTTTTCAAAAATCGATCTTCGATTCGGATATCATCGGTGAAGATTAGGCGAGGATATTCCAAAGCGCCTTTAGAACTTTGATGCAGGCATTATGAATTCCTAGTCATGTCTTTTGGATTGACTAATGCCCCTGCGGCTTTCATGGATATGATGAACCGAGTATTCAAGGAATATTTGGATCAGTTCGTTGTTCTCTTTATTGATGACATCCTCATATATTCCAAAAGTCGTGAAGATCATGAGCACCATTTGAAGCTGGTACTACAAAGGCTCCGTGAAAATAAGTTATATGCCAAGTTAAAGAAATGTGAGTTCTGGCTTGAGGAAGTAGCATTTCTTGGGCACGTGGTGTCAAAACATGGAGTATCTGTTGACCCGGCGAAGATTGAAGCAATACAAAGTTGGGAGCAACCGAAGACGGTGACTGAAGTACGTAGCTTTCTGGGTCTAGCTGGTTATTATCGGAGATTCGTGGAAGGGTTTTCTCGAATCGCTACTCCGTTAACTCAGTTGACTCGGAAGGATACAAAATTCGTTTGGAGTGAAGAATGCGAGAAGAGTTTCCAAGAACTTAAGAGAAGACTTATTTAAGACTGTTCTAACAATACCATCCTGGTTCGGATGGATTTGTTATCTCTGGCCGATGCTGGGCAAAGGGTTAGGATGTGTTCTCATGCAACATGGGAAAGTCATAGCCTATGCCTCGCGACAACTTAAAGAATATGAGAGGAATTATCCTACTCATGATCTAGAGTTAGCAAAGTGATCATTTTCGCTTAAAGATCTGCGGGAGGCACTATCTTTATGGGGAGAAAGTGGAGATATATTCGCACCATAAAAGCCTTAAATATTTCTTCACTCAAAAAGAACTTAACATGCAAGCAATGACGTTGGCTCGAGCTATTGAAAGACTACGACCACACTATTCAATACCATCCCGAAAAGCTTAACGGTAAATAGCGTTGAGTAGAAGATCATATGCGAGAACGAAGTGCGATGATGTCAAGTATAATGACAGAGCCAACTTTAATAGAAAAAGTTAAGGTTGCTCAAGCCACCCAATCTTGAGATGATGCATATGAAGAAGAAAGTACAAGAAGGTGCTATTCCTAAGCGAGAATCGATGAAGAAGGAATACTTGAGTCCACTCTAGACTTTGTGTTCCTAACGACTGATTTGAAGTACAAGATTATGATGGAGGCACAATACACCATTTGCAATCCATCTCGAAGTACTAAAATGTATCGTGATCTTCGACATACATTTTGGTGGAAGAATATGAAGAGAGAGATTGCAAAGTTTATCTCAACATGTTTAACTTGTCAACGTGTAAAGGCGGAGCATCAAGTGCCTAAGGGACCATTGCAACCACTTGAGATTCCGAAATGGAAGTGGGAACACATTACCATGGATTTCGTTACGGGTCATCCCACGGTTTCTCAAGGCATAAATGCTATTTAGGTTATTATTGATAGATTAACCAAGTTAGCACATTTCTTGCCGATACGAGAGACTTATTCTCTTGAACGTCTTGCTAGTATGTGTGTAAATGAGATTGTGAGGTTGCATGGCATGCCAGTATCTATAGTTTCGGATCGTGACCCAAGATTCACTTCAAGATTTTGGGTTAGCTTGCAAAAAGCTATGGGTACGGATTTACGATTCAGTTCGGCATACCATCCTCAAACGGACGAACAATCAGAGAGGACTATTCAAACTCTTGAAGATTTATTAAGACTCTGTGTCCTAGACTTCAAGGGAAGTTGGGATAAGTATTTACCATTGGTGGAATTCTCCTACAATAATGATTTATCGAGGCAAGTATAGGTGTGGCCCCATTCAAGCATTATATGGACGAAAATGTAAGCTCTCCAGTATGTTGGGACGAGGTGGGTGAAGCAACATTGTTGGGATCCGAGTTGGTACGTATGACCACAGAAAAGATCCAAATGATTAGACAACGCATACAAACGCCACAGGATCGACAAAAGAGTTATGCGGATCTTCATCGAAAGGACGTGGAGTTTAGTATAGGGGATCATGTATTGTTGCGTGTTGCCCCATGGAAGGGAGTTATAAGATTTGGGAAGAGAGGAAAGCTCAATCCACAATTTATTGGTCCATTTCAAATTCTTGACCGAGTAGGAAATGTAGTCTATAGACTCGCTTTACCTCCAAGTATGTCTCGTGTTCATAATGTGTTTCACATATCTGTACTTCGTAAATATGTGAAAGACCCGAACCACGTTATTGAGTTAGAACCGGACGAGATAGCTGAAGACTTAACGTATGAGGAGATACCTGTCAAGATCTTGGATAAGAAGGAGCATGTCCTACGCACGAAGGTCAAACCACAAGTTAAAGTCTTGTGGAGGAACCATGCTATAGAAGAAATGACCTGGGAATTGGAAACGGAAATGAAAGCGAGGTATCCTCATCTTTTCAAACACAGTATCGTATGTCAATTTCGAGGACGAAATTTCATAAGGAGGGAGGTTGTAAGACCCCAAATAATTAATAAATGAAATTTAATTTCCTCTAATTATTATTTTGAAATAGTAAGGGTTGATGTGATTAATGTGGATAGTTATGGGTAAAATACGCAAATATTTCAAAATAAGCAAGTGGTTATAAAATATTCATTGTTGTCGGGAATATTCGTTTGGTCGTGGAATATTAAAGATCGTCATGGGGAATATTTATTTATGCACGACAAACATGACCATGTGTGGGCCCCATAACTTGAAAGCGATTGGAGGAAAAAAACGACAAATATAAGTTGTTTAAAAATAACGGCGTAATTGTTACCGCTTTACCTTTGTTGGAATACCGGTGGTTTAAACACGATGTCTGGCGTTGTCGCACAAGTAGACACGGTATTGCACCAATTATTGACTCTTACGTAAGAAGGCACTACTCAATAATGGTTATGATGAATTCCGCTCAAAGATTTTATTGGTTCAATAATTGTTGTGTTGATATTTTATATTGTTGTTATTTCAATAATTGTCATTACACAAGTATTTTTCATTATCGAAGCAATAATTCATATTATCTGAATAATAGTATTAGATAGCATTATTGGCAATGTCTAGAAAGTTCGCATCTAAGGAGAGGTTTGGTCACCTAATTGCGCGCCAAGAAGGAGAAATTCTTATTGGAAAGCCCCTCCCTCTTCGGGAACTGTGCAGTTGTCAATATTGTGATTCTCGTAATATTATTTGTGAATAATTAATTATTGATTCATATGATGAGGAAAATATTGATTTTATGTGTATATAGATGGAGAAATTTTTTAATGTGACAATTGTTGAAAATTGAAATTTTATCTTTTTCTGATAAAATAATTCATTTAAATATATATATATATATATATATTATATTTTAATAATATAATAATGATGATATTTTTACAACTAATATGGGATATATGAATATACGAGGAGGAAAGTATTATTGTTGCAATAAATGTTTAAAACATGTTAAACATGTTCGGTGGACCCATTTATTATTTGAAATTTGATTATAGCCGTAAAATCGCCTTGCTTGTGGATTTCTGGTCAATTTCATTTGGAATTTGAAAAACTTTCTTACGTAAAAGTTGTAGAGAATTGAATTTCCTATAGAAACTCACGAGATTCGATTTTTCCGACAAAAGGGCTATTTAATGTGAATTATTGAAGTTCCGAAGCTACGAAATAATTGATTTTTGGAAGTTTAAAATATTTAAAAAATGAAAAACGTTTTTTTTTTGTTTGTGGGAAGCCTAGCATGTGATGTAAATGCTGAATTCAAAATCTAGAAAGTGTGCATAGAGAATTTGTTATATATATTATTATTAAATTAAATTTTCTGCTTTGGTGTTCTAAGCATTTTCCTATAAATAGGTGCTTAGGTTAGAATTGAAAATTACACGTAAATTGAAGTTTTCTCTCTATATTATCGAGCGTATTCTTGTGAGTATTTTGAGTATACTTTGAGTATTGCTATATCTGATGCAAGTTCAAGTCATAGCCTATATCCAGGTGTTTTAGGATAGAAGTATAAATCTTTTCGAGGTAAGGGATATTTTTTTTTCAGTAATGATATTATTTCTTCAATATCATTATGTCAAATATTGATCTCAAGTTTTTTTATCAAATTTGGAACTTTTGGTGCCTGAAAGTTACTATTCACATATATGGCACTATTCACGATACGTTAACACTATTCATTTATCATTTAAGACTATTCATCGAAAAATGAAAATTTTTCTTTTCGTCCAAAATATCTATTCGGATACTAGTTTTGATTGTATCCATGTTTTGATCATTCTTGAATTTTACACCACTATGATGATTTTGAAGTATTTTTGGACATGGATAAAACAAAGTGCGAATCCTTAATCCTTAATCCTTGTCATTTTGTTTCCTTTGGATTCGTTTCTTTAAAAATATTTTCATCATCCTCGATCTTAAATGATGATGTTAATGAATATCTTTGGCACTGTCAGTAAAGATGAATGATTTCGATGAATATCTTTGGCCCGTAGAAAAAGATGAGCAGTGTTTAGATGAACATGACTAATCGATGAATATCCTCGGCAGAAAGTGCAAGGATGAATATATGATTCAAGAGGTGCATTGATTGATGTTACTGGGGATAAAAATATTTGTGATGGATCGTTAAATTCATAGACATTAGTAGATTTCATCTCTATGTAACTCTTCTATGAATTAATATTTTCCGCTGCGAATATTGATTTAAAACTTATTGTCTATTGTATTCTATTAGATTTTTTTCCCTGTTGAAGACTAACGATAATTTGTTGTATATTATCTTAGTCATAATATTCTTTACTGAGCTAGTTGAGCTCACCCTTTTCCTTTTTGTTCCATTTTTCTTCTCAGGAGGCGAGAATATAGCGAGTACAGTAGCTCTGGGGTATGGAATGAAGGTTCTAGGGAGAGTTGTTTAGTAGTCCTCACCATTTTTGTAAAATAATGTATCAATAATTATGATGAGGATTTATTTGTATGTGGATATTGTCTAGATGGCAATATCTGTATTTAAACTCACAGTTTATGTGTTGTAATAATAAAGTTATAGTTAATTCTGTACCATGTATTTGACAACTCAGAATGGGTGATGTATACCTATTTTGGGGGCGTCACAACTATAAATATAGAAAGATCAAGCTTGTTAAGTTGTTCTTATGATGTAATAGATAGGCTAGTCTGATCGTCGAAATAATCGCACCATATAATTAAGTGATGTCGCCAAAGTAGTCAAGGTTAACTCGGGAGCTATCGAGGCAGAATGAGAGTATGCAAGATAGTAGATCTCGGAGTTCATAGACTGCAAAGGGAAATGAAGAAGGATCGTAGTGTATTGAGAAGAGCTTCCTCGGGATCGTAGTGTGCTGAGGAAGTCATGTTCAGAATCGTAGAGACAGCCTGCCTACAAGTAGACCAGTCATCTGCCGAAGCAAGACAGAAACGTAAACTACACTCAGAGTCGTAGAGTCTACTGATGCCAAAGCCAAGTCAAGGATCGTAGATCACACTCTGAGTTTGTAGAGTCTATTGATTATATTCAGAGATCGTAGTCGAGCAAGATCAGATGAAGACAACAGGCACAAGGAAGAAATCGTAGAGTGTCAATATCTGATCTCGGGATCGTAGTGTCTGCACAGCCGAAGCTGAATCGTAGAGTGCAGAACTATGACTCCAAAAGAAGTGCTCACAATGCTAAGTCAAAATCGTAGAGCAGATACGGTTCTCAACGAATGAGCACTACCTAAATATCCAAAGATATGAAGCCTCTAGTTGGCACTGCAAAGATGCAATCCAGTAAGGGAACCAGAGAGCATTCAACGAATGGCATGCAAGCTAGCGAGAAGAACTAAGCACCAATCCAATCAACATCAAGATTGAGTTAAAAGGCCATTCGTGATGAAGTCTTCCACAAGATGATTCAAAGAAGACTTCAGCAGCTGACTAAGGAAAAGTCAGCTAATGCAGTTACTGTCAAGAAAATAGAAGACAACGATCTTGGAAGCAACCAGGATCGTAGTGTTTGTCGACAAAGAAAGAAGCGATGGAAGGTGAACCAAGATAATCTTGGTCACGAAGAGCAAGGCTAAAGTGATTAAGTGCAAGGTCAGTTCATTAATGATAAGTGAGCGGAAGATCACCAGGAGAAAGCAAGCTGGACGCGCCACAAATCTGAAGTGTCTTGATATTCAGAAGGGGACCAAAGCAAGGAATTAGGCCATCAGTATCTGAGAACAGTCGAAGCAAACAAAATTATTGAAGCACTGCACAATACAGTGAAAATGTGTTCTTCAGTGAAGATCCAAGCAACACTCTTCAGGATCATAGTGTTAGTTCTACTAGTCAACGAGCAACACCCAACAAGACACTACGATCAGGTCCTTGAAGACGTGCATCAGAATCGTAGAGTTCGAATAACGGAAGACTAAAGCATTGGCAAAGGTTCAATCTGAAGGGTAATATTCGGACAAGTGCCTATTGAAAGCATTGATGCAATAGGACAACCTCTGATCGAGGAATCAGAAAGAGGTGATAAAGTTTTCAACCTGCCCAAGACATTAATGTTATACATCTGACAGGGTAGGTGAAACGAAGAGATGCTAGCTGACGTCGGAAAAAGTGTGACAAGTCATATCATGCAGTCTACATCAAGCAACTTGAGATCTGTGAAGATATTTGAATAGCCTTCAACGGTTACTTTCCAACGGAAGGATTGGGAAGAAGTATAAATAAGAAAGATCTTCAAAGATCAATGGTTGCTGGAGTTGCCGAGTTTGGAGAGTAGGTGGACTAATATAAATCATGTGAGATAGTGAGTCCGAAGGCTCACTCTACGATCCACCAAGAACACTCAGAAGTCAGATCAAGAAAGAAGTAGAAGTGTGAGTTCAACTACATGAATAGTGTTCTGAATTGCCGTGAGAAAGGAGAGCATCATGCCATCTGGATGTCCATCATGGGAAGACTCTAAGTACAATAGAGAAGAGCTTACGGTCATCTTAGCAAGTCCACATGAGAAGGCATCGAGTAGCAAGAAGGGAGATCACAAAAGCCATCTTGGTGTCAAGCATGAGAAAGCTTCTAAGTACTTTACAGAAGAGCTTACGGTCATCTTAGAAGCCTCTCATATGCAAAATATCAAGTACAGAAGAATGATCTTCAAGGAAGTTCATCAAGGGGTCATCCGGAGTAGTTGAACAACCTAAGAAGCTGAGCATCATGCAACACTCAACTGCTCTTCAAGGATGATCAAGCCAAGCTACTAAGGATAGAAGATGTTCAAAGCATGAAGACATCTTAGCAGCTCAGCACCGACTCCAACAACAACAAACAAACAACTCAACGAAGCTGTGATTCTGAGGGGTCCTTGTCGGAGGGACTAAATGAAGCGAGGCCAAGAGGGTCCTTGTGGGAGGGACTAAACAAAGCAAGGCCAAAGGGTCCTTGTCCAAAGGGACTAAATAGAGTTCCAAGCCTGCTGGGCTTGAAGAGTTCCTAGGGAACTAGAGGAGTCCCAAGGCTGCTGGCCTTAAAGAGTTCTTAGTGAACTGAAGTCCCAAGGCTGCTGGCCTTGAAGGAATCATAGAGATTCAGGGTTCCACCCTTCCTTAGTAGAAATCCTGCTAGTTGAAAGCAGAAGAGTGGATTAGTATCTTGAGTCTCTGAACCACTTAAAACCTCTTATGTCATTTACATTATGTCTATAACTGCTATAACTGCTATGTATGTTCTAACTGCTTACAACTAAACTAACCCAACGAACAATGTAAGTATGATTATGAATATATCAATGAAGGGGAATCTTTTACTTATTCCGCTATGCTTGAAAAGATTCTTATGCTTGTCATATACTTAAATATGAACAATACAACATTAACCAGAAAAGTATTTGAAATAAAAAGGATCTATTCAACACCCCCCCCCCCTTCTAGATCTATTGTGCCCTCTGGGAACTAACAATTGGTATCAGAGATGGTTCTCATGCTATATTCAAAAGATAAATGCTTTGAGTCTGATCCCAGGCACTAACATTGTTCTCAACGAATGAGCACTACCAAAATATCCAAAGATATGAAGCCTCTAGTTGGCACTGCAAAGATGCAATCCAGTAAGGGAACCAGAGAGCATTCAACGAATGGCATGCAGGCTAGCAGAAGAACTAAGCACCAATCCAATCAACATCAAGATTGAGTTAAAAGGCCATTCGTGATGAAGTCTTCCACAAGATGATTCAAAGAAGACTTCAGCAGCTGACTAAGGAAAAGTCAGCTAATGCAGTTACTGTCAAGAAAATAGAAGACAACGATCTTGGAAACAACCAGAATCGTAGTGTTTGTCATACAAAGAAAGAACTGATGGAAGGTGAACCGAGATACTTGTCAGCTTCTGAAGAGCAAGGCTAAAGTGATTAAGTGCAGGGTCAGTTCATTGATGATAAGTGAGCGGAAGATCACCAGGAGAAAGCAAGCTGGATGCGCCACAAATCTGAAGTGTCTTGATATTCAGAAGGGGACCAGAGCAAGGAATTAGGCCATCAGTATTTGAGAGAAGTCGAAGCAAAAAAAAGTATTGAAGCACTGCACAATACAGTGAAAATGTGTTCTTCAGTGAAGATCCAAGCAATACTCTTCAGGATCGTAGTGTTAGCTCTACTAGTCAACGAGCAACACTCAACAAGACACTACGATCAGGTCCTTGAAGACGTGCATCAGAATCGTAGAGTCCGAATAACGGAAGACTAAAGCATTGGCAAAGGTTCAATCTGAAGGGTAATATTCGGACAAGTGCCTATTGAAAGCATCGATGCAATAGGACAACCTCTGATCGAGGAATCAGAAAGAGGTGATAAAGTTTTCAACCTGCCCAAGACATTAATGTTATACATCTGATAGGGTAGGTGAAATAGTAGACTGCAGTGTCAGAAAAAGTATGACAAGTCACATCATGTAGTCTACATCAAGCAACTTAAGATCTGTGAAGATATTTGAATAGCCTTCAACGGTTACTTTCCAACGGAAGGATTGGGAAGAAGTATAAATAAGAAAGAGCTTCAAAGATCAAAGGTTGCTGGAGTTTTCGAGTTTGGAAAGTAGGTGGACTGATATAAATCATGTGAGATAGTGAGTCCAAAGGCTCACTCTACGATCCACCAAGAACACTCAGAAGTTAGATCAAGAAAGAAGTAGAAGTGTGAGTTCTACTATGTAGAAGCGAGAGTTCTACTACATGAAAAGTGTTCTGAATTGCCGTGAGAAAGGAGAGCATCATGCCATCTGGATGTTCATCATGGGAAGACTCTAAGTACAATAGAGAAGAGCTTACAGTCATCTTAGCAAGTCCATCATGAGAAGGCATCGAGTAGCAAGAAGGGAGATCACAAAAGCCATCTTGGTGTCGAGCATGAGAAATCTTCTAAGTACTTTACAGAAGAGCTTATAGTCATCTTAGAAGCCTCTCATGTGCAGTCATCAAGTACCAAGAAGAATGATCTTCAAGGCGGTTCATCAAGGGGTCATCCAGAGTAGTTGAACAACCTAAGAAGCTGAGCATCATGCAACACTCAACTGCTCTTCAAGGATGATCAAGCCAAGCTGCTAAGGATAGAAGATGTTCAAAGCATGAAGACATCTTTAGCGACAAAGACCGACTCAACAACAACAAACAAACAACTCAACGAAGCCAGGGCCTGAGGGGTCCTTGTCCAGAGGGACTAAATGAAGCAGGGCCAAGAGGGTCCTTGTCCAAAGGGACTAAATAGAGTTCCAAGCCTGCTGGGCTTGAAGAGTTCCTAGGGACCTAGAGGAGTCCCAAGGCTGCTGGCCTTAAAGAGTTCTTAGTGAATGAAGTCCCAAGGTCTTGGCGGCCTTGAAGGAATCATAGAGATTCAACAGTCCGCCTTCCTTAGTAGAAATCTCGCTTAGTTGAAAGCGAGTAAGAGTGGATTAGGAGCTTGAGTCTCGAACCACTTAAAACCTTTTGTGTCTTTTACATTATGTCATTTACATTATGTCTATAACTGCTATAACTACTATGTATGTTCTAACTGCTTACAACTAAACTAACCCAACGAACAATGTATGTATGATTATGAATATATCAATGAAGGAGAATATTTTACTTATTCCGATGTGCTTGAAAAGATTTTTATGTTTGTCATATACTTAAATATGAACAATACAACATTAACCAGAAAAGTATTTGAAATAAAAAAGATCTATTCAACCCCCCCCCCCTTCTAGATCTATTGTGCCCTCTGGGAACTAACAGGCTTATATATATATATATATATATATATCAACATGTGTTCAACTACAATGATTATCCAAGTGAGGACACTTGTATAACCATATTTCGAATTAACGAACATAATATATATATGAGTTATATAATATAATATCATGTTGATAAACAATGATCGGATATAATATATACGACAATAGGGTTAATAAACTGGTACAATAATAATATAATTCTGAAACTTCTTACTTCTGTCCATTGCATAAAGGAAATGCAAAGGTATGATACTTGCACGATCTCAACGCCATAAAGATCTGTAACTTAGTTTTATCTTTTATACCGAAACCTATCATTAATAAGATCATTTTACTGATTAGAATAACATTCTACAACACATAGCACTTCTTATTGCAGTCAGCACATAACATAATCACCTTGTCACACACATATTCAACAGTAATTGAATCACAAACAAACATTAATACAGTCAAAATATCTAAGTCTAGATCAATTTCTGCAACATGTCGGTGTACCGACGACTATCGAGTAATTATCGAGTCTAAGACTCTATCATGTAGTTCAACACCTGTAAGTATTAGTCATATTATTTTTAAAGGACTTATAATAATTTTTAAACATTTATTATAATTTATCATAAATTTTCAAACATCGGAATCATTATTAAATGATTTAAATATTAAACAATTCTATTATCATTAATATTTAATTAATATTAAACTATTAATGAAACCATTACAAAATGTTAAAGTTATTTATAATAACTTAAAATACTTTTAAAGTATTAATATTACACTTAAATGATTTTTAAAAGAATTAAAATTATTTTTAAATAATTATCATTAATATTAAAGTATTAATGTATTATTTATCAAAATATTAAAAGTCATTTATTATAACTTAAAATATTTTTAATTCATTTATATCCTTTTTAAATGATTTTTAAAGTAATAAAACCATTTTAAAACTATTTATTTAATATAATTATTAAATAAATTTTAATATCATTAATATTGATTTAATTATGAAATTATCCTCTAAATATTAAAAGTTATATTTTATAACTTAAAATATCTTTAAACACTTTATTTTCATTTTAAATAAATTTTATAATATTAAAAATCATTTTTAAACTAATTTATTTAATATGATTATTAAATAAGTCTAATATCATTAATAGTAAATAATTAATGAAATTTATATTTACATATTGAAAGTTATATTTTATAACTTAAAATATTATTAAACTATTTATTTTCATTTAAAATAATTTTCTAATATTAAAATATTTTCTAAACTAATTTATTTAATATAATTATTAAATAATTCTAATATCATTAATAGTAAATAATTAATATTTTTTTATGACAAAATATCAAAAGTTATATTTTATATTAAAATATTTTTGTAACCTTTAAATCATTTTTCTATAATTTTTAAATCATTATTTCTATTTTCCATAATTTATTTAATATATTAAGTAAATAACTTAATTATCATTAATATTAATTAATTAATAAAATTTATCTCCAAATATTAAAAGTCATTAAAAATAACTTAAAATATTTTCAGTATACCATAATATAATTTTAAATGATTTTTCAAGTATTAAAATCATTTTAAATAATTTATTTAATAATATAATTAAATAAATTAAATATCTTTAATATTCCAAAAATATTAATTATTTATGAAATATATTCAAAATAATTAAAAACTAATTTTCGGACTTTAAAATAATTTTTAATAATTTATTATGTATTTTTAATTATTTAAAACTAATTTCTTCTATTTATTTAATAAAATAATTAATTTTAGAAATTAATTGTCGCTAAAGGGTGCCTATAGCGACGCAACTGTCGCTATAGGTGTTCTTCGCGTTCTTGAGTCTGCCCAGAAATTCATAGACAGCTATCAAGGTACTTGGTTTGACCTAATGTAATTCTTTGTTAAATCATGCTCTAGGCCATCCAATGTTTCCAGATCGTAGTACTAATATAATATTACACTTTCCCACAATTAGATTGGTCATACAACAATTCGAATGCAAGATCTAAGTCGTTAAAACCGTTGTCAGAATTGTTCTGGGTTTTCTAGGCAACCCAAAAACCCAATCAACTCCGAGTAGGCACCTTATAGCTTGAAAATCTAAGGGTTCTGATATATATTTTATGGTGATCTAATAGTTTAAAGTTGTATTATACATAATATAGTACATATACAATTCATCAAATTAGTTAAACTACATCAGAATCATAATCTACCTTCCGGTCAACCCATGTCAGAAAGCTGTTCTTCATGTTTCTAGGAATTCCCAGAAATGCAGATAATGATCGGATTGTCAAGTTTGACAATCCACTATATTCGATCAATTGATTATTTAAGGTATTTAAAGGCCAGAATCTATAGTCCATCTAGCAAGCTATAAGTTGGATACGACAAATCATAAAATAAATAAAACAACTGACAGATCAAGGAGCATAAATATCTTGTCAGACGTTGTTCATACTTTCTGGGTTACCCAGAATTCTACTCGGTTATGGTCGGTCAACGACCTTTGACCACCAATATTTATCAATCTATGCATGATCTGGACCTGATATGAGTCTTAGAACACAGATCTCATGACATAATACATGTATCAACCTTTAAACAACAAATCACATAAACAGGATGAGTATTACAGGTTCTGACATTCGTTGTCAGGCCACAAAAAGAAAATTTTCCATATTTTGAAAAACATAAATTTCGAGCACTTGATGTTATGGATCTAACATGTGCCAACCCAGATCACTTATAGACACTACATAGAACATATTACAACACATAAACACAACTTTTAAAAGAAGATCAAGGGTCAAATTTTTGATTAGGGTTTTATACCTTTATGCATCAATTCTTGATTCTGAGCTTCTAGATTTGTTATGGTGATAGTGGGGCTTGAATATGGGACTGATATGCCATAAGATTTCATAGGTTTTGAAAGAGAGAGGATTGGTAGAGAGCAAGTTGACCAAATGGACTTGAAATTGATTTTCTCTCTCTTGATTCTTATATATATGATGGATACACTGAATCTTGCTGAGATTTATGGCTGATTGTATCTATATCAGTCACATGGGGTTGTTGAAAATGGTTGAGCAACTAAAGTTTTGGCCACTTTGACAAGTTAGCTTAAATAATGCTCTAAGGGCAAAATGGTCAACGATCTTGTGATTTTAATGGCATCCATGACATTTGGCTAACCCTTAGGGTTCTACAGTTTGCTTTTCTAGAAATTTCCAATTAGGGCTAAAATAAAATTTTATTTTTCTAAATTATGAATTAGGATTTTCTAAATTAGATTAGGTTTTCTAATTATATAAACTTACATATTAGGTTTAAAGACTTATTAATTAGCATTAAAATGACTAAATTAGCAACTAACTTTCCCATTTAACAATTAGGGTTTTCCTATTGAAAATTAGGGTTTATAATATAAATATTAGGGTTTCTAAAAATTAGGATTTCAAATATTAATTAGGGTTTCTCTAATTAACATTAAATTCTATAATACACCACATAAATCACATAACACAGTTATATAACAGTCTCGAATTCATAATTGAGTTTCAAATTAGGGTTTCCATCTAGAAATTAGCTAATTATTATTTAAGGTTTCTAATTTTAGAAAATAGGGTTTTAAATTACTAATTAGGGTTTTCCACATAATAATTAGGTTTTTCCTAATAAAAATTTAATTCTAATAATACATATCATATACCACCTAACATATTCACTAGACAGATTTTAAAGTCTCATTTGTCTTCAAAACTAGGGTTTGTCAGTAAAATTAAGGTTTTGCATGTTATAATAAAACTGCTCCCCGGATTAACCTTACACTCATAGCATACATATTTATAACACTATCAAATAATAATATAATAATATTATTCTAATTCCTTGATAAAAATCCAAAATTAGGGTTTGGATTTCATCTTTGATTTATCTAGCATATATACCTTTATTAATTAAGTTAAAATATTTAACTTAATTAATATAAATAAAAATTCAAATAATAAAATAAAATAATTATTATAATAATTTAATAACCATTTTATATATTATTTAAATAATATATAATTATATTTTCATGAAAAAAATAATTAATAAAAAACATTTGTACTATAAAATTAATTAGTATAAGAATATAGTTTATAATGTGCAATAATTCTAAAATAAAATTATTTGTAAACATTCATGTATAAAATATATTTTTATTTATTACATAATTACATACGCTTTATCTTGTACAAATCCTCATCTTTAAAAAAAAATTATACGCAAAATTTTTGATTTAATTTTATAGACAATATCGGGTTGTTACAACTGTAGCACCGTGTAGCACCATCTGTCGGGTAGCATCATCCCTGCACTACGGGCCAAGGATATTCATGTAATCATCAATGGTCATGATTATATCGAATAATCCCTGGTCATAATCATGCCAACAACTGTCCATCAATGCACTACAGGCCAATGAGGATTTTTACCACATCATTTGTAACATTACGGTCATGATTATGTCGAATAATCCGTGGTCATAATCATATCAATCAACATACCATCTATGCATGTAAGCCAAAGATGACTTTCATCACAATATAAGCATGAGGATGATGACAATGATATAAGAATTCAATTAAAAAAACAAAGGATAAATTTTTAAAGATTTATAACTTAATTTATCCAGAATTCAACAATGTCCAAATTGTCAACATGATACTGCTTTGTGGAGTAAAATTCAAGAATAATATTATATCAAAAATGACTTGGACAACAAAGAAATCATTTTTGTCATGAATAATTCCCCGGGTGAATAGTACTTCGGGAATAGTACCCCGTGAATAGTACCCGTGAATAGTACTTTGTGAATAGTACCCCGTGAATAGTACCGTAAAAATGAATACTACTCATGGACAATACTCCGGCATGGAAAGCTTAAATTTTAACAAGAATGTGTCAAAAATATCCTTGTGAAACGATACTAGATTGCACAAATTTCAAGGATATTCTACTAATTTCACCGTGTATAGAAGCAATACTTTAAAAAAATGAGGGTATAATCAGGAATACGAGACGAAATAATATTACTCACATACTATAGAGTACGGAAGAAAATATTATTCCTATGAATACTGAACAAAATAATACCCCTTACAAATATCGAATGAAAATAATATTCCTTACGAATATTAAACGAAGATAATGAATATTGAACGAAAATGATATTCTTTACGAATATTGAATGAAAATAATATTCATACGAATACGAAAAATAATATCTCTTTAGAATATAAAATAAATAATACCCCTTACCTCAGAATAAGACTAGATACTGGAATAGTGAAATAGCAGACTTCTCTTCTTCTTTCTCTCTATAGCTTCTCTCTCTCTCTAATTGCTCTTGTGAGTCTTAGTGAATTGGTGAGAATGAAAGAAGAATGAGCTTCTATTTATAGGAAAACATAGTTTCGATAATTGCACGTTTTGGGACTCGAAATATTATAGTAAAATACCTTCATCTTTTCCTTCATTTTTAATTTAGTTCTGCAAGTATTATCAAACTTGCACCACCTCCCCTAATAGTATATCATGTGAATTAGTAGTACAATTATGTGAATGAATAGTTCTATACATGTGAAAAATTAATTACAGTATAGTACCTTCATCTATACCTCAATTTTTAATTTAGTCATGCAAGTATTATCAATCTTGCACAACCTCCCCAAATAGTACATGAATGTGAATCAATAGTACACACATGTGAACAAATAGTTATAAGCATTGAATTAATAGCAATTAATTGCTCATTTATTCAATTAATTACCTGATTGGTCAATATAACCTCCAGACATCAATTATTATCGGAATAGATGTCGATTTCCATTAACACTAATAATCCCAACACAATGGAAATATCAATTTCATCTTTAATCAACACGAACTTATTCATCATTAATATTATAACTCACAATATTTAACAACCATATCATTCCCAAGAAAGAGGGGGCTTTCCGATAAGGATTTCTCCTATCATGCCGCAATTAGGTGACCAAACCTCTCCTTGACAGAACTTTCTAGACATTGTCAATATTGCAAATAATAATATAAATAACTTTGTCGTCTCAATTATTGATTTAATAATATTAAATATTATACAGATGATATTGTGACAATAATTGAATCAATAATATGAGAGATATTATGCAGCAATTACTGGGAGTATAACTGAGTGACTTCTCACGTAAACATCAATAATCAATACCGTGTGCTACTATGCAACCACGTGTATTATTGTACTTTTACTACCGGTTAGTTCAACAGTTTAACGGTAAAACTTTCGTCGTTATTTTATAAAAATATATTTATGTCATTTTCTAACTACGACAATACCTCCGTTGTGGGGTCCACCAATGATGGTGCCGTCGAACGAATATTCCCTGTTATAACGAATATTCCCCGACCAATCGAATATTCCCCGACACAACGAATATTTTATATCAACTTGCTTACTTTGCAAAATTTTCAAATATCACCCTTAACTTTAACCTTTATCAATTTAACCATTTACTAAATAACATAATAATTATAAGAAAATTGAATACCTTCATTTCATAAAATTCGTGGTCTTACAATCTCCCATCCTTATGAAATTTGGCCACAAAATTTACGTACGTACCTGGTATGCCGAACAGATGAGGATACCTCGTCATATTCTAACTCTTGAGGTATAACCTTTGAGCGTAAAATATGTTTCTTCGTATCCAATATTTTAACATGTACCTCTTCATATGTTAAATCTTCCGTTATCTCGTCCGGTTCTAATTCAATAATGTGGCTCTGGTCGTCCACATATTTATGTAACATAGATATGTGAAAAATGTTATGAACATGAGATATACTTGGCGGTAAAGCGAATCTATAGGCCACAGTTCATACTCGATCGAGGATTTTGAATGGCCCAATTAAATTGAGGGTTGATATTAATCTCTTCTTCGATTCTTGCTTCTAGAATAACGCCCTTTTGAACCTTCTTCTTCACATTCATCAGCTCCAGGTGTGTAGCTTGAGCGGCTTTAACTTTATCGATTAATATTGATTCTACTCGTATTATTTGACATCATCATGTGGGTCCCTAGAGTCTTTAATTCTAACTCCATTATTTATAAGTCATATGAAATGGGTCTTTGTGTTAACAACGTCGTACTTGTAAACATATACGATCTTCTACTCAACGCGTCAGCTACGACGTTCGCTTTTCTAATATGGTATTGAATCGTATTATCGCAATCTTCAGCAGCTCGAGCCAACGTCTTTGGCGCATAATACGTTCGTTTTGGGTGAAGAAATATTTGAGGGTTTTGTACCGGGTTCAAGGTCGATACAAAATTTGATTTCACACTCTAGGGTAGGCTAGGAAGTTCTTCAGGAAATACGTCAGGAAATTTGTTAACAATAGAAATATCATTCAAATCGGACATATTTTTATTTAAATCAGTGACATGGTCTAAGAAAGCTTGACATCCTTTTTTTAATAAACGAATAACTTTATGGCTTGATATGAGAGTGATTGACTTTAGTGATTTGGTTGCTTGAATTTGCATAATAGGTTGGTTAGGAATATGAAAGCTAACAACCTTACGAAAATAATCGATTTTAGCATGATGAGTAGTTAACCAATCAATCCCTAAAATCACATCAAAGGCAAGTATTTTCAAAGAGATAAGATCTACAGGTAACATGAAAGTGTCGATTTGAATCAAACAAGATTTATAAACAATGGATGTAACGAAGGTTTCTCCCAATGGAGTGTTAATAGATAAGTCAAAGTCTAATTTCTCCGGAGTTAAATTTAAACGTTGAGTGCAAGTAAGAGAAATAAAAGAGTAGGTAGAACCGTATCTAACAAGGTATAGACTTCACAAGAATTTATAATTAACTAACTCGTGCTAACTTCGTTCGGGTTACTCGTTTTTTGAGAAGTCACAAATAATGCTCTTCCGAAACCAATTTACTTTGTTTTGTCTCAGATCCGCCTTTGGTGCCACAAATCCCTATTTGGACTTGATTTCGCTATAGGACAAAATCGAGCTATGTGACCATCTTTTCCAAAACTAAAACATACCTTGGAAGGCTATGGAAAGTTTGGACTTATGTGTCCCTCCTCTTCGCATCTGTAGCATCTAACTGACGGTCATTCTCCTCCCCTATAATTTGTTGCTGGTGCTAGTGCTGCTGCCGACGTCTTCCTGTCATCGTTAAATCTTCTCTTCTTGAAATTTCCACTTGAATCATTTCTTCTATTATCTTGGCCATGATTACCACTGAAGTGGTTACCATTTCTGGCATGATAATTTCCTCCACGATGGTTATCATTGTTCCAATGACCGCTACCACTGGTAATATTGTTTTGTCGGCTGTTCTCCCTTGGTTGGGTTGTCTCATTATCGCGCCCCAATAACTGAGCCCTATTTACAACATCTGAATACAAACATAGTTTGTGAGAGATAAGGTATTGACGTATTCGGGTTTCAAACCTCTTAGAATAATCCACGTCATTCTCTCCTCATTATCAACTAAGTGGGACGAAAACCTGGACAACTCGACAAACTTAGCTTCGTACTGCGACACGGTCATATTGTTTTGCTCCAGCTTAATGAACTCTACCTCCTTCATGTGACGAATACTTTTAGGAAAGTACTTGTCGTTGAATAGTTCTTAGAACTTCTCCCAAGACATCTTCAGTGTGGTAAGTTGAGTACGCTTTATCGATTCCACTAGTAATCTGCCTCTCCTCGCAACATAAAGGTGGCAAAGGGAACCTTTTGCTCCTCAGAGCATCCCTAGACATCAAATAGCTTGGTGATCTGCTTTATCCACGTCTCCGCTTTAAGTGGTTCTGGCTCTCCCAAAAACTCTGGTGGTCCCAACTCCTTAAACTGCTTAGTGGTGACCATCCGAGAGTTGCCAGTGTCTCCACCTGCATTTTGAATAGGAGTCTCACTCACCTGATATTGCATGAATTGCTAAAATCCTTTGAACATCCCATCGTTCATCATTTGATCAGTGTTGTTGTTTACCTGAGGATTATTGTCTTACTATTGCACATTATCTTGGGTATTGATCGTTGGTGACTCAACGGTCTCATGTGCTTCATTGCTTATCTCAACATTTTCGGATGCAATTTTTAAATACTGCCACAAAACAAGGGTTAATTGATATGTCACATATTATCCCTATACTCTGACCGACTAATTAAATACCAAATAAACATAGGTAGGTCATATTAGCGAAGGAATTCCCCGTCTCTCCCCTCCTAGTTCTTGTCTCACATCTCAGCCAAGGATCATATCCCTAAGTTTGATACTAACTGTGACGCCCATCACTCATCTTGAGTCGCCAAATACATGGTAAAAAATTTAAATACAAACTTCTTTTGTATAGTACGACAAAACATAGTTGAGAGTTTCAAAACGGATAATGTCTCATAGAGAGTATCCAAACTCAAATAAAGTCCTCATTATAATTATTATCACACTATTTCACTGAATAGCGAGGACTACTAATGCAAACATCTGGACTGTCACTCCGTTCCCCGACTAGTCCCAGCTACATTCTCATTTCCTGAAGAGAACAATGAAAGCAAAAGAGTGAGCTCAACTAGCCTAGTAAGAAATATTATGACTAAGATAATTCAACATAAATTATCGTTAGCCTTCAACAGTGTTAAACTGATAAAATATAATAAACATCAAGTTTAACTGCAGTGGAACAAACAATACATTAGAAGAGTCAAGTAGAGCATGATATCTACTATCTTCTATGATTTAAAAAGTTTATCATCAATTTTATCGCTGAGACTCAGCTTAATAAATAAACCACATCATCGAATCATCCCCGCACTACGAGCCAAGGATATTCATGTAATCATCAATGGTCATGATTATACCGAATAACCCCTGGTCATAATCATACCAACAACTGTTCATCAATGCACTACATGCCAATTATGAAATCCCAAATTTTATGAATAAAGATTTAATTTTCTCGATTTTTTTTTCAAAATTATGGTGTGGATTTGAGATAATGTTATAGTTGTGGGTAATATTTATAAATTTTGAAAAGTATGCAATTGTTGTATAATATTCAATTGGTCGGGGAATATTCGTTTTAACAGGGAATATTTGTACAACGGCACAATCATTG
Source organism: Panax ginseng (assembly GCA_020205605.1). Lineage (NCBI taxonomy): Eukaryota > Viridiplantae > Streptophyta > Magnoliopsida > Apiales > Araliaceae > Panax > Panax ginseng. Next base: position 57,748,448 of record CM035142.1, read on the forward strand.
GTGGACCCCACAACGGAATTATTGTCGGATTTAGAAAACGACAAAAATATTTTATGAAAATAACGGCGGAAGTTTTACCGTTAATTGTTTAAACACCCGGTGTTAAAAGTACAGTAATATGTGTGGTTGCATAGTAGCACACGAGATTGATTATTGATGCTTACGTGAGAAGTCACTCAGTTTTGTTCAATTATTTCTACAATAATTGTTGCATAGTATATCACGTTATTTGATTCAATTATTGTCGATATTTTATATATTATTAAATCAATAATTGAGATGACAGAGTTATTAATATTATTATTTGCAATATTGACGATGTCTAGAAGTTCTGTCTAGAAGAGGTTTGGTCACCTAATTGCGCGCCAATAGGGAGAAATCCTTATTGGAAAGCCCCCTCTTTCCTGGGAACAACATGGTCGATTAATATTGTGAATTATAATAATGGTGATAAATGTTGTTTTATTATTATTATAAATCTAATAAAACAGAAAACTTTTTATATAAAATAGAATACTTTTTATAAAGTTTTGTTTTATTTGATTATAAATAGAATATATTATATTTTATTATGCATAGTGCCCGCATAGTGTTTGCATAGTAAAAACTATTTATAAAAAACAAAATACTTTTTATAAAGTTTTGTTTTATTTAATTATAAATAGAATATATTATATTTCATGATGCATAGTGCTCAGTATAGTGTTCAGATAGTCAAAACTTTTTATATAAAAATGTAATACTTTTTATAAAGTTTTGTTTTATTTGATTATAAATAGAATATATTATATTTTATTGCATAGTGAAGCATAGTATCCTTTCCATTCTCCTATAAATAGGATGCTTAGTTAGAATTGAAAATCACACCAGAAGTTCAAAGAATTCTTCTTCTATAATCTTGAGCGTATTTCTTTAGAGTTTAAGAAAGCTTTGAGCATAGAAAATAGAGCAAGTTTTCTTCAAGTATATCCCCGCCCTACCCGTAAATACTCTTCTATTTAAGGTAAGGGTATTATTCTTTCGTATTCATGAAGAGAGTTATTTTCTTTCAATACTCGAAAGGGTTGTTATTCCATTCTTTATTATTATGTTGTAATAACCTGTCTATGCGAAGTACCGCATACATGGTGAAATTCTTCTGTTATTCCATTCTTTATTATTCTGTTGGAATAACTCGTGCGTCGCGGATTACGATTTGACTCGTTCCATTCTTCAAGATTCTATTGGAATATCCCGTCTGCAAGGGTTACGCATGACCTAGTTCTATTCTTTATTATTATGTTGGAATAACCTGTCTATGCGGATTACGCACATGTGTGAATTCTTTCGTTATTCCATTCTTTATTTTTTCTGTTTGAATAATGCATACATGTGGATTATCATGCGGCATGCAAAAATCCAATTGCGGTATCATATATTTTATTATACTAAGTTGGTTAAAGTTTTGGCTTCTATACTCCATGAAATTAGTGGAATATCCTGGATATTTGCGCTTCATCTAGTATCTTTTCATGGAAATATTCTTCTGAGCATTCTTGAATTTTACTCCACAAAACAGTATCATGTTGACAATTTGGACGCTATTGAGTTCAGGATAAATTAACTTATAAATCTTTAAAATTTATTCTTGAACTTGTTTTATTGAATTGTCATCATCCTCATGCTTATATTATGTTGAAAGTCATCTGTGGCCTGTAGTGCATAGATGGACTTGGTATGATTATGATCACGGATTATTCGGTATAATCATGATCGTAATGTTACAAATGATGTGGAAAAAGTCCTCATTGGCCCGTAGTGCATTGATGGACAGTTTTTGGTATGATTATGGCTATGGATTCTCTTCGGCCAAGGGTGCAAAGATGAATTATTTTATGGCATGATCAGAACTGTTGATGAAAACACGATTATCTTTGGCCCATAGTGCATGGATAATTCGTGGTCGTGATACTAAAGAATATCCTTGGCCTATAGTGCAAGGATGATTTAATGATATGGATTATTTATTAAGATGAGTCTCAGCGATAAAAGTGATGAAAAACCTTTTAAATCATAGAAGATAGTAGATTTTATGCTATACTTGACTCTTCTAATGGATTGTTTATTCCGCTGCAGTGTTGATCTAAAACTTGTTGTCTATTATATTCTATCAGTTGTTATACTGTTGAAGGCTAAGGATAATTTATTCTACATTATCTTAGTCATAATATTTCTTACTGGGCTAGTTGAGCTCACCCTTTCTTTCAATGTTCTCTTCAGGAAATGAGAATATAGCAGGGACTAGTCGGGGAACGGAGTGACGGTCCAGATGATAGCATTAGTAGTCCTCACTATTATATGAAATAGTGTGATAATAAATGTAATGAAGACTCCATTGAGTGTGGATATTGTCTAGATGCCAATATTCTTATTAAAACTCTTAGATTATGTTTTGTCGTATTTTACACGACTGTTGTATAATTAAGTTGTATTTGAATTTTATACCATGTATTTGGCGACTCAAGATGGGTGATGTATACCTGTTTTGGGGGCATCACAGTTGGTATCAAAGCTTAAGGATATGATCCCTGGCTGAGATGTGAAACAAGAACTAGGAGGGGAGAGACTGGGAATTCCTTCGCTAGTATGACCTAACTAAGTTTGTTTGGTATTTAATTGGTCGATCAGAATATAGGGATTATATGTGATATGTTAATTAACCCTTGTCTTATGGCAGTGTTTGAAAATGGCATCTGAAAATGTTGAGAATAGCAATGGAGCACAGGAGACCGTTGAGTCACCACAGATCAATACCCAGAATAATGTGCAACAGGAAGACAATAATCATCAGGTAAACAACAACAATGACCAAATGATGAACGATGGAATGTTCAGAGGCTTTATGCAATTCACGCAACATCAAGCGAGAGTGTCCCCTGTCCAAAATGCAGGTGGAAACACAGAAACCCATTTCGTAGAACTTACAAATGATGAAGATAGAGTTAAAGACTCTAGGGACCCATGTGAAGATAACGAAAATACGATTAGAATCGACTTTAATCGATAAAGTTAAAGCCGCTCAAACTACACACATGGAGTTGATGAATACGAAGAAGAAGGTTCAAGAAGGCGTTATTCTAGAAGCAAGAGTCGATGAAGAGAGGAAATCTCCACCCTCGATTTAATTGGCCCATTTGAAATCCTCGATTGAGTAGGAACTGTGGCCTATAGACTCGTTTTACCGCCAAGTATGTCACGTGTTCATAACGATTTTTTTTTCGTATCGATGTTACGTAAATATGTGGACGACCCGAACCACGTTATTAAATTAGAACTAGACGAGATAGCAGAAGATTTAACGTATGAGGAGATACGTGTTAAAATCTTGGATAAGAGGGATCATATTCAACACTCAAAGGTTATACCTCAACCTCAAGAGTTAGAATCTGAAATGAAGTCAAGGTGTCCTCATTTGTTCGGCATACCAGGTATGTACGTAAATTTCGAGGGAGAAATTTCATAAGGAGGGGAGATTATAAAATCCCAAATTTTACGAATAAAGATTTAATTTTCTCGAATTTTTTTTTTTCAAAATTATGGTGTGGATTTGAGATAATGTTATAGTTGTGGGTAATATTTATAAATTTTGAAAAGTATGCAAGTTGTTGTATAATATTCTATTGGTCGGGGAATATTCGTACAACGGCACACTCATTGGTGGACCCCACAACGGAATTATTGTCGGATTGAGAAAATGACAAAAATATTTTATGAAAATAACGACGGAAGTTTTACCGTTAACTGTTGAAATACCCAGTGTTAAAAGTACAATAATACGCGTGGTTGCATAGTAGCACACTATATTGATTATTGATGCTTACGTGAGATGTCACTCAGTTTTGTTCAATTATTGCTACAGTAATTGTTGCATAGTATCTCACGTTATTTGATTCAATTATTGTCGATATTTTATATATTATTAAATCAATAATTGAGATGACAGAGTTATTAATATTATTATTTGCAATATTGACGATGTCTAAAAGTTCTGTCAAGGAGAGGTTTGGTCACCTAATTGCACGCCAATAGGGAGAAATCCTTATTGGAAAGCCCCCTCTTTCCTGGGAACAACCTAGTAGATTAATATTGTGAATTATAATAATGGTGATAAATGTTGTTTTATTATTATTATAAATCTAATAAAACAGAAAACTTTTTATATAAAATAGAATACTTTTTATAAAGTTTTGTTTTATTTGATTATAAATAGAATATATTATATTTTATTATGCATATTGTTTGCAGACAAGTGCTGCATAGTGTTTGATAGTAAAACTTTTTATATAAAATGTAATACTTTTTATAAAGTTTTGTTTTATTTGATTATAAATAGAATATATTATATTTTATTGCATAGTGAAGCATAGTATCCTTTCCATTCTCCTATAAATAGGATGCTTAGTTAGAATTGAAAATTACACCAGAAGTTCAAAGAATTCTTATTCTATAATCTTGAGCGTATTTCTGTAGAGTTTAAGAAAGCTTTGAGCATAGAAAATAGTGCAAGTTTTCTTCAAGTATATCCCCGCCCTACCCGTAAATACTCTTCTTTTTAAGGTAAGGGGTATTATTCTTTCATATTCATGAAGAGAGTTATTTTCTTTCAATACTCGTAAGGGTTGTTATTCCATTCTTTATTACTATGTTGGAATAACCTGTCTATGCGAAGTACCGCATACATGGTGAAATTCTTCTGTTATTCCATTCTTTATTATTCTGTTGTCATAACCTGTCGGTGCGGTCTATTGCATGCCTGGTGAATTCTGTTGTTATTCCATTCTTTATTATTCTGTTGGAATATCTTGTCTGTGTAGATTACGTATGACCTGGTTCCATTCTTTAGTATTCTGTTGGAATATCCTGTATGTGCGGGTTACGCATGACCTGGTTCCATTCTTTATTATTTTGTTGGAATAACCTGTCTGTGCGGATTACGCACGCCTGGTGAATACTTCTGTTATTCCATTCTTTATTATTCTGTTGGAATAATCTGTCTATGTGGTTTCCCGCATGGCAGATCCATTTGCGGTTTCATATATTCTATTATACTCAGTTGGTTAAAGTTTTGGCTTCTATACTCCATGAAATTAGTGGAATATCCTGGATATTTGCGCTTCATCCAGTATCTTTTCATGGAAATATTATTCTGAGCGTTCTTGAATTTTACTCCACAAAACAGTATCATGTTGACAATTTAGATGTTATTGAGTTCAGGATAAATTAACTTTTAAATCTTTAAAATTTATTCTTGAACTTATTTTATTGAATTGTCATCATCCTCATGCTTATATTATGTTGAAAGTCATCTGTGGCCTGTAGTGCATAGATGGACTTGGTATGATTATGACCAGAGATTATTCGGTATAATCATGATTGTAATGTTACAAATGATGTGGAAAAAGTCCTCATTGGCCCGTAGTGCATTGATGGAAAGTTTTTGGTATGATTATGGCTATGGATTCTCTTCGGCCAATGGTGCAAAGATGAATTGTTTTATGGCATGATCAGAACCGTTGATGAAAACACGATTATTTTTGGCCCGTAGTGCATGGATAATTCGTAGTGCATGGATAATTCGTGGTCGTGATATTAAAGAATATCCTTGGCCTATAGTGCAGGGATGATTTAATGATGTGGATTATTTATTAAGCCGAGTCTTAGCGATAAAAGTGATGAAAAACCTTTTAAATCATAGAAGATAGTAGATTTTATGCTCTACTTGACTCTTCTAATGGATTGCTTATTCCGTTGCAGTGTTGATCTAAAACTTGTTGTCTATTATATTTTATCAGTTGTTATACTGTTGAAGGCTAAGGATAATTTATTCTGCATTATCTTAGTCATAATATTTCTTACTGGGCTAGTTGAGCTCACCCTTACTTTCAATGTTCTCTTCTGGAAATGAGAATATAGCAGGGACTAGTCGGGGAACGGAGTGACGGTCTAGATGATAGCATTAGTAGTCCTCACTATTCTATGAAATAGTGTGATAATAAATTTTTGGATGTCCCTTTCCAGTTACTTGTTCTTTGGTGTTCTCATTTTAGGTGAGATTTGTTTGAAAAAACAAGTGAAAAAGGTCAAAACATGTATAATGTCGACGATGGTATTTATTAAAGTTGATTGGTTTTTAAATGGTTGTACCAACACACAGAGAAAAGGTTTGCACATTGACCCGATGATGTGACAACTTGCTTGCTGCTGAATTCGGTGAAAGCAAGAGATTCATTAGGGTCAGGGGACTTGGTTATGCGGGGGAAGGTGTTAGGCACCCAGAGCATCCGTGTTACCACGGTGACCGCCTCTTTTCAAGAAACTATTATCTGAATGTGTGTGTGTGTGGGTCAATGTGCTGTTATTTGGAAGTAGTGCGAGGCCTCGTTCGAACCTATATACACAGGGTTTGAATTTATGTAAAAATTCAATTTTTAGCAAGATATAGCAATGATGTTTTATAAAAAGGTTTTTCAAACCCTGATGCTCAATAGTAATTGAGACCTTTTACACTCCCATTTTATTAAGTGTTCGGCTTGATTGATTTTATTTGACAGATGTGAGGCATCCGTACGAAAATAATGTACAAAATAATGCTGACTTCCTCGTGGGTATGGAAACCATCGAGGAAATTGAGAGACTGCATGAGAATAATTTACAAAAGGCGCTTACAATTTGAAAATGTCCATCACGAGGAACGAATCTAGATCGATGGGATGAATCTGTGATCACATGATTCTAGGCGCCTGAGAATCTTGCAATTTATATGAAAGCGATATATATATATATATATATAAAATATATATATAATATATATATATATAGACATGATCACCAACCACGAAGCACCTCCATGGGGATCGAAAAATGTAAATAAAAGTTTAAAAGCTATCAAAGCATACGGAGGAAACTCGAGGCGGGACGAAAGCGTAAATAAAGGTATGTAAATACGATCAATAGCCACGAAGGAAACTCGAGGAGGACAAAATGTAAATAAAAAAGGCATAAAAGCGATCAAGCACGAAAGAAACTCGAGGCGGATGACGAAAAAATATATATAAATATAATAATATATAAATATATGGGATGATATATATATATAAATATAAGCCGGATATAAAATAGGCTCATATATATATATATATATATATATATATATATATATATATATATATATAGGAAGTAAAATATAGCTCATAGGATATAAAAATATATATATATAGTTATATATATATATATATATATATATATATATATATATATATATATATATATATATATATATATATGCGGATATAAAATATAGGCTCATCGATAAAGTTAGGCTCATCGAGCCAGTTCGACACACACAGTTAATATATATAAATATATATATATATATATATATATATATATATATATATATATATCGGGCCAAAAGTAAGGCTCTAGGCTCAAATCTAGGCTCATCGAACAAAGTTCGATACATATATATATATATATATATATATATATATATATATATATATATATATATATATATATATATATATATATATATATATATATTAAAGCAAATAAGCGCTCGGGCCAAAATCTAGGCTCAATCGAGGCATAACTTCGATAATGTTAGTCGATATATATATATATATATATATATATATATATATATATATATATATATATATATATATCTGAAATGAAATGAAACCACGGATGAAAGTAAAGGGCAAAAAAGCAAACAACACGACTCTCAGCGTGTAGAAGGGTGTGTGTGAGAGATGAAGAAAGACTCTAAAGTGTGTGAGAAGGCTTACGGTATTTGCTTAAAGAAGACTTCTATATCTTTAGAGTGGGTAAACTCTTGACTTTTGTAGGTACAAAAGGGCTATATATGAGCTCACGAGGTGTTTAAAAGGGGAAAGTACCTTTGCATGGGGTGAGTCTGCGAGCAAATTAGGCGAGGGCTTCCTCGCCTTTTCTCTTGCAAAATGGGCAGCCCAAGCCCTCTATTTATAGGCAATTTAGCTTATAGGTGCAGTGTACTACTGTGTGAGCATGAGTGTGTGAGAAGCAACCGGGTGGGCGGGTTTTTTTTAGGTGGAGTCGTCTCGAAATCGTGCACTCGAGCCTTTGTAATGTCCCTCGAACTTTAGAAGTGCAATCGGGCATCCGTTTGAGGTATCTGAGGACCTATTTCGGACCGCCGTTGTCGAGAGTTGTCACGATGGCATGGGATTAGAGTTTGTCTGAAGTCATTGAAGATGGGGACGATGCCCTCGGTCTTCAAGCTTCAACTTTCATCAGTTACCCCTACTGATAGTCACTCGGGATTGGTTAGTCTTGTGGGACATTGTTGCGTAGAGATGTTAAGATGGCGTGATGTGGCATCGTGTTGATGAGATAGCGATGTTGCCCCTTCCCGGTGTTATCGCCGGATTAAATTTGATAAAATGAGCGCGTTGCTCGAGACTTATTTGAGATTGAAATTGCTTGCAATTGTTGAAGGTCCTCATTGTCACCTTTGAGGTGTACTGTCTTCCGATGTTATTCTTTGGGTTGGTGCGGTGCATCTCGTTGTTGTGGCAAGAGATTGAAGCTTAGTCGCATTTGAAACAAGCATTTTCGGGGTTATCATAAAGCGCATTCCTTGGGGTTATCACCAAGGTTGGTGGCTATTCCATGGTTGGGAATTTGAGGCTGGATACCTCGGGGTTATCTCAAGAGATTAATGTCGGTCTTCTCGGTGTGTGTTCGGTATTATGATCTGCATGCCTCGGGGTTACATCAGGGTTGGAATTATTACTCCAGTTGTGATCCGGGGTTGATCTTTGAACTTCCGGTAGTATCGGTATGGATTTGGATTGTCTTTCGGGGTTCCTCTTAAAAGGCGAATCATCCTCTGCTGATGTTAGTAATGATGATAGTCTGAGAAAATTTTGAGTGTCTGAGATGCCCTCTTTATCATACTCATGCATGGCGATGCATGGGTAGGATAAAGAATCTAGAACACTTACTTGAATGCAACAAAGACAAACATGGTACTATGGATAGCAACATGATGCAAATGTATGATGCGTGTGTATATGGGGTTGTAGCCCAACACATCTTTGGGGATGATTCTTTGGCTCCTGTTGCTTATTTGGGGATTGGCAATGATGACTAGATTTGATGTGTAATCCGAATACATTAGGATGTTGATGTTGGAGTTATCACCAAATTCTGTGTCTTTGATTATGACTTGATCACGAAGATGTACCTCTTATGTGTAAGAGATGCGTGGGGATAAAGCTTGATCATTTGAGGATGTGTATAACATATTCCATCATCTATCCTCTTTGATAACATTGACTTTTTACGGTTAGTATCGCGAGTATGTCGAGATCTGTTGGTTCTTGCTTGACAATGACAAATGTTGTCGAGGATGCGACCTTCGTCGGCGTGTATGTGAATGAATCAGCAATTTGAAAAACTCTGTGGGATAGATTGTCGAGGTTGCTTGACCTCCATTTGTCGTGTAGATCGCCGGAACATTGCGTGGGTAGATTATGACCCCTTGACCTAGGGGGTTATCTTTAGGGAATCTGAGCATTGTGTGTGTGAAACCCCTCGAATATCTTTGAGAGCTCTGGGTATGAAAACCTCGAATAGCTCTAGAGCTAATCGTTTAATCGTTGAAATAACGTCAAAATTGCTTGACCTTCGTTGATATGTGTGTCAGCGGATGAGCATGCGTTGTTTACTCCCATGGGAGATATCACGTTATATAACGTTGTCGAGAGATCTCGTTGACTTATGTGACGTCGTTATTATCGAGCGACTCGTTGGGTTTTATCACGTTGTAACCCAATAATGTCGAGGACTGACGTTATATGTGTGTGGACTCACGTTATAACCCCGTCGGGACTCACGTTGTAACCCCCGTCGGGGACGTTATAACCCGTCGAGGACTCACGTAGGGTAATGACGGAGTTGGCGGCATCGGACTGTATAAAGGTATTGGTATGTGATTTGTGACAAATGAGATCATCGGCGAAAGGTATACCTTGTGTTGGTGACTACCGATGAGTGATGTCTGATTCAAAGTCTCATCGAGAAGACCGAGTTGTATCTTTGTTTTGCTCGATCGCGTGGCGTTTTTATTCTCGATTTGACCTTTCTAGTCATGCAAGAACTCCTTTGCAACTCGAATTGGGCCAGGCGGTGGGAGGGTGGGACCCCATATAAGTGTGCAGGTGCACTTGCTGCTGGCCATGAGTGAGCTGCTGACGATCGTGGATGATAAATTCCGGTGAGGTTGGTCTCTGAAGTCATTTTTCAACTTGTCATGTGAAGGAAAATCCGTGAGCCTCTTTGAGATCTCTTTGAGTTGGGGGCTATTTTACGCAAATTACATCACCGTACAAGTGTTCTACACTATCACAGTAGCGTATGCATGTATTTTTCCAGTTTTTATCCGTTGGATTGTGAGTTATCGCATGAAATGCATCTAAACACATAGTAGTGATTATGTATGCACAAATGACTTGATAAAAATATTCAACATAGTAAATGTTAGTATTAAACCATCTTTGAACATAATGATGTGAAAAAATTTGACTTTTGAGGCAGTCAAATTGGCACCTTTTACTGCTATTTTTGTCTATTTGAGGTCCGATGAGCAAAAGGTAGCAAGGCAAAAGTACTCTAGTATTGAGGTTGACCTTATGCATGATGATTTTTTTTTTTTTTAATGCATATATTATGTATATGACTTTGGGGGCGGTGTCTTCTTGAATGGCCACCTAGACATGCACTATGTGCATGTGGATAGTCCTATTTTCAAAGGGACTATGGCAAAAATTTTTCAAATGTAGGCATTGGGTAGTCATGCATTTTAACTCTATTATATGTTAAAGTAAATGCATGCATGCATATAGTCATAAATGCATTTTGGAAAGCTCAGGTAAGGAAATACCACACCCTTTACGAGGTGATTTGGAGACTTGTTGTCGGATATCATGGATCCGGATCGGTAGGCGGTTCTCATAGGACCACTTACGGCATCTGGCGGAGGGCTTACGAAGTGCCTCGTCCAGATTACTGTCGAACTGACCTCGTCGGTTGGTGGGGCCGTGATTAAATCTGTCGGGTAGATGTGCGGGCGTTGAGGGCGAGGAGGCGGATATTCGATTGAGGATCCGCTCTCTGCTGCACATGTCCCTCGTAGGGAGCTTAGAGTATTCGGTGGCAAACCCGAGTTCTTTGGGTGATTTGAAGCGGACATCCATCGATGTATTTGCATGCTAACGAGGTATGGCGTTAGACTTTGATCTTCCTTTCTTTCTATTGATGAGGATTAAAGGGTTTTGATGTTGATCGCATTTCATGCGGGTTCACAGTTTTACGACCTCGAGGAGGCGGTTGACATTCACTCCATGTACCGGCGCTTCATCGACTATAGGCGGTAGTGCATGTGGGGATTTGGGGCATTCTTCTCCATCCTTCCCGTCGTTGTCCACAGGGTTACCTCGGGGCATTATGCGGCGATGGTTTCATCGGACTTCGATCCTCCATCTTTGGATTGCGAGGTGATGATGGCGCCTATGGATTGGCGATTTATCACGGTATGGAGTTTGGAGGGCGATTGCCTTGCATGGCGAATATACCCCCTCTGCCGTCGAGATCCTTATTAGGAGTTCGGGCGGAGGCTCAAAAGCGGGATTGTCCGTTCGAGGTCCTTTGGCGTAGAGATGCTATGAGTGGGCTTTTGGTGAGCCCATGCACGATGATGTCGAGAATCGGGGATCGCGTTCTGCGGTGATTGTTCACGATGATCATTGAATTTGCTTCATAGCGAGATAACTCTTCTACGGTATCCTTTGCTTTGATCAGCGCCACGCGTGATGTGGACCGTATTGGAGAGTATGATTGGGGCTCATATACCTTTACCTATTTCCTCAGGGGCATGCGTATGCGCTCACGGGGTTTAATGAGGCTTGGCTAGGATTTTACCCATTTTTCTGGTGGTGAGTATTTCTCTTGTCTTTTCCCATTCATAGGTTAAGAGTGTTTCTTGATAGCGAGATGTTTTGCCATTGTGTTGGCGGTTTTGGGCTATGAGAGGCTCCCGTGTTTGCGTCTGTGAGTGTGTTAGGTTTAGATACCTATCCACGAGGATGGCGATGGCACCATTCTATTTTCTTAGGAGGTCCTGTGTGGTGAGGATTCACTCGCTGCCGTATCATTTGGAGTTCTTGACGGTGATACCATTACATGGATTCCTATTCGGGGAACATTTGACCATCGGCTTTGAGGATGGACACCCATTTGAGTCGAGTATTTGATTTCCACCGGAGAGAGTTCCTCTCTTCACGAGATGGAGGTGGGAGCTCTATTTAGGAGAAGCGTGCTATTAGGAGCACCACGGGGGAGATCCGTATACCGATCTTGCCTCACCTTAGGCGTCGTTGGCTATATCACGATCCCCATCTTTGATATCCCATTGTTGGGGTTTGTGGTTTTGCATTATCGGAGAGGTCCATGTACTCGGGGAGATGTTCGGCGGTGGTGGTCCCCTCGTCTTATTGGAGCCCGATCCGCGCCACCACGGTTTATGGGGATATGGTTCGGGATCCTTGATGATGATGGATTGGGTAGCTTGTGTGTAGAGCTCGGCTCATATGACCCAGATTGATAGTTTGACGGCGGTTGGACGAGCACATATATTTATCGGCATTTGGCGAGAGATCCGGTGAGGCGAGTCATTTGTTCCTTCGGCTCGGTATTTGGCCCCTCGAGACGACCCATTCGGTTTTTTGGGCGAGATCCTCCTCTTTATAGGCGACATCCTGTTGATAGAGATCCGGTGACTCGGGAGGAGTTACATCGGTGGGCAGGATTGATGATGTGGACATCGACACCATGGTCTTCTTCGATGTGTATTCTCGTTATATCTTTTGATAGGCCTCTACATTAGATATTGGGTGGTTGTTCCCCATTCTCGCTATATCTTTTGATAGGCCTCTCTGTTAGTAGTAGAGGCGGTTGTGCCCCATTTCCCTGTATTTGTAGGTATCTGAGGTGATGTATTAGATGATGATATACTTAGGAATGTATGCACCATTTTTCCATTCCTATATCATATTGCCATCCATTATATTATTATGCATATATCATATTATGCATATGTATGTATGTCGAGAGATATTGGCATTGACCTGGATGGTCTTATGACACGGCCCGTCTGAGATGTCTTCTTGACGAGTTAGTAGTATAGATCATACCCCCACCATCGGTGGTGGTATTGGGTATCACGATCGTGGTATGATAGCATGTCACCACGAGACGGGGTATTTGTAGATCGATTATTTTGACATACCATGACTTTATTGATGTTTGAGAGTTCCGCGAGGGTTTTAGAGCGGGATCTTTAGAGCATTGGCTACGGATAAGCGCGGTATTTCGATTTGGTACCCATGAGTTGACTCTACTTTGGGAGGTATATGCGTTGGCGATCTTGCCTTTAAAGCGGACCTTGCGTGCATCGGCTTTGGGAGACATGAGTAGGCGATTCATGACTCTCACGGGATTGCGGTAGTGAGTAGTGCGAGGCGGTGACATCTAGCCACGTGATATCCGGCGTTTTTTTGTCTGATGATTTGGCTCGGAGGATAGCTATTCACGACATTACGGGGATTTCACCTTGCCGGAGGACCATTGGCGTTTGGCGAGTTGATGTCTTTGTTGTTGTGCGTCTTGTCGTATGTCTATATGCCACGATATATGGATGAGATAGACATTGGTGTCATCATGTTGTGAGAGCTCTTAGAGAGGTCGTACCATTGTACCTATGATTGTAGCGAGAGACCTGCGGTCGACATCCTATTGTTACTTCTATCTGAGGAGTGTTCTTTGGGAGTTCGGTCATCTTTTTGTATGTGTGGTTTATGTCACACTTGAGGCCGGTTGGTACCCTTAGGCGGCATGGGTATTGGTTCACCCATGATGTAGCCATGTCATACTCCTTTTCGGTAGTCGGAGTGTATAGATGCTCTGTCTTGGTCGCATTTTTGGCGGATATCGAGAGATCCATTTAGCATATTATTGCCGTGCTCGGGGCTTTGCTCACCATCTGACTTCATTACTCACGCTCGGGCATGGACTTCCTCCCCTGGTGGTGGAGGAGGCGTGACTACTTATCACCACTTTGGTGCGTGATGTCATGATTCGACCGGTTCGAGATTTTCATCCTTTTGATGGGGCGATAGGTCGACGTTGACTTCTCGATATCTCGTGAGAGGACCCGATCCGTGTGTATGCTTGTTGGGATCGGCGTGAGATAGCTTCTTTTACATCGGTCGTCGGGTTGTTTTCTGCGAGTATTCGCATGGATGGAGGCAGATTTTTTATCATTTGCGGCGATGATCTCTGCGATCTGGGATAGCGAGTCGAGATGATGTAGAGCCCATGGAGGACATCGATACCTACATCGAGGAGGAGCCATTCTTTGGTTGCCGACATTTCTTCGGATTCTCCTAGTACCGATCTTGTTGTGATTGATTTTCGGCCACGATACTTAGAAGCGAGTCTTCATCGATGACCTTTGAGAGAGATCGGGCTCGATCTATGATGTTGTTGCCCTTGATGGGAGGGAGGCTTGACTCTATTAGAGAGAGAGGCGAGGCATTAGATCGAGAGAGATGTTGTTGTTGTTGGCGGGATGAGGCAGATCGGCCCGAGAGATGCGATGATAGTTAGGCGGGATAGTCTATATATCTGCCGGGGATGTGGCCATCACGAGATAAATACTGTGGTGAGATCCCTTACCTTGGCATGATTGCGAGAGATGAGCGCATATATTGATGATCATATGGTCACCATGCGGATGGGCTGAGATCTGTTGGGTCGTGTGGATATTCTCGTATAGGAGACCACGACTTCGCCTCCTTCTTACGAGAGGGGCGCCATGTTGGGCTTGTTAGCTCGCATATATACGACTTGTAGATGAGCTTGTATTTTACTGCAGACTAAACAGCCATTTTGTCATATCTGATTTACATTATATATATCAAAACAACATATATATATATGCGGGGAAATATATTTTGGATCACTTCCCTTTTAGATATGCCTTCTTTATTTGCTTGATATTTTTTTCTTTGCTTGAGGGCTTGTGATCTTGATGTATTACGAATTCCTCTGGGTGGATGGACATTGAGTTGTCTCTGGATAGTTGAGAATGGATCATCGATCTATATGTATCCCTACCATCTTTGGTGTCTTGGGATTTGGTTTACGGATGGAAATGTGGAGAGGAGTGTGGCTTTCCTCTACGAGATTGACCGCACCACGGATGGTGCTTGATACTTCTATTTAGGAGAAGCCTAGTTAATTCCATCTCTTATGGATTGGTGTTGCTCTTTCAAGGTATATGCATGACTTAGATGGTCGTAGAATCTCTATTTGGGAGGAGTTAGGGTAATTCCATCCCTTTTGATGCGAAGCCGAATGAAATGTAGTGGATTGAAGGATGATCCGAGTACCCAGTTGACAATGGTTTGTGTTTTGGTAGGGGGGTGAGACCGCACCATGAATGGTTTGCCTACGTACTCTATTGAAGAGGAGATCGGTCTGCGTAGTTGAACACTGGTGTAAGAGGTTCAGCGTTGTGTATATTTGAAATGGTGTAGGAATGTTTTTTTTGTTTTTTTGTGAGGAGAAGATGGTAGAAATGTTTTTGTTGTTTTTTTGTTTTATTGCGGTAGGGCCATATGAAATGGTTTGCCTACGTACTCTATTGAAGAGGAGATCGGTCGGCGTAGTTAGCCCCTCGAGGCGAGAAGAAAAGCGTAATCCCATATGCGGTCGAGTGCGGGGAGGAGAAAGTTTAATCTAGGTTGAGGATAAAGCTGTGGGTGAGAAGTTTGATCCCATGTATGGGTAGGCAAAGCTGCAAGTCATGAGAGGTTCAATCCGCGGTGGGATGACCTAAGTTGTGGAGCCTTGAAAGGAGAAAGCAGTGCTTTGGCTTGAAATGTATGTTTCCACGAGGGGCAAAGTGTAGGAAAGTTGTAGGTGGTAAAGGGTTAAAAAAGCGGAAATGGTGGTGATCGATGGTCGACACCGGGGTGTTTCTGAATTACCGGACATAGTACCCGTTTCACGGCGTCGAGTTGATGAGTTGTGGAAATTCATCGCCGTCCATTTCTTGCAATCTGAGGCGCCTCTGTCGATACTTCCTTGACAATAAGCGGGCCTTCCAGTTAGGGGCGAATTTTCCTTTAGCTTTGATCTTGGTTGTCAAGAATCTTCTTCAAAACCAAGTCATGTTGTTTTAAAGCTTATAGTAGCCGGACTTTTTTGTTGTAGGATCTGGCGATCCTTTTTTGATATCTTGACCATGGAAGATATAGCGGTTCGCCTTTCGTCTATTAGAGACAATTGGTGATACTGTCTTGTACCCATTGGTCTTCATCGGTGGCGTCTATCAACACTCTGAGGATTCCATTTCAACTTCTATGGGGAATCTTGCTTCCATCCCATAGGTTAAAAGCGTGGGGGTTGCCCGGTGGAAATGCGCATTGAGGTTACGTAGGCTATGAGTCGGAGGCAATAGGTCGAGGCCAATCTTTGTGGTTGGCGGACATCTTTTGCATAATCTTCTTGATGTTTTTTTTTGTTAGCAGCTTCAACCGCACCATTCATCTTTGGACGATAGATGTGAGTTGAGATGTTTGATGTGGAATTTCTTGCATAATTCCTCCATCATTTTGTTGTTGAGGTTCTTGGCATTGTCGACACAATCACCTCTGGTTGTCCGTATCGACAAAGCGACATTGTTTACGATGAAAGCAATGATGACTTCTTTAGTAACCACAGGGAAGGAGGGCTTCTACCCACTTGGTGAAGTAGTCGATCATGGTGAAGATAAATCGGTGACCATTCTTGGCTTTAGGCTCGATGGGCCGATAGCGTCCATCCCCACATTGAGAAGGGCGAGGTGAACTCATATTGTGGAGTTCGTGGTGGAGGCGTGTATAGCATTCCCATGAATGCGGCATTGATAGCATCTCTGGCGTGGTCATTCTGATCGACTTTGAGAGATAGCGATAATGTCCCATCACGAGGACTTTTTTTTGAGGAGGGAGCCACTCATGTGTGGGGCCCACAGACTCCACCATGGATTTCATCCATAAGCCTTTGGGCTTGATCTTTGTCTAAACATCTGAGGAGACCTAGTCTGCATCTCTTTTGTAAGCGCATCTCCACTCGGGTAGAATTTCATAGCAAGTCGATGGATCGCCTTTTCTCGGTCGGGCTCGCCTCGGTGGTGTAGATCCATCTCTCGTAGATATTCCTTGATATCTTTGATACCAAGGATGTTGGATGGGAGGTAGCTCATCGATACTTCTCAACGTAATTCCCATAATTTGGGGCCTTGTGCGGGGGAAATTGTGATGGCCTTTCGGCAAGTGTTCCTTTATCGATATCACGAATCGAGGAGGCCAAAAAGTTGCTAATCGTCATAAAGTCATTCTATTACGAGGAATGTGTAGAAAGGAGATTTCTTGAACTCAAAGCCATCTTCAAAACACACTGGAGATGGTAAAGGCGACAAATGTAGTTCCTTGGTTTGATAGATTACGGTGGATTATCGATTACCGACTCACGAATCTCCAAAAGGCATTAACACTTTGATGCCCATTGAGCGGGCAAGTTTTAGCCCCATGAGGCGACCTTCATACTCGGTAGTATTGTTGGTCTTTGACAAACTATAATTTGATGACAGCGGGATCTGCTCCCCGTATCGAGATACTAGAAGCTGCTCGGCTCGAGAACCTTCCATAATAATGGCTCCATCAAAATACATCTTCCATGATTGGCGCGTATCGTCTTGATGGTGTTCTTTGCCTTTGTCATTACTCCTTCATCGAGGAAATATGTTTCAAGGGTTTGAAATCCCCACGAAGGTGCGGCGGCGGTTGATCCATGATTCCTTGACCTTTGATGGACTTTTGAGTCACATATCGATGTCAAATTGTTGTAGGATCAAGCGCCATCACAGACGGTAAGACAATTTAACATGGGTTTATTGAACACGTGCTTGAGAGGATCCACGCGGGATATGAGATGGGTTGTGTGACCATGGAGGTAATGTTGTAACCTCATGGAAGCCCATGCTAAAAAGCACAACCGTCTTTTCGATCGAGTGTACTTGTGTTTCCTTCTTCTTTGAACCTTTTCTTTGAGGTAATAGATAGCTCGTTCTTGGCCTCTATCGTCTTTGTGTCGACACATCGACCCATGGCATTGTCACTTATGGGACGGTACATAAGCAGGGAACATCATCCACTGGGTGGTACCAAGGCGGGAGCTTTGATTATTTGTTTCTTGATTGTGAGGAAGGCATTTTGACACTCATCATTCCATTTCATGGAGGAGTTCTTCCTTAATAGCTTGAAGATTGGCTCACGAGTTCTTTGTGAGTTGGGAGATAAAAACACTGCTAATGAAGTTGATTCTTCCCAAAAATCCCGTATTTCCTTTTTACATCGAGGAATGGGCATTTTTAGTGATGGCTTGGATTTTGGCGGGATCGGCTCAATCCCTTTGTGGTGACTAGAAATCCTAGCAACTTGCACGATTTAACACCAAAGGCGCATTTATTTGGATTCAACTTCAAGTTGTACTTACATGACTGTTGAACAACTTTACGAGATGGTCTATATGGTCATCCTCCTTAGGGACTTGACAATGATGTCATCCCGTAGATCTCGATCTCTTTATGCATTAAGTCGTGGAAAAGAGCCATCATAGCTCGTTGATAGGTGGCTCACGGCATTGATGAGGCCGAATGACAACCGTCTATATAAAAAAAGTTCCCCAAGGCGTGATGAAAGCGGTTTTCTCACGATCTTCCTCGACAACCCATGATCGATGATACCCATAAAGCAATCGACAAAAGGAGTACATGTCGTATTGCGCGATATTGTCGATGAGAAATGTGGATAAATGCGCGGGAAAGCTATCTTTTAAGCAAGCTTTGTTCAAGTCCGGTAATCCCATGCAAACTCGCACCTTCCCTCGGGTTTTAAAGGCACGGGCACAATGTTGGATATCCATTCGGGATATGTAGACACCATTATGATGCCGACTTGAAATTGTTTCACAATTTCTTCTTTCACCTTTAAACTCCATTCGGGTTTCAATCGCTTTGAGCTTTTTGCTTGGGCTTAAATCCCTCTTTAATGGGAAGGCGATGAAGGACAATGTCGGTGGACAAACCCACCATGTCTTCATGAGACCATGCAAACACATCCTGGAATTGGGTTAATAAGCGTAACCATGTCATTAGTTGGTTTGGGGTAAAGTGCGAACCAATCTGGATTAACTTAGGGCTTTCTAAGGTTAGAGATTGAAAAAGTGGTTTGATCAAGGTTGGGTTTAGGTTTGTCTTTGACCCATTCTTGAATTTCTGGAGGCACCTCAATGTCATCGGTATATCCATCGAAATTTGAATTCATCTCTACATCAAAAGTCTGATCCTTGTGGAGAAGAGCCAAATGTCGGCAAATCTACAGCACATCTAAATTGAGTCACTGAAACAAAATATGCTTTCACTTAGTATATATGAAATGTGTTGATCATATACGGTGTTAGCATATCTTGGCAAAATAAGCTGCTAATATTTATACGAGAAAAGTAGCGGTTATTATATCTCTGAGAGAAAAGTTTTTACGCGCTTTACCCTGATGACGACGAGGAATCTTTGTTCCAATTAGCGAGGCAAAGTCAAGGTGGACCCATGATGATGGAGGGATTGTCATCATCCTCCTCCATCATCGAATGATGGCCATTATATCAGGCAATCATCAATCATCAATTAAATGCAGGGTGTATCTGTTGGTATGTTCATCATGAGCGATGATCGTATCTGGGACATCATCCGTATGACGTCTTGCTTGATTCTTCGTTCCTCTTCTTCCTTGCGGGATTTGGAACAAAGATTTCTTTCTCTTTCTTAAGTACCGGCTTGGGAAATAACATAGCCATTACATTGGTTTGGCACCTTCTGAGGAGGTTGTGCGGACTCGAGTTTGAAGGCGAAGATAGCGCCACATGGTTTGGTGAAGGAATCTGTTGATGTTTATGAGGATTCTGTGACTAGAAGCTGGCGAGAATAGCCTAGCCATTTGTTTCATTTTTGCACTGGTTAAGCGAATTGGGTATTTGATACCTGGCAATCTTTACCCTGACCCTTGTCGACTTATGACCTAATGACATCATTTCTTGAGTAGCAGAGCATTACCTCGGGAGAAATCTTGGGTTGAGCAATGGCGCTCAATAGCATGGTATTGGGTATTGCTTATTTCAAAGCATGAATGGCTATTTGGTTCAACATCCGCATTGGCATTGATGAGCGGTATATCCCGTGTTGAGGATACTACGGTTCGGCGTTGGTAGTGACGGGCTATTGTTGATAATGTATTTCAATTGTTGATGAAGGGTGGAGGAATTTGCTTGACCATGTGAATCCATAGTGTCGTCCCAAAAAGCGGGTTGTATCCGAATCTATCTTGAGCACATGGAAAGAAGATGTGAGAATGTGTGAGGACCAATTTTGATTGGCGGCTCAATTACTCAAATAGAATTTTGGCGGGCTCCATCAAAAGCTTTGATGATGATAGTATGGCTACTCGAATTCGGTTGAGATTGATATTCATCTTCACCAAGGTAGCGTGTGGGCGGATATTTAGAGAGGAACCTCCATCTATTAAGACTCCGGCTACCATATATCAGGAGGACAAACCCCATAATGTGCAGCGGCTTGCGATGGCCGGTCCCTTGGGCGGTATGTCATCATCGATGAAGGATATCACATTGTTGTTGAAAATGTGATCAACGGATGTTGAAACTTTTTCGTATCCAGCGATGTGGGAGATGAAGGCTTCTTCTAAAAACCTTTAACAAGACCTTCGGTGATTCTCGGAAGTTAGGACCAAGTCAAAATTGATATTTGTTGTGGAGCTTCTTTCAAGCTTAAAACCATAGTAGCTTCATTATGACCCATAGTGCGGAGGAATTTTTCAATCTTCTCCATGGGTATTTTCCCTTTGATTTGGTGGTGGGCTTCATCACCGGTGGGGAAGATCTGATGGATTTTCTTTGACTTTATGGCGAGTTGTATGTGAGGTGGATCCTTCACCTTCTCCATAATTCCGCGGAGCGTGTGCATGAAGCTAACAATAGGATATTGTGCTCTGCACGACAAGTTGATTGGCTCGGGAGCGGCCACTTTCAAAGGATTGTTGCCTCCCTTGAGTTGAATTGTTGGCGTTGTGAGTAATGTATTAATCCCATCAGTTTCAGTGGATATAACTGCTACCACACTTTTCCACTTAGTAGGGCCTGCATTCTCACTTGCACGTAACACGATGTATAAATCGTCCGCTAGCGCGAGGACACCCTTGTCGATTAGATTTTGAATAAGGTGGCGGAGTGCTTGACATTCTTTTGTCTTTGTGTGCGAGGTGGGAATGATATTGACACACTCCATCGAGTTGTACCATCTGAGCGGGGTTGATTGGAGGTAGAAGAGGCTGATCCTTCCTTCATTGATTAACATATGAAGGATTTCCTCCATAGGTTGGCCCGGATAGGTGAATTCCCTTTTGTTGGCGAAATCCGTGGGCTTTGGCATTTGCTCTCTTTGTCACTTTGTCTTCCGACATTTCATTTTACGAAAGTGATGAGGAATATTCATGACAATAGGTAGGAGGCTGGCATGCTCTGGTGATTAATGCGAGTCACTTGATCTTTGATAAGTCACGAGTTTCATGATTGCTCAATTTTTTTGCGAGAGAGCTTTCATCTTTCGTTCCATTGTGAGCTGGAACTTGGCATAATCCATTTGTCATCACCAGTCTTTGAGGTGCAGGAAGATTCACAATTTGAAATTGGAACTCATCCATTGCTCCGATTAATCATGTTGACCTCTTCTTCTTTGTGTTGAGGAAGAGGGTTGTCTTGAACATGAAATTTGATCTGGTTTGGTGACCACGATCTCTCCGTTGTCTATCGAGAGTCTGGATCTTGTGTTTCAAGGCCCAACAATCCTGAGTATCATGTCGGGTGCCCCGGCATGATAAGCACATTTCTAGCGACATTGAAACCCCGTCCATTAGAATTTTGTTTGGTGGAAGAAGATCGTAATTTTTCTTTGTGTTGTCGGAAGATTTAAAATGTTCTCGAGGTATCCCCTAAGGGTGTAAACACTCGAGGCGTTTGACTTCTCCACCTTTTGGTATTGGAGGGTTTCTGATTTGTGCTTGAAAGGGAGTGTAGTTTCTCCTTTGAATAGGCATATTACGATTGCCTTTTTGCCCCCTGTAGTATCGAGGAAACATCTTCTTCTTTCTTTTTATGGACCCTCAGGGAAGTTGTTCCCATAATTTTCAGTTGGATGTGATCGACCATGACTTTGAGTGCGACTAGGTCTTGAATCTTTCAGGACTTCAATCCCATCTCGACCATCTCCCCATGTTTGACCATTTAGGAAAATGGTTTTTGCCGATCTGGCTAAAACTCTCTCATAGAAGGAGCTTCTTGTATGTCTATGAAAGTCATGACCATTTACGATTACATCATGGAAGGACTAACTTGGGCGACCAGGCGTCTCCACCTTTGAGCATACTCTCTGAAAGACTCGTTAATTTGTTTCTTGATCTTGGTAATTTGATCTGGGTCGGGGAGCCATCCGAGTTTGAAAATTTGTATTGAGTGAGGAAAGCATGTGCTAGCTCTTCCCGACTATGGATCTTTGAGTTGTCTAATCTTGTGTACCCCACGAGCGGGCTTCTCTCGGTTAGACTTTTTTGGAACAATTGCATTCTAAGCTTTTAAGTCCTCTGCATAAGATCCAAGTTCTCAATAAACACCTTTAAATGTGTGTAAGGATCTCTAACCCGTCATATTTTTCAAAAGTCGGGAGTTTTAAATTTTTTGGATAATGAACACGGGAAAATACACGAGATCGACATATGAAACACTCCGTGTGTTCCAATTCCTTTGATAAGCGTGAAGGGTCTCTTCCATTTGGAGGACTTTCTTTTTGATGTCACCGATTATGCGGATCTCGGTGGGATGGGCGACATCATGAGTTTTGTTGGTCGTATCAGCTGTAGTTCGGTATGGTAATGACCCAGGATTCCTCCTTGTGTGGAGGATTGGCATATCTCTGGTATTTTTGGACCACTGATTAGGTGGTGTAATTCTTTGAGTAGAAACGACCAAATCGTAATTTGTTTGCTTAATCAAGTGAATTCTTTGCGAGAAAGCTGGATTAAGTTGGTGCAGTCGGATAATGACATGATTATTTGTAGGCTGTTGCCTTTTGGACTTTGAGCGGGTAGTAGGTCAGATTGATTCCCTGAAAGACTTGCATAGTTTAGTCTTTAGGGGGAATGTATATAATAACATGCTATGTGATGTGTCCATTTTAGGAATTTTATCACCTGCAAAGCGGATGTAAATTTGTTTGTAGCATGTTTTAAAATATATGTGTACACATTTCTTCATATTTCTCATTACATGGAGATAGATATGGAATGTAATTACAAGTAATTGTGTTTACAAGTAATTTGAAATGAGAGCATGAAGAGACTTTCCTCCGTTTTGGGTTTATCGAGAGGTGACCTATCTTAGGTTACTCTCGCGGCTTTTTTGGCATGAAGGTTCCCAAATCGCCATAATCTACTTGGCGGGAAGTTAATCAGGTCTTTCAATTTGGGGCGAATTTGGGTGGTGCCTTTCTGAGCCTCGGAGAATTAGTCTTCTCACGAGTCCGATAATCAAACAAGCGGGATAGCCTCTGGTGGAGGGACCACACAACATACATTCACATACATCGCGTCTCTTAGTATGAAAATGATGACATATGCGAAGCACTAATATCCTGCGAGATATAGTGTGCGAAGCACTAATATCCTGCAAGCGAGTTATAGTGCGAAGCACTAATATCCTGGCGATTATAGTGCGAAGCACTAAGTGCAATAAGGAAATGCATTCGTACACATTCATCAAATGTAAATGCAACATCCACACACAAGCGAGATAACAGATTTTGAAAAGATTGTAATAGCGGCTTAAGTCCTCTTCTTTGGAGTCCCAGTGATGAGTCGCCACTGTCGGCGTCGGGATTTTTGGATGTCCCTTTCCATTACTTGTTCTTTGGTGTTCTCATTTTAGGTGAGATTTGTTTGAAAAAACAAGTGAAAAAGGTCAGAACATGTATAATGTCGACGATGAATTTATTAAAAGTCAGCAGTTGGTTTTTAAATGGTTGTACCAACACAATGAGAAAGGTTTGCACATTGACCCGGTGATGTGACCTTTGCTGCTCATGGTCGGTGAAAGCAAGAGATTCATTAGGGTCAGGGGACTTGGTTATCGGGGGGAAGGTGTTAGGCACCCCAGACATCCGTGTTACCACGGTGCCCGCCTCTTTTCAAGAAACTATTATCTGAATGAATGTGTGTGTGTGTGGGTTGATGTCTTTGTTATTTGGAAGTAGTGCGAGGCCTCGTTCGAACCTATATACACGGGGTTTGAATTTATGTAAAAATTCAATTTTTAGCAAGATATAGCAATGATGTTTTATAAAAAGGTTTTCAAACCACGATGCTCAATAGTAATTGAGACCTTTTACACTCCCATTTTATTAAGTGTTCGGCTTGATTGATTTTATTTGTGATCACGAGGCATCAATATATGAAAATAATGTACAAAATAATGCCGACTTCCTCGTGGGTATGGAAACCATCGAGGAAATTGAGACACCATGAGAATAATTTACAAAGGCTAACTACGGTGAAAATGTCCATCACGAGGCCGAATCTAGATTCGATGGGATGAATCTGTGATCACATGATTCTAAGGCATATGAGAAATCTGCAATTTATATGAAAGCGATAAGTATATATATATATATATATATATAAAAATATATAAATATATATATCTGAGACATGATCACCAACCACGAAGCACCTCCATGGGGATCGAAAATGTAAAATAAAAGTTATTAAAAGCTATCAACCATACGGAGAAACTCGAGGCGGGACAAAAGCGTAAATAAAAAAGTATAAATACGGTCAATAGCCACGAAGGAAACTCGGCGGGACAAAATGTAAATAAAGTTGTATAAAAGCGATCAAGCGCCACGAAGTAAACTCGAAGCGGGATGAAAGCGTAAAGAAAAATATATAAAAGCGATCAACCACCCACGAAGTAAACTCTCGGTGGGATATATATATATATATATATATATATATATATATATATATATATATATAGGATATAAAAGATATAAAATCATAAAATCGAGAGGCTCATCGAGCGAGTTATATATATATATATATATATATATATATATATATATATATATATATATATATATATATATAAAGCGAATAATAGGATATAAAATCGAGGCTCATCGAGCAGAGTCAGACCACAGTTTATATATATATATATATATATATATATATATATATATATATATATATATATATATATATATATATATATATATATATATATATATATATATATATATATATATAATATATATATATATAAAATGTAGGCTCATAGAACAAAGTATAGACATATATAATATATATATATATATATATATATATATATATATATATATATATATATATATATATATATAGCGCTCAGGGCCAAAATCTAGGCTCATCGAACAAAGTTAGACACACAGTTAATATATATATATATATATATATATATATATATATATATATATATATATATATATATATATATATATATATTAAAGCAAATAAGCGCTCGCTCGGGCCAAAGTCTACAGGCTCAATCGAGGCATAACTCGATAAATGTTATATATATATATATATATATATATATATATATATATATATATATATATATATATATATATATGAAATAAAAACCACGGATAGAAGTTAAAGGCAAAAAAGCAAACAACACGACTCTCAGCGTGTAGAAGGGTGTGTGTGAGAGATGAGAGAAAGACTCTAAAGTGTGTGAGAAGGCTTACACGTTGTTGCTAAAGAAGACTTCTATATCTTTAGAGTGGGTAAACTCTTGACTTTTGTAGGTACAAAAGGGCTATATATGAGCTCACGAGGTGTTTAAAAGGGAAAGTACTGCTTGCATGGGGTGAGTCGAGCAAATTAGGCGAGGGCTTCCTCGCCTTTTTCTCTTGCAAAAATGGCCCAAGCCCAAGCCCTCTATTTATAGCAATTTTAATCCTTGAGGTGTACTGCTTGGTGAGCTTGAGTGTGTGAAGGCAACCGGGTGGGCCGGTTTTTTAGGGTCGGGTCGTCTCGAAATCGTGCACTCGAGCCTTTGTAATGTCCCTCGACTTTTAGAAGTGCAATCCGGGCATCCGTTTGAGGTATATCTGAGGACCTATTTTGGACCGCGTTGTCGAGAGAGTTATGCGATGGCATGGGATTAGAGTTTGTCTGAAGTCATTGAAGATGGGGCGATGCCCTCCGGTCTTCAAGCTTCAACTTTCATCAGTTACCCCGCCTGATAGTCACTCGGGATTGGTTAGTCTTGTGGGACATTGTTGCGTAGAGATGTTAAGGCGGCGTGGCGTGGCATCGTGTTGGTGAGATAGCGATGTTGCCCCTCACCGGTGTTATCGCGGATTAAATTTGATCAAGAGGCGTTGCTCGAGACTTATTTGAGATTGAATTGCTTGCTGCAATTGTTGAAGGTCCTCATTGTCACCTTTGAGGTGTGCTGTCTTCCGATGTTATTCTTTCGGGTTGGTGCGGTGCATCTCGTTGTGGCGCCGAGATTGAAAATTTGGTCGCATTTGAAACAAGCATTTGGGGGGGTTATCAAAGCTGCATTCCTTGGGGTTATCACCAAGGTTGGTGGCTATTCCATGGTTGGGGTGAATTTGGATACCTCGGGGGTTATCTCAAGAGATTAATCGGTCTTCTCGGTGTGTGTTCGGTATTGGATATCTGCATGCCTCGGGGTTACATCAGAGGTTGGAATTATTACTCCAGATTGTGATCGGGGTTGATCTTTGAACTTCGGTAGTATCGGTATGGATTTGGATTGTCTTTCGGGGTTCCCTCTTAAAAGGCGAATCTGTCCTCCTCCTATGATGTTAGTAGTGATGTAGTCTGAGAAAATTTTGAGTGTCTATCCCAACACAATGGAAATATCAATTTCATCTTTAATCAACACGAACTTATTCATCATTAATATTATAACTCACAATATTTAACAACCATATCATTCCTAGGAAAGAGGGGGCTTTCTGATAAGGATTTCTCCCTATTGGCGCGCAATTAGGTGACCAAACCTCTCCTTGATAAAACTTTCTAGACATTGTCAATATTGCAAATAATAATATGAATAACTTTGTCGTCTCAATTATTGATTTAATAATATAAAATATTATGCAGATGATACTGTGACAATAATTGAATCAATAATATGAGGGATATTATGCAGCAATTACTGTAGCAATAATTGAGTATAATTGAGCGACTTCTCACGTAAGCATCAATAATCAATACCGTGTGCTACTATGCAAATACGCGTATTACTCTACTTATACTACCGATTAGTTCAATAGTTTAACAGTAAAACTTTCACCGTTATTTTATAAAAAGATATTTCTATCATTTTCTAACTATGACAATACGCCTCCGTTGTGGGGTCCACCAATGATTGTGTCATCGTACGAATATTCCCTGTTAAAACGAATATTCCACGACCAATCGAATCTTCCCCGACACAACGAATATTTTATATCAACTTGCTTACTTTGCAAAAGTTTCAAATATCACCCTTAACTTTAACCTTTATCAATTTAACCATTTACTAAATAACATAATAATTATAAGAAAATTGAATACCTTCATTTTATAAAATTTGGGGTCTTACATGGTGTCCTTCAACCCAGTAGCTATAGCAGCAGAGATGGCTCCGGGGGAGTCGATGATGTCACTTTTTATGTCAGTGTTAGATAGAAACATCCACTACTGTCAGGAGGTTAAGGAGCTGAAGGCAGAGCTCCAGGCTGTTATATAGGATAAAACGGACGTGGAGTCCATGTGGGAACAAGAGCACGATGAGAGGGTTTTGGCTAAGGACAATGTCCATGAGCTGAATCAGGAGGTCTTTGAGCCCAGGGGGGAGCTAAAGACCAAGAAACAAAAGATACGGAGAATATCCTATATTCATAGGAGTTCTCATACGGACTTCCAGCAGCAAGTAGCTGGTTATCCCATAGAAACAGGGCAGACGCGGCATACTATTAGCCGTGACATTATCGTCGGTCTTGCCAAGGCGGATTTTGAGAATGCCTTAAGGCAGATGTAATCTAGTAGTAGCTAGAGTAGTTTAGATATGTAAATATTGTGTATCTAGTAGTGACGTAAAACCCTCTTTTGTATAACAAAGGGTAGACTTTTGTAAATCCCAATTTTTGGAAAGTAATTACGGGAAAGTATTGTAATCAGTTTAGGCTGTGTAATGTAACCGATGTAGTATTATACTACGATGAATCAATATAAGCCTTTTTCAGAACATGTTGAGTAATGAATGTTTACGTTATTATTTAAAATTGAATAATAACTAACTAACGGTAAATGGATAATAACGAAATGTGTTGTTTGTTGTAACAACAAAATGCCTCGAAGAAGAGTACCACAAAATCAAGGCGCGAACGTAAATCAACCGGAGGGAGGTCCAATTAACCCCGTGCAGGAGTTTGTAAATCTTTTAACAGCTGCGTTTAATAGAACAGGGGCTGATATCCCCGCAAATCCTGGTGTAGCATGAGCTACTACGTTTAAGGATTTTAAAAGCGTGGGTTTGCCGGAGTTCAAAGGAACTACAGACCCTATCGAAGCCCAAACGTGGTTGAAGGAAATCGAGAAGGCATTTGTGATAGCAAATGTCAACGATCCCCAAAAGGTTGCCTTTGCAACCTACATGATGAAGGGAGATGCCAACTTTTGGTGGGAGACCAATCAAGCTAGGGATGGAATAGAGGTTCTAACGTGGGTGAGATTCAAGGAGATATTCTTTGAGAACTACTTTCCCACGAGCATGCAGGGAAGGATGGAGATGCGGTTTCTGGACTTGAAGCAAAGGGACATGACGGTTCCCCAATACACCGCCAAGTTTAACGAAATGGCGAGGTTCGCTCCACATCAAGTGGATACCGAGGTTAGGAAGGAACGACGGTTTGAGCAGGGCTTTAAACCCTGGCTCTACAACTGTATTTCGGTGTTCCAAAGTACTTCCTCTGGAACCATATTAGAGAAGGCAATAATCGCCGAAGGTGGTAGCGAGGCGTTGAGCCAGTACCACAAAGACAAGAAGAATAAGTGGAAAGTTGATGGGGGAATGAAGATTGAAGGTGCCAACGGGAGTGGCGAAGGACAGAAACGGAAGGTATTTAACTCTAGGACTATCGAAGTGAAACAAGGAGATCCAAAGAGGAGGATGGAGGCCTGCAAGACCTGTGGGAAGACTCATTTAGGAGTCTGTCTCTGTGATAACCCGAGATTTCGAATAATCAAAATTTTGCGAATAAATTTTTTTTTTAATTAATATTAATATTGATTATCAATTTAGTGACAAGTATCTGTGATACGAGTCTCGAGAAGGTTAATTTGTGTATTGACTAATAAATTTAGAGCAGAGTTGTGCTTAACAAGATTAGAAACCCTAACCCTAATTTCTGGATAGGGATTCGATAGAAAATATAATTAAAATAATTATATTAATGAGTATGTGTTCGTACCGAAGAGATTTATTTATCAATGATTGATCGGATAAGGTTTGTAATTAATAAACCCTAATAAGGGATTAGAAACCCTAATCTCAGATTTAGAAAATCAATTGTACAATTAAAAACCCTAATTGTACGTCAGGAAACCCTAATTTCATATTCGGGAATCCTAAACCCTAAATTAGGAAACCCTAATCCTAATTGGCAAGTCTAATGTGTGTATTAAACTTTAATACAATTAGAAAACCCCAATTATATTTAAGTTATCTTAATTTCTATTTTACAAACTCTAATTGTAATTTAGAAATTTTAATCTTTCTAATTAAAACCCTAATTTCATATTTGGGATTTCTAAACCCTAATTAGGCAACCCTAATTCTATTTGGAAGGACTAATATGTTTATTAAACATTAATATGATTAAGAAAACCTAATTTAATTAGGAAACCCTAATTTTAGTTTCAAAATTTTAATTTTCTAAATTAAAACCCTAATTTAGAAAAATACTAGAAAGTTAGTGATTTAAAACCTAAGGGTTAGAACCTTAGGGTACCAGTTAAACCCTAAGGGTTTGTGCATTTGTCAAGATTGCCATTAAAATTAATTTACAAATGACAAAAATGCCCTTTTTACATTTTTTTATTTGATAACTTGTATAATTGCCAAGACTTTAGTGGGTGAACAACTATCTTGACTTTGTGACTTATTAAAAATCAGTAAAACAACCCCCAATTGACAGCGCATCAGATCTAGCAACAAGTCATGGCTTATTTAAGAGATTTAGAGAGAGAAAATTCATTTACTTTGCCATTTTTCTCTTTTGCTCTCACCAACTCTCTCTCTCCCAAACCTACGATTTTGATAAGCAATTCAGTCCCAATATCAGTTTCTAGAACACCTAGATCAGATTAGGAAGATCAAGATCAAAGATCTAGCAAGAAGGTATAAACCCTAAAATCTAATTTGATCTTGTATGCTTAGATAAATTTTGTGTTTTTGTGTTTAAAATCTTGCTATTAGATGTTTTATGAAGATCTATGACGATCTATCATGAATCCATAGCATCACAGTGCCTTAAAATGAAGTTTTCAAAAATTGTTCTTGAGAGTTTTTTTGTGGTCTGACAAGTAATATCAGTGCCCACGGATCATTGCTCGTTTAAGATTTTTGTTGTTTTTAGTTTTGGATTTGTAGCCTGGTATGTTGGCTTTAATCTACAAGTGGTATCACAGTCAGTTGATGTCTAGATTTCATTTTATTCATGGTCAAACACCATTGACCGAGCATGACCGGCTGAAATCTGGGTAACCCAAAAATTTTAAAAAACAGGGTCTGACATGATATTCAAACTCTAAGATCTGTCAGTTATGATGTTTGTTGTAGTAAATATGTAGCCTGTTGTCTTGACTATAGACCCAAGCCTTAATATCCTTTAAAACATCAACTGATCGAACGTAAAAGGTGGTCAAACTAGACCATCCGTTCACGGACACCGTTTCTGGAAAAACCCATAAACAGATGAACTACGTTTCTGACATCCTTTGACCAAGATGTAACTTGTGATGTTGTTGTTGTTTGGTTGATCTGTTGTTTAAGTGTTGTCCCTTGTCATTTATACTACATATAAGAACCAAGAAAGAACCAAAACCATGACCAGAACATAAATTAAATCGAGATTGAAAGTGTCTAGTCGACACTGTCTGGGTTTCTGGGTTACCCAGAAAATCCAGAAGTGATTTGACAAGAACTTTGAGACGCTGGATCTTCTTGTTTGTTTGTTATATGATCATGATGTCGGTTGGATATTGTAGAGTTACATTTCCACTACATGATCCGTGAATGTAAATGTACAAAAAATTATACACGGTCAAGTCGAGCATCTTGTACTGCCGGTTGTCAGTGTTCTTGAGCTCAAGAACACCAATAGCGACGCTTTGTGTCGCTAAAGGCCTACATCGACGGTTTTTAATATTTTTATTTTCTGAATATTCCGAAAATTATTTAAAAAAATAAATAAATTATAAAAATTACTAAAAATGGTTTTAAAATTATTTAAAATTACGAAAAATAACTTTTAATTATTTGGGACATTTTCTTTAATAATTATAATTATTTGAATAAAATGATATTTAATTTATTTAATTAGTATATTAAGTAAATTGGAGAAAATGATTTAATATTATGAAAAATCATTTTAAATAAGAATAATGTATTTAAAATATTTTGAGTTATAAAATGTGACTTTTAATATTTGTGGAGAATTTTCATTAATAAATTAATATTAATGATATTAAATTTATTTAATTATTAAATTAAATAAATAAGATAAAAATTATTTTATTGATTTAAAAATCATTTTAAATAAGGATAAAGTGTTAGAAAATATTTTGAATTATAAAATATAATTTTCAATATTTTTGGAGAATTCTCATTAATAAATTAATATTAATGATATTAGATTTAGTTAATTGTAATATTAAATAAATGAATTAAAAATGGTTTTATAGATTTAAAAATCATTTAAAAATGAGAAAAATGATTTAAAAATATTTTAAGTTATAATAAATAACTTTTAATATTTGGATAATAATTTCATTAATATTTAGATATTAATGGTGATGATTTAAAATGATTTTAATTATTTTAAAAATCATTTAAGTAGAATATTGATGCTTTAAAAATATTTTAAGTTATTAATAATAACTTTAATATTTTGACAAGTATAACATTAATATTTTATATTATTAAATATTAATGATAATAAGATTATTTGATAATTAAATCATTTAAAAATGATTTAAGTGTTTGAAATATTATTATAAATTATATTAATTGTTTATAAATTATTAAAAGCTTCCGAAAAATATTATAAACAATATTTGACTTATCTAAAATAATATTGAACCTTAGAGACCAAGTTTAATTGACAATCAATGTGTTAATTGTCGGATAGGGTGACCAGAACACCGAGAATGGACCGAAGTCCAACCAGACCAAACTAGTTAGACTTGTTAAGTGTTTATATAGTTTATAAACACTAATGTGGCTATGTGGTAATGTGTCTAGGAGAAGTTTGATTGTAAAATACAGTGTTACGTGTTATAAATGATTGTGCTAATTATTAGACCGACATTGTTGAATATAGGTCTTACGAACGCAGTTAATTATATTGTGTAGCTATAATCAATGCGGAAGGCAAATTTTCTAACTCAACCTTGAGTTATATTTATTCAATTATTATAATGGTTAATTATTGCTAATTATACCATGTCTAGGGAATTTATTGTTTATTACTCGCAATTAGTGCATGATTAATAATTCAAATTGAATTACTAATTCAGAGAATATACATTTGTAGAATAACTGTTGTTGGATATTCATATTCGTAAAAGATAGAATTGACAGTACAGATAATTCCTATTTATTATCAAATTATGTTGAGAAATGTCTTAGCTAATTATTCTTGCTAGAAGAACATTTATTAGAACTTGATAGATTCGAGAAGAGAATTCATTTGTTATTCATAGATCGATTCCAATTATTTCGGCTAGATCGATAAGTAAATAAAAATTGAAATCATAAAATTTTGTTGTTAAATCAAATCTTGATTCTGAGACTGAGAAGAAGAACCTTTTATATAAAGGGAACATTTTTAAGTCGTATATTCGACCATTGCGCGCGACCTAAGTATTATGCATAATATAGGGTAAAAGGAGTTGGCCGGCTCTAAGTACTTACAGAGGGGTATGATTTAATCTTTATGGTTATCTGATACTCCTGCGTATGTATCAAAGTAAATCTTTGATAGATACCCGAGAAAAAAGAAGTTCTAAATCCAATGGATCGCTCAACATAAATCTGGAAAACATTTCCACTTTGTAATTGCGTAGAATTGATTCTTGATTATTCAATAGAATATCGTAGAAACTTTAAAAGCATTGTACTCTTTCATTATCAAATTATTGCGTTGCCTAGAATATGAGAAGACTTGATATTGATTTCTATACCTTTATTGTATGTCTTAACTTGCGGGGCAAACTTGTTGCTCACCCTTGCTATAAATAAAACATTTCAGTTAGGATCGAAGAGGCCAGCGGATCGAAGAAAAACAAAGGCAAAGGCAAGATGCTGGAGTAGTATAATGAACAATATTATTATTATGTTGTATTGTATTGTAAACCCTTTTTGTATACCTAAGGGGTATTTCGGTAATGTTAAGGTTAGTGGACCTGGGACTTATGTATGAACAACATATATTAATGACTTATGTATTCCTATTTATATATGAATGGGTAGTTAAATGGTATTATATTATGAATCGTGAACACCAAACTCGGGGGTCAGGTAACCCGGATTTGGGGGTGTCACAGGTTGGTATCAAAGTTGTAGTGACCAAGGCGTCACAAGTTAGTAGAAGAGCCATAGGTTATAAACCTTAAATGGGGTGGGGGAAAATCCTAGGATTATAACCATACGTGAGATAGAGAAAACTCATTTAGAGTTCTAAGTGAGGGATTGCCGGAGTGCATCAATAGTGAGATAAGTGGACACATAGGGTGGGAATGTTGTACTAGTGAAGTACTAATGAAGTTGCTTAAACTAATTGTAGGATGTCTGGAGAAGATAAGATGAGTGCGAAGATGCTAGTGGCTGTTGCGCCAGTGCCAGGAGCCGAGGTGCCAGTGCAAAGTGAATCGGTTGAGAAGGTGGGAGAAGATGAACCTATGGTTAATTTGGGGAGCGATCATGACGATTATCCCGAGATATATCTGAGTGGAGATGAGGAGGCAGAGTCTGAGCCAGCTAAGGTAGAGTTAAAGAATAAGACTAAAGTTGAAGAACAAGATCAACTAGCTGCAGAAGTTCAAAAACTCCAGAGTAAGGCATTTCTCTTGGAGGAACTGTGGAAGACAAAGCGAGCGTTACGTGAAATGATTAAAGAAAGGAATGAGCTTAAGGCGCAGGTAGAAAGGATGAAGGCGGAAGGTGGTGGATCGTCTGAAAGGACAATCAAGCAACAGAAAGATAAGAAAAAGAGAAAGAGGGACAACGACAGCCCTAATTCTTAAAAGTCAAGCCCGAAGAAGAAGCAAACCTATAGCAAGTGTGGGAAGACTCACGCGTGAGAATGCATGACGTGGAAGAATGTTTGTTTCAACTGTAAGCAGGAAGGACATATTTATTTGAATTGTCCTAAGCCAAATTTGAGGAAGTGTTTTTCATGTGGGCAGACGGGTCACGGATTCAACAAGTGTCCCAACAAGAAGAAGACTGGTGAAGGGAGTGGACGGTTGATAGCTTAAGTTTGAGCGTTAGTATCTTTTGGTAGAAGTTTATGATATTAAGTGTTGTAATATCGAGAATGATGTGTGAGCATATGTAAATATATATGTTTGTATGAATGAAATCTTTATTTTCTATATGAATATAAGATTAAGATTAATTTGTGTGTTCTTAAAACTCATACTTATGGTAAGTTAATGACTCATAATTATATGAAATGTTTTGAACCCCTCAGCGAATGGACGCCAAAGGTCTGACTAGGATAAGTTCATACACTCATATAATTGTGGTAGTTCCTAAACTCATAAGTGTGGTAAGTTTGACGAACTGGTAATAACTGTGTGTGAATGGAGAATATCAACTTTTTGTGTAAAGTTGTGTTGTTAATCCTGTTATGATTTAAAAAGGAATAGTAATATGTGTTAAGTACTATGTGCTATTTGAATAAATATGCAATTATATGAGAATTTTGTATTGAATTCTTATTGTGTTAAGAATTTGTATAGAGCAAGAGAATTAATATAAGATTTTTATTTAAATCGATCATACGCCTTTATTTACGTAATCGAAACCAACGAGAAGAACAGTCAGTGAATAACGAAGGAGGTCAAGCAGACCCAATACAAAATTTCGTAGATATGATAGCCGAAGCTATGGAAAATAGGGCTCCAGCAAGAGGAAGAGCGAGAAATTAGCCAGCTGATAGATTGGCTAACTTCAAGGACTTTAAAGCGGTAGGACCGCCAAAAATCAAGGGAACCACAGATCCGATTGAAGCCCAAACATGGGTGAAGGAGATGGAGAAAGCATTCGTCATTGCGCGAGTGGCGGAAGAGCAAAAGACAGCTTTTGCAACTTATCTGATGAAGGGAGAAGCTAATTACTGGTGGGAGACTAACCAAGCGCGAGCTGGAATAGCTATAGTAACATGGATAAGATTCAAGGAACTGTTCTTTGAGAACACTTCTCACCGAGTATGCAATCCAGGATGGAAGTCAAATTTCTAGAACTGAAGCAGGAGAACATGTCGGTAACAGAATACGCTGCTAAATTCAACGAGTTGGCTAGATTTGCACCTCATCAGGTGGACACAGAAGCAAGATGTCGATGTCGGGATTTTTGGATGTCCCTTTCCGTTACTCGTTCTTTGGTGTTCTCAGTTTAGGTGAGATTTGTTTGAAAAAACAAGTGAAAAAGGTCTGACATATATAATGTTGACGATGGACTGTTAAGAGTCGCCAGTTGGTTTTTTAAATGGTTGTACCAACACAACAGAGAAAAGGTTTGCACATTAACCCAGTGATGTGACACTGCTAAACGGGTCAGTGAAACCAAGATTCATTAGGGTTCGGGGACTTGGTTACGCGGGGGGGAAGGTGTTAGGCACCCCCCGACATCCGTGTTACCACGATGACCGTCTCTTTTCAAGAAACTGTTATCTGAATGTGTGTGTGTGTGTGGGTCAATGTACTGTGTTTTTTGGAAGTAGTGCGAGGCCTCGTTCGAACCTATATACACAGGGTTTGAATTTATGTAAAAATTCAATTTTTAGGAAGATATGGCAGTGATGTTTTATAATAGAGGTTTTCAAACCCTGATGCTCAATAGTAATTGAGACCTTTTACACTCACATTTTATTAAGTGATCGGCTTGATTGATTTTATTTGACAGATGCGAGGCATCCGTACAAAAATAATGTACAAAATAATGCCGACTTCCACATGGGTATGAAAACCATCTGAGGAAATTCAGACAACGCAGAATAATATACAAGTTGCTTACAGCTGAAAATGTCCATCACGGGAACCGAATCTAGATTCAATGGGATGAATCTGTGATCACATGATTCCTAGGCGCACATAATACTGCAATTTATATGAAAGCAGTAAATAGGTATATATATAAAAGCTATAAATATATATATATATATACATATATGATCACCAACCACGAAGCACCTCTATGGGGGATCAAAAATGTAAATAAAGTTATTAAATGCTATCAACTGCCACGGAGGAAACTCCAGGCGGGACAAAACGTAAATAAAGCTGTAAATACGGTCAACCGCCACGAAGGAAACTCCAGGCGGGACAAAATGTAAATAAAGTTGTAAAAGCAATCAACTGCCACGAAGGAAACTCAAGGCAGAGGCGAATATATATATATATATATATATATATATATATATATATATATATATAAAAGCAATAAAATGCACAGGATGTAAAATTGGGCTCATCGAATAGAGTTCGACTACAGATTCCTATATATAAGTATATATATAAAAGTTTAATAAAGGCAATTAGGATATAAAAATCTGTGCTCATCGAACATAGTCCACACATACAAGTTAATATATATATATATATATATATATATATATATATATATATATATATATATATATTAAAGCAAGAAACGCCCTAATCAAGTTCAGGCTCATTGAACAAAGTTCGACACACAGTTAATATATATAAATGTATATATATATATATATATATATATATATATATATATATATATATATATATATATATATATATATATATTAAAATAGTAAACGCTCCAGGCATCAAGTTCAAGCTCAATCGAGGCATAACTCGATAATGTTAGTCAATATATATATATATATATATATATATATATATATATATATATATATATATGATCGAAATGAAACCACTGGACCAAGTCAAGGGCAAAAAGCAAGCAACACGACTCTCAACGTGTAGAAGGGTGTGTGCAGAGATGAAGAGAAAGACTCTAAAGTGTGTGAGAAGGCTTACAGCTGACTGCCAAGGAATGTTTCTATATCTTTAGAGTGGGTAAACACGGGCTTTTGTAGGTACAAAAGGGCTATATATGAGCTCACAGGTGTTTAAAATGAGAAAGTACACTGCATGGGGTGAGTGCAGAGCAAATTGGGCAGAGCTTCCTCGCCTTTTCCTCTTTGAAAATCAGCACCCCAAGCCCTCTATTTATAGGCATTTTAGCCGCAGGTGTACCAGAGACAACCCGGGTGGGCCCGGGTTTTTTGGGTCGGTTCGTCTCAAAGTACGTGCACTCAGGCACTGTAATGTCCACTCGAACTTTCAGAAGTGTAATCCGGGCATCCGTTTGAGGTATACAGGACCTATTTTGGACCGCCGTTGTCGAGAGTTTGTACAATGGCATGGGAATAGAGTTTGTACGAAGTCATTAAAGATGGGACGATGCCCTCCGGTCTTCAAGCTTCAACTTTCATTCGTTACCCCGCACAATAGTCACTCGGGATTGGTTAGTCTTGTGGGATATCATTCCGTAGAGACGTGACGTGGCATCGTGTTGACGAGATGATGATGTTGCCCCTCACCGGTGTTATCGCTGGATTAGGCCGATAAAGCAGACGTTACTCAGGCTTCGTTGAGATTGGACTGCTGTAATTTCTTGAAGGTCCTCATTGTCATCTTTGAGGTGTGCCTGTCTTCCCTATGTTATCGCCGGGTTGGTGCAGTGTATCTCATTATGAACGCCGAGATTGAAGCTGGTCGCATTTGAAACAAGCATTTCCGGGGTTATCATCGAAACTGCATTCCTTGGGGTTATCACCAAGGTTGGTGGCTATTCCCACGGTTGGAACTGAGACTGGATACCTCGGGGTTATCTCCGAGATTAATCGGCTTTCTCTAGTG
Organism: Panax ginseng; assembly: GCA_020205605.1. Classification (NCBI taxonomy): domain Eukaryota; kingdom Viridiplantae; phylum Streptophyta; class Magnoliopsida; order Apiales; family Araliaceae; genus Panax; species Panax ginseng. The sequence goes on from CM035142.1 coordinate 57,787,234, forward strand.
TGTGTTCCGGTATTATATCTGCAGGCCTCGGGGTTACATCCGAGGTTGGAATTGTTACTCCCAGATTGCGATCCAAGGTTGATGCTGAACTTCCGGTAGTATCCGGTATGGATTTGGATTGTCTTTCAGGGTTCGCTCTTAAAAGACGAATATGTCCTCTTACAATGTTAGTAACAGTAGTACATAAAATTTTGAGTGTCTACAGATGCCCCTCTTTATCATACTCATGCATGGCGATGCATGGGTAGGATAAAGAATCCTAGACACTTGAAACGTAACAAGACGAACATGGTACTATGGATAGCAACATGATGCAAATGTATGATGCGTGTGTACGGGGTTGTAGCCCAATATGCTGGGGATGTTTACTGGCTCCCTGTTACTTCAACTGCGGATTGGCAATGATGACCAGATTTGATGTGTAATCTGCATCACTTATGTGTAAGAGATTTATGGGGATAAAGCTTGATCTGTTTGAGGATGTGTATAACATATTCCATCATCTATCCTCTTTGATAACGTTGACCTCTTCTGGTTAGTATCGCCAGAATATGTCACGATTCTGTCGGATTTACAGCCAACATCAAATGTTGTCAGGGATGCCTGACCTTCGTCGACGTGTGAATCAACGACTGTAACTCTGTGGGTATATTGTCAAGGTTGTTTGACATCCGCTGTTATGTAGATCACCTGAACATTGCGTTGTGACCCCTGCCGGGGATCCGCTGGGGGAATATGAGCACTCGAGTATGGAATCATCGAATAGCTCTAGAGCTCTGATAGGTTTAATCGCTATCGGCTGAGATAACGTCAAGGCTTCTTGACCTTCATTGATATGTGTGTCACCGGCTTGAATGTACGTTGTAGTCCCCTGCTGGGGATATACGTTGTAACCCCCGTCGGGGACCTATTGGGGACTTATGAGTGCGTACGCAATTATCGAACTGCTCTCAATGCTTCGATGGGTTTACTTGCCATCGACTGAAGTAACATCAAGGCTGATTGACCTTCGTTGATAGACGTATCAACGGATGAACGTGTGTTGTAACCCCCACCAGGGATCTATGTTGTAACCCTCGTCGGGGACATACGTTGTAACCCCCGTTGGCGACATCGGCCCTGTACGAGGTATTGTCGGATGTGATTTGTAGCAAATGAGATCATTTGCAGGGTATACCTCGTGCTCGGGTGACTACCAATGAACGATGTATAGACTCAAAATTTTATCTGAGAAGACTAGGATTGTATGATGTTTGGCTCAATCGTGTGGCGTTCTTATTCTCGATTTGACCTTTCCAGTCTATGAGAATTCCTTTGCAACTCAAACTGGACCGAGCCGGAGGGGTGGGACCCACATAGGGGTGCCACAGGTGCACTTTTTGTAGCCGCAGATGAGCCTACGGCTAATCGTGGATCATAAATCCTGTAGGTTGGTCTTCACAAGTCACTTTTAACTTGCTTCGCATAGGAAAAACTGCGAGCCATCTTTCGATCTCATTGAGTTGGGCCGCTTACGCAAATACATCACCGCATACAAGTGTTCTACACTATCCTGGTAATGTATGCATGTATTTTTTCCAGTTTTTATCCGTTGGATTGTAAGTTATCACATGAAATGCATCTAAACACATAGTAGTCATTATGTATGCATAAATGACTTGATAAAAAATATTCAACATAGTAAATGTTAGTATTAAACCATGCTGAACATAATGATGTGAAAAAATTTGACTTTTGAGACAGTCAAATTGGCACCTTTTTCTGCTATTTTTTGTCCTATTTGAGGTCCAATGAGCAAAAGTTAGCAAGGCAAAGTACTCCTAGTATTGAGGTTGGCCTTATGCATGATGATTTTGATTTTTAATGCATATATTATGTATATGACTTTGGGGGCGTAAAAGCTTCTTGAATGGCCACCTAGACATGCCTGTGTGCATGTGGATAGTCCTATTTTCAAAGGGGACTATGGCAAAAATTTTCCAAATGTAGGCATTGGGTAGTCATGCATTTTAACTCTATTATATGTTAAAGTAAATGCATGCATATAGTCATAAATGCATTCTAGAAAGTTCCAGGTAAGGAAATACCACACCCTTTCTGAGGTGATTTGGAGACATGTTGTCTAGATATTATGGATCCAGATCAGCCGAGCAGTTGCTATAGGACCACTTTTGGCGTACGGTGGAGGGCTTCTGAAGTGCCTCGTCCCCGTTCTGTCAGACAGCCTCGTCGGTTGGTGGAGGCCGTGATTCGTCCTGTCTAGTAGATGTGCCAAACGTTAGACTTTGATCTTCCTTCTGTCCTATTGATGAGGATTAAAGGGTTCTGATGTTGATCTGCATTTCATGCAGGTTCCTGGTTTTACACAACCTCGATGGAACTAGTTCAGCATTCACTCCATGTACCAGCCGCTTTATCCTCACTATAGAACAGTAGTGCATGAGTGGGGATTCAGGGCATTCTTCTCCATCCTTCCCCGTCGTTGTCCCTGGGGTTACCTCAGGGCATTGTCTTAGCGATGGTTTCATCAGACTCAGTCACTCCATCTGCTAGATTGCGAGGTGATGATGACTCCTATGGATTGGCAATTTATCACATATATGGAGTTTGGAGGGGATCCAGTGCCTTGCATGGCGAATATTACCCATACTGCTGTCAGATCCTTATTAGGAGTTCCAGTGGAGGCACTCAAAGGCAGGACTGTCCGTTCAGGTCCTTTGAGCATAGATGTTATGAGTGGGCTTTTGAGTGAGCCCATGCTTGATGATGTCAGGATCAGGGATCGCGTTCTGCGGTGATTGTTCCTGATGATCATTTGAGGCTGCTTCGTAGCAGATAACTCTTCCACGGTATCTTTCGCTTTGGTCAGCCCCACACGCGATGTGGAGCGATAGAGGAGAATACATTGCGGCTCTTACACCTTTGCCTATTTCTCCGGGGCATGCGCGACGCACTGCTGTGGTTCGAAAGGAAGCTTGGCTAGGATTTTACCCATTTCTGTTGGTGAGTATTTCTCTAATCTTTTCCCATTCATAGGTTAAGAGTGTTTATTGATAGCAGATGTTTTGCCATTGTGTTGGCAGTTTTGGGCCTATGAGAGGATCCCATGCTTGCGTCCTGTGAGTTTGTTAGGTTTAGATACCTATCCACAAGGACGACGATGGCACCATTCTATTTTTCTAGAGGTCCTTGTAGCTGAGGGATTCACTCCAACGTCAGATGCGACTAGAGTTCCGACGGTGGACGCCATCACATGGATTCCCTACTCAGGGGAACATTTGACCATCGGCTTTGAGGATGGACACCCGACTGGAGTCGAGTATTTGATTTCCACCAGGAGATTTCCTTTCTTCACTGATGGATGTTGGGAGCTCTATTTAGGAGAGCGTGCTATTAGGAGCACCACAGGGGAGATCTGTATACCGATCTTGCCTCCTGCTAGGCTCCATTGGCCCATATCACAGTCACCCATCACTGATATCCCATTGTTGGGGGTTAACGGTTTTGCATTATCAGAGGGCCCATGTACTCAGGAGACGTTCCAGCGTTGGTGGTTCCCTTGCACTATTGGAGCCCAGTCCCGCGCCACACAGTTTATGGGGGATATGGTTCCAGGATCCTTGATGATGACGGATTGGGTAGCTTGTGTCCGAGCTCCGACTCATATGACCCAGATTGATAGTTTGACCTTAAATAGATTAGACCAGGAACATATATTTATCCGGCATTTGGGCAGAGATCCAGCAGAGGCTGAGTCATTTGTTCCTTCCAGTTCAATCATTGGCCCCTCAGACGACCCATTTGGTTTTACCGGCGCAGATCCTCCACTTTACAGGCCTGACATCCCTGTTGGTAGATATTCAGTGACTCAGGAGGAGTTACATCAGGTGGACAGGATTGAGGACGTGGACATCGAGACCCTGGTCTTCTTCTGATGTATATTCTCGTTATATCTTTTGATAGACCTCTGTTAGATATTGGGTGGCTGTTCCCCATTCTCGCTATATCTTTTGATAGGCCTCTGTTAGTAGTAGGGCGGCTGTGCCTCATTTCCCTGTATTTGTACCTGTACAGAGATGATGTATTAGATGATGATATACTTAGGAATGTATGCACCGTTTTTCATTCCCTATATCATATTTCCATCTATTATTTGTTATGCATGTATCATGTTATGCATATGTATGTATGTCTAGAGATATTTATCATTGACCCCTGGATGGTCTTATGACACGGCCCATACAGATGTCTTCTTCGACAGTTAGCCGTATTGATCATACCCCACCATCAGTGGTGGTATTGGGTGTGCGATCGTGGTATGATAGCATGTCACCACCATCTGAGGGATTGAGATCACCATGCTAAAAGATACCATGACTTTATTGATGTTTTAGGTTCCCGCAGGGTTTGTAGATGGGATGCTAGAGCATTGGCTACCGGATAGGCAGGTATTCCAATTTGGTACCCATGAGTTGACTCCTACTTTGGAGGAGTATGCACGTTTGACGATGCTGCCTTTAGACAGACCTTGTGTGCATCTGGCTTTGGGAGACATGAGTAGACGATTCATGACTCTCACAGGATTGCAGCGCAGAGTAGTGCATGGCGAGCTGACATCTAGCCACGTGATATCCTAGCATTTTCTGTATGACAAATTTGGCTCGGAGGATAGCTACTCACGATATTCCAGGGATTTCACCGCACCAGATGATTATTGGCGTTTGGCTAGAGTCGATGTACTAATGTTATGCGTACTGTCATATGTCTATATGCCATAATATATGGACGAGATAGACATTGGTGTCATTATGGTTGTGAGAGCTCTTAGAGAGGGTCATACCATTGTACCTATGATTGTAGCAGAGACCCTGCAGTCAGCATCCTACTCCTGTACTTACACGTCAGGGGTGTTCACCGGGAGTTCGGTCATGTTGTATGTGTGATTTATGTCACACTTGAGACCGGTTGGTACCCTTAGACGGCATGGGTATTGGTTCACCCATGATGTAGCCATGTCATACTCCTTTCAGCCGTCGGTGTGTATAGATGCTCTGTCTTGGTCTGCATTTTTGGAAGATATCAGAGATCCATTTAGCATATTGCTGTGGTCGGGGCTTTGCTCACCATACAACTTCATTACTCACGCTCCGGGCATGGACTATCTCCCTCTGGCTGGCTTGAGGGGCGTGACTACTTATCACCCATTGGCTCTGATGTCGCAGTTCGACCAATTGCAGGATTTCCATCCTTTTGAGGGGGCGATAGGTCATCGTTCAGCTTCTCAATATCTCTAAGCAGAGGACCGATCCCGTGTGTATGCTTGTTGGGATCAGCGCGAGATGGCTTCTTTTTCTGTGAGCCATCCAGGTTGTTCCGCAGAGTATTCCGCATGGATGGAGACAGAGGTTTTATTGGCTGCAGAAGTATCTGTAGTACCGGATAGCGATGCAGACGATGTAGAGCCCATGGAGGACATCCATACCTACATCAAGGAGGAGCCCGCTGCTGGGTTTCCAGCATTTCTTCCAGATTCTCCTAGTACCGATCTTTGTTGTGATTCAAGACTCAAGACAAGATTTAGAGTAGAGTCTTCATCTGATGACCTTTGAGAGAGATCAAGCTCGATCTATGATGTTGACTGCCCTTGATGGGAGGGATGCAGCTCTGTTAGAGAGAGACGCGGCATTAGATCGCAGAGATGCCTCTGTTGTTGAGCGGGATGAGGCCATATCAGCCAGAGATGCAGTGATAGTTGAGCGGGATATTATTATATGTGCCCGGGATATAGCCGTCACAGATAGTACTGCAGTGAGGTCCCTTACCACTGGTATGATCGCAGAGATGAGCGCATATATTGATGATCATATGGTCACCATGCAGATGGCTGCAGATCTATTGGGTCGTGTGGATATTCTCGTACAGGAGAACACAGCTTCGCCTCCTTCTTCTGAGAAGGATGCCATGTTGGGCTTGTTAGCTCGCATATACCCTGACTTGTAGATGAGCTTGTATTTACCTGCACAGACTAGCTTAACCATTTTGTCATGTACATTTTACATTGTATAGATCAAACAGCATTATATATGACAGGGAAATATATTTTTGGATCACTTCCCTTTTAGATACGCCTTGCTATTTGCTTGATGATTTTTTTTCGCCGCTTGTGGCTTGTGATCTTGATGTATTCTAAATTCCTCCTGGGTGGATGGACATTGAGTTGTCTCTGGATAGTTCAGAATGGATCATCGATCTATGTGTATCCCTACCATCTTTGGTGTATTGGGACTGGTTTCTGGATGGAAATGTGGAGAGGAGTGTGGCTTTCCTCTCTAAGATTGACCACACCACAGATGGTCGCCAGTACTTCTATTCAGGAGAAGCCTAGTTAATTCCATCTCTTATGGATTGGTGTTACTCTTCAAGGTATAACTGTAGCTTAGATGGTCGCCGAATCTCCTATTTGGGTGGAGTTCAGGTAATTCCATCCCTTTGGTCTGAAGCCAAATGAAATGTAGTTTATTGAAGGATGATCCCAGTACAAACTGACAAGGGTTTGTGTTTTGGTAGGGGGTGAGACCGCACCATGAATGGCTGCCTACGTACTCCTATTGAAGAGGAGATCAGGTCTGCGTAATTCGAACCTGGTGTAGGAGGTTCAACGCTGTGTATGGCAGAAATGGTGTAGGAATGTTTTTGGTTGTTTTTGCTTTTGTAAGGGTAGAAATGTTTTTGTTGTTTTTGTTTTATTGCGACCGGGCCATATGAAATGGTTACATATGTACTCCTATTGAAGAGGAGATCAGGTCGACGTAGTTCGCCCCTCATGGTGAGAAGAAAAGCGTAATCCTATATGCAGGTTAGAGTGCGGGGAGGAGAAAGTTTAATCCTAGGTTGAGGATAAATTGCAGGTATGAGTAGTTTGATCCCAGGTATGGGTAGTGAAACTACAAACGCAAGAGGTTCAATCCGCGGTGGGATGACCTAAGTTGTATGATCGCAAAGGAGAAAGCCAGGCTGCTGGCTTGAAAAGTGTGTTTCCCTGAGGGGCAAAGTGTAGAAAAGTTGTAGGTGGAAAAGGATTGAAGAACCGGAATGACTGGTGATCTGATCGCCCGACACCAGGGTGTTTACGAATTACTTTAGACATAGTACCATTTCACGGTGTCTGAGTTGATGAGTTGTGGAAATTCATCGCCGTCCATTTCTTGCAATCTAAGAGCGCCTCCTGTCAATACTTCCTTAACAATAAACGGGCCTTCCCAATTAGGAGCGAATTTTCCTTTAGCTTGATCTTGGTTGTCAAGAATCTTTTTCAAAACCAAGTCATGTTGTTTAAACTGTCGTAGCCAGACTTTTTTGTTGTAGGATCTGGCGATCCTTTGCTGAAATAACTGACCATGGAAGATAGTCGCGGTTCGCCTTTCATCTATTAGAGACAATTAGTGATACCTGTCTTTTACCCATTGGTCTTCATCCAGCTGAGCGTCTATCAACACTCTGAGGGATTCCATTTCAACTTCTATGGGGAGTACTACTTCCATCCCATATGTTAAAGTGTAGGGGGTTGCCCCAGTGGAAGTACGCATTGAGGTTCTGTAGGCTAACAGAGTCAGAGGCAATAGGTCATGCCGATCTTTGTGGTTGGCGGACATCTTTTGCATAATATTCTTGATGTTTTTGTTAGCCGATTCAACAGCACCATTCATCTTCGGATGATAGATGATAGAGTTAAGATGTTTGATGTGGAATTTACTGCATAATTCCTCCATCATTCCATTGTTGAGGTTCTTGGCATTGTCTGACACAATCACCTCTGGTTGTCCATATCGACAAACGACATTGTTTCTGATGAAAGCAATGATAACTTCTTTAGTAACCCTGGGGAAGGAGGCTGCTTCTACCCACTTGGTGAAGTAGTCGATCATGGTGAAGATAAATTGGTGACCATTACTGGCTTTAGGCTCGGTGGGTCCGATAACGTCCATTCCCCACATTGAGAAGGGTCAAGGTGAACTCATATTGTGGAGTTTCCGTGGAGGTGTGTATAGCATTCCCATGAATCTGGCACTGATAGCATCTCCTGACGTGGTCATTGCAATCAGCTTTGAGAGATAGCCAATAATGTCCTGTCCTGAGGACTTTCTTAAGCCTTTGGGCTTGATCTTTGTCTAAACACCTGAGGAGACCTAATCTTGCATCTCTTTTGTAGAGCGCATCTCCACTCAAGTAGAATTTCATAGCAAATCTATGGATCCGCCTCTTCTCAGTCGGGCTCACCTCAGCGGGTGTAGATCCATCTCGTAGATATTCCTTGATATGCTGATACCAAGGATATTGGGTGGGAGGTAGCTCATTCTATACTTCTCCAATGTAATTCCCATAGGCTGGGGCCTTGTGCAGGGAAATTGTGACGCTCGACAAGTGTTCCTTGTCTGATATGCGAATCAAGGAGGCCAAAGTTGCTAATGCATCCGCAAAGTCATTCCTATTACGAGGAATGTGTAGAAATGAGATTTCTTTGAACTCCAAAGCCATCTTCAAAACCTGCCGATGGTAAGGCAGCAAATGTAGTTCTTTGGTTTGATAGATTCTGGTGGATTGTCTGATTACCAACTCTAAATCTCCAAAGACAGTTAACCGTCTGATGCCCATTGAACGGGCAAGTTTTAGCCCCATGAGACAGCCTTCATACTCAGCCATATTGTTGGTGCTGCAAACTGTAATTTGACGGCAACGGGATACTGATCCCCCGTATCAGATACTAGAACGGCTCCAGCTCCAGAACCTTCCATATTAACAGCTCCATCAAAATACATCTTCCATGATGGGTGCGTATCGTACTGATGATATTGTTGCACTGTCATTACTCCTTCATCAGGGAAATATGTTTCCAAGGGTTTGAAATCCCCTGAAGGTACAGCGGCCAGTTGATCCGCGATTCCTTGACCTTCGATGGACTTTTGAGTCACATATACGATGTCAAATTGTTGTAGGATCAACTGCCATCTGGACAGCCGGAAATTTAACATAGGTTTGTTTAACATGTACTTGAGAGGATCCACGCGGGATATGAGATGGGTTGTGTGACCATGGAGGTAATGCTGTAACCTCATGCAAGCCCATGCTAAAGCACAACACGTCTTTTCGATTAGAGTGAACTTATGTTCACTGCAACTGAACCTTTTTCTAAGGTAATAGATAGCTCGTTCTTGACCTCTATCGTCTTTTTGTCCCAGCATGCACCCCATGGCATTGTCACTTACAGACAGGTACATGAATAGGGGAACATCATCCCTGGGTGGTACAAAGACGGGAGCTTTGATTAGCTGTTTCTTGATTGTAAGGAAGGCATTCTGGCACTCATCATTCCATTTCATGGAGGAGTTCTTCCTTAATAGCTTGAAGATTGGCTCACGAGTTCTTTGTGAGTTGGGAGATAAACCTCGCTAATGAAGTTGATTCTTCCCAAAATCCCCGTATTTCCTTCTCTCGTCTCGAGGAATGGGCATTTCTGTGATGGCTTGGATTTTGGCAGGATCCAGCTCAATCCCTTTGTGGCTGACTAGAAATCCTAGCAACTTGCCTGATTTAACGCCAAAGAAGCACTTATTGGATTTAACTTCAAGTTGTATGACTGTAATCTGTTGAACAACTTTACGAGATGGTCTATATGGTCATCCTCCTCCCGGACTTGACAATGATGTCATCCACGTAGATCTCGATCTATTTATGTATTAAGTCATGGAAAAGAGCCATCATAGCTCGTTGATAGGTGGCTCCGACATTGATGAGGCCGAATGACAACCGTCTATAGCAGAAGGTTCCCCAAGGCGTGATGAAAGCGCTTTCTCACGATCTTCCTCGACAACCATGATCTCGATGATACCCATAAAGCAATCAAACAAAGGAGTACATGTCGTAGGCAAGCGATATTGTAAATGAGAATGTGGATAAATGGCACAGGAAAGCTATCTTTTAAGCAAGCTTTGTTCAAGTCCCGGTAGTCCACACAAACTCGCACCTTCCCTCCAAGTTTAGGCACGGGCACAATGTTGGATATCCACTCAGGATATGTAGACACCATTATGATGTCAGCTTGAAATTATTTCACAATTTCTTCTTTTACCTTTAAACTCCACTCAGGTTTCAATCGTCTGAGCTTTTGCTTGACTGGCTTAAATACCTCTTTAATGGGAAGGCGATGAAGGATAATGTCAGTGGACAAACCCACCATGTCTTCATGAGACCATGCAAATACATCCTGGAATTGGGTTAATAGCGTAACCATGTTATTCCGTTGGTTTGGGGTAAGGTCTGAACCAATCTGGATTAACTTATGGCTTTCTAAGGTTCTAAGATTGAAAGAAGTGGTTTGATCAAGGTTGGGTTTGGGTTTATCTTTAACCCATTCTTGAATTTCTGGAGGCACCTCAATGTCATCCTGTATATCCATCAAGGCTGAATTCTTCTCTACATCAAAGGTACAATCCCTGTGTAGGAGAGGCATCGTATCCGCAAGTACAGGCACATCTAAATTTAGAGTCCTGAAACAAAATATGTTTTCACTTAGTATATATGAAATGTGTTGATCATACACCGTGTTAGCATGTACTGGCAAAACAAATTGTTAATATTGTACAGAAAAGTAAGCAGTTATTATATCTACAGGGCAGAAAGAGTTTCTGCCCACTTTACCCTTGACGACCAATGCAAGGAATCTTTGTTCCAATTGGCGAAGAGCAAAGTCCGGTGGACCGCAGTGATGATGGAAGGATTGTTATCATCCTCCCTGTCCCGAATGATGGCCATTACGTCTGGGAAATCATCGTCTGGGGTGTATCTGTTGGTATGTTCATCATGAAAGATGATGCGTATACCGGACATCATCCGTATGACGTCTTGCTTGATTATTCGTTCCTCTTCTTCCACTGTGGGATTTGGAACAAAGATTTATTTCTCCTTTACCGGTACTGGCTTGGGAAATAACATAGCCATCACATTGGCTGACACCTTTACAGGAGGTTGTGCGGACTCAGAGTTTGAAGGCGAAGATAAACGCCACATGGTTGAAGCTGAAGGAATCTGCTGTTGTTTATGAGGATTCCTATGACTAGAACTGGCAGAATAGCCTAGCCCAGCTGTTCCAATTTGCTTGGTTAATCGAATTGGGTATTTGATACCCTGGCAATCTTTACCCAACCCTTGTCCCGGTTTATGACCCAACGACATCATTTCTTGAGTAGCCAACATTACCTCGGCAGAAATCTTGGGTTGGGGCAATGGCGCTCCATTAACATGGTATTGGGTATTGTTTATTTCCAAAGCATGAAAACTAACTTGTTCTACTTCTGCATTGGCATTGATGAACGGCATGTCCCCGTGTTGAGGACACTCTGTTTCAGCGTTGACCGTGACCAGGCTATTGTTGATAGTGTATTTCAATTGTTGATGAAGGGTGGAGGGGACTGCCCCAACCATGTGAATCCTTGGTCGTCCCAAGAGCATGTTGTATCCCGAATCTATCTTGAGCACACGGAAAGATACACAGAATGTGTGAGGACCAATTTTGATTGGCATCTCAATTACTCCTACCGAATTCCGGCAGGCTCCATCAAAAGCTTTGATGATAATATTGCTTCTCCGAATTCGATTGAGATTGATATTCATCTTCACCAAGGTAGAGTATGGGCAGATATTCAGAGAGGAACCTCCATCTATTAAGACTCCAGCTACCATATATCTGGAGGACAAGACCGCAATGTGTAACGGCTTGCAATGACCGGTCCCTTTGGGCGGTATGTCATCATCAGTGAAGGATATCACATTGTTGTTGAAAATGTGATCAACCAAATGTTGAAATTTTTCTATATCCACTGATGTCGGGAGATAGGCTTCTTCTAAAACCTTTAACAAGACCCTCCGGTGATTCTCGGAAGTTTGGACCAAGTCCAAAATTGATATTTGTTGTGGAGCTTCTTTCAAGCTTAAAACCACCGCAGCTTCATTATGACCCATAGCGCGGAGGAATTTTTCAATCTTCTCCGTGGGTATTTTCCCCTTTGATTTGATGGTAGGCTTCATCATCCGGTGGGGAAGATACAGTGGATTTCCTTCGACACTGTAGCAGTTGTATGTGAGGTGGACCCTTCACCTTCTCCATAATTCCATGAAACTTTGCGCAAGCTAACAATAGGATATTGTGCTCTGCACGGCAAGTTGATTGGCTCGGGAGCGGCTACTTTCAAAGGTTTGTTACCTCCCTTGAGTTGAATTGTTGGCGTTGTGAGTAATGTATTAATCCCATCAGTTTCAGTGGATATGACTGCTACCACACTTTTCCACTTAGTAGGGCCTGTATTCTCACTTGTACGTAACACAGTATCGTTGTCCGCTAGGCGCAGGACACCACTGTCGATTAGATTTTGAATAAGGTGGCGGAGTGCCCAGCATTCTTCTGTGCTGTGACCACGAGACTGGGAAGGGAACTGATCCTTCCTTCATTGATTAATATATGAAGGATTTCCTCCATGGGTTGGCCCAGATAAAGTGAATTCCCTTTTGTTGGCAAAATCCCGATGGGCTTTGGCATTTGCTCTCTTTGTCACTTTGTCTTCCAGCATTTCATTATCTGAAAGTGACGAGGGAATATTCATGAAAATAGGTAGGAGACTGGCATGCTCCTGGCTGATTAACTGACGTGTCACTTGATGCTGATAAGTCACCAGTTCCGCCAATTGCTCAATTTGTCTGCAGAGAGCTTTTATCTTTCGTTCCATTGTGAATTGGAACTTGGCATAATCCCATCTGTCATCACCGTCTTTGAGGGTTTGGGAAGATTCACAGCTGAAATTGGAACTCTGTCCGTTGCTCCAATTGATCATGTTAACCTCTTCTTCTTTGTGTTGAGGAAGGGGGTTGTCTTGAACATGAGGTTGATCAGGTTTGGTGACCACGATCTCTCTATTGTCTATAAGGTCCTGGATTTTGTGTTTCAAGGCCCAACAATCCTGAGTATCATGTCCAGGTGCCCCGGCATGATAAGCACACTTCATAGCAGCATTAAAACCCCATCCATTAGGGCTGGCTGGTGGAAGAAGATGCGTAATTTTCTTCTGTGTTGTCAGAAGATTAAGAATGTTCTCGAGGGTATCCCCCAAGGGTGTAAACACTCGAGGGAGTTTGACTTCTCCACCTTTTGGTATTGGAGGGTTTACAGACTGTGCTTGAAAGGGAGTGTAGTTTCTCCTTTGAATAGGCATGTTCTGATTGCCTTATTGCCCTTGTAGTATTAGGGAAACATCTTCCTTTTTCTTTTTATGGACCCTCCGGGGGTTGCTTCCATAATTTCCATATTGGATGTGATCAACAATAGCTTTGAGTGCAGCTAGGTCTTGAATCTTTCCGGACTTTAATCCCATCTCAACCATCTCCCCATGTTTGACCATTTCAGAAAATGGTTTGCCGATGCCAGTTAAAACTCTCTCATAGGAGGGAGCTTCTTGTATGTCTATGAAAGTTATGACCATTTCCGATTCTATCATGGAAGGACTAACTTGGGCATCCAGGTGTCTCCACCTTTGAGCATACTCTTTGTAAGACTCGTTAGACTGTTTCTTGATCTTTGTAATTTGATACCAATCAGGAGCCATCTGAGTTTGAAAACTGTATTGAGTGAGGAAAGCATGTGCTAGGTCTTCTCAGCTATGGATTTTGGAGTTGTCTAATCTTGTGTACCACGAACGGGATTCTCCAGTTAGACTCTTTTGGAATAATTGCATTCTGAGCTTTTCGTCCTCTACATAAGATCCAAGTTCTCCAATAAACACCTTTAGATGTGTGTAAGGATCTCCTAACCCATCATATTTTTCAAAGTCAGGAGTTTTAAATTTTTCTGGATAATGAACACTGGGAAAAATACACATATCAACATATGAAACACTCCCGTGTGTTCCAATTCCTTTGATAGCACGAAGGGTTTCTTCCATTTGGAGGACTTTCTTTTTGATGTCACCAGTGTCTAGATTTCCAGTGGGATGGATAGCATCATGAGTTTTGTTGGTCATATCCAACTGTAGTTCAGGTATGGTAATGACCGGGATTTCTCCTTGTGTGGAGGATTCAGCATGCACGGGTATTTTTGGACCCTGATTAGACTGCTGTAATTCTTTGACTAGAACAACCAAATCTGTAATCTGTTTGCTTAATCCGTCGAATTCTTTGCGAGAAACTGGATTAAGTTCAGTTTGGTCGGATGACGACATGATTGACTGTAGGCCTGTTGCCTTTTTGGACTTTGACCGAGTAGTAGGTCCGATTGATTCCCTGCGAAAGACTTGCATAGTTTAGTCTTTAGGAATATATATAATAACATGCTATGTGATGTGTCCATTTTAGGAATTTTTATCCTGCAAAACGGATGTCACCTGTTTGTAGCATGTTTCAAAATATGTATGTGTACACATTTCTTCATATTTCTCATTACATGGAGATAGATATGGAATGAAATTACAAGTAATTGTGTTTACAAGTAATTGAAATTAGAGCATGAAGAGACTTTCCTCCGTTTTGGGTTTATCAGAGGCTGACCTATCTTAGGTTACTCTCGCAGCTTTTTGGCATGAAGGTTCCCAAATCATCGCAATCTACTAGACGGGAAGTTAATCCGGTCTTTCAACTGGAGCAAATTTGGGTGGTGCCTTTCCTAAGCCTCGGAGAATTAGTCTTCTCACGAGTCCAGTAATCAAACACCGACGGGATAGCCTCCTGGTGGAGGGACCACACAACATACATTCACATACATCGCGTCTCACCGTATGAAAATGATGACATATGTGAAGCACTAATATCACAAGTAGATATGGTGCGAAGCACTAATATCACAGGCAGTTTATGGTGCGAAGCACTAACATCACAAGCAGTTATAGTGCGAAACACTAAGTGCAATAAGAAAATGCATTCGTACACATTCATCAAATGTAAATGCAACATCCACACACAAGCAGATAACAGTTTTAAAAAGATTGTAATAGCGGCTTAAGTCCTCTTACTGGAGTCCCCAACAGAGTCGCCACCTGTCAACATCGGGATTTTTGGATGTCCCTTTCCGTTACTCATTCTTTGGTGTTCTCAATTTAGGTGAGATTTGTTTGAAAAAACAAGTGAAAAAGGTCCGACATGTATAATTTCGACGATGGACTGTTAAGAGTCGCCAGTTGGTTTTTTAAATGGTTGTACCAACACAACCAAGAAAAGGTTTGCACATTGACCCAGTGATGTGACACTGCTAAACGGGTCGGTGAAACCGAGATTCATTAGGGTTCGGGGACTTGGTTACGCGAGGGGAAGGTGTTAGGCACCCCCCGACATCCGTGTTACCACGGTGACCGCCTCTTTTCAAGAAACTATTATCTGAATGTGTGTGTGTGTGTGGGTCAATGTGCTATTTTTTTGGAAGTAGTGTGAGGCCTCGTTCGAAACTATATACACAAGGTTTGAATTTATGTAAAAATTCAATTTTTAGCAAGATATGGCAGTGATGTTTTATAAAAGAGGTTTTCAAACCCTGATGATCAATAGTAATTGAGACCTTTTACACTCCCATTTTATTAAGTGATCAGCTTGATTGATTTTATTTGACAGATGCGAGGCATCCGTACGAAAATAATGTACAAAATAATGCCGACTTCCTCATGGGTATGAAAACCATCTAAGGAAATTCAGACACCGCAGAATAATTTACAAGTCGCCATACAATTTGAAAATGTCCATCAGGGGAACCGAATCTAGATCCAATAGGCTGAATCTGTGATCACATGATTCCTAGGCGCACAGAATACTGCAATTTATATGGAAGCAGTAAGTAGGTATATATATATAAACTGTAAATATATATATACAGACAGGATCACCAACCACGAAGCACCTCCATGGGGGATCAAAAATGTAAATAAAGCTGTTAAAAGCTATCAACCGCCACGGAGGAAACTCCAGACGGGACGAAACGTAAATAAAGCGGTAAATACGGTCAACCGCAACGAAGGAAACTCCAGGCGGGACAAAATGTAAATAAAGTTGTAAAAGCGATCAACTGCCACGAAGGAAACTCCAGGCAGGACGAATATATATATATATATATATATATATATATATATATAAAAGAAATAAACACACCGGATGTAAAATCCAGGCTCATCGAACAGAGTTCGACCACAGTTCATATATATAAGTATATATATATATATAAAAGCGAATAAACGCACCGGATATAAAATCCAGGCTCATCGAACAGAGTCCGACACACAATTAATATATATAAATGTGTATATATATATATATATATATTAAATTAAAGAATCGCATTCGGATATAAAATCCGTGCTCATCGAATAGAGAGTTCGACTACGTTCATATATATAAATATATATATATACAAAAGCGAGTAAACGCCTGCATCAAGTCTAGGCTCATCGAACAAAGCTCGACACATACAGTTAATATATATATATATATATATATATATATATATATATATATATATATATACATTTATATATATATTAAAGCGATAAACGCTCGCATCAACTCTAGGCTCATCGAACAAAGTTGGACATACAGTTAATATATATATATATATATATATATATATATATTAAAACGATGGCGCTCCTGCATCAAAGTCAGGCTCAATCGAGGCATAACTCGATAATGTTAGTCAATATATATGTATAATATATATATATATATATATATATATATACAGATGAAATGAACCACAGAATCAAGTTAAAGGGCAAAAGCAAGCAACACGAGTCTTAACGTGTAGAAGGGTGTGTGCAGAGATGAAGAGAAAGACTCTAAAGTGTGTGAGAAGGCTTACAGCTGACTGCCAAAGAATGTTTTTATATCTTTAGAGTGGGTAAACACGGGCTTTGTAGGTACAAAAGGGCTATATATGAGCTCACAGGTGTTTAAAAGCGGAAAGTACACTGCATGGGGTGAGTGCAGAGCAAATTGGGCAGGGCTTCCTCGCCTTTTCCTCTTTGAAAATCAGCACCCAAGCCCTCTATGTATAGGAATTTTAGCAGCAGGTGTACCTGCAGCTGAGCCGCAGGTGTACATGCAGCTGAGCCGCAGGTGTACCAGAGGCAACCCGGGTGGGCCTGTGTTTTTCGGGTTGGGTCGTCTCGAAATAAGTGCACTCGGGCACTATAATGTCCACTCGAACTTTCAGAAGTTCAATCCGGGCATCCGTTTGAGGTATAAAGGACCTATTTCGGACCGCCGTTGTCGAGAGTTTGTACAATGGCATAGGATTAGAGTTTGTACGAAGTCATTGAAGATGGGACGATGCCCTCCCGTCTTCAAGCTTCAACTTTCATCCGTAACCCCGCACAATAGTCACTCGGGATTGGTTAGTCTTGTGGGACATCGTTGCATAGAGACGTGACGTGGCATCGTGTTAACGAGATGACGATGTTTCCCCTCACCGGTGTTATCTCCGGATTAGGCCGATAAAGCAGACGTTGCTTAGGCTTCACTGAGATTGGACTGCTACAATTTATTGAAGGTCCTCATTGTCATCTTTGAGGTGTGCCTGTCTTCCCGATGTTATCGCCGGGTTGGTGCATTGTATCTCATTGTGAGCGCCGAGATTGAAGCTGGTCGCATTTGAAACAAGCATTTCCGGGGTTATCGTCAAAACTGCATTCCTTGGGGTTATCACCAAGGTTGGTGGCTATTCCCACGATTGGGACTGAGACTGGATACCTCGGGGTTATCTACGAGATTAATCGGCCTTCTCCGGTGTGTGTTCTGGTATTATATCTGCAGGCCTCGGGGTTACATCCGAGGTTGGAATTGTTACTCCCAGATTGCGATCCAGAGTTGATGCTGAACTTCTGGTAGTATCCGGTATGGATTTGGATTGTCTTTCGTGGTTCCTCTTAAAGATGAATCATCCTCCTGCAATGTTAGTGTGATGAAGTACGTGAAAATTTCGAGTGTCTACACAAGAAAAGCGAGAAGATTTGAGAATGGGCTAAAGCCGGGAATATTCAACAAAGTAGCAGTATTGCAGATCAATACGTTCGCGGCGTTGATGGAGAAAGAGTTAATTGCTGAAGGAGGGAGCGAAGCTGAGTCTCGATTTCATCAGGAGAAGAAGAAGAAGAAGACAAATGATGGTGGAAGCAGTGGTGGTAGTAATCCAAATAAGAGGAAATGGAGTGAGAATACCCAATCGGGTAATAAGACAGAAGATAATAGGAAAAGAAGGGAGCCATGTTCGAATTGTGGGAAGAACCATGCTGGAGGTTGCCTGAAGAATAAGGGAGTTTGCTATAACTGCGGGCAAGAAGGGCACATGTCGCCCAATTGTCCCAGTCCGAAGAAAATTCAAGGTTGCTTTGCATGCGGATCAACTGATCATTTGGTTCGGAACTGTCCAAAGAAGAATGCGGAGAAGGAAAGTGGCAACAAGGGACCCAGTAGCGGAACCTTAGCAACTCGAGGACCTGCACAGCCAGGAAGACCAACGGCCCGTACATTCAACATGACGGCGCAAGATGCAGGGGTTGTCCAGGAGGTGGCAGCAGGTAATGATTTCGCTTAATACTTAAATTACGCGAGTAATATAAGTCAGATATTTCTGTGAACTATTTTCTTTTATAGATTCAAGTCACATGTTAGAATTTGAAACACAAATTAATATTGTGTTGATAAAAATGAATTAATGATACAAGTTTAAAAGATTGTAGAGACTAAAAAAGCGGTGATTCCGAGGACGAAATCCTTTTAAGGAGAGGTGAATGTGATAACCCGAGATTTCGAATAATCAAAATTTCACGAATAATTTTTTTTAAATTAATATTAATATTGGTTATCAATTTAGTGACAAGTATCTGTGATACGAGTCTCGAGAAGGTTAATTTGTGTATTGACTAATAAATTTAGAGTAGAGTTGTGCTTAACAAGATTAAAAACCCTAACCCTAATTTTTGGATAGGGATTCGATAGAAAAAATAATTAAAATAATTATATTAATGAGTATGTGTTCGTACCGAAGAGATTTATTATTCAATGATTGATCAGATAAGGTTTGTAATTAATAAACCCTAATAAGGGATTAGAAACCCTAATCTCAGGTTTAGAAAATCAATTGTACAGTTAAAAACCTTAATTGTACGCCGGGAAACCCTAATTTCATATTCGGGAATCCTAAACCCTAAATTAGGAAACCCTAATCCTAATTGGCAAGCCTAATGTGTGTATTAAACTTTAATACGATTAGAAAACCCTAATTATATTTTAGTTATCTTAATTTCTATTTTACAAACCCTAATTGTAATTTAGAAATTTTAATCTTTCTAATTAAAACCCTAATTTTATATTTGGGATTTCTAAACCCTAATTAGGCAACCCTAATTCTAATTGGAAGGCCTAATATGTTTATTAAACATTAATATGATTAAGAAAACCTAATTTAATTAGGAAACCCTAATTTTAGTTTCAAAATTTTAATTTTCTAAATTAAAACCCTAATTTAGAAAAATCCTAGAAAGTTAGTGATTTAAAACCTAAGGATTAGAACCTCAGGGTTAAACCCTAAGGGTTTGTGCATTTGTCAAGATTGCCATTAAAATTAATTTACAAATGACAAAAATGCCATTTTTACATTTTTTTTATTTGATAACTTGTATAATTGCCAAGACTTTAGTGGGTGAACAACTATCTTGACTTTGTGACTTATTAAATCTAAGCAAAAAAAATTTCAATTGACAAAGACATCGGATCTAGCAACAAGTCATGGCTTATTTAAGAGATTTAGAGAGAGAAAATTCATTTACTTTGCCATTTTTCTCTTTTGCTCTCACCAACTCTCTCTCTCCCAAACCTACGATTTTGATAAGCAATTCAGTCCCAATATCAATTACTAGAACACCTAGATCAGATTAGGAAGATCAAGATCAAAGATCTAGCAAGAAGGTATAAACCCTAAAACCTAATTTGATCTTGTATGCTTGGATAAATTTTGTGTTTTTGTGTTTAGAATCTTGCTATTGGATGCTTTATGAATATCTATGATGACCTATCATGAATCCATAGCATCAAAGTGCCTTAAAATGAAGTTTTCAAAAACTGTTCTTGAGATTTTTTTTGTGGTCTGACAAGTAATGTCAGTGCTCACGGATCATTGCTCGTTTAAGATTTTTGTTGTTTTAAGTTTTGGATTTGTAGCTTGGTATGTTGGCTTTAATCTGCAAGTGGTATCACAGTCAATTGATGTCTAGATTTCATTTTATTCATGGTCAAACACCGTTGACCGAGCTTGACCGGCTGAAATCTGGGTAACCTAGAAATTTTAAAAAACAGGGCCTGACATGATATTCAAACTCTAAGATCTGTCAGTTATGATGTTTGTTGTTGATGTTGTTGTAGTAAATATGTAGCTTGTTGTCTTGACTATAGACCTAAGCCTTAATATCCTTTAAAACATCAACTGGTCGAACGTAAAAGGTGGTCAAACTAGATCATCCGTTCACGGACACCGTTTCTGGAAAACCCAGAAACAGATGAACTACGTTTCTGACATCCTTTGACCAAGATGTAATTTGTGATGTTGTTGTTGTTTGGTTGATCTGTTGTTTAAGTGTTGTTCTTTGTTATTTATTCTACATATAAGAACTATGAAAGAACCAAAACCATGACCAGAACATAAATTAAATTGAGCTTGAAAGTGTCTAGTCGACACTGTCTGGGTTTTTAGGTTACCCACAAAACCCAGAAGTGATCTGACAAGAACTTTGAGACGCTGGATCTTCTTGTTTGTTTGTTGTATGATCATGATGCCGGTTGGATATTGTAGAGTTACATTTCCACTACATGATCTGTGTCTAAGTTAGCTCAGAATGTAAATGTACAAAAAATTATACACGGTCAAACCGAGCACCTTGTACTGCCGGCTGTCAGTGTTCTTGAGCTCAAGAGCACCAACAGCGAAACTTTGTGTCGCTAAAGGCCTACAACGACGGTTTTTAATATTTTTATTTTCTGAATATTCCAGAAATTATTTAAAAATATAAATAAATTATAAAATTACTAAAAATGGTTTTAAAAATCATTTTAAATTTTGAAAAATAACTTTTAATTATTTGGGATATTTTTCTTTAATAATTATAATTATTTGAATAAAATGATATTTAATTTATTTAATTAGTATATTAAGTAAATTAGAGAAAAATGATTTAATATTATGAAAAATCATTTTAAATAAGAATAATGTATTTAAAAATATTTTGAGTTATAAAATTTGTCTTTTAATATTTTTGGAGAATTTTCATTAATTAATTAATATTAATGATATTAAATTTATTTAATTATTAAATTAAATAAATAAGATAAAAATGATTTTATTGATTTAAAAATCATTTTAAATAAGGATAAAGTGTTAGAAAATATTTTGAATTATAAAATATAATTTTCAATTTTTTGGAGAATTCTCATTAATAAATTAATATTAATGATATTAGATTTATTTAATTGTTATATTAAATAAATGAATTAAAAATAGTTTTATTGATTTAAAAATCATTTAAAAATGAGAAAAATGATTTAAAAATATTTGAAGTTATAATAAATGACTTTTAATATTTGAATAATAATTTCATTAATATTTAGATATTAATGGCGATGATTTAAAAATGATTTTAATTATTTTAAAAATCATTTAAGTAGAATATTGATAATTTAAAAATATTTTAAGTTATTAATAATAACTTTAATATTTTGACAAGTATAACATTAATATTTTTATATTATTAAATATTAATGATAATAAGATTATTTGATAATTAAATCATTTAAAATGATTTAAGTGTTTGAAAAATTATTATAAATTATAATAATTGTTTATAAATTATTAAAAGCTTAGAAAAATATTATAAAGCGATATTTGACTTATCTAAAATAATATTGAAGCTTAGAGACCAAGTTTAATTGACAATCAATGTGTTAATTGTCGGATAGGATGACGTAAGAACGAGAATGGATGAGAAGTCCAAAGAGAATAGAACTAGTTAGACTTGTTAAGTGTTTATATAGTTTATAAACACTAATGTGGCTATGTGGTAATGTGTCTAGGTGAAGTTTGAATGTAAAATACAGTGTTACATGTTATAAATGATTGTGCTTATTGTGAGACCGACATTATTGAATATAGGTCTTACGAACGCAGTTAATTATATTGTGTAGCTGTAATCAACGCGGAAGGCAAGTTTTCTAACTCAACCTTGAGTTATATTTATTCAATTATTGTAATGGTTAATTATTGCTAATTATACCATGTCCAGGGAATTTATTGTTGATTACTCGCAATTAGTGCATGATTAATAATTCAAATTGAATTACTAATTCAGAGAATATACATTTGTAGAATAAGCTGTTGTTGGATATTCATATTCAGTAGAAGATAGAATCGACAAAGATCTGAGATAATTCATTTATTGTCAAATTATGTTGAGAAATGTCTTAGCTAATTATTCTGGCTAGACGAACATTTATTAGAACTTGATAGATTCGAGAAGAGAATTCAATTGTTATTGATATATCGATGCCAATTATTTTGGCTAGATCGATAAGTAAATAGAAATTAAAATCATTAAATTTTTTTGTAAAATCAAATCTTGATTCTGAGACTGAGAAGAACAACCTTTTATATAAAGGGAACATTTTAAGTCGATATTCGACCATCATCGCATTTACCACCCTAAGTATTATGCATAATATAGGTACAAGGAGTTGGTGGCTCTAAGTACTTGCAGAGGGTATGATTTAATCTTTATGGTTATCTGATACTCCTGCATATGTATCAAAGTAAATCTTTGATAGATACCCGAGAAAGTAGAAGTTCTAGATCCAATGGATCGCTCAGCATAAATCTGGAAAACATTTCCACTTTGTAATTGCGTAGAATTGATTCTTGATTATTCAATAGAATATTGTAGAAACTTTGAAAGCGTTGCTCTTTCATTATCAAATTATTGTGTTTCCTAGAATATGAGAAGACATGATATTGATTTCTATACCTTAATTATATGTCTTAACTTGTGGGGCAAACTTGTTGCTCACCCTTGCTATAAATAAAACATTTTAGTTAGGATCGAAGAGGCCAGCGGATCGAAGAAGAACAAAGGCAAAGGCATGATGCTGGAGTAGTATAATGAACAATATTATTATTATGTTGTATTGTATTGTAAACCCTTTTTGTATACCTAAGGGGTATTTCTGTAATGTTAAGGTTAGTGGAACTGGGACTTATGTATTAACAACATATGTTAATGACTTGTGTATTCCTATTTATATATGAATGGGTAGTTAAATGGTATTATATTGTGAATCGTGAACACCAAACTCGGGGGTTAGGTAACTGGATTTGGGGGTGTTACAGTCTCAAGGATAAGGCTATATGTTATAATTGTGGACAGGAGGGGCATATTGCGCCTAACTGTCCAAGTCCGGAGAAGAATCACGGATGCTTTGTGTGTGGGTCAACTGATCAAATGGCAAAGAACTGCCCGAACAAGGGGCCGGACGAGAATAGGGGTGCCAATAGCGATAAGTTAGCTATTGGGGGTCCAGAACTGCCGGGTAGGCCGATGGTCCATACCTTTAAATAACCATCCAAGATGCGATGGCCTCAGGGGACGTAGTCGCAGGTATTATTCCAATCAACGACCTAAATGCATACGTGCTGTTTGACTCGGGTGCTACCTATTCGTTTATCGCATGTGATTTTGCTAGACGATTAGAATTACTTCCTGAAAAGTTGCCTATACCTTTAAATGTTAAGGTAAAAAATGAAGAGATAATTCCTGTTGAAGATATTCATAGGAGTTGTTGCGTAGATATACAGGGTTATAAATTATCGGTAGATTTGATACCGATAAAGTTAGGGGAATTCGACGTAATTCTCGGAATGGATTGGTTGGTTAACCATGGAGCAATTATAGATTGTTAAAAGAAATGCGTAAATATTAGAACGTTAAGACAACCTCAGATAGTATTTTACGATAATAAATCACCGGGATGTTCGTGTTGTCTTACCATGACACAAACTAGGAAACTATTAAGGAAGGGGTGTGTAGGTTATTTATGCCATGTTATTGATACCCAGAGAGTGGGAGCGGCCATGGAACAAATACCTATAGTAAGTGAATTCATGGATGTATTTCCAAGTGAGTTGTTGGGTCTTTCACCAGATAGGGAGATCGAGTTCGTGATAGACATTGTGCTAGGGGCGGCACCAGTTTCCAGGGCATCGTATCGTATAGCACCAGTGGAGATAAAGGAGTTGATGGTGCAATTGCAAGAACTGTTGGACATGAAGTACATTCAACCGAGTGTTTCGCCGTGGGGAGCACCGGTACTGTTTGCAAGAACTGTTGGACATGAAGTGTTTTTGCAAAATAGATTTAAGGATGGGGTATCATCAGCTGAAGGTTAGGAATGAAGACGTACCAAAGACAGCATTGAAGACTCGTTATGGTCATTATGAGTTTCTGGTAATGTCATTTGGATTGACTAATGCACCAGCTACATTTACGGAAATGATGAACCGAGTGTTCAAACAATATTTGGACAAGTTCGTCGTGGTGTTTATCGATGATATTCTAGTCTATTCTAAGATGCCAGAAGATCATGTTGAACACCTAAGAATAGTGTTGGAGACACTAAGGAAGGAAAAGTTAAATGCGAAGTTCACTAACTATAAATTTTGGTTAGATAGAGTACAATTTATAGGTCATGTCATTGACCATGAGGGGATTTCAGTAGACCCAGCGAAGGTGGAATCCGTGATGAATTGGGAACAACCGAAAATGCCGATTGAGGTGCGGAGTTTCCTAGGGTTAGCGGGTTACTATCGGAGATTCATTCAAAATTTTTCAAAGATAACTACTTCGTTGACTAACCTGACAAGGAAGACGGTGAAGTACGCATGGACTGAGAAATGCGAGGACAGTTTTCAAAAACTGCAGAAGAGGTTGAGTGAAGCGCCTGTTTTATCATTACCCGATGACACAGTAAATTCCGTAGTATATAGCGATGTTTCGCATAGGGGACTTGGTTGTGTGCTCATGCAGCATAGAAAAGTCATTGCGTATGCATCTAGGCAGTTGAAGGATTATGATAAAGTTTACCCTACTCATGATCTAGAACTGGCCGCGGTAGTGTTTGCCTTAAAGATATGGCGACATTATCTTTACGGGGAAAAATGTGAGATATACACGGACCACAAGAGTCTAAAATATATCTTCACACAGAAGGAGTTACATATGAGACAGAGAAGATGGTTGGAGTTGATAAAGTACTACGACTGTGAAATCCTGTATCACCCTGGAAAAGCTAATGTAGTTACCGATGCCTTAAACAGAAAGGGTCGGGAAAAGTTATCTATGTTAACGGCTCAAACTGAGTTAATAACAGAGATGACTAGGATGGAGTTAGAGGTGAAATTGCCGAGTGAAGTAGGACAAAGACTATTTGCGACAGAGATGCAATCAACCATCGTAGAAAGAGTCAAAGAGGTGTATCTCAGAACTGACGAGTGTGACTAGATGAAGAAAAGGTTAACCAATGAAAAAGACATACAGTTTAGTATTGATAATGAGTGATTATTAAGATTTGAAGGAAGAATTTGGGTTCCAAATGAGACGGAATTAAAGGAGCAAGTTTTACAAGAAGCTCATAGTTCGAGGTACTCGATTCATCCTGGTAGCACTAAGATGTATCAAGACCTTCGACAGATGTTTTGGTGGCCAAACATGAAGAGAGAAATAGCCAAGTATGTGAGTAGGCGCTTGACTTGTAAGAAAGTTAAGGCCGCACATCAACGACCAAGTGGCTTGCTACAGTCATTGGAAATTCCGGAGTGGAAGTGGGAGCATATCACGATGGATTTTGTGGTGGGACTTCCGACTACTTAGAAAGGGTATAATGCAATTTGGGTAATAGTGGACCGGTTGACAAAGTCGGCTCACTTCTTGCCAATTAGAATTAAGTATAATTTAGACCAGTTAGCTAAAATTTATGTTAAGGAAATTATTTCCAGACATGGAGTACCAGTTTTGATTGTGTCAAATCGTGACCCACGATTCACGTCAAACTTTTGGAGGAGTCTGCAAGAACAGTTGGGGACGCAGTTAAATTTGAGTACGACATATCATCCATAAACCAACGGACATAGCGAGAGGACAATTCAAACGTTAGAAGATATGTTGAGATCTTACGTCATGGATTTCAAGGGTAGTTGGGATGATCATCTACCATTAGTAGAGTTTGTGTATAAAACCAATTATCATGCAAGCATAGGTATACCGCCTTATGAAGCTTTATATGGAAGGAAGTGCCGAACACCGTTGTGTTGGGATGAAGTGGGAGAACACCGAATGCTAGGACCAGAATTGGTGCAGCAAACATCGGATATAGTGAAATTAATAAGGATGCGTCTCGTAGTAGCTCAAGACAGCCAGAAGAAGTACGCATACTTACATCGAGAAAATAGGGAGTTTGAGGTAGGCTCGTACGTATTTATAAAGGTATCTCCTTGGAAAAGAAAGATACGCTTTGGAAAGAAGGGGAAATAAAGTCCAAGGTGTATAGGACATTTTGAAGTGTTAAATCGGGTAGGCGAGGTAGCCTATATGATAGCATGACCTCCAGACTTAGAATGAATACATAACGTATTTCACATATCGGTGTTACGTCCTTATAAACCGGACTATAAACATGTAATAGAATTTGAGCCTATTCAAATCGAGAAGGACTTATCATAAGAAGAGATGCCGATTCAAATCATCGATAGAAAAGAGCAAATTTTGCGGAACAAAGTTATATCTTCGGTGAAGATGTTATGGAAGAACCACAATACCGAAGAAGCAACGTGGGAATTGGAAGAAAAGATAAAGAAGGATTACCCTCAATTGTTTACGTAATGTAAAGCGAGATTCTGGGGACAGAGTCTTTATAAGGGGGGAAGAATGTAACGACCAAGAAATTAGGATCCTTTGTAAAATACTTGAAAGAAATAAATAATAAATAAAATAATATTATTTGTTATTATTACGTGTTAATAAGATGTATGTCATTTTATAACTTAGAAACGTCAGAACGTCGTAGTATTTTAACTACGTGAAGGAATTAAAGTGTTCGAATTTCCAAGACGAAAATAAAAGCTTTCCGAGAGAATTTACAAAAAACGCTATTCAGCGGGAATCTCACTAAAAGAAAATTCTGTAAAAAATTTCTCAGATTGAGCACTTAGTATTATTAGCAGATCAAAGGCAAAGGTAAGTCATACCCATGACGCCAAAGTGAGCTTCAGCTTCTGGAGACTCACGCCATAGCGCAACCTTTAACATAGGGACTCGCGCCATGATGCGGTCCAGGTCTCCAAGCCTTAATAAGCGATGTTGTGGCAGCAAGAAAAGTAATAGCCCGTAGCCATGGCCAACCCTAAAACTTCGACAATGAAAAATGTTTACAAGTAGGAGATGAATGGAAATTGGTTAGTAACGAACTAAGGGACTTACTCAAACATTATTAAGTTATAATTAAACCCCAAGTATGATCACTTATGGTTAAAGAAAGTCAATTGAAGATGAACGTGTACTATACATAATAAGTACACATAACC
This sequence comes from Panax ginseng, assembly GCA_020205605.1. NCBI lineage: Eukaryota > Viridiplantae > Streptophyta > Magnoliopsida > Apiales > Araliaceae > Panax > Panax ginseng. The sequence goes on from CM035142.1 coordinate 57,814,922, forward strand.
AATGACGATCGAGTTTCGATTAATAACGTAAAGACGTTAATAAGCCGTAAGGAAAGATGATTAACTCGAACCGAGTTGTATTAATGAAATAATTTCACTTAAGTGTTATAAGAGAATGAAGTTGGTAAGGACGATGTAAAAGAATGACGAAAAGCCAGAACCAATAAATAACAAATCTAATACGGGATTAGATTGAGAAGAAGGGGTAAGATTCTTTAGGAACCAAGTATGTTCATTCATGACCTAATGTGGTATGTTATGTGATTATGTGTTTTAGAGACTGTAAAGACTCAAAGGAAACGTAATTATTCGGTAGCAGACGCTGAAGGCAAGTTTTTCTTAAACCCTTGTCTAACTTTCGTGTTAGTCAGGTTTTCAAATGATTCAAGTTATGAGATGCATGTATGGTTTTAAAGAAAGAGTCGATGCCCATTTTAACTCGGCTAGACTAATCTTGATAAGTCGATTGGTTTGTTTACAAGTCTTTCAATATAGAATTGCTAACGTTATCGTATGCCAATTCTTTGGTACAAATTCAAGGTAAGCCTGAATATGTATAAACAAATATATCTTCATCGATTATTCGATGGGCACGTGAGGTTGCCACAACTTAAACGTATACACATTTAATGGATGTAGTGTTGATCAGCATAGGGTATTATAGGCTGATCACCTAGATGTACTCGTAAGTTATGCCGAACTTACGAACTTCGTGCCGGGTTATCCTTTTCAAAGAAACTATAAGATGTTCACGTCTTGAACTAGAATTGATGATTTACGGAATATTGTTATTGCAAAACATTCTGAAGGAAAAGGAAAGCTATTTTGAATTATTGATAGTACTTCGTAACTATCATCCAGTTATTGAAGATATATGATTCCTATGTTTCAAGCATGCTTTTAAAAATGAAATTGTTGTACTTGTTGAGCTTGTTATGCTCACACTTGCTTGAACCATATGATTGCAGCTTAGACGATATGACCAAAGGATTCGACAAGGATAAAGTGAAGGCTAAAGCGAACTTATAGCGTACCTATGTAATTGTATAGGTTTGTAATGATAATATTTGACATTATGACAAGAACAAATGTAACGGTTATAAAGAACCTGGGGAATGGTAGTATTGTTTTGGAATATATATAAGACAGATTCATTCTTTTGAGGCTTTTTCAATTGAATGTTTGTGTGAACTGTAGCACCGTGGAGCACCATCTGTCGGGTTGAAAGAGACCCAGATTTGGGGACGTCACAGAAACCCATGTTAATGTGGTTATTCTTGGTGATCAAGACTTTTGAGTAATGACCAAGATATAAGTGTAATGATCAATTAAAGGATAAGTGTTGTGATTAGCAAGTAATGAATAGTAAGGAGGTAACTTAAGGAGGTGGGATGGCATAAGGACTAAACTACCCTAACGTTATAATTTGTTAAGTTATGAACTTAAGAGGAATAAGCCATAACCTAATTTAAAGATAAGTTGTTGTAATATATAGGTTGAGATGTCTAGTTAATGAAATGAATCCATATGGATTGATGAACAAATAGTTAGTAACGAAGTTTTGCCGGAATTCACACGATTGGACGATAATCGTCGAATTCGTGAAATTCTCGGAATGGAAGTATAATTTTGTGTTTGAACTCAGAAACATTGGTTTTCGATGGAGACAAGTCGTATTTAGCATTATAGAGTTGTGGACTCAAAAATGACCGGATTCTGACTTAGAACAAAGAAACGAGTATTGAACGTTCACGAACGTTTATCATTTTTGTTAAAAATGAACTAATAGGTGAATTTTTAGCTAACAAAATCAAATAGATAAAATTCTTGCATGAACACGTAGAGTATGTGATTTGTGAACCGTATGCTCTTGACCGAGCCAATTCGGACTTATAACGAAGAAGTTACGAGCCCGGAAGTTTCACAAAATTTCAAAACTGTCAAAATTTTCTGGTGCATAGAGCTGGCGTCGTGGCGCCAACCCAAGGCTAATTAGCCCGCGCCGCAATGCCGAGCTTAGCTGAGCAAAGCTGCGATATATTGGAGAGTCGCGCATCGCGTGACCAGAACGAAGGGACTCAAGGCCAGTAAGCAGCCGAGTCCGGTTCTCTAAGCATAAGTGCATGAAATAAGCAGTCATGACATAACGAAGGAACATCGCAATCGCAGCAGCCATCCTTAAGATCTAAATAATAAAGATGGTCTATATGTGGAGCATGAATAGTAATTGATGAACATTTAACTAAGGATCTTAATGTAACATTGTTAAGACATATTTAAGCCTTAAGTATGATCACTTAGGGTTAAAGAAAGTCAGTTGCATGTGAACGTAAGAATAACGTAACGGGAAGTCGGAACCAATAATAACAAATCTAGTACGTAGTTAGATTGAGAAGAAGGATAAGATTCTTTAGGAAACATGTATGTTTATTCATGACCTAATGTGCTATGTGATGTTATCATTTACTGTAGAGACCTTAAAGACTTAAAGTGCACGTGTTATAAACTGTAGTAGACGCTAAAGGAAAGTATTCTAACCTTTGTTCCAGTTCAATCTAGACAAGCTTTGTGATTCATGTATTCTTACGCATGAGTTAATGTCTGATGAAGTCAAAGCCAATTCTTTCGGCTAGACTTACGATATGTTGGATTTCTTATAATCTTTCAAGTATTGACAAGGATTTACCAAACTAATATTGTTATGGTTTTTAAAAGGAGACTGAGTATGCTAAATTGTTTTGTCGTCAAACGACAGACACGTGAGGTTGCCACAACTTAAATGTATACACGTTTAATGAATGTAGTGTTGATCAACATAGAGTACTATAGGCTGGTCACCTAGACGTGCCCGTAAGCTATGCCAGACTTATGGACTTAGTGCCGGGATGCCCTTTTTAAAGTAATTTTGAAATGCTCATAGTCTTGGACCGGAATTGATGTTTTACTGAATATTGCTGTTGTAAAATGTTTTGAATGAAAAGAAGTGTTATTTTAAATTATCAATAGTACTTTGTAACTATTGTTCAGTTATGGAAGATATAAGATTCCTATGTCTCAAGCATGCTATTTTACTAGAATTGTTGTACTTGCTGAGCTAGTTAGGCTCACTCTTGCTTGAACCATATGAATACATCTAAGATCGAACGGACTGATGGATCCGGCAAGGATAAAGGGAAGGTGAAGGAGAACCCATAGATTAATTATGTAATAGTATAGTTTTATAAGAATAATATTTGATATTATGATAAGGACAAATGTAACGGTTATAAAGAACTTGGGGAATGTTAATATTATTTTGATTATATAGAAGACATATTCATTCTTTTGAGGCATTTCAATTGAATGTTTGTGTGAACTGTAGTACTGTGTAGCACCATCTGTCGGGTTGGAAGATACCCGGATTTGGGGGCGTCACAAGTTCTGAGGTGCTTGTATGATATCTTTCCAAGTTGCATTCGAACTTATCTCCTCATAATATGAATGTTTGAGCAATTGTCCCTTTCTTCCAAGCTCCTCATGAGCTGAAGCATCCTCTGGTAAGACTGCAATCGTAGAGTCTTCTTCTATGATCGCTAAGGTTGCACTACGATCGTTGAGGTTGCATCCTGATCGTTGAGTTCTCTTCAAACTCTACTCTACGATCGTTGACTATCTTGGTCCTTGAGATGAACTTGATCAAGCAATCCTTCTGGGTTAAAGTAGCTCAGGAAGGGCCAACCTGTTAAAGTGAGCTAAGGGTCAGGTTTGTCCCTGAGGCGCTTTCCAGATGAAATACTTTAGAAGTGATTTGTACTGATATCTCATTAGACAATTGAATTTCTTGTAATCGTGGTGTTTTTCTGTTCTTACACTATGATTAGATGTTTGATCATAGGCAGTCCACGATTTTGAGTTGGGTGGCTGATAGGTTATCAGTAGTACATTTTGAGACGTTCCTACTGACTATGGATCTTCATTTGGTTCATCAGCCACAAAGTTTTGGGACTCTGTAGCTGGTACATTATTTCATAGAATATCTCAGTGTTGTTGTTCCTTAATAGATCACTGCTCCTCCAGGGTTGATTCTGTCCTTTTAGTGAGGTGTGATTTCCTTTTCTTCATGTGTATTAGGAGGAATCCTTACATCTCTCCTTCTGACTGGAATCCCCACAAACAGTCAAATTTGTTTACATCGAAGACATGGATATCTCCAGGACTGGTTATTATATAATCATTTGACAGCACTATGAACGTCGTCTTCTTTTATGGTTTGTACTTGTGGAGTTCTACTCCCATAGTGAGTTCCTCATGATTGATGCTCGATGATCCTCTGATGTGAGCTTCCTCGAGGATTCTTCTCATGTGACATGTTTTGCATCATTGAGCATATAAGACCCTTTCCATCTTTGGTTGAATGGCATGCTTCCTATATAAGGATCAATAGCAATGTGAGATTTATTTAGATTAGCTCAACAGGTCTTCAAGGACATGCTTTGACATATAAGAATTTTATCAGAATCATTTATGAATAGTCTTAAGACTTCTGCTGGTTGAATCTTTCTTTGATTGAAGTCTTCTACTTCATCATTCCTTAGTGTGGTCAGATAAACCAAGTACCTGTAGGTTAGATATATTTCTATTTTGGTACCCATAGTTAAATGGGTCCTGCCAGGTTAATTTCAAAAACCTTATTCCTCATATATTAGAATTAACATCATATTGGTCACCAACAATCAGATTCATGCATGCAGCTAATTTGGATATTACATTTTGAGATACATGATGATGAGTGTGTGTAAGATTTTCCATTTTAATAAAATGATTTTTTTTATTTGATGGTTTCATCATTTGATTGGTTATGTTCACAGAGTTTAAATGTTCACAGAGTGAAAATCAACACCGTTACTTATGCGTATCTGGTTGATTCATAGAGGTGATCAGTTTCTACGAATCCTCAAGATAATCTTTAGAACTGATCATACTTTGAATGTTATCAAACACTTAGAACATAGGTTTGTACATATATACTAACCCATCAACAAAGATTACTCCATATAGAATTGATTTAACCTTTGATATGCTTATGGCCTATTTCAGATTTCTTTCAAGATGTCATCTTCAACCTAAAACTAGGATGGAGAGAAAGTTTGTAAGCATTTGAGTTTCCAACCTCAGTGTACTTTCTCTTTTCACCTTTTTAGGTAGATTATGATTTCTTGACAGGATACTGTTATAGTGCATAAGGAGGTGTAACATGATGTATACAATTATATTAGTGAGGAATCGTACTTTTTTACTGTAAGTTTCTTGTCACTCATTTAGCTTAGATATATTGAGGTTAGGCATTGATGTGCAGTTTCTCATTTGCTCTGGACGGCTTGTTGCTCTAGTTGACCTTCAATCAATCAGTCATGGTCTTAAAGATGTAAGCAAAGGGACTCTCAGCATCCTTAGTTCTTTGACATCTTTGAGTTCATAAGATTTACATCCAGCTGCTGGTTTGCCAGACACATGTTTTAGAAGTTCTTCTTTCTTCTCTAGATAAGCATTTCTTAGCATGTATGGCCTTTTCATCTTTTTAAGCTAGTGGATGTTTGACTCTTTTGAGCTTTCTTGCCTGGTCTTCAGACTGCAAGATTGACTGCAGGCAAGGATTGGTCTTGTTCATATGGCAATCAAGAACATGGACCAATCTGAGCAGCTTCAGGTGTATATACACATTTACCTATACACAATATTTCCAACGTGTGAACTCATTTGCTTATAACAAGTGACTTACTACTAAACTAAGTTTAGAATAATGTATGTGCCTAGGATTAGACTCAAAACGATTAACTTTTGAATGAGAACCTGCTTTGATACCAATTGTTAGTTCCCAATAGGCACAATATATCTAGAAGGGGGGGTTCAATAGATCCTTTTTAATTTTAAATACTTTTCAAGTTTATTTTGTATAACTAATAATTTAGCATATGAAAAATATAAGAATCTTTTCAAGCACATCGGAATAAGTAAAAGATCCCCTTCAATGATATATTCATAATCATACATAATTGTTCTTAGAGTTAGTTCGGTTATAAGCAGTTAAAACATAAATAGCAGTTATAGCAATTAATGTACATAATATAAATGACATAAGGTAAAAGACACGAGGGGTTTTAAGCGGTTCAGAGACTCAAGCTCGTAATCCACTCTTCTACTTTCAACTAGCATGATTTCCACTAAAGAAGGGCAGCACCCTGAATCGCTAAGATTCCTTCAAGGCCAACAGCCTTGGGACTTTAGTTCATTAAGAACTCTTCAAGGCCAGCAGCCTTATAACTTCTCTAGTTTCCTAGGAACACTTCAAGCCTAGCAGGCTTGGAACTTCATTTAGTCCCTCTGGACAAGGACCCCTTATGCCCTGGCTTCTTGTTGTTGTTTTTTGTTGTTGTTGGTGCTGAGCTGCTAAGATGTCTTTAAGATTGATCATCTTTTATACTTAGCAGCTTGGTGTGATCCGTTTTGCATTCTACTTTGAGTCTGGACCACATCTTCTTTAGTGAAACTGATCTACTTCTGTTATGCTCATCTTCATATAGTGTCAGTTGTGCACCATCACCATTCCCTGAACCCTTCTTAACATGTTGGCAGACATGGTTCTGCAGTTGCTCTAGTTCAGCTTTAGGTTCATGGTGAATTGTTGAGTGGCTCTCAGGATCTGTCTTGTGCTTTTCCACTCTTCTAAATGCTATCTTTTTGTCCTTCTCGGCTCTTAGCTTGGATGCCAATTTAAGTGGCATTCTCATCTTGTTGAGTGAATCTTTGGTCTGTTCAAGTCCTTCTTCAAAGCTACTTCACTTCCACCTTCATAGTCTCACTGTCACTGAGACTTGTTCTGTTAGCATTCTACCAACTCAACGATTCTGCAACATAGCAATCAGCAACTCTTGATCGTTGAAGCTCTGGCTTAATTATACTCCTTCTCAATCTTCCCGTTGAGAAGTAGCCGTTGAAAGCTTTTTGAATTGCTTCATAGATCTCGAGTTATTTGGTGTAGACTGCAGATGTGACATGCCATCCCCTTTTCTAACCTTCTAACACTGCAGTCTATTGTTTCACCTACCATGTCAGAGATGTATCTCTAATGTCTTGGGCAGGTCGACGACTTTATTTCCTCCTTCTGATTTCTCGATCAGAGGTTGTCCTTTTACATCGATTCTCTCAATAAGCTCTTGTCCGAATATCAATCTTTAGATTGAACCATTGCCAATGCTTCAATCTTCAGTTGACCCAACTCTATGATTCTAATGCACATCTTCTTGGACCTGATCGTAGTGTCTTGTTGAATGTTGCTCAGACTGGTAGAGTCAACACTACAATCCTGAAGAGTGTTCATTAGATCTTCAATGTAGAACACCTATTCCTTCTTTCTGTTCAGTGCTCCAACACTTCTGTTTTCCTCGACTGTTCTTAGATACTGATGGCTTGACTCCTTATTCTGGTCCCTTCTGAATAGCAAGATACTTTAGATTTGTGGCGTGTCCATCTCACTTTCTCCTTGTGATATTCCGTTCACTTATAATCAATGGACTGACCTAATGCTTAATCACTTTAGCCTTGTTCTTCAGAGGTTGATCAATATCTTTGTGTACACTCCATCAGTTCCTTCTTTGTTTGGCAAACACTATGATCCTGGTTGCTTTCAAGATCATTGTCTTCTATTTACTTGACAACTACTGCACTTGCTCACTTTTCTTTGTCAGTTACTGAAGTCTTCTTATGATCAGCTTGTGGAAGACTTCATCTCGAATGGCTTCATAACTCACTTTGGATGTCGATTGAGTTGGTGCTTGGATCTTCTGTTGGCTTACATGCCATTCATTGAGTGCCCTCTAGTTTCCTTTAGGTGGGATGTAACTTTGTAGTACATACTAGAGGCTTCGTTCCTTTGGATATTCTGGGAGTGCTCATTTGTTGAGAATCGTGTTTGCTCTACGATTCTGCCTTGGTGTTGTGAGCACATCTGTTGAAGTCTTAGTTCTGCACTTTACGATTCAGCTTCGGTTGTGCAGACACTACGACTCCGAGATCAGATCTTAACACTCTACGATTTCTTTTGTTGTGCTTGTTGTCTTCATCTGATCTTGCTCGACTACGATCTCTGCCTCTAATATGATCAGTAGACTTTACGACTATAAGTGTAGTCTACGATTCTTGACTTGGCTTCTGTAAATGCTCGGTCGGCTCGTAGGCAGGCTGTCTCTACGATTCTGAACATGACTTCCTCAACAGACTACAGCTCCGAGGAAGTTCTACTCGACACACTATGATCCTTCCTCGTCTCTCCTGACAGTTTACGAACTTTGAGATCTACTATCTTGCAGACTACGATTCTGCCTTGATAGCTCTCGAGTTTTCCTAGACTCTCTGGCGCATCGATTTACAGTTCGATGCAAAGCGATGACCATCGCATGCTTCATCTATTACGTCATAAGATCAACCTAACATATTTGATTTTTCTATATTTATAGTCCTTGTACATCATTTCTTTTTAAGGACTTTACAAAGCTGTTTTGCTTATGTAGGATCAACCTAACACATTTGATCAATTCATTCTAAGTCCTCGTACATATGTTTCTATTATCTATCAAAGGACTTTATAGCTTTTCTTAATGCAAGCATACTTGCATATTCATTCATATATATATCATAATCAAATCATATGTAAATAGGAATATCATTCACATGTTTCTTCTTAACAAAGAGGTTGAACATAGATTGAAAAGATAAACTATAGTAAACGTAAAATACTGAAAAAGGACGTAAACGTTTACTATATACAAAGAATGGATGTGTATGAAGTACATTTAAGTCTACGACTTGAATGTTTGCGTAATGAAGATAGAAGTACACTTTATAAATGTTTGGAAACCATAACGAATGTAATGAATAGAATAAAGTTCAATTTTAATAATAAGATCATAAGTAACGAAGGATAATAAACTCATAGTATTACTTGAGTCTAATGAAATGAATGAATATGATAGTAAGGAAAGTTGACGTAAATCACTTAACTAAATCAACAAGTGTTATAAAAGATGTCGAGATCGTGTTGAGCATATGCAAAAGCATATAGCTTGAGCGTTCACGAAGGTTGTAATGGGCGTATGGCGAATGAAAGCCAAAACATCATAACAAGTAATAATAAACTTGAAAAGTATTTCGATTTTAATAATGCGTACATATAATGTAAGAAGAGAAGTTAATATAAACCAATGTTTGACATCAAGTAAGTGCTTAATTGGTATATGTAAGAATTTGTAACTGTGTAGACCATTTGACGGGAAAAATTAGCGTAAACTTATAGAAGAATACTTAAGGCAAGTTTCCTAAACTTACTTTAATTATTTGAGCAAGTGTTTACTTCATTTTATCCTGTTCTTATGAAGCCTATGTGATGTTTTAAATTAAAATGAACACAACTCTTTTATGATTGTGTGAATTCCATGCTTATGCAAATCTTTTAGTATTTGTATAAGTATTCAAGCGATGTTATGATATAAATTGTTTAAGAAAATGTTTGTGCCATTGTTCGGCTAGGCAAATGCTAAAATGTTTTATGGATTTGTTAGTAAATCTTTTAAAACATTATTTGTGAAAAGTTAAGCTATCTAACGCCAATTGCTTTGGTATTGATTCAAATGTAGATTTGAACTTAAACAAACCAATGTTAATAATGAAAAGCTAAGATTTCTAACGCCAATTGCTTTAGTATTGATTCAAAGGTAAGTTTGAACTTAATCAAATAAATGTATTTAGTCAAGTTTTCGACTGGCATGCAAGGTGTCAAAATTTAAACGTATATACGTTTAAAGGATCAGTGTTGTACAACATACGGTACTACAGGTTGATCTCCTAGATGTACTCATAAGCGATATCACATTTATGGTCTTAATGACCATGTTATCCTTTTTAATGAAATAAAAGAAGAAGAAAGAAAGAAAGTTTTGGTCCAACGACCATCTTATTTAAAGGACCACTATGTAGGTTCAAAAATGTTTTAGAGTAATGAAAAGTTTTAATCGGGTTTATTCTGTGTATTATTCCAGCTTATTCGAAGTAGTTCACAACTATTTTTTAATTGTTGAATGAAATCATATGATTATTGATTTTTTTGTTGAAATGATTTACTTGCTGGGCAATTTAATGCTTGAAATTTAAATAAATACACTTAGAAGGGGGGTTGAATAAGTGTAGGCACAAACTATGTCCAATTTTTATTTCTTATAAAAAATTCTTTTAAGTGTTTAATGCAAAAAAATTTGGATTCTTGATATGGATAGAATGCGAGTTCTTTGGATAAATAATGAGAATACTCCGGTATAGAATGCAATCACACAAACACCCGAATGTTTACGTGGTTCAACTACTACCCTCTAGAATAGTAGCCTAATCCACGTCCAATACCAACTAGTATTGGAGACTCACTTTTATTCAACTTTTCCAATTACAATACAAGTTCTATCAAATTTGAACACCTTTGTTCCTTGTGCACCTATGCACTCTTAAGCACCTATGCTTTCCTTCAACTTGACTCAGTAATGTCGTTATCAACCCAAACAGGATTACCCAATACAAGACAGATTTAGATATGATAATTAAAATACAATACTAGAGGTCTAATGATCAAGCAATATATTACTTACCAACTCAAGGCTCTAGTATGAAATGATATGCAAGAAGGATATTACCATAATATATTCGAAACTGCAACTCTGTTCTTAATGCAATCAATATCTATCTCAGTGGAAAATAATCTCGCAGCTTGTGTGCTATTATTTTCTGTGTATATATTTCATATGTAAATCTGTCAAAGGACACTATTTATATAGACCACTTCTAGGATATTACCGTTGCACATGTTTGCTGTTGTGATATGTTGATTGAAACATGTTGCATAAATCTTGTCGTTCAATATCAATCATGATCTACTTAGCTTGATTTCAAAACACAGAGATTCTATTTTCTGAGAGATCACGCCATTAATATTTAAGGGCTTAATTAATTTCCATTTCATGGAAGAAAGACTTGACGCATATTACTTATAGTCCCAATTACAAAGTCGGAGTTTATTACCTTATATGCCCATAAACAATTGCTGGCATGTTTCCATATATCTTAACATGTATTGGTTCGTTAGAGTTAATCAATTTGTTTGCTCAAATCGTGGCGAAATTATGGCACATGATTTCTGTTATAAGTATGCAACATATGGTAATTTATGAAATCAACTAGTTACCTTAATTAATTGCCTAGAATTAAGACCCTTGATTTATGACGCATAAATTGTGAAGCATAATCTATGATGTCATGTTTTGAGCTTACCATTCAATATCTTCTGACCTCTGTCCATATATCTTATTCGGACACCCAATTTAGATCCCTTGATTTGTGGGACAATATTATAAATCAAAACTTATGGTAATATAATTACCCCATTCCTTGCTTTACCGTATATCACTATTTAACAAGATTTGATTCCTTACGTGAGCAATTCTGGCCATGCATATTATGAGCTAGTTAATTAACATGCAACATCAAATACGAATGCAAGTATATATATGTAATGCATATGTCCTAGAGCCTTATTTTGGAAAGTAATAACTTCTAAAATCTTACATATATTCCTAAGACTCAATATAGCTTTTCTTTCTTCAAAGGCATCTTGACTTTGGGCCTTCTTCCTTGATGATCCTGAAATGATATATAATAGAGTTAGTGAACTAATATGGTCATCATCAAAATATAGAGTGTGACATAAGTCAACAATGCTCATCCTTGCTTAAACTATATGATTTCAGTTAAGGACAAGTGTATGGAAGCACTTATTTAGGATAGAAGAAGGATGAAGAACATGGATAGAAGATCGTGTAATAGATTAAAATTTCTATGTAATGTGAATTATTGTAATGTAAGAACATGTAATGGTAGCAAAAATTGGGATTGAGCGGATATGATGTAATAATACATAGATTACATTTGTGTCCTTAAGCTTTTATGTTAAGATGTTTGTGAATGTTGTAGCACCAGACTCGGGTTGGAAGATACTCGGATTTGGGGGTGTCATAGTATGACTAATATGATGTTGAAATTATGGGCTTTATATACTTTTGAAATTTTCTATGAATTATCATTTAAAATAAAATATCTTTAACGCCATGTTTAATTTCAAAGTAATTCAATGCTCATGTAGTTTAATTATTAGTTTTAATTTTGTACTTTTTATTTTGCTTGAAGACAATCAATTATTTAAGTTTAGGGGTACTTGATGATTTGATTTATACATGTTATTTGGGTACTTTTAGGCTTAATAATTATTGCATTTTAAAGTATTTTATAGAGTTTTTATCTATTTTATTTATTTTGTAAAAAAAAAAGGAGTTAAGTGGCAAAATCGTGAATATTTGAAGAAATTAGGCAAGCAAGGAAGAAAGGAAACAGATAAAAGCTCAAGAGCCGCGACGCTTTTTCATTAGTTGGGGCGTTAAATCAAGGGTCGCAACACTTAAGTCTTGAGCCGTGGCGCTCTTAAGAGATCAGACGCATGCAGCGTTCTTGCTTGGCTTAAGCAATGAGCTAAAGGGTTTTATTGCTGTTTTTTTTTCAAATAAAATGAGACACTTGCCAACTGAAGCCTAGAGAGTTACAAAGACTACAAGGATGACTTCAATACAAATATCTCCACCTATGGTTAAAAAATGAATTATAATTCTATTAGGTTTAGGTGGAATAACTCCTATAAATAGTCTTATTTAGGGATTGTATAAGTGTTGGGGGGGAGCCAAATAATACCATGTGAGGCTAAATCTCTTCCAAGTTCAAGAGCAAATAAGATATCATCAAAGACGGAGGAGACAATTTTTCTTGGCTAAATCTCCTGTATTGATGAAGCTTTAAGATAGAAGAATGGCAGGAGACAATTTTTCTTGTCTAAACTCTAATTTATCGTTGTTTTTTATTGATGATGAATATTTTATGTATTATAATTTTATCTGCAATGAACAAGGTCTTTAATATAAGAATTTTAATGGAATCTCATGTGTAGTTTAAATTGAATATCTTTCTATTTGATTGGCACCATATGAATTAGTTCATTATATTTTGTGCATTCATGTGTAATTATTGGATCCGTGATTACGTGGGATAATCTATGTGAAATTGGACGATGGAGTATATCTTTAGATATGAATATAATGATATGTGATTATGCATATTCTTCTTCAGATTGAATCCATAATTTGTAGATATGATATAAATATACCTATACACCACGTGTAACCAAGTTGGAAATTTGATCTTAATGAATCTATTCTAATTTAATTTGCATAGGAATATAGCAAGTTAGTTAGCATTGGTGTTTTTATTTGCTATCGAAAGAAGTTTATAAATGAAATTAAGTATTCCTTGTTAACAATTCATCGTGACCATATAATCAAATGAAAAATTATGAGATTTGAATGAAGCATTGGGTGAAATTAAATTCTTAGATTTATTTATCTATGTAATTATATTTTATTTTTTAGTTATTTTTTTCAATATTTAGTTAGTTATTAATTCATTTGTTTAAATACGATTGACTTACGATTGACTTGATATAAAATTGGTACTTGAAAAAACAATATAATTAATTTCTCGTGGGAACGATACTCTTCTTGCCACTATATTACTAGTCAATCAAGTATAATTATGTGTATTTTGCTAGTACGATTTTTGGCAAATAGTCGCATACTTGTCGTACGTCAAAGAATTTGGTTAACTTACATCGTGCATCCTATAAGAACAAAGACAAGGTGATGGAAACAAACTTTGTGGATGCCTTGACGAGGACTGATGACGGTGCAGGAACTAATGACCCAAATGAAACCAACAAGAGTATCCTGATGAATGGGTTTCATACCTACGAATCAGGTGCATTTGGGGTTGAATTCTTGTTTATTCTCAAGTGTTTTGTGTTACTTTTGATGCATTTCTTATGTTTTGTAGGTTGCATAGGAAGAGGAATGGAAATTGGAACTTATGGGAAAAAATAACTGAGAAAAGATTAATTGAGGTTTGCAGTCACATTGGCGCAGCAGCGTTGGTATCCTATATAAAGTTGACGAGGCAGCGCCGAACCTGATATGCAGAAGGCTCTTTGGACCCCTGACACTGCAGCGCCGATTACTAGTACAAACCTTGTGACGCCCCCAAATTCAGACACTCATATCTCGAATTTGGTTCATCACGCACTAACTCTAATAACATACTAAAATCATTAACACGAAATAATAGAATAAATTACATTGTTATAATATAATTATTCTCGTCCCAAGGTTTCGCATTCGTTACTAATACATGATAACTTAAATTAAACATATTTTAATATTCCATATTAAATAAGTTCTTCTACAACATAATAATAATAGTACATTCCTAATACTATGAAACTAAGTACTCCAAAGCCTTCTCTTTACCCTTGTCCTTGCTAGAGGGTTTACCACTTTCTGCCTTTGCTGAAAGTTTTAAGGAAAGCAAGGATGAGCAACAATTTTGCCCAACAAGTAATATCGCATAATGAAAAATCATATATAGAGTTCAATCTTCAAGGGTATGATAGTGAATAATAATTCAGGAATTATTAACGATTCTCAATAAAGGTTTCTCTGGACTGAAAGATATCAAAAAGATTCAACGATTATTCAATTCAAGGTTTCAAAGTAATGAAACTGAGCAGTCACTAAGAACTATGAACTTCTACTAGAATTAACAGTAGTAAACTGATAATCCAACAAAATGAGTACAACAGGTGATCAACCTAAAGTACCCTATGTCATGCATAACATTTAATCATACTCATGTGCGCACGTCGGTCTCCTGATAAATATATATATTCCCCTTCCAAGAGGGTTGTTCATCTTAGTTATTTATAAGAGTCCGCACAAAGTTAATTTTGTTTGGATAGCTTTCGATTATATACCAATAGTATAGCTGAATCAATGGCTTAGACACCTTTCTTTAAAGTATATATATGAGTAATTATCAATCGAAATCAAAGTTTAAAATTGTAAGCAAATTTCATTTCAAAGTATTAAGTCATGAGATATGAATCTTACTTTCAAAGATTTGTAAGATCAATAATAACATAAGCTTGAATGATATTCCATAAAAATATGGTTAGGAACTTACGTCAACGAGATAATGTTTAGATACTTGCACAATATTCAAAGTTGTGTAAGTTAGTAAACTTGCCTTACGCGTAGTTTACCAAGGTATAGCTTAACACCACTCCAATGAACTATAATATCATATTCATGTATAAACACATTAGTTATACAAGTTCAATATGTACACCTTCTATTTTAATTTGCTATGATACACAAGTGAAATTCATCGATACTATCATATATTGCTAATCTTCTCTTAGTCTCATGATCTCATACGTATGTCATCTCATAACACAAAAATCAGTTTCTAATACACTATGACATTAAAGAACATAGTTCGCCATCACATTTTAACTTTAAGGTTATAAACACTTATTCAACCTAGGATTCTTTCATTAACATTCTTATTGACATATGAATACTGCACTAGACATGTATTATAGATTAAGGTAACAATATAGGAATGGATACACCCTCAACCTATCATCAGAAAATAGATCTCACAACAGGGTGGCGCGGTCGCGCTTCTTTTGGTTCAAACCAAGACATGATTGTTCCTGTAGAATCCCAGCATAAATCCGACTTGCACATATATGAAAAATCATGCAAAACAAACATGTCAGGATGTTGATAACCAAGTTAGATCCTACATCTTATCTTTAACATAGATCGTTATCCATTCTCATGCCACATAAGGCATTCTTCGAGCTTATCATAAACTCCACATTTTTCTCAATTCTTATAAATTCAATTTGAATTAATTGAATTACTCATCTCACAACACATTAATATTTATATTCAAATAAATATTAATTTTCTTATTATTCATGAAATTCACGGTTCTTTCAAACCTTGAACGGCAGTGCCATGTCGGCTGAAGGATATTTTTTGATGTCTTGTAATTTTTAAGCAACTGGATAGAGACTTGGATTAATATTTGTTAGAGGACTAGGATTTTGTTTGAGGGTTATAAATACAATATATTAGACCCTTTAAATTTAAATTTTTTCTTACCCTAGTTTGGAGGCAAGATTGGAAGATTTTCTTAAGCATAAAGGAAGAGCAAGTAGATGGCCAAGGAGGACTTAGAAGATTGCATCAAACCAAGTTTTTCTGTGACACCCCCAAATTCAGGTACTTCATTCCCACAAGATTTGGTGTTCACTTGATATAAAAACATTCATTTCTAACTACCCAAATATAATAAAATTTAACAATAAACCTTCCCATTAAAGGATTACATCAATAAGTTCAATAAAAAATCTCCCAGGTCATCTAACCTTTAAATACAAATATCAAGTGCGGAAAATTAAATAACTACATCACAGTATTTAAAATAAAGTCTGACAATATAAAAGTCAACATGTTTACAAGTCTTCAATACTTGTTCATCTTTCCTTTCCCTTTACTGGTGGTAGGTTCATCGACCTTGTAATATCCGATATTTTTTATGTAATTTAATAATTTATCAATAAACGAACTTATGTGAAACTCTTGTGTGATTTCATTTATTAGATGTATATGTGTTATATTAAGATATGTGATGAGGAGTATTTAAATGGTTGGTTTAGTTTTATTTAACTATTTAAATTGATTAAGTAAGGAATTAATTCTATTTATTACGTGGGTTAGTATTAAATCATGAGCTGGAGTTCGGAGCGGAATTTAGAGATACGGACTGCGTATTCGAGTACGGAACGTCGAAATTAGTTAGGCTAGACTGTAACCACGAAAATGTGTCACGGTTGACTTTTTAGTCAAAGTCAACTAGTTGAATTTTTTGGGGGGAAAAGTCAACCACGTATTTCAGAGATGATTTTCATGAAACGGATAGTCTCTCGACCTCCGAAATGTCAAATTAGTAAGAATTGATATTAGTATCGAAACGTTTGGCTATGAAGACTAAAATGGTCAAAATAGTGTATTAAACGATTAAATTAATTATAGTATTATTTTAATAGAAAAGTACAGCAGTCGTGGGGCCCACATGACAACCAAATTGGGACAAGGGAGGGAGCATTAGTATTATAAGGTAATGGGGGGAGGGAGTTACAACCCTTTACAATCCAAGACCTTTCCTTTCTCTAACCCCCACCCCATACTAAATTGAATTTATACAATATACTTATTACATATAACTTATATTGTAGATGGAAGGGTTGGAAAACCAATTGGTTATCATATTCTACATATACTCCCTATCCAAGTTTTTCTTCCTTTTTGTAAAAAAAAATCCTACCGTGAGTGAAATTGAGAGTGAGAGAGGAAAGAGCTTGAGAGGGTGGCGAATTCTGGAGTTTTCAGAAGCTAATCAAGCACGGAGCATCATTGGAGGAATTCGAGTAAGAGGAATTCATCAAAGAGGTAAGCCATGAAAAATTTTTCATGTTCTTAAGTAAAAATGAGAGAATATGCTTATGAGACTTTTTGCAAACGATTTGTTTTGGACCTTGTGATGCCATGCTACTGTTAGTTGTTGTTATGTGGATGTTAGGAACGAAAGTTCTGGTTTAATCATGCCTCAATATCGTAGAGAATCAAGGAATTATGTCTCGCATGCTAAATATTTGATAATATGACTTAATGATGCTAATTTGATCATATCATGGAAATTTAGTGAGTTCAATTATTGTGAAATATGAAAACATGTGAGAGTAGATGATTTGGACATTAGGAACAATTTAATTGCATGCTAGAAGCAAAATCATGATTTTTGTCAAAGTTGGTTAAAAAGTGTAATATGTGATTTTTGAGTTTTTCGGAGCCTTGGATTCGTGGTTTATATGACTCGATTAACATTTGTAATAATTTTATAAAATAGTATGTAGTATGAAGTCTAATCTGTACCAAATTTTGTTAGAATCAGAGTTATAATGAGCAAGTTTTGAAAATCGTAAGCAAGCATGTTCATAACAAAATCTGCAGAAAATCTAGAATTTCCAGATTTTTTTTCTTAGTATAGAATCAGTGCTGACACGTTTTTCTATGCACTTGGTTTGTGGTCTTAGCATGCTAGTTTCATGAATGTTATATTTTTTTAAAATACCATGCTATATGAAGTTTATTGTGTCCAAGTATCATGGTCATATCATCGGGTTAAATACACTTTTCCCCACTCTACTCAACCTCGGTTTACAAATGCATCACTGAACTGAAATTTTTTACGGTTAACTCAGTGAACTATACATTATTTACAAAAAGTGATTTTGCCGTCTATGTTTGTTTACCATTTAACAGAAGAATGATGTGGCAATACGTGGCAATACTAGCAACTGATTAAATATATTACGTGGATTTTATCCCAAAATTCCTAAACCGACTAAATCTCTGAATCCCCAAAATCAGACCTAAATCATTTGTTCTTCATTTGAAAAGAGGAACCAAAACACTATCCCCAAAATCAGACCCAAATTGATTCCAACTCCTGCCTTCATTCTACATAGATCGACGAAGGAAAAGAAGACAATTAAGAGTGGAACTAACATGAGCTCCAGCGAAAATAGTTTCACAAATCGCGTCGAAGATTGGGAGATGCCCAGAACTCCAGTGACATGCCGATGTGGGATTCTGGCACCGATGTGGGTAGCTTGGAAAGAAGGAACTGCTGACCTGGGAAGAAGGTTCATCGGTTGTGCTCGTTTCAAGGTATGTGACCTAATTTCTTCTACTTGGGCTGCAGGGACCTAATTTTTGTTGTAATATTTAACAACACCAAAAGTTGATCTGGTGTTGTTAAATATTTGAGTATTAGATGTTTGAGGAAGAGTTATTTGTTATTTGAAGATTTGAAAAGTTGATGATTTCAAAGAGAGGATGTCTTTCTTACTGTTACACACTTAGATCACCAATATATGAGTAGAAGTTGCAATTTTGTAAATTGTAAAAATTTACAACCAAAGTCATACACTTTACTGTATATAGAGTGAAATGGAAGATTGTTATGTTTTACTGACCTAAATGCCGAATTTCATGCTTAGTAAAAGCATGAAATTTGTTGTATGTTGTAGAAGCATATTTGTTATGGTCTTGATGGATGGATTTGTGTGCAACTGGTTGCAGGATAACAAGTTGTGTTGTAGATTCTTTAAATGGTGTGATCCTCCATTTACAGAGAGATCAAGGGAAGTGATATTGCAACTAAAGGGAAAGATAGAAAGAAGCAATGAAAAAATTGAGAGTTTGATGGAAGTAATAAAGAAGATGGAAACTGAGAACATATTGATGAGAAAAGGTAAGATAAACAATGAAGAAAAAGAGGTTTTGGTGCTGCAAAGACAAGGGCAGCAGTTGAGGAAGAAAATTGACAAGTAAAGTTCGATGAAGAAGAAATTATGGATTTCATTAGTAGTTTCTTGGATTTTGTTTTTCATTGTATTACAACCAAATGTATACAGCTGTCTTCCTTGAATGTAGTAAAGGATGATTAAAGTATGTATTGAATGTTTAATGTTGGTTTTGATGGTTGGTAAATATGTATTGAATATTGATTTGGCTGAGTAGTGTGCAATTGAAGCAGAGCATTGGATTGATGTTGACTATATTCATTATGACTCCATGTTGAAGCAGAGTATTGAATTGAATTGATGTTTGGTGCAAATTGAAGTGGTAGCAGTAATAACAAACAAGAAGTACATTGTTAACAAACAAGAAGCAATTGGCAATTCCATCCACACAATATTCATTCAAATGTATATAATAAAGTACACTACACAACACAATTTTCAGTTAGAAGTAATGTAGAATCCACAAATCCACCATATCATAAACTGGCATGACAATGCACAACATTGAAGCATATTCAGGTACTGCAAACATGAACTACCTAGTACTAATATCATACACCAATACACCAATTCAGGTATAATGTTTAGACATTAACAAAAGCTTTTGTATTATAAAAGTTAAAGCATTCAGACCATTACAGAATCATATTACATATTCCAAGCATTAGCCAAAATCACATAAGCAAAATGCATTATCTAGCATTACATAACCATATTAACATTCATCCAGTTCAGTAGCATAATTGCATACAAAATACCATAATCAGTCCCAAAAGATAAGAAACCTAATAACTTAATATCCCAAAAGATAAAAATCCTAATTTTTATCTAACTTTGCTCCATCCTTCTTCTTTGGAATTTTGTATCTCCCTCTTGTAGAGTCTTGGTTGCCAACATTTATCTTCCTTTTTTCCCCTCTGGTTTGAATTTTGGAAGAAACTGAGCTGAGAGTTGGTGTTTGGAAACCCATTCCACAAAGATGTGATGTATTTGGTGGGGTACTGGCTAGAGGGGTATTATTGATAGGCAAATTAGTAGTACTCATCACACGTGGAGTTGGCATCTACAAAATTTAAAAGCTCTCAAATTAATTAAGCAATTAAATGATAACATGGAAAGTAGACCAATATTATAGGTATGCTTTTACTTACAAACATAAATGCTTGTGGGGGTCTATCTTTCCCTTTTTCATTAGAGCATCCCACCTTTTCTTTACCTTTACTTGTGTACTGTAACAACATATATCTCATAGTTAGTCTTTATCAGTCTCAATATATATAATGAACATGTTAAATGCTACAAACTTACATTAGCAATTGGTTCCTTTGCTTTGTTAAATTATTCTCCCTCTCTAATTACTATACCAGGTAGTACAGTAGGATGTGTAGTGGGCTCTTCAATAGTATCTCTTGTGGGCTCTACATTGGTCTCTTTAACTAGGCATTGGTTCCTTCTATGATCAGACTTTCTACAAATTCTACAATGCATTTTCCTTCCTACCCTACTCACCCTCTTCAAGGGGCCATTATTTTCTTTGTCTTCCCAACCCTCTCTCCTTCTCAGCATCTGTGGTTTGCTTCTCAGTTTCTTTGGTATTGGTGGAGGCCCTGTAACGCCCAAGAATTTCAAATTTTCAATAAATTAAATTTTTATTTGATTATGTGGATTAAATGAATTTAATTAAGTTATTATGTGAGTAAGATGTTCGAAGGTCGTTCTATGACCTAGAATGTGTAGATGTGGTTAGTATTCTGGCTTTGTTCTAGAATTAATTGTTGTGAATTATCAAGACGAGAACGAAGGTTTTCTGAGATTGCTTGCGTAAAAATACTATTCATCTGATGACATTCGGAGCTAGGGTTTGAAATTCTGAGAAACGCGTAATGTTAGAATATGACGATATTATGGAAAATCCAATAATATTACCGTTATGGCAAACGAAGTTTTCGCCTGCTGGACTTAAAACCTAAGGGTTTGTGAAAGAGGTTTCGAAAGGAAATGTAATGCGTATAGTCGTTTCGATTTTTATCGTAAGGAATATGAGTATTATACTAGTATGTATATCTGTAGTATGGTATATGAAGAATAGTCTGACGCATAATCTGATCATTATATGAGTATTATCTGAAGAGAATCGTGAATAATCTGGCGTAGAATCTGAATTGTATTATTAGAGTATGAGCTAAGGATTTTATCAATCAATTGAACTTGGATTAATAACAAGCCCAATGAATTAAGTATGCAAGCCCAATGTTTATTAATGTCAAGCCCAATCCAAAGAATTAAACCATGGGTCGAACCGGCGGGTCAACGGGTTGGTAAAACCCATGGGGCAACCCATGGGGATAACCTATGGGCAAGGTGGGCCGGCCACTTGGTGTGCAAGGCAAGTGAGTCACTTGGTCACCAAGTATTTTGCTTGGTGACAAAGTTGTAAATAAGTGAGAAGGTGCTAAATTGGACAATTTTGCCCCTCATTTGGTTTTCTATGAATAGAAAGCTAAGAGTTGGATTTTTGTTGTTTTACAAAGTTGTCTAACATATTTGAGAGAGAGAAAAGAGCTAGAAACTTATACTCTTTCTACTTCCAAGAAAACCACTAGAAGTTTATCAAGAACGTTAACTACTTCAAAGGTAAATTCTTATAAACCGTAATCTTCATCCTTTTCGATTTCTTTCTCATAGAAGAATCATAGATGAGTGGAGACTGTATATTGAGAAGATATAAGAATGCCTATTAATGACCAAATCATGGATAGGACATGACCAAATAGAAATCGTAAGTGTTTACGTGAGTTAAAACTATAAAAAAAGTCTTGAACGTGAACTTAGTTATAATTGAACGTTTTGGAAATTGTTGTAGCCAAGGTATGTGCATCTTGATTTGGTTAGGATGTAGATATGAAGTCCATGGAGTATTCCATGTGATTTGGCTTAGAGAACATTAGCAACGAAGTTATGGCGGATTTTGCGGGAATAGACGTTAAACGTCGAAAACGTATAAAGTCCGGATTAAAGGTCAAAAGTTGTCGTGTGACTTGAAAATGTCGGTTTCCAATTTCAACATGTGAGATAAGGTAATTAAGAGTCGTTGGCGAAAGAATCGTCGCATTCGACTTATAACGAAGAAAAGCGAGTATTGAGCAGACGAAAAGCGTTAAGCGAGCGGCTTAAAAAGCGAACTTAAAGGTGAATTCGAGTTAACATATTTGAAAAGGTGAAATTCTTATACTGAACACGTAAAGGATGTAATTTGTGACTTGTAGGAATTGAATGGGTCAATTCGGATGTAAAAGCGAACAAATTAGGAAGCCGGGAGTTTCGTTAAGAAACCAAATCTATTTTAGCTAAGCGGTGCACTGGAGGGCGTCATGGCGCCAAACCAATACAAAGTGGTGGAAATGATGCAGACTCGACCGCAAGTACCACTGGCTAACTTTCATGGTAGAAGCGCCACTAAAACATAAGGGATGTCATGCATGTGTTGGCGATGGGGAAAAAAGTTGACGAAGTTAGGTTTAGTTTCATTTTGAATGTAGACCTAAAGTAAGATGTTAAAGGTACTTAAAGTACATAATGAGACTTACTTTAAAACACTTATAAGATGTTAATGTAAGAAGAGCAGGTAAGGTTTAATGGAAATTAAGCGAAGAACACAAATACGTAATGAGTGAACCGTGAAGCGGCGTTGGCGTTGGTAATTAACCATTTATGATCGAATGTCGGTTAAGGATGAAAGAACGTTAATGAAACGTGACGAAGTTTAAAGAGTTGAATCGACTTTAATAACGAAGTTAAAATAAGTAAGACCTAGAAGAGAAAGAAGTTGGTTAGAACCGTAAAGTGAGTTTGTTTGATAACTAGTTACAGTGTGCTATGTGAATGTATCATGTAGATCCTGTAAAGACTGAGAATAGTTGAAATATATATTCGAAGACGCTTGAAGGCAAGTCTTTCTTAACGCTTGTTTGACCTTCGTGTTAGTCAAGTTTTTACGTGATGCGTGTTATACGATGCATGAATGGTAAACATAAAAGAGTCGATGCCATTTTATTCGGGCTAGACAAGTATTGAAGAGTTGATTGATTTGTTTATAAGTCTGTTGATATAGAACTATTAACACTATCCTATGCCAAGTATTTGGTATGGATGAGAAGGTAAGTTTGTTTATGTACAAACAAAAGTATTTTCATCGATTATTCGATGGGCATACGAGGTTGCCAAATGTTAAACGTAAATCGTTTAACGTAAGAGTGTTGATCAACATAGAGTACAATAGGTGATCACCTAGAAGTGCTCGTAAGTAAAGGCGGGTGGATGGCCTTAGTCTTGGGATATCCTTTTCAAGTATGAAAGCGAAAAAGAGTATGTTCATGGTCTATTGACGGTTCATCATTCTAAGCTATTATATATACTTTGGAATTGCTATTATGAGAAGTACTAGTTAAAGGTTTTAGTAGTGCTTCATAGATAATTGTTTAGATATGGAATTAAAGCATGTAATTGTTGAGAGTTATATTTATATGATTCTTTGTTAAGACTTCTTTGAGCTAGTTATGCTCATTCTTGCTTGAACCATATGTTTTGCGACTAAAAGTAAAACGAAGGCGAGAGTTTCTAGAGAGATAAAGGCAAAAGGCTAAGATGGACAATTAATAAATCTGTAATAGACTAGTATATTTGTATGTAATATACTTATGAAGAACAACGAATGTATTTGGTTATGAACACAGGAAAGGATTTATTACAAATGTAATACAAAGATAGTAATTGCACTCATTTTGTTGTTATCTCAATGGAATGATTGTATGGATTGTAGTATCGTGGAGCACATCATATCATTGGGTTGGAAGATACTCGGAATTTGGGGGCGTCGGGCGTCATGAGTTGGTATCAAAGCATTAGGTTATAAAACTTAAGGGGGAAGAACCTTAGGCTAATAACCTCGTAGGAAAGGAAGAGTCAGAAGAAAGTTAACTCGAGTCAAATGAGTTAATAAGGTATTGAGAAACTTCGGTACCAAAAGATTTAAAAAATGAAAAGTAACCTAAATGGATTAAATGTGATTTGTGCTTATATTATTGTGTATTATGTACTAATCAATTTGTTATGTGTTATTGTAGATGTCGGTTGATAGCTTGATGTATAGGGATATACATGTGATCGTGAGAGTCCAAGTGAATTGAGTTGAGGCAATACACTTGTGCCTATAAGCGAGACATACTTGTAGTGATTCTAGAGAATTGAGGCTGAGGAATATTATTACGGAGGAGGATTATTCGGAGGAGACCATGGGGATAGCATCATATTTGAATATGATGATTGATGTGGAGGATGACATGGAGGTAACATCGATTAATACGGTGATGCCTGCCCTAGAGTCTACACCTACCGAGACTATGAGGGCAATGTACCTCTCAGTGCTTGACCGTAACGTGCAACTGCACAATATGGTGCAACACCAGAAGGAAGAGATCAGTGATCTCTATGGGGCAAAAAGAGTCTGCTGAGTCGGACTATGAGATGAAACATGATGAGAAAGTGCTCATGGTGACAAGGCCGGGACTATAAGAGCGAGGTCATAGAACTTGCATGAAAGCTGGTTGAAAAAGACCGGAAGATAGTACGAATGTCATATATAAATGACGGTCATACGAAGATTTCAAGCTTAAGATAACTTATTATTCTATTGAGTCGGGACAGACTCGACATACTATAAGTCGAGATATTGTGTCGATTCTGGTGAACGAAGCATGAGAATCTTTGTTAGGCGATATTAGGAGTAGTATAGTGAATACTTTTTGTGTAGTGACGTAAAACCCTCTTTTGTATAATTAAAGGGTAGTCTTTTTGTAAATCCCAATTTTGTAGAAGTCAATCTTGGGATGTATATGTACTAGCTTTTGGGCTATGGAAAGCAACTTGTAAATAGTTTTGAACTATAAAAAGCATTTTAATATAAGGAAGTTTTTATTTTAAATTTGCTTTGTTTGTATGAGTTATTGTCCAATTGTTTGACGACTAATAACGAAGTAAGTAAATAAGTAATAACGGAAATTTATTTATTTAATCGAAAAAACGCCAAGAAGAAGACAACGTAATCAAGAAGCGGAATCGCATAATGAGAACGAGGGGGTCCTAATAACCCAATGCAAGAGTTCGTTAATTTATTTAATTTGCATTTAACAAAGTTGAGGGGTAGAGCACCCTTGAGAGACCTAGAAGTAGCTTGACGACTACTTTTAAGGAATTTAAAAGTGTAGGTCCACCCAATTTAAAGGAACAACGGACCCAATGGAGGCCCGGACATGGGTCGAGGAAATAGAAAAGGCGTTTGTTATTACAAGCGTAAATGAGTGAAAAAAAGACCTCTTTTGCGACCTATATGATGAAGGGGAAGCCAACTCTTTGGTGGGAGGCTCACCGGGGGGAAATTTGGAGTGGAAGGCTATTACATGGGAGCAGTTTAAGAAGGTATTCTTGAGAACTATTTCCCAACTAGCATCTGAGGAGAATGGAGATTAAGTTCTTAGAACTTAAGCGAGGGGGACATATTTGTTCCCCAATATAAATAAATTTAATGAATTGGCAAGTTCGCTCCACACCAAGTGGACACGGAGGAGAGGAAGGCTCGTAGGTTTGGCGGGGCCTAAAACCACAGCTCTATAGTAGAATATCGTTTCAGAGAGTGCTTCTTATGGGACCATTACGGAAAAGGCGATAATAGCGGAGGGTGGTAGCGAGGCGTTGACCCAATACCACAAAGATAGGAAGAATAAGAGTAAGGAGAGGGAGGAAATAAAGGCGGAGGTTGCGGTGGAAGTGGCAATATGCCTAAGAGGAAGAATTTTAACCACAGGAATCTTAGGGTAAAACAGGGGATCCTAAGCGGAGGATGGAGGCATGTAAGACATGCGGTAAGACTCATCTGAGAGTCTCACTGAAGGGAAGGCCGGTTGTTATAATTGTGGGCGGGGAGGGTCATATATCTCCCAATTGTCCTAATCTAAGAAAAGTCGGGGATGTTTTGTGTGTGGGTCGGTAGACCACATGGCAAAAATTGCCCAAAGAAAGGCGGAGGGTAGTAAGGGTTACGGTAGTGGTAATTTAGTCATTATTGGACCAACACCATCGGTGGGTAGACCCTCGGCCGAACGTTTAATATGATGATCCAAGATGTGGTTGCATCAGCGGATGTAATGGTGAGGTATCATTCCGGTCAGCGAAATAAATGCTTACGTGTTATTTGACTCGGGTGCTACTTGTTCTTTTATAGCATGTGGATTTGCTCAGCAATTGGGATTAAATCACGAAAAATTAGAAATACCTTTAGGCGTTAAGGTAGCAAGCGAGGAGATAATTCCCATTGAACACATTCATAGGAATTGTTTTCGTAGATATCGGGGTAATAGATTATCGGTAGATCTTTTACCGATAAGGTTAAGAAGAATTGATGTGATTCTCGGTATGGATTGGTTAATTAACCATAAAGCAATAATAGATTGTCATAGAAAGAGTGTGAACCTAAGGCTTCCTAAGAAACCTAGGGTGGTGTTTTATGGAAATAAATCACTGGGACGTTCTTGTTGTCTAACCATGACACAAGCTAGGAAGATGTTGAAGAAGGGGTGTAAGGGTTATCTGTGTCATGTGGTGGATACCCAAAGAGTGGGAACATCATTGGAACAGATAGCGGTGGTACAAGAATTTGTAGATGTATTTCCGGAGGAGTTACCTGGTATTCCGCCGGATAGGGATGTAGAGTTTGTGATTGATTTGTTGTCAGGTATGACACCAGTTTCAAAGGCACCATATAGGATGGCGCCAGTTAAGATGAAGGAGTTAATGGTCCAGTTACAAGAAATATTAGATGGAAAGTACATTCAACCAAGTGTGTCACCGTGGGGAGCACCGGTGTTGTTTGTAAAGAAAAAGGACGGATCGTTACGACTTTGTATCGACTATCGGGAGTTGAACAAGTTAACGATTAAGAATAAATACCCATTGCCCAGGATCGATGATCTATTTGATTAGTTGAAAGGGGCAAAGTATTTTTTTAAAATAAATTTGTGCATGGGGTATCATCAACTGAAAGTGAGGAAGGAAGATATACCTAAAACGGCGTTCAGAACTCGTTACGGGCATTACGAGTTTTTGGTTATGTCGTTTGGGTTGTGAATCGTGACGGTAGCGTTCATGGATATGATGAGCGAGTGTTCAAACAAGTATTTGGACTAGTTCATTCGTAGTGTTCATTGATGATATTCTAGTCTATTCCAGGCGCGGAAGATCATCTTTGAACATCTAAGAATAGTGTGAAAAAACACTACGGAGGAGAAGTTGTATGCGAAATTCACTAAGTGTGAATTTTGGCTCGAGCAGTGCGATTTCTAGGACATGTTATAGACAAAAATGGCATCTCAAGTAGATCCGGTGAAGGTGGAAGCGGTGAATGAGTGGGAGCAACAACCTAAAAGCGTCGGTAGGGTTAGGAGTTTTACGGGGTTAGCGGGATACTATAGAAGGTTCATTCGGGACTTTTCTAAATTAGCTACTCTGTGAAATCGACAAGGAAGTCGGTGAAATGCGAGTGGACGAGAAAAGTGTGGCGTAGTTTTCAAGAACTAAAAAGGAGGTTGAGTGAGGCACTGTATTATCTTTACCCGGATGATACGGGAATTTTGTAGTTTATAGCGATGCTTCGTATAGAGGACTAGGTTGCGTGCTTATGCAGAATGGCAAGGTCATTGTGTATGCATCACGTCAGTTAAAGGATTATGAGAAGGTTTACCCTACTCATGACCTAGAACTGGCTGCTGTAGTGTTTGCATTAAAAATATGGAGACATTATTTATGCGGGGAAGAAGTGTGAGATATATACGGACCATAAAAGTTTAAAATATATCACACGAAGAAGAGTTGAACATGAGGCAGAGAAGGTGGTTGGAATTGATAAAAGATTATGATTGTGATATCTTATATCATTCGGGGAAGGCGAATGTAGTAGCCGATGCATTAAGTCGGAAGGGTAGAGAAAAGCTGTCAATGTTAACGACTCAGAATGAGTTAATAACGGAGATGGCCAAGATGGAATTAGAAGTTAAGTTACCAAATGAAACAGTAGAGATGTTATTCTCAATAAAGACTCGACCAACGATTGTGGAGCAGGTTAAGGAGAATGAGAGATAAATCTTGAAGAATGCAAGCGGATGAAGAAGATAATGAAGGATGGCGTGAAGACTAAGTATAACCTTGATAAAGAAGGTTTACTTCGTTTTGAAGGAAGAATTTGGGTTCCAAATAATTTCGAGTTGAAAGAAGAGATTATGTGCGAGGCCCATAGTTAGAGGTACTCGATACATCTGGTAGTACTAAGATATATCAAGACCTTCGTCGAGAACTTTTGGTGGTAGAACATGAAAAGGGAGATTATAGAATATGTTAGTAAGTGCTTAAACATCGAGAAAGTTAAATTTGAACACCAAAGACCAAGTGGATTGATACTGACCTTTGGAGATTAGGAGTGGAAATGGGAGCATATCACCATGGACTTTGTGGTGGGACTTCAACGACGAGAAAAAGGATATGATGCTATTTGGGTAATAGTGGATCGGTTAACTAAATCGGCTCATTTTCTACCAATAGGAGTTAGGTATAACATAGAGCAGTTAGCTAAGCTTTATGTCAAGGAAATCATTTCTAGACATGGAGTACCTATTTCGATTGTGTCCGATCGTGATCCACGATTCATGTCGAACTTTTGGAGGAGTTTGCAAGAACAAATGGGAACACAGTTGAGATTGAGTACGGCGTATCATCCACAGACGGATGGGCAAAGAGAATAGACAATTCAAACGCTAGAAGACATGTTAAGATCTTGTGTTATGGATTTCAAGGGGAGTTGGAACGAACATCTAAAGTTGGTAGAATTCGCTTACAACAATAGTTTTCACGCTAGTATAGGCATGTCGCCTTACGAAGCGTTGTATGGGAGGAAGTGTAGAACACCACTTTGTTGGGATGAAGTAGGTGAAGCGTCGAATGTTGGGACACGAGATGGTACGACAAGAAGCGGAGATATGGTAAAAGGCGATAAGAGCTCGATTAGTAGCGGCTCAAGATGAACAACGGAAGTATGCGAGATCCTCATCGAGAGAAGAGGGAGTTTGAAGTACGGTCTTATGTCTTTCTAAAAGTATCGCCTTGGAACGGGAAGATACGTTTTGGAAAGAAAGGGAAGTTAAGTCTGAGGTTTGTAGGACCTTTTGAGATTTTAAGAAGAATAGGAGAGGTAGCTTATGAAGTAGCCTTACCTCCAGAAATGAAAAGAATACACAATGTGTTTCATGTGTCTGTGTTGCGTCCTTATAAACCGGACTATAAGCATGTAATAGAGTATGAGTCTATTCAAGTAGAAAAAGACTTAACGTATGAAGAACTTCTGATTCAGATTATTGATAGGAAGGAACAAGTCTTGAGAAATAAAGTAATACCTTGGTAAAGGTAATTTGGAGTAACACGTATTTGAAGAAGCAGCGTGGGAGCTCGAAAAGTAAAATGAAGGAAAAGTTTCCTCATTTGTTTATGTAAGAGTAAGCGAGATTACGGGGACGAGAATCCTTATAAGGAGGGAAGAATGTAAGGCCCAAGAATTTTGAATTTTCAATAAATTAAATTTTTATTTGATTATGTGGATTAAATGAATTTAATTGAGTTATTATGTGATGATAAGATGTTGAAGGTCGTTCTATGACCTAGAATGTGTAGATGTGGTTAG
This sequence comes from Panax ginseng, assembly GCA_020205605.1. Lineage (NCBI taxonomy): Eukaryota > Viridiplantae > Streptophyta > Magnoliopsida > Apiales > Araliaceae > Panax > Panax ginseng. The sequence continues at coordinate 57,845,146 of CM035142.1, forward strand.
TATTACGGCTTTGTGCTAGAATTAATTGTTGTGAATTATCAAGAGCGCGAGCGAAGGTTTTACTAAGATTGTTTTGCGTAAAAATACTATTCATCAGATGGCGTTCGAGAGCTAGGGTTTGAAATTACGAGAAAGCAGCGTAATGTTAGAATATGGCGATATTATGGAAAATCCAATAATATTACCGTTATGGCAAGCGAAGTTTTACGCTGCGGACTTAAAACCTAAGGGTTTGTGAAAGAGGTTTTCGAAAGGAAATGTAATGCGTATAGTCGTTTTAATTTTTATCGTAAGGAATATGAGTATTATACTAGTATATATATACGAGTATGGTATAAAAGAATAATCTGACGTATAATCGATCATTATATGAGTATTATCTGAAGAGAATACGTGAATAGTCTGGCGTAGAATCTGAATTATATTATTAGGGTATGAGCTAAAGATTTTATTCAATCAATTGAACTTGGATTAATAACAAGCCCAATGAATTAAGTATGCAAGCCCAATGTTTATTAATGTCAAGCCCAATCAAAGAATTAAACCGTGGGTTTGACCCGTGGTCGAGGGGTGGGTAAAACCCATGGGGCAACACATGGGGATAACCCATGGGCAAGATGGGTCGGCCACTTGATGTGCAAGGCAAGTGAGTCACTTGGTCACCAAGTATTTTGCTTGGTGACAAAGTTGTAAATAATTGAGGAGGTGCTAAATTGGACCATTTTGCCCCTCATTTGGTTTTCTATAAATAAAATGCTAAGAGTTGGATTTTTGTAGTTTTACAAAGTTGTCTAACATATTTGAGAGAGAGAAAAGAGCTAGAAACTTATAATCTTTCTACTTCCAAGCAAACCACTAGACGTTTATCAAGAGCGTTAACTACTTCAAAGGTAAATTCTATAAATAGTAATCTTCATCCTTTTCGATTTCTTTCTCATAGAAGAATCGTAGATGAGTGGAGAGTGTTTATTGAGAAGATATAAGAATGCCTATTAATGACCAAATCATGGATAGGACATGACTAAATAGAAATCGTAAATGTTTACGTGAGTTAAAATCATAAAAAAGTCTTGAACGTGAACTTAGTTATAATTGAACGTTTTGGAAATCGTTGTAGCTCAGGTATGTGCATCTTGATTTGGTTAGGATGTAGATATGAAGTCCATGGAGTATTCCATGTGATTTAGCTTAGAGAACATTAGTAACGAAGTTATGGCGGATATTGCGGGAATAGACGTTAAACGTCGAAAACGTATAAAGTCTGAATTAAAGGTCAAAAGTTGTCGTGTGACTTGAAAATGTCGGTTTCCAATGTCAACATGTGAGATAAGGTAATTAAGAGTCGTTGGCGAAAGAATCGTCGCATTGGAGACTTATAACGAAGAAAAGCGAGTATTGAATGGACGAAAGCGTTAAGCGAATGCTTAAAAACGAACATAAAGGTGAATTAGAGTTAACAGATTGAAAAGGTGAAATTCTTATATGAACACGTAAAGGATGTAATTTGTGACTTGTAGGAATTGAATGGGTCAATTCGGATGTAAAACGAACAAATTAGGAAGCGGGAGTTTCGTTAAGAAACCAAATCATTTTGGCTAAGCTGGTACTGAGACTTCGGCGTATGGCGCAAAAACAAATACAAAGTGGTGGATTATAGCGGAGAAAATAGACTCACGGCAAGTAAGTACCTGCTAACTTCATGCAGTGTGCCACTAAAACATAAGGGATCTGATGGATGTCGACATGACCGGTAAAGTGGGAAAAAAAGTTGACCAAGTTAGGTTTAGTTCCATTTTTAATGTAGACCTAAAGTAAGATGTTAAAGGTACTTAAAGTACATAATGAGACTTACTTTAAAACACTTATAAGATGTTAATGTAAGAAGAACGGGTAAGGTTTAATGGAAATTCAATGAAGGACACAAATATGTAATGAGTGAACCGTGAACGACGTTCAACGTTGGTAATTAACCATTTATGATCGAATGTCGGTTAAGGATGAAAGAACGTTAATGAAACGTGACGAAGTATAAAGAGTTAAATCGACTTTAATAACGAAGTTAAAATAAGTAAGACCTAGAAGAGAAAGAAGTTGGTTAGAACCATAAAGTGAGTTTGTTTGATAACTAGTTACAGTGTGCTATGTGAATGTATAATGTAGATCCTGTAAAGACTGAGAATAGTTGAAATATATATTCGAAGACGCTTGAAGGCAAGTCTTTCTTAACGCTTGTCTAACCTTCGTGTTAGTCAAGTTTTTACGTGATGCATGTTATACGATGCATGAATGGTAAACATAAAAGAGTCGATGCCGTTTAATTCGGGCTAGACAAGTATTGAAGAGTTGATTGATTTGTTTACAAGTCTGTTGATAGAGAACTATTAACGATATCCTATGCCAAGTATTTGGTACGGATGAGAAGGTAAGTTTGTTTATGTACAAACAAAAGTATTTTCATCGATTATTCGATGGGCGCGTGAGGTTGCCAAATGTTAAAGCGTAAATCGTTTAACGTAAAGTGTTGATCAACCAGAGTACAATAAGGTGATCACCTAGAAGTGCTGCGTAAGTAAAGGCGAAGTGGATGGCCTTAGTCTGGGATATCCTTTTCAAGTATGAAAATGAAAAGAGTATGTTCATGGTCTATTGACTAGTTCATCATTCCTAAGCTATTATATATACTTTGGAATTGCTATTATGAGAATTACTAGTTAAAGGTTTCGTAGTGCTTCATAGATAATTGTTTAGATATGGAATTAAAGCATGTAATTGTTAGAGTTATATTCATATGATTCCTTGTTAAGACTTCTTTGAGCTAGTTATGCTCATTCTTGCTTGAACCATATGTTTTTGACTAAAAGCCGAGAAACAAGCCAGAGAGTTTATGAGAGATAAAAGCAAGGCTAAGATGGACAATTAATAAATCTGTAATAGACTAGTATATTTGTATGTAATATACTTATGAAGAACAACGAATGTATTGGTTATGACACAGGAAAGGATTTATTACAAATGTAATATCTCAATGGAAGATAGTAATTGGAGTACTCATTTTGTTGTTATCTCATTTAACACCTCAAGAGTATGACTATAATGGAATGATTGTATGGATTTTGATAAATAGTAATTCGTGGAGCACATGGGATGCCAAGAAGGTCCGGGTTACAAGCACAAGGATCATTAAGATTCACGATAAATGCTCTACCTCTTTCCTTGTGGGAATACAATCGCAAAAGTGGCTGCAAGAAACGAAAATTTGATGTCTTTCTTGGGACTGTTTGGATAAGTTTGTCTCGGGGGCATTTTCGTCCACTATTTTGTACTTTAAAAATTCTGGAAAAAATTGAAGTATTAATATAAGAAGATATGAAGGTCCTGTAAAAATTTGAGAATATTTGGCCATACGGTTTGAGAGTTATGAATTTTACGGCTAAGGACACTTTTTTAAAAGATACCCGAATAACTCTATGTGTATAAGTCCAAAATTTACAAACTATTTACTGGAAGTACATGTGTATAATAGGAGTTAACCCTGAAAATTTCAAAATGTTTGAAGCTAATCTCGATTTATGAAAAATCTAAGAATATTTGGCTATTATGGACTATTTAAAAATAGTAGATGGATTTTAAAATTTCCAGGAAAAAAATATGTTAAATGTGGGACAATATTCTACAAAATCTCAGAAAAGAAATATTTTTCAGACTGATTTGGTATTTTTCATATAAATGATATTATATGGATAAATGCGTTTAATTAAATATGTGATGTCATAATTATGGAAAATGAGGTTTTTCGACTTGAGACCCTTAAGCATATTTTATGCATATTTTTGATGGAGGTTTTCGTCTGAAAAATGTCAGAAATTTATGTTTCCCAGATTCTTTTATTTAACCACATGGTCTATACGTAGTAACATGTTATGTAATTGAATTGTATTTGAATATGTGTGAGTTTAATCGTCTTATTAAAATAAAAGGGAACCATTGCACTTCAAAGTGGTGTTCGAGAACCAAATTTCTTAACGTGACATATGTGAATAGGTTACTGTTGGGTAAAATTGATACGCGCAAAACACGCAAGTGTACGTGGTCAACAAGTAATATAGTAGTGAATAAAGTATCATTCCCACAAGGACAAATTAGCAAGAATTTTAACTTTATAATTATCAATTTTCTATTAATCCTAATTCTATTAAACTATTCAAATTATCACAAAACAATCACTAATATCAAAATTCGGAATTTCAAACAATTAATGGAGAATTAAACTTATGATTTCACCCTAACTTTCACTCTGATTTTTAAACCTTTATTCCAACTCAATTTAATATTCAAGTTTTTTAATCAAGAACACGAATGTAATACTAGCCACCTCTCGATGCACTAATACCATATTAACTTAAATCCACAATTAAGATAGAAACAAGTTAAACACCTAAATCAACCAACTCACTATATCTCTATGTGAACTGCAATTAAAGAAGGTTTAAGCTTAAGTTCTCTATCCGATTACATGTGATGTCAAGCATATCTCTACCTTAACAATAATCAAAAATCTGTTATTCACAAAATTCATGACACATGCTACATTAACTAGGTCTAGATTTGAATATCCTCTCTCGATTCCATTCAAATCCACAAGGAATTGTTGATCAAGCAATTCATAAGTTCACGCTCGAATTAACATAAATAAACTGAAAATATTTTATTGAATTGGAAATCAAAGTTATAGAATCATCGTTTCACCCAAGGATCCATCACAAGTCTAATAAGCGAATTAGTTAATAATGAATGAATTAAAAACTACATAATCTAACGAAACCATCCTTTCAATTACAAATAAAGACTAAAGAGAAGAAGAATAATGAACACCCTTCACGTAGCCTAGATTTGTAAATGTCACTATAATCTCTTCAAATTACTCCTCCAAAGCTCGCACTTGAATCCAGGAATTTTTCTCTGAATTCTCCTTGTTGTGTTGTGTAAATTGTGTTTTTTAACGTAAAGCTAAGCTCTCCTCTTTGTTTTGGTCCAAATCCCCTTATTTAGAGTCCAGGCGCCTCACAAAACATTAACAATCCATGTTGTAGCAGTCTTCAAAAGCCAGCAGGATTCTCAGGATTCGGCACCCTCGCCTCGGCGGGCATGGCTACTGCTAAAGAAATTTTGTGACTTCATGCGTTTTTGCACGTTCGCTCCAAAACTCCGTCTTTCTTCACCACATGCATCCATAACCACCCTACACAGAAAATGACATGAAACGAGTGAAAACGAACACAAAACAAAAAGATAACTACGAATTTAAACTTGAAATGAATATCGATTCGTGTATATTAAATCCACTTATCAAAATCTCCAAACTTAAACCGTGCTAGTCCTTGAGCACAAAACAAACTACATGATATGCAATGCAATGAAATGAAATAAATAAAATCTAAATGCCAAGAATCCAACAATATCGCAGAAACTAACTTATCCCATCGGCCTCAGAGAAAACAAGCAACTTTACAATACGAATTAACAAAACCAATCCACACTTTCGTATTAATTCTCAAATCTTGAACAATTATCACTGGTATAGCGTGCGTGTGTGATCAACATCTAAGATAACTGATACAGACCCAAATTCAATACATTAGCAACTTCTTAGAGGGAATCATACAGTGCAATCTTAAAAATTTCAAAGATAGGCACAACCCAACTAAAATTAAACAATACCAAATTCAAGGGTTCATGCAGAATACTTATACTTTCTTCTTTTTCTTTTTTTTTACACGGGGGAGTTTTGATCTTTTCCCGCCGTTATTCCCCCTTTTTTTAGATAGATGGTTGGTGAGTGCGTTTTACGCTCCATCTCACGCTTGTGTTTATGGGGATTGTTTCTCCTCAACCCACCACAAGACTCAACATGTTTCATAGTTTTTTTCTTTTTTTTTCTTCAAAGCTTATATACCCCACATATACTCCCCCAAACTTAGGTTCTTGCCTAATTTTAGCCTTTATGCCTATCCTTGTCATTTTCTCATTCACCCTAGCATTATCCTTTATAAACTATTTATGTATCAATTTGAACTGACTGGTCAACAAAGATGTTATTAGTGCTAACCTTTTTATAACAATTTTAAACAAGTTCAAGAGTCGATTCATATCAAAAATTGTATCACAGTTCTAATAATCAATACTGTATTGGTAAACTTGTTCACAATCTCATCATTGGCCCAGAAATAACATGAACTGCAGCACTATTGGACATATGCAAACACAATATTTAAAAAAAAATTATTTTTTTTTTTTTTTATTTTTATTTTTATTATTATTTTTATGAAAATAACATAATTGACAACAATGCAAAATCCTAGACTACTATGCAAACACCTAATCTACTATGCAAACTAGAAATAAAAACAAAAATAACAAAATGCATGCAACTAAATAATTAAATCCCCCAAACTTAAGTAACACAATGCCCTCATTGGATAAAAATAAACTAAGTGCATGAGGACTTCCCTGCAATTGCCCAAGTCTGGGGAGGTGGTTGGTGCTCTTCATCATCTGAATCACTTGGAGGAAATCGAGGCAATGGTCCGGGTTGTTGATATGGATAGTGAGCCGCAGGGTTGAAGCTTTGGAGTGAGGCGAAAGATGTGTTCATAGCATCAAACATGTGATCTTGTCGCATCGCCAATCGCCGCATTTCCTGGCGTGCTGCCCTATTGTGCGCATTCACCTGATTTTGGAACTCAAAGAACTGAGGACTAGATATTGCCTCGGTCTACGGTACCTGCTCAATTCCTTGATCTCCCATAGCTTTATCCACATCCTTAGAGGTATCTTCTGCATCGACTTCGTCTTCCGACGACGATGGAAAAATAAAACCCAGACCTCGTGGATGTGACTCGCCTCCTGCCCATACAAAATACCACACTATCATTCTAGAATCATGCAAAGCGAGCGGCATTTGAGTAGGCTCATCATCGGACAATCTCACCCCTGCATTGCGACACAACGCACAGATGAGTGATGGGTTTGGCAAATCGCCCGAAAAATTTCCACGTAAGCACTGGCGGATGGAGAAACTGATAATTGCCCCGACGTCAATAATGAAATCTTGCACAATTGCGTACAATAGTAACTCCTTCTCTTTGGTGACGTCCGAAGTGTGTTGGGACGGAAGAAATTTAGCGCATAAGAAGGCGTACCATATTTTTCCATACCGGCTATGGTCCTTGCTATGGAACATTGTACCTCCCTTTCGACCTTTAATCCAAGATGTTCTCGGCTTTGTCATGTTCGTGATAACCTCCTCGTAGTCAGGGTCAAAATCCCTCAATTGTGCATACTGACACTGTCGTGGCACCCGCAACTGATAATAAGCATTAATGGCATCGTCACTGAACGGGACCATGCGACCCCCCACAAACGCATTGAATGGGGCTTTGTCTTCGGTGTTTGCATAAAATTCCTTGACAATGTTGACAACAGCAGAGACCGGATGTTCGGTGAGTTTGAGCCACCCCTTTTGATAAATTTGAGACATCATCTCCCCATCATTTCCCTCGGGGGCCAATCCCCGCTCCGGCATAAGGGCTTTGGTTAGCATGTAATCATTCCGATCAGTGGCGGCGGCGGCGGCACTCACAAATTTTCGTCGATCGTATGTTCGTGTCGGTTGAGCGGATCTTGAACTCTCTCCCCTTTGGCGTTTGGGTGTCGGTTGTGAAGCCACTAAATTCCGGATGTTAAAACTTGCTAGCACACACTACCTTTCCCTTTACACTTGGTTCACTCAATTTGTCAAACACTTGGTGTGCACAGTCCGTTCTTCCCCCAAAACTCAATTGTTTCTATGGTACTTCAGTGGAGAGAGGATGAAAACTCAATAAGAAGGTAACTTACTCTCAAGTGTGCTATGTGTTCCCCAATTTCTTGATGAATTCAAAATTTATGGTGATGAATATTGGAGGTATGTGGTAGGGTTTATATAGAGGATATGTAGGGGAGAGGACGTGGCCCAATTTTGATGATGGGATTAATGGATGTAAGTTTGGTAATGGGGAGAGAGGGTGAATCCTAGTGTAATCGTGGTAGAAGGAGTGGGTTAAGTGGTCTTGTAATGGAGGGTGGTTGGTTTGGGTGCAGGAGAATGAGATAAATAAAAAACGTGTAGTGGGGAAATAAGAAGGCAGCGTGTGTATATGTTGAACGTGTACCGCTTAAAATCAAGGACCCCACCCATTGAAGGTGCAAAACAATTGAGCTTACTCATGGGCATGCCCTTATGACTTTAGATTTTTGGCCTAAAATTTGGTGATGCAAAATTCTCCTATTTTCCTTGTTTTCTTGCCCGTTGTTGCTCCTACTCACTTTTGACCCCTCCTGCAACCATAAACATGCAAGATGTTAGATTATTGACGACTTGGAGTATGATTGAGAGTTTCAGCAAAACTTTTACTTGAGAATACCTACCTAGTGCTTAATAAAAACTGCATCCTAACAATTATAAATAAAACTACAAAAAATAACGAAATATTGGGTTGCCTCCCAATTAGCGCTTGATTTAAGTTGTTCAGCCTGACTACTCCCTGTTTTACTGTGTATCGGCTAGGGTGCTGTTGACGACATCCCAGTTTGATTCGCTACTCTAGTAATGCTTTATCCGTTGACCATTAACCTTGAACGTCTCTAGTGGATTATGACTGTAGAGTTTAACGGCGCCATGAGGGAATACTCGCTTTATAGTGAATGGTCCTGACCATCTCGACTTAAGCTTTCCTGGAAATAGTCGTAGCCGTGAGTTGAACAAGAGGACTGATTGACCTGGCTCGAATGTTCGATGCACAATTTTCTGATCGTGCCATCTTTAACCTTTTATTTGTATAGCTTGGCGTTCTCGTATGCTTGAAGTCGAAATTCGTCGAGCTCATTTAGTTGGAGTAGCCTCTTTTCTCCCACAGCGGATTGGTCAAAGTACAATTTTTGAATTGCCTAGTAGGCCTTGTGCTGTAGTTCTACCGGTAAGTGACATGCTTTTCCATACAGGAGTTGATATGGTGATATCCCGATTGGTGTTTTGTATACAGTTCGGTAGCCCATAGTGCGTCATCCAACCGAAGTGACCAATCTTTTCGACTCGGATTTACGACTTTTTCCAATATCTTCTTAACTTCTCTGTTTGATACCTCACTGTCCATTTGTTTGAGAGTGATCTATTGTATACCTTGTGGTTAACCCCATACTTAGCCAACAGAGCTGTAAAAGACTTATTGCAGAAGTGACTACCTTCGTCACTAATTATTGCTCTTGGCGTGCCAAACCTCGTGAAAATGTTTTTCTCTAGGAATTTGAGGACCACCTTGGCATCGTTGGACGGTAGTGCTACAACTTCAACCCACTTCGAGACGTAATCCACCGCGAGTAGAATATACTGATTGCTCAAGGACGAAGGGAATGGTCCCATGAAATCGATGCCCCATACATCAAAGATTTCCACTTCAAGAATTGTTTGTATGGGCATTTCATTCCGTTTAGAGATGTTTCCCACCCTTTGGCATCTATCACATGTTTTCACAAATTGGTGGGCGTCTTTGAACAATGTCGGCCAATAAAACCCAGCTTGAAGCACTTTCGTCGCGGTGCGCTCACTCCCATAATGTCCCCCATATGCCGATGGGTGGCATTCCTTCAGTATGTTGTGCACTTCACTGTAGGGGATACATCGTCGAATCATCTTATCAACGCACTGTTTGAATAGATAAGGCTCATCCTACATGTACCACTTGACGTCATGAATAAACTTCTTTTTTTATTATCTTGTAAGATCAGGGGGAAGCATGTTGCTCACCAAATAATTCGCGAAGTCATCATACCAAGGAAATTCTCCATTTAACCCAAATAGTTGCTCATCCGAGAATGACTCATTAATTGCGCATCTATCTTCATCCTTTTTTTCCGGATTTTCCAGCCTTGATAAATGGTCGACAACTTGATTCTCCGTCCCCTTTTTATCTTTAATTTCTAAGTCAAACTCTTGAAGTAGGAGAATCCATCAGATAAGGTGTGGCTTAGCATCTTTTTTCGCTATTAGGTACCGAATCGCCGAATGACTCGTGTAGACTATCACCTTAGTCCCGATTAAGTATGCCCGAAATTTGTCAAACGCGTACACCACTGCAAGCAATTCTTTTTTCGTGGTAATGTAATTCATTTGAGTCTTTGTGAGTGTTTTGCTTGCATAGTATATGGCGTGAGGGTCTCGTCTTTGTCCCAAAACAACCCCAACTGCATAGTCGCTTGCATCACATATAAGCTCGAATGGCATATTCCAGTCCGGTGCGACTATTACGGGGGCTGTAGTTAATTCTTCAACAATTCAAACGTTGACTTGCATTCCGCAGTAAAACTGAAAGTAACATCCTTCTCTAAAAGACTGCAAAGAGGTTTTGCAATCTTAGAGAAATCTTTTATGAACCTTCTATAGAACCCAACATGCCCCAGAAAACTTCTAATACCTTTAACTGAGCTCGGTGGAGGCAGTTTCTCGATGGTATCCAGCTTCGCTTTGTCCACCTCCAATCCTTGAGCCGACACCTTATGGCCCAAAATTATGCCTTCTTCAGCCATGAAGTGGCATTTTTCCCAACTGAGTATGAGGTTTGTATCCTTACATCGCTGCAATACCATGACCAAATTCCCTAGGCAAGTATCAAAGTTGTCTCCATAGACAGAGAAATCGTCCATGAAGACTTCAACATTCTTCTCCACCATATCCGAAAAAATGGCCATCATACACTGTTGGAAAGTTGCAGGTGCATTGCATAACCCGAATGACATCATCCTGAATGCAAATGTGCCGTAATGGCATGTAAATGTTGTCTTCTCTTGATCCTCAGGAGCGATGGCGATCTAGTTATAGCCCGAGTATCCATCCAATAAATAGTAGTACTCATTTCCTGCTAATCTGTCTAACATTTGATCAATAAAGGGCAGCGGGAAATGATCTTTTCGGGTTGCCTTATTCAATCTCCTATAATCGATGCACACCCTCCATCCTGTAACTGTTCTTGTTGGAATTAACTCGTTCTCCTCATTCTGTACCACAGTCATTCCCCTCTTTTTCGGCACACAATGAACCGGACTAAGCCATTTACTATCGGAAATTGGATATATGATACCGGCATCCAATAATTTTAGAATTTCCTTCTTTACCACTTCCTTCATAATTGGGTTAAGTCAACGTTGATGCTCCACCGACGGTCTTGCATCATCCTTCATCAGAATCTTGTGCATGCAGAATGACGGACTAATTCCCTTTATATCCGCAATCGTCCAACTAATCGCTGATTTGTGATCCCTAAGAACCCTCAGCAACTTTTCTTCCTGCAATTCGTTAAGTGCAGCAAAAATAATTACAGGTAAAGAATTTGAATTGCCTAAATATGTATACCTGAGATGTTTAGGGAGTGGCTTAAGCTCCAATGTTGGTGGCTCCTCCAATGACGGTTTTAGTTTTTTAGCAGCTTTTTCCTCCATGTGCAAAGGTTCAAACGGTGCTCTAAATCTGCTAACTCGTGGCAATGAGTCTAGCATCTGTAAGAAGTCCACAAATTTTGGGTCGTCCTTTTCTTCATCCCCTAGTAAAGTTGTTTCTAATGGATCGTTAACCAAACTCTTGCTCATATCTTCACTGATGATTTTCTCAATTAAATCCATCTGAAAACATTCTTCCTCATCCGTAGGGAATTTCATGGCCTTGAACAAATTAAATTTGATTTCTTGATCTTGGACTCTCATAGTAAGTTCTCATTTTTGCACGTCTATGAGTGTCCTTCCCGTAGGCAAGAAAGATCTCCCTGGGATAATCGGTATGTTCTTATCCTCCTCGAAATCCAGAATGATAAAGTCCGCAGGGAATATAAACTTATCCACCTTCACTAAAATGTCCTCTACTATGCCTCTCGGATATGTGACTGACCTATCTGCCAATTGTAATGAAATGTTCGTCAGCCTTGGTGTAGGTAAACCCAATTCTAAGTATACTGACAATGGCATCAGGTCTACACTTGCCCCCAAATCACATAAACACTTGCTGAAATGTATATTCTCGATTGTGCATGGGATAGTGAAGCTCCCCGGGTCCTTGAGTTTTGGTGGTAATTTCTGCTGTAGTACCGCACTACACTCCTCTGTTAGTGTCACAGTCTCAAAATCTTCCCATTTCTTCTTCCTTGACAGAATCCCTTTCATAAATTTTGCATAGCTCAGCATTTGTTCTAGGGCCTCTGCAAATGGTATGTTGATTTGAAGTTTCTTGAAAACTTCCAAAATTTTGGCAAATTGTTTGTCTAATTTTTGTTTTTAAACTCTTTGCTGGAATGGTGGGGGAAGATAAACAGCTGGTTCATTAACTGGTTTGTTCTTTTCCATGTGTTTTTCGTGCCCTTGCTTAACCTCACCCACTGTATTTTCTTTCTCTGGTTCAACCTCCTTTGTAACCGAAATTTCTGGCTCGTGACCATCAAGCTGTTTTCCACTTCTCAACATAATAGCTTGACACTGCTCGTGATTACCCTTAGGATTTCTCTCGGTGTCACTTGGTAATGTCCCTTGTGGTCTATTATTCAATGCCAACGCTATTTGACCTATCTGATTCTTTAGATTTTTGATAGCCATAACTTGATTTTATAGCCAAATCGGTGCTAGTCATGTATTTTGTCAACACTTCCTCAAGATCGGATTTCCTTTCTTAATATTGAGCTGGTTGTTACTGGTTCTGAAATCCTGGTGGATATGATTGTTGTGAAGCTTGATTTTGCTGGTTGTTGCTCCATGAGAAATTCGGATGATTCCTATTTCCTTGATTGTATGTGTTCTGATATGTGTTTTGCGGAATTATGTTGTAATTGTCGATGAACTGCACAACTGCTGGATTAATCGTACATTGCTCCGTTGGGTGATCTCCCACGCACAACTCACATATTATTGTCGTTTGCTGTACTTGTTGTGTTTGTTGTGCTTGTGCTGCTGTTACCAACTCCATCTTCTTTGAAAGTGCAGATATCTGTGCTTGCATCGATGTCATACTATCTACTTCTAACACCCCAGCTGCCTTCCCTTGTGTCATTCTTGCTGTGGGCCACTGGTAGTTATTAGCCGCCATGGTTTCAATCAACTCGTATGCTTCCTCGTAACTCTTAGCCATGAATGCTCCGCCCGACGCTGCATCAATACTTGTCCTGAGATTCCCATGTAACCCGTTATAAAAGGTGTTCATTTACAGCCACTTGGGCAATCCATGATGTGGGCATTTTCTGAGCAATTCTTTGTATCTCTCCCAAGCCTCATATAACGACTCCCCATGTTGTTGTTTAAACATCATTTTCTCGTTTCTCATCTTTACAGTTTTTGCCGGTGGAAAGAATTTTGTGAGGAATTTCTGAGCTAAATCCTCCCATGTAGTTATCGAACCGGATGGTAAAGAATGTAACCAGCTCTTCGCCTTGTCCCGTAAAGAGAATGGTAACAATCGAAGTTTCTGACTTCATCCAGACACCCATTGAACCTAAAGGTGTCATATGAGTTCAAAAAAGCCCGACTAGATGCTCGTTCGGATCGTCATTTGCCAATCCCCCAAACTGAACTAAATTTTAAATCATTTGTATCATCCCTGGCTTAATTTCAAATGTATTCATTGCTATTGCGGGCCTGGTGATGCTTGATTGCAGTTCAGTCACCTTGGGCATGGCATAGTCCCTTAATGCTTTCCGATCTTCGGCTGCCACTTCCTCTTCTTTCTCAGGTGTTTCAAATTCTTGTCTCGTTTCCTTGATCCACTTGCTCAACCTCTGAAACCTTTTCTCAATGTCATCGTCAAAAGGCAGCAAATCTGGATTTTTGGACCGAGTTTGCATAAACTGCTTCCACACCTAAAATAGAAGAAACAAAATAAAAATGTCTAAGTAAAACTGGATTAATTAAACTGATATTGTAAAACTATTAAGATTTATACTAACTAGTCCCCGGCAACGGCGCCAAAAACTTGTTGGGTAAAATCGATACGCGCAAAACACGCAAGTGTACGTGGTCAACAAGTAATATAGTAGTGAATAAAGTATCGTTCCCACAAGGACAAATTAGCAAGAATTTTAACTTCACAATTATCAATTTTCTATTAATCCTAATTCTATTAAACTATTCAAATCAATGATTTAAACTTATATAAACTAAATTAATAAATAAATAAACTATCACAAAACAATCACTAATATCAAAATCCGAAATTTCAAACAATTAATGGAGAATTAGACTTATGATTTCACCCTAAGTTTCACTATGATTTTCAAACCTTTATTTCAACTCAATTTAATATTCAAGTTTTTTAATCAAGAACACGAATGTAATACTAGCCACCTCTCGATGCACTAATACCATATTAACTTAAATCCTCAATTAATATAGAAACAACTTAAACACCTAAATCAACCAACTCACTATATCTCTATGTGAACTGCAATTAAAGAAGGTTTAAGCTTAAGTTCTTTATCCGATTACATGTGATGTCAAGCATATCTCTACCTTAACAATAATAAAAAATATGCTATTCACAAAATTCATGACACATGCTACATTAACTAGGTCTAGAGTTGAATATCCTCTCTCGATTCCATTCAAATCCACGAGAAATTGTTGATCAAGCAATTCATAAGTTCACGCTCGAATTAACATAGATAAACTGAAAATATTTTATTGAATTGGAAATCAAAGTTATAGAATCATCGTTTCACCCAAGTATCCATCACAAGTCTAATAAGCGAATTATTTCATAACGACTGTATTAAAAACTGAATAATCTAACGAAACCATCATTTCAATTACAAATAAAAGACTAAAGAGAAGAAGAATAATGAACACCCTTCACGTAGCCTAGATTTATAACCGTCACGATAATCTCTTCAAATTACTCCTCCAAAGCTCGCACTTGAATCCTGGATTTTTTCTCTGAATTCTCCTTGTTGTGTTGTGTGAATTGTGTTTTTTAACGTAAAGCTAAGCTCTCCTCTTTGTTCTGGTCGAGATCCCCTTATTTATAGTCCAAGCACCTCACAAAACATTAATAATCCATGTTGCAGCAGTCTTCAAAAGCCAGCAGGATTCTCAGGATTCAGCACCCTCGCCCCGACGGGGGGTACAAGCTTAAAAAGGCCAACCCCGGCGGGCATGGCTACTGCTAAAGAAATTTTGCGACTTCATGCTTTTTTCCACTTTCACTCCAAAACTCCGTCTTTCTTCACCACGTGCATCCATAACCACCCTACACATAAAAGGACATGAAATGAGTGAAAACGAACACAAAACAAGAAGATAACTACGAATTTAAACTTGAAATGAATATCGATTCGTGTATATTAAATCCACTTATCAGTTACGTGAAGAGCTAGTAGATAGCGGTAATTGTAGAAGACGTATTAGGCAAGTTTCCTAACTTTATTCACTTTATTGCAGTGAATGTAAGTTCCCTTAACTTGTACAATTTATCATTGTGTACAAGTCTCTTATATTGCAAGTTATAACCTGTACAAACTTATATATAGTGCAAGTTCTATTGATGATTACTCAATTATTAATTCAGTTGTGTATGCCATAAAGTTCTTAATTATTTATGAACTGCTTTCAAGAATGTGATCTGGCTATTTGTTTCGGTTAGATATTATAGATGCGAAATGTTGTATTATTTGAACTATTTCAAATTCATTATAGCTATTTAAGTCTACCAATCCAAGTTTCTTTGGTGCGGTATCGCATGAAACTAAGATGAACAACCCGGATAACGGGGTAACTGATGTCGGGCATATAGTCCCATTTACGCTTATGCGTTTAAACTTTATACTTATGCACAATGTAGGGTACGATAGGTTGATTACCTAGAGTACTTACAGAGACCGTTTACAATCTATTTTATTGTTAAATCGTCTGACGGTTTTCAATGAAACAAAGTAATGTTCAGGGTATCTAACACCCCTTAGTATGCTATTGAGAATTCCAGAACTCTTATCTTGATATTCCAGTTTATCTCTTGATAATTATTTCAACTATTGAGAAATATTCATACTAATGCTTTTTCTTCTGATGTATGATCTCAAATTACTTTATATATTTGATGTGCAATTTGTGTTCATTCTTGCTTAAACCTTTCAGTTAAGGCTGATAACACTGAGGGCTCGGGCAAGGACAAGGGAAAGTCTAAGATGAAATGATGAGAGTTATTTATGTAATAAGTATATTTCTGCATATGATGTAATGTAGCAATAAACGCTAAGTTTAAGTTTCAGTTTATTAAATGTTGTAAAGACTTGGGACTTTATTTTGAATAAGTATGTAATAGTTAATATTATTATTGTTAGAGTTACTTAGATAGATGATGATGTATGTTGTAACGTGAGCATCATGTCCTGTAATCGATGTTACACGGATTTGGGGGCATCACAGGTTGGTATCAAAGCCATAGGTTATAAACCTTAGGTGGGGAACTTTAGACTATAACCTTAGGGAAGTTAGTGGAGATAATAAGGAGATGAACTCACGTAGAGTTCTAGTGGTTGTGTCAAATCTATTTTTTTTCTAAAAACAAAAACATCTATTTTAAAATACTAACCGAGTTATTTTGTCTTGTTTGAAGGATGTTAGGAGAAGAGGAGGTTAGAGATATCCACGTTGTGAGTGAGCAGTTGGTGACATCGTACACGAGCCTATAGTCGGCGATGAGTCGACTCGAGACCAGAGGAGTATCCTGAAGAGGGAGAGGAGCCCGAGGAGGACTCGGAAGAAGCACCTGAGGATACTTTGTTGGATGAGTTGATGGATAGGATTACAGAGTTAGACGACAGAGTCCATGAGTTGGAGGAGCTGTATCAGGGGGAGCAGCAGGCTGCAGCATTGCTTAAGGCATTGGTGCACCACCTGACAAGCTGCGGGCATCAAACCAGAAGGCGGATAGACTGGAGGATGAGAAAGAAGCTATTAGAACCCACTTGGGGCATACCATTAATGGGTTGGAGTCAAGGATACAGAGTCTTCAAACCGATAAGAAGATCATCACCACATTCTGGGGAGAAGAGAGGAGAGACCATGTTCAGGCCGAGAAGCTAACAAGTGAGTTAGAAAAGGAAGTGAGAGATAAGAAGGTTAGGATGGACAGGATGAAGTACGCATTTAAGTCAGCTCATGGAAGGTTCCAGCATAGGGTGTTTCACTTTCCACGTGAGAAGTACTGGTCTAAACATGCCATAAGTCGTGGGCTGGTGCTTGAGATGGCGGATGAAGAACATGAAGACGCCATTAGGCAGGGGTCTTTAGTTTATTCGTGATGAACTTTTACTATTAGTGTTTGGAACGCTTAGCTATGAAATAAAACTTGGTTTCGATTTTTACCAAGTACTTTGGTTTAAAGTGATGTAAATGGCTTAATGCCATAAGATGATGAGATACTTTGTTATTATGGTTTGTTAATAAATATGTTTTTATTTAAATATGTGATGTGATGCTTAAGTTTTATATGAATTATAAATGATGTAGAGAAAGTTATCAGATGATACCATTACGTTTTATCGCTTGAATTCTCCGAACAATTAAACTTACCCTCAGGAAGAATTAGAATATCCTATGAACATAGAAGTTTCTAATAAGGAAATAATTCTCGTTAGCCATGTCTATAGAAATTTTGTTGTAGACATCAGGGGATATAAGTTACCTGTGGATTTAATTCCAATTCATTTAGGAGAATTTGATGTAATTCTAGGAATGGATTGGTTATTTAACCATGGAGAGATGATAGATTGCCAGAAGAAGTGTATAAACCTTAGGACTATAGATCAGTCTAAGGTAGCGTTCTATGGAAGTAGGTCGCCGAGACACTCAAGTTGTCTGACGATGATGCAAGTGAAGAAGTTACTAAGAAAGAGATGTGTAGGATATTTGGCCCATATCGTCGATACATAGAAAGCAGGGTTAGAAATGGGACAGATACCACTAGTGAACGAATTTCTGGATGTATTTCTGGAGGAAATGTCAGGACTTCCGCCAGATCAGGAGGTCGAATTTGTTATAGATTTAGTATCAGGAACGAACCGATTTCGAAAGCCCCTTACAGAATGGCACCGGCAGAGATGAAGGAGTTGATGGTACAGTTGCAGGAAGTTATTGGATAGGAAGTATATTCAACCGAGTGTGTCTCCTTGGGGAGCACCAGTTTTATTTGTGAAAAAGAAGGACGGATCGATGAGACTATGTATCGACTATCGAGAGTTGAACAAGGTGACGATTAAGAACAAGTACCCGTTACCTAGGATAGATGATCTGTTTGATCAGTTGAAGGGAGCCAAAAATTTCTCCAAGATTGACTTGAGGATGGGATATCACCAGTTAAAGGTGAGGAAGGAGGATGTACCTAAGACAACATTCAGGACTCGTTACGGTCACTACGAGTTCATGGTGATGTCATTCGGGTTAACAAATGCGCTAGCAGCGTTTATGGACATGATGAATCGGGTATTCAAGCAATACTTAGATAAATTTGTAGTTGTGTTCATAGATGATATCCTGATCTATTCCAAGACTCAGGAAGATCATGCTGAACACTTAAGGTTAGTGTTGGGGGCGTTGAGGAAGGATAAGTTATATGCAAAATTCTCGAAGTGTGAGTTCTGGTTGGAGAAAGTTCAATTTCTGGGTCACGTGATCGATAAGGATGAAATTTCTGTGGATCTAGCGAAGGTGGAAGCGGTTCAGAATTGGGAACAACCAAAGTCATAAACCAAGTAAGAAGTTTCTTAGGGTGGCGGGGTTATTACAGACGGTTTATCCAAGATTTTTCAACGATAGCGGGAACGTTGACGAACTTAATGAAGAAGTCGGTAAAAATTTGTCTAGACGGAGAAGTGTGAAGAGAGTTTTAAGGAACTTAAGAAAAGACTGAGTGAAGCACCAGTGTTGTCTTTACCTGAAGATACAGGTGACTTTGTGATTCTCAATGATGCGTCACACAAAGGACTTGGTTGTGTGCTTATGCAACATGGTAAAGTTATTGCGTACGCATCGCGTCAATTGAAGGATTACGAGAAGGGATATCCTACCCATGACCTGGAATTGGCGGCGGTAGTATTTTCTCTAAAGATATGGAGGCACTATTTATATGGTGTAAGGTGTGAAATATACACGAACCGTAAAAGTCTGAAGTATATCTTCATGTAGAAGGAGTTGAATATGAGACAAAGAAGATGGTTGGAGCTTATAAAGGATTACGATTGCGACATCTTATATCATCCGGGAAAAGCTAACGTGGTAGCGGATGCGCTAAGCAGAAAAGGCAGTGGTAGGTTGGCAATGCTAACAGCTGAAGAGGAGTTAATTAAGGAGATGGCTGGATTGGAACTCGAGATATAAAGTTCGAGGGAGCCAGAGGGGAAATTGTTCGCAATGGAGGCTCATCCGACTCTATTGGACAAAATCAAGGAAGCACAAGGCAGTGATAAGGAATGTGTGAAGGTGAGGAAAAGAATTCCAGATGGAGAAGAGCTTATATTCAGTATGGTGGTGATGAACTATTAAGATTTGAGAAGAGAATTTGGGTGCCAGCGGTGTCTGAATTAAAGGAAGAAATCTTGCAGGAAGCTCATAGCTCAAGTTACTCAATCCACCCGGGAAGCACAAAGATGTATCAGGATCTTCGCCAACATTATTGGTGGCCCAATATGAAGAGAGAAGTCGCAGAGTGCGTCAGCAAGTGTTTAACATGCCGGTAGTCAAGCGCGAACATCGTAAACCGAGCGGGTTACTTCAACCTTTATAAATTCGAGAATGGAAGTGGGAGCATATCACGATGGACTTCGTGGTAGGACTTCAACTCTGTGAAGGTTACGATGCATTATGGGTGATCGTTGATCGATTGACCAAGTCGGTAGCATTTCTTGCCAATCAAGATCAGATATACCTTGGATCAGTTGGCAAAGCTTTACATCAAAGAGATTATTTCCAGGCACGGGGTGTAAGACCCCGACTTTTTATTAATAAAATGACATTTCCTCTATTTATTATTTTGAAATAGTAAGGGTTGATTTGATTAATGTGGATAGTTATGGGTAAAATACGCAAGTATTTCAAAATAAGCAAATGGTTATAAAATATTCCTTATTGTCGGGGAATATTCGTTTGGTCGTGGAATATTCGTACGACGGCACAGCCATGTGTGGGCCCCATAACGGAAAGCGATTGGAGGAAGAAAACGACAAAAATAAGTTGTTTAAAAATAACGGCGTAGTTGTTACCGTTTACACTGTTGGAATACCCGGTGGTTAAAACACAGTAATACGCGTTGTTGCACAGTAGCACACGGTATTGCACCAATTATTGATTCTTACATAAGAAGGCACTACTCAATAATGGTTATAGTAATTTTATTCGAAGATTTTATTTTATTGATTCAATAATTCTTTGCGTTGATATTTTATATTGTTGTTGTTTCAATAATTGTCATTTACAAGATTTTTAATTATCGAAGCAATAATTCATATTATCTGAATAATATTATTAGATAACATTATTGGCAATGTCTAAAAAGTTACATCTAAGGAGAGGTTTGGTCACCTAAATTGGCGTTAGTAAGGAGAAATTCTTATTGGAAAGCCCCTCTTTCACGGGAGCCGCACAGTTGTCAATATTGTGATTACGTAATATTATTTGTGAATAATTAATTATTGATTCATATGATGAGGAAAATATTGATTTTATATGGATATAGATGGAAAATTTTAATGTGACAAGCTATTTGAAAATTAAAATTTTATCTTTTTCTAATAAAATAATTCATTTAAATATATTATTATATTTTAATAATATAATAATGGTAATATTTTTACAATGAATGTGTGATATACGAGTATACGAGGAGAAAGAGTATTTTTGTTGCAATAAATGTTTAAAACATGTTAAACATGTCTATGGACCCATTTATTGACTGAAATTTGATTATAAATGAAAAAATCATGGATTTATGGATTTTGGTCATTTTACATTGGGAATTTGGAAAACCTTTCTTTACCTAAAGTTGTAGAGAATTGAATTTCCTATAAAAACTCGCAAGATTCAAATTTTTCGACAAAAGGGCTATTTATTGTGAATTATTGAAGTTCAAGCTACGAAATAATTGATTTTTGGAAGTTTAAAATATTTAAAGAATGAAAAACGTTTTTTGTTTGTGGCGACCTAGCATGTGATGTAAATGTTGAATTCAAAATCTAGAAAGTGTGCGTGAGAGAATTTGTTATATATATTATTATTAAATTAAATTTTATGCTTTGGTATTCTAAGCATTTTCCTATAAATAAGTTCTTGGGTTAGAATTGAAAATTACACGAAGTGAAGTTTTTCTCTCTATATTATCGGCGTATTCTTGTGAGTATTTTGAGTATACTTTGAGTATTTTGAGTATACTTTGAGTATTGCTATACGGTGCAAGTTCAAGTCATAGCCTATATCTGGTGTTTCAGCTAGAAGTATAAATCTTTCGAGGTAAGGGATATTATTTTTTTTCGTAATGATATTATTTCTTCAATATCATTATCTGTGAAATATTGATCTCAAGTTTTTATCAAATTTGGAACTTTTGGTGTCGGAGTTACTATTCACGATCGATACATTATTCACGATATCGACATTATTCATGAATATTAAGACTATTCATCGAAAATGAAAATTTTTCTTTTCGTCCAAAATATCTATTCTGGATACTAGTTTTGATTGTATCCATGTTTTGATCATTCTTGAATTTTACACCACTATGATGATTTTTGAAGTATTTTTGGACATGGATAAAACAAAGTACGAATCCTTAATCCTTAATCATTGTCATTTTGTTTCACTGGATTCGTTTCTTTAAAAATATTTTTCATCATCCTCAGTCTTAAATGATGATGTTAATGAATATCTTTGGCCTATAGTGCAAAGATGAATGATTTCTGATGAATATCTTTAGCCTGTAGTGCAAAGATGAATGATTTCTATTGAATATCTTTGGCCCGTAGTGCGAAGATGAACAGGTGTTTAGATGAACATGACCAACTGATGAATATCCTTGGCCTGTAGTGCAAGGATGAATATATGATTCAAGAGGTGCATTGATTGATGTTACTGGGGATAAAAAATCTTTGTGATGAATTTGTTAAATTCATAGACATTAGTAGATTTCATCCTCTACGTAACTCTTCTATGAATTAATATTTTCCGCTGCGAATATTGATTTAAAACTTGTTGTCTATTGTATTCTATTAGATTTTTTTCCTGTTGAAGACTAACGATAATTTGTTGTATATTATCTTAGTCATAATATTCTTTACTGAGCTAGTTGAGCTCACCCTTTTCCTTTTTGTTCCATTTTTCTTCTCAGGAGGCGAGAATATAGCGAGTACGAGTCGGGGTATGGAATGAAGGTTCTAGGGAGAGTTGTTTAGTAGTCCTCACCATTTTTGTAAAATAATGTATCAATAATTATGATGAGGATTTATTTGTATGTGGATATTGTCTAGATGGCAATATCTGTATTTAAACTCACAGTTTATGTGTTGTAATAATAAAGTTGTAGTTAATTCTGTACCATGTATTTGACAACTCAGAATGGGTGATGTATACCTATTTTGGGGGCGTCACACGGGGTACCTGTATTAATTGTGTCAGATCGTGATTTGCGGTTCACAGCAAATTTCTGGAGACGTTTTCAAGAACGCATGGGAACGCAACTGAGGTTGAGCACGGTGTATCATCCTCAAACAGATTGGCAGAGTGAGAGAACTATTCAAACGTTAGAGGACATGTTGAGAACATGTGTTATGGATTTCAAAGGAAGCTGGGATGACCACCTACCGTTGGTGGAATTTACATACAACAACAGTTATCACGCGAGCATCGGTATGCCACCTTATAAAGCTTTATATGGAAGGAAATGCAGAACGCCATTATGCTGGGATGAAGTGGGAGAACGATAATTGTTAGGGCAAGAATTGGTGCAACAAACTGTAGATGTGATCAAAACGATACGAGCGAGACTAGTCACGGCTTAGGATTGACAGAAGAAATATGCAGATCAACATCGGAAACAACGAGACTTCGACGTCGGCACTTATGTGTTTTTGAAAGTGTCACATTAGAAAGGGAAAATGAGATTTGGGAAGAAGGGAAAACTTAGTCCCAGATTCATAGGACCCTTCGAAGTGTTGAGGCGAGTGGGTGAGATAGCTTATGAAATAGCTTTACCTCTGGAGTTAGAACATATACACAATGTGTTCCACGTTTCAGTCCTACGACCCTATAAGCAGGATTACAAGCATGTCATAGAGTATGAACCTATTAAGTTTGAAAAAGACTTAACCTATGAAGAGGTTCCAGTGCAGATAATCGATAGAAAAGAACAAGTGTTAAGAAATAAGATAATACCTTATGTTAAAGTAGTATGGAGGAACCACAACGCCGATGAGGCTACGTGGGAACTCGAGGACAAAATGATGAAAAATTACCCTAGTCTTTTTGTTTGATGTGTAATGATTCTGGGGACGGAATCCTTATAAGGGAGGGTGAATGTAATATCCGAGATTTTCTATGTAATTTAATAATTATCAATAAACGAACTTATGTGAAACTCTTGTGTGATTTCATTTATTAGATGTATATGTGTTATGTTAATATATGTGATGAGATGTATTTAAATGGTTAGTTTAGTTTTATTTAACTATTTAAATTGATTAAGTAAGGAATTAATTCTATTTATTATGTGAGTTGGTATTAAATCATGAGCTGGAGTTCGCAGCAGAATTTAGAGACGCGGACTGCGTATTCAAGTTTGGAACATCGAAATTAGTCAGGTTGGACTGTAACCACAAAAATGTGTCACGGTTGACTTTTTGGTCAAAATTAATCGGTTGACTTTTTGGGGGAAAAAGTCAATCACGTATTTTAGAGATGATTTTGACGAAACGGATAGTCCCATGACGTCCGGAACGTCGAAATAGTAAGAATTGATATTAGTATCAAAATGTTTGGCTACGAAGGGTAAAATGGTCAAAATAGTGTATTAAACGATTAAATTGATTATAGTATTATTTTAATAGAAAATTAAAGCAGTCGTGGGGCCCACGTGACAACCAAACTGGGACAAGGGAGGGAGCATTAGTATTATAAGGTAATGGGGGGAGGGAGTTACAACCCTTTACAATCCAAGACCTTTCCTTTCTCTAACCCTCACCCCATACTAAATTGAATTTTTACAATATACTTATTACATATAACTTATATTGGAGATGGAAGGGTTGGAAAACCAATTGGTTCATATTCTACATATACTCCCTATCCAAGTTTTTCTTCCTTTTTGTAAAAAAAAATCCTACCGTGAGTGAAATTGAGAGGGAGAGAGGAAACGGCTTGAGAGGGTGGCGAATTACGGAGTTTTCAGAAGTTAATCAAGCAAGGAGCATCATTGGAGGAATTCGAGTAAGAGGAATTCATCAAAGACAAGCCATAAAATTTTTTTCATGTTCTTAAGTAAAAATGAGAGAATATGCTTATGAGACTTTTTGCAAACGATTTGTTTGGGACCTTGTGATGTCATGCTACTATTAGTTGTTGTTATGTGGATGTTAAGAATGAAAGTTCTGTTTAATCATGCCTCAATATTGTAGAGAATCAAGGAATTATATCTCGCATGCTAAATATTTGATAATATGACTCAATGATGCTAATTTGATCATATCATGGAAATTTAGTGAGTTCAATTATTGTGAAATGTGAAAACATGTGAGAGTAGATGATCTGGACATTAGGAACAATTTAATTGCATGCTAAAAGCAAAATCATGATTTTTGTCAAAGTTGGTTAAAAAGTGTAATATGTGATTTTCGGGTTTTTCGGGGCCTTAGATTCGTGGTTTATATGACTCGATTAGCGTATGTAATAATTTTATAAAATAGTATGTAGTATGAAGTCTAATTTGTCACAAATTTATTTAGAATCAGAGTTATAATGAGCAAGTTTTGAAAATCGTAAGCAAGCATGTTCATAACAAAATCTGCAGAAAATCTGGATTTTCCAGATTTTTTTCTAAGTATAGAATTAGTGATGGCACATTTTTCTATGCAGTTGGTTTGTTGTCTTAGCATGCTAGTTTCATGAATGTTATATTTTTTTTAAAATACCTTGCTGTATGAAGTTTATTGTGTCCAAGTATCATGATCATATCATCTGTAGATTAGTGGGAATAAAATCGCAAAAGTGGCTGCAAGAAACGAAAATTTGATGTCTTTCTTGGGACTGTTTGGATTAGTCTGTCTCGGTGGAATTTTAGTCCACTGTTTTGTACTTTAAAAATTCAGGAAAACTTTGGAGTATTAATATAAGAAGATATGAAGGTCCTATAAAAATTTGAGAAATTTTTGCCATACGGTTTGAGAGTTATGGATTTTACGGTTAATGACACTATTTGAAAAGATACCCGAATAACTCTCTGTGTATAAGTCCAAAATTTACAACATATTTACTAGAAGTACATGTGTATAACAGGAGTTAACCCTGAAAATTTTAGAATTTTTGGAGCTAATCTCGATTTATGAAAAATCTAAGAATATTTGGCTATTATGGACTATTTAAAAATAGTAGATGGATTTTAAAATTTCCAAGAAAAATATATGTTAAATGTGGGACTATATCAACAAAATCCCAAAAAAGAAATATTTTTGAGACTGATTTGGTATTTTTCATATAAATGATGTTATATGGATAAATGAGTTTAATTAAATATATGATGTCATAATTATGGAAAATAAGGTTTTTCGACTTGAGACTGTGACAACCCGAGAATTTTGAATATTTTTAAAATTTTTATTAATTGATTTAAGGTTCAAAATTAGAACCTGGACAGAAAATAAGTGTATGCGTTTGATATTTTTAAGATGGAATTTTGAGGATTTCAAAATATTGTGAATGATTTAAGTGAATTATTCAGGATTATGGAATAAGCGTTTATGTTCTGTGTATATGTGTGCGTGATGTGGTTAAGGGTCACACTACAAAAAAATGGGCATTTAGCAATGATTTTTCGGGCAACGACTTTATAAGTCGTAAGTCGTTGCTAAAAGTATATGTTTAGCAACAAAATTTGTCCTTCGGTGCAAATTGTGCAGACTTTCACTTTTTACAACAAAATTCATAAGTCATTGCAAAATTTCGTTGCTAATTCATTGGCGGGAAAAAATTTCGTTAAAAATTCGTTGCAAAATTTTCGGCCACTTGATTTCCCGTCATTGTGGGCAACGAAAGTTTTTTTGTTGCTAAAAATGGGGCTTTAGTAACGATTTTTCAAGCAATGACTTTATAAGTCGTTGCTAAAAGTGTATGTTTAAGTAATGAAACTTGTCCTTCGTTCTTGCATTGTGTCAGAGCTTTCACTTTTTACAACGAAATTCATAAGTCGTTGCAAAATTTGAAAACAAAATTCGTTGCAAAATTTCTAACCACTTGATTTCTCCTCATCGTGGGCAACGAAAAAAATTTTGTTGCTATATTTCGTTGTCTAATATGGACCACATTCATTGGCAACAATTTTTATTTTCGTTGCATATCTTATACAACCTTTTGCAACAACTATTAAAATGTTGCTTTAAATTAAGATAATCCCAATAAACATGTTTTTGTAAGACCATATTCGGTATTCGGAGAATTGTCAAAAAATATTCATATTTAGTATTTAAAAATTATATCTAAATGCAAAACATATTCGAACCTGTGACCTATCATTTAGAACTTTGGTCATTTGTGTGACAACCCCAAAATAGGTCCATTCAATCCAACTCATTCTGAGTCGCCAAATACATGGTACAGAATACAACTACAACTTTATTACAACAATTGTCGTGCAAAATACAACAACACATATACTGTGAGTTTGGATACAAATATATACCAAATGTGACACATGTCCCAACCGTAGACAACACCTCACATTGACACCTTACATAAAGGTATAGTCAAAGACTGTTTTAGAAACTAAAATCTTTGGGAAGTGCTCAAGGAAACCTTCGTACATGGGAGGCCATGCTTCTAGGTTATGATAGATATCATATGGCGTACGTAATTATCCTTGGTTGACCTAATATACCCCAAAAAAGAAAAACGAGAAGATTACTATCATATTCTTCTCAATGGTGAGTCTTCTCTTGATTTATCATTATCTCCACTTTGTCTCAAATTGAGAATTATACTTCAAACAAACACCAAGATTATATAGGTAGTGCTCGTGATATATACTCAAAGAAGTGGATGAGAACATCCTGTCTTATGATGATACGTGGTTGTATGTCATTAGACATCTTGTATGATAGTGACAAAACACCCTTCCAACGTTGGGTTCGCCTCACCCTATTAGATTCACCAAATATAACTACTAAACGATGACCACCGTTTCTATTCCCTATTACCCCGCTCGACCCAAATTACTACACTCTTATTACACGAAAGGAATTGTAAAGCAAAAGGGTGAGCACAACTAGCTTCAAGAAAAGAATATCATGACTAAAGATAAATAAATTATCAATAGCCTTCAACAGTAATAAATCAGAGATTTGGAACATATGGTAGATGATAAAACTTTTCAACCATAGTTGCAGCGGAACGAGCAATCCATTAGAAGAGTAAAATAGACTATAAAGTCTATTATCTTCTCCATGTTAAAAGTCCACCAACAATGTTTTATTCCTGTAACATCAATCAACAATTCCTGTCCACAATCATATGAATAACTCATAATTGTAATTGTTGTTCTAAATTCCTTTTCTCATCCAGGACAAAGATAAATTTCATCACCTGAAACATCAAAGATTATGGTTATACCAAATCACAGTTCATGTTCATAATCAAACTAATAAATTCATCTTTGCACTACGGGCCAAAGATATTCATCAACAGTTCATCTTTGCACTACAGGCCAAAGATATTCATCAACAGTTCATCTTTGCACTACATGCCAAAGATATTCAACAAGTCATCTTTGCATTACAGGCCAAATATATTAATATCTCAAAGAAATATATAATCATTTCAGAATTTATATAAACAATAATTATAACCATGTTGATTAATTCACCTTTGCACTTAAGCTAAAGATATTCAATTATAAATTCAATGGTCATGATCATACCAGTCCACAATTCAACTTTTCACCATCGCCAAAGAGAACCCTAGTCATGATCATACCAATAATCTATCCATCTTTACACTCCGGTGAAGCGAGAATTTCAACATCGGGGTTATAAAATGTTATATATGATAATAAAATCAATATAATCAATATATAGTTTTAATCTCCAGAGTAATATTCATAAATCAACTATAATTTGGTTAGAAAAAGAAACCAATTTTGTCATAAATAGTAACTCATGAATAGTAACTTCATGAATAGTAACTCATAAATAGTAACTCGTGAATAGTATCTCATGAATAGTAAACCCAACTCAAAAGGGTAGAAATTCCACAATAAAATCCATACCAATATTTCGGTATAATGATATTGAAAGAATAATATTTTTTTTAAGCTTATAAACAATTTATTTTAATTGTTTACACTTTACTAAATAATGCATTTAATCATTCTAAAATGCCAAACTCATAAGATTTTATCACCAATAACCAAAATGTTCATCAAAAATCTGCATATACCTCATATAGAATTCTCAAGCCATAAAATCTTATTTTCCAATTTTCTTACCTCACATAACATATTTAATTCATTTACTCATAACTAGTCTATTTTCATGAAAAATAACAAATCAGTTCCAAAAATATTTCTTTTCTGGGATTTACCAGAATATAGTCCTATATTGAACATATATTTTTTTCAGAATTTTTAAAAGTCATTTACTATTTTTCACATGGCCAAAACCAATAGAATATTTAAACATTTATCATAAATTGTACTTTTATCCAAAAATTCAAATTCACGAGGGTATCTTGATATTATATAGATGTACTCCCAATAAAAATTCATCAATTTTGGAGTTAACCACAAGGAGTTATAAGTTGTTACTTTTAAAATAGTCTTTTCCCGTAAAATTCATAACTCTTAATCTATACATCCAAAAATCGCCATTTTGGACACAATCAACAAAACTCATCAAATTATCATTTTAAATTTTTCCGAGAATTTTGAAGGTCCGAAAAGTTACTTAAACATGAAAAACATCACAACCCTTAAAATCCCTTACCTCAAAAAAAAGATATTTAATTGAAAAAATCTTTGAACGAACTTGCACCGTATAGCAACACTCAAGATACAAGAATACACTTGATAATATAGAGAGAGAAATAGAGAAAACTTCAGTTTACGTGTGTTTTTCAATTCTAACTTAAGCTTCTATTTATAGAAAAATGCTAACGCTTAAAGGAGACTAAAATAATAAAATATTATTATTTCCTTTAATTTCCTATGCCACCTACCAATTGAGAAAGCCACCGTGAGCCATCTTTGGTCAAAAACATCACCACCCATGTGCCAACAACCACAAAAACATTTTTCTTAAATAAAATAATTAAAACTTTCAAAAATCAATTATTTTGAACTCCGTAACTTCAATAATTCACAATAAATAGCCCTTTTATCAGAAAAATTGAATCATGAATTTTTAGGAATTTCAATTCTCTACAACTTTGTAGAAGAAAGCTTTTCCAAATTCCAAAACAGAAATTGACCAAAATCAATAAACGAGCGATTTTACGTACTATAATCAATTTTTTTGATCAAGAATTGTGTCCATGACACCCAAAACATATGTTAAATATTTAATACCACAAAAATACTCTTCCTCCTCATATACTCATATATCCCACATTCATTGTAAAAATATTACTCAATTAATATATTATTAAAATAATATATTTAAATGAATTATTTTATCGTAAAAGATAAAATATTAATTTTCAATAGTTGTCACATTAAAAATTTTCTCCATCTATATCCACAATAAATATTTTCTTTATCATAATAATCAATAATTAATTATTCACAAATAATATTACGGACTCACGAAGATCGACAACCGGCCGCTCTCTAGGATGAGGGGCTTTTCAATAAGAATTTCTCCTTCTTGGTAGCGAAATTAGGTGACCAAACCTCTCCTTAGATGTAACTTTCTAGACATTGCCAATAATATTATCTCGATAATATTATTCAAATAATTTGAATTATTGATCCGATAATAGAAAATATCGTGGCAAAGTGACAATTATTGAAACAATAATAATATATAATATCAACGCAACAATTATTGAATCAATAAAATAAAATAGTGAACGAAAGAATTATCGTAACAATTATTGAGTAGTGACTTTCACGTAAGAATCAATAATTCAAAAATACTATGCAATACTGCAGTGCTTCTTTGCGCAACAACGCCAGACATCAGATTTTAACCACCGGTGTAATCCAATGTTGTTAATTCAGTAATAATTACGCTAATTATTTATAAAAATACATACTTATCGTTTTCCTTATCCGATAATTATTCATTATGGGGCCCCACAAATGATCATTGCAGTCATGACGGATATTCCCGACAAAAAAGAATATTCCACGACCAAACTAATATTCCCGACAAAAATGAATATTTTATAACCACTTGTGAAATTTGAAAATTTTATACATATCACCCTTAACTTTAAAATTTTATCAATTTAACTATTTACTAAATAGAAAAATTGAATACTTTTATTTCATAAAATTCGGGGTCTTACAATCTCCCCTCCTTATGAAATTTCGTCCTCGAAATTTACATACCTGGTATTTCAAAGAGTTGAGAATACCTTGCTTTCATTTCAGATTCCATCTTCTCTGTCATCATAATTTCTCCAATGCTCATCTCCTGTATTTCAGATATCATTCTAGAATACAGCTTCAAAACAAGGGTTAATTGAACAAATTAACATATCACATAATATCCCGATATTATGACTAACCAACAAATAAGCTTAGGTAGGACACACTAGCGAAGGATTTACTCATCTCTCCCCTCCTAGTTCTATTCCCCGATCTCCGCCAGAGATCATATCCCTAAGCTCGATACCAACCGTGTGGACGACCCCAAAATAGGTCCATTCAATCCAACCCATTCTGAGTCGCCAAATACATGGTACAAAATACAACTACAACTTTATTACAACAATTGTCGTGCAAAATACAACAACACATATACTGTGAGTTTGGATACAAATATATACCAAATGTGACACATGTCCCAACCGTGGACAACACCTCACAATGACACCTTACATAAAGGTATAGTCAAAGACTGTTTTAGAAACTAAAATCTTTGGGAAGTGCTCAAGGAAACCTTCGTACATGGGAGGTCATGCGTCTAGGTTATGATAGATATCATATGCATTACGTAATTATCCTTGGTCAACCTAATATACCCCAAAGAAAAACGAGAAGATTACTATCATATTCTTCTCAATGGTGAGTCTTCTCTTGATTTATCATTATCTCCACTGTCTCAAATTGAGAATTATACTTCAAACAAACACCAAGATTATATAGGTAGTGCTCGATATATATACTCAAAGCAAGTGGATGAGCACATCCTCGTCTTTATGATGATACGTGGTTGTATGTCATTAGACATCTTGTATGATAGTGACAAAACACCCTTCCAACGTTGGGTTCGCTTTCACCCTATTAGATTCACCAAATATAACTACTAAACGATGACCACCAGTTCTATTCCCCTGTTACCCCATTCGACCCGGCCTACACTCTTATTACCAAAGGAATTGTAAAGCAAAAGGTGAGCACAACTAGCTCAATAAAGAATATCATGACTAAAGATAAATAAATTATCAATAGCCTTTCAACAAAGAATAAATCGTAGATTTGGAACATATGGTAGATGATAAAACTTTTCAACCATAGTTGCAATGAACGAAAGCAATCCATTAGAAGAGTAAAATAGACTATAAAGTCTATTATCTTCTCCATGTTAAAAGTCCACCAACAATGTTTTATTCTCGTAACATCAATCAACAATTCTCGCCCACAATCATATGAATAACTCATAATTGTAATTGTTGTTCTAAATTCCTTTTCTCATCCAGACAAAGATAAATTTCATCACGAAACATCAAAGATTATGGTTATACCAAATCACGATTCATGTTCATAATCAAACTAATAAATTCATCTTTGCACTCACGGCCAAAGATATTCATCAACAGTTCATCTGCACACTGTGCCAAAGATATTCATCAACAGCTCATCTTTTGCACTACATGCCAAAGATATTCAACAAGTCATCTTTGCATTACAGCCAAATATATTAATATCTCAAAGAAATATATAATCATTTCGAATTTATATAAACAATAATTATAACCATGTTGATTAATTCACCTTTGCACTTAAGCTAAAGATATTCAATTATAAATTCAATGGTCATGATCATACCACCACAATTCAACTTTTCACCATCGCCAAAGAGAACCCTAGTCATGATCATACCAATAATCTATCCATCTTTATACTCCAAAGTGAAAGAGAATTTCAACATCGTGGTTATAAAATGTTATATATGATAATAAAATCAATATAATCAATATATAGTTTTAATCTCCGTAGTAATATTCATAAATCAACTATAATTTGGTTAGAAAAAGAAACCAATTTTGTCATGAATAGTAACTCATGAATAGTAACTTCGTGAATAGTAACTCATGAATAGTAACTCGTAAATAGTATCTCATGAATAGTAAACCAGACTCAAAAAGGAAGAAATTCCACAATAAAATCCATACCAATATTTTAAGATAATGATATTGAAAGAATAATATTTTTTTAAGCTTATAAATAATTTATTTTAATTGTTTACACTTTACTAAATAATGCATTTAATCATTCTAAAATGCCAAACTCATAAGATTTTATCACCAATAACCAAAATCCTCATCAAAAATCTGCATATACCTCATATAGGATTCTCAAGCCATAAAATCTTATTTTTCAATTTTCTTACCTCACATAACATATTTAATTCATTTACTCATAACTAGTCCATTTTCATGAAAAATAACAAATCAGTTCCAAAAATATTTCTTTTTTGGGATTTAGCAGAATATAGTCCTATATTGAATATATATTTTTCTCAGAATTTTTAAAAGTCATTTACTATTTTTCACATGGCCAAAACCACCGAATATTTAAACATTTATCATAAATTGTACTTTTATCCAAAAATTCTAAAATTCACAGGGTATACTGATATTATATAGATGTATTCCCAATAAAAATTTTATCAATTTTAGAGTTAACCACAAGGAGTTATAAGCGGTTACTTTTAAAATAGTCTTTTCCCGTAAAATTCATAACTCTTAATCTATACATCCAAAAATCGCCATTTTTGGACACAATCAACAAAACTCATCAAATTATCATTTCAAATTTTTCCAGAATTTTTGAAGGTCTGAAAAGTTACGAAACATGAAAAACATCACAACCCTTAAAATCCCTTACCTCAAAAGAGCAAAGATTTGATTCGAAAAAAATGCTCGAATCTAACTTGCAATCAGATAGCAACACTCAAGATACAAGAATACACTTGATAATATAGAGAGAGAAATAGAGAGAAAACTTCAGTTTCTGGTGTGTTTTTCAATTCTAACTTAAGCTTCTATTTATAGGAAAATGCTAGAACGCCAAAGGAGACTAAAATAATAAAATATTATTATTTCCTTTAATTTCCTATGCCACCTACCAATTGAGAAAGCCACCAGCAGCCATCTTTGGTCAAAAACATCAGCCACCCATGTGCCAACAACCACAAAAACATTTTTCTTAAATAAAATAATTAAAACTTTCAAAAATCAATTATTTCGGAACTCCATAACTTCAATAATTCACAATAAATAGCCCTTTTATCAGAAAATTCGAATCTCGCGACTTTTTATAGGAATTTCAATTCTCTACAACTTTGCAGAAGAAAGTTTTTCCAAATTCCAAACAGAAATTGACCGAAATCAACAAACGAGCGATTTTACAGTCTATAATCAATTTTCGGTCAAGAATTGTGTCCACCGACACCCAAAATATATGTTAAATATTTAATGCCACAAAAATACTCTTCCTCCTCATATACTCATATATCCCACATTCATTGTAAAATATTATCAAGTTAATATATTATTAAAATAATATATTTAAATGAATTATTTTATCGTAAAAGATAAAATATTAATTTTCAATAGTTGTCACATTAAAATTTTCTCCAACTATATCCACAATAAATATTTTCTTTATCATAATAATCAATAATTAATTATTCACAAATAATATTATGCACTCACAAAGATCGATAAACCGTGCCGCTCCAGGATGTAGAGGGGCTTTCCAATAAGAATTTCTCCTTCATGCATGCAATTAGATGACAAAACCTCTCCTTAGATGTAACTTTCTAGACATTGCCAATAATGTTATCTCGATAATATTATTCAAATAATTTGAATTATTGATCCGATAATAGAAAATATTGGCAAAGGACAATTATTCAAAACAATAATAATATATAATATCAACGCAAAGAATTATTGAATCAATAAAATAAAATATTAAAACAAGAATTATCGTAATAATTATTGAAAGTAGTGCCTTCACGTAAGAATCAATAATTCAAAATACTATGCAATACCGCAGGTAAAGCATCGTGGCAACAACGCCAGACATCAGATTTTAACCACCGTGTAATCCAACAAAGAAGTTAATTCAGAATAATTACGCTGTTATTTATAAAAATACATACTTGTCATTTTCCTTATCCGATAATTATTTCATTATGGGGCCCATAATGATCAAGGCCTGTCAGCAGACGGATATTCCCGACAAAAAGAATATTCCACCACCAAAAGAATATTCCTAACAAAAATGAATATTTTATAACCACTTGTGAAATTTGAAAATTTTATACATATCACCCTTAACTTTAAAATTTTATCAATTTAACTATTTACTAAATAGAAAAATTGAATACTTTTATTTCATAAAATTCGGGGTCTTACTTTGACGACCCCAAATCCAGGTACTTGAAACCCGAACTCGGTTCTCCACGATACCATTTCTTTAAGCTGAATAATACTAAATAATAATACATTCGAACTTAATTTACATACAACAAAGTTTACTTCCCTGTGCACGTGACCTTCAAATACATTCCTTACAATACTTGAATAGATACCAATACAACTATAACCATTAACTCATAATACACACTTATTCGATCACTTTCCTTTTCCTTTTGTTCGTGTTCGAGCCTTCAAAGTTGCTCATACATAATCGAAAACATTTAATTTAAGCAAGGATGAGCATTTATGCCCAAAGAAGTAATAGCAATATATATATGTTTTAAAGAATATAAGTATTCTCTTTACATAACACTTCTACAACGAATTGAAAGTTGTGAAGTAATCTGATCGATAAAAATTCACATAACAACTCTTTCAAATTCTTTAAATTTGGCTCGGCTCTACCCTTGAATAGGTTTAAGAAACATACTATGAACATTCTTTTCATTTTTGAAAAGGTTTAGCGGAATTCTATCCTCAAACTGTTATAACTTACGGCACCTGAGGGTGATCATTTCATTGTACCCTCAGATTGATCAATACTACATAACTTGAACGAAATTCATCGCTTCACTCTATCCGCCACATGAAAAAAATCTTCCCATATAGGGTTGTTCATACATGCCCGGTTCCAAACCCAAGGTTTTTAATCTTGCTCAACAATAATATGTAATCAAAATATATATATACTGTAATCGACAAAGGTGTATCAACATGTGAATAAATGCTATGATTATCCAAGTGGGGACACTTGTATAACCATTTATAGAAATCAATGAATGTAATATATATCCGAGCTAACATGTCGATAATCAAAGAGTACATAATCTGACAGGATAGAATAATTCTCAAACTTACTCATGTCCATTGCATAAAGGAAGTGCAAAGGTAGGATACTCACTCGATTCAATGATTACAAATCTCAACTTAGATTTTATCTCTTTATCACAACCTATCAATAATCGGATCATTCGCTCGATTAGAACAATATATCTTAACACATAGTAATCGCCTATTACAACAAAGACATAGTCCAATCACATAATCACAAAGTGATCATACTTTTAGTTCCTATTCTATACTTGAAATATTTTTATACATTTTTCAAATATCTCATCCATGCTCTTACAAGTAGTCTTTTTCTTTCTTTTATAAGGTCTCGACATTTGTTTGCCGTGAGATCGACAACTTTTTCGGGTAAATACCGAGTCTAAGACTCTTATTCTATACCTCAACATCTCAGTAAATATCGTACATCTTATTTTTAATCATTTTCGCAATTTTAAATTGAAAAATTTAACATAATTCAAATCATTACTAAAGGGCCTATAGTGATATAATCGTTATTATAGGTGTTCTTCTTCAAATTCGTAACTTCATAATCGGCTCTCAAGTCACTAGTTTGGCTTATTATAACTTTCAAATATCGGAATTATAATTAAATGATTTAAACATTAAACAATTCCATTATCATTAATAGTTTAATTAATACTAAACTATTAATGAAACCATCGCTAAAATATAAAAGTTATTTATAATAACTCAAACTATTTTTAAAACATTTATATTACTCTAAATAATTACCATTAATATTTAAATATTAATGTACTATTTATCCAAATATTAAAAGTCATTAATTATAACTTAAAATATTTTAAATCCTTAATATCCTCTTTAAATGGTTTTTAAATAAGTAAAACCATTTTTAAACTATTTATTTAATATTAATCATTAAATAAACTAAATATCATTAATATTATCTTAATATCATTAATATTTAATTATTAATGAAATTATCATTTAAATATTAAAAGTTATATTTTATAACTTCAAATATTTTTAAATACCTTATTTTCATTTAAAATGATTTTTATAATATTAAAATCATTTTAAAACTAAATTATTTAATATAATCATTAAATAACTTTAATATCATTAATAATTATTAATTAATGAAATTCATCACAAAATATTAAAAGTCATCACAAATAACTCATTTACATAATCAATTCCAAGCCAAAATAAACATAGTAAACTAACTAGTTTATTAACAACACTAACTAAACTTCAAAAATTCAAACTTTAACTAACAATTAAAAATAATAACATTACAAAAATTAAATAAGAAACATACCCGAAAATACGAATTCCACAGACTGAATACGCACTTCCAAGCCAAAATTTAACTAAGGAGATCTTTATAAAAAGTTCTCCCACAACAAAGCCTTTCTCAAAAATTGGAGGCCTTATTGTTGGTGAATGAAACAAAGGCCAAGCCCTTCTATTTATAGGTTTAGAAAATGGTGAAGTTCTCAATTTAGTCGATGTGGAACTTGGTTTATACTAATTTTTCAATAGTTCACTTTGCGATTTTCTAACGCATTGCTCATAACTCCGATTAATCTGATTTTTGGATATGTTATACATGGTATGTAAGACTATTTTTAAAAAATACGAATTACCCAATTCGGGTTCATTAGGTAGCCCAAACAAGCAAGGCCAAAAGTGGACGTTCATAACAGTTTTCAATCTCGTTTCAGCTTTACCCTCTTTCGCTAAAACAATCATAACTCTTTCATTTTAAAACATTTTTGAGCGATTCTTGAGCTCACGCGAAGCTAACTTCTGGGGCTACAACTTGTATTATTTGACCATTTCCAAATTCCTAACACATCAGCCCATAAATTCCGTTCAAATGGACTGCACCGCACTTGTTGAGAAGTTTTGACACTACTACTTTGAAATGTCATAACTCTCTCCTCCGATATCGGATTTAGTCCGTTTCGGAGTCTATGGAAAGCTTATTCGGTTTACTATAACATACCAAAAGCCCATAAGGTTTTGGAAATATTAACTGATCGAAATAAAGGTCCTTAATAGCACATCCCGCCGCTTTGACTTTTTAGTTTTGAGAAATTTGACACATTTCCTTCCAATCACCGTAATTCCTCATCCGAGGTCGGAATGAGGTCATTCCAAAGCCTATGGCTTCCTAACTCAGTGCACTACAACATATCAAAAACCCATACCTTTTAAAGCACAAAAGTGGACGAGAATGCCCCCATTACAGATCGCCAAAAATAGTTTATCATGATCCACAACCATGTTTGACCATCTATAACTTCTAATCTATACATGATATGGACTTGATTCTTTTTTTGTAGATTAAAGACCACATATCAGGCTACACATAACAACTTTTGAAGAACAAAACTCATGATCGAGCAAAGAGTTATGGCCTCCGACATTTGGTGAAAAAATAATGTAATTTTTTTCCAACTTGCTTAAATCTTCAAATTGCAGACTTTGATGTTATGGGTCTTTGATTTATCAACCCATATCATCAATTATCATTCTATTACACAACTTTAAACAATCAATTGCATCAAATAACATCGAATCAAAGAATTTCTAGGTTTAGTGTTCTTATACCCTTTTTGCCAAAAATTTTCGATTCTTGCTTCGATTTGTTATGGGTGATGGGTGGGCTTTGTTTAAGAGTGTATGGGCAATCTTGTACAAGGCAATTAAATGTAATATTTAATCACTAGATTTAATTTTATAATTTACCAATTAACTTCTATCCTTTGGTAAATTAAAACACTTATACAATAACATCAAAATTAAACCCTGAATTAAAATTAGGTTTTCAACGCCATCAATTAGGGTTTCTAATTGACCATTAGTGGTTCTTTAATTATCTCGTATGTTACTAACACAAACAAGCATTGGTTTCTAATTTCAATAGGTTAGGTTATAATAATTAGGGTTTGTCCTAATTATCGATTTATAATAGTAATTAGGGTTTCTTCTAATTACCAATATTCTTATTCACAAGAATTTCATATATACGCTACATTACTCGTAAATACCCCATAACCGAAGTTTAATAATTAGGGTTTCACAAAGACTTGTAATATGCTATGACCTAATCGACCGCTATCGCTTCAATATTATCTCGTCTCAGCACATACCCAAAGACATAATTATGGTAATCAGAAAATCATTATATAAATAATATAATATTATTATTCTCATCTCTTGATCACAATCCCAATCCAGGTTTCGATCTCATGTCCGACTTATTCTTCAGACACAAAGATCAATAATCAAGTTAAAATATTTAACTTAAATATTTTCAACAATTCATATAATAAAATATTTATTATATAAATCTAATTATCACTTCATATATTATTTCCAATCATGTTTTCATGGAAAATAATTAATAAAAACATTTTTATTACGTAAATTTATTACCATATAATTTGTGGAAATTAATAATTCCAAAATTATTTCTAATTTTCAAGTAATAAATGTATTCGCATTTATCATTCACTTTACTTGACACTTAGTCTCTATTAAATTAAAAAAAAAAATTTATACGTTAAAATTTCTTATTTATTTTATATAGAAAATCTCAAGTTATTACATTCACCTCTCCTTATAAGGATTCCGCCCCTAATCACCGCTTTAAAAACTCATACTTGTAAGGGTACATAACATATAATCATTCAGACGTAGATCTCGATCGCATTTTGATCGAATCGATCTTTAATTATTCATCATAACACTTGTCTATTCGATTAAATGTAAATTTGATTTCTAATAGAACTCAAATTCCTCCTTCAAAATTTCTTTTCCTTTTCTCACCTCTATTTCCACTATTACCTTCTACCTTTATAGATCCTTCCGCTTTGCTTCGCTCCTCTTCTCCTTGTTGTAGAGACTCAAGGTCTCACTTCCTTGTTCACCTATAATAGCTTTCTCCATAAGTCTTTGTAAAAGTATCGAGTTGCAATCATCGCCACTTTATTGTAGAGCCGTTGTTTTAAGCCCATTTCAAATCTCCTAGCCTCTCAGATCCACTTGATGTGGAGCAAACCTAGCCAACTCATTAAATTTTGTGGCATACACCGCAATGTCATGTTATCCTCGCTTTAACTCCGTGAATCTCACCTCCATTCTAGATCTGAGATACTAACAGAGAGATAGTTTTTCAAAAATAAATCCTTAAACCTATCCCAAGTAATTTCTCTTCTTCCGCTCGAGTCTTATTTGCCTCCCACCAAAAGTTAGTTTCCCTTTCATCATATAAGTGGCGAAAAAGGTATTTTTGCCCCTCATCTACGTTAGCGATTATTTAACGCCTTTCTATCTCGTTCACCCAAGTCTGGCTTCTATAGGTCACCGATCCTCTCAATTCGTGGTCCTACGGCTTTGAAGTCTTTGAATTTTACCAAGCGATTGTCTGGCCGGTTTCCATGAATGGTGTTCCTCGCCGTGATAGCTTTGAGCTACCATGTTTGCAAAGTTTTGCATCGATTCCGGGCCGCTGCTCCTCAAAGATTAGTAGATTCTTCTATCCTTTAATTTCGAAGTTCGACGCCTTAGCTTACATTATCTCGTTAAATAAAACCATAAATTATACCCATACATTTTAAACCTTATTGCATAAGATTAATGTATTAAACTCGCTTTCATTTCTCAAACTTAGATTCATATTCTTTATCGAATATTTACACAAAGACATCCTCGCTTTAATCATGACTATCCCTTTGTGACTACGAAAGTCTGGATTTAAAATCTTAACCAACATAAAAGTTAAAAATAGTTCATTACTTATCACACATATTACATACATAACTCATACTACTTATTTACCAAGCCTTTTTCTCTGACATTCATTCGCTCGATGTCCTTCCATCCCACAATTAAAACATCCACCTTTCTTATAGTCGGGCAACGAGGAGAGGTGTGTCCTTCACGGATGTGTCGCTTGAGGTTCCATCCTGGTCAATTTGGATTTTGAGCTTATCCCGCTTCTTCCATTGTTTCCATTAACGCTCGACGATCAACTTTTCTATCTCTCACAACCTTTCCAATGAAGAAACCTTGTTCTCCAAATCGCACCTCCGTTGATGCTTGATCGCCTTCAACTTTAGTGTCCGAATCACTATCTGTCAAATCCAACATTTACGGATCCGATGCTACGTTTTTCAACGATAGCCACCTCGTCCGATTTGGGTTCCTAGTGAGCTTCTATTTCATCTCGTTGGCCCTCGATATTAGCTCTGGGGTGTGAATATGATCC
Source organism: Panax ginseng (assembly GCA_020205605.1). Taxonomy (NCBI): domain Eukaryota; kingdom Viridiplantae; phylum Streptophyta; class Magnoliopsida; order Apiales; family Araliaceae; genus Panax; species Panax ginseng. The sequence continues at coordinate 57,886,418 of CM035142.1, forward strand.
TTCTTATTCCACATATCTTTCTCTGAGACATCTACATACATAAGTTACCCCGATTAATATATAGTATATATACACAAAGAATCAAGAGTTCTATATACGTTGTCTCTTATTTTGATTGACGATAAATTTATTCAATTCTCATCAACGCCTATCTCTCGCAGAAAGGCGCCCATCCACTCTGATCGAATCGCATGAAGGTGATGACTAAAGTTCGTCCAAGGTATATATCCGTGTCTTTGGCTTCTATTTCAACCTTCAACTGCCTCTTATCTGAATATCTCCTCTCGCTCCAACCTCCTCATAACTCTCATTAACTCTATCTCAGGCTTACAACATTCACACATATCATCACATGCTACCCAATACACCTCTCACAAGAGTAAAAGTTTTCAAATCAGCTTTGAGGGGTCATATAGACCATGAACACATAGTTTTAATTCGGTATTCATACCGCAAAACAAAACATTACCAGTATGTTTACAATCACAAAGAAGGTAAACTACCATTAATAGTACTTTTAGGTGATTAGCCTATTGTAAATTCTATACGCCATGCATAACGATTAATCATACCTAGCTTAATATTTACGCCCATTAGATTGGATCATTTATCCAAACAACATTGTTCACCTCGGCCTTATCATAGGATTCCGCATCAAACAATTTGGTTCGGGAAATTTCTTTCAATGAACACTTAGAGTTTTCATAAACATTAGTCTAGGTGATTCAAATAGCATAGACTCATATCAATAATTCAATTCAATCAAATTATTTAGATGTAGCCAAACCGGTTGGCAAATTAAACTTTTGAAAACATTTTCTAGAATGATGTCATGATGCCGCATCTTGTATTAACAATCCGTTGAGGATGCCGTCATTGTATGACTTTGTCATAACATATCATACAATAGTGGAACAATGACTTCAAAGTCAAATTCACACTAAGTATTCCTGTATTTACAACTCCATCACATTTTTATCATCTCTGCACCAGGTTACATGGTACATGAGTGATAATTAAAAACAAATTTTGATATTTCAAATCATTTGAGTCTAGCCAAAATAAGTAGCATAGACCGTACGTTAAACCGTTTCAAAAAAGATTACGAGTCTACATTTTTGTTTTCAAAAGCACATAGTGCGTATTTAGCTTGATGTCAAAAATTTTGAGGTTTAGCATAGCTAGGAGTTTAGGAAAACCTAACACCTTCACTAAAAATCATTTACTTAACAATCTATTTGTTCCTGTAATCCATAGCACTCCATTCACACAAAACTATACCCAGTTCATCAAACCACACTTATGAGTTCATAAATTGCCACAATCATATGAGTTTAAGAACTTATCCTAGTCAGACCTTTGGCGTCCATTCGCTGAGGGGTTCATAAACATTTCATATAATTATGAGTCAAGAATGTCTCATAGGTATGAGTTTTAAGAACTCGAACTTAATCTTATATTCTCCGAACTCGGTTCTCCCGATACCATTTCTTTAAAATTTGAATAATACTAAATAATAATACATTCGAACTTAATTTACATACATCAAAGTTTACTTCCAAAGTGTACGTGACCTTCAAATACATTCCTTACAATACTTGAATAGATACCAATACAACTATAACCATTAACTCATAATACACACTTATTCGATCGACTTTCCTTTTCCTTTGTTTAGGTGCACGAGCCTTTGGTTGCTCATACATAGCGAAAACATTTAATTTAAGCAAGGATGAGCATTTAAGTGCCTTGACAAGTAATAGCAATTATATATAATTTGAAAGAATATAAGTATTCTCTTTACATAACACTTCTACAGCGAATTGAAAGTTGTGAAGTAATGCATCTTGATAAAAATTCACATAACAACTCTCTTTCAAATTCTTTAAATTTGGCTCTGGCTCTACCCTTGAATAGGGTTTAAGAAACATACTATGAACATTCTTTTCATTTTTGAAAAGGTTTAGCGGAATTCTATCCTCAAATCGTCATAACTTACTTTAGCACGGAGAGGTGATCGGACCCCGTTGTACCTGTATTGATCAATACTACATAACTTGAGCGAAATTCATCGCTCACTCTATCGCGCTTTGTAAAAATCTTCCCATATAGGGATGTTCATACATGCACTGGTTCCAAACTTAGAAGGTTTTAATCTTGCTCAACAATAATATGTAATTGATATATATATACGGGTAATTGACAAAGGTGTATCAACATGTGAACAAATGCCATGATTATCCAAGTGGGGACACTTGTATAACCATTTATAGAAATCAATGAGCAGAATATATATACGAGCTAACATGTCGATAATCAAAGAGTACATAATGCATGCGGGGATAGAATAATTACGAAACTTCTTACTCATGTCCATTGCATAAAGGAAGTGCAAAGGTAGGATACTTGCACGATTATTTGATTACAAATCTCAACTTAGGTTTTATCTCTTTATCACAACCTATCAATAATCGGATCATTCGTTCGATTAGAACAATATATCTTAACACATAATCTTTATCTATTACGATTGACACATAGTCAATCACATAATCACGGTGATCATACTTTTAGTTCTATTCTATACTTGAAATATTTTTATACATTTTTCAAATATCTCATCCATGCTCTTCTACGGTAGTCTTTTCTTTCTTTTATAAGATTGCGACATTTGTCGGCGTCTGAAACTGACTTTATCGGGTAAATCTTGAGTCTAAGACTCTTATTCTATACCTCAACATACGTAAATATCGGACATCTTATTTTTAATCATTTTTTGCAATTTCGAGAAATTGAAAAATTTAAAATAATTCAAATCATCACTAAAGGGCCTATAGTGATATAAGCTATTACTATAGGTGTTCTTCTTCAAATTGAGAACTTCATAATCGGTTCTCTCAAAGTCGACTAGTTTGGTAAAATTTATAACTTTCAAATATCGGAATCATAATTAAATGATTTAAACATTAAACAATTCCATTATCATTAATAGTTTAATTAATACTAAACTATTAATGAAACCATTGCTAAAAATATAAAAGTTATTTATAATAACTCAAACTATTTTTAAAACATTTATATTACCCAAATAATTACCATTAATATTTAAATATTAATGTACTATTTATCAAATATTAAAAGTCATTAATTATAACTTAAAATATTTTTAAATCCTTAATATCCTCTTTAAATGGTTTTTAAATAAGTAAAACCATTTTTAAACTATTTATTTAATATTAATCATTAAATAAACTAAATATCATTAATATTATCTTAATATCATTAATATTTAATTATTAATGAAATTATCATTTAAATATTAAAAGTTATATTTTATAACTAAAAAATATTTTAAATACCTTATTTTCATTTAAAATGATTTTTATAATATTAAAATCATTTTAAACTAAATTATTTAATATAATCATTAAATAACTTTAATATCATTAATAATTATTAATTAATGAAATTCATCACAAAATATTAAAAGTCATCACAAATAACTCATTTACATAATCAATTCCAAGCCAAAATAAACATAGTAAACTAACTAGTTTATTAACAACACTAACTAAACTTCAAAAATTCAAACTTTAACTAACAATTAAAAATAATAACATTACAAAAATTAAATAAAAACATGCGAAAAATCTGAATTCCACAATTTGAATCGCACTTCACGCCAAAATTTAACTAAGGAGATCTTTATAAAAAGTTCTCCCACAACAAAGCCTTTCTCAAAATTGGAGGCCTTATTGTTGGTGAATGAAACAAAAGGCCAAGCCCTTCTATTTATAGGTTTAGAAAATGGTGAAGTTCTCAATTTAGTCGATGTGGGACTTGGTTTATACTAATTTTCAATAGCTCACTTTGCGATTTTCTAACGCATTGCTCATAACTCGATTAATCTGATTTTTGGATATGTTATACATGGTATGTAAGACTATTTTTTAAAAATACGAATTACCCAATTCGGGTTCATTAGGTAGCCCAAGCAGTCGTCAAAAGTGGGCGTTCATATGATTTTCAATCTCGTTTCAGCTTTACCCTCTTTCGCTAAAACAGTCATAACTCTTTCATTTTAAAACATTTTGAAGCGATTCTTGAGCCACCTTGAAGCTAACTTCTGGGGCTACAACTTTTATTCTTTGACCATTTCCAAATTCCAAACACATCAGCCCAGAAATTCCGTTCAAATGGACTGCACCGCACTTGTTGGGAAGTTTTGACACTACTACTTTGAAATGTCATAACTCTCTCCTCCGATATCGGATTTAGTCCGTTTGAGTCTATGGAAAACTTATTCGGTGTACTATAACATACCAAAAGCCCAGAAGGTTTTGGAAACATTAACTGATCGAAACAGTGTCCCGAATAGCACATCCGCTGCTGACTTTTAGTTTTGAGAAATTTGACACATTTCCTTCCAATCATAGTAATTCCCTCATCGAGGGTGGAATGAGGTCATTCCAAAACCTATGGCTTCCTAACTCAGTGCACTACAACATATCAAAAGCCCAGACCTTTTAAAGCACAAAAAGTGGACGAGAATGCCCCCCCCATTACAATTTGCCCAAAAATAGTTTATCATGATCGGTCGACCATGTTTGACCATCTATAACTTCTAATCTATACATGATATGGACTTGATTCTTTTTGCAGATTAAAGACCACATATCAGGCTACACATAACAACTTTTGAAGAACAAAACTCATGATCGAGCAAAGAGTTATGGCCTCGACATTTGGTGAAAAAAATAACGAAATTCGTTTTTCCAACTTGCTTAAATCTTCAAATTCGTGCACTTTGATGTTATGGGTCTTTGATTTATCAACCCATATCATCAATTAACATTCTATTACACAACTTTAAACAATCAATTGTATCAAATAACATCGAATCAAAGGATTTCTAGGTTTAGTGTTCTTATACCCTTTTTGCCAAAAATTCTTGATTCTTGCTTACGATTTGTTATGGGTGATGGTTGGGCTTTGTTTAAGAGTGTATGGGCAATCTTGTACAAGGCAATTAAATGTAATATTTAATCACTAGATTTAATTCTTATAATTTACCAATTAACTTCTATCCTTTGGTAAATTAAAACACTTATCTGATAACATCGAAATTAAACATTAATTAAAATTAGGGTTTCTCAAGCGTCATCAATTAGGGTTTCTAATTGACCATTAGTAGTTCTTTAATTATACGTGTATGTTACTAACACGATTCGTTACGGTTTCTAATTTCAATAGGTTAGGGTTATAATAATTAGGGTTTGTCTAATTATCGACGTACAACGATAATTAGGGTTTCTTCTAATTACCGATATTCTTATTCACGATAACTTCATATACACAGATCACTACTCGAAATATCCCATAAGCGAGTTTAATAATTAGGGTTTCACTGACGCGGTAATATCTTTATGACCTAATTGGCCCGTCATTGCTCGATATTATCTGTCATCGCATACCGATTACATAATTATAGTCTTTGTAAAATCATTATATAAATAATATAATATTATTATTCTCATCTCTTGATCACAATCCCAATCCGGGGTTTGGATCTCATGTATACGACTTATTCTTCGTACACAACATCAATAATCAAGTTAAAATAATTAACTTAAATATTACGAACAATTCATATAATAAAATATTTATTATATAAATCTAATTATCACTTCATATATTATTTCCAATCATGTTTTCATGGAAAATAATTAATAAAAACATTTAAACTTACGAGAAATTTATTACCATATAATTTGTGGTAATTAATAATTCCAAAATTATTTCTAATTTTTCAAGTAATAAATGTATTAGCATTTATCGTTCACTTTACTTGACACTTAGTCTAGTCATTAAATAAAAAAAAAAATTATATCATAAAATTTCTTATTTATTTTATATAGAAAATCTCGGGTTATTACATTCACCCTCCCTTATAAGGATTAGTCCCCGGAATCAGCTTTTAAAACTTCATATGCGGAAAGGTACATAGCATATAATCATTGTCGTAGATCTCGATCATACTTGATCGAACCGATCTTTAATTATTCTTCATAACACTTGTCTTCTATCGATTAAGCGAAATTTGATTTCTAATAGAACTCAAATTCCTCCTTCAAAATTTCTTTTCCTTTTCTCACCTCTATTTTCACTATTACCTTCTACCTTTATAGATCATACGCCTTGCTTGCTTACATTCCTCTTCTCCTTGTTGTAGAGACTCGAGGTCTCACTTCCTTGTTAAACTATAATAGCTTTCTCCATAAGTCTTTGCAAAAGTATTGAGTTGCAATCTTGCCACTTTATTATAGAGCCGGTGTTTTAAGCCCGGCTCAAATCTGCCCTAGCCTCTGTATCCACTTGATGTGGAGCAAACCTAGCCAACTCATTAAATTTTGTGGCATACTCGCTTGATCATGTTATCTGCTTTAACTCAGGAATCTCACCTCCATTCTAGGCGCATACTAACAGAGAGATAGTTTTGAAAAATAAATCCTTAAACCTATCCCAAGTAATTTCTTCTTCTCACTTTGAGTCTTATTTGCCTCCCACCAAAAGTTAGCTTCCCCTTTCATCATATAAGTGGCAAAAGCGGTCTTTTGCCCTCATCTACTTTAGCGATTCTGAGCGCCTTCTCTATCTCGTTCACCCAAGTGCAGGCTTCTATAGGGTGGTGATCCTCGAATTACACGGTGGTCCCTCTGACTTTGAAGTCTTTGAATTTTGCCAAGCGATTATGCATTTGGTTTCCATAGTTGGTGTTCCTCTTTGCATGCTTTGAGCTACCATGTTTGCAAAGTTTTGCATCAGTTCTGGCTGTCGTTCCCCAGCATTAGTAGATTCTTCTATCCTTTGGTTTTGAGTTTGGCGTCTTGGCGGCATTATCTGGTTAAATAAAACCATAAATTATACCCTTACATTTTAAACCTTATTGCATAAGATTAATGTATTAAACTCGTTTCATTTCTCAAACTTAGATTCATATTCATTTATCGAATATTTACACGGCACATCTGCTTTAATCAACGCAGCTATCCCTTTGTGACTACGAAAGTGGGATTTAAAATCTTAACCAACATAAAAGTTAAAAATAGTTCATTACTTATCACACATATTACATACATAACTTTCATACTACTTATTTACCAAGCCTTTTCTCGGACATTCATTCGCTCGATGTCCTTCCATCCCACAATTAAAACATCCACCTTTCTTATAGTCGGGGCAGCGAGGAGAGGTGTGTCCTTCACGGATGTGTCGCTTGAGGCTCCATCCGGTCAATTTGGATTTTGAGCTTATCCTGCTCTTCCATTGTTTCCATTAACGCTTTGACGCATCAACTTTTCTATCTCCCACAACCTTTCAATGAAGAAACCTTGTTCTCCAAATCACGCACCTCGTTGATGCTTGGCGACTTCAACTTTAGTGTACGAATCACTATCTGTCAAATCCAACATTTACGGATGCGATGCTACGTTTTTCCACGATAGCCACCTCGTCAGATTTGGGTTCTAGTGAGCTTCTATTTCATCTGTTGGCCTCGATATTAGCTCGGGGTGTGAATATGATCCTTCTTATTCCACATATCTTTCTCACCGAGACATCTACATACATAAGTTACCACGATTAACATATAGTATATATACACGACAATCAAGAGTTCTATATCGTTGTCTCTTATTTTGATTGACGATAAATTTATTCAATTCTCATCAGCGCCTATCTCTGTAGAAAGGCGCTCCATCCACTCTGCATCGAATCGCATGAAGGTGATGACTAAAGCACTGGTCCAGGTATATATATCGGTGTCTTTGGCTTCTATTTCAACCTTCAATTTGTCTTATCTGAATATCTCCCTCTGCTCCAACCTCTCCTCATAACTTCATTAACTCTATACGTGCTTACAACATTCACACATATCATCACATGCTACCCAATACACCTCTCACAAGAGTAAAAGTTTTCAAATTGTCTTTGAGGGGTCATATAGACCATGAACACATAGTTTTAGCGGTATTCATACTGTAAAACAAAACATTACAGTATGTTTACAATCACAAAGAAGGTAAACTACCATTAATAGTACTTTAGGTGATTAGCCTATTGTACCCCTACGTCATGCATAGCGTATTAATCATACCTAGCGAATATTTACGCCATTAGATTGGATCATTTATCCAAACAACATTGTTCACCTCGGTCTTATCATAGGATTCCGCACCAAACAATTTGGTTAGGAAATTTCTTTCAATGAACACTTAGAGTTTTCATAAACATTAGTCTGGTGATTCAAATAGCATAGACTCATATCAATAATTCAATTCAATGAATTATTTAGATGTAGCCAAACCAGTTGGCAAATTAAACTTTTGAAAACATTTTTCGAGAATGGCGTCATGATGATCTTGCGTCTTTGTATTAACAATCCGTTGAGGATGCCGTCATTGTATGACTTTGTCATAACACATCATCTGATAGTGGAGCAATGACTTGGTCAAATTCACACTAAGTATTCTGTATTTACAACTCCATCACATTTTATCATCTACGCACGAGGTTACATGGTACATGAGTGATAATTAAAAACAAATTTTGATATTTCAAATCATTTGCGTCTAGCCAAAATAAGTAGCATAGCACCAGTACTTTAAATAGTTTCAAAAATGATTACGAGTCTACATTTTTGTTTTCAAAAGCACACGTAGTGCGTATTTAGCTTGATGTCAAAAATTTTGAAGTTTAGCATAGCTAGGAGTTTAGGAAAACCTAACACCTTCACTAAAAATCATTTACTTAACAATCTATACATTCACTGTAATCCATAACACTCCATTCACACAAAACTATACCCAGTTCATCAAACCACACTTATGAGTTCATAAATTGCCACAATCATATGAGTTTAAGAACTTATCCTAGTCGGACCTTTGGCGTCCATTCATTTGAGGGGTTCATAAACATTTCATATAATTATGAGTCAAGAATGTCTCATAGGTATGAGTTTTAAGAACTTCGAACTTAATCTTATATTCTCTATCATGACCTATCTACTGTTATACACACGAGAATGGAGTCATCCTCTTAATGTGCATATAACAAATAGCGCGACCACGAGACATTTCAATGATTATCGTGTGCGAAACTAAGTGGTTTTTACACCAAGTACAATTCGGCTCCCATCTGAAGAATCATACAACTCAATTTCGACATGACATGGGTCCTCAATTGAATCCCCATCTAACACTAACCCCATTCTCCATACTGAATTTAATTCGTATTTATAATTCTCTTACGGATGCTGTACCAATTGATAGTACAATTCATACACGGCCAATCTTCTTTGTAAACTTTCCAATCATCAGTTGATTCATACATTTGTCATAGCCTTATCGGATCGCGGGGTGATCTCGCCGTATATATTACGATTTAGTTCTATATCTTGATCGTTTTATTTTACGATCTCTCATAAGCTGCACTTTCGGTCTTTTAGACTCAATCTATTCCCCCCTCTTTGTTTAACTTTATAATCGAGTTAGGGAACTCGTGTCTTTACTTTCGTAGAGATTCATCTTTGAATCTTATCGACCAACTAACTCTATATGAGTTAATACTTATCCTAATCATTGCGGTTATTAGTCTCGGTATTCCTACCTAAGCTTCATAACCAATGACTTTGATACCAACTTTGTGGCGACCCCAAATCCGGTACTTGAAACCCGAACTTCGGTTCTCCACGATACCATTTCTTTAATTTGAATAATACTAAATAATAATACATTGAACTTAATTTACATACATCAAAGTTTACTTCCCAGTCGTGACCTTCAAATACATTCCTTACAATACTTGAATAGATACCAATACAACTATAACCATTAACTCATAATACACACTTATTGATCGACTTTCCTTTTTCCTTTGTTCGTGCTGAGCCTTGGTTGCTTTCATACATAGCTTGAAAACATTTAATTTAAGCAAGGATGAGCATTTAAGTGCCCGATGAAGTAATAGCAATATATATATAAAATTTGAAAGAATATAAGTATTCTCTTTACATAACACTTCTACAATGAATTGAAAGTTGTGAAGTAATCATCTTGATAAAAATTCACATAACAACTCTCTTTCAAATTCTTTAAATTTGGCTCTGGCTCTACCCTTGAATAGGGTTTAAGAAACATACTATGAACATTCTTTTCATTTTTGAAAAGGTTTAGCGAATTCTATCCTCAAGCAAAGTCATAACTTACGAGCACGGAGGGTGATCGGCCAGTTGTACCTGTATTGATCAATACTACATAACTTTGAGCGAAATTCATCGCTCACTCTATCGCCTTGCGTAAAAAATCTTCCCATATAGGGATGTTCATACATGCACGGTTCCAAACAGAAGGTTTTAATCTTGCTCAACAATAATATGTAATTCAACATATATATACGGGTAATTGACAAAGGTGTATCAACATGTGAACAAATGCCATGATTATCCAAGTGGGGACACTTGTATAACCATTTATAGAAATCAATGAGCAGAATATATATACGAGCTAACATGTCGATAATCAAAGAGTACATAATACATGCGAGGATAGAATAATTACGAAACTTCTTACTCATGTCCATTGCATAAAGGAAGTGCAAAGGTAGGATACTTTTTGATTCGGCGATTACAAATCTCAACTTAGGTTTTATCTCTTTATCACAACCTATCAATAATCGGATCATTCGTTCGATTAGAACAATATATCTTAACACATATAATCTTTATCTATTACGATTGACGACATAGTCAATCACATAATCACGGTGATCATACTTTTAGTTTCTATACTATACTTGAAATATTTTTATACATTTTTCAAATATCTCATCCATGCTCTTACGGTAGTCTTTTCTTTCTTTTATAAGGTCGACATTTGTCGGCGTATAAATGACTTTATCGGGTAAATCTTGAGTCTAAGACTCTTATTCTATACCTCAACATCGTAAATATCGGACATCTTATTTTTAATCATTTTCATGATTTCGAGAAATTGAAAAATTTAAAATAATTCAAATCATCACTAAAGGGCCTATAGTGATATAAGCTATTACTATAGGTGTTCTTCTTCAAATTCGAGAACTTCATAATCGGTTCTCAAAATCGACTAGTTTGGTAAATTTATAACTTTCAAATATCGGAATCATAATTAAATGATTTAAACATTAAACAATTCCATTATCATTAATAGTTTAATTAATACTAAACTATTAATGAAACCATTGCTAAAATATAAAAGTTATTTATAATAACTCAAACTATTTTTAAAACATTTATATTACCCAAATAATTACCATTAATATTTAAATATTAATGTATTTATTTATCAAATATTAAAAGTCATTAATTATAACTTAAAATATTTTTAAATCCTTAATATCCTCTTTAAATGGTTTTAAATAAGTAAAACCATTTTTAAACTATTATTTAATATTAATCATTAAATAAACTAAATATCATTAATATTATCTTAATATCATTAATATTTAATTATTAATGAAATTATCATTTAAATATTAAAAGTTATATTTTATAACTTAAAATATTTTAAATACCTTATTTTCATTTAAAATGATTTTTATAATATTAAAATCATTTTTAAACTAAATTATTTAATATAATCATTAAATAACTTTAATATCATTAATAATTATTAATTAATGAAATTCATCACAAAATATTAAAAGTCATCACAAATAACTCATTTACATAATCAATTCCAAGCCAAAATAAACATAGTAAACTAACTAGTTTATTAACAACACTAACTAAACTTCAAAAATTCAAACTTTAACTAACAATTAAAAATAATAACATTACAAAAATTAAATAAAAACATACTTAGAAATCTGAATTCACACTGATTGAATCGCACTTCCAGCCAAAATTTAACTAAGGAGATCTTTATAAAAAGTTCTCCCACAACAAAGCCTTTTTCTCAAAATTGGAGGCCTTATTGTTGGTGAATGAAACAAAGGGCCAAAGCCCTTCTATTTATAGGTTTAGAAAATGGTGAAGTTCTCAATTTAGTCGATGTGGAACTTGGTTTATACTAATTTTTCAATAGCTCACGCTGCGATTTTCTAACGCATTGCTCATAACTCCGATTAATCTGATTTTTGGATATGTTATACATGGTATGTAAGACTATTTTTTAAAAATACTGAATTACCCAATTCGGGTTCATTAGGTAGCCCAAGCGGTCGTCAAAAGTGGGCGTTCATAATGAGTTTTCAATCTCGTTTCAGCTTTACCCTCTTTCGCTAAAACAGTCATAACTCTTTCATTTTAAAACATTTTGAGCGATTCTTGAGCCACGCTTGAAGCTAACTTCTGGGGCTACAACTTTTATTCTTTGACCATTTCCAAATTCCGAACACATCAGCCCAGAAATTCCGTTCAAATGGACTGCACCGCACTTGTTGGGAAGTTTTGACACTACTACTTTGAAATGTCATAACTCTCTCCTCCGATATCGGATTTAGTCCGTTTGAGTCTATGGAAAACTTATTCGGTTGTACTATAACATACCAAAAGCCCAGAAGGTTTTGGAAACATTAACTGATCGAAGCAGTGTCCCGAATAGCACATCCCCGCTGCTGACTTTTTAGTTTTGAGAAATTTGACACATTTCCTTCCAATCACCGTAATTCCCTCATCCGAGGTCGGAATGAGGTCATTCAAAACCTATGGCTTCCTAACTCAGTGCACTACAACATATCAAAACCCAGACCTTTTAAAGCACAAAAAGTGGACGAGAATGCCCCCATTACTGATTGCCCAAAAAATAGTTTATCATGATCGGTCAACCATGTTTGACCATCTATAACTTCTAATCTATACATGATATGGACTTGATTCTTTTTGCAGATTAAAGACCACATATCGGGCTACACATAACAACTTTTGAAGAACAAAACTCATGATCGAGCAAAGAGTTATGGCCTCGACATTTGGTGAAAAAATAACGAAATCGGTTTTCCAACTTGCTTAAATCTTCAAATTCGTGCACTTTGATGTTATGGGTCTTTGATTTATCAACCCATATCATCAATTAACATTCTATTACACAACTTTAAACAATCAATTGCATCAAATAACATCGAATCAAAGGATTTCTAGGTTTAGTGTTCTTATACCTTTTTGCCAAAAATTCTTGATTCTTGCTTACGATTTGTTATGGGTGATGGTTGGGCTTTGTTTAAGAGTGTATGGGCAATCTTGTACAAGGCAATTAAATGTAATATTTAATCACTAGATTTAATTCTTATAATTTACCAATTAACTTCTATCCTTTGGTAAATTAAAACACTTATCAATAACATCGAAATTAAACGGTAATTAAAATTAGGGTTTCTCAGCGTCATCAATTAGGGTTTCTAATTGACCATTAGTAGTTCTTTAATTATCTGTGTATGTTACTTAACATGAGTCGTTCACGGTTTCTAATTTCAAGCGGTTAGGGTTATAATAATTAGGGTTTGTCCTAATTATCGACGTACAATGATAATTAGGGTTTCTTCTAATTACCAGATATTCTTATTCACGGTAACTTCATATACACAGTCACTACTCGGAAATACCCCATAAGCGAGTTTAATAATTAGGGTTTTCAATGTGCGGTAATATCTTATGACCTAATTGGTAAAGTCATTGCTCGATATTATCATCGCACATACCCGGTACATAATTATAGTCTTTAAAATCATTATATAAATAATATAATATTATTATTCTCATCTCTTGATCGCAATCCCAATCCGGGGTTTGGATCTCATATACGACTTATTCTTCGTATACATGACATCAATAATCAAGTTAAAATAATTAACTTAAATATTACGAACAATTCATATAATAAAATATTTATTATATAAATCTAATTATCACTTCATATATTATTTCCAATCATGTTTTCATGGAAAATAATTAATAAAAACATTTAAACTACGAAATTTATTACCATATAATTTGTGGTAATTAATAATTCCAAAATTATTTCTAATTTTCAAGTAATAAATGTATTAGCATTTATCGTTCACTTTACTTGACACTTAGTCTCGTCATTAAATTAAAAAAAAAAAAAATTATATAAAATTTCTTATTTATTTTATAAATTTCTTATTTATTTTATATAGAAAATCTCGGGTTATTATCAAAATATATCATCCGGTTCGCCACCCGTTCCCTCGACTAGTTCTCGCTACGTTCTCATTTCTCAAGAGAACAATGAAAGTAAAAGAGTGAGCTCAACTAGCCCAAAGAGGAAATATTATGACTAAGATAATGCAGAATATATTATTGTTAGCCTTCAACAGTGTTAAACTGATATAATATAACAACCATCAAGTTTAACTACAGCGGAACAAGCAATCCATTAAAAGAGTCAAGTAGAGAATAAAATCTACTATCTTCTATGATTTAAAAAGGTTTTTCATCACTTTTATCGCTGACACTCAGCTTAATAAATAATCCACATCATTAAATCATCCCTACACTACAGGCCAATGATATTCTTTTAGTATCACGACCACGAATTATTCATGCACTACGGGCCAAAGATAATCGTGTTTTCATCAACGGTCCTGATCATGCCATAAAACAATTCATCTTTACACCCTTGGCCGAAGAGAATCCATAGCCATAATCATACCAAAAACTGTCCATCAATGCACTACGGGCCAATGAGAACTTTTTTCACATCATTTGTAACATTATGGTCATGATCATTTATAACATTACGGTCATGATTAGGCAACAATTTTCATAATTTATTGCAACGAAAAATATCGTTACAAAATGGTGTTAATTGCAACGAAAATGCATGGTCGTTGCAAACAAAAAGAGTTCATTTCGTTGCCAATTAGTAGGCTTTTGCAATGAAATGGAGTTTTTAGCAACGAAATTTTAATTATTATGCAACAATACATTTTGTTGCTAAATGATCGATGTCTCTGTACGAAAACCAAATTTCATTGCAAAATGTATTATTTTTGGCAACGAAAAAAATACGTTCGTTGCGGAACAATTAGCAACACTCATTGCGCAACAAAAGACGCAACAACAGTAAAGTCGTTGCCAAAACCATTTAACAATGAAATTTGGCACATTTAGCAACGAAAATCGGTTGTTGCTGAAGTCCCATTTTTTTGTAGTGTCAAGGGTTGACCAGATAAACGATATCTGTAACAAACCCTAATTATATATTAAGAACGTCAACGTTCGGTTAGAAAACCCTAGTGATTAATAAGAAATCCTAGAAACCAGTTCTGGAAACCCTAAATTCAGTTCCGGGAATCCGAAACCCTAATTCGGTGTATAAAATCCTAAATTGGGAACTTAATGGTGTAAGTGTAAATAATTATAAGATTAGTTAGGGTAAAGCTTAATTAATTAGCAAACCCTAATTTTCAAATTTAGAAAAAAAATTCACTACACCAAAAATGGTCTATAGTGAAGGAAATTTTGTGAAGGAATTTATTCCTTCACATGAAGAGTTGTTTAGCGAAGGAACTGTGAATGAAAAATGTATAGTGACAATATAGTCATTAGCGAAAGAAACATCCTTCACAATTTATATTTTTTCTTTCGCAAAATTAAGATGGTAGAAACATATTTGGCGCCAATTTATGATGAAAATTTGCGAGGAAAAAAAATCTATTAATGAAGGAATTATTACTCACTATATATTATTGTTCCGACATTTTTTGCGAGAGATAAAATTGGTTACTGTTTTATTTTAAATAATTTTTTTAAAATTAATTGTGATAAATATAAATTGTAATATAAATACATTAATTTTTTTATAGTAATAAATTTATTTTTTATAACATTTTTTTTAATAAATTACAATATCAATTATTTCTTTTAAAACTTTAAAATTTCATACGAAGATGACTCTCTTTTGGATTTTCGCTCTCTACTTTTTTTCCTTCTTCTGATTCTGATTCTTCTTTTCTTTTCCTCGCATCCGTTTCTCTGATCTCAATTCATACGGTGAGCCCCTCTCTCCTCTCAGAGGGGTTACCCGATTCTTCTGTTCCTCTAGTTGGTATGCCAGTTATTGGGTTTTCTTACCCTTCAAATTCGAATGTTCCCCTTAATGGCTTGGGTGAATCTATGGTTGGGATGGCAGAATCTGATGTTTGGATGCAAATGTTAGGGTTTGCTCAGATGATTCTGAATTTGAAGGGCTTTTGAGTTTAGACATTCAAAACCCTCTGGCTAACTCTGAAGTTCACGATTTTTTTTAGGCAGCTCAGTACATATCCCAGCAAGATAGAATCAATGTTGTTTCAAGCGCAAAAAGAATCGAGATTTGTCAGATTTTATTTCTGCTCAAGGGTTTTGTATCCAGGATGTGAATAATTTGACTCAGAAAGGTTAATCTGTTAGGAAGTTTGATACCCGCAACATGTTCGTTAAAAGTCATGTGTTAGTGGACTGCTCTACCCGCTCTATGTCTGTCAAAGTTGAATACCAAAGTTGACAACGTAGAAAACTGGAAATTTGACTTCGCAAACTACTTGTATGTTCTGGAGAGTGGAGCTTTGGTTCTTAGTGACAGAGGCATCTGCTGTATTGATGAATTTTACAAGATGTCAGAAAATGCAAAGAGCAATGTTACATGAGGTTCACCCTTTTCGCTATTTACACTGCATTTTGATTGATTCAGTTTTTTAAACAAATTAAAGGAAAACATTGGTGAAATTGACCCCGTTAGAGTTTTCATATGTAGTTAAAAATCTAATAGAGATGCAAAATTTTAATTTTCTAAAATTATCACCTCCAATTGTTATATCTATTTAAAATTTTAAACTTCTTGTAAAAAAAATTCTTTAATTTTCCTAGGTGATGGAACAAAAAAAAATTAAAGGAAAACATTGATGAACTTGACTCTGTTAGAGTTTTCATATGAAGTTAAAAATCTAATACAGATACAACATTTTTATTTTTCTTTAATTTCCTAGGTGATGGAACAACAAACTGTATCGATAGCAAAAATAGGGATCATTGCTTCCCTCAATGCAATAACTTCAGTGTTAGCTTGTGCAAATCCAAGTGGCTCACGATATAATCCTCGTTTATCTGTCCTTGACAATATACACCTTCCTCCAACATTGTTATCTAGGTCAGAAGATACCCTCGAAATGCATTGCCACAAAACATTAGTATAGAAGGTTTCCAATATTGGAAATGATATAAAAGAGCTCTTCATGGTTATACGGTTTGATTTAATTTACTTAATTATGGACAAGGCTGATGAGCAGACTGATAGGCGCCTTGCTAAGCACATTGTTTCATTACATTTCGAAGATCCTGAGGTCTTTAATTTTTTGTAACTTCTCTTTTTTGATAAAACATGTGGATTTTTATGTTTGTTGGACCTTCAAGCTTCTTCTTGTGTTTGCAGAACTCAGAGTAGGATGTCATAGACCTTCCAACTCTAACAGCTTATGTGAGCTACGCCCGAAAACATATACATCCACAATTATCTGATGAAGTTGCTGAAGAGTTGACACGTGGCTATGTTGAGATGAGAAGAAGAGGTAATTTCCAAGGGAGTAGCAAAAACATAGTTCCTTTCTCCACTTTTTAAAACTCACAAACGCTGTGGAAGTGTTTTGAAATTTTATCCAAATAACAGACACCCAAAACTTAAAAAGCAAAAAAATAATATCTAAAATGCCTTCCAACGATATCATGACCAACTTCTCTAATTAGGTGTTTCAATTTTATTAAAATAGTATGCCATGTTATTTTTAGTTGATAACTTGATGGTGTATGCGTTTGACAAGGTTATTCAGGTGTTTGATGTAAGTGCCAATGATGCAAGCTAAATTGCACAAGAAGTAAGAGAAAAAGCAAAACACAAGAAGCTTTTCCAATTTTCTTGGTAGTTTTCCGTTTTCCATATGTCATGTCATTCATAGCCTTGGTTATACTTTTGCATGTGTTGGAACGGCAGCAAGCTGCCTCACTGGTGAAACTTAAATAATTTTTATATTTAAAAGCTTCTAAATTCAGAGCCATCCTCATTATATCTGGCATGGTCTTGGCTGAATTCAGAAATTTAAGCCATACAAACAAGCCTTGCGAGCACATTTCATGTACAAATATAATTGGCTACATATGCATTTACGACATGTATTCGATATTTGCAGTCAATATGTAGGAGCAGTTGACATGCAACAAACAGGTGAAAACTTTACAGGCAGGAAATGGAATGGAAGAATAATTATATTTTCGTAATACAACATTGTCTAATTCCTAAAATTAGTAACAATAAAGTTAGAATTGGGAACTAGGTTTCCAGAACTTTGTAACCACTGTCAAAGCTATGACAAAGGTAGAATAATATAGGTGATGTATAATTGTGAACTTCTATATTTGTTACATTTCCACAAGATTTTAAATTCATTTTCTTTTAGGGACAAGGAGCTTGTACATTTTTCAAGTCGATTGATGGTGAATTATTGACAAGAAACGATCACAAGGATGAAAGAATCATTTCCCCTCGGTCTACAATTATGGATCACGGTGATACCAGCCCTGCAAAAAGCGTTCGAGATGGGAACGTCAGTCACAAAAGAGTTGAGATCGAGTCCAATACTGTGGACACTGCTCTATATTCTCAAAATCAGGGGGCATTATCTGGCCAGTTAAAGAGAGCTCAACTGATGGAAATGGAGTTGGAGGGTGAAAAAGATACATCAAATGAACCTCTTCGAAAACACAACAAAAGGTTACGACATGGCGATCCACCATATGATGGTTCTTCTCTCAACTCTGTCATTGAATGCATCGACATGCCATGCAAAAATTCAATTCATCTCAGGCAGGTGGAGTTTTTGAGACAGATCTCTATCGAGAGAATTGCTTTGCCAGGTGTTGTTTTATCTCTATCTCTCCCTATTTTGTTCCCCCAATTTATTTTTCTTTGTTCAATCGATTCTGCTAATTTCATTTTGATTGTTCTTTACTAATAGAAGTATGTTTTATGTTTACTGTGTTTTCTACTAAATCGGAAAAAGTGTCTTCTGTGTATACTTTTATCAATTTCTTGTTTTTATTCATGTAGTTTCCTCCACTTCTTCCAACTCCTTTTTCTATCCAAGCAACTTGTTGCATCTAAGGGAGGATTGGATGGTGACTGCTGCAACAAATCTGAATATAGGTCTGTGTATATTTTTGAATATTGTCTTCTGTGTATATTTTTGGGTATATTTTGTCTTCTGTGAATATTGTCTTCTGTGTATATTTTTGTTTGGACATATGTGACACCAAGATAAAATATTGTAGTATACTTTTATATTTCCCAATTTGCAATGTTCTGGGCTGTTAGTATGACTGTCAAATATGGGGTTAAGAGAACTGAAACAAACAAATTGTTTTTCCTAATTTTCATTTGGTATGTTTCAATGTACATGTTCTCTCTTCTTATGGCAGAAGTATTAATATAGTTTTTGCTACCATTATGTGCTACATAATATTCAGATTGTTATATAATGGACTAATGAGAGTATCAGTGGTTTTCTTTAAAAACAGAGCTTACTTGAGATCTCTTTGGATGGCTATGCATTCTGCTGAATGAAATTCTGCCAAATCCATGTTTTCTTATATCGAAGAGTAGTGTAAATTGTAATATTGAATTGCTAGTGTAAGGATTCGGATTCCCAAGAAGGAACTTCTTGGCAGTATGTAATGAATTTTAGTATAAATATACTCCTTGAATTTGGTTGATTCACCATCTAAATTTTTTTTTTGGAATGTTGATAATGATGTCTATTTACTAAAATTTGTTTTTGGAATTGTTGGATAAGTAATGGTAATATCATTGTTTTTGGGTGCAGCCACATGGGTTCTTTAACTGCTCTCCTGCAGTAATATCATGGGTTTTTGGGTGCAGCCAAAGTTTTTTGGAATACTCTCTGAAGCTTATGTGCTTTATGTCCGTGCAAAAGTGGACATGGCATTTGGAAGGTTAGCTTTTTAAAACACCAGATAAGGAAAATGCTTGTGGCTCTTGTGTGACTGAGACTGGTAAAATTCTTTCAGGTTTGAGAATGTGACTGATATTCTTCATTTCGTTGATGTACCCAGGCCATCAACTCCTTAATTTGTCAGTTAATGAGGTTGTTGAAGATACCCCTACAACTCAATTGACCGAAGTTGCATGTAAGCTTTTTTCTGAGTGCAGATTATTTTTGTTTTTATATTTCTTTTGGTTGGTGGTCAGCATATGTGTTTGTGTATTTTCTTTTGTTTCTAAAAGAATTCTCTAATACACATTTAGATCACCATATACAAACTCCAACTACTACTCTGCGAAAAGGTAAAAGAACGGTGGGACAATCTTTCATGAATCAGACCAAGAAAATGCCCAGAAAACATCTTACGCTATTATTGATCTAATAACTTTGGGACATTTGTTTATCAAAGATGAGTTTTCTCAGAAACCTAGAGTGGGTTGACAGATTGATCCATTCAGACATTCTGTTATTCAAGCTTACTTGTTAGGTGCATAGGTACTAAATATTATTTTCTGTCTCTTAGTTAGTTATTTGCTCTTCAATATATTTGTGTACACTTCAACACTTCCTCTAAGGGTTCTAAGAACATTATAGAAATACTGGATAGCATAGGTTTTTGTCTATATACCTTACAGTAGAATAGCATAATTTGTTTACATTTGAATGCTTTTCAAAAATTTGCATCTTTTGTATTGTTCTGTTGTAATGGGCAGTGGAACCTGTACACTTTGAGATTCTTTTATTCCTTTGTAATGTATTTTTGATATTGCAATTGTTGTTGTGTTACCCAAAATGATGATTAAACTTGGAGGAACAACCTGTTTGAGAACCTTTTAGTCATTTAGAATCTCTTCAAAGCATTTATTAATATAATGCAACTATAGTTTAACTGTTGTGTTGTTGTACATGTTCTCAGCTGCTTATTTCTATGCTGGAAATTAATTCGAAAGATAATTGCTTTTACTTGTCTTATTGCATTCTGCTCTTATGATCATTTTTGTTCTCCTAGTTCTATAGAAGTTGTAGTTCAACTTAAGTGTAGCAGCATAATCCGAGAGAAACCGCCAAGCTGTAAAAACAGAGAAACAAGCAGAGTATATTCGCATAACTGGCCGAATACCTTCTTCATTTTAATGTTGTGGTTGGTGCTGCTCTTGAAATTTGAATTACCTAATGCTA
Organism: Panax ginseng; assembly: GCA_020205605.1. NCBI lineage: Eukaryota > Viridiplantae > Streptophyta > Magnoliopsida > Apiales > Araliaceae > Panax > Panax ginseng. The sequence continues at coordinate 57,907,685 of CM035142.1, forward strand.
ACAATTTATTTAGTCTAGATGCCTGTACTGACTTGTCTAGCGTTTATAATCTATACGGTAAAATTAATTTCCTTTGTTGTTGTGGTAGTGGTTGTTATTATTGTATTGTTATCCTTTCAGTTTTTTTTATGTTAGTTAATAAATTTTGTAGGTACTATGGTCTTTGGGAGATCAAGATGCAATAAAAAAAATTGTAGTTATCGTGACTCGAGCATTATTTATTTATATGTGGAGTATTGATTTTATTAGCTCTTTATGCTTTAGCTTATCTATTAGTTTGAAAAAAGTACGACAATATTTATTCTTGAAATATTAAATTTAATATTTCTTATTGAGATTAATAATAATAATAATAACAAATATGAAATTACTGTTTTGAAAATCAATTATAATTTTCGATGAATTTTGATGATTTAGCAATTAATTTTTTATTTACAAATTTATAATTTGTGAATGAATTTTTCTCTGACTAAACTGAAAAAAGATTCTCAATTTATAATTAGTGAAGGATAATTTTCTCTCATTAAATAAATTTTTTATTTACAATATATAATTTGTGAGGGAATTAAGTTATTCACTAATTTCAAAGTCTTTCTTAAAATATTATTTGTGAAGAAAATCAATCTTTCACTAAATAACAATATTTCATTACTAAATAAAATTTGTGAATAAAAAAGTTATTCACAATATATCCTTCACAAAAAATATTTAGTTACTACTTAGCGAAGGATACCCAATTGCGAGGAGGTCTAATGCGAGCACTCATGTGAAGGAAATATTTCTTCCCAATAACTCACTTTTGAGTGATATAGGGCCTCTAATGAAGGATTTGTCCTTCACTAGAGGCCATTTTTTGTGTAGTGATTATTTTTCTATAAGAAACCCTAATTCGTGGGTTATAAACCTTAATGATCATTTTGACCCTAATTGCTTAATTAGCAATTTTAATTAGGAAATACTAATCCTAATTAGTAAGATTTAAAGTTTGATTAAGAAATTTTAATATAATTAGAAAATCCTAATTATAATTTAGAAATGTTAATTTTCTATTTTTAAAACTTAAATTGGAAAATTAGAAAATTAAATTGTAAACCCTAAGGGTTTCAAACCCTAAACCCTAAGGTTTTCCAAACCCTAAACCTTAACCCAAACCCTAAACCCTAAGGATTTGGTCAATTACTAGTATGCCATTAAATTAAAAAGAAAAAGACCAAAATGTTCTTTTCTTAATCTTAAGCAAAAGATTTTGCAAATCTTGTGAGTCATCACCCTAATGTTTATCTCATGTGCTCTATATCTATTTTATATTAGATAGGTATGCCAACTGGCAACTAGATATATTGAATTATGCCATGTATATTAGATTAAGAGAGAGAAAATGCATACTTTCATTTTCATTTTCTCCAAGTCCCTTCTCTCTCTAATTTTTCGAAATCTAGTGTGAGATGGAGTGAAAAGCTAAGCCATGATCAGTTTATAACTTACCAAGATCAGATCACAAAGTTAAAAATCAAAGATCAAGCTTGAAAGGTATAAGAACCCTAAAATTTCGAAATTTTGATCTTAAGTTAATGTTGTTGTTTGTTGTTTAAATATGTGCTAGAAGGTGTCACTTGATGATCTAGGTGGTCAAAACCTAGATCAATATCATTTTGATGCTCGGATTTGATGATTTTGTGAAATCTGGAAAAACTGGAAATAGTCGTCTGACAGTCATATGTCAGGCCCTCTAAATCTGTGTGTTTTGTGTTTAGTGTGTTTTATGTTTTTGATCTGTTCTATGCCATGTAGTCTTTAGTCTGGATCTTGAATAATGTTCATATCAGGTTTATATTTCAAGTTATAAGTGGTCAAAGTTAGTTGATTGACCATGACCAGCAGTTCTCGAAAACCCGAAGCTTCAGATTAGGTCCGTAAGGTTTTTCATGATTCGATCTTCTTCTCGACAGTGGTTTGGACATGTTTGTGTATTGGACTTATAGTCTGGTATAAGGACTACACGATCAAGCTTTTAGATTACGCAGAATAACAGTATAATCAAAGATATACCTGGTCAAATCAGCGTTGACCGAGTGGCCGGATGAAGATTCTGGAAAACCTAGAATCTTCAAGAACAAAATTTCAGACAGTAGTTTGGCCAACCTTTATTTCTTAAACATGTTGTTGTTAGACTGACCTGTTGATATATTATTGTATCCTGACATCTCCTCTACAAGACTGAACCACTAGATCACATAAACCGAACGAAGAAAACTAAGATTTAAAGCTTCAAAATAGAAGCCTCGATTGTTTTTCAATTTCTGGAAAACCCAGAAATTGAAGAACAGGTCTGACATCAAGTTGGGTAGCTTAGATCTTGATATTTAGTGTTGTTATGGCTATTGGACTTGTTCAAGATTGTAGTGTTACATTCATGCTATAATCATAACCCCTTACCAAGCCCAGAAACGAATTACAGTGAGATTTATTGATGGTCAAACCTACCACCCTACACACTGCCTATGAGTTTCTGGGCAAGGCTCAAGAACACTCAAGAACACCTATGGCGGACGAGTTACGTTGCCGCTATAGGCCCTTTTAGCGACAGTTTAATTAAGAAATTAATTATTAATTTCTGAAAATAATTTATTTTAATTAATAAATTGAAATAAATAGATTTTAATTATTAAAAATACTAAATAAATTTCGAAAAATTATTTTAAATTCTGAAAAATTGTTTTCAATTATTTAGAGTATATTTCATAAATATTTATTATTTTTGGTATATAAATGGTATTTAATTTATTTAATTATAATATTAAATAAATGATTTAAATACATGAAAAATAATATTATGGTAAAAGAAAATATTTTAAGTTATTTTTAGTGACTTTTAATATTTTGTGATGAATTTTACTAATTAATTAATATTAATGATAGTTAACTTATTTAATAAATATATTAAATAAATTATGGAAAAATAGAATTAATAACTTATACATCATATAAAAATGATTTAAATGTTATAAAAATATTTTAAGTTATAACATTATAACTTTTGATATTTTGTCATGGAAATATTAATATTTTAATATTAAAAGCAATTATCGATAATGAATTTAATTGTTTAAAAATCATATAAAGGTGATTTTAAAGTATTAAAATACTTTGATATATTATAAATATATTATAATATTATGACATGTATTTCATTAATATGTGATAATAAATAAATATTAATGAAAAGGAAATTTGTGGTATTTAATTCATTTAAATACAATTCTAATGATTGAAAATACATGATAAATGATATTAATTATCTCAAAATTATTTCAAGTCTATAAAAATTATTTTGACTGCTTAAAAAATTATCTGAGTTAATGGTTAAGTGTTTAGGCAGAGTTTAATTGAACTTAAACTCGATAAAAGTCCGATTAGCATCTGTCCAGGATGTCGGGCTTTAGTGTCGGGTTCAATTGCATCGCAAGAGTTTGACTTGATCACAAGAGTCTTATGTGTGTTATAGACCCATTGAGTTATGTGTTATGTGTTTAGGTTATTCTATGTATGTCTATATATATAATAGTATTAAATTGTGATGATATTATTCTAACTTAGCAATCAATATTATTTATATATTAGGTTCGGATAAAGCGTTATAAATTGCAAGAATTCAGAATCAAAGCTGTTCAGCAAGTTTATTTTACTTAACTCTACTAAAAGTTGTTTCATTTGGATATGCTTATGGTTAATCATTCTTTGATTGCCATGTATAATGTGTACTGTATATATTGCATGTATAAGTTAGGTATGAAAGGTGATCACCTTCATTACCTTCTTGGTTCGTGATATAATTGTTCATGTAAAATACTTGTTCGATTCAAAATTTTGTTCTCGCTAGTTCACAATTATATTGTTGAATTATAGCCTGACCAATTATTCAAATCATTTCAATCATAATATATCGTTATATTATTGAACTTAAACTTGTCGGGCAATTTTATGCTCACCCTTGCTATATCATGATAAACATTGCAGATTAAGACTTAACGCGCGTCGGATCGTAAAAAAGATTAAAGAAAGTTCCGACTTTAGTTTATGTATGTGATTAGAAATGTAATAGTTTAGTTTGATAATAAAGTTATGTGTTAGATAGTTATGAATTGTGTATTAAGTTAAGGTTACTCGACCTTGGGGAATAGTGTGTAATGTATTGTATAAACAATTTATGTTTATATCTTCCGCAAATAGTAATAGTTGTATAGAATGATCGAACTAGGATCCGCGGTGATTTAGGACCTCGGATTCTGGGGCATGATTAATTGGTATCAAAGCTATAGGTTATGAACCTTAGGTAGGAATACACGAGACTAATAAAGCATGTGATTAGGATAAGTACTAACTCAAATAGAGTTAGTTGGTCGGTAAGATTCAAAGACGAATCTCGGCGAGTTATAAGATGCAGAGTTCCCTAACTCCTATAATAAAGTTGAATAGTAGTGGTGAATAGATAGAGTCTAAAAGACTAAAAGAACAGTGATAGGAGATCATAAAACAAAACGATCAAGATATAAAAATGAATCGTAATATATACGATGAGATCACCCCGTGATCGGATAAGGTTATAGTATGAAGGAGGATCAAGTGAATGATTGAAAAGTTTACAGCAAGATTGCTAGTTGTCAGTTGTACTGTGAATTGGTACAGATTCAGGAAAAGATTATGAATACGAGTTAAATGAACTTCGTATTGAAAAGGGGGTTAGTGTTAGGTGGGGATTCAATTGAGGATTCATGTTTAAATTGAGTTGTATGATTCCTTGTATGGTGCTGGAATTGTACTTGGTGTAAAAACTACTTAGTTCGCAATGATAATCATTGAAATGTTTGTGTCGCGCTATTTGATATATGCATGTTAAGAGGGTGATTCCTTTCTCATGTGTATAACAGATAGATAGGTCATAGGTAGAGGATATAGGGTTAAGTACGAGTTCTTAAAACTCATACTTATGTGACATTCTTGACTCATAGTTATATAAAATATTTATGAACCCCTCAGCGAATGGACGCCAAAGGTCTGGCTAGGACAAGTTCTTAAACGCATATGATTGTGGCAATTTATTGACTCATAAGTGTGGTTTGACGAACTAGGTATAGTTGTGTGTAAATGGAGTATTAAAGATTATAGAAACAGATAGATTGTTAAGCCAATGATTATTAGTAAAGAATTAAGTTTTCCAAAACTCCTAGCTATAATAGACTTCAAAATTTTGACATCAAGCTAAATACACACTATGTGCCTTTTAAAAAAAATGTAGACTCGTAATCATTTTTGAAACGGTTTAAAGTATAGTCTATGCTACTTATTTCAGCTAGACGCAAATGATTTGAAATATCAAAATTTATTTTATTTATCACTCATGTACTATGTAACCTGGTGCATAGATGATAAAATCTTGACGGAGTTGTAAATACAGGAGTACTTAGTGTGAATTTAATCTAAAATCGTTGTTCCACTATTGTATGATGTGTTATAACAAAGTCATACAATGACTAGATCCTTAAAATAATCAATTAATACAAGACGCGACATCATTGACATCATTCTCGAAAATATTTTCAAAAATTTAATTTGCCAACCTGGGTTTGGCTACACTTTAAATTCGATTGAATTGAATTATTGATATGAGTCTATGCTATTCGATTCAAATTTAGACTAATGTTATGAAACTCTAAAGTGTTCATTGAAGAAATTTTAGAACCAAATTGCTTTGATACGGAATCCTATGATAAGACCGAGGTGAACTATGTTGTTTGGATAAATAATCCAATCAAGTAGCGTAAATATTCGCTATACATAATTGTCGTTATGCATGACGTAAAAGTACAATAAAGTTGATCACCTAAAGTACTAGCAGCAGTAGTTTACCTTCTTTGTGATTGTAAACATACCAAGTAATGAATTTTTTTGCGGTATGATCAATAACGTTAAAACTATGTGTTCATGGTCTATATGACCCCCTCAGCACAATTTGAAAACTTTTACTCTTGTGAGTGGTGTATTGGGTAGCATGAGCGAATGTGTGTGAATGGTGTATGATGAATGGTGAATGGTTCAAGGTGTAAGGTGTAAGGTGTAAGGTAAATTTTGGGGACGAAATTTTTAGAAGAAGGGGTGAATGTGACAACCCGAGAATTTTGAATATTTTTAAAATTTTTATTAATTGATTTAAGGCTCAAAATTAGAACCTGGACAGAAAATAAGTGTATGCGTTTGATATTTTTAAGATGGAATTTTGAGGATTTCAAAATTTTGTGAATGATGTAAGTGAATTATTCAGGATTAGAGAATAAGCGTTTATGTTCTGTGTATATGTAATGTGTGTGGTTATGGTCAAGGTTGACCGGATAAACGATATATCGTAATAAACCCTAATTATATATTAAGAACGTTAACGTTCAGTTAGAAAACCCTAGTGATTAATAAGAAATCCTAGAAACCGGTTCTGGAAATCCTAAATTCAGTTCCGAGAATCCGAAACCCTAATTCGGTGTATAAAATCCTAAATTGGGAACTTAATGGCGTAAGTGTAAATAATTATAAGATTAGTTAGGGTAAAGCTTAATTAATTAGCAAACCCTAATTTTCAAATTTAGAAAAAAATTATTTTTCTATTAGAAACCCTAATTCGTGGGTTATAAACCCTAATGACAATTTTGACCCTAATTGCTTAATTAGTAATTTTAATTAGGAAATACTAATCCTAATTAGTAAGATTTAAAGTATGATTAAGAAATTTTAATATAATTAGGAAATCCAAATTATAATTTAGAAATGTTAATTTTCTATTTTTAAAACCTAAATTGGAAAATTAGAAAATTAAATTGTAAACCCTAAGGGTTTTAAACCCTAAACTCTAAGGTTTTCCAAACCCCAAACCCTAACCCAAACCCTAAACCCAAGGGTTTGGCCAATTACTAATATACCATTAAATTAAAAGGAAAAAGACCAAAATGCCATTTTCTTAATCTTAAGCAAAAGATTTTGCAAATCTTGTGAGTCATCACCCTAATGTTTATCCCATGTGCTCTATATCTATTTTATATTAGATAGGTATGCCAACTAGCAACTAGATACATTGAATCATGCCATGTATATTAGATTAAGAAAGAGAAAATGCATACTTTCATTTTCATTTTCTCCAAGTCCATATTCTCTCTAAATTTTCGAAATCTAGTGTGAGAGGGAGTGAAAAGCTAAGCCATGATCAGTTTATAACTTACCAAGATCAGATCACAAAGTCAGAAATCAAAGATCAAGCTTGAAAGGTATAAGAACCATAAAATTTCGAAATTTTGATCTTAAGTTAATGTTGTTGTTTGTTGTTTAAATATGTGCTAGAAGGTGTCACTTGATGATCTAGGTGGTCAAAACCTAGATCAATATCATTTTGATGCTCGGATTTGATGATTTTGTGAAATCTGGAAAAAGCGGAAATAGTCGCCCCGACGATCGTATATGTCGTGCCCTCTAAATCTGTGTGTGTTTTGTGTTTAGTGTGTTTTATGTTTTTGATCTGTTCTATGCCATGTAGTCTTTAGTCTGGATCTTGAATAATGTTCATATCAGGTTTATATTTCAAGTTATAAGTGGTCAAAGTTAGTTGACTGACCATGACCAAGCAGTTCCTGAAAAACCCAGAAGCCTAGACTAGGTCTGACAAGGTTTTCCATGATTCTGATCTTGCTACTGACAGGTGGTTTGGACATGTTTGTGTATTGGACTTATAGTCTGGTATAAGGACTACACGATCAAGCTTTTAGATTACGCAGAATAACAGTATAATCAAAGATATACCTGGGCAAATCAGCGTTGACCGAGTGGCCGGATGAAGATTCTGGAAAACCTAGAATCTTCAAGAACAAAATTTCAGACAGTAGTTTGACCAACCTTTATTTCTTAAACATGTTGTTGTTAGACTGACCTGTTGATATATTATTGTATCCTGACATGTCCTCTACAAGACTGAACCACTAGATCACATAAACCGAACGAAGAAAGCTAAGATTTAAAGCTTCAAAATAGAAGCCTCAACTGTTCTTCAATTTCTAAAAAACCCAAAAATTGAAGAACATGTCTGACGTCAAGTTGGGTAGCTTAGATCTTGATATTTAGTGTTGTTATGGCTATGGGACTTGTTTAAGATTGTAGTGTTACACTCATGCTATAATCATAACCCCTTACCAAGCCCAGAAACGAATTACAGTGAGATTTATTGATGGTCAAACCTACCACCCTACACACTGCCTATGAGTTTCTGGGCAAGGCTCAAGAACACTTAAGAACACCTATAGTGTGACGCCCCCAAAATTAGGTGTACATCACCCATCTTGGATCGCCAGATACATGGTACAGAATTCAAATACAACTTACTAATACAACTGTCGTGTACAATACGACAAAACATAAACTATGAGTTTGAATACAAATATTGTCTACTAGAGATTATACAAATTCAAAAGGAGTCCTCATTACAACTATTATCACACTATTTCACAGAATAGTGAGGACTACTAATGCTATCCTCTGGACCATCACTCCGTTCCCCGACTCGTCCCAGCTATATTCTCATTTCTTGAAGAGAACAGTGAAAGAAAGGGTGAGCTCAACTAGCCCAGTAAGAAATATTATGACTAAGATAATGCAGAATAAATTATCATTAGTCTCCAACAATGTTAAACTGATAAAATATAATAGACATCAAGTTTAAGCTGCGGCAATGAACAAGCAATCCATTAAAAGAGTCAAGTAGAAAATAAAATCTATTATCTTTTATGATTTAAAAGGTTTTTCATCATCATTATCATTTGAAACTCGACTTAATAAATATTCCACATCATTGAATCACCCCCGCACTACTACCAAGGATATTCTTTAGTATTACGACCACAATTATCCATGCACTACTGGCCAAGAATATTTTGTATTCATTAATGGTCATGATCATGCCAACAACTATCCATCAATGCACTACACAGACAATGAGGACTTTTACCACATCATTTGTAACATTACGGTCATGATTACAATCAATAATCCCTAATCATAATCATACCAAGTCCATCTATGCTTTCATGTGCCATGTAGATGACTTTCAAAAAATATAAATATGAGGATGATGACAATGATATAAGAATTCAATAAAACAAGTTCAAGAATTAATTTGTCCAAGAACCAATAACGCCCAAATTGTCAACATGATCTTCGCTTTGTAGATTAAAATTCAAGAATGCTCGGAAGAATATTTCCATGAAAAGATATCTTTGGATGAAGCTTAAATATCAAGGATATTCCACTAATTTCATGGAGTATGAAGTCTCAAACTTTAACAAACCGATTATAATAGAGAATGGAATAACAATGAAATCACCATGCATGCAGTGCCAGCATGAAAAGTTATTCCAATGTAGAATAATAATAACGGAACTAGGTCAGCGTAAATTCGCACCGGATGTGAAGTTCCAATAGAATAATAAAGAATGGAATAACAAATGTAAATCACCATGTATGCGGTACCGGATGAGAGACAGTTATTCCAATGAATACTAATAAGGGGCGGAATCAGTCCCAACAGTAAAACGCATATGCATGTGATATATTCAATGTAATAATAAAGATTTTAATCAGTCCCACGTAAAACGCATGCATATGATATTCCAATGAAGAATAATAAAGACGGAATCAAAGTAGGTAAAACGCATGCATATGATATTCCAAATGTAATAATAAAGACGGAATAATAGAAGAATGTCACCAAGTATAGGGTAGATGGCACATACAAAGTTATTCCAATAGAATAATAAGAAAAGGAGTAAAAGCAATTCTATTCATGAATAAGAAAGAATAACACCCTTCACAGTAAAAGAAACTTGATATAGAAAAGGGTAAAGTAAAGGTAACACTTTTCTTCTTTCTCTCTATAGTTTTTCTCTCTGAAGTTTCAATGAATTCGTAAGAAATAATGAAGGAATGAGCTTCTATTTATAGAAGAATGGAATGCATAGTAACTAATTCATGAACGGTCCAGATTGATTTACTTTAATCGGACGGTCCATATTTACAGCAAAATCTTTTAAATAAAATATAATATATATTATATTTATTATATATATATATATATCATCCAACCATCACTATCATCATACTACTTTCCCACCATTAATTCAACTTACACACAAACACACACATCACTATCACTCTTTCTTTTCTCCCACCACAATCCACTCACACATATTATATTATATATATACACCCACATCACAATCTTATATATATAAACTCCCTCCATATACGTACTCTCTCCCACTACCATTTCCACAATCAGTTTTTTAACACATATGGGCCCCACATGTGGGCCCCACCTTTAAATAATTTTCTACCGATTATTTTGAAAAATGGGTAAATGGAGTTCATAAAATAAGCAAACTTTATAAAAATCACCTTAATAATTTTAACAACATTTATCATCTTTATTATAATTCACAATATTAATCGACCAGCCGCTCCTGTGAAAGAGGGCTTTCCAATAAGGATTTCTCCCTATCATCGCCGCAATTAGGTGACCAAACCTCTCCTTGACAGAACTTCTAGACATCATTAATATTGCAAATAATAATATTAATAATTTTGTCGTCTCAATTATTGATTTTAACAATATAATAAATATCGACAATAATTGAATCAAATAACGTGAGATCTTATGCAACAATTACTATAACAATAATTGAACAAAACCTGAATGACTTCTCACGTAAGCATCAATAATCAATACCGTGGTGCTACTTATGCAACCACGTGTATTCGTACTTTTACTATCGAGTAGTTCAACAAAGATCAACGGTAAAACTTCTATCGTTATTTTCATATAAATATTTTGTCGTTTTTTCAATCCGACAATAATTTCTGCTGGGGTCCACCAATGATCATGCATTGTAATTGTCTTAATATTCTCTCGCTAAAACGAATATTCCCTACCAATCTAATATAATATAACAACTTGCAGACATTGTGTAAAATTTATAAATATTACCCACAACTATAACATTATATCAATTTCACTCCATAATATTCAAAAATAATATTTATATAAAAAAATTCATCTTTTTCAAAAGTTGGGGTTTTACATATAATGCGGTCTGATCGCTATAGTATTATTTTTACTGATAACGATTTAATTAAGAAATTAATTATTAATTTCGAAAATGATTTATTTTAATTAATAAATCGAAATAAATAGATTTTAATTATTAAAATACTAAATAAATTCCAAAAAATTATTTTAAATTCTAAAAATAGTTTTTAATTATTTAGAGTATATTTCATAAATATTTATTATTTTTGGTATATAAATGGTATTTAATTTATTTAATTATAATATTAAATAAATGATTTAAATACATGAAAAATCATGAAAAATAATATTATGGTAAAAGAAAATATTTTAAGTTATTTTCAAAGTGACTTTTAATATTTTGTAATGAATTTCACTAATTAATTAATATTAATGATGCTTAACTTATTTAATAAATATATTAAATAAATTATGAAAAAAAATAGAATTAACTTATACATCATATAAAAATGATTTAAATGTTATAAAAATATTTTAAGTTATAGCATATAACTTTTGATATTTTGTCATGAAAATATTAATATTTTAATATTAAAAGCAATTATCGATAATGAATTTAATTGTTTAAAAATCATATAAATGTGATTTTAAAGTATTAAAAATACTTTGATATATTATAAATATATTATAATATTATGACATGTATTTCATTAATATTTGATAATAAATAAATATTAATGAAAAAGGAAATTTGTGGTATTTAATTCATTTAAATACAATTCTAATGATTGAAAATACATGATAAATGTTATTAATTATCTGAAAATTATTTCAAGTCTATAAAAATTATTTTGACTGCTTAAAAAATTATCTGAGTTAATGGTTAAGTGTTTAGGCAGAGTTTAATTGAACTTAAACTCGATAAAAGTCCGACTAGACCGTCAGGATGTCAGTTTTGTGTCGAGTTCAATTCAGACTGCAATAGTTTGACTTGATACCGAGTCTTATGTGTGTTATAGACTGACAGGGTTATGTGTTATGTGTTTAGGTTATTCTATGTATGTCTATATATATAATAGTATTAAATTGTGATGATATTATTCTAACTCAGCGATCGATATTATTTATATATTAGGTTAGGATAAAGCGTTATAAATCATGAAGAATTGAATCAAATTGTTCGTGCAAGTTTATTTTACTTAACTCTACTAAGAGTTGTTTCATTTGATATGTTTATGGTTAATCATTCTTTGATTGCCATGTATAATTGTATACTGTACATATTGCATGTATAAGTCGTATGAAAGGTCGATCACCTTCATTACCCTTGGTTCGATATATAATTGTTCATGTAAAATACTTGTTCAGTCAAAATTTTGTTCCTGCTAGTTCACAATTATATTGTTGAATTATAGCCAGCCAATTATTCAAATCATTTCAATCATGATATATCGTTATATTATTGAACTTAAACTTGTTGGGCAATTTTATGCTCACCCTTGCTATATCATGATAAACATTGCAGATTAAGATGAATGCGTCGGATACAGGAAAAGATTAAAGAAAGTTCCAGCTTTAGTTTATATATGTGATTAGAAATGTAATAGTGTAGTTTGATAATAAAGTTATGTGTTAGATAGTTATGAATTGTGTATTAAGTTAAGGTTACTCGACCTTGGGGAATAGTATGTAATGTATTGTATAAACAATTTATGTTTATATCTTCCGCAAATAGTAATAGTTGTATAGAATGATCGAACCGGATTCGAGGTGATTCGGGACCTCGGATTCGGGGCTGCCACAGAGACCCTTAAGCATATTTTATGCAGATTTTTTATGGAGGTTTTGGTCCGAAAAATGTCAAAAATTTATGTTTCCCAGATTCTTTTATTTAACCACGTGGCCTATACGTAGCAACATGTTATGTAATTGAATTGTATTTGAATATGTGTGAGTTTAATCGTCTTATTAAAATAAAAGGGAACCATTGCACTTCAAAGTGGTGTTCGAGAACCAAATTGCTTAACGTGACATATATGAATAGGTTACGTGAAGGGCTAGTAGATAGCGGTAATTGTAGAAGACGTATCAGGCAAGTTTCCTAACTTTATTCACTTTATTGCAGTGAATGTAAGTTCCCTTAACTTGAATAATTTATCATTGTGTACAAGTCTCTTATATTGCAAGTTATAACTTGTACAAACTTATATATAGTGCAAGTTCTATTGATGATTACTCAATTATTAATTAGGTTGTGTATGCCATAAAGTTCTTAATTATTTATGAAACCGCTTTCAAGAATGTGATCTGGCTATTTGTTTCAGTTAGATATTATAGATGCGAAATGTTGTATTATTTGAACTATTTCAAATTCATTATAGCTATTTAAGTCTACCAATCCAAGTTTCTTTGGTGCGGTATCGCATGAAACTAAGATGAACAACCCGGATAACGGGGTAACTGATGTCGGGCATATAGTCCCATTTACGCTTATGCGTTTAAACTTTATACTTATGCACAATGTAGGGTACGATAGGTTGATCACCTGGAGTACTTGCAGAGACCGTTTACAATCTATTTTATTGTTAAATCGTTTGATGATTTTCGATGAAACAAAGTAATGTTCAGGGTATCTAACACCCCTTAGTATGCTATTGAGAATTCCAGAACTCTTATCTTGATATTCTAGTTTATCTCTTGATAATTATTTCAACTGTTGAGAAATATTCATACTAATGCTTTTTTTCTGATGTATGTTCTCAAATTACTTTATATACTTGCTGGGCAATTTATGTTCATTCTTGCTTAAACCTTCCAGTTAAGGCTGATAACGCTGAGTGTGACACCCCCAAATTCTGGTACTTCATTTCCTCAAGATTTGGTGTTCACTTAATCAAAACATTCATCTATAACTACCAAATTATAATAAAATTGAATAATAAAACCTGCCCATACAGGAATAAATTTAAATAAAAATCTCCCAGGTTATCTAACCTTTAACAACAATAATTCAAATGCGGAATTTAAATAAACTTCATTATAATCTTTAAACCAAAGTCTGATAATAAAACTATCAAATCTATTACAAGTCTTCAGTACTTGTTCATCTTTCATTTTCCTTTACTGGTGCTAGGTACGTCACCAGTTTCAACTTTAGCTGTAAGAAATTTTACAGGCAAGAGTGAGCAAACAAGGCCCACTTGAAATAACAATAAATAAATCTTTAAACTTTTACATCAATTGCCAATATTAGGCTCAATAGAACTGAACAATATATTCTATTAACTTTTACAAGAATAACTTGTTTAACATCAAACCAAAGTTTAGACAGTTTGCATCATTATAAGGTAATCGAATTGAAAATAATAATTAGTTCGATAAGACAAAGGATTAGAAAACTTGCCTTGCTCGTAGGCTAAACCGAATCAATTTGAATCACAATATCCTATATACATATGTCATCGTGACATAGTTAGTCATTATCACATAACTAATACATTCATCATGTAGGTTTGATTATTTAATCACATAATCAAATTAAAACACAAGTTAATCCTTAATAACATAATTATTCATAGTATAGAAATACTAAAATAAATATTTTACAGTCCTACTATCATCACATAGTGTTTTCTTAAAATTTTGTGTACAAAAAGTACATAATCGTCGAGATTATTCGCTAACTTTCGCACATTGGCTACTAAAGTTTACATCATGGTCGTACTTATTTGTGCGGTGAATATACTCTGACGGTTGCTATATGGCGTGGTTATATGTGCTGTGCTCCACTAACGCATCATTGGTCAATATAGCATTACATGAAACTTCAAGATGTAATTTTGACGACTTTCTTAAGAATAAAGACAAGAAAAAGCCAATTTGGCCTACAAACTCATTTTTAACAGACTAATTCACATGCAATTCATACAAAAACTTCATGTAAACATAATTCAAGAACTTAATAACATGTTTCTACCCATACAAAAACATAAACAATGAATTTAAAACATCCAATTTCACTGTTTTTGACAAAAACGCCATTTTTGATATTTCAATGAAAATCAACACTATAAATTTTGTTTTTCAACCAAAACAATTAATTCAAAGCATCTTATCAATAATAATACATACTCTATCAAATTAGATGATCAATTTATCAACTAAACAACTAATTAACCCTCAATTTCTCCTTTAAATTAACCCATACTCACTCACAAAAACTCTTTGTAAAAAGGGTTTCTTCACAAACTACATACATAACAACAATACATTGGCTATAACTTATGAAAATCGTTTTAACATCACTAGTATGTCATATAAAGCCACATAGCAACAACAATTCATCCTTACACAAGAATTCTATAGAGAATTTGGGAAGAGAAAACTAAACTTTAAAAACTAAAAAAAAATACGAGAAATACCTTGAAGAAGATGATGATGGCTATTCCTTTTTATTCTCAAGTTTCTTCTTCTCCAATCTCTAGTCTTTTTTCCCCTCTTCTTTTCTTCTTCTTCTCTTCTTCTTCCTCTGAGTTTTTCTTTTCTTCTCTCTAACCTCTCTCCTCTATTCTTACGTCTTATGATATAACGTATATGGATATAATGTATATATTAAATATATAATATAACTCTAACTTAACTGACATCAGTTATTTTTTATTTGAAATCAAAAGTCATAAGGCTTGTTTGGCTAACCACTAAAAAATAATCAATTAACCCTTATGCCTTGTTTGGTAAAACACAATTAGATTAAAGACTTAATAGGCATTAGGCCTTGTTTGGCAAAACTGAATTAAACTCCCTTAATTTATTTTAATAACTCCTTTATAGCAAGGTTATTAGTCACACTTTTATTTAATTAATTAATCAATTAAAACATTAATCTATTAAATTACTTTAGCACATAATATAATATCACATAACTATAATTTCTTTTAAAAATTGTAATTTTATTTGACCAACTAATATTTTAAATTACAATTTCTCATTTAAAATATTATAATTTATTTAAATCACTATAAGCTCTCTAGCTTACTTATTAAATTAAATTGGTATATAATCTCATAACAATTAATTTTCTTAGATCCTTAATTATTTATTCAACAAATAATTAATTAAACCACATCAACTCAAATTGTCATTAAATACTTATATACTTCAATAAATATTTAATATTGCAAATAAATATTTAATATTTAATAAATAAATATTTAAAATTTAATTATTTATTTACCAAATAATTAACTAAACCACATCAACTCAAATTGAATAATTATTTATTCAACTATAAACATATCCATTAAATACTTATATAAATCAATAAATATTTAATATTACACTTTAAAATTCGAATGTTACATCATTCCTCCTTACAAGGATTCTGGTCCTCTAATCACAACTCAAATAATAATTAATTACATTCTTCCGTGATTTACAAAGATTTTGTCCCCAGAATCGAAGACCTAAATTAAACAAATAACTCAGGGTACTCTTTCAATATTTTCTCTTCGAGTTCCCACGTAGCTTCTTCAGCGTTGTGGGTCCTCCATATCACCTTCATAGAAGGTATCACTTTATTCCTGAGCACTTGTTCTTTCCTGTCGACTATCTGGATAGGAACCTCTTCATAAGACAAATCTTTCTCAAACTGCAACGGTTTATACTCGATCACATGTTTGTAGTCGGGTTTATATGGTCGTAACACCGATATATGAAAAACATTATGAATGTTTTCCAACTCTGGAGGTAGAGCTACCTCGTAAGCCACTTCTCCCACTCTTCGCAGCACTTCAAAGGGTCCAATAAACCTCGGGCTTAGCTTTCCCTTTTTACCGAAATGAATTTTTCCCTTCCAAGGAGAAACTTTTAAAAATACAAAAGTTCCTTCGTCGAATGCACGATCTTGTCTATGTTGATTAGCATACTTTTTTCATCGGTCTTGGTCGCTACTTAATCTTGTCTCCGATGAGTTTAACAACGCCAAGTAGTTTGTTATACCGATTCTGGTCCTAATAGCCATGCGTTCATCGACTTCATCTCAAAGATGTGGAGTTACGCACTTTCTTCCGCATAATGCCTCGTAAGGTGGCATGCCGATCTCAGCGTGATAACTGTTGTTGTAAGCAAATTCCACCAACGAAGAATTGTTCTTCCCGACTTCCTTTAAAGTCCATGACACATGCTCTCAAAGATATCTTCCAATGTCGAATTATTCGTTCTCTTTGGCCATCTATTTGTGGATGATAAGCCGTACTCATTCGTAATTGAGTTCCCATGCATTCTTGTAGTCTTTTCTAGAAATTTGACGTGAATCACGGATCTCTATCGGACACAATTGATACTGGCACTCCATGCCTCGAAACAATCCCTTTAATGTACAATCTTGCCAACTGATCAAGATTGAATCTAATCTTTATTGGTAGAAAGAGCGCTGATTTCGTCAGTCTGTCTACTATCACCCAAATCGCATCGCATCCTCTCTGAGTAGTTGGAAGACCCACCACAAAATCCATCGTGATGTGTTCCCACTTCCATTCTAAAGTATTTCCAACGGTTGGAGTAATCCCACCGGTCTTTGATGTTCGACTTTTACTCTCTGACATGTCAAGCATTTCGCTACGCATTCAGCAACATCCCTTTTCATGTTTGGCCACCAAAAATGTAGGCGCAAATCTTGATACATTTTTGTGCTTCCTAGATGGATCGAATATCTTGTGTTGTGTGCTTCGGTCAAGATTTTGTCTTTCAGTTCTATTACTGCTGGAACCCAAATTCTTCCCTCAAACCGTAGTAATCCTTCGGTATCGACCTTGTATTTTACATTACCGCCTTCAACCAAATTCTCTTTGATTTTCCCACACTCTTCATCTTGTAGTTGAGCATTCTTCACTTTGTCCACTAAAGTTGGACTAGCTTCTATCTGGAATAGTTGTTCGTCAGATTCTTTTGGAAATTTGATTTCCAACTCCAGTTTTGTCATTGCTGAAATGAGCTCCTCCTGAGTTGTTATCAGCATCAACTTCTCTCGAGCTTTCATGCTTAAAGCATCTGCCACTACATTCGCTTTGCCCAGATGATAAAAGATTTCACAATCATAATCTTTTATCAATTCCATCCACCTTCTTTGACACATGTTCAAATCCTTCCGAGTGAAAATATACTTGAGACTTTTGTGTGGTCGTGTAGATCTCTATATTTCTCCATAAAGATAGTGTCTCCATATCTTCGTGAGCAAATACAATGCAGCCCAATTCCAAATCATGAGTGAATACCCTTTCTCATAATCCTTGATTGTCTTGATGCATACGCAATAACTTTGTCGTTCTGCATAAGAACACAACCCAACCCTTTGTGTGAGGCATCACTATACACCACAAAATTTCTTGTATTATCTGGTAACGTCAACACAGGTGCCACACTTAACTTTTTTTTCAAATCATGGAAACTCTCTTCCCACTTCTACGTCCAAACGAATTTTACAGCTTTCCTTGTCAAATTTGTTAGCGGAGTGACTATCTTAGAAAAATCTTGAATAAATCTTCTATAATAATCGGCCAGTCCCAAGAAACTCCTCACCTCCGATGGTGTCCTTGGTTGTTCCCAATTGATTACAGCTTCCACATTTGATGGATCCACTGAAATCCCATCCTTGTCAATAACATGACCCAAAAATTATACACGATCGAGCCAAAATTCGCACTTAGAGAATTTCGCGTACAACTTTTCCTTCCTTAGTGTTTCCAATGTCAAACGTAAATGTTCCACGTGTTCTTCTTGAGTTTTGGAATACACCAAAATGTCATCAATAAACACCACTACAAACTTGTCTAAAAATGGTTTAAACACACCACATTCATCAAATCCATGAATGCAAAGTAGGGCATTAGTTGAACCAAAAGACATCACCAGAAAATCGTAATGTCCGTACCGAGTTCTGAATTCTGTTCTAGGTATATCCTCCTTTATTACCTTCAATTGGTGATACCCACTTCTCAAAACTATTTTCGAGAAATATTTAGCACCCTTAAGCTGATCAAACAAGTCATCTATTCTAGGAAACGGATACCTATTCTTAATAGTGACCTTGCTTAACTCCCTATAATCAATACAAAGACGCATTGATCCGTCCTTCTTCTTAACAAATAAAACTGGCGCTCCCCACGGCGATACGCTTGGTTGAATATATTTCTTGTCCAACAACTCTTGCAACTGTACCATCAGTTCCTTCATTTCTACCGGAGCCATTCTGTATGGGGCCTTCGATATTGGTGCTGTTCCCGGTGCCAAGTCGATCACGAACTCAATTTCTCCGTCAGTGTAAGTCTGGCAAATCTTCCGAAACACGTCTTCAATTCTCTCACTACTGGGGTATTTCTTCTAGTTTCACACCCTTCTTCCGAGTATCAACTATGTAAGCTAAATAGCCCACACAACCTTGACTCGACAATTTTCTTGGCCTTCATAGTCGCCGACATTTCATTTGTCAGCGACTTGCTACCATAAAATACTACCTTTGGACGAAGTCATAAGGTTTATACTTCTTGTGACAATCGACATCGCTCCATATTTGAACATCAAATCCATCCCCAAAATTACATCAAATTCCCTAGTCTAATCTAATCAAATCTACCAACAAGATATTTTCCTTAATGTTCACCCCGGTTCTTCAGATACGAATATAACAGGATTACTTCCTTATTCGCATAATTTCTATGTTCAAAGGAAAATTCATTTCTTCTAGGCAATTCTAACCTCTTAGCAAATTCATCAGATATAAACGAACAAGTAGCACCCGAATCGAATAATACATAATCATTTATATCATTGATTGAGATAATACTTGACACTACATCTTTTGATTGCACAGTCATGTTGAAGGTTCTGGCTGTGGGTTTGTTTGATGCCGCAGGTCCTGTAATGGCCCATGTACTTCCATTGTTACCTCCATTGCTTCTGGTTGTGACTCCTTCCCTCTTCTTAGGGCATTCACGAGCAAAGTGATCCTTGGATCCGCACGTGAAGCATACATTCTTCTTCGATTGAGTGCAATTTGGGGCAATGTGACCCTCCTGACCACAATTAAAGCAAACTCATTTCCCCATCAAGCACGCACCCTTGTGAAATTTCCCACATGTTGAACATGCTTCAAACTTTTTGTTTTGCTGGTTACCCTGATGGTTTCCAGCACCAATGTTCCCATTCCACTTCCTCTTCAAGTTGTTGTTGTTGTTGTTTCCACCGCTACCACCTCCATTCCTAATCTCATTCTCATTCTTCTTCTTCTTTTGTTCCAGATTAAACTTTGTCACTGCCTCGCCTCCACCTTCAAATGAAAGTATCGCTTTCTCCATCACCCATTGTAAATGTCTTCAATCGAACAGGAGACCCCATCAGATACCTGTGGCTTCATTCCTGTTCAAATCTCTTCACTTTACGCCGTCTTCATGCTAACTCGATATGGCGCAAACCTCGCCAATTCGTTGAATTTTCAAGATACTCAGATATCGTCATCGTTCCTTGTTTTAGTTCGAAGCGCACTTCTAGCTGACTCTTCGAACTCTCCGGGAAATAAGTCTCGAAGAACAACTCCTTGAACCTATCCCAGGTCATTACTCCTGGCCCTTCACGTGTTTTATTGGCCTGCCACTAATAACTAGCTTCTGCTTTCAACATGAATGTTGCGAAAGCAGTCTTCTGATCATCCCCTACCCTAGCGACATCGAACACCTTTTCTATTTCCATAATCCAGGTCTGTGCTTCGACTGAATTCATAGACCCACGAAATTCAGGTGGTCCAACTGCCTTGAAATCCTTAAACGTTGTACCATGGTTTTGTGGTTGATTCTGTAACGCTCCTGTCAGTAGTGTCACTAGTTGTTGAACGGGATTACCGTCAACATTGTCGTTATTGGTAGTTCTCTCATTGTTTCTCTGTCGGGGTGGTTCATTTCTGGGAGGCATTTTCTGTTAAAACAAAACATCTATTAGACTATTACTCAACTTCTTTAAGTATTTCTAATTAACTTGCCTCAATAAAAGAAATAACCACATAACACATAACACTTTGAATAAAATAATAACTTTTATTTATTCATCATTACTTCGAAAAACATAAAAAAAACAATAGCATCACTTCTATCTACATTCCTTTCCTGAACTACAAAATTTACAGGACAACATCATTATTATCATATCCCATGGTTACTTAACACTAGGGATTTACACATTATTTAATACTTATTACGTGCATTACATGCACATTTTCTATGATGATCTATTAAGATACTTCTTAGCCCTATCACGTTCTTCCTCCATGACTTGAAACATTGTTCTGCGATCTAACATGAATGACGGCAGCGTCTCGAACTGAATCGGATATCCCATGACCCAATCTTGAGCTCGATTAATTGCGGTGTTAAAAACTTTATCCATCTCTTCCATCTTTATCCTCTTCGCCTGTGAATCCCTTACTGCTCTTCCAGTTCGTTGATAAGCTTCCTCGTATGCATCTTCAGCTCTTACCCTTTTGGTAGCCTCTTCCTTCAACTTGTTCTTCAGCTCCACGACCATCTCGATCAATTGTTCCTTCTCTCCTTCGGTTTGTACTAGTTTCTCCTCGACATTTGTCATCGTTCTTCACGATCCTCGGATCTCGCTAGTCTTTTGTGTCATCATACCGTTGTTTCACTACTATCTCCTCGCAACTCCTCAATTGTATCCTCAAGTTCCACATTACGGTCATGCACCTCATCGTATATACAGCCTGCAATCGAGTTAAGTGGAATCCTTTCCTCCTCGTCCTCATCATCCTTATCCTCCTGTGGTAACTCAACGGGATCCTCCTCGTCTGTCTCCACATCATCATCCTCATCTTCAACTCATCGTGACCAATCTGGTCGACTCCGTGGCGATGAGTTGTTCCCAAACTTCTCGAATGTCGCGAGGCTCCTCCTCTATAGGCACTTGAGGTCCCTCCTCCCCTAGCCCGATTGGATTCTCAGACATTAGTCATCCTGACAACAAAGGTTTAAAGTTTTAATTATTAATCATTACTATTCGACACTCACGAGTACATAATTTAAAATCACATAAGCACATAAGTGTTTTATTACTTCTTTCCTAAAACTCGATAAGAGTTAACTCCACTATCTTTTCAAAGGTTACTTCCTAAGGCTTTCCCCCCACCTAAAGTTCGTAACCTAAAGCTTTGATACCAACTTGTGACACCCCCAAATCCTGGTACTTCATTTCCTCAAGATTTGGTGTTCACTTAATCAAAACATTCATCTATAACTACCCAATTATAATAAAATTGAATAATAAAACCTGCCCATACATGAATAAATTTAAATAAAAATCTCCCAGATTATCTAACCTTTAACAACAATCATTCAAATGCGAAATTTAAATAAACTTCATTACAATCTTTAAACCAAAGTCTGATAATAAAACTATCGAATCTATTACAAGTCTTCAGTACTTGTTCATCTTTCCTTTTCCTTTACTGGTGCTAGGTACGTCACCAGTTTCAACTTTAGCTGTAAGAAATTTTACAGGCAAGAGTGAGCAAACAAGGCCCACTTGAAATAACAATAAATAAATCTTTAAACTTTTACATCAATTGCCAATATTAGGCTCAATAGAACTGAACAATATATTCTATTAACTTTCTGAAAATTTTAACATTCATTGAGGGTCTAATGACCACGAATCATGTCCACAGTTATAAGTAATCTTTCAACTTTAACTTTAACAGTCATAAGACTATAAGGACTCCACGTACTTAGGAGGATCAACCCTTCGTACAATGTATTGTTCACAACCATTTCAACGTTAAGCGTAAACCTCTATTAAAAGAGTTATTCATCTCAGTATTTAGAGTACAAGTCCGCACCAAAGGAAGTTTGGTTTGGATAAGCTTTCAAGGAAATTTGGAATTTAACGAACATCAACTAAGGAGTAGTTGAATAAAACCAATAACACTATACTATAGAATAATCGTGATTGAATCAATCATAGTAACTAAAGTCATGCTTTAGGAATAATCTAATAGCATACAATTTGAATAACTATAGCATATCTTGCTTGAACAACACTAACTTAAGGTTAATTAGAATTGAATAATAAACATGCATAGCAATTTAGTTATGCATGCTAATCAATAATTGAAATACAAGAATAACTTGTTCAACATCAAACCAAAGTTTAGACAGTTTGCATCATTATAAGGTAATCGAATTGAAAACAATAATTAGTTCGATAAGACAAAGGATTAGAAAACTTGCCTTGCTCGTAGGCTAAACCGAATCAATTTGAATCACAATATCCTACATACATATGTCATCGTGACATAGTTAGTCATTATCACATAACTAATACATTCATCATGTAGGTTTGATTATTTAATCACATAATCAAATTATAACACAAGTTAATCCTTAATAACATAATTATTCATAGTATAGAAATACTAAAATCAATATTTTACAGTCCTACTATCATCACATAGTGTTTTCTTAAAATTTTGTGTACAAAAAGTACACTATCAGACCATTCTGTTAACTCATGGCCATGGCCTCACAATTTTTACATCGTGGTTGCTACACATGGCATGGTGATGGTGCTACCAAGACGGTGAATATACTCTGAAACGGTTGCGGCATGCAAGATGTTATGGATGATAGTCATACTTGCGCCACTAACGCATTTCATGGGGCCACGTCGCGACGCGAAACTTCGAGATCGATCGGGCTTCGAAGAATGAGACAAGAAAAAGTCAATTTGGCCTACAAGCTCGTTTCTAACAGACTAATTCACATGCAATTCATACAAAAACTTTATGTAAACATAATTCAAGAACTTCTAACATGTTTCTACCCATACAACAACATAAAAAACGAATTTAAAACATCCAATTTCACTATTTTTGACAAAAACTCTATTTTTGATATTTTAATGAAAATCAACACTATAAATTTTGTTTTTCAACCAAAACAATTAATTCAAAGCATCTTATCAATAATAATACATACTCTATCAAATTAGATGATCAATTTATCAACTAAACAACTAATTAACCCTCAATTTTTTCTTTAAATTAACCCATACTCACTCACAAAAACTCTCTGTAAAAAGGTTTTCTTCACAAACTACATTAATAACAACAATACATTGGCTATAACTTATGAAAATCGTTTTAACATCACTAGTATGTCATATAAAGCCACATAGCAACAACAATTCATCCTTACACAAGAATTCTATAGAGAATTTGGGAAGAGAAAACTAAACTTTAAAAACTAAAAAAAATAGGAGATATACCTTGAAGAAGATGATGATGGCTATTCCTTTCTATTCTCAAGCTTCTTCTTCTCCGATCTCTAGTCTTTCTTCCTCTCTTCTTTTCTTCGTCTCTTCTTCTTCCTCTGAGTTTTTCTTTCCTTCTCTCTAACCTCTCTCCTCTATTCATACGTCTTATGATATAACGTATATGGATATAATGTATATATTAAATATATAATATAACTCTAACTTAACTGACATCAGTTATTTTTTATTTGAAATCAAAAGCCATAAGGCTTGTTTGGCTAACCACTAAAAAAATAATCAATTAACCCTTATGCCTTGTTTGGTAAAACACAATTAGATTAAAGACTTAATAGGCATTAGGCCTTGTTTGGCAAAACTGAATTAAACTCCCTTAATTTATTTTAATAACTCCTTTATAACATGGTTATTAGTCACACTTTTATTTAATTAATTAATCAATTAAAACATTAATCTATTAAATTACTTTAGCACATAATATAATATCACATAACTATAATTTCTTTTAAAATTATAATTTTATTAAACCAACTAATATTTTAAATTACAATTTCCCATTTAAAATATTATAATTTATTTAAATCACTATAAGCTCTCTAGCTTACTTATTAAATTAAATTGGTATATAATCTCATAACAATTAATTTTCTTAGCTCCTTAACTATTTATTCAACAAATAATTAACTAAACCACATCAACTCAAATTACCATTAAATACTTATTTAATAAATAAATATTTAATATTGCAAATAAATATTTAATATTTAATAAATAAATATTTAATATTTAACATTTAATTATTTATTTAACAAATAATTAACTAAACCACATCAACTCAAATTGAACAATTATTTATTCAACCATAAACATATCCATTAAATACTTATATAAATCAATAAATATTTAATATTACACTTTAAAATTCTGGAATGTTACATCATTCCCTCCTTACAAGGATTCTGTCCTCAGAATCACAACTCAAACAAATCATTCGTTATACTGAGGGCTTGGGCAATGACAAGGGAAAGTCTAATTAAGATGAAATGATGAGAGTTATTTATGTAATAAGTATATTTCCATATATGATGTAATGTAGCGATAAACGTTAAGTTTAAGTTTCTGTTTATGAAAGGTTGTAAAGACTTGGGACTTTATTTTGAATAAGTATGTAATAGTTATTATTATTATTATTATTGTTAGAATTACTTAGATAGATGATGATGTATGTTATATCGTGAGAACCATGTCCTGTAATCGATGTTACACGGATTTGGGGACGTCACAGACCTTTTCAACTTTAGCTGTAGTATTTATATAAGCAAGAGTGAGAAAATGAACGCTCACTTGAAGTGATAATGAATAATATAACATAAAAATTGCCAAATGAATAGTCTCAATAAAAATGAATAATATTTTCTATCAATGATAATCAGGAAAACAAAATTTGAAATATATATATGAGGGTCATAAGGCCACGAACTATGTCCAAAGTTATAAGTATTCTTTCAACTTAAACCTAAACAGTCATAAGACCATAGGGACTTCTCGTACTTAGGGGGATCATCCCTTCGTACAAAGTATTGTACAAAAAAATCTAAACGCTTTGCGTAAATTATCCCATGTAATAGGGTTGTTCATCTAAGTATTTAGAATACAAGTCCGCACCAAAGTAAGTTTGGTTTGGATAAGTTTAAAGGTAATTTAGAGTTTAACGAACATCAACTAAGGATTAGTTGAATAAAATGTAATAACAATATGCTATAAAATAAGTCATAAGTGAATCAACATTGTATATATAGGTCATGATTAAGAAATGAACTAAAAGCATAAGCATTGAACAACGTAACATACCTTACTTGAACAAAATTAAGCTAAGGCTAGAATTTTGGTTTAGTAATAGAATTTGAATTATCGAACATACATAACCAATAGCAGGTTGAACAATAGAAACTTCCTCAATATAAGGGTAAATAGAACAAAGTCAAGTACAGGTTCGAGTTCGGAAACTTGCTCAATTATAAACAAGATAGGGTAAATAAAACTTGCACAATATAAAATTAGAGTTAATAAACTTTCCTTACGTGTAAGCTAAACCGTAATAACTCGATTCACAATATCATATACACATGTCATTATGACATAATTAGTTACTACATATACTCTGTATACAATTAAGTATTTATTTCATGTATGGCTTGGTTTTTAATCGCATGGTCAAGTCACACTAGTAATGAAATAACAAAACTCGTTAATTGCTAATAAAATTCTCATTCTTAGTACTATAATACCACAATTAACAAAATCACATTTTAACAATCATAATTTTTCACCTTATCAACACTTACAGACTTTGTGTAATAAAAACAAATTTTTTGGCCATTCTCGCTTAACCAAATGACTGCGGTGCCATATTTTACACTAGAATGTGATTACAAGACGCAGTGTTGGTATCATGCTTGGTATGAAGGTTGCAATGGTCTTGAATTCTTCAATTCATCGCTCCAAAGCATTTAAGGGCAAAACAATTAGGCCAACATCTAAATTTCTAGCAACCAATTTAACACGTCTAATTCACATAAATTTCACATAATCATTACCCATCATATATATATATATATATATATATATATATATATATATATATATATATATCTTGATTTAGAACAATTAACAACAACTACAATCAAATTAAGTATTTTAAATTTCATATTTTTGCCAAAACTCCATATTTTACATACTTGACAAAATTTACACTGTGATCACCATTGTACACCAAATTAACTCATTCAAGCTACATTCTCTTCGTTACTTACTGAATTAATACATTCAAGACTCAATTTACAGACTAGTTTACAAACTAAGTATCAATTTTGAACTCCAACAAGCCATATTCATACACACATGCACTATAATCAACTTTTTCTTATTTTTGGCCGTAAAGAAAGTAATTGGTACACTAACTTCTTATCTAGATGCTAGTTCTAACATCACAAATATATATAAACACAATAGTTCAGTTTATAACAACCACTCAAGAAAAATTGAATTCACAGAAATTGAAAACTCGTAAATATAGAATATTTATATACATAATATTAATGCTTTGAAAATATACCTTCAATTGCTTGGATAATCCTTGCTAACCACAAACAACTACCTGGAATCACAGAACTCTCTCTCAAATTCTCACCAACTTCTCTTTGCAAACTCTCTCTATTTTCTTTTCTCTGTATTCTTTCTTCTCTTTTC
This sequence comes from Panax ginseng, assembly GCA_020205605.1. NCBI lineage: Eukaryota > Viridiplantae > Streptophyta > Magnoliopsida > Apiales > Araliaceae > Panax > Panax ginseng. Next base: position 57,935,370 of record CM035142.1, read on the forward strand.
TCTTAAGCCAACACCAGACCCTTTTACGTGAAATAAAACAAAACCAACGCACGCAAACCCAAACGTCCCAAAAACTGACGTTTTACTAATGACAATATTAAATTATTAGTTACCAGTATTTAATATATATTATTTATTTTATTTATTATAATTACAATTCATAATTCAGAAGCTATAAGGCTATGTTTGGGTAAAACACTTTTAAAAAAAGACTTAATGTCTTTAAGTCTTGTTTGGCAAAACTAAATTAAACTCCTTTAATTTATTTTAATAACTCATTTATAGCATAGTTTATTGTCACACTTTTATTATCAAATTAAATTAAAAATATTATAATAATCCATTTAATCCCTATCAACTCTCTAACTTAATTATTAAATTAAATTAGAATATTATCTCATAATAATTAATTTCTTTAACTCATTAATTATTTATTTAACAAAAAATAATCAAATCAAATCAAATTAAAAAAATATTTATTCTACAATAAACACATCAATTAAAATATTTATATAATTCAATAAATATTTAAAATTTTGGATTGTTACATCCTTCCCTCCTTACAAGGATTCTATCCCCAGAATCACAACTCAAACAAATCATTCATCATATTCTTCCCTCCTTACAAGGATTTTGTCCCCAGAATCGAAGACATAGATTAAACAAATAATTCAGGATAATCTTTCATCATTTTATCTTCGAGTTGCCACCTAGCTTCTTCAGCATTGTGGTTCCTCCATATCACCTTCACGGAAGGTATTATTTTTTTCCTGAGCACTTGTTCATTCCTGTCAACTATTTGGATAGGAACTTCCTCATAAGACAAGTCCTTATCGAACTACAATGGTTCATACTCGATCACGTGCTTGTAATCGGGTTTATACGGTTGTAACACCGAAACATGAAAAACATTATAAACGTGTTCCAACTCTGGTGGTAGAGCTACCTCATAAGCCACTTCTCCTACTCTTCGCAGCACTCCAAAGGGTCTAATAAACCTCGGGCTTAGCTTTCCCTTTTTTACCAAAACGAATTTCCCCCTTTCAAGGAGAAACTTTTAACAACACAAAATTTCCGACATCGAGCTCACGATCTTGTCTGTGTTGATTATCATACTTCTTATGTCTTTCTTGAGCAGCTACCAATCTTGTCCTGATGAGTTTGACAACCTCAGCAGCCTGATGTACCAGTTCTGGTCCTAATAGTTGACGTTCACCAACTTCATCCTAGCACAGTGGAGTTCTGCACTTTCTTCCGTAAAATGCTTCGTAAGGCGGCATGTCGATGCTTGTGTGGTAACTGCTGTTGTAGGCAAAATCTGTAAATGGTAAATGTTCATCCCAGTTCCTTTTGAAATCCATGATGCATACTCTAAGCATATCTTCCAACCTCTGGATTGTTCGTTCGCTTTGGCCATACTCATTCTCAGCTGTGTTCCCATGCATTCTTGTAGTCTCTTCCAGATGTTTGACATAAATCGTGGATCTCTATCTGACAAAATTAACACTGGAACTCCATGTCTCAAAAGGATCTCTTTAACGTACAACTTTGCCAACTAATCAAGATTGAATCTAATCTTTATTGGCAAAAAGTGTGCTGATTTCGTCAGCCTATCCACTATCACCCAAATCGCATCGTAACCTCTCTGGGTAGTTGGAAGACCCACCACAAAATCCATTGTGATATGTTCCCACTTCCATTCCGATATTTCCAACGGTTGAAGTAATCATCTTGGTCTTTGATGCTCTACCTCGACTCTTTGACATGTTAAGCATTTCACGACATATTCTACAACATCTCTTTTCATGTTTGGCCACCAAAAATGTCGTCGTAAATCTTGATACATCTTCGTACTTCCCGGATGAATCGAGTATCTTTAGTTACGAGCTTCTGTCAAGATTTCTTCTTTAATATCTGGTACTGCTGGAACCCAAATTCTTCCCTCGAATCTTAGTAGTCCTTCGGTATCGATCTTGTATTTCACTTCACTACCCTCAACCACTTTCTCTTTGATTTTCCACATTCTTTATCTTGTAGTTTAGCTTTCTTTACCTTGTCCACAAAAGTTGGACTAACTTTTATCTGTGATAGTTGTTCATCGAATTCTTTTGGAAATTTTATTTCCAACTCTTGCTTTGTCATTGCTGAAATAAGCTCCTCGTGGGTGGTTATCAACATCAACTTTTCCTAACCTTTTCTGCTTAAAGCATCTACGACCACATTTGCCTTGCCCGGAAGATAAAAAATCTCACAATCATAATCTTTTATTAATTCCATCCATCTCCTTTGATGCATGTTCAGGTCCTTTTGTGTGAAAATATACTTCAGACTCTTATGGTCTGTATATATTGTGACGCCCCCAAATTCAGGTACTTGAAACCCGGACTCGGTGCTTCACGATACCATTTCTATGAGCGGAATAATACTAATAATAATAACAATAATATAAATACCAAACTTAATTTACATATATCAGAGTCTAATCCCAGGTACGCGACCTTTATTACATTTCATTACATGATAATAATAGATATCATTATCTTAATAGAGTCTAAACTATTACATAAGATAACATAAGTTTATTCTGTTTGATTTCCTTTTCCCCTGATCTGGCCTGAACCTTCCGATTGATCTCGCTTAGCTGAAAACATTTAAATTTAAAGCAAGAATGTGCATTTGATTGCCCGACAAGTAATATCAACAATAAATATAAGCTGAACGAAGTAAATATTTTCTTTGAATGACACTTCTACAACGAATCAATTGTTGTGAAGTAAGCTGAACCAATAATAACAGCATATCAATTCTATCTCAGATTTTTAAAACTACGTATTGACTATTAATGGAGAGCAGTCGACAGACTGTGAACTTTGTTTTTAATTTTCGCTAAAGTTTAGCAGAACTTCATCCACAAACCGTCATAACTTACGGGTATGAGGGTGATCATCCCAATGTGCCCTGTATTGATCAATACTACATGCAAGAACGATATTATCGTTCATCTTATCCGCCTTAGACGCACAAAAGTTTTCCTATGTTTGGGATGTTCATACTTAGTCGGGAATCCGAACCAAAACAATTCGATTGAATACAATAAAGTTCTATCATGTTCAACGATATTTCTAAATCTATGTCTAGCTGGGTCAAATAGCTTAGACGGCTTTTAATTAAAGTATACATACCAGAAATCAATAGGTATGTATCAACATGTGATTAAATATAATGATTATCCAAGTGAGGACACTTGTATAATCATATTTAGAAATTAACGAACATAATAATATTTGGATTTTACAATAGTACTGTATTGATAAACAATGAATGGATAATTTAAGAACTTGTATGAATACAAAAGATTGGATATGTGACGCCCCCAAATTCAGGTACTTCAAACCCGAACTCGGTGCTTTACGATACCATTTCTATGAACGGAATAATACTAATAATAATAACAATAATATAAAAATTAAACTTAATTTACATATATCAAAGTCTAATCCCAAGTACGCAACCTTTACTATAATTCTTTACATGTTACATAATACATATCATTGCCTTAATACAGTATAACTATTACAAAAGATACCATTAAACATATTCTGTTTGCTTTCCTTTTTCACTTGTTCTTGTCTGAACCTTCAGGTTGATCATGCCTAGCTGAAAATATTTAAATTTAAAGCAAGGATAAGCATTTGGGTGATCAGCAAGTAATAACAATTATAAATATAATTAGCTGAAAGAATTAAATGTTTTCTTTGTACATCACTTCTGCAACAAACCAATAGTTGTGAAGTAAACTGAACCGATAATAATAACATAACAATTCTATCTCAAAATTTTGAAACTACGTATTGACTATAAATGAGGTTTAATTGACATACTATGAACATTATTTTCAATTTTTGAATAGGTTTAGCAGAACTTCATCCGCAAACTGTCAAAACATACGGGCGCGAGGGTGTACATCACATGGGCCTGTGATTGATCAATCACGCATGCAAGAAACGATATTATCATTCACTCTGTCTTCGCCTTTTTAAAGCGCATAAAAGTTTTTCCCATGTTGGAATGTTCATACTTAGTCGGAATCCAGAACCAAAATAATTTGATTGGATATAAAAGGTTTTATCATATTCAACGATATTTCTAAATCAGGTGTCATTTGGTCAAATAAGCTTAGATGACTTTTACTTAATGTATACATACGGGGATCGATAGATATATATATATATATATATATATATATATATATATATATATATATATATATAACATGTGTGTTTAAATATAATGATTATCCAGTGAGGACACTTCAGATAACCATATTTAGAAATTAATGAACATAATATATATATCTGAATTATATAATATAATATCATGTTGATAAACAATAATCAGATATATTATATATAACAATAGGGTTAATAATCTGACACTAAAATAATGTAATTCTAAAAGTTCCTTACTCATGTCCATTGCATAAAGAAAATGCAAAGGTAGGATACTTGCCTGGTCTGCTGCTTACAATACGCAACTTAGTTTTATCTTTTATATCACAACCTATCATTAATAAGATCATTCGTTCGATTAGAATAACATACTATAACACATAGCACTGTTTGTTGCAGTCAACACATAACCTAATCACATTATCACACATATTCAACAGTCATTGAATCACAAACAAACATTAATACATTAAAATTATCTAAGTCTAGATCAATTTTTGACACATGTCGGTCTACCGACGGCTTTATTGGGTAATATCAAGTCTAAGACTCTATCCTGTAGCTCAATATCTGCAAGTATCAGTCATATTATTTTTTAAATGACTTATAATAATTTTTAAACATTTATTATAATTTATCATGAATTTTCAAACACCGGAATCATAATTAAATGATTTAAATATCAAATAATTATATTATCATTAATATTTAATTAATATTAAACTATTAATGAAACCATTGCCAAAATATTAAAGCTATTTATAATAACTTAAAATACTTTTAAAGTACTAATATTACCCTTAAATAATTTTTAAAACATTTGAAATCATTTTTAAATAATTACCATTAATATTTAAATATTAATGCATTATCAATCAAAATATTAAAAGTCATTAATTATAACTTAAAATATTTTTAATTCATATATATCCTTTTTAAATGATTTTTAAATTAATGAAACCATTTTAAAACTATTTATTTAATATAATTATTAAATAAATTTAATACCATTAATATTAAATTAATATCATTAATATTAAATTATTAATGAAATTATCCTTTAAATATTAAAAGCTATATTCTATAACTTAAAATATCTTTAAACACTTTTTTCATTTAAATTGATTTTTCTAATATTAAAACAGATTTTTAAACTAATTTATTTAATATAATCATTAAATAAATTTAATAACATTAATATTAATTATTAATGAGAATTCTACAAAAATATTAAAAATTATATTTTAAAATTCAAAATATTTTCTAACACTTTATTCTCATTTAAAATGATATTTAAATTAATAAAATCATTTTTAACTTATTTATTTAATAAAATCTAATATCATTAATATTAAAATATTAATAATTTTCATGACAAAATATCAAAAGATATATTTTATAAGCTGTAAAATATTTTTATAACCTTTAAATCATTTTTATAAGATTTTTAAATCATTAATTCTATTTTTCATAATTTCTTTAATACATTTATTAAATAAATTAAATATCATAAATATTAATTAAATAATGAAATTCATCACACAATATTAAAAGTCATTAAAAATAACTTCAAATATTTTCTTATATCATAATATAATTTTAAATGATTTTTTATGTATTGAAATAATTTTTAAATAATTTATTTACTATTATAATTAAATAAATTAAATACCTTTAATATTCCAAAAATTGAAATATTTATGAAATATATTCAAAATAATTAAAAACTAATTTTTGTACTTTAAAATAATTTTTAATAATTTATTTTGTATTTTTTAATAATTAAAAACAAAATTTTCTATTTATTTAATAAAAATAATTAATTTAGTAATTAATCTGTCGCTAAAGGGTGCCTATAGCCACATAACTGTCGCTATAGGTGTTCTTCGTGCTCTTGAGCTTAACCTAGAAATTCATAGACATCTATCAAGGTACTAGGTTTGACCGATTTTGATTCTTTGTTAAAGCAAGTTTTGGGCCATCTTATACGTTGATCATGTAGTATTGATGTAATACTACATGATCCAAGTACCTTTATCTAGACCATAACATCAATCAAATGCAAGATCTAAGTCCCCAAATATGATGTTAGAGCTAATCTGGGTTTTCTTGGTAACCTAGAAACCCAAACAGTTTCATGATGCTATATTGAAGGTCGATTTCGTTTAGGTTCGGATCATCAAGATATTGTTATTAAGGTTCAAGGTTGTAGTACTTATGTCAGGTAACACATATGTAACATTATTTCAGTCAGAGTACAAAACAATCACCAGATTTAATCTGATCAAACCTTGTCAGAAGGTTTATGCTAACAATTTCTGAAAATTCCAGAAAATAGTTTTTGTGATCATTTCAGTCACGTTGACCATCCACTAAATCCATCCCATTTATTATTTCAGTGATATAAAGGCATAACTTTAAAGTCCATATAACATACCATAACACTGATATAACAACAAGAACAAAGAAACAAACAACAGAAAGATTTAAGGGGATGAACTTACTGTCAGAGCGTTTGGGCAGTTTCTGGGCTGCCCAAATTTGCTTGTTCATAATCGGTCAACGACCTTTGACCATCAATAACTTCCAGTCGGTTCATGATATGACTTTGATTCAAGTACCAGATGAACGATCTCATAACAGACAACATATTTAAACATTTAAACAGCAAAAACACATAACAGATTGAGATCTACAGGGTCTGACATTCGTTGTTAGACCACAAAAAAAAATTCCCCAGATTTTTGAAAACACCAATTTCATGTATTTAAATGTTATGGATCTATCAAATACCAACCCAGATCACTTAGTTACACATCATACAACATATTAAAACACAAAATCATAACATCTAACATGTCAATCAAGATCAGATTTTTAGTTTAGGTTTTATACCTCTCATGATCAATTCTTGATTCTAGGATCTTGATTGGTTATGAGCAGTAGTGGGGCTGTGTTTTGGGACTGGTATACATATATTTTGTAGGTGTTAGAGAGAGAAGGTCTTGGATGATGGTTGTGAGAAAATGAGGTAAAAAATGAGACTTTTCTCTCTCATAATCTATATATATGTGTCTTGTAATGTATAATGCTGATCCAAGTGGCTGATATTGCTGATTTAAGTCACATCTGGTGTTTAGATTAGGTTACCAACTCCCATCTTGGCAAGATTTGCAAGCTAGCCTCAATTATGCAAGAGGGGTAAAATTGTCATTAGCCTAAGGATTTTAATGGCACTATTATAACTTGGCAAACCCTTGGGGTTTGACTATTAGGGTTTAGCCCTTGTCGACGTCGGGATTTTTGGATGTCCCTTTCCGTTACTTGTTCTTTGGTGTTCTCATTTTAGGCTAGATTTGTTTGAAAAAATAAGTGAAAAAGGTCCGACATGTATAATGTCGACGATGGACTGTTAAGAGTCGCCGGTTGGTTTTTTAAATGGTTGTACCAACACAACCGAGAAAAGGTTTGCACATTGACCCAGTGATGTGACACTGCTATACGGGTCGGTAAAACCGATATTCATTAGGGTCCGGGGACTTGGGTATGCGGGGGGAAGGTGTTAGGCACCCCCCGACATCTGTGTTACGACGGTGACCGCCTCTTTTCAAGAAACTATTATCTGAATGTGTGTGTGTGGGGGGGTCAATGTGATGTTATTTAGAAGTAGTGCGACGCCTCGTTCGAACCTATATACACAGGGTTTGAATTTATGTAAAAATTCAATTTTTAGCAAGATATGACAATTATGTTTTATAAAAGAGGTTTTTCAAACCCTGATGCTCAATAGTAATTAAGACCTTTTACACTCCCATTTTATTAAGTGCTCGGCTTGATTGATTTTATTTAATAGATGCGAAGCATCCATACGAAAATAATGTACAAAATAATGACGACTCCCTCGTGGGTATGGAAACCATCTGAGGAAATTCAGACATCGCAAAATAATTTACAAGTCGCCATAAATTGAAAATGTCCATCACGGAACCGAATCTAGATCCAAAATTTGAATCTGTGATCACATAATTCCTAAAGCACAAGATACAACAATTTGTATGAAAGCGGTAAGAAGGTATATATATATATATAAGTGTAAATATATATATATATATATATATATATATATATATATATATATATATATATATATATACAGATCACCAACCACGAAGCACCTCCATGGGGGATCGAAATGCAAATAAAGCGATTAAAGCTATCAACCGCCATGGAGGAAACTCCAAAGTAGACAAAACGTAAATGAAATCAGAATCGATGGCCAACCTCCACGAAGGAAACTCGAGCGGGACAAAATATAAATAAAGTTGTAAAGCGATTAATCGCCACGAAGGAAACTCAGGTGATATATATATATATATATATATATATATATATATATATATATATATATATATAAAAAAAGCAATAAACGCGCGCATGTAAAATCCGTGCTCATCGAGCGAGTTCGACAACATATTCATATATATAAATATATATATACAAAAGCAGAGTAAACGCACCGGATGTAAAAATCGAGCTCATCGTAATGTAGTCCCACCACGATTCATATATATATATATATACAAAAGCAGAGTAAGCGCACCGGATGTAAAATCCAGGCTCATCGAACAGAGTTCGACAACAGTTCATATATATAAATATATATATATATACAAAAGCAGAGTAAACGCACCGGATGTAAAATCCAGGCTCATCGAACAGAGTGCGACCACAGTTCATATATATATATATATATTCAAAAGCAGAGTAAACGCACCAGATGTAAAATTCAGGCTCATCGAGCGTAATCCACCACAGTTCATATATATATATATATATATATATATATATATTAACCTTATGTCGAACTTTGTTCGATGAACTTAGATTTGGCCCGATGCAGGCGTTTACTCAACGCCTGCATCAAGTTCAGTTCATCGAACAAAGTTCGACACAAGGTTAATATATATATATCGTAATCAAGTTCAGGCTCAATCGAGGCATAACTTCGATAATATTAGTCAATATATATATATATATATATATATATAAAATATATGTATATATACGTGATCGAAATGAAATCACAGATAGAAGTCAAAGGCAAAAAACAAGCAACACGACTCTCAACGTGTAGAAGAAGGGTGTGCAGAGATGAAGAGAAAGACTCTAAAGTGTGTGAGAAGGCTTACAACTAAGCGCCAAAGAAGACTTCTATATCTTTAGAGTAGGTAAACACTTGACTTTTGTAGGTACAAAAGGGCTATATATGAGCTCACAGTGTTTAAAAGGGAATGTACACTTGCATGGGGTGAGTGCAGAGCAAATCAAGGTGGCTTCCTCGCCTTTTTTCTCTTCCAAATGGGCAGCCCAAGCCCTCTATTTATAGGCAATTTAGCATAGTGTGTACGAGAGGCAACGGGTGGGCCCGGGTTTTTTGGCCAGAGTCATCTCAAGTACATGCACTCAGGCACTATAATGTTCACTCGAACTTTTAGAAGTGCAATTCGGACATCTGTTTGAGGTATACAGGACTTTCAAAACTTTCGGATCGCCGTTGTCGAGAGTTGTATGATGGCATGGGATTATGGCTTGTACGAAGTCATTGAAGATGGGACGATGCCCTCCGTTCTTCAAGCTTCAACTTTCATCCGTTACCCCGCACAATAGTCACTAGGGATTGATTAGTCTTGTGGGACATCGTTGCGTAGAGATGTTTAAACGATGTGGCGTGGCATCGTGTTGGCGAGATGACGATGTTTCCCCTCACTTTTGTGTGTTATCACGGATTATTTGATAAAGCAGACGCAATTTCGAAGCTTCACCGAGATTGGACTGCTGCAATTTGTCGAAGATCCTCATTGTCATCTTTGAGGTGTGCCTATCTTCCCAATGTTATTGCCGGGTTGGTGCAATGTATCTCGTTGTGAGCGCCGAGATTGAAGCTGGTCGCATTTGAAACAAGCATTTCCGGGGTTATCGCCGAAACTGCATTCCTTGGGGTTATCACCATGGTTGGTGGCTATTCCCATAGTTGGGACTGAGACTGGATACCTCGGAGTTATCTCTGAGATTAATCGGTCTTCTCCGGTGTGTGTTCTGGTATTGGATCTGCACGCCTCGGGGTTACATCCGAGGTTGGAATTGTTACTCCCAAAGTGTGATCTCGGGGTTGATCTTTGAACTTAGGTAGTATCCCAGATGGATTTAGATTGTCTTTCGTGGTTCCTCTTAAAAGATTAATCGTCCTCCTACAATGTTAATGATGTGTGAGAAAATTTTGAGTGTCTACAGATGCCCCTCTTTATCATACTCATGCATGGCGATGCATGGGTAGTATAAAGAATCCTAGACACTTGAAACGCAACAAGACAAACGTGGTACTATAGGTAGCAAAATGATGCAAATGTATAATGCATGTGTACGGGGTTGTAGCCCAACATGCTGGGGATGATTGCTGGATCCCTGTTTCTTCAACTGGGGATTGGCAATGCTAACCAGATTTGATTTGTAAGCTGAATCTGTTAGGATGTTGATGTTGGAGTTATCACCAAATTCTTGTGTTCTTGATAACGACTTGATCCTGAAGATGTACCTCCTATGTGTAAGAGATCTGAGGGGATAAAGCTTGGTTTGTTTGAGGATGTGTATAACATATTCCATCATCTATCCTCTTTGATAACATTGACCTCTCCTGTTTGGTATCGTCAGGACATGTCAAGATTCTGTGGGATTTACTGCCAACAGAAAATGCTATCAGGGATGCCTGACCTTCGTTGACGTGTATTTCACCGACATGTGAATCAACGGCTGAGAAAAATCCTGTAGGATATACTGTCAAGGTTGCTTGACCTTCGCTGACGTGTGAATCAATGGAGCATTGCGTTGTGACCCCCGTCGGGGATCCGCTGGGGAAAAATGAGTAACCGAGCATGAAATCTTCGAATATCTCTAGAGCTCTGATAGATTTAATCGCTATCGACTGAGATAACGTCAAGGCTGCTTAACCTTCGCTGATTTGTGTGTCAACGGATGAGCATGCATTGTAACCCCCGCCAGGGCTTCACGTTGTAACCCCTGTGGGGGATCTACGTTGTAACCCCCGTTGGGGATTCAGTAGGGTAACGACCTGGTGTTGGCGGCATCGGACCTGTACAAGGTATACCTCGTGTTTGGGTGACTACCAATAAGTGATGTACTGACTCAAAATTTCATTTGTGAAGACCAGGATTGCATGTTGTTTTGCTCAATCGCGTGGCGTTTTTATTCCGGATTTCACTTTTCTAGTCCGCAAGAACTCCTTTGTAACTCGAACTGGACCGAGTTGGAGGGGTGGGACCCACATAGGGGTGCCATAGGTGCACTTTTCAGAGTCATGAGTGCACTGCTGCTGCTGACCAGCAGTGCTTTGCTGCGCACCAGCAGTGCACCTCGCTGCTGTACTTGCAGTGCACTCACTGCTGCTGCGGCCTGCAGTGCATTCGCCGCAAGCCATGCAGTGAGCTCGCTGCCAATCATGCGATGATAAATTCTAGCGAGTTGGTCTCACAAGTCATTTTCAACTTGTCGCGAAGGAAAATTCGTGAGCCTCTTTCAGATCTCTTTGAGTTCGGGCTATTTTTTTACGCAAATTTTGTCACCGCATAAGTGTTCTACACTATCCCGTAACGTATGCATGTATTTTTCCGGCTTTTTATCCGTTGGATTGTGAGTTATCGCATGAAATGCATTTAAACACATAGTAGTGATTATGTATGCACAAATGACTTGATAAAAAATATTCAACATAGTAAATGTTAGTATTAAACCATGCTGAACATAATGATGTGAAAAAATTTGACTTTTGAGATAGTCAAATTGGCACCTTTTTCTGTTATTTTTTGTCCTATTTGAGGTCCAATGAGCAAAAGGTAGAAAGGCAAAGTACTCCTAGTATTGAGGTTGACCTTATGCATGATGATTTTAATTTTTAATGCATATATTATGTATATGACTTTGGGGCAGGTGTGCTACTGAATGGCCACCTAGACATGCCTATGTGCATGTGGATAGTCCTATTTTCAAATGGGAGTATGGCAAAATTTTCCAAAATGTAGGCATTGGGTAGTCATGCATTTTAACTCTATTGTATGTTAGAGTAAATGCATGCATGCATATAGTCATAAAATGCATTCTAGAAAGCTCCAGGTAAGGAAATACCACACCCTTTGTGAGGTGATTTGGAGACTTGTTGTCCAGATATCATGGATCCGGATCAGCCGAGCAGTTCTCACAAGACCACTTCTGGCATACGGCGGAGGGCTTCCGAAGTGCCTCGTCCCCGTTCTGTTAGACAGCCTCGTCGGTTGGTGGAGGCCGTGATTCGTCCTGTCCGGGTAGATGTGCCAGATGTTGAGGACGAGGAGGCGGATATTCCGATTGAGGATCCCGCTCCTGCTGCACATGTCCCTCGTAGGAAGCTTCCGAGTATTCAGGTGGCAAACCCAGAGCTGCTGGGTGATTTGAGCAGACATCCCTCGATGTATTTTCATGCAGACATCCCTCATCCCTGAGCACAGGGTTTTGATGTTGATCTGCATTTCATGCAGGTTCCTGGTTTTACACAGCCTCGAGGGAACTGGTTCAACATTCACTCCATGTATCAGGCTCTTCATCCTGACTATAGAGTTGTAGTGCACGAGTGGGGATTCGGGGCATTCTTCTCCATCCTTCCTCGTTGTTGTCCCTGGGGTTATCTCAGGGCATTGTCTGAGCAATGGTTTCATCAGACTCAGTCACTCCATCTGTTGGATTACGAGGTGATGATGACGCCTATGGATTGGCGATTTATCACAGGTATGGAGTTTGGAGGGGAGCCAGTGCCTTGTATGGCGAATATTACCCCTACTGCCGTCAAATCCTTGTTAGGAGTTCCAGTGGAGGCACTCAAAGGCAGGACTGTCCATTCAGGTCCTTTGAGCGTAGACGCTATGAGTGGGCTTTTGAGTGAGCCCATGCCTGATGATGTCAAAATCAGGGATTGCGTTCTGTGGCGATTGTGCCTAATGATCATTCGAGGCTGCTTCATAGCAGATAACTCTTCTACGATATCTTTCACTTTGATTAGTTCCATACGTGATGTGGACCGCATTGGAGAGTATGATTTGGGCTCTTACACCTTTGCCTATTTCCTCCGGGGCATGCGTATACGCTCACATGGTTTGACCGAGGCTTGGCTAGGGTTTGACCCATTTTTGCTGGTGAGTATTTATCTTGTCTTTTCCCATTTATAGGTTAAGAGTGTTTACTGATAGCAGATGTTTTGCCATTGTGTTGGCAGTTTTTTTGGCCTATAAGAGGCTCCCATGCTTGCATCATGTGAGTGTGTTAGGTTTAGATACCTATCCACGAGGACAATGATGGCATCATTCTATTTTGCCGGAGGTCCCTGTAGCTGAGGGATTCACTCACTGTCGCATGCAGCTAGAGTTGCTGACAGCTGATACCATTACATGGATTCCCTATTCAGGGGAACATTTTACCATAGGCTTTGAGGATGGACACCCGACTGGAGTCGAGTACTTGATTTCCACCAGGAGAGTTCCTCTCTTCACAGATGGAGGCTGGGAGCTCTATTTAGGAGAGCGTGATATTAGGAGCACCACAGGGGAGATCTGTATACCGATCTTTCCTCCTGCCAGGCGTCATTGGCCTGTATCACAGTCACCTGGGAGCTGTCGTTTACACTCCTAAATTAATCTCACTTTCACTTTATAAATTTAAACAATTAGCACAGTAGTAAGCAATGATCGATCCCACAGAGAGTGATTTGTTTTATATTTATCCTATGATTTCTAATAAAAAAGGGATTGTGAATTAATTAACTAAATTAACAAAAATAAACTAATAAGAATAAACAATGAATAAAAAGCTTCAGTTCTTCAGTTCAGTATCACCTTTTTACAATAATAGATAGTGTAACATTATTTACCCTTCAATGAATCTAATAGCTCTAGGTAACAACAAGCTCTGCTACCCGAAACTCCCCTTAGATTGTCACTCAATGAAACAAGCTCTTCACAAGATTCTAACAATTATATAACCTAGAACAAGCTCTCTAGATTTAATATAATAGCAGCATTAAGAACTAGGGAATTAGACTATTCCAAGCAACAAACACATAGGCTCGGATTGTTTAACTTGTCTTCTGATAATCATATCAATACTCAAAAGCTTGTCCACAATCTTGTATTACTAATTACTACTTATGATTAGAAACAATATCAATTACACGCAATATTATTCCTTGATCTAGAATATGATATTTGTTAACCAACTCAATCCTGCAGAAATAAAATTAGTTAAGCCAAATAGCATTCAGAAATTAAATCAGATTATCAAGAATGAATTTCATGTGAGAAGGAATAAATAATGAATACTCAATTAATCATTAATTATAAATAAGGTTCAACATTCCTTAGAACTGAATAAAAAGAACTTAGCTCATGTCTTCAATCCTCAAATGTTGTAGATGAGAGAATGTAGTAGATGATGGAATGTATAAAACCCTGACTAGCAACCTCTATTTATAGTGCTAGACAAAGTCCTAAATCCTATAGGAAATTGAAATCCAAATCCTAAAAGGAATTACAAATCATAACTAGTTTCCATAAAGAAATAGAATCTAATTTGGAAATAAATTTTAGTCTAAAGATATCCTAATTCTAATAGAAATATCAATCCAATTCCATGTAGAAATCTGTGAAAATATGCATTTAGAAACTTTCCAAAAATCCAAGATTTTTCAATTTTTTCTTGTTGAAATTCATTTGGGGCGAATTTTTTATTTTTTTTCTTCTGACGTCCTTTAGTAAAACGCATATAACGCTTGATCTGGGAGGACTTACGGGGCCTGCTACCTATCAAAACGAAGATATTGACGAGATCTAATACTTTCATGCTTTGAGAATTGACAGATTCGGGCTGCATCAAGGTCGAAATGAGGCTCCAACGGACTGCTATGTAAATTGCAACTTCCAAACTTTGAGGTTCAACGTCTGTTTAGTAATAAGATCATAACTTTTTCATATGAACTCCGATTGAGACGATTCAAGATGTTCCGAAAAGTTAAAGAAGAACTCTACAATAAAATTCAAGTCCCAAGGATAGACCATGCATCCAACTTAATGCTAAAAACCCTGTAATTATCCATTTTTCCTCATTTCAGATCCAATTCTTCCTGAAATCATTAAACACATTAATAAGCTCATATACACATGAAACATGGAATAAAACTAAACATAAAGGAATAAAAATAAATAAATAATATGCACTCATCAAATTCCCCCACACTTAGCCTTTACAAGTCCTCGTGTAAACCAAAAGTTTGATTTCCAAAAAAATTATATTCAACCATTATGTGAAAAGATTTCAAGATACAAATCATGACTTTTAACACTAAACTCACAGAAATCTAATCAATGCCTCATAAGTTAACTCACAATGAACAACCTTACCATTTCACCAACGAACTTCATTAAACCAACATGTAACCACAAAAGAAACTTTCCTACAGTCCACATACTTACTCAACTTGGTTATTATGGAACAAAAACTGTGCACACTGACTCACAACCAAGAACAAATTTTCCTTACTTTTTAATTTTTTCATAGAACCTTTTCTTTAGCATAGATAAATGTATTTTCATACTTTTCTCGTATATTTTTTTTTCTTGATGTGTGCAATGCCTTCTTTTCTTAGGCTTTTAGAGAGTTACCCATTAGTGAACTTTCCACCAGCGACTCCCAAACCCGGATGATCTTAGAGGCGCTAGGTGTAGAGACACCCCTAAAGGCTTACTTATTCAAGTAACAAAGGCCACAAAAGTTGACTAGTCAAGTGCTTTTATCCATCACACTTTTCGGCGTGAATCTGGAGTGCTTCCAGAGGCTTAGATACCCGGTTATTTCGCCTGATGGACATTGAAGCAGATTTTTAATTTTCATTTTTTCCTTTTCTTTTCTTTTCTTTTTTTTTTTTTATTCATCATTTTTTTTCACATGGTTACGCAACAATATAAGCAAGTTTAAAGCAGTTCTAAAGTCATTAAATCGGTGCACATATAACAACTCCACAAGTAGCTTAGCCAAATAAACATGTTTCTCATATTCAAGTACCCATGTATCACAAATTTAATTTAAATCAGTTACTATGTATCATGGCTTAGTCTTCATCATTCATTAACCAATAAAGCATTAAATAGATTTTAAAATTTAGCATTAATTTTCAATCTTTGACTTTAATCTTTTTAACACATAGCCAGATAAAATCATGAAATCAAAATTTTCAAAAGCATTAATTTTTTAAATTCCCCATCAAAATCGGATCAATATTCCTAAATAAAATAAAAACCTAAATCTTCGCCCCACACTCAAACCTTACATTGTCCCTAATGTAAGAAAATCATGCAAAGAAGAAAATACTACTAGCTAACATGCAATAAAAAAAAACTAAAAAGTGAAGGGATAGAAATATCAAATCTGATATTTTGGGTTGCCTCCCAAGCAGCTGCCCTTATTTATTGTCATTGGCTTGACATCATCCTTATCATCCTATGTAATTTGACTTGTGTACTACTCAAGTGGGTGGTAACAATTTCAATTCTTCATTAGGAGCATCATTCAGATCCTGATTTTGCTCCATTCCAGCACTCAAATCCTTCTCGTATATTTGCTCAAGAGATTCCTGCACTATAGACTAAACAACAACAATAGCAAAAATAGAATTACCATTACCAAGATACCTCTTAACTTCATATATGCTTAGGAGGCTGGACATGTGCGTCGTCCAATTCCATGTGTAAGGACCCATGGTGTTTATCATTCTGTGTTGTTGCTGGTACATGGAAAGTATAATCATCTATGTCATCCTTATAGAAATCTGCAGGAATTATTAATTCTTCCATCTCTACCTCTTGTTCATCCTTTTCAGACTTTGAATACCTGATTTCTTCTTCAAATTTAGCAGTAGTCTCGAGCACTTCAAAATGGTTTCCACTAGTGAACACCTCATCATCTTTAAGTTCTTGTTCCCTATTCGCCATTTCTTCTAGGAATTTTTCATTAGACTCTCTATACCACGTTGAATTCTTTCCAACTTTCCAATTCCTTGTTAGAACTTGGGGAAAATGTAGTTTCGGTTCATAAGCAGAAAGAGGTGGAAATTTGTGCCTGAGTACATCACTGCTGCCTATTTCACTATTGTCGGACTTGCTTTGTATTAACTTTTCTTGCTGCTATTCCTCTGCACCACATCTCAATGTTATGGCACTTACATTTTCAACAGTTTGAGAAAGTGACCTTCCTACTGTGGTTGCAAGCTGACCAACTTGGTCCCTCAGATCTTGAACAGAAGTTCTTGTCTCTTGTTGGAATTGTTGTGTCTGACACATGAACTGTTGTGTTTGGTTCATGAATGCCTTGAACATATCCTCCATAAATGCCCCAGAATTGACAGGTACTTCTTGGTTTTTTGTGTGGTACTGAGGTTGAGCTTGCTGAATAACTTGTGTATTCCTTGCAGCCATTTGTCGAACCAAAGCAGTTAAATCAGAAATCTGTTGCTCTAAGTCTCTTGTGCTTACCCCATTTACCCTTGTAGTGCGTGATCCATCTTAGTTCCATCTTTGTTGTGAGTTAGCTTCCATGTTTGCAATTAAGTTCCTTGCAACCAGAGTCTTGTCTACGGTGCTTCTCCACTTCTTTGCATCAATCATGCTTCTTTTCATTGGTATCAACCCCTCATAGAAATCTTTGGATCAAGTAATGTTCATCAATTCCATGAGGTGGACAATTTGGAACACAACTTCTTGAACCTTTCCCAATACTCATAGAGATTTTCTCCATTGAAGCGCATGATTCCACATATCTCCTTTCTTATATCGGTAACTCTTGATGCGAGGAAAATACCTCTCCAAGAATAACCTTTGCATATCGGTCCATGATCGTATTGATCCGAAGGTAGATAGTATACCCGGTCTTTAGCCAAATCGCTAATGAGAATGGAAAAAGTCTAAGCTTGATGCGCTCTCTGCCACTCCTTGTGCTTTCATCGTGGAACACACCACATGGAACTCCTTTAGATGCTTATATGGATTTTCACCTGTAAGACCACGAAAAGTAGGCAAAAGATGAATTAGTCTAGAGTTAAGTTCAAAAGCAACATCTAAAGTAGGATACTCAATACAAAATGATGATTGATCAAGATCGAGAGTATCCAGTTCTTTTAAAGTCCTATTTTTGTTTGGCACCACCATCTTTTTCTCTTCAAGTGATGGAACAAGAGTTTCTTCTATATCTGCAGTTTTCTCTATCTCTTGAACAAAATTTAAGTCAATAGAGTGAGAGGATTAAGTTATAAAATAAAAAGAAAATAATAAATAATAAATAATAAAAATAAACGAAAACAAAGAATAAACAAAACAAATAACACTCCTCGGCAACGGCACCAAAATTTGGGAGTTGTCGTTTACACTCCTAAATTAACCTCACTTTCACTTTATAAATTTAAACAATTAGCACAGTAGTAAGCAATGATCGATCCCACAGAGAGTGATTTGTTTTATATTTATCCTATGATTTCTAATAAAAAAGGGATTTTGAATTAATTAATTAAATTAACAAGAATAAACTAATAAGAATAAACAATGAATAAAAAGCTTGATTCTTGATTCAAGATCACCTTTTTTACAATAATAGATTAAGATAGTGTAACATTATTTACCCTTCAATGAAACTAATAGCCCTAGGTAACAACAAGCTCTGCTACCCGAAACTCCCCTTAGATTGTCACTCAATGAAACAAGCTCTTCACAAGATTCTAACAATTATATAACCTAGAACAAGCTCTCTAGATTTAATATAATAGCAGCATTAAGAACTAGGGAATTAGACTATTCCAAGCAACAAACACATAAGCTCGGATTGTTTAACTTGTCTTCTGATAATCATAGCAATACTCAAAAGCTTGTCCACAATCAGATATTACTAATTACTACTTGTGATTAGAAACAATATCAATTACACGTAATATTATTCCTTGATCTAGCATATGATATTCGTTAACCAACTCAATCCTGCAGAAATCAAATTAGTTAAGCCAAATAGCATTCATAAATTAAATCAGATTATCAAGAATGAATTTCATGTGAGAAGGAATAAATAATGAATACTCAATTAACCATTAATTATAAATAAGGTTCAACATTCCTTAGAACCTGAATAAAAGAACTTAGCTCATGTCTTCAATCCTCCAATGTTGTAGATGAGAGAATGTAGTAGATGATTGAATGTATAAACCCCCCTTACTATCATCCTCTATTTATAGTGCTAGACAAAGTCCTAAATCCTATAGGAAATTGAAATCCAAATCCTAAAAGGAATTACAAATCATAACTAGTTTCCATAAAGAAATAGAATCTAATTTGGAAATAAATTTTAGTCTAAAGATATCCTAATTCTAATAGAAATATCAATCCAATTCCATGTAGAAATCTGTGAAAATATGCATTTAGAAACTTTCCAAAAATCCAAGATTTTTCAATTTTCGCGCTGAAATTCGCTGGGGCGAATTTTCATTTTTTGCTGCGACGTCCTTTAGTAAAACGCATATAACGCTTGATCTGGGAGGACTTACGGGGCCTGCTACCTATCAAAACGAAGATATTGACGAGATCTAATACTTTCATGCTTTGAGAATTGACAGATTCGGGCTGCATCAAGGTCGAAATGAGGCTCCAACGGACTGCTATGTAAATTGCAACTTCCAAACTTTGAGGTTCAACGTCTGTTTAGTAATAAGATCATAACTTTTTCATATGAACTCCGATTGAGACGATTCAAGATGTTCCGAAAAGTTAAAGAAGAACTCTACAATAAAATTCAAGTCCCAAGGATAGACCATGCATCCAACTTAATGCTAAAAACCCTGTAATTATCCATTTTTCCTCATTTCAGCTCCAATTCTTCCTGAAATCATTAAACACATTAATAAGCTCATATACACATGAAACATGGAATAAAACTAAACATAAAGGAATCAAAATAATAGAATAATATGCACTCATCAAATTCCCCACACTTAGCCTTTACAAGTCCTCGTAAACCAAAAGTTTGATTTCCAAAAAATTATATTCAACCATTATGTGAAAAGATTTCAAGATACAAATCATGACTTTTAACACTAAACTCACAGAAATCTAATCAATGCCTCATAAGTTAACTCACAATGAACAACCTTACCATTTCACCAACGAACTTCATTAAACCAACATGTAACCACAAAAGAAACTTTCCTACAGTCCACATACTTACTCAACTTGGTTATTATGGAACAAAAACTGTGCACACTGACTCACAACCAAGAACAAATTTTCCTTACTTTTTAATTTTTTCATAGAACCTTTTCTTTAGCATAGATAAATGTATTTTCATACTTTTCTCGTATATTTTTTTTCTTGATGTGTGCAATGCCTTCTTTTCTTAGGCTTTTCAGAGTTACCCATTAGCGAACTTTCCACCAACGACTCCCAAACCAGATGATCTTAGGGCGCTAGGTGTAGAGACACCCTTAAGGCTTACTTATTCAAGTAACAAAGGCCACAAAAGTTGACTAGTCAAGCTGCTTTTATCCATCACACTTTTCAGCGTGAATACCGATGCTTCCCGAGGCTTAGATACCCAGTTATTTCGCACAATGGACATTGAAACAGATTTTTAATTTTCATTTTTTTCCTTTTCTTTTCTTTTCTTTTCTTTTTTTTTATTCATCATTTTTTTCACATGGTTCTGCAACAATATAAGCAAGTTAAACAGTTCTAAGTCATTAAATCAGTGCACATAGACAACTCCACAAGTAGCTTAGCCAAATAAACATGTTTCTCATATTCAAGTACCCATGTATCACAAATTTAATTTAAATCAGTTACTATGTATCATGGCTTAGTCTTCATCATTCATTAACCAATAAAGCATTAAATAGATTTTAAAATTTAGCATTAATTTTCAATCTTTGACTTTAATCTTTTTAACACATAGCCAGATAAAATCATGAAATCAAAATTTTCAAAAATTTTCAAAAGCATTAATTTTTTAAATTCCCCATCAAAATCGGATCAATATTCCTAAATAAAATAAAAACCTAAATCTTCGCCCCACACTCAAACCTTACATTGTCCCCAATGTAAGAAAATCATGCAAAGAAGAAAATACTACTAGCTAACATGCAATAAAAAAAACTAAAAAGTGAAGGGATAGAAATATCAAATCTGATATTTTGGGTTGCCTCCCAAGCAGCTGCCCTTATTTATTGTCATTGGCTTGACATCATCCTTATCATCCTATGTAATTGCACTTGTGTACTTCAAGTGGACTGGTAACAATTTCAATTCTTCATTAGGAGCATCCTTCAGATCCTGATTTTGCTCCATTCCAGCCCTCAAATCCTTCTCGTATATTTGCTCAAGAGATTCCTGCACTATAGACTAAACAACAACAATAGCAAAAATAGAATTACCATTACCAAGATACCTCTTAACTTCATATATGCCGAACTGGACATGTGCGTCGTCCAATTCCATGTGTAAGGACCCATGGTGTTTATCATTCTGTGTTGTTGCTGGTACATGGAAAGTATAATCATCTATGTCATCCTTATAGAAATCTGCAGGAATTATTAATTCTTCCATCTCTACCTCTTGTTCATCCTTTTCAGACTTTGAATACCTGATTTCTTCTTCAAATTTAGCAGTAGTCTCGAGCACTTCCAAATGGTTTCCACTAGTGAACACCTCATCATCTTTAAGTTCTTGTTCCCTATTCGCCATTTCTTCTAGGAATTTTTCATTAGACTCTCTATACCACGTTGAATTCTTTCCAACTTTCCAATTCCTTGTTAGAACTTGGGGAAAATGTAGTTTCGGTTCATAAGCAGAAAGAGGTGGAAATTTGTGCCTGAGTACATCATCACGCCTATTTCACTATTGTCGGACTTGATTTGTATTAACTTTCCTTGCTGCTATTCCTCTGCACCACATCTCAATGTTATGGCACTTACATTTTCAACAGTTTGAGAAAGTGGCCTTCCCATCGGGTGGGTTGCAAGTCGACCAACTTGGTCCCTCGATCTTGAATGTAAGTTCTTGTCTCTTGTTGGAATTGTTGTGTCTGACACATGAACTGTTGTGTTTGGTTCATGAATGCCTTGAACATATCCTCCATAAATGCCCCAGAATTGACAGGTACTTCTTAGTTTTTTGTGTGGTACTGAGGTTGAGCTTGCTGAATAACTTGTGTATCCTTGCAGCCATTTGTCGAACCAAAGCAGTTAAATCAGAAATCTGTTGCTCTAAGTCTCTTGTGCTTACCCCATTTACCCTTGTAGTGCGTGATCCATCTTAGTTCCATACTGCCATGAGTTAGCTTCCATGTTTGCAATTAAGTTCCTTGCCGCTTCTGGAGTCTTGTCTACCAGTGCTCCTCCACTTGCTGCATCAATCATGCTTCTTTCCATTGGTAGCAACCCCTCATAGAAGTACTGGATCAAGTAATGTTCATCAATTCCATGAGGTGGACAAACCGAACACAACTTCTTGAACCTTTCCCAATACTCATAGAGATTTCTCCATTGAACCGCATGATTCCACATATCTCCTTTCTTATATCGGTAGAACTCTTGATGCAGAAAATACCTCTCCAAGAATAACCCTTTGCATATCACCCATGATCGTATTGATCCGGAAGGTAGATATTATAACCGGTCTTTTAGCCAAATCTGCTAATGAGAATGGAAAAAGTCTAAGCTTGATCCGCCTCCGCCACTCCTTGTGCTTTCATCGTGGAACACACCACATGGAACTCCTTTAGATGCTTATATGGATTTTCACCTGTAAGACCAATAAAAGTAGGCAAAAGATGAATTAGTCTAGAGTTAAGTTCAAAAGCAACATCTAAAGTAGGATACTCAATACAAAATGATGATTGATCAAGATCGAGAGTATCCAGTTCTTTTAAAGTCCTATTTTGTTTGGCACCACCATCTTTTTCTCTTCAAGTGATGGAACAAGAGTTTCTTCTATATCTGCAGTTTTTCTATCTCTTGAACAAAATTTAAGTCAATAGAGTGAGAGGATTAAGTTATAAAAAAAAAAAAAAAAATAATAAATAATAAATAATAAAATAAAAAAAACAAAGAATAAACAAAACAAATAACACTCCTCGGCAACGGCACCAAAATTTGGGAGCTGTCGTTTACACTCCTAAATTAACCTCACTTTCACTTTATAAATTTAAACAATTAGCACAGTAGTAAGCAATGATCGATCCCACAGAGAGTGATTTGTTTTATATTTATCCTATGATTTCTAATAAAAAAGGGATTGTGAATTAATTAACTAAATTAACAAAAATAAACTAATAAGAATAAACAATGAATAAAAAGCTTCAGTTCTTCAGTTCAGTATCACCTTTTTACAATAATAGATAGTGTAACATTATTTACCCTTCAATGAAACTAATAGCTCTAGGTAACAACAAGCTTTGCTACCCGAAACTCCCCTTAGATTGTCACTCAATGAAACAAGCTCTTCACAAGATTCTAACAATTATATAACCTAGAACAAGCTCTCTAGATTTAATATAATAGCAGCATTAAGAACTAGGGAATTAGACTATTCCAAGCAACAAACACATAGGCTCAGATTTTTTAACTTGTCTTCTGATAATCATAGCAATACTCAAAAGCTTGTCCACAATCTTGTATTACTAATTACTACTTATGATTAGAAACAATATCAATTACACGTAATATTATTCCTTGATCTAGCATATGATATTTGTTAACCAACTCAATCCTGCAGAAATAAAATTAGTTAAGCCAAATAGCATTCAGAAATTAAATCAGATTATCAAGAATGAATTTCATGTGAGAAGGAATAAATAATGAATACTCAATTAATCATTAATTATAAATAAGGTTCAACATCCCTTAGAACTGAATAAAAAGAACTTAGCTCATGTCTTCAATCCTCCAATGTTGTAGATGAGAGAATGTAGTAGATGATGGAATGTATAAAACCCTGACTAGCAACCTCTATTTATAGTGCTAGACAAAGTCCTAAATCCTATAGGAAATTGAAATCCAAATCCTAAAAGGAATTACAAATCATAACTAGTTTCCATAAAGAAATAGAATCTAATTTGGAAATAAATCTTAGTCTAAAGATATCCTAATTCTAATAGAAATATCAATCCAATTCCATGTAGAAATCTGTGAAAATATGCATTTAGAAACTTTCCAAAAATCCAAGATTTTTTAATTTTCGCGCTGAAATTCGCTGGGGCGAATTTTCATTTTCTGCTGCGATGTCCTTTAGTAAAACGCGTATAACTTTTGATCTGGGAGGACTTACGGGGCCTTCTACCTATCAAAACGAAGATATTGACGAGATATACAACTTTTATGCTTTGAGAATTGACAGATTCTGGCTGCATCAAGGTCGAAATGAGGCTCAAACTGACTGCTATGTAAATTGCAACTTCCAAACTTTGAGGTTCAACGTCTGTTTAGTAATAAGATCATAACTTTTTCATATGTACTCCGATTGGGACGATTCAAGATGTTCCGGAAAGCTAAAGAAGAACTCTACATTAAAATTCAAGTCCCAAGCCTAGACCATGCATCCAACTTAATGCTAAAAACCCTGTAATTATCCATTTTCCCTCATTTCAGCTCCAATTCTTCCTGAAATCATTAAACACATTAATAAGCTCATATACACATGAAACATGGAATAAAACTAAACATAAAGGAATCAAAATAAATGAATAATATACACTCATCATCACCCGTCACTCATCATCAGAGGGTCCATGTACTCAGGAGATGTTCTAGCGGTGGTGGTCCCCTCGCACTATTGGAGCCCAGTCCCGCACTACACAGTTTATAGGAGATATGGTTCCAGGATCCTTGATGATGACAGATTGGATAGCTTGTGTCCGAGATCCGACTCATATGACCCAGATTGATAGCTTGTATAGGTTGGATCAGCACATATATTTATTTAAGCATTTGGGCAAGTAGATCCGGCAGAGGTGAGTCATTTGTTCCTTCCATTTCGGCAGGCGACCCTCGATGACCCATTCGGTTTTATCAGCGCAGATCCTCCTCTTTATAGGCCTGACATCCCTGTTGATAGAGATCTAGTGACTCAGGAGGAGTTACATCAGGTGGACAGGATTGATGATGTGGACATCGACACCTTGGTCTTCTTCTGATGTGTATTCTCGTTATATCTTTTGATAGGCCTCTGTTAGTACTAGGGCATATGTGCCCCATTTCCCTGTATTTATAGCTGTACAGAGATGATGTATTAGATGATGATATACTTAGGAATGTATGCACAGTTTTTCCATTCCCTATATCATATTGTCATCCATTATCTGTTATGCATGTATCATATTATGCATATGTATGTATGTCTATAGATATTCGGCATTGACCCCTGGATGGTCTTATGACACGGCCCGCACAGATGTCTTCTTCGACAGTTAGCCGTATAGATCATACCCCACCATCATTGGTGGCATTGGGTATGCAATCGTGGTATGATAACATGTCACCACCAGACAAAGTGACTGTAGATCAGTTGCTGTAGCATACCATGACTTTATTGATGTTTCAGGTTCCCGCAGGGTTTATAGACGGGATGCTAGAGCATTGGCTACCGGATAGGCAGGTATTTCGATTTGGTACCCATGAGTTAACTCCAATTCTGGAGGAGTATGCACGATTGACGATGTTGCCTTTAGACAGACCTTGCGTTCATCTGGCTTTAGGAGACATGAGTAGGCGGTTCATGACTCTCAAAGGATTGCGGCGCAGAGTAGTGCAGGACGAGCTGGCATCTAGCCACGTTATATCCCAGCATTTTTTGTATGATAGATTTGGCTCGGAGGATAGCTATTCACAACATTCCTGGGATTTCACTGCACCGGAGGACCACTGGCGTTTGGCCAGAGTTGATGTACTGTTGTTGTGCGTACTGTCGTATGTCTATATGCCACGATATATGGACGAGATAGACATTGGTGTCATCATGGCTGTGAGAGCTCTTAGCGAGGGTCGTACCATTGTACCTATGATTGTAGCAGAGACCCTGCGGTCAACATCCTATTATTGCACTTATCCTACAGGAGTGTTCATTGGGAGTTCGGTCATGATGTACGTGTGGTTTATGTCACACTTGAGACCGATTGGCACCCTTAGACGGTATGGGTACTAGTTCACCCATGATGTAGCCATGTCATACTCCTTTCAACCATCGGAGTGTATGGATGCTCTGTTTTGGTCTGCATTTTTGGTAGATATCAGAGATCCATTTAGCATATTTCCGTGCTCGGGGCTTTGCTCACCATACAGCTTCATTACTCACGCTCCGGGCATGGACTTCCTCCCTGTGGCTGGTTTGAGGGGCGTGACTACTTATCACCCACTGGTCGTGATGTCGCATGACTCGGCCTGTGGATTTCCATCTTTTGAGGGGCGATAGGTGGCGTTCACTTCTCGATATCTCTCGCCAGAGGACCGATCTCGTGTGTATGCTTGTTGGGATCAATGAGATAGTCGCTTTTCGTCGATCATCCAGTTGTTCTGCAGAGTATTCCGCATGGATGGAGACAAAGATTTTATCGGCTGCGGTAGTGTCCACAGTACCGGATAGCGAGTTAGATGATGTAGAGCCCATGGAGGACATCGATTCCTACATCGAGGAGGAGCCCATTTCATTGGGTTGCCCGGCATTTCTTCCGATTTTCCTAGTACCAAGATTGTTGTGATTCAACACTCTAAGACAAAGATTTATAGCAGAGTCTTCATCTGATGACCTTTGAGAGAGATCAGGCTCGATCTATGATGTTGACTGCCCTTGATGGGATAGACGCAGCTCTATTAGAGAGAGACGAGGCATTAGCTCACAGAGATGCCGCTGTTGTTGAGCGGGATGAGGCTAGATCAGCCAGAGATGCAATGATAGTTGAGCGTGATAGTGCTATATCTGCCTAGGATGTAGCCATCATAGATAGTATTGCCGTGAGGTCCCTTACCACTGGCATGATCGCAGTGATGAGCACATATATTGATGATCATATGGTCACCATGCAGATGGCTGCAGATCTGTTGGGTCGTGTGGATATTCTCGTACAGGAGACCACAGCTTCACCTCCATCTTCTGAGAGGGATGCCATGTTGGGCTTGTTAGCTCGCATATACCCTGACTTGTAGATGAGCTTGTATTTTCCTGCACAGAGTAGCTTAGCCATTTTGTCATGTATAGTTTACATTGTATAGATCAAACAACATTATATATGACAGGGAAATATATATTTGGATCACTTCCCTTTTAGATATGCCTTGATATCTGCTTGATATTTTGCTTTCTTTTTCAGGGCTTGTGGTCTTGATGTATTTTGAATTCCTCCTGGGTGGATGGACATTGAGTTGTCTCTGGATAGTTCAGAATGGATCATCGATCTATGTGTATCCCTATCATCTTTGGTGTCTTAGGACTGGTTTCTGAATGAAAATATGGAGAGGAGTGTGGCTTTCCTCTCTGAGATTGACCGCACCACAGATGGTCGCCAGTACTTCTATTTAGGAGAAGCCTAATTAATTCCACCTCTTATGGATTGGTGTTGCTCTTCAAGGTATGACCGCAGCTTAGATGGTCGCCGAATCTCCTATTTGGGAGGAGTTCAGGTAATTCCATCCCTTTGGTCTGAAGCTGAAGGAAATGTAGTGGTTTGAAGTTTGATCCCAGTACCAACTGATAAGGGTTTGTGTTTTGGTAAGGAGTGAGACTAAACCATGAATGGCTACCTACGTATTCCTATTGAAGAGGAGATCAGGTCTGCGTAGTTCTAACCTGGTGTAAGAGGTTCAACGCTGTATATGGCAGAAATGGTGTAGGAATGTTTTTGGTTGTTTTTGTTTTTGTAAGGGTAGAAATGCTTTTGTTGTTTTTGTTTTATTGCGACAGGGCCATGTAACATGGTTGCCTACATACTCCTATTGAAGAGGAGATCAGGTCGACGTAGTTCGCCCCTCAGGGCGAGATGAAAAGCGTGATCCCATGTGCAGGTCAGAGTACGGGGAGGAGAAAGTTTAATCCTAGGTTGAGGATAAACTTCAGGTATGAGAAGTTTGATCGCACGTATGGGTAGCCAAACTGCAAGTGCGAGAGGTTCAATCCGTAGTTGGATGACCTAAGTCGTAGGAACGCAAATGAGTCAGGCTGTTGGCTTGAAAAGTATGTTTCCCTGAGGGGAAAAGTGTAGAAAAGTTGTATGTGGTAAAGGGTTAAAGAACCGGAATGACTGGTGACCTGACGTTCCAACACCAGGGTGTTTGTATGATGGCAACTTCAGACATAGTACCGTTTCACGGTGTCTGAGTTGATGAGTTATGGAAATTCATCACCGTCCATTTCTTGCAATCTGAGAGCGCCTCCTGTCAATACTTCTTTGACAACAAACGAGCCTTCCCAGTTAGGAGCGAATTTTCCCTTAAATTGATCTTGGTTGTCAAGGATTTTCTTCAAAACCAAGTCATGTTGTTTAAACTGCCGTAGCCGAACTTTTTTATTGTAGGATCTGGCGATCCTTTGTTGATATAACTGACCATAGAAGATAACCGCGATTCGCCTTTCGTCTATTAGAGACAATTGGTGATACCTGTCTTGTACCCATTGGTCTTCATCCAGTTGAGCATCTATCAACACTCTGAAGGATTCCATTTCAACTTCTATGGGGAGTACTGCTTCCATCCCATAGGTTAATTCATAGGGGGTTTCCACAGTGGAAGTGCGCATTGAGGTTCTGTAGGCTAACAGAGTAAGAGGCAATATGTCAGGCCAATCTTTGTGGTTGGCGGACATCTTTTGCATAATCTTCTTGATGTTTTTGTTAGCCGCTTCAACAGCACTGTTCATCTTCGAACGATAGATGACAGAGTTAAGATGTTTGATATGGAATTTACTGCATAATTCCTCCATCATTTTGTTGTTGAGGTTCTTTGCATTTCTCGACACAATCACCTACGGTTGTCCGTCAGACGACAAAACGACATTGTTTTCGATGAAAGCAATGATGACTTCTTTGGTAACCCTGGGGAAGGAGGCTGCTTCTACCCACTTGGTAAAGTAGTCGATCATGGTGAAGATAAATCGGTGACCATTACTGGCTTTGGGCTCAGTGGGCCCAATAACGTCTATTCCCCACATTTAGAAGGGCCAAGGTGAACTCATATTATGGAGTTCCCGTGGAGGGGCGTGTATAGCATTCCCATAAATCTGGCACTGATAGCATCTCCTGACGTGGTCATTTCAATCAGCTTTGAGAGATAGCTAATAATGTCCCGTCCTGAGGACTTTCTTGACAAGGAGGGAGCCACTCATGTGGGGGCCACAGACTCCACCATGGATTTCATCCATAAGCCTTTGGGCTTGATCTTTGTCTAAACATCTGAGGAGACCTAGTCCTGCATCTCTTTTGTAGAGCGCATCTCCATTCAGGTAGAATTTCACAGTAAGTCAATGGATCCGCCTTTTTTCAGTCGGGCTCACCTCAGCGGGTGTAGATCCATCTCGCAGATATTCCTTGATATGCTGATACCAAGGATGTTGGCTGGGAGGTAGCTCATCCGATACTTCTCTAACGTAATTCCCATAGGCTGGGGCCTTGCGCAGGGAAATTGTGACGCTTGGCAAATGTTCTTTGTCTGATATACGAATCAGGGAGGCTAATGTTGCTAATGCATCCGCAAAGTCATTCCTATTACGAGGAACATGTAGAAAGGAGATCTCTTCAAACTCCAAAGCCATCTTCAAAACCTGCTGATGGTAAGGCAGCAAATGTAGTTCCTTGGTTTGATAGATTCTGGTGGATTGTCTGATTACCAACTATGAATCTCCAAAGACAGTTAACCGCCTGATGCCCATGGAATGGGTAAGTTTTAGCCCCATGAGACAACCTTCATACTCAGCTGTGTTGTTGGTGCTGACAAGCTGCAATTTGACGGCGACGAGATACTGCTCCCCCGTATCAGATATCAGAATTGCTCCAGCTCCAGAACCATCTAGATTAACAGCTCCATCAAAATACATCTTCAATGCTTGGCGTGTATCGTACTGATGATGTTGCTGAACTGTCATTACTCCTTCATCGGGGAAATATGTTTCCAAGGGTTTGAAATCCCCTGAAGGTGCGGCGGCCAGTTGATCCGCAATTTCTTGACCTTTGATGGACTTTTGAGTCACATATACGATGTCAAATTGTTGTAGGATCAATCGCCATCCGGACAAACCAAGCAATTTAACATGGGTTTGTTGAACACGTATTTGAGAGGATCCACACGGGATATGAGATGGGTTGTGTGACCATGGAGGTAATGCTGTAACCTCATGGAAGCCCATGCTAAAGCACAACACGTCTTTTCGATCAGAGTGTACTTGTGTTCACTACAGCTGAACCTTTTGCTGAGGTAATATATAGCTCGTTCTTGGCCTCTATCGTCCTTCTATCCCAGCATGCAGCCCATGGCATTTTCACTTATGGACAGGTACATAAATAGGGGAACATCATCCCTAGGTGGTACCAACACAGGAGCTTTGACTAACTGTTCCTTGATTGTAAGGAAGGCCTTTTGACACTCCTCATTCCATTTCACGGAGGAGTTCTTCCTTAATTGTGACGCCCCCAAAATAGGTATACAACACCCATTCCGAGTCACCAAATACATGGTACAGAAATAACTACAACTTTATTAATACAACTGTTGAGCAAAATATGACAACACTTAAACTGTGAGTTTAAATACAAATATTGTCATCTAGACAATATCCACACTCAAATAAGTCCTCATTACAATTATTGATACACTATTTTACAAAATAGTGAGGACTATTAAAACAACTTCTAGAACCATCATTCCACACCCCGACTAGTACTCGCTACATTCTCGCCTCCTGAGAAGAAAAATAGAACAAAAAGGAAAAAGGGTGAGCTCAACTAGCCCATTAAAGAATATTATGACTAAGATAATATAGAACAATTTATCGTTAGTCTTCAACAGGGAAAAATCTAATAGAATACAATAGACAACCAGTTTTAAATCAATATTCGCAGCGGAAATAATAATTCATTAGAAGAGTGAAGTAGAGAATGAAATCTACTATCTTCTATATATGAATTTAAAAGTTCATCGTCGATATTTTATCTCTGTAACATCAATCAATATATATCTGGAATCAAATATTCATCTTTGCACTACAGGCCAAAGATATTCATCAGTTGGTCATGTTCATCTAAACACCTGTTCATCTTTGCACTACGGGCCAAAGATATTCATCAGAAAATCATTCATCTTTGCACTACATGACAAAGATATTCAGTAATATCATCATTTAGGACTGAAGATGATGAAAAATATTTTAAATAAAATGAATCCAGTGAGACAAAAGAACAAATATTAGGGATTCGTATTACAGTTTTATCCAAGTTCAATAATTCTCCATAATAACTAATTTTGAAGCAGAATTCAAAAATAAAGATCAAAACATGGATACAATCAAAGATAGTAACTATAATAGACATCTTGGACAAAAAAGAAAAATTTTTTTTTTTTGGTGAATAGTGTCAGATTCGTGAATAAGGTCAGTATACGTGAATAGTAACCCCGATACAAAAATTTCCAAATTTGATAAAAAGTTCAAACCAATATTTCTAAGATAATGATATTGAAGAAAATAATATCATTTAAGAAGAAAATAACATCCCTTACCTCGAAAAGACAAGATTTCCGACCGAAAATTGGATATAGTCAAGGGAATTTTGTACCGTATAAAGAACACTCAAAGTCTCAGAATACTCACAAGAATACGCTCAAAAATATAGAGAGAGAAAGAGAGAGAAAACTTTAGTTTCTGGTGTGATTTTCAATTCTAACCTAAGCACCCTATTTATAGGAAAATGCTTAGAACACCAAAGCATAAAATTTAATAAAATATTATTATTTATATTACAAATTCCTACGCCCACTTTTACCAACTGATTTCAGTCACCTAGCACATGTTAATGATGCCCACAAACATTTCAAAAACGTTTTTCTTTTAAAACAAATTTAAAACTTTTAAAAAATAATTATTTCGGAACTTCAGAACTTCAATAATTCATAATAAATAGACCTTTTATCAGAAAAATTCGAACCTCATTCCTTTTCCATAGGAAATTCCATTTTCTACAACTTTGCAGAAGAAAATTTTTCCAAATTCCAAACAGAAATTGACCGAAATCCACAAACGGACGATTTTACAAGCTATAATCAAATTTCAGTCAAGAAATGGGGTCCACCGACATGTTTAACATGTTTTAAACAATTGTTTATAACAAAAATACTCTTTCTCCTCATTTATTCATATATCCCACATTCATTGTAAAATATCACCATTATTATATTATTAAAATATAATAATATATTTAAATGAATTATTTTATCAGAAAAGATAAAATATCAATTTTTCAACAATTGTCACTTTAAAAATTTCTCCATCTATATCCACATAAAATGAATATTTTCCTTATCATATAAATCAATAATTAATTATTCACAAATAATATTACAGAATCACAATATCGGCAAACGTGCCGCTCCCTGTGAAAGAGAGGGCTTTCTAATAAGAATTTCTCCTTACTGGCGCGTAATTAGGTGACCAAACCTCTCCTTAGATAGAACTTTCTAGACATTGCCAATAATGTTATCTAGTAATATTATTAAAATAATATGAATTATTGCTCCGATAATAGAAAATACTATGTAGTGACAATTATTGAAACAACAGTAATATAAAATATCAACATAGCAATTATTGAATCAATAAAATAAAATATTGAATAAAGAATTATCGTAACAATTATCGAGTAGTGCCTTTTACGTAAGAATCAATAATTGGTGCAATACCTGTAATCTTGTGCAACAATGTGTATTCATCGTGTTTTAACCACGGGTATTCCAACAAAGATTAATCAGTGAATAACTACGCCGTTATTTATAAACAACTTATATTTGTCGTTTTCTTCATCCAATCGCTTTTCCGCTTATGAGGCCTACACACAAGGTCGCTACCGTCGCATTTAATATTCCCGACTGGGAAGAATATTCCACGACCAAACGAATATTCCCCTATAAAAATGAATATTTTATAACCACTTGCTTATTTAAAATATTTGTGCATTTTACCCATAACTAACCACATTAATCAAATCAACCCTTACTATTTCAAAATAATAAATAGAGGAAATTAAATTTCATTTATTAAATAATTTGGGGTCTTACAACCTCCCCTCCTTATGAAATTTCATCCTCAAAATTGACGTACGTACCTGTTGTTTCGAAAAGATGAGGATACCTCGCTTTCATTTTTGTTTCCAACTCCCAGGTCATTTTCTCAATAGCATGGTTCCTCCACAAAACTTTAACTTGTGCTATGACCTTTGTGCGTAGGACATGCTCTTTCCTATCCAAGATCTTGACAGGTACCTTTTCGTACGTTAAGTCTTCGGCTATCTCATCCGAATCTAACTCAATAACGTGGTTCGGGTCTTTCACATATTTACGAAGCACAGATATATGAAAAACATTATAAACACGAGACATACTTGAAGGTAACGTGAGTCTATAGGCCACATTTCCTACTCGGTCAAGAATTTGAAATGGACCAATAAATCATGGATTGAGCTTTCCTCTCTTCCCGAATCTTGTAACTCCCTTCCATGGAGCGACACGCAACAATACATGATCCCCAATACTAAATTCCACGTCCTTTCGATGAAGATCTGCATAACTCTTTTGTCGATCCTGTGCCGTTTGTATACGTTGTCGAATCGTTTGGATCTTCTCTATAGTCATTCGTACCAACTCTGGTCCCAACAACGTTGCTTTTCCTGCCTCATCCCAACATACTGGAGAGCGACACTTTCATCCATACAATGCTTCAAATGGAGCCACAACTATACTTGCCTGATAACTGTTGTTGTAGGAGAATTCCACCAATGGTAGGTACTTATCCCAACTCCCTTTGAAATCTAGGACACAAAGTCTTACTAGATCTTCAAGAGTTTGAATAGTCCTCTCTGATTGCCCGTCCGTTTGAGGATGGTATGCCGAACTGAATCATAAATCCGTGCCCATAGCTTTTGGCAAGCTAATCCAAAATCATAAAGTGAATCTTGGGTCACGATCCGAAACTATGGTTACTGGCATGCCATGCAATCTCACAATCTCATTTACGTACATACGAGAAAGATGTTCAATGGAATAAGTCTCCCGTATCGGCAAGAAATGAGCAGACTTGGTTAATCTATCAACAATAACCCAAATCGCATTTATGCCTTGAGAAACCGTGGGAAGACCCGTAACAAAATCCATGGTAATGTGTTCCCACTTCCATTTTGGAATCTCAAGTGGTTGTAATGGACCCTTTGGTACTTGATGCTCTGCCTTTACACGCTGACAAGTTAAACACCTCGAGATAAACTTCGCGATCTCTCTCTTCATATTGTTCCACCAAAATGTATGTCGAAGATCATGATACATTTTGGTACTCCCAAGATGGATTACAAACGGTGTGTTGTGTGCCTCCATCATGATTCTATGCTTCAAGTCAGAATCGTTAGGAACACAAAGTCTGGAGTTGACTCAAAGTATTCCTTCTTCATCGATTATTGCTTCTGGAATAACACCTTCTTGAACCTTCTTCTTCATACGCATCAGCTCCATGTTTGTAGCTTAAGCAGCTTTATCTTTATCAATTAAAGTCAGTTCTACTTGTATGCTTGATATCATTACGTGGGTACTTGGAGCCTTTATCTCTATCTCCATCCTTTGCAAGTCATACAAAATGGGCCTTTGTGTTAACAACATTGCACTTGTACCCGCATATGATCTTCTACTCAATGCGTCAGCTACCACGTTTGCTTTTCCAGGATGGTATTGGATGGTATGGTCATAATCTTTCAATAACTCGAGCCAACGTCGTTGCCGCATGTTGAGTTCCTTTTGGGTGAAGAAATATTTGAGACTTTTATGGTCTGAATATATTTCCACTTTCTCCCCATATAAATAGTGCCTCCAGATCTTTTACGAAAACGATCCATCCGCTAACTCTAGATCATGAGTAGGATAATTCCTCTCATACTCTTTAAGTTGTCGCGAGGCATAGGCTATGACTATATCCCATGTTGCATGAGAACACATCCTAACCCTTTTACCTCAAGCATCGTCAGAGATAACAAATCCATCCGAACCAGATGGTATTGTCGTAACAAAAATAAATGAGTCTCCTCTTGAGATCTTGGAAACTCTTCTCGCATTCCTCACTCCATACGAATTTTGTATCTTACGAGTCAGATGAGTTAACGGAGTAGCGATTTGAGAAAATCCTTCCACAAATCTCCGATAATAACCAGCTAAGCCCAAAAAGCTATGTACTTCAGTCACCGACTTCGGTTGCTCCCAAATTTGTATTGCTTCAATCTTCACCGGGTCAACAGATACTCCATGTTTTGACACCACGTGCCCAAGGAATGCTACTTCCTCAAGCCAGAACTCGCATTTCTTCAAGTTGGCATATAGCTTGTTATCACGAAGCCTTTGCAGTACCAGCTTCAAATGGTGCTCATGATCTTCACGACTTTTGGAATATATGAGGATGTCATCAATAAAGACAACAATGAACTGATCCAAATATTTATTGAATTCTCAGTTCATCATATCCATGAAAGCCGCAGGAACATTAGTCAATCCAAAAGACATGACTAAGAATTCATAATGCCCGTACCGAGTTTTGAAGGCAGTCTTTGGAATATCCTCAGTTCTAATCTTTAGCTGATGATATCTAGAACGAAGATCGATCTTTGAGAATAATTGTGCTCCTTGCAACTGGTCAAATAGGTCATCAATACGATGTAGCGGATACCTATTCTTGATGGTGACATGGTTCAATTCTCGATAGTCAATACAAAGTCGCATACTCCCGTTTTTCTTCTTTACAAATAAAATAGGAGCACCCCAAGGAGATGTACTAGGACGAATGAAACTGATGTCCAACAACTCCTGTAGTTGGACCTTTAACTCCTGAAGTTCAATAGGAGCCATTCGATGTGGGGTTTTAGAAATGGGCTTTGTACCGGGTTCAAGGTCAATAAAGAATTCAACTTCACGTTGTGGGGGTAGACCGGGAAGTTCTTCAGGAAATACGTCAGGAAATTCACTAACAATAGAAATATTATTCACATCTGACGTGTTTTTGTTCAAGTCCGTGACATGGGCTAAGAAATCTTGACATCCGTTTTCTAATAAATGAATAGCTTTATGGCTTGATATGACAATGATTGACTTTAGAGGTTTGGTTGCTTGAATTCGCATAACAGGTTGGTTAGGAATATAAAAACTAACAACCTTACGAAAATAATCAATTTTAGCATGATGAGTGGTTAACCAATCAATCCCTAAAATCACATCAAGTGCAAGTATTTTCAAAGAAATAAGATCAACAGGTAATGTGTTGGTACCAACTTGGATCAAACAAGATTTATAAACAGTGGATGCAATGAAAGTTTCTCCTAATGGAGTCTCCACAGATAAGTCAAGGTCTAATTTCTCCGGAGTCAAGTTTAAACATTGAGCACAAGCAGGAGAGATAAAAGAATGGGTAGAATCGGTATCTAATAAGGTATAAACTTTGCAAGAGTTTATGATTAGCTTACCCGTGATCACCTCGTTTGGGTTCCTTGCACTTTGACCAGTCACGACAAATGCTCTTCCAGGAACCGTTGACTTTGACTTTTCTGGGATAGCCTTTTGAGTCACCATCCCCACTAGACTTGGTTTCACTACCGTACAATCTTGAGCGATATGTCCTTCCTTTCCACAATTATAGCATACCTTGAACTGCGGACAATTTCAATGATGTGTCCTCTTTCCACATTTATAGCATACGACCAATGGTCGTTCTCCTCCCTTAAAACCAGTTGTTGCTGGTGCTGACGTCTTCACAGTGTCATTATTGAATCTCCTCTTTTTAAAATCTCCCCCTGACTTGCTTCTTCTATTTTCATGTCCACGATTACCACCAGAGTGGTTACCGCTTTTGTCCAAATGTTTTCCTCCCCGGTGGTTTTTATTGCTCCGATGACTGCTGCCACCGGTATGACCCTGGTTATAGTCCCTCGGTTGAACATACTCATTATCTCGCTCAAATAACTGAGCCCTGTTTACAACATCTGAATATAAAGAAAATTTATGAGAGATAAGATATTGCCGAATCTCGGGTTTTAAACCTCTCAGAAACATCCTCGTCATTCGTTCCTCATTCTCTACCAAATGAGGTGCAAACTTGGATAACTCTGCAAACTTCACCTCGTATTGGGACACCGCCATGTTGTTTTGTTCTAATCTAATAAACTCTACCTCCTTCATACGTATGTAATACTTTCGTGAAAGTACTTGTCATTGAAAAGTTCTCAAATGTTTCCCAAGACATCTTTGAATGCGGCAGTCGAGTACGCTTCACAAATTCACCCAAGAGTCCGCCTCGCCACTTTTAACATAAAGGTGGCGAATGGAACCTTCTGTTCCTCCATGCATCCCAAGATATCGAATATCTTGGTAATTTGTTTAACCCACGTCTCTGCCTTAATTGGATCCGGCTTTCCAATAAATTCTGGTGGTCCCAACTCTTTGAACTGCTTGGCCGTGACAAGTCGCGCGTTGCTATCATTTCCACCCGTATTTTGTACACGAGTCTCCCTCGTCTGGTTTTACATGAACTGCAAAAAGCTCCTAAACATCACGTCGTTCATCGTCTGCTCAGTGGTGTTGTTTACAAGAGGAACATTGCCGGCCTGTTGCACGTTCTCCTCATTGGTGAGTAAAGGTGTCTCCACGGTCTCATTCATTCCACTGTTAATATTCTCAATTGCCATTCTTAAATACTGCCATAAAACAAGGGTTAATTAAAAAAATTAACAAATCACATAATACCCCTATATTATGATCGACCAACAAATAAGCTAAGGTAGGACACACTAGCGAAGGATTTACTCGTCTCTCCCCTCCTAGTTCTATTCCCCGATCTCCGCCAGAGATCATATCCCTAAGCTTTGATACCAACTGTGACGCCCCCAAAATAGGTATACAACACCCATTCTGAGTCGCCAAATACATGATACAGAAATAACTACAACTTTATTAATACAACTGTTGAGCAAAATATGACAACACTTAAACTGTGAGTTTAAATACAAATATTGTCATCTAGACAATATCCACACTCAAATAAGTCCTCATTACAATTATTGATACACTATTTTACAAAATAGTGAGGACTACTAAAACAACTTCTAGAACCATCATTCCACACCCCGACTAGTACTCGCTACATTCTCGCCTCCTGAGAAGAAAAATGGAACAAAAAGGAAAAAGGGTGAGCTCAACTATCCCAGTAAAGAATATTATGACTAAGATAATATAGAACAATTTATCGTTAGTCTTCAATAGGGAAAAATCTAATAGAATACAATAGACAACCAGTTTTAAATCAATATTCGCAGCGGAAATAATAATTCATTAGAAGAGTGAAGTAGAGAATGAAATCTACTATCTTCTATATATGAATTTAAAAGTTCATCGTCGATATTTTATCCCTGTAACATCAATCAATATATATCTGGAATCAAATATTCATCTTTGCACTACACAGCCAAAGATATTCATCGATTGGTCATGTTCATCTAAATACACATTCATCTTTGCACCACGGCCAAAGATATTCATCAGAAAATCATTCATCTTTGCACTAAATGCTAAAGATATTCAGTAATATCATCATTTAGGACTGAGGATGATGAAAAATATTTTAAAGGAAACGAATCCAGTGAGACAAAAGAACAAATATTAGGGATTCGTATTACAGTTTTATCCAAGTTCAATAATACTCCATAATAACCAATTTTGAAGCAGAATTCAAAAATAAAGATCAAAACATGGATACAATCAAAGATAGTAACCATAATAGACATCTTGGACAAAAAAAAATATTTCAATTTTCGGTGAATAGTGTCGTATTTGTGAATAGTGCCGTATACGATAATAGTAACCTCGACACAAAAAGTTTTAAATTTGATA
This sequence comes from Panax ginseng, assembly GCA_020205605.1. Taxonomy (NCBI): domain Eukaryota; kingdom Viridiplantae; phylum Streptophyta; class Magnoliopsida; order Apiales; family Araliaceae; genus Panax; species Panax ginseng. Next base: position 57,974,865 of record CM035142.1, read on the forward strand.
AAAAGTTTAAACCAATATTTCGGCATAATGATATTGAAGAAAATAATATCATTTAAGAAGAAAAAAACACCCCTTACCTCGAAAAGACAGTACTTCTGACTGGAATACTGGATATAGTGCTGAAGGGAATTTGTACCATATAGCAACACTCAAAGTCTCAAAATACTCACAAGAATACGCTCGATAAATATAGAGAGAGAAAGAGAGAGAAAACTTTAGTTTCTGGTGTGATTTTCAATTCTAACCTAAGCACCCTATTTATAGGAAAATGCTTAGAACACCAAAACAAAAAATTTAATAAAATATTATTATTTATATTACAAATTCCTACGCCCACTTTTACCAACTGATTTCAGCCACCTATCACATGTTAATGATGCCCACAAATATTTCAAAAACGTTTTTCTTTTAAAACAAATTTAAAACTTTTAAAAAATAATTATTTCGGAACTTCAGAACTTCAATAATTCATAATAAATAGCCCTTTTATCAGAAAAATTCGAACCTCATGTACTTTCCATAGGAAATTCTATGCTCTACAACTTTACAGAAGAAAATGTTTCCAAATTCCAAACAAAAATTGACCGAAATCCACAAACGGGCGATTTTACAGGCTATAATCAAATTTCAGTCAAGAAGTAGGGTCCACCGACATGTTTAACATGTTTTAAACAATTTTTTGTAATAAAAATACTCTTCCTCCTCATTTATTCATATATCCCACATTCATTGTAAAATATCACCATTATTATATTATTAAAATATAATAATATATTTAAATGAATTATTTTATCAGAAAAGATAAAATATTAATTTTTCAACAATTGTCACTTTAAAAATTTCTCCATCTATATCCACATAAAATGAATATTTTCCTTATCATATAAATCAATAATTAATTATTCACAAATAATATTACAGAATCACAATATCTTTGGCAACTGTGCCGCTCCTTAGAAAAAGGGCTTTCAATAAGAATTTCTCCTCATCATGCGCAATTAGGTGACCAAACCTCTCCTTAGACAAAACTTTCTAGACATTGCCAATAATGTTATCTAGTAATATTATTAAAATAATATGAATTATTGCTCCGATAATAGAAAATACTATGTAGTGACAATTATTGAAACAACAGTAATATAAAATATCAACGTAGAAATTATTGAATCAATAAAATAAAATATTGAATAAAGAATTACCGTAACAATTATGAGTAGTGCCTTTTTACGTAAGAATCAATAATTGGTGCAATACCGCAGTAATCTTCGGCAACAAATGTGTATTACATCGTGTTTTAACCACGGGTATTCCAACAATTGTTAATTCTGTAATAACTACGCCGTTATTTATAAACAACTTATATTTGTCGTTTTCTTCATTTAATCGCTTTCCGCTATGGGGCCCACACAATGCTGCGCCGTTGTACGAATATTCCCCGACAGGAAGAATATTCCACCACCAAATGAATATTCTGTGATAAAAATGAATATTTTATAACCACTTGCTTATTTAAAATATTTGCGCATTTTACCCATAACTAACCACATTAATCAAATCAACCCTTACTATTTCAAAATAATAAATAGAGGAAATTAAATTTTATTTATTAATTAGTTTAGGGTCTTACATTAATAACTTGAATATTGGCTCACAGGTTGCTGTGAGTTGGGAGATAAACCTACTAATGAAGTTGATTCTTCCCAAAAATCCCCGTATTTCCTTCTCTGTCTGAGGAATGGGCATTTCTGTGATGGCTTGGATTTTGTCAAGATCCAGCTCAATCCCTTTGTGGCTGACTAGAAATCCTAGCAATTTGCCTGATTTAACGCCAAAGACGCACTTGGCTGGATTCAACTTCAAGTTGTACTTACGCAACCTGTTGAATAGCTTCTTTAGATGGTCTATATGGTCATCTTCTTTCCAGGATTTAACAATGATGTCATCCACGTAGATCTCGATCTCTTTATGCATTAAGTCATGGAAAAGAGCCATCATAGCTCTTTGATAGGTGGCTCCGGCATTGATAAGGTCGAATGACAACTGTCTATAGCAGGTTCCCCAAGGCATGATGAAAGCAGTTTTCTCACGATCTTCCTCAGCAACCATGATCTGATGGTACCTCATGAAGCAATCAAAGAAAGTAGTACACGTCGTATTACAAGTAAAGATTGTCAATGAGAATGTGTATAAATGGCATGAGAAAGCTATCTTTTAAGCAAGCTTTGTTCAAGTCCCGGTAATCCACGCAAACTCGCACCTTCCCTCTAGGTTTAGGTATGGGCATGATGTTGGATATCCACTCAGGATATGAAGACACCATGATGATGCCAACTTGAAATTGTTTCACAATTTCTTCTTTCACCTTTACACTCCACTCAGGTTTCAATCGCTTTGAGCTTTTTGCTTCGACCGGCTTAAATCCCTCTTTAATGGGAAGGCGATGAAGAACAATGTCAGTGGACAAAGCCACCATGTCTTCATGAGACCATGCAAACACATCCTGGAATTGGGTTAATAGCGTAACCATGTCATTCCGCTAGTTTGGGGTAAGGTCTGAACCAATCTGGATTAACTTAGGGCTTTCTAAGGTTCCGAGATTGAAAGAAGTGGTTTGATCAAGGTTGGGTTTAGGTTTGTCTTTGACCCATTCTTGAATTTCTGGAGGCACCTCAATGTCATCATGTATGTCCACCAAGGCTGAATTCATCTCTACATCAAAGGTACAATCCTTGGAAAAAGCAGCATCAGACGTAAAATACAGCACATCAAAATTCAGAGTCCTGAAACAAAATATGCTTTCACTTAGTATATATGAAATGTGTTGATCATACAAAGTGTTAGCATATACTGGCAAAATAAACTGCTAATACTGTACAGAAAAGTAAGCAGTTATTATATCAATAGGGCAGAAAGAGTTCTGCCCGTTTTACCCTTGTCGACCAATACAAGGAATGCTGTTCCAATTGGCAAGGGCAAAGTCTGGGTGGATCGTAGTGATGGAGAGATTGTCATCATCCTCCCTGTCCCGAATGATGGCCATTACGTCTGGGCAATCATCGTCTGGGGTGTATCTGTTGGTATACTCATCATGAACGATGATGCGTATGCCTGACATCATTCGGATGACGTCTTGTTTGATTCTTCGTTCCTCTTCTTCCACCACGGGATTTGGAACAAAGACTTCTTTCTCCTTTACCGGCACCGGCTTGGGAAATAACAGAGCCATTACATTGGCTGGCACCTTTATAGGAGGTTGTGCAGACTCAGAGTTTGAAGGCGAAGATGAACGCCACATAGTTGAAGCTGAAGGAATCTGCTGATGCTTATGAGGATTCCTATGACTAGAACTTGCAGAATAACCTAGTCCAACGATTCCAGTCTGCCTGGCTAATTGAATTGGGTACTTGATACCCTGGTGATCTTACCCAGCCCTTATCCCAGCTTATGACCCAATGACATCATTTCTTGAGTAGCCGAAATTACCTTGGCAGAAATCTTGGGTTCGGGCAATGGCATTCCAATAGCATGGTATTGGGTATTGCTTACTTCCAAAGCATGAAAACTGACTGGTTCCACATCTGCATTGGCATTGATGAATGGTATGTCTACGTGCTGAGGAATCTCGGGTTTAGCATTGACTGTGACCAGGCTATTATTGATAATGTATTTTAACTATTGGTGAAGAGTGGAGGGGACTGCCCCTGCCATGTGAATCCATGGTCGTCCCAAGAGCAGGTTGTATCCCGAATCTATCTTGAGAACATGGAAAGATACGCAGAATGTGTGAGGACCAATTTCTATTGGCGTTTCAATTATCTCGACCAAATTATTTACGGGCTCCATCAAAAGCTTTGATGATAGTATGGCTACTCCGAATTCTGTTGAGATTGAGATTCATCTTCACCAAGGTAGCGTATGGACAAATATTCAGAGAGGAACCTCCATCTATTAAGACTCCAGCCACCATATATCCGGAGGACAAGATCGCAATGTGAAATGACTTGCAATGACCGGTTCCTTCGGGCGGTATGTCATCATCAGTGAAGGATATCACATTGTTGTTGAAAATGTGATCAACCAGATGTTGAAAATTTTCTGTATCAACTGATGTCGGTAGATAGGCTTCTTCTAAAACCTTCAACAAGACCTTTCGATGATCCTCGGAACTTAGGCCCAAGTCCAAAATTGATATCTGTTGTGGAGCTTCTTTCAAGCTTAAAACCACCTTGGCTTCGTGATGACTCATAGTGTGGAGGAACTTTTCAATTTTCTCCACGGGTATTTTCCCCTTTAATTTGATGGTAGGCTTCATCACCCGTTGGGGAAGATATAGTGGATTTTCCTTCGACACTGTAGCAGTTGTATGTGAGGTGGATCCTTCACCTTCTCCATAATTCCACAGAACTGTGCACAAGCTGACAATAGGATATTGTCCTCTGCACGACAAGTTGATTGGCTCAGGAGCAGCCACTTTCAAAGGATTATTGCTCCCCTTGAGTTGAATTATTGGCGTTGTGAGTAATGTGTTAATCCCATTGGTTTCAGTGGATATGACTACTACCACACTTTTCCACTTAGTAGGGCATGCATTATTACTTGCACGTAATATAATATCGTCGTCTACTAGGCGCAGGACACCACTGTCAATTAGATTTTGGATAACGTGGCGGAGTGCCCAACATTCTTCTGTGTTGTGACCGCGAGACTGGGAGTGATATTGACATACTCCATCAGAGTTGTATCGCCCTGAACGGGGATTGATTAGAGGTAGAAGGGAATTGATCCTTCCTTCATTGATTAACATATGAATAATTTCCTCCATAGGTTGGCCCAGATATGTGAATTCCCCTTTGTTGGCGAAATCCCGATGGGCTTTGGCATTTGCTCTCTTTGTCACTTTGTCTTCCAGCATTTCATTTTCTGAAAGTGACGAGGGAATATTCATGATAAGAGGTAGGAGACTTGCATGCTCCTGGCTGATTAATTGACGTGTAACTTGATGCTGATAAGTCACCAGTTCTGCCAATTGTTCAATTTGTTTGCATAGAGCTTTCATCTTTTGTTCCATTGTGAACTGGAACTTGGCATAATCTCATTTGTCATCACCATCTTTGACGGTTTGGGATGATTCACAACTGAAATTGGAACTCTGTCCGTTGCTCCAATTTATCATGTTAACCTCTTCTTCTTTTTGTTGAGGAAGAGGGTTGTCTTGAACGTGAGGCTGATCTGGTTTGGTGACCACAATCTCCCCATTGTCTATCAGGTCCTGGATCTTGTGTTTCAAGGCCCAACAATCCTGAGGAACATGTCCAGGTGCCCCGACATGATAAGCACATTTCCGAGCAACATTGAAGCCCCGTCCATTAAGGCTGGCTGGTGGAAGAAGATGCGTAATTTTCTTCTGTGTTGTCAGAAGATTAAGAATGTTCTCGAGGGTATCCCCTAAGGGTGTAAACACTCAAGGGCGTTTGACTTCTCCACCTTTTGGTATTAGAGGGTTTACAGACTGTGCTTGAAAGGGAGTGTAGTTTCTCATTTGAATAGGCATGTTCTGATTGCCTTTTTGCCCCTGTAGTATCAGGGAAACATCTTCCTCTTTCTTTTTATGGACCCTCCGGGGGTTGTTCCCATAATTTCCGGACTGGATGTGATCAGCAACTGCTTTGAGTTCAGCTAGGTCTTGAATCTTTCCAGACTTCAATCCCATCTCAGCCATCTCCCCATGTTTGACCATTTCAGAAAACGGTTTACCGATGCCAGCTAAAACTCTTTCATAGAAAGGCGCTTCTTGTATGTCTATAAAAGTCATGACCGTCTATGATTCTGTCATAGAAGGACCAACTTGGGCAGCCAGGCGTCTCCACCTTTGAGCATACTCTCTGAAAGACTCATTAGACTGTTTCTTGATCTTGGTAATTTGATACTGATCAAGAGCCATCTGAGTTTGAAAGCTGTATTGAGTGAGGAAAGCATGTGCTAGCTCTTCCCAGCTATGGATCTTTGAATTGTCTAATCTTGTGTACCACTTAATCGGGCTTCTAGTTAGACTTTTTCGAACAATTGAATTCTAAGCTTTTCGTCCTCTGTATAAGATCCAAGTTCTCCAATAAACACCTTTAAATGTGTGTAAGGATCTCCTAACCCGTCATATTTTTCAAAGTCAGGAGTTTTAAACTTTTCTCGGATAATGAACACCGTGAAAAATGCACGATCAAAGATATATGAAACACTCCCGCAATGTTCCAATTCCTTTAATAGCACGTAAAGGTCTCTTCCATTTGGAGGACTTTCTTTTTGATGTCACCGATTATGCGGATCTCCGGTGGGATGGGCGGCATCATGAGTTTTGTTGGTCGTATCCAACTGTAATTCAGGTATTGTAATGACATGGGTTCCTCCTTGGGTGGAGGATTCAGCATGTACGGGTATTTTCTGACCCTGAGTAGACTAGTGTAATTCTTTTAGTAGAACAGCCAAATCTGTAATTTGTTTGCTTAATCCACAAATTTTCATGAGAAATCGGATTAAGTTCGACCGTCGGATGATGACATGATTGACTGTAGGCCTGTTGCCTTTTTGGACTTTTAACGGGTAGTAGGTCCGATTGGTTCCCTGCGAAAGACTTGCATAATTTAGTCTTTAGGGAATATATATAATAACATGCTATGGGATGTGTCCTTTTTAGGAATTTTATCCTGCAAAATGGATGTCAGCTGTTTGTAGCATGTTTAAAATATGTATGTGTACACATTTCTTCATATTTCTTATTACATGGAGATAGATATGGAATGAAATTACAAGTATTTGTGTTTACAAGTAATTTGAAATGAGAGCATGAAGAGACTTTCCTCCATTTTGGGTTTATCAGAGGCTGACCTATCTTAGGTTACTCTCGCGGCTTTTTGGCATGAAGGTTCCCAAATCATCGCAATCTACTTAACGGGAAATTAATCCGGTCTTTCAACTGGAGCGAATTTGGGTGGTGTTTTTCCGAGCCTCTGAGAATTAGTCTTCTCACACAGTCCAAAGAATCAAACACCGACGGGATAGCCTCCTGGTGGAGGGACCACACAACATACATTCACATATATCGCGTCTCACCGTATGAAAAATGATGACATATGCGAAGAACTAATATCACAAGCAGTTATGGTGCGAAGCACTAAGTGCAATAAGGAAATGCATTCGTTCACATTCATCAAATATAAATGTAACATCCACACACAAGCAGATAACAGTTTTGAAAAGATTGAAATAACGGCTTAAGTCCTCTTACTGGAGTCCCCAGCAGAGTCGCCACTTGTCGACGTCGGGATTTTTGGATGTCCCTTTCCGTTACTTGTTCTTTGGTGTTTTCATTTTAGGTGAGATTTGTTTGAAAAAACAAGTGAAAAAGGTCCGACATGTATAATGTCGATGATGGATCATTAAGAGTCGCCAGATTGGTTTTTAAATGGTTGTACCAACACAACCGAGAAAAGGTTTGCACATTGACCCAAGTGATGTGACATCGCTATACCTGAATTGGGTGAAACCGAGATTCATTAGGGTCCTGGGGATTTGGTTATGCTGGGGAAGGTGTTAGGCACTTCGACATCCGTGTTACCACAGTGGTTGCCTCTTTTCAAGAAACTATTATCTAAATGTGTGTGTGTGTGGGTCAATGTGCTGTTATTTGGAAGTAGTGCGAGGCCTCGTTCGAACCTATATACACAGGGTTTGAATTTATGTAAAAATTCAGTTTTTAGCAAGATATGGCAGTTATGTTTTATAAAAGAGGTTTTTCAAACCCTGATGCTCAATAGTAATTAAGACCTTTTACACTCCCATTTTATTAAGTGCTCGGCTTGATTGATTTTATTTAATAGATGTGAAGCATCCGTACTAAAATAATGTACAAAATAATGCTGACTTCCTCGTGGGTATGGAAACCATCTGAGGAAATTCAGACATCACAGAATAATTTACAAGCTACTTACAGCTGAAAATGTCCATCACGGGAACTGAATCTAGATCCAATGGGCTGAATCTGTGATAACATGATTCCTAGGCGCACAAGATACCGCAATTTGTATGAAAGAAGTAAGCATGTATATATATATAAGCATTATATATATATACAGACAGGATCACCAACCACGAAGCACCTCCATGGGGGATCAGAAATGCAAATAAAGCTGTTAAAAGATATCAACCGCCACGGAGGAAACTCCAGGCGGGACAAAACATAAATGAAGCTGTAAATACGGTCAACCACCACGAAGAAAACTCCAAGCGGGACGAAATATAAATAAAGCTGTAAAAGCGATCAACTGCCACGAAGGAAACTCCAGGCAGGACGAAAATATATATATATACAAAAGAAATAAATGCACCAGATGTAAAATTCAGGCTCATCGAACAGAGTTCGACAACAGTTCATATATATAAATATATATATACAAAAGAAGAGTAAACACACCGGATGTAAAATCCAGGCTCATCTAATGTAGTCCCACCATTATATATATATATATATATATATATATATATATATATATATATATATATATATATATATATATATATATATATAAAAAGCAGAAACAAACGCACCGGATGTAAAATCCAGGCTCATTGAACAGAGTTCGACAACAGTTCATATATATAAATATATATATATACAAAAGCAGAGTAAATGCACCGGATGTAAAATCCAGGCTCATCGAACAGAGTCCGACCACAGTTCATATATATATATATATATATATATATATATATATATATATATATATATATATAAAATCGAGTAAACGCACTTTGATGTAAAATCCGGGCTCATGAGTAATGAGTCCCACCACAGTTCATATATATAAATATAAATATATAAAAGCGAGTAAACGCTCCGCATCAAGTCTAGGCTCATCGAACAAAAGTTTTTTACATAGTTATATATATATATATATATATATATATATATATATATATATTAAAACAAATAAACGCCTGCATCAAGTCTAGGCTCAATCAAGGCATAACTTCGATAATGTTAGTCAATATATATATATATATATATATATATATATATATATATATATAATATGTATATATACAGACTGAAATGAAACCACGGACCGAAGTCCGGGCAAAAGCAAGCAACACGACTCTCAACGTGTAGAAGGGTGTGTGCAGAGATGAAGAGAAAGACTCTAAAGTGTGTGAGGAGGCTTAAATTGATCGCCAAAGAAGACTTCTATATCTTTAGAGTGGGTAAACACTGAGTTTTGTAGGTACAAAAGGGCTATATATGACCTCACTGTGTGTTTAAAAGGGAAAGTACATCGATGGGGTGCAGAGAAAATCAAGGTGGCTTCCTCGCTTTTTCTCTTCCAAAATGGGCAGCCCAAGCCCTCTATTTATATGCAATTTAGCCGCAAGTGTACCTTCTAATTTGAGCCAGCAGTGCACCAGAGGCAACCGGGTGGCCTTGGATTTTGGTCGTCGTCTCGGCACGTGCACTCGTGCACTCGTAATGTCCACTCGAACTTCAGAAGTGCAATCTGGGCATCCGTTTGAGGTATACAAGACCTATTTCGGACCGCCGTTGTTGAGAGTTTTACGATGGCATGGGATTATAGCTTGTACGAAGTCATTGAAGATGGGACGATGCCCTCCGGTCTTCAAGCTTCAACTTTCATCCGTTACCCCGCATAATAGTCACTTGGGATTGATTAGTCTTGTGGGACATCGTTGCGTTGAGATGTTGAGACGACATGGCGTGGCATCGTGTTGGCGAGATGACGATGTTGCCCCTCACCGATGTTATCGCCAGATTGGGCTGATAAAGCAGATGTTGCTCAGGCTTCGCTGAGATTGGACTGCTGCAATTTGTCGAAGATCCTCAATGTCATCTTTGAGGTGTGCCTGTCTTCCCGATGTTGGTGCAGTGTATCTCATTGTGAGCGCTGAGATTGAAGCTGGTCGCATTTGAAACAAGCATTTCCGGGGTTATCACCGAAACTGCATTCCTTGGGGTTATCACCAAGGTTGTGGGCTATTCCATGGTTGGGACTCGGATTTGGATACCTCGGGGTTATCTCCGAGATTAATCGGTCTTCTCCGGTGTGTTTAGGTGTTATTGGATACACGCGCCTGGGGTTACATCCGAGGTTGGAATTGTTACTCCCAGTGTGATCAGGGGTTGATCTTTGAACTTTCGGTAGTATTCGGTATGGATTTGGATTGTCTTTCAAGGTTCCCTCTTAAAAGACAAATCTGTCCTCCTACAATGTTAATGACAGGTGTACAGAAAATTTCGAGTGTCTACAACCCTAAGATTTGTAGGATTTCAATTTAGGGTTTACTATAAAAACTTTAGTTTCAAAAATTATAAATAGGGTTTCTTGAAATAATTTAGGTTTTCAATTAATAAAAACTTGCTAATTATGTTTAGGTCCACTAATTAACATTAAACATTCTAATTTTGCAATTAGGGTTTCCCCACTTGACAATTAGGGTTAATATAGAAAATTAGGGTTTATAAATATTATTTAGGGTTTTCAAAATTAGGGTTTTTAAATTACTAATTAGAGTTTTTCCATAATTAGCATTAAATTCTACAATACCTATCATATACAACATAACAAGATGGCTTAACAGATTTTAAAGTTTTAATTGACTTACGAACTAGGGTTTATAAAAATATTGCTAGGGTTTTCTTGATTTGCTAATTAGGATTTCTAAATATTAATTAGGGTTTACCTAATTAATCATAACATTATATAGTATACAACATAAATCATATATCACAGTTATATAACAGTCTTAAATTTCCCCTTTATATTTCAAAATAGGGTTAAACAAATTATTGTTAGGGTTTGGTCATAATAAATTAAAACTGTTCCACACATTAACATTACACATATACAGTACACATCTATAACACTGACAAATAATAATATAATATTATTATTCTCATTTCTTGATCAAAAATCCAAAATTATAGTTTGGATTCCATATCTGATTTATCTTACATATACCCACCATTATTAATTAAGTTATAATAATTAAATTAATTAATCTGAAATAAATTCATATAATAAAATAAAATAATTATTGTAACAACCCGGGTCAAATTCCAAGTCCGAATCGAATCAAATCCATCAAAATAAGGCCTCAAACTACTGGCACAATAGTATCTTCTTGGGTCATCTTAGCCCACCACAGGCTCCCAAAAGATCAAGACTTGAAGGTACTATTGGTAGTAACTTATTTCCTTATATGGAGACAAATTTTTCTCCTATCTTTCGATGTGGAACTGGGGTGTTACAAACTCCCCCACTTAAATTTCTGACGTCCCCGTCAGAACCGATCGCACACACGGCCCAAAGATCTTTGCCTCTTTAGCCATTATGGAATAATACCGACTGGCTACGTGTCCTCATCTCCGGACCTCCATCTCTCCATTGTGGGATAATACCACCAGCCTTCGTGTCCCCACCTCCGGCAACCCGATCGGATGACCCGACACGAGCTTTCGAGAGTCGGCTTTGATACCATATATAACAACCCGGGTCAAATTCCAAGTCCGAATCGAATCAAGTCCATCAAAATAAGGCCTCAAACTATTGGCACAATAGTATCTTCTTGGGTCATCTTAGCCCACCACATGCTCCCAAAAGGTCATAACTTGAAGGTACTATTGGTAGTAACTTATTTCCTTATATGGAGACAAATTTTTTCCCTATCTTTCGATGTGGGACTGGGGTGTTACAATTATTATAATAATTCTATAATCATTTCATATATTATTTAAATAATATAATAATCATATTTTCATAGAAAATAATTAATAAAAATATTTCTACTATAAAATTAATTATTATAAGAATATAGTTTATAATGATCAATACTTCTAAAATAAAATAATTTATAATCATTCATGTAATAAATATATTTTATATTCATCACATAAATACATACACATTGACTTATATCTATTTCCCCATATTTATTTATAAAAAAAATTATACGCAAAATTTTTAATTTATTTATATAGAAAATCTTGGTTTATTACATGATACATAATCGATAACAATAGAGTTAATAATCTAGCACAATGATAATATAATTCTGAAACTTTCGTATTCATGTCCGTTGCATAAAGTAAATGCAAAGGAAGGATACTTGTCTGGTCTGCTGCTTACAGTTACGCAACTTAGTTTTATCTTTTATATCGAGACCTATCATTAATAAGATCATTCTATCGATTAGAAATGCATATCATAACTGTGACACCCCCAAATCCCGGTACTTCATTACCTCAAGATTTGGCGCTCACTTAATCAAAACATTCATATCTAACTACCCAATCATAATAAAAATTGAATAATAAACCTTCCCTTAAGGGATTACATTAATAAAATCTCCCAGGACATCTTACCTTTACATACAATCATTCAAATGCAGAAAATAAATAAACTTCATTACAATAATTCAAACTAATGTCTGATAATAAAATATCAAAATGATTACAAGTCTTCAGTACTTGTTCATCTTTCCTTTTCCCTTACTGGTGCTAGGTATGTCGACCTTCTCAACTTTAGCTGTAATATTTATATAAACAAGAGTGAGCAAACAAGGCTAACTTGAAATGAAATTGAATAAAACTTTACATTAACTGCCAAATAATAGGCTCAATAGAACTGAACAATATGTTCTATTAACATTCTGAATTATACAACGAAGGGTCTAATGACTATGAACCATGTCCACAGTTATAAGTACTCTTTCAACTTAACCTTTAACAGTCATAAGACTATAAGGACTCCACGTACTTAGGGGGATCAGTCCTTCGTACAATGTATTGTGCACAAACATTTCAACGCTAAGCGTAAACCCCTAATAATAGGGTTGTTCATCTCAGTATTTAAATTACAAGTTCGCACCAAATTAAGTTTGGTTTGGATACATTTCAAGGTAATTTGGAATTCAACGAATATCAACTAAGGATTAGTTGAATAAAAGGGTAATCACATTATGCTATGGAATAAATCATAAGTGAATTAACATTGTATATAACGTTATGCTTTAGGAATAATCTAAGAGCATAATATTGAATAACTATAACATACCTTGCTGCAACAATAATAAGCCAAGATTATTTGGAATTGAATATTAAACATGCATAACGAATAGCATTTTGAACAATAAAAACTATTCAACATCAGTATATCAGATTATTTAAACTTGCATACTAATTAACAAGTTAAAGACAAGAATAACTTGCTCAACATCAAAATTAGGTTTAGAAAACTTGCATCATCGTGAACAAACTAGATACAAGAGCTTGCGAAATTATAATTGAAATAGGACAAGTAAGCTTGCACAATACTAAACAAACTAACTCAACGAAAGTGTAGAGTTAGAAAAATTGCTCAAAGAGAGTTTAGAGACTTGCACAATTATTATAAAAGTAGAGTTAGAGAACTTGTATCAACCGTAAGCTATACTATTAAAACTCACGTTCACCTACACAAAGTATTAGAACCACAATATCTATTAGATATACTAACATTCACTTCCGAACATAACACACATTTCTAGTTAGACTAGTTAATTTAGTACAAGTCTTATGCTACTATATATAATTTCAGAAATTTCAAGTGTTGACTTCAAAACACTTGTCTAACATTCATTGTGTATACTAAGTTATCACATAACGCGTTTGTAACTTACTAATCATTCTCACAACTTTGAATTTACTAACCACATAACACGACTCTGTTTTAACCTTGTTGTTACATGATTATTATACTAACACATCATTGGACCAAGGTATGTTGCTATCCCAGAACTGCAGCAGCAACAAAAGTCTTTGCCTCGATTCGATTAGTATGTATGCAATTTGTGCCATACACATGCTTTGAATTAAGCCTAATGATCAGCTTTGATTTTTAACCTTGGCACAGTAGTAATACTGTTTGATCTTGTAAATGTAACCGTAAATAGCCATGAACAGTAGCCGTTTTTAGCCCAACTAACACGAATTTCACCCACAAAATAGTGACATTAACATATACCATTGGTACAGAACTATCACAAACATGATTGCTAACATATTCAACCACTTAAAACAATTTAACAACACTTTTAACTATTTTAATTTCTTGAATTTCATGTTTTCATACAAAACTCTATTTTTTTACATTCTTCCCAAAATTTAACATTGTGATCATAATTTTTGTCAAAATTACTTCATTCAAACTACGTTCTCTTTTCTTAATGGACTAACATAAACAAGACTCAATTTACATATTAACATACAAATTGACCACTAAAATTGGTACTTACACAAGCCATATTCAAAATATTCACTGTAATTTACTTTTCTTCCTTTTTAAAACGAAATTAGCATACAATTCATGTCTGACTACAACCTTTAACATCATAACTATATACAATTACCATACACATGTTACATAACAACAATTTTTAGAAAACTAGAATTCACAGAATATAAAACTTTGCCGTGAAACACACACACACACACATATATATATATATATATATATTAAGGTTATGTAAAAATACCTTCAAATAGCTTAAATAATCTTTGCTAAATACTGAAGTTGTTGTGAATTCCTTAAGTTTTCTCTCAATTCTCTCTCAGCTTCTCTCTCAATTCTTTGAACTCTTCTCTTAGGCTTAAGCCAAAAACCACACTGATAACAAATATATGTAAAAAGAAACTGACATAACCTTAATACGTCTATTAATTATAATATCAGTTACAAACTAAAAGTATATGTAATAATTATATTTTATTTATTATTTAATTTATTTAATTTATTTAATTTATATTATTTCAAAATTAAAAATTCAAAAGCCATAAGGCTTTGTTTGGTAAAACCCTTTTAAAAATTAAAGACTTAATATTTTAAGCCTTGTTTGGTTTAAATCAATTTAAAACTACTTTAATTATTTTAATAAACCATTTAGTTTATAATTTACAATCACATAATATTTATTTGGATTTCTATATCCAACATTAATCAAATAAATTAATTATACATACTATATTTTAAATAAAAATTCCACTTAAACATTTATCACAAAATTATAATTTCATTATAATTTTATTTAATAATTTAACATACCACTTTAAATTATTAAATTAAAACAACAATATAACATCTCATGTTATATTACAAATCTCTAAATTACAAATTAATTTAATTTAGAATATTATCTAATAAATTTAATTCATAAATATTTACTAATAATAACCACATCAATAAAATATTTATTTCATCTATTTTAATAATAAACACATCAAATAAATATTTATATAATTCCATAAATATTTAAAATTATAATTTAAAATTTCAGATTGTTACATCTTTCCCTTCTTACAAGGATTTTGTCCCTAGAATCATAACTCAAACAATCAAATCGTCACATTCTTCCATTCTTACAAAGATTCTGTCCCCATAATCGAAGACAAGGATTAAAAAAATAACTCAGGGTGCTTTGATACCAACTTGTGACACCCCCAAATCCCGGTACTTCATTACCTCAAGATTTGGTGTTCACTTAATTAAAACATTCATATCTAACTAACCAATCATACTAAAAATTGAATAATAAACCTTCCCTTAAGGGATTACATTAATAAAATCTCCCAGGTTATCTAACATTTACATACAATCATTCAAATGCGGAAAATAAATAAATTTCATTACAATCATTCAAACTAAAGTCTGATAATAAAATATCAAAATGATTACAAGTCTTCAGTACTTGTTCATCTGTGCTGACTTGATATGGCACAAACCTCGCCAACTCGTTGAATCTCGAGGCATACTCAGACACCGTCATCGTTCCCTGCTTCAGTTCTAAAAATTGCACTTCTAGCTGACTCTTCGAAATATCTGGGAAATAAGTCTCGAAGAATATTTCCTTAAACCTATCCCAGGTCATAATCCCTTGACCTTCTCGAGGTTTATTGGCTTGCCTCCAATAAATAGCCTCTTCTTTCAACATGAATGTTGAAAAAGCAGTCTTCTAATCCTCCCCTACTCTCGCAACATCGAATACCTTCTCTATTTCCATGATCCATGTCTGTGCCTCCACAGGATTCATGGACCCGTGAAATTCAGGTGGTCCAACCGCCTTAAAATCCTTAAACGTTGTACCTTGATTTTGAGGTTGATTCTGCAACACTCCTGTTAGTAACGTCACTAGTTGTTGAACGGGGTTAGCTTCAACATTATCGTTATTGGTTCCGTTAGTGGTTCTCTTTCGGGGTTGTTGACGTCTTGGAGGCATTTTCTGTTAAAAATACACTCATTAGATTATTACTCAACTCTTTTAAGTAATTTCTACTTAACTTGCCCTCATAAAAATAATAATCACGTAACACATAACACTTTGAAATAAAATAAAATAATAACTTTTATTCATTCAAAATTTTTCAGAAAATATAAGAACAATAACATCACTGCTATTTACATTAATTTCCTGAACTACTAAAGATTCAGGACAACATCATCATCATATCCCATAAGTTAAATGTCACTATGGATTTAAAAATTATTTAACATTTTATTAATCGCATAATAACTACGATGTTCTACTAAGATACTGCTTAGCCTTATTACGTTCTTTCTCTATAATCCGGAACATTGTTCTGCGATCTAATATGTATGATGGCAACGTCTCGAACTTAATTGGATAACCCATGACCCGATCTTGAGCTCGATTAATCATGGTGTTGAATACACTATTCATCTCTTCCATCTTCATTCTCTTTGCTTGTACGTCTTTCACTGCTATCCCGGCTCATTGAAAAGCTTCCTCATATGCGTCTTCGGTTCTTTCCCTCTTAGTAGATTTTTCCTTCAGCTTGTTCTTCCGTTCTGCGATCTCCGCTATCATTTGTTCCTTCTCTTCTTCAGTGTGGACTAACTTCTCCTCGACATTAGTAAGTCGTTCATCACGATCCTAGATCTTGTCATCCTTCTGTGCCATCGAAGTCTGTTGCTCAGCTACTATCTCTTGCAACTCCTCGACGATATCCTAAAGTTCCACGTTGCGATCGTAGACTTCATCGTACATACAAGCAGCTATCGAGTTTAGTGGAATCTCTTCCTCCTCGTCCTCATCATCGTCATTCGACTGTAGCAGCTCAGCGGGATAATTTCATCTATTTTAATAATAAACACATCAAATAAATATTTATATAATTCCATAAATATTTAAATTTACAATTTGAAATTCCGGATTGTTACAATAACACATAGTACTACTAATTGCAGTCAGCACATAACCTAATCACCTTGTCACATATGTTTAACAGTCATTAGATCATAAACAAACACATATCTAGTCAAATTATCTATGTCCGGATCAATTTATGAAAATATGCATTATGTAAACGCGACTTTATTGTAAATATCGAGTCTAAAACTCTATTCTGTAGTTCAATATTCATTTAGATAATTTAAATATCCGTCATATTATTTTTCATAGCCTTATAATAAATTTTAAATAATTATTATAATTATTCATGATTTTTCAAACACTGTAATCATTATTAAATGATTTAAATATTAAATAATTCTATTACCATTAATATTTAATTAATATTAAATTATTAATGAAACCATTGCCAAAATATTAAAGTTATTTATAATAACTCAAAGTATTTTTAAAACATTAATATTACCCTTAAATAATTTTTAAAATTTTTAAAATCATTTTAAATAATTACCATTAATATTTAAGTATTAATATATTATTTTTCAAAATATTAAAAGTTATTAATTATAACTTCTAATATTTTTAATTCATTTATATCCTTTTAAATGATTTTTAAATCAATAACACCATTTTAAAACTATTTATTTAATATAATTATTGAATAAATCTAATATCATTAACATTAAATGATTAATAAAATTTACCCTTAAAATATTGAAAGGTATGTTTTATAACTTAAAATATCTTTAAACACTTTATTTTCATTTAAATTGATTTTATAATATTAAAATCATTTTTATTTAATATAATTACTAAATAAATCTAATATCATTAATATTAAATAATTAATGAAACTTATCTTAAAATATTAGAAGTTGTGTTTTATAACTTAAAATATTATTAAATACCTTATTATCATTTAAAATGATTTTAATATAATAAAATGATTTTTTAGTTAATTTATTTAATGCATTTATTAAACAAACTAAATATCAATAATATTCAAATAAATACTAGTATTTATGAAAAACATGTCAAATTATTAAAAATTAATTTTATAACTTCAAAATAATTTTTAAAATAATTTTTGAAAATTTTAGCTTTTATTTACTATTTTTAAATGATTTTTAGAAATTAAATTAATTAAAACTAAAAAGTATGTCGCTAATGCCTTTGGCGACACAGTAAGTGTCGCCTTAGGTGTTCTTGAGGAACCCAGATCTTCACGTGCAGTTTACAATTCACTACTTTTGACCAGAAGCTTAATTCATTTGATTATATAAGCGTTCGGGCAAGATAATGATTAGAGGTCGAGTAATAATGTAACCCTACAAGATCCAACAACAAACATGATTATACAACACAAAACTAAGGAGATATGGACTTGCAAAATAACTGTCAGAGTTGTTCATCACGTTTCTGGGTTGCCCAGAAAATAAAGTCATGGTCGGTCAACGACCTTCGTGGCCTTAATTATATCGTGCAATCTGTTCATGCTAAAGGTGGTCTAGACGTCGGGCTGTGTAGGTAAACTAACAGAGAACATGATTAAATCATCTAGAACGCCTAGAAATCAACAAGGTAAAAGATCTAAGCCATAGAACAATCTGTCAAAGCTGTTCTTCATTTTTAGGGTTACCCAGAAACGAAGAACAGTTCGTATAGCCATATTTGGGCTTCCACAACTTGAAATCCGAGTACTGTTTTAGTGATCTAATGGGTCCAGTATGTAGCCAACATGCAAGTAAACAGAACTATTACAAAAATAACAATAAAACAACCACACATCAAGCTGATAGGGTCCGGTCAAACCATGTCAGAGATAACATTCATACGTTTTCTGGGTTACCCAAAAAATGGAAATCATGTTTTCGTACCTACTTTGACTAGCCACTAAGATCAACCTGTTTGATGTTTAGGTGATATAAAGGCATGAATTTTTAGTCCATATAACATACTACAATACTGATGCAACAACATATACAAAACACATAAAACCTGTAAGATCAGAGCACATACATTTCTTGTGAGGCGTTTCTGGTTAACACTCTAGGTTACTTAGATCTGTTTTGTCATGGCTGGTCAACGACATTTGACCACCAATAACTTGTAATCTACAACAGATCTGACTCTGAATCAAGTTCCAGAGTAAAGTCCTTACAACATACTACACACAAAAACCTTTAAACAAACAAAACCAGAAACAGTAAGAGATCTATGAGGTTTGACATTCGTTGTCAGACAACAAAAAAAATATTTTTCCGGATTTTGAAAAACATCAAATTCGAGCACCTAGATGTTATAGATCTGACATGTACCAACCCAGATCACTTATATAAACTACAAACAACATAATTAAACATTCAAACTTAACTTTTAACACAACATCAAAGATTAGATTTTTAGTTTAGGGTTTAAACCTTACTTTGCTAAATCTTGAATCTGGGCTTCTTGATCTGCTATGGTGATAGAAGGGATTGGTTTGGGAACTGATATACTACTATATTTCGTAGGTTAGAGAGAGAGAGGGTCTTGGATGAGTGTTGTGATCAAATGAGCAAATATGAGCACTTTTCTCTGTCATATTCTATATATATATATATATATTATGTAGATGCAATGTAATTGGTCGGGAAATGGCTGAGTTGCTTAAGATTTGAGCATGTGATAATATCTAAAGTTGGTGACTTGCCAATATATGGCAAGATTTGCAAGCAAACAATTCAAGAATGGGACAAAAAGGGCAATTATGTCATTTTCCTTACAATTTTAATGGCATTCTTGTCCATGGTACTTGAATCTATGGTTTAATCAATAGATTTTTAACCTTAAGGTTTCCCAAATAATTTCTAGGGTTTGAAAAAATAAGTTTAAAGTTTCATAAAATTTTAATTAGAACACACTAATTAAAATTAGGGGTTTTAATATAAAATTAGGGTTTTAAATAATTAGGGTTTCTTAATATTACTAGGGTTCCCTAATTAATATTACAATTTACTAAAATAATAATTAGGGTTTCTAACTTAGCAATTAGGGTTCCTAATTAGCAAACTAGGGTTTCTAATTTAATAATTAGGATTTATAATTGTTAGGGTTTTATAAGTAATTATTAGGGTTTCCCTAATTATCATGAAATTCCATAATTTTCAACCTTAATTATAATAACACAGTTACATAACAATCTTTAACTCATATTTGAGTTTCAAATTAGGGTTTAACAATTAAAATTAGGGTTTTCTACTATTCTACTATAAATGACCAATTATCAGTCTACACACATACAATACACACTTATATCACTGAAATAAAAATAATATTATATTATTATTCTCATTCATTGCTCAAAATCAAGAAATAGGGTTTGGATTCTATATCTGATTTATCTTTCAAAAACAACATTAATTATTAATTAAGTTAAAATAATTAACTTAAATAATCTGAAATAAATTCATATAATAAAATAATTATTATAATCATTTCATATATTACTTAAATAATATAATAATCATATTTTCATAGAAAATAAATAATAAAAACATTTCTACTATAAAATTAATTATTATAAGAATATACTTTATAATGATCAATAATTCTAAAATAAAATTATTTCAAATTATTCATGTAATAAATAAATTTTATTTATCACATAAATACATACACATTATCTTGCACATATTCCCACCTTTAAAATAAAAAAAAATTACATGCAAAATTTCTTATTTAATTATATAGAAAATATCCGGTTATTACATTCACCCTCCCTTGTAAAGATTCTGTCCCCGGAATCACCGTTTCAAAACATATACATATAAGGGTATATAGCATACGCAATCATTGCAAATAGATCTCGATCATAATTGATCGAACAAATCTTTAATTATTCATATAAAGCTTGTTTATCTGATTAAACAAAAATTTGATTTTTAATAGAACTCAAATTCCTCCTTCAAAATTTCTTTATAAAATAATTTACTATATATAGGAAAGTCATATATAAGAAAATAAAAGTTATTCGAATAATACCTGAAGTTCCATTCCCAACTGCCACGGTATACTAGACCGTCATATTGATGACTCTTGCAGTTGATTCTGTTGGTTTTTTTGTTGAAGTTGGTCCCGTTGTCACCAATGTCCCTCTTCTTTTCCCCATAGTTATACTCCCTGCATCCATTCTCTTTTTCGGACAATCCTTTACCTTATGCTTCGTTGATCCACACCTGAAACACTCCTTGTTCATCCTAGAATTGGGGCAGTTGGGACATATATGTCCCTCCTGCCCACACTTGTAACACAGAAACTTACCCTTAAGACACTTTCATGAGTGATTCTTTCTGCAATTCCCACACTGCACAACCTGTTTCTTTCCACCTATTAGCCTATTTCCGGTATTTCCGAAATTATCTCCTTTCCTTTTTCCAGTCCTACCTCCACTACTCCCTTCTCCAGCGTTAGCTTGATTTGCCTCCCACCAAAAATTTACCTCCCTTTTTATCATATAGGTGGCAAAAGCTGTCTTTTTCCCCTTCAGTACCCTAGTTTTCATAAATGCTTCTACAAGGTCAGTTGATCCTCTATGTCCTGGCGGTTCGACTGCCTTGAAGTCTTTGAAGTTTGTCGATCGATTTTCTGACTGATTTCTCACGGCTGATATTCCATTCTGCATAGCTTGAGCATCCATATTTGCCAAATTCTGTATCGGGTCTGGTTGTCCTCCAACTTTGTTGACAGGTTCTTCTACCATTTGGTTTCGTTTTCGTCTTGGCGGCAT
Source organism: Panax ginseng (assembly GCA_020205605.1). Classification (NCBI taxonomy): domain Eukaryota; kingdom Viridiplantae; phylum Streptophyta; class Magnoliopsida; order Apiales; family Araliaceae; genus Panax; species Panax ginseng. Next base: position 57,996,877 of record CM035142.1, read on the forward strand.
TATCTGATTAAATAAAATTATGTTCATCTAACTAATTTCATAATACTTTACACCGTATAGCGTAGCACATACTGCTTTAAACATCTATTATCCCCTTTGTGACATAAAAGTCGAGAATCGTTGCACAACTTATACAAAAGTTTATAATATTACTTTACACATACATACTTATCGTATACGCATCATAGACTCATATATATTCAAGTAACACTAATACTACTTATTTCATACGCCTTCACTACAGATCAATTGCTTAGTAATCTATATATTCCTATTATCCTCAATAATCTATTCACACATAACTATACCAAGTTCGTCAAACCTACTATAATCATATGAGTTTAAGAACTCAAACTTAACCTTATATTCTCTAACTATATCATACCTATCAGTTATACTATCGTTTTTGGGACCGGTACTACATTTTCCATCATAATCTCCTCACTAGGGTTACTTACAAAATGAGCCTCTAATTCAGTTATTTACTTTGGTATTAGCTCAGTTATGAAGGTTAAATCCTTCTTTATAATCTTAGGGTATCCTAATTCTTTTCCATCTGACATCTACACAAAAACTATCTTGATTAGTGCGTAGTATATACACACAGTAATTAATAATTTTATATCAATTATCTTTTATTTTGTTTAACGATAAATTTATTCAATTTATCTCCTTTTAAACTCTATATAAGTTATTTGTATTTTCAACGTTTTCCTCTATTTTAATGTTATAGCCTAAGGTCTATCCCACCTAAGGTTTCTAACCCTAAGCTCCGATTCCATAATGTGACGCCTCCAAATTCAGGTACTTGAAACCCGAACTCGGTGCTTCATGATACCATTTCTATGAGCTGAATAATACTAATAATAATAACAATAATATAAATACCAAACTTAATTTACATATATCAGAGTCTAATCCCAGGTACGCGACCTTTACTACATTTCATTACATGATAATAATAGATATCATTGTCTTAATAGAGTCTAAACTATTACATAAGATAACATAAGTTTATCCTGTTTGCTTTCCTTTTCCCCTGGTCTGGCCTGAACCTTCCGATTGATCATGCTTAGTTGTAAACATTTAAATTTAAAGCAAGAATGAGCATTTGTTTGCCCATCAAGTAATAGCTGTAAGAACCCGAATTTTTAGAAATTAAGAATTTAGTAAATAAAATTCTTATGGCATGAGAAGGGTTCGAATAAGAATATATGTATATGTTGTGAGGTATGTGGAATGGTGTTGCATGAGATAATATAAACTATGCAATAAGTGATTTCTGTGTTTAATAAACATATTATTATTATTATTATTATTATTATTATTATTATTATTATTATTATTATTATTATTATTATTATTATTATTATTATTATTATTATTATTATTATATATTTGTTGTTTATTGAAGATGCGAGTTATTTGAAGTAAAGAAGATGGATAGAAATCTATCTATTGATATTAAGTAATTTATTTGAAATTATTTTATCATAGTAAGTTGGTGACATTAAATATCTTTGATAATCACCAATTTCTTGAATATATATACAGTAAGTATCAAGTCTAAGGCAAAGGCAACCGTACCCTTTTAATGGTGGATGTATGGGGAGCTGGGCTAAACGATTCCTTCAGAGAGCGGAGGTATATATGAATTAGTAACCGATCTAACTCACTGTGAAAATAGGGTAGACGAGACGAAAACTAATTTGTTGGTTGTTTGTGAAAACCCACTCAGTGTACTATATTGAAAACTATTATAGACTCGATGTGTGCTAGGTTTAGACTTGTATATATGTACGTTGTTGACGAGAGAAGAAAATCGATATATCTTTAGATAAATATTGGTTAGAGATTTATTGATTAATATTAAGTTATGGTTAAATGTATAGATTAAAGAAATTGTGTTGAGGCAATCTATAGAAAGGAAAGAGAAATGATTATAGTATATTTCTACTAAAGGATATTAAAATAAATTCTAGCATTTGATTATTTTAATAAAAGGGGGAATATTATTTTGATATTACCTTATATAGCTTTGTACGAGGTAATGTGTGTGAGTAAGTAATATGGAAAATATATTAAAACATATTTGCTATATAAGTTAATGGAAACAATTTATCATAATAGGAAATAAACTTATTTTCTATATATAGTGTGTACGTGTGTCGTGAATGTAAATATTCTAGTAATACATTTATATTATATTAAGAATAATATCTTGAGAAAATGAGTAAATCGTTTTATTATGATTAGTTCCTATATTTAGAGAAAACATGATAAAAACATCTTATGTTATGTTATGATGAAGTACATAATTTTGATTATAATAATGTGGTGGGAAATGAATAAGTAATGAGAATAAGTAATAAGCTTAATGTAAGCTTGTGTGATATGTCTAGTGTGACAAAGTGATGGAATAAGCATTCATTAAATAACTTAATGAATGAATAATTAAAGGAATAAATTTGTATGTGCAATGATTTTATATTATATAGTAGCTACATCTATATGATATGAAATGAAGTGGGACACTTCAATGGTAACTATATAATATAGGAAGTATATGAATACATACGTATAAAGGCTTGTATGCTAGCATAATGTACAAGTGAGATAATAATATGTAACATGGTGCAATGGACCACTTCCATGACCATATTATAAGATGTAATGTTAAGAATAATATTATTTTGTGAGATTACATTATAAGGTTGTGAACTATTAATTACTAAGTTCACATAATTAGGTCTTGTGTGGCATAGCTAGGGAAGATAAATCAAAGGGAGATTTAATGGGAAATATTAAAAGAAAATAAATGGTGAGTTTATAAATAGTTGATATTAATTATCATTATGATAATTGGGTATATTTGAGATGGCAAATTTTATGGAAAATGATGGATTGGGAATATCCAACTATTTTATAATTAGCCCAATTAAAATAAACCAATGTATATGAATTATATAAATTCTATGTGTAATGTATGATTGGTTGTCTAGACTCATTTGGGGACAAATATCAAATAACCCATGTATGCTAATAGTGGTTGTCTAAATGCTGAGCATTAGAGAGTTGTCCCAAAATGAGTGTCTTTCTTCCCTTATCACGTGAATAGGCCAATGGCCTACTCCTCTATTGCTTAAACTGAACAATGGCTAGATAGGTTGATGATGAAGGAAAGAATGGCTGGAGAAGGAGTTGGTAACCAACTCTTCATCATCCAATGGCTTATTCTTCTTCTCTTAGTTTAAATTTTTGGACAAAGGTATTGTATGGATAATTAATTTCCTATAAATAGGGACTCCTTCTCTTTCCCATTTGTTTAAGTTGCTGAGAATTTGGTTATGGAAGTTAAGTAGTATTGAGAGAAAACAGAGGTTTGGAGTGCTATAGATAGAAAATTGAAGCCATTAAGAGGTAATGAATCTAATGTTTATGCTTTTGATTCCCAAGTCTTGAATTCCTTAGAAATAACAAGAAAAAATCAGTTTTGAGTCACAAAATTGATGGCTATGGATTGTTATAATCCATGAATTGTTGTTGAATATTGTTAATATAATCAAATACGAAATCAATGGAAGTTAAACGAACCAAATTGGTTGAGAAACGAATTCGTAGTGAACGAATTCGCTAAATTGTCAAAACATGAACAATTAGTATGAACATGAGTTGTAAATTCATATTTGGGTTAGTTAATGTGTATGTTAGTTGATGGGTATTTGGTATGTTGTAGTTTTATGAGTTACAAACCCATAGAATCAAAAATGAACTAATTTGGACATGTATAACTCAAATTATGAAGGTTAGAAAGAAATTTTGGCATAATGGTTCATAACAAGGAAGGAAATTTCACATTAAGAATTAGGCCCGCCTTGGTTATTATTTTAAGGCAAAACCCTCACCCCAAGGGGGGTGGGTGCTCTAATGTGCAAATGTTAAAAAACAAAATCTGACAGTACATGTTTTACTAAAATGGGCATAACGTTTTCATACAAACTTTGATTGAGGAGATTCAAGATGATCCGGAAAGATAACGAACAGACATACAACGTTTGTTCTTTAAGGTTTTCAATTTGAGGTCATTAGGAAGGGTCCAAATAGTCATCTGTGTGTCGGTTACGTAATCGAAGGCCATCAGAGGGCGTCGAGCGAGCACATACGCAAGTATAGTGCTCCCGAAGCTGGAATATGTTATTCTAAGTGATTTAACATGAAAATGCATGATAGTATAAATGACATATACAATTTCCTTGCTCATAATAGAAAGCATTGGAATGAATTTGCATGTGTTTTAAAAAGAAACTTAAAGATTTTGAAAAACAAACCTTGTAGAAACTTATGTTCTATAAGTTCTGAACTTAGTGGTTTATATACATGATTGAGTTCAAATATAAATGAGCATGATATGGTGTTTATAGTGTCTTGTTCATGATCAAACTTGTTAGACCTTGTGTTAGATAAGTTTTCAAGAGAAACTCGATATAATAGAACTAAGGTGCATGAATTCTACATGAGGTAGGTTCTTAACTTGAGAAGATGTTATCATGACTTAGTTACTTATGATAAGAGTTTTAGAAGTTGTCTTATATGTGTTATACTACATCGTTCAAGATAAAATGATTTCAAAGACAAACTCCAATATCTTTTATAAACTAAGTATTAAAACATGAATGATATGTGCACTCAACTAGGCAAGCATGACATAAGTTATTTGCCTCCTTTTTAGTCTTAACAAAAGGACTCTAACTCATGCAAGCATACATGGGTCAACAAGTAGTACATAGTAAGAACAATATCGATCCACGGAGAAAGGTTTTAAAGTTAAATTATCATACACCAATTGTATCACTATTTTTATATGATTAAATGAATAATTCACAATTATGTTTAACCTATATTCAATTAATGAATAAAACACAAGACTAATTTAATGAAATCAAATTTGGAAAGAATGGGATTCTAACTGCATTTCATATTTCATCTAAACATTGCCATCATGCACAATCATACATTTATCATGGAAAATTAGCTAAGAGCACAAATGTAGACAATCATTTTTCAATGAATTATGACTTGTTTACATAACATCCACATTGCGATAGAAATCATATAATCGACAATAATGCCAAAGTCACTATATTCCTATGTGAAATTGCAGCAATATTGAATTGAAGCACAAGCTCTTATATTACTACACACGGTGAAACATTATATTTCTATCTGGTTCACGAAATAAAAAGCAAAATATTTCAGCCTCATAAACGCATGCTATCATGATTACAGCCATAGACACATGTCATTTTTCAATTCCATATATGCATATAAGATGAATGGTGATCAAACATTCAAGCAATCCAATCAATCATAACAGAAATCCCAATGATAAACGAGCAATCAAGCAATCAGGCAATTAATTATAGATTACATATCAAAATCCGTTAAAATCCCATAATGGAGTTTAGTTCATTTCTAAACCTAAAACCATTATGAGATTATAGTAACACATTGAGAATAAATATCACAAGTGAGAGAGAAAATAGAATTGATCAAACCCAATTGTAGAATTCGTTATAGAATGCTATCCAAATCTCCAATACTTTCCAGCAAAATAAAATGAATACTTATATAATAACTGAATTCAAAAGAAGATGTAGAAAATCTTGAGTTTATGCTCAAATCCTCTATAGGATTAGTTTAATGCTTGGAACCCTCGTTACCTCCTGAAAAAATGATAAAAATGTACTTAATTCACGTCTGGTACCAACCAAAATAGTTTTAGATCAGACCACATTCAAATTTCAAATTCAAAAAACATAAGTCAAATAACATTTCTGAGATAATGCGGCACAAGCGTGATCACTATATATAAAATGGCGCTGGTGCAGGCGACTCAGTATGGTATGAAAAGCTAACTTGTTCATGGCGGCATATGATGTATGTGTGTTTTCACCGTCTTTGTCGCGTGGCATGCCATGAGAACTACTTTGTCAAGAAGTGCGGCCGCGCTGCTTCTATCTGCTGCATACTGCTATCTGCTGTTGTGGCTTGTTGTTTGTTCTTCACCAATACCCAGTTCCTTATCAACAAACATTCCATTTGCCAAGCCTTTGTTAGATCCATACCACAGTGCCAATGTCAAATCATTCCATTTCCTGCATTTCCATACCAGAGGAGTTCTAATCAAGTAATGCAAAATAAACACAAAATGCAATTAAAAACATACTAAAATCCACTTGAGATGAGCATAATTCTCGTGAATTGATATTTAATAAGTAGGTATAAAACCTACTTATCAAATACCCCCAAACTTGAACTATTGCTTGTGACACCCTCAAATCCGGGTACTTCAATTCCACGAGATTTGGTGTTCACTGTAAAAATATCATCTATCTATCTACCCATAATAAAAGCAAACCATGCAATAGATAGAAATAAAATCTTCCCCTTAAGGGGTTACAACATTCGAATAATAATACAATCCCAAGTTAAGCTAACCTTAAATCATCTGTGCGGAAACATAAACAAATAAGTCTTAAGTAACATCAATTTCTAATTACATCACATAAATAATCAGTCTTCATTACTTGCTAATCTTTCCCTTGCCTTTACTAGTGGAAGGTTCGTCTGCTTTTTCGTTCTTAACTGCAATGCTATTATTACGCAAGAGTGAACACGATTGCCCACAAGTATAACAATATAACAATGAATAATAACATGCGAGAGAAATAATAACTTCTGAAATAAAAGCTCAACTTTTGAATCAAGAATGAATAACAAGAATCAAAAGATTTTTGAGGGTCATAAGACCTTGTACTATGTCCTAGGTTATCAAGGGTTATACTTGAAACCTTTAATAGTCATAAGACTATGGACCCTTCTTCTCGTACTTTGGGGGATCAACCCTTAGTACCATACTGTGCACAATATCTTAACGCTAACGCATAAGTAAATCCCTTTGCAGGGTTGTTCATCTCAGTTTGACATTCAAGTCTGCACCAAAGGAAGTTTAGTTTGGATAATTCAATAAGGGTCTGAAATTTAGAACGTTCATCAACTATGGACTAGTTGAATCAATAAGGATTCGCTAGTCTAACAAGGTTCAACAATAATGATATTCAAATTGAATAATAATCTCAAGAAGTATACAATAGAACGAAGATTGTATAACAATTCATATTTTGAAAGGATAATCAATCTTTAATATAACAATTCGAACTTGAATAATAGTAATGAGAATTTACTCAAGGTAAATAATAAACTTGAAGAATGATAACAAGTAGGGTTAGGAAACTTGCCTCGTGCGTAGATTACACTTTAACTAAACTCGTTCTTTGATTTAAATCCTACATATCATTTACATTCACAACTCTAGTTAATTATAATATAATTAACCATCATAAATTCATTCTTTTATCTAAACTTTGGTTATGACTATACTTAGTCAAATGTCACACTTATTGTCACATAATAACACTTCATGGATAATAAGCTACTTATGTATTTCATAATTCAATCCACATGCAATTATGTTATTTACATGTTAAGTATCTATTTTAATATCTCATTATACTTGTAACATATTTCTATGTTCATTACATTAAGTTGTTATCACATTGCTAGACTTGAACATTTAAAAATAGTTCATTTCGAACATTACGGGATAGTGAAAATAAGCTTACCACTTTTATACTAGAGTCTGGCATGCCATTGGATACATGGCCTTTGCGATACGAGTAGTCTACATGAGAAATAGAAATAGGCAAATGTCTTTCTTGTCATGTACATGTACCGATTATAGAAATGGCGATTCATGAAAAAAATCGCAGAACATGCCAATTTCTATCAATTTCTAAATTTCTGCACGAATTTAGACATACCCACATGATATAATTCATACATAATCATTACCCATCAATTATAGAATGAACTTAACCCATTAAACACATAATTACAGAATTAAAATATGTGAATTTCACTGACTTTGATGTTCTTGAAAGTTTTGAAAATAAATCATGAAATTTAATACTACGGATTCGTTATAACACCGAATCCGTTCATTTAAGGTTTGGTCTCTTCGTATCAACATGCATAATCAAATAAGAATATAAATTTTACAAAACCATTTATGTTTGACACATTAAATTTACGTATAAGGGCCATATGGCCAAAACCCAAACTCTGTAAAATTTGAAATAACAAGTCATCATATTACGAAACTTATGATCTGGAATCATAATATATATATATATATATATATATATATATATATATATATATATATAATATGTTATGCTACTCGAATTATTACATATATCCTTATAACAACACCATTTCCCAATTCACAGAGACTTACAGAATGTATGAAAGCCATTTTTTTATAAAACTTAAACAACTTAACTTTAAAATTTGGGAAAGAGAAGATTACCCAGATTGTAGAATATAGATTAGTAGACTTAGATGCTATTCAATTCCTCACTCTCAATTCCCTTCAAAAATAACTCTATGAAATTCTCAACCGTTCTCTCTGTTTATTTCCAGACTTAGCCAATAATGAAAAGGAAAAGAAAAAGGGAATACGTATAATAATAAGCACTGACGCGCGTGATGGAGGTCAGTTACCTAACATGGGTAACTGCTCCCAACCTCCCTTAGTGCCATGTTTGTCTAGCCAGAATAGGTTTCAAAAAACATTTAATTTAATAAAGCTTTATCATATAGTTTAATTAATGTCACACTCCTTTATAAAATAAATCAATATCTTATTTAATTTACTTTAAATAAAATATAATAATTTCTCATAAATTCACATAGTCACATAATTAAATTTCTCATTAATAAATAATGTCAAATTATTAACTCTCTAATTAATAATTAAATTAATTAAAATACCAATAGGCTTATTAAATATTTCTTTTAATATAATAAGCTCAATAATCACATACATCGATAATAAAAATTCTCTACATTAATTTAATAAATGTAACACATATATTTAAATTAATCTACCACAATTGCATCAATTAATTATTTAATCTAATAATTAAATCATCGAAAATATTTATTTACTTCAATAAATATTAAAATTAAATTACAAAAATCTCGTTCGTCACATTGCTTGCCCTCAAGCAATTCATACGACATTAAACACAGAAAATGCAACTACATGCTATGCAACTAGATTACGATGCAAATGAGTCCCAAATATTTTCAGCCAAAATAGAATTCCAATCCAATATGCCTCAGCGAATCATCCAGATTCAAGAATAAAAACTTCAAACTGAGCTATAGACATAATATCATACACTCAAATTACCCATACATGCTATAAAGATGCTGTGTGTGTGTGTTCTGTTCACTAAAACTTGATTAATGCACAAAATACATATGCTAAACTGCTCAAAATAGAAAATTGTTGTCTAAATCGAGATTTGTCTAAATCAAGATTCATGTATACTAATGCAACAAAGACTACTCTAACATATCAATACAAACTAAGGTTCAACAATGGGTTTAAACTGCTTTATTTTTACTCACGAGGGCAATTTTCGCTCTTTCCCGTGGTGTTTATTGCTATTTTTTATATATATCACATGGCTGTGCAATGCCTCATTCCATTAGGCTACAGTGTTACCCCTTAGGTGTAAAGATAATCCTCTCGGGCGTACTTGCTCAAGTAACAAAGCCCCGAAACAAGACTAACCATGGTAGTTTTATTTTATTTTTTATTATTGTTTTTTTCAAATATAATAATAATAAGCATACCCATGTTTTCCCAAAGCTTAATTATCAATGTTTTCATAGTTTAAGTCCATTTTCTACACAATTCTATTTTTAAAACCATATTTCCTATCCAAAAATAAAATACATAAGCCTTATGCCTACAAGTATTTGTGAACACGTCAGTGCAAACCGAAAGCATCTAAACAACACTATGGATTACATCATGTAAAATGTTATATCTAAGCTTATGTTATCCATTAAACTCAACAATCCTTCAATACTCAAATTCATCATTGGCTAGACATAAATTCCACATAGCTAGAAATGCGAGACATGCAACTAAACATATAATGCTACTAACATACTAGCGCATATCATCATGACTAAAAAACCAAAACAGAAAATGCAAACATGCAAAATTAAAATTTAAACTAACATGCAAACACTACATGCAACTACCTACTACCCAATACCCTCAAACATCAAATATTCAGTGTCCCAATGAATGAAGGTATAGGGTTAGAAGAACTCCCCTATTGATCAGCTGCACCACCCTCTTCGGGTGGTGAATTCGGTGGTGGAAATGGCACGACTGTCCCAAATTGTGGCCACTCGAGTGTGTAGTACCTACTTTGTGCGAGATGCCTCTAGCTTAGCGACCTTGTTAACCCCAGCAGCAAGCAAACGCTGCAAAGTTATCATACATAACATCGACCTTCCGCTCCAACCTTTCGGAGATGACGGTCATCATGGACAACAGTGGCTTTAGTGGCTTGTGTTGACATTCCTGCTTCAGTTTCCTATGTAGACTATGTTGGAGGCATCGAGGATGCGGGTTGAAGGATGAAACCTTTTCTCCTCAGGTGTGGCACACCTCCTGCCCATTCCTCGAATTTGGCAATCGTCGCATGAGTGATATCTTGACTAGGCATTTGCATCTGTTCATCACCCCAACAGACTCCTTGTTGTGCACACAGACTCGCAATAACAGACGCATGTGGGATACTTCCCGTAGTGCTCCCCCTCTTGTAACGTAACATGTTCTGATTAATGAGATGGCCCACATCGATGTATTTGCATGTGACTATTCCCCACAATATGATAGCCCTCTTAGTTGTGATTTCATGCTGATGCGTTGAAGGTACAAGCTTCGCACATATGAATAAATTCCAAGCCTTTGCATAGCGATTCAGGGCTGAGGCTGGAAAAGTGCGAGGCTAATTCGTTCCTGCTCTACAAGTCCACTGCATTCCTGGAATGCACAATTCAGTGATGACTTCGTCCAAATCCGTCTCCAAACGGGCAGACTTGACCCAATTATCATACCCAGTCGGTGGAGTATCGAGTATTCTGAAAGCTGGCCTGATTGATTGAGGTCGATAATCAACTTAAACTCCTTGAACCATTGATAAACCACTCATAGTATCTTCGGCATTAGCATAAAATTCTCGAACAATATCCATGGGAGTAGGCATAGGGGTTGCAGTAAATCCTCCCCATCCACTTTCACGAAGCATATCCCACAGTTTCCCATCCAGCTTCCTAGGCTTGAAGCCTCGTCCCTTCACAAATGTCTTTGTCGCTATTCTACAGTACTCCATTTGTGCCTCCAAACTGAGAAATTTCGTATGATCCACAATATCCTCGTCTTGACTACTGGAAGAAGAGGATGATGATGGAGCGACATAACGTGCACGCTTAGGACCCATTTGAAATTATTGCAGAAGAAGAAAACTTGTTTGATACAATTGTGAGTGATATAATCGCTGCACAAATGTAATAACCCAATATTTTCAATATAATTAAATAATAAATTTTGCATTTAATTTTTTTATATATAAAGGTAGGATTATGTGCAAAGAAAAGTATATGTATTTATGTGATAAATAAAACTTATTTATCATATGAATAATTATAAATAAATTCTTTTATGAATTATTGATCATTATAGATTATATTCTTATTATAAATTAATTTTATAATAAAAATATTTATTAATTATTTTCCATGAAATATGAATATTATATATATGATATGATTATAAGGATTATTATGATATGTATTTTGGTATAGTAGTTAAGTTAATTATTTTAACTTAATTAAATAGTATATATGAAAGTGAGGTCGGATATGGATTCAAAACCCTAATTCTGGATTTTGAATAAGGAATGAGAATATTGATTTAATATTATTTATATTTCAGTGATATAAACATGTCTGATATGTGTCGAATGTTAATCTGTGGAACAGTTATAGTAACATAATGCAAAACCCTAACATTACTGATAAACTATAACACATGAGTCAATTATTACTATAAGATTTGTTAAGTTATTGTGTAATGTAATTTATGGAAATTATTATATTTAATGTTAATTAGGTAAACCCTAATTAATATATATTTAGAAACCCTAATTACTAGATTAGAACCCTAATTGCTAAGTTATAAACCCTAATTATTAATTTAGCAAGCTTAATAGTAATTAGTATTTTATAAAGCCTATTTTACAAGTCTAAAGTGATTAGGAAACCTAATTCAATTAGGGAACCCTAATCCACTTTTCTAGAAACTAAGATTCCCATTTTGCCCTTATTACACAAATCTAGATTATAAGTTTAGGAAACCTTAGGATTAAATCTTAAGGGTTAAACCCTAAGGGTCAAATCCTAAGGGTTAGAAAGGAATTGACAACCTTGCCACTAAAAGTAAACACCAAATGAGAAAATTGCTCTTCTTGTATTATTTAATAGATAACTTGTAAAACTTGGCATAACTTTAGTTGGTAAACCAACTCAACCTAGTCATGTGCCTATAAACCAAAAATCTCAGCCATCTTGCATCACAAGTACATTAGATTCAAGTATTATATAAGATAAAGGAGAAAGAAGTTGCATAAATTAGCTCATTTTACTTACAACACTCAACCAAGACCCTCTCAACTTCAAACATCCGAAATTCTCTTGCTAGACCAGTCCCTAATCAAGTCCCAAGTCCACCCATAACAAATCAAGAAGTCAGATTCAAGATTTTGTTCATAAGAGGTATAAACCTAACCCTATAAATTTGATCTTTAAAGTCATGTTAGATTTAATGTTTGAATGTTTAAATATGTTGTCTAAGTTGTGAATCAATTATCTGGGCTGCTAAATAGTGGATCCATAACATTTATATGCTCGAAAGTAAAGATTTACAAAATCTGGAAAAAGTTTAAAACTGTGGTCTGACAACGAATGTCAGGGGCTGTAGATCTCTCTATGTTTATGATTTTGTGTGTTTTATGTTTTGAACATGTAGTATGCTAGAAGGACTTTGATCTGGACTTCAAATCATGCTTAGATCATGTCCAGAATGAAAGTTATTCTTGGTCAAACTCAGTTAACCGAGTATGACCAAGAGCTTCTGGGCAACCCAGAAACTCAAAATCAGTCTCTGACAAGTTTTTCGAAGGCCCATATCTGTCAGGTGTTAGGATATTTGGAACTATTGTTGTATCTAGTTTGTAGCATGTTAGATAGAATCTAGATCCATCCCTTTATAGCACTCAAACAATCAACATATTGTAAGTAGGGGATGGTCAAAGTAGCTCGCTCGACATTGACTTTTATTTTCTGGGTAACCCAGAAGTTGTTTTTCAGTGTCTGACAAGAAGTTCGTGGTCCCAGATCTTGCATGTGTTTGATGTTTTGCATGTGTTATGGTATTTAGATTATACTCTTGTATGTGTAATACATATTCATGGTCCTATATAACTTAATTAACCAACAGAATGAAACTGATTAATGGTCAAACTAGCACGGATGAGACGAACTTTCTCGGGTAACAGGTAAAATCGATGAACGTTGTCACTGACAAGGTTTGACCGTGTGATATCTTATGAATCTGATGTTGTTTGACTGACCTGATGAATGATATATGTACTATGACATGAGGACTACAACCCTGACCCATTAGAACACTTTAAAAATTATCAGAACTCGAAGAAAATTAAGCCTCAAACTGCCTAGTCGAAGCTGACTGGGTTTCTGGGTAACCCAGATGACCCAGGAAGCTCTGACAGTGAGTTTGAGGGGTTAGATCTACTTATTGTGATGTGTTATGACTTAAATGATAGTTGGATCTTGTAGTGTTACAACAATACTACAACGACAGTGTCTTAGTTAGCTCAGATCAAGTTTAGACAGTGAATTAAAGACGGTCAAAAGGAGCCACTTGAACACTGCCTTGTCAGTGTTCTTGAGCTCAAGAACACCTAAGGCGACAGATTTTGTCGCTAAAGGCTATAGCGACGGGTTTATTAAATTTAATTAATTAAATTTCTAAAAATGATTTAAAAATAGTAAATAAATTCTGAAAATTATAAAATCAGTTTTAAAAATTATTTTATGTCATAAAATTAACCTTTAATAATTTGGCATATTTTCCATAAATATTAGTAATTATTTGAATATTATTAATATTTAATTTATTTAATAAATACATTAAATAAATTAACAAAAAATGATTTTATTATATTAAAAATCATTTGAAATAATAATAAGGTATTTTATAATATTTTAAGTTATAAAATGTAACCTTAAATATTTTAAAGTAAATTTCATTAATTATATAATATTAATGATATTAGATTTATTTAATAATTATATTAATTAAATAGATTAAAATAATTTTATTGATTTAAAAATCATTAAAAAGGACATAAATGATTTAAAATATTTTAAGTGACTTTTAATATTTTAGTGAATAATACCTTAATATTTTAATATTAATGGTAATTGTTTAAAAATGATTTTAAATGTTTTAAAAATCATTTAAGGGTAATATTAATACTTTAAAATATTTTGAGTTATTATAAATAACTTTGATATTTTGGCAATGGTTGCATTAATATTTTAATATTATTTAAATATTAATGATAATGAAATTATCTAATATTTAAATAATTTAATAATGATTCTAGAGTTTGAAAAATCAAGTTAAATTGTAATAATTATTTAAAAATTATTATAAGGCATTTAAAAATAATATGACTTGAATTTAAAATATCCAGGATAATATTGAACTTTATGATAGAGTTCTAAACTCGATAATTACCCGATAAAGCCGTCGGTACACCGAAATGTTACCGAAATTGATCCGAACCTATATAGTTTGACTGTATAAGTATTTGTTTGTGTTTTAATGACTAATATAACTACGTGACGATGTGATTAGGTTACGTATTGACTGTAAATAACAGTACTATGTGTTATGATATGTTATTCTAATTAATAGAACAATCTTATAAATGATAGGTCGTTGAATTAAAGATAGATATAAGTTGTGTAAGCAGCAGACCAGGCAAGTATCCTAAACTCTTGTTTTACTTTATTCAACGGATATCGTAAGCAAGTACCTTTACCTTTGCATTTTCTTTATGCAATGGACATGAGTAAGAAAGTTTCAGAATTATATTATTATTGTACCAGATTATTAACCCTATTGTTAAATATGTTTTATCCGATAATTGATTATCAACATGGTACTAAATTGTAATTCAGATATATATATATATATATATATATATATATATATATATATATTCTACATTCGTTAATTTCTAAATATGGTTATTAAAGTGTCCCCACTTGGATAATCATTGTATTTAATCACATGTTGATATATATATATATATATATATATATATATATATATATATATATATATATATACCTATATTGATCCCACATGTGTATCGTTAAGAAAAGTCGTCTAAGCTATTTGACAAGCTAGACACTGATTTAGAAATATTGTTGAATATGATAAAACCTTTTTGTTCCAATCAAATTGTTTTGGTTTAGATTCTAGACTAAGTATGAACATCCCGATCAAGGGAAAACTTTTATGCGCCCAAGGCGGACAGAGTGAACGATGATATCATTCTTGCATGTAGTATTGATCAATATAGGGCATAACGGACTGATCACCCCGCATACCCGTAAGTTACGACGGTTTGCGGATGAAGTTCTGCTGAACCTATTCGAAAATTGAGAACAATATTCATAGTATGTCACCTTAACCCTATTTATAGTCAGTACGTAGTTTCAAAAATTTGATAAAGTTGTTATGTTATTATTATCGATTCAAATTACTTCACAACCATTGATTTGTTGTAGAAGGGTAGTACAAAGAAAATATTTAATCCTTTCAGCTAATATTTATAATTGTTATTAGTTGTTGGGCACTCAAATGCTCATTCTTGCTTATATTAAATTTTTTCAGTTAAGTATGACCAACCAGAGGGCTCTGCCAGGAACAAAGGGAAAGGAAAGCTGTCAGAATAAGTTGTGTTATCTTATGTAATAGCTAGACTTAAATAAGATGATGATATTATTATCTATCATGTAATGAAATGTTTTAAGGTCGCGTACCTGGGATTTAGACAACTCTGATATATAAATTAAGTTTGATATTTATGACAATATTATTATTATTTCGCTCAAAAAAATGGTATCGTGAAGCACTGAATTCGGGTTTCAAGTACCTGAATTTGGGGGTGTCACAACAAAGAACCCCCAAACTTATATTGCACAAACCAACTGAAGCCCTAGTTTTATCAGTGTAGATGTTGAACGTGGTTAGGAGAACTGATACGATAATCAAGCAGTGGAGATGAGACGGTACAGCTTCAATTTGGAGCGGTTTAGAAAGGAAGAGTCATGCGTCTTTTGGAGAAGAATAAAATACGCTCTCTGTTATTTCAAATAATGGCAGATATGGGGCAAGCCACGTTTTTAAATCTAATTTTTTTTTCAAAAGTCGGTGTCGAGCACGCCCGCGCGGTTTTTGAATAGGGAAATGGCGCGGGCGCGCGATTGATTTTATTTTCTGCACAAACCTCCAGTAGCAGTGCGCGGTTTCTCAATGTTTTTCTTGCGTAGCGGTATGACCTTGTACTCTGCACTGCCATCTTGCATCCTAAATACATCAAAGTAGCAATGAATCCATTCCAATACACCTGTTCAATCAGCAACTATCCTTATTAGATATCATGACTCCAAAATCAAAACATGAATTGATGATTATGCATACATGACTATCCTAACGCAATACTTTCTCTGCTACTCCTACGTCTCATCATACGCTCAGTCAGCTCTCATACTACTAATTTAACATAAAGTATACTATGAATACTAACAGGAACATGGAACTAAATATACTTTAAACATAATTAAACAAGAGTTAAGGATAGAACTAATGGGTTGCCTCCCATCAAGCGCTAAGTTATAGTCAATTAGCTTGACTATCTTTGACTTCTCATGTTGAAGAAAGAATTGAGGTTACTTTTTGTCTGTCAACCTCGCCACCAAAATAATGCTTCAGCCTCTGTCCATTCACTTTAAACGGCTTGTTCGTGAACTTATCGAACACTTATATTACACCATATGGGAAAACTATTTTCATTGTGAATGGCCTGACCACCTTGATTTGAGCTTCCCAGGAAAAAGTTTAAGTCTTGTATTGAACAGCAAAACTCTTTGTCCCGGCTCAAATATTATCTCTATGATCTTGCAATCATGCCATTTCTTCACCTTTTCCTTGTATAGCTTTGAGTTTTCATATGCCTGTAGTCTAAATTCATCCAACTCAGTGAGTTGGATTAGGCGTCTCTCTCCTGTAGCCTTCAAATCAAAATTGAGCTTCTGAATTGCCCAATATGCATTATGCTCAAGCTCCATAGGAAGGTGACATGCTTTGCCATAAACCAGCTAAAAATGTGACATTCCCAACGGAGTTTTATACGCAGTTCCATATGCCCAAACAGCGTCATCAAGTTTCAAGGACCAATCCTTTCGTGTGGGATTCAAA
This sequence comes from Panax ginseng, assembly GCA_020205605.1. Classification (NCBI taxonomy): domain Eukaryota; kingdom Viridiplantae; phylum Streptophyta; class Magnoliopsida; order Apiales; family Araliaceae; genus Panax; species Panax ginseng. The sequence goes on from CM035142.1 coordinate 58,014,446, forward strand.
ACTTTCTCCAAAATTCTTTTGACCTCACGATTGGCAACTTCGGCTTGGCCATTGGTTTGAGGATGATAAGTTGTAGCATGCGATGATTAACCCCATACTTAGCCAATAGAGCTGTGAACTGCCTATTACAAAAATGACTGCCCTCATCACTAATGATAGCTCTTGGAGTCCCAAACCTTGTGAAAATACTCCTCTGTAAAAACCTTAGGACCACTTTAGCATCATTCGTTGGAAGAGATGCCACTTCCACCCACTTTGACACATAATCAACTGCTAACAAAATGTACAGATTTCCACATGAAGAAACGAAAGGGCCCATGAAGTCTATCCCCCAAACATTAAAAATTTCCACCTCGAGGATAGTGTTCAATGGCATTTCATTCCTTTTTGAAATGTTCCCGACTCTTTGACATCTGTCACATCTTTGTACGAAACTGTAAGCATCCTTGAAAATTGTCGGCCAGTAAAATCCTGCTTGTAACACTCTAGCCGCTGTTCGCACTCTACTATAGTGACCACCATATAAATAAGCATGACAATCCTGCAGAATCCCCTCAGTCTCACTATATGGGCTACATCTCCTTATCATCTGATCAGAACATTTCTTGAACAAATATGGTTCATCCCATATAAACCTCTTCACATCATGCAAGAATTTCTTTTTTTGATAGCCAACCAAGTTAGAAGGTAACATCTTATTCACCAAGTAGTTCGCATAATCTGCAAACCATGGCACTTCCCCTTTCACCACAAACAACTGCTCATCTGGAAAGGATTCATTAATCATAACCTTTTTATCTGCCTCCCTTCTCGGATTCTCCAGTCGAGATAAGTGGTCTGCCACTTGGTTCTCAGTTCCCTTTCTGTCCTTGATCTCCAAATCAAATTCTTGCAATAGTAGTATCCATCTGATCAACCGAGGCTTTGCATCCTTCTTTGCAACTAAATGTCGAATTGTTGCGTGATCCGTGTACACTATCACCCTTGTACCAATCAGATACGATCTGAACTTGTCAAAAGCATACACATCTGCCAGTAATTCCTTCTCTGTGGTGGTGTTGTTCAACTGTGCATCAATAAGGGTCTTGCTCGCATAGTATATCACATGAAAAATCTTTTCCTTCCTCTAACCCAAAACAGCCCCCACATCATAATCACTGGCATCACACATCAATTCGAATGGTAGGTCCCAATCCGGTGTTATGATTACTGGTACTGAAGTTATCCTCCTCTTCAAATGTTTAAATGCAGACACGCAATCCTCCTCAAACTTGAACTGTGCATCCTTCTCCAATAAACTGCAAAGTGGTTTAGTTATCTTGGAGAAGTCTTTAATGAACCTGCGGTAAAAGCCTGCATGTCCTAGAAAACTTCGAACACCTTTTACTGAAGTTAGCGGCGGCAAATTCTCAATGGTTTCTAATTTAGCTCTGTCCACCTCAAGTCCCTTCTTCGATAACTTATGTCCCATAATTATTCCTTCTTGTACCATAAAATGACACTTTTCCCAATTCAATACCAAGTTTGTCTCAATACATCTTCTCAAAACCATGACCAAATTTTCCAGACATAGATCAAATGAATCCCCAAATACTGAAAAATCATCCATAAATACCTTTACATTGTGCTCCACCATATCTGAAAAGATAACCATCATACACCTCTAAAATGTTGATGGGGCATTACAAAGACCAAAAGACATCCTCCTGAAAGAGAAAGTACCATATGGAAAGTAAAGGTTATCTTTTCTTGGTCCTCTAGAGCTATAACAATCTGATTGTAGCCTGAATACCCGTTCAGAAGACAATAGAACTCATGCCCCGCTAGTCTATCCAACATTTGATCAATAAACGGCAGTGGAAAGTGATCTTTCCTTGTAGCTTTGTTAAGCCTGCGATAATCCATGCAGACTCTCCACCCCGTCACTGTTCTTGTTGGAATCAACTCATTGTTCTCATTGGAAATCACGATCATACCACCTTTCTTCGTTACACACTGTACTGGGCTCACCCATGAACTATCTGAAATTGGATATATAATGCCTGCATTTAGCCATTTCAACAGTTCCTTCTTTACCACTTCCTTCATGATCGGATTAAGTCTTCTTTGATGTTCCACTGAAGGCTTGCTATCATCTTCCAGCAAGATCTTATGCATACAAAAAGATGGGCTGATCCCTTTTATATCTGCTATAGTCCATCCAATAGCTGACTTGAACTCTCTAAGGACTCTTAACAATTTTTCTTTCTGAAAAGATGTTAGTGTAAAAGAAATAATCACAGGTAATTTTGAATTTTCATTTAAAAATGAATACCTCAAATGATCAGGAAGTGGTTTCAATTCAAGTTCTGGAGGTGTTTCAAGAGATGGTTTCAATTTTACTGATGACTCTCCAGCTTTCTTTAATGGCTCAACAGGAATCTTGAATTTTCTGAATTGTGGAGTTGTATCAAGGAAATGCACAAGTTGTTCAAATTCCTCCTCATCTAATTCTAAATTTCAAGCAATAACACTTCTCAATGGTTCATGACCCACCAAGCTCTCTACTCATCATTTAGCACTTTGTCCACCAAATCAACCTTGAAACATTCCTCTTCATCTGTTGGAAATTTCATTACCTTGAATACGTTGAAAGTAACTTCTTGATCATGAACACGCATTGTAAGCTCCCCTTTCTGAACGTTTATCAAGGTTCTTCCTGTTGCTAGGAATGGTATTCCAAGTATGATTGGTATACTCCTATTTTCTTCATAATTTAGAATGATGAAATCAGCTGGAAAGATGAATTTATCCACTTTTACCAAAACATCTTCAACAATTCCCCGTGGATAAGTGATTACTTGTCAGCTAACTGTAACAAAATATTAGTCGGCCTTGGAGCAGGCAATCCCAGCTGATTAAATACTGACAAGGGCATCAAATTGATACTAGCTCCAAGATCACACAAACATTTACTGAAGCTCATCTTTCCAATTGTGCATGGTATTGTGAAACTGCCCGGATCCTTCAGCTTTGGAGGTAATTTGCATTGAAGCACTACACTGCATTCTATCAAATTCTTCTAATCTCTTCTTCCTTGACAAGATACCCTTCATAAATTTTGCATAACTAGGCATTTGTTCCAATGCCTCAGCGAAAGGTATGTTAATATGCAGCTTTTTGAATACCTCCAAGAACTTACTAAACTACCTGTCTTCCTTGTGCTTATGCAATCTCTATGGATAAGGAACAGGAAGGTGAATTATTGGTATTTTATTCACGGGCTTATCAAATGAACCTTCTTTATTCTTCTCTTCTTTCTACTATCCAGAATCTTCCTTATTAATTTTCTCTTCAGATAGGATTTCTTGATCGCGCGACCGCGCGTCTTCCCTTTGTGTAAAAGTATTAAACGCTACATCTTGATTCTGTAACTGTTTTCCGGACTGAAGTGTAATAGCTTGACATTGTTCCTTCCCTTCCCTTCTTGGATTTGCCTCTGTGGTACTTGGCAATGAACCCTGTGGTCTGTTATTAAACATGCTCGCCATCTGACCCATTTAAGTTTCCAGATTTTTAATAGCCATTTCTTGGCTTTTAATCATTACTTCCGTATTTTCCATGTACTTCATCATCATTTCCTCCATCTTTGACTTCTTTTCTTGCGGAGGTGCTGGTGGTGTATGATGTTGTTGAGAAAATCCAGGTGGGTGCGATGGTCTTGGTGCAAACTGTTGCTGAGTTGACTATGACTGAAATTTGTTATGGGGTTGAAACTGACTTTGTTGATTTCCTTGATTATTTGACCAACTGAAATTTAGATGGTTACGGTTGTTGGCACTGTATGTGTTCTAAAATTGACCTTGATCCTTCCTATAGTTACTCACATATTGCACAGAGTCCGAACTAATAACACATTGGTCCGTTGAATGTGACCCTGCACATATCTCACACACAAATGAAACTGTCTTCGCCTTGATGTCTGTTAATGAGTCAATCTTCTTCGCTATGGATGCCATCTGTGCTGACAATTGAGTGATAGCATCCACTTCTAACAAACCTGCAACTTTGGGCTGTGGCATTCCGGCTGAAGGATTTTGGAAATCATTAGCTGACATCATCTCTATGAGATTATATGCCTTTTCATAGCTCTTCACCCATAGAGCTCCTCCTGCAGCTGCATCTATAATCGGTCTTGACTGCCATCCCAATCCATTATAAAATGCGTGGATAACCATCCAATCCGGCATGCCATGGTGTGGACACTTCCTTAGCATTTCCTTATATCTCTCCCAGGCTTCATATAATGATTCACCATGTTGCTGCTCAAACTGGGAAACTGCTATCCTCATCTTTGCAGTCTTAGCCATTGGAAAGAATTTGGCTAAGAATTTATGTGCTAGGTCCTCTCATGTGGTGATAGATCCTGAAGGTAAAGAGTGAAGCTAACTTCTAGCTTTATCCCGCAATGAAAATGGAAATAGTCTAATTGCATCATCTGTCACCCCGTTGTATCTGAAAGTATCACATATTTCAATGAAGCTCAATAGGTGTTCATTTGGATCGTCTGTAGCAGCACCCCCAAACTGTACCGAATTTTGAACCATTTGAATAGTGCCCGACTTAATATCTAAGGTGTTGGATGTTATCGCTGGTCTGAATATACTTGACTGCAGTCCATGCATCGAATAATCTCTTAAATCCCTTTGCTCCTCCCTTTGTTCTTTTCCTTGTTCTGCGGCTGCCATAATAGATGTTGTGGTCTCTAACTCTGCTTGTATATTTCTACATGCTCTTGATTTCCAACCCCTACCGTTGATGTTGTCTTGTAAAGGTGTTAACTCAGGATTGGAGGATCAAGTGCGCATATACTATATACAAGTGCCTGAAACAAAAACAAAAATAGAAATGAGACAAGATTAGAATTGTGTAAGTCATACAATTTAGCTTAAAATTGATGATAATAATATTTAAATTAAATGCCTTTTCCCGGCAATGGCGCCAAAAACTTGTTGCCTCCTTTTTAGTCTTAACAAAAGAACTCTAACTCATGTAAGCATACATGGGTCAACAAGTAGTATAGAGTAAGAACAGTATCGATCCACGGAGAAAGGTTTTAAAGTTAAACTATCATACACCAATTGTATCACTATTTTTATATGCTTAAATGAATAATTCACAATTATTCTTAACCTATATTCAATTAATGAATAAAACACAAGACTAATTTAATGAAATCAAATTTGGAAAGAATGGGATTCTAACTTCATTTCATATTTCATCTAAACATTGCCATCATTCACAATCATACATTTATCATGGAAAATTAGCTAAGAGCACAAATGTAGACATAATCATTTTTCAATGAATTATGACCTGTTTACATAACATCCACATTCGATAGAAATCATATAATCGACAATAATGCCAAAGTCACTATATTCCTATTTGAATTTGTAGCAATATTTGAATTGAAGCACAAGCTCTTATATTACTACACACGGTGAAACAATATATTTCTATCTGGTTCACAAAATAAAAAGCTAAACATTTCAGCCTCATAAATGCATGTTATCATGATTACAACCATGCTCACATGTCATTTTTCAATTCCATATAAGCATATAAAATGAATGGTGATCAAACATTCATGCAATCCAATCAATCATAACAGAAATCCTAATGATAAACGAGTAGTCAAGCAATCAGGCAATTAATTATAGATTACGTATCAAAATCCGTTAGAATCCCATAATGGAGTTTAGTTCATTTCTAAACCTAAAACCATTATGGGATTATAGTAACACATTGAGAATAAATATCACAAGTGAGAGAGAATAGAATTGATCAAACCCAATTGTAGAATTCGTTCCAGAATGCTATCCAAATCTCCAATACTTTCCAGCAAAATAAAATGAATACTTATATAATAACTGAATTCAAAAGAAGATGTAGAAAATCTTGAGTTTATGCTCAAATCCTCTCTAGGATTATTTTAATGCTTGGAACCCTCATTACCTCCTGAAAAACTGATAAGAACGTACTTAATTCACGTCTGGTGCCAACCAAAATATTTTTAGATCGGACCACATTCAAATTTCAAATTCAAAAAATATAACTCAAATAACGATTTCTGAGATAACTTAGCAGCAGCCATGCGTGATCACCATATAAAATGGGCGCATGACTCCAAATTTGGCGTCATAAAGCTAACTTGTTCAAGGCAAGCGGCGCGTGATGTGTGTTTTCACCTCATGCACTTTGTGTGTATGCGGTAGCATAAAAACTACTTTGTTAGCGGCCATTGGTGTATTTATACATCTCTTTGCATCTTCGCTATCTCGCCATGTGGGTCATTTGTTCTTCACCAATACCCAGTTCCTTATCAACACACATTCCATTTGCCAAGCCTTTGTTAGATCCATACCACAGTGCCAATGCTAAATCATTCCATTTCCTGCATTTCAATACCAGAGGAGTTCTAATCAAGCAATGAAAAATACACACAAAATGCAATTAAAAACATACTAAAATCCATTTGAGATGAGCATAATTCTCGTGAATTGATATTTAATAAGTAGGTATAAAACATACTTATCATTATTTAAGCATGTTTTAAAAGTATGAACTATGCTATGTCTATGTAAATGAGATAGATACATGTGAGCATGCTATTAGAGGCTTAATAGTACCAACATATGGTTTAAAAGTTTATAACATCGAATCTTATTAAAGAAATTTGTTAAACCTTATTGATTGAAATAAATCATTATGGAGCTAAGTAGTTTGAATATGAACTTAAAAATAGATCACAACCTATTTGATGTCAAGTATGGATGGTTAAGGTATACTTATACATGCCTAGCTATTCTAAGAGTATAATGAGAAAATGAAATATAGGTTTTACAAACCTAGTTAGGAAACTATGTAATATTTATTGTTATATTAAGAACGTATGAAATGTATGACTAATGGATATGAATCCATGATTATATAACTGTGTAGGAATACACGCAGTGCAAATAAGCTTTAAGCAATTAAGTTGTAGTTGATAAACTATGAATCAGGCAAGTCTTTCAGTTCTTATTTGATATATAAATTCTATAACTGTTAGTTGAGCTATATTATGCTATGAGAATGTTGATGTATATATATGAAATGCATATGAGCTATGTATGAAATTTGAAAGTTGATCTTTGATGATATGTTTGTGAAGTAAATTTCTATGCATGTTATGTGTGAAGTAACATGCGTAGTTAATATTAATTGATTATGAATGCATGAACTTAATATGCTATTATATGCTATGTGCTTCATGAAAACTGTTAGAATTGTTGGGTTGTCGAGCTCACCCTTGCAAATAACAACTTCTGCAGGTTAAGGACTCACGGTAAAGATTTCGTGCTTCTTGGTTGACAAAGTAGATAGTTTTGCAACGAAGGATACTATTTAGATTATTACTTGAACCATGTTTAGGTTCTAGGAGTGAACTTGATATATACTTACAACATTTAATACTTGTTGTATTGTAAGGATGTATTAGTTAATACATAGAGGATATCGAATCAAGATGTACAATCTTATACAGTAATTCGAATAGAATGAATAATAACATATTTTGATTCAAGGATATGTAATTGATTCAAGTTAAGAAATCAATAAAAGATTTTTTTCAAAGGAGATTGAAAAATTTTAAATTATTAAGCGTTTTTATAATTACTTCATTACCTCAAGATTTGGTGTTCACGTAATCAAAACATTCATATCTAACTACCCAATCATAATAAATTGAATAATAAAAACACCTTAATCTACACCTTATACACATGATTACTTTAATAAAAACATTATCTCGGGTTCTCTAACCTTTAATACAATCATTCAAGTGCGGAAATAAAATTATTACATCACATCATCATTAAAAGTCTATCATCATAACGATTTAAGCAAAATTACAAGTCTTCATCACTTGTACATTTTTCCCTTTCCTTTGCTAGTTGTAGGTTTATCTACCTTCTCAACCACCATTTGCTGATAAATGTATAAATATCAAGAGTGAGCAAACAAAGCTCACTTGAAATAAGAATAAATATCTTTACATCATTTGCCAAATAATAGGCTCAATAGAAGCTGAATGATATGTTCTATTATCATTTCAACATTTGCCAATTCATAGGCTCAATAGAGGCTGAATGATTTGTTCTATTAACATTCTTAAATATACTCTTTTGAGGGTCAAATGACCATGAACCATGTCCACGATTATAAGTAATCTTTCAACTTTAACTTTAATGGTCGTATGACTATAAGGACTCCACGTACTTAGGGGATCAATCCTTACGTACAATGTATTGTGCACAACCATTTCAACGCTAGCGTAAACCCCTAAACATAGGGTTGTTCATCTCGATATTTAGAGTACAAGTCGCTTTTAAAAGAAAGTTTGGTTTGGATAAGCTTTCAAGGGTAATTGAAGTTTAATGATCATCAACTAGGGAACTAGTTGAATCAACAATGCTTGATAATACAATAGTTGTTTAATAACAACATAACTTAGAACATTTGAGAATCATAAATGGGCGATTCTACATATCTAACTCATGCTTGAAATAACTATAGAGCATAAGTATTCAATAGAATGAATAAAATGGTTAACCTTTTTGAGCGGTAAAATAAGCTAAGGTTGAGTCTTATAACATTAGAATGATATTCTGAACGTACATTTAAGCGATAGCAAAATTTGGAAACTAAAACTTGCCCAACAATGTATTAACTCATCATGCAAGGAATTAAAAGCAGTTCAATAATAGAGGCGAGAGTTCAAAAACTCGCTCATTATACAATAATAGAACTTAAGAAACTTTAATTGTAAACAAGTTAGAATGAATCAATATAATAAAGAACTTAGAAAATGAAGTTAGAAAACTTGCATAATGTAATAATGAAATGAACTAACTTCAGTAATAAAATGTAGAGTTAGAAAACTTGCACAATGTAATAAATGAACTAGCTCAGCGAAAGTGTAGAGTTAGAAAACTTGCCTTGAGCGTAAGCTATAAAATTAAACTCACGATCACCTACACATAATTTTAGAACCACAATACCTATTAGATATTAACATACCATAACATGATCATTACCATTTACATTTCGAGAAACTCTAAGTGTTTTCTTGCATGACCCTTGTCTAACGTTCATTATGTATACTAAATTATCACATAACGCATTCTTGATTTACTAATCACTTTTAACAATTTTGAATTCATAATCCACATAACATGACTCTCTATTAACCTTGTTGTTGTTACATGATTCTAACATTCCATAACCTTAAGCTAAGCTACAAACGAACAACCAAAGTCTGCGAATAAGCAGAGACTTGATTAATGCGAAAATGGCCACTTTCGGCGTATGTATGAGTTTTATATGGGGGGATATCTGTGCATATTGCTGACATGCTTGTAGCAGCGCCCTAAATTTTTGCGCATGCGACTTACAGAACCAGTTTTTCAAAAAGCAGAGCCGACACTTTTATTAAGCCGACTAACACGAATTTAACCCATCAAACAATGATAATAACACGTAAAATAAATATACAACTATCATAAACATGATTGCTAACATATACAATCACTTAACACAATTTAACAACTACTAACACTATTTTAATTTCTCAATTTTCATGTTTTTCACATAAAACTCCAATTTTTGATATTCATCCCAAAAATCATCCTTTGTGAATTCATTATTTGGCCAAATCACTCCCATTTCAATTACGTTATGCTCGTATCTCATTGTTGAACTAGCATAAACAAAACTCAATTAACATTTTAGCATGCAATTTGACCCTCAAAATTGGTACTTTTCATGAACATATGAAAAAAAAATACATATAAACATATCTTATCAAAATTTTTTTCTTCTCTTGTAAAACCAAAATTAGCATGCTGATTATCTTATTTGACATAAATTCTAGCATTATAAACATATATAACCACAATTACCAACTATATAAATCCATAATTCAACAATTGCTTATAACGAGAACATGAGAAAATTCTTGTAGTGAAATACATATATATATATATACACATATATAACTCTAAGGTTGTGAACATACCTTTCAATTAGTGTGTAATTCTTTGCTAACGATCCTTTGGAATTGCTTGAAAATCCTAAGCTTTCTCTCAATTTTTCTCTCAACTCTCAATTCTCTCTATTGCCTCTAGACTAGCAAAGTTAGAATGAAGCTTTGATAGCGATATCGTAATAAAAAAAAAAAATTGATATGGCCTTAATACATATATTAAATATATCGGTTACCAACATATAGCGTATATATATATAATATATTATATTTATTATTTATTATTATTTATTTATTTTATTTAATTTAAATAAACTAGAAATCTCAAAAGCCATAAGGCTTGTTTGGCAAAAACCCTTTAAATATTAAAAAATTAATATATTAAGCCTTGTTTGTTAAAACTAAATTAAACTACTTTAATTTATTTTAATAACTCCTTATAATATAGTTATTTGTCACACTATATTTAATCAAGCTTTCATATTTATTTTAATTAATGCAAATCACAATTAATTAAATAAATCCTTTAATCACATAATAACAATACAAATAATTAATCATTTAAATTGAAATATCAATATAATAATCATTTCCTTAATTCATCAATTATTTATTTAATAAATAATTAACTAAACAAAATTAAATCAATTGAACAAATATTTATTCAACGATAATCACATCCATTAAATATTTATATAAATCAATAAATATTTAATATTACATTTAAAATTCTGGAATGTTACATCATTCCCTCCTTAAAAGGATTCTGTCCTCAGAATCACAATTCAAACAATCAAATCGTCACATTCTTCCCTACTTACAAAGATTATGTCCCCAGAATCGAAGACATAGATTAAACAAATAACTTTCGGGGTAACTTTTCATCATTTCGACGAGTTCCCCGTTGCCTCTTGACATTGTGGTTTCTCCATATCACCTTCACGGAAGGTATCACTTTATTACGAGCACTTGTTCTTTCACATCGACTATCGGATAGGAACTTCTTCATAAGACAAATCTTTATCGAATTGCAATGGTTCGTATTACTCGATCACGTGCTTGTAATCGGGTTTATCTGGTCGTAACTGCGAAATGTGAAAAACATTATGAATGTTTTCCAATTACGGAGGTAGAGCTACCTCATAAGCCACTTCCCCCACTCTTCGTAGTATTTCAAAGCGGTCCGATAAATCTTGGTGAGCTTTCCTTTCTTGCCAAAAGCGATCTTTCCCTTCGAGGAGAAACTTTTAGGAAAGCGAAATTTCTACTTCAAATTCGCGATTACGCACTATGTTGATCGGCATACTTTTTTACATCATCTTGAAATTTTGCTACCAATCTTGTCTGATGAGTTTGACAACTTTGTGATTTGTTGTACCGATTCTGGTCCTAACGGTTGGCGTTCAGACTTCATCCCGGCCATAGTGGAGTTACGCACTTTACAGCCGTCTGATGCCTCGTAAGGTGGCATCTGCGATCTTTCGCGCGTAGTAGCTGTTGTTGTTGTAAGGCAAATTCTACCAGCGGTAAATGTTCATCGACTTCCTTTGAAATCCATGATGCATGCTCTCGGCATATCTTCCAGCGTTTGGATAGTTCGTTCGCTTTTGCCCGTCGGTTTTGCGGATGGTATCTTTGTACTCATTCATATTTGTGTTCCCATACATTCTTGTAGTCTCTTCCGGAAGTTTGATGTGAACCTTGGATCTCTATCGACACAATTGACCTTTGGAACTCCATGTCTTGACACGATCTCTTTAACGTCTGATTTTATTGGTGATCAAGATTAAATCTAATCTTTATTGGCAAAAAGTGTCTTGATTTTGTTATCATCCACTATCACCCATATCGCATCGTATCCTTTACGAGTCGTTGGAAGTCCTACCACAAAATCCATTGTGATATGCTCCCATTTCCATTCCGGTATTTCCAGCGGTTGAAGTAACCGGCAGCTTGTCGTTGATGTTCGACTTTCACCTTACGACACGTCGAGCATTTTGCAACGCGATTCTGCAGCGTCTCTTTTCATATTCGGCCACCAAAAATGTGCGCGCAAATCTTGATACATCTTTGTACTTCTGGATGAATCGAATATCTTGTGTTGTGTGTGCTTAGCCGGTCAAGATTTCGTCTTTAAGCTCAAGCTTCTTTGGAACCCAAATTCTTTCCTCGAATCGTAGTAGTCCTTGATTATCGATCTTGTATTTTACATCACTACCTCGACCACTTTCTCTTTGATTGTTTTCGCATTCTTTATCTTGTAGTTGAGCATTCTTCACTTTGTCCACCAAAGTTGGACTGCATCTATCTGAAATAAGTCGTTCATCGTATTCCTTTGGAAATTTGATTTCCAACTCTAGCTTTGTCATTCTTTGAAATAAAGCTCCTCTGAGTAGTTATCGACATCAACTTCTCCGACCTTTCTGCTCAAAGCATCTGCAACCACATTCGCTTTGCGGGATGATAAAAGATCTCACAATCGTAATCCTTTATCAATTCCATCCATCTTCTTTGTCGCATATTGAGGTCATACGTGTGAAAATATACTTGAGACTTTTATGATGCGTGTAGATTTCACATTTCTCTCCATAGAGATAGTGTCTCCATATCTTGAGAGCAAAAACTACTCTGGCCGATTCCAAATCATGAGTCGGATAACCTTTCTCATAATCCTTGATTGTCTTGATGCATACTGCAATTACTTTGTCGATTACGCATAAGAACACACATCCCAACCCTTTATGTGAGGCATCACTTTATACACCACAAAAAATTACTGTACTATCGGTAATGACAACACAGGTGCCATGCTTAATTTCTTCTTCAAATCTGGAAACTTTCTTCACATTTCTCCGTCAAACAAATTTCACAGTTTTCTTGTCAAATTTGTTAATGGAGTGGCTATCTTAGAAAAATCTTGAATAAATAAATGCGTAATAGCGGCCGGTCCCAAGAAACTCCTCACTTAGGCGGTGTTCTTGGTTGTTCCCAATTGATTCTGACTTCCACTTTTGATGGATCACGGAAATCCCATCTTTGTCGATCACGTGCCCAAGAAATTTACACGATCTAGCCAAAATTAGCACTTAGAGAATTTTGCGTACTTTTCCTTTCTTAGTGTTTCCAATGTCAAGCGTAAGTGTTCCACGTGTTCTTCTTGAGTTTTGGAATACACGAGAATGTAAATCGATGAATACCACTACAAACTTGTCTAAGAGAATGGTTTAAACACCCTATTCATCAAATCCATGAATCGATGAGGTGCATTGGTTAAACCAAAAGACATCACGAAACTTCGTAATGTCCATCAGGAGTTACGAATGTCGATTAGTGGTATATCCTCCTTCCTCACTTTATTTGGTGATACCCACTTCTCAAATCTATTTTGAGAAGTATTTAGCACCCTTATTTGATCAAACAAGTCATCTATTCTTGGTAATGGATATATTTTTTTTAATAGTGACTTTGTTTAATTCTCTATAATCAATGCAAAAGGCGCATTGACCCATCCTTCTTCTTCACGAATAACTTTGGCGCTCCCCACGGTGATACGCTTGGTTGAATATACTTCTTGTCTAACAATTCTTGCAAATTGTACCATCGGTTCCTTCATTTCTCTTGGAGCCATTTACATGCGGGGGCCGATATCGGTGTTGTCCCGGCACTAAGTCGATCACGAACTCAATTTCTCTGTCGGTGAAGTCTGGCAAATCCTCTCTGAAACACATCCTCAAATTCCCTCTCACCTTTGGTATCTCTTCGGTTTCACATTCTTTTTACGAGTATCGACTATATAAGCTAAATAGCCCACACTGACCTTGACTCAACAATTTCTTGGCTTTGCATAATCGTCGGACATTTCATTTGTCTAGGCGACTTGCTACCATAAAATACTACCTTTGGCGGGGTCATAAGGTTTACACACTTCTTTTGGCAATCAATTACCGCTCCATATTTGAGCAATGATCCATTCCCAAAATAACATCAAACTCTCCAAGTCTAATCGGAATCAAATCTACCATCAAGATATTCTCCTTAATGTTCACCCTACGGTTCTTGTATCTGAATCTAACGAGGATTATCTCTTTATTCATAATTTCTATGTTCAAAAGGAAATTCGGTTCTTCTCTAAGCAATTCTAACCTCTTAGCAAATTCATCGAGAGATAAGCGAGCAAGTAGCACCGAATCAAATAATACATAAGCATCAATATCATTGATTGGGATAATACGACACCACATCTTTTGATTGCACTGACATCTTTTGAGTCGTGTTGAAGGTTCTAGTTGTGGGTTTGTTTGATGTTGTACCTCCATTATTTACCTCCATTGCTTACGGTTGTCCTCCATCCTTCTTCTTAGGGCATTCACGAGCAAAGTGATCCTTGGATCCATACGTGAAACACACGTTCTTCTTAGGTTTGAGTGCAATTTGGGGCGATGTGACCCTCACAGCCACAATTGAAGCATACTCGTTTCCCCATCAAGCACGCACCCTTGTGAAACTTCCGCATGTAGCACATGCTTCAAACTTCTTGTTTTCTTTGGTTTACTGCTTTGGTTTCCGGCACCATTGCGTTTCCATTCACTTCCTCTTTGTTGTTGTTGTTGTTGTTGTTGTTGTTGTTTCCACCACTACCACCTCCATTCTTAATTTCCACCTCATTCTTTCTTCTTCTTACATTTTCTGATTGAACTTTGTCCTTTGCCTCGCCTCCACCTTGGTAGTATTGCTTTCTCCATCACTTCTTTTGCGAAAGTCTTCAATTGGAATAGGGAAACCCTTTTGTACAACCGGGGCTTGGTCCTGTTCAAATCTCTTCGCCTTGCGTTTCGTCGTCTTGACTTGATAAAGGCGCAAACCTCGCTTGACTCGTTGAATTTAGCGGCATACTCGGGATAAAGTCGCCGTTCCTGCTTGATTTCGAAATTGCACTTCGGTGACCCTTGAACTCTCGGGAAAATAGGTCTCGAAGAATATCTCCTTAAACCTATCGGTCATCATCCTGGTCCTTCTCGAGTTTTATTGGCTGCCACCAATAACTAGCTTCTTGCTTTCAACATGAATGTTTGAAAGCGATCTTACAATCATCCCTACCCTAGCAACATCGAACACCTTTTCTATCTCCATAATCCAAGTACGTGCCTCATTTGGATTCACGCGACCCCTGAAATTGGTGGTCAACCGCCTTGAACTCCTTAAGCGTTGTTCCTTGGTTACGTGGTTGATTCTGCAGCGCTCTGTCGATAACGTCACTAATTGTTGAGCTGGGTTAGCATCAACATTTATCGTTATTGTTGGTTCCGCCGTTGGTTCTCTGTCGTGGTGGTTGGCGTGCGGGAGGCATTTTACATTTAAAAAATACACTCATTAGGTTATTATTCAACTCTTTTAAGTAATTTCTACTTAACTTGCCTCTACAAAAGAAATAACCACATAATCACGTAACACTTTGAACAAAATAACAACTTTTATTTATTCATAACCTCTTTGAAAACATAAAACAATAACATCACTGCTATTTACATTACTTTCCTGAACTACAAAAGTTTCAGGACAACATCATCGTCATATCCCATAGGTTACATAACACTTGGGATTTAAAATTTATTTAACATTTATTAATCGCATAACAACTACGATGTTTCTACTAAGATCTTTGCTTAGCCTTACTCGTTCTTCCTCCATAATCCGAAACATTGTTACTGCGATCTAATACATACGATGGCGGCGTCTCGGCTGAATCGGATAACCCATGACCCGATCTTGAGCTCGATTAACCACGGTGTTGAATACTCTATTCATCTCTTCCATCTTCATTCTTTTTGCATGTCGTCTTTCACTGCTTATCGGCTCGTTGAAACATCTCCTCATATCGTCCTCGGCTCTTGCCCTCTTCGTAGCTTCTTCCCTTAGCTTATTCTTCAATTTGATGACCTCCTCGATCGGTTGTTCTTTCTCTCCTTGATGCATTCTAGCTTCTCCTCGACATTAGTCGATTCGTTCCTCACGATCTTGGATCTCATCATCTTTACGTGTCATTGCGATACATTGTTCGACTACTATCTCTTGCAATTCCTCATTTGTATCACGAAGTTCCACGTTATGGTCGTAGACTTCATCGTACATTCGGCGACTATCGAGGTTAGTGGAGTCTCCTCCTCCTCGTCCTCGTCATCGTCATCCTCATCCTCTGTGGCAACTCAGCGGGATCCTCCTCATCAGTCTCTCCATCATCATCATCCTCATCTTGACCCTTTGTGACCAGCAGAGGTGACTCCGTGGCGATGGTTGTTCCCAAATAACATGAATGTCATGAGGCTCCTCCTCTATAGGCATCTGAGGTCTATCCTCCCTACTTTGATTTGGATTCTCGACATTAGTCATCCTGACAACAAAATTTTAAGTTTCAATTATTAATCATTACTACTCGACACTCACGAGCACATAAGTATAAACACATAATCACATAAGTGTTTTATTATTTCTTCCTTAAAACTTCGATAAGAGTTAATCACCACTATCTTTTCAAAGGTTACTTCTAAGGCTTTTCCCCACCTAAGGTTCATAACCTAAAGCTTTGATACCAACTTGTGACACCCCAAATCCGGTACTTCATTACCTCGAGATTTGGTGTTCACGTAATCAAAACATTCATATCTAACTACCCGATCATAATAAATTGAATAATAAAAACCACCCATATCTGAGGATTACTTTAATAAAAACATTATCTCCGGGTTCTCTAACCTTTAATACAATCATTCAAGTGCGGAAATAAAATTATTACATCACATCATTATAAAAAGTCTATCATCATAATGATTTAAGCAAAATTACAAGTCTTCATCACTTGTACATTTTTCCCTTTCCTTTGCTAGTTGTAGGTTTATCTACCTTCTCAACCATAATTTGCAATAAATGTATAAATATGCAAGAGTGAGCAAACAAAGCTCACTTGAAATAAGAATAAATATCTTTACATCATTTGCCAAATAATAGGCTCGATAGAAGCTGAATGATATGTTCTATTATCATTTCAACATTTGCCGATTCATAGGCTCAATAGCTGAATGATTTGTTCTATTAACATTCTTAAATATACTCTCTTGAGGGTCAAATGACCATGAACCATGTCCACAGTTATAAGTAATCTTTCAACTTTAACTTTAATGGTCATATGACTATAAGGACTCCACGTACTTGGGGATCAATCCTTCGTACAATGTATTGTGCACAACCATTTCAACGCTAGCGTAAACCCCTAAACATAGGGTTGTTCATCTCGATATTTAGAGTACAAGTCACGCACCAAAGAAAGTTTGGTTTGGATAAGCTTTCAAGGGTAATTGAAGTTTAATGATCATCAACTAGGGAACTAGTTGAATCAACAATCTTGATAATACTGATAGTTGTTTAATAACAACATAACTTAGAACATTTGAGAATCATAAATGGCGATTCTACATATCTAACTCATGCTTGAAATAACTATAGAGCATAAGTATTCAATAGAATGAATAAAATGGTTAACCTTTGCTTGAGCAGTAAAATAAGCTAAGGTTGAGTCTTATAACATTAGAATGATATTTCTGAGCGTACATTTAGCGATAGCAATTTGGAAACTAAAAACTTGCCCAACAATGTATTAACTCATGCAAGGAATTAAAGCAGTTCAATAATAGAGGCGAGAGTTCAAAAACTCTACTCATTATACAATAATAGAACTTAAGAAACTTGCTTAATTGTAAACAAGTTAGAATGAATCAATATAATAATAGAACTAACTTCAGCGAAATAATAGAACTAACTAAAGCGAAAATGTAGAGTTAGAAAACTTGCTGATGTAATAAATGAACTAGCTCAACGAAAGTGTAGAGTTAGAAAACTTGCCTTCACCGTAAGCTATAAAATTAAACTCACGATCACCTACACATAATTTTAGAACCACAACACCTATTAGATATGCTAACATACAATAACATGATCATTACCATTTACATTTCAGAAACTCGAAGTGTTTTTCTTCGTAACCCTTGTCTAACGTTCATTATTTATACCAAATTATCACATAACGTATTCTTGATTTACTAATCACTTTTAACATTTTGAATTCATAATCCACATAACACAACTCTATATTAGCCTTGTTGTTACATGATTCTAACATTCCATAACCTTAAGCTAAGCTACAACGAACAACCAAAGTCTGCAGAATAAACAGACTTGATTAATAAAAAAAATGGCCACTTGGGGCGGCATGGCGTATGAGTTTTATATGGGGATGGATGTGCTGCGCATTGCGCAATGCTATGCCATGCGCATTGCCTAGCGACGCGTTTTGACTTGAGAACCAGATTTTTTGCAAGCGAGCCACGACACATTTTATTAAGCCAACTAACACGAATTTAACCCATCAAACAGTGATAATAACACGTAAAATAAATATACAACTATCATAAACATGATTGCTAACATATACAATCACTTAACACAATTTAACAACTACTAACACTATTTTAATTTCTCAATTTTCATGTTTTTCACATAAAACTCCAATTTTTGATATTCATCCCAAAAATCATCACTGTGAATTCATTATTTGGCCAAATCACTCCATTCCAATTACGTTATGCTCGTATCTCATTGAACTAACATAAACAAAACTCAATTAACATTTTAGCATGCAATTTGACCCTCAAAATTGATACTTTTCATGAACATATGAAAAAAAATACATATAAACATACACTTTGTCAAATTTTTTCTTTTCTTTGTCGAGCAAATTTAGCATGCAATTATCTTATTTGACATAAATTCTAGCATTATAAACATATATAACCACAATTATCAACTATATAAATCCATAATTCAACAATTGATTATAACGAGAACATGAGAAAATTCTTGCTTAGTGAAATACATATATGCGTATATATATACATATATATAACTCTAAGGTTGTGAACATACCTTCAATTAGTGTGTAATTCTTCTTACGATCCTTTGGAATTGCTTGAAAATCCTAAGCTTTCTCTCAATTTCTCTCAACTCTCGATTCTCTCTCTCTGCCTCTAGACTAGAATGAAAGTTAGAATGAAGCTTTGATAGCGTTATCGTAATAACAAAAAAAAAAATGATATGGCCTTAATACATATATTAAATATATCGATTTACCAACATAACGTATATAATATAAATATATTATATTATTTTTTATTTATTTATTTATTTAATTTAATTTAAATAAACTAGAAATCTCAAAAGCCATAATAAAACATTTTGGCAAAACCCTTTAAATATTAAAAAATTAATATATTAAGCCTTGTTTGTTAAAACTAAATTAAACTACTTTAATTTATTTTAATAACTCCTTATAATATAGTTATTTGTCACACTATATTTAATCAAGCTTTCATATTTATTTTAATTAATGCAAATCACAATTAATTAAATAAATCCTTTAATCACATAACACCAATACAAATAATTAATCATTTAAATTGAAATATCAATATAATAATCATTTCCTTAATTCATCAATTATTTATTTAATAAATAATTAACTAAACAAAATTAAATCAATTGAACAAATATTTATTCAGCGATAATCACATCCATTAAATATTTATATAAATCAATAAATATTTAATAAAAATATTTAAAATCATTTTTAAATAATTACCATTAATATTTAAGTATTAATTTACTATTTATCAAAATATTAAAAGTCATTAATTATAACTTAAAATATTTTTAATTCATTTATATCCCTTTTAAATGATTTTTAAATCAATAAAACCATTTTAAAACTATTTATTTAATATAATTATTAAATAAATCTAATATCATTAATATTAAATTATTAATGAAATTTACACTTAAAATCTTTGAAAGTTATGTTTTATAACTTAAAATATCTTTAAACACTTTATTTTCATTTAAAATGATTTTTATAATATTAAAATCATTTTATTTAATATAATTACTAAATAAATCTAATATCATTAATATTAAATAATTAATGAAACTTATCTTAAAATATTAAAAGTTATGTTTTATAACTTAAAATATTATTAAATACCTTATTATCATTTAAAATGATTTTTAATATAATAAAATCATTTTTAATTAATTTGTTTAATGCATTTATTAAATAAAATAAATATCAATAATATTCAAATAAATACTAATATTTATGAAAAATATGTCAAATTATTAAAAGTTAATTTTTATAACTTTAAAATAATTTTAAAATTATTTTTTGTAATTTTCAGAATTTATTTACTATTTTAAATGATTTTTAGAAATTAAATTAATTAAAACTAAAAAGTCTGTCACTACTGCTTTTGGCGACAGTAAGTGTCGCCCTAGGTGTTCTTGAGGAACCCAAATCTTCATGTGCAGTTAACAAGTCACCTACTTTGACCGAGCTTAATTAGCTGATTATAGCGTTTCTGGGCAAGATAATTATTAGAGGTTGTAGTAATAATGTAACCCTATAAGATCTAACAACAAACATGATCATACAACACAAAACTAAGGAGATCTGGACTTGCAAATTAACTGTCAGAGATGTTCATCACGTTTCTGGGCCGCCTAGAAAATAAAGTCATGGCTGGTCAACGACCTTGGTGGCCTTATATCGTGCAATTTGTTCATGGTAAAGGTGGTCTAGACGTCGGGCTGTGTAGGTAAACTAACAGAGAACATGATTAAATCACCTAGAACGCCTAGAAATCAACAAGGTAAAAGATCTAAGCCATAGAACTAACTGCCAGAGCTGTTCTTCATTTTCTAGGTTACTCAGAAATGAAGAACAGTTCGTATAGCCATATTTGGGCTTCCACAACTTGAAATCTGAGTATTGTTTTAGTGATTTAATGGGTCCAGTATGTAGCCAACATGCAAGTAAACAGATCTATTACAAAACATCAATAAAACAAAAACACATCAAGCAGATAGGGTCCGGTCAAACCATGTTAGAGATAACATTCATACATTTTCTGGGTTACCTAGAAAACAGAAATCATGTTTTCCTATACCTACTTTGACTAGCCACTAAGATCAAACTGTTTGATGTTTAGGTGATATAAAGGCATGAAGTTTCAGTTAATATAACATATTATAATACTAATTCAACAACATATACAAAACACATAAAACCTACAAGATCAGAGCCCATACATTTCTTGTCAGGCGTTTCTGGTTAACAATCTGGGTTACTCAGATCAGGTTGGTCATGGATGGTCAACGACCTTTGACCACCAATAACTTGTAATCTACAACAGATCTGACTCTGAATCAAGTTCCAGAGTAAAGTCCTTACAACATACTACACATAAAAACCTTTAAACAAACAAAACCAGAAACAGTAAGAGATCTATGAGGTCTGACATCGTTGTCAGACAACAAAAAAATATTTTTCTGGATTTTGAAAAACATCAAATTCGAGCACCTAGATGTTATAGATCTGACATGTACCAACCCAGATCACTTATATAAACTACAAACAACATAATTAAACATTCAAACTTAACTTTTAACACAACATCAAAGATTAGATTTTTAGTTTAGGGTTTAAACCTTACTTTACTAAATCTTGAATCTAGGCTTCTTGATCTGCTATGGTGATAGAGGGGATTGGTTTGGGAACTGATATACTACTATATTTCGTAGGTTAGAGAGAGAGAGAGGGTCTTGGATGAATGTTGTGATCAAATGAGCAAATATGAGCACTTTTCTCTCTCCTATTCTATATATATATTATTTAGATGCAATGTATTTGACTGGGAAATGGCTGAGTTGCTAAAGATTTGAGAATGTGATAATATCTAAAGTTGGCGACTTGCCAATTTATGGCAAGATTTGCAAGCAACTAATTCAAGAATGGGACAAAAGCTAGGGCAGTTAGGTCATTTTCCTTGCAATTTTAATGGTATTCTTGTCCATGGTACTTGAATCTAGGGTTTAATCAATAAATTTTAAACCTTAAGGTTTCCCAAATAATTTCTAGGGTTTGAAAAATTAAGTTTAAAGTTTAATAAAATTTTAATTAGAACACACTAATTAAAATTAGGGTTTTAAATAATTAGGGTTTCTTAATATTACTAGGGTTCCCAAATTAACATTACAATTTACTAAAATAATAATTAGG
This sequence comes from Panax ginseng, assembly GCA_020205605.1. NCBI lineage: Eukaryota > Viridiplantae > Streptophyta > Magnoliopsida > Apiales > Araliaceae > Panax > Panax ginseng. The sequence continues at coordinate 58,036,669 of CM035142.1, forward strand.
GTTTCTAACTTAGCAATTAGGACTCCTAATTAGCAAATTAGGGTTTCTAATTTAATAATTAGGGTTTTATAAGTAATTATTAGGGTTTCCCTAATTATCATTAAATTTTATAATACTTAACCTTAATTATAATAACACAGTTACATAACAATCTTTAACTCATGTTTGAGTTTCAAATTAGGGTTTAACAATTAAAATTAGAGTTTTTTTACTATTCTACTATAATTGACCAATTATCAGTCTACACGTATACAATACACACTTATAGCACTGAAATAAATAAAATATTATATTATTATTCTCATTCATTGCTCAAAATCCAGAATTAGGGTTTAGATTCCATATCTGATTTATCTTTCAAATACAACATTATTAATTAAGTTAAAATAATTAATTAAATAATCTAAAATAAATTCATATAATAAAATAATTATTATAATAATTCTATAATCATTTTATATATTACTTAAATAATATAATAAACATATTTTCATAGAAAATAAATAATAAAAACATTTCTCTTATAAAATTATTTATTATAAGAATATACTTTATAATGATCAATAATTCTAAAATAAAATTATTTCAAATTATTCATGTAATAAATAAATTTTATTTATCACATAAATACATACACATTATCTTAAACATATTCCCACCTTTAAAATAAAAAAAAAATTACATGCAAAAATTCTTATTTAATTATATAGAAAATATCGGATTATTACATATATCTCACATTTCTCTCCATAGAGATAGTGTCTCCATATTTTTAGAGCAAATACCATGGCAGCCAACTCTAAATCATGACTCGGGTATCCTTTCTCATAGTGCTTCAGTTGCCTTGATGCATACGCAATGACTTTGTCGTTCTGCATAAGAACACACCCTAATCCTTTATGTGATGCATCACTATACACCACAAAGTTTCTTGTATTATCTGGTAATGACAACACACGTGCCATACTTAACTTCTTTTTCAAGTCTTGGAAACTCTCTTCACACTTCTCCGTCCAAACAAATTTTATAACTTTCCTTGTCAAATTTGTTAATGGGGTGGCAATCTTGGAAAAATCCTAAATAAACCGTCTATAATAGCCGACCAATCCCAAGAAACTCCTCACCTCCGATGGTGTCCTTGGTTGTTCCCAATTGATTACGGCTTCAACTTTTGATGGATCCATTGAAATCCCGTCTTTGTCAATTACATGACTAAGAAATTGTACCCGTTCTAGCTAGAATTCACACTTAGAGAATTTTGCGTACAACTTTTCCTTTCTTAGTGTCTCCAACATCAAACGTAAATGTTTCACGTGTTCTTCTTAAGATTTAGAGTACACCAGAATATCATCGATGAATACCACCACAAACTTATCTAAGAATGGTTTAAACACCCTATTCATCAAATCCATGAATGCAGCAGGGGCGTTGGTCAAACCTTAAAAGACATCACCAGAAACTCGTAATGTCCATATCGAGTTCTGAATGTCGTACTAGGTACATCCTCCTTCCTTACCTTTAATTGATGATATCCACTTCTCCAATCTATTTTCGAGAAGTATCTAGCACCCTTCAATTGGTCAAACAAGTCATCTATTCTTGGCTACAGATATTTATTCATAATAGTAACTTTTTTTAATTCCCTATAATCAATGCAAAGATGCATTGGCCCATCCTTCTTCTTTATGAATAACATCGGTGCTCCCCACGGTGATACACTCGGCTGAATATATTTCTTGTCCAACAGCTCTTGCAACTGTACCATCAGTTTCTTCATCTCTACCGGAGCCATTCTCTACAGGGCCTTCGATAACGGAGCGGTTCCTGGCGCTAAGGCAATCACAAACTAAATCTCTCGCTCAGGCGGAAGTCCTGGCAAATCCTCCAGAAACACATCTACAAATTCCCTAACCACTGGTATCTCTTCTAGTTTCACCCCCTTCCTTTGAGTATCGACTATGTAAGCTAAATATCCTACACAGCCTTGACTCAATAACTTCTTGGCTTGCATAATCGATTGTTAAACATCTCGCATGTCTAGGCGATTTGCTACCATAGAAAAATACCTTTGACAGAGTCATAAGGGTTACACATTTCATTTGGAACTCAATTAACGCTCCATAATAGAATAGCCAATCCATTCCCAATATAACAACAAACTCTCCAATTTTAATCGAACCTAACAGGAATCACTTCCCTATTCACAATTTTTATGTTTAAAGGAAAATTTAATTCTTTGCTAGGCAATCCTAACCTCTTAGAAAATTCATCATATATAAATGAGCAAGTAGTACCTGAATCAAATAATACATAAGCATCTATATCATTGATTGGGATAATACCTGACACAACATCCTTTGATTGTACAGCATCCTGCACAGTCATGTTGAAGGTTCTGGCTATGGGTCTGTTTGATGATGTTGGTCCGGCAATGGTCAATGTACCTCCATTGTTTCCCGTTGTCTCTCCATCTTTCTTCTTAGGGAACTCACGAGCAAAATGATCCTTTGACCCGCATGTGTAGCAAAAATTCTTCTTTGGTTGATGGCAATTTGGGGCAATGTGACCCTCCTGGCCACAGTTGAAGCATACTCGCTAACCCCTTAAGCACATGTCAGTGTGATTCTTTTCGCATGTAGCACACGCTTCAAACTTCTTTTGTTGCTGGCTACCTTGTTGGCTTCTAGCACCAACACACGCATTCCACTTCCTATTCAAGTTATTACGACCATTTCCACCACCACTACCACAATTCTTACCTTCACCCGCATTATTCTTCTTTCTTCTTGATTGTATTTTGTTATAGTGAGAATAGGGAGACTCTGCTATACAACCAGAGCTTCAGTCCCTGTTCAAACCTCCTCGCCTTGCGCTCATCCGTGTTCACTTGATATGGCGTAAACCTCGCCAATTCATTAAATTTTGTTGCATATTCCGACACTGTCATTGTGCCTTGCTTCAGCTCTAAAAACTACACCTCTATCTGATTCTTCGAACTCTCTGGGAAATAAGTCTCAAAAAATATCTCCTTAAACTATTCCAAGTCATCACCCCTTGTCCTCCTCGAGTTTTATTGGCTTACCACCAATAATTGGCCTTTGCTTTCAACATGATTGTTGCAAAAGCAGTCTTCTGGTTCTCACCAACCCTAGCAACATCAAATACCTTCTCTATTTCTATGATCTAGGTCTGTGCATCAACCGAATTCATGGTTCCACAAAATTCTGGTGGTTCAACTGCCTTGAAATCCTTAAAAGTTGCAGCTTGATTCTGCGGTTGATTCTGTAGTGCTCCTGTCAGAAGTGTCACCAACTATGTAATTGGGTTAGCTTCATCGTTGTTGTTATTGGTAGATCCCTCAGGGGTTTGTTGTCGTGGTTGTCGTATTATTGGAGGCATTTTCTGATTAAAATACACTTATTAGATTATTACTCAATTTATTTTAAGTATTTTCTACTTAACTTGCACACCATAAAAGATCATCACATAACACGTAAGACCTTGAATAAAATAATAACTTTTATTCATTCATAATCTTTTAGAAAGCATAAGAACAATAACATCACAGCCATTTACATTACTTTCCCGAACTACTAAAGTTTCAGGATAACATCATCATCATATCCCATTGGTTACATAACACTTGGGATTTACATCTTATTTATCATATTATTAATTGCATATCAGGTACATTCCCTACGATGTCCTACTAAGATGTTGCGTAGCCTTACGACGCTCTTCTTCCATAATACGAAACATTGTTCTGCGATCTAACATGTACAGTGGCAGCGTCTCGAACTTAATTGGATAATACATAACTCGATCTTGAGCTCGATTAATCACGGTGTTGAATATGTTATTCATCTCCTCCATCTTGATCTTCTTTACTTGTACATCTCTCTCTGCTACCCCGACTCGTTTAGAAGCTTAATCGTACGCGTCTTCGGCTCTTTCCCTCTTAGTAGACTCTTCTTTCAGTTTATTCTTCAGTTCCACGATCTCCTCTATCATTTGCTCATTCTCTCCTTCAGTGTTAATCAGCTTCCATTCGACATTACTCAGACGTCCATCTAGGTCTCGGGTCTCGTCGTCCTTCTGTGCCATTGAGGTCTGCTGTTCAGCTACTATCTCTTCCAATTCCTCGACTCTATCCTAAAATTCCACATTGCGGTCGTATACCTCGTCGTACATACGGGCTACAATCGAGTTTGGTGGAAACTTCTTCCTCATCATCCTCATCCCCATCCGACTGTGGTAGCTCAACGGGGTCCTGCTAATCCGTCTCTACGTCATCATCCTCATCAGGTAAACCCTCCTACTCAACCACTGTAACCAACGGAGATGACTCCCATGGCAGTAGTTGTTCCCAAACCACCTGAATGTCACGAGGCTCTTCCTCTCTAGGTATTTGGGGTCCTTCCTCCCTAGCCTGACTGGAGTCTCCGACATTAGCCATCTTGAGAACAAAATTTTAAGTTTTAATTACTAATCATTACTACTCGACACTCACGAGCACATATGTTGCAATCATATAAGAACATAAGTGTTTTATTACTTCTTCCTTAAAACTCTATAAGAGTTTATCACCACTATCTTTTCAAAGGTTACTCCCTAAGGCTTTTCCCACACCTAAGGTTCATAACCTAAAGCTTTGATACCAACTTGTGACACCCCCAAATCTGGGTACTTCATTCCCACAAGATTTGGTGTTCACTTGATATAAAATTTAACAATAAACCTTCACATTAAAGGATTACATCAATAAGTTCAATAAAAAATCTCCCAGGTCATCTAACCTTTAAATACAAATATCAAGTGCGAAAAATTAAATAACTACATCACAGTATTTAAAATAAAGTCTGACAATATAAAAGTCAACATGTTTACAAGTCTTCAATACTTGTTCATCTTTCTTTTCTCTTTACTGGTGGTAGGTTCATTGACCTTCTCCACTTTAGTTGTAGTATTTATATAAGCAAGAGTGAGCAAATGAACGCTCACTTGAAGTGACAATGAATAATATAACATAACAACTGCCAAATGAATAGTCTCAATATAACTGAATAATATTTTCTATCAATGATAATCAGGAACAAAATTTGAAATATATATTTGAGGGTCATAAGACCACGAACTATGTCCAAAGTTATAAGTATTCTTTCAACTTAAACCTAAACAGTCATAAGATTATAAGGACTTCTCGTACTTAGGGGGATCAGCCCTTTGTACAATGTATTGTGCACAAACATCTAAACGCTTTGCGTAAATTATCCCCTGTAATAGGGTTGTTTATCTCAGTATTTAGAATACAAGTCCACACCAAAGTAAGTTTGGTTTGGATAAGTTTGTTGCCTCCTTTTTAGTCTAAATAAAAGGACTCTAACTCATGCAAGTATACACGGGTCAACAAGTAGTACATAGTGAGAACAATATCGATCCACGGAGAAAGGTTTTAAATATAAATTATCAAACACCAATTGTGTGACGCCCCCAAAATAGGTATACATCACCCATCTTGAGTCGCCAAATACATGGTACAAAATTCAAATACAACTTAATTATACAACAGTCGTGTAGAATACGACTAAACATATGCTGTGAGTTTTAATATAAATATTGTCATCTAGACAATATACAAACTCAATGGGGTCCTCATTACATTTATTATCATACTATTTAAAAGAATAGTGAGGACTACTAATACTATCATCTGGTCCATCACTCTGTTCCCCGACTCGTCCCAGCTATATTCTCATTTCCTGAAGAAAACAGTGAAAGAAAGGGTGAGCTCAACTAGCCCAGTAAGAAATATTATGACTAAGATAATGCAGAATAAATTATCATTAGCCTTTGACAGTGTTAAACTGATAAAATATAACAAACATCAAGTTTAACTGTAGCGGAACAAGCAATCCATTAGAAGAGTCAAGTAGAGAATAAAATCTACTATCTTCTATGATTTAAAAGGTTTTCATGACTTTTATCATTTGGAACTCGACAATAAATAATCCACATCATCGAATCACCCCTGCACTACGGCCAAGGATATTCTTTAGTATCACGACCACAATTATTCATGCACTATGGGCCAAGAATATTTGTGTATTCATTAATGGTCATGATCATGCCAACAACTATCCATTAATGCACTACGGGCCAATGAGGACTTTTTCCACATCACTTATAACATTACGGTCATGATTACACCGAATAATCTCTGGTCATAATCATACCAAGTCCATCTATGCACTACAGGCCACAGATGGCTTTCAACATAATATAAACATGAGGATAATGACAATGATATAAGAATTCAATAAAACAAGTTCAAGAATTAATTTATCCATGAATCAATAACGTCCAAATTATCAACATGATACTGCTTTGTAGAGTAAAATTCAAGAATGCTCAGAAAAATATTTCCATGAAAAGATACTGGATGCAGTGCAAATATCAAGGATATTCCACTAATTTCATGGAGTATAGAAGTCAAAACTTTAACCAACTGAGTATAATAACGAATGCAATAACAAAAGAAATCACCATGCATGCGGTACTTCGCATAGATGAGTTATTCAATAGATTAATAAGTAGCGGAACGGTCGTCGAAATTATTGCAAGCGAGGATGTTCCAACAGAATAATAAAAAGCGGAACCGGTCAGGCGTAAGAATATGCATGAGAATATTCCAATGTAATAATAATAAAGAGCGGAACCGGTCCCGCGAAAAGCATTTATGAGCAGGACATTCCAATGAATAATAATAAAGACGGAATATTAGAAGAATGTCACCAAGTATAGGGTAGTCCGCGTATCTTTGGTTATTCCAGTGAGAATAATAAAGAATGGAATAATGAAGTTCTCTTCATGAATACAAAAGAAATAATACCCCCTTACGAGTACAACAAATAATATCCTTCATCGTAAAAAAAAGCTGAATATAAGAGTAGGAAGGAGCGAGAATACTTTTCTATAGCTTCTATAATTTCTCTCTCTAGAGTTTCAGTGAATTCGTAAGAAATAATGAAGGAATGAGCTTCTATTTATAGAAAAATGGACTGCATAGTAACTAACTCATGAACGGTCGAGATTGATTTACTTTAATCTGATGGTTCATATTTAAAGAAAAATCTTTTAAATAAAATATAATATATTCTATTTATAATCTAATAAAACGAATAACTTTATAAAAGATTTTACTATCTGCAAAACACTATGCGAGCACTATACAAACACTATGCATAATAAAATATAATATATTCTAATTATTGTCTAATAAAGCAGATAACTTTATAAAAGTATTACATTTTTATATAAAAAGATTTTACTATTAGCTTAATAAAATGAATAACTTTATAAAAGTATTATGTTTTATATAAAAAGCTTTTACGTTTTATTACATAATAATACCAATAAAACAAAAGCGAAAGTGACTTATCACATAAGCATCAATAATCAATACCATGTGCTACTTATGCAACCACGTATTATTCTTGTACTTTTAACACCGGTGTTTCAGCGATTAACAGTAAAACTTCCGCCGTTATTTTTATAAAGTATTTTTGTCGTTTTCTCAATCATGAAACAATAATTCCGTTGTTAGGGTCCACCAATGATTGTGCCATTGTACGAATATTCCCTGTTAAAACGAATATTCCCCAACCAATCGAATATTATATACCAACTTGCGTACTTTGCAAAATTTATAAATATTACCCACAACTATAACATTATATCAAATTTACTCCATAATATTCAAAAATGATATTTATAGAAAATTCATCTTTATTTATAAAAGTTGGGGTCTTACAAATTGTATAACTATTTTCATATGCTTAACGATTACTCTCAATTTTAAATTAATCTAAACTCAAATAATAAATAAAAGAACAATACTATAATAATGAATCAAATTTGGAAAGAATGAGATTCTAACTTCAATTCACACTTCATCTAAATATTACAATCATGTAAGCTTATATAATCATCATTGAAAATTATCCAAGAGCACAAAATTAGACATAATCATTTTTCAATGAATTATAGCCTATTTACATAACCTCCACATGTAATAGAAATCATGTAATCAGCATAACTCTTTTGTCAATCTTGTGAGGTTTTTATACATTATCGGATCATTTGAATCTTTTCTGTAGTCATACGTACCAACTCCGGTCCCAACATACTGGAGAACGACACTTCCTTCCATACAACGCTTTGAATGGAGCCATGCCAATACTTGCTTGATATATGTTGTTGTAGGAAAACTCCACCAATGGTAAGAACTTGTCCCAACTTCCCTTGAAATCAAGGACACAGAGTCTTAATAGATCTTCAAGAGTTTGAATAGTCCTCTCTGACTGTCCGTCCATCTGAGGATGATATGTCGAGCTAAATCGTAAATTTGTGCCCATAGCTTTCTGCAAACTAACCCAAAATCGTGAAGTGAATCTTAGGTCTCGATCAGAAACTATGGATACTGGCATACCATGCAGTCTTACAATCTCTTTTATATACATACGAGCAAGACGTTCAAGTGTATAAGTTTGTCATATCGGTAAGAAATGAGCAGACTTGGTTAATCTATCAACAATGACCCAAATCGCATCTATACCTTGAGAAACCTTAGGAAGACCGGTAACGAAATCCATGGTAATGTGCTCCCACTTCCATTATGGAATTTCAAGTGGTTGCAATGGACCTTTTGGTACCATATGCTCCGCTTTAACTCGTTGACAAGTTAGACACCTTGAGATAAACAGCGCTATCTCTCTCTTCATATTGCTCCACCAAAATGTATGATGAATATCATGATACATTTTGGTACTCCCAGGATGGATTGCAAATGGTGTATTGTGCGCCTCCATCATGATTTTATACTTTAAATCAGGGTCATTAGGAACACAAAGTCTGGAGTTGACTCGAATTATTGCTTCTTCATCGATTCTTGTTTCCGACATAGCACCTTCTTGCACTTTCTTCCTCATACACATCAGCTCCAGGTCTGTAGCTTGAACAACTTTAACTTTATCAATTAAAGTCGGTTCTACTCGTATATTCGCCATTATCACATGGGTCCCTGGAGTCATCAACTCTATCTCCATCCTTTGCAAGTCACACAAAATGGGCCTTTGCGTTGACAATATCGCATTCGCACTTGCATATGATCTTCTACTCAATGCGTCAGCTACCACGTTTGCTTTTCCAGGATGGTATTGGATGGTATGATCATAATCTTTCAACAGTTCAAGCCATCGTTGTCGCATGTTGAGTTCCTTTTGAGTGAAAAAATATTTGAGGCTTTTATGATCCGTAAAGATCTCCACTTTCTCCCCATACAAGTAATGCCTCCAAATCTTTAGTGCGAAGACAACAGCTGCCAACTCTAGATCATGAGTAGGATAATTCCTCTCATATTCTTTGAGTTGTCTTGAGGCATAGGCTATGACTTTTCCATGTTGCATGAGAACACATCCCAACCCTTTGCGAAGCATCCTTTGAGATAACAAATCCTCGAGGCAGGATGGTATTGTCGCCGAGCAGTCTTTGAAATGAGTCTCCTCTTGAGTTCTTGAAAACTCTTCTCACATTCTTCGCTCCAACCAAACTTTGTATCTTTCCGAGTCAGCTGAGTTAATGGAGTAGCAATTCGAGAAAATCCTTCCACGAATCTTCGATAATAACCAGCTAAACCGAGAAAGCTACGTACTTCGGTCACTGATTTAGGTTGCTCCCAGCTTTGAATAGCTTCAATCTTTGTTGGGTCAACAGATATTCCATGACTTGATACCGCGTGCCCAAGGAATGCTACTTCCTCAAGCCAGAACTCACATTTCTTCAACTTGGCATAAAGCTTATATTCACGAAGCTTTTGGAGTGTCAGCCTCAAGTGTTGTTCATGATCTTCACGGGTTTTTGAATAAATAAGGATGTCATCAATAAAGACGACCACAAAGTGATCCAAATATTCCTTGAATACTCGGTTCATCATATCCATGAAGGTAGCGAGGAGCATTAGTCAATCAAAGGACATGACTAGGAATTCATAATGCCCGTCTTGAGGAGTTAAAAAGCCGTCTTTGGAATGTCATCAGTTCTAATCTTCAATTGGTGATATCCGGAACGAAGATCAATCTTTGAAAAGAATTTGGTTCCTTGCAATTGGTCAAACAGGTCATCAATACGTGGCAATGGGTACCTATTTTTTGATGGTGACATGATTCAACTCCCGATAATCAATACAAAGTTGCATACTCCCATCTTTCTTCTTCACGAATAGAACAGGAGCACCCCAAGGAGAAGTACTAGGACGAATAAAGCCAATGTCTAACAATTCCTGCAGTTGGGTCTTTAACTCCTGAAGTTCAATAGGAGCCATTCGATATGGGGCTTTGGAAATGGGTTTTGTACCGGGTTCAAGGTCGATACAAAATTCAATTTCACGCTTCTGGGGTAGAGCCATGAAGTTCTTCGGGGAATCGTCGGGGAATTTATTAACAATAGAAATATCATTCAAAACTGACGTATTTTTGTTTAGATCCGTGACATGAGCAAAGAAAGCTTGACATCCATTTTTCAATAAACGAATAGCTTTATGGCTTGAGATGACCATGATTGATTTTAATGGTTTGGTCACTTGAATTCGCATAATAGGTTGATTAGGAATATGAAATTTAACAACCTTACGAAAACAATCAATTTTTGCATGATAAGTAGTTAACCAATCAATCCCTATAATCACGTCAAATGCAAGTATTTTCAATGAAATAAGATCGACAGGTAATATGAGGGTACCGATTTGAACCAAACAAGACTTATAAACAGTGGATGTAATGAAGGTTTCTCCCAATGGAGTTTCCACAGATAAGTCAAAGTCTAATTTCTCCGGAGTCAAATTTAATCGTTGGCGCAAGTAGGAGAAATAAAGAATGGGTAGAGCAAAGTATCAAATAAGGTATAGACTTCGCTAGAGTTTATGATACGCTTACCGTGATGATCTCATTCGGTTTCCTTACTTTACGGGAGGTCACAACAAGCGCTCTCCTGCACTCTGGCTTTGACTTTTTGGGATGGCCTTTGGTGCCTCCATCCTAAATTTGAAATTATCTTTGGTGAATGACAAAATCGGGCTAAGTGACCTTCTCTTCCACAATTATAACATGCTTTGGGCTGGCATCGCTTAATTTGGGTGATGTGTCCCTCCCTCCGCATTTGAAGCATATGATAGGTGGTCGTTCTCCTTCCTTAACAACGGGTCTTTGGTCTTTGATGACTTTCCATCATTGTTGAATCTCCTCTTCTTGAAATGTTCATTCTTATTGTTTTGGCCCTGATTACCACCGAAGTGGTTACCATTTCTGGCCTGTTGATTCCCTCCACGCTTGTTGTCACCACTTCGATGACTGCTCTCGCTGGTATTATCATTTTTTCGGCTGCTCTCTTTTGGTTGCATTGACTCGTTATCGCGCTCCACTAACTGAGCCCTATTTACAACATCTGAATACAAACACAGTTTATGAGAAATAAGATGTTGACGTATCTCCGGCTTCAAACCTCTTAAAATCATCCGCGTCATTCTCTCTTCATTATCCACCAAATGGGACGCAAACCGGGACAACTCGGCAAACTTTGCTTCGTATTGCGACACGGTCATATTATTATGTTCCAACTTGATGAACTCCACCTCCTTCATGTGACGAATACTTTCGGGAAATTACTTGTCGTTGAATAGTTCTTGGAACTTCTCCCAAGACATTTTCAGTGCGGCAGGTTGAGTACAAATTACAGATTCCCACCAGTAATCCGCCTCTCCTCGCAACATAAAGGCGGCAAAGGGAACCTTTTGCTCCTCGGAGCATCCCAAGACATCAAATATCTTGGTGATCTGCTTTATCTATGCTTCTGCCTTAAGTGGTTTTGGCTCTCCAATAAACTCCGGTGGTCCCAGCTCCTTGAACTGTTTAGCGGTGACCGTCCGAGAGTTTCCAGTGGTTCTACCTACATTTTGGACAGGAGCCGCTCTCTCTTGCTGTTGCATGAATTGCATAAAGCCTCTGAACATTCCATCATTCATCATTTGGTCAGTGTTGTTATTTGCATGAGGATTGTCGCCTTCCTGATGCACATTATCCACGATTATTGATATGTGGTGAATAAGCGATCGCTTTGTGCTCCATTCCTATTCTCAACATTCTCGGATGTCATTTTTGAATCATTGCCACAAAACAAAATGTTAATTGACATGTAACATATTATCCCTATATTACGTGACCAATTAAATACCAAATAAACTTAGGTAGGTCATACTAGCGAAAGAATTCCCGTCTCTACCCTCCTAGTTCTATTCTCACATCTTAGCTGAGGATCATATCCTAAGCTCGACGATACCAATCAGACGCACCCAAAATAGGTATACATCACCCATCTTGAGTCGCCAAATACATGGTACAAAATTCAAATACAACTTAATTATACAACAGTCGTGTAGAATACGACTAAACATATGCTGTGAGTTTTAATACAATTATTGTCATCTAGAAAATATACAAACTCAATGGGGTCCTCATTACATTTATTGTCACACTATGTAATAGAATAGGGAGGACTACTAATACTATCATCTGGTCCATCACTCCGTTCCCCGACTCGTCCCAGCTATATTCTCATTTTCTGAAGAGAACAGTGAAAGAAAGGGTGAGCTCAACTAGCCCAGTAAGAATATTATGACTAAGATAATGCAGAATAAATTATCATTAGCCTTCAACAGTGTTAAACTGATAAAATATAACAAACATCAAGTTTAACTGCAGTACAACAAGCAATCCATTAGAAGAGTCAAGTAGAGAATAAAAACTACTATCTTATATGATTTAAAAGGTTTTTCATGACTTTTATCATTTGGGACTCGACAATAAATAATCCACATCATCGAATCACCACACTTTTCTGACCGAGGATATTCTTTAGTATCACGACAACAATTATCCATGCACTACGGGCCAAGAATATTTGTGTATTCATTAATAGTCATGATCATGCCAACAACTATCCATCAATGCACTACGGGCCAATGAGGGCTTTTTCCACATCATTTGTAACATTACGGTCATGATTACACCGAATAATCCCTGGTCTAATCATACCAAGTCCATCTATGCACTACAGGCCACAGATGGCTTTCAACATAATATAAACATGAGGATGATGACAATGATATAAGAATTCAATAAAACAAGTTCAAGAATTAATTTATCCATGAATCAATAACGCCCAAATTGTCAACATGAATCTTTGCTTTGTAGAGTAAAATTCAAGAATGCTCGAAGAATATTTCCATGAAAAGATCTTTGGATGAAGCGCAAATATCAAGGATATTCCACTAATTTCATGGAGTATAGAAGTCAAAACTTTAACCTCGTTGAGTATAATAACGAATGGAATAACAAAAGAAATCACTATGCATGCGGTAGATTGCCGCATAGATAGGTTATTCAACATTAATAAAAGTAGCGGAACCGGTCAAAGTGCGAAATTCGCGCAAGCGAGGATGTTCCAACAGAATAATAAAGACAGAACCAGGTCCGGCGTAAACGCACAGACAGGATATTCCAACAGAATAATAATAAAGACGGAACCAGGTCCGGCGTAAATGCACAAGCAGGATATTACAACAGAATAATAATAAAGACGGAATATTGGAAGAATGTCACTAAGTATAGGGTAGTCCGCGTATACTTGTTATTCCAGCAGAATAATAAAGAATGGAATAACAGAAGTTCTCTTCATGAATACAAAAGAAATAATACCCCTTACGAGTACAACAAATAATATCCCTTACTAGTAAAAAAAAGCTGAATATAAGAGTAGGGAAGGAGCGAATACTTTTCTATAGCTCTCTATAATTTCTCTCTCTAGAGTTTCAGGTGAATTAAGTAAGAAATAATAAAGGAATGAGCTTCTATTTATAGAAAAATGGATTTGCATAGTAACTAACTCATGAGCAATTCGAGATTGATTTACTTTAATCGATGGTCCATATTTAAAGCAAAATCTTTTTAATAAAATATAATATATTCTATTTATAATCTAAAAAAGCGAATAACTTTATAAAAGATTTTACTATGCAAATACTATGCATAATAAAATATAATATATTCTAATTATTCTCTAATAAAGCAGATAAGTTTATAAAAGTATTTTGTTTTATATAAAAAAACTTTACTATTAGCCTAATAAAATGAATAACTTTATAAAAGTATTCTGTTTTATATAAAAAGCTTTTCTGTTTTATTACATAATAATACCAATAAAACAAAACTGAGTGACTTATCACATAAGCATCAATAATCAATATCGTGTTCTACTATGCAACCACGCGTATTACTGTACTTTTAACACCGGGTGTTTCAACAGTTAACGGTAAAACTTCCGCCGTTATTTTCATAAATTATTTTTGTCGTTTTCTCAATCTGACAATAATTCCGTTGTGGGGTCCACCAATGATTGTGCCGTTGTACGAATATTCTCCGACCAATCGAATATTATATAACAACTTGCGTACTTTGCAAATTTTATAAATATTGCCCACAACTATAACATTATATCAAATTTACTCCATAATATTCAAAAATGATATTTATAGAAAATTCATTTTTATTTATAAAAGTTGGGGTCTTACAAATTGTATAACTATTTTCATATGCTTAACGATTAGTCTCAATTTTAAATTAATCTAAACTCAAATAATAAATAAAAGAACAATACTATGATAATGAATCAAATTTGGAAAGAATGAGATTCTAACTTCAATTCACACTTCATCTAAATATTACAATCATGTAAGCTTATATAATCATCATTGAAAATTAGCCAAGAGCACAAAATTAGACATAATCTTTTTTCAATGAATTATGGCCTATTTACATAACCTCCACATGTAATAGAAATCATGTAATCATCAATATTACCAAAATCACTATATTTCTATGTGAAATTGTAGCAATAATGCATTAAAGTGCAGGCTCTTACATTACTATATACGATGAAATATTATATTTCTATCCGGTTCATGAAGTACAAAGCTAAATATCACAGCCTCATAAACGTATGCTATTATGATTATAACCATACTCATATATCATTTTAAATTCCATATAAGTATACAAAGTAAATGGTGATCAAACATTCATTCATGACGCTCAATCATAATAGATAATCCTATGATAAGCATACAATCAAACAATCAGGCAATTAATTATAGACTACATATAAAAATCCGTTAGAATCCCATAATGGAGTTTAGTTCATTTCTGAACCGAAAACTATTATGGGATTGTAATAACACATGGAAATTAAATAGCACAATTGAGAGAGAATAGAGAATTGATTAAACCCAATTGCAGAATTTTGTCCAAAGTGATGTTCCAAATCACCACTAATCTCCATGAAAATAAAAATGATTCATTCTTCAATAACTAAATGTAAGAGAAGATATAGAATAATCTCAAGTTTTTAGCCAAAACCTCTCTAGCCTAGTTCAAAAGCTAAGAACCCTAATGACTTAGATGAAAAACTGATAAAAAAAAAACAACCATCCACGTCTGGTTCCAACTAGAATAGTTTAGATAAGACTAAGCGCTCACATTTCAAATCTAAAAAATAAGTCAACAAACAACATCAGATAACTTCTTGCGGCCACGCGTGATCTCGATACAAAAGCGGGCGTGGTGCTTGTGATGTAAATCTCTTACGAGTCTCCAGTAGTGGCGCCGCGATGTGCCTTCTTATTTTAGGCGCGGCCGCGCGTGTTTGGGATTTTAGCCTCATGAAAGCCGAGATAAGCGCAAGCGAGAATTGGCTTGTCTAGCGGTATTGGCCGTCTTTCGCATGCGTTTCACTACGATGTATTCTTTATTCTTTGCTTGTTGTTCTGTTGTTTGTCCTTCATCTTGCCTTTCTGCATAATGCCCATCCACTACTTTAATTCATCATCTACCAATGTCCCTCATGTGTAGTCCTTGTCAGCTTTTGTCACCATGCCAATCCACGTCTTTCTTTGCTTTAGGAGTTCAACTACAAGAAATGCTAAACAAACATAAAATGCATAAAAACATTATTGTATTTTTACTCACGACGGCGATTTTCACTCTTTCTCGCGGTGTTTATTGTGTTTTTTATACAGCAAGTGTGTTTCAGCTCAAGAAGGCTTGAAGATAGATTTTCCTTTTTTTATATACAATAAACATACCCATGTGTTCCCAAAGCTTGATTATCAATGTTTTCATAACCTAAGTTCATTTTCCACATAATTCTATTTTTAAAAACCACATTTCCTATTAAGAAATAAAAACACATAACTCTTATACCTACAAGCATTTGTGAACACGCAAGTGCAAACCGAAAGCATCTAAACAACATCCATGGATTACATCATGTAAAACATTATATCTAAGCTCATGTTTCCATTAAATTCAACAATCCTTCAAACACTACAAAAAAATGGGCCTTCAGCAACAACCGATTTTCGTTGCTAAACGTTCCAAATTTCGTTGCAAAAGGGTTTTGGCAACGACTTTACTGTCGTTGCGTCTTTCGTTGCGCAATGAACGTTGCTAATTGTTCCGTAACGAACATTTTTTTCCTTGCAAAAAGTAATACATTTTGCAACGAAATTTGGCTTTCGTACAAAGACATCGATCCTTTAGCAACAAAATGTATTGTTGCATAATAACTAAAATTTTGTTTAAAAAACCCATTTCGTTGTAAAAAACTCGATAATTGGCAACGAAATGAATTTTTTTTTACAATGACCATGCATTTTCGTTTATAATTGACACCATTTTGCAATGATATTTTTTGTTGCAATAAATTATGGAAATTGTTGCCTAAGCTTGCTTTCATTGTGGAATGTAAACTTTTTTTAACAATTTTTGTTTTGATTATATTATTTGGCAACGACATTATCTTTGAATCAAAGAAACGAAAATATTTGTTTGGTTATTTTTCAATAGAAATGAAAGTCGTCGATTAGCAACGACATTATATGTTGTCGTTTCTTTATATGTGCAACGAAAGTTGATATGATTTGCAACGATAAAAAATATTGCCTTTTATGTTAGTATTAGCAATAATATCCTCACCGTTGTTATTAGGTTAATTTTTCGTTGCCAAATATTATATTTTTAATGCCATTAGCAACGAATTTTTTTGCTAAATGCATAAAAAATTATTGCTATATTAAAACTTTTTCAATGCTTTGGTAACGAATTATATTGTTACCAAATCAAAATTTGACATTCTTTTTGTGTACCTGGATGGCTCAATGTCCCCATAGCAAATAATGGCAATAATACAAAAAACTAAAGTATTATTAACTTAATAAAATCATCCACTACATAATCATTCATTATTTTTACAATTAACCATCTAAAACTACCACAGTTCTTCAATCAAAGTATATATCTACATATATAGAGAGTACACTTCATAATTTCATCCCTTGTCTTTTCGTAAACGTAGTACGAAAATTTGATACCTAGTATTATAAATGTGTCGTAGAAGCATTCTTCCCGCATATATTAAAAAAATAATAGCAAGTCGGAAAAATGAAGCAAATAGGTCACCAGAGGCACTTAGTGCCAAAAATCAATACAAAAACAATAGAGTCAACACATTGGTACTAATGTACACCGTATTGCTCATAAGCAGAAAAAGACAAATAGGCAATCACAATATCATTTGCTACAAATCCAAATAGAAAAAGAACCTTCAGTGTGACTATATGATTGCTCTGTTACAAGAAAAAATTGGAATCTTAATCGGCCATTTCATGAATTAATTTCAGTAAGCATAGTGGTAAACATATTTTCTGTTACAAGACTTGTAGATTATTATTATATGTTGACCTCAAGTCAGAATTCAGTCACATTCAACAACTACAAGCATCACACAATCTCAAATAGAGCACATACAAAATCACCTATGGATGAGTTCCCCTAGTTGATAAATTCAATAAAATCAATGTTAAACAAACTCCTACACAGAAAGTTAGAACACATAGAGAGTCCATCTGCATTTTATCGTACTGAATCTGCTAAATACAAAAAATCCCTTTCCAGATAAATTACACAGCAAGTAAAACACATTTTACACTATAAAGTAGAACACATTATAACACATTATAAAAAATCCTAAGACATGTATACTGGATTCAAGGGAGTTCAAAGAAGATCCTAAATTAATGTTTCATAGATAACGATATCTACATGACTTTTAAGAATTTGTGTCTTAATCCTGATTTGTTGCATTATTACTTATAAGATTGATTGACAACCAAACTCTCAGAAACTTCTAATTCCATTGGCTCCTTTTCTAATGGGCAAGAACAAGGTTAAGTATTTCCAAGTGTCACAAACTTTGTTATATAGTAAGGACTTGGTTATCTATAATTTCTCTAAAGAAGAAGAATTTATTAAAAGAATTATAAGAGAGTACATCAAAGGATCCTAATAATAGCATTAATCTCACAACTACCAATAATCTAGCAAAAGCAGGAGCAAAATTGGCATGTCGCCTTGCCATCTTAACCGCAACCTATAATATTTTCAAAGGACTTGTTGTAAGAATTATTTAGAGATCAGATAGCAGCTAATCTATGTACACTATGAAACGAACCTCATTGTCTTACATAAAGGATAATCAATTCAATCCAAGCCAAGTAGCTTGTGAAAGACTTGACCAAAAATTCAAGTACACGTGATATAGTATCAATGATTCCCCACATTCATCGGCAAGATATTTCCAACAAAGCTGCATCTTGATTCTCATTTTTTTATTTTATAGTTGTTTACGATTGTACTACTTTTGATTCTCAAATTATAAACCATAGCTAATACAAAACTAATAGATTATTCATAAGGTTAACAACATAAATTAAATTTCAAGCAAGACATGCGTAAACAAGCTAAAGCACAAAAAAATTTTAGAGTTTAAACATGAATATTTCACCTTAGCTGCTATAAGACCACTAATTTGATCCATGTCACACATCAAAACAGCACCACACTTATAAGAAACATGTCTAAATCTCGCGTAATCCCACTCTTTAAGATATAAGCTCCCACCACAAATTATTCTAGTATATGAAGCATTATCAATTTATATACTGAATACCATCACAAAATTTTCAAATATAGCCTAATAGAGGAGTAAATACAGCCTAAACTTTTACCTAGACAAAATCAAAAGAAAGTAGAACAGTATCATATCTTACATTTACATAATTCCCATACATTCCTGGTGGACGAGGGCATTCGATACCATAATTAACATCTGCTTCAGGACATGGGCTGCACTTTCTAAAAAGTGGTAATCCAAAAGAAATAGCTAATGTTATCATGGAGACAAGACACACTTCAATGACCTGCAATATTAATAAAAAGAGAATCAATCATAAAGTCATCATTCCCAAGATAAACCTAAAGCCAAAACAAGTAAGTGGGCTCCAAAGTTTACACTCTAAAGCTTACTTTGACTCAGCTTCCTTTCTTGTGTAAATAGTTTTGGCCCCAACAAGTTATATAAAGAGTATGCTCCTGCAGAGAGAAAATTGGATGCCAGATCAGATTAACAGTTTGTTTGTATTTTCATTTTTCCAATGTAAGAATTGAAATTCCAATACAAGATCATACCCAGAAGACCACCAATAACACCAATAACTGCCATTGGCATCAACTCCACAAATGAGTAGTCCTCTTGACACTGATGTAGAAAAATAAATGTTAGAAAGCCAAATGAAGGACTAAGATTAATATTAAATAGGAGATCCATAAAAAGTTAAGATAAGCCAAAGAAAGGCCTAAGATAAATATTAAATAGGAGATCCAGATAAAGTTAAGATACTAACTCGAGACATCCCATATTATGAAGCCTCAAGAGCCAAAATGTCCACATTTTCCACTCTTACCATCCCATTGTAAAGACGAACCACAATAGCCACAATAGCGAAGTGAAAAGACACGCCACATAAGTTGACTCCTCCATCTTGATGAGTGAAAGATGTAAGATTACATAGTGATATGTTATAAAATCCCAACACATTCGGATGAGTAGAAGCACCTACTCATTTAGCTAATCATAATATGACAACATATTATACAATAAATTAAAATATATATACACATGTGGGTATATGCGAACACATTTTCTTGTATCGTGTACACATCGGTGTACTTGAATTCAAAGGTTTTCACCGATTAAAGTAAGTTGAGACAAACCGCATGTTTGTGAGCATTTATGTATACACATAAACATGAATATAGATTAGAAGTGACCAAAAGTTATATATACATTATACGTCGACAAGCAAGTCACTTTAATCGCCATTCAAAGTGTTTTCTTGATCATCTCTCAAGTCCAGATACTCCAATGCCCTCAACCCATTTTTCTGCGGTAGAGTCATTGAAGTAGAATATGATTTAGTTAAAGAATATATTTCACATAATTTATCTTTACACATTAGCGAGCATATACATAATAATGCATGTAAGGGAAATGCGACCATAAATAGCAATGCAAATACATATCAAACTTCAACTAATCGCATATACATAACTCACAAAATGAGTTATACATTTTTCTTTTCCTTTTCAAAGTTCAAAGTTACATTGTTTGAGTCTCTGTGCCCATGTTTTTCCTAGTCCTAATTAGTTGATGTGTTAGTACAATGGTATTTTAAATTCATATAAAATGTAGGTGAACTACAACCTTATTGTCAATGAAACTAGTAACAATAACAACATTAATCTAGCAAGTGATTCCAAAACTATGTATACTTTTGACAAACACAGAAGAACAAATCAAAGACAAGTAAATAGATTTGATATGTATTTAATTCAAAACATAGAGAATTTAGTATTTCTATATACAAAAATGGCTTTTTCTAATTTCATATCATCAAAACCAAAGCTGTCAAAAAAAAGTGGTGTTTTCTCTCAAATATAAAATCATCAAAATTTCTACAAATTTAGAAAGTAAAGGCAAAGAATAAACAATACACTAGTGGTTGGGGCTGATTAAAAAAAGTGGTGTTTTCTCCGAATAATATTTTCGGCACATCCACTTGCACAAATGTCTTAGGGCTGATTACAATTACAAAGGAAAACAATGAATTGCTTCAGTTTATAACCATGGGGATAACCACATCAAATACAACATGGGGTGTATACAGAACGAGGGTTTACTCACTCCATTAGCACAACACAGTCAATTTGGCAAATGTAAAAGTAAAATCAAATACGAAATAAAAAGCATTCTGTTTAAAATACTTTAAATTTATGCACCTAGTGATCCAAATAGAGTGTATTATACCTCTTTTTCAATTTTGCACTAAAATCCTAACTCATTGCACTGCCGTTAAGTTTGTAACGAGAGAAAAAGAATGAAACAAGTACTTAGGCAAACTAGGGCTTTTCCACCAAACCCCATTGGGAGTTTGGAGCAGGGCTTGGAAATGTAGAGTAATTTGAAATTGGAAAAGTGTTTGTCGCGAACTAAGGCTTGTTCAAGGTGGCAATCGTCGTTGAGGACTTCAACGAGTGTAGTTGACGCAGTTTTCAAGTCCGAGGAGGAGGTCGAGGTTTCGGAGGTCGACGTCGGCGTCAATGGCGACGACGGAGAAGCCAAGGCGGGCGAGGAAAAGGCCGATGTTGGCGGTGGTAGTGGTTTTGCCAACGCCGCCTTTGCCGGAGGTAATGACCACGACTCTTAGGGTTTCGCCGACAAGTTTCGCCGCCACGATCTACTGCTAGGAAGTTCAACCACGGATCTACTCCTAGGGAGTTGTCGTCGAATCTACTGTTAAGGAGTTAAAGGGGTTTTTTTTTCTATACAACTGTTGAAATGAGAGAAAGAGAGAGTGAGGGCAAGGAGATGACAAGGTAAAAGGAGGGTTTATTATGATCGAATTGGTTTTGTGTGATAACAATAATAATAATAATACTAATAATAATAATAATAATAATAACAATAAAAATAAAAATAAAAATAATAATAGTAATAATAATAATAATAGTACTAATAATAATAAAAATAACAATAACAATAATAATAATAGTACTAATACTAATACTAATACTAATAATAATAATAATAATAATAATAATAATAATAATAATAATAATAATAGTACTAATAATAATAAAATAACAATAACAATAACAATAATAATAGTAATAATAATAATAATAGTAATAATAATAATAATAATAATAATAATAATAATAATAACAATAATAATAATAATAATAATAATAATAACAATAACAATAATACTAATAATAATAATAATAATAATAATAATAATAATAATAATAATAATAATAATAATAATAATAATAATAATAATAATATAAACATAATTAGGAATTTAAAAAGAAAAAAAGAAAAAGATTTAATTATTTTAATGTTGAATGAAATCCAACTACTTAACTTCTACGTAAAAAGCAAAAAAGCAAGTTGAAGAAATGATTTCATCTTACAAGATTCCAAATCTCTTTCCGAGAACAATCTTCTACTTACTCTTGATTATAGCGTGGCCAATTATTATTATTATTATTATTATTATTATTATTATTATTATTATTGTTATTTTATTTTATTATTGTTGTTATTTTTGTTGTTATTATTATTATTATACTATTATTATTATTAATATTATTATTATTATTACTATTATTATTATTATTATTATTTTTATTATTTGTACTATTATTATTATTATCATCATCATCATCATTATTATTATTAGTATAATTATTATTATTATTATTATTTTATTTTTATTTTATTATTATTATTATTATTATTATTATTATTATTATTATTATTATTATTATTATTTTTATTATTATTATTATTATTGTTATTGTTATTATTATTATTATTATTATTATTATTATTATTATTATTATTATTATTATTAATGAAACTTTATTTGAAGAAAATAGTACTCATATAAAGCTATCAAAATTGTAGTAACCGTGTAGTATTTTAATTTTTTTGGGGGGAAATGAAATGTTTTGATATAAAGATTAGTCCTTGCAAAATATTAATAGCTAACTTATGGTGTTCTAGTGGAAAGATTACTAAAGTTTTACACTTAAGGTTGTGAGTTCAAACCTACGGAGATAAAAATTTTTGGAAAAAATTATAAAGATGTCGCGTCAGATGTGCCACGTAGGCTCCACGTGTGCCACATCAGCGGGTCAACGCACATGTGACGCCTGGGGGTTCAAAGTCCAAATTTTTAAATATAAAAGGGCTCAGTTTGCGTTGACCAGAAGAAAAGGGCTCAATACCCAAATATCAGAACCCTTATTTTATGTAATCTCAAATTAAATATTTACTTATATTAAATTACAAAATTTACAATCCATTTGATTCTGAAGCTCCAACATAGTGCTATATAATTCCTTATATTTACTCTAAGGCTATTTACGCCTCATTTGAAGATTTATTGCTTTTTATAAATTTAAAAAAAGATATTAAATTAAAATTTTAAAATATCTCAAATCAATTTTAAAAAATCAATAATAATCGTATAATTTGAAATAAAGATATATTATAAATTATCTAAAAATTACTCCTTATTTGGAGATTTATTATTTTCATAAATTTTAAAATAATCTTATATTAAAATTTTAAAATATCTCAAATCAATTGTCAAAACTCAATAATAATTTTATAATTTGGAATAGAGGTATATGATACATGCTTGAGCTTAACTATTCAAAAGTCAAGAATAATAATATTTTTTATGAGATAATTGATTAATTCTCTTTGTGATATAGTTTAACATATTTACATCAAATACTAAAAATACTAATTAAAAAAATACTAAAATACTAATTAAAAAAATACTAAAATATTAAAAAGAATCAAATTAAAAAATACTAAATTCAAAAGAAATACTAAAAATACTAAAATTCAAATTATTTTGTTAATTAATCAAAACAACAAATTTTTAGTATTTGATGTAAATATGTAATTAGTATTTTTAGTATTTTAGTGTCGGGTAACTGACTTTATAATAAAAAAATCCTTATAGCGTAGTTGGTTTGAGGATTTGTTTAAGGAGAGTGGGAGGTCTAGAGTTCAATTATCAATGAGAGCATTATTTTATTTTATTTTTTAAATAGCCCGCGAGTCTGGCCAAACTTTTTTATTATTAGTATTATTATAATTATTGTAATAATTATAATTATAATTATAATAATAATAATTAATAATAATAATAATAGTAATAGGAATAATAATAGTAATTATAATAATGATTAATAACAACAACAATAATAATAGTAGTAGTTATAATAGTAGTAATAGTAATAGTAATAATAATTATAATTAATAATAAAAATTATAATAATAATAATAATAATAATTATTATTATTATTATTATAATAATAATAATAACAACAATAATAATAATAATAATAGTAACAATAATAATTATTATAATAATAGTAACACTAATAATAATAATAATAATAATAATAATAATAATAATAATAATAACAACAACAAGAACAATAATAATAATAATAATAATAATAATAATAATAATAATAATAATAATAGAAATTATAATAATAGTAATAATTATAATTATTATAATAATAAAATAATAATTATAAGATTAGTAATAATTATTCTAATAATAATTAATAATAATAGTAATAATAATAATAATAGTAAATATAATAATTATTATAATAATAGTAATAGTAATAGTAATAATAAAAAATATAGCACATGAAACATGAAAAAAATTTAATAATGACTTATAAGTAAAAAAAAATTTAAATTTAAGTTATTGTCAAACACTAAATAATAACAAATGACTTATAACTTAGTTTAACCAACTTATAAGTCATTGCCAAACACCCTCTAATTCAAGATATAAAGAGAAATTAATATTTGATTATAAAAAAAATTACAAGTCAAGAAAAAGGAGAATTTGAAAATTTGGAGTTAAAAAAAATTTACACACCATTGGTGCAACTTTATTGTTATTGTTATTATTATTGTTATTATTATTGTTATTAGTACTATTATTATTAGTATTAGTATTATTATTGTTATTATTATTATTATTATTATTATTATTATTATTATTATTATTATTATTATTATTATTATTATTATTATTATTATTATTATTATTATTATTGTAGTATATAACTTCTTGAGATTAGAAAGTATTTACAAAAATAAAACACACACAACATAATTACAAAAATAAAACAACCCAATATATTACAATTCCTAAAATCACGTATCATTAACTCCCACACGTCAGTTATTTTCCTTTCATATTTGTAACCAACCTCACCTAAATTCAAGCAATTGAGAAAATCAATCGGAGAAGACAAAATCAATCGGAGAAAGGCGGATCGGCGCCAAATCAATCGGAGAAGACAAGATCTTACGCCGCGACACAACTCGATATCGAAGAAGGCGAAGCCTCATGTCGCGACTAAACTCGTAATCGGAGAAGGCGAAGCCTCTGTCATGACGCATCTCTAAGATCGAAAAGCGCATACAAAATCAACAAGCGCCTTGAGTTCGATAACCAAATCTGCGGTGATTGTTGAATACAAGATCAACATCACCTTCGATACAAAATCTTTGAGGTATGTGAGTTTAAAATTTAGAATCATATAGTTTACCTATAGTTCTACTACAATTACTATATTGGTTACCTTTCTTAAGTTTTTTGCACTTAAAATGGTCACCACAGTAAGAATAATGAATGTTTTGATTGCAAAATGTATTTGAAAAAATGTTGTATATTATGGTTACTAAGGTTATAAAAATTAGTTCTTTGTCTAATCTTTGTCTTGATTCTTGACTATTACATCTTGGTTCTTGTATAACATTAAAAAGCATCTATTCTTTGTCTTAGTTCTTATCTAATGTTGTCTTAGTTCTTGCACTGATATTACTAATTAATGTTGAATTAGTTCTTGTTAATCTTGATTTGGTTACTATGTAACATTATTTTGATTCTTGACTAATGTTGACTTAACTTCTTGTATAAAACTATAATAGTTCTTGTTAATCTTTGACTTAGTTCTTGTGTAAAATTATAGTCTTGACTTGGTTTACTCTGTAAAATTATTTAGTGACTAATCTTTGACAGTTCTTGACTAATTACGACTTGATTCTTGACTAATGCAAACTTAATTCTTGTAATGATTAATTAGTTCTTTGTAATATTGGTTCTTTGAAGCATATTAATGTACACTTCTATTTATGTTTTTTTATATTAATGGTTACTTATTATCAACATTAGTTACATTCTTACAAAAGCTTGTCTTTAGTTGGTAACAAACAAATTATACTGGTTATTTTTTACTATAAAAATGCAATATAGAATATATTTATCTTGTGGTTACTAAATAAATATGTGTTGGTTACAATCTAAAATGGATTTAGTTACTGTATAATGTTGTCATGATTAATGTATAATGTTGAATGTAAAATGCATTTTAAAATATGTTTTATACTACTCTGTTACTAAATACATATAAATTGGTTATTGTTTTCTATTGATTTGGTTGTTGTATAATGTTTATATGCTTGCTTTATAATTTTAAAGTTTATTCTACTAATATTTTTATATTAATGATTACTTATTAAATACATTGGTTACCTTCTACTATATTTGTTAGTTCTTTGTCTAATCTGGATTTGGTTAGAATATAATGCTAACTTAGTTCTTGTGTAAAATTGCAATAGTTCTTGCATAATGTTACCCCAGGTTCATGTTGCAGTTCTTAACATTATGTAGTTTAGTTCTTGTCGACATTGTGATGGTTACTTTCTGAGACCATAAGCTATGATAATATTACCATATATATTAGTTCTTTGTCTAATATGTATTTAGATGTTGTAAGGTGTTTATTTAGTTCTTGTATAATATTATTGTGGTTTATAATTGTTTCTTTTATATTGGTGGTTACTTTCTAGGACCATAAGCTAATGATAATATTACCGTATATATTGGTTCTACTATTTGTTAGTTCTTGTCTAATCTGAATTTGGTTAGTATATAATCTTTGACTTAGTTCTTTGTGTAAATTTCTGATAGTTCTTTGCATAATATTACCCCCAGGTTCATGTTGCAGTTCTTAACATTATGTAGTTTAGTTCTTGTCGACATTGAGTTGGTTACTTTCTAGGACCATAAGCTAACATTAATATTACCATATATATTAGTTCTTGACTAATATGTATTTAGAATCTTTGTAAGGTGTTTATTTAGTTCTTGTATAATGTTATTGTAGTTTATAATTGTTTCTTTTATATTGGTGGTTACTTATTGACTACATTGGTTACCTTTATACAATTTATTAATCGATTATATATATTGGTTACCTATATCTATTTATTAATCTTTGACTTGGTTACTTTGTAAAATTATAGTCTTGACTTGATTTACTAACTAATGTTGACTTGATTCTGACTAATGCAAACTTAATTCTTGTAATGATTAATTGGTTCTTTGTAATATTGGTTCTTTGAAGCATATTAATGTACACTTCTACTTATGTTTTTTATATTAATGGTTACTTGTTAGCTACATTGGTTACATTCTTACAAAAGTTTGCCTTTAGTTGGTAACAAACAAATTATCTTGGTTGTTTTTTACTATAAAAATGCAATGCGAGAATGTATTTATCTTGTGTATACTAAGTAAATATATGTTGGTTATTGTCTAATTTGGATTTGGTTAGTATATAATCTTTGACTTAGTTCTTGTGTAATATTATCATAGTTCTTGCATTATATTCTTTGTGTTTTATAGTGATTATTTTATATTGATGGTTCTTGATTAACTACATTGGTAGGTACCTTCATTACATCTGTTAGTCTTTAATTTGTAACAAAGTCATTCTTGATTATTTTGGTTGTAAAATGAATGTAAAAATATTTTTTATAATCTTGGCTACTAATTACATATATCTTGGTTCTTGTATAATATGTATTTAGAATCTTTGTAAGGTGTTTATTTGGTTACTCTATCTTTGTTATTGGTTTTATAATTGTTTCTTTTATATTGGTGGTTACTCATTGAATATATTGGTTACCTTCATACAATTGCTAATCGATTATATATATTGGTTGTTGTATCTTATTTAATTAGTTCTGATATAATGTTTATTTGGTTGCGGTGACAATTTGACAATTTACATCAAGTTTGGAGTGTCGGATTTTGGCGTTTTGAGCCTAATTTCATTGGAAGCGAATTGACGATCAAAAGTCACTAGCTTTGTTGGTCGCATGAGGTTTTTTGGTGAATTTCATCATTTAGGCCTTCAAAATTGCATGTAAAAATTTGGTTTATTTTACGGTTACTAAGATTATGTAATTTAGTTCTTGTCTAATATTGATTTGGTTACTTTACAATGTTTATTAGGTTGTTAGACAATGGCTATTGCGATAACCAATACAACAAATTTAATTGTTTACGAGGAATATATAATTGTTTCTTGCTAGTAACTATTAACCACATGGTTGGTAACATTTTTGATGGTGAGCGATAACCAAAATTGATGTTGATTAATATTTTAATTTTGATTCCATCATGAGTTATCAATATAAAGTAAACATATACATTGAACAATTGGTAAGCTGTTACGAAATATTTTTATGTAAATTTGGTTATCCATCTAAAATAAAATGGTTACCTCTATATTCATATTTAGTTACCAATTTGGCGTAGACCATTTCAAATAACTTTTATAACTATGTAATTTAAAAGTATCCATCAATTTGGATAAATGGGAACCCTCACATGTACATTAAGCACTTGATAAGCATTACGATATAAGTTTTTAATTATTTGGTTACTAACAAAAACTAAAATGGTTACCCTTATAATAACTCCCTCTTTGATTGCACAATAATAGTAGTCAAACACAATTAAATAACGGTAAAACAAATATAATAAATAAGTAACCAAATAGTTACATAATAGTAACCATAATATGTTTTAATGGTAGCAAAACATAAAACAACACATGTATCCGAAGCATCACTGTAATGAATGTGATATTGTTTGTTTAGGAAACCCAATTATCTTATGACATGTACATTTCACAATTGATATATGTCACGAAACAAGATTGTAACTCTCTGGTTCTATCAAAACAATAGTTAGTTACCTTTATATACATATTTGGTTTTGTTTTGTACATCTCAAACAATGTATCAACCTGACTTAAAAGATCTGATAAATAATAACTAAAATACCTCATTGATTGTACAATAATAGTACAATAATAATACAAACTTGTAACTATAAAGTTACTACAAAAAATAAAATGGTTACCCATACATGCATGTTTAGTTACAAATAGTACCTTTCAAATAATGTATCGAGACCTGACTTAATACGAACCAACAAACAATATCAAATAATTGATTATATAATCAAATATGTAATTCCATTTACATAAGCTCGATAAAATTACATACTCCTTAACCATAACAAATGGTTATGGATATCAACAAAAATCAAAGTACAAAACACAATTCGGAAGGACAAGAAAAGCGACAATCGAACTAATCAAAATCTGGTACAAATCTTTACGAAACTTGAGCTTTTTGGGTTGCTTCTTTACTTTTTCTTCTTCATGCATTTGCTCTCATTCTCTTGAAAAGACTTTTACATTATGAACTGTGGTAACCAAGCAGTTATATGATAGTAACAAACCATGTTTTAATGGTAACTTGACACATAAATCAAATCATAAGTCAGCGGTAACAAAAAATATACTAATGAAGTAACAAACGGTTATATGATAGTAACAAACCATGTTTTAATGGTAACCAACACATAAATCAAATCATAAGTCAACATTAACAAAAAATATACTAATGAAGTAAACAAATAGTTATATGTTAGTAACCAAAACATATATTAATGGTAACTTGACACATAAATTCAAATCATAAGTCAGCGATAACAAAAAATATACTAATGAAGTAACCAAGCGGTTATATGTTAGTAACCAACTTTATGCAACACCAACCTATGCTCTCTACTTTTCGATTCACGACTGACACACTCCCCCTTCCCTTTCCTCTCCACGGCAAACTTCTTGAGCCCTTTACAGAATCATCCTCTGTGATTCTCTTTCTCTTTCGTCGTCGTCTTCATTTTATCGGACCATTCAACACAAATCGAGCGAACAAAACCAACAAAACTAATCGGCCGAGAGCAGAAAAATCACTACTGAGAGCGGAAGAACAAAGCGAAACAACACGAGCAGATACTATACAACAAAAGCGAAAATGGCGAGCAGAATATGCGAAGAATAACACGAGCAGAGACTATACAACAAAACCCAAGCGAAAATGGCAATAAGAATGCGAAGAAAAACACGAACAAAGAGAGAAATAGCGAAGAAGCGATGACGAAGCAGAAAAAAGGTTTCATCATGCAAGCGAGGGTTTAAAAAGAAAACACGTAATCGCGGTTATCATGTCATTCAAAATAAAAACAACCCATTAATATTTCCATGTCAACCATTACATATTAATCCCTTAATTTAAGGACTTTAATTATGTTAAGATTGAAAATAAAAATAAAAAAGTGTAATACTTTTATAATTATTTTATGACTGTATGATTTTTGTAATTATTTTTAAAAATGTACTAATATATGTAATTAATCCTTATATATGGTATGTAGTGAAGGAGAAGAAAGGAATATATGGGGGAAATCTCATGTTTTGATATAAATATTAATCCTTGCAAGATATTAATAGATAACTTGTGTTGCTCCAGCGGCCAAATGACCAAAGTTCTAAATGATAGGTCACATGTTCAAATATGTTTCGCATTTGGACATAATTTTTAAATACTAAATACAAATATTTTTTGACAATTCTCCGAATACCGAATATGGTCTTATAAAAACATGCTTATTGGGATTATCTTAATTTAAGGCAACATTTTAATAGTCGTTGCAAAAAGTTGTATAATATATGCATCAAAAATAAAGATTGTTGCCAATGAATGTGGTCCATATTAGGCAACGAAATATAGCAACAAAAAAACTTTCGTTGCCTACGATGAGGAGAAATCAAGTGGTTAGAAATTTTGCAAGCAATTTCTAGCAATTTTGTTTCAAATTTTGCAACAACTTATGAATTTCGTTGCAAAAAAGTGAAAGCCTGACACAATCTGCAACGAAGGACAAGTTTCGTTGCTAAACATACACTTTTAGCAACGACTTATAAAGTCGTTGCTTGAAAAATCATTGATAAAGCCCCATTTTTAGCAACAAAAAAACTTTCGTTGCTCACGATGACGAGAAATCAAGTGGCCGAAAATTTTGTAACGAATTTCTAACGAAATTTTTTCCCGCCAATGAATTAGCTACGAAATTTTGCAACGACTTATGAATTTCGTTGCAAAAAGTAAAAGTCTGACACAATCTGCAATGACGAACAAATTTAGTTGCTAAACATATACTTTTAGCAACGACTTATAAAGTCGTTGCCCGAAAAATCGTTGCTAAAGGCCCATTTTTTTGTAGTGAAAATTCAGTTTCATCATTGGCTAGACTCAAACTCCACAAAGCTAGAAATTCGGGACACGCAACTAAACATATAATGAACACATATAATAACGACTAAAAACAAGAAAAATTTTCTGCAATTATTAACTAACAAATAAACATGCAAAAATTAAATAAAACATGCAAACATATGCAAATTAACTACATGCAACTACCCTACTACCCAATACCCCCAAACTGAATATATTCATTGTCCCAATGAATGAAGGTATAGGCTTAGAAGAACTCCCCTAATGATCAGCTGCACCACCCTCTTTGGGTGGTGAATCCGGTGGTGGAAATGGCACGGCTGTCCCAAATTGCGGCCACTCGAACATAGTAACTTGTCGCACAAACGCCTCTGCTAGTGACCTTGTCAACCCCGTAGCAAACACTGCAAAATTATCGTACATAGCATCGACTTTCCGTTCCAACCTTCGGATACGACGGTCATCATGGACAACAGTGGCTTGGGTTGACGTGCCTATTTAAGTTTCCTGTGTGGACTTTGGTGGAGGCACCGAAGATGCGGGTTGAAGGATAAAGCCTTTTCCCCTCGGGTGTGGCGCACCTCGCGCCCAATTCTCAAATTTGGCAATAGTCTCATGAGTGATATCTTGGATAGGGCAGTGCATTTGTTCATTACCCCAACTGACTCCTTGATGTGCACACAGACTAGCAATAACGGACGCATATGGGATACTTCCCGTAGTGCTCCCCCTCATATAATGTAACATATTATGATGAATAAGGTGGCCCACATCGATGTACTTGCCTGTGA
Source organism: Panax ginseng (assembly GCA_020205605.1). Taxonomy (NCBI): domain Eukaryota; kingdom Viridiplantae; phylum Streptophyta; class Magnoliopsida; order Apiales; family Araliaceae; genus Panax; species Panax ginseng. The sequence goes on from CM035142.1 coordinate 58,069,078, forward strand.
CTATTCCCCACAAAATGATAGCCCTCTCAGTTGTGATTTCGTGTTGCGACGAAGGTATGAGCTTCGCACATATAAAAAAATTCCAAGCTTTAGCATAACGATTGAGGGCTAAGGTTGGGAAGGTTCTAGGTTGATTCGTTCCTGCCCTACAAGTCCACTGCGTTCCTGGAATGCACAAGTCAGTGATGACTTCGTCGAAATTAGTCTTAAAATGTGCAGCCTCGACCCAATTATCATACCCAGACGGTGGTGTGTCGAGTATCCTGAAAATTGCTCTGATAGATTGTGGTCGGTAATCTACTTAAACTCCTCGGATCATAGATAATCCACTCATAGTGTCTTTGGCATTAACATAAAATTCCCGAACAATACCCATGGGAGCAGGCATAAGGGTCGTAGTCAGTCCTCCCCATCCTCTTTCTAGAATCATATCCCATAACTGGCCATCCTGCTTCTCAGGCTTGAAGCCTCGTTCCTTCACAAATGTCTTTGCTACTATTATGTAGTACTCCATTTGTGCCTCAAGGCTGAGAAATTTTGTGTGATCCACGACATCCTCGCCTTGACTAATGGAGGAAAATGATGATGGTAAAGTGACGGAACGAGCACGCTTAGGACCCATTGCTCTGAATGAAGAAGAAGAAAAACCTGATTGACGAAATCGTGGGTGTAATATCTGATGAACAGAGAACCCCCAAACTTGTACTTCACACACCCACTGAACAACCCTAGTTTTATCACTGAAGACTTTGAATGTGGGTAGGAAATGGATGCGATATATGCATAGTGGGATGATACGTTACAACATTTGAATTGGAACGGTTTGGGAAGGAAGAGTCGTGCGTGTTATGGAGATGAATGAGATACGCACTATGCTCTTTCAAAATAATATGAGAGATGGGGCAAGTCTCGTCTTTAAAATCTTAAAAAATTTTCACAACCCGGTCTCAGGCGCGATCGTGCGTGTTTTGAATGGGAACATGGCGCGGGCGCGGAATTACCCTTACTGCACAGACTTGTAGCGCGGGCGCGCGGTATTGTATAGCTATCATGGTGTGGACGCGCGACCTTGCATTCTGCAATATCAATCTGCATCTCAAATATACCAAAATAGATGAATCCACTCCAATACACCTGCACAAACAACAATTATCATCATAAGATATCAAACTTCCAAAATCAAAACCTCAACTAATAACTATGTAGACATAACTAGTCTAAAACAATACTTTCTCTACTACTCCTACGTCTCATTATACGCTCAGTCAGCTTCCATAATACTAATTTCACACTAGTTATGCTTTAAAGACTAACAGGAACATGAAAACAAAATATAATCAAAATAGAATTAAACAAGAGGTAATGATAGAAATAATGGGGTGCCTCCCATCAAGCGCTAAGTTATAGTCAATTAGTTTGACTATCTCTGATTTCATCACGTTGAAGAAAGAACAGAGGTGAGTTTATGCTTGTCCACCTCTCCACCAAAATAATGCTTTAGCCGTTGTCCATTCACTTTGAACGGATTATCTGAGAATTTATCAAACACTTCTATTGCGCTATGTGGAAAAACTATCTTCACTATAAATGGCCCGAACCATCTTGATTTTAGCTTCCCAGAGAAGAGTTTAAGTTGCGAGTTAAACAACAAAACTCTTTGTCCTGGCTCAAATACTCTCTATAATCTTGCGATCATACCATTTCTTCACCTTTTCCTTATATAGCTTGGATTTTTCATATGCCTGCAATCTGAATTCATCCAACTCATTGAGTTGAAGTAGGCATTTTTCACCGGCAGCCTTCAAATCAAAATTGAGCTTTCTAATTGCCCAATATGCTTTATGTTCAAGCTGCATGGGAAGGTGACAAGCCTTTCCATAAACCAGTTGAAAAGGTGACGCCTAGCAAAGTCTTATAAGTAGTCCTATATGCCCATACAACATCATCAAGCTTTAATGACCAATCCTTTCTAGTGGGGTTCACAACTTTCTCCAAAATTCTCTTGACTTCACGATTTGAAACCTCTACTTGGCCATTAGTTTGAGGATGATAAGTTGTAGCAATGCGATAATTTACCCCATATTTAGCCAACAGTGCTGTGAATTTCCTATTACAAAAATGGTTGCCTTCATCACTAATGATAGCCCGTGGAGTCCCAAACCTCGTAAAAATACTCCTGTGTAAAAATCTTAGGACCACTTTGGCATCATTCATTGGAAGAGCTACCACTTCCACCCATTTTGACACATAATCAACTGCTAACGAGATGTATAGATTTCCACATGACAAAACGAAAGGACCCATGAAATCTATCCCCTAAACATCAAAAAATTCCACCTCGAGGATTGTGTTCAATGGCATTTCATTCCTTTTCAAAATATTCCCGACTCTTTGACATCTGTCACATCTCTGGACAAAACTGTAAGCATACTTCAAAATCGTCGGCCAGTAGAATCTTGCTTGTAACACTCTAGCCGATGTTCGCTCTCCACCGTAGTGACCACCATATAGTGAAGTATGTCAATCCCGCAAAATCCCCTATGTCTCACTATATGGGATACATCTCCTTATCATCTGATCAGCACATTGTTTGAACAAATATGGTTCATCCTATATGAACCACTTCACGTCATGCAAAAATTTCTTCTCTTGATACCCAACTAAGTTAGAAGGACTCATCCTGCTCACCAAGTAGTTCGCATAATCTGCAAACCATGGCACTTCTCCTTTCACCACAAACAACTGTTCATCTGGAAAAAGGATTCATTAATCACAGTCTTCTCATTTACCTCATTTCCCGGATTTTCCAGTCGAGATAAGTGGTCTGCCACTTGGTTCGCAGTTCCCTTTCTGTCCTTAATCTCTAAATCAAATACTTGCAATAGAAGTATCCACCTAATCAAACGAGGTTTTGTATCATTCTTTACCACTAAGTGTCGAATTACCGTATGATCTGTGTACAATATGACCCTTGTACCAATCAGATACGCTCGAAACTTGTCAAAAGCATACACAACTGCCAGTAATTCCTTCTATGTGGTGGTGTAGTTCAACTGCACATCAGTAAGGGTTTTGCTTGCATAGTATATCACATGAAAAATCTTTTCCTTTCGCTGACCCAAAAAAGCGCCCACAACATAATCACTGGCATTACACATCAACTCGAATGGTAGGTCCCAATCCGGTGCTGTAATGACTGGAGCTGAAGTTAACCTTTTCTTTAAATGCTCAAATGCAGACACATAATCTTCATCAAACTTGAACTATGCATCCTTCTCCAATAAACTACAAAGTGGTTTTGTTATCTTGGAGAAGTCTTTAATGAATCTGCGATAGAAGCATGCATGTCCTAGAAAACTTCGAACACCTTTTACTGAAGTTGGTGGCGGAAAATTCTCAATAGTCTCTAATTTCGCTCTGTCCACCTCAAGTCCCTTCTTCGACACCTTATGTCCTAGAATTATTCCTTCTTGTACCATAAAATGGCACTTTTCCTAATTCAACACTAAGTTCGTTTCAACACACCTTCTCAAAACCATTACTAAATTTTCTAAGCACAAATCAAAAGAATCCCCAAATACAAAAAAATCATCCCTAAATACCTCCACATTTTGATCCCCCATATCCGAAAAGATAGCCATCATACATCTCTAAAAAGTAGATGGGGCATTGCACAAACCGAAAGACATCCTTCTGAAAGAAAAAGTTCCATATGGACATGTAAAGGTTGTCTTTTCTTGGTCTTCTGGAGCTATAACAATCTGATTGTAGCCTGAATACCATTCCAGAAGGCAATAGAATTCATGCCCTACTAGTCTATCCAACATCTGATCAATAAACGACAATGGGAAATGATCTTTCCTTGTAGCTTTGTTAAGTCTGCGGTAATCCATGCAGACTCTCCACCCCGTTACTGTTCTTGTCAGAATCAACTCATTGTTCTCATTAGATACTACGGTCATACCACCTTCTTCGGTACACACTGTATCGGGCTTACCCATGAGCTATCCAAAATCGGATATATGATACCTGCATCCAGCCATTTCAACACTTCCTTCTTTACCACTTCCTTCATGATTGGATTAAGTCTTCTTTGATGTTCCACTGAAGGCTTGTTATCATCTTCCAGGAGGATCTTGTGCATACAGAAAGATGGGCTGATCCATTTTATATTTGCTACAGTCCACCCAATTGTTGACTTGAACTCTCTGAGGACTCTTAGCAGTTTTTCCTCCTGAAAAGATGTTAGTGCAGAAGAAATAATCACAGGTAATTTTGAATTTTCATTTAAAAACGCATACCTCAAATGATCTGGAAGTGGTTTCAACTCAAATTATGGAGGTGTCTCAAGAGATGGCTTCAATTTTACTAATGACTCTCCAACTTTCTTTAATGGCTCAACAGGAGTCTTGAATTTTCTGAACTATGGAGTTGTGTCAAGAAAATGAAAAAGTTCTCTAATCTCCTCATCATCTATTTCTAAAGTTCCCACAATAGCATTCCTCAATTGTTCTTGATCCAAGTTCTCTACTTCATTATTTATAATCTTTTCCACCAAATCAACCCTGAAACATTCCTCATCTTCTGTCGGAAATTTCATTGCCTTGAATACGTTGAAAGTGACTTCTTGATCATGAACTCGCATTATTAGTTCCCCTTTTTGAACATCTATCATGGTTCTTCCTGTAGCTAGAAATGGTCTTCCAAGGATAATCGGTATACTTTTGTCTTCTTTATAGTCTAGTATAATAAAATCAGCCGGAAAGATGAATTTATCCCCTTTAACCAGTACATCTTAACCAATTCCTCGTGGATAAGTGATAGATTTGTCATCTAGCTGTAAAGAAATATTTGTCGGCCTTGGAGCCGGCAATCCCAACTGATTAAATACTGACAAAGGCATCAAATTGATACTTGCCCCAAGATCTCACAAGCATTTACTGAAGCTCATCTTTCCAATTGTGCATGGTATCGTGAAACTGCCCGGATCTTTCAGCTTTGGAGGTAATTTGCATTGAAGTAGTGCACTGCATTCCTCCGTCAAGGCTACTGTTTCAAAGTCTTCTAACCTCTTCTTCCTTGACAATATACCCTTCATAAACTTTGCATAACTAGGCATCAGTTCCAATGCCTCATCGAAGGGTATATTAATCTGCAACTTTTTAAATACCTCCAAAAACTTACTAAACTTCTTGTCTTCCCTTTGCTTATGTAATCTCTGTGGATACGAAACAAGAGGGTGACTATTGGTATCTTATTCACGGGCTTCTCAAAAGAACCTTCTTTATTCTTCTCTTCTTGCTGTTGTTCAGAATCTTCATTATTCAAATTCTCCTCAGACAAAATTTCATGACCGTACGGCCACGCGTCTTCCCTTTGCAAAAGTGGCGTGGTCGCGCCATGCTGATTTCCTGCAACTTTTTTCCCAGACCTAAGTGTAATTTCTTGCATTTTTCTTTCCCTTCTCTTCTTGGATTGGCCTTTGTAGTACTTGGCAATGAACCATGTGGTTTGTTGTTAAGCATAGTAGCCATCTGGCCCATTTGAGTTTCCAAATTTTTAATAGCCACTACTTGCCTTTTAATCATCACTTCCGTATTTTCCATGTACTTCATCATCATCTCCTCCATCTCTGACTTCTTTTCTTGCTGAGGTGTAGGTGGTGGATGATGTTGTTGAGAAAATCCAGGTGGATAGGGTGGTCTTGGTGCAAACTATTGCTGAGCTGATTGTGACTGAAATTGATTTTGTGGTTGAAACTGACTTTGTTGATTGCTTTGGTTATTCGACCAACTGAAATTTGGATGGTTGCGATTGTTGGAGTTGTATGTATTCTGAAATTGACCTTGATTATTCTGGTAGTTGCTCCCATATTGTACAAACTCTGAACTGATAGCACATTGGTCAGTCGAATGTGACCCTGCACATAACTCACGTATATACGAAAGCAACTGTCTTTACCTTTCTATCCGCCAAAGAATCAATCTTCTTTGCCATTGATGCCATCTGAGCTGATAATTGTGTGATAACATCTACCTCCAATACTCCTGCAAGGGTTGTGGCACCCTGGCTGTAGGATTTTGGAAATCATTCATTGTCATCGTCTCAATAAGATTATAAGCCTCTTCATAGCTCTTCGCCCATAAAGCTCCTCCTGTAGCTGCATCTACAATAGGCCTTGGCTGACATCCAAATCCATTATAGAACGTATTAATCACCATCCAATCCGGCATGCCATGGTGTGCACACTTCCGGAGCATCTCCTTGTATCTTTCCTAGGCTTCATATAAAGATTCACCCTGTTGCTACTCAAACTGGGAAATTGATGTCCTCATTTTCACAGTTTTAGCCATTGGAAAGAATTTGGCTAAGAATTTATGTGCTTGATCCTCCCATGTTGTGATAGAACCTGAAGGTAAAGAGTGAAGTCAACTTATTGCTTTGTCTCGTAACAAAAATGGAAATAGCCTAAGTCTGATTGCATCCTCTGTCACCCCGTTATATCTGAAGGTGTCACATATTTTAATGAAACTCAACAGATGCTCATTCGGATCATCTGTAGCAGTACCCCCAAACTGTACCGAATTCTGCACCATTTGAATAGTGCCCGAATTTAACTCGAAAGTGTTGGCTGCTATAGCTGGCCTGACTATACTTGACTGTAATCCATTGATTTTTGGCATCGAATAATCTCTCAATGTCCTATGCTCCTCCCTTTGCTCTTCTCTTTGTTCTGTTGCTGCCATATTAGATGTTGTGGTCTCTAACTCTGTTTGTATATTTCTACGCGCTCTTGATTTCCAACCTCTGCGTTGATGTTGTCCTGTACAGGTGTTAACTTGGAATTGGATGATCGAGTGCGCATATACTATGCACAAGTACCTGAAATTCAAACAAAAACAAAAATAGAAATAAGAGAGGATTAGAATTGTCTAAGTCATACAAATTTAGCTTAACATTGATGATAATAATATTAAAAATAAACGCCTTTCCCCGGCAAACGGTGCCAAAAACTTGTTGCCTCCTTTTTCGTCTAAATAAAAGGACTCTAACTCATGCTAGTATACACGGGTCAACAAGTAGTACAGAGTGAGAACAATATCGATCCACGGAGAAAGGTTTTAAATATAAATTATCATACACCAATTGTATCACTATTTTTATATGCTTAACGATTACTCTCAATTTTAAGTTAATCTAAACTCAAATAATAAATAAAAGAACAATACTATATATGATAATGAATCAAATTTGGAAAGAATGGTATTCTAACTTCAATTCATACTTCATCTAAATAATACCATCATGTAAGCTTATATAATCATCATGGAAAATTAGCTAAGAGCACAAAATTAGACATAATCATTTTTCAATGAATTATGACCTATTTACATAACCTCCACATGTAATAGAAATCATGTAATCGTCAATATTACCAAAATAACTATATTTCTATGTGAAATTGTAGCAATATTAAAGCATTAAAGTGCAGGCTCTTACATTACTACATACGGTGAAATAGTATATTTCTCTCCGGTTCACAAAGTACAAAGCTAAACATCACTGCCTCATAAACGTATGCTATTATGATTATAACCATACTCATATATAATTTTTCAATTCCATATAAGTATATAAGGTGAATGGTGATCAAACATTCATTCATGACGCTCAATCATAATATATAATCCGATGATAAGCATACAATCAAACAATCAGGGAATTAATTATAGACTACATATAAAAATCCGTTAGAATCCCATAATGGAGTTTAGTTCATTTCTGAACCAAAAACCATTATGGGATTGTAATAACACATTGAAATTAAATAGCACAATTGAGAGAGAAGAGAGAATTGATTAAACCCAATTGCAGAATTTTGTCCAAAGTGTTGTTCCAAATCACCACTAATCTCCAGGAAAATAAAAATGATTAATTCTTCAATAACTAAATGCAAGAGAAGATATAGAATAATCTCAAGTTTTTAGCCAAAACCTCTCTATCCTAGTTCAAAAGCTAAGAACCCTAATGACTTAGATGAAAAACTGATAAAATAAAACAACCATCCACGTCTGGTGCCAACAAGAATAGTTTAGATAAGACCAAGCGCTCAAATTTCAAATTTTAAAATTAAGTCAACAAACAACATCAGATAAGTTCGCGTGCGCTTGATCTCGATCTCAAAGCAGGCGTGGCAAGGCGCGACGATGTAAATGTCTGCTTAGGAGTCTCGGTAGCGGTATGCGATGTGCCTTCTTATTTTAGGCGCGGCCGCGCGTGTTTGGGATTTAACCTGTGATGGTGAGATAAGCGGTATGCATGAATTGGCTTGTCTAGCGGTAGTGACCGTCGTCTTTGCTTCTTTGCTTGCACTCACGATGTTACGATCTTCTTTTGCTTGTTATTCTGTTGTTTTCCCTTCATCTTGCCTTTATGCATAACACCCATCCACTGCTTTAATTCATCATCTACCCATGTCCCTCATGCGTAGTCCTTGTCAGCTCGTGTCACCATGCCAATCCATGTCTTTCTTTGCTTTAGGAGTTCAACTACAAGAAATGCTAAACAAACATAAAATGCATAAAAACATACTAAAATATACTTGAGATGAACATAATTCTCGTGAATTGATATCCAATAAGTAGGTTTAAAACCTACTTATCAAAGTTTTAAGGTAATTTAGAGTTTAACGAACATCAACTAAAGATTAGTTGAATAAAATGTAATAACAATATGCTATGGAATAAGTCATAAGTGAATCAACATTGTATATATAAGTTATGCTTTAGAAATGAACTAAAAGCATAATCATTAAATAATTTAACATACCTTGCTTGAATAATAATAAGTTAAGGCTAGAATTTTGGTTTAGTAATAGAATTTGAATTATCGAACATACATAACCAATAGCTCTGACGCCCCCGAATCTTGGTACTTGAAACCCGAACTCGGTGCTTCACGATACCATTTCTTTAAGTGGAATAATAACAATAATATAAATATCAAACTTAATTTACATATATATAAGAGTCTAATCCCAGGTAAGCGACCTTTAAACATTCATTACATGATAATTATTAAATATCAAAATCTTAATAAAGTCTAACTATTACATAAGATACCATTAAACTTATTATGTTTGCTTTCCTTTTCCTTTGTTCTTTCCTGAACCTTCAGGTTGATCTTGATTAGCTGAAAACATTTAAATTTAAAGCAAGAATGAGCATTTGATTGCCTATCAATTAATAACAACAATAAATATTAGCTGAAAGGATTAAATGGTTTCTTTGAATGACACTTCTATAATGAATCAACAGTTGTGAAGTAAACTGAACCAATAATAACATATCAATTCTATATCAAATTTTTTGAAACTACGTACTGACTATAAATGAAGAGCAGTCGACAGACTATGAACTTTGTTTTCAATTTTCGATAAGGTTTAGTAGAACTTCATCCGCAAACCGTCATAACTTACAGGCGCGAGGGTGATCATCCCAATGTGCCCTGTATTGATTAATACTACATACAAGAACGATATTTTTGTTCATTTTATCCGCCTTTGGCGCACAAAAGTTTTCTCATGTATGGGATGTTCATACTTAGTCGGGAATCAAAACCAAAACAATTTGATTGGATATAATCAAGTTCTATCATGTTCAACGATATTTCAAAATCTGTGTCTAGCTGGGTCAAATAGCTTAGACGACTTTTAATTAATGTATACATACCGGAAATCAATAGGTATGTATCAATATGTGATTAAATACATTAATTATCCAAGTTAGGTCACTTGTATAACTATGCTTAGAAATTAACGAACATAATATATATCTTGATCTATAATAACAAAATTAAAGAACTTGTATAACATATTATAATTTAATAACTTACTTATACAGAATCATTGCATAAGTGTATACAAGGTTAAGATATTTGTACAATGAAAAAGAATAGTTCCGTTACTATCTTATACATGTCCATTGCATAAAGTAGATGCAAAGTTAGGATACTTGTCTGATCTGCTGCTTACACAACTTAGTTTTATCTTTTATATAGCGACCTATCATTAATAAGATCATTCTGTCAATTAGAACAATATATCGCAACACATAGTACTGTTATTTGCAATCAACACAACCTAATCACATTATCACATATTTATAACAGTCATTGGATCATAAACAATCACCTATCCAGTCAAACAATCTAAGTCCAGATCAATTTCTGAAACATTTCTGTGTACCGACGGCTTTATCGAGTCTAAAACTCTATCTTGTAATTTAATATTTCTTTTCGATATTTTAAATATCAGTCATATTATTTTTCATAGACTTATAATAATTTTTAAATAATTATTATAATTTATCATGATTTTTCAAACACTGGAATCATTATTAAATGATTTAAATATTAAATAATTCTATTATCATTAATATTTAATTAATATTAAATTATTAATGAAACCATTGCCAAAATATTAAAGTTATTTATAATAACTCAAAATATTTTTAAAATATTTTATTACCCTTAAATGATTTTAAAACATTTAAAATTATTTTTAAATAAGTTCCATTAATATTTAAATATTAATGTACTATTTATCAAAATATTAAAAGTCATTTATTATAACTTAAAAATATTTTTAAACCATTTATATCCTTTTTAAATGATTTTTAAATTAATAAAATCATTTTTAAACTATTTATTTAATATAATTATTAAATAAATCTAATATCATTAATATTAAAATATTAATATTTTTCATGAAAAAATATCAAAAGATATTTTTATAACTTCAAATATTTTATAACCCTTAAATTATTTTTATATGATTTTCAAACCATTAATACTATTTTTCCATAATTTATTTAACACTTTTATTAAATGAATTAATTACCATTAATATTAATTAATTAATTAAATTCATCACATAATATTAAAAGTTATAAAAAATAACTTCAAATATTTTCTAACACTATAATATATTTTTAAATGATTTTTCTTACATTAAAATCATCTTTAAGTAATTTATTCAATATTATAATTAAATAAATTAAATACCTTTATTATTCCAAAATACTAAATATTTATGAAATATATTCAAAATTATAAAAAACCCATTTTTAGGCTTTAAAATAATTTTTAGTAATTTATTCTTTATTTTTAATAATTTAAAACTAATTTTCTCTAATTACTTAATAAAATAATAATTTTCAGAAATTAAGTGTCGCTAAAGGGTGCCTATAGCGACAAAACCGTCGCTGTTCTTGAGTGTTCTTCATCAAACCTAGAAATGCATGTTCCATGATTAGGGTACCCTACTTTGACCGGTTCTAGATCCTTTATGTTTACATTTTTCGGGCAACTAAAGTGTTAAGATTGTAGTACAAGTGTAAGACTACAACAACAAATTCATTTCATGGCCAAAACACATCATAACAGAGAGATCTAAGTTTTAGAAAATTATGTCAATGGTTGTTCTTCATTTCTGAGTTTTCCAGAAATGAAGAACAGTTCGAGTGTGCTACTTTGGATCCTTATAACTTGAGTTCTGGGTTTTCTTTGCGTGATCTAAGAGTTCCTGTGAGACCCCGAATTTTATGAAATAAAAGTATTCAATTTTTCTATTTTGGTAAAAAGTTAAATTGATAAAAGTTTAAAGTTAAGGGTAATATGTGAATTTTTTTTTTCAAAGTAAGCAAGTTGATATAAAATATTCGTTTTGTCGGAGAATATTCTTTTTGTCGGGGAATATTCGTACGACGGTACAATCATTGGTGGACCCCACAACAGAATTATTGTCGGATTGAGAAAACGATAAAAATACTTTATGAAAATAACGGCGGAAGTTTTACCGTTAACTGTTGAAACACCCGGTATTAAAAGTACAGTAATACGTGTGGTTGCATAGTAGTACACGTTATTGATTATTGATGCTTATGTGAGAAGTCACTCAGTATTGTTCAATCGGGTATTCGGGACACTTTTCGTGTCGGAGTACTATTCAGGAGTTACTATTCATGAGTTACTATTCATAGAGTACTATTCACCCGTAAAATATATTTCTTTTCGGTCCAAATTATTTTTGGGTACAATATTAGTCCATGAGGAGATGTGCTAATTTTCGAATAGTTGGTTGAAGATATAATAAGTAAATCAATATGGACATTTGGTGGATAGTTATAATAGTAAATCAATATGGATCATTTGGTTTAAAGTTTTAATAGTAAATCAGTATGGACCGTTACTTTAAGTGTTAATAGTAAACCAATATGGACCGTCCGTTTAAAAGTAAATCAATCTGGATCGTTCATGAATTAGTTACTATGCAGTCCATTCTTCTATAAATAGAAGTTCATTCCTTCATTATTTCTTACGAATTCACTAAAACTCTAGAGAGAGAAATTATAGAGAAACTATAGAAAAGTATTCTGCTACTTCTCTACTCTTATATTCAGTTTCTTTTATGGTAAGAGGTATTATTTCTTTTGTATTCATGAAGAGAACTTACATTATTCCATTATTTATTATTACATTGGAATAACTTTTGTATATATGGGCTACCATATACTTGGTGAAATTCTTACATTATTTCATTCTTTATTATTACATTTGGAATATCACATGCATGCATTTTACGTGGGACTGGTTCCGATCTTTATTATTCTATTGGAATATCACATGCATGCGTTTTTCTGTTGGACACAGTTCCATTATTTATTATTATATTGGAATATCTCTATGCGTGCGTTTTCTGTGGGACTGGTTCTCATTATTTATTATTCATTGGAATAATCTGCGCATGTCTTGATATATATCGCATGCTTGGTGATTGCTTTTGTTATTCCATTCTTTATTATACTCAGTTGGTTAAAACTTTGACTTCTATACTCCACGAAATTAATGGAATATCTTTGATATTTGCGCTTCATCCAGTATCTTTTTATGGAAATATTCTTCTAAGCATTCTTGAATTTTACTCCACAAAGTAGTATCATGTTGACAATTTGGACATTATTGAGTTCAGAATAAATTAACTTATAAATCTTTAAAACTTATTCTTAAACTTGTTTTATTAAATTATTATGTCATTGTCATGATAAGTTATGTTGGTTATTATGTGAAAACATGAAAGTTCTTAGAAAACACAAAGGGTTGAAAATCAAATTTTGGTAAAAATGTAGTATGAAATTCAATTGACCATATCTCCTATTATATTTCAAATTTTTGAGTGTGGTCAAGTTCTAGAATTAGATCTATGAGTTTTCTAACTTATCGAAGTGGAATCACTAGAAAAGGTGTTGTAGATTTTCGTGTGGACTGATTTTAGTAAAGGAGTCAAAAACTGAAAAGTGCCAAAAAGCTACTGCATAAACATTTAAAAGGGAATTTTTGGCCAATTAAATTTTGAGAAAAATTTCGACCTTTTGGGACATGAAAATATATGGTATAAAGTACCTACTGTCCAAAAATGAGCTCATTCCGACTTAAAATGAGCAAGTTACGACTATTTCAATATTTAGGTTTTTTTTTTAAAAAACGCTATAACGAGTTCTATAACTCAGATGACCATGAAATTTAAAGCTGGAAGCTCACGTTAACATGTGTAAGATCCTCGCCAAGATTTGGGAATTTTGGAGTTAACCTTGAGGTAGCTAATTTCTTAAGGAATTAATTAGAAATTGATTTTTGAAAAATAGTAAATGAATTTTAAAAATTCCGAGAAAAATATATGTTCAATATGGGACTATATTCTGCTTAATCCCATAAAAGAATAATTTTTGGGACTGATTTGTTATTTTTCATGAAAATGATTTAGTTACGAACATATGACTTAAATATGTTATGTGAAGTAAAAAAATTGGTAAATAGGATTTTATAGCTTGAAAATCCTATATAAGGTATATGCAGATTTTTGATGAGTAATTTGATTATTGGTGATGAAATCTTATGAGTATGGCATTTTGAATGATTAAATGCATTATTTGGAAAAATGTAAATAATTAAATTAAATTGTTTACAAGTTTAAGAAGTGATTAAAATATTGTTATAATATTAGCAATATTAGATTATGATTTTATTAAGTGATTGATAATGTTTGGATAAATTTAAAAGTCTTTAATATTTATCCTTGATTTAGTTTGACTAATGCTTATAATATTGTCATCATCCTCATGCTTATATTATGTTGAAAGTCATTTGTGGCCTGTAGTGCATAGATGGACTTGGTATGATTATGACCAGGGATTATTCGGTATAATCATTACCGTAATATTACAAATGATGTTGAAAAAGTCCTCATTAGCCCGTAGTGCATTGATGGACAGTTTTTGGTATGAGTATGGCTATGGATTCTCTTTGGCCGTAGTGCAAAGATGAATTGTTTTATGGCATGATCGGGAATAGTTGATGAAAACACGATTATCTTTGGCCGTAGTGCATGGATAATTCTTGGTCGTGATACTAAAGAATATCCTTGGCCTGTAGTGCATGGATGATTCGATGATGTGGATTAATTATTGAGCTGAGTCTCGGCAATGAAATATTTATTCATGGATGTGATAATAATGAATATCTTTGGCCGTAGTGCAAAGATGATTTAATGATTACGAGTAGGAATTTTAATTTGGTATAACCATGATTTTTGATGTTTCAGGTGAAGACAGGTGATGAAAATTATCTTCGTCCTGTGAGCAAAGAGGAATTTAGAATCACAATTGTGATTATGAGTTATTCACATGATCGTGGATGGGAATTGTTGATTGATGTTACAGGGATAAAACATTATTGGTGGACTTTTAACATAGAGAAGATAATAGACCTTATGGTCTATTTGACTCTTCTAATGGATTGCTCGTTCCGTTGCAACTATGGTTGAAAAGTTTTATCATTTACCATATGTTCTAAATCTCTGATTTATTATATAACCTAACAAATTACCACATAATCTTATCAGTCTATAAAATACCTAAAATTGGGTATCAAGTCAAACTATTTCAGTCTGAGTTGAATTCGGTACAATTTCTAACATCCCAACGGTCTAGTCAGATAATTCATGAGTCTAATTTCCATAAGACTTTTCCTAAATGCTTTACATTTACCTTAGATAATTTCATTTCCAGTCAAAATATTTTTCAATGACTTATAATAATTTTTAGATAATTATTATCATTTATCATGATTTTTCAATCATTAATATCATATTAATATGAATTAAATACTACTTAATTCCATTATCATTAATATTTATTTCATATCAAATATTAATGAAATACATATCATAATATTATAATATATTTATAATATTTCAAAGTATTTTAATACCATAAAATCATATTTATATGATTTTTAAGCGATTAAATCCATTATTCGATAATTACCATTAAAATTAAATATTAGTGTTTTCATGACAAAATATCAAAAGTTATATTTTTAACTTAAAATATTTTTCTAACCCTTAAATCATTTTTATATGATTTTTAAAACATTAATTCTAATTTTCTACAATTTATTTAATATATTTATTAAATAAATCCATTATCATTAATATTAATTTATTAATGAAATTCATCAAAAAATATTAAAAGTCATTAAAAATAACTTAAAATATTTAGTACACTTTAATATAATTTCAAATGATTTTTAAAGTATTAAAATCATTTTAAGTAATTTATTTAATATAATAATTTAATAAATTAACTATCATTAATATTTAAAATATTAAAATATCAATGAAATATATTCCAAATTATTAAAAACCCATTTTTAGGCTTTAAAATAATTTTTACAAATTTATTATGAATTTCTAATATTTATTTTCTATTTATTCTATAATTTTTGTTTAAAGTTGGGGTCCTCCACAGAAACACTTGTAGACGGTAATCTACAAGTCCGATTTGGGCCCACTTGGTATCGTTAGAACCGTGACTTCCCGAGATACGTTTTAGGCACAAGAAATGGTCCATTTGACACAGTATAGCACCCTGAAAACAGGCCACTACCGACTAACCATTACATGCCTTGTAAACATTTTCAGTTTTGGAGTCTTTTACAGAAACGCTTGTATTACGAGATCCACAACTCCGATTGAGGCCCAATCAGAATCGTTGGATCCGTATCTTCTTGAACTATAGTTTTCAGTTATCAAATACCAAATTCCAATCTGTCCAGGTCCCGGAAATCAGGCCCAAAGTGACTGGTCAGCAAGGTTTTCTTCAACAGATGGTTCATTTTTTACATTTGGGGTCCTTAACGGAAACGCTTATAAAACGAAATCTACAAATCGTATTTAGGTCCAATAGGTATCGTTGGATTCGTAATTTCCCGAGATACAGTTTCCATATATCAAACATCTATTTTGGTTCTGTTTTGGTCCCGGAAAAATGGACAAAAGTGACTGATCAGTAGCTTGTGTTCAACAGTTAAGGTAGTTTGGGATTTAATTCATAACTTGCTCATTTCTTAACATATTTGAGTGATTCCAAAGGGGTTTTGCCCTTAACTCGTGTATCTAGCATGCTAACATGTTTTAAACCATTAATCACAAGAACGTAAAGAATCTAACATAAAAATATATATAGCATACAAAAGAAAACTTTTTCTTAAACCTTTTGGTACAAAACTTGATTTTCTCACTTTGGATCTAACTTTTGATTTCAAAAATACTTTGATACATATATAAAATAACAATACTCATGTAAATCATGAGTTTAATGATCCAAAATAAAATTTGTTTGGTTCATAAAGATCTAACAAAAAAGAGCACAAAAATTAAAAAAATTCAATTTCTTACCTTTTTCTTCTTGCAAGCCTTCTTGATCCTTCAAAGTATCTTATGATTTTAAGTTGTATGAAGATCCAAGACCCCTCCTAGTCTTCCTATAACTACCGAAATCTGCAGCCCCCTTTCTCTCTCTATTGTTCTTAGTTTAGACTTAGGTTTAGAAAATTAACATAACTTAGTGTATATACAATATACATATAACACATATAATTATAGAATATGTAACTCCCAATATAATTACATATACTAATTATCAATTTAATATATAAGTTATAAAAATTAGAATTTTAAAATCCCTAAGGCTTGTTTGGCAAAACCATATTATTTTAAAATTCAGGTTTTAATAGTTAAGGTCATGTTTGGGTAAAATATGTTTAAAACAAAAGTAAGGCCTTGTTTGGGAAAACGGTTTTAAAAACTCTTTTAACTCTTTTAATAGATCCTTTAACACATATTCTTAATGTTATCCTTTAATTAATTAAATCATAATATTAATTTAATTAATTAAAAGTTTAACATCAATTAATCACATAAAATTGTCACATTATAATTACTCGCTAATTATAACTTCATGTAACAATTACCACATCACTACATTATCTCAATTAAATTAAAACTATAAAAAAAATCATTACATATTAATTAAATATTAAATAATTATTTAATTAATATAATACATAATTACATTACTCTATATTAATCACACAATCTCAATAAATAATTCAATTAAAATATTTATTTACTTCAATAAATATTAAATTAACATTTAAATTCTCTTCACACCAATTCATATATTTCACAATATATAACACATATACACATACTCGTACTTAAACATCTAAAATAAGAATTTTATTTATTAAATTCTCATTTATTAATTTTTAAAAATCCGGGATGTCACATCCTTCCCTCCTTATAAGGATTCCGTCCTCGGAATAAACGAAACCTCCCTTACTCAGTTTTCACAAAATCTCTTTCACAATTATCGTTGAATAACTTCAACACGTTAACTTAGCAAAAAGTTTTACATATATATACTTCAATCATTTCTTCAACAACTTTTAGATTTTATTACATAACCTTCAATTAAACACAGTCATATATCAAATATTATATATTCTTTAACCCATTCATTTCTTTTTCTAAGGATCGTTATCATAAACACTTGGGATATTACAGTTTAGGATTGCTTACCCTTGAAGTTCTCTTGTTAATTCTTCTTCTTCCATCTTGGATTATCCAAGACTAACGTTTCTTACTTTTTCTCTCTACTAAATAAGTTATAAGTTATTGGTGACTAACAAGTTACAAATGATCTAACAACTCCTTCTATTTATAGGAAATTCAAGGTTAGGGTAGATTGGACATTAAGCCACCCCACCTCTTTTCTCCACCTCCTTATTATTAAGAAGCTCTTTACTATTTCATTCTTGGCCACCAAGTAAATGCACTTTACATGGCCATCACTTTGGGTCACCCATGGGTTGCCCCATGGGTTTTAACCATATGGTAACCCATCGGTTCGATCCGCGGTTAAGTTTATTAACTCGGGGCTTTTAATTTAACTAACTTTTAATTTAACTTTGGGCTTGCTTTTAACAAACATTGGGCTTTAACATAATTCCAATTGGACTTTACAACTTCCTCCCACATCCTACAAGTCCAATACACTTGGCTCAAAGCCTTATATCGTATAATCTACGTATCATTCTCGTATAATAACTCATATACTAACTCATATACACATACATCCTATACGACAAACCATTATACATACTCGTATAATACCTCGTATCGTACTCATATTCGTTACCTCGTACAATACTTTCGTATCATACGATCATCAGTTAACTTATTAACGCTTTACTTTCCCTAACGTTCTCAAATTTAATCCGCAGGCAAAAAATTGCGTTTGCCATACGTTAATTATTATTACATAATCCAGCATCCCTTAATATTCTATCGTTAAGTATTTCTCGGAAGTTCAAAAATAATTCCAGAGTAGAAATCAGTGAACAATGTTTTTACGGAAATTTCTTGGAAAACTTTTATTTTCGTCTTTGAAATTCAAACACTTTAATTCTACCACATAGCCAGAATCCTAACCATATCCGCACATTTTAGGTCATAGAACGACCTTTAAATAGCTTACTCGCATAAATAATCAATTAAATTCATTTAATCCACATAATCAAATAAAAAATTAATTCTCATAAAAATCCGATTTTTCTTGGGCGTTACAGTCATGATTATACCGAATAATCCCTAGTCATAATCATACCAATCAGTAGTCCATCTATGCACTACGAGCCAAAGAGCCAAAGATGATTTTTACCACATCATTTGTAACATTACGGGTCATGATAATACTGAATGATCCTTAGTCATAATCATACCAATCAACAGTCCATCTATGCACTATGGCCAAAGATGACTTTCATCACAATATAAGCATGAGGATGATGACAATGATATAAGAATTCAATTAAATGAAAGCAAATGATAAATTTTAAAGATTTATAATTTAATTTATCCAGAATTCAATAATGTCCAAATTGTCAACATGATACTACTTTGTAGAGTAAAATTCAAGAATAATATTGTATCAAAAATGTTTTGGACTGAAAATAAATCAATTTTTGTCATGAATAGTACCCCGTGAATAGTACTTCAGGAATAGTACCCCATGAATAGTACTTTGTGAATAGTACCCGTGAATATTACTTTGTGAATAGTACTGTATAAATGAATAGTAGCAATGAATAGTACTCTAGCATGAAAAACTTAAAATTTAACAAGAATATTTAGAAAAATATCCTTGTGAACCGATACTAGATGAATCGCAAATTTCAAGGATATTCTACTAATTTCACGGAATATAGAAGCAATACTTTAACAAAATGAGTGTAGAACTCGGAATCTGAAACGAAATAATATTACTTACATACTACAGAGTATGGAAGAAAATATTATTTCTTACAAATACTGAACAAAATTAAATATCCCTTACCTTAGAAGAAGACTGTATACTTGAATAGTAAAGTAGCAGAATACTCTTCTTCTTCCTCTCTATAGTTTCTCTCTCAATAGATGCTCTTGTGAGTCTTACTGAATTGGTGAGAATGAATGAAGAATGAGCTTCTATTTATAGGAAAACATAGTTTCGATAATTGCACGATTAAGGGCTCAAATTATTATAGTATAGTACCTTCATCTTTTCCTCCATTTTTAATTTAGTCCTGCAAGTATTATCAATATTGCACCACATTCCCTAATAGTAATACATGTGAACCAATAATTCCATACATGTGAATCAACATTAATTTGTATGTGAACTAATAGCAATTAATTGCTCATTTATTCGATTAATTGCCCGTTTGGTTAATTTAACATCCAAAAATCAATTATTATCGAAATAAATATTGATTTCCACTAATACAAATAATCCCAACACAATAGAAATATTTTTTTATCAACAATTTCATCTTTAATTAACACGATCGTATTCATCATTAATATTATAACTCACAATATTTAACACCCATATCATTTCCAGGAAAGAGGGGGCTTTCCGATAAGGATTTCTCCCTATTGGCACACAATTAGGTGACCAAACCCCTTTCCTCGACAGAACTTTCTAGACATCGTCTAATGCAAATAATAATATGAATAACTTTGGCGTCTCAATTATTGATTTAATAATATAAAATATTATGCAGATGATACTATGACAATAATTGAATCAATACTAAGAGAGATATTATGCAAAGCACTTACTGTAGCAATAATTAAGTATAACTGAGTGACTTCTCACGTAAGTATCAATAATCAATACCGTGTGCTACTATGAAACCACGCGTATTACTATACTTTTACCACTGGGTAGTTCAACAGTTTAACAGTAAAACTTTCGCCTTTATTTTTATAAAAAGATATTTTTGTCGTTTTCTAACTATGACAATACTTCCATTATGGGGTCCACCAATGATTTTGTCGTCGTACAAATATTCCTTATTAAAACGAATATTCCCCAACCAATTGAATATTTTATAACAATTTGTTTACTTTGTAAAATTTATAAATATTATCCACAACTATAACATTATATTAAATCCACACCATAATATTCAAAAATATATTTCGAGAAAAAATTAATCTTTATTTATAAAAGTTGGGGTCTTACAATTAATAATGGACTCCGCAAGATTATCAGGGACTTGAGAAAGAAAACACATGCTCTTCGAAGCATTGGTGTGCAAACCAAAAAGGCCAAAAAATTTGTCAACGCAAAGCTTTATAATCCAAACCGAATCAGTATCACCATAACGGAAGATAAGAAGATCATCTGCAAAGCAAAGATGAGTGATGGACAACAATTTAGTTTTCCAATGGAATTTAAAAGAGGGCTGTAATGTTTCCTTGGATAAGATAAGAGATAGAATTTCCATAGCTATCACAAACAGATAAGGAGAAAGAGGGTCCCCTTGCCTTAATCCCTTCACCCTTTTAAAATATCCATAAAGGGTCCCATTAACCTTCATTGAGAAGAAAGTAGAGGAGATACAAGCCTTTACCCAAAACAAGAATTTAGGAGGAAATTTGAAGAGCCTAAGAGCTTCTAATAAAAAATCCCAAGAGACCAAATCAAAAAGCTTTACTAAGATCAATTTTCATAGAACAACGAGCAGGACCCGAAGACCTATGGTAATTTCTAAATAATTCTTGGCCAGGAAGAATATTATCCCCTATCCTTCGACCAACAACAAAGGTAGCTTGGCATGGGGAAATAATGAGAGGAAGAAATTTTTTTAGCCTGGAAGCAATAATCTTAGAGATGCATTTATAGGTTGTGTTGCAACAAGATATAGGTCTATAATCATTCATGGAGGAAGGATTACGAACCTTTAGAACAAGGGCAATGGAAGTTGAATTTGTGTCTCTAAGCAAACATCCTGGATTGAAAAAGGATTGAAAAGAAAGGGTAAAATCCTTCCTTACAATATCCCAATAATGCAGAAAGAAATTGATATTGAAACCATCAGGGCCAGTGCTCTTGTTTTTCTTCATGGATTTTATGGTGGACAGAACTTCAACATCCGTAATATCACTCTCAAGAATAGAAGCTTGTTGAGAGGTAATCGTTTTAGATATAGAGGAAGCAAGATCCTATAAGTTTTGACAACTAGCATATGAGGAAGACCCCAATAAAGAGCAAAAATGGTTCACATCAATGTTTTGGATTTCTTGTTGGCCAAAACAAAGATCACCAGAAGCATTCTCAAAAGATAAGATTTTATTTTGATTCCATATGTTCTTAATTTGGTTATGAAAGAAGCCATTGTTTCTATCCCCATCCTTGAGCCATTTAATTCTAGACTTTTGCTTGGAAAGTTTTTCCTAAGATAAAAGGGCAGCCCATAAGTTCTAAGAAAGAGATCTATGTCGCTGATAAAGAGTGAGATCATCAAGGTTAAGGGAGATAACAATCTGAGTAGCATGAAGCAGATCTCTAGCCTTTTCTACATTAGAAGTCAGGTTTCCATTTGATTTATTGAGAGAGTACAAATCCCTCTTAGTAGATCTCAGCTTGCCAACTAAGACTTGTAAAGGGTCCCCAAAGACTGATGTAAGACCCCGAATTTTATGAAATAAAATTATTCAATTTTTTCTTATAATTATTATTCAGTAAATGGTTAAATTGATAAAAGTTTAAAGTTATGGGTGAATTATGCAAATTTTACAAAATCACGCAAAAGTTGCTATAAAATATTCATTGTTTTGGGAATATTCGTTTGGTAGTGGAATATTCTTCTTTGTCGGGAATATTAAATATTGATTTGTATGATCTTTTGTGGGCCCCATAAATGAAGCGATTGGATGAAGAAAACGACAAATATAAGTTATTTATAAATGACTGACGTAGTTATTACAAGTTATTATTTGTTAAAATACTCGATGGTTAAAAACACAAGTAGTACTGCGGTATTGCACCAATTATTGATTCTTACGTAAGAAGACACTACTCAATAATTATTACGATAATTCTTATTCAATATTTTATTTTATTGATTCAATAATTAACGTATTGATATTTTATATTCTTGTTGTTTCAATAAATTGTCATTACACAATATTTTCCATTATCGAGACAATAATTCATATTATCTGAATAATATTATTGGATAACATTATTGGCAATGTCTAGAAAGTTACATCTAAGGAGAGGTTTGGTCACCTAATTGCGGCGCCGATAAGGAGAAATTCTTATTGGAAAGCCCCCTCTTTCCTGGGAACTGCCTGGTTGTCAATAATGTGTTTCTGTAATATTATTTGTGAATAATTAATTATTGATTTATATGATGAGGAAAATATTGATTTTATAAGGATATAGATGGAGAAAATTTTTAATGTGACGATTGTTGAAAATTAATATTTTATCTTTTTTTGATAAAATAATTCAATTAAATATATTATTTTAATAATATATTAATGATGATATTTTTACGATGAATATGGGATATATGAGTATATGTGGAGGAGGAGTATTTTGTTACCAAAAATATTTAAAGCATGTTTTATGTGTCGGTGGACCCCATTTCTTGACTGAAATTTGATTATAGCTTGTAAAATCGCTCATTTGTGGATTTCGGTCAATTTTTGTTTGGAATTTGGAAAAACTTTCTTCTGTAAAGTTGTAGAGAATTGAATTTCCTATAACAATTCGCGAGATTCGAATTTTTGGACAAAAGTACTATTTATTATGAATTATTGAAGTTCCGAAGCTCCGAAATAATTGATTTTTGGAAGTTTAAAATATTTTTAATATGAAAAACGTTTTTTACATTTTGTTTCCCTCATTTAACATGTGTTTGATGGCTGAAAATTTGATTCTAGGCATGCGTAGAAGATTATATATATATATATATATATATATATATATTAATATTTTAATAAATTTTACGCTTTGGTGTTCTAAGCAATTTCCTATAAATAGGTGCTTAGGTTATAATTGAAAATCACACCGTAAACTGAAGTTTTCTCTCTATATTATCGGCGTATTCTTGTGAGTATTTTGAGTATACTTTGAGTATTTCTATACGGTGCAAGTTCGTTCAGCGTTATTCCAGTCAGATGTACTGCTCTTTTGAGGTAAGGGATAATAAGGGATTTTAAGGGTTATTATTTAGAAATTCTTTCGAACCTTCAAAAATTCTGGAAAATTTTGAAATGATAATTTGATGAGTTTTATTAATTGTGTCCAAAAATGGCGATTTTTGGATGTATAGATTAGGAGTTATGGATTTTATGAGAAAAGACTATTTTAAAAGTAACCGCTTATAACTCCTTGTGATTAACTCCAAAATTGATGAAATTTTTATTGTGATTACATCTATATAATATCAAGTATCTAGTGTAAATTTCAGAAATTTTGGATAAAAGTACAATTTATGATAAATGTCCGAATATTAAAGTGGTTTTGGCCAGTATGAAAAATAGTAAATGAATTTTAAAAATTTTGAGAAAAATATATATTCAATATGGGACTATATTCTTCTAATCCCGAAAAAGAAATATTTTAAAAGCGATTTGGTATTTTCATGAAAATGTTCTAGTTATGAGTAAATGAATTAAATATGTTATGTGAATTAAGAAAATTGAAAAATATGATTTTATGGCTTGAGAATTATATATGAGATATATGCAGATTTTGATGAGGGTTTTGGCTATTGGTGATGAGATCTTATGAGGTTGGCATTTTAAGATGATTAAATGCATTTATTAGTAAAGTGTAAACAATTAAAATAAATTATTTATAAGTTTAAGAAATGATTAAAATATTGTGGTAGTATTAATAATATTAGATTATGAGATTATTAAGTGATTTATAACATTTTGATTAAGTTGTTATGAAATCATTGATTTATGAATCTTACTCTCGAGATTAAATCTATATGTTGATTATATTATTTTTATATAACATTCTTATAACCCTAATGATGATATTTCTCTTTGACTTGAGTGTAAAGATGGATAGATTATTGGTATGATCGTAACTCTGAGTTCTCTTTGGCCGATGGTGAAAAGTTGAATTGTTACTGGTATGATCATGACCATTGAATTTATAATTGAATATCTTTAGCTTAAGTGCAAAGGTGAATTGATCAACATATATGGTTATAATTATGGTTTATATAAATTTCGAAATGATTATGTATTTTTTTTTGAGATATGAATATCTTTGGTCAGTAGTAGTAAAGATGACTTGTTGATGAATATCTTTGGCCTGTAGTGCAAAGATGAATTGTTGATGAATATCTTTGGGTCGTAGTCCAAAGATGACCTGTAGTTGAATATCTTTGGCCTGTAGTGCAAAGATGAACTGTTGATGAATATCTTTGGCCCGTAGTGCAAAGATGAATTTATTTGTATGATTATGAACAAGAACTGTGATTTGGTATAACCATGATCTTTCATGTTTCAGGTAAAGACAAGTGATGAAAATTATCTTCGTCCTGAATGAGAAAAGGAATTTAGAACAACAATTACGATTATGAGTTATACATGTGATTGTGGACAGGAATTGTTGATTGATGTTACAGGGATAAAACATTGTTGGTGGTATTTTAACACGGAGAAGATAATAAACTTTATGGTCTATTTGACTCTTCTAATGGAGTGCTCGTTCCGCTGCAACTATGGTTGAAATTTTTTTATCATCTACCATATGTTCTAAATCTCTGATTTATTATTGATGAAGGCTATTGATAATTTAATTATCTTTAGTCATGATATTTTTTCTTCGAGCTAGTTGTGCTCAACCTTTTGCTTCACAATTCCTTTCGGGTAATAAAAGTGTATTTGGGTGAAGCGGGGAATAACAAGGAATAGAGCGGTGGTCTATAGATGTTGAGGGTGAGGTGAATTTAACTTGGAAGGGTGTTTTGCCACTATCATACAAGATGTCTAATGACATACAACCTCGTGTCATCATAAAAGGCAGGTGGTTGTGCTCATCCACTTCCGAGTATATCTACCAAAGACTACCTATATGATCTTGGAGTCTATTTGAAATTTAACTCTCAATTAGAGACAGTAGAGATAATGATATGTCAAGAAAAAACTCACCATTGGGAAGAATATGATAGCAATCTTCTCATTTTTCTTTGGGGTCTATTGGGTCAACCAAGGATAATTCTGTGGCCATATGATATCTATCATAACCTAATCACATGGCCTCCCATGTACGAAGGTTTCCTTGAGCACTTCCCAAAGATTCTAATTTTTAAAAACAGCTTTTTGACTATACCTTTATGTAAGGTGTCATTATGAAATTTCTGTCACGGTTGGGACATTAGTCTGATTGATATATATTTGTATCCAAACTCACAACATATGTGTTGTTATATTTTGCAAGACAATTGTTGTAATAAAGTTGTAGTTGTTTTCTGTACCATGTATTTGGCGACTCAAAATGGGTTGGATGGAATGGACCTATTTTGGGGTCGTTACAACTGAGATATTCCAAGCAGACTTCACTACATCATGAAAATTTTCAAGATCCATCATGAAATTGAAGAATTGAAACGGTTTGTGAATGTGAGGCAAGATCAAGCTAGTATTCACTATAGCAGGATAGTGATCCAAACACGATCCAACTTTTTGAAGGAAGGTTTAGAATCACTTGAGTTCGACCAAGTGTGGAAGGTCCCAACAGCTCAAAGATCATCAAGATGTAAATCAGAGATACAATCGAGGAAGTTCTGCATACCTCAATCCCAAGTATCATCCCCACCATTAATTTCAGTAATAGATTTTACCTCATTGAAATCGCTTAGCAGAAACTAAGGAAGATTAATAGAAGGGTCAATGGATCTCAAGTCCTTCCACAAAGGTTTCCTTTCAGAAGGGGTGTTAAACCCATAAATGAAAGTAACAAACATTTGAATATTAAGATCAATGGACTTAACAGAACAGTGAATTAACTGAGGAGAAGTATCAACAAAATTCATATTCCATAAAATAGGGTCCCAACCCACCCAAATCTCCCATTCACATGATGATCATAATTAAACTTCCATTTCCATCCACTACGAATAACCTTTGAGACCGTATTAGCTTTCAGAGCTTTGACTCTAGTTTTGACTAATCCAATAAAAGAAATATTATGCTTACACAAAAGAGCAGTAACACTATCCTGTTTGGACTTCATATTTACACATCTAATATTCATAGAGTAAAAATTAACCATAAATAAAGATTAAGTAGAAATATGGGGTTTCCCCCCCCCCCTCCTTTACTCTTTTTCTTAGAAGATTGGCTCATATCCAAGAAACCCCTAGCTTTGGTCTTAAGTTCCTGACCTTCCTTTTCATCAATGACCTTAAACTTACCAATAAGAGGATTAGGAGAAGGGGTACAGTCAGAGTCAGAAAAATCAAGAGGCCCTCCAAGATAATTTAACGACTTAAAGGGATTGGGAGCACCAATAACAGGAGGAGAACCTGTCGATTGTTTAGGACCTTTAGAAACCAAGGTCCAATCAAAAGAGGAGTCAGGCAAGGGACCAAGAGAGGAGACAAGCTGAGGCTCTGGGTCAGGGGGCACATGATCAACCACAAATTTGGTTTTAGGGATCCACTTATAATTCACTTTAGGACATCTAATGAGAGAATGCCCAAAAGATTTACCGTGAGATCAAAGTTGTGGCTTATTCTGATATTCAACTCTAAACGAAACAACCTTATCAGTTTTTGTTTCCTCATCAATGACAACCACATCCAAACTGCTAGGCATAACAAAGGAAGGATTAACCTCGATGCAAATTCTGGAAAAGTTCATGGGTTCCAATTTCTTAGTGATTTTATCCACAAATAGTGGTTTACCAACCCCACTATCAATATAGCTCAGCCCAGCCGAAGAGCAAGTAAGAATCAGAATGTTGTGAAATTTCTCCCAAACAAGAGCTTTGGTACAAGTTTCAGATTGGAAGTCTAGGCCTTCATTCCATTTCTTGAGACAAAGAAGTCTATTATAAATATACAAAGGGCCTAAAGCAAGGACATTATCCCGATCCTCAAATTTGACAAATTTGAAGATGAAGAAACCCTTGTCTTGAAGAAATACATTTTGCAGCCCATACTTATCCCAAAGATTGTGAACAGAATCATCAACAAGTTTAAATGGCAGTTTGGAATTTATAAAACTACCTACTCGGCACGAATTCCATAAATTGTTTCCTTAAATAAGTACTTCAGAAGGAGGCCTAATCAGGATAGACCCATCATCAAAAGAAGGAGGGGGATGGGGAAAAAACCAGATTTAAATTTGACTTAGGTTCACCCTGAGCCACTACAGAGCTCCAAGAAGGTTTTGCAGACAAAGTTGGGGAACACCCAACCCTAGTAGAGATCCCCGGAGACCCAGTAACCATAGGAGAGCATAGCAGCTCACCCTTTTCCAAACCAGGCCTAACACACCCATCAGAGTTACTAAGCAAAGGGACCGTACAATCCAACCCAAGAATAAGCTCTTTAAGCTTAGCATCAGAATTAATATTTCTCTGAGGACTTTTATCAAACAAGTCTCTGGCATTAACATTTCTAGTAGGCAATCCCATACAACCAAACTCATTCACCTATTGAGTAGAAAACCCCTTTGAATGAATAAAATCCAAAAGAGTATACACTTCATTCGTTCATGAGCTGCATCAACACTCCCTTGTTGAGAATGATGTTGAGCGACTTGGAAAATCTACTTCATAACAGACCCATGATTAAGCCCTAAGATAGCTTCAACTTCACTATTAGAGTGCAGAATCGCCGAAAAACAAAGACAACCGGTGAGGTACGTAGCCGATTAAGCATATCGACACAACCAAATTAGGGGAATTAGGGCTAGAAGCCTTAACAACAGCGAAGAGATCCGGAGAAGGGCTGCTGACGAAATTACCCGTCGAGAGGTGAGAATAACTAACCATAATGGAAGAATTGAATGCGAGAAAGAAGGAAGACCAGAACCAGAAGCCAAGAGAAGAGAGAAGGAAGAACGAAAACCTAGAAATAAGCTATATAACGACCCAGAATTTTGGATCGTCCAGAATTTAGGTTTAAAGAATTAGTTATTAATAAAATGAATTCTTATTAATACTATTCTGTGTTATGTGTTTATTAATCGTTCTATAACCTAGGATGATTATAAGTCAGGAGTATTCTGGCTACGAGCTAGATTGAACGAATAAGATTTTTTAAGACGAAAATAAAAGTTTTAAAGGGACAAAATATTTTTTCGGAAAAAAACTTAAATAGGCACTATTCATCCATTTCGCTTTCGAGAGATTTATTTTGAAATTCGAGAAGCTATAGATTACGTTTAATGTTGAGACGTGATGGAATATTCAATAATATTTCAGTTATAGCAAAAACGAAGTTTTCGCCTGCGGACTCCAAAACCTGAGGGTTAGGAAAAGTGAGTTCCGAGAATTTTATGATCACGTATAATCATTAGGGTTATTATGCGTGAGAAATACGAGGATAATACTAATTATTATATGAGTATGGTAAGAAGTTTAGTACAACGTATAATACGAATATCGTACAAACTATACACAAAGAAAATACGAGAATACGAGAATGAGATGCGTAGAATACGATTAGTCTTAATGGACTTTGAGTTCATGGACTTTGTAGGATCCAATTGGACTGGGATTATGTCAAGCCCAATGCTTTGTGAAATCAAGCCCAAGTTAGGCCCAAAAAGAATTAGGGTTAAGGCCCAAACCAAGAAAAGAAACCGCGGATCGAACCGATGGGTAAACGGATGGGTAATAACCAATGGGCAACCCATGGGTTGACCCATCGACATCAATAGGGTGGCTACTTGGCCACCAAGTAAAGGGTGGTGGCCAAGTAAACTTGGTGGCTAAGTGTTGGAGGAGGTGGGAATAGTAAGGAGGTGGGGGCAAAATGACTAAAATGCCCTTAGCCTTGAAAATCTATAAATATGAAGCTCATTTCATTATTTTTGGATTTTGAAAATCCCACACTTCGAGAGAGAGAGAGAGATAGAGAAGTCGGATGGGAGGAGAAGGAAGAGCATGAGCATGAATGATCGGATCGAAAGTGATCGTGTAATAGCAAAGCTTGCAAATCATGAGCTTTGTATAAACTAAGAAGAGGATTAAAGAAGAAGCAGTAATCTGGAACCTAATTTCTTTTAAATTTTCTTTAAGTTTTTATGTTTAAAAACATAAATTAATAAAGATAAGAGGTAAATTAGGTTAGAGATGATTTCATATGGTTGAAATCATAAGAAAATGAAGAAATAAGAATTAGAAATTTAGTTTATAAATTTCTTAAGGAAGTATAAGATTTGTAATGAATTAGAGCGATCCGAATGGATTATATGAATAAGTAGGTAAAATAAGTAAGGAATAATGTTCTATAACTTCAAATTCCAATAAAAAGTGGAATCGTAATCCAAAATATCGATTAAAATGAAGAACGAACGAAGAACACGCGAAGAACACGTAGAACGTTGTTGATGGACAAATTTAAAACCATCATAGTTTAATTGTTGTTGATGGACAAGTTTAAAACCATCGCGTATAAGTTAGTTGCATATTGCTTGGTTAGGAATGGTAGAAATGTTCATGAAGAATAGATTAAAACTTAGCTATAACGAAGTTATGGCAAAATTTTCGTAAAAGACGAACGAGAATTAGAAAGTTAGTAAATGAACCCGAGTGGGTAGGGTTTCTTAGGAAAGTAAGAATATGTAGAAAATGTGAGTCATGGACTCAAGAATGAATGAGTTCCAAGTTCGGATGATCGAATTACGGACAAACAAACGAAGAGCGTTAAAAGCATAAAAATAAACAAAGTGTGAAGATCAAGCCAATCGAATGGCACGTTAACTGATTCAGAATGAAGTGTTGTCCAAGGGGTATTGAAGTACATACGATAAGGAAGAGAATAGCTTTTGATCGACCTCGTTTCGAGTTATAAAGAAGGAGTTATGAGATCGGGAAGTAAGCGTCTCAAATTTGATTTAACAATTAGAAACATTTCTAGGGTTAGGGCCTGGCACCGCGGTGCCAGTCATGCCTTGTAAAGTGGCACGACAGTGCTAGACCGGGGGTCAAGTTCTGCTAACTCGCGCCACGGCGTGAGAGATAACTAAGGGAGTGGCGCTGCGGCGCC
This sequence comes from Panax ginseng, assembly GCA_020205605.1. Classification (NCBI taxonomy): domain Eukaryota; kingdom Viridiplantae; phylum Streptophyta; class Magnoliopsida; order Apiales; family Araliaceae; genus Panax; species Panax ginseng. The sequence continues at coordinate 58,100,062 of CM035142.1, forward strand.
AGTGTTGGGAAAAAGCCAGAGATGAGCTTTTAACTGCTCAACTCTTGGGGGAAATGTAAGGGACGATAAAGAATATAATATTCAACTAATGTAACACTTAATCAACTGATGTAAACCTTTATTAAAGGTTGAACATATAGATTAAACAATATTAAATGACAAAGAATTTAATCACGGGATTACGTAACCGATGTCCGGGGACCGTAGTCGCAATGAACGAACGTGAGGGATTGCTATGATTGTGACTCCTTAGACGTTGAGTGACGAGGGTAATGAATAACATTTTGATGTTATGACATGATAATTAGAGATAAGTGTGTAGCGTATAGACGCTGTGAATGCAACGTTGTTGCAATGGACGAGCGGTCTTAGCATACAACGATCAGTATGGCTTCGACACTAAGAACAAGTAATGAACATGGGATTCATGTAAAAGATAACGAAAGTATTAATAAGATTTGAATTTTCAAGAAAGCCGTAGTGAATGGTAATAAGATTAATGAAAGCCGAATGTGAGTCAGATAAGAATGCAAATCATCAAAGATGATGAACGTTTTGAGTAAGACATCTTCGTATGTCATGAAGCCGTAAACTGGTAAAGGAAGTTAGTCGTGTAAACTTATATTGCAAGAACGCGAACCCTAAGAAGTAAAGTGAAGGTAAACCAATGCATAAGTTCAATATATGAGTAATTGGTGTTTATGTTTTCTCCTTATGTGTTATATAGGAATTGAAATGAGCAGTTCAGCGTAAGCTATAGCTGGGCGTAAGACAAGTTTTCTAATTTCATTCATATTACATGAATGCTAGTTTCTTAAACTTCTCAGATGTCGTACTTGAGAAGTTCTGTCTATGTGCGAATGTGTGATAATTGTACAAGGTGGTAGAATGTATGAGGCCTTGAGCCACAATTTGAACACTTCGGTGTTTCTATGATATGAACTGTTCTGTGATTGAGCTGTTCAATACAAGTATGTTCTGTTTATACATGAGCCGTTATTGTTAAGTCTGTGCTAATGATTCTAGCAAGACAGGATGTGTATGAAAAAGGTAGAGGAATGAAAGTATTTTAAAATAAAAGTGATTAATGTTTTAAGATGATAGGAATCGAGACTATTCCTATTATTCAAGCTACTTCATAACCCTTGTTCGGTTATGGAAGTTCTAAAGAAATATTTTAATTCTGAAGTTGTTTGTTCAACTTTTATGACTTGCTGGGCAATTGAATGCTCACACTTGCTTTAAATGAAAAACAATTTTCAGCGAACAAGTTTAGAAGAACTTAAGGATCCCGTAAAGATCAAGCTGACGGTATCCAGATGAAGTGATATTCAGACTGTGAACGAGCGAGAAAATCAAATGAAGACTTGTAATGCAGAAAGATAAAAGGTTATAAGGTTTCCAGAACCTGGGATTTGAGGATGTATCCTTGGTGGCGGATAAAAGTCACTCTTGTAAGATGAAATAAATAATGTATTTATTATTATTGGTAATGAAAAAGGTTATAAGGTTTCCAGAACCTGGGATTTGAGGGTGTATGTCGTTATATTTTGGTATATAACGATGTATGTTGGATGAAGGATGTACTCATGACGTACGGAATTCGGGTGTGAAGATAGACCGGATTTCGGGGCGTTATAAGTTGGTATCAGAGCTGATAGGTTATAAACCTTAGGTAGGAGTACCTAAGACTATAATCGTAGAGAGAAGGATAAGAAGATCACCACGTGATCATAGTGACTCGTAGTAGCAGATGGGTTGTTAAACGATGAATGATTTATAGCTAGTGCTATGAATGAAAGGTACTATGAAGTAGTATGGGAAGAAGAACTCAGATTGATTTGAGCAGGATAGTATATGAATTAAAGAAAATTTGTATTAAGTAAAGAGAGATTTAGGAGTTGTAAAATTTCAATTGAGGACTCATATCAGCAGCTGAGTTGTATGATTCCTTGTATGGGCGGGGAAATTGTACGTGGTTTTAGAACCACTTGGCTTCTTATGCGATATAGTTGTTAAGTTGAACAATTCTTTGTATGGGCGGATAATTGTTCTTGGTGTAACAACCACTTAGTTTCTTATATCGGTCAGTAGCTGAGTTGACCAATTTTCTATATGGGCAGGGAATTGTGTTTGGTTCTACAATCACTTAGCTTCTGGTAGTGATAATCATTGGGATTGGTCGCACTATCAAGATGTATATGATGAGAAGGTTAATCTTTTCTCATGTATATACTTGATAGGTATAGAACGATAAGGTAGGTGCTGTAACGCCCCCAAATCCGGGTTCCTTCAAACCTCGAATTCGGTCCGCCACGATACTACTATCGTCAAACTATTATATCTTTTATTCATAAATTAAATGAATATAACTTTGCTTATTATGATTTAGAATAAAAATTCATTCCATTTCCAGGATCTGCATAATTACCCCAAACTTTTATAAGTTTCTAATCTTGATCATTTACTATTCATGTATTACATCACATTCGATATTATAAAAACGCGGAATAATTTAAACTTTTTCAATCTCTTGAATAAAATCTTTTATTGATTTCATAACTTTGAACCAATTACAATTCTTGAATCAACTATATAATATGGTTCAGTCTATTGGAATTACTGTATAAGATTTTACATCCTGATTCGATATCCTCTATGTATTAGCTAATACATCCTTACAATACAACAATTATTAAACATCGAAAGTATATATCAAGTACACTCCTAGAACCTAAACATGGTTCAAGTAATAATCTAAATAGTATCCTTCATTGCGAAACTATCTACTTTGTCAATCAAAAGCACGAAATCTTTCTGTGAGTCCTTAACTTTGCGCAAAGTTGTTATTTGCAAGGGTGAGCTCGATGACCCAAACAATTCTAACAGTTTTCATGCAGCACATAGCATATAATAGCATATCCAGTTCATGCATTCATAATCAATTAATATTAACTACACATGTTACTTCACACATAACATGCATATAAATTTACTTAACAAGCATATCATCAAAGATCAACTTTCAAATTTCATACATAGCTCATATGCATTTCATATATATACATCAACATTCTCATAGCATAATATAGCTCAACTAACAGTTATAGAATTCATATATCAAATAGGAACTGAAAGACTTGCCTGATTCGTAGTTTATCAACTACGACTTAACTACTTAAAGCTTATCTGCACATCGTGTATTCCTACACAGTTATATAATCATGGATTCATATCCATTAGTCATACATTTCATACATTCTTAATATAAGAACAAATATTGTCTCTTAACTAGGTTTGTAAAACCTACACTTCACTTTCTCATCATACTCTTAGAATAGTTAGGTATATATAGGTATACCTAACCACCCGTACTTGACATCAACATTCATATAAATTTATCACACACTTGACTCGCTATGTGTTTGACACATTTTTAAAGTTTATAGATACGTGATCTACGTCGTTCATATTTAAACTACTTAGTTTCGTAATGATTTATTTCAATCAATAAAGCTTAACAACTTTCTTTAACAAGATTCGATGATATAAGCTTTTAAACTAATAAGCCTCTACTAGTATGCTTCACATGTATATAGCATAGTTTATTTGAAAACGTATTTTAAATCAAACTTGAAACGTCCAATTCATGCTTAGCTAAATGATGAACATAATCGTCATATCTAGGGGCATAAGGCGTTCAAGTTCACTTTTAAACGTTATTCTAGGCCAAGGTAAAGCAACTAGGTGAAACTTTTAATCTAATTTCATAGATAACTAAGCCATGTATATATGTTATCATGTTTAGAACTTTAAGTACACAAGTTACTTTAAGTTTGTTCTTAAAGTTTCAAGTTTTCTTTAGAAATCATTTTCGACTAAGCTATCATAAGTTGATAATAAGTAAAGTAACTTTAAATCACTTCTCATTCTTAAGTATACTCATAACTCAACAAGATGTATGTGTTAAAATATCATAATTTCAAAGACTCAAGGTTAAATCGATGTTTGTTTTCAAAATCTTTAAGTTTCTTTTCAAAACACATACAAAGTCATGATAAAGCATTCCACTATAGGTAAGGTAATCTTATATGTCATGTCTAATATCATGCATTTTCATGTTACATCACTTAGAATAACATATTCCATCGTCGGGAGCACTATACTTGCGCATGTGCTCGCTCGACGCCCTCCGATGGCCTTCGATTACGTAACGGTCACACAATTGACTATTTTGACCGTTCCTAATGACCTCAAAGTTGTAGGCCTATTCGTTCTCGTTCCGGATCATCTTGAATTTCCTCAATCGGAGTTCGTATGAAAACGTTATGGCCGTTTTAGCAAAACATATTCTGTCAGATTTTTCTCAGCATCTGTAACTGACCACCCCCCGCCGGGGCGGGGGTCTTGCCTTAAAAATAGCCCGTCGGGGCGGCCATAGCTACTATAAACTAAAATTTTGTTCCCTGTTACGAACCATAATGCCAAACTTTCTTTCTAACCTTCACAATTTGAGTTATACATGTCCAAATTAGTCCGTTTTCGATTCTATGGATTCGTAATTCATAGAACTACAACATACTATAATACCCATCAACTAACATAAACATTACCTAATCCAAAAATGAATCTATAACTCATGTTCATGAAAATGTTCATGTTTTGGACAATTTAGCAAAATCATTCACTACGAATTCGATTCTAAACCAAATTGGTTCGTTTAACTTTCGTTGATTTCGTATTCAACCATATTAACGATGTCTAGCATCAATTCATGGATTATAACAATCCTTACCCATCAATTTTATGACTCAAAAGCTACTTTTTCCAAGAACTTTGTAAAACTTGAACTTAAGAACATAGTTTAAGAATTTTACCTCTTCAAGCTAAGTTGACAACCTTGAATCTTAACTTCTGACTTCTCCCAACTTCTCAACCACTCATTCACTAGAATTCTCAGAATTTCAAATGGGAAGAATGAAGAAGAGGGTCTCTATTTATAGAAGAACCATGGACCAAGTTTGGGTTTTGCTCAATGAATGAAACCAAAGGAAGAAAGAAGAAGCTATTGGATTGAAGGAGTTTGGTGGAAAATCAAATCAACCCACTCCCCTCTTCATCATTTGGAAGCTATAGATTTTGGAGAAGAAGAAGCAAGCTAGCTACTAGCCTTTTTCATTTTCACGTGAATGAGAAAAATGACACACAATTTGGGACACTCCCTTCTAATACTCAGCACTTCATATTATTAATAGCATATATGGTTTATTTGATATTTTCCTCCAAATGTGCATACATATACACCCAGTCACATAGAATTATATAATCCATGTACATTTGATTATTCCAAACAATATTTACATTAGACTATAATATAACTTAGTTGGGCACCAATATTGTTTTCCATAAAATTTATCATCTCAAATATACCTAATTATCATAATGATAATTAATATCAATTATTTATGAACTCACCATTTATTTTCTCTTAATACTTCCCATTAATTCTCTCTTGGATTTAACATCCCTAGTTATGTCACACAAGACATAATTATGTGAACTTAGTAATTAATAGCTCACAAGCTTATAATAGTATAATCTCACAAAATAACATTATTCTTAACTTTACATCTTATAATATGGTCATTGAAGTGGTCCATTGCACCATGTTACATTTCATTATCTCACTTGTACATAATGCTAACATACAAGCCTTTATACATATATATTCAAATACTTCCTATATTATATAGTTACCATTGAAGTGTTCTACTTCATTTCATATCATATAGATGTAGCTACTATATAATATAAAACCATTGCACATACAAATTTAATTCCTTCAATTATTCATTCATTAAATTATTTAATGAATGCTTATTCCATCACTTTGCCACACTAGGCATATCACACAAGCTTACATTAAGCTTATTACTTATTCTCGTTACTTATTCATTTCCCACCACATTACTATAATCAAAATTATGTACTTCTCCATAACATAAGATGTTTTTATCATGTTTTTCTAAATATAAGAACTAATCATAATAACACGATTTACTCATTTTTGGAAGATATTATTCTTAATATATTATCTTTGTATTATTAAAATATTTACATGCACGACACACACGTACACATATATATAGAAAATAAGTTTATTTTCTATTATGATAAATTATTTCCATCAACTTATATAGCAAATATGTTTTAATATATTTACCACATTACTTAATCCCACACATTACCTCGTATAAAGCTATATAAAGTAATATCAAAATAATATTCTCCCTTTTATTAAAATAATCAAATACTAGAATTTATTTTAATATCCTTTAGTAGAAATATACTATAATCATTTTCTCTTTCCTTTCACATAGATTGTATATATATAACATAATTTCTTTAATCTATACATTTAACCATACTCAATATTAATCAATAAATCTCTAACCAATATTTATCTAAAGATATATCGATTTTTTCTCTCGTCAACAACGATATATATATACAAGTCTAAACCTAGCACGCTACGAGTCTTTAATAGTATTCAATATAGTACATCGAGTGGTTTCCCACAAACAACCAACAAATTAGTTTTCGTCTAAATCTACACTATTTTCAAAATGAGTTAGATCGGTCACTAATTAGTATATATACCTCCTCTCTCAAGGAATCGTTTAGCCCAAACTCCTATACATCCACCATTAAATGATAAGGTTGCATCGCTTTTAGACTTGATACTTACTCGTACCAATACTCAAGAAATTGGTGATTATCACAGATATTTAATGTCATCAACTTACTATGATAAAATAATTTTAAATAAATTATTTAATATCAATAGATAATTTTTATCCATCTTCTTACTAATTTATCTTTACAATTCATAATAAATATATAATAATGATATATTTATTAAACACATAAATCACTTATTGCATAGTTTATATTACCTCATGTAACACCATTCCACATACATCACGACACATATATATTCTTATTCGAACCCTTCTCATTCCTTAAGAATTTTATTTACTAAATTCTTATTTTAATAATTTCTAAAAATTGGGTTCTTACATCCTCTCCCCTTATAAGGATTAGTCCTCGGAATCACCGAAACTTCTCTACCCGGTGATATATTCGAATATTACATATTCTTTTGAATAATTTTATCCATTCTCTTTTGGAAGTTTTATTATAACTTGCTCACTTGCATTCTACCACATTTTCCTTTCTAAGGAACATTCTGCTTACTACATTCATCCTTCAGAAGAATAAGAGTCTTCCACGATTTTTCAATAATCGGGAAGTAGTATGAATAACTCTTAGATTCCAAATTATGCTGAGGTGTCACAAGACCGTGAACTCTTCTCTAGGTTTACAAATGCTTCAACAAAATCCTTCACACTGCAAACCAGAGTGTTTATCAATCACAAAGACTGAAAACACCCTCCATTCGCATACACTAGGTGGCCAACCTATTGTAGCACTACGTTGGGCCACAACGTAGTGTTTTGTAACGACTATATGCGTTACGCTCGGAACCATTGTCCCCGAAAACATGTTCCCTTATTGGGTTGTTCACCTCAGCTTTTCAACAACTGAATCCGCAGCAGAGAAATCCGGTTTGGCATAATTACTCAAGAACGCTTGAATTCCATAAATATTTTTCAACAAATTGCTCAGCAATAATCAAATAGCTTAGACTTTTATCAACAACTCGGACTTCAATCAAAATAATTTAGTTAACTTAATTGACCTTCTTCATAATTTAAAAGAAAACCAAAAATTCTTTTATGACATCATGACATGCATACTAGATTAGTAGTAGACGTTGAGGATTCCGCCATTATGTGACTTTGTCATACTACATCAGTACCAAAATTGGTGACGATCTTTCGATCACAACCAACACTAGGTTCAATCGCATGGATGACTCCATCGTTTACCATACACCATATCAATGATGTGCATGGTTAGAAATACATTTTGAAAATTTTCAAATCATTTTTGTCTTAGCCGAAACAATTGGCATAAACATAAGAATAAAGGTATAGTTTTTAAACATCATTGGTTCAATCAGAAGATCCAATGTTTTTCAAGAATATAGAAGCGCGAATCCTCAGCACGAAGTCAATAAACTTTGAAAATCTAGCAGAGCTAGAAGATTTAGAAAATCCACGTTTCTCCATCAACTTCAATCTTTACTACACCAAAATTTCTAACTTCATAATATATATACCCGATTCAGTTCATCAAACTTACCAAACTTTGGAAATTCAGGAACTTTCCATAATTATATGAGTTTAAGAACTTATCCTAGTCGGACCATATAAGGCCCATTTTGAGGGTTCAAAACATTTCATATAATTATGAGTCATGAACGCATTACCATGTGCAAGAGTTTTAAGAACTCGCGCCTAATCTTAATATTCTCTATCTTAATCATAATAGTTTCTATCTATCAAATATGATCTGAGAAAAGAATCACCTTCTCACCATAAGCATACCGATAGCGCGACACCGACATTCCATTGATTATCATTGTGAGGAATCGAGCGTGAGCACAAAGCCTCCGCCCACACAAAAGTTTGTACAACCCGGCTCTCACATGAGTCCTCAACCTGAAATCCACCTTAACTCTATCTTACTCTTAACTTGTTTCTTTGCTCGATACAAATTATTGTATCTCATCACATACAACTCCTCATGAGTTCATATCGTACCATTTCACAGTACATCCTCTTATAGCATCAAGCTATACACACTTAGTCGTTACAGACTATTTATCACTTCATAGCTCAATCCGATCACGTTGTGATCATCAATTTACCTTAGGGTTCTTTCCCTATTATCAACAAAACTCCACTCGAGTTCATCCTCATTATCTTTGTCATCTTCATCTTATAGATAACATCTTAACATTTTTATTATCGGAGTTAGGAAACTCCTGAATTATCATTCTCTTAGATACTTCAAGATTCTTCTTTGAATCTTCACTTATATATTTTAATCTTTATCTTTCTCTCTCTCAGGTTATAGCCTAAGGTACACTTACCTAAGTTTATAACCTACATCTTTGATACCAACCTGTGGCGCCCCAAATTCCAGGTTCCTTCAAACCTCGGATTCGGGTCCATTACGATACTACTATCGTCAAACTATTTATATATATTATTCATAACTTAATGAATATAACTTTACTTATTACAATTTAGAATATAAATTCATTCCATTTCTAGGATCTGCACAATGACCCCAAACTTTTATAAGTTTCTAATCCTGGTCATTTACTATTCCTATATTACATCACATTCGATATTATAAAAACGCGGAATAATTTAAACTTTTTCAATCTCTTGAATAAAATCTTTTATTGATTTCATAACCTTGAACCAATTACAATTCTTGAATCAACTATATAATATGGTTCAGTCTATTGGAATTACTGTATAAGATTTTACATCTTGATTCGATATCCTCTATGTATTAACTAATACAACCTTATAATACAACAAGTATTAAACATCGTAAGTATATATCAAGTACACTCGTAGAACCTAAACATGGTTCAAGTAATAATCTAAATAGTATCCTTCATTGCGAAACTATCTACTTTGTCAACCAAGAAGCACGAAATCTTTACTTTGTGAGTCCTTAACGCAAAAAAGTGGTTATTTGCAAGGGTGAGCTTAAATGACCTTAACAATTCTAACAATTTTCATGCAAAGACATACCATATAATAGCATATTAGGTTCATGCATTCATAATCAATTAATATATACTACACATGTTACTTCTCACATAACATGCATATAGGTTTATATCAAAAGCATATCATCAAAGATCAACTTTCACATTTCATACATATCTCATATGCATTTCATATATATACATCAACATTTCTCATAGCATAATATAGCTCAACTAATTGGTTATCAAATTCATATATCAAATAGGGCTGAAAGACTTGCACGATTAAGTAGTTTATGAACTACGACTTAACTACTTAAAGCTTAACTCGCACATCGTGTATTCCTACACGTTATATAATCATGGATTCATATCCATTAGTCATATATTTCATACATTCATAATATGTAACAAATATTGTCTTCTAACTAGGTTTGTAAAACCTTCATTTCACTTTCTCATCATACTCTTAGAATAGTTATATATGTATAGGTATACCTTAACCATCCGTACTTGACATCAACATTCATATACATTTATCACACACTTGACTCGCTATGTGTTTGACACATTTTAAAGTTTAAAGATACGTGATCTATATCGCGTTCATATTCAAACTACTTAGTTTCATAATGATTTATTTCAATCAATAAAGCTTAACAACTTTCTTTAACAAGATTCTATGATATAAGCTTTTAAACTAATAAGCCTCTACTAGCATGCTTCACATGTATATAACATAGTTTATTTGAAAACGTATTTTAAATCAAACTTGAAACGTCCAATTCATGCTTAGCTAAAAGATGAACATAATCGTCATATCTAGGGGCATAAGGCATTCAAGTTCACTTTTAAAAGTTATTCTAGGCCAAGGTAAAGCAACTAGGTGAAACTTTTAATCTCATTTCATAGATAACTAATCCATGTATATATGTTATTACATTTAGAACTTTAAGTCCACAAGTTACTTTAAGTTTGTTCTTAAAGTTTCAAGTTTTTTTAGAAATCATTTTCAACTAAGCTATTGTAAGTTGATAATAAGTAAAGTAACTTTAAATCACTTCTCATTCTTAAGTATACTCATAACTCAACAAGATGTATGTGTTAAAATATCATAACTTCAAAGACTTGAGGTTAAATCAATATTTGTTTTCAAAATCTCTAAGTTTCTTTTCAAAACACATACTAAGTCATGCTAAAGCATTCTATAATGAGTAAGGTAATCTTATATGTCATGTCTATTATCATGCATTTTTCATGTTACATCACTTAGAATAACATATTCCATCGTGGAGCACTATACTTGCGTATGTGTGCTCGCTCGAGCGCTCTCCGATGGCCTTCGATTACGTAATGGTCACAAAGATGACTATTTTGTCCCTTCCTAATGACCTCAAATTGAAAATATTGCACAAAAGTTGTAGGTCTATTCGTTCTCTTCCGGATCATCTTGAATTTCCTCAATCGGAGTTCGTATGAAAACGTTATGGCTGTTTTAGTAAAACATATTTCTGTCGATTTTTTCTCAAGATCAGATCAGACCACCCCCACGGGGGGGTCTTGCCTATAAATAGCCCATCCAGTAAGGGGCATAGCTATCTATAAACTAAAATTTCATGTTCCTCGCTACAAAATAACAATGCCAAACTTTCTTTCTAACCTTCACAATTTGAGTTATACATGTCCAAATTAGTCCGTTTTCGATTCTATGGATTCGTAATTCATAGAACTACAACATACTATAATACCCATCAACTAACATAAACATTAACTAATCCAAAAATGAATCTATAACTCATGTTTCATGCAAATATTCATGTTTTGGACAATTTAGCAAAATCATTCACTACTTAATTCGATTCTAAACCAAATTGGTTCGTTTAACTTCTGTTGATTTCGTATTCAACCATATTAACGATGTCTAGCATCAATTCATGGATTATAACCATCCTTACCCATCAATTTTATGACTCAAAAGCTACTTTTTCTAAGAACTTTGTAAAACTTGAACTTAAGAACATAGTTTAAGAATTATACCTCTTCAAGCTAAGTTGACAACCTTGAATCTTAACCCGACTTCTCCCAATTTCTCAACCACTCACTCACTAGAATTCTCATAATTTCAAATGGGAAGAATGAAGAAGAGGGTCTCTATTTATAGAAGAACCATGGACCAAGTTTGGTTTTGCTCCATGAATGAAACCAAAGGAAGAAAGAAAAGCTATTGGATTGAAGGAGTTTGGTGGAAAATCAAATCAACCCCTCCCTCTTCATCATTTGGAAGCTATAGATTTTGGAGAAGAAGAAGCAAGCTAGCTACTAGCCTTTTTCATTTTCACGTGAATGAGAAAAATGACACACAATTTGGGACACTCCTTCTAATACTCAAAGACTTCATATTATTAATAGCATATATGGTTTATTTGATATTTTCCTCCAAATGTGCATACATATACACCCACTCACATAGAATTATATAATCCATGTACATTTGTTTATTCCAATTAATATTTACATTAGACTATAATATAACTTAGTTGGGCACCAATATTGTTTTCCATAAAATTTATCATCTCAAATATACCTAATTATCATAATGATAATTAATATCAATTATTTATGAACTCACCATTTTTTTCTCTTAAATTCCCATTAATTCTCATTTGATTTAACTTCCCTAGTTATGCCACACAAGACATAATTATGTGAACTTAGTAATTAATAGTCCACAAGCTTATAATAATATAATCTCACAAAATAATATTATTCTTAATATTACATCTTATAATATGGTCATGGAAGTGGTCCATTGCACCATGTTACATTTCATTATCTCACTTGTACATAATGCTAATATACTATTCTTTATACATATATATTCAAATACTTCATATATTATATAGTTATCTTATTGAAGTGTCTACTTCAATTCATATCATATAGATGTAGCTACTATATAATATAAAATCATTGCACATACAAATTTAATTCCTTCAATTATTCATTCATTAAATTATTTAATGAATGCTTATTCCATCACTTTGCCACATACTAGCATATCACACAAGCTTACATTAAGCTTATTACTTATTCTCATTACTTATTCATTTCCCACCACATTACTATAATCAAAATTATGTACTTCTCCATAACATAAGATGTTTTTATCATGGTTTCTCTAAATATAAGAACTAATCATAATAACACGATTTACTCATTTTCGCAAGATATTATTCTTAATATAATATCGTTGTATTATTAAAATATTTACATGCACGACACACGTACACACTATATATAGAAAATAAGTTTATTTCCTATTATGATAAATTATTTGCTTCAACTTATATAGCAAATATGTTTTAATATATTTACCACATTACTTAATCCCACACATTTCCTCGTACAAAGCTATATAAAGTAATATCAAAATAACATTCCCCCTTTTATTAAAATAATCAAATACTAGAATTTATTTTAATATCCTTTAGTAGACATATACTATAATCATTTCTCTTTCTTTTCTATAGATTGCCTCAACACAATTTCTTTAATCTATACATTTAACCATACTCAATATTAATCAATAAATCTCTAACCAATATTTATCTAAAGATATATCGATTTCCTTCTCTCGTCAACAACGTACATATATACAAGTCTAAACCTAGCACGCGTCGAGTCTTTAATAGTATTCAATATAGTACACTGAGTGGTTTCCCACAAACAACCAACAAATTAGTTTTCGTCTCGTCTATACTGTTTTCACAGCGAGTTAGATCAGTCACTAATTCGTATATACCTCTGCTCTCTGAAGGAATCGTTTAGCCCAGCTCCTATACATCCACCATTAAATGATACGGTTGCACTGCCTTTTAGACTTGATACTTACTCGTACCAATACTCAAGAAATTGGTGATTATCACAGATATTTAATGTCATCAACTTACTATGATAAAATAATTTTAAATAAATTATTTAATATCAATAGATAATTTTTATCCATCTTCTTACTAATTTATCTTTACAATTCATAATAAATATATAATAATGATATATTTATTAAACACATAAATCACTTATTGCATAGTTTATATTACCTCATGTAACACCATTCCACACATACATCATATATATATATATATATATATTCTTATTCGAACCCTTCTCATTCCTTAAGAATTTTATTTACTAAATTCTTATTTTAATAATTTCTAAAAATTCGGGCTCTTACATCCTCTCCCCCTTATAAGGATTCCGTCCTCGGAATCACCGAAACTTCCTCTACCCGGTGATATTCTGAATATTACACATTCTTTTGAATAATTTTATCCATTCTCTTTTTAGAAGTTTTATTATAACTTGCTCACTTGCATTCTACCACTTTTCCTTTCTAAGGAACATTCTGCTTACTACATTCATCCTTCAGAAGAATAAGAATCTTCCACGATTTTTCAATAATCGGGAAGTAGTATGAATAACTCTTAGATTCCAAATTATGCTGAGGTGTCACAAGACCGTGAACTCTTCTCTAGGTTTACAAATGCTTCAACAAAATCCTTCACACTGCAAACCAGAGTGTTTATCAATCACAAAGACTGAAAACACCCTCCATTCGTACACTAGGTGGCCAACCTATTGTAGCACTACGTTGGGCCACAACGTAGTGTTTTGTAACGACTATATGCGTTACGCTCGGAACCATTGTCCCCGAAAACATGTTCCCTTATTGGGTTGTTCACCTCAGCTTTTCAACAACATAAATCACTTATTTCATAGTTTATATTACCCCATTCAACACCATTCCACATACATCATGACAAATATATATTCTTATTCAAACCCTTCTTATTCCTTAAGAATTTTATTCACTAAATTCTTATTTTAATAATTTCTGAAAATTTGGGTTCTTACAGGTGCGAGTTCTTGAAACTCATACTTATGGTAAGTTCGTGACTCATAATAATATGGTATGTTTTCGAACGTCTTAGCGAATGGACGCCTATGGTCTGTCTGGATGTTCTTAAACTCATATTATTGTGGAATGTTCCTGAACTCATAATGTGTGGTAAGTTGATGGATTGTACTAAGGTATAGGAATGTTTAGACTGAAAATGAGTCGTTTTCAGTAGGCTTAGAATTAAAAGTGCTAGAGAAGATTAAGTATTGTCGCAGTAAGACAATGAAGTAAGGTGGAGAAATAGGATATTCCAAGTCATCTAGCTATGCTAGATTACGAACTTTATTGAACTCGTGCTGATATGTACATTTTAAAAGGAAAGAATTGGTTCAACTTTTGGAATCAATAGAATTTTTAAAAGAGCTATTCTTGGTATGTCTATGCTAATTGCTTCGGCTAGACAGAAATTGATTTAAAATATTTAAAATGAATTTTATATCATCTGTGCATTCGATGCAAGGGTGGTAAAACGATGGAGTTGTTAATACCATTGAACCTGGTGTTGGATGTGATCTTAGGATCAACAACCCGCTATGGTATGATGTATAATGACAAAGTCACAAACTGACGAAGTCCTCAATGTACTGTGAAAAGTACGGTATCATGATATCATAAACCGTTTTGATGTATTGCGAAAAGAATTTAAAGAAGTAGTCGACGTCAATTGAGTTGACTAGACGAATGTTTCACGTTGATATGCAATTTATTGGTATGGTCTAAGCTACTTGATTCGGCTAGACAAATGGTATGTCATCGAGCTTTCTTTAAGGACTTGTGCCAAACCAAATTGTTTTGGTGCGGAATCTAATGATTTAGTCTGAGGAGAACATGGAAGAGGTAGTTACTTTCTTTGTGATTATAAACTGACCGTTAAGGAAGGGCTTACAGCGAAATGTCGTTTAACCTAGTAAGAGTTCATGGTTGATTTGACCCCTCAGCAAAAGTATGAAACGTTTTAAAGGAAATTTTATATTCCTCGTTATTCCTTCTACTTCATGATTCTTGATAGGATATGGGGGTTAGGAATGTGGGAAAGATAAGAACTCCGTTGAAGTGAAGTTGAGAAGAAAGGTAGGCTAAAATTTTGAGGACGAAATTCTGTGAAGAAGGGGGCGGGTAAGGGTGTTGTTTTAAGAAATTCCGAGGACGGAATTTTTATAAGGAGGGAAGAATATAACGACCCAGAATTTTGGATCGTCCAGAATTTAGGTTTAAAGAATTAGTTATTAATAAAATGAATTCTTATTAATACTATTCTGTGTTATGTGTTTATTAATCGTTCTATAACCTAGGATGATTATAAGTCAGGAGTATTCTGGCTACGAGCTAGATTGAACGAATAAGATTTTTTAAGACGAAAATAAAAGTTTTCCGGGACAAAATATTTTTCGGGAAAAAGACGAAATAGGCACTATTCATCCATTTCTGCTCAGAGATTTATTTTGAAATTCCGAGAAGCTATAGATTACGTTTAATGTTGAGACGTGATGGAATATTCAATAATATTTCAGTTATAGCAAAAACGAAGTTTTCGCCTGCGGACTCCAAAACCTGAGGGTTAGGAAAAGTGAGTTCCGAGAATTTTATGATCACGTATAATCATTAGGGTTATTATGCGTGAGAAATACGAGGATAATACTAATTATTATATGAGTATGGTAAGAAGTTTAGTACAACGTATAATACGAATATCGTACAAACTATACACAAAGAAAATACGAGAATACGAGAATGAGATGCGTAGAATACGATTAGTCTTAATGGACTTTGAGTTCATGGACTTTGTAGGATCCAATTGGACTGGGATTATGTCAAGCCCAATGCTTTGTGAAATCAAGCCCAAGTTAGGCCCAAAAAGAATTAGGGTTAAGGCCCAAACCAAGAAAAGAAACCGCGGATCGAACCGATGGGTAAACGGATGGGTAATAACCAATGGGCAACCCATGGGTTGACCCATCAGCATGTGGGGTGGCTACTTGGCCACCAAGTAAGGGTGGTGGCCAAGTAAACTTGGTGGCTAAGTGTTGGAGGAGGTGGGAATAGTAAGGAGGTGGGGGGCAAAATGACTAAAATGCCCTTAGCCTTGAAAATCTATAAATATGAAGCTCATTTCATTATTTTTGGATTTTGAAAATCCCACACTTGAGAGAGAGAGAGAGAGAAGTCGGATGGGAGGGAGAAGGAAGAGCATGAGCATGAATGATCGGATCGAAAGTGATCGTGTAATAGCAAAGCTTGCAAATCGCCGACTTTGTATAACGGAAGAGGATTAAAGAAGAACGGTAATCTGGAACCTAATTTCTTTTAAATTTTCTTTAAGTTTTTATGTTTAAAAACATAAATTAATAAAGATAAGAGGTAAATTAGGTTAGAGATGATTTCATATGGTTGAAATCATAAGAAAATGAAGAAATAAGAATTAGAAATTTAGTTTATAAATTTCTTAAGGAAGTATAAGATTTGTAATGAATTAGAGCGATCCGAATGGATTATATGAATAAGTAGGTAAAATAAGTAAGGAATAATGTTCTATAACTTCAAATTCCAATAAAAAGTGGAATCGTAATCCAAAATATCGATTAAAATGAAGAACGAACGAAGAACACGAAGAACATACGAAGAACACGAAGAACGTTGTTGATGGACAAATTTAAAACCATCATAGTTTAATTGTTGTTGATGGACAAGTTTAAAACCATCGCGTATAAGTTAGTTGCATATTGTTTGGTTAGGAATGGTAGAGACGTTCATGATGAACGGATTAAAACTTAGCTATAACGAAGTTATGGTGAAATTTTTGTAAAAGACGAACGAGAATTAGAAAGTTAGTAAATGAACCCGAGTGGGTAGGGTTTCATAAGAAAGTAAGAAAACGTAAAAAATGTGAGTCATGGACTCAAGAACAAACGAGTTCCGAGTTTGGATGACCGAATTACGGACGAACAAACGAAGAGCGTTAAAAGCATAAAAATAAACGAAGGGTGAAGATTAAGCCAATCGAATGGCACATTAACGGATTCAGAACGAAGTGCTGTCCGAGGGGTATTGAAGTACATAAGATAAGGAAGAGAATGCCTTTGGAACGACCTCATTTCGAGTTATAACGAAGGAGTTATGAGATAGGGAAGTAAGCGTCTCAAATTGGATTTAACACTTAGAGAAATTTCTAGGGTTAGGGCCTGGCGCGGCGGGGCCAGTCATGCCTTGTAGAGTTTGTGACAGTACATGGATCGAGTCGAGTTTCGCTAACTCATGTTGTGCAAGACGAGAGATAACTAAGGAGGAAGCCACATGGCCAATGTTGGGAAAAAGCCAGAGATGAGCTTTTAACTGCTCAACTCTTGGGGGAAATATAAGGGACGATAAAGAATATAATATTCAACTAATGTAACACTTAATCAATCGATGTAAACCTTTATTAAAGGTTAAACATATAGATTAAACAAGATTAAATGACAAAGAATTTAATCACGGATTACGTGAATCGATGTCAGGGACCGTAGTCGCAATGATGAACGAACGTGAGGGATTGCTATGATTGTGATTCCTTAGACGTTGAGTGACGAGGGTAATGAATAACATTTCGATGTTATGACATGATAATGAGAGATAAGTGTGTAGCGTATAAACGCTGTGAATGCAACGTTGTTGCAATGGACGAGCGGTCTTAACATACAACGATCAGTATGGCTTCGACACTAAGAACAAGTAATGAACATGGGATTCATGTAAAAGATAACAAAAGTATTAATAAGATTTGAATTATCAAGAAAGCCGTAGTGAATGGTAATAAGATTAATGAAAGCTGAATGTGAGACAGATAAGAAAGCAAATCATCAAAGATGATGAACGTTTTGAGTTAGACATCTCCGTATATCATGAAGCCGTAAATTGGTAAATGAAGTTAGTCGCGTAAACTTATATTGCAAGAACGCGAACCCTAAGAAGTAAAGTGAAGTTAAACCAATGCATAAGTTCAATATATGACTAATTGGTGTTTATGTTTTCTCTTTATGTGTTATATAGGAATTGAAATGAGCAGTTCAGCGTAAGCTATAGTTGAGCGTAAGGCATGTTTTCTAATTTCATTCATATTACATGAATGCTAGTTTCTTAAACTTCTCAGATGTTGTACTTGAGAAGTTCTGTCTATGTGCGAATGTGTGATAATTGTACAAGGTGGTAGAATGTATGAGGCCTTGAGCCACAATTTGAACACTTGATTGTTTCTATGATATGAACTGATTACGTGATTGAGTATTTCAATACAAGTATGTTTCTGTTTATACATGAGCCGTTATTGTTAAGTCTGTGCTAATGATTCTAGCTAGACAGGATGTGTATGAAAAAGGTAGAGGAATGAAAGTATTTCAAAATGAAAGTGATTAATGTTTTAAGATGATAGGAATCGAGACTATTCCTATTATTCAAGCTACTTCATAACCCTTGTTCGGTTATGGAAGTTCTAAAGAAATATTTTAATTTTGAAGTTATTTGTTCAACTGTTATGACTTGCTGGGCAATTGAATGCTCACACTTGCTTTAAATGAAAAACAATTTTTAGCGAACAAGTTTAGAAGAAATTAAGGATCCCGTAAAGATCAAGCTGACGGTATCCAGATGAAGTGCTATTCAGACTGTGAACGAGCGAGAAGATCAAATGAAGACTTGTAATGTAGAAAGATAAAACTGAACAATAGACTAGTCTAATGAACTATTATGTATCCTTGGTGGCGGATAAAAGTCACTCTTATAAGATGAAATGAATAATGTATTTATTATTATTTGTAATAAAAAAGGTTATAAGGTTTTCAGAACCTGGAATTTGAGGGTGTATGTCGTTATATTTCGGTATATAACGATGTATGTTGGATGAAGGATGTACTCGTGACATACGGAATCCGGGTGTGAAGATAGACCGGATTTCGGGGTGTTACAAGCTACATGATGGATACATGTATCTTTGTAGATTTTACCTGTAGCTGAAATGTGCCATATTATATATTTACATGCTAGTATTATATATATATATATATATATATATATATATATATAATATTATGCAAACATGCTTCGCATGTTTAATAAATGATGTGTATTTTATATATATGTGCATGCACGCTAAACAAGATGAGACATATAATAACAAACCCCTCAAAGTTTTTATATATTAAGTCTTAAGCGTTTAAAGATATTGGGAATATCGAACGTCGCCTTCAAGCATGATAAAATTAATAGGGTATTAAATATTTAATATGAGTTTGTTGTGTACCACAAGGCAAGTACTAAGTATTTAAGATGTTAATTTATCACATTTGATGCTTATAAAGAAAATTGAACAATATTATTTTGTTGTATCATCATAAGGATAATATTTTTCTTTTTTGAATATATAGAAGTGCTAGGTTGGACTTAACTTAGATAATTTTAAATCGGATGTGCCACCACTTGATCAAAATAATCCAAAAGGCATAAGATAAGGAGTTACATGATGTAATTGACAAAGAGTTGTCTACCTATTTATTTATATATAGTTTTTTGTGTCACCATAAGTCTATATATAATTGAAATGGGATCCTTATTCTTACTAGCAAAAAACTTTAATTAGATTTTGCCGAACTATATAGATGAGGGGTAATATAGTTTGAATAAAAATAGTGGGAGATACCAATATCAAATAAGACCTAATTTATTTTGGTAAAATAAATAAATTAAATGAATGTTTGCTAAAATGTTTTTTTTTTCACATGCAGAGATTTGAAAATGTCACACTCACTAATTTCACTGCGTAGCATACTTGATGCTAACAAACTGTTCGGACTGAATTACACGGATTGATTAAGGAACCTGAGAATTGTTCTCACTACTGAAAATATTTCTTTTGTCCTAAATTCGCCCGTACCTACAAAAGTTGCAGAGTCAGACTCTGAGGAAGAGATTACTACTTTTAAACAGTGGAAAGATGATGCATATGTGGCTCAATGCATCATGCTCGCATCCATGAGTAAGGAGCTTTAACGTCAACATGAAACCATTGATGCTTCTACTATGTTGCTACACCTGCAAGAACTGTATGGTGAGCAAAATAGGATTGCTAGATATAAAATATCTAAGGAGCTCTTCCAATTTCGGATAGCCGAGGGTACTACCGTTGAGACTCATGTCTTAAAGATGAGCAATCTTATTGAACGTCTTGGACAGCTTGGGTTCGTCATGGATGGGGAATTGAGTCAAGATTTAGTCTTGTAGTCACTCTCGGACACCTTTTCACAATTTGTTGTGAATTTTCACATGAATAAGTTAGATGTCAGCTTGTTTGAATTAATTAACATGTTGAAAACTGCTGAAGGTCACTTCCCATCCAAGAAGAACCATGTCTTAATGGTGGATGATTCTTCCAACAAAAGGAAGAGGCCCAAGGTATCTTCTCAAAAGAAGAAATCCAAGAAGGCTAAGTGTAAGGAGAAAGTGAAGGATCAAAAGAAACCTGATCCAGCTAGCAAAGGAATTTTCTTTCATTGCAACAAGTCGGGTCACTAGAAGAGGAACTGCAAGAATTATCTTGCGGAGAAAAAGCAGAAGAAGCTTGGAGAAGTTTCGAATCATAATCAAGGTTTGTTTATGATTGAAATTAATTTTTTTGAAAGTCAATATTCTACTTGGGTATTGAATACCGGCTATGGTTCTCACATATGTAATAATATGTGGGGATTGGTCAGAATTAGAAAGTTGAGCAAGGATGAGGTTATCATGCGAGTGGGAAATGGAGTAAAGGTTGTTGCATTAGCTATAGGGACTTATTGTTTAGCATTGCCTATGGGAAAGTTCATTTATTTAAATAATTGTTATTTTGTTCTGAATATCATTAGAAATATTATTTCAATTTTTGTATTAGATATGGATGATTTTAACATTATAATAAAGAACAACAATTGTTCTATTTATAATAATAATATTTTATATGGTGTTGGTAATTTGCGAAATGAACTTTATATACTTGACTTGCATGAAAATATATTTCAAATTGAACAAACTAATAAAAGAAAAAGAGATGATGTTAATTATACCTATATGTGGCACTGTAGACTCGGTCATATTAATTAAACAAGATTATCCAAGTTGCATAAGGATGGGCTCTTAGAGCTATCTGATTATGAATCATATAAAACTTTTGAATCTTGTCTCATGGGAAAATTGACTAAATCTCCTTTTAGTGGAAAAGGAGAAAGTGTTACAGAGTTGTTAGCATTGGTACACACAGATGTATGTGGACCTATGACAACGACTGCACGAGGAAGGTATTCATATTTTATTACATTCACTGACGATCACTCAAGATTTGGATATGTGTATTTAATGAAATACAAATTTGAATCATTTGAAAGGTTCAAGGATTTCAGAAGTGAAGTAAAGAAATAAACTGGCAAAAGTATTAAGATTCTTCGATCGGATCGAGGTGGTGAATACTTAAGCGGTGAGTTTCTCAATTGTCTCAAAGAAAATGGTATAATCTCACAATGGACTCCACTAGGGACACCACAGCTTAATGGTGTATCTGAAAGGAGAAATCAAATATTGTTGGACATGGTTCGATCCATGATGAGCTTTACCGATATTCTAGGTTCCTTATGGGGATATGCCCTAAATTCGCCTGCATACCTACTTAACAAGGTACCTACCAAATTCGTCCCTACGACCCCATATGAGTTATGGACAGGGAGGAAACCAAATCTTAAGAATGTTAAAACTTGGGGTTGTCCAGCTTATGTCAAAAAGTTTTTAAATGATAAGCTACAAACTAGATTTAACAAGTGTAGATTTGTGGGATACCCTAAAGAAATATCAGGGTATTATTTCTATCATCTAACTGATCAAAAGGTGTTTGTTCCGAAACATGTTGCCTTCTTGGAAAAGGAGTTTATCCTTGAAGGGGTCAGTGGGAGTAAGATATATCTTGAAGAAGTTTAAGAACCACAAAATATTACGGATCAAAGTCAGGTACCTAATCAAGTGAATGAACCTATTGTAACACACCCTATTCATAAATCTGGAAGAGTACCGAAGATACCTGATAGGTATGGTGTAATAAACCGATATTTTCTATATAAATAAATAAGAAATTTTACATATAAATTTTTTATTTATTTTTAAGGTGAGAATAAGTGCAAAGTAAAGTATATGTATTTATGTGGTAAATAAAAATATATTTATTACATGAATAATTACAAATGATTTTATTTTAGAATTAATGATCATTATAAATTATAATCTTATAATAAATTAAATTGGTAATAAAAAATATTTTTATTTCTTATTTTCCATGAAAATATGTTTATATATTATTTGATAATATATGGAAAGGATTATTGGCATTATTATAATAATTATTTTATTATATGAATTTTAGTACTGATTATTAAGTTAATCGTTTTAACTTAATTAATAATGTTATATATGAAAGATAAATGAGATATGGAATCCAAACCCTAATTCTAGATTTTGAGCAATGAATGAGAATAATAATATTATATTAATTATCTTTCAGTGCTATAAATATGTACTGTATGTGTGTATTGATAATGGTTAGTTAATTATGGTGCAGTATTTGAAAACCCTTGTTTTACTGTGCTAAACCCTAATTTGAAACCCAAATTAGAATACCAGATTGTTTTGTAATTCTGTTATGTGAGTAATATTAATTATTATTGATTTGATTAAGTAAACCATAATTAAAATTTAGAAACCTTAATTTCTAAAAGTTAGAAACCCTAATTAGGTAATTAAGAAACCCTAATTTGCTATGTATGAACCCTAATCGCTAAATTATCAAGCTTAATGCTAATTAGTGGTCATTAAGCCCTAATGCTCATGTATAATGTAATTAGAAACCTAATCTAATTAAAGAAAACCTAATTAGTAATTTTTAGAAACTAAATTTTATTTTAAAACCTAGTTGGAAATCCTACAATTTTTGTGCTAAACCTTAGGGTTAAACCCTAAGGGTTAGCAATGACCAAGGTGCCATTAAAATCGCAAGCCTAATGACCAAAATACCCTTATGTCACATTTTTAGTGATGTTGCTTGCAAATCTTTCCATATGTGTAGTGGTTGAGCAACCCTTGACTTTCTAAGTGCTAAAAATCATTACATATCAGCCATTATGTATCAGCCTTGTGCATTATATCATCCTATATATAGATTTGGAGAGAGAAAGTGTAACATTTAATCTCATTTTTTCACAAACACTCAACCAATCTCTCTCAACTCCAAGCCTCCGAAAATACCTTGCTAGATCAGTCATAAATCAAGCCCCACCACCTTCATTAACAACTCAGAAGCTTAGAATCAAAATTGTTCAAAGTTAGGTATAAACCCTAAACTTAAATCTGATCTTTATTGGTGTGTTAGATGTTAGTTTTTTTTGTGTTTAACTTGTTGAATATAGTGTTATTAAGTGATCTGGGTTGATAAATGTTAGATCCATAACATCTATAGGCTCAGATATAGTGTTATTCAAAATCTGGAAAATATTTTTGTTGTTGTCTGATATCGAATGTCAGATCTCATATCTTAGGGATCGTTAATGATTTTTGTGTGTTTAATATTGGTAGTTTTGTAATGCAATTATGAGATGAGATACGGAACTTCGAACTTTTTAGCCCAGGATCGTGCACATAATGAAAGTTATGGGTGGTTAAACCTCATTGACCGACCATGACTATCGGATTTCTGGAAAACCTAGATCGTGCCCAGAAACGTTTGACAAGATGTTCTTGGGCTCTGATCTTCAAGTTGGATGTCGATTTGTTGTTTTTGTTGCATCAATGTTGTAGTGGGTAAAATGATCTACAATCTTATGCCTTAATATCACCTAAACATCTAATATTCTGAGCACAGTGGCTGGTCAAAGTAGGTACCACAAGCACGTTTTCTATTTTCTGGGTAACCCAGAAAAAATATGAGCGTGTCGTCTGACAGACTTTGACCGGACGATATCTGGCGATTCTGTTGTTGTTATAGTGGTGTTATGTAATGGATTCTTCATGAACACGTTGGCTACACACTACAATCTTTAGATCACCAAACCATCACCAGAATCACAAGTTGTAGAAGACCAAAGGCGGACAGTCGAACTGTTATTCATTTCTGGGTAACCCAGAAATGAAGAACAGGTCTGACAGTCCCTTTAAAGGCTTAGATCTCGTTGGTTACATGATTGTTAACCATGTTTATTGTTGGATCTCGTAGTCTAACATTAGTACTACAAGCTATGACCAACAACATGCCCAGAAACACATTACACAGTTCATGATTCATGGTCAAAGTAGCTATCTCGAACACTGCCTATGAATGTTCTTGAGCCTCAAGAACACTTAAGGCGACAGATTCTGCCGCTAAAGGCTTTAGCGACATGCATATTTTTTTAATTATTTTAATTTCAAAAAATTATTTAAAAATAGAAATTCATTTCTGAAAATTACAAAATTTATTTTAAAAATTATTTGAAGTTATAAAAATTAATTTTTAATAATTTGACATATTTTTCATAAATATTAGTATTTATTTAAATAATATTGATATTTAATTTATTTAATAAATACATTAAATACTTTAATTAAAAATGATTTTAGTATATTAAAAATCATTTTAAATGATAAAAAGGTATTTAATAATATTTTAAGTTATAAAATATAACTTTTAATATTTTAAGACAAATTTCATTAATTATTTAATATTAATGATATTAGAATTATTTAACAATTATATGAAATTAATTTAATTAAAATGATTTTAATATTATAAAAATCATTTTAAATAAAAATAAATAGTTTAAAAATATTTTAAGTTATAAAATATACTTTTGATATTTAAAGGTAAATTTCATTAATAATTTAATATTAATGATAATAGTTTTATTTAATAATTATATTAAATAAATAATTTATAAATGGTTTTATTTGTTTAAAATAATTTAAAAGGAAATAAATAAATTAAAAATATTTGAAGTTATAATTAATGACTTTTAATATTTTGATGAATAATACATTAATATTTAAATATTAATAGTAAATATTTAAAAATGAATTTAATTGTTTTAAAAATCATTTAAGGGTAATAAAAATGTTTTAAAATATTTTGAGTTATTATAAATAACTTTAATATTTTGGCAATGGTTTCATTAATAATTTAATATTAATTAAATATTAATAATAATAGAATTCAAAGTGTTTGAAAAATCATGATAAATTATAATAATCATGATAAATTATAATAATTGTTTATCAACATAGTATTATATTATAATTCAAATATTTATTTTGTTCGTTAATTTCTATATATTGTTATACAAGTGTCCTCACTCGGATAAATCATTGTATTTAATCACATGTTGATACATATTTATAAATTTCTAATATGTATATGTTAACTTAAAGCCGTCTAAGCTAATTGATTTGGCTAGACACAAACTTATAGATTATTATTGAACAAGATAAAACCTTACTATTATCCAACCGAATTGTTTTGGTTTTGAATCCCAACTAAGTATGAACATTTTGTACATAGGAAAACTTTTTGTGCGCCAAAGGCGAATAGATGAACGATAATATCATTCTTGCATATAGTATTGATCAATACAGGGCATAACAGGCTGATCACCGTCAGTGCCCGTAAGTTATGACGGTTTGCAAATGAAGTTCTGTTTAACCTTTTCAAAAATAGAAAATAATGTTCATAGTCCGTCGACAAATCTCCAGTTATAGTCAGTACGTACTTTTAAAATTTTGATATAGAATTAATATATTTTTATTATTGGTTCAACTTACTTCACAATTGTTGATTCGTTGTAGAAGTGTCGTACAAAGAAAATATTTAATCCTTTCAGCTAATATTTGTAATTGTTATTACTTGCTGGGCACCCAAATGCTCATCCTTGCTTAATTTAAAATGTTTTCAGCTAAGTGTGAACAACTAGAAGGCTCGGCTAAGAACAAATGGAAAGGGAAGGTTGCAGAATAAGTTGGTGATATTATATGTAATAGTTTAACTTTATGAAGATAAGGATGATATATATTATCTATCAAGTATCATATAATGAATGTATTAAAGGTGACGTCCTTGGGAATAGACTCTGATATTTATGTAAATTAAGTTGTGTATTAATATTATTATTATTATTAGTATTATTCTGCTCATAGAAATGGTATCGTGAAGCACCGAGTTCGGGTTTCAAGTACCTGAATTTGGGGGCGTCACATATGGATTCGTCATAGAGGATGACGATGAGGTAAACATCATAGATGATGATGATCCATTGAATTACGAACAGGCTATGAGTAGTAAAGACTCAGAGAAGTGGCTAGAAGCCATGGAATCCAAGATAGACTCCATATATTAAAACCAAGTATGGACTTTGGTTTCATCACCTGAAGGCATTAAGCCTATTGGGTGTAATGGGTCTTTAAAAGAAAGACTGGAGCAGACGGCAAGGTAGAGACCTATAAGGCCCGACTAGTCGTAAAAGGTTTCAAACAAAGACAAGGAGTTGACTATGATGAAACCTTTTCACTAGTAATGATGCTCAAGTCTATTCGGATTTTGCTTGCAATTGCAGCTTACCACGAGTATGAACTCTGGCAGATGGACGTGAAAACGACCTTCCTCAATGGGCAACTTGAGGAGAATGTGTATATGACACAGCCAGAGGGATTTGTTTTAACGGTTGGAACAAATCAAGTTTGTAAGCTACAATGATCCATTTATGGATTGAAGCAAGCTTCTTGTAGTTGGAACATCTGTTTTGATGAGAAAATCAAAGAGTTTGATTTTATAAAAAATGAGGATGAACCATGTGTGTACAAGAAGGTTAGTGGGAGCGCTGTTTGATTCCTTGTATTATATGTTGATGATATACTACTGATAGGGAAATGATATTCCTATGCTACAATCAATTAAAATCTGGTTATCTAAACACTTCTCCATGAAGGACTTAGGAGAAGAATCCTATATTTTGGGGATAAAGATCTATAGAGATAGATCTAAAAGGATGCATGGCTTATCCGAAGGAACGTACATTGACTCGATTCTAAAGAGGTTTAGCATGGAAGATTCTAAAAGAGGTCTCATGCCGATGAGCAATGGAATACATCTCTCTAAGAAACAGGCCCCATAGACACCTGAAGAGAGAGACCGAATGAGTAAGATTCCTTATGCTTCAGCAATAGAATCTATCATGTACGATATGATATATACTAGACCGGATGTCGCTCATGCACTTAGTGTAACAAGCAGATATCAATCGAATCCAGGATAATATCACTGGAAGGCAGTGAAAAATATCCTAAAGTATTTAAGAAAAACTAAGGATGTATTTCTTGTCTACAGTGGGTCTGAATTGAAACTAGAGGGCTTCACAGACTCAAGTTTTCAAATGGACCAACATGATAGTAAATCTATTTTAGGGTATGTATTTACCTTAAACGGTGGCGCAATGGGTTGAAAGAGTTCCAAATAGCAAACAATTGTTGATTCAGTGACAGAGGCAGAGTACATATCTGCAAGTGAAGCTACAAAGGAGGTTGTTTGGATGAAAAAGTTCATTACCAAACTTGGTGTGGTTCCAAGAATTACGGGACCAATACCTTTATTCTGTGACAACACCGGAGCTGTTGCACGGGATAAGGAACCCAGGTCTCATCAGAAATCCAAAAATATGTTGTGGCGGTTTCATTTGATCAAAGAGATCAATGAAAGAGGAGATGTCATCCTACAACATGTGGACTTTTAAGACAATATTGCATATCCATTTACTAAAGCGTTAACACAACATCAGTTCGATCGTCACTTAGAGAAGATGAGTATGAGATACAAAGGCGATTGGCTTTAGTGCAAGTGGGAGATTGAAAGTAGTATGTATACAAGCTAATCATGTATGATGATAAAGCATATACTTTGTAATCAATCTTATTTATTTATTAATAAAAGAATTATGTATTAAAGGCATTTATTTATCTACATGGTGTTGTCTCTATAATATGTGATAAACCCATAGTTTTAAGCAATGCTTTTATAATCATGATGAGATCATGCTAATGAGATCTAAATTTTTAGATAGCTTAACACTAAAATGTTCCCAATTAATGGATTACTAAAATGGGGATTAGTGAATCTGGATAGATTGGTGTAAACGTTGCTTGCTCATTGGATGAGGATGATTGATCTCATGATCATTTGTGTGGAGACACTAAAGCAAGTATGTAGCTTCTTATTGGAAAATAACTTCACTGAACGTGACTCGCTAAGGAATACCTAATGGAGTTTTACTTCCCTATCAATAGAAATTCCTGTAGTGATAGTAGTACAAGTAATCCTTATACTTGAGATCATCATAGTATCTTATGCATAATAAATTACATTTTGACTTATTCCTTAAGACCCTTAGGGTATATCAAAGGGTATGCTTGGGTGTAATAAGTTATATATGGAGATAATGAATGATTAATAAAGAATATACCACTTCTAGTAAAAGAAGAGAAATATCATATATGATTCGATAAATGACAACCCAGTAATCCTTGGCCAATGTGGAATGAAATTAGAAAGGTGTTTCTAATTTGCATTCATTCGGAGTTGTGCATTTGGTAATCGAAATACATATAATTAATTAAAATAAGACTTTACAGTAATTCCATATCTTATATTTAAACATTGTATGGTGGTGGATTGAATTGTACAGTAACTATTTACTCAAAGGTTCTTTTATGATTAATGTTGAAATCTATATTATCTAGAAAGTCGTTGATCGCTAAGGAGGCTTATCCTTATTTTAGAATAAATATTATTTATTAAATAAATTAATAGTTTAATTTATTTATTTAAATGAGATTATAATTGTTCTAATTAATTTATTCACAACCGATTTAATATGGAGAACCTAAATGGTCACACCATAAAAGGGAAAATAATTATTTAAGAAGTTAATGACATAATCGTAATAATATGATAAGTGCATTTAATTTAATCTATGGTGCTAGAGTAAATTAAATAGCTTAATATTTATTATTTAATATTTTGGAAATATTAAATATAAATTAATAAGAGGAGTCTTATTAATATTATTACAATTATTATTCTATTTTGTAAAGAAGTTTGGGAATTAATTTAATATTAGTACCCTCATTTATTCCTAATAGGATTAGGAGGCAAATTAATTAAAAGCGTTTCATTAATTATCCCTAATAAGATTAGGGAGCTTAATTAATTAAACGAGTTTAATTAATTAAATAATATCCTAAAACGGTTAACTGATATCTTTATAAGAGGAGTCTTGTATCAAATATCAAATATATATGTGATTCCAATTGTTGGAGAGTACGCTCATTTTTCTACAGAGATAGAAAACTAGGGTTTTAGCCAATACACCTTCTTCTTGAATATTCTTCTTCCCTGGTGGATCACCTGTAGAGGCCATACACTTGGGTGGCTAACATTAATTAAAGGAAAGGAATCTAACCTGGAGATTTAAGGAAATCGCAGAGAAGTAGGAGTTGAACTCGTACTTGTGGAAGCTCGTATCTACAAGGGTATGATTTTATAACTTCTTGTTCTTTGTTTTAATTAATATTATGCATAAAAGATGATCCGAGTATTTGGTTAGTGAAAAATTTTAAAATCTGATTTTTTCATTCTTCTGCTAATTTGCAATTTGATTGTGTCCTTGATTTTCATAAAACCTAACATGATCAACTGCCACGAAGTAAACTCCAGGCAAGACTTTGAAATGTATATATATATATATATATATATATATATATATATATATATATATATGTCGTAGAAAGCTTAAAAATCTGAAATATTTTACAATGGGCTGCCAAGAAGACTTCAGATAGCTTTTGACGGCTGAAAACTCGGTTTCTACTAGTTAAACTTCAGTATGGTACACAACACTAGCTTACAAGTGTTTAGAAAGAATAATCACTCAGTTTGGAGCACTCTATAAAGGGTTACACGCTGAAATGGACAGAGTTTTCTCTCGTTTCTATTTTTTTTTTGTAAATGAGCTGCCAAGAGCTCATATTTAAAGACCAGATGGTCATGGGTCAAGCTCATGGCCAGTCGGCGTCTACTACTGCTGCCGAAATTTGCGCTTTTAAGTCATGTGGCTCCCGTCGTCTCGAAGTATGTGCACTCGGGCTACACGCTATACGCTCGAACCTTCAAAACTTTCAATTCAGGCATCCGATAAAGGAGTGTTGTACCTTTTTGGAATGCTGTTATCGAGAGATACACAATGACATGGGATTAAAGGTTGTACGAAGCCGAGAAGATGGGTCCATGACCGACCATCCAAGTCTTCAAAGTCTATTCGTTGTGATGTCTTGTGCAGTTGTCACTCTGGATTTGAGCTATGGTTCTTGTGGGACATCTTGGTACGCAGTCTGAGTTGAATTATGTTGATATGACGTTGATGTGATGTTGAGGTGGAAAATAAATATTTTGCCCCCACTTGGGTTATCTCCGGCTTTGGCGTAGTTGTAGCAGTCGTTTCTTAGTGTTATCTCCGAGACTTGGTTGTTATTGATGCTAAGTGTCCTCAGGGTTATCTCTGAGGTTGGCTTGACCTCACAGGGTTATCTCTGGGGTTGAACTGTATCTCCCAAAATTATCTCTGGGGTTGAAACTGACTCTTCTGAAGTTATCTCTGGAACTTGAAACGTGATCCCTCGGGGTTATGTCCGAGGTTTGAATTGGACCTCCCGAGGTTATCGCCAAGGTTGAAACTGAGTCTCTCGGGGTTATCTCTGAGATTGAAAATTTGATCTACCGAGGTTGTGTCCGGGGTTAAATCTGATTTGACTTCCAGGGTTATATCTGGAAGACAATTCTGCCCTCCTGCAGGGTTAGTAATAGGAATGTAAAATTTTGAGTTTCTACAGAGGACCTTCTTTATCATATTCATGCAATGTAATGGCAAGGATAGGATAAAGACTACAAGACACTTGAAATATGACAAGATAAGCATGATGAAAATGTAATGAATCATGATGCGATGTTATGATGAGTGTTGTTGTTGGAATGATTTCCAATAGAATTTGATAACTGCCCGCCCATGTTGCTTATTTTGGGGGAAGGAGTTGTCAATGATGGCCATGTTGAACCAATTTGATGTCTATTCAACTGGTAGTTTCTAAAGATCTCATCACCGGAATCTCCTGATGATATGCTTGGATTATCGTCATCAGGTTGAAATGTCTATCAGTGCTATCTGAGCCTCATTTGCCGACATGTTGCAGAGATGTCCTCAAGATCCCTGCAGTTGAGGTTTCTCAATGATTGAGACCACATGATGTTGATATTGGGGTTATCACCAAGGTCCTTGATTCTTTGTACAGGCTTTCCACCGAAGATGTTCTCCTCTTTTGCGAGCGACTCTTGGGGATTGCTAGGGATCTGTATAACAGATTCCATCATCAGTCCTCCCTGATGAGGATTATTTTCTGTGGATTGTATTACCAGGTTTCTTTGACGCTTCTTTGGAGTTATCACCATCGGTTTGTAATGTCATGGATGCTTAAACCTCGTTGAAGTAACTTTCTATGGCTTGTATCATCGGACCACTTCCGATGCTTCACTGAATTATCGCTAATGCCTAGTAATATTAGGGATGTCTGACTTGATAAAAATTATTCAACGCAGTAAATGTTAGTATTTTACCATGCTGAACGTATTGATGTGAAAAAATGTAACTCCCTAAAATTCGGTCTATCTTCACACCCAAATTATGTGCATCATGAGTACATCTCCTTCCAAACATACATTATTATATAGCAAAATATAACAACATACATTCTCAAATTCAAAGTTCTAAAACCTTATAACCCTATTCTTTACAAATAATGATAATTACATTTCTTTACATCTTACAATAGTGACTTTCATCCGCCACCAATGATACATAATAGTTCATTAAACTATTTTACAGTTTAATTAAACTATTCTACATTACAAGTCTTGGCTTGATCTTCACGCTCATTCATATACTGAATGGCTCTCTGTCTGGATACCTCTTACGGGATCCTTAAGTTCTTCTACTCGTACGCTAAAAATATTTTTCATTTAAAGAATGTGTGAGTATTTTCAATTGCTCAGCAAGTCATATCAGTTGAATAAACAACCTCAAGAATTTAAACATTCTTTTAAAATTTTAATAACCGAATAAAGGTTATGAAGCATCTTGAATAATATGAATAATTCTAATTCCTATCATTTTAAAACATTAGTCAAATACACTTTGAAATACTTTCATTCTTCTACCTTTTTCATATACATTATGTCCGGCTAGAATCATTAGCACAGACTTAACAATAACGGTTCATGTATAAACAGAACATATTGAACTGTTCATCTCATAGAAAACCAAAGTGTTCAAATTATGGCGCAAGACCTCATACATGCTACCACCTTGTACAAATATCACACATTTGCACATAGATAAACTTCTCAAGTTCAATATCTGAGAAAGTTTAAGAAACTAGCATTCATTTAAAATTTGAATGAAGTTAGGAAACTTGACTTACGCAAAGCTACAGCTTACAGTTTACGCTAAACTGCTCATCCCAATCCATATATAATATATATAGAAATAGCACATACACCTATTATTCATGTATATTTGACTTAAGCATTGGTTTCAACTTAACTTTACTTCTTAGGATTCGCGTTCTTGCAATTTAAGTTTACACGACCAACTTTCTTCACCGTTTTATGGCGTTATTGTGACGAACGAGATTTTTGTAATTTAATTTGAATATTTATTAAATTAAATAAATATTTTTTCGATGATTTAATTATTGGGTTAAATAATTAATTAATGAATTTATGGTAGATTAATTTATTTATATATGTTACACTGATTAAATTAATGTGAAGAATTTATTATTCAAAGCATGTATTTAATTGAGCTTATTTGATTAAATGAATTATTTGATAAGCATAATATTATTCTAATTAATTTAATAATTAATTAGAGATTAAATGATTTGACATAATTAGTAAATGAGAATTTAATTATGTCACTATGTGATTTAATGTGGAATTATTCTATTCTATTTAATTGAATTAAATAAGAGATTTGATTAATTGCATAAATGGGTGCGACATTATTAAACTATATAATAATACTTTAATTAAATTAAGTATGAAAGAGTATTTATGAGGGTAGCCAAACATGGCCCTATGAGGAGTTGGCCAGTTAACCGACTAAGGGATTAACTGACCACAATAATGTCAGTTTATCTATACGTATAATTATATGTCATGTTTATAATTTATATCTTATATCATTCATTAGAAGGAAACTTAGAGAAATACAGAGAGAGTTTAGAGAGAAAATTGAGAGAAAGTGTGAATTAAAGAAAAAGTAGAGAAGAAATTTATCATCCTTGAATCATATACACAAACTAGCAGGGTAATATCTTCAACCCAAACTTTAATTTACGTTCTTATATTTTTTTATGAAAAACTATTTCAAAGTCCTCTATGATTGAAGAAATTGATAATTGATGAGTATATGATGTTATATATGTTAGTATATGTTTATAATATGTTTATATCATATAAATATGTCGTAATTGGATTTTTAAAGTTACAAAGTATAAAAGTTGTTTATATGGCCCTTACGAACAATTGTGTGGTGTGAATTGTTTGTTCAACTTAAACTTGACAGTAGATTATGGTAATACATGTTAAAACAAAGAAAATAAACTTTGAACGGATAGATTCAGAGTTATAACGAATCTGTGACGTCAAATTTCATGTTTTTCCTCAAAACATTCAAAAACACCAAGACCAGTGAAATTATGTTCTTTGATTCAAGTAATTGCATGATTTAAGGTGTTAAAAACATGTTAGTAACATTGTATGATATTTATATGAAGTTTATACTTTATAGAAATCACGGTACTAGTTTAATTTGCATTTAATTGGAATTAATTGGGCTACGAACTGTCAAAATTGCGAACTGCAAAAATTGCATCTGGGTGACCCCACCCCGGTTAATTTGGGCGTTGCACTGGAACCATTTACCACTACTGGCGGGCACCCCACCCCAACGAGCATTCCTTCAGCATAAAGCCCCGCCCCGAAAGGGTTATCAGAGTTGGAAAATTTAGGTTTGGTCATGTACAGTCCATTACATGTTAATATAACTTAGTCTAATGAACATAATAATGTGTTGGACATGTAATAGGATGTCATATTAGATGGTTAACATATATATGATGTAATTGTATGGTAATTTGATAAGTTACATTAGAGCTAAACGTTATATCTATGAGAAGATATAATGATGATCAAACTTAAGATGTGAGACTTCAGTCTTGTATATGAGATCGATTGTAATAGGCAGAACTTAAACTAAGTTAACAAGTTATATTAAAAGAAAGAAACTAAACGTATAAGGTTAATATGAATGTAACTAATGAACGTTGTGAATGCATGTAATGTGTAGGACGCTGAGGAATTGAATTGTAACTATATTTGTAGCTTGCGCGTGAGGCAGGTTTCTGAACCCTACTCTTATGTTAAGCAAGTTTCTTACTCAAAACTTTACTTTTATGGAATAAGTTTATTTAAATTCTAAATTCTTCGATTGAGTAAGTCCTAGATTTATATTCCATGTCGAGTAAGTTCTTGTTATTAATTGTTCAATTTCAAGATTTCTTATTAGATGTTATCATTCTTTTAAAGCATGATTCCCATTATACAATACTTATTCGATTGTATAGCTCTTAAGTTTTATTGTTCAAATATAATATCTTTTATTGTTGAACCTTGTAAGACTAGCGAACCCTTATTGCTTTGACTAGTCCATAATTGATGAATGTTCTAAATTCCAGAACCATTATTGAGCTTATCCAAACCAAACTTCCTTTGGTGCGTACTCTATTGTCAAACTGAGATGAACAACCCTGTTATATGGGATTAATGATGCTTTAGCGTTAAGATATTGTGCACAATATGGTACTACAGGTTGATCCCCCTAAATACGAGAAGTAGAGTCCATAGTCTTATGACTATTAAAGGTTTCAAGTATAAACACTTGATAACCTAGGACATAGTTCAAGGTCTTATGACCCTTAGAAGTTCTTTTGATTCTTGTTATTCATTCTTGATTCAAAAGTCGAGTTTTCTTATTTTAGAAGTCTTTGATTCACTCATATGTTATTATATTGTTGTTATATTATTATACTTGTGGGAAATCGTGCTCACTCTTGCGTAATAATAACATTGCAGTTAAAAACGAAAGGTCCAACGAGCCTTCTACTGGCAAAGGCAAGGGCATGGTAATTAAGTGATGAAGACTTGTTGTTTATTTGTTATATTATGTTTTAGACTTATGTTTAAGTTGTGTAAGACTTATTATTTGTTTCTACATTTGAGATTTAAGGTTAGTATGACCTTGGATTGATGTATTTACATTCATATGTTATAACCCCATAAGGGGAGTATTTATTTCTATCTATTTTATGGTTTTTATTTATTATGGGTAGATAGACATATAATGTTTGTATAGTGAACACCAAATCCAGTGCGAATCGAAGTACCCGGATTTGGGGGTGTCACAGTTATGACATCCGGAGATGTCTTACTCATACGATCATCATCTTTGATGATTTATATTCTTATCTTTTTTCTTATAACCTTTCTAGGACTTAGCATACATCGCGTCTCTACTAGAGTTCCATATGGTACTCTGAGTGGTTTCCCACAAACAACCAACAAACTAGTTTCCCATCTTATCTACACTATCTTTCATAGCGAGTTAGATCGATTGCTAGTTTCGTATATACCTCCGCTCTCTAAAAGAATTGTTTAGCCTAACTCCCATATATCAACCATTAAGGATTACGATTATACCACAACCTAAACTTAACTTAACTTATCTAAACCATTAAAGCTATAATGTTCATTAAGTTGATTTCCTAATCCTTATAGATTTCTGGCAACTAAATCCATACCTCAGGATTTATTCCTTATCATCTAAGTCATACATTATTTTGTATACTTAGAACGATCATTCAATGTTAATGTTATGCGATCATAGCATTAGGCATTTTACATCACCTTATTCGTATCTTATAACGTCTGGTCCATTCTACTCAGAACGTTATCCAAGTTATAATCATTAACTCGGTTTCTTAATGTTATACGTCATTAATTCAGTTTCTTCACCGTTCACAGGTTTAATCATTAGTCTTCATTACTTTACGGTCAAATCATACACGGTGTGTAGGTTTTGCCCGTTTAATATTCGCGTACACTCAACCCTTACGTCGGCTAAAGTGTTTAACGCTTACATTCATTCTCACATTCTCTATCCGACTCACATTCGGACTTTGATTAATCTTATTACCGTTCGCTACGGCTTTCTTGATAATTCATTTCTTACTTACTACCTTCATTAAGGTCTAAGCCATACAACCAATGTATACTTAGAACGTTCGCACGATGCGAATACGATTCACGAGGATCGTTTACGTATTATGCGTTCACGTTGTTTGTCTCTTAATCTCTCATTCAACCTTTACTTAAAGTTGTAATCGATTTCATTCATTATCCATTACATTAACACTACGTTCATCATCCTTTCTTAATGTTGAAGGCATACAGTTCGTTGTATGCTAAGACCGTTCGTTCATCGCAACTACGTTGTGTTTACATACTTTATCTTTTAGTTCCTTTCAATCTTTTCATTAAACCTTTACTAAGGTTTAAATCACTTGATTAAGTGTTACATTATGTGAACTATATGTTCATTATCTTTCCTTACACTTCCCCTAGGAGTTGAGTAGTTAAAAGCTCTTCTCTGGGGTTTTCCCTATATCGGCACTGCGGCGCCACTTCCTTTGTTATTTTTGGCGCTGCAGCATAAGAGTGGAAATAAGTCAGGTCATCCTCTGTGATTGGTGGACATCTTTTGCATGATCTTTTTGATGTTCTTATTAGCCGCTTCAACAACACCATTCATCTTTGGACAATGGATGACGGAATTGAGATGCTTAATGTGGAATTTATTGCATAATCACCTATGGTTCTCCATATCGATAAATGACATTGTTTCTGATGAAACCAATGATCACCTCTTTAGTAACTCTGGGGAAAAAGGCTACCTCTACCCATTTGGTGAAGTAGTCGATCATGGTAAAGATAAACTGATGATCATTGTTGGCTTTGGGCTCGATTGGCCCGATCACGTCTATTCCCCACATTGAGAATGGTCAGGGTGAACTCATATTGTAAAGTTCCCTCAGAGGGGAGTGGATAGCATTTCCATGAATTTGGCATTGATAACATCTCTTGACATGATCATCACAGTCAGCTTTGAGAGAGATCCAATAATTCCTTGTTCTTAGGATCTTCTTGACAAGTAGAGAATCGCTCATGTGTGGACCGCATACTCCACCATGGATTTCATCCATGAATCTCTGGGCTTGGTCTTTGTCTAGGCATCTTAGAAGGCCTAGTCTCACATCTCTTTTGTAGAGTGTGTCTCTGTTCAGATAGAATTTCATGGTCATTCTATGGATCCACTTTCTTTTAGCTTGACTCGCCCTAGTGGACGTAGATCCATCTCACAGGTATTCCTTGATGGTCTGGTACTGTGACGCCCCCAAAATAAGTATACATAACCCATTATGAGTCACCAAATACATGGTACATACTTTAAATACAAACTTAATTTATACAATTATCAACTATCGTGTAAAATACGACAAAACGTAAGCTGAGAGTTTTAACACGAATATTGTCTCGTAGACAATATCCAAACTCAGATGGAGTCGTCATTACAATTATTATCACAATATTTTATAGAACAATGAGGACTACTATAGCCACCATCTTGGACCATCACTCTATTCCGCGACTAGTCCTAACTATATTCTTATTTCCTGAAGAGAACAATGAAAGAAAAGGGTGAGTTAGCCTTCAATAGTATAAAAACTAATAGAATACAATAGACAACAAGTTTAATTGCAGCGGAACAAGCAATCCATTAGAAGAGTCAAGTAGAGCATGATGTCTACTATCTTCTATGATTTAAAAGTTCATCATCAATATTTTATCTCTATAACACATCTTAATAAATAATCTACATCACCTAATTATCCATGCACTATGGGCCAAGGATATTCGTTAGTATCACATCCACGAATTATGCATGCACTACGGGCCAAGGATATTCTTTAGTATATCCACATCATCGAATTATCCATGCACTACGGGCTAAGGATATTCGTTAGTATCACCAATGGTCATGATCATGCCAAACAACTGTCCATTAATGCAGTACGGGCCAATGAGGACTTTTATCGCATCATTTGTAACATTACAGGTCATGATTATATCGATACATAATTCTTGGTCATAATCATACCCATCAACAGTCCATATATGAACTACGGGCCAAAGATGACGTTCAGCACAATATAAGCATGATGATGATGACAATGATATAAGAATTCAATTAAGTGAGATCAAGGATAAATTTTAAAGATTTATACTTCAATTTATCCAGAGTTTAAGAATGTCCAAATTGTCAACATGATAACTGCTTTGTGAAGTAAAATTCAAGAATAATATTCATGTATCAAAAATAATTTGGACAGAAAAGAAATCAATTTTGGTCGTGAATAGTACCCCGGGTGAATAGTACCTGAGTGAATAGTACCCCATAAATAGTACCGTATGAATAGTACTGTATATATGAATAGTGTCATATATATGAATAGTACCCATGAATAGTACTCCGACATGAAAAGATTAAAATTTAACAAGAATGTCCAGATAAATATTTTAGTGAAACGATACTAGATGAAGCGCAAACTTCAAGGATATTCTACTAATTTCAAGGAGTATCGAAGTAATACTTATCAAAATAAATGTAGAATTAGGAATATGAAACGAAATAATTTTACTTACATACTATAGAGTATGGACAAAAATATTATTTCTTATGAATATTGAACGAATATAATATCTCTTACGATTATTGAACAAAAATTATATTCATTACGAATATTAAATGAAATTAATATTTCATATGAATACGAAAAATAATCTCTTACGAATATGAAATAAATAATACCCCTTACCTTAGTACGAGAGTAATTTTGACTGGTATAACAGATATATTCTTGAAGAAACCTTGTATTGTTTGCTACACTCAAAGTTTTCTTAAACTCAAAAGAAATACGCTAAATATTATAGAAGAAGAATTCTATGATTCTTGTGTGATTTTCATTTTTAAACTGAGTATCCTATTTATAGTAGAATGGCAGGATACTATTTAGGAAATAATCACGGACTATACAGTAGAACGATTTATGGGCGAATTCATAGACGAATTCGTTGAAATTTTGATTTTACTATGATGCAATATGCAGCACTATGCAAACACTATGCAGTACTATGCAATAAAATAAAATAAAATTTATTCTATTTATAAAAAGTATTATGTTTTATATAAAAAGTTTTCTTTTTATTACTATAAAACAAAAATTGAGATAACTTTCTACTGACGATTTTGAAAAATGAGTAAGTGGGGGTCCCTGTAATAAACCAAATTTACAACAAATACTTCATGACAAACCCTTTTATTTATATTAAATCACTTGACTTCACTAAACACATTTTTATTCTTTCAACAATTATTCATCATTAATATTATAACTCACAATATTAACAATTAGATGACTTTATTGGCGATAAGGACTTCTCCTTATTGGCGCACAATTAGATGACCAAACCCCTTTCTTCGACAGAACTTTCTAGACATTAATTGTCAATAATGCAAATAATAATATGATTAACTATGTCGTCTCAATTATTGATTTAATAATATAAAATATTGTGCAGATGATACTGTGACAATAATTGAATCAATAATATGAGATACTATGCATCAATTACTATTGCAATAATGGAATAAAACTGAGTGACTTCTCACGTAAGCATCAATAATCAAAGATCTTTGTACAATAATACCATGCTACTATGCAACCCACAGCGTATTCTTTGTACTTTTATCACCGAGTATTTCAATTGTTAACGGTAAAAGCCTTGCCGTTATTTTTATAAAAAGGTTATTTCCGTCACTTTCTTAATCCGACATTAATTCTGTTGTGGGGTCCACCAATGATTGTGTCGTCCTACGAATATTGCCTGATAAAATGAATATTCCCCGACCAAACGAATATTTTATGACAACTTGATTGCTTTGCAAAATTTGTAAATATTATCCACAACTATAACATTATATCAAATCCACACCTTATTATTCACAATAACATTTAGAGAAAATTAAATCTTTATTCAGAAAAGTTGGGGTCTTACAACCTACCCTCCTTATGAAATTTCGTCCTCGAAATTACTGTACATACCTGGTATGCCAAAGAGGTGAGGATACCTTATTTTCATTTAAGATTCTAACTCCTAGGTCATTTTCCTCAATATTGTGGTTTCTCCATAAAACTTTAAATTGAGGTATAACCTTTGAGAGTATAATATGTTCCTTCTTATCCATGGTTTTAACAAGTACCTCTTCATACGTTAAATCTTCTGCAATCTTGTGTGACGCCCCCAAATCCGTGTAACATCGATTACAGGACATGGTGCTCACGATACACATACATAACCATCTAACTACATAAACTCCGGAAATAATAATATTAATAATATCTATTACATATCTATTCAAATAAAATCCCAAGTCTTTACAACCTTAAATAAACTGAAAGTTTAACATAGCGTTTATCGCTACATTACATCATATGCGGAAATATAACTTATTACATAAATAACTCTCATCATTTCATCTTAGAGTTTCTATTGTCCTTGCCCGAGCCCTCATCGTTATCAGCCTTAACTGAAAGATTTAAGCAAGAATGAGCACAAATTGCCCAGCAAGTATATAAAGTAGTTTGAAAACATACATCAGGGGTAAAAGCATTTGCATGAATATTTCTCAACAGTTAAAATAATTATCAACAGATAAACGAGAGTATCAAGAGAAGATTTTTGGAATTCTCAATAGCATACTAAGGGGTGTTAGATACCATGAACATTACTTTGTTTCATTGAAAACCATCAGATGGTTTAACAATCAAATAGATTGTAAACAGTCTCTGCAAGTACTCCAGGTGATCAGCCTATCGTACCCTACATTGTGCACAAGTATAAACTTTAACTACATAAGCATAAATGAGACTATATGCCCGACATCTGTTTGCCCGATTATTCAGGTTGTTCATATTAATATTCATGCGGGACCTCACCAAAGCAATTTGGATTGGTAAACATTAAATAGCTTCAAAGGATTTGAATTGTTCAAATGTTTTATCATTTATCATCAATAATATCTAGCCTAAACAAAAAGCCAGAAAACATCCTTAGAAACAGTTCGTTAAAGAAGTTGAACTTTAAAGTATAGCAGTTGTAATAATAACTGAGTAATCATCAATAACGCTTGCAAAGAAATTGTTGTTATATAACTTTACGACAAAGGAACTTGTACGAAAAAGTAAATAGCCCAAGTCCGTTACTAACCCTCACTACAATAACAATGAGTAAGGATTGAATAATTACTCAATAGAAACTTAGGGTTAGGAAACTTGCCTGATACGTCTTCTACAATTTACCGCTATCTACTAGCCCTTCACGTAACCTATTCACATGTATCACGTTAAGCAATTTTGTTCTCGAACACCACTTCGAAGTGTAATGGTTCCATTTTATTTTAATAAGATGATTAAACTCACAT
Organism: Panax ginseng; assembly: GCA_020205605.1. Classification (NCBI taxonomy): domain Eukaryota; kingdom Viridiplantae; phylum Streptophyta; class Magnoliopsida; order Apiales; family Araliaceae; genus Panax; species Panax ginseng. Next base: position 58,142,540 of record CM035142.1, read on the forward strand.
GCATTCAAATACAATTCAATTACATAACATGTTGCTACGTATAGGCCACATGGTTAAATAAAAGAATTTGGGAAACATAAATTTCTGACATTTTTCAGACCAAAACCTCCATAAAAAATCTGCATAAAATATGCATAAGGGTCTCAAGTCGGAAAGCCTCATTTTCCATAATTATGACATCACATATTTAATTAAACTCATTTATCCATATAAACATCATTTATATGAAAAATACCAAATCAGTCGCAAAAATATTTCTTTTCTAGGATTTTGCAGAATATAGTCCCACATTGAACATATATTTTTTCCAGAATTTTTAAAATCCATCTACTATCTTTAAATAGTCCATAGTAGCCAAATATTCTCAGATTTTTTCATAAATCGAGATTAGCTCCAAAAATTTTGAAATTCGCAGGGTAAGCTCCTATTATATACATGTACTTCCAATAACATTTTTCGTAATATTTGGACTTATACACAGAGAGTTATTCAAGTATCTTTTTAAATAGTGTCCATAGCCGTAAAATCCATAACTCTCAAACCGTATGGCCAAAAATTCTCAAATTTTTACAGAACCTTCATATCTTTTTATATTAACACTCCAATTTTTTTTTAAGAATTTTAAAAGTACAAAAAAGTGGACAAAAATTCCCCCGAGACAAACTGATCCAAAACAGTCCCAAGAAAGACATCAAATTTTTGTTTCTTGCAGCCACTTTTGCGGTTTTATTTCCACTAATCTACAAATGATATGACCATGATACTTGGACACAATAAACTTCATACAACAAGGTATTTTAAAAAATTATAACATTTATGAAACTAGCATGCTAAGACCACAAACCAACTGCATAGAAAAGCGTGCCATCACTAGTTCTATACTTGGAAAAAATTCTGCAAATTCCAGATTTTCTACATATTTTGATATAAACATGCTTGATTACGATTTTCATAACTTGCTCATTATAACTCTGATTCTAACGAAATTTGGAACATATTAGACTTCATACTACATACTATTTTATAAATTTATTACATACGCTAATCGAGTCATATAAACCACGAATCCAAGGCTCCCAAAAATCCAAAAATCACAGATTACATATGAGACCCCGGATTTTAAGAATAAAGATTTAATTTTGTTGAAATATTTTTTTTTATTATGGTGTTGATTTGATGTAATGTTCTAGTTGTGGGTAATATTTACAAATTTTGCAAAGTAAGCAAGTGGTTGTATAATATTCGATTGGTCGGGGAATATTCTTTTTGTCGGGGAATATCCATACGACGGTACAATCATTGGTGGACCCCACAACAGAATTATTGTCGGATAGAGAAAAAGACAAAAATACTTTATTAAAATAACGGCGGAAGTTTTACCGTTAACTGTTGAAACACCCGGTGTTAAAAGTCAGTAATACGCGTGGTTGCATAGTAGTACACGATATTGATTATTGATGCTTATGTGAGAAGTCACTTAGTATTGTTCAATCGGGTATTCGGGACACTTTTCCTGTCGGAGTACTATTCATGAGTTACTATTCACGAGTTACTATTCACAAGTTACTATTCATGAGTTACTATTCACGAGTTACTATTTAGGAGTTACTATTCATGAGTTGCTATTTAGGAGTTACTATTCACGAGTTACTATTCATGAGTTACTATTCACCCGGTTACTATTCATTCTAGTATTGTGCATTCGGGTATTTGGGTACAATATTATTCCATGAGGAGATGTGCTAATTTTTCAGACCGTTGGTTGAAGTTATATTAGTGAATCAATATGGACCGCTGGTGGAGTTATAATAGTAAATCAATATGGATCGCTGGTTTAAAGTTTTAATAGTAAATCAGTATGGACCGTTGTTTTAAGTTTTAATAATAAACCAATATGGACCGTCCGTTTAATAGTAAATCAATCTGGACCGTTCATGAATTAGTTACTATTGATTCCATTTTCCTATAAATAGAAGCTCATTCCTTCATTATTTATTACGAATTCACTGAAACTCTAGAGAGAGAATTATAAGAAAACATATAGAAAAGTATTCTGCTACTTCCCTACTCTTATATTGAGTTTCTTTTTACGGTAAGGGATGTTATTTGTTGTACTCATGAAGAGAACTTACATTATTCTATTATTTATTATTCTCATTGGAATAACTCAGTATCTGTGAGCTACCCTATACATGGTGATATTCTTCTAATATTCCGTTCTTTATTATTCTATCGGAATATCACATGCATGCGTTCTGTGGGACACGGGTTCCATTATTTATTATTACGCCGGAATATCCATGCATGCGTTCTGCCTCGGACTTGGTTCCATTATTTATTATTACGTTTGAATATCCCGCATGCAATGCGTTTACGCGGACACGGTTCCATTATTTATTATTCTGTCAGGATATCCTATTTGTGCGTTTACGCCGGACCTGGTTCCATCCTTTATTATTATGTTGGAATAACTTGTATGTGCGGTCTATCGCATGCATAGTGATTTCTTTTGTTATTCCATTCTTTAGTATACTCAGTTGGTTAAAACTTTGACTTCTATACCCATGAAATTAGTGGAATATCTTTGATATTTGCGCTTCATCCAGTATCTTTTCATGGAAATATTCTTCTGAGCATTCTTGAATTTTACTCTATAAAGCAGTATTATGTTGACAATTTGAACGTTATCAGTTCCTGGATAAATTAATTCTTGAACTTTTTTTATTGAATTCTTATATCATTGTCATCATCCTCATGTTTATATAAAGTTAAAAGTCATATGTGGCCTGTAGTGCATAGATGGACTTGGTATGATTATGACCAGGGATTATTCGGTATTATCATAACCGTAATGTTACAAATGATGTGGAAAAATCCTCATTGGCCCGTAGTGCATTGATGGAAAGTTTTTGTTATGATTATGGCTATGGATTCTCTTTGGCCGTAGTGCAAAGATAAATTGTTTTATGGCATGATCAGGAACGTTGATGAAAACATGATTATCTTAAGCCGTAGTGCATGGATAATTCGTGGTCGTGATACTAAAGAATATCCTTGGCCGTAGTGTAGTGGTGATTCGATGGTGTGGATTGTTTATTAACCTGAGTCCCAGCGATAAAAGTGATGAAAACCCTTTTAAATCATAGAAGATAGTAGATTGTATTCCCTACTTGACTCTTCTAATGGATTGCGTGTTCCGCTGTAATTAAACTTGATAGTTGTTATATTTTATCAGTTTAACACTGTTGAAGGCTAACGATAAATTATTCTGCATTATCTTAGTCATAATATTTCTTACTGGGCTAGTTGAGCTCACCCTTTTTTTCTTTGTTCTCTTGTGAAATGAGAACGAAATTTGGGATTAGTCAGGGAGCAGTGATGGTCATAGATGGTGCATTAGTAGTCCTCACTATTCTGTGAAATAGTGTGATAATAATGTAATGAGGACTCCTTTTGAGTTTGTATAATCTCTAGTAGACAATATTTTTATTCAAACTCACAGTTTATGTTTTGTCATATTATACACGACAGTTGTATTATTAAGTTGTATTTGAATTCTGTACCATATATCTGGCGACTCAAGATGGGTGATGTATACCTAATTTTGGGGGCGTCACAGTTGGTATGACAGCTTAGGGATATGATCCCTGGATAGGATGTGAGAATAGAACTAGGAGGGGAGAGACGGGAAATTCCTTCGCTAGTATGACCTACCTAAGTTTATTTGGTATTTAATTGGTCGGTCAGAATATAGGGATAATATGTTACATGTCAATTAACTTTTTTTTGTGGCAGTATCTGAAAATGACATCCGAGAATGTTGAGAATAGCAATGAAGCACAGGAGACCGTTGATTCTCCACAGATCAATAATCAGGACAATGTGCAACAAGATGGCGATAATCCTCCTATAAATAATAACATTGATCAATTGACGAATGACGATACGTTTAGGAGCTTTTTAGAATTCATGCAACAACATCGGTGGCGGCTCTCATTCATAATCTGGGGGAAACAATGGCAACCCACGGTTGGTCACCGCTAAGCAATTCAAGGAGTTGGGACCACCAAGTTTTTGGGAAAGCGAGAACCACTTAAAGGCGGAGACGTGGTTAAAGCGAGATCACCAAGATATTTGATGTCTTGGGATGCTCGAGAGAGCAAAAGGTTCCCTTTGCCACCTTTATGTTGCGTGAAGAGGCAGATCACTGGTGGGAATCTGTAAAACGTACCCAACCTGATGCACTCAAGATGTCTTGGGAGAAGTTCCAAGAGCTGTTCAATAACAAGTACTTTCCTGAAAGCATTCGTCACATGAAGGAGGTGGAATTTATCAAGTTAGAGCAAAACAACATGACCGTGTCGCAGTACGAAGCCAAGTTTGCCGAGTTGTCCCGATTTGCGTCCCACTTGGTTGATAATGAAGAGAGAATGACGCGAATGTTTTTAAGAGGTTTGAAGCCAGAGATACGTCAATATCTTATTTCTCATAAACTGTGTTTGTATTTAGATGTTGTCAATAGGGCTCAGTTAGTGGAGTGCGATAACGAGTCAATGCAACCAAAAGAGAGCAAATTGAAAAAATAATATCTGGGGTGATATGATCATCAAAGCGGTGACAATAAGCATGGAGGGAATCAACATGCCAGAAATGGTAACCACTTCGGTGGTAATCATTGTCAAAACAATAAGAATGGACATTTCAAGAAGAGGAGATTCAACAATGATGGAAAGACGTCAGCACCAGTACCCGTTGTTAAGGAAGGAGAACGACCACCTATCATATGCTTTAAATGAGGAGGGGAGGGACACATCAGTCTAAACTGCGCGATGCCGTCCAAAGCATGCTATAATTGTGGAAGAGAAGGTCACTTAACCCGATTTTGTCGTTCACCGAAGACAAGTTCAACTAGGATGGAGGCACCAAAGAATGTCCCAGGCAAGCCAAAGCCGGGAGTTTAAGAGAGAGCATTTTTTTTCGTGACGAGGAACCTGAATAAAATTATCACGGGTATGTTAGTCATAAACTCTTGCGAAGTCTATACCGTGTTAGATACCAGTTCTACTCACTCTTTTATTACACCTAGTTGTGTTCAATGTTTGAAGTTAAATCTGGAGAAGTTAGACTTTGATATATCTGTTTAAACTCAGTTGGGAGAAACCTTCGTTACCTCCACTATTTATAAATCTTGTTCAAATCAACACTTTCACGTTACCTGTCGATCTTATCTCTTTGAAAATACTTTCCTTTGATGTGATTTTTGGAAACGATTGGTTAACTACTCATAATGCTTTTTGTAAGATTGTTAGCTTTCATACTCCTAACCAACCTGTTATGTGAATTCAAAGTAACCAAACCACTAAAGTCAATCATTGTTATATCAAGCCATAAATAAAGAGCCCCGGTGCTTTCGTTGTTGACTTTCTTGTGTGGAATGAACCGAAGCCAGACTTTCTGTAGGCGACGTCGTGAATGACGATGGCAAGTTGATAGGTATCAATGTGACGTGTTATCCAAGTCTTGGATGAGAGTCACAGTTTTGAATGGTATTTCTATTGTTAATAAATTTCTTGACGTATTCTTGAAGACTTCCTGGTCTACCCCAGAGCGTGAAATCGAATTTTGTATTGACCCCAGTACAAAACCCATTTCTTAAACCCTTAAATATTTTCTTCACCAAAAATGAACGTGTAATGTGCCAAAGATGTTGGCTCGAGCTGTTAAAGATTACGATCATACCATTCAATATCATCGTGGGAAAAATAAACGTGGTAGCTGACGCGTTGAGTAGAAGATCGCATGAGCTTACGAGTGTGATGTTGTTAACACAAAGACTCATTTCGTATAACTTACAAATGATGGAGATAGAGTTAAAGACTCTAGGGACCCACGTGAAGATAACGAATATACGATTAGAATAGACTTGAATCGATAAAGTTAAAGCTGCTCAAGCTACATACTCAAAGCTGATGAATGTGAAGAAGAAGGTTCAAGAGGGCGTTATTCTAGAAGCAAGAATCGATGAAGAGAGGAAATCTCAACCCTCGATTTTATTGGCCCATTTGAAATCCTTGATCGAATAGGAACTGTGTGGCTTATAGACTCGTTTTACCGCCAAGTATGTCGCGTATTCATAACATTTTTAACGTATCGATGTTACGTAAATATGTGGATGACCCGAACCACATTATTAATTTAGAACCGGACGAGATAGCAGAAGATTTAACGTATGAGGAGATACGTGTTAACATCTTGGATAAGAAGGATCATATTCGATGCTCAAAGGTTATACCTCAAGAGTTAGAATTTGAAGTGAAGTCAAGGTATCCTCACCTGTTCGGTATACCAGGTACGTACGTAAATTTCGAGGGCGAAATTTCATAAGGAGGGGAGATTGTGAGACCCCAGATTTTAAGAATAAAGATTTAATTTTGTCCAAATATTTTTTTTATTATGGTGTTGATTTGATGTGATGTTCTAGTTGTGGGTAATATTTACAAATTTTGCAAAGTAAGTAAGTGGTTGTATAATATTCGATTGGTCGGGGAATATTCTTTTTGTCGGGGAATATCCGTACTACGGTACAATCATTGGTGGACCCCACAACAGAATTATTGTCGGATAGAGAAAAAGACAAAAATACTTTATAAAAATAACGAGAGAAGTTTTACCGTTAACTGTTGAACACCCGGTGTTAAAAGTAATACGCGTGGTTGCATAGTAGTACACGGTATTGATTATTGATGCTTATATGAGAAGTCACTCAGTATTGTTCAATCAGGTATTCAGGACACTTTTCGTGTCGGAGTACTATTCATGAGTTACTATTCATGAGTTACTATTCACGAGTTACTATTCATGAGTTACTATTCACAAGTTACTATTCACAAGTTACTATTCACAAGTTACTATTCACCCAGTTACTATTCACTCTAGTATTGTGCATTCGGGTATTTGGGTACAATATTATTCCATGAGGAGATGTGCTAATTTTTCAGACCGTTGGTTGAAGTTATATTAGTGAATCAATATGGACCGCTGGTGGAGTTATAATAGTAAATCAATATGGATCATTTGGTTTAAAGTTTTAATAGTAAATCGGTATGGATAGTTGTTTTAAGTTTTAATAGTAAACCAATATGGACCGTCCGTTTAATAGTAAATCAATCTGGACCGTTCATGAATTAGTTACTATTCATTCCATTTTCCTATAAATAGAAGCTCATTCCTTCATTATTTCTTACGAATTCACTGAAACTCTAGAGAGAGAATTATAAGAAAACCTATAGAAAAGTATTCTGCTACTTCCCTACTCTTATATTCAGTTTCTTTTACGGTAAGGGATGTTATTTGTTGTACTCATGAAGAGAACTTCTGTTATTCTATTATTTATTATTCTGTTGGAATAACCTATATACGCGGGCTACCCTATACATGGTGACATTCTTCTAATATTCTGTTCTCTATTATTTTGTCGGAATATCACATGCGTGCGTTCTGTGGGACTGGTTCCATTATTTATTATTCATCGAGAATATCACATACGCGTGAGTTTTCGTGGGACTTGGTTCCATTATTTATTATTACGTTGAGAATATCACGTAAAAGTGAGTTTCTGTGGGACTGGTTCCATTATTTATTATTACGTCAGGGATATCCTATTTGTGCGTTCTGGTGGGACTGACCGGATCCATCCTTTATTATTACATTAGAATAACTTTGTCTATGCTGATCTATCGCATGCATAGTGATTTCTTTTGTTATTCCATTCTTTATTATACTCGGTTAGTTAAAACTTTGACTTCTATACCCATGAAATTAGTGGAATATCTTTGATATTTGCGCTCATCCATCGATATCTTTTCATGGAAATATTCTTACGAGCATTCTTGAATTTTACTCTACAAAGCAGTATCATGTTGAGAATTTGAACGTTGTCAGTTCCTGGATAAATTAATTCTTGAACTTGTTTTATTGAATTCTTATATCATTGTCATCATCCTCATGTTTATTTTATGTTGAAAGTCATTTGTGGCCTGTAGTGCATAGATGGACTCGGTATAATTATGACCAGGGATTATTCAGTATAATCATAACCGTAATGTTACAAATGATGTGGAAAATGTCCTCATTGGCTCGTAGTGCATTGATGGACAATTTTTGGTATGATTATGGCTATGGATTCACTTTGGCCGTAGTGCAAAGATGAATTATTTTATGGCGTGATCAGGACCGTTGATGAAAATATGATTATCTTAAGCCGTAGTGCATGGATAATTCGTGGTCGTGATACTAAAGAATATCCTTGGCCGTAGTGCAGGGGTGATTCGATGGTGTGGATTATTTATTAAGTTGAGTCCCAGTGGTAAAAGTGATGAAAACCCTTTTAAATCATAGAAGATAGTAGATTGTATTCCCTACCTGACTCTTCTAATGGATTGCTTGTGTCGCTGCAGTTAAACTTGATAGTTGTTATATTTTATCAGTTTAACACTATTGAAGGCTAACGATAAATTATTCTGCATTATCTTAGTCATAATATTTCTTACTAGGCTAGTTGAGCTCACCCTTTCTTTCACTGTTCTCTTCAGGAAATGAGAACGTAGCTGGGACTAGTCGGGGAATAGAGTGATGGTCCTAGATGGTGCATTAGTAGTCCTCACTATTCTGTGAAATAGTGTGATAATAATTGTAATGAGGATTCCTTTTGAGTTTGTATAATCTCTAGTAGACAATATTTTTATTCAAACTCACAGTTTATGTTTTGTCGTATTGTACATGACAGTTGTATTATTAAGTTGTATTTGAATTCTGTACTATGTATCTGGCGACTCAAGATGGGTGATGTATACCTAATTTTGGGGGCGTCACATTACACTTTTTAACCAACATTGACAAAATTCATGATTTTGATTCTAGCATGCATGGATTCGATTCCTACTGTCTAGATCCCATATACTAACATATATAAACATATTACAATAAGCAAACTCACTAAATTATCATGATTTGAACAAATTAGCAACTAAGAGTCATTTTAGCAAATATATAACATGCATATATAAATTCAATGATTCTTAATGTAATTAAAACATGTTAAACCAGAACTTTTGTTCTTAATCATACATATATCATCCACTAACCGTAGCATGGCAATCACAAACCATAACAAACCATCTACTAAGCTTATATATGCATTTTCTAGCTATTTTCCTTGAAAACATATAAAGGTTCATGAGTTTCTTACTTGATGTGAATTTCTTCTTGTTTAGCTTCCGAAAATCCTTGTCACATGCTTGTTTAGACTCCCCAAAACTCCAAAATACTACCACACTATCTATCACTCTCAATTTCTCCCCATGTTTACTCATTTGGTGGAATTTTATTAAAAGAAAAGGATTTTTGAGTGATGTGTATAAATATATAGCTTGATAGAGTCTTTTGATTCGCATAACCCCCAAATTTAATTATTAGTTTCCCACAATACTTAGTAATACAATAATTTAGTTAATTAATAGGAAGAATGTGGGAGTTAGAAAAAATGAAAGAATTTTGGTTTTAAGGAGTAAAATGAAGTACTCCCTCCTTAGCTATTATGTAATATCGTATACTCCTCCCTTGTCCCAATTAAGTGAGTCACTGAGGGTTCCACCGACTCTTGACTTGTTTAAATAAAACATTATAATAATCAATTAATCAATTAATAAATTACTTTAACCATTTTGCCCTTCATAGCCGAACGTTGCGAAACTTATATCGATTCTTACTAAAGTCGACATTCCAGACGTAATGGGACTATCTGTTTAGTCAATTTAACCTCTGAAATTCGTAGTTGACTTTTTCCTAGAAAAAGTCAATCAGTTGACTTTGACCAAAAAGTCACTCGTGACACTTTTTCATGGTTATAGTCTATCCTGACTAATTTCGATGTTCCGGACTCGAATACGCAGTCCGCGTCTCTAAATTCCGCTCCGAACTCCAACTCATGATTTAATATCATCCCACGTAATAAATAGAATAATTCCCTACTTAATCAATTTAAATATTAAAATAAAACTAAACCAACTATTTAAATACATCTCATCACGTATCTTTAAATAACACATATATGTACAACACATATACATTTAATAAATGAAATCACCCAAAAGTTTCATATAAGTTTGTTTATTGATAATTATTAAATTACATAGAAAATCTCGGATATTACATTCACCTTCCCTTATAAGGATTCTGTCCCCGGAATCATTACACATCAAACAAAAATATTAGGGTAGTTTTTCATCATTTTCTCCTCGAGTTCCCACGTAGCCTCTTCGGCGTTGTGGTTCCTCCACGCTACCTTAACAGAATGTATTATCTTATTTCTTAACACTTGTTATTTTCTATCAATTATCTGTACTGGAACCTCTTCATAGGTTAAGTCTTTCTCAAATTTATTAGGTTCATACTCTATGACATTCTTGTAGTCTTGCTTATAGGGTCGTAAGACCGAAACATGGAACACGTTGTGTATGTGTTCTAACTCCGGAGGTAAAGCTATTTCATAAGCTACCTCACCGACTCGCCTTGACACTTCAAAAGGTCCTATGAATCTGGGACTAAGTTTTCACAAGATCGTTACACAAAGTAGCCCAGAAACACTATGGATTGAAAACTATGAACGATCAAACTTACCACCTTGTCCACTGACATGGGTTTCTCGGTTTGGCCAAGGACAGCTCAAGAACACCTATAGCGACAGTTTCGTTGCTATAGGGCCCTTTAGTGACAGTTACTTTATAAATTAATTATTTTTATTATCTTTAAAGTCCGAAAATTAGTTTTTAATTATTTTGAATATATTTCATAAATATTTAATATTTTTGGAATATTAAAGGTATTTAATTTAATTAATTATAATATTAAATAAATTAGTTAAAATGATTTTAATACTTGAAAAATCATTTAAAATTATATTATGATATAAGAAAATATTTTAAGTTATTTTTAATGACTTTTAATATTTTTTATAAATTTTATTAATAAATTAATATTAATGATAATTAAGTTATTTAATAAATGTATTAAATAAATTATGGAAAAATAGAATTAATGATTTAAAAATTATAGAAAAATGATTTAAAGGTTATAAAAATATTTTATGTTATAAAATATAAATTTTGATATTTTGTCATGAAAAATATTAATAAATATATATTAATGATATTAGATTAATTTAATAATTTTATTAAATAAATTAGTTTAAAAATGATTTTAATTTTAAAAAAATCATTTTAAATGAAAATAAACATAATTTTAAATGAAAATAAATAGTTTAAAAATATTTTAAATTATAAAACACAACTTTCAATATTTAAAGGTAAATTTCATTAATTATTTACTATTAATGATATTAGAATTATTTAATAATTATATTAAATAAATTAGTTTAAAAATGATTTTAATATTTTAAAAATTATTTTAAATGAAAATAAAGTGTTTATAGATATTTTAAGTTATAAAATATAACTTTTAATATATAAAGGATAATTTCATAAATAAATTAACATTAATGATATTAAATTTATTTAATAATTATATTAAATAAATAGTTTTAAAATGGTTTTATTAATTTAAAAATCATTTAAAAAGGATATAAATGAATTAAAAATATTTTAAGTTATAATTAATGGCTTTTAATATTTAGGTAAATAGTACATTAATATTTAATTATTAATGGTAATTATTTAAAAATGATTTTAATTATTTTAAAATTTATTTAAGGGTAATATTAATGTTTTAAAAAGTATTTTCAAGTTATTATAAATAACTTTAAGATTTTAGCAATGGTTTCATTAATGTTTTAATATTAATGATAATATAATTATTCAATATTTAAATCATTTAATAATGATTCCGGTGTTTGAAAATTCATGATAAATTATAATAAATGTTTAAAAATTATTATAAGTCATTTGAAAATAATATGACTGATACTTACAGATGTTGAACTACATGAATATAGTCTTAGACTCGATAATTACCGGATAAAGTCGTCGGTACACCGTCATATTTCAGAAATTGATCTGGACTTAGATAATTTGACAAGATATGTATTTGTTTGTGATCTAATGACTGTTAAATATGTGTGACAATGTGATTAGATTATGTTCTGACTGCAATAAGAAGTATTATGTGTTACGATATGTTATTCTAATCGGTAAAATGATCTTATTAATGATAGGTTGTTATATAAAAGATAAAACTAAGTTGTGTAACTGTAAGCAGCAGACCATGCAAGTATCCTACCTGTGCATTTTCTTTATACAATGGACATGAGTAAGAAAGTTTCAGAATTATATTATTATTATTATTCTAGATTACTAACCCTATTGTTATATATAATATATTCGATCATTGTTTATCAACATGATATTATATTATATCATTCAGATATATATTCTATTCGTTAATTTCTAAATATGGTTATACAAATGTCCCCACTTGGATAATCATTGTATTTGATCACATGTTGATATATATATACCTATTGATCCCACATATATATATGTTAAGTAAAAGCCGTCTAAGCTATTTGACCAGCTACACACAGATTTAGAAATATAGTTGAATATGATAAAACCTTGTTGTATCCAATCAAATTGTTTTGGTTCGGATTCCCGACTAGGTATGAACATCCCGAACAAGGGAAAACTTTTATGCGCCCAAGGCGGACAGAGTGAACGATAATATCGTACTTGCATCGATGATGAGATTGATCACAGGGGCCCATGGGATGTACACCCTCGCGCCCGTAAGTTATGACGGTTTGCAGATGAAGTTCTGCTAAACCTTATCGAAAATTTAAAACAATGTTCATAGTATGTCACCTTAACCCTATTTATACTCAATACGTAGTTTCAAAAATGTGATATAGAGTTGTTATGTTATTATTATCGGTTTAGTTTACTTCACAACTATTGAATTGTTGTAGAAGTTATTTATAAAGAAAAAATTTAATTCTTTCAGCTAATTATATTTATAATTGTTATTATTTGCGGGGCACTCAAATGCTCATCCTTGCTTAATTTAAATGTTTTCAGCTAAGTGTGAACATCTAGAAGGTTCAGCCAAGAACAAGGGAAAAATGAAAGCAAACAGAATATGTTTAATGGTATCTTTTGTAATAGTTAAACTGTATTAAGACAATGATATGTATTATCTATCATGTAAGGAATTATATTAAAGGTTGTGTACTTGGGATTAGACTCTGATATATGTAAATTAGGTTTGATTTTTATATTATTGTTATTATTATTAGTATTATTCCGCTCATAGAAATGGTATCGTGAAGCACCGAGTTCGGGTTTCAAGTACCTGAATTTGGGGGCGTCACAACATAGTATCAGAGCTTTAGGGTTAAAAACTTTAGGTGGGGTTGACCTTAGGCTATAACCTTAGAATTGAGGGAAACGTTGAAAATATAAATAACTCATATAGAGTTTGTAAGGTGATGAATTAAATAAATTCATCGTGAAGCAAAATAAAAGATAACCTATATATAACACTATTATGTGTTGTGTGCATATATTATGTGTTAATCAGGATAATTTATTTGTGTAGATGTCAGATAGAAAGGATTAAGATACCCTCAGATCGTACAGAGGAGCCGATCTCCATAACCGAGCCAATATCAAAGTCAATAGCTGAAATAGAGGCTCATATTGAAAGCTACTAGAATGAGGTAATTATACTGGAAAATATAGTACTGGACCTAGAAACGGTAGTATGACTAATAGGTAGAGTATAGTTAAAGAATATATGGTCAAGCTCGAGTTCTTAAAACTCATACTTATGGTAAGTTCATGACTCATAATTATATGAAATTTTTGAACCCCTCAGCGAATGGATGCCAAAGGTCTGACTAGAATAAGATCTTAAACTCATATAATTGTTGTAAGTTCCTGAACCCATAATGTGTTAATCGATTATTGAGGATAATGGGAATATATAGAATACTAAGCAATTGATTATTAGTGAAGGCATAAGAAATAAGTAGTATTAGTATTACTTAAATACGAATGATTCTATGATGTGTATATGATAGGTATGATTGTGTAATGTAATATTCACAACTTCGTATAAGTTGTGGCAGCGATTCCTGACTTGTGTGTCACAAAGGAATAACAGATGTTTAAAGCGGTATGTGCTATAGTATGTCAAGTTCTATGAATAAGAATCTATGTTGGATTAATGAAATAAGTTGGTAGTAATTATTTATCTGAACACTGGTTAATACAGTAAAACAAATTTTCAAAATCTAATATTTTGAGTACGTGATTATTTGAATAGAAAATTTTGCGTTATGTGTTAAGAGTAGATGATAAGGCTTAGAATGTAAGAATAATTTATGATAATGCCGACAAGACAAAAATGAAACCAAAAGGAAGAAGAACCTGTCAACAAGACTGAAGGACAACCATACCCGATTCAGAATTTTATGAATATTGTCACTCAAGTTATGCAGAACGGAATACCAGCCACGGGAAATCAGCTAAGTAATCGATCGGCAAACGTCAAAGACTTCAAGGCAATCGTACTACCAGAATTTAGAAGATCAACTGACCCTGTTGATGCATTTGTGATAGATATGATAGCGGAGGGGCAAAAGATAGCTTTTGCCACCTATATGATGTAGGGAGATAATTTCGATAACATCGAAAATAGGTCGGGAGTGTGTTGAAAAGGAAAGTTTGTGTGCTATAAGTGTGGGCAGGAGGGACATATCTCTCCTAACTGTCCCAATCCAAGGATGTATGGTGGGTGTTTTATTTATGAATTAAGGGAGCATAAGGTGAACGATTGTCCAAGAAGTAGAAGAGAAACAAGGAATGCGAATGCGGGGAAAGGCAGTAGGACATTGGCGACAACGAGACCAACTTCAACAAACGAACCAACATAACCAACCGCAGAAGTCTTCTACATGACTATTCAGGATTCGGTACCAGCCGGGGATGCAACTCCAGGTATTATTCGATCAAATTTTATTTTCTTATATACGATGTTACTATAAATATAATGAATTATTTTATTATTAAATTTTGAAGGAGGAATTCGAGTTCTTTTAGAAATCAAATTTCCGTGTAATTAGATAGATAAACTTTATGCTAAATAGTTAAAGAACAGTTCGATCGGTTATGATTAAGATCTACTTGCAATTATTGTGTATGCTATGTACCCTAGTATGTATAGGTTTTAAAATGGTGATTCCGGGGACGGAATCTTTATATGGGAGGGTGAATGTAATAACCCGATATTTTCTATATAAATAAATCAAAAATTTTGTGTATAATTTTTTTTGTTTTAAAGATGAGAATATGTGCGAGATAATGTGTATATGTATATTTGTGATAAATAAAATTTATTTATTACATGAATAATTTAAATAAATTTTTAAAAGAATTATTGGTCATTATAAATAATATTCTTATAATAATTAATTTTTATAGTACAAATATTTTTGTTATTTATTTTCCTTGAAAATATGATTATATATTATTTAAATAATATATGATATGATTCTGTAATTATTATAGTAACTATTTTATTATATTTATTTATTTTAGAATTAATTAAGCTAATTATTTAACTTAATTAATAATGGATGTATATGTAAGAAAATTAGATATGGAATCTAAACCACGATTTTGGATTTTAATCAAGGAATAAGAATAATAATATAATATTAATTATAATTTGATTTTTCAGTGCTATAGATATGTACTGTATATGTGTGGACTGATAATGGTTGTTCAATTATGTGGTATCATGACCAAACCCTAGCATTAATTTGTTTCACCCTATTGTGAAATTCAAATGGGAAATTTTTGAGACTGTGTTGTAATTGTGTTATGTGAATTATGTCGTGTATTGCATAATTTAAAGTAATTAGGCAAAACCCTAATTATATTTAGAAAACCTAATTAATTAGAAACCTTGTGAGACCCCGAATTTTATAAAATAAAAGTATTCAATTTTTCTATTTTGGTAAATAGTTAAATTGATAAAAGTTTAAAGTTAATGGTGATATATGAAAATTTTTAAAGTAGACAAGTTGTCATAAATATACGGTTAATATTTACTCTAGTATTGTTCACTTTCGAGTATTTGGGGCACTTTTTGTGTCGGAGTACTATTCATGAGTTACTATTTATGAGTTACTATTCACGAGTTACTATTCACGGGTTACTATTCACCGGATTACTATTCACTCTAGTATTGTTCACTCGGGTATTTGGGACACTTTTTGTGTCGAGGTACTTTTCATAGGGTACTATTCCCGAAGTACTATTCGGGGGGTACTATTCACCCAAAAAATATATTTCTTTTTTGTCCAAATCATTTTTGAGTACAATATTATTCCATGAGGAGATGTGCTAATTTTTTAGACCGTTGGTTGAAATTATAATAGTAATCAATATGGATCGTTGGTTTAAAGTTTTAATAGTAAAATCTTTTTATATAAAACAGAATACTTTTATAAAGTTATTCTATAAATAGAATATATTATATTCTATTATGCATAGTGTTTTGCATAGTAAAATCTTTTTATATAAAACAGAATACTTTTATAAAGTTATTCTATAAATAGAATATATTATATTTTGCATAGTGTTGCATAGTGTCTGCATAGTATTTTGCATAGTAAAATCTTTTTATATAAAACAGAATACTTTTATAAAGTTATTCGTTTTATTAGATTATAAATAGAATACATTATATTTTATTTAAAAGATTTTGCTTTAAATATGGACCATCCGATTAAAAGTAAATCAATCTGGACCGTTCATGAATTAGTTATTATGCAGTCCATTCTTCTATAAATAGAAGCTCATTCCTTCATTATTTCTTACGAATTCACTGAAACTCTAGAAAGAGAAACTATAGAGAGAGTTCTTCTTCTATAATCTTGAGCATATTTCTTTAGAGTTTAAGAAAGCTTTGAGCGTAAGATACAAGTTTCTTCGAGTATATCCTCGCCTACAAATTTGAAATACTCTTCTTTCAAAGGTAAGGGATATTATTTGTTGTACTCGTAAGGGGTATTATTTCTTTTGTATTCATGAAGAGAACTTCTGTTATTCCATTCTTTATTATTATGTTGGAATAACCTGTCTATGCGAAGTACCGCATACTTGGTGAAATTCTTCTGTTATTTTATTCTTTATTATTATGTTGGAATAACCTGTTTATGTGAAGTACCGCATACATGGTGAAATTCTTCTATTATTCCATTCTTTATTATTCTGTCGGAATATCATGTCTGTGCATTTACGCATAACCTGGTTCGATTATTTATTATTCTGTTGGAATAACATGTCTGTGCGATCTATCGCATGCATGGTGAATTCTGTTTTTATTCCATTCTTATTTATTCTGTTGGAATATCATGTCTGTGCGATTACGCATGACCTGGTTCCATTATTTATTATTCTGTTTGAATGACCTGTCTATGCGGATTACACACGCATAGTGAAATTCTTTTGTTATTCCATTCTTTATTATTATGTTGGAATAACCTGTCTATGTGAAGTACTGCATACATGGTGAAATTCTTTTATTATTCCATTTTTTATTATACTGTTGGTTATTGGTTTTACAGTTGTATGTCTTTGGCCTGTAGTGCAAAGATGATATGTTGTTGAATATCTTTGGCATGTAGTGCAAAGATGATCTGTTGTTTGATATCTTTGACCCGTAGTGCGAAGATGGACAGGTGTATTACATGATCATGACCACTAGTGATACTAACGAATATCCTTGGCCGTAGTACATGGATAATTCAATGATGTGATTGGCAGGATCATGACCATTAGTTAACAGTTGAATGTCTTTGGCCGTAGTGCACTGATAGACAATTGATTAGTATGATCATGACCATTGGTTTTATAGTTGAATATCTTTGGCCCATAGTGCAAAGATAGACAACTGATTGGTATGATCATTATTATTACATTTGAATATCTTCAGCCTTTGGGGTAAGGATATTGAGTAAACGTTCTATTAAGCCTTTGTGGCAAGAAGGAGCTGTTAATTCACATTATTATAAATATGAATTGTGAATTTAACTAACATCTTTGGTGGTTCAGGTGAAGACAAGTGATGAAAGTTCTATTTGCCTTGAGTATAACAAAGAACTGTTGATGAGTAGTACATGAATAAAATATCAACGATGGACTTTTAATCTAGAAGAGATAATAGATATTATGTTCTACTTGACTCTTCTAATGGATTGCTTGTTTCAACAGTAGTTAAACTTGATGTCTCATTATATTTTATCAGTTTAACACTGTTGAAGGCTAACGATAAATTATTCTGCATTATCTTAGTCATAATATTTCTTACTAGGCTAGTTGAGCTCACCATTTCCTTCACTATTCTCTTCAGGAAATGAGAACGTAGCAGGGACTAGTTGGGGAACAGAGTGATGGTCCTAGATGGTGCATTAGTAGTCCTCACTATTCTGTGAAATAGTGTGACAATAAATGTAATGAGGACCCCATTGAGTTTGTATATTGTCTAGATGACAATATTTGTATTAAAACTCACAGCATATGTTTAGTCGTATTTTTACACGACGTTTGTATAATTAAATTTGTATTTGTATTTTGTATCATGTATCTGGCGACCCAAGATGGGTGATGTATACCTAATTTTTGGGGCGTCACAAACCCTAATTAATTGAGAACCCTAATTACTAAATTAGGAAACCCTAATTTGAAACTCAATTATGAGTTCAAGACTATTATGTAATTGTGTTAAATGAATTATGTTACGTATTATAGAATTTAATGTTAATTAGAGTAACCCTTGTTCATATTTAGAAATTCTAATTTTTAGAAACCCTAATTGTTAGAATTAGGAACCCTAATTTTCTAATTAGTGCCCTAATTGTTAAATTAGCATGGTTAATTATAATTAGTAAATTCTTAATTTAATTTTCAAGTTTATATAATTAGAAATCTAATCTAATTAAGGAAACCCTAATTTTATTTTTTAGGAAACTAATTTTTTTATTTATTTTAAACCCTAAATAAAATCCTAGAAATCCAAATTTTGAAATACCGTAGGGTTAAACCCTAAGGGTCAAATTATAAGGGTTAAACCCTAAGGGTCAAACCCTAAGCGTTTGCTAAGTTACCATTTAGCCAATAGATTTTAGAGCCAAAAGACCAAAATACCCCTCTTGCATTATTTTGAGATAACTTGTCTATCTTGCCAAGATTGAGTTGTTCAACTACTAGTACTCCATAACTCACCATTTCACTGAAATACAATACATATCAGCAAATACACTCAGCCAAGATAATTGCATACAACATTATATATAGTCCAAGAGAGAGAATGTCCAAAAGCTAGCTCAATTATTTCCAAACACATAACCAAGACGCTCTCTCTCCTCACCCACGAAATGTTGTAGTAGATCAGTCCCATATTCAATCCCCACTATCACCATAACTGATCTAGAAGCTCAAAATCAAGAATTGATGCATAAAGGTATAAAACCCTAATCATAAATTTGAACCTTGATCTTCTGTTAAAAGTTGTGTTTATGTGTTGTAATATGATCTATGTAGTGTTATTAAGTGATCTGGGTTGATAGATGTTAAATCCATAATATCTATAGGCTCAGACCTAGTGATTTTCAAAATTTGGAAAAAAATTGAACAAGTGGTCTGACAATGAATGTCAGACCTCGTAGATCTTTGGTTGTTATTTGTTTTTGTTGTTTAATTGTTTTAACTTGTAGTATGGTAGAAGATCTCTGTTATAGAGCTCTAATCAAACCCATAACATGTTCAGATTAATAGTTATGGCTGGTCAAACATAGTTGACTGAGCATAACTTTCAATTTCTGGAAAACCCAGATCGTACGTGCTTAGGAGGCTCTGACAAGAGGTTTAGGGGCACGAATCTTGCAAGTTGTTGATTATTTGTGTTTGTTGTTATATTCATGTTGTAGCCTGTCATGTGGAAATTATATCTATACCTTTTTATCTCTTAAACAATTAGCATATCGATTGTAGCAGATGGTTAAAGTTTTAGAAAACCTTAGGGTTAAATCCTAGAAATCAAAATTTTGGAAAACCTTAGGTTTAAATCCTAAGGGTCAAACCCTAAGGGTTTGCCAAGTTACTATTTAGCTATTAAATTTGAGAGCCAAAAGACCAAAATACCCCTCTTGCATTATTTTGAGATAACTTGCCTATCTTGACAACATTGAGTTGTTCAACTACTCCATGACTCACCATTTGACTGAAATACAATACATATCAGCCAATATATATAGTCCAAGAGAGAAAATTTCCAAATGCTAGCTCAATTATTTCCAAACACATAACCAAGACTCTCTCTCTCCTCACCCACGAAATGTTGTAGTAGATCAGTCCCATATTCAAGCTCCACTATCACCATAACAGATCTAGAAGCTCAGAATCAAGAATTGATACATAAAGGTATAAAACCCTAATCAAAAATTTGACCCTTGATCTTCTGTTAAAAGTTATGTTTATGTGTTGCAATATGATCTATGTAGTGTTATTAAGTGATCTGGGTTGATAGATGTTAGATCCATAACATCTATAGGCTCAGATCTAGTGATTTTCAAAATCTGAAAAAAATTGAACACGTGGTCTGACAATAAATGTCAGACCACATAGATCTTTTGTTGTTATGTGTTTTTGTTGTTTAATTGTTTTAACTTGTAGTATGGTATAAGATCTCTGTTATAGAACTCGAATCAACCCCATAGCATGTTCAGATTAACAGTTATGGTTGGTCAAACATAGTTGACCGAGCATGACTTTCAATTTCTGGAAAACCCAGATCGTATGTGCTCAGGAGGCTCTGACAAGAGGTTTAGGGGCACGGATCTTGCAAGTTGTTGATTATTTGTGTTTGTTGTTATATTCATGTTGTAGCCTGTTATATGGACATTATATCTATACCTTTTTATCTCTTAAACAATTAGCATATCGATCGTAGTAGATGGTCAAAGTAGCCCATCTGATCAGGAAGACACTTTTTTGGAATTTCCAGAAAGTGTATGAACAAGGTTTCTGACCATGTTTGACCGGTCATGATTTCTTAGATTTAATGTTGTTAGACTGATATATTGTTATAGTTATGTTACTTGTCATGTGGACAATAGTTTTGAACCTTAATAACATCAATATGATTGCCAGAACATGGAGAGAATCGAGCCACAAAGTAAGCAGTCGAAGCTGTCTGGGTTTTTGGGTAACCCAGAAAGCCCAGAAGCTTCTGACAGCTACTTTGGGGCTTTGAATCTTGCCAGATTGTTAAGTTATGGCTCTGGTGATGTTTGATAATCGTATTACTACATGTATATTACAAGATCATTGCACAAAGTAGCCCAGAAACACTATGGATTGAAAACTATAAACGATCAAACTTACCACCTTGTCCACAGACATGGGTTTCTAGGTGTGGTCAAGAACAGCTCAAGAACACCTATAACGACAGTTTCGTCGCTATAGGGCCCTTTAGCGACAGTTTCTTTATAAAATAATTATTTTTATTCAATATTTAGTATTAAATAGTTTTTAATTATGAAAAATACAAAATAAATTCCTAAAAATTATTTTAAAGTCCGAAAATTAGTTTTTAATAAATTTTAAAATATTTCATAAATATTTAATATTTTTAGAATATTAGAGGTATTTAATTTAATTAATTATAATATTAAATAAATTAGTTAAAAAGATTTTAATACTTGAAAAATCATTTAAAATTGTATTATGATATAAGAAAATATTTTAAGTTATTTTTAATGACTTTTAATATTTTGTGATAAATTTCATTAATAAATTAATATTAATGATAATTAAGTTATTTAATAAATGTATTAAATAAATTATGGAAAAATAGAATTAATGATTTAAAAATTATAGAAAAATGATTTAAAGGTTATAAAATATTTTATGTTATAAAATATAACTTTTGATATTTTTTTCATGAAAATATTAATAAATTAATATTAATTATATTAGATTTATTTAATAATTATATTAAATAAATTAGTTTAAAATTATTATAATATTAGAAAATTATTTTAAATAAAATAAATAGTTTAAAAATATTTGAAGTTATAAAACATAACTTTCAATATTTAAAGGTAAATTTCATTAATTATTTACTATTAATGATATTAGAATTATTTCATAATTATATTAAATAAATTAGTTTAAAAATGATTTTTATATTTTAAAATCATTTTAAATGGAAATAAATAGTTTAAAAAAATTTTAAGTTATAAAACATAACTTTCAATATTTAAAGGTAAATTTCATTAATTATTTACTATTAATGATATTAGAATTATTTAATAATTTTATTAAATAAATTAGTTTAAAAATGATTTTAATATTTTAAAAATCATTTTAAATGAAAATAAAGTGATTAAAGATATTTTAAGTTATAAAATATAACTTTTAATATTTAAAGGATAATTTCATAAATAAATTAATATTAATGATATTAAATTTATTTAATAATTATATTAAATAAATAGTTTTAATATGGTTTTATTGATTTAAAAATCATTTAAAAGGATATAAATGAATTAAAAATATTTGAAGTTATAATTAATGACTTTTAATATTTAGGTAAATAGTACATTAATATTTAATTATTAATGGTAATTATTTAAAATGATTTTAATTATTTTAAAAATCATTTAAGGGTAATATTAATGTTTTAAAAGTATTTTTAAGTTGTTATAAATAACTTTAAGATTTTGGCAATGGTTTCATTAATGTTTTAATATTAATTAAATATTAATGATAATATAATTATTCAATATTTAAATAATTTAAAAATGATTCCGGTGTTTGAAAATTTATGATAAATTATAATAAATGTTTAAAAATTATTATAAGTTATTTGAAAATAATATGATTGATACTTACAGATGTTGAACTACAGGAATAGAGTCTTAGACTAGATAATTACCCGATAAAGCCGTCGGTACACCGGTATATTTCAGAAATTGATATGGACTTAGATAATTTGACTAGATATGTATTTGTTTGTGATCCAATGACTGTTAAATATGTGTGACAATGTGATTAGATTATGTTCTGACTGCAATAAGCAGTGTTATGTGTTACGATATGTTGTTTTAATCGGTAAAATGATATTATTAATGATAGGTTGCTATATAAAAGATAAAACTAAGTTGCGTAACTGTAAGCAGCAGGCCAGGAAAGTATCCTACCTTTGCATTTTCTTTATGCAATGGACATGAGTAAGAGATTTTCAGAATTATATTATTATTATTATGCTAGATTACTAACCCTATTATTATATATAATATATTCGATCATTGTTTATCAACATGATATTATATTATATCATTCAGATATATATTCTGTTCGTTAATTTCTAAATATGGTTATACAAGTGTCCCCACTTGGATAATCATTGTGTTTGATCACATGTTGATATATATATATATATATATATATATATATATACCCCGCAATTCGGTCTATTTTCACATCCGGATTCCGTACGTCACGATCCCATCTTCTTCCAAACATACATCATTATATAGCTAAATATAACGACATAAATTCTCAAATCCCAGGTTCTATAACCATAAAACCTCTTTCATTACAAATAATGAAAATTACATTATTCTTTACATCTTGTATAATTGACTTTTATCCGCCACCAAAGATACATAATCGTTCATTAAACTATTCTATAGTTTAATTCTATCATTCTATATTACAAGTCTTCGCTTGATCTTCACGCTCATTCATATAATGAATGGCACATCATCTGGATACCGATCAGCTTGATCTTTACGGGATCCTTAAGTTCTTTCTATCATCGTTCGCTGAAAATGTTTTTATTTAAAGCAAGTGTGAGCATTCAATTGCCCAGCAAGTCATAACAGTTGAACAAACAACTTCAAGAGTTTAAACACTTTTTAGAACTTCGATAACCGAACAAAGGTTATGAAGCAGCTTGAATAATAGGAATAGTCTCGATTCCTATCATTTTAAAACATTAGTCATATTCACTTTGAAATACTTTCATTTCCTCTATCTTTTTTATACACATCCTGTCTGGCTAGAATCATTAGCACAGACCTAACAGTAACGGTTCATGTATAAACCGGTCATACTTGTATTGAACAACTCAATCATAGAACAGTTCATTTCAACGAAACACCGAAGTGTTCAAATTGTGGCATAAGGCCTCATACATTCTACCACATTGTACAAATATCATACATTTGCACATAGACAGAACTTCTCAAGTCCAACATCTGAGAAGTTTTAGAAACTAGCATTCATTTAAAATATGAATGAAGTTAGGAAACTTGCCTTCTACGCATGACTCTGACTTATAGTTATTTGAATCGCTCATTCCCAATTCCTATGCAGCACATAAGGAAATAACACGTGTACCAATTAATCATATACTTGACTTACGCATTGGTTTACTTTACTTTACTTCTCAAGGTTCACGTTCTTAGAAACTAAGTTTACACGACCAACTTCCTTTATCGGTTAACGGCTTCTTGACATACGGAGATGTCTTACTCATTACGTTCATCATCTTTGCTG
This sequence comes from Panax ginseng, assembly GCA_020205605.1. Classification (NCBI taxonomy): domain Eukaryota; kingdom Viridiplantae; phylum Streptophyta; class Magnoliopsida; order Apiales; family Araliaceae; genus Panax; species Panax ginseng. The sequence goes on from CM035142.1 coordinate 58,167,184, forward strand.
ATTTACATTCTTGTCTTCTTCTTATAACTTTTCTAGGACTTCGACACATCGCGTCTCTGCTAGTAGTCCATATGGTACTCGAGTGGTTTCCACAAACAACCAACAAACAAGTTCCGTCTCATCTGCCTGCCCACACGATTGAGTTAGATCGGTTGCGATTTTGTATATACCTTCGTTCTCCGAAGGAATTGTTTATTGACTCCCATATGTCAACCATCAAAGGTTACGATTGTACTACAACCTAACTTACCTTAACTTATCCGAACTATTAAACTATAATGTTCGTTAAGTCAAATTCATATTCCTTATGGATTTCTAGCAACTAATTGCCATACCTCAAGATTCATTCATCATCGTCTAAGTCATATAGTCTTTTGTATACTCAGAACGATCATTTCATATTCATTCTACGCATTTATAGCGTTAAGCATTTTACGTTACCTTATTCTTATCTTACAACATCCGGTTCATTCGACTCGGAGCGTCATCCAAGTTATAAACATTAACTCGGCTTCTTTTACGTTATACATACCTCTCTAATTCAGCTTCTTCACCGTTCACAGGTTTAATCAATAGTCTTCGCTATCCTACGGTCAAACCATACACGGGGTGTAGGTTCTACACGTTTAATATTTGCGTACACTCAACCTTCACGTCGGTTAAAGTGTTCAACGCTTACATTTCATTCTAACATTCTCATCCGACTTATATTCGGCTTTCAGTAATCTTATTACCGTTTGCTACGGCTCTCTTGATACCATTCGTATCTTACTTACTACCTTTGTCAACGTCTAAGTCATACAACTAGGGTATACTTAGAACATTCGTCCGACGTGAATACGATTTACGAGGAACGTTTACGTATTCAACGTTCATGTTGCTCGTCTCTTAACCTCTAATTCAACCTTTACTCAAGGTTTTAATTACTATCAATTATTATCCATCCCATGAACCCCATGTTCTTTGTTATTTCTTAATGTCGAAGCCATACAAATCATTGTATGCTAAGACCGATCGTTCTTCGCAATAACATTGCGTTCACAGCGTTTATACGCTTTACATTCATCTTACATTACCATAACATAACATCAAAATGTTATTCATTACCCTCGTTACTCAACGTCTAAGGAATCATAATCATAGTAATCCCTCACGTTCGTTTCATCACGACTACAGTCCCCGAATATCGGTTATGTAATCTAGCGTTTACATTCTTTTAGTCTCGTTTAATCTTTCTGTTCAACCTTTACTAAAGGTTTAAATTACTTGATTAAGTGTTACATTAATTGAACTATATGTTCATATTTCTTTCTTGCACATCCCCCGAAAAATTGAGCAATAAAAATCTCATTTCTAGCTTTCTCTCTACCGTATTTTTCTTGGCAGGTGCCTTATCTTTTTCTTCATGCTCTACGGTGCCACTTAGCGGTAGATAATGGCCGAGCTTCATGGCTGCTTTTTTTGCCTCAAAGGCACGATTTCATACTCTGGCTACCGAGAGTATGAAACCTAGAAAATTTTTCTAAGTCTTTTACAAGCTTAAGACGCGTACATTACGATCTCATAACTTCTTCGTTATAACTCGGAATGAGGTCGTTCCAAAGCCATTTTCTTCATTATCTTACTTACTTCGATTACCCATAGATAGAAATTCTTTCTGAATCCATTAACATACCATTCAATTGGCTTAATCTTCGATCTTCGTTCTTTTTACGCTTTTAACGTTCTTCGCTCTTTCATCCGTCATTCGGTCATCCGAACTCGGAACTCGTTCGTTCTTGAGTCCACGACTCACGTTTTCTAAGTTCTCTTATATTCTTATGAAACCCTACACATTCGGGTTCATTTACTAACTTTCAAATTCTCATTTGTCTTTTACGAAATTTTCGCCAGAACCTCGTTATAGCTCAATTTTAATCTGTTCTTCATGAACGTTTCTAACGCTCCTAACCAAGCAAGAAGCAACTAACTTATACACGATGGTTTTAAACTTTTCCATCAACAACATTTACACTACGATGGTTTTAAATTTGTCCATCAACAACATTCTACGTGTTCTTCGCGTTCTTCGTTCGTTCTTTATTTTAATCGATATTTTGGATTACGATTCTACTTTTTCTTGGAATTTGATGTTATAGAACATCATTCCTTACTAATTTGACCTACTCATTCATACGATTCATTCGGATCGATCAAAATCCTTACGAATCTTATACTTCCTTAAGAAATTTATAAACTAAATTTCTTATCCTTATTTCTTCATTTTCTCATGATTTCAACCGTATGAAATCATTCTTAAATTCATCTACTTCTTATCTTCATTAAGTTATGTTTTTAACATATTAAACTTAAAGAAAATAATAGAAGAAACTAGGGTTCGGATTACCGTTCTTCTTTAATCCTCTTCTATTAGACCAAGCTGGCGATTTACGAGCTTTTCTATTTCTCGATCACTTTTGATCCGAGCATTCATTCTCATACTCTTCCTTATTCTTCTTCTCCAAGCTCTCAAGCTCTCAATCTCTAAGGTGTAGGATTTTCAAAAATCAAAAATAATGAATTTAAGCTTTCTATTTAAAACCAAAGCTTAGGGCAAATCGGTCATTCTGCCCCCACCTCCTTACTATTCCAAACTTAACCACCAAGTTTACTTGGTCACCACCCTTACTTGGTGACCAAGTGGCCTTATGCCCATGGGTCATCCCCATGGGTTGCCTTATCAGGTTTTACCCATCAGGTGACTCATCGGTTCGATCCGTGGTTAATTTCTTTGGATCAGCTTAATCCTAATTCTTCTTGGGCCTAACTTGGAAACCTTCCCAAATCATTGGGCTTGACATAATCTAAGTCCAATTGGATTCTACAAAAGTCTATGAACACTAAGTCCATTAAGACTTGTCGTATTCTACGCATTCCTTTCTCGTATTCTCGTATTTTTATTATTCTCTTTATATTTTAACAAATGCGATATTCGTATTATCGTCGTACTATTCTTCTTTCTATACTGTATAATAACTTCGTATTTCTCACGCATAATAAACCTAGTTATTATATCGCATTACTCATTACATTCGCATGAACTCACTTTTCTAACCATTAGGTTTTGAGTCCGCATGATGGCTTTCGTTTTTCCATAACTTGAAATATTATTGAATATTCCATCGACTCTCAAGATTTCACATAATCAATAACTTCTCGAATTTCAAAATAAATCTCGAAAGCGAAGCGAGTGAATAGTGCCTATTTCGTCTTTTTCCAGGAAATTTTTTGTTTAGAAATTTTTTTATTTTTGTCTTGAAAATTCTTACTCATTCAATCTAGCTCGTAGCCAGAATCCTCCCGATTAATAATCATTCTAGGTTATAGAACGATTAATAAACACATAGCACATAATATTATTAATAAAAATTCCTTATATTAATAACTAATTCTTTAAACTTCAATTCTGGACAATCCAATTTTCCGGGTTGTCTCACAGACACACACACACACACACACACACACACACATATATATATATATATATATATATATATATACCTATTGATCCCACATATGTATACGTTAAGTAAAAGCCGTTTAAGTTATTTGACCAGCAAGACACATATTTAGAAATATCGTTGAATATGATAAAACCTTGTTGTATCCAATCAAATTGTTTTGGTTCGGATTCCCGACTAAATATGAACATCCCGAACAAGGGAAAACTTTTATGCACCCAAGGCAGATAGGGTGAACGATAATATCGTTCTTGCATGCAGTATTGATCAATACAGGGCCCATGGGATGTACACCCTCGCGCCCGTAAGTTATGACGGTTTGCAGATGAAGTTCTGCTAAACCTTATCGAAAATTTAAAACAATGTTCATATTATGTCACCTTAACCCTATTTATACTCAATACGTAGTTTCAAAAATGTGATATAGAGTTGTTATGTTATTATTATCGGTTTAGTTTACTTCACAACTATTGAATCGTTGTAGAAGTGATGTATAAAGAAAATATTTAATTCTTTCAACTAATTATATTTATAATTGTTATTACTTGTTGGGCACTCAAATGCTCATCCTTGCTTAATTTAAATGTTTTCAGCTAAGTGTGAACAGCTAGAAGGTTCGACCAAGAAAAAGGGAAAAAGGAAAGCAAACAAAATATGTTTAATGGTATCTTTTATAATAGTTAAACTGTATTAAGATAATGATATGTGTTATCTATCATGTAAGGAATTATAATAAAGGTTGCGTACTTGGGATTATACTCTGATATATTTAAATTAAGTTTTATATTTATATTATTGTTATTATTATTAGTATTATTCCGCTTATAGAAATGGTATCGTGAAGCACCGAGTTCAGGTTTCAAGTACCTGAATTTAGGGGCGTCACAGCATGGTATCAGAGCTTTAGGGTTAGAAACCTTAGGTGGGGTAGACCTTAGGCTATAACCTTAGAACAGAGGGAAATGGTAAAAATACAAATAACTCATATAGAGTTTATAAGGAGATGAATTGAATAAATTCATCGTGAAGCAAAATAAAAGATAACCTACATATAAAACTATTATGTGTTGTGTGTATATATTATGTGTTTATCAGGATAATTTATGTGTGTAGATGTCAGATAATAAGGATTAAGATACCCTCAGATCGTAAAGAGGAGCCGATCTCCATAACCGAGCCAATATCAAAGCCAATAGCTGAAATAAAAGCTCATATTGAAAGCTACCACAATAAGGTAATTATACTGGAAAATATAGTACTGGACGCATAAACGGTAGTATGACTGATAGGTAGAGTATAGTTAAAGAATATATGGTCAAGCTCGAGTTCTTAAAACTCATACTTATGGTAAGTTCATGACTCATAATTATATTAAATTTTTGAACCCCTTAGCGAATGGAAGCTAAAGGTCTGACTAGGATAAGTTCTTAAACTCATATAATTGTGGTAAGTTCCTGAACTCATAATGTGTGGTAGGTTTGACGAACTTGGTATGGTTATGTGTTAATGGATTATTGAGGATAATGGGAATATATAGAATACTAAGCAATTGATTATTAGTGAAGGCATAAGAAATAAGTAGTATTAGTATTACTTGAATACGAATGATTCTATGGTGTGGATATGATAGGTATGACTGTGTAATGTAATATTCACAACTTCGTATAAGTTGTGGCAGCGATTCCTGACTTGTGTGTCACAAAGGAATAGTAGATGTTTAAAGCGGTATGTGTTATAGTATGTCAAGTTCTATGAATAAGAATCTATGTTGGATTAATGAAATAAGTTGGTAGTAATTATTTATCTGAACACTGGTTAATACAGTAAAACAAATTTTCAAAATCTAATATTTTGAGTACATGATTATTTGAATAGAAAATTTTGCGTTATGTGTTAAGCATATACGATAAGGCTTAGAATGTAAGAATAATTTATGATAATGCCGCCAAGACGAAAACGAAACCAAAAGGCAGAAGAACCTGTTAACAAGGTTGGAGGACAACTAGACCCGATAAAGAATTTTGCGAATATTGTCACTCAAGTTATGCAGAACGGAATACCAGTCGCGGGAAATCAGCAAAGTAATCGATCGGCAAATGTTAAAGAGTTCAAGGCAATCGTACTGCCAGAATTTAGAAGATCAACTGACCCTGTTGATGCATTTGTGATAGATATGATAGCGGAGGGGCAAAAGATAGCTTTTGCCACCTATACGATGAAGGGAGGTAATTTCGATAACATCAAAAATAGGCCGGGAGTGTGTTGAAAAGGAAAGCTTGTGTGCTATAAGTGTGGACAGGAGGGACATATCTCTCCTAACTGCCCCAATCCAAGGATGTATGGTGGGTGTTTTATTTATGAATTAAGGGAGCATAAGGTGAACGATTGTCCAAGAAGTAGAAGAGAGACAAGGAATGCGAATGCGGGGAAAGGCAGTAGGACATTGGCGACAACGAGACCAACTTCAACAAACGAACCAACATAACCAACCGCAGAAGTCTTCTACATGACTATTCAGGATTAGAGGTGGCGGTAGGGATGCAACTCTGGTATTATTCGATCAAATTTTATTTTCTTATATACGATGTTACTATAAATATAATGAATTATTTTATAAAGAAATTTTGAAGGAGGAATTCGAGTTCTTTTAGAAATCAAATTTCCGTGTAATTAGATAGATAAACTTTATGCTAAATAGTTAAAGAACAGTTCGATCGGTTATGATTAAGATCTACTTGCAATTATTGTGTATGCTATGTACCCTAGTATGTATAGGTTTTAAAATGGTGATTCCGGGGACGGAATCTTTATATGGGAGGGTGAATGTAATAACCCGATATTTTCTATATAAATAAATCAAAAATTTTGTGTATAATTTTTTTTTGTTTTAAAGATGAGAATATGTGCCAGATAATGTGTATATGTATATTTGTGATAAATAAAATTTATTTATTACATGAATAATTTAAATAAATTTTTAAAAGAATTATTGGTCATTATAAATAATATTCTTATAATAATTAATTTTATAGTACAAATATTTTTGTTATTTATTTTCCTTGAAAATATGATTATATATTATTTAAATAATATATGATATGATTCTGTAATTATTATAGTAACTATTTTATTATATTTATTTATTTTAGAATTAATTAAGCTAATTATTTAACTTAATTAATAATGGATGTATATGTAAGAAAATTAGATATGGAATCTAAACCCTGATTTTGGATTTTAATCAAGGAATAAGAATAATAATATAATATTAATTATAATTTGATTTTTCAGTGCTATAGATATGTACTGTATATGTGTGGACTGATAATGGTTGTTCAATTATGTGGTATCATGACCAAACCCTAGCATTAATTTGTTTCACCCTATTGTGAAATTCAAATGGGAAATTTTTGAGACTGTGTTGTAATTGTGTTATGTGAATTATGTCGTGTATTGCATAATTTAAAGTAATTAGGCAAAACCCTAATTATATTTAGAAAACCTAATTAATTAGAAACCTTGTGAGACCCCGAATTTTATAAAATAAAAGTATTCAATTTTTCTATTTTGGTAAATAGTTAAATTGATAAAAGTTTAAAGTTAATGGTGATATATGAAAATTTTTTAAAGTAGACAAGTTGTCATAAAATACCCGGTTAATATTTACTCTAGTATTGTTCACTCGAGTATTTGGGGCACTTTTTGTGTCGGAGTACTATTCATGAGTTACTATTTATGAGTTACTATTCACGAGTTACTATTCACGGGTTACTATTCACCGGATTACTATTCACTCTAGTATTGTTCACTCGGTTAAACCCTAAGGGTCAAATTATAAGGGTTAAACCCTAAGGGTCAAACCCTAAGCATTTGCTAAGTTACCATTTAGCCATTAAATTTTAGAGTCAAAAGACCAAAATACCCCTCTTGAATTATTTTGAGATAACTTGTCTATCTTTCCAAGATTGAGTTGTTCAACTACTAGTACTCCATAACTCACCATTTCACTGAAATACAATACATATCAGCAAATACACTCAGCCAAGATAATTGCATACAACATTATATATAGTCCAAGAAAGAGAATGTCCAAAAGCTAGCTCAATTATTTCCAAACACATAACCAAGACGCTCTCTCTCCTCACCCACGAAATGTTGTAGTAGATCAGTCCCATATTCAAGCCCCACTATCACCATAACTGATCTAGAAGCTCAAAATCAAGAATTGATGCATAAAGGTATAAAACCCTAATCATAAATTCGACCCTTGATCTTATGTTAAAAGTTGTGTTTATGTGTTGTAATATGATCTATGTAGTGTTATTAAGTGATCTGGGTTGATAGATGTTAAATCCATAACATCTATAGGCTCAGGCCTAGTGATTTTCAAAATCTGGAAAAAAATTGAACAAGTGGTCTGACAATGAATGTCAGACCTCGTAGATCTTTGGTTGTTATGTGTTTTTGTTGTTTAATTGTTTTAACTTGTAGTATGGTATAAGATCTCTGTTATAGAACTCGAATCAACCCAATAGCATGTTCAGATTAACAGTTATGGTTGGTCAAACATAGTTGACCGAGCATGACTTTCAATTTCTGGAAAACCCAGATCGTATGTGCTCAGGAGGCTCTGACAAGAGGTTTAGGGGCACGGATCTTGCAAGTTGTTGATTATTTGTGTTTGTTGTTATATTCATGTTGTAGCCTGTTATATGGACATTATATCTATACCTTTTTATCTCTTAAACAATTAGCATATCGATCGTAGCAGATGGTCAAAGTAGCCCATCTGATCAGGAAGACACTTTTTTGGAATTTCCAGAAAGTGTATGAACAAGGTTTCTGACCATGTTTCACCGGTCATGATTTCTTAGATTTAATGTTGTTAGATTGATATGTTTTTATAGTTATGTTACTTGTCATGTGGACTGCAGTTTTGAACCTTAATAACATCAATATGATGGCCAGAACATGGAGAGAATCGAGCCACAAAGTAAGCAGTCGAAGCTGTCTGGGTTTCTGGGTAACCAAGAAAGCCCAAAAGCTTCTGACAGCTACTTTGGGGCTTTGAATCTTGCTAGATTGTTAAGTTATGGCTCTGGTGAAATTTGATAATCGTATTACTACATGTATACTACAAGATCGTTGCACAAAGTAGCCCAGAAACACTATGGATTGAAAACTATGAACGGTCAAACTTATCACCTTGTCCACTGACATGGGTTTCTGGGTTTGGCCAAGAACAGCTCAAGAACACCTATAGCGACAATTTCATCACTATAGGGCCCTTTAGCGTCAGTTACTTTATAAAATAATTATTTTTATAAAATAATTATTTTCATAAATATTTAATATTTTTGGAATATTAAAGGTATTTAATTTAATTAATTATAATATTAAATAAATTAGTTAAAATGATTTTAATACTTGAAAAAATATTTAAAATTATATTATGATATAAGAAAATATTATAAGTTATTATTAATGACTTTTAATATTTTTCGATAAATTTCATTAATAAATTAATATTAATGGTAATTAATTTATTTAATAAATGTATTAAATAAATTATGGAAAAATAGAATTAATGATTTTAAAATTATAGAAAATGATTATATTAATATTAATAAATTAATATTAATAATATTAGATTTATTTAATAATTATATTAAATAAATTAGTTTAAAAATGATTTTAATATTAGAAAAATCATTTTAAATGAAAATAAATAGTTTAAAAATATTTTAAGTTATAAAACATAACTTTCAATATTTAAAGGTAAATTTCATTAATTATTTACTATTAATGTTATTAGAATTATTTAATAATTATATTAAATAAATTAGTTTAAAAATTATTTTTATATTTTAAAATTATTTTAAAGCGAAAATAAATAGTTTAAAAATATTTTAAGTTATAAAACATAACTTTCAATATTTAAAAGTAAATTTCATTAATTATTTACTATTAATGATATTAGAATTATTTAATAATTATATTAAAAATTATTTTAAAAATGATTTTAATATTTTAAAAATCATTTTAAATGAAAATAAAGTGTTTAAAGATATTTCAAGTTATAAAATATAACTTTTAATATTTAAAGGATAATTTCATAAATAAATTAATATTAATAATATTAAATTTATTTAATAATTATATTAAATAAATAGTTTTAAAATAGTTTTATTAATTTACAAATCATTTAAAAAGGATATATATGAATTAAAAATATTTTAAGTTATAATTAATGACTTTTAATATTTTACTAATAGTACATTAATATTTAATTATTAATGATAATTATTTAAAATGATTTTAATTATTAATCATTTAAGGGTAATATTAATGTTTTAAAAGTATTTTTAAGTTATTATAAATAACTTTAAGATTTTGGCAATGGTTTCATTAATGGTTTAATATTAATTAAATATTAATGATAATATAATTATTCAATATTTAAATTATTTAATAATGATTCCGGTGTTTGAAAATTCATGATAAATTATAATAAATGTTTAAAAATTATTATAAGTCATTTGAAAATACTATGACTAATACTTACAGATGTTGAACTACAGGAATAGAGTCTTAGACTCGATAATTACCCGATAAAGCCGTCGGTACACCGACATATTTCAGAAATTGATCTGGACTTAGATAATTTAACTAGATATGTATCTGTTTGTGATCCAATGACTGTTAAATATGTGTGACAATGTGATTAGATTATGTGCTGACTGCAATAAGCAGTATTATGTGTTACGATATGTTATTCTAATCGGTAAAATGATCTTATTAATGATAGGTTGTTATATAAAAGATAAAACTAAGTTGTGTAACTGTAAGCAGCAGAACAGACAAGTATGCTACCTTTGAATTTTCTTTATGCAATGGACATGAGTAAGAATGTTTCAGAATTATATTATTATTATTATGCTAGATTACTAACCCTATTGTTATATATAATATATTCGATCATTGTTTATCAACATGATATTATATTATATAATTTAGATATATATTTTGTTCGTTAATTTCTAAATATGGTTATACAAGTGTCCCCACTTGGAAAATCATTGTATTTTATCACATGTTGATATATATATATATATATATATATATATATATATTGATTCCACATATGTATACGTTAAGTAAAAGCCGTCTAAGCTATTTGACCAGTTAGACACAGATTTAGAAATATCATTGAATATGATAAAACCTTGTTGTATTCAATCAAATTGTTTTGGTTCAGATTCTCGAATAAGTATGAACATCCCGAACAAGGAAAAACTTTTATGCGCCCAAGGCGGACAAAGTGAACGATAATATTGTTCTTGCATGTAATATTGATCAATACAGGGCCCATGGGATGTACACCCTCGCGCCCGTAAGTTATGACGGTTTGCAGATGAAGTTCTGCTAAACCTTATCGAAAATTTAAAATAATGTTTATAGTATGTCACCTTAACCCTATTTATAGTCAATACGTAGTTTCAAAAATGTGATATAGAGTTGTTATGTTATTATTATCGGTTTAGTTTACTTCACAACTATTGAATCGTTGTAAAAGTGATGTATAAAGAAAACATTTAATTCTTTCAACTAATTATATTTATAATTGTTATTACTTGTTGGGCACTCAAATGCTCATCCTTACTTAATTTAAATGTTTTCAGCTAAGTGTGAACAGCTAGAAGGTTCGACCAAGAACAAGGGAAAAAGAAAAGTAAACAGAATATGTTTATTGGTATCTTTTGTAATAGTTAAACTGTATCAAGACAATGATATGTATTATCTATCATGTAAGGAATTATAATAAAGGTTGGGTACTTGGGATTAGACTCTGATATATGTAAATTAAGTTTGATTTTTATACTATTGTTATTATTATTAGTATTATTCCGCTCATAGAAATGGTACCGTGAAGCACCGAGTTCGGGTTTCAAGTACCTGAATTTGGGGGCGTCACATTATTCCCACTAATCTACAGATGATATGACCATGATACTTGGACACAATAAACTTCATACATCAAGGTATTTTACAAAAATATAACATTCCTGAAACTAGCATACTAAGACCACAAACCAACTGCATAAAAAAGCATGCCATCACTGGTTCTATACTTAGAAAAAATCTGGAAATTCCAGATTTTCTGTAGATTTTGATATGAACATACTTGCTTACGATTTTCATAACTTGCTCATTATAACTCCGATTCTAACAAAATTTGGGACATATTAGACTTCATAGTACATACTATTTTATAAAATTATTACATACCCTAATCGAGTCATATAAACCACTAATCCAAGGATCCGAAAAACCCGAAAATCACAAATTACACATTTTAACCAACTTTGACAAAAATCATGATTTTGATTCTAGCATGCATGGATTCAATTCCTACTGTCCAGATCTCATCTACTAACATATATGAACATATTACAATAAACAAACTCACTAAATTACCATGATTTGAACAAATTAGCAACTAAGAGTCATTTTATCAAGTGTATAACATGCATATACAAATTCAATGATTCTTAATGTAATTAAAACATGTTAAACCAGAAATTTTGTTCTTAATCAGATATATATCATCCACTAACTGTATCATAGCAATCACAAACCAAAACATACCATCTACTAAGCCTATAAATGCATTTTCTAGCTATTTTTCTTGAAAACATATAAAGGTTCATGAGTTGCTTACTTGATGCGAATTTCTTCTTGTTTAACTTCTGAAAATCCTCCTCACTTGCTTGTTTAGACTCCCCAAAACTCCAGAATACTACCACACTATCTTTCACTCTCAATTTCTCTCCATGTTTACTCACTTGGTGGAATTTTCTTAAAAGAAAAGCATATTTGAGTGATGTGTATATATATATATAGTTTGATAGTCTTTTGATTCCCATAACCTCCAACTTTAATTATTAGTTACCCACAATACTTAGTAATACAATAATTTAGTTAATTAATAGGAAGAATGTGAGAGTTAGAGAAAATGAAAGGATTTTGGTTTTAAGGAGTAAAATGAAGTACTCCCTCCTTAGCTATTATGTAATATACGTATACTCCCTCCCTTGTCCCAATTCGTGAGTCACAAGGGTTCCACCAACTGCTGACTTGTTTAAATAAAATATTATAATAATCAATTAATAAATTACTTTGACCATTTTGCCCTTTGTAGCCGAACGTTACAAAATTTATATCGATTCTTACTAAAGTCGACGTTCCGTACGTCATGGAACTATCCGTTTTGTCAAATTCACCTCTAAAATTTGTAGTTTAACTTTTTCCTCAAAAAAGTCAACTAGATGACTTTGACCAAAAAGTCAACCGTGACACTTTTTCGTGGTTACAGTTTATCCTTACTAATTTCGACGTTCTGGACTCGAATACGCAGTCCGTGTCTCTAAATTCCGCTCCAAATTCTAGCTCATGATTTAATACCATCCCAAGTAATAAATAGAATAATTCCCTACTTAATCAATTTAAATAGTTAAATAAAACTAAACCAACCATTTAAATACATCTCATCACATATCTTGAAATAACACATATATGTACAACACATATACATCTAATAAATGAAATCACCTTAAAGTTTCATATAAGTTCATTTATTGATAAATATTAAATTACATAGAAAATCTCGGATATTACATCTTGTATGGTTCTATTTCAATAATGTGGTTCTGGTCATCCACACATTTACATAACATAGATATGTGAAAAACGTTATGAACACGAGACATACTTGGCGGTAAGGCAAGTTTATAGGCCATAATTCCTACTCGATCGAGGATTTCAAATAGACCAATAAATCGAGGGTTGAGATTTCCTCTCTTCATCGACTCTTACTTCTGGAATAACACATTCTTGTACTTTCTTTTTCATATTCATCAGCTACGGGTCTGTAGCTTGAGTGGCTTTAACTTTATCGATTAAAGTCGATTCTAATTGTATACTAGTCATCTTCACATGGGTCTCTAGAGTCTTTAAATCTATCTCCATCATTTGTAAGTCATACGAAATGGGTCTTTGTGTTAACAACATCACACTCGTAACCGCATACGATCTTCTACTCAACGCGTCAGCTACGTTCACTTTTCCAGGATGGTATTGAATGGTATGATCGTAATCTTTCAACAGCTCGAGCCAACGTCTTTGGCGCATGTTACGTTCATTCTGGGTGAAGAAATATTTGAGGGTTTTGTACCGGGTTCAAGGTCGATACAAAATTCGATTTCACGCTCTGGGGGTAGGCCAGGAAGTTCTTCAGGGAATATGTCAGGAAATTTATTAACAATATAAATATTATTAAAATCTGACGTATTTTTATTTAAATCCGTGACATGGGCTAAAAAAGCTTGACATCCGTTTTTCAATAAATGAATTGACTTTATGGCTTGATATGACAATGATTGACTTTAGTGGTTTGGTTGCTGGACTTCGCATAATAGGTTGGTTAGGAATATGAAAGCTAACAATATTACGAAGACAATCAATTTTGGCATGATGAGTAGTTAACCAGTCGATTCCTAAATCACATCAAATGCAAGTATTTTCAAAGAGATGAGATCAACAATTAATGTGAGGGTATCAATTTGAATCAAACAAGATTTATAAATAGTGGATGTAATGAAGGTTTCTCCCAATGCAGTTTCAACCGACAAGTCAAAGTCAAATTTCTCTGGTGTCAAATTTAAACGTTGAGCGCAAGTAGATGAAATAAAAGAATGGGTAGAACCAGTATCAAATAAGGTATAGACTTCACAAGAGTTTATGATTAGTTTACCCGTGATAACTTTGTTCGGGTTCCTCGCTTTTTGAGAGGTCACGACAAACGCTCTCCCTTAAACTACCGGCTTTGACTTGTCTGGGACAGCCTTTGGTGTCGTCATCCCTGCTAGACTTGTGTGACACCCCCAAAATAGGTATACACAACCCATTCTGAGTCGCCAAATACATGGTACATAATTTAAATACAACTTCATTTATACAATACGACAAAAATGTAGCTGATAGTTTTAACACGAATATTGTCTCATAGAAAATATCCAAGCTCAAATGAAGTCCTCATTACAATTATTATTATCACACTATTTCATAGAATAGTGAGGACTACTACAACCACCATATTGGACCATCACACCATTTCCCGACTAGTCTTAGCTATATTCTTATTTCCTGAAGAGAACAATGAAATAAAAGGGTGAGCTTGTGATGACCCATAGATGGGTGTGGTTTTAAGAAATTCCGAGGATAAAATTTTTATAATGGCGGAAGTGTGACAACCCAGAGAATCGGATTGTCACGCCCCAAAATTCGGTCTATCTTCACACCCAAATTCTGTGCGTCACAAGTACATCTTCTTCCAAACATACATCATTATATAGTGAAATATAACAATATACATTTTCAAATTCCATGTTCTATTACCTTATAATCACGTTCATTATAAATATGGTAACTACATTATTCTTTCCATCTTACAAGACTGACTTTTATCCGCCATCAAGGATACATAACAATTCATTAAACTAGTCTATAGTTTAATTAAACTATTCTAAATTACAAGTCTTCACTTAATCTTCACACTCATTTATATAATGAATGGCACTTCATCTGGACACCGATCAGCTTGATCTTTACGGGATCCTTAAGTTCTTCTACTCGTACGCTGAAAATATTTTTCATTTAAAGCAAGTATGAGCAGTCAATTGCCCAGCAAGTCATAGCAGTTGAATAAACAATTTCAAGAATTTAAACATTCTTTTAAGACTTCGATAACCAAACAAAGGTTATGAAGTAGCTTGAATAATAGGAATAATCCAGATTCCTATCATTTTAAAACATTAGTCACATTCACTTTGAAATACTTTCATTCTTCTACCTTTTCCATACATATCCTGTCTGGCTAGAATGACTTAACAATAACGGTTCATGTATAAACAAAATATACTCATATTGACCAGTTCAATCACCGTACAGTTCATCTCATAGAAACACCGGAGTGTTCAAGTTATGGCATAAAGCCTCATACAATCTACCACCTTGCACAAATATCACACATTTGCACATAGACAAAACTTCTCATGTTCAACATCTGCAAAATTTTAAGAAACTAGCATTCATTTAAAATATGAATGAAGTTGGGAAACTTTCCTTATGCACAACTACTTAAAGTTTACGCTGAACTGCTCATTCCAATTCCTATATAGCACATAAGGAAATAACATATATACACCAATTAGTCATATACTTGACTTACACATTAGTTTAAACTTTTTCTTTACTTTTTAGGATTCGCGTTCTTGAAATCTAAGTTTACGCGATTAACTTTCTTTACCGGTTTATGGCTTCATGACATACAGAGATGCCTTACTCATACGATCATCATCTTTGATGATTTACATTCTTATCTTCTTCTTATAACCCTTCTAGGACTCAGCACATATCGTATCTCTACTAGTAGTCCATATGGTACTCTGAGTGGTTTCCCACAAACAACCAACAAATAAGTTCCCATCTCATCTACACTGTCTTTCACAATGAGTTAGATCGGTTTCCAGTTTCGTATATACCTCCATTCTCTGAAGGAATTGTTTAGCCCAGCTCCCATATGTCAACCATCAAAGATTACGAGTGCACCACAACCTAACTTTATCTTAACCTATCTGAACCATTAAACTATAATGTTCGTTAAGTTAATTTCTTAGTCCTTATGGTATTCTGGCAACTAAATGCCATACCTCGGGATTCATTTCTTATCGTCTAAGTCATACAGTCTTTTATATACGTAGAATGATCATTCAATATTAATTCTACGCATTTATAGTGTTAATCATTTTCCATTACCTTATTCATATCTTACAACGTTCGGTTCATTCGACTCGGAACGTTATCCAAGTTATAATCATTAACTCCGCTTCTTTACGTTATGCGTTATTATCTTTAATTCAGTTTCTTCCATAGCAAATAAATTTTCTTAGCTCCTAAATTATTTATTCAACAAATAATTAACTAAACCACATCAACTCAAATTGCCATTAAATACTTATATAATTCAATAAATATTTAATATTGCAAATAAATATTTAATATATATTATTTAATTATTTATTTAACAAATAATTAACTAAACCACATCAACTCAAATTGAACAATTGTTTATTCAATAATAAACATATCCATTAAATACTTATATAAATCAATAAATATTTAATATTACACTTTAAAATTCTAGAATGTTACATCATTCCCTCCTTACAAGGATTCTGTCCTCAGAATCACAACTCAAACAATCATTCGTTACATTCTTCCCTACTTACAAAGATTCTGTCCCCAGAATCGAAGACACAGATTAAACAAATAACTCAGGGTATTCTTTCAACATTTTCTCTTCGAGTTCCCACGTTGCTTCTTCAGCGTTGTAGTTCCTCCATATCACCTTCACAGAAGGTATCACTTTATTCCTGAGCACTTGTTCTTTCCTGTCGACTATCTAGATAGGAACCTCTTCATAAGACAAATCTTTCTCGAACTGCAACGGTTCGTACTTGATCACATTTTTGTTGTCGGATTTATATGGTCGTAACACCGAAATGTGAAAAACATTATGAATGTTTTCTAACTCTGGAGGTAGAGCTACCTCGTAAGCCACTTCTCCCACTCTACGCAGCACTTCAAAGGGTCCAATAAACCTCGGGCTTAGCTTTCCCTTTTTACCGAAACAAATTTTCCCCTTCCAAGGAGAAATTTTTAGGAATACAAAAGTTCCTACGTCTAATGCACGATCTTGTCTGTATTGATCAGCATACTTTTTCTGTTTGTCTTGGGTTGCTACTAATCTTATCCTGATGAGTTTGACAATGTTAGCAGTTTGTTGCACCAATTCTGGTCCTAACAGTTGGCGTTCACCGACTTCATCCCAGCACAGTGGAGTTCTTCACTTTGTGCCGTACAATGCCTCATAAGGTGGCATACCGATGCTCGCATGATAACTGTTGTTGTAAGCAAATTCCACCAACGGTAATTGTTCTTCCTAGCTTCCTTTAAAGTCCATGACACATGCTCTCAGCATATCTTCTAATGTCTGAATTGTTCATTCACTTTGGCCATCTGTTTGTGGATGATAAGCCGTACTCATTCGCAATTGTGTCCCCATGCATTCTTGTAGTCTCTTCCAGAAATTTGACGTGAAACGCGGATCTCTATCGGACACAATTGATATTGGCACTCCATGCCTCGAAACGATCTCTTTAATGTACAATCTTGCCAACTGATCAAGATTGAATCTAATCTTTATTGGTAAAAAGTGCGCTGACTTCGTCAGTCTGTCCACTATCACCCAAATAGCATCACATCCTCTCTGAGTAGTTAGAAGACCCACCACAAAATCCATCGTGATGTGTTCCCACTTCCATTCTTGTATTTCCAACGGTTGTAGTAATCCTCTGGGTCTTTGATGTTCGGCTTTTACTCTTTGACATGTCAAGCATTTCTCTACGCATTCTGTAATGTCCCTTTTCATATTCGGCCACCAAAAATGTCGGCGCAAATCTTGATACATTTTTCGTACTTCCTGGATGAATTGAATATTTTGAGCTATGAGCTTCGGTCAAAATTTCTTCTTTCAGCTCTGGTGTTGCTGGAACCCATATTCTTCCCTCAAACCGTAGTAGTCCTTCGGTATCGATCTTATATTTTACATCACTACTCTCAATCAGATTCTCTTTGATTTTCCCACACTCTTCATCTTGTAGTTGAGCATTCTTCACTTTGTCATTGCTGAAATGAGCTCCTCCTAGAGAATAGTTGTTCACTTTGTAGTTGAGCATTCTTCACTTTGTAGTTGTAATCACTTTGTAGTTGAGCATTCTTCACTTTGTCCACTAAAGTTGGACCCGCTTCTATCTGGAATAGTTGTTTGTCAGATTCTTTTAAAAATTTGATTTCCAACTCCAGTTTTGTCATTGCTGAAATGAGCTCCTCCTGAGTTGTAATCAGCATCAACTTCTCCCGACCTTTCCTGCTTAAAGCATCTGCCACCACATTCGCTTTACCCAGATGATAAAAGATTTCACAATCATAATCTTTTATCAATTCCATCCACCTTCTTTGACGCATGTTCAAATCCTTCTGAGTGAAAATATACTTCAGACTTTTGTGGTCTGTGTAGATCTCACATTTCTCTCCATAAAGATAGTGTCTCCATATCTTCAGAGCAAATACAACTGCAGCCAATTCCAAATCATGAGTCAGAAACACTTTCTTATAATCTTTCAGTTGTCTTGATGCATACGCAATAACTTTGCCGACCCTTTGTGTGAGGCATCACTATACACCACAAAATTTCTTGTATTATCTGGTAATGTCAACACAGGTGCCACACTTAACTTCTTCTTCAAATCTTGGAAACTCTCTTCACATTTCTCCGTCCAAACGAATTTTACAGCTGTCATTGTCAAATTTGTTAGCGGAGTGACTATCTTAGAAAAATTTTGAATAAATCTTCTATAATAACCAGCCAGTCCCAAGAAATTCCTCACTTCTGATGGTGTTCTTGGTTGTTCCCAATTGATTACAACTTCCACTTTTGATGGATCTACTGAAATCCCATCCTTGTCAATAACATGACCCAAAAATTGTACACGGTCGAGCCAAAATTCGCACTTAGAGAATTTTGCGTAGAGCTGTTCCTTTCTTAGTGTTTCCAATGTCAAACGTAAATGTTCCACGTGTTCATCTTCGGTTTTGGAATACACCAGAATGTCATCGATAAATACCACTACAAACTTGTCTAAGAATGGTTTAAACACCCTGTTCATTAGATCCATGAACGCAGCAGGGGCATTAGTTCAACCAAAAGACATCACCAGAAACTCGTAATGTCCGTACTGAGTTCTGAATGTCGTTCTAGGTATATCCTCCTTTCTCACCTTCAGTTGGTGATACCCACTTCTCAAATCTATTTTTGAGAAATATTTAGCACCCTTCAGCTGATCAAACAAGTCATCTATTCTAGGCAACGGATACCTATTCTTAATAGTGACTTTATTTAACTCTCTATAATCAATGCAAAGACGCATTGTTCCATCCTTCTTCTTAACGAATAAAACTGGAGCTCCCCACGGCGATACGCTTAGTTGAATATATTTCTTGTCTAACAACTCTTGCAACTGTACCATCAGTTCCTTCATTTCTACCGGAGCCATTCTGTACGGGGCCTTCGATATCAGTGTTGTTCCCGGTGCCAAGTCGATCATGAACTCTATTTCTCTGTCAGGCGGAAGTCCTGGAAAATCCTCTAGAAACACATCTTCGAATTTCCTCACTACCGGTATTTCTTCTAGTTTTACACCCTACGTCAGAGTATCGACTATGTAAGCTAAATAGAACACACAACCTTGACTCAACAATTTCTTGGCCTGCATAGTCGTCAGACATTTCATTTTTCTAGGAGACTTGATACCATAAAATACTACTTTTGACGGAGTCATAAGGTTTACACACTTCTTGTGACTATCGATCACTGCTCCATATTTGAACAGCCAATCCATCCCCAAAATTACATCAAATTCCCCGAGTCTAATCAGAATCAAATCTACCGACAAGATATTTTCCTTAATGTTCACCCTACAGTTCTTGTATACGAATCTAACAGGGATTACTTCCTTATTCACAATTTCTATGTTCAAAGGAAAATTCAGTTCTTCTCTAGGCAATTCTAACCTCTTAGCAAATTCATCAGATATAAACGAACAAGTAGCACTCGAATCAAATAATACATAAGCATTTATATCATTGATTGGGATAATACCTGACACCACATCTTTTGATTTCACAACAACTTGCACAGTCATGTTGAAGGTTCTAGCTGTGGGTTTGTTTGATGCTGCAGGTCCTGCAATGGCCCATGTACCTCCATTGTTACCTCCATTGCTTCTGGTTGTCACTCCATCCTTCTTCTTAGGACATTCACGAGCAAAGTGATCCTTGGATCCACACGTGAAGCACGCATTCTTCTTTGGTTGAGTGCAACTTGGGGTGATGTGACCCTCCTGGCCACAATTGAAGCATACCCGCTTTCCCATTAAGCACGCACCCTTGTGAAATTTCCCGCATGTCGTATATGCTTCAAACTTTTTATTTTGCTGGTTACCCTGCTGGTGTCTAGCACCCATGCTCCCATTCCACTTCCTTTTCAAGACGTTGTTGTTGTTGTTGTTGTTGTTGTTGTTGTTGTTGTTGTTGTTGTTATTGTTGTTGTTGTTTCCACCGCTACCACTCCCATTCTTAGTCTCATTCTCATTCTTCTTCTTCTTTTGTTCCTTATTGAACTTTGTCACTGCCTCGCCTCCACCTTCAGCGAGTACTACTTTTTCCATCACCGCTGCAAATGTCTTCAATTGGAACAAGGAAACCCTCTTCTGACCCGGGGCTTGATCCACCGCAAATCTCTTCACTTTACGCTCGTGCATCTTGCGACTGATATGGTATAAACCTCGCCAATTCGTTGAATTTTGCGGCATACTCGAGATCCAATCATCGCTCCTCGCTTTAATTCGAAGCGCACTTCTAGTCGACTCTTGAACTTCGGGAAATAAGTCTCAAGAACAACTCCTTGAACCTATCCTGGTCATCACTCTTGGCCCTTCACGAGTTTTATTGGCCTGCCACCAATAACTAGCTTCTGCTTTCAACATGAATGTTACGAAAGCAATCTTCTGATCATCCCCTACCCTAGCGACATCGAACACCTTTTCTATCTCAATAATCCAGGTCTGTGCTTCGACTGGATTCAGAGACCCACGGAATTCAGGTGGTCCAACCGCCTTGAAATCCTTAAACGTTATACCATGGTTTTGTGGTTGATTCTGCAACGCTCCTGTCAGTAGTGTCACTAGTTGTTGAACGGGTTACCGTCAATATTTTCGTTATTAGTAGTTCTCTCATTATTTCTTTATCGGGGTGGTTCACGTCTGGGAGGCATTTTCTGTTAAAACAAAACATCTATTAGACTATTACTCAGCTGCTTTAAGTATTTTCTAATTAACTTGCCTCCATAAAAGAAACAACCACATAACACATAACACTTTGAATAAAGTAACAAATTTTATTTATTCATAACCTTTTTGAAAACATAAAACAATAGCATCTCTGCTATCTACATTACTTTCCTGAACTACAAAAGTTTCAGGACAACATCATAGTCATATCCCATAGGTTGCATAACACTTGGGATTTACAATTTATTTAACCTTTCACTCATCGTACAACAGCTACGATGTTCTATTAAGATACTTCTTAGCCCTATCACGTTCTTCCTCCATGACTCGAAACATTGTTCTTCGATCTAACACGAATGATGGCAGCGTCTCGAACTAAATCGGATATCCCATGACCCGATCTTGAGCTCGATTAATTGCGGTGTTAAATACTTTATCCATCTCTTCCATCTTCATCCTCTTTACTTGCGTGTCTCTTACTGCTAATCAGGTTCGTTGAAAAGCTTCCTCATAAGCATCTTGACTCTTGCCCTCTTAGCGACTTCTTTCTCAAACTTGTTCTTTAGTTCGTGACCACTTGATCGATTGCTCTTTCTCTCCTTGATGCATTTAGTTTCTCCTCGACATTTGTCGATTCGTTCTTCACGATCCTCGGATCTCACCGTCTTTTTGTGTCATTGCGATTACGTTGTTCGCCTACTATCTCCGCAACTCCTCAATCTGTATCCCACGAAGTTCCACGTTACGGTCATGCACCTCATCGTATATACGACCTGCTATCAAGTTAAGTGGAATCTTTTCCTCGTCATCCTCATCCTCATGTGGTAACTCAACAAGATCCTCCTCGTCTGTCTCCACATCAACATCCTCATCTTCAACTACTGTGACCAACGGGGCTGACTCCCGTGGCAGTAGTTGTTCCCAAACTACCTGAATGTTGCGAGGCTCCTCCTCTATAGGCATTTGAGGTCCCTCCTCCCTAGTTTGATTGGATTCTCCAACATTAGTCATCCTGACAACAAAGTTTTAAAGTTTTAATTATTAATCATTACTACTCGACACTCATGAGTAGATAAACTATAAACACAAAAGCACATAAGTGTTTTATTACTTCTTTCTTAAAACTCGATAAGAGTTATCTCCACTGTCTTTTCAAAGGTTACTTCCTAAGGCTTGTTCCCCCACCTAAGGTTCATAACCTAAAGCTTTGATACCAACCAACTTGTGACACCCCCAAATCCTGGTACTTCATTTCCTCAAGATTTGGTGTTCACTTAATCAAAACATTCATTTATAACTACCCAATTATAATAAAATTGAATAATAAAACACCTTTATCTGAGATTAAATTTAAATAAAAATCTCCCAGGTTATCTAACCTTTAACAACAATCATTCAAATGCGGAAATGAAATAAACTTCATTACAATCTTTAAACCAAAGTTTGATAATAAAACTATCAAATATATTACAAGTCTTCAGTACTTGTTGATCTTTCCTTTTCCCTTACTGGTGCTAGGTACGTCACCAGTTTCAACTTTAGCTGTAAGAAATTTTACAGGCAAGAGTGAGCAAACAAGGCCCACTTGAAATAACAATAAGTAAATCTTTAAATTTTACATCAATTGCTAATATTAGGCTCAATAGAAATGAACAATATATTCTATTAACTTTCTAAAAATTATAACATTCACTGAGGGTCTAATGACCATGAATCATGTCCATAGTTATAAGTAATCTTTCAACTTTAACTTTAACAGTCATAAGACTATAAGGACTCCACGTACTTAGGGGGATCAACCCTTCGTACAATGTATTGTGCACAACCATTTCAACGCTAAGCGTAAACCTCTATTAAAAGAGTAGTTCAATCTCAGTATTTAGAGTACAAGTCCGCACCAAAGGAAGTTTGGTTTGGATAAGCTTTCAAGGAAATTTGGAATTTAACGAACATCAACTAAGGAGTAGTTGAATAAGACCAATAACACTATACTATAGAATAATCGTGATTGAATCAATTATAGTAAACTAAAGTCATGCATTAGGAATAATCTAATAGCATACAATTTGAATAACTATAGCATACCTTGCTTAAACAACACTAAGCCAAGGTTAATTAGAATTGAATAATAAGCATGCATAATAACTTGAACGATAGAAATGTTCGACATTAGTATATATATAGTTGTACATGCTAAACAACAAGTTAAATACAAGAATAACTTGTTCAACATCAAACCAAAGTTTAGACAACTTGCATCATTATAAGTTAATCAAATTGAAAACAATAATTAGTTCAATAAGATAAAGGATTAGAAAATGTGCCTTGCTCGTAGGCTAAACTGAATCAATTCAAATCACAATACCCTAGATACACACACACACACATACATATATATATATATACACATACACACACACGTCATCATGACATAGTTAGTCACTACCACTTTACAAACTTAACTAACTACATACATCATGTATGTTTGATTATTTAATCACATAATCAAGTTATAACACAAGTTAATCTTTAATAACATAATTATTCATAGTATAGAAATACTAAAATCAATATTTTACATTCCTACTATCATCACATAATATTTTTCTTAAAATTTCGTGTACAAAAAAGTACCTTTGTCGGACCATTACCTTTAACTTTCGCGCCATGGCGCCATAGTTTTTAGTGGGGTCGACTCACTGGCGTGGTGATGGCGCTGCGACGCGATGAATACACTCTGAAGGCCATTGCCATGGGCGTGGTGATATATCATGGCGCTAGTAACGTATTTGTTAGGCGCGCTTACCACACAAGAAAACTTCGATGATCGATCGACGACCTTGACAGCAAGACAAGAAAAAGCCAATTTGGCCTACAAGCTCGCTTTTAATGCAGACTAATTCACATGCAATTCCTACAAAAACTTCATGTAGACATAATTCGGGAACTTCTAACACATGTTTCTACCCACACAACAACATAAACAACGAATTTAAAACATCCAATTTCTTTCTTTTTTGACAAAACTCCATTTTGATATTTCAATGAAAACCAACACTATAAATTTTGTTTTCAACCAAAACAATTAATTCAAAGCATCTTATCAATAATTATACATACTCTATCAAATTAGATGATCAATTTATCAACTAAACAACTAATTAACCCTCAATTTCTACTTTAAATTAACCCATACACATTCACCAAAAACCTTCTGTAAAAAGGTTTTCTTCACAAACTTCATACATAACAACAATACATTGACTATAACTTATGAAAATCGTTTTAACATCACTAGTATGTCATATAAAGCCACATAGCAACAAAATTTTATGTTTACACAAGGATTCTACAGAGAATTTGGGAAGAGAAAAACTAAACTTTTAAAAACTAAAAGAATAGGAGAAATACCTTGAAGAAGATGATGATGGCTATTCCTTTCTATTCTCAAGCTTCTTCTTCTTCAATCTCTAGCCTTTCTTCCTCTCTTCTCTTCTTCTTCCTCTGAGTTTTTCTTTTCTTCTCTCTAACCTCTCTCCTCTATTCTTACGTCTTATGATATAACATATAAGATATAATATATATTTATTATATGATATAAATATAAAACATATAACTGATATCAGTTGTTTGAGTTTTGAAAATCAAAAGCCATTAGGCTTGTTTGGCTAACCACTAAAAATATAACCAATTAATCCTTATGCCTTGTTTGGGAAAACTCAATTATATTAAAGACTTAATAGGCATTAGGCCTTGTTTGGCAAAAACTGAATTAAACTCTTTTAATTTATTTTAACAACTCCTTTATAGCAATGTTATTTGTCACACTCCTTATTAAATTAAATAATCAATTTCATTAATTTAATCAATTAAAATATTAATCTATTAAATTACTTTAACACATAAATCATAATCACAAAACTATAATTTCTTTATAATTATAATTTTATTCAACCAACCAACACTTTATTTTAATCACAAATTCCAATTAAAATACTATAATTCATTTAGTCATTATTAGCTCTCTAACTTAATTATTAAATTAAATTAATATATAATCTCATAGCAAATAATTTTTCTTAGCTCCCAAATTATTTATTCAATAAATAATTAACTAAACCACATCAACTCAAATTGACATTAAATACTTATATAATTCAATAAATATTTAAATTACAAATAAATATTTAATATATATTATTTAATTATTTATTCAACAAATAATTAACTAAACCACATCAACTCAAATTGAACAATTGTTTATTCAACAATAAACATATCCATTAAATACTTATATAAATCAATAAATATTTAATATTACACTTTAAAATTCTGGAATGTTACAAGCATAGCTAGTAGATTTAGAATACATATGCTTCCACCATCAACTCCACTTTCTATAATGATCCATTGCTTAATATGTCTATCTATTCCTATCATCCTCAATACTCCATTCACACTTATCTATACCCAGTTCGTCAAACTTACCACACGTTATGAGTTCAGGAACTTGCCACAATCATACGAGTTTAAGAACTTATCTTAGTTAGACCATAAGCGTCCATTTGCCGAGGGGTTCAAAAACATACCATATAATTATGAGTCACGAACCTACCATAATTATGAGTTTTAAGAACTCGCACTTAACCTTATAATATTCTCTAACTATACTCTACCTATCTGTTATACACATGAGAAAAGAATCACCTTCTCAACAGGCATATAGCAAATAGCATGACACAAACATTCCAATGATTATCAATGTGATAAATTGAGTACAAGCACAAAACCCTCGCCCATACAAAGGTTTGTACAACTCAGCCACCACCTGAGTCCTCAATTGAAATCCCTCCTAACTCTATCTTGCTTAGAACTTGCTCTTTGCTCAATACGAATTCCTCGTATCACATTATCTATAACTCCTCATGAGTTTATCTCGTACTATCATAGTACATTATATTCATAGCATCAAGCTATAATTATTCAACCATTACAAACCATCTTCCTTTTATAACTTAAACAGATCACGTCGTGATCTTATTCTATTATCATCTCCCTTAAAATTCTTTTTTTAACTCGTGATCGTTTTGTTTTACGATCCTCTTTCTTTCCTTTTTTTCATCATTTACGACATTATTCGTTATCTTGGCTATTGGAGTTAGGAAACTCCCATTTCTTATCTTTACATCTCTTCAAGATTCTTCTTTGAATCTACTTGTTTATATAACAATTCTTCCTTTAATAATTTCTAACTTCATTTACATTGCTCAACATTCCATTTAAGGTCTACACTTTCATCACACGTATCCATTTACTAAACTTGGTACACATCGAGTCTCTAACAGTTTCAATATGGTACGCTGAGTGGTTTCCCATAAACAACCAACAAACTAGGTTCTGAGTTACTAGTTCGTATATACCTCCTCTCTATGAAGGAATCGTTTACCCCAGATACCATACATCAACTACTAAATAGTACAATTTCACCATACTTAGATATAACTCTCTATTCTTAACTTCTTTATCATTCTCTTCTTATAGACATTGTCTATTTATTATCACCTTACATCCTTATTATTGGAGTTGGGTAACCCCACATTCATAATCCTTATAACTCTGCGAGATTCTTCTTTGAATCCTTTCACGCATGTGTTAATCCCTTATTGTTCAAACTCTATTTGAGCTTATTCGTTCATTATCTTCACCTCTTTTCTCTAAGGTTATAGCCTACGGTACTCCTACCTAAGGTTTATAACCTATCGGCTTTGATACCAACTGTAACGACCCCAAAATCCATACAATTTAAATCTCAACTTCGGTCGTTAACCATACATTAAATCTCTAATTTTACATCATTATTCGATATTAAAAACACTAAAATTGCAGAATATTTAAAACGTTTATACACTTCCTTCTTTCTTTCCCTGAATCGCAACATTTACATTACATCTCTTTGATTCAATCTTATATCGTGAATCGTTACAACAAAATGACTATACAAAGTCTTACATCATAACTACATATCCATATACATTGGATAGCTCAACTTACAATTCAACAACATGTTATGTTCAAAATATGAAATACATTTCTCATAAAACATAAGTAATCTTCGTGAATATAGATCTCTATAACTCATTTAGCACATATCTTTACCTTAAAATCTTGACCTGCAAAAGTGGTTATTTGCAAGAGTGAGCTCGATGTACCAACAAAGTCTAATAGGTTTTCATGCATCACATAGCACATAATAACATCTTTGGATATACATCTCATTAAAGTAACATGGCATACATGCTTTTAATTCACATAGCAAATATAAGATTGAGTTCCTTACTCAATCATAATTACTTAGCCAAAACAATGCAGTAATATATCGACTTTAACATTTCATGATTTCAACATGCATAACATATCATACAATTTAAAACAGTTCATCAAGTCCACGTAAAAAATAGGAACCGAAATACTTGCCTTGATCGTTGTTTACCAATAATAGTTTAACGACTTACGATTATACGCACTTCACGCGTGCCCTACACAATTATATAATCATACACATCAACTATTAGTCACATAACAACACATAGTAATTGTAATGTAACTCTACTCCACATCTCATAATCTTTCCTATTAATTAGCACACAATGTTCAATTAGATTGTGTTAACTTTTTGACTTATGACTCACTATATTTCTTTTTAGTCAAACTCGAAGTTCATTCAAGTGCTTAAGTCTTGGTAGGAATACTTATTGGTTTTATATTAAATCCATTCCATATCTTATAATATTCATTTCAATTGAATTGAAATACTTTTTAAGTTCATTAACACTTGGCACGGCGTTTTGACGTTCAATTGTCACACGCCCGATTTGCATCTCTTGTGTATGCTTACTATGCTTCTATAACTTATCTAATACATTATTTATTAATGTTAAGCATCATTATATTTACTAATATTCAAATTTATAACTTATAATAACATCTTTTATCATCAGGAGCACTACACATGCATATGTGAATGCCCGACGCCCTCCGATTGCCCCCTAAAACACAACAGTCCTAAAGATGACCATTTTGACTACTGTTACAGACATCAAATTGAAACACTTAAAGAATAAATGTTGTAGGTCTACTCGTCCTCATTCCGGATCATCTTAAATACCCTCAATCGGAGTTCGTATAAGAACATTATGGCCAGTTTACTACAGGAGGCCCAAACTGTCCTACTCAAACTTTTGTTCTAGAACCGTAGTACGAGAACTAGGCTAACCGATTAGGCCAGCTATGACTAAGATTAGCGCCTGGGCACGAATTTTTATTTGGGGTGCGAACTTCTGGTGTTGGGGCACCATTTTTGGCGCTAGAAGTATAGAAACTTCTGTAACGCGAAATTTACCGAAGAATAGAAAAACTAAATTTCTATCTATAACTTAATTTCTAACATTAATTAACATGCATAACTTCTTCGTAAACTACACATAAATGTTAACAATCATCCATGTAACAATTACCAACAATTAAACAACTACTTTAGAAAACATAATTCTTTGAAAACACTGTTTTAAGAAAAACTCCATTGTTAACGTTGTTTAACACTGTAATATCAATAATAACCCAAACTAGATTACTTTAAAGTACGATTCTCTGAAATTCATACCCAATTAACATACATGACGTTCAATTTCATAAATAGCATACAATCACCTACTAATTTTTGTTATCATGCAAAACATACGTTCATACATATATATTGACTGTAAAAACTATTTCCTTTGTATGTAGTAATTTATCATACAATTCTTCATCTAAAACTAGTTATAATCCTCATAATCACATACCATCACTATAATTCAATTGTATACTTGATAATTACGTAAATTATACCACCAACGCAAGGTGAATTTCAAGAACAAGAGACTAAGGAATTATAGTATAACACATATATGTTAAGATTATAAAACATACATTTTGTTGCTTTGAAACTATTTGTTAATCACTGATAATAGCTAGAAGAAGTCAGAACTTGCTTTAAAAACTATAGCCTTTTCTCTCTCAAATTTCTTTTCTTTTCTTTCTTAGGTTCAGTCTTAGACTAGGCTAGCGTAAACCAATAACTAATAAAAGTATACGTCAAAATAAAAACTGATATGGCAATAATAAGCCTACTTATTATATCAGTTACAGAAGATAACGTATAGATTAAATACATTTTATTTATTTATTTTATTTTGTAAATAATTTAAATTTCAAAAATCCAAAAGCCATATGGCTTTGTTTGGCAAACCAGTTAAAATTAAGGAATTTATATCCTTAAGAATTGTTTGGGTAAAACCAAATCAAAACTATTTTAATTTATTTTAATAACTAATTATAATATAGTTATTTGTCACACTTCTTTTAATTAAGTTTTCATACTTAATTAATTAATTCTAATAACAATTCATTACATAATATAATAATTTATTTGATCATTATAAACTCTCTAACTTAATTAGATTACTATTTCAAAATAACTACTTTCCTTAACTCATTAATTATTTATTAAACAAATAAATAATCAAATCACATCAAATCAATTAAAAAAATACTTATTCAACGATAAACACATCCATTAAATATTTATATAATTCAATAAATATTTAAATTTTTAATTAAAAATCTGGATTGTTACACATTATTTTTTTTCGGTGGATCATAATAATTTTCAAATAATTATTATCATTTATCATGAATTTTTAATCATTGAAATCATTTTTAAATAATTTAAATCTTGAATAATCTTATTATCATTAATATTTAAATATAATTAAAATATTAATGAAATTCTTGCCAAAATATTAAAGTTATTTATAATAACTCAAAATATTTTTAAAACATTTTATTACCCTCAAATGATTTTTTAAATATTTAAATTCATTTTAAATAATTACCATTAATATTTAAATATTAATGTATTTTTCATTAAAATATTAAAAGTCATTAATTATAACTTAAAATATTTTTAAATCATTTATATCCTTTTTAAATTATTTTTAAATCAATAAAACCATTTTAAACTATTTATTTAATATAATTATTAAATAAATCTAATATCATTAATATTAAATTATTAATAAAATTTACCTTAAAATATTAAAAGTTACATTTTATAACTTCAAATTTTTTTAAACACTTTATTATCGAGTTAAAATAATTTTAATATAATAAAATAATTTTTATCAATTTATTTAATATATTTATTAAATAAATTAAATGTCATTAATATTTAAATAAATAATAATATTAATGAAAAATATGTCAAATTATCAAAAGTTAATTTTTATAACTTAAAATAATTTTTAAAACCAATTTTGAAATTTTTAGAAATTAATTTCTAGTTTTTTAATAATTTTTAAAAATTAATTTAATTAATATTAATAAAATTATCGCTAAAGCCTTTAGCGATAGAAATTATCGCCTTAGGTATTCTTGAGCCTCAAGAACATTCAAAGGCAGTGTTCTTGGTGCTATGTTTGACCAACATTAAATCACTCTCTAAGTTGTTTTTGGGCATGTTAAGGCATTGATCTTGTAGTATTGATGTTATACTACATGTATCAACAACAATTGTGACGCCCCCAAATTCGGGTATCTTCCAACGCGACATATGGTGCTACACGGTGCTACAGTTCACACAAACAATCAATTGAAATGTATCAAAAGAACGAATATGTCTTATATATATTACAAAACAATATTACTGTGACGAACGAGATTTTGTAAATTTATTTTAATATTTATTGAATTGAATAAATATTTTTTGATAATTTAATTATTGAATTAAATAATTAATTGATGCAATTGTGGTAGATTAATTTAATTATGTGTTACATTTATTAAATTAATGTAGAGAATATTTATTATTCAAGTATGTATTTATGTGAGCTTATTCAATTAAATGAAATATTTAATTAAGCATGATGTTATTTTAATTAATTTAATTATTAATTAGAGAGTTAATAATTTGGCGTTATTTATTAATGAGAAATTTAATTATGTGACTATGTGAATTTATGAGAAATTATTATATTTTATTTAAAGTAAATTAAATAAAATATTGGCCATATGGCGTTATACGTGATATTTCATGTGTTGATCGTATATTATCCCTAAATTTTACATTAGTATGTTGTTATGCATGTTGATACGAAGAGACCAAAGTTTAAATAAGCGGATTGATTGTTATACTTGAATCCAGTAGTGACAATTTTCATGTTTTATTTTCAAAACCTCCAAGAACATCAAAGTCAGTGAAATTCAGATATTTTAATTCTGTAATTATGTGTTTTAATGGATTAAAATTGTTTTATAATTGTTGGGTTATGATTATACATGAATTATAACATGTGGGTATGTCTAAATTCGTGTAGTAATATTTTTAATTGGAGTTTTTGGCTGTGTTTTATAATTTTTTTGAAGTGCGAGCAGTTTACAGCTCATGCATGTGCATATTTCAGTCTCACGCCTAAACACTTGCGCACAATACGCATGTGTGTCATTGTAGCACCACGGCCCTGTGTCAAGAAGATCAGTAGTGATGGCGCCAAGTAGCGCCACTATCCGTAAAGATTCGAGATATGAAATTTTTAAAAGTGTTAAGTCTAGCAATGTATTGTTAACTTAATGTAATGAACATGTAAACATGTTAGAAGTATAATGAGATGTAAAATAGATGTTTAACATGTAAATAACATAATTGCATGTGGATCGAATTATTGAATACATAATTAGCTTGTTATTCATGACGTGTGAATTATGTGACAAAATGGTAAATTAACTAAGTATAGTTAATAATCAAAGTAGACAAAGAGAATGAGTTTATGATGATTATTTAAGTTATAATTAACTGGTATTGTGAATGTGAATGATATGTAAGATTTAATTGAAAGAACGTGCTTAGTTAAAGTGTAATCTACGCACGAGACAAGTTTCCTAACCCTACTTGTCATTATTGTTCGAGTTTATTATTTACCTCGAGTAAATTATCATTGCTATTATTCAAGTTCAAATGTTATATTAAAGATTGATTATCTTTTTAAAGCATGATTCAGTTATACAATAATTGTCCTATTGTATACTTCTTGAGATTATTATTCAAATTGAATATCATTATTGTTAAACCTTATTAGACTAGTGAACTTTATTGATTCGACTAGTCCTTAGTCGATGAACGTTCTAAATTTCAGAACCCTTATTGAATTTATCCAAACCAAACTTCCTTTTAGTGCGGACTCGAATGTCAACCGAGATGAACAACCTACGAAAGGGATTTACTTATGCGTTAAGCGTTAAGATATTGTACGATATGGTACTAAGGGATGATCCCCCTAAATGCGAGTAGAAAGGTCCATAGTCTTATGGTATTAAAGGTTTCAAGTATAACCCTTGATAACCTAGGACATAGTTCAAGGTCTTATGACCCTCAGAATTCTTTTGATTATTGTTATTCATTCTTGATTCAAAAGTTGAGCTTTTAATTCAGATGTCTTTGATTTACTCGCATGTTATAATACTGTTATTTCATTATTATACTTGTTGGCAATAGTGCTCACTCTTGCTTAATAATAACATTGTAGTTAAGAACGAAAGAACTGATGAACCTTCCACTAGTAAAGGCAAGGGCAGAGTTAGCAAGTGATGAAGACTTGTTATTTTTATTTGATGATGTATTTTGTTTAAGACTTGATTTAATGATGTTGTTAAGACTTATTTGTTTATGATTCCGCACTGATGTTTAAGGTTAGTTTAACTTTGGGATTGTATTATTATTATTAGGATGTTATGTAAATTAAGGGAAGATTTTTATTCTATATATTGCATGGCTTGCATTTATTATGGGTAGATGGATAGATGATATTTGTACAGTGAACACCAAATTCTGTGGAATTGAAGTACCCGGATTTGGGGGTGTCACAAGTTGGTATCAAAGCTGTAGGTTATGAACCTTAGGTGGGGGAACAACCTTAGGTAGTAGCCTTATAGAAAGAAGATAGTGATGGAAAAACTCTTATCGAGTTATAAGAAATGAATTTATGTAATTCATTGAAGATAATAAAAGACCTTATGTGTTTATGTGTTAAAGTATGCGTTAGATGATACGACTTAGTAACTAAAACTTAAAATTTTGTTGTCAGGATGTCGAATGTTGGTGAAGCTAGTCAAGCTTGGGAGTAAGAACCCTATGTACCTATAATGCAATGAGGAGGAGGAGCCGAGACATTCATGTCATTAGGGAGTAAATGATGCAGAGGAGTCATCTCCATTGATCACCGTTGTTGGTCAGGAGCATAAGCACGAGACTGATCACGAGGAGGATCCTGAGGAGGAATTTGTTGAGGAAGAGGAAGAGGAAGAGGAAGAAGAGGAGTTACCACGGTACACCATTGATGCTGAGATGTATGACACATTATATGACCATAATGTGGAGTTACGAGATGAGGTCCAGGATCTGACTGAGCGAGCTATTATTCAGCAGATTACTTTGGAGGAGAAGGAGAGGGAGATTTCGACTCTTCACTCACGACTAGGAAATGTAGAATGGGATTTGGTCCATGAGAAGGGTCAAACCGAAGATAAGATCGAGGAGATAGAGAAGCTGAAGAAGGAACTGAAGTAAACCTCCGAAAGACTGAACATAGCAGAGGAAGGCTGGGTAAGAGAATCACGTCAAGCTGATCGTGCAGAAGATGATGGTCGTGCAAAGAAGGCAAAGATTGGGTAGACATATTCTACACTTAACAAGGCAATGAATGAGACCCAAGATCGAGTTTTGAGGTACCCGATCCAATTCGAAGGACTACCATTGTACATGATGGATCGCAGGACGATGTATCACATCTTAGAAGAGGGCGTAGCAAGGCTAATCGAAGACCTTAATGAACGGTGATATGATTTATTTAATTATGTGAAGAACTTAATTAGTTTTAGATGTAAATTCTGACGTGTTTATGAACGAAGGAATATTTTAATGTTTTAAATCATGTGGATTCTTTATTCTAGGATAGTTGATGTAAATAGCAGTGATGCTATAGTTCGATGTTAAAACTTTTTATTTAAATGAATATATATAAAGTTGTTTGAGATGATGTGTTAAATGAGTATGTTAAATTGTTAAGTAATGCCTTAACTATTTAGAGAAATAAATAAAGTTCTAATAAGCGTTTATTTAACAGAAATATGCCGCCAAGGAGAAGACAACATCGTCAACCAGCTCAGGAAGAGTCAACCAATAATAACAATAATGCCAACGTAAATTCCGTTCAACAGTTAGTTAACTTACTGACTGGAGAAATGAAAAATCAACCTCAAGCTTCACCAAACACAACATTTAAAGACTTCAAGGCGATGGGACCGCCAGAATTCAAAGGTTCCATGAATCCAATCGAAGCTTAAACGTGGGTTATGGAAATGGAGAAGGTTTTCGACGTTGCTAGGATTAGAGAAGACCAGAAGAACGCTTTTGCAATGTTTATGCTGAAGTCTGAGGCTAGCTACTGGTGGCAAGCAAACAAAGTGCGAGGAGGTGAATGTGTAATTACGTGGGAGAGATTTAAAGAGATGTTTTTCGAAATGTATTTCCCAACTAGTTCGCAGAATCAGATGGAGGTTCAATTTCTGGAACTAAAGCAGGGAAACATGAGTGTACTTGACTACGCGGCTAAATTCAACGAGTTGGCAAGGTTTGCCCCGAACCAAGTACAAACTGACGAGAGAAAAGCCAGAAGATTTGAACAAGGACTAAAGCCTTGGGTGTATAGCAAGGTATCAATGTTTCAGATAAACATATTTGCCGGAGTTTTGGAAAAGGCCATCCTCGCTGAAGGTGGAAGCGATGCGGTGACCAAGTACAATCAAGATCAGAAGAAGAAGAGGAGTGAAGGTGAAATTAATAACAAGGCCAACGGAAGTGGCACAGGAGGTGGAAATTTCAATCAGAAGAAAAGGTGGAACGACATCTCATCATCGGGAAATCAACAAGGTAATCAGAAGAAAAGAATTGAAGCATGCCCGATTTGTGGGAAAGCCCATCTGGGAGTTTGTATGAAAGGAAAAAGAGTGTGCTACAATTGTGGTCAGGAAGGCCACATATCACCAAACTGTCCAAAGCCAAAGAAGGGTGCTTGTTTACTTGTGGTTCGAAGGACCATCTGGCAAGAAACTGTCCCAAGAAGGGATCGGGAGGGTCAGGATCAGGAGGAAACTGAGGAAATAACAGTGGAAATGCCTTAACCATCACCGTACCAACCGCAACAAACCGACCGACCGCCCGAACTTTCAACCTGACGGTGCAAGATGCAGTTCAATCCCATGATGTGGTGTTAGGTATCATTCCGATCAATAAAATTAATGCTTATGTTTTATTTGATTCGAGTGCTACTTGTTCCTTTATATCCGAAGACTTTGCCAAGAATTTAGATTTGCCTAAGGATGACTTGGATTACCCCATGAACATAGAAATTGCGAATAAAGAAATAATCCATGTTAAGTACGTACATAAGAATTGTAGAGTGGATATTAAGGGTAATATCATGAACGTTGATCTTATCCCTATTCGACTTGGGGAATTTGACGTTATATTGGGAATGGACTGGTTATTCAATTACGAGGCTATAATTAATTGCCAAAAGAAGCGTATTAACCTTATGACTCCGTCAAAGGTTGTATTTTATAGTAGCAAGTCGCCTAGACAAGTGAGTTTTCTGACGATGATGCAGGCCAGGAAGTTGTTAAGACAAGGCTGTGTAGGATACTTAGCTTACATAGTTGACAGTTGAAAAAAGAAACCGAAGGTCGAAGAAATACCGATTGTGAGGGACTTCGTCGACGTATTTCCAGATGATTTGCCAGGACTTCTACCGGATAGAGAGGTAGATTTTGTGATCGATCTGGCACCCAAAACTGCTCTAATATCGAAGGCATTATACTGAATTAAAGATAAAGGAATTAATGGTACAACTACAAGAATTGTTGGACAAGAAGTACATTCAACCAAGCGTATCGAGGTGGGGAGCGCCGGTGTTGTTTGTGAAAAAGAAGGATGGATCGATGCGACTCTGCATTGACTACAGAGAACTGAATAAGGTAACGATTAAGAACAAATATCCATTACCGAGGATCGATGACCTGTTTGATCAATTGAAGGGAGCGAGATACTTTTCCAAGATAGACTTGAGAAGTGGTTATCATCAACTGAAGGTGAGGCCAGAGGATGTACCGAAGACAGCGTTCAGAACGCGATACGGTCACTACAAATTTTTAGTAATGTCGTTTGGTCTAACGAATGCTCCTGCAGCATTTATAGGACTAATGAATGGTGTATTCAAGCCATTTTTGGACAAATTCGTGGTGGTATTTATAGACGACATTTTGGTATATTCCAAAACCAAAGAAGAACACGAAGAGCATTTGAGATTAACATTGGAAGTATTGAGAAGGGAAAAGCTGTATGCCAAGTTTTCGAAATGCGAATTCCGGATCGAGCGAGTACAATTTCTTTTTCACGTAATCAATAAAAACGGAATTTCGATAGATCCATCCAAAGTAGAAGCCGTGATTAACTGGGATCAGGCGAGAACGCCGTCAGAAGTAAGAAGTTTTCTTGGATTATCAAGATATTATAGAAGATTCATACAAGACTTTTCCAAGATCGCAACTCCGTTAACGAATTTAACTCGTAAAGCTGTGAAATTTGTTTGGACGGAGAAGTGTGAGGAGAGCTTTCAACAATTGAAGAAGAGATTGAGTACGACACCTGTGTTATCCCTTCCGGATGATACAGGAAATTTTGTTATTTTTAGCGATGCGTCGCATAAAGGACTTGGCTGTGTGCTTATGCAAAACGGCAGAGTCATTGCGTATGCATCACGACAGTTGAAGGATTACGAGAAGGGATACCCGACCCATGATTTGGAGTTAGCTACAGTTGTTTTTGCTTTAAAAATTTGGAGGCACTATCTCTACGAGGAGAAGTGTGAAATATATACGGACCACAAGAGTCTGAAATATATTTTTACACAGAAGGATTTGAATATGCGTCAGAGAAGATGGTTGGAAATAATTAAGGATTACGACCGTGAGATTTTATACCATCCGGGAAAAGCAAATTTGGTTGTTGACGCCTTAAGTAGAAAGGGTCGTGAGAAACTGATGATGTTGACTGCTCAGGAGGAGCTAATTACAAAAATGGAGAAACTAGAGTTGGAAGTGAAGTATCCTATGGAGATTGATGAGAATCTATTTCAGATGCAATCTGGTACAACCCTACTGGATAAAGCTAAGGAGGCTCAGCTTTAGGATAAAGAATGTAAAAAGGTGACAAAGAAGATATCTGAAGGAACTGAACCGAGATTTAAGATGGATATGGAAGGAATACTGAGATTTGAGAATAGAATTTGGGTCCTGCCAATACAAGAGATTAAGGAAGAAATTTTGAGTGAGGCTCATAGTTCACGATATTCGATTCACCCTGGTAGTACCAAAATGTACCAAGATCTTCGACAACATTTCTGGTGGCCAAATTTAAAACGAGATGTTGCAGAATGTGTTGCCAAGTGTCTAACCTGTCAAAAAATGAAAGAGGAACATCAGAGACCAAGTGGATTGCTACAACCGTTAGAAATCCTAGAATGGAAATGGGAACATATTACAATGGACTTCGTGGTTGGCCTTCCGACGACTCAGAAAGGCTACGATGCAGTATGGCTTATCGTTGACCGACTGACAAAATCTGCACACTTCCTTCCGATCAAAATAAGATTCAACTTAGATCAGTTGGCGAGGTTATACGTAAAAGAGATTGTTTCGAGGCACGGAGTTCCGGTTTCAATTATTTCTGATAGAGATCCGCACTTTACATCGAATTTCTGGAAACGTCTACAGGAATGTATGGGAACGTAATTGCGAATGAGTACAACATACCACCCTCAAACAGACGGATAGAGTGAGAGAACGATTCAGACATTAGAAGATATGTTAAGAGCCTGTGTGATGGAATTTAAAGGAAATTGGATGATCACCTACCATTAGTAGAGTTTGACTACAACAACAGTTACCACGCTAGTATAGGCATGCCGCCTTACGAAGCATTATACGGCAGAAAGTGCAGAACTCCACTTTATTGGGATGAAGTTGGTGAAAGGCAATTGCTAGGGCCAGAATTGGTACAACAGACGACAAAAATAGTCAAAGTGATCCAGAAACACGGTGGTAGCGACTCAAGATCGACGGAAGAAATATCTTGATCCACATTGTAAATATATCGAGTTTGAATCAGGTAGTTATGTTTTCTTGAAGGTCTCTCCCTGGAAGGGGAAGATCAGGTTCGAAAAGAAAGGGAAATTGAGCCCAAGATTCATTGGACCCTTTGAAATACTGAGAAGAATCGGAGAAGTTGCGTTCGAGATAGCCTTACCTCCAGCACTCGATAATGTCCACAACGTCTTCCATGTTTCTGTGTTACGGCCCTACAAGGCCGATTACAAGCATGTAATTGAATATGAACCCCTACATTTTGAGATAGACTTATCTTACGAAGAAATTCCTGTCCAAATTGTAGACCGAAAAGAACATGTTCTCAGAAATAAAGTTATACCTTCTGTTAAGGTAATTTTGAGGAACCACAACTCTAAAGAAGATACGTGGGAACTTGAAGAGAATATGATGAAGAATTACCCTCATTTATTTACTTAATTATTTGAAAGCGATTACGGAGACAGAATCTTTGTAAGAGGGGGGGGGGGAGAATGTAACGGATCGAATTTATTGAGTCGTGATTCTGGGAACAGAATCCTTTTAAGGGGGGAAAGATGTGACAAACGAGATTTTGTAAATTTATTTTAATATTTATTGAACTAAATAAATATTTTTCGATGATTTAATTATTGAATTAAATAATTAATTGATGCAATTGTGGTAGATTAATTTAATTATGTGTTACATTTATTAAATTAATATAGAGAATATTTATTATTCAAGTATGTATCTATGTGAGCTTATTCAATTAAATGAAATATTTAATTAAGCATGATGTTATTTTAATTAATTTAATTATTAATTAGAGAGTTAATAATTTGACGTTATTTATTAATGAGAAATTTAATTATGTGACTATGTGAATTTATGAGAAATTATTATATTTTATTTAAAGTAAATTAAATAAAATATTGGATTTATTTTATAAGGAGTGTGACATTTTTAAACTATATGATAAAGCTTTATTAAATTAAATGGTTTTGTAATATATTAAACTAGCCAAACATGGCCTTAAGGGAAGTTAACCCATGATGGGTAATTGACCATAGTGCGTGTCAGTGCTTTATTATATTATATGTATCCTTTTTCTTTCTTATTATTTCTAAGTCTGAAAACAAAGAAGGAGAGTATCTGAGAGTCAGAGAGAATTCAGAGAAATTGTGGGAGGAAAACTCTGTGATTGAAGTAGTATCTGAAAAAGGAATTGTTATCTTTACTCGCCATTCTAAATTATACTTTAGTTAAATTCTCCAAACCCAATTTCTATTTATGTCATTTAGTTTTCTATAAAAATGGCTTTCAAGTTTTCTGTAAATCTCTGTATTTGGGAAATGATATGATTATAAGTTTATATATGTGTTAAATGTTATCCAATTGTATTTGATTATATATATTATGTAAACCGTATCATCTATTTCATTAAAATACATGTCGTATATGTTTTTCAAAATTATAGAGTTAGGATTTTGGCCATATGGCCTTATACGCGATATTTCATGTGTTGATCATATATTATCCCTAAATTTTACATTCGTATGTTGTTATGCATGTTGATACGAAGAGACCAAAGTTTAAATAAAGCGGATTGATTGTTATACTCTAATCAAGTAGTAACAATTTTCATGTTTTATTTTCAAAATCTCCAAGAACATCAAAGTCAGTGAAATTCAGATATTTTAATTCTGTAATTATGTGTTTTAATGGATTAAAATCGTTCTATAATTGTTGGGTTATGATTATACATGAATTATAACATGTGGGTATGTAACATTCCAGATTTTTAAGTGTAAGTTATAAATATTTTATTGATTTATATAAATATTTATTGGATGTGTTTTTGAATAAGTAATTGTTCAATTTGATTGAGTTTATTTAGTTAATTATTTCTTTGTTAAATAATTAATGTGATTAGTTAATTAGTTATTTGTTAAATAATTAATGTGTTATGTGGATTGACTTATGTGATTAAGTGATTTATTTAATAAATTGTTATTAAATAAAGCGATAAATTACTATGTGATAAAGAGTTATTAAAATAAATTAAAGTAATTTTAATTTAGTTTTGCCAAACAAGGTGTAAGTATAGTAATCCTTTATTTTATAAATCCTTTGCCAAACAAGGCCTTATGTCTTTTGAAATTCTTGTTAATTTTAAATTATATTATTAGTAGAATAAAACAAATATATAAATAAAATATATTTATATTTATAAGTTATACGTTATATGTTTGATAACTGACATAATAAGTAGGATTATTATTGCCATATCAGTTTTATTCTATGTATATCAGTTTTAGTTTACGCTCAATGTTAGTACCTAGTCTATTGCTGAGAGAAGTAAGAAAAGAGAAAGGAAAAAAAATTCAGAGAGCTTGAGAAGAAGCCAAGTGCGTGATTGTTCAAAACAGATTTTGTTAACAAGGTTTTCTTAACAACAAAAGGTAGGTGTTTATAACCTTAATATATGTTTTACGGTATATTGTCTTTGTGAATTTGATAGTCTGTGTTCTTCAACTTCACTGTGTATAAGTTTTTACAAAATTCTTGTAAACTATGTGTTGGTAATTGTTATACTAGCATATATATATTTGTATATAATTGTATGCTTAATATATAAATATGATGGTATGCTAAATTACGTATTTAAGAAATTGTTTTCTTTTACAGTGGAAACATGTGAGTACGAACTTGAGTGTAGAATTTATCAGAGGTTATATATATATATATATTTGTATGCTAACTAAGAAATTGGACTATACATGTTAATTGGGATATATATTGGTATACTTGTATGTCAAAGGAATCAAAATTGGTTGATAACAGTGTAAATTACGTTCACTGTAAATTGAATTAGTCTATGATATTGTTAATTAGTGGTTGGTAATTGGAATATGGATGATTGTTAGCAATTATGTGTAATTTATATTAGTTATACATGTTGTTTTGGGTGAATCATTGTTAAGATTTAAGACAGTAGCTTTGGCTCTGTTCTTCGTTTTTGGTTATGTGAGTTCGGATTAAATACGTCAAAATTCACACTCTGACGTCAAATCTAAGCGCCTTAGTGCCAAGTGTCGCGCCCAATTTGGACTTCAGCGTCCTTATTGTTGAAGTCATGTAGCCGGATTTTCTACAGCAATGCATGAAGTCCCTATATATGTCTCGCGCGGCGCGAACGCATTATGTCATTGTGCCATGTACGCCTACAATTCAAGCGTAGGCGTGCATGGCTATATGAAAAGTTCGAAATGACTTTTGTCTTGCACGAAAGTCTGATTCTTTAAAATGAATGATATAAGATAAATGTTGAGTATGTAATTTTGGTATTATAGTATATTAATACTATGAGTGAACATGGAATTACTAATTAACAAATATTCTTATTAGTTTTAATGGATAGAATTTGATAATGCAATTTATAATCAAAGCATATGTGATGTAGAGATATAGTATGTGTTACTGACTGATTATGTCATGTTAACATATGTATATAGGATAATTGTGGTTTGGATTATAACGGTTTAATCTACGCACAAGGAAAGATTCTAAATCCTATCTTTTTACATTGAGCAAATTTTCTAATCCTAAAGCTTCGTTATGCAAATTTCATATGCTATACTTTATTGAGTAAAGTATTTCCATTAAGCAATTTAATGGTATCCAGTTATTCATGATGATACAAGTTTCCCATCTCCACACTTTTGTTGAGATAGTTATTATGATTATGCAAGTTTTTCCTAACTCTAAACTTGTTATATTAGCATGCAAGTACCTTTATTCTGTTGACTCAGTTTATCATTCCAATTATTGTTGTTCTGCATGCTTGATATTAAATTCTAGGTTGTAACCTTAGCTTAATGTTGTTCAAATCAAGGTATGATAGATTTTTCAATTGTTATGCTATTAGATTATTCCTAAAACATGAACTTAGAATGAAATGTTTATTCAGTATGATCATTCAATAACATAGTGTTATTATCTTTTATTCAACTAATCCTTAGTTGATGTCCGTTGAACTCCAAATTTCCATGAAGTGTATCCAAGACAAACTATCTTTGGGCCGGACTTGTACTCAAAATACTTAGATGAACAACCCTAATTATAGGGGTTACGCTTAGTTTTGTACTTTGCGCTGAAATGTTTGTATACAATACATGTACGAAGGGTTGATCCCCCTAAGTACCTTAAAGTCATTATGGTCGTATGACCGTAAAAGTTTAAGTTGGAAGATTACTTATAACTGTGGACAAGGTTCGTGGTCATTAGACCCTCAGTGAATGTTTAAAATATTAATAGAACCCATTGTTGAGTTCTATTGAGCCCCTGAATTGGTAAGGAATGTCAAGATGTTAATAGGACTTATTATTTAGTTCTATTGAGCCCCTGAATGGGCAAGGAATGTTTAAGAAGTTAATAGAACTTATTGTTCAGTTCTATTGAGCCCCTGAATGGGCAAAGAATGTAAAAGTTTTATTCATTGATATTTCAAGTGAGCCTTGTTTGCTCACTCTTGCCTGTAAAATCCTTACAGCTAAAGATGGAAAGGGTGACGTACCTAGAACCAGTAAAGGAAAGGG
Source organism: Panax ginseng (assembly GCA_020205605.1). Taxonomy (NCBI): domain Eukaryota; kingdom Viridiplantae; phylum Streptophyta; class Magnoliopsida; order Apiales; family Araliaceae; genus Panax; species Panax ginseng. The sequence continues at coordinate 58,210,582 of CM035142.1, forward strand.
AAAGATGAACAAGTACTGAAGACTTGTAATAGTTTTGATAGTTTTATTATCAGACTTTGGTTTAAAGAATGTAATAAAGTTTATTTAAATTTTCCGCATGAATAATTGTTTGTAAAGGTTAGATAACTTGGGAGATTTTATTTTATGAAATTCCTGTATGGGCAGGTTTATTATTAAATTTTATTTATGATTGGGTAGTTATAAATGAATGTTTTGATTACATGAACACCAAATCTTGAGGTAATGAAGTACCGGGATTTGCGGGTGTCACAGGGTATGTCTAAATTTGTGTAGTAATATTTTAAATTGGAGTTTTTTGGTACGTGTTCGCAATTTTAATGAATTGCGTAGCAGGTTTATTTCCATGTTGCGCTTGTGGTGCGATCTCACGCCTAAACATTGGCCAAGAAATACCACCGCGCCATAACGCCATATGTTAATTGCGAGTCTTCTTACTGTGTGCAATCATGAATATCAAGTGTAACAGTGGCGTCGTAGTACCACTCTCCAGAAAGTTCAAAGATGGAATTTTTAAAAGTGTTAAGTCTAGCAATGTATTGTTCACTTAATTTAATGAACATGTAAACATGTTAGAAGTATAATGAGATGTAAAATAGATGTTTAACATGTAAATAACATAATTGCATGTGGATCGAATTATTGAATACATAATTAGCTTGTTATTCATGACGTGTGAATTATGTGACAAAATGGTAAATTAACTAAGTATAGTTAATAATCAAAGTAGACAAAGAGAATGAGTTTATGATGATTAGTTAAGTTATAATTAACTGGTATTGTGAATGTGAATGATATGTAGGATTTAATTCAAAGAACGTGCTTAGTTAAAGTGTAATCTACGCACGAGGCAAGTTTCCTAACTCTACTTGTCATTATTGTTCGAGTTTATTATTTACCTCGAGTAAATTATCATTGCTATTATTCAAGTTCAAATGTTATATTAAAGATTGATTATCTTTTTAAAGCATGATTCAGTTATACAATAATTGTCCTATTGTATACTTCTTGAGATTATTATTCAAATTGAATATCATTATTGTTGAACCTTATTAGACTAGTGAACTTTATTGATTCGACTAGTCCTTAGTCGATGAACATTCTAAATTTCAGAACCCTTATTGAATTATCCAAACCAAACTTCCTTTGGTGCGGACTCGAATGTCAAACTGAGATGAACAACCCTGCAAAGGGATTTACTTATGCGTTAGCGTTAAGATATTGTGCACATGATGGTACTAAGGGTGATCCCCTAAATCACGAGTAGAAAGGTCCATAGTCTTATGTACCATTAAAGGTTTCAAGTATAACCCTTGATAACCTAGGACATAGTTCAAGGTCTTATGACCCTCAGAATTCTTTTGATTCTTGTTATTCATTCTTGATTCAAAAGTTGAGCTTTTAATTCAAATGTCTTTGATTTACTCGCATGTTATTATACTGTTATTTCATTATTATACTTGTGGGCAATAGTGCTCACTCTTGCTTAATAATAACATTGCAGTTAAGAACGAAAGAACTGATGAACCTTCCACTAGTAAAGGCAAGGGAAAAGTTAGCAAGTGATGAAGACTTGTTATTTTTATTTGATGATGTATTTTGTTTAAGACTTGATTTAATGATGTTGTTAAGACTTATTTGTTTATGATTCCGCACTGATATTTAAGGTTAGTTTAACCTGGGATTGTATTATTATTATTCGGATGTTGTAACCCTTAAGGGGAAGATTTTTATTCTATATATTGCATGGCTTGCATTTATTATGGGTAGATAGATAGATGATATTTATACAGTGAACACCAAATCCCGTGGAATTGAAGTACCCAAATTTGGAGGTGTCACAATTACCATTCCCCAGGTTCTTTATAACCGTTACACTTGTTCTTGTCATAATATTAAATATTATCATTACAAACATATAGTATTGCATAGGTAATCTATAGGTTCGCCTTAGTATTCCCTTTATCCTTGCCGGATCCTTCGGTCCGTTCGATCTAAGCTGTATTCATATGGTTCAAGCAAGAGTGAACATAACAAGCTCAACAAGTACGACAATTTCAATAAATAACATGATTGAAACATAGGAATCATATATCTTCAATAATTGAACAATAGTTACGAAGTACTATTGATAATTCAAAATAGCACTTCTTTTCCTTCAAAACGTTTTACAATGACAATATTCAGTAAAACATCAATTCTGGTCCAAGACCATGAGCATTTCATAATTTCTTTGAAAAGGACATCATGGCACTATGTCCGTAAGTCTGGCATAGCTTACGAGCACGTCTAGGTGATCAGCCTATAGTACTCTATGTTGATCAACAATACATTCTTTAAATTTATGTACGTTTAAGTTTTGGCAACCTCGCGTGCCCATCAAATAATCGATGTAAAATACATTTGTTTATTCATAATGAGGCTTACCTTGAATCCGTACCAAACAATTTGCGTAGGAGCGTTATCAATTCTATATTGAAAGACTTGTAAATAAATAAATCAATCTTTCAAGATTATTCTATCCGAGTTAAAACTAGCATCGACCCTTTCTTTAAAACCATTCATGCGTCTCATAACATGAATCACTGAAAACCTGGCTAACACGAAGGTTAAACAAGTGATAAGAAAACTTACCTTCAGCGTCTGCTACAGTAAAATTACTTTTCCTTTGAGTCTTTACGGTCTCTACAACACATAACCATATAACATACCACATTAGGTCATGAATAACATACATGGTTCCTAATGAATCTTACCCTTCTTCTCAATCTAATCATGTATTAGATTTGTTATTATTGGTTCCGGCTTGCCGTCGTTCTTCTACATCGTTCTTACCAACTTCTGTCTCTTCTATAACTTAACTGAAATTATTTCATTAATATAACTCGGTTCGAGTTAATCATTCTTCCTCGTGGCTTACTAGCGTTCTTACGTTATTAATCGAAACTTGATCGTCACTGGTGAAGTACCAACATTGAATACCATTCACGGTTTACTTAATTACCCTTCACGTTCTTCATTTAATTATTCTTAATCCATACTTAAATTCATACCATCATTACTATAAAAGTGATTTAAAGTTAGTCTTTATCATGTACATTAAGTACATGTGCATTCTATTATTCCTTCCTAATTAATTGGATTTACAAAACCTAACTTGGTCAACCAACTTTAACTGCCGGAGCCGCGGCGCGGTATCCCTTTACTATAGTGGCGCTACGGCGCCACACTTGATCCTCGTCTCTATCGTACATTGCGCTTTATGGCGCGAGGATTATAATGGATCAGTATTTGCTATTTGAAACTCCGATGAGGTCTTGGCTTTCTCTCGGCCTTTGCTTTCGCTGAAGACCGCCTATTTGCCTTGGGTTGGCGGTGCAGCGCCAACTCTGAGCACCAAAAATTTTGACAGTTTTGTAAACTTTGTGAACTTCCCAGACTCCAAATTTGATCATTTTAAGTCCGAATTGGCTCGTTCAAAAGCCATTAGCTCATGAATCACATACTCTACATGTTTATGAAAGAATTTTACAATTTCGTATCTGTTAACTCAAAATTAACCTATGAGTTTATTTTTAATGAAAACGATAAACGTTCATGAACGTTCAACGCTCGTTCCTTCGTTCTAAGTCGGAATTCGGTCATTTTCGAGTTCGCAACTCTATAATGCCAAATAAGACTTGACTCCATTGAAAACCATTGTTTCCAAGCTCAATATCAAAATTTGACCTCCATTCCGAGAATTTCTCGAATTCGACGATTATCGTCCAAACTTGTGAATTCCGTCTTAACTTCGTTTCTTATGATTTGTTCATCATTTCAAATGGATTCAATCCATCAAATTAACATCTTAACATACATATTATATTAACTTATTTACATGATAAGTTATTACGTGTTCTTCATAAGTTTAGAACTTATAAAAGTATAAACTACTTATGACTTCATTTCACATGACTTATTATAGCTTAAGTCTTTTAACCACCATTCTCACATCTCTTTATCATACCATCTTATTACGGTAAACATATGAGAAGTTCATATAGGTTCCTCATCAGTTCATAACTTATTTAGGTTTGAATTATTTATTCATGACTTATACGGCTTAAGTCCATTGATTTATTCATTCTCTTCATTTCATAGAATACAAATCCTACCACTACTCACTTCTCTAACAATGGAAGAGAAAGAGAATCATGGTTTAAGTTCTTACCCTTGAAGATCACTTGTTTAATCCTTGTTCTTCCTTCTTGCTTCTTGAATTAACAAAGTCTAACTTTCTAGTTTTTCTAGCTTTTTCTCACTAACCAATAAGCTATAAGTTGTTGGTGTTTTTGAAGAAGGAACAAATGAGCTAGCAAGCTTCCTATTTACAGGAATCACAAAGTGAGGGTAGTTTAGACATTAAACTAATCCCACTTCCTTACTATTCCTAGCTTAAGCACTAAGTTAACTTGCTAACCACAACACGTATCCATTACTTGCTCATTTCTTCCTTTGCTTAATCATTAAGTTTACTTGGCCTCCACAATTACTTAGCCATTAAGTCTACTTTCTTAGCACATAGCTTATCCTTTGCTTGCTCATCAATTTTACTTAGACACCAAGTACTTTACTTGGCCACCACTTTGGGTCATCCATGTGATCATGGGTTACCCCATGGGTTTCAATCATTCAATAACCCATAGGTTCATACTTTGGGCCTTTAGCTTAATTAACTTACTTAACTTTAACTTATACATTGGGCTTGCAATTAAACAAACACTGGGCTTGTTTATTAATTCACATTGGATTTAAGCATTAGCTTACATTGGGCTTCCACATTAATCTCTATTGGACTTACCCATTCCAACATAATCCTACAAGTCCATTACATATGACTTAAAGCCTCATAACGTATAATTTACGTATTAATCTCGTATTCCATTTGTATACTTATTCATATAGGACATATCATCATTCATACATACTCTTATAATACCTCATATCATACTTGTATTCATTACTTCGTACAATACCTATGTATTATACGATCATCAATTTAATTCATTATACACATTTTATTTTATTTTCGGAATTCACTTTCCCTAACCGTTAAGTTTTAAGTCCGCAGGCGAAAAACTGCGTTTGTCATAACTGGAATATTATTGGATAATCCATATTACCTCGATATTCTATCGTTACACATTTCTCGGAAGTTCAAAAATAATTTCCGAGCAGAAATGCGTGAATAGTGTTTTTCAGAAAATTTCTCGAAAAGCTTTAATTTTTGTCTTAGAAATTCAAACATTTTAATTCTATCACGTAGCCAAAATACTACGACGTTCCGACATATCTAGGTTATAGAATGAACTTCAATTAGATTACTCCATAAATAATCAATTAAATTCATTTAATACACATAATCAAATTAAAATTTAATTCTCATAAAAATCCCATTTTTTTGGGGCGTTACAACAATCATTGTCAAACAACATCACACAAATGAGATCTAAGCTCGCAAAGTAACTATCAGAGTTGTTCTTCATTTTCTAGGCTGCCCAGAAACATAAAGTCATGGCCGGTCAACACTTTTGGTGGCCTTATATCATTCAATCTGTTCATGTTATAGGTGGTTTAGACGCCGAGCCTTGTAGATCAACTAACAGGGTATATGGTTAGAGCACATAGAATGTGACGCCCCCAAAATAGGTCCACACGACCCATTCTGAGTCGCCAGATATCACACTACAACAATCAAATTCAAACTTCATTTATACAACTGTTGAACTGTCGTGCAGAGTACAACAACACATAAGTTGTGAGTTTTAATACAAATATATGTAACTCTCATGGTGCCTCGACCACAACACCTTACGATGGTACTTTACATAAAAGTACAATCAATAATTGTTTTAGAAATTAAAATCTTTGGAAAATGCTCAAGGAAACCTTCGTACATGGGAGGCCCTGCATCTAAGTTATGATAGATATCATATAACTCGAGAATTATCCTTGGTTGACCCAATAGTCCCCAAAGAAAAATGAGCAGATTACTATCATGTTCTTTCCAATGGTGAGTCTTCTCTTGACATATAATTATCTCCATTGTCTCCAATTGAGAATTATACTTCAACCAAACTCCAAGATTATATAGGTAGTGCTCATAGATATACTCAGCAAGTGAATGTGCACAACCTTGTCTTATGATAACACGAAGTCGTATGTCATTAGACATCTCGTATGATAGTGACAAAACACCCTTCCATAGTTGGGTTCACCTCACCCTATTTGATTCACCAAATATAACTATTAAATGTCGTATAAAAATACAACACGCTTATCTAAAGTTCTCAATAAAATTATTTTCATACTGTTTAAGGAGAACCTCAACAGCTATAGACCACCGTTCTAATCCCCTGTTACCTCCACTCGACCCAGCTACACTTTTATTACCTGAAAGGAATTGTGAAGCAAAAGAGTGATCATAACTAGCCCAGTACAGAATATCATGGCTAAAGATAATTAAATTATCAATAGCCTTCGTCAGTAATAAATCAGAGATTTAGAACATATGGTAGATGATAAAACTTTTCAACCATAGTTGCAGCAGAACGAGCAATCCATTAGAAGAGTCAAATAGAATATAAAGTCTATTATCTTCTCCACGTTAAAAGTCCACAAACAATGTTTTATCCCTATAACATCAATCAACAGTTCCTTTCCATAATCATGTGAATAACTCATAATCATAATTGTAATTCTAAATTCCTCTTCGCACCAGGACGAAGATAATTTTCATCACCTATCTTTACCTAAAACATCAAAGATCATGGTTATACCAAATCACAGTTCCTGTTCATAATCATACTAATAAATTCATCTTTGCACTACAGGCCAAAGATATTCATTAACAGTTCATCTTTGCACTACAGGCCAAAGACATACAATTGTATTTTAGAAGAGTCAAGTAAAGCATGATATCTACTATCTTCTACAAATTAAAAGTTTATTATCAATATTTTATCACTGAGACTCGGCTTAATAAATAATCCACATCACCGAATCATCCCTGCACTATGGCCAAGGATATTCATTAGTATCACGACCACGGATTATACACGCTCTACGGGCCAAGGATATTCGTGTTTTCACCAATGGTCATGATCATGCCAAACAACAATTCATCTTTGCACCCTTGGCCGAAGAGAACGCATGGTTATGATCATACCAACATATGTCCATCAATGCACTACGGGCCAATGAGGACTTTTACCACATTATTTGTAATATTACGGGTCATGATTATACCGAATGATCCCTGGTCATAATCATACCAATCAACAGTTCATCTATGCACGTAAGCCAAAGATGACTTTCATCACAATATAAGAACGAGGATGATGACAATGATATAAGAATTAATCAAACAAAATCAAGGAGAAATATTAAAGATTTTGAATTTATCCAGAGTTTAAAAATATCCAAATTGTCAACATGATACTGCATTGTAGAGTAAAGTTCAAGAATAATATTCATGTATCAAAAATAATTTGGACATAAAAGAAATATATTTTTCGGGTGAATAGTACCTCGTAAATAGTACCCTGTGAATAGTACCTTGGGAATAGTACCTCGTGAATAGTACCCCAGCATGAAAAGTGCCCAAATTACCCGAGTGAATAATATTTGAATAAAAACTAACCGAGTGAATAGTAACCCATGAATAGTAACTTATGAATAGTACTCCGGCACAAAAAGTGCCCCGAATACCCGAGTGAATAATATTCGAGTGAATAGTAACCCGTAAATAGTAACTCATGGATATTAACTCGTGAATAGTACTCATAAAAGGAAAATACAAAAGAAAATGATATTCCATGACGAGTACAAAAGAAATGATATCTCATACGAGTATAATAGAATATCTAAAGCGCAAATGGATTTTCACATATACGGTAATCACGTAGACAAATCATTTCCACAATTTAATAAAGAATGAATACGAAGGGTCGTTCACCATACATGCGGTAGTCCGCGTAGACATGTTATTCCAATAGAATAATAAAGAATGGAATAACAAAAGAATTTTACTATGCATACGGTAGTCCGCGTAGACAAGTTATTCCAGCAGAATAATAAAGAATGGAATAAAAGAAGAATTTCACCATGCATGTGGATGTCCGCATAGACAGGTTATTCCAACATAATAATAAAGAATGGAATAACAACCCTTACGAGTATTGAAAGAAAATAACTTTCTTCATGAATACGAAAGAAATAATACCCCTTATGAGTATTGAACAAAGATAATATTCCTTACGAATACGAAAAATAATATCATAAGAGAACATGAAATAAATAACACCCCTTACCTCAAAAGAAGACTGGATACTGGAATAGTGAAGTAGCAGACTTCTCTTCTTCTTTCTCTCTATAGCTTCTCTCTCTATAATTGCTCTTGTGAGTCTTAGTGAATTGCTGAGAATGAAGGAAGAATGAGCTTCTATTTATAGGAAAATATAGTTTCGATAATTGCACGTTTTGGGACTCAAAATATTACAGTATAATACCTTCATCTTTTCCTTCATTTTTAATTTAGTCCTGCAAGTATTATCAAACTTGCACCACCTCCCCTAATAGTATATCATGTGAATCAATAGTACAATCATGTGAACAAATAGTTATAAGCATGTGACTTAATATCAATTAATTGCTCATTTATCCGATTAATTACCCGATTGGTCAATATAACCTCTAGACATCAATTATTATCGAAATAAATGTCGATTTCCACCAACACTAATAATCTCAACACAATGGAACTATCAATTTCATCTTTAATTGACACAAACTTATTCATCATTAATATTATAACTCACAATATTTAACAACCAGATCATTCTCAGGAAAGAGGGGCTTTCGATAAAGGATTTCTCCTATCATGCGCAATTAGGTGACCAAACCTCTCCTCAACAGAACTTTCTAGACATTGTCAATATTGAAAATAATAATATGAATAACTTTATCGTCTCAATTATTGATTTAATAATATAAAATATTATGCAGATGATAATATGATAACAATTGAATCAATAATATGAGAGATATGATGCAACAATTATTGTAGTAATAATTGAGTATAACTATAACAACCCGGAATTTTGGATTATCCAGAATTTAGGTTTAAAGAATTATTTATTAATAAAATGAATTCTTATTAATACTATTATGTGTTATGTATTTATTAATAATAAAATGATAAAGAATATAAACGCGGGTTACGTAACCGATATTCGGGGACCGTAGTCGCGATAAACGAACGTGATGGATTACTATAGTTGTGATTCCTTAGAGGTTGAGCGACGAGGGTAATGAACCTGAGGTTCATGTAATGGATAACAAAAGTATTAAATAGTATATGAATTATCAAGAAAGCCGTAACAAACGGTAATAAGATTAATGAAAGCCGAATGTGAGTCGAATAAGGAATGAATCCTAAGGTATGGCATTTAGTTTCCTGAAAACCGTAAGGAATAAGAATTTGACTTAATAAAACATTATAGTTTAATTGTTCGTATAAGCTAAGAGAAGTTAGGTTGTGGTACAATCGTAACTTTGATGGTTGACATATGGGAGATGGGCTAAACAATTCCTTCAGAGAGTGAAGGTATATCTGGCCCGGCAACCGATCTAACTCACTTTGTGATGGCGGTGTAGATGAGGCAGGGAACTTGTTTGTTGGTTGTTTGTGGGAAACCACTCAGAGTACCATATGGACTACTAGCAGAGACGCGATGTGTGCTTAGTCTTAGTGAAGTTATAAGAAGAAGATGAGAATATAAATCATCCAAGATGATGAACGTTTTGAGTAAGACATCTCCGTATGTCATAAAGCCATAAACTGGTAAAGGAAGTTAGTCGCGTAAACTTATAATTGCAAGAACGCGAACCCTAAGAAGTAAAGTTAAGTAAACCAATGTGTAAGTTCAATATATGACTAATTGGTGTTTATGTTTTCTCCTTATGTGTTATATAGGAATTGAAATGAGCAGTTCAGCGTAAGCTGTAGCTGGGCGTAAGGCAGGTTTCCTAACTTCATTCATATTACATGAATGCTAGTTTCTTAAGCTTCTAAGATGTTGTACTTGAGAAGTCATGTCTATTTGCGAATGTGCGATATTTGTACAATGTGGTAGAACGTATGAGGCCTTGAGCCATAATTTGAACACTTCGGTGTTTCTATGATACGCATTATTCTGTGATTGAGCTGTTCAATAGAAGTATGTTTTGTTTATACATGAACCGTTATTGTTAAGTCTGTGCTAATGATTCTAGCCAGACATGATTTGTATGAAAAAGGTAGAGGAATGAAAGTATTTCAAAATAAAAGTGACTGATGTTTTAAGATGATAGGAATCGAGACTATTCCTATTATTCAAGCTACTTCATAACCTTTGTTCGGTTATAGAAGTTCTAAAGAAATATTTTTATTCTGAAGTTATTTGTTCAACTGTTATGACTTGCTGAGCAATTAAGTGCTCACACTTGTTTTAAATGAAAAATAATTTTCAGCGAGCAAGGTTAGGAGAACTTAAGGATCCCGCAAAGATCAAGCTGACGGTATCCAGATGATGTTTCATTCAGAATGTGACTGAGCGAGAAGATCAAGTGAAGACTTATAATGTAAAAAGATGAAATTGAATTATAGATTAGTTTAATGAATTGTTATGTATCCTTGGTGGCGGATAAAAGTCACTTTTATAAGATGAAATGAATAATGTAATTATCATTATTTGTAATAAAAGAGGTTATAAGGTTTCCTGAACCTGGGATTTGAGAGTTTATGTTGTTATATTTCGGTATATAATGATGTATGTTGGATGAATGATGTACTCGTGACGTACGGAATCCGGGTGTGAAGATTGACCGGATTTTGGGGCATTACAAGTTGGTATCAGAGCTGATAGGTTATAAACCTTAGGTAGGAGTACCTAAGATTATAATCGTAGAGACAAGGATAAGAAGATCGCCATGTGATCATAGTGACTCGTAGTAACAGATGGGTTGTTAAACAATGAATGATTTATAGCTAGTGCTATGAATGAAAGGTACTAGGAAGTAGTACGGGAAGAAGAACTTAGATTGAGTTATGAAGGATAGTATATGAATTAAAGAAAATTCGTATTAAGTAGAGAGAGATTTAGAAGTTGTAAAATTTCAATTGAGGACTCATGTGATAACTGAGTTGTATGAACCTTTATTATGGGTAGAGGTTTGTGCTTGGTGTAACAACTGCTTAGCTTATTACAGTGATAATCATTGGAATTGGTCGCGCTATCAAGATGTATATGGCTAGAAGGTGAATCTTTTCTCATGTATATGCTTGGTAGGTAGAGAACGATAAGGTAGGTGCGAGTTCTTGAAACTCATACTTATGGTAAGTTCGTGACTCATAATAATATGGTATGTTTTCGAACGTCTCAGGGAATGGACGCATATGGTATGTCTGGACAGTTCTTAAACTCATATTATTATGGAAAGTTCCTGAACTCATAATGTGTTGTAAGTTGATGGACTGTACTAAGGTATAGTAATGTTTAGACTGAAAATGAGTTGTTTTCAGTAGGCTTAGTATTGAAGGTGCTGGAGAAGATTAAGTATTGTCGCAGTAAGACAATGAAGGGAGAAATAGGATATTCCAAGTCATCTAGCTATGCTAGATTTCGAACTTTATTGAAATCATGATGATATGTACATTTTTGAAAAAGGAAAGAATTGGTTCAACTTTTGGAACCAACAGATTTTAAAAGAGCTATTCTTGGTATGTCTATGCTAATTGCTTCGGCTAGACAAAAATTGATTTAAAATATTCAAAATGAATTTTATATCATTTGTGCATTCGATGCAAGGGTGGTAAAACGATGGAGTTGTTAATGCAATTGAACCTGGTGTTGAATGTGATCTTAGGATCAACAACCCGCTATGGTATGATGTATAATGACGAAGTTACAAACTGACGAAGTCCTCAATGTACTGTGAAAAGTACGGTATCATGACGTCATAAACTGTTTTGATGTATTGTGAAAATAATTTAAAGAAGTAGTCGATGTCAATTGAGTTGACTAGACGAATGTTTCACGTTGATATCCAATTTATTGGTATGGTATAAGCTACTTGATTCGGCTAGACAAATAGTATGGAATCTAATGATTTAGTCTGAGGAGAACATGGAAGAAGTAGTTACTTTCTTTGTGATTGTAAACTGACCGTTAATGAAGGGCTTACATTGAAATGATGTTTAACCTAGTAAGAGTTCATGGTCGATTTGACCCCTCAGCAAAAGTATGAAACGTTTTCAAAGGAAATTTTATATTCCTCGTTATTCCTTCTATTTCATGATTCTTGATAGGTTATGGGGGTTAGGAATGAGGGATAGATAAGAACTCCGTTGAAGTGAAGTTGAGAGGAAATGTAGGCTAAAATTTCGAGGATGAAATTATGTGAAGAAGGGGTGAATGTGATGACCCGGGTAAGGGTGTGGTTTTAAGAAATTCCGAGGACGTAATTTTTGTAAGGGGGGAAGAATATAACAACCCGGAATTTTGGATTATCCAGAATTTAGGTTTAAAGAATTAGTTATTAATAAAATAAATTCTTATTAATAATATTATGTGTTATGCGTTTATTAATCGTTCAATAACCTAGGATGATTATAAAGCAGGGAGTAATACAGCTAAGAGCTAGATGCGGCGAATAAGAATTTTCAAGACAAAAATAAAAGTTTTCCAGAAACAAAATATTTTTCAGGGAAAAAGACGAAATAGACACTATTCATCCATTTCTGCTCGGAGATTTATTTTGAAATTCCGAAAATTTATTGATTACGTAAAATGTTGAGACGTGATGGAATATTCAATAATATTTCAGTTATGGCAAAAACGAAGTTTTCGCCTGCGGACTCAAAACCCAAGGGTTAGGTAAAGTGAGTTCCGAGAATCGCAGATTTTTAAAAAGCGCTTTGAGATGAAAACCCGAAAAGCGGAACTACTGAAACTTACAGGATAAGTTTAAGTGAATAGTAATCAGAGATTAACTAAGGAGGTGGAAGTAGTAAACTTAAGTGTTAAGTACACTTAAGTGTTAAGTAAACATAAGTGTTAAGTAAACTTAAGAGTTAAGCAAACATAAAGGCTAAGTAGACTTAAGTGTTAAGTAAATTTAAGGAGTAAGTTAACTTAGTCCTTAAGCCATGAATAGTAAGGAGGTTAGGGGGCGAAATGACTAAAATACCCTTAGCTTGGAAATTCTATAAATAGGAAGCTTAAATCATTTTTATGGGATTTTGAAAATCCTACATCTAGAGAGAGAGAGAGAGAGGGGGAGTTCGGATGAAGAGGGAGAAGGAACATGAACATGAATGATCGGATCGAAAGTGTTTGTGAAATAGAAAAGCTAGAAAATCGCCGGGTTTGTCTAGCGTAAGAAAAATAAAGAAGAACGATAATCCAAAACCTAGTCTTTTATAAATTTTCTTTAAGTTTCTATGTTTAAAAATATAACTTAATGAGAATAAGAAGTAGATGATGTTAGGGTTGATTTCATATGGTTGAAATCATGAGAAATAAAGAAAATAAGAATTTGAAGTTTAGTAAATAAATTTCTTAAGGAAATATAAGATTCGTAATGAATTAGAATGATCCGAGTGGATATTATGAATGAGTAGATGAAATAAGTAAGGAATGGTGTTCTATAACATCAAAATCCAATAACAAGTGAAATCATAATCCAAAATATCGATTAAAACGAAGAACGAACGAAGAACACGCGAAGAACACGAAGAACGTTGTTGATGGACAAATTTAAAACCACCGTAGGATAATTGTTATTGATGGACAAGTTTAAAACCATCGTGTATAAGTTAGTTGCTTCTTTATTGGTTAGGATCGGTAGAAACGTTCATAAAGAACGGATTAAAACTTAGCTATAATGAAGTTATGGCGAAATATTCGTAAAATACGAACGAGAATTAGAAAGTTAAAAAATGAACCCGAAGGTGTAGGGTTTCATAAGAAAGTAAGAGAACATAGAAAACGTGAGTCATAGACTCAAGAATGAACAAGTTACGAGTTCGGATGATCGAATTACGGACGAACAAACGAAGAGCGTTAAAGGCATAAAAAATGAACAAAGGGTGAAGATCAAGCCAATCGAATGGCATGTTAACATATTTAGAATGAAGTTTTGTCCGAGGGGTATTGAAGTACGTAAGATAAGTAAGAGAATGGCTTTGGAACGACCTCGTTCCGAGTTATAACGAAGGAGTTATGAGATCGGGAAGTGAGCGTCTCAAAATTTATTTAACACCTAGAGAAATTTTCTAGGGTTACGGCTTGGCGCCGTGGCGCCAGTCATGCCTTGTAGAGTGGCACGGTAGTGCTAGACCGGGGGCCGGGTACTGCAAACTCACGCCGCGGCGCGAGAGATAAAGAAGGGAGTGGCGCCGCAGCGCCAATGTTGGGAAAAAGCCAAAGATGAGATTTTAACTGCTCAGCTCTTGGGGGAAATGTAAGGGAAGATAAAGAATATAATATTCAACTAATATAACACTTAATCAAGTGATGTAAACCTATATTACAGGTTGAGCATATAGATTAAACAAGAATAAATGACAAAGAATATAAACGCGGGTTACGTAACCGATATCCGGGATCGTAGTCGCGATGAACGAACGTGATGGATTGCTATGGTTGTGATTCCTTAGAGGTTGAGCGATGAGGGTAATGAACTTGAGGTTCATGTAATGGATAACGAAAGTATTAAATAGTATATGAATTATCAAGAAAGCCGTAACAAATGGTAATAAGATTAATGAAAGCCGAATGTGAGTCGAATAAGGAATGAATCCTAAGGTATGGCATTCAGTTTCCAGTAAACCGTAAGGAATAAGAAATTGACTTAATCAAACATTATAGTTTAATAGGTCGTATAAGTTAAGAGAAGTTAGGTTGTGGTACAATCGTAACTTTGATGGTTGACATATGGGAGATGGGCTAAACAATTCCTTCTTGAAGCGAAGGTATATCTAAATCGGCAACCGATCTAACTCACTGTGATGGCAGTGTAGATGAGACGGGAACTTGTTTGTTGGTTGTTTGTGGGAAACCACTCAGAGTACCATATGGACTACTAGTAGAGACGCGATGTGTGCTTAGTCTTAGAGAAGTTATAAGAAGAAGATGAGAATATAAATCATCCAAGATGATGAACATTTTGAGTAAGACATATCCGTATGTCATAAAGCCGTAAACTGGTAAAGGAAGTTAGTCGCGTAAACTTATAATTGATTTTGGCCACATATTAGGGAACCGTCATGTCCCCTTGCTTAAGTTCTAGGAACTTAATCTCCATCCTCCTTTGCACGCTAGTAGGGAAGTAGTTCTCGAAGAATACCTTCTTGAACTGTTCCCATGTAACCGTATCAGTTCTAGCCCCACCCTGGTGAGTCTCCCACCAGTAGTTGGCTTCCCCCTTCATCATGTAAGTCGCAAAAGAAGTCTTTTGCGCCTCAGCTATGTTTGTAATTACAAACGACTTTTCTATTTCCTTGACCCATGTTTGGGCCTCCATTGGGTCCGTCGTTCCCTTGAACTCAAGCGGACCTACACTTTTAAATTCCTTAAAGGTAGTTGTTCTGGCTACCCTAGGTCCTATGAGTGGTCTACCCCTATCTTTGTTAAATGATGCCGTTAATAAATTAACGAACTCTTGCATAGGGTTATTTCGACCCCTTGGTTATCGTTATGCAATTTTGCCTCTTGGTTACGTTGTCTTCTTCTTGGCGGCATTTCTAATTAAATAAATAAAGTTCCATTATTACTTATTTGCTTACTTAGTTATTAGTCGTTGAACAACTGAACAATAACTCATACACAACAAAGAACATTTAATAAAAACTTCATTATATTAATATGCTTCTTCATAGTTCAAGACTATTTACAATTTGCTTTCCATAGCCAAAAGCTATTACATTTATATCCCGCGATTGACTTTCACAAAAATTGGGATTTACAAAAAGACTACCCTTTAATTATACAAAAGAGGGTTTTACGTCACTACACAAAAATATTTACCGTTCTAACTTCTAATACAGCCTAATAGCATTTTCATGCTTCTCATTTGCGAGAATCTACACAATGTCTCGCCTTATAGTATGTCGAGTCTGTCCCGGCTCAATAGAATAACAAGCTATTTTCAGCTTGAAATCCTCATGTGCACTGTCATTTATATATGACATTCATGCTATCTTCTGGTCTTTCTCCACCAGTTTCTTACGAAGTTCTATGATCTCGTTCTTATAGTCTCTGGCCTTATCGGTCATGAGCACCTTCTCATCATGCTCTATCTCATAGTCTGATTCTGCAGACTCATTGGCCCCATAGAGATTGTGACACCCCCAAATTCTGACCTCCACTTGGTTACCCAAATTCGGTTCGTCACTTTCTCAAAGTATTACCATAATAACTAAAATAACGCATACACAACATAAAATATACTTTAGAATAATATACAATGATTTATTATAATTATTCCCCAAGTCTCGCAACCTACAGTGCTTAATAGATTACATAATAATATCTAATAAAGACTTATTACATTATCCTACTTAAGCATAAACATAGTCTGCAAATAGTCTTAATACAACATGATTAATTTAAACATAAAGGGACAAGTTAGTCGGTAGCCTTGCCATTGCCCTTGTCTTTCCCAGATACACCTCCCTGTCCCGCCTTAACTGAAAGGTTTTAAATAAGCAAGGATGAGCACAAATTGCCCAGCAAGTAATATACAACAAGGGTGTAGGATATATATATCACAAGGTTTGAAATATCGAAGTGTCATTTCTAGGATAATTCAAAGTGTCAGAAATAATATCATGGATGAGAAATATAAACAATTCTTGGAATAAGAACGACAATTCAATATAAATCAACAGATATATATGAATTCAACGACTATCAAGGTATCCAACTCAATAAACAATTTATATTGAGTAGTCACTAAGGACTATTGAACTTCCACTAGAGTTACTAATATTAAACTGATAACCCAAAAATATAAAGTACTATAGATGATCAATCTACAATACTATACGTTATGCATACCACCATAATAATATTCATTCATTTGTTGGGGTTTCCAACGACATACACTCCCCTTACCAAAAGGGTTGTCCAACTCAGTTTTCAAGATTTTCGCACCAATCAATTGGTTTGGACAGTTTTTTTGTAAACATGAATATATTCTAGTCGAATCAAATGACATCGACTCTTTCACAATATTTAAGGACAATACCAGTTTCAACATGAATAAAATCTTTTACCAGGGTTTAACATACTAGCTTATTCGAACTAGAAAGTAATATAACTTGTTTTCAAAGGGATAGGCTTACAGTATTTGTCAAATAAAATAATGCAATGATATTGCACAACAATAATAGTAGAGTTCAAATACTTGCTCAATATAAATTTGAGTAAGGTTAGATAAACTTGCCTTAAGCGTAGTTTATCCACGTTAATAAATCAACACTTTAGAATCCTAGTATAGCATATTATAAATATACAGTGTTCATTAGCTAACACAGTCCTTAATCAAGCTCGACACGATACACGTATGCACATATGGTACAAAAATCAGTTTATAAGTCATCATAAATCAAATACTTAGTTACTTTATAAACAAATCAAGATTGCTCAAGGGTAAGACCTCCTCTACTCGTGGACTTTCCATTTCAATACAACACCAACTTAGCAACTAAGCATCACACATGTATATGTACATCAGTAGGTTTTATATTATATTTAGCATCATAGGCACCATGCAAGTTACTGTCCAAAAGTCAGAACTCATTATTTGGGATTACGGATTGGCGCAGCTGTGCCATGGCTAGGACTAGGACCGGCGCTGCTGCACCATCCTCTGGTAATGCCAAGACTCAGCTGTTGCCTTGTGGTTTCTGTCCGGCTTTCCCAAAAACAATCATACATGATATATTTGTCATGTTAAGGGTCTTTTCATGTTCCTCAACTCAATCTAGGTTCCCTTTTATAACATATTTCTAAATTAGCTATTTCAAAACGTTAGGGTCATGAAATCACAAAACCTATCATGTTTGTTCGCTAAACATAAAAGATAGTTATAACACCCATATTAAACATGCTTGTGAATATTCATAACACATGTGTGCTACTAACACCGCTTTTGTTGAAAATATGTTTTGTTCATGCTTTCTTTGAATTATGATACACAAGTATTGTATATTCCCGTTCAGGCTACACGAATGAGTCTAAGAGTGTCATCAAACAAGATAAAAAATATCAGGTTTTCATCCCCAAGGTAGCATGTGAATATTCACATTCAAAGCCTACTAATTAGTTCAATACATTCATGCTTGTTTACTAATCTCATAAAAACAATCTAAAAGTTTATTCATGCATTTCTAAGTCATGCTAACATGCTTGCAAGGTCAGAATACATACATGGCATATATTCATATTAAGTTTGTTTCTAAAGTCATAAATCTATTTTACATCATACACCTTCGTTAATCATGCTAGTCTATTAAAACAAGCTCCACTTAGCATACTATACTTACACATACACCTTACACATGCTTTCATACTATTATAAGGCATAATACTTTACTAACATGGATCAGATTGTAAAACAAAGGCTCCAATCGAATAAAGATCATGGAACTTGTTGTCTTTATATCTAAATATGGCATACCAATTGCTTGTAGTGGATAGTTCGAGCTAAGAAACGATGCTCAAAGAATCGCTTATTTTGCCCAACCTCAAAAATTACACACGAATTCATTCCTAAACACTCATATATCAATTACAACATGCTTATATGATCATATAACAACTATATAAACATCACCCACCCTCATTAACATCTAATTCCATAAATTCTAGAATTTGAAATTTTAAGAACTCAAGAACTCTGTTTAACAGAAACAGAAATGGAAGCAAGAAGAAAGGAGTTATACCTCTGAGTTGTGAAAGAACTTGCTCCTAATTGAACTCCTAAGCTCTAAGAATGCTTGTATGCTCTCACTCCCCTACTTAGCAATTCTCAGAAATTCTCAAGCAACACTAACTGATAACCATGGCTGCCATTTATAGAAGAATTGTGGACTAGACATTGGTGTTACACAAAGTGGGAATCCATGGTGCAATGAGATGAAACAATGGTTGCTCAAGGGTTGGCCAACCACCCTCAAGCTCAACCTTCATCACCTAGCTCTAGCCTTTTGGAGAATACATATTGTAGCCTTGGGTCACTATTCATTGTACTTGGTGACACTAATTATGGGACAAGAGAGAAATCCCAGCATTTCATGTTGTCTAGGCTTGGTTTGGTTTATTTAATTCCCATAATGTAGTCTTAATATACAATTGTTACCATA
The DNA here is from genome assembly GCA_020205605.1 of Panax ginseng. Taxonomy (NCBI): domain Eukaryota; kingdom Viridiplantae; phylum Streptophyta; class Magnoliopsida; order Apiales; family Araliaceae; genus Panax; species Panax ginseng. The sequence continues at coordinate 58,230,053 of CM035142.1, forward strand.
TTAGGAATTTAGGGACTAAATATATACTCACATCATATAATTCATGTACATTAAATACACGTAATATAATAAGGAAGTCATGTATTATTGTCCAGGTAGTTCCCTAATTATATCTACCAATCATATAATCATATAATAACCTTATTATATTGGTAACTTATTTATTTATGTCAATTAAATAATTTATTCACTTCCTTGATTAATTACCATTTAAAATACTATAGTTTAATATATAGTCACATAATATAACACTACACTATATAGTATAGTTGTATTAGCACTCATATGCACATAATGGTGAATATCATGTTATTATTATATCACTAACTTACTTATTCATGTTAACTAAATAAATCATGCACTTCCTTAATTAATTCCTACCAATATTAATTAATCCAACAACTGATTAATGTAGTTATTGATTTCTGTGACGCCCCCAAAACAGGTCCATTCCATCCAACCCATTCTGAGTCGCCAAATACATGGTACAGAAAACAACTACAACTTTATTACAATAATTTTCGTGCAAAATAAAACAACACATATGCTGTGAGTTTTAATACAAATATATATACCAACTGTGGCTCTTATCCCAACCTTGGATAGCACGTCACAATGGCACCTTACATAAAGGTATAGTCAAAAATTGTTTTAGAAATTAGAATCTTTGGGAAGTGCTCAAGAAAACCTTCGTACATGGGAGGCCATGTGTTTAGGTTATTATAGATATCATATGTCCACAGAACTATCCTTAGTTGACCCAATAGACCCCAAAGAAAAACGAGAAGATTACTATCATATTCTTTCCAATGGTGAGTCTTCTCTTGACATATCATTATCTCCACTGTCTCTAATTGAGAATTATACTTCAAACAAACACCAAGATTATATAGGTAGTGCTCGTAGATATACACAATAAGTGGATGTGCACAATCCTGTCTTATGATGACACGAGGTTGTATGTCATTAGACATCTTGTATGATAGTGGTAAAACAATCTTCCAACGTTGGGTTCGCCTCAACCTATTTGATTCACCAAATATAACTACTAAATGATGACCCGATTCTATTCCCTGTTATCTCCCCATTCGACCCAACTACACTCTTATTACACGAAGGAATTGTGAAGCAAAGGGTGAGCACAACTAACTTCAAGAAAGAATATCATGACTAAAGATAATTAAATTATCAATAGCCTCCATCAATAATAAATAAGAGATTTAGAACATATGGTAGATGATAAAAAATTTCAACCATAGTTGTAGCGGAACGAGCAATCCATTAGAAGAGTCAAATAGACCATAAAGTCTATTATCTTCTCCACATTAAAAGTCCACCAACAATGTTTTATCCCTGTAACATTAATCAACAGTTCCTTTCCACAATTATATGAATAACTCATATTCATAATTGTAATTCTAAATTCCTCTTCGCATCCAGGACGAAGATAATTTTCATCACATTTCTTTACTTGAAACATCAAAGATCATGATTATACCAAATCACAGTTCCTGTTTAAAATCATACTAATAATTTCATCTTTGCACTACGGCCAAAGATATTCATCAACAGACCATCATTGCACTACAGGCCAAAGATATTCAACAACAGGTCATCTTTGCACTACGGGCCAAAGATATTCATCAACAATTCGTCTTTGCACTACAGGCCAAAGATATTCCTCAACAGTTCATATTTGCACTACAGGCCAAATATATTCATCAACAGTTCATATTTGCACTACAGGCCAAATATATTCATCAACAGTTCATATTTGCACTATAGGCCAAATATACTAATATCTCAAAGAAATACATAATCATTTCAGAATTTATATAAACCATAATTATAACCATGTTGATCAATTCACATTTGCACTTAAGCTTAAAAATATTCAATTGTAAATTCAATGATCATGATCATACCAGTCAACAATTCATCTTTGCACTACTGGCTAAAGAGAACCCATAGTCATGATCATACCAATAATCTACCCATCTTTACACTCAAGTCAAAAGAAATTCCATCACTAGGGTTATAAAAATGTTATATATGATAATAAAAACAATATAATCAACAACTGCATTTAATTTCAAGAGCAATATTCATAAATCAACGATAATTTGGTCAGAAAAAGAAACCAACTTTGTCATGAATAGTACCCATGAATAGTAACTCGTGAATAGTACTCTGTATTCGTACATAGTACCGTATACGTAAATAATGTCATATACGTAAATAGTGCCATATACATGAATAGTTCCGTATACGTGAATAGTCCCGTATACGTGAATAGTAACCCCAACTCAAAAAGGTAGAAATTCCACCATAAAATCCATACCAATATTTCAGTATAATGATATTGAAAGAATAACATCATTAGAAAGAAAATAACATCCCTTACTATCCCTTACTATCCCTCACTATCCCTTACTATCCCTTACCTCAAAAGAGCAGCATTTCTGACTGGATATCGGATATGACGCTGAAGGAAACTTGCACTGATTAATAGCAACTCACCAAGTATCTAAATACTCACAAAATACACTCGATAATCTTTAGAGAAAAAGAGAGAAAACTTATGAATTCTGGTTTGATTTTCAATTCTAACTTAGCCCTTTATTTATAGAAAAATGTTAGCACGCCGAAGCAGACTTGACCTGTAACTTGGTGGCTTTACCTGCTATACTATTTCACCCACCAAAAATCAGCCATCTTCCCCAACAACCAAAAGTGGGGCCCACCCATTTCTAGAATTTTCTACCAAAATCATTTATAAACCTAATATCCGAATCAGTCACCTCTTAAAATTCATAACAAATCATTCGTTCATTTTTAACGGTTCAAAATGTGTGAACATATACTCAACTTATATATGTATAACATATCCAAAAATCACAACGATCCAACGGTCAGATTAAAAATTATAACTCACAATAAAGCTATAAGAACACTAATTTGATCTTTTAATACCTCCAATCTGACAAAATACTAATAAAATACCACAACATTAACTCTTTAATTTATAACCACATAAATAAATCCATCATTTATATCCACATCAAATAAATATTTCCTTATCGTATAAATCAATAATTAATTATTCACAAATAATATTACAGAATCACAATGATGACAACCGTGCGGTTCCTGTGAAAGAGGGGATTTAGATAAGGATTTCTCCTTCATCAAGCGCAATTAGGTGACCAAACCTCTCCTTGATGAGAACTTTCTAGACATTGCCACTAATGCTATCTAATAATATTATTCAAATAATATGAATTATTGATCTGATAATGGAGATACTGTGCAGTGACAATTATTGAAACAACAATAATATAAAATATCAACGTAGCAATTATTGAATCAATAAAATAAAATATTGAACAGTAATTATCGTAATAATTATTGAGTAGTGCCTTCTTACGTAAGAATCAATAATTCAAAAATATCGTGCAATACCGCAGGTATCATCTTTGTGCAATAACAGCGACATCGTATTTTAACCATCGGGTATTCCAACAAGTGTTAATCAGTAATAACTACGCAGTTATTTGTAAAAACTCAAATTTATCATTTTCTTCATCAAACAGCTTATCCGTTATGGGGCCCACAAATGGTACGTGCTGTCGCATTTAATATTCTCACGACGGAAAGAATATTCTACGACCAAACGAATATTCCCCAACAACAATGAATATTTTATAACCACTTGTGTATTTTGAAAAAAAATTCATATATCACCCTTAACTTTAACCTTTTATCAATTTAACTATTTACTAAATAGAAAAATTGAATACTTTTATTTTATAAAATTCAGGGTCTTATAATTTCCATAATCATTAATTATATATTGCAAATAATAATAATCACATATTATTAATTAATTACAAAGAAGTCAATTTCCCACAATTAATTAATACTAATTAATGATTTAATAATTCCTTCGTCGGACATAACATTTTTCATTGCAATATACTCCTTATCATATGGTGTCACCCATGTTACACATATAACATTAATGTCCCCCAATTCAGTGCTACAATAGAAAGTAATTAACTCAAATCGATGATGGCACAAGCTATCGCTTAGTTTGTCTTCGCTAGGGGCCAGAATGCGTGCGTGTGACGACAGAAGGCCAAGATTGGTGCGTCACGCGTGCTAGTTTTCAACGCTAACTTGTTTTACATGACGTGAATTGATCTCCACAATAGTGTTACCACGAGTCTATGAGTGTATTGATTACCTATATAGAATCTCATGATCACACCCGATTAATCTTCCTAATTCCCGGGTTAACTTACTTAGTGAATTTTCTCGTTTCGCATTAGGCCACACAAGGACTTTCACAAATCACTTTGTCACTTCACACATCTTAATATGCATCAATCAAATACAATTAATTGTATTATCCAACTCATAAATCAATAACCCTTATTTTCACATAAATAGTATTTCCATTAATATATTCATTTAATAATACGTGGAAATTCTCGGGTATTACATCCTCCCCGCCCTTATAAAAATTCCATCCCGGAATTGCTACAAGGTTACACAAATAGATGGGGATAATCCCTCATCATCCTATCTTCTAACTCCCACGTTGCCTCCTTGACATCGTGGTTATGCCAAAGTACTTTTACAGAGGAAATAACTTTATTTCTCAAGGTTTGCTCTTTCCTATCAAGAATTTGGATAGGAATTTCTTCGTATGCTAAGTTCTTCTCCACTTGAATGGGTTTATAAGAAATCATGTGCTTGTAGTTAGGCTTGTACGGATGCAACACGGATATGTGAAACACGTTATGGATGTGCTCCAACTCAGGTGGTAGTACAACTTTGTATGCTACTTTGCCCACTCACTCGAGTATCTCGAACGGTCCTATGAATCTTGGACTCAGTTTCCCTTTCTTACCGAAACGGATCTTTCCCTTTCCACGGAGATACCTTCAAGAATACAAAACTGCCAACTTCAAAGTCTCGGTCTTGCCGATGCAAGTCTGCGTACTTTTTTTGGCGATCTTGAGCTGCTACAAGTCTGGCCCTTATCACTTTCACCACATCCGCGGTCTGTTGTACTAACTCTGGTTCGAGTATTCGTCGTTCTTCCACTTCGTCCCAATATAGAGGCGTTCTGCACTTCCTTCTGTAAAGAGCTTCATACGGTGGCATGCCGATACTCGCATGGTAACTATTGTTATACGCAAATTTGACTAATGGTAGGTGGTCATCCCAATTTCCCTTGAAGTCCATCACGCAAGTCCTAAGCATGTCCTCTAGCATTTGTATTATTCACTCACTTTGTCCGTCCGTCTGAGGATGATAAGCAGTACTCAACCTCAACTGTGTTCCCATCCTCTCTTGCAAGGTTTTCAAGAATTTTGACGTGAAATGCGGGTCTCGGTCAGAAACAATCGATACCGGCACTCCATGTAGTGAAACAATCTCCTTTACGTACAGACTCGCTAACTGATTCAAACTGTAGTGGATCTTGATTGGTAGAAAATGTGCGGTCTTTGTAAGTCGATCCAAGATAACCCAAATGGTATCCAATCATTTTTGCGTGACAGGAAGTCCTACCACGAAATCCATCGTAATATGTTCCCATTTCCACTTTGGTATTTCCAACGGTTGTAGCAACCCACTCGGCCGCTGATGCTCTGCTTTTAATCGTTGACAAGTCAAACATCTACTGACACACTCTGTGACTTCCCGTTTCAAATTGGGCTACCAAAAATGTTGCCTCAAGTCTCGGTACATCTTGGTGCCTCCCGAATGAACGAAATATGTCGTATTATGTGCCTCTTGTAAAATCTCCTCTCTCAACTCGGTTACCGCCGGTACCCACACTCTCTCTCCGAATCTTAAAATACCGTCTTTATCTATTCAAAATTTTTCTTCCTCATTTTTCGTAATTCTTTTCCTGATTTTCTCGCATTCTTCATCTTTCTCCTGTGCTTCCTTTACTCTATCCAACAATGTCGGACAAGCTTCCATTTCAAATAATTTCTCATCAGGCTTCTCGGGTCCCTTCACTTCTATTTCCAACTTCTCCATTTCTCTTACTAATTCCTCCCGAGTCGTCAGTTGAAACAATTTCTCCCTTCCTTTCCTGCTTAGAGCATCGGCTACTACGTTTGCCTTCCCCGGGTGATAAAGTATTTCACAGTCATAATCTTTGATTAGTTCTAACCACCTCCTCTGACTCATATTCAACTCCTTCTATGTGAAGATATATTTCAGACTTTTGTGGTCCGTGTATATCTCACATTTCTCTCCGTACAAATAATGTCTCCAGATCTTTAACGCAAAAACTACTGCGGCTAACTCCAAGTCATGAGTAGAGTATCGTTTTTCGTAATCCTTTAACTGTCGTGACGCATATGTAATGACCTTGCCATGTTGCATTAGCACACAACCCAGTCCTCTATGCGATGCATCACTATACACTACAAATCCTCGCGTATTATCTGGTAAGGATAATACAGGTGCCTCGCTTAACTTCCTCTTCAACTCCTGAAAACTCTCCTCGTATTTGTCAGTCCATATTAATTTCACCGTCTTCCTTGTCAGATTAGTTAACGGGGTCGCTATCTTAGAAAAATCTTGGATGAATCTTCGATAGTACCATGTTAACCCTAGGAAACTCCTCACCTCCGTCGGTGTTCTCGGTTGTTCCTAACTACTTACCGCTTCAACCTTTGTGGGGTCTACTGAGATTCTATTCTCATCCACCACGTGGCCTAAGAATTGAACCTTCTTCATCCAAAATTCGCATTTTGAAAACATCGCATACATCTCCTCCCTTTGCAGTGCCTCCAAAATAATCTTCAGATGTTCAGCATGTTCTTCCTCTATTTTTGAGTAGATCAAAATGTTGTCGATGAAAACTACTACGAATTTATCCAAGTATGGCTTGAAAACTTGATTCATCAAGTCCATGAATGTTGCCAGAGCATTAGTTAAACCGAATGACATTACCAAAAACTTGTAATGTCCATAACGGGTTCGAAATGCAGTCTTTGGTATGTCCTCATCCCGCACTTTCAGTTGATGATATCATGTCCGTAAGTCCATTTTCGAGAAACATTTTGCTCCCTTTAGTTGATCAAACAAGTCGTCTATCCTCGGTAATGGATATCGATTCTTGATCGTTACTCTGTTCAATTCTCGATAATCAATACAGAGCCTCATCGATCCATCCTTTTTCTTCATGAATAACACTGGTGCTCCCCAAGGAGACACACTCGGTCGAATTTAACCCTTATCTAATAGCTCTTGAAGTTGTATCATCAATTCCTTCATTTCTACTAGCGTCATATGATATGGAGCCTTCGATATCGGTGCCGTTCCCGGTGCTAAGTCTATTACGAATTTGATTTCTCTGTCTAGCGGAAGACCAGGCAGATCATCAGGAAACACGTCTTTAAATTCATTCACTATGGGTATATCTTTAATCTCTACTCCTTTTTTCCGAGTATCTACGATATAAGCTAAATAACCTACACATCCTTTCCTTAACAACTTCTTGGCCTGCATCATCGTAACGTAACACGATTGCTTAAACGATGAGCTACCATGAAACACTACTTTAGACTTACTCGAAGTTTGAAGGTTCACACACTTGTTCTGATAGTCAATTATCGCTGCATGGTTATATAACCAATCCATTCCCAGTATTACGTCAAATTCTCCCAGTCTAATAGGAATCAAGTCTACGCTCATTCATGTTCTCTAACGTTTGCGCTACAATTTTGATAAACATATTCTACAGGGATTATTTCCTTATTCGCAACCTCTATGTTCAATAAATCTTCTAAACATTCTTGGGGTGTACTAAATTTACTAGCAAAATCTTCAGATACAAAAGAATATGTGGCACCCGAATCAAATAATACATAAGCATCTATATTATTGATTGGGATTATACTTGACACCACGTCCTTCGCAGCGACTGAGTATTGTCGAGCGGTCGATCGATTGAGTTGTGCAGGTCCACCAATCATTAACTTGCTCCCTCCTCCCTGGCCTCCGCCAGCTCCACTGTTTCCTTTCTTCGGGCAATCCTTTATCTGGTGCTATGTTGATCTGCAAGCAAAACATCCCCTGATCTTCTTTGACTTTGGGCAATTTGGCGATATGTGCCCCTCCTGGCCGCAGTTATAGCAAGTGGTCTTCCCTTTTCCAGCACTCCCCCTGATGGCTCTTTTCGCACTTGTTACAAGTTTCGGTCCTCCTCTTGAAATTTCCTTGGTGACTCCCACCTTCGTTATTGTTTCTATTGTTGTTGCTGTTGTGGTTGTTGTTGTTGTTTTCTTATTTCCTTTTTCCCAAATTACTTCATCCGCTGCTGCTTCCTCCATGATGCTCACTATCAGTGTTCTTATTCTTCTTCTCCTTATGATATAGACTTAAGGCCTCACTGCCACCTTCCGCAATGACTGCCTTCTCCAACAAAGTCGTAAAGGAATCAATTTGAAAGACTGATACCTTATTATACAACCACGGTTTCAACCCTTGCTCGAATTATCTCACCTTCCTTTCTTCATCCCCAACTTGGTGCTCCACAAATCGCGCTAGTTCATTAAACTTAGCAGCGTATTGCGCCACCGTCATATCTCCTTGTTTTAATTCTAGGAACTTCACTTCCATCCTACTCTTCATAATCTTTGGAAATTAATTCTCGAAAAACAATGTCGTAAACCTTTCCCATGTTATCGTTCCTTCTCCCGCTCTCTGCTGATTAGTTTCGCACCAATAGTTTGCTTCTCCCCTCATCATGTATGTGGCAAATACAGTCTTCTGGTCTTCACCCATGTGTGCAATAGTGAAGGCCTTCTCGATCTCCTTGATCCAGGTTTGCGCAACTATCGGGTCAGTAGTTCTAGTGAATTCTAGGGGTCCTACACTCCTAAAGTCTTTGAAGGTTGTTACTGGGATAGCTCGGGGAACGGGTGGTACAGGTTCGTTTCTTCCCCTCAAAGCTTCTCCCAATAAATCTACCAGTCGCTGTATCGGATCTACTGGACCTCTCTCATCGTTAACTGACTCTTCTGGGTTTTCTGCTTCATAAAATTTTCATCTTATTATCTAACTATCATATTTGACATTTCTCAAATGGAAAGAACTAAAAGTTTATAACACGTTTCTGAAATAAGATCATTTATATTCATAAGCCAAATGGTTTCAATACACGTTCTTTTTTAGCATACTGCTATAAATGAAAATACATATCCCCTAATAACACAAAAGACGGGGACAACACTAGCTTACTACCCCTCTAACATTTTTCAAAAGTTTGGGGTGATACCACTATCTCACATCTTACACACAAGACTGAGATTACAATAATATATTAACAACATATAAATAAGAATACTACACTACTATGCTTTTCCCTCTAGACTTAATCTAACATTCCACGCTCCACGACGTTCTAATACTCCTTCTGTGTGATGTGTGCCACCATATCCCTACTTATGGTGTGTCGGGTCTGTCCTTGCTCAGCGGGGTAGTGATTTACCCCATCGATAAATCTCTTCATGGTCGTGCGTAGAGCATAGATCATCTTGTTCATCTTCCTCCTCTTGGACTGCACCTCATCTTTTAGATCACCCACTCTGTTAGAATCCTCCCACTTCTCCTCGAAGTGGATCCTATCCATCACCTCCATTTCTAACTGAGTTCGGAGAGCCTCCTTCTCCGTCTTCTCACTTAACACCCTCTGTTCCAATTCTTCTAACTTTCCTGCCAACTCAACATTCCTTGACACCGATCGGCAAAACAAGGTACCCATCTGGATCCCTGCCTCCTTACGGTGAGCAATTTCCACCTCCATCTCCTGCATCACTAGCTTCCTTTCAAGAGTCTTAGTCTCTAGCTCTTCAACTCTACTTCCTAATTCCAAAATTTGTTCTTCATAATCTCCCATCATCCGATCCTGAAAAGTAGTCTCGTCGGAGTCCTCCATGGGCTTGGGTTCTTCCTCCATAGGCTCCTCCTCCGGATCAGACTCCTCAGGTAGAGGCACCATCTCCTCCTCCTCCTCATCATCACTAATAGGGACAACTACCGATATAGGCTCCGCTATCACAGGTGTCTCATAGACTACGTGGATATCACACGGCTCCTCCTCAACTACTCGGCTAGGTCCTCCCATGTCAGTCATTCTACAATCACCAACATAAGATAAGACAAACAACAACTCCAGCAGAATGTTAAATAAACATAAGTTCATTATATAGAATGAAGCTACATTGCATAACACGCTAAGTCTTTCAGGGAAAACTCTACATGAGTTTTATCCCTTCCTAACCTCTAAGCTTCCTAAGTTATAATCTAAGGATTCTCGGTCCTAGAGTTTATAACTAAAGCTTTGATACCAACCTGTGATGCCCCCAAATTCTGACCTCCACTTGGTCACCCAGTTCGTCACTTTCTCATAGTATTACCATAATAACTAAAATAACGCATACACAAAGAAAATTCTACTTTAGAATAATATACAATGATTTATTATAATTATTCCCCCAAGTCTCACAACCTACAGTGCTTAATAGATTACATAATAATATCTAATAAAGACTTATTACATTATCCTACTTAAGCTTAAACATAGTCTACAAATAGTCTTAATATAACATGATTAATTTTAACATAAAGGGACAAGCTAGTCGGTAGCCTTGCCCTTGCCCTTGTCTTTCCCAGATACACCTCCATGTTCCGCCTTAACTGAAAGGTTGTAAATAAGCAAGGATGAGCACAAATTGCCCAACAAGTAATATACAACAAGGGTGTAGGATATATATATCTCACAAGGTTTGAAATATCGAAGTGTCATTTCTAGAATAGTTCAAAGTGTCAGAAATAATATCATGGATGAGAAATATCAACAATTCATGGAATAAGAACGACAATTCAATATAAATCAACAGATATATATGAATTCAACGACTATCAAGGTATCCAACTGAATAAATAATTTATACTGAGTAGTCACTAAGGACTATTGTCCAACTCAGTTTTCAAGATTTCTGCACCAATCAATTGGTTTGGACAATTGTTTTGTAAACATGCATAGAGTCTAGCCGAATCAAATGGCATCAACTCTTTCACAATATTCAAGGACAATACAAATTTCAACATGAATAAAAGCTTTTACCAGGGTTTAACATACTAGCTTATTCGAACGAGAAAGTAATATAACTTGTATTCAAAGGGATAAGCTTACAGTATTTGTCGAATAAAATAATGCAATGATATTGCACAACAATAATAGTAGAGTTCATATACTTTCTCAATATAAATTTGAGTAAGGTTAGAGAAACTTTCCTTAAACGTTGTTTATCCACGTTAATAAATCAACACTTTAGAATCCTAGTATAGCATAATATAAATATACAGTGTTCATTAGCTAACACAGTCCTTAAACAAGCTCGACATAATACAAGTATGCACATATGGTACAAAATCAGTTTATAAGTCATCATGAATCAAATACTTAGTTACTTTATAAACAAATCAAGAATGTTTAAGGTTGAGACCTCCTCTACTCGTGGACTTTCCATTTCAATACAACACCAACTTAACAACTAAGCATCACACATGTATATGTACATCAATACGTTTTAGATTATAATTAGCATCATAGGCACCATTCAAGTTACTGTCCAAAAGTCAGAACTCATTATTTGGGATTCCAGATTTGGCCTTGTTGCTTATGGCTAGCTAGGGACGAGGAAGGGCCGTTGCTGATAGTCCTCTGCTTATACCAAGACTCATTTCATTGTCTTGTGGTTTCTGTCTGGCTTGCCCAAAAACAATCATACATGATATATTATACCAAGACTCAGTCTTTTCATGTTCCTCAAGTCAATCTAGGTTCCCTTTTATAACATATTTCTAAATTAGCTATTTCAACATGTTAGGGTCATGAAATCACAGAACCTATCATGCTTGTTCTCTAAGCATAAAAGATAGTTATAACACCCATATTAAACATGCTTGTGAATATTCATAACACATGTGTGCTACTAACACCGCTTTAGTTGAAAATATGCTTTGTTCATGTTTTCTTTGAAATATGATACACAAGTATGGTATATTCCCATTTAGGCTACACAAATGAGTCTAAGAGTGTCATCAAACATGATCACAAATATCAGGTTTTCATCCCCAAGGTAGCATGTGAATATTCACATTCAAAGCCTACTAGTTAGTTCAATACATTCATGCTTGTTTACTAATCTCATAAACACAAGCTAAAAGGTTATTCATGCATTTCTAAGTCATGATAACATGCTTGCAAGGTCAAAATACATACATGGCATATATTCATATTAAGTTCGTTTCTAAAGTCATAAATCCATTTTACATCATACACCTTCGTTAATCATGTTAGTCTATTAAAACATGCTCCACTTAGCATACTATACTTACACATACACCTTACACATGCTTGCATACTATTATAAGGCATAATATTTAACTAACATGGATCAGATTGCAAAACAGAGGCTCCAACTAAAATCAGAGATTTGCGCAGCTGCACCGTGACTGGTTCGAGCCAAGAACAGTCTGTTTCGGCAACTGTTTAGCCCAACCTCAAAAATTACACACGAATTCATTCCTAAACACTCATATATCAATTGTAACATGCTTATATGATCATATAACAACTCTATAAACATCACCCACCCTCATTAACATCTAATTCCATAAAATCTAGAATTTGAAATTTTAAGAACTCAAGAACTCTGTTTAACAGAAACATAAATGGAAGAAAGAAGAAAGGAGTTATACCTTATAGTTGTGATAGAACTTGCTTCTAATTGAACTCCAAAGCTCTAAGAATGCTTGTATGCTCTCACTCCCCTACTTAGCAATTCTTAAAAATTCTCAAGCAACACTAACTGATAACTATGGCTGCCATTTATAGAAGAATTGTGGACTGGACATTGGTGTTACACAAAGTGTGAATCCATTGTGCAATGAGATGAAATAATGGTTGCTCAAGGGTTGGCCAACCACCCTCAAGCTCAGCCATCATCACCTAGCTCTAGCCTTTTGGAGAATACGTATTGTAGCCTTGGGTCACTATTCATTGTACTTGGTGACACTAATTATGGGACAAGAGAGAAATCCCAGCATTTCATGTTGTCTAGGCTTGGTTTGGTTTATTTAATTCCCATAATGTAGTCTTAATGTATAATTGTTACCATATTAGGAATTTAGGGACTAAATATATACTCACATCATATAATCCATGTACATTAAATACACGTAATACAATAAGGTAGTCATGTATTTTTGTCCGGGTAGTTCCCTGTTTATATCTACCACTCATATAATCATATAATAACCTTATTATATTGGTAACTTATTTATTTATGTCAATTAAATAATGTATTCACTTCCTTGATTAATTACCACTTAAAATACTATAGTTTAATATATAGTCACACAATGTCACACTACACTATATAGTATAGTTGTATTAGCACTCATATGCACATAATGGTGAATATCATATTATTATTATATCACTAACTTACTTATTCATGTTAACTAAACAAATCATGCACTTCCTTAATTAATTACTACCAATATTAATTAATCCAACAACTGATTAATGTAGTTACGGATTTTCATAATCATTAATTATATATTGCAAATAATAATAATCACATATTATTAATTAATTACAAAGAAGTCTATTTCCCACAATTAATTAATACTAATTAATGATTTAATAATTCCTTCGTCGGACATAACATTTTTTATTACAATATACTCCTTATCATATGATTTCACCCATGTTACACATATAACATTAATGTCCCCCAATTCAGTGCTACATTAGAAAGTAACTAACTCAAACTAATCGATGGCGAACAAGGCCATTTATATATATTGGGGGGACGGTAGCAATTGCCTTGCGTTTCTCGACAATGCCAAGATCGGTGCGCTTTTTGCCCCTTTTTGCTTTTCAACGGTAACTTGTTATATATGACGTGAATTGATCTCCACAAGAGTGTTACCACGATTCTACGAGTGTATTGATTACCTATATAGAATATGATGATCACAACCGATTAATCTTCCTAATTCACGAGTTAACTTACTTACTGAATTTTTCATTTCGTATTAGGCCACACAAGGCATTTCATAAATCACTTTGTCACTTCACACATCTTAATACGCATCGATCAAATACAATCAATTGTATTATCTAACTCATAAATCAATAACACTTATTTTCATATAAATAGTATTTCCATTAATATATTCATTTAATAATACGTGGAAATTCTTGGGTATTACAGAGATCACTGATCTCCTTCTTCTGGTGTTGCACCATATTGTGTAGTTGCACGTTACGGTCAAGCACTGAGAGATACATTGCCCTCATCGTGTTTGTAGGTGTTTACTCTAATGCAGGCATCACCGTATTAACCGATGTTACCTCCATATCATCCTCCACATCTACCATCATATTAAGATATGATGTTAATCCCATATTCTCCTCGGAATAATCCTCCTTTGAAAAATGCTCCTCTGGCTATGATTCTTCTAGAATCACTAATGATATTTCCGCTACAGGCATATGTACTAGCTCTACTCTGTTCACGGACTCTTCGCTCACAATGTGTATATCCCTATACATCAAGCTATTGATCGACATCTACAATAACACATAACAAGTTGATTAATACATAATACACAATAATATAAGCACAAATCACATTTAATTCATTTAGGGTTAATTTCCATCTTTTAAATCTTTCGGTACTGAGTTTCCTCGATACCTTATTAACTCATTTGACTCGAGTTAACTTCCTTCAGACTTTTCCTTTCCTAACGAGGTTATTAGCCTTAGGTTCTTCCCCCTTAAGTTTTATAACCTAAAGCTTTGATACCATTGAGATAATAACAAAATGAGTGTACTTAATATATTCTTATTACAATAGTAATAAATCCTTTCCCAAGTTCATAAACCGAATATATTCTTTGTTATTCATAAGTATATTACATACAAATACTCTAGTCTATTACAGGATAATCAACTATCCATCTTAGCCTTGCCCTTATCTCTCTTAGAACTCTCAGGTTCGTTCGCCTTTACTGCAATCATATAATTCAAGCAAGAAGTGAGCATAACTAGCTCAGCAAGTCTAACAAAGGATAATATAAATACCACATCGAGAATTATATGATCATCTTCCATAACTGAACAAATAGCTATGAAGCACTATGAAACATTTGACTAGCACTTCTCATTTCATAACAATGATTCCAAAGTATATATAATAGCTTAGGAATTCTGAACTGGTCGAAAGACCATGAACATACTCTTTTTGTTTTCATACTAGAAAAGGACATCCCACACTAAGGTCGTACATTCGGCATTACTTATGAGGACTTCTAGGTGATCAACCTATAGTACTCTATGTTGATCAACACCCATCCGTTAAACGTATTTATGTTTAAGTTTTAGCAACCTCGCGTGCCCATCGATTAATCGATGAAAATACATTTGTTTGTTCATAGACAAACTTACCTTTACATCCGTACCAAATACTTGGCATAGGATAGCGTTAACATTTCTATATCGAAAGACTTATAAAGAAATCAGTCAACTCTTCAAGATTAGTTAAGCCGAGTTAAAACAGGCATCGACTCTTTCTTTAAAACCATTCATGCATTTCAGAACATGAATCATAGAAAACTTGGCTAACACGGAGGTTAGACAAGCGTTAAGAAAACTTGCCTTCAAACGTCTTCGAATATACTATTCAACAATTCTCAGCCTTTATAGGATCTACATGATATATTCACATAGCACACTATAATTAGCTACTAAACAAACTAACTTTATTATTTTAACCAACTTCTTTCTCTTCTATGTCTTACTTGAATTTATTTCATTAATAAAGTCAATTCGACTTACTATACTTCATTACGGCTTGTTAACGTTCTTACGTTATTAATCGACACTCGGTGATCATTGGTGAGGTACCAACATTTAACACCCTTCACGGTTCACTTATTTACACATTTACGTTCTTCAATTAATTATGGTTAAACCATACTTAATATTCTACTTTATCACTTTATAAGTGATTTACAGTTAACCCTGTCATGTACATTAAGTACATTCATGTCTCACTATTAGTTTACATTCAATTTAGCATTAAAAACCTAACTTGTTCAACTATTTTCCACTGCCAGCGTTGCGGCGCGGCATCCCTTTACTATAGTGGCGATGCGGCGTCACTCTTTAGGGGTTTTACCCGAACTCGGCGCTGCGGCGCGAGTCCTTGTACTAACTCTCGCGTTGCGGCGTGACTCTCTAGAAGATTATGGCTTCTTTCGGCCATGTTTGGCGCCGCTGCGTGACAAATAACACTAGGTTGGCGCTGCGGCGCTGCGGCGCAACCCCTGTGCTTAAGTTAATTTTGATCGTTGGTTTTTCCAACGAACTTTTAGGCTTCATAACTTATTCGTTTTACATCCGAATTAGCTCATTCAAAAGCCCACAACTCACAAACTACATACTCTATATGTTAATGTAAGAATTTTACATTTTCGAATCTGTTATCCTAGAATTCACCTTTTGGTTCATTTTGAGCGTTCGTTTATCGTTCTCGAGCGTCCAATACTCGTTTTCTTCGTTATAAGTCAGAATTCGACGATTCTCAAGTCCACGACTCTTGAATACCTTATCTCACGTGTTGGCATTGAAAACAAAAGTTTTCAAGTCACACGACAACTTTTGACTACTAATTCGAGATTTCTATATTTTTTACGTTTAATGTCTATTTTCGCAAAATTGTCCATAAGTTCGTTACTTGTGTTCTATAATTCAAATCAAATGGAACCCTCCATTGATTCATCATCTACATCCTAACCAAGTAAGATGCATATGCCTTATCTAAGATGGTTTTCAATTTGTCCATCAATAACCAATTATAATTTCTATTTGTTCATGACTTATCAATGTTTTCATCATTAATAGCTATCCTTATTCCTCCTCAAGAGACATGATCCACCAATCTACGATTCTCTATGAGAAAGAATTCGAAAAAGATGAAGACTAATGTTTACGAACTATTACCATATTCGTTCTTCACGTTCTTGACTAAACGTATATGGTTTGCTTGGAAGTAGCTTGATTACTTGTTTATAGCATTTTCTCTCTCTCAATATGTATGGGACAAAGTATTTAAAACACAAAATGTCCCACACAAGCTTTCTATTTATAGGAAACCAAATGGAGGGCAAACTGGTCCAAAAAGCCACCTCCTTACTATTCCCACCTCCACAACAACTTAGCCACCAAGTAATCATTTTACTTGGTGGCCAAGTGGCCGGCTCACACCTCCATGGTCTTCCCATAGGTAGCCCCATGGGTTTTACCCATCCTGTGACCCGTCGGTTTTATCCGCCGTTCGATTTCTTGGATTGGGCTTGTCTTACTTAACATTGGGCCTTAACTTGGGCTTAATTCCATACTTCATTGGGCTTGCTATTAATCCAATTCCCATTGGATTGTACAAAGTCCTTAACTCAAAATCCTATAAGAACTAATCGTATTCTACGCATATAACTTATGTAGTCTTGTCATTTAGTATTCATACGATATTCGTATAATACGTCGTGCCATTATTCATACTATACTCGTCTATCATACGTATAATAACCGAAGTGATTATACACATTACATTTCCCTTTCAGAAATCACCTTTTACCAACCCTTAGGTTTTAAGTCCGCAGGCGAAAACTTTATTTTTCATAACTGAAATATTATTAAATATTCCATTATATCTTCATATTCTATCATTACGTGTTTTTCAGAATTTCAAACCTAATCTCCGAGCGAAATCGGATGAATAGTGTTTTTACAAAAAAAAATTCTCAAAAAACCTTTATTTTTGTCTTGATAATTCAAAATAATTAATCCTAGCACATAGCCAGAATACTAACCACGTCCACACATTTTAGGTCATAGAACGACCTTCAAATATCTTACTCACATAATTAATCAATAAAAATGCATTTAATCCACATAATCAAATAAAAATTTAATTCATTCCAGATCCGATTTTCTCGGGCGTTACAGTTGAACAACAATAATGTTCTATCATGTTCAACGATACATTTCAATGTATGTCTAGCCGAGTCAAATAGCTTAGACGGGTTTTAATTAACGTATACATACAAGAATTCAATAAGTATGTATCAACAAGTGTTCAATTACACCCATTATCCAAGTGAAGACATTTGCATAACTAAACTTAGCTATTAAATAACATAATATATCTTGATCAATGAAAAATAAACTTAAGAAACTTGTACAACAGGAATATAATTTAATATTTTACCTACACGGGTTCATTGCATAAGTAAATGCAAACGATAGGATACTTGCACAATATAAAATAGAGTTATGATACTTGCTCAATAAAGTGTAAGAGTTAGAAACTTGTCTAATTTGTTGCTTACATCTACACAACATAGTTTTAACTTTTATACAAAGACCTATCATTAATAAGATTATTCTTTTGATTAGAATAATACATCGTAACACATAGTACTGGTATTTGCAGTAAACACATAACTTAATCACATTGTCACGTATTTATATTAGTCATTGGAACATAAACAACCACCTATCAAGTCAAACTATCTAGGTCCGGGTCAAATTCGGAAATAATTTGGTGTACCGACGGCTTTATCGGATAATTATCGAGTTTGTGTTCAATTAAACTCTATTCTATAGCCTTAATATTATTTTAAATAATTTAAATATCAGTCATATTATTTTTTTCAGTGACTCATAATAATTTTCAAATAATTATTATCATTTATCATGATTTTTCAATCATTGAAATCATTTTAAATAATTCAAATATTGAATAATCTTATTATCATTAATATTTAAATAATATTAAAATATTAATGAAATTCTTGCCAAAATATTAAAGTTATTTATAATAACTCAAAATATTTTTAAAACATTTTTATTACCCTTACATAAATTTTAAAATATTTAAAATTATTTTTAAATAATTACCATAAATATTTAAATATTAATTTATTTTTTATTAAAATATTAAAAGTCATTAATTATAAGTTAAAATATTTTTAAATCATTTATATCCTTGTTAAATGATTTTTAAATCAATAAAACCATTTTTTCAACTATTTATTTAATATAATTATTAAATAAATCTAATATCATTAATATTAAATTATTAATGAAATTTACCTTAAAATATTAAAAGTTACATTTTAAACTTCAAATATTTTTAAACACTTTATTATCATTTAAAATATTTTTAATATAATAAAATCATTTTTTAACCAATTTATTTAATATATTTATTAAATAAATTAAATATCATTAATATTTAAATAAATAATAATATTAATGAAAAATATGTCAAATTATCAAAAGTTAATTTTTATAACTTAAAATAAATTTTAAAACCAATTTTGGAATTTTTAGAAATTAATTTCTACTTTTTAATGATTTTTAGAAATTAATTTAATTAATATTAATAAAACTGTCGCTAAAGCCTTTAGCGACATAAACTGTCAACTTAGGTGTTCTTGAGCCTCAAGAACATGCTATGTTTGACCAACATTAAATCATTCTCTAAGTTGTTTTGGGCATGTTAAGGCATTAATCTTGTAGTATTGATGTAATACTACATGTGTAAGACCCCAAATTTTTATAAATAAAATCGAATTTCCTCTAATTTTTATTCTTGATTAATAAGGTGGTAATTTGATATAATGCTTTGGTTATGGGTGAAATGTGCAAATTTTACAAAATAAGCAAGTGGTTATAAAATATTCATTGTTTGTTGGGAATATTCGTTTGGTCGTGGAATATTCGATCGCATCAGGGGAATATTTAAATACGACGCTTGACCATGTGTGGGCCCCATAACTGAGCGATTGGAGGAAGAAAACGACAAATATAAGTTGTTTAAAAATAACGGCGTGTTATTACCGATTTATTAATTGTTGGAATACCCGGTGGTTAAAATACGAATATGCGTGGTCGGTTAAAGAAGATTACCAGTATTGTTACTGAGATTGTTGAATTATTGATCCTTACGTAAGAAGGCACTACTCAATAATTGTTACAGTAGTTACTGTTCAATATTATATTGATTCAATAATTGTTGCGTTGATATTTGGTATCACTGTTGTTTCAATAATTGTCATTACACAGTATTTTTCATTATCAAATCAATAATTCATATTATTTGAATAATATTATCAGATAACATTATTGGCAATGTCTAGAAAGTTCTGTCTAAGGAGAGGTTTGGTCACCTAATTGCGCGCCAGTAAGGAGAAATCCTTATTGGAAAGCCCCCTCTTTCCTGGGAACTGCATGGTTGTTAGTAATGTGATTCTATAATATTATTTGTGAATAATTAATTATTAATTTATATGATATTGATTTTATGTGGATATAGATGGAGAAAATTTTTAATGTGACAATTGTTGAAAATTAATATTTTATCTTTTTCTGATAAAATAATTCATTTAAATATATGGGATATATGAGTATATGAGGAGGTAGAGTATTTTGTGGCATTAAATGTTTAACATATGTTTTGTGTGTCGGTGGACACAATTCTTGACCAAAAATTGATTATAGTATCGTAAAATCGCTTCATTTATGGATTTTGGATAATTTCATTTGGAATTTGGAAAACTTCCTTCCTAAAGTTGTAGAGATTTGAATTTCCTATAAAAAATGCGTAGATTCTGAATTTTTCCGACAAAAGGGCTATTTATCATGAATTATTGAAGTTAGGAGTTCAAATAATTGATTTTTGGAAGTTTTAATTATTTTATATAAGAAAAACGTTTTTGTGGTTGTTGGCACATGGGTGGCTGATGTTTTTGACTAAAGAAGGCATGCTAGAGTTTTCAAAACATGTAGGTAGGAATTTTGAATAAATAATAATATATTTTATTAATTTAGTCTCCTTTGGCGTTCTAACATTTTCCTATAAATAGAGGGCTAAGTTAGAATTGAAAATCACACCAGAAACAAAGTTTTCTCTCTTTCTCTCTATATATTGTCGAGCGTATTCTTGTGAGTATACTTTGAGTGTTGCTATACTATCATGAAGTTTACATCGAAGACTATCTGAAATTCAAATGAAGTACGGTTATTTTGAGGTAAATGATGTTATTTCTTTTGCAAATGATATTATTTTCTTCAATATCATTATGCCAAAATATTGGTTGAACTTTTTATCAAATTTGGAACTTTTTCATGTCGGGGTTACTATTCATGAGTTACTATTCACGAGTTACTAGTCATGAGTTACTATTCACGAGTACTATTCACGAAGCGTGAAGATGTTTTTTGTGAAATTTCTATCTTTTTGTGTCGGAGTTACTATTCATGTATACGGCACTATTCACGTATACGGCACTATTCACGAATACGACACTATTCACCGAAAAATGAAAATTTTTCTTTTTGTCCAAGATGTCTATTTTGGCTACTATCTTTGATTGTATCCATGTTTTGATCGTTATTTTTGAGTTCTGCTTCAAAATCATTTATTATGAAGTATTATTGATCTTGGATAAACTTTTGTACGAATCCCTAATATTTGTCCTTCTATCTCACTGGATTCGTTCTTAAAAATGTTTTTCATCATCCTCGGTCCTTAATGGTGATACTTGATGAATATCTTTGGCCTGTAGTGCAAAGATGAATGATTAAACTGATGAATTTCTTTGGCCCGTAGTGCAAAGATGAGCAGTGTTGAGAGATGAACATGACCAATCTGGTGATACAAATGAATATCTTTGGCCTATAGTGCAAAGATGATTAAAGATGTATATTGATTGTTATTCTGAGGATAAAATATTGATGATGGACTTTTAAATCTTAGAAGACGGTAGAATTCATTCTCTACGTGACTCTTCTAATGGATTGCTGTTTTCGCTGCATTTGTTGATCTAAAACTTGTTGTTTATTGTATTCTATTAGATTTTTCCCTGTTGAAGAGTAACGATAATTTGTTGTATATTATCTTAATCATAATATTCTTTATTGGGCTAGTTGAGCTCACCCTTTTCCTTGTTGTTCCATTTTCTTCTCAGGAGGTGAGAACATAGCAAGATCGAGTCGGGATATGGAATGAAGGTTCTAGAGAGAGTTGTTTAGTAGTCCTCACCATTTTTGTAAAATAATGTATCAATAATTATGATGGGGATTTATTTGCGTGTGGATATTGTCTAGACGACAATATCTGTATTTAAACTCACAGTATGTATTGTCGTATTTCACACGACATTTGTATTATTGAAGTTGTAGTTATTTCTGTACCATGTATTTGGCGACTCAGAATGGGTTGGGTGGAATGGACCTATTTTGGGGGCGTCACAACATGTATCAACAACAAGCATGGTCAAACAACATCACACAAATGAGATCTAAACTTGCAAAGTAACTGTTAGAGTTGTTCTTCATTTTCTGGCCTGCCCAGAAACATTAAGTCATGGTCGGCCAACGCTTTTGGTGGCCTTATATCATTCAATTTGTTCATGTTATAGGTGGTTTAGACATCGGGCCTTGTAGAGCAACTAACAGGGTACATGGTTCGAGCACTTAGAATGTCTAGAAATCTTCAAGCTGTAAGATGTAAGCCCCTAAAGAACTTGTCAGACCACTGTCACGAATTTTTGAGCTACCCAAAAAACATGCAAAACTTAATGGTCAACCCCTTTTGACCGATTACTACATTCGATCCGTTTCTTTCTAAGGTTCGAGAGTGCTCTGGACTTGTAGTCCTCATGTCATACTATAATCTAGATACAAATATACATCCTAACAACCTGACGGTAACGAGATCAAAGTCGGTCAAAGTCACTGCCAGAACACGTTCTTCAGTTTTCTAGGTTACCCAGGAAACTTATTTTGTGTTCGGCCAACGTACTTTGGCCGTGAATAACTTTCGATTTACACATGGTATGATCATTATTCCACTTTCAGAATACTAACAACATTACAAACTACAACTACAAACCTTTAAAACACTAAAAAAATTAACAGGCACCGATCTATGAGGCCTAACTTTCGACTGTCAGACAACATTTTCAAGTTTTGTCAGATTTTTAAAATCTTCAATTTCGTGCATCTAGATTTTATGGATCCATAATATAACAACTCAGATCACTTATTAACATAACATACAACATATTTAAACATCAAAACATATAATCTACTAAAATCATAAGGATCTAGCATGAATTAGGGTTTATACCTTTTCTTTGAACAATGCTTGAATCTTGGCTTCCGAATCTGTTATTGGGGTGCTAGGGGTTTGATTGGGGACTGAATCATTAAATATTTTCGTGGGTTTAGATAGAGAAGGTCTTGGTTGAGTGTGAGTGAGCAAATGAGCCCAATTTGTGAATTTCCTCTCTTTTTAATATCTCTATCTTTTGATGTAATGAATATGGCTGGTATAGATGTCAATAAGTGGCTGCTTTGTATTGATTTTAGTCACATGGGATATCTAGAGTTAGTTATCAACCCAAATCTTGGTAAAATATGCACTCTTTCTCATTTAAGAAATACAAAAATGGCATTTTAGTCTTTTAGTCCAACATTTTAATGGCTTTCTTGTCATTTGGCTAACCCTTTGGTTTTAACCCGTAGGTTTCAACCCTTAGATTTTAACCCTTAGGTTTTACAAATTAAATTTTTAGAATTTCTAATTAGGGTTAAAAATAAAAATTAAGCTTTCTAAATTGGAAGGGTTTCCTAATCATATTAGGTTTTTTAATTACTTAAAACTTGCAAATTAGGATTAAGGTTTTCTAATTAACATTAAGCTTTCTAAATTAATAATTAGGGTTTCTAACTTAGCAATTAAGGTTTTTAATAATTAGGGTTTCTTATTAATCAATAAGGTTTCCCTTATTAGGTTTATAATTGATAACATGTATCATTAATCATAAAAACACCATTACTTATCAGTCTTAAATTCTTATTTGAATTTCGAATTAGGGTTTAGCAATTTAATACTATAGTTTTCTATTATGCTATAACTGATCATCAATTAACATAACACACATACAGTACATACTTATAAAACTGAAATACAATTAATATATTATTAATATTAAAATTCCCTATTCAAAATTCAAAATCCAAAATTAGGGTTTTGAACCATAACCGAATTTACTTTCATTCCTAGTCAACTTAAAAATTTAAATTGACTATCCTGCTTAATCCATATTGCGCATATTTCAAAATATTATTATAGATACCAATATTCATAATAATTAATAAATACAAAATAAAAAAATTATTCGTCAAAATATAGATATAATTGTTTGAAAATTCCTGGTCTTTACAGGCAAGCTGAAAGCTACTAATAGGGCATTAAGCACTCTCAATAAAGCAAGTGGAAATTTGTCTTCCCGTGTGGACAAGGCTAGAGATTTCCTTCATGCGACTCAGATTGATGTCTCCCTTGATCCTACTGATCTCACTCTTTTTCAGCGCCAAAGATCTCTTTCTTAGAACTTATGGTCTGCCCTTTTATCTGAGGAAAAATTATCCAAGCAAAAGTCCAGAATCAAATGGCTTAAGGATGGGGACAGAAACAATGGCTTCTTTCATAACCAAATTAAGAACAGGTGGAATCAAAATAAAATCTTATCTATTAATAATTCTTCTGGTGATCTTCATTTGTTCTGGCCAAAAGGAAATCCAAAACATTGCTTTGAATCATTTCTGCTCATTATTGGGGTCTTCTTCCCAAGCTGATTGTCAGAATATACAGGATATTTCTTCCTCTATATCTAACATTGTTACCTTTCAACAAACTTCTATTCTTGAGAGAGATATCACTGATGCTGAAGTTCTTTCCACCTTAAAACCCATGAAGAAAAATAAGAGCCCTGGACTTGATGGCTTCCATGTCAATTTCTTTCTGCATTCTTGGGATATTGTAGGGAGGGATTTCACCATTGTTGTTCAATCCTTCTTCAATTAAGGGTGCTTGCTTAGAGGAACAAATTCAACTTCCATTGCCCTGGTTCCAAAGGTTCTTAATCCTTCTTCCATGAATGATTATAGACCAATTTCTTGTTGTAACACAACCTATACATGCATTTCTAAGATTATTGCTTCCATGCTAAAAATTTTGCTTCATCTTATTATATCCCAATGCTAAGCTGCCTTTGTTGTTGGTCGAAGGATAGGGGATATTATTCTTCTTGGACAATAATTATTCAGAAATTATCATAGGTCTTCAGGTACTACTTGTTGTGCTATGAAAATTGATCTAAGTAAAGCTTTTGATTCCGTCTCTTGGGACTTTTTACTGGAAGCTCTTAGGCTCTTCAAATTTCCTCTTAAATTTTTGTTTTGGATAAAGTCTTATAATAACTCTATTTTCTTCTTATTGAAGGTTAATGGAGCCCTTTGTGGATATTTAAAGGGGCGAAGGGATTAAGGCAAGGGGACCCTCTTTCACCCTATTTGTTTGTGATTGCTATGGAAATTTTTTCTCTTATCTTATCCAAGGAATCTCTATAGCCCTATTTTAAATTCCACTGGAAAACTAATTTTTTTGTCCATCACTCATCTCTACTTTGCAGATGATCTTCTTATCTTCTGCCATGATGATATTGATTCGGTTAAGATTATAAAGCTTTTCCTTTACCAATTTTCTGGCATTTCTGGTTTGCACATCAATGCTTCGAAGAGCATGTGTTTTCTTTCCCAAGCCCCTGATAATCAAGCGGAGTCCATTATTAACATTTTAGGATTTCAATTAGGGGCGTTTCCTGCTATGTTTTTGGGGGTTCCTTTGACTACTTCTAAGCTTAGCCTCGCTAACTGTCAACCTCTTCTTGATAAGGTTAAAGCTAGAATCTCTTCTTGGACTAGCAAGTTTCTCTCTTATGTTGGGAGATTGCAATTAATTAAATCAGTTATCTATGGCATTCAATTTTATTGGTCTGCTAATTTTATTCTTCTTGCTGCTGTTCTAAAAGACCTAAAGTCTATTATGACTAGATTTTTATGGAAGGGACCTTCTTTGCTTAAACATGGTGCAAAACTGGCTTGGAACAAAATTTATTTACCTCACTCTGAAGGTGGATTAGCTATTAAGCACCTTGAGGACTAGAATAAATATTTGATCCTATTGCATCTATGGAGGATTGTCAATCATAGGCACCATTCTCTATGGGCTTCTTGGGTTTGAGCTAATCTTAAATCTAAGTTTTTTTGGTGTATGTCTATACCCAATGACTGTTCTTCGATCTGGAGAAAAGTTCTTCAGCTTAGGACTTGAGCTCTTAATCACATCTATTTCCATATTGGCAATGATGTGGATACTAGCCTCTGGTTTGACCTTTGGGTTGGTAATGCCACTTTGGCCACCTCAGTCCACTCTTCCTTGATTATCAACTCTGGTCTAAGTCCTAATACAACTATTAGCCTCATTGTCCAAAACTCTACTTGGAATCTCCCCATCTCTAATCATAATGATTTCATAGTCTTCAAGGATGCCTTTGATTTTAACAGGCACTGTGATTCCTCGATGCAAGATGAATTTTTCTGGGAAAATACTAAAGCTAGTGAGGTTAGAGCATTTACTATTTGGCGCTCAATTAGGCAGGTTAGTGCTGATGTGATTTGGGATAAATTGGTTTGGCATAAATTCTTGACCCTAAGGTTCTCTTTCACTCTTTGGCTGCCTTTCACAAAGGGTTGCGTACCATGGATAGATTTCTTAATTATGGGCTTCAGGTTAACCCTATGTGTGTGTTGTGCAACACTGACTTGGAATCCTTTGATCACTTATTCTTTCACCATAATTACTCCTTCTGGGTTCTTTTTTCTATCCTTAGACATTGTGGTTGGAGAGGTTGTATCACGAGCTGGTCTTCTATGACCAATTATCTTATTCACTACTCCTGACCTCAATTTCATCATAATCTTCTTCATCTTGGGTTTACGGCTGTGGTTCATAGAGTTTGGACTGAGCAAAATGCTAGGATATTTTCTAACAAAGTTATCCCAATCAGGAATATAGTGCAAGATATTATGAATTTGCTGAAGTGTAAACTTCATACTAATCTTAGATTTCAAAGAGTTAGAGATAAATCTTGCTATAGACATTTGGTATTATAATGATTTATTGCTTTGTGGTTGGTTCTACTACTTCATACTTTTCTCTGCTCTGCCTTTAATGCAGTCTAGGGGTTACTGGGGTGTTCTGGTATGTTTCTACTGCTGATGTGTGTGTTGCAGGAGGCTAATGGTTTGAACAAAGATGGTCTTTATTTCAGTGGGTGGCTGCTGGTTTTTAGAGGGTCAGTGAGCATTGGGCTTGATGTTTGTGCTACTTATATGCATTTCTACTAAAGTTTGCTTTGGCCATTCTAGGTGGACTAGTGGAGCATTTTGTTCTGCAGTGGGAGTTTTGGGCAGGTTTGGGCGTCTAGGTCACGCCTGCTGTCGGGCTGTCCACATGTAGTTGCTTTTCTGCTGCTATTACTGGGCATCTTTGCTAGTGATTTACACTTCGTGGGTTATGCAAGTGGGCTTTGGTGTAACTGGGTTTGCTGTTGTGGTTCAAGTTCTGGCTAGTCCTTTTGGGGTTTATCTATGAGGTTGTGCTGCTTCGCTTTGCTGTCGGTTTGGTCTGCTATGGGATAAGTTGATGGGTCATGTGTTGGTAGGCCTGAGATGCTTGTTTAGGACTGCTATGTTGTAGCTGCTAATAATTATCGGTCCTTTGACGCTGCATTCATTTGCCTCAGCTACTATAGTTGCTTGAGTGCATGGTGTTGTGTTTTTATTGTTGTTGTTATTTGGTGGGATGGGCTACTGGTTTTCTGTTGCTACTGGGAAAGCTGGTTTGTCTTGCATCTTGAACTGGCGTTCTGCTGCTAATCTTTTTTCTCTCCTGGTCGTTGTGTTTGCTGTGTCGATGTGCTGATGGGATGCGGGTTGCACACTATTGTATTTTGGCTGATATTGCTGCGTGTGGTTATTCTTGCTGCTAGTTCGTTAAGTTATTCTTGTTTTGTATTGGTTTGGCTTGGACAGTGTTTTCCTTTGCTTTGCCTTTTTGGTGTTGATGGTTTGGCTACTGCTACAGTTTGTTGCTATTGTGCAAACTGAGGCTGCTGAATGTTTTGTGTTGCTGGGGTTATTTTGTTTTTGGTCTTCAATTGTAAGGTTACGAGTGACTGCTTGTTCTGGTTTCTATTGTTAGGGTTATTTTCTCTTCAACTCATTATGTAAAGTTTCATCTTGTTTATGGGCTTTGACCTTGTAATTATGTATAGTCATGACTTCATAGGGTATGTCCTATGATGTCTATGCTATATTCTTATTGGGGTGTCCCATGATCTTTGTACTTATTTCTTTTTAATACAGTCTAAATTTAGCAACAAAAAAGTAAAAGAAATGGTAGATGACCATGAAATTCAAAGATGGATCTTTGGAGCAAATGGCAAGGTAGAGACCTATAAGACCAAACCTGTTTGAATAAAGTTTCAAATAAATTCAAGGAGTTGATTGTGATAAAACCTTATTACCGGTAGTAATGCTTAAGTCCATTTGCATTTTACTTACAATTTCAGCTTATTTTTACTAAATTTAGCAAATGGACATGGAGGCGCTCTTCCTCAAATATAAATTATTAGAGGAGAATGTATATATGATATAGCCAGATGGATTTGTTTCAATGGTTGAAGTAAATCATGTATACGAGCTACAACAATTCATTTTATGGATTGAAGCAAACTGCTCAAAAATGGAACATTCGTTTTGATGAGACAATAAAAAGAGTTTGCTTTTATCAAAAACGATAATTAACCAAGTGTGTACAAAAGGGTCAGTGAGAGCGTCGTGACATTCCTAATATTATATGTTGATATACTACGGATAAGGAATAACATACCAATGCTACAATTAGTAAAGATAAAGTTGTCTAAACATTCATCCATGAATGATTTGGAAAGAGTATCTTAATTGGAGATACAAATCTATAAAGATAGATTTAAAAGGATGATCGGCTTAACCCAAGAAATGTATATTCATTTGATACTAAAGTCGTTTAGCATGGCAAACTCCAAGAAATGTCTCATGATGATGAGTCATGGAGTGTATCTCTCTTAATAGTCCCCATGGACTCCTAAAAAGAGAGATCGCATGAGTAACTATCACGTATGCAATGAAATATATGAGACCTGATGTTGATCGGTCATATTCTGGAGAAGATCACTGTAAGACAGTTAAAATCATCTTAAAGGACTTAACCAGTACTAAGGATGTGTGTAAGACCCCAACTTTTATAAATAAAGATAAAATTTCTATAAATATCATTTTTGAATATTATGGAATGAATTTGATATAATGTTATAGTTGTGGGTAATATTTATAAATTTTGCAAAGTACGCAAGTTGTTATATAATATTCGATTGGTCGAGGAATATTCATTTTAACGAGGATATTATATGCAACGGCACAATCATTGGTGGACCCCTAACGGAATTATTATGGATGGAGAAAAGCGACAAAAATACTTTATGAAAATAACGGCGGAAGTTTTACCAGTTAAGCTGTTGAAACACCGGTGTTAAAAGTACGATAAAAAAACGCGTAGTTTCATAGTAGCACACGGTATTGATTATTGATGCTTACATGAGAAGTCACTCAGTTTTGTTCAATTATTGCTACTGTAATTGCTGCATAATATCTCACGTTACTTGATTCAATTATTGTCAATATTTTATATATTATTAAATCAATTATTGAGACGACAAAGTTATTAATATTATTATTTGCAATATTAACGATGTCTAGAAGTTCTGTCAAGGAGAGGTTTGGTCACCTAATTGCGCGCCAACAGGGAGAAATCCTTATTGGAAAGCCTCCTCTTTCCTGGGAATGACATGATCGATTAATATTGTGAATTATAATAATGATGATAAATGTTGTTAAAAATATTGAGGTGGTTTTATGAAATATTTGTTGTAAATTTTGTTTATTATTTGGACCCCCACTTACCCATTTTTTCAAAACTGTCAAGAGAATTTATCTCAGTTTTTTTATATATATATATATATATATATATATATATATATACACACACATACATGTGTTAACAGTAAAGTGGTAGTGGGGGGGGGGGGATCATGATTATTGAGGGGTATCTAGTATAATGTTATATGTATAATAAATAAATGAGTGAGTTGAAATTGGTGGAGGGAGCATTGGGGCTATGTTGGAAGAAAGAAAAATGGGGATGGAGAAAAAAAAATCCTAAGGTTTGTTGGGTGGGAGTGTTTTTCTTTGTTGTTTTGTTGCATTATATCATGTGTTGTCTATTTATATATATATATATATTATATTTGGTTGCTTTGTTCTTATTGGAGGAAGGTTTGAATTTTGCATCCGTAGGTTACCAAAATTTCATCCGTAAATTGCGTAGCTGTAGCGTCCGTGATATTTTTCTCAAATAGTATCCTTTATATTTTCCTATAAATAGGATGCTTAGTTAGAATTGAAAACCACACCAGAAGTTCAGAGAATTCTTCTATAATCTTGAGCGTATTTCTTTAGAGTTTTAAGAAGCTTTGAGCGTAGTGCAAGTTTTCTTCAAGAATATCATCGCCCTACCAGTTAGAATACTCTTCTTTTACAGTAAGAGATATTATTTGTTGTACTCGTAAGGGGTATTCTTTCTTTCTTATTCGTGAAGAGAACTTCTGTTATTCCATTCTTTATTATTCTATTGGAATAACTTTGTATCTTTGGATACCCTATACTTGGTGAAATTCTTACATTATTCTATTCTTTATTATTCCGTTAGAACATCACTGTTTGTGCGTTCACGCATGACACAGCTCCATTATTTATTATTACATTTGGAATACCACATGCATGCGTTTACGCATGACTGGTTCCATTATTTATCATTACATTGGAATATCCTATCCGTGCGTTTACGCGTGACCGGTTCCGTTATTTATTATTGGTTGGAATAACTTTCATGCATGCGGTTACATCGCATGCACGGTGATTTTTTTGTTATTTCATTCTTTATTATACTCGATTGGTTAAAGTTTTGACTTCTATACTCCATGAAATCGGTGGAA
This sequence comes from Panax ginseng, assembly GCA_020205605.1. NCBI lineage: Eukaryota > Viridiplantae > Streptophyta > Magnoliopsida > Apiales > Araliaceae > Panax > Panax ginseng. Next base: position 58,261,238 of record CM035142.1, read on the forward strand.
TATCATTGATATTTGCGCTTCATCCAAAGATCTTTTCATGAAAATATTCTTCTGAGCATTCTTGAATTTTACTCCACAAAGAAGTTTCATGTTGACAATTTGGACGTTATTGGTTCCTAGATAAATTAATTCTTGAACTTGTTTTATTGAATTCTTATATCATTGTCATCATCCTCATGTTTATATTATGTTGAAAGTCATCTGTGGCCTGTAGTGCATAGATGGACTTGGTATGATTATGACTAGGAATTATTCGGTATAATCATGAATAGTAATGTTACAAATGATGTGGTAAAAGTCTTCATTGGCCCGTAGTACATTGATGGACGATTGTTGGCATGATCATGACCATTGATGAATACACGAATATCCTTGGCCCGTAGTGTATGGATAATTTGTGGTGTGTGATACTAATGAATATCCTTCATTTAGTAGTGCGGGGATGATGTGGATTATTTATTGCTTGAGTCTCAAACGATAAAAGTAATAAAAAATCTTTTAAATTATAGAAGATAGTAGATTTTATTCTTTACTTGACTCTTCTAATGGATTGCTTGTTCCGCTGCAGTTAAATTTGATGTTTATTATATTTTATCAGTTTAACACTGTTGAAGGCTAATGATAATTTATTCTGCATTATCTTAGTCATAATATTTCTTACTAGGCTAGTTGAGCTCACCCTTTTGCTTTCATTGTTCTCTTCAGGAAATGAGAACGTAGCAAGGACTAGTTGGGGAACACGGAGTGACGGTCTAGATGATAGAATTAGTAGTCCTCACTATTTCTATGAAATAGTGTGATAATAAATGCATTGAGGACTTATTTTGAGTTTGAATACTATTTAGAAGACAATATTTGTATTAAAACTCACAGCTCACATTGTATATTTAAAGTTATATTTGTATTATGTACCAAGTATTTGGCAACTCAGAATATGTGATGTATACCTATTTTGGGGGAGTCACAATGTGATTAAGATACATGGTGGGTCTAAATTAAAACTAAAGGGCTTAACATACTCAAAATTTTCATACTAGTTAAGACGACAGCAAATCCACTTTAGGGTAAATTGTTACCTTGAATGGTGGTGCAGTGAATTGGAAAAGTTCCAAATAGCAAAGAGTTGCAAGTTTATTTATAAAGACAAAGTATATAGTTATAAATGAAGCTGCAAGTTAATTGTTTGGATGAAAAGTTCATTACAGAACTAGGAATAGTTCTTAAGTCTCATCTTGGATCTAAACATATGTTGCGGTAGTTTCATTTGATTAGCGAATCTTTAAAAGAGGAGTAGTTACTATATAGAGATAGTGGACTCTCAACAACAACATTACATATCCATTAATTGACGCTTATCCAACAACAGGATGATCACCACTTAGAGAAGAAATGTATGATATACAATGGCGATTGGCTTTACTGCAAGTGGGAGATTGAAAGTAGTATGCACACAAGTCAATCATGTTTGATGACAAAACATATACTTTGTAACAATCTTATTCATTTATTAATAAAAGAATTATTTAATTAAAGGATTTAATTTATCTACATGGTGCTATTTTTATCACACCCCTAGTTTTGAGCAATGCTTTTAGAATCATGATGATGATCATGCTAATGAGATCTAAATTCTTAGATAGCTCACAAACTAAAATTGTTCCCAATCGTTGGATTACTAAAAAGGGGATTAGTGAATTAGTATAGATTGGTACATACGTTGTTTGCTCATTTGATGAGGATGATTGATCTCATGATCATTTGTGTGGGGACACTAAAGCAAGTATATAGGTGCTTATTGAAGAATAAGTTCACTAAACGCGGATCGCTAAGGAATACCTAATGGAGTTTTAATTTCCTATCAATAGGAATTCCTGTAGTGATATTAATACAAGTGATCCTTAGACTTGACATCATCATAGTATCTTGTGTATAATGAATTATACTTTCACATATTCCTTAAGACCCTTAGGGTATATCAAAGGGTATGCTTGGGTGTAATAAGTTATATATGGAGATAATGAATTGAATGATCAATAAAGAATCTACCACTTTTAGTAAAAGAAGAGAAATGTCCTATGTGATTCAATAAATGACAACCCAGAAATCCTTCGCCAATGTGGATTAAATTAGAAATGAGTTTCTAATTTACATTTATTTGGAGTTGTGCATTTATGAATCGAAATACATATAAAATTAGAAAGGAGTTTCTAGTTTACATTATATGGAGTTGTGCATTTAAGAATTGAAATACATATAATTTAATAAAAGAAGACTTGACAGTAATTTCACGTCTTGTATTTAATTAGGATATTGTATGGTGGAAGGATTAAATTGTACAGTAATTATTTACTCAAAGGTTCTTTTATGATTAATATTAAAATCTAAATTATCTGGAAAGTCATTGATCGCTAAAGAGGCTTATTATCCTTATTGTAGAATAAATGTTATTTATTTAAATAAAGTAATAGATGAATTTATTTATTTAAATAAGATTAGAATTTTTCTAATTGATTTATTCGCTACTGGTTTAATATGAAGAACCTAAAGGGTCACGCCATAAAAAGAAAAATATTTATTTAGGAAGAAAATGGCATAATTATAAAAGTAAAGTGTATCTATTTAATTTATGGTGATAGAATAAATTAAATAGCTTAATATTTATTATTTAATATTTTGAAAATATTAAATATAAATTAATAAAAGGAGTCTTATTTTTATTATTACTATTATTTAATTTCTAAATGAGTTTGGGAATTAATTAATAAAAGTAATCTCATATATTCCCAATAAGATTAGGAAGCTAATTAATTAAAAGAGTTTAATTAATTATTTCTACTAAGATTAGGAAGCCTAATTAATTAAAGGAGTTTAATTAATTAAAATAAAACCATATTCCTAAATTGTTTAGAAGGGTTGCCTACATCTATAAATAAGAGAAGACTTATTTTGATTTAGGGTTAATGATAATTTCAAGATGTTGGAAGACTGCATATTTAAATTTGATGTTGAAAGTAAACATTCATGATTATATGTAAAGTCCTTCAAGTAATATGTCGACGTCGGGATTTTTAGTTGTCCCTTTTCATTACTTGTTCTTTGGTGCTCTCATTTTAAGTGAGATTTGTTTGAAAAAACAAGTGAAAAAGGACCGACATGTATATTGTCGACGATGGACTGTTAAGAGTCGCCAGTTGGTTTTTTAAATGGTTGTACCAACACAACCGAGAAAAGGTTTGCACATTGACCCAGTGATGTGACACTGCTAAACGGGTCGGTGAAACCGAGATTCATTAAAGTCTGGGGACTTGATTATGCGTAGGGAAAATGTTAGGTACCCCCCGACATCCGTGTTACCACGGTGACCGCCTCTTTTCAAGAAATTGTTATCCAAATGTGTGTGTGTGTGGGTCAATGTGCTGTTATTTGGACGTAGTGTGAGGCCTTGTTCGCACACTATATACACAGGGTTTGAATTTATGTAAAAATTCAGTTTTTAACAAGATATGGCAGTGATATTTTGTAAAAGAGGTTTTTCAAACCCTGATGCTCAATAATAATTGAGACCTTTTACACTTCCATTTTATTAAGTATTCGGCTTGATTGATTTTATTTCTGAGATGCGAAGCATCTATAAGAAAATAATGTAAAAAATAATGTCGATTTCCTCGTGGGTATGAAAACCATCTGAGGAAATTCAGACATCGCAGAATAATTTACAAGCTGCTTACAGCTGAAAAAGGTCCATCACGGGAACCGAATCTAGATCCAGTAGACTGAATTTGTGATCACATAATTCCAAGGCTCACACGATACCGCAGTTTGTATGAAAGCAGTAAGCAGATATGTATATAAAAGCTGTAATTACATATATACCGACATGATCACCAACACGAAGCACCTCCATGGGGGATCAGAAATGTAAATAAAGCTGTAAAAACTATCAACCGCCACGGAGGAAACTCCTGGCGGGATGAAATGTAAATAAAGCTGTACAAAAAGATCAACTGCCACAAAGTGAACTCCAGGTAGGACGAAACGTAAAGAAAGCTGTAAAAGTGATCAACCACCATGAAGTAAACTCCAGGTGGGATGAAAATGTATATATATATATATATATATATATATATATATATATATATATAAAAGTAATAAATGCACTGGATGTAAAATCCAGACTCATCGAACAGAGTTTGACAACAGTTCATATATATATATATATATAAGCGAGTAAACGCACCAGATGTAAAATCCAGGCTCATCGAACATAGTTCGACACACTCCAGACCGAAGTCTAGGCTCATCGAACAAAGTTTGACACACAGTTAATATATATAAGTATATATATATATAAAAGCAAGTAAACGCTCCAAACCAAAGTCTAGGCTCAATCGAGGCATAACTCAATAATGTTAGTCCATATATATATATATATATATATATATATGTGTATATTCAAACTAAAATAAAACCACGGACCGAAGTCCGGGCAAACACACGCAACACGACTCTCAACGTGAAGAAGGGTGTGTGAAAAGATGAAGAGAAAGGCTTTAAAGTGTGTGAGAAGGCTTACAGTGGGCTGCCAAAAAAGACTTTTATATCTTTAAAGTGGATGAAACTTGGCTCCCGCCGGTACAAGAGTAGCTATATGTGAGCTCACAAGTGTATAAAATTGGGAAGCACTTAGTATAGTGCAAGTACGGAGCAAATTTGACAGGGCTTCATCGCTCTTCTTTTTTCTTAAAATGGCCACCCCAAGCCCTCTATGTATAGAGGGGGGAGCCACAGGTGTACCTGAGGCTGTCCGGGTTGTCCCAGGTTTCTTGGGTCACGTCGTCTCGTAGTACGTGCATGTAGGCGTTGCAATGTCCGCTCGAACTTTCAGAATTGCAATCCGGGCATCCGGCTGAGGTATGTAGGACCTATTTCGGACCATCGTTGTCGAGAGTTGTACAATGACATGGGATTAGAGGTTGTACAAAGTCATGAAGATGGGACGGTGCCCTCCAGTCTTCAAGCTTCAAATTCTATTTGTTACCCCCACACAATAGTCACTCGGGATTGGTTTTCCTTGATTCTTGTGGGACATCATTGTGTAGAAAGGTGTATATGAAATGTTGAGATGGCATGATGTGGCTTCAGAGTGGCGAGATGATGCCTTTTCCCCTCACCGGAGTTATCTCCGGTTTGAAATTTGATCAGCGAGCGTTGCTCGGGGTTATCATTTGAGATTGATTATTGCAAATGTTGGAGGTCCTCAGTATCATCTCCGAGGTGTGTCTGTCCTCCCTATGTTATCTCCGGGTTGGTACTGGGTGTCTCATTGTGAGCGCTGAGATTGAAGCTGGTTGCATTTGAAACAAACATTTCTAGGGTTATCGCTGGAACTGCATTCCTTGGGGTGATCACCAAGGTTGGTAGCTATTCCCATGATTGGGACTGAGACTGGAAACCTCGGGGTTATCTCTGAGATTAATCGGTATTCTCCGGTGTGTGTTCATCATCAATCCTCTTTGATGATGTCGACCTTTCTTAATTTGTATCGCCAGGATATGTCAAGACTCTATTGGATTTACTGCCAACAACATATGCTATCAGGATTGCCTGGCCTTTGTTGATGTGTACTTCACTGACGTGTGAATCAACTGATGAACACCCTGTGGGGGTAGACTGTCAAGGCTGCTTGATATTCGCTGATGTGTGAATCAACGGCTGATACTTTGTGGGTAGATTGTCAAGGCTGCTTGACTTTCATTGATATGTGTGTAAACGGAACATTGTGTTGTGACCCTCGACGGGGATCCATTGGGGAATATGAATACCAACGTACGCAATCATCGAATAGCTTTCGATGCCTCGATGGGTTTACTTGCCATCAGCTAAAATAACGTCAAGGCTGCTTGACCTTCACTGACACGTACATTAATGGATGACAATGCGTGGTGACCCCCGCTGAGGAATACATTGTAACCCCCGCCGGGGAAGGCGTTTGTACCCTCGCTGATGTGTATAGCAGCGGTTGGTCATCGGATGGCTTCCGATGCTCTATTGGATATACATCCAACTGTTATAATGATGTCAAGGCTGCTTGACCTTCGTTGATGTATGTGTCAATGGATGAACATGCGTTGTAACCCCCGCCGGAGTTCCACGTTGTAACCCCCGTCGGGGCTTCGACAGTTAGCCGTATTGATCATACCCCACCATCATTGGTGGCATCTGGTATGCGATCGTGGTATGATAGCATGTCACCATCAGACAGGGTGACCGTAGATCATTTGTTGTACCATACTATGACCCTGTTGATGTTTCAGGTTCCTACAGGATATGTGGAAAGCATGCTGTAGCACTAGGTATCGGAGAGGCAGGTTTTCCGATTTGGGACCCAGGAGTTGACTCCCACTCTAGAGGAGTATGCACGGTTGACGATGCTGCCACTAGACAGACCTTGCGTACATATGGCTTTGGAGGACATGAGTCGACGGTTCATGACCCTCACTGGATTGAGGCGTAGGGTGGTACAGGATGAGCTTACGTCTGGCAACGTTATATCCAGTGTTTTCTTTTTGACAGATTTGGCTCTGAGGATAGTTATACAGTACATTCCAGGGATTTCACCGCACCGGAGGATCATTGGCATTTAGCCAGGGTTGATGTACTGCTATTGTGCGTACTATCGTATGTCTATTTGCCACGGTACATGGATGAGATAGACATTGGAGTCATTGTGGCAGTGAGAGCTCTCCGGGAGGGTCGTACCATTATACCGATGATTATAGCAGAGACTATGAGGTCAGCTACATACTGCTGCACTTATCCGATAGGAGTATTTAGGAGCAGCTCGGTCATGCTATACGTGTGGTTTATGTCACACTTGAGACCGATTGGAACCTTTAGACGGCATGGGTATTGTTTCACCCATGACATAGCCATGTCATACTCCTTTCAGCCATCAGAGTGTACGGATGCTATGTCTTGGTCTATGTTATTGGCAGATATCAGTGATCTATTTAGCATATTGCCGTGTTCGGGGCTTAGCTCACCTTATAGCTTTATTACTCATGCTCCGGGCATGGACTACCTCCCTCTGGCTGGCTTGAGGGGCATGACTACTTACCACCCTCTGGCCGTGATGTCTCAGTTTGACCAGTTTCAAGACTTTCATCCTTTGAGGGGGCGTTGGGACAGCGTTTAGCTTCTCGCTATCTTTCAGCAGAGGACCGATCCCGTGTGTACGCTTGTTCGGATCAGCGTGAGATAGCTAATTTTTCTATGAGCCATCTGGGTTGTTCTACAGAGTATTTCGCACGGATGGAGACAGAGATTGCATCGGCTGCGGTAGTATCCATATTGTCGAGTAGTGATTTAGATGATGTGGAACCCATGGAGGACATTCATTCCAACTTTGAGGAGGAGCTAGTTGTTGGGTTACCAGCATTTCCTTTAGATTCTCTCAGTACTAGCGCTGTTGTGATTCAGCATTCAGCATAGTACTTTGAGCAGAGTCTTCATCTGATGACCTTCGAGAGAGACCAGACTAGATCCTTGATGTTGACTGCCCTTGATGAGAGAGACGCAGCTCTGTTAGAGAGAGACGAGGCATTATCTCGCAAAGATGTCACTGTCATCGAGCGGGATGAGGCCAGATCAGCAAGAGATGCAGTGATAGTTGAGAGGGATAGTTCCATATCTGCCCGGGATGTACCCGTCACAGATAGTACTGTAGTGAGGTCCCTTACCACTGGCATGATCACAGAGATGAGCGCTTACATTGATGAGCATATGATCACCATGCAGATGGATGCAGATCTGTTGGGTCGTGTGGATACTCTCATATATGAGACCACAGCTTCGCCTCCTTCTTCTAAGAGGGACGCCATGTTGGGCTTGTTAGCTCGCATATACCCTGACTTGTAGATGAGCTTGTATTTTCCTGCACAGACTAGATTAGCCATTTTGTCATGTACAGTTTACATTGTGTATATCAAACAACATTATATATATATATATATAGCATGGAAATATAATTTTGATCACTTCCCTTTTAGATATTCTTTGCTACTTGCTTGATATTTTTGCTTGTTGCTTCAGGGCTTGCGATCTTGATGTACTCTGAATTCCTCCTGGATGAATGGACATTGAGTTATCTCTGGACATTTTAGAATGGATCATTGATCTGTGTGTATCCCTACCCATCTTTGGTGTCTTGGGACTGGTTTCTGTATGGAAATGTGGAGAGGAGTGTGGCTTTCCTCTCTGAGATTGACCGCACCACAGATGGTCGCCAGTACCCCTATTTAGGAGGAGCCTAGTTAATTCCATCTCTTATGGATTAGTGTTTCTCTTCGAGGTACAACCGCAACTTAGATGGTGGCCGAATCTCCTATTTGGGAGGAGTTTAGGTAATTCCATCCCTTTGGTCTGAAGCCAAATGAAATGTAATGGATTGAAGGATGATCCCAGCACCAGTTGACAAGTGTTTGTGTTTTGGTAGGGGGTGAGACGCCGCCTACGAACTCCTATTGAAGAGGAGATCAGGTCTGCGTAATTCGAACCTGGTGCAAGAGGTTCAATGATGTATGGTAGAAAAGTGTAGGAATGTTTGTTTTGTTTTTGTAAGGAGAAAAGGGTAGAAATGTTTTTGTTATTTTTTATTTTATTGCGACCGGGTCATATGAAATGGTTGCCTACGTACTCCTATTGAAGAGGAGATCAGGTCGACGTAGTTCGCCTGTGACAACCCGGAAATCCGGATTGTCCAGAAATTAAGATTTAAAGAATTAGTTATTAATAAAAGGAAATTTTATTAATATTATTCTGTGCTACGTGTTTATTAATCGTTTTATAACCTAGAATGATTATTCATCGGGAGGATTCTGGCTACGAGTTAGATTGAACGAGTAAGAATTTTCAAGACGAAAATAAAAGTTTTCCGGGAACAAAATATTTTCGGGGAAAAAGACAAAATAGGCACTATTCATCCGTTTCTGCTCGGAGATTTATTTTGAAATTTCGAGAAGTTATTGATTACGTAAAATGTTGAGACGTGATGGAATATTCAATAATATTTCAGTTATGGCAAAAACGAAGTTTTCGCATGCGGACTCAAAACCTAAGGGTTAGAAAAAGTGAGTTCCGAGAATATAATGAGTACGTATAATAACTAGGGTTATTATGCGTGAGAAATATGAGTATGATACGAGTTATTATACGAGTATAGTACGAAGATTAGTATGACATATAATACGAATATCGTACGAACGATATACGAAGAGAATACGAGAATACGAGAATGGAATGCGTAGAATACGATTAGTCTTAATGGACTTTGTGTTCATGGACTTTGTAGAAACCAATTGGACTTGGATTATGTCAAGCCCAATGATTTGTGAAATCAAGCCCAAGATAGGCCCAATAAGAATTAGGGTTAAGGCCCAAACCATGAAATGAAACCACGGATCGAACCGATGGGTAAACGGATGGGTAAGAATCATTGGGGCAACCCATGGGGTGACCCATGGGCATGTGGGCCGGCCACTTGGCCACCAAGTAAGGGTGGTGGCCAAGTTAACTTGGTGGCTAAGTTGAAGAGGAGGTGGGAATAGTAACTTTAGGGGCGAAATGACTATTTTTCCCCTAGCTTTGGTTTTCTATAAATAGAAACCTAGAATTTCATTTTTCTAGGATGTTTATAAATCCTACACTTGAGAGAGATAGAGAGAGCTCGATTGGGAGAGGAAGAGGAAGAGCGTGAGCACGAATGCTCGGATCAAAAGTGATCGTGAAATAGAAAAGCTAGCGAATCGCCGACTTTGTATAATGGAAGAGAAATAAAGAAGAACGGTAATCCGAACACTAGTTTCTTCTAATATTTTCTTTAAGTTTTCTATGTCAAAAACATAGCTTAATAAGAATAAGGAGTAAAAGATATTGAGAATGATTTCATATGGTTGAAATCATGAGAAAAGAATAAATAAGAAATAAGAAATTTAGTTTATAAATTTCTTAAGGAAGTATAAGATTCGTAAGGATTTTGAGCGATCCGAATGAATCCTATAAATGAGTAGGTCAAATAAGTAAGGAATGGTGTTCTATAACATCAAATTCCAAGAAAAAGTTAAATCGTAATCCAAAATATCGATTAAAATGAAGAACGAACGAAGAACACGAAGAACACGCGAAGAACGTTGTTGATGGACAAATTTAAAACCATCGTAGTGTAATTGTTGTTGATGGACAACTTTAAAACTATCGCTTATAAGTTAGTTGCTTATTGCTTGGTTAGGAACGGCAGAAACGTTCATCAAGAACGGATTAAGACTAAGCTATAACGAAGTTATGGCCAAAATTTTGTAAAAGAAGAACGAAAATTTGAAAGTTAGTAAATGAACCCGAAAGTGTAGGGTTTCATAAAAATGTAAGAGAACGTATAAAACGTGAGTCGTGGACTCAAGAACGAACGAATTCCGAGTTCGGATGACCGAATTACGGACGAACGAACAAAGAACGTTAAAAACATTAAAATGAACAAAGAATGAAGATTAAGCCAATTGAATGGCATGTTAATGGATTCAGAACAAAGTTCTATCTGAGGTTAATCGAATTATGTAAGATAAGGAAGAAAATGGCTTTGGAACGACCTCGTTCCGAGTTATAACGAAGAAGTTAAGAGATTTCGAAATCAGCGTCTCAAACTTGACTTAACACTTAGAAAAATTGTCTAGGGTTTTGGCTCGGTGCCGCAATGCGAGAGATAACAAAGGGTTTGGCACCGCAGCGCCAGACCAAGGAAGAAGGTAAAGTAGGTCGCGCTGCTATGAGAGAGAGAGAGGGAGGAATGGCACCGCAGCACCGGTGCAGAGCAATGCCCAGAAATGAGATTTGTAGTTCTCAGTTACTAGAGGATGTGCAAGAAAGAAGTATGAACATATAGTTCACTAATGTAACACTTAATCAAGTGTATTAAACCTTTAATGAAGGTTGAACGGAAAGATTAAACGAGATTAAAAAAAGGTGAATGCGAGTTACGTAACCGATGTCCGGGGACCGTAGTCGCGATAAACGAACGTGAGGGATTGCTATGATTGTGATTCCTGAGATGTTGAGTAACGAGGGTAATAAATAACATTTTGATGTTATGTTATGGTAATGTAAAATGAATGTAAAGCGTATAGACGCTGTGAACGCAACATTGTTGCGAAGAACGATCGGTCTTAGCATACAACGGACCGTATTTCTTTGACATTAAGAAAGAATAATGAACATGGGGTTCATGGGATGGATAACGATGAATGTAAGTGAAACCTTGAGTAAAGGTTGAATGAGAGATTAAGAGACGAGCAACATGAACGTTGAATACATAAACGATCCTCGTAAATCGTATTCAAGTCGGACGAACATTCTAAGTATACCTGGTTGTATGACATAGACGTTGACGATGGTAGTACGTAAAATATGAATTATTGAGAATGCCGTAACGAACGGTAATAAGATTAATGAAAGCCGAATGTGATTCGGATAAGAATGAGTCCTGAGGTATGGCAATTGCTTGCCAGAAAGCCATAAGGAATAAGAAATTGACTTAACGAACAAAATTACTTAATAGTTCATATAAGTTAAGATAAATTTAGGTTATGGTACAATCGTAACCTTTGATGGTTGACATATGGGAGCTGGGCTAAACAATTCCTTCAGAGAGCGAAGGTATATCTGGCGGCAACCGATCTAACTCTCACGTTTGTGATGGCGGTGTAGATGAGAGACGGAACTTGTTTGTTGGTTGTTTGTGGGAAACCACTTCAGAGTACCATATGGACTACCAAAGAGAGAAACGATGTGTTTGAGTCCTAGAGAAGTATCTGAAGAAGATAAGAATGTGAATCATCAAAGATGATGAGCGTTTTGAAATAAGACATCTCCGTATGTCATGAAGCCGTAAAACCTAGGTAATGAAAGTTAGTCAGCGAAGATTATATTGCAAGAACGCAAACCTTAAGAAGTAAAGTTAAGTAAATCAATGAGTAAGTCAAGTATATGACTAATTGGTGTATGTGTTATTTTTCTTATGTGCTATATAGGAATGGGAATGAGTAGTTCAGCGTAAACTGTTGCTGTGCGTAAGGCAAGTTTCCTAAATTCATTCATATTTTTAAATGAATGCTAGTTTCTAAAACTTCTCAGATGTTAAAATTGAGAAGTTCTGTCTATGTGCGAATGTGCGATATTTGTACAAGGTGGTAGAACGTATGAGGCCTTGTGCCGCAATGTGAACACTTTAGTGTTTCTGTGAGATGAACTGTTCTATGTTTGAACTGTTCAATAAAAGAGTGTTCTGTTTATACATGAACCGTTATTGTTAAGTCTGTGCTATTGATTCTAGCCAGTCAGATTGTGCATGAAAGAAAGAAGAGAATGAAAGTATTTCAAAGTGCATGTAACTAATGTACTAAGATGATAGGAATCAAGACTATTCCTATTATTCAAGCTGCTTCGTAACCTTTGTTCGGTTATTGAAGTCTGAAAAGAATGTTTAAATTCTTGAAGTTGTTTGTTCAACTGTTATGACTTGCTGGGCAATTGAATGCTCACACTTGCTTTAAATGAAAAACATTTTCAGCGAACGATGTTGGAAGAACTTAAGGATCCCGTATAGATCAAGCTGACGGTATCTAGATGAAGTGCCATTCAGATGTGAATGAGCGAGAAGATCAAGTGAAGACTTGTAATGTAGAAATATGAAAATTAAACTATAGATTAGTTTAATGAACTAAATGTATCCTTGGTGGCGGATAAAAGTTACTCTTGTAAGATGAAAGGAATAATGTAATTATCATTATTTATAATGAAAGAGGTTATAAGGTTTCGAGAACCTGGGAATTCAGAATGTATGTTATTATATTTCAGTATATAATGATGTATGTTTGGATGAATGATGTACTCGTGACGTACAAAATCTGGGTGTGTAGAAAGACCGGATTTTGGGGCGTTACATCGCCCCTCAAGGCGAGTGGAAAAGCGTCATCCCATGTGCAGGTCAGACTATGTGGAGGACAAAGTTTGATCCTAGGTTGAGGAGAAACTGCAAGTACGAGAAGTTTGATCCCATGTACGGGTAGCCAAACTGCAAATGCGAGAGGTTCAATCTTTAGTGGGATGGCCTAAGTTGTATGAGCGTTGTGAAGCCAGACTGCTGGCCTGAAAGGTATGTTTCCCTGAGGGGCAAAGCGTGGAAAAGAGTTGTATGTTGTAAGAGGGTTAAAGAACCGGAATGACTGGTGATCTGATGATCCAACACCAGGATGTTTGTTTGATGGTAACTTCAGACATAGTACTGTTTCACGGTGTCCGAGTTGATGAGTTATGGAAATTCATCGCCGTCCATTTCCTGCAATCTGAGAGCACTTCCTATCAATACTTCCTTGACAACAAACGGGCCTTCCCAGTTAGGAGCGAATTTTCCCTTAGATTGATCTTGGTTGTCAATGATCTTCTTCAAAACCAAGTCATGTTGTTTAAACTGCCGTAGCCGGACTTTTTTGTTGTAGGATCTGGCAATCCTTTGTTGATATAACTGACCATGGAAGATAGCCGCGGTTCGCCTTTCGTCTATTAGAGACAATTGGTGATACCTGTCTTGTACCCATTGGTCTTCCTCCAGCTAAGCGTCTATCAACACTCTGAGGGATTCCATTTCAACTTCTATGGGGAGCACTGCTTCCATCCCATAGGTTAGTGCGTAGGGGGTTGCCCTAGTGGAAGTACGCATTGAGGTTCTATAGGCTAACAAAGTAAGAGGCAATAGGTCATGCCAATCTTTGTGGTTGGCGGACATCTTTTGCATAATTTTCTTGATGTTTTTGTTAGCCGCTTCAACAACACCATTTATCTTTGGACGATAGATGACAGAGTTAATGTGTTTGATGTGGAATTTACTCCATAACTCCTCCATCATCTTGTTGTTGTGGTTCTTAGCATTGTTTGATATAATCACCTCGGGTTGTCCATATCGACAAATAACATTGTTTCTGATGAAAGCAATGATGACTTCTTTGGTAACCCTGGGGAAGGAGGCTGCTTCTACCCATTTGGTGAAGTAGTCGATCATGGTGAAAATAAATTGATGTTCATTACTGGCTTTAGGCTCAATGGGCCCAATAACGTCCATTCCCCACATTGAGAAGGGCCAAGGCGAACTCATATTATGGAGTTCCCATGGAGGGGCGTAGATAGCATTCCCATGAATTTGGCATTGATAACATCTCTTGACGTGGACATTGTAGTCAGCTTTGAGAGAGAGCCAGTAATGTCTTATCCTGAGGATCTTCTTGACAAGGAGGGGGCCACTCATGTGTGGGCCACAGACTCTACCATGGATCTCATCCATTAGCCTTTGAGCTTGGTCTTTGTCTAAACATCTGAGGAGACCTTGTCCTGCATCTCTCTTATAGAGGGCATCTCCACTCAGGTAGAATTTCATAGCAAGTCGATGGATTCGCCTTTTTTCAGTTGGGATCACCTCAGCGGGTGTAGATCCATCTCGTAGGTATTCTTTGATATGCTGATACCAAGGATATTAGATGGGAGGTAGCTCATCCGATACTTCTCCAACGTAGTTCCTATAGGCTGGTGCCTTGTGCAGGGAAATTATGACGCGTGGCAAGTGTCCTTTGTCAGATATGTGAATCAAGGAGGCCAACGTTGCTAATACGTCTGCAAAGTCATTCCTATTACGAGGAATGTGTAGAAAGAAGATTTCTTCGAACTCCAAAACCATCTGTAAAACTTGTTGATGGTAAGACAGCAAATGCAGCTCTTTGGTTTGATAGACTCCCGTGGATTGTCTGACCACTAACTCCCAATCTCCAAAGACAATTAACCGCCTGACGCCCATTGAACGGACAAGTTTTGGCCCATGAGACAGCCTTCATACTCAGCTATGTTGTTGGTATTGACAAACTGCAATTTGACGGCGATGGGATAGTGCTCCCCCGTACTAGATACTAGAACTGCTCCAGCTCCATCAAAATATATCTTCCATGCTTGGCGTGTATCGTACTGACGGTGTTGCTGAACTATCATTACCTCTTCATCGGGGGAATATGTTTCCAAGGGTTTGAAATCCCCTTAAGGTGCAGCGACCAGTTGATCCGCAATTCCTTAAACTTTGATGGACTTTTGAGTCACATATACGATGTCAAATTGTTGTAGGATCAACTGCCATCTGGATAGCCGGCAATTTAACATGGATTTATTGAACACGTACTTGAGAGGATCCACGCAGGATATGAGATGGGTTGTGTGACCATGGAGGTAATGTTGTAACCTCATGGATGCCCATGCTAAAGCACAACAAGTCTTCTCAATCAAAGTGTACGTGTGTTCACTGCTACTGAATCTTTTGCTGAGGTAATAGATAGCTCGTTCTTAGCCTCTATCGTCTTTCTATCCCATCATGCAGCCCATGGCATTGTCACTTATTGACAGGTATATGAACAGGGGAACATCATCCCCGGGTGGTACCAAAATGGGAGCTTTAACTAGTTGTTCTTTAATTGTGAGGAAGGCATTTTGGCACTCATCATTCCATTTCATGGAGGGGTTTTTCCTTAATAGCTTGAAGATTGACTCACAGGTTGCTGTGAGTTGAGAGATAAACCTACTAATGAAGTTAATTCTTCCCAAAAATTCCCGTATTTCCTTCTCTGTCTGAGGAATGGGCATTTCCATGATGGCCTGGATTTTGGTAGGATCCAGCTCAATCCCTTTGTGGCTGACTAGAAATCCTAGCAACTTGCCTGATTTAATGCCAAAGACGCACTTGGCTGGATTCAACTTCAAGTTGTACTTACGCAACCTGTTGAATAACTTCTTGAGATGGTCTAAGTGGTCATCCTCCTTCCGGGATTTGACAATGATGTCATCCACGTAGATCTCTATCTCTTTGTGCATTAGGATGTGGAAGAGGGCCATCATAGGTCGCTGATAGGTGGCTCCAACATTGATGAGGCCGAATGACAACCGTCTATAGCAAAAGGTTCCCCAAGGCATGATGAAAGCAGTTTTCTCACGATCTTCCTCAGCAACCATTATCTGATGGTACCCCACAAAGCAATCAACAAAGGCGTACATGTAGTATTGAGCAGTATTGTCAATGAGAATGTGGATAAATGGCACGGGAAAGCTATCTTTTAAGTAAGCTTTGTTCAAGTCCTGGTAATCCACGCAATCTCGCACCTTCCCTCAGGGTTTAGGCACGGGAACAATATTGGATATCCACTCAGGATATGTGGACACCATGATGATGCCAGCTTGAAACTGTTTCACAATTTCTTCTTTCACCTTTAAACTCCACTCAGGTTTCAATCGCCTGAGCTTGTTCTTGACTGGCTTAAACCCCTCTTTAATGGGAAGGCGATGAAGAATAATGTTAGTGGACAAACCCACCATGTCTTCATGAGACCATGCAAACACATCCTGGAATTGGGTGAATAGCGTAACCATGTCATTCCCTTAGTTTGGGGTAAGGTCTGAACCAATCTAGATTAACTTAGGGCTTTCTAAGGTTCCGAGATTGAAGGAAGTGGTTTGATCAAGGTTGGGTTTAGGTTTGTCTTTGACCCATTTTTGAATTTCTGGAGGCACCTCAATGTCATCATGTATCTCCATCAAGGCTGAATTCATCTCTACATCAAAAGTACAATCCATGTGTTGAAGAGGCATCGTATCAGCAAGTATAAACACATCTAAATTCAGGGTCCTGAAACAAAATATGCTTTCACTTAGTATATATGAAACGTTTTGATCATACACAGTGTTAACATATACTGACAAAATGAACTATTAATATTGTATAGAAAAGTAAGCAGTTATGATATCTACAGGGTAGAAAGAGTTTCTGCCCATTTTACCCTTGTTGACCAATGCAAGGAATGATGCTCCAATTGGCAAGGGCAAAGTCCGGGTGGACTGCAGTGATGGAGGGGCTGTCATCGTCCTCCTTCTCCTGAATGATGGCCATTACCTATGGGCAATCGTCGTCTGGGATGTATCTGTTTGTATGTTCATCATGAATGATGATGCGTATGCTTGACATCATCCGGATGATGTCTTGCTTGATTCTTCGTTCCTCCTCTTCCATTGCGGGATCTAGAACAAAGACTTCTTTCTCCTTCATCGGTACCGGCTTGGGAAATAACATAGCTATAATACTGGATGACACCTTTACAGGAGGTTGTGCAGACTTAGAGTTTGAAGGCGAAGATAAACGCCACGTGCTTGAAGCTGAAGGAATCTGCTGATGCTTATGAGGATTCCTATTACTAGAACTGACAGGATAGCCTAGTCTAGCTGTTCTAGTTTGATTGGTTAATTGAATTGGGTATTTGATACCCTGGCGATCTTTACTTTGCCCTTGTCCCGGCTGATGACCCAATGACATCATTTCTTGAGTAGCCGACATTACCTCGGCAGAAATCTTCGGTTCGGGAAATGGCGTTCCAATAGCATGGTATTGGGTATTGCTTACTTCCAAGGCATGAAAACTGACCGGTTCAACATTTGCATTAGTATTGATGAATGGCATGTCCTCGTGTTGAGGACACTCTAGTTCAGCGTTGACCGTAACTAGGCTATTGTTGATAATGTATTTCAATTGCTGATGAAGGGTGGAGGGGACTGCCCCTGCCATATGAATCCACGGTCTTCCCAAGATTAGGTTGTATCCCAAATCTATCTTGAGCACATGGAAAGATACACAGAATGTGTGGGGACCAATTTCGATTGGCAATTCAATTACTCCGACCGAATTCTAGCGGGCTCCGTCAAAAGCTTTGATGAAGTATGGATGCTCCAGATTCGGTTGGGATTGATATTCATCTTCACCGAGGTAATGTATGGACAGATATTTAGATATGAGCTTCCATCTATCAAGACTTCATCTAGCATGTATCCGGAGGACAAGACCGCAATGTGCAATGGCTTGCAATGACCAGTCCCTTCGGGCGATATGTCATCATTAGTGAAGGATATCACATTGTTGTTGAAAATGTGATCAACCAAGTTTTGAAATTTTTCCGTATCCACTTATGTCGGTAAGTAGGCTTCTTCCAAAACCTTTATCAAGATTCTCTTGTGATCCTCGGAAGTTAAAACCAAGTCCAGGATTGAAATTTGGTGTGGAGCTTCTCTTAAGCTTAAAACCACCTTGGCTTCGTTATGACCCATAGTGCGGAGGAATTTTTCAATATTCTCCATAGGTATTTTCCCCTTTGATTTGATGGTGGACTTCATCACCCGTTGGGGAAGATATAGTGGATTTTCCTTCGACACTGCAGCAGTTGTATGTGAGGTGGATCCTTCACCTTCTCCATAATTCCACAGAACTTTGTGCAAGCTAACAATAGGATATTGTGCTCTGCATAGTAGGTTGATTGGCTCGGGAGCGGCCACTTTCAAAGGATTGTTTCTTCCTCTGAGTCAAATTGTTGGTATTCTAAGCGGCTTAACAATGGCATCGGCCTCAGCAGATATAACTGTTACCAATCCCTTCCACTTAGTAGGATAGGTATTCTCACTCCCACTTAGTACAGTATCATCGTCTTCTAGTTGCAGGACACCGCTGTCAATGAGATTCTGGATAAGGTGGCAGAGTGCCCAACATTCTTATGTGTTGTAACCGTGAGAATGGGAGTGATATTGACATACTCCATCAGAATTGCAACGTCCTGAATTGGGGATTGATTGGAGGTAGAAGGGAAGCGATTCTTCCTTTATTAATTAGCATCTGCAGGATTTCCTCCATAGGTTGGCCCAGATATGTGAATTCCCTTCTGTTGGCAAAATCCTGACAGGCATTGGCATTCGCTCTCTTTATCGCTTTGTCTTCCTGCATTTCATTTTCTGAAAGTGACGAGGGAATACTCATCAAAAGAGGACGGATACTAGCATGCTCCTGGCTAACTAACTGGCATGTCACTTGATGTTGATAAGTCACCAGTTCTGCCAATTACTCAATTTTCTTGCATAGAGCTTTCATCTTACGTTCCATTGTGAACTAGAACTTGGCATAATCCCACTTTTCAACACCGTCTTTGGGAGTCTGGGAGGATTCGCAGTTGAAATTGGAACTCTGTCCATTGCCCTAATTAATCATGTTGACCTCTTCTTCTTTGTGTTGAGGAAGAGGGTTGTCTTGAAAATGAGGCTGATCTGGTTTGGTGACCATGATCTCACCGTTGTCTATCAGGTCTTGGATCTAGTGTTTCAAGGCCCAACAATCTTGAGTATCATGTCCCGGTGCCCCGGCATGATAAACACATTTTTGAGCAGCATTGAAACCCCGTCCATTAGGGCTGGCTGGTGGAAGAAGATGCGTGATTTTCTTCTGCGTTGTAAGAAGAGTGAGAATATTCTCGAGTGAGTCCCCTCAGGGTGTGAACACTCGAGGGCGTTTGACTTCTCCACCTTTTGGTATTGGAGGGTTCGAAGATTGTGCTTGAAAGGGAGTGTAGTTTCTCCTTTGAATAGGCATGTTCTGATTGCATTTTTGACCCTGTAGTGTCAGGGAAACATCTTCCTCTTTCTTTTTATGGACCCTCCGAGGGTTGTTTCAAAATTTCCAGATTAGATTTGATCAGTAACAACTTTAAGGGCAACTAGGTCTTGAATTTTTCCATACTTCAATCCCATCTCAGCCATCTCCCCATGTTTGTCCATTTCAGAAAATGGTTTACCGATTCCGACTAAAACTCTTTCATAGAAAGGAGCTTCTTGTATGTCTATGAAAGTCATGACCATCTCTGATTCTATCATGGAAGGATTAACTTGGGTAGTCAGGCGTCTCCACCTTTGAGCATACTCTCTGAAAGACTCGTTAGTCTGTTTCTTGACCTTGGTAATCTGATACCGGTTAGGAGCCATTTGAGACTGGAAGTTGTATTGAGTGAGGAAGGCGTGGGCTAGCTCTTCCCAACTATGGATCTTTGAATTGTCTAATCTGGTATACCATGAACGAGCTTCTCCAGTCAGACTCTTCTAGAACAGCTGCATTCTGAGCTTCTCGTCCTCTGCATAAGATCCAAGTTCTCCAATAAACACCTTCAAATATGTGTAAGGATCTCCTAACCCGTCATATTTTTCGAAGTCATGAGTCTTAAACTTTTCTGGATAATGAACACTAGGGAAAATGCAAAGGTCAGCATATGAAACACTCTCGTGTGTTCCAATTCCTTTGATAGCACGAATGGTCTTTTCCATTTGGAGGACTTTCTTTTTAATGTCACCGGTGTCTTGATCTCCTGTGAGATGGGTGGCATCATGAGTTTTGTTGGTCATATCCAACTACAGTTCAGGTATTGTAATGACCTGGGCTCCCCCTTATGTAGAGGATTCAGCATGTACGGGTTTCTTTTGACCCTGAGTAGACTGGTGTAGTTCTTTGAGTAGAACAGCTAAATCTGTAATTTGTTTGCTTAATCCGTCGATTTTTTTGCGAGAAATTGGATTAAGGTCAGTCTGGTCAGATGATGACATAATTGGCTGTAGGCATGCTGTGAGACCCCAAACTTTATGAATAAAGATTTAATTTTCTCGAAATAAATTTTTTTTTATTATGGTGTTGATTTGATGTAATGTTATAGTTGTGGGTAATATTTACAAATTTTGCAAAGTAAGCAAGTGGTTATATAATATTCGATTGGTCGGGGAATATTCTTTTTGTCGGGGAATATCCGTACGATGGTACAATCATTGGTGGACCCCGTAACGGAATTATTGTCGGATTGAGAAAACGACAAAAATACTTTATGAAAATAACAGCGGAGGAGTTACCGTTAAAACTGTTGAACTACACGGTAGTAAAAAAATGCGATGTCTGGCGTAGTTAGACACGATGTACATGGAATTGATTATTGATGCTTACGTGAGAAGTCACTCAGCTATACTCAATTATTGCTACAGTAATTGCTACATCATATTTCTCATATTATTGATTCAATTATTGTTACAGTATCATCTGCATAATATGATATATTGTTCAATCGGGTATTCGGGACACTTTTCGTGTCGGAGTACTATTCATGAGTTACTATTCATGAACTACTATTCACGAGTTACTATTCACGAGTTATTATTCATGAGTTACTATTTATGAGTTACTATTCACGAGTTACTATTCATGAGTTGCTATTCACAAGTTACTATTCACCCGGTTACTATTCACTCTAGTATTGTGCATTCGGGTATATGGACCGCTAGTGGAGTTATAATAGTAAATCAATATGGATCGCTGGTTTAAAGTTTTAATAGTAAATCAGTATGGACCGTTGTTTTAAGTTTTAATAGTAAACCAATATGGACCGTCTATTTAATAGTAAATTAATCTGGACCGTTCATGAATTAGTTACTATTCATTCCATTTTTCTATAAATAGAAGCTCATTCCTTCATTATTTTTTACGAATTCACTGAAACTCTAGAGAGAGAAATTATAGAAAAGATATAGAAAAGTATTATGCTCCTTCCCTACTTTTATATTCAGTTTCTTTTACGGTAAGGGATGTTATTTGTTGTACTCATGAAGAGAACTTCTGTTATTCCATTATTTATTATTCTGTTTGAATAACCCGTATACGCGGGCTACCCTATACATGGTGACATTCTTCTAATATTCCTTCTTTATTATTCTATCAGAATATCCTGTCTGTGCGTTTACGCCGGACCTGGTTCCATTATTTATTATTCTGTCAAAATATCATGTCTGTGCATTTACGTCGGACCTGGTTCCATTATTTATTATTCGTAGGAATATCCACATGCAATGCGTTTACAGGACTGGTTCCATCCTTTATTATTCTGTTGGAATAACCTGCCTGTGCGGTCTATCGCATGCATGGTGATTTCTTTTGTTATTTCATTCTATATTATACTTAGTTGATTAAAACTTTGACTTCTATACTCAAGAAATTAGTGGAATATCTTTGATATTTGCGCTTCATCCAGTATCTTTTCATGGAAACATTCTTTTGAGCATTCTTGAATTTTACTCTACAAAGCGGTATCATGTTGACAATTTGGACGTTATCAGTTCCTAGATAAATTAA
The DNA here is from genome assembly GCA_020205605.1 of Panax ginseng. Taxonomy (NCBI): domain Eukaryota; kingdom Viridiplantae; phylum Streptophyta; class Magnoliopsida; order Apiales; family Araliaceae; genus Panax; species Panax ginseng. Next base: position 58,283,334 of record CM035142.1, read on the forward strand.
TTCTTGAACTTGTTTTATTGAATTTTTTATATCATTTTCATCATCCTCATGTTTATATTTTGTTGAAAGTCATATGTGGCCTATAGTGCATAGATGGACTTGGTATGATTATGACCAGGGATTATTCGGTGTAATCATTACCGTAATGTTACAAGTGATGTGGTAAAAGTCCTCATTAGTCCGTAGTGCATTGATGGACAGTTGTTGGCATGATCATGACCATTAATGAATACGCAAATATTCTTGGCCCGTAGTGCGTAGATAATTATGGTCGTGATACTAAAGAATATCCTTGGCCGTAGTGCAGGGGTGATTCGATGATGTGGATTATTTATTAAGCTGAGTCTCAACGATAAAAGTGATGAAAAACCTTTTAAATCATAAAAGATAGTAGATTTCATTCTCTACTTGACTCTTTTAATAGATTGCTTGTTCCACTGCAGTTAAACTTGATATTTATTATATTTTATCAGTTTAACATTATTGAAGGCTAACGATAAATTATTCTGCATTATCTTAGTCATAATATTTTTTATTGGGCTAGTTGAGCTCACCCTTTCTTTCACTGTTCTCTTCAGGAAATGAGAACGTAGCTGGGACTAGTTGGGGAACAGAGTGATGGTCCTAGATGGTGCATTAGTAGTCCTCACTATTCTGTGAAATAGTGTGATAATAATTATAATGAGGACTCCTTTTGAGTTTGTATAATCTCTAGAGACAATATTTTTATTCAAACTCACGAGTTTATGTTTTTTGTCGTATTGTACCAGACAGTTGTATTATTAAGTTGTATTTGAATTGTACCATATATCGGCGACTCAAGATGGGTGATGTATACCTAATTTTGGGGGCGCCACGGTTTGTATCAAAGCTTAGGGATATGATCCCTGCCAGGATGTGAGAATAGAACTAGGAGGGAGAGACGGGAATTCCTTCGCTAGTATGACCTACCTAAGTTTATTTGGTATTTAATTAGTCATTCGAATATAGGGATAATATGTTACATGTCAATTAACCTTTGTTTTGTGGCGATGATCTGAAAATGACATCCAGAGAATGTTGAGAATAGCAATGGAGCACAGGAGACCGTTGATTCTCCACAGATCAATAATCAGGACAATGTGCAACAGGATGGCGATAATCCTCCTGTAAACAACAACACTAATCAATTAATGAATGACGGTACGTTTAGGAGCTTTTTAGAATGCATGCAACATTAAGCGAAGGCGGCTCCTGTTCATAATACAGGAGGAAACAATGGTAACCCACGGTTGGTCATCGCTAAGAAATTCAAGGAGCTGGGACCACCGCAGTTTTTAGGAAAGCCAAAACCACTTAAGGAGGAGACGTGGTTAAAGCAGATCACCAAGATATTTGATGTCTTGGGATGCTCCGAGGAGCAAAAGGTTCCCTTTGCCACCTTTATGTTGCGTGAAGAGGCAGATCACTAGTGGGAATCTGTAAAAACGTACCCAGCTTGACGCACTCAAGATGTCTTGGGAAAAGTTCCAAGAGCTGTTCAATGACAAGTACTTTCCCGAAAGCATTCGTCACATGAAGGAGGTGGAATTTATCAAGTTGGAGCAAAACAACATGACCGTGTCGCAATACAAAGCCAAGTTTGCCGAGTTATCCCGATTTGCGTCCCACTTGGTTGATAATGAAGAGAGAATGACGCGGATGTTTTTAAGAGGTTTAAAGCCGGAGATACATCAATATCTTATTTCTCATAAATTGTGTTTGTATTCAGATGTTGTAAATAGGGCTCAGTTAGTGGAGCGCAATAACGAGTCAAAGCAACCAAAAGAGAGCAAAATAGGAAAAATGATAATACCGGTGATACAACATCAAAGCGGTGACAATAAGCATGGAGGAATCAACATGCAAAATAGTAAGTAACCACCAATTGGTAATCATGGTCAAAATAATAAGAATGGACATTTCAAGAAGAGGAGATTCAAGAATGATGGAAAGACGTCAGCACTAGCACCCGTTGTTAAGGAAGGAGAACGGCCGCCTATCATATGCTTCAAATGCGGAGGGGAGGGACACATCAGTCCAAACTGCGCGATGCCATCCAAAGCATGCTATAATTGTGGAAGAGAAGGTCACTTAGCCCGATTTTGTCGTTCACCGAAGACAAGTTCAGCTAGAATGGAGGCACCAAAGGATGTCCTAGGCAAGCCAAAGCCGGTAGTTTAAGAGAGAGCATTTTTTTCGTGATGAGGAACCTGAATAAAATTATCACAGGTATGTTAGTCATAAACTCTTGCAAAGTCTATACCGTATTAGATACCGGTTCTACTCACTCTTTTATTGCACCTAGTTGTGTTCAATGTTTGAAGTTAACTCCGGAGAAGTTAGACTTTGATATATCTGTTTAAACTCAGTTGGGAGAAACCTTCGTTACCTCCACTATTTATAAATCTTGTTCAAATCAACACTTTCACGTTGCCTATCGATCTTATCTCTTTGAAAATACTTGCCTTTGATGTGATTTTTGGAAACGATTGGTTAACTACTCATCATGCTTTTTGTAAGGTTGTTAGCTTTCATACTCCTAACCAACTTTGTTATATGAATTCAAAGTAACCAAACCACTAAAGTCAATCATTGTTATATAAAGCCATAAATAAAGAGCCCCGATCCTTTCGTTGTTGACTTTCTTGTGTGGAATGCAAAAGCCAAACTTTTCATAGGCAACATCGTGAATAGCGGTGACAAGTTGATAGGTATCAATGTGACGTGCTATCCAAGTCTTGGATGAGAGTCACAGTTTTTAATGATATTTCTATTGTTAATAAATTTCCTGACGTATTCGTGAAGACTTCTTAGCCTACCCCTAGAGCGTGAAATCGAATTTTGTATTAACCCTAGTACAAAACCCATTTCTAAAACCCTCAAATATTTTCTTCACCTAAAACGAATGTGTAATGTGACAAAGACGTTGGCTCGAGCTATTGAAGATTACAATCGTACCATTCAATATCATCGTCGGAAAAATGAACGTCGTAGCTGACGCGTTGAGTAGAAGATCGTATGTGTTTACGAGTGTGATGTTGTTAACACAAAGACTCATTTCGTATAACTTACAAATAATGGAGATAGAGTTAAAGACTCTAGGGATCCATATGAAGATAACGAATATACAATTAGAATAGACTTGAATTGATAAAGTTAAAGCTGCTCAAGCTACATACGTAGAGCTGATGAATGTGAAGAAGAAGGTTCAAGAGGGTGTTATTCTAGAAGCAAGAAACGATGAAGAGAGGAAATCTCAACCCTCGATTTTATTGGCCCATTTGAAATCCTTGATCAAATAGGAACTGTGGCTTATAGACTCGTTTTACCGCCAAGTATATCGCGTGTTCATAACATTTTTAACGTATCGATGTTACGTAAATATGTGGACGACCTGAACCACATTATTAATTTAGAACGGGACGAGATAGCAGAAGATTTAATGTATGAGGAGATACGTGTTAAAATCTTGGATAAGAAGGATCGTATTCAACACTCAAAGGTTATACCTCAAGAATTATAATCTGAAATGAAGTCAAGGTATCCTCACCTCTTCGGCATACCAGGTACGTACGTAAATTTCGAGGGCGAAATTTCATAAGTAGGAGAGATTGTGAGACCCCAGATTTTATGAATAAAGATTTAATTTTCTCGAAATAAATTTTTTTTATTATGCTGTTGATTTGATGTAATGTTATAGTTGTGGGTAATATTTACAAATTTTACAAAGTAAGCAAGTGGTTATATAATATTCGATTGGTCGGGGAATATTCTTTTTATCGGAGAATATCCGTACAATGGTACAATCATTGGTGGACCCCGTAACGGAATTATTGTCGGATTGAGAAAACGACAAAAATACTTTATGAAAATAACGGCGAATGAGTTACCATTAAAACTGTTGAACTATCCGGTAGTAAAAGTAAAAGATGTCACAGCGTAGTTAGAAAGAGCATTTGAATTGATTATTGATGCTTACGTAAGATGTCACTCAGCTATACTCAATTATTGCTACAGTAATTGCTGCATCATATTTCTCATATTATTGATTCAATTATTGTTACAGTATCATCTGCATAATATGATATATTGTTCAATCGGGTATTCGGGACACTTTTCGTGTCGGAGTACTATTCATGAGTTACTATTCAGGAGTTACTATTCATGAGTCACTATTCACGAGTTACTATTCACGAGTTACTATTTATGAGTTACTATTCATGAGTTACTATTCACGAGTTACTATTCACCCAGTTACTATTCACTCTAGTATTGTACATTCGGGTATTTGGGTACAATATTATTCCATGAGGAGATGTGATAATTTTTCAGACCGTTGGTTGAAGATATAATAGTAAGTCAATATGGATCATTTGGTGGAGTTATAATAGTAAATCAATATGGATCATTTGGTTTAATGTTTTAATAGTAAATCGGTATGGACCGTTGTTTTAAGTTTTAATAGTAAACCAATATGGACCGTCTGTTTAATAGTAAATCAATCGGACCGTTCATGAATTAGTTACTATTCATTCCATTTTTCTATAAATAGAAGCTCATTCCTTCATTATTTCTTACGAATTCACTGAAACTCTAGAGAGAGAAATTATAGAAAAGCTATAGAAAAGTATTCTGCTCCTTCCCTACTCTTATATTCAGTTTCTTTTAGGTAAGGGATGTTATTTGTTATACTCATGAAGAGAACTTCTGTTATTCCATTATTTATTATTCTGTTGGAATAACTTGTATCATGCTGCTACCCTATACATGGTGACATTCTTCTAATATTCCATTCTTTATTATTACGTCGAAATATATCACATGCATGACGTTTACGCTTGGACTGGTTCCATTATTTATTATACTCGCCGGAATATCACAATGCATGCGTTTATTTGGACCGGGTTCCATTTTTATTATTCGTGAATAATATCCACATGCGTGCGTTCTATGGGACCGGTTCCATCCTTTATTATTCTGTTGGAATAACCTGCTTGTACGGTCTATCACATGCATGGTAATTTCTTTTGTTATTCCATTCTTTATTATACTCAGTTGATTAAAACTTTGACTTCTATACTCATGAAATTAGTGGAATATCTTTGATATTTGCGCGTCATACAGTATTTTTTAATGGAAATATTCTTCTGAGAATTCTTGAATTTTACTCTACAAAGCAGTATCATGTTGACAATTTGGTCGTTATCAATTCCTAGATAAATTAATTCTTGAACTTGTTTTATTGAATTTTTTATATCATTGTCATCATCCTCGTGTTTATATTTTGTTGAAAGTCATATGTGGCCTGTAGTGCATAGATGGTGTGACGCCCCCAAATCCGGGTACTTGAAACCCGAACTCGGTGCTTCACGATACCATTTCTATACGCTGAATAATACTAATAATAATAACAATAATATAAAGTTCAAACTTAATTTACATATGCATCAAAGTTTACTTCCAGGTACGAGACCTTTAAACATTCATTACATCATAGATAATAAGTATCATTGTCTTAATAAACTATAACTATTACACAACATGTTATAAATCTCATTCGTACAGCTTTCCTTTCCCCTTGTTCTTGCCTGAGCCTTCAGGTTGATCATACTTAACTGAAAACATTTAAATTTAAAGCAAGAATGAGCATTTAATTTTCCCAGCAAGTAGTCACAACAATATATATTAGGTGAAAGAATTAAATGTTTTCTTTAAAAGACACTTCTACAACGAATCAACAGTTGTGAAGTAAGCTGAACCAATAATAACAACATATCATTTTAATATGAAATCTTTGAAACTACGTACAGACTATAGCTGGAGATCTGTCAACATACTATGAACATTGTTTTCTATTTTCGAAAAGGTTAAACAGAACTTCATCTGTAAACCATCATAACTAACAGCACGCGCGAGGGGGGGTGATCATTGTTTTGCCTCAGATTGATCAATACTACATGCAAGAACGATATTATCGTTCACTCTATCCACCTTAGGTGCACAAAGTTTTCCCATATTCGGGATGTTCATACTTAGTCGGGAATCCGAACCAAAAAAATCTGGTTAGATACAATAACTTCTATCTTGTTCAATAATATTTTTATGTCTAGCTGAATCAAAAAGCTTAGACGGCTTTTAAGTCAACGTATACATACTTGAAATCAATAAGTATGTATCAACATATGATTAAATACAATGGTTAACCAAAGTGGGGACACTTGTCTAACCCTATATACGAATTAACGAACAGAATAAATATCTGAATTATACAATAATACAATGATCGGATAATGTAAGAACTTGTATGAATACAAAGATTAGATACATAATCAATAATAATAGAGTTAATAATCTGGCACAATAATAATATAATTCTGAAACTTTCTTACTCATGTCCATTGCATAAAGTAAATGCAAAAGTAGGATACTTGCACAATGTAAATAATAGATCAGATACTTGCTCAATAATAATTAAAGTAAGTTTAGGAAACTTGCATAACATGATATACCTGTTTGCACGAAATAAAAGTAGTGCATAAGGTTTAGATACTTGCATGAGCTGCTGCTTACAATAACGCAACTTAGATTAATCTTTTATACATCGACCTATCAGTAATAAGATCATTCGTTCAATTAGAACAATATACTATAACATATAGTACTGCATTTCGCAGTCAGCACATAACCTAATCACATTATTACCCATGTTTAACAACCATTGAATCACAAACAATCACATATCTAATTAAATTATCTAAGTCCAGATCAATTTCTGAAACATGTTGGTGTACCGACAACTTTATTGGGTAATTATCGAGTCTAAGACTCTTTCTTATAACTTAGTATCAGTCATTTTATTTTTAAATGACTTATAATAATTTTAAAACATTTATTATAATTTATCATGAATTTTCAAACATCGGAATTATTATTAAATGATTTAAATATTAATCAATTCTATTATCATTAATATTTAATTAATATTAAACTATTAATGAAATCATTTTCAAAATATTAAAGTTATTTATAATAACTTAAAATACTTTTAAAGTATTAATATTACCCTTAAATGATTTTTAAAACATTTAAAATCATTTTTAAATAATTACTATTAATATTTAAGTATTAATGTTCTATTTATTTAAATATTAAAAGTCATTAATTATAACTTAAAATATTTTTAATTCATTTATATCCTTTTTAAATGATTTTAAATTAATAAAACCATTTTAAAACTATTTATTCAATATAATTATTAAATAAATTTAATATCATTAATGTTAAATAAATATCATTAAGATTAAATTATTAATGAAATTATCCTTTAAATATTAAAAGTTATATTTTATAACTTAAAAATATCTTTAAACACTTTATTTTCACTTAAAATAATTTTTCTAATATAAAAATCATTTTTACATTACTTTATTTAATATAATTATTAAATAAATCTAATATCCTTAATATTAAAATATTAATATTTTTCATGACAAAATATCAAAAGTTATATTTTATAACTTAAAATATTTTTATAATCTCTAAATCATTTTATATAAATTTTAAATCATTATTTCTATTTTCCATCATTTATTTAATATCTTTATTAAATAACTTAATCATCATTAATATCTAATTAATAATGAAAATCATCACAAAATATTTAAAAATTATAGAAATAATGATTTTCATGTATAAAAATCATTTTTAAATCATTTATTTAATATTATACTTAAATAAATTAAATACTTTTATATTCCAAAAATATTAAATATTTATGAAATATACTTAAAATAATTAAAAACTAATTTTAGGACTTTAAAATAATTTTTAATAATTTATTTTGTATTTTTAATAATTAAAAACTAATTAATACAAATTATTTAAGAAAAATATATTTTTTTATTCAAAATTGTCGCTAAAGACCACCTAAAGCGACAAAACCGTTGCTATAGGTGTTCTTCGTGTTCTTGGCCAAACCCAGAACCTTCAAGCTTGTTACCGAGAAGGCATGTTTGACCAACAATAATTCTTAACTTAACATGTTTCTGGAACAGCTAAACATCAGATCATGTAGTTCAAATTCAACACTACATTATCTAACAAGAAACATGGCCAAAACATAACAAATCAAAAGATCTGAAATTTGCGAAAACCTTGTTGAAAGTTGTTCTTCATTTCTGGGTTTCCAGAAATGAAGAATAGTCCGAGTAGGCAACTTACGATCCTCATAACTTGCAATACATGAAATGTTGTTTTTGCGATCTATTAATTCGAGCTTTTAGACAACACCTACGACTACGGATCTATCACATAACTTTGTCATAACATCAACAAATAAAGCGAGATACACATGGAATCAAACTATGTCGGAAAACTCGTTCATACAATTTACGAAATTCCAAAAAATGGAAAATGTTCTAGGATGGTCTACTTTGACCATCTACTACAAAGATTCTCATTGATATAATAAGGAATCTAGAGGCATAGATCTAAAGTTTATACAACATACCACAATCTAATTACATCAAAACCAACTAATCGTACAAAACCTATCAGATCAAAACAATTGAAAACGTGGTCAGACTCTGGAAATGACCTTCTAGGTTGCCTAGAAATGGTTTGGTTATGGTCGGTCAACGACCTTTGACCAACCATATCTGAAAATATATTTATGATATGAGCTTGATTCAACTTTCAGAGTAAAGATCTCATATCATACTACAATAATCAACACTTAAAACATCAAATAAATAAACACACTAAGATGTAGACGATCTGACATTCGGTTGTCGGACCCAAAAAAATAAATTTTCCAGATTTTGAAAAATCATCAATTAGAAGACTTAGATGTTATGGATCTGTAAACTACCAACCCAGATCATCAAAATGGACTACAACAGACATATTCTAACATTCAAAATTAACATCTAACACATAATTTTTGGACAGATATGAGGCTAGGATTTTTATACCTTTTCTAAGCTTTGATTCTGATTTTGTTCTTCTGATCTGCTACTGGTAATCGTGGGGCTTGATCATGGACTGATCTAACAAGGGAATTTCATGGGTTTGAGCTTGAGAGAGAATGGCTAGGTATTTGTGAGCAATTTAGGCCAAAAATGATCACTTTCTCTCTCTTAAATTATGCAATGAATTAATACAATGAATTTGTAATGGTGATGTCTTTGATCATCGTAGTCGCTAGGTTGATAGGGTAGGGTGGTGGCGAGATCTTGCAAAGATTTGGTTAGCAATAATTCAACATATGGGACAAAAGGGTATTTTGGTAATTTTATTTTAATTTAAGGGCATTCTTGTCCAAGGTGCTTTAATCTAGAATTTATTCACTAGATTTCACATTTTAAAGTTTCCCAATTAATTACTAGGGTTTGGACAATTAAAAATTAAAGTGTAATAAAATTTTAATTTTAAACACACTAATTAAATTAGGGTTTTTAATAGAAATTATGGTTTTTAATAGAAAATTAGGGTTTAAATAATTAGGGTTCCTTAATATCATTAGGGTTTGCTAATTATCATTATAATTTACTAAAATAGTAATTAGGGTTTCATATTTTAGCAAATTAGTGTTTTCAAATAATAATTAGGGTTTCTCATAATTATAGAAATTACATAATACACAGTAAAATTCATATAACACCATTACTATACAGTCTCGAACTCATAACCGAGTTTAACAATTAGGGTTTAATAACATGATATGAGGGTCATGCCTTAATTTACCACAATTGAATAACCATTATCAGTCTCCATATTTACAATACATATTTATAGCAATGAAAAATTAAAATATAATTAATATTATATTATTATTCTCATTCATTGATCAATACCCAAATTTAGGATTTTGGATTCCATATCTGATTTATTTTTCATATACAACATCAATAATTAAGCTAAAATAATTAACTTAAGTATTCGAACAATTCATATAATAAAATATTTATTATTATAATTCTAATAATCATTTCATATATTATTTAAATAATATAAAAATCATATTTTCATAGAAAATAAATAATAAAGACATTTCTACTATAAAATTAATTATTATAAGTATATACGTTATAATGATCAATAATTATAAAATAAAATTATTTAAAATTATTCATATAATAAATAAATTTTATTTATTACATATATATATACACATTACTTGGCACATATTCCCTTCTTAAATAAAAAAAAAATTTATATGCAAAATTTCTTATTTATTTACATAGAAAATATCGGGTTATTACATTCACCCTCCCTTATAAGGATTCCGTCCCCGGAATCACCGTTTTAAAACTCATACATACAAGGGTACATAGCCTACGCAATCTTTGCCACTAGATCTCGATCATAATTGATCGAACAAATCTTTAACTATTCATATAAAGCTTATCTTTCTGATTAAACCGAAATTTTATTTCTATAAAAGAACTTAAATCCGCTTCCCACCAAAAGTTCGCCTTTCCTTTCAACATATAAGTGGCAAAAGAGGTCTTTTGCCCCTCATCTACCCTAGCAACTACGAACGCCTTTTCTATCTCGTTAACCCATGTCTGGACTTCTATAGGGTCAGATGTTCCCCTGAATTCTGGTGGTCCTACTGCCTTAAAGTCTTTGAAGTTTGCCAAGCGATTGTCTGGTCGATTTCCTGCGGTTGGTATTCCCTGCTGCATAGCCTGAGCTACCATGTTCGCAAAGTTTTGCATTGGGTCTTGTTGTTGTCCCTCAGCGTTGTTGACAGATTCCTCTACCCTTTGATTTCGTGTTTGACGTCTTGGCGGCATTATCTGATTACATAAAATCATAAATTTAACTTACATTCTAAACCTTATTGTATAAGTTTAACATGTAACACAAGTTTTATCTAAAACTTATTCTATTAATCAAACATAGATTAATTCAAAGTATTTTACATAACGTAACACATACTGTTATCCCTTCGTGACCACAAAAGTCGGGAATTACTGTAATAACTTATATAAAAGTGTGAGAATATTACATTACACCCGTATATTATCAACATACATAATCAACTACTAATCCCTCTTATTTCCTAAGTCACGATCTTTCCTCTTTCTTTTCCCTTTCTTTCTTGCTGAGTCGCATTACGATTTGTTGCTTAGGCTCCCCATTTGATCAATTTGGATTTTAAGCTTATCTTTTTCTTCCATAGTTTCTATTAACGCCTTTCGCAATTGGTTATTTAGTAGCTTTTCTATTTCGCACAGCTTTTCTAGAGAAGAAACCTTGTTCTTCAGATTTTTTACTTTCGTTGATGCTTGATTAGCTCTAACTTTAGTGTCTGAATCATTATCTATCAGTTCTATCATTTCTGGATCTGGTACTATGTTTTCCAATACCACCACCTCATCAAGGTTGTTTGCACTATGAGCCTCTATTTCAGCTTTTGGCTTTGATATCGGCTCCTTCTTTATGATCAGAGAGTATCCTAATTCTTTTCCACCTGACATCTACACACAACTTATGTTGATTAGTAAATAATATATACACACAGCAAACAATAGTTTTATAAGAGTTATCTTTTATTTTGTTCAACGATGAACTTATTCAATTTATCTCCTTTTAAACTCTATATGAGTTATCTGTATTTTCAACGTTTCTCTCTGTTCTAAGGTTATAGCCTAAGGTCGATACCACCTAAGGTTTCTAACCCTAAAGCTTTGATACCAAAATGTGACGCCCCAAATCCGGGTACTTGAAACCCGAACTCGGTGCTTCACGATACCATTTCTATAAGCTGAATAATGCTAATAATAATAACAATAATATAAAGTTCAAACTTAATTTACATATGCATCAAAGTTTACTCCCAGGTACGAGACCTTTAAACATTCATTACATCATAGATAATAAGTATTATTGTCTTAATAAACTATAACTATTACACAACATGTTATAAATCTCATTCAGATGCCTTTCCTTTCCCTTGTTCTCGCCTCGAGCCTTCAAAGTTGATCATATACTTAATCGAAAACATTTAAATTTAAAGCAAGAATGAGCATTTAATTTGCCCTGCAAGTAGTAACAACAATATATATTAGCTGAAAGAATTAAATATTTTCTTTGAAAGACACTTCTACAACGAATCAACAGTTGTGAAGTAAGCTGAACCAATAATAACAACATATCATTTTAATATAAAATCTTTGAAACTACGTACAGACTATAGCTGGAGATCTGTCAACATACTATGAACATTGTTTTCAATTTTCGAAAAGGTTAAACAGAACTTCATCTGTAAACCGTCATAACTTACGGGCACGGGGAGTGATCAGCCCGTTATGCCCTGTATTGATCAATACTACATGCAAGAACGATATTATCGTTCACTCTATCCACCTTAGGTGCACAAAAGTTTTCCCATATTTGAGATGTTCATACTTAGTCGGGAATCCGAACAAAAACAATCTGGTTGGATACAATAACTTGTATCTTGTTCAATAATATTTTTATGTCTAGCTGAATCAAATAGCTTAGACGGCTTTTAAGTCAACATATACATACTTGAAATCAATAAGTATGTATCAACATATGATTAAATACAATGGTTATCCAAGTGGGGATACTTGTCTAACTCTATATACGAATTAACGAACAGAATAAATATCTGAATTATACAATAATACAATGATCGGATAATGTAAGAACTTGTATAAATACAAAGATTGGATACATAATCAATAATAATAGAGTTAATAATCTGGCACAATAATAATATAATTCTGAAACTTTCTTACTCATGTCCATTGCATAAAGTAAATGCAAAAGTAGGATACTTGCACAATGTAAATAATAGATCAGATACTTGCTCAATAATAATTAAAGTAAGTTTAGGAAACTTGCATAACATGATATACCTGTTTGCACGAAATAAAAGTAGTGCATAAGGTTTAGATACTCACTGAGTCTTTGCCATAATAACGCAACTTAGATTAATCTTTTATACAGCGACCTATCAGTAATAAGATCATTCGTTCAATTATAACAATATACTATAACACATAGATCGCATTTCGCAACAAAGACATAACTAATCACATTATTACCCATGTTTAACAACCATTGAATCACAAATAATCACATATCTAATTAAACTATCTAAGTCCAGATCAATTTCTGAAACATGTTGGTGTACCGACAACTTTATTTGGTAATTATCGAGTCTAAGACTCTTTCTTATAACTTAGTATCACTCATATTATTTTTAAATGACTTATAATAATTTTAAAACATTTATTATAATTTATCATGAATTTTCAAACATCGGAATCATTATTAAATGATTTAAATATTAATCAATTCTATTATCAGTAATATTTAATTAATATTAAACTATTAATGAAATCATTTTCAAAATATTAAAGTTATTTATAATAACTCAAAATACTTTTAAAGTATTAATATTACCCTTAAATGATTTTTAAAACATTTAAAATCATTTTTAAATAATTACTATTAATATTTAAGTATTAATGTTCTATTTATTTAAATATTAAAAGTCATTAATTATAACTTAAAATATTTTTAATTCATTTATATCCTTTTTAAATGATTTTTAAATTAATAAAACCATTTTAAAACTATTTATTTAATATAATTATTAAATAAATTTTATATCATTAATGTTAAATAAATATCATTAAGATTAAATTATTAATGAAATTATCCTTTAAATATTAAAAGTTATATTTTATAACTTAAAAATATCTTTAAACACTTTATTTTCACTTAAAATAATTTTTCTAATATAAAAATCATTTTTACATTACTTTATTTAATATAATTATTAAATAAATCTAATATCCTTAATATTAAAATATTAATATTTTCATGACAAAATATCGAAAGTTATATTTTATAACTTAAAATATTTTTATAATCTCTAAATCATTTTATATAAATTTTAAATCATTATTTCTATTTTCCATCATTTATTTAATATCTTTATTAAATAACTTAATCATCATTAATATCTAATTAATAATGAAAATCATCACAAAATATTTAAAAATTATAGAAATAACTTAAAATATCTTTTTTATATCATAACATATTTTTAAATGATTTTTCATGTATAAAAATCATTTTAAATCATTTATTTAATATTATACTTAAATAAATTAAATACTTTTTATATTCCAAAAATATTAAATATTTATGAAATATACTTAAAATAATTAAAAACTAATTTTAGGACTTTAAAATAATTTTTTATAATGTATTTTGTATTTTTAATAATTAAAAACTAATTAATACTAATTATTTAAGAAAACTATAATTTTTTATTCAAAACTGTCGCTAAAGACCACCTATAGCGACAGAACCGTCGCTATATGTGTTCTTCGTGTTCTTGGCCAAACCTAGAACCTTCAAGCTTGTTACCGAGTAGGCATGTTTGACCAACAATAATTCTTAACTTAACATGTTTCTGGAACAACTAAACATCAGATCATGTAGTTCAAATTCAACACTACATTATCTAACAAGAAACATGGCCAAAACATAACAAACCAAAAATATCTAGGCTGCAGAAAACCTTGTCAGAAGTTGTTCTTCATTTCTGGGTTTCTAGAAATGAAGAACAGTCCGAGTAGGGAACTTACAATCCTCATAACTTGCAATACATGAAATGTTTTTGCGATCTATCAATTCTAGCTTGTAGACAACACCTATGACTACAGATTTATCACATAACCTTGTCATAACATCAACAAATAAAGAAGATACACGCCGGTCAAACTAAGTCAGAAAACTCGTTCATACAATTTCTGGAAATTCCAGAAAATGGAAAATGTTACCGGATGGTCTACTTTGACCATCTACTACAAAGATTTTGTTGATATAATAAGGAATCTAGGGGCATAGATCTAAAGTTTATACAACATACCACAATCTAATTACAACAAAACCAACTAATCGTACAAAACCTGTCAGATCAATGCAATTGAAAACGTGGTCAGACTCTGGAAATGACCTTCTGGGTTGCCCATAAATGGTTTGGTCATGGTCGGTCAACGACCTTTGACCAACAATATCTGACAATATATTCATGATATGAGCTTGATTCAACTTTCAGAGTAAAGATCTCATATCATACTACAATAATCAACACTTAAAACATCAAATAAATAAACACACTAAGATGTAGATGATCTGACATTCGGTTGTCGGACCCAAAAAAACAAATTTTCCAGATTTTGAAAAATCATCAATTAGAAGACTTAGTTGTTATGGATCTGTAAACTACCAACCCAGATCATCAAAATGGACTACAACCAACATATTCTAACATTCAAAATTAACATCTAACACATAATTTTTGGACAGATTTGAGGCTAGGGTTTTTATACCTTTTCTAAGCTTTGATTCTGATTTTGTTCTTCTGATCTGCTACTGGTAATCGTGGGGCTTGATCATGGACTGATCTAACAAGGGAATTTCGTGGGTTTGAGCTTGAGAGAGAATGGCTAGGTATTTGTGAGCAATTTAGGCCAAAAATGATCACTTTCTCTCTCTTAAATCATGCAATGAATTGATACAATGAATTTGTAATGGCTGATGTGTTAATCATATAGCTGCTAGGTTGATAGGGTAGGGTGGCTGGCCAGATCTTGCAAAGATTTGGCTAGCAATAATTCAACATATGGGACAAAAGGGTATTTTGGTAATTTTATTTTAATTTAAGGGCATTCTTGTCCAAGGTGCTTTAATCTAGGATTTATTCACTAGATTTCACATTTTAAAGTTTCCCAATTAATTACTAGGGTTTGGACAATTAGAAATTAAAGTGTAATAAAATTTTAATTTTAAACACACTAATTAAATTAGGGTTTTTAATAGAAATTATTGTTTTTAATAGAAAATTAGGGTTTAAATAATTAGGGTTCCTTAACATCATTTGGGTTTCCAAATTAACAATTAGGGTTTGTTAATTATCATTATAATTTACTAAAATAGTAATTAGGGTTTCATATTTTAGCAAATTAGTGTTTTCAAATAATAATTAGGGTTTCTCATAATTATAGAAATTACATAATACACAGTAAAATTCATATAACACCATTACTACATAGTCTCGAACTCATAACCGAGTTTAACAATTAGGGTTTAATAACACGATATGAGGGTCATGCCTTAATTTACCACAATTGAATAACCATTATAAGTCTCCATATTTACATTACATATTTATAGCACTGAAAATTAAAATATAATTAATATTATATTATTATTCTCATCCATTAATCAATACCCAAATTTAGGGTTTTGGATTCCATATCTGATTTATTTTTCATATACAACTTCAATAATTAAGCTAAAATAATTAACTTAAGTATTCTGAACAATTCATATAATAAAATATTTATTATTATAATTCTAATAATCATTTCATATATTATTTAAATAATATAAAAATCACATTTTCATAGAAAATAAATAATAAAGACATTTCTACTATAAAATTAATTATTATAAGTATATACATTATAATGATCAATAATTCTAAAATAAAATTATTTGAAATTATTCATGTAATAAATAAATTTTATTTATTACATATATACATACACATTACTTGGCACATATTCCCTTCTTAAATAAAAAAAATTATATGCAAAATTTCTTATTTATTTTCATGGAAAATATCGGGTTATTACAGATGGACTTGGTATGATTATGACAATGGATTATTCGGTGTAATCATTACCGTAATGTTACAAGTGATGTGGTAAAAGTCCTCATTGGCCCGTAGTGCATTGATGGACAGTTGTTGGCAGGATCATGACCATTAATGAATACACAAATATTCTTGGCCCGTAGTGCATGGATAATTGTGGTCGTGATACTAAAGAATATCTTTGGCCGTAGTGCAGGGGTGATTCGACGATATGGATTATTTATTAAGCTGAGTCCCAGCGATAAAAGCGATGAAAAACTTTTTAAATCATAAAAGATAGTAGATTTCATTCTCTACTTAACTCTTTTAATGGATTGCTTGTTCCGCAGCAGTTAAACTTGATATTTATTATATTTTATCAGTTTAACATTGTTGAAGGCTAACGATAAATTTTTCTGCATTATCTTAGTCATAATATTTCTTATTGGGCTAGTTGAGCTCACCCTTTCTTTCACCGTTTCTCTTGTGAAATGAGAACGTGGAAGTGGGACTAGTTGGGAACAAAGTGATGGTCCTAGATGGTGCATTAGTAGTCCTCACTGCTACGTGAAATAGTGTGATAATAATTGTAATGAGGACTCCTTTTGAGTTTGTATAATCTCTAGTAGACAATATTTTTATTCAAACTCACAGTTTATGTTTTGTCGTATTGTACACGACAGTTGTATTATTAAGTTATATTTGAATTCTGTACCATGTATCTGGCGACTCAAGATGGGTGATGTATACCTAATTTTGGTGGCGTCACACATGCAGCCTTTTTGGATTTTGACCGGGTAGTAGGTCTGATTGGTTCCCTGTGAAAGAATTGCATAGTTTAGTCTTTAGGGAATGTGTGTATAATAACATGCTATGTGATGTGTTCGTTTTAGGAATTTTATCCTGCAAAACGGATGTCAGCTGTTTGTAATATAGGATAACATGTTAAATTATGTATGTGTACACATTTCTTCATATTTCTCATTACATGGAGATAGAT
The DNA here is from genome assembly GCA_020205605.1 of Panax ginseng. NCBI lineage: Eukaryota > Viridiplantae > Streptophyta > Magnoliopsida > Apiales > Araliaceae > Panax > Panax ginseng. The sequence goes on from CM035142.1 coordinate 58,301,048, forward strand.
ATGGAATGAAATTACAAGTAATTGTGCTTACAAGTAATTAAAAATGAGAAAGCATGAAAAGACTTTCCTCCATTTTGGGTTTATCAGAGGTTGACTTATCTTAGGTTACTCTCGCAGTTTTTTGGCATGAAGGTTCCCAAATCATCGCAATTTACTCGACGGGAAATTAATCCGGTCTTTCAACTGGAGCGAATTTGGGTGGTGCCTTTCCTGAGCCTCGCGGGAATTAGTCTTCCAATGAGTCCAGTAATCAAACATCGACAGGATAGCCTCCTGGTGGAGGGACCACACAACATACATTCACATACATCGCGTCTCACCGTATGGAAATTATGACATGTGCGAAGCACTAATATCACAAGCAGATATGGTACGAAACATTAAGGGCAATAAGTAAATGCATTCGTACACATTCATCATAAATGTAAATGCAACATCCACACACAAGCATATAACAGTTTTGAATAAATTATAATAGTGGCTTAAGTCCTCTTATTGGAAGTCCCCAGCAGAGTCGCCATCTGTCGACGTCGAGATTTTTAGTTGTCCCTTTTCGTTACTTATTCTTTGGTGTTCTCATTTTAAGTGAGATTTGTTTGAAAAACAAGTGAAAAAGGTCCGACATGTATAATGTCGACGATGGACTGTTAAGTGTCGCCAGTTGGTTTTTTAAATGGTTGTACCAACACAACCGAGAAAAGGTTTGCACATTGACCCAGTGATGTGAAACTGCTAAACGGGTCGGTGAAACCGAGATTCATTAGGGTCCGGGGACTTGATTATGCGGAGGGAAGGTGTTAGGCACCCCACGACATCCGTGTTACCACCGTAACTGCCTCTTTTCAAAAAACTGTTATCTAAATGTGTGTGTGTCTAGGTCAATGTGATGTTATTTGGAAGTAGTGCGAGGCCTCGTTCGCACCTATATACACAGGGTTTGAATTTATGTAAAAATTCAGTTTTTAACAAGATATGGCAGTGATGTTTCGTAAAAGAGGTTTTTCAAACCCTGAGGCTTAATAGTAATTGAGACATTTTACACTTCCATTTTATTAAGTGTTCGACTTGATTGATTTTATTTTTGAGATGCGAAGTATCTATAAGAAAATAATGTACAAAATAATGCCGATTTCCTCGTGGGTATGAAAACCATCTGAGGAAATTCAGACACCGCAGAATAATTTACAAGCTGCTTATAGCTAAAAAAGGTCCATCATGGGAACCGAATCTAGATCTAGTAGACTGAATCTGTGATCACATGATTCCTAGGCTCACACGATAGCGCAGTTTGTATGAAAGCAGTAAGCAGGTATATATATAAAAGCTGTAAGTATATATATAGAGACATGATCACCAACCACGAAGCACCTCCATGGGGGATCAGAAATGTAAGTAAAGCTGTAAAAGCTATCAACCGCCACTGAGGAAACTCCAAGCGGGACGAAACGTAAATAAAGCTGTACAAAACGATCAACTGCCACGAAGTGAATTCCAGGCAGGATGAAACGTAAAGAAAGCTGTAAAAGCGATCAACCACCACGAAGTAAACTCCAGGTGGGACAAAAATGTATATATATATATAAAAGCGATAAACACACCGAATGTAAAATACAGGCTCATCGAACAGAGTTCGACAACAGTTCATATATATATATATATATATATATTAAAGCAAGTAAACGCAGCAGACTAAAGTCTAGGCTCAATCGAGGCATAACTCGATAATGTCCATATATATAAATATATATATATATATATTTAAAACCACGGACCGAAGTTCGGGAAAACACACGCAACACGACTCTTAACGTGAAGAACGGTGTGTGCAAAGATGAAGAGAAAGGCTTTAAAGTGTGTGAGAAGGCTTACAGTGGGCTGCCAAAGAAGACTTCTATATCTTTAAAGTGGATGAAACTCGGCTCCCGTCGGTACAAGAGTAGCTATATGTGAGCTCACAAGTGTATAAAATGGGAAAGTGTTGGTTGATTTCGCAATCAAAGAATACGTGCAAGTATACACGGTCAACAAGTAATAAAGTGATAAGAAAAGTATCGTTCCCACAGAGAATCTTAATTAATAAATTCCAACTACTAGCACTATATCAACCAAATTTTATTTAAACAATGATAAATTATGATTTTCTGAAATATTAAAACTAAATTAAACAATTAAAGATATTATTCTAAAATAAGCAAATAAATAAACGCAGATTTAAATGATTGATTTCCGATAAATAAGGATTAAGACTTCAATATTCCCAATTATGAACTATAACTCAATTACCCAATTAACCCAATTATTATGTCTCATGAATTGTTAATGTGAATTCTCAAATGTCAAAAGTCCTTTCCAAGTAATCAACTGACTTCTATTTAATCCAGATTAATCTTGCTATATTCCTATGCAAAACAAGTGAATTAAACTCTTTCAATTCCAATTCCTTATGTGTTACATGCGGTGAAAAGATATTTCATTCAATTCACAAACCTAATTATTCACTATGCAAATAAATAAGTCACACGATATTATCAAACCCGATTCTAACCCTAGAATTCCTCTTTCAATTTCTTCTAGAGTAACAAGGTAATTATTGGCCAAATAATTAATCAATAGATGTAAGGCATGATAAACAATTCACTTCAACATAAATAATTGGAATAAATCGAATAACTAATTTATAGCCATAAAAGGTTCAATTGAAATCTTAATAAAAGAATTAGTTCATAATGAAAATAAAATAAATAATCATTTGCAAATCATCCTTAAAGAATTACAAATTGAAAAATAGAGAAGAAGAAGAAAACTCGTAGCCAATCCTTAGTCTTCAAGTAATCCTTGTGTAGCCTCCAATGAATGAATGAATAGATGAATGATTAGATGATGAATGATTCCCTAATTTCAAAGACTTAATTTCTTTTTATAGCTCACCCACACTCCTAATCCAATTAGGCTTTTAAATAACCTTCAATAGTCAAGTCAATAGAAAGTTAACGCTCGCGTCTCTGGTTAACATCCCAGCTCGACCAACGCTAGATGGCTACCGATTAACTATAGGATAGAAGCGCCTTACGTTGGAGGTTGAAATATTTACCATTTTGCCATTTTCACTTTAAATTTCCCAATTGCCCTCTGCAGCTCCCAAATCTGCAAAATAACACATAAACACAGTAAAAATAGTCCTAAACGACTCGAAGATACAATAATTTAACCCAAGTATATCTAATTTATGGGTATATTACCCAATCATCAAATACCCCCAAACTTAAATCGTTGCATGTCCTCAAGTAACAAACACAAAACAATACTAACAATATGAAAACGACAACTCATGCAAATGCAACTAGCTAAATGAACATAATTCCAGCAATCCAATAGCTCACGTATATCCATAGGCCTCAGAAAAATCACACAAACATGCTGATACATTATGTGAACACAGATCAATGATATCCCAACAATCAACGAATCTGAATCTGTTATTACTGATATTGTGAGTGTGTGTTCAACAACCATGCTAACCCATGAAAGGCAAAAATATGAAAGATAATACATTTCTTAGTAAGCATCATATAGTGTAAACTCGAGAACTCATCAAATATACTTGTTTAAACTAAACTAAAACAATCACCCGAATTCAAGAGTCAAAATGGAATACTTATGCTTTTCTTTTCTTTCTTTTTTTTTATAACAGGGGCTTTTGCACTTTTCCCGCTGTATTTGTATTTATATATTTTTTTTCTAAATATACATTAATGACTGTGCAATGTCTCATCCCATTATGCTAATAGTGTTACCCCTTAGCGAGCTTTCGACCAACGACTCCCAGACCATGAAAGACCTTAGGGCGCTAGGTGTAAAGACAATCCCCTTGGGAGTACTTGATCAAGTAACAAAGGCCCCGAAACAAGACTAGTCACCATGTATACTTTTTTCTTTTTCTTTTTTTTTAGCTTATATATTCCAAATAGTTTTCCCCCAAACTCGAGTTTATGCATAAATTCAGTCTTCTCTAGCAATTCAAATTGTCCTTTCATTTCACTAGCAATCATCCTTTAGAACTCTATTATCTAACCATTTAAACTATCATAGCCAACATAGTCATTTTTCAAAGTGCTTTCCTATAATATCAGTGTCAAACAGATAAAGATTCAATTCATGTCAAGAAAATCATATCACTGACTCAACAATCCTTACTAGACTTGTTCATGCAATTTTAAATTCAACATTTGCCCCCCAAATAAATGCACTATCAAACGCTGGAATCATCATGCAATCCTAAATTCAAAGTTTAACTAACAATCACAATCCACAACCACAAACGAATAACAAACTATAACTTAGAAATAAAAACTAAATACCCCCAAACTAATCCAGAGAAATGTCCTCATGCAAAGAATATAACAAAAGAATATAACAGAGGACTTCCCTGAAGAGCTTATTCCTCGGGTGGAGCATCCTCATCCTCGCTCATCTCTTGATCGGAAGGGGGAAATACAGGGAGAACAGGAGCAGTTGGGAAATGGCTAAGTTGAACGTCCGGATCTGATTGGACGGTCAGTGCATTCTGTGCAGCAAATTGGTCAACTAAAAATATGAAAATCACATCTTGACGCTCTGACAAGCGCACATTCTGGGACTCCATATTGTTAAACCAAATTGCCTCATCTCCATTAGGCGACTGGGGGGGACCACACCACGATGAGCTGCTGTAGATGGGACATAAGTCGGTGGAGCCTGAGGTAGTGGGGCTTGTGTGGGTGCAACTTGGGGAATTATGAAACTCAATCCCCTAGGGTGATTTGCCCCACTTGTCCACACTTTGTACCTGCTGATCAACTTGTGGTCCAAAACTGGCATAGGCGTTTGGATCATCTCATCCGATTTCCATTTGACTCCGAACTTAGCACACAAAACGCAGATGAGAGACGGATGTGGTAAACCTCCTGTGGTCCCTCTTCGGGATGCTCGGAGAATATACTGCTAAATGACGTGACCGACATCTATTTGCAAGCATTGAATAATAGAGTATAGCAGCACCGCCCTTTCTTTTGTGACATGGCTCACATGTGTGCATGGCATGAGTTTGGCATAGATGAAGGCATACCAAGCCTTCCCATATAGACTGAGGTTAGAATGGGGGAAGGTCATGCTGCTACGCTCATGCACTATCCATGTGGTGCCCGGTTGATACAGCTCTCGGATTATCTTCTCATAATCTGGACCTTGGCTCAGAAGCCCTGCATATTCGTTGTTCAAGTCCTCTAAATCCATTTGATAGCACCCATTTATGTCCTCGTCTCCGATTTCCACAGTTTTTCCCCTGACAAACACTTCATAGTGATCATATTCTGGAACGTTGGCATAGAATTCTTTCACGACTGCAATCACTGCTAGGTCAGGTTGTTCAGTGAGGGAGAACTAGTTTCTTTCCGCTATTATGATCGCTATTTCCCCATCTTTGGTTTGGTCGGGCCGTAAACCACGTTCGGGGACGAGAGTGCGGCTTACCATGTGGTTATAGCGTTCCTGTGCCTCGGCGGAGACAAATTGTCGGCTATCAAATCTCGGAGGAGCCGAGGCGGAACCGGAACCATCTCCACGTTGTCGTTTTGAAGTCATGTCGAAAATTCTGCAAGAAATTTCATGCACATATATTAGAATTGACTGTAATGCGATGAGAGATATATGAAAGCATAATACTACCCCCAAACTTTGAAAGGATTACATGTTATGGGCAAGGGTGGTAATGTAGGGAAATACGTGATAGCATGGGGGCACCAATTTGACTAAGTAGACTTGTTATATTGTGGTGGAAAAATGGTAAGTAAATTTAGCCTTTAGCATTAAGTCAGGCAAATTATCGAACACCTTACGGGCATCTCATAAGTTGTTTGGAATAACACTAATTTCTTATAAATTCAAATTCCTACCATTCAATCACCACATAGGAGTGAAATCTCAATCAAAATTGGTGCCCAATCAAACGTGTTTCATATGCATGCAATATGAGATACTCAACATCAGAAGGAGATAAATCTGTACTTGTAAGATTATGTGAATCAAGATCAATGTTCCCTCTTGAATCCGTAAATGTGTGTGTAGTCTTGATTAAGAGAAACATACTATGCAGTTTGACAGAGATTTGAACATATTACCATACATACCTGGGATTGAGTGTCAGAGATCGCCGAATACAAGTAGGAAGGTATCGACGGAATCAAATTTTTGTGTCACTAAGAGAGGTGCAGGTTATATATTGTTGTATGGGTAATGGAGGAAGTTGAATAGGCTAAGGAGAAGGAACCAACATAAGAATAGGAGAGCACGTTTTATTTTGATTTTAAATATATTTTTTTAATTTTTTTTTTCAAATTGGGCTCAGCCACGGGCGCTGGATTTACTCTTAGAATAGGGTAAAGGGTACCAAGGTCGAGTCTTCAAGATGCTTGCAGCGGTAGCCATGGGGTCTTTGTGGAATTACTTGATAGGAGCGTCGGGCTGGACTGGATGGGGCCGGTGGGTGGTCAAGGGCGGCCATGGGTTATGTGGCTTGGGCACTATGTCTCGGCAGGAGTTGCTAGAGGCTAGCGCTGGGGCGCTCTAATTACGTGTAATCCGAGTGCCGGGGCGCTGAGATTTTGAGTCAACTTGCACAACACCTGCACACATGAGAAGAATTTAAACTTCATCAACTAGAATGTTTACTAGCAAAACTAAAGAAATAAATACGGGAAATAATATGAAATTAAATTGAATAAAAAAAAACTTAATGGGTTGCCTCCCTGTAGCGCTTGGTTTTCAGTCGTCAGCCCGACTTTTCGGTGTTGCTCATTTAGTCGCTGGCTCAGAGAAGTACATGACCGTAGGTTGACATTTGATGGGTCCACTCCAATAATGTTTCAGACGTTGGCCGTTGACCTTGAATGTATGCTTTGAGTTCGGTTCCTCGACCTCAATATTTCCGTGTGGAGCGACAGATATAATCCTGAATGGCCCGGACCACCGGGATTTCAATTTCCCAGGAAATAAACGCAAGTGAGAGTTGAACAGTAATACTTGTTGGCCCACTTCAAATGTTCTATAGAGAATTTTCTTATCATGCCAGGCTTTGACTTTTTCATTGTACAGCTTTGCGTTCTCGTAGGCATTGAACCTAAATTCGTCCATCTCATTTAACTGCAGTAACCTTTTCTCACCCGCCGCTTCTAGATCAAAGTTCAGTTTCTGAATGGCCCAGTGTGCACTGTGTTCTAGTCCGACCGGAAGGTGACACGCCTTTCCAAATACCATTCTGTAAGGTGACATGCCGATCGAATTTTTGTACGTTGTTCGATATGCCCATAGAGCATCGTCAAGACGCAATGACCAATCTTTTCGTGACGGATTGACCACTTTTTCCAGGATCCGCTTGACCTCCCTATTTGAAACCTCCGCTTGACCATTGGTTTGGGGATGATATGCAACATCAATTTTATGACGAACCCCATATTTTACAAGCAATTTTGTGAACTGCTTGTTACAGAAGTGAGATCCTTCGTCACTTATTATCGCTCTCGGTGTCCCAAATCGTGTGAAGATGTTTTTCTTTAAAAATCAGAGAACAACATTGGCATCATTCGTGGGTAACGCTACGGCTTCTACCCATTTGGAAACATAATCAACTGCCAACAAAATATACTGATTATTGAAAGATGATGGGAAAGGTCCCATAAAATCAATTCCCCATACGTCGAATAGTTCAACCTCTAAGATTGTGTTGAGTGGCATTTCATTGCGCTTTGGAGATATTGCCCACGCGTTGGCATCGATCACACTTCAAAGACAAATAGGTAAGCGCCCTTAAAAGAGAAGGCCGAAAAATCCCGCCAGTAGCACTTTTGTCATTGCTCGATCGCCAAATAATGACCTCAGAATCGAGGAGTGACAATGGCCTAATATGCTATCCATTTCTTCATGAGGCACACAACGTCATATCATTTGATCGCATAAGGCTTTAAACAAGAAATGGTTCGTCCCAATAGTATTGTTTCACGTCGTGGAGGAACTTCTTTCGTTGTTGTGAGGTTAAATCCGGTGGTAATACTTTGGCAACCATGTAATTCACATAGTCAGCATACCAAGGCAATATTGTGGTTATTCGGAATAGTTGCGCATCCGGAAATTTTTCATTAATCAATATGCTGTCTTCCTTCGCACTTTCGCATTTTCCAACTAAGAAAGATGATCCGCCACTTGATTTTTTGGTACCTTTTCTATCCGGATCTCTAGATCAAATTCTTGTAACAATAGTATTCCACCAGATTAAATGCGCTTTTCCATCCTTCTTCTCAATCGGATATTTAATGGCATAATGATCGGTGTGAGACAATTACCTTGGTGCCAATAAGATAAGCTCGAATTTGTCAAGGCAAATACCACTGCAAGTAACTCTTTTTCGGTGGTTGTGTAGTTTAACTGGGCATCCATCAACGCCTTATTAGAGTAGTAGATAGTGTGAAAGATCTTGTCGTGACATTGTCCCAACACTGCTCCCCATCACAGTAATCAATGGCGCCGCACATCAATTCAAATTCAGAAGACCAATCGGGCGCCACAATAATTGGAGCAGAGACCAATTTCTTCTTTAAAACCTCAAATGCTTCGATACATGACTAATCCATTTTGAACTGTACATCTTTCTCCAAGAGGGAACATAAAGGCTTTGAGATTTTGGAGAAGTCCTTAATAAATCGTCTGTAGAAACCCGCATGTCCCAAGAAGCTCGAATGCCTTTTACAGATGATGGTGGAGGCGGTTTTCAATTGTCTCAATCTTTGCTCTATCCACCTCTAAACGGATGCGAGACCTTATGCCCAAGAATAATCCTTCTTGTACCATAAAATGACATTTTTCCCGATTAAGAACCATGTTAGTCTCCACACATCTTTTAACACTAAAATCGATTGTCAAACATAAATCAAAGCTATCCCCGAACACGGAAAAGTCATCCATGAATACCTCCAAATTTTGTTCGACCATCTGGAGAGAAGATTGCCATCATACATCGTTGGAAGGTGCCGACGCATTACATAAACCAAAAGACATACGCGGAATGCAAACGTCACAGTATGGACATGTGAACGTGGTCTTTTCTTGATCTTAGGAGCTATGGCAATTTGATTATACCTTAATATCCATCCAAAGCAGACATTAGAATTGATGTCCCGCTAATCATCAACATCTGATCAATAAACGGCAAATGGAAGTGATCCTTGCGTGTGGCTTTATTCAACTTGCGGTAATCCATACATACTCTCCAATTTATAATAGTTCTAGTAGGGATGAGCTCATTAGCTTCATTCTTCACAACCGTTATACCCCTTTCTTGGGTGCACCTTTGCATGTGACTTACCCATGAACTATCCGAGATTGGGTAAATAATACCCAAGATCCAACCATTTTATAATCTCCTTTTTCACCACATCTTTCATAATGGGGTTTAGCCTTCTTTGCATCTCAATGGTTGGTTTTGACCCCTCTTCCATTAAAATCTTATGCATACAGAAAGATGGGCTAATACCTCGAATATCCGGTATAGTCCACCCAATTGCTGTTTTGAACTCTAACAAAACCCGTAGAAGTTTCTCCTTTTGCGTGTCAGTTAACTCCGTAGAAACAATAACGGGTAAAGTCAAATCCTTCCCCAGATAAGCATACTCAAGATGAGAGGGAGGTGGCTTTAATTCCAACACCAGTGACTCTTCTATCGAGGGTTTGCACTTTTTACCTTCTGTTTCGGGCCTATCAAGGGTGTCGAATGGTTGATTGTTTTTTTGATAGAACGATGTTGTATCTAGCCATTTGATCTGCTCAATGTCCTCATTAATACCATAGTCGTCTATTCCGAACAACATGGATTCTATCAGGTCCTCTAAGTAATTGCCGCAAATCATGTGATTAACTAACTCATCCATTAAATCCACCCACAAACACTCACCTTTTTCCTTCGGATAAGACATTGATTTAAACACATTAAAAGTGACATGTTGATCTTCAACTCGCATCGTCAATTCTCCTTTCTGTACGTCGATCAAAGTTCTCCCCGTTGCTAAGAATGGTTGCCCGAGAATGATGGGAATTTCCTTATCTGCTTCACAATCCAAGATAACGAAATTTGTTGGGAAGATGAATTTATCCACCCTTACTAATACGTCTTCAACGATACCTCGTGGATATGTAACTGATCAGTCCGCCAACAATAAACTGATATTTGTCAGTTTTGGTGCCTTGAGCCCAAATCGATCGTAGAGATCGATAATGGCATCAAATTAATATCGCCCCCAAATCACACAAAGGTTTCTCCCCAAAACCGATTACCAATGTCGCACGGGATAGTAGTAAACTACGGATCTTTCAACTTTGGAGGTAACTTGTTTCGATAATCATACCGCATTCTTGCTTAGCGCTTACTATTTCAAAATCACCCAATTTCCTTTTCTTTGACAACACATCCTTCATGAACTTAGCGTAGCTCGGCATTTGTTCTAAAGCTTCGGCAAATGGGATGTTGATATGCAATTTTTTGAAAATATCCAAAAATCTTAAAAATTTCTTATCTAACTTGGATTTTTGAAATCTATGCGGATAAGGTATGGGTGGCATTGTGATAGTTGGTTTAGGTGTATACTGCTCTACGATTTCATCTTTATCTTTCCCGGTTTCCACAACTTCTTCTATTTTAGCTGTTGCGTTGTCCCCCTTTTCCTTATCCTTAACTGTTTCTTGCAAATCCTTCCCACTTCGTAAAGTTACTGCCTTGTAATGCTCGTTTCTGCCCGGATTTATTTCTGTATCACTCGAGAGTGTTCCTAGTGGACGGTTATTCAATGCATGTGCTATTTGCCCCACTTGATTTTCCAGATTCTTTAACGATGCCCCATGGCTTTGCAAAGTCAGCTCTACTTGATTTATTTTCTTGTCTTGTTCCTCGTTCCTTTTGTCAGATGCTCTAATGAATTTTTCTAATGCTTCTTCCCAACTTGGTTTCCTTTCTGGTTGTTGTTGAGTCTGATTTTGGAATCCGGAGGTGTTTTGCTGTCTAGGTACTTGAGCTGCACCTTGATTGTTACTCATGAAAACCCCAGATGATTTTTCCAACCTGGATTATAAGCATTTTGAATCGGATACGGTTGAGTTGAGCGATTATAATTTCCTACGAACTGTGCTGATTCAGAATTTATGGCACAGTGATCCGTAGCATGACCCCCCAACACACAACTCACAAACCATCGCTACCTGCTGTGTGGCTTATGGACGCCATATTTCCATATGCTTAGCTATCGCGTCCACTTCATACTTTCCCGATGCTTACGGATGATTAGACCTTGTCATGGGCCACTGATAGTTGTTGGTGGCCATTGTCTCTAACAATTGATACGCCTCATCAAAACTCTTGGACATGATCGCTCCTCCTGCTGCTGCATCAATACTAGACCTCGCGGGCACGTGCAAACCATCACAAAATATCCCTAATTGCATCCACTGCGAAATTCCATGATGAGGGCACTTACGGAGAATATCCTTGAACCTTTCCCACGCCTCATATAACGACTCTGAATCAAATTATGCGAAAGTATTAATATCGTTCCGTAGTTTTGCTAACTTCGCTGATGGGAAGAATTTAGCTAAAAATTTTTGGGCTAAGTCATCCCAAGTGGTGATTAAGCCCGGGGGAAAAGAGTGTAACCAGCTTCATGCTTTATCTTTTAAAGTAAACGGGAACATCCTCAACCTTGTAGCATCTTCCGATACATTGTTAAATTTGAAGGTATTGCAAACTTCCAAGAAACTCAAGATATGCTCATTAGGATCATCTATCGAATTACCCCCAAACTGACATGTATTTTGTAGCATCTGAATTGTTCCTCGGTTTTATCTCGAAATTGTTCGCATTGATTGCCGGCCTCTTAATACTCGACTGTAAATCCGTGACATTCAGCATGGCGTAATCCCTAAGTGGTTTATGTTCGTTCTCTGCCATGTTCACGGGTATTTCCTGGTCTGCCAGTTCTTCCTCCAAATGTATAACCTCACTATTCAAACGAACTTTTCGGAACTTCTTTTCGATGTCGTCTGTATACGGAAAAAGTTCCTCTTTAGCCTTCGATCTAGTGTGCATACACGCATAAGAATTCTCGCTAATCCAAGAAGAAAAATAAGTAACGTTTAAATTAAGACCTAATTGATTATAACTAATATGAAATTAATATTAATAAAAAATTCAAGAATTAGCGCTTAAAAACTTGTTGGTTGATTTCATAATCAAAGAATACGTGCAAGTATACACGATCAACAAGTAATAAAGTGATAAAAAAAGTATCGTTCCCACAGAGAATCTTAATTAATAAATTCCAACTACTAGCACTATATCAACCCAATTTTATTTAAACAATGATAAATTATGATTTTCTGAAATATTAAAACTAAATTAAACAATTAAAGATATTATTCTAAAATAAGCAAATAAATAAATGCAGATTTAAATGATTGATTTCCAATAAATAAGGATTAAGACTTCAATATCCCCAATTATGAACTATAACTCAATTACCCAATTATCCCAATTATTATGTCTACTGAATTGTTAACAAGAATTCTCAAATGTCAAAAGTCCTTTTTCCAAGTAATCAACTGACTTCTATTTAATCCAGATTAATCTTGCTATATTCCTATGCAAACAAGTGAATTAAACTCTATTTCAATTCCAATTCCTTATGTGTTACATGCGGTGAAAAGATATTTCCATTCAATTGACAAACCTAATTATTCACTATGCAAATAAATAAGTCACACGTTATCAAACCCAGTTCTAACCCTAGAATTCCTCTTTCAATTCCTTCTAGAGTAACACGGTAATTATTGGCCAAATAATTAATCAATAGATGCAAGGCATGATAAACAATTCACTTCAACATAAATAATTGGAATAAACTGAATAACTAATTTATAGCCATAAAAGGTTCAATTGAAATCTTAATAAAAGAATTAGTTCATAACGGAAATAAAAACAAATAATCGTTTGCAAATCATCCTTAAAGAATTATAAATTGAAAATAAAGAGAAGAATAAGAAAACTCTATAGCCAATCCTTAGTCTTCAAGTAATCCTTGTGTAGCCTCCAATGAATGAATGAATAGATGAATGATTAGATGATTGAATGATAGCCCTAATTTCAGCACTTAATTTCTTTTTATAGCTAACCCACACTCCTAATCCAATTAGGCTTTAAATAACCTTCAATAGTCAAGTCAGCCGAAAGTCAACGCCTCTGCGTCTCGATCAATCAAAACATTTCGACCAAGCGCCGGCTACCGGAGGTTGAAATATTTACCATTTTGCCATTTTTAACTTAAATTCCCCCGTTTGCTCCTGCAGCTCCCAAATCTGCAAAATAACACATAAACACAGTAAAAATAGTCCTAAACGATTCGAAGATATAACAATTTAAACCCAAGTATATCCAATTTATGGTTATATTACCCAATCATCAGAAAGCACTCAGTATATTACAAGTACGGAGCAAATTTGATAGGGCTTCCTCGCTCTTCTTTTTTCTTAAAATGGCAACCCCAAACCCTCTATTTATAGAGGGCGAGAGCGGCAGGGGTACCTGCGGCCAGCCGCAGGTGTACCTGAGGCTGCCCGGGTTGTCCCGGGTTTTTCGAGTTGCGTCTTCTCGTAGTACGTGCACGTAGGCACTGCAATGTCCGCTCGAACTTTTAAAATTGCAATTCGGGCATCCGGCTGAGGTATGTAGGACCTATTTCGGACCGCCGTTGTCGAGAGTTGTACAATGACATGGTATTAGAGGTTGTACGAAGTCATGAAGATGGGACGGTGCCCTCCGGTCTTCAATCTTCAAATTTTATCCGTTACCCCGCACAATAGTCACTCGGGATTGGTTTTCCTTAATTCTTGTGGGACATCGTTGAGTTGAAAGGTGTATATGAAATGTTGAGACGGCGTGATGGGGCTTCAGAGTGGGGAGATGATGCCTTTTCCCCTCACCAGAGTTATCGCCGGTTTGGGCTGATAAAGCAGACGTTGCTCAAGGTTATCGCTGAGATTGGACTGCTGCAAGTGTTGGAGGTCCTCAGTATCATCTCTGAGGTGTGCCTGTCCTCCCGGTGTTATCTCTAGGTTGGTACTGGGTGTCTCGTTGTGAGCGCCGAGATTGAAGCTAGTTGCATTTGAAACAAACATTTATGGGGTTATCATCGGAACTGCATTCCTTGGGGTGATCACCAAGGTTGGTAGCTATTCCAATGATTGGGACTGAGACTGGTTACCTCGGGGTTATCTCTGAGATTAATCGGTCTTCTCTGGTGTGTGTTCCGGTATTGGATCTGCACGCCTTGGGGTTATCTTCGAGGTTGGAATTATTACTCCTGGTATGTGTTCCGTGGTTGATGCTAAACTTTCGATAGTATCCGTAATGGATATGAACTATCATCCCGGGTTCTCTCTTGAAAGACGAATCTGTCCTCCTGCAATATTAGTGATAGGTGTGTAGAAAATTTTGAGTGTCTACATAATATATGAACAAGGACTTAGTAGTAGATCAAATTTGTTAGGTTGATCTAAGCTTTTAATGTTTATCATTATGTAAATGAATGTATAGATGAAGAGATCAAAGCTGTTAGGTTTATCTATGTCTTGAGATATAATTGATAGGCTTCAACAAAATCATAGTCTATCGAGCTGATCAAGAGATTGCAGAACCCATGGTAGAATCGTAGAGCATCGATAATTGTAGTGTGTCTACTTTGAAGGGGCTCTCCTGAAATCGTAGAGTGGTCCAAACATTTTTCTAGCCAACTCATTGATCGTAGTGTGCTCTCAGAAACGTAGAGTCTACAAGATAAACAAGTGAAGATCGTAGTGTGCCAGTTCTTAAGAGAAATCGTAGTGTTCTCGTTTGCCAGTATCAGACCAAGCACCAAGGTGGCAAGACACCACGATCAGAATCGTAGAGCATCATCTGCCTGTGTTAGAAGCATCGAGCCTTGCCCATTTATTTAAGAATAAATCCTAACAAATGTTGAATGAATTATAAACGTTGAAGCCCTCGGCAGTCCCAATGTCACGACAATCATCCTTAGTATACAACAAAGAAACGTATTGAAGAAGCTAATAAAAGTACTATGGATCAGCAGAAAACACCTTTTTAGGTGTTAAGTGAGATAGCAGTCTGCTGTGTCAGTGGGCCAGACTGTTAATCAGAAGATGTGCAGAAAAGTCTCCATCAAAGCTCAGAAATGTCAAATACATTTAATGCTTCAATAGATGTCTTCAACGGATACATTTTAAAGACCTAATATATGTAAAACATCAGAAGATGATAGAAACAAGCAAGCATTGAACAAAAATGCTGAAGAACACTCAACACTCAACTCTACGATCTGAAAAGAGAAAGCTTGCTCAACTACTCAATTCTTTTGAATAAGAGATTAACGGCAACTGAGTAGCACCATTCAAGAACTCATCAACTACTATCAAGTAAAGTAAGAAGTTCCAAGTCAGAAGGACTTGAAGAGTTCTAAGTAAACTGTGAAGAACCAAGTCTGTTGGACTTAAAGAGTTCAAAAGTGAATTGAGAAGTGCCAAGACTGTTGGTCTTGAAGAAATCTGTGAGATTCAGAAAGTGTAAAGATATCCTTAATGGATTTCCTACCCAAGGAGTAGAAGAGTGGACTAGGAGCTTTAAGTGCTCTGAACCACTTAAAATTGTCGTGTCTGTTACACTCTCGATATAACTGCTATAACTGCTATAACTGTTATAACTGCCTCACTTTCATTAACTCGCTATATCTTAAAGGGAAAACAAACAAATCTTAATCCTGCTGTGTTTGAATCATTATCAAAACTAACAAAGTATTTCAAAAAAAATTTAAAATATCTATTCAACCCCCCTTCTAGATAACTATTGTGCCTCTGGGAACTAATAATTGGTATCAGAGCAGGTTCTATCAAATAGCCTACAAAGCTTAAGTAGATCCAATGGCACATCTGATAAGCGAATCAAAGATTGGAGGAGGCAACAAGCCACCTATGTGCAACAAAGATAAATTCGCCAACTGGAAAGTTCGTATTCAAGCATACATGGATTCAATATATGAAGATCTATTTGAAACTGTTCAGAATGGGCCCTACGTCTTTACAAAGCTTGCATCAACTACAGGCGACCCAAACAGAATTCAGATCAAGGTCAAAGAATAATGGACAGACAACGAAAAAGAAAGTTGTTCAACTCGACAAAAAGGCCAAGAACATTTTGTTCCAATCTTTAGAAGATGATCTGTTCGAGAATGTGGTCAATAGAAAAATAGCAAAGGAGCTATGAGAAGCATTGTTCATCATGCATGAAGGAACAGAAGATGTGACGCCCCCGAATCTGGGTACTTGAAACCCGAACTCGGTGCTTCACGATACCATTTCTATAAGCTGAATTATACTAATAATAATAACAATAATATAAATATCAAACTTAATTTACATATATCAAAGTCTAAATCCCAAGTACGAGACCTTTAAACATTCATTACATCATAGATAATAAGTATCATTGTCTTAATAAACCATAACTATTACACAACATATTATAAATCTCATTCGAACAGCTTTCATTTCCCCTTGTTCTTGGTTGAGCCTTCGGGTTGATCATACTTAACTGAAAACATTTAATTTTAAGCAAGGGTGAGCATTTGACTGCCCAGCAAGTAATAACAACAATATATATTAGCTAAAAGAATTAAATGTTTTCTTTGAAAGACACTTCTACAACGAATCAACAGTTGTGAAGTAAGCTGAACCAATAATAACAACATATCACTTCTATATTAATTTTTTCAAACTACGTATTGACTATAACTGGAGATCATTCAACATACTATGAACATTGTTTTCTATTTTAGAAAAGGTTAGCGAGAATTCATCTCAGAACCGTCATAACTTACGTATACGGGGGTGATCACCCGTTATGCCTCAGATTGATCAATACTACATGCAAGAACGATATTATCGTTCACTCTATCCACCTTAGGTGCACAAAATTTTTCCCGTGTTCAGGATGTTCATACTTAGTCTGGAATCCGAACCAAAACAATTTGATTGGATACAAAACGTTCTATCTTGTTCAACAATATTTTTATGTCTAGCTGAATCAAATAGCTTAGACGACTTTTAAGTCAACGTATACATACTTGAAATCAATAAGTATGTATCAACATATGATTAAATACAATTATTATCTAAGTGGGGACACTTGTCTAACCCTATATACGAATTAACGAACATAATAAATATCTGAATTATACAATAATACAATGATCGGATAATGTAAGAACTTGTATGAATACAAAGATTGGATACATAATCAATAATAATAGAGTTAATAATCGGGCAAAAAAAAAATATGTTCGAAACTTTCTTATTCATGTCCATTGCGCATAAAGTAAATGCAAAAGTAGGATATTTACCGAGTCACCGCTTATAATAACGTTAACTTAGATTAATCTTTTTATACAAATGACCTATCAGCAATAAGATCATTCATTCAATTAGAATAATATATTATATCACATAGTACTGCTATATATTTACAGTCAACATATAACTTAATCACATGGTCACGTATGTTTAACAGTCATTGGGTCATAAACAGACACATATCTAGTCAATTTATCTAAGTCTAGATCAATTTCGAAATATTTCGTATCACAAACCGACTTTATCGGGTAATTATCGAGTCTAAGACTCATATCGTAGTTCAATATTCGTTTAGATATTTTAAATATCGATCATATTATTTTCATAGCCTTGTAATAATTTTTAAATAATTATTATAATTTATCATGAATTTTCAAACACTTTGAAATCATTGTTAAATGATTTAAATATTAACTAATTCTATTATCATTAATACTTAATTAATATTAAACTATTAATGAAACTATTGCCAAAATATTAAAGTTATGTATAATAACTTCAAATATTTTTAAGGTATTAATATTACCCTTAAATGATTTTTGAAAACATTTAAAATCATTTTAAATAGTTATCATTAATATTAGAATATTAATTTATTATTTATCATAATATTAAAAGTCATTAGTTATAACTTAAAATATTTTTAATTCATTTATTTCCTTTTAAATGATTTTAAATCAATAAAACCATTTTAAACTATTTATTTAATATAATTATTAAATAAACTTAATATCATTAATATTAAATTATTGATGAAATTTACCTTTAAATACCAAAAGTTATATTTTATAACTTAAAATATTTTTAAACTATTTATTTTCATTTAAAATGATTTTTATAATATTAAAATCATTTTTAATTAATTTATTTAATATAATTACTAAATAAATCTATATCATTAATATTTAATAATTAATGAAACTTATCTTAAAATATTAAAAGTTATGTTTTATAAATTAAAATATTATTACATATCTTATTATTATTTAAAATGATTTTAATACAATAAAATCATTTTTAATTAATTTATTTAATGCATTTATTAAATAAATTAAATACCAATAATATCCAAATAAATATTAATATTTATGAAAATATGTCAAATTATTAAAATTTAATTTTTATAACTTAAACTAATTTTTAAAATTGATTTTATAATTTTTAGGAATTTATTTTTATTTTTAATGTATTTTTCGGAAATTATAAAATAAAAATAATTAAATCCATCGCTAAAGGCTTTGGTGACAATTTCTGTCGCGATAGGTGTTCTTGAGGCTCAAGAACACTGACAGTCAGTGCTCAAGGGTACCTCCTTTGACCATCTTTAATTCGTTATGTGTAGTGTTTCCGGGCTAGCTATAACTTGGATCTTGTAGTATTGATGTAATACTACAAGTGTAAATCAACATCTGGGTCAGATCATAACGTATGAGCAAGATATAAATCTTTGAAATCACCGCCGACATGTTCATCATGTTTCGGGTCGCCTGTGAATTTTTTGTCATGGTAAAATCAACGCCTTTTGTGGCCTTCTAACATGAAATCGGTTGATGATATGGTTGGTCTAGACGTCGGGCTGTATAGACAAGCTAACAGAGTACAAGGTCTAAACATTTTTCATGTCTAAATATCAACAACATGAAGGATCTAAGTCATCAAACTCACTGTCAGAGTGTTTCTGGGTTTTCCCAGAAACCCAGAAGTTGGAGTTCCTAGTTTTGTGCTCAATTTAATTTAGGTTCCAACCTTGTTTCATGTGATATAATGGTTAATACCTATAGAGTACATGACATGTAACAATAACATAACATGAGATCATCATAACATCAACACGATCAAGATAAATGGGCCGGTCAAAGTACCCTCCCCGGAACTGTTCTTGAACATTTGTGGGTTTCCTAGAAATGTTCTTGAGCAGTTTCGGCTACCTAAGTTTGACCATCTCTATACTTGATTATGTTAAGGATCTATGTGATATATAGGCTTTATCATGAATTATTCATGTCAGTCTACAATTACAAAACAACAACATGGCAAACAAACTTAAACATAGCAAGATCCAAGCTCTGCAAAACACTGTCAGAGGTTTCTGGGCTGATTCTGGGCTTCAAGAATAGCCGGTCAATGTCGGTCAACCCACTTTAACCTTAAATAAATTTTAATCTACAACAGATATGGACTTCATTCAAGTTTTATATTAAAGATCTCCTAACATAATACAAGTAAAAACTTTAAAAACACAAAAACACATAACAGATCGAGATCTGTGGGACCTGACATTCACTGTCAGACCCTTATTTTTAAAAAATTCCATATTTGGAAAATCATCAAATCCGAGCCTCTAGATGTTATGAGTTTAACATCTAGCAACCCAGATCATTGATTAACAGCCCATACAACATATTTAACACAAAAAAATTTACATCTAACATAAAATCAAAAGATTTTTGAATTTTAGGGCTTGCACCTTTATGCTCCAATTCTGATTTATATGCTTCTGATTTGATGTTGGTGTTCGTGGGGCTTGATTTGTGACTGAACTAACAAGGCAATTTCGTGGGTTTGAGCTTGAGAGAGAATGGCTAAGTGCACTTTCTTTCTCTTGAATCTATATGTATATCATGTATGCAATACCTTTGGCTGATGCATTGAATTTGATATGCTGGAATGCTAGCTGCTAGGTTGGTAGGGTAGGGTGGCTGTCAAGATTTGAATAAGATTTGTCTAGCAATAATTCAACTAATGGGATAAAAAGGGTATTTTAGTAATTTTATTTTAATCTCAAGGGTATTCTTGTCCAAGGTGCTTGAATCTAGGATTTATTCACTAGAGTTTACATCTTAAAGTTTCCCAAATAATTACTAGGGTTTGGACAATTAAAAATTAAAGTGTAATAAATTTTTAATTTTAAACACACTAATTAAATTAGGGTTTTTAATAGAAATTAGGGTTTTAATAATTAGGGTTCCTTAACATTATTAGGGTTCCCAAATTAACAATTAGGATTTCCTACTTATCATTATAATTTACTAAAACAGTAATTAGGGTTTCTAATTTTAGCAAATTAGGGTTTTCAAATAATAATTAGGGTTTCTCCTAATTACAGAAATTATATAATACACAGTAAAATTCATATAACACAATTACTACATAGTCTCGAAGTTATAACCGAGTTTAACAATTAGGGTTTAATAACACGATATGAGGGTTATGACATAATTTACTATATTTGGCCCACCATTATCAGTCTACACATTTACATTACATATTTATAGCACTGAAAAATTAAAATATAATTAATATTATATTATTATTCTCATCCCTTGATCAATAACCAAATTTAGGGTTTGGATTCCATATCTGATTTATTTTTCATATCTAACATTATTAATTAAGTTAAAATAATTAACATAATAATGTGAACTAAAATTCATATAATAAAATAGTAATTATAATAATTCCAATAATCATTTCATATATTATTTAAATAATATAAATATTATATTTTCATTGAAAATAAATAATTAGGACATTTCTACTATAAAATAATTATTAAAAGTATATACGTTATAATGATCAATAATTCTAAAATAAAATTATTTGAAATTTTTCATGTAATAAATAAATTTTATTTATCACATATATATACATACACATTACTTGGCACATATTCCCATCTTCAAAAAAAAAATTATATAAAAAATTTCTTATTTATTTATATAGAAAATATCGGGTTTTTATAGGAGAAGTCAGAGAAAACAAGCAATCTCTCTTGACTCTGCAATATGAGATGTCAATGTACTGCTCAACTCTCTCCGAGCCTATGGAAAGATCTGTCCAAATAAAGGTCTAATCATAAAGTTCATGAGAGCTTTACCAAGCAAGTGGGATGCAAAAACCACTGCCACCAGAGAATCAAAGAATCTCCATGAAATGACTAGTTAACAGTTATATGGCAACCTTCTTACATATGAACTGGAGCTGACTCAACAAGCAGAAACTCTATCTGAAGGAAGAAAGAAGGATAAAGGGGTTGCTCTCAAAGCAACTGACAACATCTCCAAAGACAATACTGAAAATGACTCTGACTATGATGAATATGATGATGAGGACTTTGCAATGCTGGTAAAAAGACTCAAAAGGTTCATGCGTCAAGGCAGAATCAGCAAACCAAAGAAAGTCAACAACTACAGCAGCCATGAGCAGATAAATGACCTATGTTACAATTGCAAGAAGCCTGGCCATTGCATTGCAAACTACAACAAACCTCTTTAGAGAAGAACTGAAGAAGCAATTCAAAGGCAACATAAGGCCTCAAAAGAAAGACTAAGGTCTTATAGCTGGAGGATCGTGGAGTGACTCAAACAACGACTCAACTCTCGAATATGGAGATGATGAAGATCCTCAAATGGCAAATCTTTGCCTAATGGCCAAACATGCTAAGGATAAAAAGAACTCCAACATTCATGAAGTAAGTATAGATGAGGTATTTGACTTTAACTCTCCTAATGTAGACATTGATGATTTAAGAAATGCACTACATGGCATAACATCTGATCTGCATCAGTACATGAAATGGTTTAAAGTTATGTCCAAAGATTATTCACTTCTTCAAAAGGAGAAAGAAAAAGTTCATGAAGAGTTGGAAACAGCCCTTCTAAGTACTGACTCTCTCTCCCCAAGTTTGAAGCTGAGAATAAGCTCTTAAAACAGACCAATGAGCTCAATGCATAAAGAGAGTCAAGTCTAACCTCTAAAATTGAGGAACTAGAAAGGACAATCTCTACATGGAATAAATCTTCTTCATCCATGGACTCCCTGATCTCTAGTCAGAGAAGTGCATCTGACAGAACATGTATAAGCTTAGGGGAATCCACTTCAGAGCCATATGTGGAAAAGATAAAGGAAACTAGCCCTAGTAATGCTCCAAGTTTCAGTAGAAGTATTATATTTGTGAAATCCTCACAGAAAGAAGAACCAGTCCAACCATGCTCTTCTGATTTAATCCATATTCCAAGGAATAAAGGATCTCATGCTGGCCTGGGTTTCAGAAAAGAGAAGAGTAACTTAGCCGCTACTTTCCAACCTCGAATGATCGTAGAGTCGAGTAAAATCAACTCCACGGGCCAACTGGGAAGGAACAGTAGAGAAAAGGTACACTCCTCACAAATCATGAAACATAAGGATACATGGAAGAAAGAGAACCAGTTTAAAACAAGGATGGCTAAGAACTCACATAAGTCCAAATGGAGGAAGAATCCACACACACACAAGCATGCGTCATATTAGATGATTTATATGCAATAAGGTTGGTCATAAGGCTGCAATGTGCTATTATAATCCTATGCATATAAAACCCAAAGTCAAGCAGATTTGGGTTCCCAAGGGTACTAACAAATTAGGAGTCATGCAAGTATGGGTACCAAAATTAAAGTTTAATATTACCACAAGAACAGAGCTCCACGATCACAACCTGGTATCTGGACAGTGGATGCTCAAGGCACATGACTGGGAACAAAGCCCTTTTGTCTAACTACATAAAGAAAGAAGGTCCTTCAGTCATCGTTTGAGATAATGGCTCTGGCAAGACAAGAGGATATGGCTCAGTTGGGAATGGTGTAGTGTCCTTCAGTAAAGTAGCCTATGTGGAAGGGCTACAACACAATCTTCTGAGCATAAGCCAACTCTGCGACAAGGGTCATGAAATCACATTCCTCAATAATCAATTTCAAGTCAGAGATTTGAAGACATCCTCTATAAAGCTGACCGGAACAAGAGAAGGAAATGACTACACTATAAATCTTTGTCAACTAAGCTCGGATGAGACGATATGCTTTCTGGCTAAAGCATCTGAAGAAATGAGCTGGCTATGACATAGAAGACTGTCTCATCTCAACTTCAAAAGCATGTCTAAACTGGCCTCAAAAGATCTAGTTGCAGGCTTACCCAAATTCAGTTTCGTCAAAGAAAGGTCGTGCAATGCCTGTCAGCTTGGAAAGAAGACTTGAAGCTCATTTAAGAGCAAAACTGTCAACTCAATTGACAAGCCCCTGTAGCTACTTCACATGGATCTATTTGGGCCGATTCCAACAACAAGCCTTGGAGGGAAGAGATACTCACTAGTCATAGTGGATGATTACACCAGGTTCACATAGGTGTTCTTTCTAAACTCAAAAGATGAAATGAGCTCCCAACTAATCAAGATGTTCAGACTAATGATGAATGAGAAAGGGGAGAAAATCAAGGCTATACAGAGTGATCATGGTAGAGAATTCGACTTCTCTGAGATGGACCAGTTCTGCACAGACAATGGCATCAGTCACAACTTCTCAGCTCCACGGACTCCTCAACAAAATGGAGTAGCTAAGAGAAAGAACATAACGTTGATAGAGGTTGGAAGAACTCTACTAGCAATAGCCCATCTGCTTGAATACTTCTGGGCAGAAGCTGTCAACACTGCATGCTACACTCAGAATAGGTTGTTGATTCACTCTATGATAAAGAAAACTCCCTACGAACTGTGGAAAGGAAGAAAGCCAAACGTCAGCTACTTCCATGTATTTGGCTGTGCATGCTAAATTCTCAACAATAGGAAGCAGTATCTTACAAAGTTTCAACCCAAGTCAGATGAAAGAATCTTTCTTGGATATGCCATAGACAGTAAGGCCTATAGAGTGTTCAACAAGAAAACGTTGAGTGTAGAAGTCTCGATTCACATCATCTTTGATGAAACAGACCTGGACAAAATAGTGTCTCAAGACATTATGAATGATAGTTCAGACACTACGAACGAGGTCGTCGAGCTCAACACCACGATCGTAGTTCTAGACAATGAAATCGTTGATCAAGGAAATGAGATCGTAGAGAGGACTACGCAAGACAACAAACCTCCACATCAAGAAGAAAAAATTAATCTTAAAGGTCTCAAATAAGAAGGCATCAGGACAGATGTTCCAACAGGAAATAGATGACCAAGCGATCACACTCAAGACTTAATCATTGGAGACCCAAATGCAAGAGTCAAAACAAGGGCCTCCACCCAAAATGAGTGTTTCTATTTGAGCTTTCTGTCACAAATGGAACCCAAAAAGATAGAAGATGCTATGGAAGACTCCAGCTGGATAGAAGCCATACAGGAAGAGCTAAATCAGTTTGAAAGAAGCAAAGTATGGAGATTAGTTCCAAGACTAAAGAATCATCATGTCATTGGGACCAAGTGGGTTTTCTGAAATAAGATGGATGAAGATGGAGTAATAACCAATAATAAGGCAAGACTAGTGGCCAAGGGTTACTCTCAAGAAGAAGGTATTGACTATGATGAGACCTTTGCACCTGTTGCCAGATTAGAAGCCATCAGAATATTCCTTGCATTTGCTGCTTACATGAAATTCAAATTCTTTCAGATGGATGTCAAAAGTGCATTCCTAAATGGTGAACTTCAAGAAGAAGTATATGTAGAGCAACTTCCAGGTTTCATCAATCCATCTCTCTCTAATTATGTATATAGATTAGACAAAGCCTTATATGGTGTTAAACAAGCACCTAGAGCATGGTATGAAACACTAACTAACTTTCTTATTGAAAATGGGTTCACTAGAGGAAGAGTAGATACCACATTATTTCTTAGAAAGCATAAAGACAAAATCTTATTAGTTCAAATATATGTTGATGACATTATCTTTGGCTCTACTGATGAAAAATTATGTAAGAGATTTGCCAAGCTTATGCAGAGCAAGTTTGAAATGAGCATGATGGGTGAGCTGAACTTCTTCCTTGGACTGCAAATAAAGTAGACTTGTGACGCCCCCAAATCCGGGTACTTTTTACCTCAGATCTGGTACATCATTTCTACAACTATTACGGAAGATATAAACATAAATTGTTTATATAATAAACCTTTACACATCATTCCCAAGGTCTACAACCTTAACTTAATATATACCTTCAATATCTTAGAAGATTTACAATGCTATTTTCGTCAGAAAATTTAATAGATCTAACTGCAACATAATTTAATCTTGTACTTTGACTTTGCTTCTGTCTTTATTCGAGCTTTCATCTAAATCTGAAAATTTTATCATGATATAGCAAGGGTGAGCAACAAATTTGCCCAGCAAGTTTTAAATACAATGAAGATATATCAGGATTGAAAAGAATGAATATGCTTTGAAGTTTTCAACAATATAATAATTGTTAAATAACATGAATCAAGTTTCAATAATTTCATGACTGAATCAATAATGTTTGAAGGTCAACAATGACCATAAACAATTTAACTGAACCTTATGGTAATGAAGGTGATCAGCCTTTCATACCTGATGAACATATGCAACATGCACTAAGTGCGAATCAATAATCAGTTTAGACATGAATAATCATCAATAATCATTCACTAACATACTTTGAAATATAACTCGAGTTTGAGTTAAGGAAACTTGCCTGATTCGTTGACTACTGCTACGCAGTTTAAGTTAACTTCTTTTGATAAGACCTATCATTAATAATAAGATTGGTCTTTCAACCAGCATATTCTACTTTGTATCATAATACAATTACTTTATTAATAGATTATCTAACACTTAATCAAATATTAGATAACCTCTTAACACATCAGTATTATTATCATTCTTTGATAATTCTTCAATCACTGTATCATATACATTATGATTTAACACTATCATTATCATTTCATAAGTTATTCTTTAACATCTAATAAGTTAAATACTAATCCAGCCACCTGGGTTCTAAATCCAACAACCCAAACTGCAATCCAGCTAACTGGATTCCAAATCCAGCGACCTGGATTCAACAGATTTCAAATCCAAAGAAGCTGGATTCACACGATACTTCAATCCGGCAAAAAGTGGATTCATAATCCTTCAATCCAAAGAAGACTCGGATTCATAAATCTTTAATCCGTGAAGCTTCTTTTCAATCCAAATAATTTGAATTCATCAAATTTTCTAATCCAAAGAAGTTGGATTCCATATCCGTTCATGAAAAACACTAAATCACATATTATTTTTTCTATCATTTGCCCAAACACATAATATAGTTCATTGAATATCAATTTCAACAATTACATAGAAAAATATCATAAATCTCTTATTTTAATCTTCCGTCGAATATTATTAATTATGTAATAATATTTTACGCTAAGGTTATTAACCTTTTAACAACATTACATTCAAATACTACTAATAATATCTTAAGCCAATATTATTAGTCATATAACAATAAGTTAAGTCATTAATCACATTAATAAACTATTGTTTTTAATTGTTTTCCTTTTATTAATACACTTGTTTAAGCATTCTAAAATGCCATAAACATCACAACACTTCACACCCGACCCACAACTTCATCAAAAACCTGCATAAGCCATGCTCAAGGGTCTCAAGTCATAAATCGTACTTTTCATATTTTTTGACATCATATATATAATTAAATCCATTTATCCATTTATCATCATTTAGATGAAAAATACCAAATCAGTTCTAAAAATATTTCTTTTCTGGAATTTGACAGAATATAGTTCCATATTGAACATATATTTTTCCCAGAATTTTTAAAATCCATTTACTATATTTAAATAGTCCATAATAGCCAAATATTCTCTGATTTTTCATAAATCGAGATTAACTCCAAAAATTCTAAAATTTTTACAGTATGCTCCTGCTATACACATGTACTTCCAGTAACAATTTTGTAATTTTTGGACTTATACACAGAGAGTTATTAGGGTGGCTTCATAAAAATAGTCCTTCACCGTAAACTCCATAACTCTCAAACCGTATGGCCAACAATTCTCAAATTTTTACACAACCTGCATATCTTCTGATAATAACACCCCAAATTTTTTCAGAATTTTTAAAGCACAAAAAGTGGACAAAACTGCCCCCGTTTCAGACTGCCCCAAAATAGTCTTATTTTCTTTTACCAAAAACGTGTGTGTTTTGGCTTAATCAGCCACTACACCATGAAAACACAACATTTTTGAGTTCTACCACTTGGGTTAACTAGTAAACACGTATATCTAGCACCCCTCTTTGACGGATCATAAAAAGGAGCTATAGATTTAAAATGGTAGATTTTCAAAGTAAATAAAAATTTTGGGTTTGTAAACTAGAAAATTTATTTGCTCTTTTCTTTTTGATTCAAACCAAATCAATACCCATTATGGGTAGATCCATACTTGAATCCAAGAAAAACACATAGATTATAGGGTTTTATACATCCAAATCAAAAACACCCTTTTCATCAAATAAGAAAAATATAGGAAGAAAGCCTAGAAAGAAATAATTTTATACCTTTCTTTCTTCTTTTTCTTCTTCATCAATGGAGGATCTTCTTTCCTCCCTCCTCTTTCTTCCTCAAGGGCTGCCGCCCCTCTCCCCTTCTCTCCCTCTCGTTCTTCTCTTTCCCGTTCTTTTTTTTTTCTTCTCTTCTTTCCTCTTTCTCTTTCTTCTTATCTCTTATCTTCTTTTTATTCTTATCTCTTCTTATCTCTTTCCTTCTTATCTTATCTCCAAAAAAAATCCAATCCAAATTTATTTTATTTTAATTGTTAAGTTACTTAACAAATGACTAGATAGCCCCTCCTTAAGTAGATCAAAAATTGGGCCACTTATTAATTAAATTCTATTGGGCTTGAACTTTTATTATTTGGCTTACTAACAAAAATAAATTTGGGCTTCCACCAAAAATATAATTGGGCCATTATAATACTTGTCCCACACATAATATATTGGGCTAGATTAACAATTTAATTGCCCTTAAACACTTTATCCACAAGTCACATGATTAAATAATTAATTAGACTTGTTTAAATAATATAACCTCCTTAGTCCATTAAATCTAATTCTTTTGGACTCTAAATAAATTATTGGGCTATAATATTATTATAGTCCATTACTCTTAATTCTATTTTACCCTAATTATTTAATTAGGGTTTTTATTTCTCACACTAGAAAATAAATTCCTTACTTGTCCCTTTTCTTGTCCAAAAATATCCCCCCATACTTGGATCAAATTCTATCTCTAACTCAAATTTTGAGTTTTAAATTATTCCCTTCATATTGCTAATCGTATTAACTAACGACTTTATACTTATTCAATTCACATCAAATTTTGCAGGTATCACAATACCTTATTCTTGATATTCATTCAAATACATATAAATTCATTTCTATGGTTTTGAAATTTTGTAACTCATATTTTCTCTATTCTCATTCGAATATCAAACCATATAGGTGTTACTTGAAATTTTTAAAATAAATCCTCAAATTCTCATCTAGGTTTTATTCTTTAACCTTTATTCTAATCATTCAAGATTTTATGAATTTTCGGGTTGTCACATTCACCCCTTCTTCTAAGAATTTCATCCCCGAAATTAAAGCATACTCATCTCTGCTTATTCGATTGATCAAAACTAGGTTTTTAACTTAACCTTTACAATTTCCTCATTTGAGGATTTCTCTTCTATCTTCGCATTTCACCATAACTACTCACTAGGAGTTTACATCTTCTAAACATTCATCAAAACTAGGTTGTCATAATAACCTTTATTCAATCATCGCAGATTCTACTCGTACACAACGAGTTCACACTATTTCATATTCATAATCACATATTACCACAACATTACTATGAAGAGTTTAAAAACTTTTCATATCTGTCTGAGGGATAATAAAAACTATGAACTTTGAGGTTTAGGGGTATTTCTACCTGCTACCTCTTTCAATTACGAAAGAAAGGTACTCTACCTCTGAAACATTTCATATCTGGTATGTTTACAATCACAAAGAAGGTAAACTATCGATGCGGGTACTTTAGAGGATCAGTCTGTTGTACCTTAGTAATCGGAACGACTATATGCATTCTTAGATTGGAGTATTTTATCCAATTAGTATATCCCCATTTTCAGGGTTGTTCACCTCAGACTTATCATAAGATTCCGCACCAAAACAATTTGGTTCGGCATAAGCTTTCAAAGAATACTTTGAATTTCATAAACATTTGTCTAGCTGAATCAAATAGCTTAGACGCATATCAATAATTCGAATTTCAATTGAAACATTTCTGGCCAAATTCAGTTGGCAATAATTTACCCTTAAAAATTCTTAAAATCATTTTATGACGTCATGATACCGCATTGTATTTACAGTCCATTTGAGGATTCCGTCATTCTGTGACTTTGTCATACTACATCATACTATAGTGGGCTGACGATCCTTAGATCACATCCAACACTAAGTAATTCTGCATTGATAACTCCATCATTTTTATCATCTTTGCACCAGGTTACATGATGCATTAATGATATAAAAATACATTTTGATAATTCAAATCATTTTTGTCTAGCCGAATCAATTAGCAAAGATTCTTCTCTAAACAGTTCAAAACCATTGAAAATCATCTTTGGTGTCATCATGCCATAATAAGTAACGATGTGTTAGTGGCCCGAAGTCCATACCTACACACTTGTCACCATGTGTTGAGGATAACAAAATTCATTTTTAAAAGAACATCAGTGCGAATTTAGCTTGATGTCAAAATATCGAAGTCTAGCATAGCTATAAGATTTGGAATACCTATGCTTCCATCATCAACTTCACTTTCTCTATTGATCCATTGCTTAAGAATTCTATCTATTTCTATCATCCTCAATTCACCATTCACAACTTTCCCATACCCAGTTCGTCAAACTTACCACACATTATGAGTTCAGGAACTTTCCATAATCATATGAGTTTAAGAACTTGTCCTAGTCAGACCTTAGGCATCCATTCGCTGAGGGGTTCATAAACATTTCATACAATTATAAGTCACGAACGTACCATAAGTATGAGTTTTAAGAACTCGTACTTAACCTTACATTCTCTAACTATACCCTCCCTATCTGTTATACACCTGAGAAAAGAATCACCTTCTCAACAGATATATAGCATATAGCGCGACATAAAAATTTCAATGATTATCAATACCAGAAACTAAGTAATTGTCAAACCAAACTCAACCACTAATCAATATAGGAAGCTAAGCAGACAATTCCCCGTCCATACAAAGAATTGGTCAACCTAACCACTATATCGACCAGGAAGCTAAATGATTCTAAAACCAAGTACAAATTCCCCGCCCATACAAGGAATCATACAACTCAGCTGCTGACATGAGTCCTCAATTGAAATCCCTCATCATTCTTACTTTCTCTTTTCTTAATACGAATTTTCTTTAATTCGCATCTTAACATTTACCACTCTTTTCTGAGTTTACATTGTACAATTTCATAGTACCTTCTCTTTATAGCATCAAGCTATATCATTCCAATCACTTAACATATCATATGTTATTCAACAATTTAGTCTGATCACGTCATGATCTTATTTCGAAATCATTTCTCCTTATACTTACGATCGTTTTATTTTACGATCTTCTTATTCTTCTCTTTAATCATATTATATTATGATTTTATTTGCACTTTTCATCTTATAGACATAGTCTATTTATTTTCACTTTTCATCTTTATTCTTTGGAGAGTCGTAACTCTGATTCTTATCCTTATATCTCTTCAAGATTCTTCTTTGAATCTTAATTATCTTTCTCTTTACTTTACTGATGAATTCCTTAAATTCATCTCTTATCCATTAAACTCGATTTGAGTTTATTCCTAATCATCATCTCCGCGGTTATAGCCTAAGGTACTTCTACCTAATGTGACGCCCCCAAAATTAGGTATACATCACCAATCTCGAGTCACCAGATACATGGTACAGAATTCAAATACAAATTAAAAATACAACTTTCGTGTACAATACGACAAAACATAAACTGTGAGTTTGAATACAAATATTGTCTACTAGAGATTATACAAACTTAAAAGAAGTCTTCATTACAATTATTATCACACTATTTCACAGAATAATGAGGACTACTAATTCACCATCTAGGACCATCACTCTATTTCCTGACTAGTCCCTGCTACGTTCTCATTTCCTGAAAAGAACAGTGAAAGAAAGGGTGAGCTCAACTAGCCCAGTAAAAAATATTATGACTAAGATAATGCAGAATAATTTATCGTTAGCCTTCAAAGATGTTAAACCGATAAAATATAACAACTATCAAGTTTAGCTGCGGCAATGAACGAGCAATCCATTAGAAGAGTCAAGTAGGGAATAAAATCTACTATCTTCTATGATTTAAAAGGTTTTCATCACTTTTATCATTTGGGACTCAATTTTTAATAAATAATCCACATCATTGAATCACCCCGCATTACTACGGCCAAGGATATTCTTTAGTATCAGGACCACGAATTATCCATGCACTACGACTAAAGATAATCATGTTTTCATCAATGGTCCTGATCATGCCATAAAACAATTCATCTTTGCACTACGGCCAAAGAGAATCCATAGCCATAATCATACCAAAAACTGTCCATTAATGCACTATGGACCAATGAGGACTTTTTCCACATCATTTGTAACATTACGATTATGATTATATCGAATAATCCCTGGTCATAATCATACCAAGTCCATCTATACACTACAGGCCACAGATGACTTTCAACATAATATAAGCATGAGGATGATGACAATGATATAAGAATTCAATAAAATAAGTTCAAGAATTAATTTATCCAGGAACTGATAACGTTCAAATTGTCAACATGATCTTTGCTTTGTAGAGTAAAATTCAAGAATGCTCGGAAGAATATTTTCACGAAAAGATCTTTGGATGAAGCGCAAATATCAAAGATATTTCACTAATTTCATGGGTATAGAAGTCAAAGTTTTAACCAACTGAGTATAATAAAGAATGTAATAACAAAAAAAATGACCATGCATGCGATAGACCGCACAGGCAGGTTATTCCAACATAATAATAAAGGATGGAACCAGTCCCAAGCATAAGCCTTACGTACGGTATATTATTCACTGAATAATAAATAATGGAACCCAGTCTAGCGTGAACGCATGTATATGATATTCGGCAGAATAATAAATAATATAACTGTGAATTACAGAGCGCACGTACATGATATTAAATGAGAATAATAAATAATGGAACCAGGTCCGACATAAACGCACAGACAGGATATTCCGACAGAATAATAAAGAACGGAATATTAGAAGAATGTCACCATGTATAGGGTAGCCCACGTATGCAGTTTATTCCAATAGAATAATAAATAATGGAATAACAGAAGTTCTCTTCATGAATACAAAAGAAATAATACCCCTCACCGTAAAAGAAACTGAATATAAGAGTAGGGAAGTAGCAGAATACTTTTCTATAGGTTCTCTTATAATTCTCTCTCTAGAGTTTCAGTGAATTCGTAAGAAATAATGAAGGAATGAACTTCTATTTATAGAAGAATGGACTGCATAGTAATTAACTTATGAATGGTCCAGATTGATTTACTTTTAAACGGACGATCCAGATTGGTTTACTATTAAAACTTAAAACAACGGTCCATACTGATTTACTATTAAAACTTTAAACCAACGATCCATATTGATTTACGATTATATCTTCCACCAGCGGTCCATATTGACTTACTATTATATATTCAACCAACGGTCTAAAAAATTAGCACATCTCCTCATGGAATAATATTGTACCCAAATACCCGAATGCACAATACTAGAGTGAATAGTAATCAGGTGAATAGTAACTCGTGAATAGTAACTCATGAATAGTAATATGTGAATAGTAACTCGTGAATAGTACTTCGACATAAAAAGTGTCCCGAATACCCGATTGAACAATACTGAGTGACTTCTCACATAAGCATCAATAATCAATACTGTGGGCTACTGTTTAACCACGCGTATTACTGTACTTTGAACATCGGGTGTTTCAACAGTTAACGGTAAAACTTCCGCCGTTAGTTTCATAAATTATTTTTGTCGTTTTCTCAATCCGACAATAATTATGTTGCGGGGTCCACCAATGATTGTAGCGTCGTACGGATATTCCCCGACAAAAAGAATATATTCCCCGACCAATCGAATATTATATAACCACTTACTTACTTTGCAAAATTTGTAAATATTACCCACAACTATAACATTACATCAAATCAACATCATAATATAAAAAAAAATTATTTCGAGAAAATTAAATCTTTATTCATAAAATATGGGGTCTCACAATCTCCCCTCCTTATGAAATTTCGGCCTCGAAATTTACGTACGTACCTGGTATGCCGAAGAGATGAGGATACCTTGACTTCATTTCATATTCTAATTCTTGAGGTATAAAATTTGAGTGTTGAATACGATCCTTCTTATCCAAGATTTTAACACGTATCTCCTCATACGTTAAATCTTCTGTTATCTCGTCCGGTTCTAAATTAATAATGTGGTTCGGGTCGTCCACATATTTACGTAACATCGATATGTTAAAAATGTTATGAACACGTGACATACTTGGCGGTAAAACGAGTCTATAAGCCACAGTTCCTACTTGATCGAGGATTTAAAATAAGTCAATTAAATCGAGGGTTGAGATTTCCTCTCTTCATCGATTCTTGCTTTTAGAATAACGCCCTCTTGAACCTTCTTCTTCACATTCATCAGCTCTGAGTATGTAGCTTGAGCAACTTTAACTTTATCGATTCAAGTCTATTCTAATCATATATTCGTTATCTTCGCGTGGGTCCCTAGAGTCTTTAACTCTATCTCCATCATTTGTAAGTTATACGAAATGAGTCTTTGTGTTAACAACATCACACTCGTAAACGCATACGATCTTCTACTCAACGCGTCAGCTACCACGTTTATTTTTCCCACGATGATATTGAATGGTACGATCGTAATCTTCAACAGTTCAAGCCAACATCTTTGGCACATTACACGTTCATTTTAGGTGAAGAAAATATTTGAGGGTTTTAGAAATGGGTTTTGTACTAGGGTCAATACAAAATTTGATTTCATGCTCTAGGATAGGCTAAGAAGTCTTCAATAATATGTTAGGAAATTTATTAACAATATAAATATCATTAAAAACTGTGACTCTCATCCAAGACTTGGATAGACGTCACATTGATACCTATCAACTTGTCACCGCGTCATTCACGACGTTACTTTCTGAAAAGTCCGGCCGGTGCATTCCACACAAGAAAGTCAACAACGAAAGGATCGGGGCTCTTTATTTATGGCTTGATATGACAATGATTGACTTTAGTGGTTTGGTTACTTTGAATTCGCATAACAGGTTGGTTAAGAGTATG
The DNA here is from genome assembly GCA_020205605.1 of Panax ginseng. Classification (NCBI taxonomy): domain Eukaryota; kingdom Viridiplantae; phylum Streptophyta; class Magnoliopsida; order Apiales; family Araliaceae; genus Panax; species Panax ginseng. Next base: position 58,335,816 of record CM035142.1, read on the forward strand.
AAAGCTAACAACCTTACAAAAAGAATGATGAGTAGTTAACCAATCGCTTCCAAAAATCACATCAAAGGCAAGTATTTTCAAAGAGACAAGATCGACAAGTAACGTGAAAGTGTTGATTTGAACAAGATTTATAAATAGTGGAGGTAACGAAGGTTTCTCCCAACTGAGTTTAAATAGATATATCAAAGTCTAACTTCTCCGGAGTTAACTTCAAACATTGAACACAACTAGGTGTAATAAAAGAGTGAGTAGAACCGGTGTCTAACACAGTATAGACTTCATAAGAGTTTATGACTAACATACCCGTGATAATTTTATTCAGGTTCCTCGTCACGAAAAAAAAATGATCTCTCTTAAAATACTGGCTTTGGCTTGTCGGGGACATCCTTTGGTGCCTCCATCCTAGCTGAACTTGTCTTCGGTGAACAAAAAAATTGGGCTAAGTGACCTTCTCTTCCACAATTATAGCATGCTTTGGACGACATCACGCAGTTTGGACTGATCTGTCCCTCCCCTCCGCATTTGAAGCATATGATAGGTGGTTGTTCTCCTTCCTTAACAACGGGTGTTGGTGCTGACGTCTTTCCATCATTTTTGAATCTCCTCTTCTTGAAATATCAATTCTTATTGTTTTGACCATGATTACCACCGAAGTGGTTACCATTTCTGGCATGTTGATTCCCTCCATGCTTATTGTCACCGCTTTGATGACTACTTTGATGACTGTTATCACCGGTATTATCATTTTTTCGGCTGCTCTCTTTTGGTTGCTTTGACTCGTTATCGCGCTCCACTAACTGAGCCCTATTTACAACATCTGAATACAAACACAGTTTATGAGAAATAGGATATTGACGTATCTCCGGCTTCAAACCTCTTAAAAACCTCCGCGTCATTCTCTCTTCATTATCAACCAAGTGGGATGCAAATTGGGATAACTCGGCAAACTTGGCTTCGTACTGCGACACGGTCATGTTGTTTTGCTCTAACTTGATAAATTCCACCTCCTTCATGTGACGAATGCTTTCGGGAAAGTACTTGTCATTGAACAACTCTTGGAACTTCTCTGAAGACATCTTGAGTGCATCAGGCTGGGTACGTTTTACAGATTCCCACCAGTGATCTGCCTCTTCACGCAACATAAAGGTGGAAAAGGGAACCTTTTGCTCCTCGGAGCATCCCAAGACATCAAATTTCTTGGTGATTTGCTTTAACCACATCTCCGCCTTAAGTGGTTCTGGCTTTCCTAAAAACTCTGGTGGACCCAGCTCCTTGAATTGCTTAGCGGTGACCAATCATGGGTTTCCATTATTTCCTCCTGCATTATGAACAGGATCCGCCTTTGCCTGATGTTGCATTAATTCTAAAATGCTCCTAAACGTACTGTCATTCGTCAATTGATCAGTGTTGTTGTTTATAGGAGGATTATCGTCATCCTGTTGCACATTGTCCTGATTATTGATCTGTGGAGAATCAACGGTCTCCTGTGCTCCATTGCTATTCTCAACATTCTCGGATGTCATTTTCAGATACTGCCACAAAATAAAAGGTTAATTGACATGTAACATATTATCCCTATATTCTGACCGACCAATTAAATACCAAAAAACTTAGGTAGGTCATACTAGCGAAGGAATTCCCCGTCTCTCCCCTATTAGTTCTATTCTCACAATCTAGCCAGGGATCATATCCCTAAACTTTGATACCAACTGTGACGCCCCCAAAATTAGGTATACATCACCCATCTTGAGTCGCCAGATACCTGGTACAGAATTTAAATACAACTTAAAAATACAACTGTCGTGTACAATACGACAAAACATAAACTGTGAGTTTGAATACAAATATTGTCTATAAAGATTATACAAACTCAAAAGGAGTCCTCATTACAATTATTATCACACTATTTCATAGAATAGTGAGGACTACTAATTCACCATCTAGGACCATCACTCTGTTTCCCGACTAGTCCCAACTACGTTCTCATTTCCTGAAGAGAACAGTGAAAGAAGTGGTGAGCTCAACTAGCCCAGTAAAAAATATTATGACTAAGATAATGCAGAATAATTTATCTTTAGCCTTCAACAGTGTTAAACTGATAAAATATAACAACTATCAAGTTTAGCTGCGGTAATGAACAAGAAATCCATTGTAAGAGTCAAGTAGGGAATAAAATCTACTATCTTCTATGATTTAAAAGGTTTTTCATCACTTTTATGGTGGGACTCAAATTTTAATAAATAATCCACATCATCGAATCACCTCGCAAGACTATGGCCAAGGATATTCTTTAGTATCACGACCACGAATTATCCATGCACTACTACTAAAGATAATCATGTTTTCATCAACGATCCCGATCATGCCATAAAACAATTCATCTTTGCACTACGGCCAAAGAGAATCCATAGCCATAATCATACCAAAAACTGTCCATCAATGCGCTACGGGCCAATGAGGACTTTTTCCACATCATTTGTAACATTACGGTTATGATTATATCGAATAATCCCTGGTCATAATCATACAAAGTCCATCTATGCACTACAGGCCACAAATGACTTTCAACATAATATAAGCATGAGGATGATGACAATGATATAAGAATTCAATAAAACATGTTCAAGAATTAATTTATCCAGGAACTGATAACATTCAAATTGTCAACATGATACTGCTTTGTAGAGTAAAATTCAAGAATGATCAGAAGAATATTTCCATGAAAAGATACTGGATGAAGCGCAAATATCAAAGATATTCCACTAATTTCATGGGTATAGAAGTCAAAGTTTTAACTAATTGAGTATAATAAAGAATGGAATAACAAAAGAAATCACCATACATGCGATAGACCGCACAGGCAGGTTATTCCAATAGAATAATAAAGGATGGAACCAGGTCCGGCATAAACGAACAGACAGGATATTCCGACAAAATAATAAATAATGGAACTAGGTCCGCCAGAACGCACGCATGACAGGATATTAAGCGAATAATAAATAATGGAACCAGTCCCACAGAAACGCATTTATGTGATATTCCGACAAAATAATAAATAATGGAACTAGGTTCTACGTAAATGCATGTATATGTGATATTCCAATGTAATAATAAAGAACGGAATATTAGAAGAATGTCACCATGTATAGGGTAGCCCGTATCTGCTTTATTCCACCAGAATAATAAATAATGGAATAACAGAAGTTCTCTTCATGAATACAAAAGAAATAATACCCCTTACCGTAAAAGAAACTGAATATAAGAATAGGGAAGTAGCAGAATACTTTTCTATAGGTTCTCTTACAATTCTCTCTCTAGAGTTTCAGTGAATTCGTAAGAAATAATGAAGGAATGAGCTTCTATTTATAGAAGAATGGGTACATAGTAACTAACTTATGAAGCGGTCAGATTGATTTACTTTTTAAAGCAGACGATCCAGATTGGTTTACTATTAAAACTTAAAACAACGGTCCATACTGATTTACTATTAAAACTTTAAACCAACGATCCATATTGATTTACTATTATATCTTCCACCAGCGGTCCATATTGACTTACTATTATATCTTCAACCAACGGTCGAAAAAATTAGCACATCTCCTCATGGAATAATATTGTACCCAAATACCCGAATGCACAATACTAGAGTGAATAGTAATCGGGTGAATTGTAACTCGTGAATAGTAACTCGTGAATAATAACTCATGAATAGTAACTCGTGAATAGTAACTCATGAATAGTAACTTGTGAATAGTAACTCATGAATAGTAACTCATGAATAGTAACTCGTGAATAGTACTCCAACACGAAAAGTGTCCCGAATACCCGATTGAACAATACTAAGTGACTTCTCACATAAGCATCAATAATCAATACCTTGTGCTACTGTGCAACCACGCGTATTACTGTACTTTTAACACCGGGTGTTTCAACAGTTAACGGTAAAACTTCCGCTGTTATTTTCATAAAGTATTTTTGTCATTTTCTCAATCCGACAATAATTCTGTTGAGGGGTTCACCAATGATTGTACCGTCGTATGGATATTCCCCGACAAAAAGAATATTCCCCGACCAATCGAATATTATATAACCATTTACTTACTTTGCAAAATTTATAAATATTACCCACAACTATAACATTACATCAAATCAACATCATAATATAAAAAAAAATTATTTCGAGAAAATTAAATCTTTATTCATAAAATATGGGGTCTCACACCTAAGGTTTATAACCTACAGCTTTGATACCAACTGTAGCACTCATGGTACTTCCAACCATAGTACCCCACAGTGATACCTATCAACTTGCTACCGACTCGCTCGGCGTCCCCTCTGATAGAAATCGGCGGTGCCTTCCCTTAAAGGGATGTCACCAGCAAAAGGCTCGGGGCTCTTTGCAAATTCATGCTTATAGCTTTGATACCAACTGTGACGCCCCCAAATCCGGGTACTTTTTACCTCAGATCTGGTACATCATTTCTACAACTATTGCGGAAGATATAAACATAAATTGTTTATACAATAAACCTTTACACATCATTCCCAAGGTCTACACCCTTAACTTAATACATACCTTCAATATCATAGAAGATGTACAATGCTATTTTCGTCAGAAAATTTAATAGATCTAACTGCAACATAATTTAATCTTGCACTTTGACTTTGCTTCTGTCTTTATTCGAGCTTTCATCTAAATCTAAAATTTTTATCATGATATAGCAAGGGTGAGCGACAAATTTGCCCAGCAAGTTTTAAATACAATGAAGATATATCATGATTGAAAAGAATGAATAAGCTTTCAAGTTTTCAATAATATAATAATTGTGAAATAACATGAATCAAGTTTCAATAATTTCATGACTTAATCAATAATGTTTGAAGGTCAACAATGACCATAAATAATTTAACTGAACTTTATGGTAATGAAGGTGATCAGCCTTTCATACCTGATGAACATATGCAACATGCACTAAGTGCGAATCAATAATCAGTTTAGACATGAATAATCATCAATAATCATTCACTGACATACTTTGAAATATAACTCGAGTTTGAGTAAGGAAACTTGCCAGATTCGTTGACTACTGCTACACAGTTTAAGTTAACCTCTTTTAATAAGACCTATCATTAATAATAAGATTAGTTTTTCAATCAGCATATTCTACTTTGTATCATAATACAATTACTTTATTAATAGATTATCTAACACTTAATCAAATATTAGATAACCTCTTAACACATCAGTATTATTATCATTCTTTGATAATTCATCAATCACTATATCATATACATTATGATTTAACACTCTCATTATCATTTCATAAGTTATTCTTTAACATCTAATAAGTCAAATACTAAATCCAACAACCCAAACTGCAATCCAGCTAACTGGATTCCAAATCCAGCGACCTGGATTCAACAGATTTCCAATCCAGCAAGCCTGGATTCACCAATACTTCAATCCAGCAAGCTGGATTCATAATCCTTCAATCCATCAAGCCTGGATTCATAAATCTTTTAATCCAGAAAGCTTCTTTTTAATCCAGCAAGATGAATTCATCAAATTTTCTAATCCAGCAAACTAGATTCCATATCCGTTTCATGAAAAACATTAAATCACATATTATTTTCTATCCTTTGCCCAAATACATAATATAGTTCATTGAATATCAATTTCAACAATTACATAGAAAAATATCATAAATCTCTTATTTTAATCTTCCGTCGAATATTATTAATTATGTAATAATATTTTACGCTAAGGTTATTAACCTTTTAATAACATTACATTCAAATAGTACTAATAATGTCTTAAGCCAATATTATTAGTCATATAACAATAAGTTAAGTCATTAATCACATTAATAAACAATTGTTTTTAATTGTTTTCCTTTTATTAATACACATGTTTAAGCATTCTAAAATGCCATAAACATCACAACACTTCGCACCCAACCCACAACTTCATCAAAAATCTGCATAATCCATGCTCATGGGTCTCAAGTCATAAATCGTACTTTTCATATTTTTCGACATCATATATATAATTAAATCCATTTATCATAATTTAGATGAAAAATAACAAATCAGTTTCAAAAATATTTCTTTTCTGGGATTTGACAGAATATAGTTCCATATTGAACATATATTTTTCCCGGAAGTTTTAAAATCCATTTACTATATTTAAATAGTCCATAATAGCCAAATATTCTCTGATTTTTCATAAATCGAGATTAACTCCAACAATTCTGAAATTTTTTACAGTATGTTCCTGTTATACACATGTACTTCCAGAATATTAACACCCCAAATTTTTCTAGAATTTTTAAAGCACAAAAAGTGGACAAAACCGCCCCCGTTTCAGACTGTCCCAAAATAGTCTTATTTTCTTTTATAAAAAACGGGACTATTTTGGCTTAATCAGCCACTACACCATGAAAACTCAACATTTTTGAGTTCTACCACTTGGGTTAACTAGTAAACACGTATATCTAGCACCCCTCTTTGACGGATCATAAAAAGGAGCTATAGATTTAAAATGGTAGATTTTCAAAGTAAATAGAAATTTTGGATTTCTAAACTAGAAAATTTATTTGCTCTTTTCTTTTTGATTCAAACCAAATCAATACCCATTATGGGTAGATCCATACTTGAATCCAAGAAAAACACGCAGATTATAGGGTTTTATACATCCAAATCAAAAACACCCTTTTCATCAAATAATAAAAATATAGGAAGAAAGCTTAGAAAGAAATAATTTTATACATTTCTTTCTTCTTTTTCTTCTTCATCAATGGAGGATCTTCTTTCCTCCCTCCTCTTTCTTCCTCAAGGGTCGCCGCCTCTCTCCTTCTCTCTCTCCTCTCGATTCTTCTCTTTCCCTCTTTTTTTTTTTCTTCTTTTCTTTCCTCTTTCTCTTTCTTCTTATCTCTTATCTTCTTTTTATTCTTATCTCTTCTTATCTCTTTCCTTCTTATCTTATCTTCAAAAAAAATCCAATCCAAATCTTATTTTATTTTAATTGTTAAGTTACTTAACAAATGACTAGATAGCCCCTCCTTAAGTGGATCAAAAATTGGGCCACTTATTAATTAAATTCTATTGGGCTTGAACTTTTATTATTTTGCTTACTAACAAAAATAAATTTGGGCTTCCACCAAAAATGTAATTGGGCCATTATAATACTTGTCCCACACATAATATATTGGGCTAGATTAACAATTTAATTGCCTTTAAACACTTTATCCACAAGTCACATGATTAAATAATTAATTAGAGTTGTTTAAATAATATAACCTCTTTAGTCCATTAAATCTAATTCTTTTGCACTCTAAATAAATTATTGGGCTATGATATTATTATAGTCCATTACTCTTAATTCTATTTTACCGTAATTATTTAATTAGGGTTTTTATTTCTCACACTAGAAAATAAATTCCTTACTTGTCCCTTTTCTTTTTCAAAAAATATCCCCCCATACTTGGATCAAATTTTTGGGCTTTTAAATTATTGATTTGGGCCAACTCTTGGGCCACCATATTTAATCTATTTGGACTTCTAGATTAATTTCTTGGGCCATGAAAATAGATTAGGTCCAATACTTTTAATATTATCATTCCCTAATTACTTAGTTAGGGTTTTCATTTCCTCCATTATAACATAAATCATTACTCATGCACATTTATTTTCTTAACCCAATTAGACTTGCTATAATTAGGTTATAAAATTAATTAACTGAGATGTATAAAAATAAATCTCTTAAAATTAGTATATATTATAAATACTAATATTCTACCATATTATAACCTCTTAGGTTATTTAATTAACACACCTAATATATATATTAGGTGACATAACTTAATTCTTATTTCACTTTTATATAAAAAAATAAATGTATATTTATTTAATCATATACATAATTCACATAATCATAATATATTTCACTTCTAACTCCAATTTTGACCTTTCTCCATAAAAAGTCAATTGTTGACTTTGACCAAAAGTCAACCTTTACACATTTTGTGTTTATTGTCCATTTTGACTAAACTTGACGCTCCGGATGCAACCGAGCAGTCCGTGCTTCAAAATTCTATCTCTAACTCAAATTTTGAGTTTTAAATTATTCCCTTCATATTTCTAATCGTATTAACTAACGACTTTATACTTATTCAATTCACATCAAATTTTACAGGTATCACAATACCTTATTCTTGATATTCATTCAAATACATATAAATTCATTTCTAGGGTTTTAAAATTTTGTAACCCATATTTTCTCTATTCTCATTCGAATAACAAACCATATAGGTTTTACTTGAATTTTTTTAAATAAATCCTCAAATTCTCATCTAGGTTTTATTCTTTAACCTTTATTCTAATCATTTAAGATTTTATGAATTTTTGGGTTGTCACAAGACTGATGAAGAAATCTTCATAAACCAAGCCAAAAACAATAAAGACTTACTTAAAAAGTATTGCATGGAATCAGCCTATCCCATGAAAACCACAATTGCTCCAGCAACCAAGCTTAACAAAGATGAAAAAGGTAAAAGTATTGATATAACTCAATACAGAGGTATGATATGCTCTCTTCTATATCTAATTGCCAGTAGACCACGCATAATGTTTGCAACATGCATATGTGCTAGATTTCAAGCTAATCCTAAGGAGTCACACTTAATTGCAGTAAAAAGGATTTTTAGGTATCTCAAGGGTACACCTCATTTGGGACTTTGGTATCCCAAGGAGTCCTCATTTGAACTAATAGGATATATAGATGTTGACTTTGCAGGTTGAAAAATAGACAAAAAAAGTACCGATGGCACCTGTCAGTTGCTAGGAAACAGACTTGTGTCCTGGTTTAGCAAAAAGCAAAACTCAATATCTACCTCAACTGCAGAAGCTGAATACATTGTTGCTGGCAGCTGTTGTGCTCAAATTTTATGGATGAAAAGTCACCTAGCAGACTATGGGATTGAATTCAAATCTATACCTGTTCACTATGATAACACAAGTGCCATAGCAATAACACACAATCCTGTTATGCATTCTAGGACTAAACATATAAAAATAAGATATCATTTTATTATGGATCATGTGCAAAATGGAACCATATCTTTACAATATATCCCTACTGAAAATCAACTTGCTGATGTCTTTACAAATCCTCTAAATGAATCCAGATTTAATAAATTGATAAGTGAGTTAGGCATGCTAAATCTATAACCATAAAATCTATGCTCTAGTTTATGCTAACCATGCAGATATAAAGGCAATGTTCGGAATCAAGTCTACGATCGTAGAGTTGCAGTGATATGGAAGACCACGATCGCAGAGCTCCATCAACATAACAAAAAAGCATCCCGTGATAACAAAGTTTCAACAAATCAAAACAATCTCTCTATTAAGAGCCTCAGGAACAAACCTAACCCTTAATTCACTCTAAGAGGTTGGCCCTTCCTGAGCTACCTTAACTCGAGAGAAATGCTAAGTCAAAAATTCATCACAAGGACCAGAGCAGACTCAGCAGTGGACTCAACGATCGCAGTGCAGACTCAACGATCATAAAAGACTACCTCAACAAACATAGTGCTACCTCAACGATCATAGTCCTCCCAAGGAATACACGAGCTCGGGAGGAGCTAAGGGCATCAGTACATTCCACATCAGTTAAAATTCCTGGAACCAAGCAGAACTTAACACATGTCCCACTTAGCAGATCGAAAGAAGGGAAGTTACAAGTACAACTTGAAAATATCTTTTCGAAATCAGAAATTCAAAAAGCTTATTCTATGATACCCCCGAATTCGGGTCCCGAATCACCGCGGATCCGATTCAATCATTCTACTACTATTGCGGAAGATATAAACATAAATTGCTTATACATTAAACATTATACACTATCCCCAAGGTCGAGTAACCATAACTTATACACAATTCATAACTTATCTAACACATGACATCATTATCATACAAGACTATTACAAAACTAATCGCTCATATTAACTTTAAGTCGTTGGGCGTCTTTAACTTTCTTTGTATCAAACGATTCACCTTAATTTGCTATGTTTTATCATGATATAGCAAGGGTGAGCATGAAAGTTGCCCAGCAAGTTTAAATACAATTTAAGGATATATCATGATTGAAAGATTTAGAATAATAAGCTGGCTATATTTCACAATATAGTTGTGAATTAGCATGAACAAACTTTTGATTGAACAAGTATTACATATGAACAATATATATCCGGACCAACTGAAATGAAGGTGATCATCTTTCATACACCGACTTATACATACAAGATGTACAGAGTACAATTCTACATAGCAATCAGTAATGATTAACCATAAGCATATCTGAATGAAACACTCTTAATAGAGTTAAGAAAAACAAACTTGTCTGTTCCGTTGATTATCGATACGAAATATAACTTAGCATTATCCGAAGACCTAATACAGATAATACCGATCTCCAAATATTAGAATAATATCATCACAGTATAAAATAACCTAAACACATTATCACATAATCCTGTCAGTCTATACAACACATAAGACTTAGCATCAAGTCAAACTATTTAAGTCTGAGTTGAAACCGACACAATTCAATCATCCCGACGCTCTAATCGGACAAATATCGAGTTTAAGTTCAATTAAACTCTGCTTAAACAATTAACAATAATCTTAGATAATCATATTATCAGTCAAAACAATTTTCATAGACTTGTAATAATTTTCAGATAATTAATATCATTTATCATAATTTTCCAATCATTATACTCGTATTTAAATGAATTAAATACCACATAATTCCTTAGTCATTAATATTTATTTATTGCTAAACATTAATGAATTACATGCCATAATATTATATCATATTTATAATATCTCAAAGTATTTTCAATACTTTATTATTTCCTTTAAATGTTTTTAAAGTAATTAAAAACATAAATCAATAACCGATATTAATATAAATACCACATTATTCCTTGATCATTAATCTTAATTTAATACCAAATATCAATAAAATCATAACATAATATTATAATATAATTATAACATCACAAGGTATTTTAATACCTTAAAATCATATTTCTATGATTTTAAACAATCAAATTCATTATCCGATAATTGCTATAAATATTAAAATATTAATATTTTCATGCCAAAATATCAAAAATTATATTTTATAACTTAAAATATTTTTATAACACTTAAATCATTTTTATATGATTTTTAAAGCATTAATTCTATTTTTTCATAATTTATCTAATATATTCATTAAATATATTAACTACCATTAATAATAAATATTAATGAATTTCATCACAAAATATCAAAAGTCATCAAAAATAACTTAAAATATTTTCTAACACCATAATATAATTTTTCATGAATTAAAACTATTTTAAAATAATTTATCTAATATTATAATTAAATAAATAAATACCATATATATTCCAAAAATATTAAATATTTTCAAAATATACTCCAAATAATTAAAAACTATTTTTCAGGCTTTAAAAATAATTTTTCAGAATTTAATATGTATTTTTAATAATTTAAAAACCATTTTTTCTATTTATTAATTAAAATAAATCATTTTCCGAAAATATCTGTCACTAAAGGGGCCCCTATAGCGACAAAACTGTCGCTATAGGTGTTCTTCATCCCAAACCCAGATTTCCTAACAGAGGCCGAGCTGGGTAGTTTGACCGAATGAAATTTCTTGGTTATAACATTTATGGGCTTTCAATTTGGTACTAACTATAGTACTAATGTAGCTCTACAACAACAAAGAAGAATTATTGCCAAATCTTATCACAACAGTAAGATATAATTGATCAAAATGCTTGTCAGAAGCTTTCTTGAGTTCTGGGTTTTTCCAGAAACTTGAGCAGTGTGAGGGTGCTAGTTTGAAGCCTTGAATCTTAGCATTCTGGGCTCGTTTGGTGTGATCTAGTGGTTGCATCTTGTAGAACACATGACAGGGTACAATTGTATTACACTACATCAACATAACAACATCAGAACTGAGAGATCTGGACCGGTCAAACTAAGGGTCAAGACTGTTCTTCACGATTTCTGGGTTTTCCAGATTTCGTTCAAGACTGGTGGTCAACGGTTGTTTGACCGTGATTATCTGCGATTCTGTTGTTAATCAAGGTGATCTAAAGACATACATGTGTTCTCTAGATGTCAGTCTACAACCTTAAAGAAACAACATGACCAAACAAGTAAACAACAACAAGATCCATGGCCTTGAAAATCACTGTCAGGCGAGATCTAAAAATCTGGGCTGCCCAGAAAATGGTTTTGTGTTTGGTCGACGGACTTTGACCGCTTGTAACTTCTGATCTAGACATCATCCTGGGTTCATTCCACTTCTAGTGTAAAGACCATATAACATAGAACGGATCTATAACATAAAACACAACAAACAACTAACACATATGAATCTATGGGCTCTGACATTCGGCTGTCAGGGCACTTTTTCCCAGATTTTCCAGATTTCTAAAAACATCAATTTCGAGCATTTAAGTGTTATGGATCTGTGATATTACAACCCAGATCGCTAATATATACAACATACTACACATTTAAACATAAAATCATAACATCTAACAACCGATCTAAGGATTTCTAGATTTAGGGTTTATACCTCATAAATGCTCAATTTTTGAATCTGATCTTTGGTGTTTGATCTTGGAAAGCTAAGGGCTGACTTTGGTTTTGTTTCTCACTCACTTTCACTCTCAAAATTCGGATGGAAGAGAGAAAATGGACTTGGCTCAAATGAAAAATAAAGTAAGCTTTGTCCTACTTTTAAAGCTCTTAGATTTTTAATCTGTGGTCACAATTGATGCTAAGTGGCAATGAGATTTGATTTTTGAGAGATATAGGCACATGGCTAGCTTGGGGTTGGTTACCAACCATTTACTAGGGCTAGATCTACACTCCATCTCAATATAATATTAGAAAGGGTAGTTTGTTCTTTTGGCTCATAAAGTGCAAGGCAACTTGGTATTTTTTCCATAATCATTAGGTTTCAACCCTTAGGGTTTAGGGTTTAACCCTTTAGGTTTTGACAAATTGATTTCTAATAATTCCAATTCAGGTTTCAAAAATAGAAATTTAATATTTTCTAAATTGCAATTAGGATTCTATAATTATAACAAGATTTCCAAATCACGAAATTCAATCTTGCTATTGAGAATTATTATCTCTTAATTAAAATTGTTAATTTAGCAATTAGGGTCATAATTGGTCATTAGAGTTTATAACCCACTAATTAGGATTTTACATAGAAAATAATCTTTCAATTTAAAAATTAGGTTTCCTAATTTAGATTAGGGTTTCCTAATTACAATAAAGTTTACTAATCTCGTTCAAGCTTGCTAATTAGGGTTAAGGCTTCCTAATTAACATTAAACTCTATAAGTTAATAATTAGGTTTTTCTAATTGCATGTCGTGGTTTTCCATATTAGAAATTGGGCTTTTCAAATAAATCAATTAGGGTTATCCCTAATTATACTTACAATTAATAACATAGAAACTCTATACTTATCTTCAAACTTCCCATTTAGGTTTTAATATACCGATTTAGGGTTTCAAATGTAATTATTAGGGTTCAAATTTTGGAAATTAGGGTTTGCTAAGTAATTAATCTTTACCCTATTAAGCTTATAATTTAAATCACTTGAGCATTATAATTTTCCGTTATTTTCCCTGCATTAGGGTTTCAAATATTAGAAATCAAATTAGGATTTTCTTTATATGGTATTAGGTTTTCTAATACTCAAATAGGGTTTCAGAGAATTCATTAGGGTTTTCCTAATAAATTTATAATTAATGACATTTAACCTTATATATAGCATTGCATTCCCAATCTAGGGTTTTTAATATCCGAATTAGGGTTTCGGACTCCCGAAACTGAAACTAGGGTTTTCAGAACCGATTTCTAGGTTTTCTTATCAGACGTCAGGGTTTTCTAACTGAACGTTGTCGTTCTTAATATAACTTAGGGTTTGTCACAGATATAATCTATCTGGTCAACCCATGACCCTTAACCGCATTCTTAACACATATAAAACCATATACACAGAACATAAACACATATAAACTTAATTCTGAATAATTCACCTAAATCCTTCACAAAATTTTGAAATCCTCAAAATTCCTTCCCAATAACATCAAACGCATACACTTATTTTCTATCTAGGTCTAATATTTGACCTTAAATCAATCATTTAAGATTTTGTAAAATTGTCTAAATTCTCGGGTTGTCACATTCACCCCTCCTTATAAGAATTTCGTCCCCGAAATTCACCTTACACCTTACACCGTGCACCTTACATCATACATCATACTGCTTACACTAATTCATACACATCATCACATGCTACCCACAACATCTCTTACAAGATTTAAAATTCTGAAATCGTGCTGAGGAGTCATATAGACCATGAACTACTGAGGTTTATAGGTATTACTACCTGCTACCTATTTCCATTAAGAAAAATGTAATCTACCCCTTATAAAGGTTAACAGTAGGTTTACAATCACGAAGAAGGTAAACTACCGTTGCTAGTACTTTAGGTGATTAGCCTATCGTACTCTTACGTCATGCATAACGTATTAATCATTTTTTAGCGAATATTTACGCTACTAGATTGGATTATTTATCCAACATTATCGTTCACCTCAGTCTTGTCATAGGATTCCGCACCAAAACAATTTGGTTCGGGAAAATTCTTTCAATGAACACATAGAGTTTTCATAACATTAGTCTAGCTGAATCAAATAGCATAGACTCATATCGATAATTCAATTCAATCGAATTATTTAGGTGTAGCCAAACCCCGTTGGCAAATTAAACTTTTTGAAAACATTTTTGAGAATGACGTCATGATGATCGCGTCTTTGTATTAACAAATCCGTTTGAGGATGCCGTCATTGTATGACTTTGTCATAACACATCATACAATAGTGGAACAACGACTTCAGGTCAAATTCACACTAAGTATTCCTGTATTTACAACTCCATCACATTTTTATCATCTCTGCACCAGGTTACATGGTACATGAGTGATAATTAAAATAACTTTTGATTTTTCAAATCATTTGCGTCTAGCCGAAATAAGTAGCATAGACTGTACTTTAAACCGTTTCAAAAATGGTTACGAGTCTACATTTTTTTTAAAAGGCACATAGTGCGTATTTAGTTTGATGTCAAAATTTCGAAGTTTAGCATAGCTAGGAGTTTAGGAAAACCTAATGCCTCCACTAACAATCATTTGCTTAAACATTCTATCTGTTCCTATAATCCTTAACACTCCATTCACACAAAACTATACCCAGTTCATAAAATCACACTTATGAGTTCATAAATTGCCACAATCATATGAGTTTAAGAACTTGTCCTAGTCAGACCTTTGACGTCCATTCGCTGAGGGGTTCATAAACATTTCATATAACTATGAGTAAAGAATGTCACATAAGTATAAGTTTTAAGAACTCGTACTTAACCTTATGTCCTCTACCTATGACCTATCTATTTGTTATACACATGAGAAAGGAATCACCCTCTTAACATGCATATAGCAAATAGCGCGACACAACATTTCAATGATTATCAATGTCAGAAACTAAGTAGTTTTTACACCAAGTACAATTCCACGCCCATACAAGGAATCATATAACTCAACTACTAACATGAGTCCTCAATTGAAATCCCCACCTAATCTTAACCCCCTTTTCTATACGAATTTCATTTAATCCGTATTCATAATCCATAACTTTTTCATGAGTTTTCATAGTACCATTTCATAGTACAACTGACACACAACATCTTGCTGTAAACTTTTCAATCATCAGATTGATTCTTTCTGGCTGTCATAACCTTATCAGATCATGGGGTGATCTCATCGTATATATTACGATTCAATTTTATGACTTGATCATTTTGTTTTACGATCTCCTATCCCTGCACTTTTAGTCTTTTAGACTCGATCTATCCACTTTCTATACTTGGTACACATCGAGTCTCTAACAGTTTCAATATGGTACGCTGAGTGGTTTCCCACAAACAACCAACAAACTAGGTTCCGAGTTGCTAGTTTGTATATACCTTCTCTCTATGAAGGAATCGTTTAGCCCAGATACCATACATCAACTATTAAAGAGTAAAATTGTACCATACTTAAATATAACTTTTTGATTCTTAACTTCTTTATCAGAGTTAGGGAACTCCGTATCTTTATAACTCGTCGAGATTCGTCTTTGAATCTTGCCGACACACTAACTCTATGTGAGTTAGATCTTATCCTATCACTGCGCTTATTAGTCTAAGGTAACTCTACCCTAGGTTTATAACCAACAGCTTTGATACCAAATGTGAAAGCCCCGAATCCGGGTCCCGAATCACCGCAGATCCGGTTCAATCATTTTACTACTATTGCGGAAGATATAAACATAAATTGTTTATACATCAAACATTATACACTATCCCCAAGGTCGAGTAACCATAACTTATACACAATTCATAACTTATCTAACACATGACATCATTATCATACAAGACTAGTACAAAACTAATCGCTCACATTAACTTTAAGCTGGAACTGTCTTTAACTTTCTTTGTATCCGACGCATTCACCTTAATTTGCTATGTTTTATCATGATATAGCAAGGGTGAGCATGAAAGTTGCCCAGCAAGTTTAAATACAATTTAAGGATATATCATGATTGAAAGATTTAGAATAATAAGCTGGCTATATTTCACAATATAGTTGTGAATTAGCATGAACAAACTTTTGACTGAACAAGTATTACATATGAACAATATATATCTGGACCAACTGGAAATGAAGGTGATCAGCCTTTCATACCTGACTTATACATACAAGATGTACAGAGTACAATTCTACATGGCAATCAGTAATGATTAACCATAAGCATATCTGAATGAAACACTCTTAATAGAGTTAAGAAAAACAAACTTATGCATTCTAGTTGATTATCGAGCATTGAAATATAACTTAGCATTATCAGAAGACCTAATACGAGATAATACCGATCTCCAAATATTAGAATAATATCATCACAGTATAAAATAACCTAAACACATTATCACATAATCCTGTCAGTCTATACAACACATAAGACTTAGCATCAAGTTAAACTATTTAAGTCTGAGTTGAAACCGACACAATTCAATCATCCCGACGCTCTAATCGGACAAATATCGAGTTTAAGTTCAATTAAACTCTGCTTAAACAATTAACAATAATCTTAGATAATCATATTATCAGTCAAAACAATTTTCATAGACTTGTAATAATTTTTAGATAATTAATATCATTTATCATAATTTTCCAATCATTAAACTCGTATTTAAATGAATTAAATACCACATAATTCCTTAGTCATTAATATTTATTTATTGCTAAACATTAATGAATTACATGCCATAATATTATATCATATTTATAATATCTCAAAGTATTTTCAATACTTTATTATTTCCTTTAAATGTTTTTAAAGTAATTAAAAACATAAATCAATAAGCGATATTAATATAAATACCACATTATTCCTTGATCATTAATCTTAATTTAATACCAAATATCAATAAAAATCATAACATAATATTATAATATAATTATAACATCACAAGGTATTTTAATACCTTAAAATCATATTTCTATGATTTTAAACAATCAAATTCATTATCCGATAATTGCTATAAATATTAAAATATTAATATTTTCATGCCAAAATATCAAAAATTATATTTTATAACTTAAAATATTTTTATAACACTTAAATCATTTTTATATGATTTTTTAAAGCATTAATTCTATTTTTTCATAATTTATCTAATATATTCATTAAATATATTAACTACCATTAATAATAAATATTAATGAATTTCATCACAAAATATCAAAAGTCATCAAAAATAACTTAAAATATTTTCTAACACCATAATATAATTTTTCATGAATTAAAACTATTTTAAAATAATTTATCTAATATTATAATTAAATAAATAAATACCATATATATTCCAAAAATATTAAATATTTTCAAAATATACTCCAAATAATTAAAAACTATTTTTAGTGCTTTAAAAATAATTTTTCGTAATTTAATATATATTTTAATAATTTAAAAACCATTTTTTTCTATTTATTAATTAAAATAAATCATTTTAGAAAATATCACATACTAAAGGGGCCCTATAGCGACAAAAGCGTGTCATTATAGGTGTTCTTCATCCCAAACCAGATTTTCTAATGAGGTAGAAATGGGTAGTTTAATAGAATGAAATTTCTTGGTTATAACATTTATGGGCTTTCAATTTGGTACTAACTATAGTACTAATGTAGCTCTACAACAACAAAGAAGAATTATTGCCAAATCTTATCTGTGAAGAAGATATAATTGATCAAAATGCTTGTCGAAGCTTTCTTGAGTTACGGGTTTTTCGAAACTTGAAAGCGAGTGTGAGGTGCTAGTTTGAAGCCTTGAATCTTAGCATTCTGGGCTCGTTTGGTGTGATCTAGTGGTTGCATCTTGTAGAACACATGACAGGGTACAATTGTATTACACTACATCAACATAACAACATCAGAACTGAGAGATCTGGACCGGTCAAACTAAGGGTCAAGACTGTTCTTCACGATTTACAGGTTTTCAGATTTCGTTCAAGCCCGGTGGTCAGCGGTTGTTTGACCGTGATTATCTCTGCGATCTCGTTGTTAATCAAGGTGATCTAAAGACATACATGTGTTCTCTAGATGTCGGTCTACAACCTTAAAGAAACAACATGACCAAACAAGTAAACAACAACAAGATCCATGGCCTTGAAAATCACTGTCAGGCGAGATCTAAAAATCTGGGCTGCCCAGAAAATGGTTTTGTGTTTGGTCGACGGACTTTGACCGCTTGTAACTTCTGATCTAGACATCATCCTGGGTTCATTCCAGTTCTAGTGTAAAGACCATATAACATAGAACGGATCTATAACATAAAACACAACAAACAACTAACACATATGAATCTATGGGCTCTGACATTCGGCTGTCAGGGCACTTTTTCCCAGATTTTCCAGATTTCTAAAAACATCAATTTCGAGCATTTAAGTGTTATGGATCTGTGATATTACAACCCAGATCGCTAATATATACAACATACTACACATTTAAACATAAAATCATAACATCTAACAACCGATCTAAGGATTTCTAGAATTAGGGTTTATACCTCATAAATGCTCAATTTTTGAATCTGATCTTTGGTGTTTGATCTTGGAAAGCTAAGGGCTGACTTTGGTTTTTTTTCTCACTCACTTTCACTCTCAAAATTCGGATGGAAGAGAGAAAATGGACTTGGCTCAAATGAAAAATAAAGTAAGCTTTGTCCTACTTTTAAAGCTCTTAGATTTTTAATCTGTGGTCACAATTGATGCTAAGTGGCAATGAGATTTGATTTTTGAGAGATATAGGCACATGGCTAGCTTGGGGTTGGTTACCAACCATTTACTAGGGCTAGATCTACACTCCATCTCAATATAATATTAGAAAGGGTAGTTTGTTCTTTTGGCTCATAAAGTGCAAGGCAACTTGGTAATTTTCCATAATCATTAGGTTTCAACCCTTAGGGTTTAGGGTTTAACCCTTTAGGTTTTGACAAATTGATTTCTAATAATTCCAATTCAGGTTTCAAAAATAGAAATTTAATATTTTCTAAATTGCAATTAGGATTCTATAATTATAACAAGATTTCCAAATCACGAAATTCAATCTTGCTATTGAGAATTATTATCTCTTAATTAAAATTGTTAATTTAGCAATTAGGGTCATAATTGGTCATTAGAGTTTATAACCCACTAATTAGGATTTTACATAGAAAATAATCTTTCAATTTAAAAATTAGGTTTCCTAATTTAGATTAGGGTTTCCTAATTACAATAAAGTTTACTAATCTCGTTCAAGCTTGCTAATTAGGGTTAAGGCTTCCTAATTAACATTAAACTCTATAAGTTAATAATTAGGTTTTCTCTAATTGCATGTCAGGGTTTTCCATATTAGAAATTTGGGCTTTTCAAATAAATCAATTAGGGTTATCCCTAATTATACTTACAATTAATAACATAGAAACTCTATACTTATCTTCAAACTTCCCATTTAGGGTTTTAATACCTGATTTAGGGTTTCAAACAGAATTATTAGGGTTCAAATTTTGGAAATTAGGGTTTGCTAAGTAATTAATCTTTACCCTATTAAGCTTATAATTTAAATCACTTGAGCATTATAATTTTCCATTATTTTCCCAGATTAGGGTTTCAAATATTAGAAATCTGAAATTAGGATTTTCAGATATGGTATTAGGGTTTTCTAATACTCAAATAGGGTTTCCAGTAATTCATTAGGGTTTTTCCTAATAAATTTATAATTAATGACATTTAACCTTATATATAGCATTGCATTCCCAATCTAGGGTTTTTAATATCCGAATTAGGGTTTCGGACTCCCGAAACTGAAACTAGGGTTTTCAGAACCGATTTCTAGGTTTTCTTATCAGACGTTAGGGTTTTCTAACTGAACGTTGTCGTTCTTAATATAACTTAGGGTTTGTCACAGATATAATCTATCTGGTCAACCCATGACCCTTAACCACATTCTTAACACATATAAAACCATATACACAGAACATAAACACATATAAACTTAATTCTGAATAATTCACCTAAATCCTTCACAGAATTTTGAAATCCTCAAAATTCCTTCCCAATAACATCAAACGCATACACTTATTTTCTATCTAGGTCTAATATTTGACCTTAAATCAATCATTTAAGATTTTGTAAAATTGTCTAAATTCTCGGTTTGTCACATATTCCTCGTTCTCCTTCTCTCTATCTCTCTCTACCAGCAGAAACGCTAGCTTTCAAAATCGCTTAACCATCCTCAGTGCAAAGAAATCAATGACAGCTTCAAATGTCATCATTGGTTACCGACTCTGTTTCGATGAGTTCAAGACAGTTGATCCAAAATTTCACAAAACGTTATCTCTAATAAAGAAAGCTGGTCTTGAAGAAGCTCTAGGTACAAACACATGGATCTACCATAAGCTGATAAAAGAGTTCTACAGAAATGGAACGTTTGAGAATGATGTAATCACCACAAGGGTCAAGGACGTGGAAATTAAACTTAAAACTGAGGATATAAACCTAGCCCTAGGTTTCAAATCGAAAGGATTTTCATTCATACAAGGCATCGATTTTCATGAAGGATTAAAGAAGATGCATCACAAGAAATTTTCAACTGTCAGAGGGTACAAAAAGAAAGAGTTCCCCAAAAGGTATGAATTATTGGCTGACATTTTTGGGAAATGCATATCCTGCAAGAGCTCTGACCATGACTCTGTGAATGATGTGCAGCTTAAGCTCATGACAGCAATCAGTTGTGGGATTCAACTCAACTATGGAGCCCTACTACTCGACTGGATTGGGAAATGGATACTCAGTTCGAAGAAGTCAAAGAGCTCTAGAAAGATGCTCTACGGGCGATTTATAAGCATCATCCTATAGTCAGCATTGGGAGATAAGATTGGGGATGATGAAGGATAATCCATCAATCCAAATAGAAGAATGACCCAGCAGCTGTTTGAGAACTTGAAAAGAAATTCAGCAGAAAATGTAAGGATGATGTATGAGTCCAGTGGAAGAATTGGTGATGCAAAGGAGTCTGGGATTCTAAGAAACATGTCAGTTGTAAAGGAGAATGAAGAAGAAGAAGAAATTAACAAGGAAGAACCCACTACTTTAGTCAGAAAAAGCAAAGGGAAAAGAAAAATGAAGGCTCAAATGGTAGAGGAGCCTCAAGGTTCAACTACTGATCTACCTCAAGAATGTTCTGGCACTGAAACTCCGAGGAACTTGAAAAGGAAAGAACATCAATCTGATGAAGATGAAGACAGAGCTACCATCTCTCAGCTACTTAAGAAGAGAAAACACAGTCACAAGTCAAAGAAGCCATCTGTCTCCTCGATCGTAGAGTCTCTACTGATCGTAGAGACCAGACTAGACACCACTCCTGAAGAATATGTTGCAACAACTTCTAAGGCTGATCAACCATTCAGAGCTGAAGCTGAAGAAAGTGTTAAGGCTGTGGCTCAGCCTAGGAAGCCAAGAAGAAAATTGGTCAAAAAGTACATCATTGTCAATGAAGGAGTGCTAAAAAAAGAAGACGGAAAGATAGCTGCTGAGAAACGATTAACCGAAGCGGAGAAGGGGCTATCCAAAGCAAGTCAGAAGAACACAACTCAAATTAAGGGGGAGCCGCCTGAAGTTCTTACTCTAGAGAATGCTCCAACTGAGGGGGAGCTGTGTGAAATGAAAATGAATGATCAAATTGAGGGGGAGCCTCATGAAGTCCCTATGTCAGAAGAAGCTGCACCTGAGGAGGAACTGTAAAGAGATCATCATGAATCTCCCTCAGTCCCTCAAGAGATTCTAGCTTCAGAAACTACAAAAATGGAAAGAAGTGATGCTATGGAGGATAAGAGAGAAGAAAAGCAAGGAAGTCAAGTGGAGGTAATTGTTGAAGTGGAATCTTCACAAGAAGACAAAGAAGAAGAAGAGGATAATGAGGTTGAGATTATAGTTGTGGGCTGTGATTGTTATAGGAGAGCCAACTACAATCAATTGTTCTCGTATCTACCTATGATTCCCTTTCATAGAGCCTAAATTCTCAACTCCTGGGATCACATGTTCTGGACCTTCAAAGCCTATCCAGCAATCTCGGTGCTAGCTCATAGATTCCCAGGCAACCTCAACTTTGCCCGAAAGCTGATAACAAATGGCCCTTCTTCTGAAAATGGGCATGAGGTATAAACTATTCCCATCTCTTTCAGGGTTAATCACTGTCCACAATCATTTTTTAACCGATTCTATGAATTACCAAGATGGTTGGAAGTGATTCTTCATCCACTCAATCAATTCCTAATTAGAGAATCCCAACATATTGTAATTGATGAACCAAATGTGCCCAATTTTATTTTGATATAATCTCCTATCATCTCTCACTCTACGATTACTGATCCAAGCCCAATCGTAGAGTCACATGCTCAAGTCATAGAGTCACCTCCTCTTGAAGCTCAACCCCACACACCAGCCCATCCATTAGATATCCCTTCCTCGTCCTCTAATGAATATTTCAACCTTGATCTTTCTTTCTACACTATGCAAGATCAATACACAAGGACGCCTCCTCCAAACAGTTCGCAACTCCTTGAACTCATATAAGATCTTCCCACCAAAACAGAGTTGTTTGAAGCATCCAAAAAGGTGACCAAGGATATATAAGAAGAACTTGAAGTTCATTCAGACCTTGTTCAACTAAGGCCGACTCATCTGATCGATGCTGCCAGCACTCTCCCAAGCACCCTAAGTTCTGAGCTCACAAAGAAGCTTAGGGAGATCATAAAGGAGATGATTCAGAGCATAAATGAACGGGATCAAATCTACTTTCAAGCTGCTAAAAAACACAAGGATGTTGTTCTTATTTTACAGAATACTCAGGAGTCCCAGAACAACCTTATAATGGAAAGTCTCACGAATCTATGAACTGCACTGAAAGAATTCCAAGGATTCTCCATGGGTCAAATGAAACAGACAAAAAATGTCCTAGCCATTCTCCAAAAGAGGGAAGCTCGATCTGATTCTATAATTAAAGAGAACCGTGAAGACGTTGCTCAATCCCAACATCAGCTCAATGAGCTTGTCCAAGGCATGACTCACCTATCTGAAGACATTCGAGCCCTTGATGCTGACATAAAGGGGGAGAATAAAGGGAAAGGAGAAAAAGGCAGAGGCACATTTATAGCTCAATCATCAAGAAGCCCTCCTACAAGAAAACCTCACCATCAGACTCCATGATCTAAACAGCAACAAATTATCATAGCACAACCACTAAGGAGTCAAGGGCCTTCTCCCAGCTCACACGAGGTGACCACCACAAGCCTAAGAATGCCAATTAGAGATCTTGCATTCATGAATAGGCACGATCATCATGAAAGACTAAGTCAAAGCGAGCTGGAAGATATAGCATGGAGAGACGAAGCGAGCATGAGAAGAAGAGCTGAGGAGTATGCAAATCCTCTGAGAAACAAAAGGCAAAAGAAATAGAGATAAGTTGAAACTTAATTCTTATTAATGTAACTAAGCTTAACTGTAATATCTATCTTTACAAACATCAATAAATTCATGATTATTCTCTAGAGATTTCAGTCGCTCACTGAAACACTAAGTCATATTTACTTTCTAGCAACTGCATCTAGAAATTGATAATTATGGCACAAATCTCTTTGGTTATGTCAACATCAAATAGGGGGAGATTGTTGGGAGACTGCATATTTAAATTTGATGTTGAAAGTAAACATTCATGATTATATGTAAAGTCCTTCAAGTAATATATGTACAAGGACTTAGTGGTAGTTCAAATTTGTTAGGTTGATCTAAGCTTTTAATGTTTATCATTCTGTAAATGAATATATAGATGAAGAGATCAAAGCTATTAGGTTTATCTATGTCTTGAGAAGTAATTGATAGGCTTCAACAAAATCGTAGTCTATCGAGCTGATCAAGAGATTGCAGAAGCCAAGGAAAAATCGTAGAGCATCGAGAATCGTAGTGTATCTGCTTTAAAGGGGCTCTCCTGAAATCGTAGAGTGGTCCAAACGTTTGTTGAGCCAACTCAGAGATCGTAGTGTGCTTTTGAAAACATAGAGTCTGCAAGACATGCAAGTGAAGATCGTAGTATGCCAGTCCTTAAGAGAAATCATAGTGTTCTCATTTTCCAGTATCCGATCAAGCACCAAGGTGGCAAGACACCACGATCAGAATCGTAGAGCATCATCTGCCTATGTCAGAAGCATCGAGCCTTGCCCATTTGTTTAAGAATAAATCCTAACAAATGTGGAATGAATTATAAACGTTGAAGCCCTCGGCAGTCCCAATGTCACGACAATCATCCTTAGTATACAACAAAAAAACGTATTGAAGAAGCTAAGAAAAGTACTATAGGTTAGCAGAAAATACCTTTTCAGGTGTTAGGTGAGATAGCAGTCTGCTATGTCAGTGGGCCAGACTGCTAATCAGAAGATGTGCAGAAAAGTCTCCATCAAAGCTTAAAATTGTCAAATGCATTTAATGCTTCAACGGATACATTTTAAAGACCTAATATATGCAAAACATCAGAAGATGATAAAAACAAGCAAGCATTGAACAAAAAACGATGAAGAACACTCAACGCTCAACTTTATGATCCGAAAAGAGAAAGCTTGCTCAACTACTCAGTTCTTTCGAACAAGAGCTTAACGACAACTGAGTAGCACCATTCAAGAACTCATCAACTACTATCAAGTGAAGTAAGAAGTTCCAAGTCAGAAGGACTTGAAGAGTTCTAAGTGAACTGTGAAGATCCAAGTCTATTGGACTTGAAGAGTTCAAAAGTGAACTGAGAAGTGCCAAGACTGCTGGTCTTGAAGGAATCTGTGAGATTCAGAAAATATAAAGATATCCTTAGTGGATTTCCTACTCGAGGAGTAGAAGAGTGGACTAGGAGCTTTAAGTGCTCTGAACCACTTAAAATTGTCGTGTCTCTTACACTATCGCTATAACTGCTATAACTGCCTCACTCTCATTAACTCATTATATCTTAAAGGGAAAACAAACAAATCTTAATTCCGCTGTGTTTGAATCATTATCAAAACTAACAAAGTATTTCGAAAAGAATCTAAAATATCTATTCAACCCCCCTTCTAGATAATTATTGTGCCTCCGGGAACTAACACAAGAGTTGGGAGATAACACAATATTCTATAGAGATATATTTAGGGTTTTTCCAAACACCCATCTTCTTGAATACTTGTTCTTCCTTGGTGGATCACCTCTAGAGGCCAAACACTTGGATGGCTAATGCTGATCAAAGGAAGGAATCAAACCTAGTGGATTCCATTTGAACATGAAAAGGAATTGGAGGTGAACTCGTACTTGAGGAAGCTGGTTTATATAAGGGTATGAATGTGATTTCCTTCTCCTTTCCATTGATTGATAATTATGCACAAAGTATTATCATGGTGATGGTTTATATGAAAAATTTTAAAATCTATTTTATAACGCTTGCACACCTTTTATATAATTCGATTTCATTATCACGCTATATACAAACATAATAAAAAACTCTTCTCGTAGTCTTCGCTTCATTCAAATTTTGTGCTTTTCAAGTCAGCTGAGTTAATGGAGTGGCAGTTAGAGATAATCGTTTAAAGAATCTTCAATAATAACTAGTTGGGCCCAGAAAACTTTGTACTTCAATTACTGACTTAGGTTGCTCCCAATTTAATAATGTTTAAATCTTCGCAAGGTTAACCAATATTCCTTATTTAGAGATCACATGTCTGATGAGCATTACTTCATCAAGGTAGAACTCACATATTTTTAACTTGGCATACAACTTGTTCTCACGAAAATTTTGGAGTATCAATCTCAAGTGGTTGTCACACCCCCAAATCCGGGTACTTCATTTCCACATGATTTGGTGTTCATTTTCCGAAACATTCATATCTAACTACCCACCATAAAGAATTATAGCAACATATAACTTAAATAACTTAAATAAAAATCCTTCCCATTAAAGGGTTACAAAGTCTCAAAGAGTTCTCAGATTATCTAACCTTTATTACATCATTCATCTACGGAAATTAAACAAATAAATAAATAAGTTTCTTCACATAAACTTTATCAAATAAAATCAAACTAATTTTCATCACTAGCTTATTTTGCCTTTTCCCTTACTTAGTGGATGGCTCGTCAGATCTTTCAACCTTAGATGCAATATTGATGCAAGAGTGAGCAAACAATTGCCCACAGGTATAACAATAGTAATAATAATAAGATGAGAGAAATCAATGAATACTGAATGATAGAAAGCTCGACCTTTAAATCAAGATTACGAAACAAGATCAAAGACACATCTGAGGGTCACAAGACCATGAACTATGTCCAAGGTTGTTAAGTATTTTTATTTTAACTTTTAACAGTCATAAGATTATATGGACCATCCTTCTCGTACTTAGGGGGATCAACCCTTCGTACCATGTATTATGCACAAACACCTTAACGCTATTGCGTAATATAATACCTTATAATAGAGTTGTTCATATCAGCTTTGTCATAAGAGTCCGTACCAAAGGAAGTTTGGTTTGGATTAGCTTCAATAACAGTTCTAGAATTTTTAGAACGCTCATCAACTAAGGACTAGTCGAATCAATAAGGGTTCACTAGTCATTCAAGGGTTTAATACAATGATATAAGATTGAACAACGATGTTTAAAGCAAAGATTGAATCACAACAATATACAATTGAATAAACATTGTATATCCAAAGTATTACTTCCAAAGGAATTAAAAAACACATTTGGAATAATGAACTTAAACCATTTATGTAAGGCACCAACTTTTTATAAATAAAGATTTAATTTTCTCTAATTATTATTTTGAAATAGTAAGGGGTTGATTTGATTAATGTGATTGGTTATGGGTAAAATGCGCAAATATTTCAAATATGCAAGTGGTTATAAAATGTTCATTATTGTTCGGGGGAATATTAAATGCGACTACGTATGACCTTGTGTGGGCCCCATGTAAAAAGCGATTGGATGAAAAAATGACAAGTATAAGTTGTTTATAAATAAATTGGCGTAGTTGTTATTATTATAATTGTTGGAATAATACGGTTGTTAAAACAAGATATCTGGCGTTGTTGCACAGCAGTACACGGTATTGCACAAATTATTAATTCTTACGTAAGAAGGCACTACTCAATAATTGTTACAGTAATTCCTGTTCAATATTTTATTTTATTGATTCAATAATTGCTACATTGATATTTTATATTATTGTTGTTTTAATAACTGTCACTACACATTATTTTCCATTATCAGATCAATAATTCATATTATTTGAATAATATTATTAGATAGAATTATTGGCAATGTCTAGAAAGTTCTGTCTAAGAAGAGGTTTGGTCACCTAATTGCGCGGCAGTAAGGAGAAATCCTTATTGGAAAGCCCCCTCTTTCCTGGGAAATACCTGGTTGTCAGTATTGTGATTCTGTAATATTATTTGTGAATAATTAATTATTGATTTATATGATAAGGAAAATATTCATTTTATGTGTATATAGATGGAGAAATTTTTTTAATGTGACAATTGTTGAAAATTGATATTTTATCTTTTCTGATAAAATAATTCATTTAAATATATTATTATATTTTAATAATATAATAATGGTGATATTTTACAATGAATGTGTGATATATGAATAAATGAGGAGGAAGAGTATTTTTGTTACAAAAAATGTTTAACACATGTTTTGTGTGTTGATGGACTCCATTTCTTGACTGAAATTTGATTATAGCCTGTAAAATCGTTCGTATGTGGATTTTGGTCAATTTTTGTTTGGAATTTAGAAAAACTTAAATTGACAAAGTTGTAGAGAATTGAATTTCCTATAGAAGGACATAAGATTCGAATTATTTCTGATAAAAGGGCTATTTATTATGAATTATTGAAGTTCCAGGATATTAGGTCTGAATTGATTTTTGTTGCATTAAATGATAAAAACATGTTTTGTGTGATTGGTAAGCCCCACATGTGTTGCAAAATATGCTGAATTCATATGTCAAAGTATGCGTATAATTATTAATAAATAATATTATTTTATTAAATTTTCTGCTTTGGTGTTCTAAGCATTTTTCTATAAATAGGGTGCTTAGGTTAGAATTGAAAATCACACCAGAAACTAAAGTTTTCTCTCTCTATATTATCGAGCGTATTCTTGTGAGTATTTTGATACTTTGAGAGTTGCAATACGGTGCAAGTTCCTTCAGCACTATATCTAGTATTCCAGTCAGAAATACTGTCTTTTTGAGGTAAGGGATGTTATTTTTTTTAAATGATATTATTTCTTTCAATATCATTATGCCAAAATATTGGTAAGATTTTTCTTGTGAAATTCTTATCTTTTTATGTCAGGGTTACTATCCATGAGTTACTATTCACAAGTTACTATTCATGAGTTACTATTCACGAGTTACTATTTATGAGTTACTATTCACGAGTACTATTTACGAAGCATGATAATTTTTCTAGTGGAATTTCTACCTTTTAGTGTCAGAATTATAATTCACGTATACGGCACTATTCATGTATACGATACTATTCACGAATACGACACTATTCACAAAAAAAAAAAATCTTTTCTGTGTCCAAGATTGTCTGTTATGATTTCTATCTTTGATTGGATCTATGTTTTGATCTTCATTTTTGAATTCTGTTCCACAGTAGATTATTATGGAGTATTTTTGAACATGAATAAACTGAAGTACGAATCCTTACTATTTGTTCTTTTGTCTCACAGGATTCGTTTTCTGTAAAATATACTTTTCATCATCCTCAGTCGTAAATGATGATATTACTGAATATCTTTAGCATGCAGTGCAAAGATGAATGATTTTATGATGAATATCTTTGTCCCATAGTGCAAAGATGAACAGGTGTTGAGATGAACATGACCGACTGATTAATATCTTTGGCCTGTAGTGCAAAGATGACTATTTGATTCAAGAAGTATATTGATTGATGTTACAGGGATAAAATATCGATGATGGACTTTTAAAATCATAGATGATAGTAGATTTCATTCTCTACTTAACTCTTCTAATGAATTGTTGTTTCCACATTGCGATTGTTGATCTAAAACTTGTTTCTATTGTATTCTATCGATTTTTCCTGTTGAAGACTAAGGATAATTTGTTGTACATTATCTTAGTTATAATATTCTTTCTTGGGCTAGTTGAGCTCACCCTTTTTCTTTTTGTTCCATTTTTCTTCGGGAGAGCGAGAATACAAATGAGGAACTAGTTGGGGTGTGGAGTAATGGTTCAAGGCAGTTGTTTTAGTAGTCCTCACTATTTTGTAAAATAGTGTATCAATAATTGTAATGAGGATTTATTTGAGGGTGGATATTGTCTAGAAGACAATATTTGTATTTAAACTCACAGCTTATGTGTTATCGTATTTTGCACGACAATTGTATTAATAAAGTTGTAGTTGTTTCTGTACCATGTATTTGGCGACTCAGAATAGGTTGGGTGTTGTATTCCTATTTTGGGGGCGTCACAGTTGGTATTAGAGCTTAGGGATATGGTCTCTGGCGGAGATCGGGGAATAGAACAAAGAGGGGAGAGACGAGTAAATCCTTCGCTAGTGTGTCCTACCTAAGCTTATTTGTTATTTAATTGGTCGGTCAGAATATAGGGTTAATATATGGCATGTCAATTAACCATTGTTTTGTGATACTAAAATGGCATTTGAAAATGTTGAGATAAGCAATGGAGCACATGAGACCGTTGAGTCACCACTGATCAATATCCAGGATAAGGAAAGCAATAACCCTCCTGTAAACAATAACACCGACCAAATGACGAACGATGGAATGTTTAGGAACTTTCTAGAATTCATACAAAACCAAATGAGAGAGACTACTGTTCAAAATGCAGGTGGAAACACTTGCAACTCACGGATTGTCACCGCTAAGTAGTTCAAGGAGTTAGGACCGCCAGAGTTTTTGGGAAAGCCAGAACCACTTACGGAAGAGACATGGATAAAGCAGATCACTAAGATATTTGATGTCTTGGGATGCTCAGAGGAGCAAAAGGTACCTTTCGACACCTTCATGTTGCGAGGAGAGGCAAATTATTAGTGGGAATCCGTAAAGCGTACTCAGTCTGCCGCACTGAAGATCTCTTGGGAGAAGTTCCAAGAATTGTTCAACGACAAGTACTTTCCCGAAAGTATTCGTCACATGAAGGATGTAGAGTTCATCAAGCTGGAGCAAAACAATATGAACGTGTTGAAGTACGAAGCTAAGTTTGCCGAGTTATCCCGATTTGAATCCCATTTGGTTGATAATGAGGAGAGAATGACACGAATGTTTTTGCGAGGTTTGAAACCCAAAATACGTCAATACCTCATTTCTCACAAACTTTGTTTATATTCAGATGTTGTGAACAGGGCTCAGTTATTGGAGTGCGATAATGAGTCGGCTCAACTGAAGAATAATGACCAACAACTCGATGATAATCGTACCGGTAGCAACGGTCATCGGTACAATGATAACCATCGTGGAGGAAATTATCATTCCAAAAATGGTAACCACTTCGGTGGTAATCATGGCCAAGATAATAGGAAAGGTTAGTCAAGTGGAAATTTTAAAAAGAGAAGATTCAATAATGACGGGAAGACGTCGGTACCAACACCAACAATGAATTTTAGGGGAGGAGAAAGACCGCCAGTTAGATGTTATAGATGCGGTGAAGAGGGACACATAAGTCCAAACTGTTCACAACCTTCCAATGTATGTTTTAGTTGTGGAAAAGATGGTCATATAGCTCGAGATTGTCCTAGAGCGAAACCAAGTCCAGCGGGGATGGTGACTCCAATGACTGTCCCGGACAAGTCAAAGTCAGCGATTCTTGAAAAAGGATTTTTCGTGACTTCTCGAAAAGCGATTAACCCGAACGAAGTTAGCACGGGTTAGTTAATCATAAATTCTTGCGAAGTTTATACCTTATTAGATATCGGTTCTATCCATTCTTTTATCTCTCCTACTTGTGCTCAACGTTTAAACTTGACTACTGAGAAATTAGACTTTGACTTATTTGTTGAAACTCTGTTAGGAGAAACTTTCGTTACATCCACTGTTTATAAATTTTGCTTGATTCACATTGGTACCCTCACCCTACCTGTTGATCTTATATCTTTAAAAATTCTTGCATTTGATGTGATCTTAGGGATTGATTGGTTAACCACTCATCATGCTAAAATTGATTATTTTCGTAAGGTTGTTAGTTTTCATATTCCTAACCAACCTGTTATGCGAATTCAAGAAACCAAACCACTAAAGTCAATCACTCTCATATCAAGCCATAAAGCCATTCGTTTAATGAAAAACGGATGTCAAGCTTTCTTACCAATGTCATGGACTTGAATACGTTATATTTGAATAATATTTTGTTGTTAGTGAATTTCCTGACGTATTTCCTGAAGAACTTCCTGGCCTACCCCAGAGCGTGATATTGAATTTTGTATCGACTTTGAACCCGAAACAAAACCCATTTCTAAAATCTCATATCGAATGGCTCCTATTGAACTTCAGGAGTTAAAAACCTAACTACAGGAGTTGGTACCTTAGCCTCTATCTGGTGACTTCCTTTGTGTAATACATTGAAACTAGACTCTTTGTAGGGGACGTCATATTCGTGCGGTGGTAAACTGATAGGTGCCATTGTGACGTGCTATCCAAGATTGGGATATGAGTCACAGTTGAGAGCAACCTAAGTCAGTAATCGAAATAAGTAGCTTTCTAGGCTTAGCGGGTTATTATCGGATATTCGTAAAAGGATTTTCTCGAATCGCTACTCCATTAACTCAGCTGACTCGAAAAGATACAAAATTCGAATGGAGCGAGGAATGTGAGAAGAGCTTCCAAAAACTCAACATGCGGCGACGACGTTGGCTCGAGCTGTTGAAAGATTACGACCAAACCATTCAATACCATCTTGGAGAAAAAATGAACGTGGTAGCTGACGCGTTGAGTAAAAGATCATATTCGTTTGTGAGTGTGATATTGTTAAAACAAAGACACATTTTGTACGACTTACAGAAGATAGAGATAGAGTTAAAGATTCCAAGAACCTGCGTGAAGATAACGAATATACGATTAGAATCGACTTTAATTGATAAATTTAAAGTTGCTCAAGCTACAGACCTGGAGTTGATGAATATGACGAAGAAGATGTAAGAAGTCGTTATTCCAAAAGTGAGAATCGGCGATGTGAGGAAAGCTCAAACCTTCAATTTATTAGTCCATTTGAGATTCTCGATCAAGTAGGAACTATGGCCTATAGACACATTTTACCGCCAAGTATGACGCGTGTTCGTAACGTTTTTCACGTATTGATGTTACGTAAATATGTGGACAACCCGAACCACATTATTGAGTTAGAACCAGATGAGATAGTAGAAGATTCAACGTACGAGGAGGTACCAGTCAAGATCTTAGATAGGAAGGAGCATGTCCTACGCATGTCAATTTCGAGGACGAAATTTTATAAGCAGGGGAGGTTGTAAGGCCACAACTTTTTATAAATAAAGATTTAATTTTCTCTAATTATTATTTTGAAATAGTAAGGGGTTGATTTGATTAATGTGATTGGTTATGGGTAAAATGCGCAAATATTTCAAATAAGCAAGTGGTTATAAAATATTAATTATTGTTGGGGAATATTCGTACGACGGCGCAGCCTTGTGTGGGCCCCATAACGGAAAGCGATTGGATGAAAAAAAAACGACAAGTATAAGTTGTTTATAAATAACGGCGTAGTTGTTACCGTTAATACTATTGGAATACCCGGTGGTTAAAATACGATGTCTACGTTGTTGTTGCAAAAGAGCACACGCGATTGCACCAATTATTGATTCTTACGTAAGAATGCACTACTCAAAAATTGTTACAATAATTACTGTTCAATATTTTATTTTATTGATTCAATAATTGCTACGTTGATATTTTATATTATTGTTGTTTCAATAACTGTCACTACACATTATTTTCCATTATCAGATCAATAATTAATATTATTTGAATAATATTATTAGATAAAATTATTGGCAATGTCTAGAAAGTTCTGTCTAAGGAGAGGTTTGGTCACCTAATTGCGCGCCAATAAGGAGCAATCCTTATTGGAAAGCCCCTCTTTCTGAGAACGACTTTGGTTGTCGATGATTGTGATTCTGTAATATTATTTGTGAATAATTAATTATTGATTTATATGATAAGGAACATATTCATTTTATGTGGATATAGATGGAGAAAATTTTTTAATGTGATAATTGTTGAAAATTGATATTTTATCTTTTTTGATAAAATAATTCATTTAAATATATTATTATATTTTAATAATATAATAATGGTGATATTTTACAATGAATGTGTGATATATGAATAAATGAGGAGGAATAGTATTTCAAAAAATGTTTAACACATATTTTGTGTGTTGATGGACCCCATTTCTTGACTGAAATTTGATTATAGCCTGTAAAATCGTCTGTATGTGGATTTCGGTTAATTTTTGTTTGGAATTTGGAAAACCTTTAACTTACAAAGTTGTAGAGAATTGAATTTCTTATAGAAAGACATAAGATTCGAATTTTTTCTGATAAAGGGCTACTTATTATGAATTATTGAAGTTATGGAATATTAGGTTTGAATTGATTTTTGTTGCATTAAATGATAAAAACATGTTTTGTGTGATTGGTAAGCCCCACATGTGTTGCAAAATATGCTGAATTCATATGTCAAAGTATGCGTATAATTGTTAATAAATAATATTATTTTATTAAATTTTCTGCTTTGGTGTTCTAAGCATTTTCCTATAAATGGGATGCTTAGGTTAGAATTGAAAATCACACCAGAAACTAAAGTTTTCTCTCTCTATATTATAGAGCGTATTCTTGTGAGTATTTTGATACTTTGAGAGTTGATATACGGTGTAAGTTCCTTCAGCACTATATCCAGTATTCCAGTCAGAAATACTGTCTTTTTGAGGTAAGGGATGTTATTTTTTTATAAATGATATTATTTCTTTCAATATCATTATGCCAAAAAATTGGTAAGATTTTTCTTGTGAAATTCTTATCTTTTCATGTCGAGGTTACGATTCATGAGTTACTGTGACACCCCAAAATCCTGGTACTTCATTTCCTCAAGATTTGGTGTTCACTTAATCAAAACATTCATTTATAACTACCCAATTATAATAAAATTGAATAATAAAACCTGCCCATACAGGATTAAATTTAAATAAAAATCTCCCAGGTTATCTAACCTTTAACAACAATCATTCAAATGCGGAAATGAAATAAACTTCATTACAATCTTTAAACCAAAGTCTGATAATAAAACTATCAAATCTATTACAAGTCTTCAGTACTTGTTCATCTTTCCTTTTCCCTTACTGGTTCTAGGTACGTCACAAGTTTCAACTTTAGCTGTAAGAAATTTTACAGGCAAGAGTGAGAAAACAAGGCCCACTTGAAATAACAATAAATAAATCTTTAAAATTTTACATCAATTGCCAATATTAGGCTCAATAGAACTGAACAATATATTCTATTAACTTTCTGAAAATTATAACATTCACTGAGGGTCTAATGACCACGAATCATGTCCAAAGTTATAAGTAATCTTTCAACTTTAACTTTAACAGTCATAAGACTATAAGGACTCCACATACTTAGGGGGATCAACCCTTCGTACAATGTATTGTGCACAACTATTTTAACGCTAAGCGTAAACCTCTATTAAAAGAGTTGTTTATCTCAGTATTTAGAGTACAAGTCCACACCAAAGGAAGTTTGGTTTGGATAAGCTTTCAAGGAAATTGAGAATTTAACGAACATCAACTAAGGAGTAGTTGAATAAGACCAATAACACTATACTATAGAATAATCGTGATTGAATCAATTATAGTAAACTAAAGTCATGCATTAGGATTAATCTAATAGCATACAATTTGAATAACTATAGCATACCTTGCTTGAATAACACTAAGCCAAGGTTAATTAGAATTGAATAATAAGCATGCATAGTAACTTAAAACGATAGAAATGTTCGACATTAGTATATATATAGTTGTGCATGCTAAACAACAAGTTAAATACAAGAATAACTTGCTCCAGAATAACTTACATTATTATATTATAATCGAATTGAAAACAGTACTTGAATTAACAAGATAACAGATTAGAAAACTTGCCTTGTTCGTAGGCTAAACCGAATCAATACGAATCACAATATCCAATAAACATATATCATCATGACATAGTTAGCCATTACCACTTTACAAACATAACTAAGTACGTTCATCATTTAAAATTAGATTTTTAATCACATAATCAAGTTATAACACAAGTTAATCTTTAATAACATAATTATTCATAGTATAGAAATACTAACATCAATATTTTACAGTCCCACTATCATCACATAATGTTTCTTAAAATTTCGTGTATAAAAAGTACCTTCGTCAGATTATTTCTTTAACTTTCATTTGCGCCACGATTTACATCGTGGGTCATGCATTGCTGCGATGATGATGGCATGCGGTGTGTGTGAATACACTATGAAGCCGTAGTTGCCACATGGAATATGATGAACATTATACGCCAAGAATGCATCATCTTCAGAAATGCTTGAAACTTCGATGATCATCGACGACTTCGACAACAAAGACAAGAAAAAGCCAATTTGGCCTACAAGCTCGTTTCTAACAGACTAATTCACATGTCATTCCTACAAAAACTTCATGTAGACATAATTCAAGAACTTCTAACATGTTTCTACCCATACAACAACATAAACAACTAATTTAAAACATCCAATTTCTCTTTGTTTT
Organism: Panax ginseng; assembly: GCA_020205605.1. NCBI lineage: Eukaryota > Viridiplantae > Streptophyta > Magnoliopsida > Apiales > Araliaceae > Panax > Panax ginseng. The sequence goes on from CM035142.1 coordinate 58,372,412, forward strand.
TGACAAAACTCCATTTTGATATTTCAATGAAAACCAACACTGTAAATTTTGTTTTTCAACCAAAACAATTAATTCAAAGCATCTTATTAATAATTATACATACTCTATCAAATTAGATGATCAATTTATCAACTAAACAACTAATTAACCCTCAATTTCTACTTTAAATTAACCCATACTCATTCACCAAAAACTCTGTGTAAAAAGGTTTTCTTCACAAACTACATATATAACAACAATACATTGACTATAACTTATGAAAATCGTTTGAACATCACTAGTATGTCATATAAAGCCACATAGCAACAAAATTTCATGTTTACACAAGGATTCTACAGAGAATTTGGGAAGACAAAAACTAAACTTTTAAAAACTAAAAGAATAGGAGAAATACCTTGAAGAAGATGATGATGGTTATTCCTTTCTATTCTCAAGCTTCTTCTTCTTCAATCTCTAGCCTTTCTTCCTCTCTTCTCTTCTTCTTCTCTTCTTCTTCCTCTAAGTTTTTCTTTTCTTCTCTCTAACCTCTCTCCTCTTTTCTTACGTCTAATGATATAACGTATAAGATATAATATATATTTATTATATGATATAAATATAAAACATATAACTGATATCAGTTATTTGAGTTTTGAAAATCAAAAGCCATAAGTCTTGTTTGGCTAACCACTAAAAATATAACCAATTAATCCTTATACCTTGTTTGGAAAAACATAATTATATTAAAGACTTAATAAGCATTAGGCTTTATTTGCCAAAAACTGAATTAAACTCTTTTAATTTATTTTAACAACTCATTTATAGCAAGGTTATTTGTCACATTCCTTATTAGATTAAATAATCAATTTAATCAATTAAAATATTATTCTATTAAATTACTCTAACACATAAATCATTATCACAAAACTATAATTTCTTTATAATTATAATTTTATTTAACCAACTAACACTTTATTTTAAATCACAAATTCCAATTAGAATATTATAATTCATTTAATCATTATTAGCTCTCTAACTTAAGTATTAAATTAAATTAGTATATAACCTCATAAAAATTAATTTTCTCAACTCCTTAATTATTTATTCAACAAATAATTAACTAAACCACATCAACTCAAATTGCCATTAAATACTTATATAATTCAATAAATATTTAATATTTAATTATTTATTCAACAATAAACATATCCATTAAATACTTATATAAATCAATAAATATTTAATATTACATTTTATAATTCTGGAATGTTACAGTTACTATTCATGAGTTACTATTCACGAGTACTATTCATGAAGCATGATAATTTTTCTTGTGGAATTTCTACCTTTTAGTGTCGAAGTTACTATTCACGTATACGACACTATTCACATATACGACACTACTCACGAATATGACACTATTCACAGATAAATTAAATTTTCTTTTTTGTGTCCAAGATTGTCTGTTATGGTTTCTATCTTTGATTGGATCTATGTTTTGATCTTCATTTTTGAATTCTGCTCCACAATAGTTTATTATGGAGTATTTTTGAACATGGATAAACTGAAGTATTAATCCTTACTATTTGTTCTTTTGTCTCACATGATTCGTTTTCTGTAAAATATATTTTTCATCATCCTAAGTCCTAAATGATGATATTACTGAATATCTTTGGCCTGTAGTGCAAAGATGAATGATTTTATGATGAATATCTTTGGCCCGTAGTGCAAAGATGAACAGGTGTTGAGATGAACATGACCGACTGATTAATATCTTTGGCTTGTAGTGCAAAGATGACTATTTGATTTAAGAAGTATATTGATTGATGTTACAGGGATAAAATATCGATGATGGACTTTTAAAGTCATAGATGATAGTAGATTTCATTCTCTACTTAACTCTTTTAATGAATTGGTGTTTCCGCTGTAGTTGTTAATCTAAAACTTGTTGTCTATTGTATTCTATCAGATTTTTCCCTGTTGAAGACTAAGGATAATTTGTTGTACATTATCTTAGTCATAATATTTTTTTATTGGGCTAGTTGATCTCACCCTTTTCCTTTTTGTTCCATTTTTCTTCCCAGGAGACGAGAATATAGCGGGAACTAGTTGGGGTGTGGAGTAATGGTTCAGGACAGTTATTTTAGTAGTCCTCACTATTTTGTAAAATAGTGTATCAATAATTGTAATGAGGATTTTTGAGTGTGGATATTGTCTAGAAGACAATATTTGTATTTAAACTCACAATTTATGTGTTATCGTATTTTGCACGACAATTGTATTAATGAAGTTGTAGTTGTTTCTGTATCATGTATTTGGCGACTCAGAATAGGTTGGGTGTTGTATACCTATTTTGGGGGCGTCACAATTTAAGCTTTGAATAATAATAAACAATGGTTAGGAACTCGTTCAATAAAAGATTAGGGACTTGCATAATCATAATCAAGACAGGGTAAAAAACTTGCCTCGTGCATAGATTATATAACAATAATTCACGTTCACCAAATGACCCACACATTCCATTACAATAACAATGTCCATTAGTTACATTAATATTAACCTTATAGGTTTAGTTCCCACTTTTAGTCCAACTTGCTAACTTAGTTCAAGTTATGAATCTGAAATCATTAACTAAGAATCAGTATAACCAGTAGACATCAATATCAAACCTTATGAACAGAAAGTTTGAGTTCCTATACAATTCGATCATTCTGAACTTGAAATCACTTTATACGTGTTAATAATTTGTTATAACATCTTGTTATATGTTTAACACATTATCATACTCATTAATCTATGTTAAGGTTTCAAAGACCAAACAAATAACAACTCATAATTGTCTCAGGTCAGGTTCTGTCGCAACTGTGCCCTACAAAGCTTTGGCACCAGCACAGTTTTGTCGTTCCTATCCTTGACACATGTGCAGCTGTTCGGTGCGCAGACAGGACTTGCAAACTGTTTTCCTGCACTGTCCAAACCAAACCTTCCAAAGCTTCATATAAATAGTAATATATGCATACCCAAGCATTATAAACTTATTAAACTTAAAACCAAGCATGCATACCATGGTTATAAACAATTAAACAACATAAACAATCAAATTGGAATAATTAAAACCATGTTTATGCTATTTCTTCATTTTCAGACATGTTTAGCGAAATCAACCACTACGACTCTGTTAATCCACCAAATCAGTCTGTATCACCTGCATCATTTTTTTTTCTTGACATATTAACACAATCTACAACTAATTTACAGATTACAACATGAATTGAACACATGTCGAATATATTTCACCAAAAATCCAAGTTCTTCATGCTTTAACAAATTTCATGGATTAAATTACTCCAAAATAATTTGTAAAAGATAAATAACCAATTATAAACCACCTATTAACATATACAACTACATCTCATCAGTTTAAATAACAAAAATCAAGTTTTCTATGAAGAACTCAAGAACACAAACTAAAGCTTGAAATTAAGAATTTTACCCTTGATTTCTTGTGCTTAGAAGATGTAGAATGGCTTCGCTAATCCTCTCTTCTTTTCCTTGATTTCCATAATCTCTCTAACACTATCAATATTCTCTCTTCTCCTAAGCTCTCACTCAAACTCTGTGTTTTACAAGTACCTAAAGGGTATGAATAAAACACGTAAAACTAACCTTACCATATACATAATAAGCAACTTAATATTCATCAGTTACAAAAATTCAAACATCTCAGCTATTACAAAATTCAAAAGCCATAAGGCCCTATTTGGCAAACATTTTAAACCCTCCCTTTTAATTTATTTTAATAACTCATTTATCATATAGTTTATTTGTCACATCTTTAAACAATAAAATTGTAATCATATTAATTCAATTAATCTTTATAATAAAATTTACATTTAACCATTAAAATCATTTAAACAAATTAATTAAATTTCTAATATTAATTATTATAAAAAATTAAATTAGAACACCACCGCTTATATAATATGATAATTATTTAACAATTTATTTAATTTAATTAACTCATTAAATTTAAACATCAAAATATAAAATTATTTATCATTAATTTAATTAATGTATCACACATAATTAAATCACTCTACAATAAATTCCATCAATTATTCATTTAACTCAATAAATAAATCAACTACAATATTTATTTAATCTGATAAATATTTTAAATTAAATACAAAATTCTATATCGTTACAGTGACGTTCATAATCCTCACGACACTTAAAGTATATGAGGATGTCATCAATAAAGACAACCACAAAATTATCCAAATATTCCTTGAATATTTGGTTCATCATGTCTATGAAGGCAGTAGGAGCATTAGTTAATCCAAAAGGCATGACTAAGAACTCGTAATGCCCGTATCGAGTTCTAAAGGAAGTCTTTGGAATGTAATCAGCTTTAATCTTTAACTATTGATATCTAAAATGGTGATCAATCTTTGAAAAATATTGATCGCCTTGCAAGTGATCAAACAGGTCATCAATTTAAGGTAACGGATACCTATTTTTGATGGTGATATGATTCAACTCTCGATAGTCAATAATCTTATACTCATGTCCTTCTTCTTCATGAATAAAATATGAGCATCCCAAGGTGATGCACTCGGACATATGAAACCAGTATCTAACAATTCTTACAGTTGAACTTTTAACTTTTGAAGTTCAATGGGATTCATTGAATATGTGGTCTTAGAAATAAGTTTAGTATCAGCTTTAAGGTCAATAAAAAATTCAATTTCACGGTTTGAGAGAAAGTCAAGAAGTTCTTCGGGAAACACGTCAAAGAATTCAGTAACAATGGAAATATCATTCAAGTCTTTTTTTTAAATCAATGAATTTTTGAAAATTAAGGAGTGAATTTGATATATGTTATAGTTGTGGGTAATATTTATAAATTTTACAAAGTACGCAAGTTTTTATATTATATTCGATTGGTCGGGGAATTTTTGTTTTAACAGGGAATATTCGTACGACGACACAATCATTGGTGGTCCCCACAGTGGAATTATTGTCGGAGTTAGAAAAGGACATAAATATCTTTTTATAAAAGTAACAGCGAAAGTTTTACCGTTAACTGTTAAATTACCCGGTGATGAAAAGTACAGTAATACGCGTGGTTGCACAGTAGCACACGGTATTGATTATTGATGCTTACGTGAGAAGTCACACAATTTTGTTCAATTATTGCTATAGTAATTGTTGCATAGTATCTCATATTATTTGATTCAATTATTGTCAATATTTTATATATTATTAAATCAATAATTGAGACAATAAAGTTATTAATATTATTATTTGCAATATTAACGATGTCTAGAAGTTCTATCAAGAAGAGGTTTGGTCACCTAATTGCGCGCCAATAGGGAGAAATCCTTATTGGAAAGCCCCCTCTTTCCTGGGAACGATCTGGTCGTTAAATATTGTGAATTATAATAATGATGATAAATGTTGTTAAAAATATTGAAGGGATTTTTTTATGAAGTATTTGATGTAAATTTTGCTTATTTTATGAACTCCCATTTACCCATTTTTCAAAATAATCGGTAGAAAATTATTTAATATTATAAGGGTGGGGCCACATGTGGGGACCACGTGTGAAAGAAATGGATGAAATGAAAATGGGGGGGGAAGCGTACTTGGGAGGTAACTAATATTATATATATATGTTTATATATATAACATGTGTTTATGTATATATATATATATAGGTATTATATTATTATAATGGTTGAAATCATACATCTGTGAATGAAATAATGCATCAATCAATGAAATAAGCATCCGTGAATGACATGATATTCCAACAGAATAATAAAGACGAAATCAGTCCGGCGTAGAACGCATTGTACGAGGATATTCAACAGAATAATAAAAAGCGGAATCAAGTGCGGCGTAAAAGCGCATGAGATAGGATATTCCAAATGAATAATAAAGAGCGGAACCGTGTGGGTGTAGAACGCCATGCACGAGGATGTTCCAAATGAATGATAAAGAATGGAACAATGAAGAATTTCACCAAGTATAAGGTAGCTCAGCGTATCTGAGTTATTCAATAGAATAAAAAGAATGGAATAATGAAGTTCTCTTCATAGATAAGAAAGAAATAATACTCCCTACCTTTATAAAAACTGGATACTAGAATAGTGAGGTAGCAGACTTCTCTTCTTCTTTCTATAATTTCTCTCTATAATAATCGCTCTAAAGCTTTTGTGAATTGGTGAGAAATGAAGGAAAATTGAGCTTCTATTTATAGGAAAATATAATTTCGATAATTGCACGTTTTGGGGCTCGAAAAATTACAGTACAATACCTCCAACTTTTCTTTCATTTTTAATTTAGTCCTGCAAGTATTATAAATCTTGCACCAACTCCCCTAATAGTAAATAATGTGAATCAATAGTTCAATCATGTGAACCAATAGTATAATCATGTGAAAAATATAAATTACAGTATAGTACCTCCATCTATACCTCCATTTTTAACTTAGTCATTCAAGTATTATCAATCTTGTACCAACTCCCCTAATAGTAAATAATGTGATTCAATAGTACACATATGTGAACAAATAGTTATATAAGCATGTGAATTAGTAGCAATTAATTGCTCATTTATCCGATAAATTACCCGATTTATCAATATAACCCCTAGACATCAATTATCATCGGAATAAATGTTAATTTTCACTAACACAAACAATTCCAACATAATGAAACTATTTTTATCAAAAATATAAATTTTGAAATTTTGAAGTTTGACTTTTTTCGAAAAAAGTCATTTGTTGATTTTTGACAAATAGTGAATCTCAAAATTTTGTGTTTATAGACTATTTTATTAATTAAATCGTTAGGACTCAAATATCACGTCCGTCTCCAAATTCAACTCCGAAAAACATTCATCATTAATATTATAACTCACAATATTTATCAACCAAAGTCGTTCCCGGGAAAGAGTGGGCTTTCAATAAGGATTTCTCCTATCAAGCACACAATTAGGTGACCAAACCACTCCTTGTGCGAACTTCTAGACATTGTAAATATTGTAATTTAATAATATGAATAACTTTGTCGTCTCAATTATTGATTTAATAAAATAACATATTATGCGAGATGATCTTATGACAATAATCGAATCGATAATATGAGAGATATGATGAAGCAATATCTTGTAGCAATAATTGAGTATAACTAAGTGACATCTCACGTAAACATCAATAATCAATACCGTATGCTACTATACAACCACGCGTATTCATTGTACTTTACTACTCTAGGGTAGTTCAGCATTAACGGTAAAACTTCCGCCATTATTTTCATAAAGTATTTTTGTCGTTTTCTCAATCAAACAATAATTACATTGTGGGGTCCACCAATGATTGTGCCGTTGTACGAATATTCCACGACCAATCGAATATTATATAACAACTTGCGTACTTTGCAAAATTTGTAAATCTTACCCACAACTATAACATTATATCAAATCCACACCATAATATGCAAAAAATATATTTCGAGAAAATTTAATCTTTATTCAAAAGTTGGGGTCTTACTAATATATATATATATATATATATATATATATATATATATATATATATGTTTATATATATAACATGTGTTTGTGTATATATATAGGTATTATATTATTATTTTGGTTGAAATCATACATTCGTGAATGAAATAATGAATCAGTCAATGAAATAAGCATCCGTGAATGAAATAAGCATTGCGTCAAGTGATTTTTTTCTTACGGTTGCCCTTTCATTCTCCTATAAATAGGATGCTTAGTTAGAATTGAAAATCACACCAGAATCAGAGAATTCTTCTTCTATAATATTGAGCGTATTTCTTTAGAGTTTAAGGAAGTTTTGAGCGTAGAAAATAGTAAAAGTTTTCTTCAAGAATATCCTCGCTATACCAGTTGGAATACTCTTATTTTGAAGGTAAGGGATGTTATTTTTGTTCAATATTTGCTTGAAATAATATTTTCTTCCAATTTCTGTAGTATGTAAGTAATATTATTTCATTTCAGATTTCGAATTCTATACTCATATTGTTGAAGTTTTGGCTTCTATACTCCATGAAATTAGTAGAATATCCTTGATATTTGCGCTTCATCCAGTATCTTTTCATGGAAATATTATTCTGAGCATTTTCGATAAGTTTTAACTTTTTCATGCCGGAGTACTATTCACGGGGTTATTATTCCCGAAGTACTATTCATGGGGTACTATTCACCCAGGGTACTATTCATGATAAAAATTGATTCGTTTTCGGTCCAAATTATTTTTGGTACAATATTATTCTTGAATTTTAATCCACAAAGCAGTATCATGTTGACAATTTGGACGTTATAGATTTCTGGATATATTAAATTATAATCTTTAAAAATTTATCCTTGAACTTGTTTTATTGAATTCATATATCTTTGTCATCATCCTCATGTTTATATTATGTTGAAAGTCATATGTGGCCTGTAGTGCGTAGATGAACTTGGTATGATTATGTCCACGAATTATTCGGTATAATCATGACCGTAATGTTACAAATTGTGTTGTAAAAGTCCTCATTGGCCCGTAGTGCATTGATGGATAGTTGTTGGCATGATCATGACCATTGGTGAATACACGAATATCCTTGGCCCGTAGTGCATGGATAATTTATGGTCGTGATACTTAAGAATATCCTTGGTCGTAGTGCAAGGGTGATTCGATGATGTGGATTATTTATTAAGCTGAGTCTCAGCGATAAATGTGATGAAAAACCTTTTATATCATAGAAGATAGTAGATTTTATGCTCTACTTAACTCTTCTAATGGATTGCTTGTTCCGCTGCAGTTAAACTTGATGTTTGTTATATTTTATCAGTTTAACACTGTTGAAGGCTAACGATAAATTATTCTGCATTATCTTAGTCATAATATTTCTTACTGGGCTAGTTGAGCTCATCATTTTTCTTTCATTGTTCTCTTCAGGAAATGAGAATGTAGCCGGGACTAGTCGGGGAATGGAGTGACGGTCCAGATGATAGCATTAGTAGTCCTCACTATTCTATGAAATAGTGTGATAATAAATGTATTGAGGACTCCATTTGAGTTGAATAATGTCTAGAAGACAATATTCGTATTAAAACTCTCAGTTTATGTTTTGTCGTATTTTACACGAGAGTTGTATTATTAAGTTGTATTTGAATTTTGTACCATGTATTTGGCGACTCAAGATGGGTGATGTATACCTATTTTGGGGGTGTCACAGTTGGTATCAAAGTTTAGGGATATGATCCTTGGCTAAGATGTGAGACTAGAACTAGGGGGGAGAGACGGGGAAATCCTTCGCTAGTATGACCTACCTAATTTTATTTGTTATTTAAATGGTCGGTCAGAATATAGGGATAATATGTGGCATTTTAATTAACCCTTGTTTTGTGGCAGTGTTTGAAAATGACATCCGAGAATGTTGAGAATAGAAATGGAGCACAGGAGACCGTTGAGTTACCACAGATCAACACCCAGGATAATGTGCATCAGGAAGACAATAATCCTCAGGTGAACAACAATACCGACGAAATGGCGAACGACGGAATGTTTAGGAGCTTTCTGCAATTCGTACAACATCAGGCAAGAGAGACTCATGTCCAAAATACAGGTGGAAACACTGGCAACTCTCGGACGGTCACCGCTAAATAGTTCAAGGAGCTGGGACCATCGGAGTTTATTGGAGAGCCAAAACCACTTAAGGCTGAGACGTGGATAAAGCATATCACCAAGATATTTGATGTCTTGGGATGCCCCAAAGAGAAAAAGGTTCCATTTGCCACCTTTATGTTGTGAGGAGAAGCAGATTACTGGTGGGAATCGGTAAAGCGTACTCAACCTGCCGCACTTAAAATGTCTTGGGAGAAGTTCCAAGAACAATTCAACGACAAGTACTTTCCCGAAAGTATTCGTCACATGAAAGAGGTAGAGTTCATCAAGATGGAGCAAAACAATATGGCCGTGTCGCGATCTGAAGCCAAGTTTGCCGAGTTGTCGGGTTTCGTCCACTTGATTGATAATGAGGAGAGAATGGCGCGAGATGTTTCTAAGAGGTTTGAAAACCGAGATCGTCAATATCTAATTTCTCACAAACCGTGTTTGTATTGAGATGTTGTAAATAGGGCTCGATTATTGGAAGCGCGATAACGAGTCAACCCAACCAAGAGAAAGCGGTAACAAAATGATAATACCGGTGGTAGCGATCATCGAAGCGGTGACAACAAACATGGAGGGAATCAACATGCCAGAAATGGTAACCACTTTAGTGGTAATCATGGCCAAGATAATAAAAGTGGACATTTCAAGAAGAGGAGATTCAACAATGATGGAAAGACGTCAGCACCATCACCTGTTGTTAAGGAAGGAGAATGACCACCTATCATATGCTTCAAATGCGGAGGGGAAGGACACGTAAGTCCAAACTGTGCGCATCAGTTCAAAATGTGTTACAATTATGGAAGAGAAGGTCACCTAGCTAGATTTTGTCGTACAGGGAAGCTAAGTTCAGTTGGAACGGTGACACCAAATGCCGTCCCAGACAAGTCAAAACTAGTAGTTCAAGGGAGAGCGTTTGTTGTGACCTCCCAGAAAGTAAGGAACCCGAACGAGGTCATCACGGGTAAGCTTATCATAAACTCTAGTGAAGTATATACCTTATTTGATACCAGTTCTACCCATTCTTTTATTTCTCCTACTTGCGCTCAACGTTTAAATTTGACTCCGGAGAAATTAGACTTTGACTTATCTGTTGAAACTCCGTTGGGAGAAACCTTTATTACATCTACTGTTTATAAGTCTTGTTTGGTTTAAATCGGTACCCTCACATTACCTGTCGATCTTATTTCCTTAAAAATACTTGCGTTTGACGTAGTTCTAGGGATTGATTGGTTAACTGCTCATCATGCAAAAATTGATTATTTTCGTAAGGTTGTTAGCTTTTATATTCCTAACCAACCTATTATGCAAATTCAAGTAACGAAACCATTAAAATCAATCATTGTCATCTCAAGCCATAAAGCTATTCGTTTATTGAAAAATGGATGTCAAACTTTCTTAGCTCATGTCACGAATTTTAAAAAAAATGTGTCAGTTTTGAATGATATTTCTATTGTTAATAAATTCCCTGACGTATTCCCTGAAGAACTTTCTGGCCTACCCCTAGAGCGTGAAATTGAATTTTGTATCGACCTTGAACCCGGTACAAAACCCATTTCCAAAGCCCCATATCGAATGGCTCTATTGAACTTGAGGAGTTAAAGACCCAAACTCTGTGAATTGTTAGACATTGGGTTCATTATTCGTCTAAAGACGTCTCCTTGGGGTGCTCATGTTCTATTTGTGAAGAAGAAAGATTGGAGTATGCGACTTTGTATTGATTATCGGGAGTTTAATCATGTCACCATCAAAAATAGGTACCCATTGCCACGCATTGATGACCTGTTTGACCAGTTGCAAGGCGCCAAATTCTTTTCAAAGATTGATCTTCGTTCCGGATATCACCAATTGAAGATTAAAACTGATGACATTCTAAAGACTTCTTTCAGAACTCGGTACGGGCATTATGAATTCCTAGTTATGTCCTTTGGATTGACTAATGCTCCTGCTGCCTTCATGGATATGATGAATCGAGTATTCAAGGAATATTGGGATCACATTGTGGTCATCTTTATTAATGACATCCTCATTTACTCCAAAAGTTGTGAAGATCATGAGCAACATTTGAGGCTAAAACTCTAAAAGCTTCGTGAAAATAAGCTTTATGCTAAGTTGAAGAAATGTGAGTTTTGGCTTGAGGAAGTTGTATTTCTTGGGCACGTGATATCAAATCACGAAATATCTATTGACCCGAAAAAGATTGAAGCAATTCAAAGCTGGAAGAAACCAAAGTCAGTGACCGAAGTACGTAGCTTTCTCGGCTTAGCTGGTTATTATCGGAGATTCGTGGGAGGATTTTCTCGAATCGCTACTCCATTAACTCAACTGACTCCGAAAAATACAAACTTCGGTTGGAGCAAGGAATGTGAGAAGAGTTTTCAAGAACTCAAGAGGAGACTCATTTCAGCACCTGTTCTAACAATACCATCTGGTTCGGAGTGATTTGTCATCTACATTGATGCTTCAGGCAAAGGATTAGGATGTATTCTCATGCAACATGGGAAAGTCATAGCCTATGCCTCTTGACAACTCAAAGAATATGAGAGAAATTATCCTACTCATGATCTAGAGTTGGCAGCTGTTTTCTGCGCACTTAAAATTTGGAGGCATTACCTGTATGGGGAGAAAGTGGAGATCTATACGGATCATAAAAGCCTCAAATATTTCTTCACTCAAAAGGAACTCAACATGCCGCAACGACGTTGGCTCGAACTGTTGTAAGATTATGATCATACTATTCAATACCATCCTTGAAAAGCGAACGTACGTAGTAGCTGACGCATTGAGTAGAAGATCATATGCAGGTACGAGTGCATTATTATCAACGCAAAGGCCCATTTTGTATGACTTGCAAAGGATTGAGATAGAGGTAAAGACTCCATGGACCCACGTGATGATGGCTAACATACGAGTAAAATTGACTTTAATCGATAAAGTTAAAGTTGCTCAAGCTACAGACCTAGAGCTGATGCGTATGAGAAAAAAAGTGCAAGAAGGTGCTATCCCGGAAGCAAGAATCGATGAAGAAGGAATACTTCGAGTCAACTCCAGACTTTGTGTTCCTAACGATTCTGACTTGAAGTATAAAATCATGATGGAGGCGCACAACACACCGTTTGCAATCCATCCTGGAAGTACCAAAATGTATCGTGATCTTCGACATACATTTTGGTGGAGCAATATGAAGAGAGAGATCGTGGAGTTTATCTCAAGGTGTTTAACTTGTCAACGTGTCAAGGCGGAGCATCAAGTGCGAAAAGGTTCATTGCAACCACTTGAAATTCCAGAATGGAAGTGGGAGCACATTACCATGGATTTCGTTACTGTTCTTCCCAAGGTTTCTCAAGGCATAGATGTAATTTAGGTTATTGTTGATAGATTGACCAAGTCTGCTCATTTCTTACCTATGCAAGAAACTTATACACTTGAACGTCTTGCTCGTATGTACATAAATGAGATTGTAAGACTGTATGGTATGCCAGTATCCATAGTTTCTGATCGAGACCAAAGATTCACTTCACAGTTTTGGGTTAGTTTTCAAAAAGCTATGGGCACGAATTTGCGAGTCAGTTCGACATATCATTCTCAAATGGACGGGAAGTCGGAGAGGACTATTCAAACTCTTGAAGATTTATTAAGGCTCTGTGTCCTTGACTTCAAAGGAAGTTGGGACAAGTTCTTGTCATTGGTGGAATTTTCCTATAACAACAGTTATCAAACAAGTATTGGCATGGCTCCATTCGAGGCGTTGTATGGGCGCAAGTGTCGTTCTCCAGTATGCCGGGACGAGGTAGGTTAAGCAACGTTGTTGGGATCAAATTTGGTACGTATGACTATGGAAAAGATTCAAATGATCCGGCAACGTATAAAGACCTCACAAGATCGATAAAAGAGTTATGGTGATCATCATCAAAAAGACGTGGAATTCAATGTTAGAGAGCATATTTTATTACGTGTGGCACCATGGAAAGGAGTTACGAGATTTGGAAAGAGAGGAAAGCTCAATCCTCGATTCATTGGCCCATTTGAAATACTTGACCGAGTAGGAACTTTGGCTTATAGACTCGCGTTACCGCCAAGTGTATCTCGTGTTCATAACGTTTTTCACATATCCATGTTACGTAAATATGTGGAAGACCCGAACCACATTATTGAGTTAGAACCGGACAAAATAGCTGAAGATTTAACGTATGAAGAGGTTCCTGTTAAAATCTTGGATAAGAAGGAACATATTCTACGCTCCAAGGTTATACCTCAAGTCAAAGTTTTGTGGAGAAACCACGATGTTGAGGAAATGACCTGGGAGTTAGAATCTGAAATGAGATCAAGGTATCCTCACCTCTTCGTCATACCAGGTATGTACCCTAATTTCAAGAGCGAAATTTCATAAGAAGGGGAGGTTGTAAGACCCCAACTTTTATGAATGAAGATGAATTTACTATAAATATCATTTTTGAATATTAAGGAGTGAATGTGATATAATGTTATAGTTGTGGGTAATATTTATAAATTTTGCAAAGTAAGCAAGTTGTTATATTATATTCTATTGGTCGGGGAATATTCATTTTAACAGGGAATATCCGTACGACAGCACAATCATTGGTGGACCCCATAGTGGAATTATTGTCGGAGTTATAAAACAATAGAAATATCTTTTTATAAAAGTAATGGCGGAAGTTTTATCGTTAACTGTTAAATTACCCGGTGATGAAAAGTATAGTAATATGCGTGGTTGCACAGTAGCACACGGTATTGATTATTGATGCTTACGTGAGAAGTCACACAGTTTTGTTTAATTATTGCTACAGTAACTGATGCATAGTATCTCACGTTATTTGATTTAATTATTGTCAATATTTTATATATTATTAAATCAATAATTGAGATGACAAAGTTATTAATATTATTATTTGCAATATTGACGATGTCTAAAAGTTCTGTCAAGGAGAGGCTTGGTCACCTAATTGCGCGCCAATAGGGAGAAATCCTTATTGGAAAGCCCTCTCTTTCCTGGGAACGACCTGGTCATTAAATATTGTGAATTATAATAATGATGATAAATGTTGTTAAAAATATTGAAGGGATTTTTTTATGAAGAATTTGATGTAAATTTTGCTTATTTTATGAACTCCCATTTACCCATTTTTCAAAATAATCGGTAAAAAATTATTTAATATAATAAGCGTGGGGCACATGTGGGGCCCACGTGTGAAAGAAATGGATGAAATGAAAATGGGGTGGGGGGGAGGAAGCGTGCTTGGAGGTAACTATATATATATATATATATATATATATATATATATATATTTATATATATATATATATATTTATATATATAACATGTGTTTATGTATATATATATATATAGGTATTATATTATTATAATGGTTGAAATCATACATCTGTGAATGAAATAATGCATCAGTCAATGAAATAAGCATCCGTGAATGAAATAACTATTGCGTCCATGATTTTTCTTACACAATGCCCCTTCCATTCTCCTATAAATAGGTTGCTTAGTTAGAATTAAAAATCACACCAGAATCAGAGAATTCTTCTTCTATAATATTGAGCGTATTTCTTTAGAGTTTAAGGAAGTTTTGAGCGTAAAAAATAGTAAAAGTTTTCTTCAAGAATATCCACGTTATACCAGTTGGAATACTCTTCTTTTCAAGGTAAGGGATGTTGTTTTGGTTCAATATTCGCTTGAAATAATATTTTCTTCCATACTCTGTAGTATGTAAGTAATATTATTTCATTTCAGATTTCGAATTCTATACTCATATTATTGAAGTTTTGGTTTCTATACTCCATGAAATTAGTAGAATATCCTTGATATTTGCGCTTCATCCAATATCTTTTCATGGAAATATTATTCTGAGCATTCTTGATAAGTTTTAACTTTTTCATCTTAGAGTACTACTACTCGGGGTTACTATTCCCAAAGTACTATTCACGGGTACTATTCACTCGAAAGTACTATTCACCCGAGTACTTATTCATGATAAAAATTGATTCATTTTCGGTCCATATTATTTTTGGTACAATTTTATTCTTGAATTTTACTCCACAAAGCAGTATCATGTTGACAATTTGGACGTTATTGATTTCTGGATAAATTAAATTATAAATCTTTAAAAATTTATCCTTGTACTTGTTTTATTAAATTCTTATATCATTGTCATCATCCTCATGTTTATATTATGTTGAAAGTCATCTATGGCCTATAGTGCATAGATGGACTTGGTATGATTATGACCAGGGATTATTCGGTATAATCATGACCGTAATGTTACAAATTATGTGGTAAAAGTCCTTATTGGCCCGTAGTGCATTGATGAAAAGTTGTTGGCATAATCATGACCATTGGTGAATACACGAATATCTTTGGCCGTAGTATAAGGGTGATTCGATGATGTGGATTATTTATTAAGCTGAGTCTCAGTGATAAAAGTGATGAAAAACCTTTTAAATCATAAAAGATTGTAGATTTTATGCTCTACTTGACTCTTCTAATGGATTTCTTGTTCCGCTGCAGTTAAACTTGATGTTTGCTATATTTTATCACTTTAACACTGTTGAAGGCTAACAATAAATTATTCTGCATTATCTTAGTCATAATATTTCTTACTGGGCTAGTTGAGCTCACCCCTTTTGCTTTCATTGTTCTCTTCTGGAAATGAGAGCGAAATGTGAGTAGTCTGGGGAACGGAGTGACGGTCCAGATGATAACATTAGTAGTCCTCACTATTCTATAAAATAGTGTGATAATAAATGTATTGAGGACTCCATTTGAGTTGAATACTGTCTGGAAGACAATATTCGTATTAAAACTCTCAGTTTATGTTTTGTCGTATTTTACACGACAGTTGTATTATTAAGTTGTATTTAAATTTTGTACCATGTATTTGGCTACTCAAGATGGGGGATGTATACCTATTTTGGGGGCGTCACATAACAAATTGATGAGGAATGTGAAAACTAAGGATCTTATAAAAATAATCAATTTTAGCTTGATGACTAGTCAACCAATTAATTCTTAAAATCACATCAAATTCAAGCATTTCCAAAAAGATAAGATCAACTGGTAATGGAGTTTTAACAGATAAGTCAAAATCAAATTTCTCAATAGTCAAGTTCAAACGTTGAGCACATGCAGGTGAAATAAAAGAATGGGTAGAGCCAATATCTAATAGGGCATAGATTCGCAAGAGTTTTTGAGTAGCTTATCGGTTATAACTGAAAGTAGTATGCATACAAGCCAATAATGTATGATGATAAAGTATATACTTTGTAAACAATCTTATTCAAAATTAATAAAAGTATTTATTTACTAAAGACATTTAATTATCTACATGGTGCGATTTTAATAATATGTGATAAACTTATAGTTTTAAGCAATGCTTTTAGAATCATGATGAGATCATGCTAATGAGACTTAAATTCTTAGATAGCTTAAAAACTAAAATGTTCTCAATCGACGGATTACTAAAAAGAGCATTAGTGAATCCGAATAGATTGTTACATACATTGCTTGCTCATTGGATGAGAATGATTGATCTCATGATCATTTGTGTGGAGACACTAAAGCAAGTATGTAGGTGCTTATTAGAGAATAAGTTCACTGAACGTGGCTCGCTATGGAATACCTAATGGAGTTTTACTTGCCTGTCAATAGGATTTCATGTAGTGATAGTAGTACAAGTGATCCTTAGACTTTAGATCATTATAGTATCTTGTGTATAAAGAATTATACTTTCACATACTCCTTAAGACTCGTAGGGTATATCAAAGGGTATGCTTGGGTGTAATAAGTTATATATGGAGATAATGAATTGAATGTTCAATAAAAAATCTACCGCTTCTGGTAAAAGAAGAGAAATGTCCTATGTGATTCGATAAATGACAACCTAGGAATCCTTGGCCAATGTGGATTAAATTAGAAAGGAGTTTCTAATTTGCATTTATTTGGAGTTGTGCATTTATGAATCGAAATACTTATAATTAAATAAAATAAGACTTGATAGTAATTTCATGTCTTATATTGAATTAGGACATTGTATGGTGGAATGATTGAATTGTACGGTAACTATTTACTCAAATGTTCATTTATGATTAATGTTGAAACCTATATTAGCTGGAAAGTCGTTGATCGCTAAGGAGGCTTATCCTTGTTGTAGAATAAATATTATTTATTTAAATAAATTAATAGTTAAATTTATTTATTTAAATAAGATTAGAATTGTTCTAATTGATTTATTCACAACCGGTTTAATATGAAGAAACTAAGTGGTCACACCATAAAGGGAAGAATATTTATTTAAGAAGTAAATGGCATAATCGTAATAATATATTAAGTGTATTTAATTTAATCTTTGGTGATAGAATAAATTAAATAGCTTAATATTTATTATTTAATATTTTAAAAATATTAAATATAAATTAATAAGATGAGTCTTATTATTATTATTACTATTATTATTAAGTTAATTCCTAAAAAGGTTTTGGTAATTAATTAATATAATTACTCTCATATATTCATAATAAGTTCACTGAACGTGGCTCGCTAATGAATACCTAATGGAGTTTTACTTGACTGTCAATAGGATTTCATGTAGTGATAGTAGTACAAGTGATCCTTAGACTTGAGATCATTATAATATCTTCTGTATAAAGAATTATACTTTCACATATTCCTTAAGACTCTTAGGGTATATCAAAGGGTATGCTTGGGTGTAATAAGTTATATATGGAGATAATGAATTGAATGTTCAATAAAAAATCTATCGCTTCTGGTAAAAGAAGAGAAATGTCCTATGTGATTCGATAAATGACAACCCAGGAATCCTTGGCCAATGTGGATTAAATTAGAAAGGAGTTTCTAATTTACATTTATTTGGAGTTGTACATTTATTTGGAGTT
The DNA here is from genome assembly GCA_020205605.1 of Panax ginseng. Taxonomy (NCBI): domain Eukaryota; kingdom Viridiplantae; phylum Streptophyta; class Magnoliopsida; order Apiales; family Araliaceae; genus Panax; species Panax ginseng. Next base: position 58,391,010 of record CM035142.1, read on the forward strand.
GGTAATTAATTAATATAATTACTCTCATATATTCCTAATAAGATTCCTAATTCGCCTTTCTCATCAAAATGAAAGCATTCTTCATGCGCTAGTGAGCCCTTTGGGGTTTCAACATCCTTGAGTTTTGTTTCCAACTTTTCATCAATCTTGACAATACACCCACTCATGATCCTCTCTTTTCCTACCTTAGAATCCATATATTGGTCAATACGTACTTCGACATCTCCCTCAACAACTTTGTGAGACTCATCGCCTTTTCCTTACGTATCCACCGTGCAATGCTCTTCATCCCCCTCGTTTTGATTAGTAACGACATGTAGACTATTTTGTGGTGAATTTATGATAGCATTGACGAGTTGTCCCATTTGGGTCTCGAGGTTCCGCAATGAGGCATCTTGGTTCGCCATTCGAACCTCATTTCTCTCTATAAATTTGGTAAGGAGATCCTCAAGCCTTTTCTCTTCTTCTCATTTTAAGTACATAGGAAGGCTATCCTACAACTGAGATATCACCTCATATTGCGGCGGAGACTGATATTCAAATTTTGTCTGATAGGAAAATTTTGGATCATAATTCTGCTCTTGACTGTAGTCCCATGAGTTTGGATAACCCTGACAGTTTGGATGATAGTAAGTCGGTCCATCGTCAGCTCGTTCTTGACAGTAGTCATTCTGAGTGGACTGACACTCAAGATTGTCACAAAACCTTAAGAGATTTTCAATTTGATCTTGCAATTACTCAAGTCTTTCTTCCGATCTTGGTTATGTCGTCCACTCAAAAGGCAATTGATAACAATTTTCGTCAATTGCCTAAAATACTTAAAAACAAAAACAAAGATCAAACAAATAAAAGATAAATATATACATTCAAATTAAGACTAAATTGACTAAAATAAATATTTGACAGTATTAGAATAATAATTTCCCGGTAACGGCGCCAAAAAATTGTTGGTTGGATTACCGAGCACTAAACAAGCGCAAGTATACGAGGTCTAACAAGTAATAGAGTGATAAGAAAGTTGGCGATCCCATGAGAAATTATGAATAATATTTACCAAGTACCGACTTTGTATCGTTTCAGTCTTATTTAAACAGCAGAATAAAAGATAATTAATTAACTCTAATTAACAAAGCAAGTAAATGGCTAAAGACTGGTATCTTAGGCGCTACAAGCTAAAATCATAACTTCCCCCCACCCACACAAGCATTTCGTCAAACACTTGGTGTGTAATGTCTCAATGAATTTCCTAACTCTCCCTTTGGTCTTAGTGGTAACAACGGGTTGTCGATCGAGAACTCGTAATTGTTCGTACGCCTCTTCCGACGTATGTATAAACCTATCTTCAATAATCTAACCAAAAGGGAATAGAACAGAAATGAACATCCTAACTAGGCAATTTGACACATTCTTTTGTGAGTTAACCAAAGAAAAGGAATTCTATCTCAAGTTCTCAATTAGGTCACACGCGGAGCACAAGTATATTCTTATCTTATACGCAAATTAAGTAGTCCAATTGTGTAGACAAACATAATCACATGTCAGACACTCACGTTCTAATCTACGGTCCATTTCTCAATTTCTTATAGATTATCCAATTAATCACTAATTCCTTAACAATTAAACATTAAGCATAAATATTTGAGCCAAACCATATTGTGTCCACCAAAGGGAAAAAGTAAATCAATTCAAATTAACAGTAGGTTCCATTATAATCTTTGAGCCAATAGTCATTTCATAGCTAATAAACTAAACATAAGTAGTATAAATAACAACATTTATAAATACATAATCAAAGGAAAAACTAGAGAAGAATAAACTTTGTCGTAGTGTCTTCAATATCTGAGAAATCCCATTGTTTCGACCTTCGATCCGTGTTGCTCTTGAGCTCCAAGAAATCCCAATCATAGCCCTAATCTACCTTAGTTATATGTAAAATGATTATCAAAATAGAGAGAAAACTATGTTAAACTAACTAAACGAGAGATGAGTTATTTCTTAGGGAGGCTGCTCTTCTGATATATATATATATATATATATATATATATATATATATATATATATATTCTTTAGTAGCTAGGTCATTTCTCTTTCTGCTCTACTACTGTGAGCAGGAGGAGGTGGCGCGCCACAAATATTAAGATTAAGTCTTGAAGAGGCAATGCAGCGCTTGATCAAAAGTTATAAGTGGGCATTGCAGCGCCTGTTTATGAAGGAAAAGAGGCCTGCAGTCATTTGGTGAAATTTGGAAAGGATGGGCGCTCTGGCCTTGAGGATTAAACTTTGGAAGAGGCGCTTACTGGCCATCTTAGAAACCCACACTTTTGCCCCTAAAAGTTGGAAATGGCCTGAAAACCCCTCCAAAAGATATATTAAGCAAAATAATAATAAAATACTATAAAAGCGATATAAAATACAATGAACAAGTAACTTCTTAAGCATTAAAGGATTCGATTCGTGGGTATAAATCCCACTCATCAATTATCTATGATAGGTTTACCACCGGAGTGGTTTTCATTATTTTTCATGGTGATTGCCTCCTCAATGGTTCTCGTTGTTCCGATGATTACTGTCATTGTTATGATTATTATCATGATTTCTCTCCCTTTAACAATCATTGTCTCCTAGTTAAAATGTCTTTTTTTTCTCGCTCTAGTAACTGAGCCATTTCCACATTATATGAATATAAACGAAGTTTAAGATAAATAAGGTGTTGACGAATTTCAGGATTCAAGCCTTGTAAAATCATTTGATTAATGCGCTCTTTATTTTTCACCAGTTAGGGTGCAAACCGGGATAGTTCAGTAAACTTGGTAAATTTCTATTGATGATCTTAAATAAACTAGGGTCTTAAGGAATAAGTCAAAGTATAATTCATCATACACAAGATACTATGATGATCTCAAGTCCAAGGATCATTTGTACTACTATCACTACAGGAATTCCTATTAACAGGCAAGTAAAACTCCATTAGGTATTTCTTTGCGAGCCACGTTCAGTGTACTTATTCTCCAATAAGCACCTATATACTTGCTTTAATGTCTCCACACAAATGATCATTAGATCAATCATCATCATCCAATGAGAAAGTAATGTATGTACCAATATATCTGGATTCACTAATCCCCAATTTAGTAATTCAATGTATGTACCAATATATCTTTATCATCAAACATGATTGGCTTGTGTGCATACTACTGTCACAATCTTTAGCCCAATTGTTAAGGGACATTTTGGACATTTAATTAATTAAATTTGGCATTAAAACTAAAGCAAACTTATTTCCTTATTTCCTGGACCACTAATAGCCAACTTACCACTATTAGTTCCCTTATTTCCTTTTGTCCCCTTCTTCGAGCAGTTCTTCGCTATGTGGTCAGTTGACCCACATATAAAACATCCATGATTTTTCTTCGGGTTTGGACAGTTAGGCGAAATGTGCCCTTCATGTCCACAATTATAACATACTGCCTTTCCTTTGAGACATACTCCTAAGTGAGTTTTCCCGTAGGTTTTACAGGCCTCCAACATCCTCTTAGAATCCCCTTGTTTTACTCCGGTATTCCCAGAGTTAAAGCCCTTCCTCTTTTGACCGTTGCCACTTCCACTGGCTCCCTCGATCTTAGTTCCTCCATCAACCTTGCCATTGCTTTTCTTATCCTTGTGGTACTGGCTGAGAGCCTCATTCCCACCTTCAGCAATTATTTCCTTTTCTAATATGGTTCCAAAGGAAGTTCTTTGGAACACAAAAATTCGGCTATAGAGCCAGGGTTTCAAGCCCTGCTCGAATCTTCTAGCCTTTCTTACTTCAGTGTCCACTTGATGTGGAGCAAATCGGGCCAGTTCATTAAACTTGGCAGCATACTGGGGAACTGTCATATCCCTTTGCTTCAATTCAAGAAACCTCATTTCCATCCTCCCTTGCATACTCGTGGGAAAATAGTTCTCGAAGGAAATCTCCTTGAACCTCTCCCACGTTAGGTTTCCTATATCGGCCCTAGCCTGGTTTGCCTCCCACCAGAAGTTGGCCTCTCCTTTCATCAAATAGGTTGCAAAGGCAACCTTTTGACCCTCCTCAACATTTGCTATTACAAATTCTTTCTTGATTTCTTTTACCCAAGTCTGGGCTTCTATAAGGTCCGTAGTTCCTTTGAACTCCGGCGGACCTACACTTTTAAAATCCTTAAAAGTAGTAGCTCGTACTACTCTAGTAATCTTGGTACATTCGCTTCGATTCTATTAAATCTGTTAGTTAAAAGATTAACGAACTCCTGCATTAGATTAACCGGACCACCCTCTGGTTGGTTAACATTAGCGCCTTGATTTCGTTGTCTCCTTCTTGGCGGCATTTTTCTGTTAAGAAAACAACACATCATTATTACTTTATTCTTATTAGTTAGTTATTATTTATAATAAAATAATAATTCATACTCATTACTCAATATATTCCATAAAAAGACTTATATTGACTCATAACTTGTAGTATAACACTACATTGTTTACATTACTCAGCCTTAGATGATTACATTACCATCCCGCAATTACTTTCCAAAAATTGGGATTTACAAAAGATTACCCTTTGTTATACAAAAGAGGGTTTTACGTCATTACTAGATACATACTATTTACATATATAAGCTACTCTAGCTATTGCTAAATTACATCTGTCGTAGGGCATTCTCAAAATCTTTCTTTGGCGGCCGGCAATAATAATATCTCATTGGTAGTGTGTCAGTTACGTCTGTTTCTCTAGGATACCCAACTACTGCCATGGAAATCCACATGAGAACTCCTATGTATATAGGACATCCTCTCCAACTTCCGCTGTTTAGTCTTTAACTCCTGTTTGAGCTTAAAGACATCTCAGCTCTTGCACCTTGTCCTTAGCTAGAATTCTATCATCGTGCTCCTCTTCCCACATTCCCTCCATGCTAGTCTTGTCCTCACAGACAGCTTGGAGTTCCTTTTTCAACTCCTTAACCTCTTGGCAGTAATGGACATTCCTATCCAATACTGACATAAATAATGCCTTCATTGATTCCCCCGTAGACAATTCCTCCATAGGTGGAACCTGGTCAAAGGACATCACGTCCACCTCCTCCTCTAGCATGCCATCAAATATAGACAATATAGTTTGGCAGTATCTCTACCCGATTAACCGAATCCTCACTCACTACATGTATGTCTCTATACATATCATTTTCTCCTGACATCTACAATAAGACAATATAGTTTGATTAGTACACGTTAGTAAAATAATAGAAACACATAACATAATATAATGCATTTTTATAAGTTTACTTTCCATCTTTTACTTCTTTATTCTTTCTTAAGGTTATGACTTAAGGTTCTATTTTCCCCCTTAAGTTTTTATAACCTAGGCTTTGATACCAACTTGTAGCGCCCCCAAATCCGGGTATCTTCCAACCCGACAGATGGTGCTATACTGTACAACATTCATACATTCATTCAATTGAAAAGTCTCAAAGAATGAACATAACTTCTATATATTTAAAGTAATATTTACATTTCCCAGGTTCTATACCCATTACAAAGGTTCTTTGTCCATTACAAAGGTTCTTTGTCATAATATCAGTTACATTACAACAATAGACCTATACTATTACAAGACAGCTTAACAATCTGCCTTAGCTTTTCCTTTATCTTTTTTCGATCCTTCGGGACGTTCAGTCTTAGCTGCATTCATATGGTTCAAGCAAGAGTGAGCATAACTTGCTCATCAAGTATAACAATTCAATAACAACATGCTTGACACATACGAATCGTATATCTTCAATAACTGAACAATAGTTATGAAGTACTATTGATAATTCAAAATAGCACTTCATCTTTTTTTCAAAATGTTTTACAGTAATAACAATATTTAGTAAAACATTTACTCCGGTCATAGACCTCGAGTATTCATTCTTTATTGGAAAGAGGACAACCCAGAACTAAGTCCGTAAGCCCGATATTACTTATGAGCACTTCTACATGATCTACCTATTGTACTCTATGTTGATCAACACTACATCCATTAAACTTATGCACGCTTAAGCATTTGGCAACCTCACATGCCTGTCGTTTTACCGACAAAACATTTGTTTAACATTTCAGTCTTCTTTTGAAAACCATATCAAGTAGTTCACAAAAGATAACAACATTTGATAATAAATGAATAGACTATCAATATATATCAAGTCTAGCCAAAGGAATTGGCTTTAACTTCAACATACCTCAATTCATGCGAAAGAATACATGAACTTCAAAAACTTGTTCAGATTGAACTGAGACAAGAGTTAGAATACTTTCCTTTAGCATCTGCTATGGTATATTAACTTTATGTTAAAGTCTTTCAAGTCTCTACAATACATGATCACATAATGCCTTAAATTAGGTCACATATAATCAAGTATATATATGACTATATCATACCTTCATCTCAATCTAATTGTGTATTAGATTCAGTTACTATCTGTTTCTGTTTATCATTATCCTTGAATTTATATTCGACTAGGTTATCTCAACCTTCATACAACATCCTTAAGGTTTAACAAAGTTTAAACAATGTTACATTACACTCCTTAGGTTGTGTTTACTTTTAAATTAATTAACTTTCTTTTCTTTGTACTTAGAAACGTTCATCACTATCCTTGTTCTAAGGATGGCGCTGCGGCGCCGGCTTTATACTCACATCTCGCGCTGCGAGGTGAGTTAATATTGGAATTGACCCAGACTTTGGCCATGACCTTGAAGTCCTTGCTTGGTGGGTTGCGCTACTGGCCACACTCGAAGGTTTTTATCTTTGTTTCATGCGTCGCTGCGGTGCCACAAATTGTACTACGGTTCGCAATACGGCAAACTCTTGCAGTGTACTTTAACACTTTATTACATGATCATGCTTGGCGTGACGATTTGGTTTAGGGTTGAGCCGTATGGCCAACTCGGGTGCACCGTGAAAAAATTTTAGTCTTTGAATTTTGTGAATTACCGGACGCATAACTTCTTCGTTATAAGTCTGAATTGGCTCGTTCAAAAGCCTACGGTTCAAAAATTACGTAATCTACGCGTTCATGCAAGAATTTTATATATTTTACTTCGTTTGCTAAAAATTCACCTATTAGTTCATTTTTAATGAAAATGATAAACGTTCGTGAACTTTCAACGCTCGTTCCTTCTTTCTAAGTCGAAATTCAGTCATTTTTAAGTCCGCAACTCTTAAATGCCAAATATGACTTGACTCCATCGGAAAACAATGGTTCCGAGTTCAAACACAAAATTTGACTTCTATTCCGAGAATTTTACGAATTCGACGATTATCGTCTAATCGTGCAATTTCTGGCAAATCTTCATTCTTATGATTTGTTCAACATTACAAATGAATTCCATTCATCATGTGAACATCTCAACATACTTATTACAACAACCTATATTCATTTTTGGATTTTTGACTTATTCTTCATGAGCTTATAACTTGTCAAATTATAAACTACTTAAGATTTTATTGTTCATGACTTATGATAATTAAAGTTTCTTAATCATCATACTTTATATGTTCTTAACATATAACTTTACTTATGTATACATGATACATATGATCATATAAGTTCTTTTACATCCATATTACTTCTCTTGATAACTCATTACAAGTTCATAATACTTTCACATAAGTTTATAACTTATGCTAGCTTAAATGACTTATTACCAACTTATGTGGCTTAAGTTCATTACTTACACATTCTTCTTACTTCTTAACATCCATGTTCCTTAATCCAAACTTTTCTTATCAACCTATAATGGTAGAGATAGAAGATAATGCAGAAGAAGTCTAACTTTAGAAGTCTTGGTAAGGTAGCCTTCTTCTTCTTCTAACAAATGAAAGTGACTTATTTGTAACTTAATCTCTCTAACACTTAAGCACTTTGAGATGTTTGGATTATTTGAACAACTAATAAATGGCTTGTAAGCCTCCTCTATATATAGATTTTCCAAAGTTAGGGTAGTTTGGTCTTTAAAACAATCCCACCTCCTTATGCACCTCCTTACTATTCATTACTTGCAAGGCATAAAACCTATCCTTTGCTTGACCACCACTCATAAGTCTTGGTCATTACTTCTAATACTTGATCATTACATTAACTTGGTCACCACATATTAACCATATTAATATGGTTTGCCCCATGGGTCATTACAACTCATGGATTCTAGCTTGGGCTTGGATTAAATAAATCCTTGGGCTTTACATTAATAAACACTAGTTGTTTCATTAATTAATAATTGGGCCTTAACATTTTATTCAATTGGACTTGTACCAATTGTTAATCAATCTTCCAAGTCCCTTAACATTACTTAATATATATACACATAGTTTATGTATCATTTTCGTATTCTAATTCATATAGAAAATATATACGATATTTCGTTCTTCATACCAACTCGTATAATACTTCGTATTATACTCGTTTTCATTACCATTGTACAATACCTAAGTATTATACAATTATTACTTATTCATTACTACTTTGTCTTCCTTAACATTTATAAATTAAGTCCGCAAGTGAAATATTACATTTTCCATAACTAGATTTTTATTACAAAATCCATCTTATCTTGTAATTCTATCATTACGTATTTCTCGAAAAATCAAAAATAGATACCGAGCAAATACCGATGAATAGTGTTTTTTGGAAAATTTCCCAAAAAACTTTTATTTTCGTCTTGGAAATTCAAACACTTTAAATCGTTCACGTAGCTCAAATACTATGACATTCTAACATCAATACGTTATACAATGACACCCATCTTGATAACACATTGAATAGAAATTTATTATTATTTAATTTAATAAAATTATTTTACAATAAGATCCGAATTTCTCGGTTGTTACAGGGGTAATGTTCTAAGACTCATAAACACTTAGATCTACATGTTTCATGTAAGGATCTAACCTTGTTAAGTATTAGAATGTTGATCCAAAGGAAGAAAATGAATATATGTTCCTATAGGTGAAAAACTCTTGTTTTTCTTCACTTGAATCATCTATTTCTAAGGGGGTGCTAGATATGTAAGTTATCTAGTAAACCCAAGTGGTAGCACTTTATTTTCCTATGTGGATTTATAAAAGAAAAGGAAAATGATGTGGCTTAGAGGTGTCTATCATACATGGAACCAAATCTCCGAACTCAAGACTCAGATTAGGTCATTTTTACCTGCAACCACCGCCACCATCCTCAGAAGCCATGGATTCCTTCTTCTTAGTGTAAGACCCGACGATGTGTCGTGGTGAAACTTATGAAACCAACTCTAGTTGAATCCATTTCTTTCCCCTCAGCTCAAGAGGTACTTCAACAACAAACAATCATTTTTCCGAACTCCAACAAATTGCATTGATTTATTTTCCTCACACGAATCTAAAAGGATCTAACAAATGCATTCTGTAATTAAATAAACGTGCTTATCAATTTACCCACATACATAAACCAAAACCCGTTTTCACAACAATTTAGATTTCTTCATTTCTGCAAAAGTAGAGCTAAACCCAGTTTTTCACATTCAAATAGAAAAAATAAAAAATCATCAAAAGATGTGATTTTAGGAAAATAACAAACATCGCCAGATATAAACAACTATAAAATCTTGGGCAATCTCTGCATACAGAGGCGTGTCCAATTAAACTTGTCAATATTTTTTTTGGAAACCAAATTTGGGGCTGTTTCAGCGTTTTCGAGGAGTTGAAGGAGGAACTCCATGGCTTTTTTCTTGAATTCAATGCCTCCGATCTGTAATCTGCTGAAGAGATCGCGAATGAAGAAGCCCAAGTCCCCTTCTTCAGAGCCCGGGCTCGGTTGGGACAATACGATGGCATTGGATTGGCAGAGGAAGCCGGGTCTGAGAAACAAATCGATGTTGTTCTGTTTGGAGAGCTATCCAGTGGCCATCCATGAGGAGTTTGCTGGTGGGAAAAGATAGGTCAGTGTATTGGACGGAGAGGATTTGATTGCGGTGGACGATGGCGTGGAGGTTGGGGAGTAGGGTTTGTAAGAGGGGTGTTTTAAAACCTGTAAAGTGAATTAGAGATTTCAGAAAATGAGGATTTGAGGGAAGCGAGCTTTGATCGAATGATTTGATTGTGAGAGAGGAGGGTAGTTTAGAGATTTTGTTCCACGTATGATAGACCTCTAAGCCACGCCTTTTTCTATTTTTTTATAAATCCACGTAACAAAATATTTAATGTTCGTTCAATCAATTTTAACGGAATGACCCAATTTTACAATTTTAATTAGTTTAGTGGGCTAATTTAAAAAATTAAAAGTTCAATGGTGTATTAAGTAAAACTTGCCAAGTATAGTGGTAAAAAATATAGTTTTTCCAATTATTTTTTGAGGTAGCGGATAATGATATGAGTATACCCTAAAAGTTTCATAATTATTGGATAAAAACTTCATTTATGAAAAATTTTGCAAGATACGGCTATTTTAGGCACTTTAAAAATAGTAAATCAAGTTGAAAAATTCTAGAAAAATTTGGGAATCCTCAAAAAAATCATATTCTGTCAGAATCTAGAAACAAAACTTTTTGGAACTGTTTTGGTATTTTTCATGTAAATAGTTGTGTTGTGAATAAATGGAAATAATTAGTTATGTGATGTCATAAATAGTAAAAATGTGATTTTAATGCTTGGAAACCCTAAATATGTTGAATTTTTAATATTGAAGGGTATTTTGGTAATTTTTGATGAGAATTATTATTTGTGACCTTTTATTGTTATTAAATAAATGAATTATTAAAGGGTAAACCATTAAAATAATTTGTTTATTAGTTTAATAAATGATTAAAATATTATTAAGATATTAATAATATTAGAATAAGATATTTTAAATAACTAATACTACTTAGATTAAAATTTAATTTAAAATATTAGTAAATGATTAATAATATTAGATTAAAGCAATAATAAGTGATTAAAATATTATTATAGGACTAATAATATTAGATTTAAATGTTATTAATGTAATTAATAATTTTAAATTAAAATATTAATAATATTAGATTAAGGTATTATTAGATGATTTAAATATTATTAAATGGTTAATAAGATTCAAATTTAAATAAAATATTGTTAAATGAATAATAATATTAGTAATTGATTAAAATATTATTAAGAGGTTAATAATATTAGTAAATGAATAAATATTATTAAATGAATAATATTATTAGTAATTAATTTAAATATTATTAAGAGGTTAATAATATAAGTAAAGTAATAAAATATTATTAAATGATTAATAATATTAGTTAGGATTAAGATATTATTAAATGATTAATAATATTAGTAAAAGAAGGAAGTGTTGATAAAAGAGTAAAATATTATTAAAGTGTTAATAATATCATAAATTGATTAAAATATTATGAAGAGATTAGTAATATTAGTAAGCTAGTAAAAGTATTATTAGTCTATTAATAATACTTAGAAGTAAATAAAATATTATTAAGGGTAATAATATTAAATGAGATTAAGATAGGATTAACGTGATAGTAATATTATCAATGGATGATAATATTACTCGGGGATTTATGTAAAGGGTATATGTTCGATAATTTAATATAGAGTGATGATATTATATGATTTACTAATTGGAAGATCAATTATAAGTCTTTCAATGGAAGATAGTTAAATTGCTTAAGCAGATAGATTTAAATTTCGTAGCAGTAGACCGCAAACGAGGCAAGTTTCCTAACTCAAACTCGAGTTATTATTTTCAAAGCATGTTAGTGGATAATTATTGTTGATTATTCCACGTCCATAATGATTATTGTTAATCGCACTTGTGCAATTGAATTCATGTTCTACTATTATTGAACTGTGAATTAATTAAAGTTTGTTTATTCATGAACTGTTTATGAGATAGATCTATGCTAGTTGTATTAGCTAGATCAAGCATGTTTAAAGTTGTTAAATCAAATACATTTTAAAAGTTATTTTTAATCAATTGATTTGGTAAGAACTCTTGATTGAGAAAAAGAACAATTTTATTAAAGCATGATATTAGAAAACAATTGTTGCTCGATTATTAAGTGTTTATGCATAATTCACTAGGTATGAAAGGTTGATCCCCTTGATTATCAAAACTTATTAAAAGGACCAGTTTAAATATTGACAACCTTAGGATATGTTCATGGTTATTTCAAACCACTAAGTATCTATTATTCAATTATTCGGATATTCAATTATTGAGAATTAATTCATGTTCTTTCACAATCGATTTCTATTGTTGAACAATAAAAGCTAAATTCCTTTTTAATCATGATATATCCCCTTTGTATTTAAACTTGCTAAGCAAATTAGTTTCTTACTCTTGCTATATCATGACGTTTATTTCAGTTAAGCCAGAGACGTTCAAGAAGGACAAGGGCAAGGGAAAATTTCAAGAATAGTTAATGAGAATGTTTAAGCATTATTTTACTTTGATGTTATTTGGTTAAATAAACCTTTTATAATATTAACGGTATGTGTAAGTCAAGGTTAAGAAGACCTTGGGATTATGATATAAGACTTTATTATATTGAACAATGTATGTTTATTATTCCGTAGTAGTTATAGAATGTGTATATGTTGATGGATTGTGAGCACTGGATCCGAGGTTAGAGAACCTGGATTTGGGGGCGTCACAGGTTGGTATCAGAGCTATAGGTTATAAACATTAGGAAAGCGAAACCTAAGTTATAACCTTAGAAGAAAACTTTTATAGAGTATGTTAGGAGATGGATTGAGGAAATTCATCAAGTTTTGGTTGTACTTAATAAAATATCAATTCATGTTATCAATTAATATATTTTATTGTGGTACTGATGTTGATTATTGTTTGTGGAGATTATAGGATGTCGGAAGATAGGCAGGATAGCCATAGTGTCTAGTAGGGACCAGTAGAGTAAGAGATACTGGAAGATACCCCACAAGATACTCTGATAGTGGATCTGCTGATGAGGAATAATCAAATGGAGGGCAGGATAGGGCAGTTAGAGGTGGAGAATCACACACAGCAGTTCACAGAGCAGAAATTCAAAGATGTGGCTTACCAGACCCAAATGGAGATAGTCGAGCTGAAGGGAATGTTAGAGCATTCAGAGCTGCAGCTGGAAAGGCTTAGGTAGAGCATCAAGAGATGCTTGGTGAGTTAGATCTGGAGAAGGTTGAGAGGGTCAAAGTTGGGAATGTATGGTTCAATGCATCTCAGAGGGTTGACCAGTCAGAGATTGAGTTACAGGCTAATGAGGTTGGGATTGAGACTTTGGGGCTGACACTAAATTTAGCTTATGAGGGTCAGCGAGGAGGTACCAGGAGGTCTCATATGGAGATAGGGAGTCGAGCCGATCAGTTCGATGCCGAGTCATGGAGTAAGTGTTTCCCAGGAACATGTGCATATGAATTAGCAGGGCCGCTAGTGAGGTTATGAGATGGTCCAATTGTTATGTATATAGATGCATTAGTACCCCTTTTATTTATTAGGGTTTTATGTTGATGTAAACCTTAGAAGGTGCGATGTAGTATGTAGGTATATGATATCCCTATTTGTGTATGTAGGGGACTATCATTTTGAATAGATCCCATCTTTTGTGGTTTAAAATGGGATAGTAGCATTTATAGTAATATGTCAGGTATGAAAGTGTAAGACTCAAAAATTTAGTATTTAACTATAAATGCAATATTATGTTATGTGTTTTGAGAATTAAGATAGTAAGTTATCTATTTGATAATATGTTTAATTCAGCAAACTGAATTGGTAATTTAGCAAACTAAATCCATTAATCTGGTAAGCTGAATTTAATAGTTCGGTAAACTAAAGTTGGCACATCATGAGTATTTGATTGTTTGAGTTTAAATTATGTGTTACAAGCTAAACACTAGTAAGATGTGACATAAGATGTAAAACAAGAAAAAATAAATTTAGGTTTTGTTTAATCTAACAATGCCGCCAAGAAGAGAAACATGAAACCGAAAGGTACAAGAATTCGTTAACAATGCAAGAGGTCAAGAAGCAAACCCGATGCAAGATTTCATGGACATGTTAGCACAAGCAATGAATTATAGAAGACCAGCAACAAGGAATAGGCCAAATAATGTGTTAGTTCCTAGAGGGCACAATAGATCTAGAAGGGGGGGTTGAATAGATCCTTTTTATTTCAAATACTTTTCTGGTTTATATTATATTGTTCATAATTAACATATGACAAACATAAGAATCTTTTCAAGCACATCGGAATAAATAAAATATCCCCTTCATTGATATATTCATAATCATACATACATTATTCGTAGAGTAAGTTTAGTTGTAAGCAGTTAAAATATACATAGCAGTTATAGCAGTTATAGTACATAATGTAAATGACATAATATAAAAGACACAAGGGGTTTTAAGTGGTTCAGAGACTCAACTTTCTTATCCACTATTCTGCTTTCAACTAGCAGGATTTCCACTAAGGAAGGCGAGACACGAATCACTAAGATTCCTTCAAGGCCCGTGACCTTGGGACTTGATTCACTAAGAACTCTTCAAGGCCATCACCTTGGGACTCCTCTAGTTCCCTAGGAACTCTTCAAGCTTGATGAGGCTTGGAACTTCGCTTAGTCCCTCCGGACAAGGACCCTTACAGCCTCGCTTTGTTTAGTCCTTCTTGACAAGGACCCTCAGCCCGGCTTTGTTGAGTTATTTGTTTGTTGTTGTTTGAGTCGGTGCTGAGCTGCTAAGATGTCTTCATGCTCTGAACATCTTCTATACTTAGCAACTTGGCTTGATCATCCTTGAAGTGCAGCTGAGTGTTGCCTGATGCTTAGCTTCTTTGGTTACTCAACCACTTCGAATGACCCCTTTGTGAACTGCCTAGAAGATCCTTCTCCTTGGTACTTGATGGCTACACATGATACGCTTCCAAGATGACTGTAAGCTCTTCTGTTAGGTACTTAGAAGCTTTCTCATGCTTGACACCAAGATGGCATTTGTGATCTTCCTTCTTGCTACTTGATGCCTTCTCATGATGGACTTGCTACGATGACTGTATGCTCTTCTCTATTGTACTTAGAGTCTTCCCATGCTGAACATCAAGATGACATAATGCTCTTCTTTCTCTTGGCAGTGCAGAACACTCTTCATGTAGTAGATCTCTCACTACATAATAGAACTCACACTTCTACTTCTTTCTTTATCTGACATCTGAGTGTTCTTGGTGGATCGTAGAGTGAGCCTTCAGACTCACTATTTCACATGGTAGATCAGTCCACTGTTGGTGAAAATCAATACGCTTAAAAACACGCAAGTGCACGTGGTCAACAAGTAATATAGTAATGAATAAAGTATCGTTCCCACGAGGACAAAATATCAAGAATCTTAACTTCACAATTATCAATTTTGTATTAACCCTAATTTTATTAAACTAATCAATTCAATGGATTTAAATTATATTTATATATAAAAAACTAAATTTAATAAAGAAATAAACTATCACAAAATAATCACCAATAACGGAATTCGGAATTTCAAACAATTAATGGAGAATCAGACTTATGACTTCACCCTGAGCTTCCCTCTGATTTTCCAACCTTTATTCCAACTCAATTGAATATTCCAGTTTATTAATCAAGAACACGAACGTAGTAAGAGCCACCTCTCGATGCACTAATACCATATTAACATCAATCCACAATTAAGATAGAAATCTGTTAAAAACCTAAATTAACCAACTCACTATATCTTTATGTGAACTGCAATCAAATAAGGTTGAGGTTAAGCTCTCTATACGATTACATGCGATATCAAGCGTATCTCTACCTTAACAATAATCACAAATCTGCTATCGACAAAAATTCATGACACATGCTATATTAACTAGGTCTAGATTCGAATCTCCTCTCTCGATTCCTTTCAAATCCACAAAGAACTGTTGATCAGGCAATTCCTAAATTCACACTCAAATTAACATAGATAAACTAAAAATATCTTATTGAATTGGAAATCAAAGTTATAGAATCATCGTATCACCCAAGGATCCATCACAAGTCTAATAAGTAAATTAGTTCATAACGAATGAATTAAAAACTGAATAATTTATTGAAAACATCCTTCCAATTACAAATAAATGAAAGAGAAGAAGAATTATGAAAAACCCCTTCACGTAGCCTCGATTTGCAACCGTCGTGACAATCTCTGAAAAATTACTCCTCCAACGTTTTTGCTCTTGAATCCTTGAAATTGCTCTTGAATTATGCTCCGTGTTGTATGATATATTCCTCTCGATTCTCCAAACTCAGCATAAAAAGATATCACATCAGCTCCACACTTCTCCTAATCCAACTCTAACTCCCCAAGTAAGAACCCAAATGGAGACATGAAACCTTTTCAAAATCAACCACAGATTGCTCAAAAACTCCCACACATACACTCCTAATACTATCACATTACATAAAAAATTATTAGTTCCCAACATAGCCCAACAGTAAAAGTTAAGCCCAAAGAAATCCGGACGCTTAGTCATACCATGCGCCATCTTTATCAAGACAAGGTAGAAGCAGCAGCGCCTCGACCCAAGAATTTTTTCGCTTCAATAGCGCCGCCATGATTCCATGCAAGACAGACAGAAGCCCCGCTTATGTAGTCAGAAACATTCAAATTCCTTGAAATCTTCCTCCAATTGCCACACTTTGATTAAGCCCATGTATTATCCTGCAACAAGCAAATAACCTATCAAAAGTAACATGAAATTACCAAAAACTAACAATATATCAAGCTAAACGAACCTAAATCGTAGGTTATAAACCTACTCATCATCCACCTTCTCTCCAAACTCGGCAACTCCAACAACCTTTGATCTTTGAAGATCTTTCTCATTTATACTCCTTCCCAATCCTTTTATTAAAAAGTAGCCGTTGAAGGCTATTCAAATCTCTTCACAGATCTCGAGTTGCTTGAGATAGACTGCTTGATGTGACATATCATACTTTTTCTGACGCTGCAGTCTACTGTTTCACCTGCCTTGTTAGATGCATCACTTTAATGTCTTGGGCAGGTTGAAGACTTTATTACCTCTTTCTGATTTCTCGATCAGAGGTTGTCCTATTGCATCGATGCTCTTTCTGATGCACGTCTTCAAGGACTTGATTGTAGTGTCTTGTTGAGTGTTGCTCATTGACTGGTAGAGTTAACACTACGATCTTGAAGAGTGTTGATTGGATCTTCAATGTAGAACACCTCTTCCTTGTATTTTGTAGTGCTTAAATACTTCTGTTTGCTTCGACTGTTCTCAGAGACTGATGGCCTAATTCCTTGCTCTGGTCCCCTTCTAAATATTAAGACACTTCAGATTTGTGGCGCGTCCAGCTTGCTTTCTCTTTGTGATCTCCCGTTCACTTATCATCAATGAACTAACCCTGCACTTAATCACTTTAGCCTTGCTCTTCAGAGGCTGACCAGTATCTTGGTTCACCTTCCATCAGTTCCTTCTATGTTTGGCAAACACTACGATCTTGGTTGCTTCCAAGATCGTGGTCTTCTGTTCACTTGATAGCTACTGCATTAGCTGACTTTCCTTCGTCAGCTTCTGAAGTCTTCTTTGGATCTCTTTGTGGAAGACTTCATCACGAATGGCCTTACAACTCAATCTTGATGCTTATTGGGTTGGTTCTTAGATCTTCTGTTAGCCTACATGCCATTCGTTGAGTGCTCTCTAGTTTTCTTGGATGTAGCTTGCAGCTTGAACTAGAGGCTTCATTCCTTTGGATATTCTGGGAGTGCTCATTTGTTGAGAATCGTATATGCTCTACGATTCTGCCTTGGCACTGTGAGCACTTCTGTTGAGGTCATAGTTCTGCACTCTACGATTCAGCTTCGGCTGGTGCAGACACTACGATCTCGAGATCAGATCTTGACACTTTACGATTTCTCCCTTGTGCTTGTTGTCTTCATCTGATCTTGCTTGAGTACGATCTCTGCATGTTATCAATAGACTCTACGAACTCAGATTGTGATCTACGATCCTTGACTTGGCTTTGGCATCAGTAGACTCTACGACTCTGAGTGTAGTCTACGCGTTCGTCTTGGCTTGGCGAGATGACCGGTCGGCTCAGAAAGGCGTGCCGTCTCTCACGATTCGAACATGACTTCCTCAGCACACTACGATCCTGAGGAAGCTCTACTTGATACACTACAATCCTTCTTCGTTTCCCCTGGCAGTCTACGAACTCCGAGATCTACTATCTTGCATACTCCTATTACCTTTCGATAGCTCTCGAGTTAACCTTGACTCACTGGCAGACTCGACTTACAGCAAATGGTTTCGACGATCAGACTAGCCTATCTATTACATCATAAGATAAAACTAACAAGCTTGATCTTTCTATAATTATAGTCCTTGTACATCATTTCTTTTTAAGGACTTTACAAAGTTGTTTTGCTTATGTAGGATCAACCTAACATATTTGATCAATTCATTCTAAGTCCTTGTACATATATTTCTATTATCTATCAAAGGACTTTACAGCTTTTCTTAATGCAAGCATACTTGCATATTAATTCATATATATATCATAATCAAATCATATATTAAATAGGAATATCATTCACATGTTTATTCCTGACATAATAGATTGGCAATAAAGACTTTAAGGTAGTGGGACTGCCGGAGTTTATGGGAACCACTGATCCTATTAAAGCCCAAACTTGGGTGAAGGAGATAGAGAAAGCATTTGTCACTGCAAGAGTTGCAGAGGAATATAAGATAGTTTGTGGCACTTACTTAATGAAAGGTGAGGCTAATTATTGGTGGGAGTCAAATCAAGCTATAGCCAGAGCAGAAATCGTAACATTGGAAAGGTTCAAACCCCTATTTTTTGAAAACAATTTCTCGACAAGTATGCAAGCAAGAAGGGAGATTAAATTTCTATAGTTAAAGCATGAGAATATATCCATGTCAGAATACGCTGCCAAATTTAATGAGTTAGCCAAATTCGCTCCACATCAGGTGGACACTGAGGCATGGAAAACAAGGAGGTTTGAGAATGGGTTAAAACCGTGGATTTTTAGCAAAGTAGCAGTATTTCAAATCAATTCATTTTCAACTCTATGGGAGAAATCTCTCATTGCAGAAGGTGGGAGTGAAGCAGTTTCAAAGTACAATCGAGAAAAGAATAAGAAGAGGTCGACGGAGGGAATTTGAATGCTAGCAGTGGTGGTAGTAACAGTAAGAAATGCAAGTGGAACAATAGTGGCAACAATTCTGAAAGTCAAGAAGGAAGTGTACAATAGAAGAAGCAAGCATGTGAGAATTGTGGAAAATGTCATTTGAGAGAGTGTATGAAGGGAAAGAATGCATGTTACAACTGTGGGCAAGAAGAACATATTTCACCAAATTTTCCTAAGCCAAAGAAAGGAGGTTGCTTTTCAAGTGGAGGAACAGGGTGTCGATTCAAGGATTGTCCACTGAAGAAGAACATTGATGGAGGAAGCAACATTAGGAGCAGTAACACTAAGTTAACTATTGGTGGATCATCTCAGCCCATCAAGCCGATAGCTAGAACCTTCAACATGACTGTGCAAGATACAGTGGCGTCCAGGGAGGTGGTGTCAGGTATAATTCCGATCAATAATATAAATACATATGTGTTATTTAATTCAGGAGCAACCTGTTCTTTTGTGTCTGATGAATTTGCTAAAAGGTTAAATTTACCTCGTGAGAAGTTAGAAAACCCAATGAATATAGAAGTTGTAAACAAAGAAGTGATCCCTGTAGAATATATCCATAGAAACTGTTGTGTGGAAATAAGGGGACATAAGTTAAGCATGAATTTGATTTCAATACGCATAGGAGAATTTGATGTGATATTAAGAATGGATTAGTTGTTTAACCATGAGGCAGTTTTTAATTATCAAAATAAAAGCATACGCCTTAAGACACCAAAGAAGTTTAGGTTATATTTTATGGTAGCAAGTCACCAAGACAAACGAGTTGTCTGACGATGATGCATGCTAGAAGAATGTTAAAGAAAGGGTGAGAAGGTTATTTGACTCATGTTGTGGATACACGGATGGTGAATTCTGACATGGGGCGGATACCTATAGTTAATGAGTTTGGGGATGTCTTTCCAAAGGAATTGCCAAGACTTCCACCAGACAGAGAGATCAAATTTGTTATTGATTTAGTACCAGGGACAGTGCCGATATCGAAAGCACGGTATAGGATGGCTCTGATATAAATGAATAAGTTAATGGTCCAACTGCAGGATTTGTTGGAAAAGAAATGCATATAACCTAGTGTATCTCCGTGGAGAGCACCTGTGTTATTTGTAAAGAAGAAGGATGGATCGATGAGGTTGTGTATGGATTATAGAGAATCGAATAAGATGACAATCAAGAATAAGTACCCATTACCAAGAATAGACGACTTGTTTGATCAACTTAAAGGAGCAAGATGTTTTTCAAAGATTGATTTAAGAACTAGTTATCATCAATTGAAGGTGAGGACATAGGATGTACCAAAGATAGCATTTAGGACTCGTTACGGCCATTATGAGTTCTTGGTGATGTCGTTTGGACTAACGAATGTGCCAGTTGCTTTTATGGACTTGATGAATAGATACTTGGACAAGTTTATGGTTGTTTTCATTGACGACATCCTGGTGTATTCAAAGACTGAGGAGGAGCATGTCGAACATTTGCGAATGGTGTTGGAGACATTAAGGAAGGAGAAGTTATATGCAAAATTTTCGAAGTGTGAATTCTGATTGAAAAGAGTTCAATTTTTGGGGCATGTTATCAACAACGGAGGAATTTCTGTTGCTCAAACAAAGGTAGAAGCGGTAAAGAGTTGGGGACAACCGAAGACCCCGACGGAAGTCAAAAGATTCTTGATATTGGCAGGATATTACCAAAGGTTTATTCAAGATTTCTCAAAGATAGCGAAGCCGTTGACAAACTTAACCAGGAAGGCAGTTAAGTATGTATGGACGAAGAAGGGTGAACAGAGTTTTTAGGAGTTAAAGAGGAGATTGAGTGAAGCACCTATGTTATCTTTACCAAATAATATGGGAGGTTTTACAGTATACAGTGATGCCTTATACAAGGGACTAGGTTGCGTATTCATGTATAATGCTAAAGTCATTATGTACACGTCTCGACAGTTAAAAGAATATTAAAAGGGATACCCTACCCATGACCTGGAATTGGCTGCGGTAGTGTTTGCCCTTAAAATTTGGAGACATTATCTCTATGGAGAAAAGTATGAGATATACAGAGATCACAAGAGTCTGAAAATATATCTTTACACAAAAGAAGTTGAACATGAGGCAAAGGAGGTGGTTAGAATTAATCAATGATTATGATTGTGAGATTCTATACCATCCAAGGAAGGTTAATGTAGTAGCTGATGCGTGAAGTAGAAAAAATAGAGAGATTTTGTTCATTTTATCAGAGCAAGAAGAGTTAGTAAAGGAAATGGAGAAAATGGAGTTGGAGGTTAAAAATATGAAAGATTCGGAGAAACTAATAGAAGTGGAAGCAAGTTCGACTTTACTCGATATACGGTGAAAGGGGCATAAGAAAATGATGAAGAATGTGGTAACATCAAGAAGAGATTAACTGAAGGTAATGAGTTGAAGTACAAGATCGATGGTAATGGATTGCTGAGATTTGAAGGACGAATTTGGGTACCTTTAGTACCATATCTAAGAGAGGAGATTTTGCAAGAAGCGTACAGTACGAGATACTCGATACACCCAGGAAGCACAAAGATATATCAAGATTTGCGTCAACACTATTAGTGGCCAAACATGAAAAGAGAGGTTGCAGAATGTGTCAGCAGATGTTTAATGTAACACCCCCATACCTATACTCCTATGGTATCCAGTATGGTGTTTACAGAGAATTAACATAATGCATTTAAATTTATACACCCATGGTATCCGATTAAAATATTACATTAGATAGAGGGACTATCAGATATAATTCCCATAGATTTAATATTCACAGTATCCCATAACAGATGGTAATTCCCAAGAGAAATATTACTGTGTTTGGATACCCTCACTTGAATATATTAACTGTATCTGTGACTAGAGTCTATTTATCCCAAATTCAGAGTATCAGTAATAACATGAACAGTCCATATTACTAATACTCTCACCCAGATGTATAGTATATGTCATGTGAATATATACTATCGTATCGATAGTAACCATCTATCTAAAATTTAGAGTATTAATAACAACATGAATAGTCCATGCTATTAACACCCTCACTCAGATAAATAGTTCCCAAGGATCTCAACTAGAATAGAAGACATCTTACATTACATCTATATATGTAAGAAAACACAGTTATGAAATAAAAGATGTTATATATATATCATAATATTATGATTCGATTACAAAATTCTCATAACGAGTTCTTATTACAAGGTATTCATACAGACAAGAATATAATCTAATCTATGTAGGGACGCTTCCCTTTATCTACTCCAGATGATCTAGGATTACCATCTAAAACTGCAAAGGGAATAATTTGCAAGGGTGAGCTATGACATGCTCAGCAAGTTGTATATTTATAACAATACAGGATTTGAAGAATTATAACAATTCAAATTTCAACAGATAGTTGTTACCATTTCTAGATTTCTAATTCCAACTAGTTCTGGAATTTTTATCATTTCTGTCAGTCACAAAGACTTAGAAATTCTGTTCAAATGTGAGATAGGGGATCAGCATATTCAACATCCTAGGAGTATGCATATCACCCACAGTGCTCAAAACACACTTACAATTTACTGTCAATATATTCATTGACTAAACTTCGCTACCTTATGGGATACTCAACTTCAGTATAAGATTGTCTTGCCAAAACAATTTTGTTTGACACAACAGTTTATGCTCAATAAACAATATCATATGAATAAACAATTCATTTCTTAGTCACGCTGGAACTATATCAATGACTTTTCAATAATAGGTAATTCAATGTAGGTGTATTATATCAACAGTATATCAAGATAGAATCTTGTTCAGCGAATAAACAAGGTTGATAAATTTTGCATAAGTAATAAATTGGGTATAGGAGACTTGCCTGAGCGTAGATCAGTCAAGCTATGTTATTCGAAGGTTAATAAGTACCTATGACGTTTATAAATATAAATCTAACACGTTAGTATTGATAACAATACTCAAATAAAATCTATTTAATACCGGGTTAGATTTGACTTTTAATACCTTTGATAAATGAACTAAATTTTATTTATAAAATTTGGTTATATTTTTAATAATTTAATTATCCTTATAATATATTTTAGAAGGTTTAAAGTATTTTTAAAATATTTATTTATCCTTTAAATGATTTTAAATCATTTATCTCTATTTATAAGTAATTTATATTTACTAAAATTTTATAATAACATTATTTAATATTATTAAATAATTTATAATCATTTATTATGATTTTTATTTCAATAATAATATTTTTACATAATTATTTATTATTTAAAAGTAATTATTCTAATTACTTTATTAATAAGTTAATTATAAATAATATCTAAATAAAATAAAATAATTATTATATTTTTGTAGAAATATCAGAAATAATTTATAATAATTTTTAAAAC
The DNA here is from genome assembly GCA_020205605.1 of Panax ginseng. NCBI lineage: Eukaryota > Viridiplantae > Streptophyta > Magnoliopsida > Apiales > Araliaceae > Panax > Panax ginseng. The sequence goes on from CM035142.1 coordinate 58,414,638, forward strand.
TGTTTTTATATGTATTTATTAATTATTTCTAATTTTTTATAATTTATTTTTAAAGAAAATAATTTTCGTCTGTCATAAAGCTCTACTGTTGATGAGAAAGTGTCATTTCAGAGGTGTTCTTGAGTTTTACAGGTGGTTGGTGGTGGTCGAGTGACCAGTTTGACCATTAAATAACTCGTTACTGGTAATGATTTTTGGTTAGATCAAGTATTGGTGTTGTAGTACTCATACAATAGTACAAGCTCAAGCAATAATCAGGCTTTAATCTATATCTAACAAGAAATTATAAAGGTTCAAAGTTACTGTCAGAGCTGTTCTTGGGTTTTTGGGTAACTCAGAACAATGGTTATGGCCGGTCAACGGTTTTGTGGCTTGAATAACTTTGATTCTATGTATTAGATGTATGTTGTGTTTGTTGTAACATGTAATCTATATGTCAGGGTACATATATATATAACATTAACATGAACAAAACTTAAATCTAAGGTCTGTATTTATTGTTGCCTCTTTTATAGTTCTTATAAAAGAGCTCTAACTCATGCAAGTATACACGGGTCAACAAGTAATACAGAGTAAGTAAAGTATCGATCCCATAGAGAAAGTTGTTAACTTAGACTACTATGCATTAAACACTCACTATATTTATATGTTGAGACTTTAGACTAAATTGTTCATTTGAATAAATTATAATTACCAACTAAAAATAAGAATATAAACGAATTATGTAAGACCCCAACTTTTATAAATAAAGATGAATTTTCTATAAATATTATTTTTGAATATTATGGAGTAAATTTGATATAACGTTATAGATGTGGGTAATATTTATAAATTTTGCAAAGTAAGCAAGTTGTTATAAAATATTCGTTTGGTCGGAGAATATTCTTTTTGTCGGGAAATATTCGTACGACGGCACAATCATTGGTGGACCCCACAACAGAATTATTGTCGGATTGAGAAAACGACAAAAATACTTTATGAAAATAACGGCGAAGGTGTTACCATTAAAACTGTTGAACTACCCGGTAGTAAAAGTATAGTAAGTCTGGCGTGGTTGCATAAGTAGTAACACACAGTATTGATTATTGATGCTTACGTGAGAAGTCACTTAGCTATACTCAATTATTGCTACGATGAATTGCCGCATCATATCTCTTATATTATTGATTCAATTATTGTCACAAGATCATCTCGTATAATATGTTATATTATTAAATCAATAATTGAGACGACAAGTTATAAATGATTAATAATTGTTGAAAGATTAAATATGTGTTGATTAAAAATAAAATGATTTGTGGTAATATTTATTCAATCCTTGATGTATATAAAGAGTCTATTATGAGACGTTTGTGGTAAATTTGGTTATTTTATGGGGGGGGGGGGGGGGGGGCATATGTCATCATCTAAGAGTCTCTTCGTCAATAGTAATTACCTTCGTCAATAGTAATTACCTTCGTCAATAGTAATTACCATCGTCAATAGTAATTACCTTCATCAATAGTAATTAACTTCGTCAATAGTAACTACCTTTACCAGACGTCAAACCACTTGCCATTTCATATTACAGGCGTCGAACCAATTGTCGTTTCACATTACAGGCGTCAAACCACTTTTTTTTTCACATCACCAGTCGTCATGCCACTTGCCTTTTCATATTTCAAGTGCTAAGCTAGAAATCATCTATAAATAGAGGACTAGTGCTTCATTATTTTTCACGAATTCATTCAAGCTATAGAGAGAGAAAGTATAGAGAGAATAAGAGAGAAAGAAGAAGAGTATTCTGTTACTACACTACTGCAGTATTCAATCTACTACTTTTGATGAACGAAATTTTTGTATTTAATTTTAATATTTATTGAATTAAATATTAAATAAATATTTTTCGATGATTTAATTATTGGATTAAATAATTATTTGATGCAATTATGGTAGATTAATTTAATTATATGCGTTACATTTATTAAATTAATGTGGAGAATAATTATTATTCAAGTATGTAATTATGTGAGCTTGTTAAGTTAAATGAATTATTTAATTAAGCATGATGTTATTTAATTAATTTAATTATTAATTAGAGAGTTAATAATTTGACATTATTTATTAATGAGAAAATTAAATATATGACTGTGAATTTATGAGAAGTTATTATATTATATTTATATTAAATAAGATATATGAATTATTGTGTAAGTGGGTGTGACATGATTTAAACTATATGATAAAGTTTTATTAAACTAAATGATTTGAAAATCTTTTCTTTCTAGCCAAATAAGGCCTTATTGGGAGTTGGGATCAGTTACCCATGATAGGATAACTGACCACAACGCGTCAGTTCTTATATTGACGCCTTCTTTATTTCTTTCTTCATTATTGCCTAAGTCTAAGAAGCATCACAGAGAGAAAAATTGAGAAGTCTGAGAGAAAATTTGAGTGTATAATTAACAAGTGTTGAGAAAGGATCATCTGTGAATCATCTCCTCTAGATTATACTCTGGGTAATTTCTCCCAAACCCAATTTCTACTTTTACGTATTTAAGTTTTTATACAAATGGTTTTCAAGTACTGAAAAGTCTTTATGATGAGAATTTGTAAGGCTTATGTGAATATATGGGTTAAGATGTTATCAAATCATATTTAATCATATATATTTTGTTAACCATAACATCAATCTGATGAAAACATGTCGTATATAATTTCTACAAAATTACAGAGTATGGGTTATGGCCTTATGGCCTTATACGTGATATTTTATGTATTAATCATATATTATCCCTAAATTTTACACTCGTATGTTGTTATGCATGTTAATACGAAGAGACCAAAGTTTAAATAAACGGATTCGGTGTTATAAATGAATCCAGTAGTGACAATTTTCATGTTTTATTTTCTAAACCTTCATGAACATCAAAGTCAGTGAAATCACATGCTTTAAATCTGTTATTTAGTGTTTAAAATTGTTAATGTCAGTATATAAATGTTGGGTTATGTTCATACATGAATTATTAACATGTGGGTATGTTAATTTAGTGAAATTAATGATTATTTAGTGTCCTTTTCGCTGAACTTTGTGTTCTTCGCGAACTGGGAATCAAAGTTCTGAGTCTCAAGCAAGTAGCCAAGTGTCGTCATAGTATCGCCTCCAGCCAGCGTAAGTGGAGATCATTTATAAAAGTGGCGCCGCAACGCCACTCTCCAGAAAGTTCAAGAATGAGAATTTTTTTTAAATGTTTAAGTCTAACAATGTGTTAGTGAATTAATGTAATGAACATGTAAACATGTTAGAAGTATAATGTGATGATAAAATAGTTGTTTAACATGTAAATAACATAATTACACGTGGATTGAATTATTGAATACATAATTAATTTATTATTCATGAAGTATAAATTATGTCACAATGTGATAAATTGACTAAGTATAGTCATAATCAAAGTAGAGAAGAGAATGAGTTATGATGATTAGTTAAGTTATAATTAACTGGTATTATGAATGTGAATGGTATGTAGGATTTAATTCAAAGAACGTGCTTAGTTAAAGTGTAATCTACGCACGAGGCAAGTTTCCTAACCCTACTTGTCATTATTGTTCAAGTTTATTATTTACCTCGAGTAAATTATCTTTGCTATTATTCAAGTTCAAATGTTATATTAAGATTGATTATCTTTTCAAAGCATGATTCAGTTATACAATAATTGTTCTATTGTATACTTCTTGAGATTATTATTCAAATTGAATATCATTATTGTTGAACCTTATTAGACTAATGAACTTTATTGATTCAACTAGTCCTTAGTTGATGAACGTTCTAAATTTCAGAACCCTTATTGAATTATCCAAACCAAACTTCCTTTGGTGCGGACTCGAATGTCAAACTGAGATGAACAACCCTGCAAAGGGATTTACTTATGCGTTAGCGTTAAGATATTGTGCACAGTATGGTATTAAGGGCTGATCCCCCTAAATACGAGAAGAAAGGTCCATAGTCTTATAGTATTAAAGGTTTCAAGTATAACCCTTGATAACCTAGGACATAGTTCAAGGTCTTATGACCCTCGTAATTCTTTTGATTCTTGTTATTCATTCTTGATTCAAAAGTTGAGCTTTTATTAGGATGTCTATGATTTACTCGCATGTTATTATATTGTTATTTCATTATTATACTTGTGGGCAATAGTGTTCACTCTTGCTTAATAATAACATTGCGATTAAGAACGAAAAATGATGAACCTTCCACTAGTAAAGGCAAGGGCAAAGTTAGCAAATGATGAAGACTTGTTATTTTATTTGATGATGTATTTATGTTAGACTTGAGTTAATGATGTTATTTAAGACTTATTATTTATATTTCCGCACTGATGTTTAAGGTTAGTTCAACCTAGGATGATGTTTATTATTCGGATGTTGTAACCCCATAAGGGGAAGATTTTATTTCTATCTATTGCATGGTTTGCATTTATTATGGGTAGATAGTTAGATGATATTTGTACAGCGAAAACCAAATCTCGTGGAATTGAAGTACCCGGATTTGGGGGTGTCACACTACTAATGTAAGGGGTGTTATTCTTTCCTATTCGTGAAGAGAGCTGTTGTTATTCCATTGCTTATTATTCTGTTGGAATAACCTATATACGCGGTTTACCCTATACTTAGTGACATTCTTCTATTATTTTGTTGGAACATCCTGTCTGTGTGTTTTACACCGGATCTAGTTCCGTCTTTATTATTATTACGATGGAACATCCACATGCGTGTGTTTTTACAATCAACACGGTTCTATCTTTATTATTATTACATTTGGAACATCACATGTCATGTGTGTTTTACAGGGCCTAGTTTAAATCTTTATTATTCTGTTGGAACATCACCGCGGTTGCAAATTTTGCGACACGGTTCCGTTATTATTATACATTGGAATAAGCTGCTCATGTGAAGTACCGCATGCATGGTGCTTTCTTTTGTTATTCCATTCTTTATTATACTCAGTTGGTTAAAGTTTTGACTTCTATACTCCATGAAATTAGTAGAATATCCTTGATATTTGCGCTTCATCCAAAGATCTTTTCATGGAAATATTCTTACGATCATTCTTGAATTTTACTCTACAAAGCGATATCATGTTGATAATTTGGACATTATTAGTTCTGGATAAATTAATTCTTGAACTTGTTTTATTGAATTCTTATATCATTGTCATCATCCTCATGTTTATATTATATTGAAAGTCATCGTGGCTTGTAGTGCATAGATGGAATTGGTATGATTATGACGAGGATTATTGATTGTAATCATGGTAGTAATGTTACAAATGATGTGGTAAAAGTTATCATTGGCCCGTAGTGCATTGATGGACAGTTGTTGGCATGATCATGACCATTAATGAATACACGAATGTCCTTGGCTGTAGTGCATGGATAAATTGTGGTCGTGATACTAAAGAATATCCTTGGTCGTAGTGCATGGGTGATTCAATGATGAGGATTATTTATTAAGCTTAGTCCCAGCGATAAAAGTCATGAAAAACCTTTTAAATCATAAAAGATAGTAGATTTTATTCTCTACTTGACTCTTTTAATTGATTGCTTGTTCCGTTGTAGTTAAACTTGATGTTGTTATATTTTATCAGTTTAACAATGTTGAAGGCTAACGATAATTTATTTTGCATTATCTTAGTCATAATATTTCTTACTAGGCTAGTTAAGCTCACCCTTTCTTTCGCTGTTCTCTTCAGGAAATGAGAACATAGCAGGGACTAGTCAGGGAACGGAGTGACGGTCCAGAGGATAGCATTAGTAGTCCTCACTATTCTGTGAAATAGTGTGTTAATAATTGCAATGAGGACTCCTTTTGAGTTTGTATAATCTCTAGTAGACAATAATTGTATTCAAACTCACAGTTATGTTTTGTCGTATTGTACACGACAGTTGTATTAGTAAGTTGTATTTGAATTTTGTACCATGTATCTGACGACCCAAGATGGGTGATGTATACCTAATTTTGGGGGCGTCACAGTTGGTATCAAATCTTAGGGATATGATCCCTGGCTAAGATGTGAGAATAGTACTAGGAGGGGAGAGACGGGGAACTCCTTCGCTAGTATGACCTACCTAAGTTTATTTGGTATTTAATTTGTCGGTCAGAATTTAGGGATAATATGTTAAATGTCAATTAACCTTTGTTTTGTGGGCGAGATCTGAAAATGACATCCGAGAATGTTGAGAATAGCAATGGAGCACAAAGCGCAGTTGATTCACCACATATCAATAATCGAGGATAATGTGCATCGAGGAAGGCGACAATCCTCATGCAAACAACAACACTTGACCAAATGATGAATGATCAAATGTTCGGGGCTTTATGCAATTCATGCAACAAAGAAAGTAGAGCGCGGCTCTGTCCAAAATGCGTGGAAACACTTTGAAACTCTCTCGCGGTCACCGCTAAAATGATTCAAGGAGCTGGGACCACGGGAGTTTAAGGAGAGCCAAAACAACTTATGGCGGAAGCATGGATAAAGCAGATCACCAAGATATTTGATGTCTTGGGATGCTCCGAGGAGCAAAGGTTCCCTTTGCCGCCTTTTATGTTGCTTGGCTGAGAGGCGGATTCTTGGTGGGAATCAAGAAACGTACTCAACTCGCCAGTCTTGAAGATGTCTTGGGAGAAGTTCCAAGAGGCATTCAACGACAAATACTTTCCCGAAAGTATTCGTCACATGAAGGAGGTGGAGTTTATCTAGTTAGAACAAAACAATATGACCGTGTCGTAATCGTGTCTGAGGCTAAATTTATGAGTTATCCGGTTTTCGTCCCACTTAGTGGATAATGAAGAGAGAATGACACTTATGTTTTTAAGAGGTTTGAAGTCGAGAATCGCCAACATCTTATTTCTCATAAAGCGTGTTTATATTAGGATGTTGTATATAGGGCTCGATTAGTGGAGTAGCGATAACGAGTCAACGCAACTAAAAGAGAGCAAATTGATAAAATGATAATACCCAATGAGAGAAGTCATCAAAGCGGTGACAACAAGCATGGAGGGAATCAACAGGCCAGAAATGCTAACCACTTCGGTGGTAATCAGGGCCAAAATAATAAGAATGGACATTTCAAGAAGAGGAGATTCAACAATGATGGAAAGACGTCAGCACCAGCACCTGTCATTAAGGAAAGAGAATGACCACCTATCATATGTTTCAAATGCGGAGGGGAGGGGCACATCAGTCCAAACTGTGCGATGCTATCCAAAGCATGTTATAATTGTGGAAGAGAAGGTCACTTAGCCCAATTTTGTCGTTCATCGAAGACAAATTCGGCTAGGATGGAGGCACCAAAGGCCGTTCCAAAAAAGTCAAAACCGGTAGTGCAAGGGAGAGCGTTTGTTGTGACCTCCCAGAAAGCAAGGAACCCGAATGAGGTCATCACGGGTAAGCTTATCATAAACTCTAACAAAATCTATACTTTATTTGATACCGGTTCTACCCATTCTTTTATTTCTCCTACTTGCGCTCATCGATTAAATTTGACTCTGGAGAAATTAGACTTTGACTTATCTGTGGAAACTCCATTAGGATAAACCTTCATTACATCCACTGTTTATAAGTCTTGTTTGGTTCAAATCGGTACCCTCACATTACCTGTAGATCTTATTTCATTGAAAATACTTGCATTTGACGTGATTCTAGGGATTGATTGGTTAACTGCTCATCATGCAAAAATTGATTGTTTCCGTAAGGTTGTTAGCTTTCATATTCCTAATCAACCTATTATGCGAATTCAAGCGACCAAACCATTAAAATCAATCACGGTCATCTCAAACCATAAAGCTACTCGTTTATTGAAAAATGGATGTCAAGCTTTCTTAGCTCATGTCACAGATTTAAACAAAAATACGTCAGTTTTGAACGATATTTCTATTGTTAATAAATTTCCTGACGTATTCTAGAAGAACTTCTGGCCTACCCCCGAGGCGTGAAATTGAATTTTGTATCGACCTTGAACCCCAAGACAAAACCCATTTCCAAAGCCACATATCGAATGGCTCCTATTGAACTTCAAGAGTTAAAGACCCAACTGCAGGAATTGTTAGACATTGGCTTTATTCGTCCTATTCTTCTCCTTGGGGTGCTCCTATTCTATTTGTGAAGAAGAAATATGGGAGTATGCGACTTTATATTGATTATTGGGAGTTAAATCATGTCACCATCAAAAATAGGTATCCATTGCCACGTATTGATGACCTGTTTGACCAGTTGCAAGGAGCCAAATTCTTTTCAAAGATTGATCTTCAGTCCGGATATCACCAATTGAATATTAGAACCGATGACATTCCAAAGACGGCTTTCAGAACTCGGTACGGGCATTATGAATTCCTAGTTATGTCCTTTTGATTGACTAATGCTCCTGCTGCCTTCATGGATATAATGAACCGAGTATTCAAGGAATATTTGGATCACTTTGTGGTCGTCTTTATTGATGACATCCTTATTTATTCCAAAAGCCGTGAAGATCATGAGCAACACTTGAGGCTGACACTCCAAAAGCTTCATGAATACAAGCTTTATGCCAAGTTGAAGAAATGCGAATTCTGGCTTGAGGAAGTAGCATTCCTTGGGCACGTAGTATCAAGTCATGGAATATCTGTTGACCCAGCAAAGATTGAAGCAATTCAAAGATGGGAGCAACCTAAATCAGTGACCGAAGTACGTAGCTTTCTCGGTTTAGCTGGTTATTATCGGAGATTCGTGGAAGGATTTTCTCGAATCGCTAATCCATTGACTCAGCTGACTCGAAAAGATACAAAGTTCGATTGGAGTGAAGAATGTGAGAAGAGTTTTCAAAAACTCAAGAGGAGACTCATTTCGGCACCTGTTCTGACAATACCATCTGGATCGGAGGGATTTGTCATCTACAGTGATGCTCCGGGCAAAGGGTTGGGATGTGTTCTCATGCAACATAGAAAAGTCATAGCCTATGCCTCAAGACAACTCAAAGAATATGAGAGGAATTATCCTACTCATGATCTAGAGTTGGCAGTTGTTGTCTTCACACTAAAAATTTGGAGGCATTACTTGTATGGGGAGAAGGTGGAGATCTTTACGGATCATAAAAGCCTAAAATATTTCTTTACTCGAAAGAAACTCAACATGCGACAACGACGTTGGCTTGAACTATTGAAAGATTATAATCATACCATCCTGGAAAAGCGAACGTGGTAGCTGACGTATTGAGTAAAAGATCATATGCAAGTACGAATGCGATATTGTCAACGTAAAGGCCCATTTTGTGTGACTTGCAAAGGATGGAGATAGAGTTAAAGACTCCAGGGACCCATTTGATGATGGCAAATATACGAGTAAAACCGACTTTAATCGATAAAGTTAAAGCTGCTCAAGTTACAGACCTGGAACTGATGCGTATGAGGAAGAAAGTGCAAGAAGGTGCTATGCCAGAAGCAAGAATCGATGAAGAAGGAATACTTCTAGTCAACTCCAGACTTTGTGTTCCTAACGACCCTGATTTAAAGTATAAAATCATAATGGAGGCGCACAACACACCGTTTGCAATCCATCTTGGGAGTACCAAAATGTATCCTGATATTCGTCATACATTTTGGTGGAGCAATATGAAGAGAGTGATAGCGTTGTTTATCTCAAGGTGTCTAAATTGTCAACGAGTTAAAGCGGAGCATCAAGTACCAAAAGGTCCATTACAACCACTTGAAATTCCTGAATGGAAGTGGGAGCACATTACCATAGATTTCGTTACCGGTCTTCCTAAGGTTTCTCAAGGCATAGATGCGATTTGGGTCATTGTTGATAGATTGACCAAGTCTGCTCATTTATTACCGATACGAGAAACTTATACACTTGAACGTCTTGCTCGTATGTACATAAACGAGATTGTAAGACTGCATGGTATGCCGATATCCATAGTTTCTGATCGAGACCCAAGATTCACTTCACGATTTTGGGTTAGTTTGCCAAAAGCTATGGGCACAGACTTACGATTTAGCTCGGCATATCATCCTCAGACGGACGGACAGTCGGAGAGGACTATTCAAACTCTTGAAGATCTATTAAGACTTTGTGTCCTTGATTTCAAGGGAAGTTAGGACAAGTTCTTACCATTGGTGGAGTTTTCCTACAACAACAGTAATCAAGCAAGTATTGGCGTGGCTCATTTCGAAGCGTAATATGGAAGAAAGTGTCGTTCTCCAGTATGCTGGGATGAGGTGGGTGAAGCAACGTTGTTGGGACCGGAGTTGGTATGTATGACTACGGAAAAGATTCAAACGATCCGACAACGTATAAAAACCTCACAAGATCGACAAAAGAGTTATACTGATCTTCATCGAAAGGACGTGGAATTCGATATAGGAGATTATGTGTTGTTGCGTGTTGCTCCATGTAAAGGAGTTACGAGATTTGGAAAGAGAGGAAAACTCAATCCTCGATTCATCGGGCCATTTTTAATCCTTGATCGAGTAGGAACTGTGGCCTATAGACTCGCTTTACCGCCAAGTATGTCTCGTGTTCATAACATTTTTCACATATCCATGTTACGTAAATATTTGAAAGACACGAACGCATTATTATTGAGTTAGAACCGGACGAAATAGCGGAAGATTTGACGATATGAAGAGGTTCTGTTCAAATCTTGATAAGAAGGAACATATTCTACGCCCAAGGTTATACCTCAAGTCAAAGTTTTATGGAGAAACCACGATGTTGAGGAAATGACTTGGGAGTTAGAATCGAAATGAAATCAAGGTATCCTTACCTCTTCGACATACCAGTATCGTTACCCTAATTTCGAGGGCGAAATTTCATAAGAAGGGAGGTTGTAAGACCCCAACTTTTAAAAATAAAGATGATTTTTTTATAAATATTATTTTTGAATATTATGGAGTAAATTTGATATAATGTTATAGTTGTGGGTAATATTTATAAATTTTGCAAAGTAAGCAAGTTGTTATAAAATATTCATTTGGTTGGGGAATATTCTTTTTGTCGGGAATATTAAATGCGGCATGACAATCATTAGTGGACCCCATTAACGGAATTATTGTCGGATTGAGAAAACGACAAAAATACTTTATGAGAAAATAACTACGGAGGTGTTACTGAATTAAAACCGTTGAACTACCCGGTAGTAAAAGTACAGTAATACGCGTGGTTGTATAGTAGCACACGGTATTGATTATTGATGCTTACGTGAGAAGTCACTTAGCTATACTCAATTATTGCTACAATAATTGCTGCATCATATCTCTTATATTATTGATTCAATTATTGTCACAGTATTATCTGTATAATATGTTATATTATTAAATCAATAATTGAGACGACAAGTTATAAATGATTAATAATTGTTGAAAGATTAAATATGTGTTGATTAAAAATAAAATGATTTGTGGTAAGATTTATTCAATCCTTGATGTATATATAGAGTCTATTATGAGACGTTTGTGGTAAGTTTGGTTATTTTATGCAGGGGGGGGGCATATGTCATCATCTAAGAGTCTCTTCGTCAATAGTAATTACCTTCATCAATAGTAATTACCTTCGACAATAGTAATTATCTTCATCAATAGTAATTAACTTCATCAATAGTAACTACCTTTACCAGACGTCAAACCACTTGTCGTTTCATATTACAGGCGTCGAACCAATTGTTGTTTCACATTACAGGCGTCAAACCACTTTTCTTTTCACATCACCAGTCGTCAAGCCACTTGCCTTTTCACATTTCAAGTGCTAAGCTAGAAATCTTCTATAAATAGAGGCCTAGTGCTTCATTTTTTCACTTAATTCATTCAAGCTATAGATAGAGAAAGTATAGAGAAAATAAGAGAAAGAAGAAGAGTATTACGTCATTACTACACTACCGCAAAGATTCAATCTACTACTAATGTAAAGGGTGTTATTCTTTCTTATTCATGAAGAGAATCGTGTGTTTTACAGGACTTGGTTCCGTCTTTATTATTATTACATTGGAACATCCACATTCGTGTGTTTTACAGGACTGGTTAAAATCTTTATTATTCTCGTTGGAACATCCTGTCGATTGCAAATTTTGCACGACCTAGTTCCGTTATTATTATTACATTGGAATAACTCATCTCATGCGAAGTACCGCATGCATGGTGATTTCTTTTGTTATTCCATTCTTTATTATACTTAGTTGGTTAAAGTTTTGACTTCTATACTCCATGAAATTAGTAGAATATCCTTGATATTTGCGCTTCATCCGAGATCTTTTCATGGAAATATTCTTCCGATCATTCTTGAATTTTACTCTACAAAGCAAAGATCATGTTGACAATTTGGACATTATTAGTTCTGGATAGATTAATTCTTGAACTTGTTTTATTGAATTCTTATATCATTGTCATCATCCTCGTGTTTATATTATGTTGAAAGTCATCGTGGCTGTGAGTGCATAAATGGACTTGGTATGATTATGACCGAGGATTATTCTTGTGTAATCATGACCGTAATGTTACAAAGGATGTGGTAAAAGTTATCATTGGCCCGTAGTGCATTTATGGATAGTTGTTGGCATGATCATGACCATTAATGAATACACGAATGTCCTTGGCTGTAGTACATGGATAATTTGTGGTCGTGATACTAAAGAATATCCTTGGCCGTAGTGCATGGGTGATTCGATGATGTGGATTATTTATTAAGCTGAGTCCCAACGATAAAAGTCATGAAAAACCTTTTAAATCATAAAAGATAGTAGATTTTTATTCTCTACTTGACTCTTTTAATGGATTGCTTGTTCCGCTGCAGTTAAACTTGATGTTGTTATATTTTATCAGTTTAACACTGTTGAAGGCTAACGATAATTTATTTCGCATTATCCTAGTCATAATATTTCTTCGGGCTAGTTGAGCTCACCTTTCTTTCCTTTATTCTCTTCAGAAATGAGAATATAGCGAGGACTAGTTGTGACAACTCGATATTTTCTATATAAATAAATCTTAAATTTTAACGTATAAATTTTTTTTTATTTTAAGGATGAGGATTTGTACAAGATTATGTGTATATGTATTTATGTGGTAAATAAAAATATATTTATTACATGAATATTTACAAGTAAATTTATTTTAGAATTATTGATTATTATAAAGTATATTTTTATAATAATTAATTTTAAGATAGAAATGTTTTTATTAATTATTTTCCATGAATATATAATCATATATTATTTAAATAATATATGAAGTGATTTTTAGAATAAATATAATAATTATTTTATTATATGAATTTTAGTCTGATTATTAAGTTAATTATTTTACCTTAATTATTAAGGTTATATACGAAAGATAAATCAGATATGGAATCCAAACCCTAATTTTGGATTATTGTCAAGGTATGAGAATAATAATATAATATTACATATATTTTGATTTTTCAGTGCTATGAATATGTACGGTATGTCCGTATTGTTAATGGTTGGTCAATTACGGTGTATTTTGACCCAAACCCTGATAATAATGTTAAACCCTACTTTGAGATCCAAATTAGAGTGTGAGATTATTTTATAAGTATGTAATATTAATTATGTCGTGTATTAAATGTATTAATTAGGTAAATCCTAATTAAAATTCTGGAAACCATAATATTTAGAAAATCCTAATTTCCAATATTAGAAACCCTAATCCGGAAAACCTAAACTGAGGTATGATCTGTCAAGAGTTGTGTTACAGTGATTAATATCACGTGTGATAGACTTTAATTGCTAATTAAAATAAACTTAATTAGTAAATTCAAACCCTAAAACTTAGAACCCTAATTTAATTTCTAGAAACCCTAATTGTATTTCTAGAAACCCTAATTGTATTTCTAGAAACCGTAATGATCGATATTTTAAACCCTAATTGCTTTATTAGCAAAGTTCATTATGATTAAGGGTAATAAACCCTAATGTTCATGTAATTACAAAATTAATTTAATTAACAATATTAATTTTGCAAAATTTTAGAAACTAAAAGTATTTAATTTTATTTATTTAATTTTTGTGTGCAAACTCTAAATTGGAAATCCTAGATTTTTGTTTACCCAAATTGGCTCAAACCCTAAACCCTAAATCAAACCCTAACCCTAAGGGTTTGGTAAGTTACAATTTTGCCATAAAATGAATTATTAAAGGACCAAAATGCCCTTTTTAGCATTAAAGAAGCTAGACATAGGTTTTGACAATAGGAGAGAGTGGTTCACCAAATCAACAACTCCCAACAACTCAATATGCACGAATTTACCAGCAAATCAGCTCCTAGATCAGTCCATACATGCATCATATTTGTCTATATATAGATTGAAGGAGAGAGAAAGTGGGTTATTTACTAAAAATTGCACAAACACTCTACTAACACTCTCAAGTCCCAAACCTCCAAAATTTGTTGATAATATCAGACCCATTATCAAGCCCCACGAAATCCAACAACAAATCAATAGCCAGAAAAAAAAGAATTGAGCATAAAAGGTACAAAACCCTAGTTTAAATTCTGTCCAAAAATTTGGTGTTAGATGTTAGTTTTTGTTGTTAGAATATGTTGTATTTAGTCTCTAGTGATGATCTGGGTTGGTATTACATAGATCCATAACTTCAAAATGCTCAAATCATTGATTTTAGAAAATCTGGAAAAAAAATTTCTAGAGGTCTGACAGTGAATGTCAGGCCCTATAACTCTTTGGTCGTTTATGATTTATGATGTTTAAATGTTGATATGTGTAGCCTGTAATGTTGTTTTTAATATACAAAAATAATTGAAGTCATTTGACGAACAAATTTGTAGTTATTAATTGATCAAATGCCGGTTGACCGGCATTGATTGGGACTTTTTTCTGGCGATTGAGTAAAGTCACGTAATAACGATATCGACAATATGTTTGAGCCCATGGATCTGACAATCGTTTTGGTTTTTGGTGTTGATATTTAGCACATATTGTAGCCTGTTAGGTATACTATAGATCTATGATTTTTTATGACATAAGAACTTAATAGATCGATCAGAGGAAGTGGTCAAAGTGACCCATTTGATCACGGAGTCAGTTTCTGGGTAAACCCAGAAACGGTATGAACACTAATTTTGTCAGAGTTTGACCGAACCATATATTGTGATTCTGTTGTTTTTAAACTGATTTATTGGTTTTTAAATGTTATATGACATAAGTACTATAACTTTGACCATCAAGCAACTTAAACCATGAACAGAACCGTAAGTAATTTGAGCTTGAAAGTGGCAGGATGATTTTCTGGGTTTCTGAAGAAACCCAGATTTGGTCTGACAGGGTTTTAACAAGCCCAGATCTTCATGTATTGTTATGTTATAGCCTGGATTTTGATTGTTAATTGTAGTGTTACATAAACACTACATAATCAATATTTCACTTGACCTAGAAACAGTGTGAGCTAAGATTTATACACGGTCAAACGAGCCACCATGAAACTGGCCTTGTCAGTGTTCTTGAGCTCAAGAACACCAATAGCGACGGTTACTGTCGCTAAAAGCCTATAGCGACGGTTTTGTATTATTTTTAATTTCTGTATTTTCCGAAAATGATTAAAAATTAGAAAAAAAATAGTTTTTAATTATTAAAAATACAAAATAAATTATAAAAAATTATTTTAATTCTAAAAATTAGTTTTTAATTATTTTAAATATATTTCATAAATATTTAATATTTTAGAATATTAAAAGTAATTAATTTATTTAATTATAATATTAACTAAATTATTCAAAAATGATTTTAATTCATGAAAAATTATTTAAAATTATCTTATGATATAAGAAAATATTTTTGAGATATTTTGATAACTTTTAATATTATGTGATAATTTTCATTAATAAATAAATATTAATGATAATTAAGTTATTTGTTAAATGAATTAAATAAATGAATTAAAAATGATTTTATTATATTAAAAATCATTTTAAATAATAAGAAGATATTTAAAAATATTTTAAGTTATAAAATATAACTTTTAATATTTAAAGGTAAATTTCATTAATTAATTATGATTAATGATAATAAAGTTATTTAATAATTATATTAAATAATTTAGTTTAAAATGATTTTATTATTATAATAATCATTTTAAATAAAAATAAAGTGTTTAGAGATATTTTAAGTTATAAAATATAACTTTTAATATTTAAAGAATAATTTCATTAATAATTTAATATTAATGATATTTATTTAATGATTAATGATATTAAATTTATTTAATAATTATATTAAATAAATAGTTTAGAAATAGTTTTATTTATTTAAAAATCATTTAAAAAAAGATATTAAGGGATTAAAAATATTTTAAGTTATAATTAATGACTTTTAATATTTAGATAATAGTTCATTAATATTTAAATATTAATGGTAATTATTTAATAATGATTTTAAATGTTTTAAAAATCATTTAGGGTAATATAAATGTATTAAAAATATTTTGAGTTATTATACATAACTTTAATATTTTGACAATGGTTTCATTAATAATTTAATATTGATTAAATATTAATGATAATAGAATTGTTTAATATTTAAATCATTTAATAATGATTACGATATTTCAAAAATTATGATAAATGATAATAATTATTATAAGGCCATGAAAAATAGTGTGACTAATGTTTAAGTTATCTAAATGGATATTGAACTACGGTTTAGAGTCTTAGACTCGATAATTACGAAAAAAAAAGTCGCTTTCAGAGACCGGCTATGTTTCGTAAATTGATCTGGACTTAGATAATTTAATTGGATATGTGTTTATTTGTGATTCAGTGGTTGTTAAGGATGTATGACAATGTGATTATGAAGGTGTTGATGTTTGATTATGAGTCAACGATTGTTAAACATGTGTGATAATGTGAATAGGGAATGTGCTGACTGCAATAGGCAGTGTTATATGTACGTTATGTTATACTAATCAGTAAAATGATCTGATTAATGATAGGTGATTTCATAAAAGATAAAACTAAGTTGCGTAGTTGTATGCAGCGCATCAGGCAAGTATCCTAACTTTGCATTTTCTTAATGCAATGGACAAGTGTAAGAATGTTTTTAAAGAATTATTGTTATTATTGTACAGATTGTTAAGCCTATATTATATATGCCCATTGATTATCAACATGCTAGTATATGATAATTCGGATAAATATATTCTGTTCGTTAATTTCTATAAATGATTATACAAGTGTCCCCACTTGGACAATCATTGTTTTTTCATCGCATGTTGATACCCTTTGATATACATATATGTTGAATTATATAAGACCTTTGTTATGAAAACCCGATGAGATATGAACATCCCGAAAATGGGAAAATTTTATGCTACCAAGCGGCGGAGAAATAACGATAACATCGTTCATGTAAATGTAGTATTGATCAATACAGGGTACAACAGGGCCGATCACCCTCCGTACCCGTAAGTCATGACGGTTTACAGATGAATTTCTGTTTAAACATTTTCAAAAATGAAAAACAATGTTCATGGTATGTCACAGAAACCCCATATACAGTCAATACGTAGTTTCAAAAGTTTGAAAGAGGGTTGTTATGAATTATTATTGGTACATATTACTTCACAACCTCTTGACTAGTTGTAGAAGAATATTATTAAGAAAACATTTAAATTCTTTCAAATTTATATATATATATAATACTTCTTTGGGCACTCAAATGCTCATCCTTGCTTAATTTAAATGTTTTCGACTAAGTGTGAAGGACGGAAGGATCCATCAAGAACAAGGAAAAGGGAAAGTTCTTTGAATGACTTTTTATGTTACTTGTTTGTAATAGTTTAGATTATGAAGACTATGATATATATATATATATTTATATATTATGACATGTAATGAATGTTTAAAGGTTACGACTTGGGAGAAAGACTCGATGTATATGTAAACTTAAGTTAAGTAATTAAATATGATGTGTCACAAATTAAATAATGGAAACAATGGGATCCTAACTTCATTCAATATTTCATTCAATCGCCATATGTCATGCAAGAAGAAGCGTTTACATATCATAAGATAATAGCCAAGGGCTTAAAAGCGAGTTATAACCATTTTCCAATGCACTATAACCAACTCACATATCATCTCTGGATGTTAGAATCCATGTAATCACCAATAACACCACAATTACTATATTCCTATCTGTAATTGCAATCCTATTGATTTTAAGCACAACCCCTTACTCTAGCTCATACGGTAAAATAGTATATTCTCTCATTTCACAAAATATGCAAGACTTACTCTAGCCCCATATTAGCATGCTATCATGATTTCATCCATATTCATATGTTCATTTCCAATTCCATACAAATACTAACATGAAGATTATCAATCATTCATACATACAAACCAACCATGATAGATAACCCAATGATATGCAAAACAAATCTAACACTTAAATGTGAAACCAAACTACATATTAAAATCCGTTAGAATCCCATAATGGAGTTTAGTTCATGGCGGAACCAAAAGCCATTATGGGATCAAGACTAAACATGATCAATAATCAAACAAATAAGAGTAAGAGGTGAGAACAATCAAACCCAAATCTTTGAATAGTAATCAATGATTAACTATGAAAACCCCAAAGAATTCCATTCAATAATAATAAAAATCCACAATGGTTAAGAACTCCAAGAAGAAGAAGAGAATAAAACTTTATGGATTCGTTCTCCATTGGGATCTCCCCCCACTATGTTAACCCTAATTGTAATATAAAAATACGTAAAATAATGTCAAGTCCCCTCTCTGACACACGTCAGAATCATTTTATACCAATTACACATCATCAAATTGCTTAATTAAAAATAAAACAAATTCTGACATCGACATCGCTACTGTGACTCTAGTATATCTCATCTCGCATGGCCGCGAGAGACTTCTGATATCTTTCAAGTGCCTCAGGGCGTCTTCTTAACAGCGCGGTTGCGCGCTCGCGCCTCATGGTATGTATTTGGGGTCTCATGGTATGTGATCCTTGCCTCATGGTGCTTGACTTGCTTGAGAATGCTCCTTATGTCGACCACTGCACTTGGCGGCAGGTGCTTGATGCTGCTTACCTTTGTATTGCAGCCGTGGCTGTGTCCTGCAAATCCTGAGTCTGGTTTATGCTTTTTCTTCTTTGCTACTACTTGTTTGCTCATGCCTTAACCTCTTCTTGCTTGATTTCAATGCCTCATTATGCTCCCCATGTCGTGCACATCCTCTCCTTTCAACTAGCCTACACACACACGCTCACATAGATGCCTCAATTTCCACCAAAATAATATGCGATTCATGCACTTATTCACTAAAAGGAGTTTTAAGTATATAAAATGCAAAATAACGTGAAATGCGACTAAAACACAATGAAATGTACTCAAGGTGGGCACATTTCGTATGGATTAATATACAATAAGTGAGTAAAAATATCACTTATCAAATACCCCCAAACTTGACATATTGCTTGCCCTCAAGCAATGCATATGCATGAACATTGAAAATGTAACTACAAAACTATTCAACTACTTTATGATGCAAACTAGTCTCACATAATCTTGACCATAGCAATTTCACATTAAATTACCTCGTTGAACTATCAGGATTCGAACATAATTTCAAACCAAACCATAGATATAACATCATATACGCAGATAATTCATGAATGCTATAGAGATGTTGTGTGTGTGTGTGTTGTTCTAAAAACTTGATCAAGCAAAGATTATGTATCCTACATTTGCTTCTCACGAGAAAATTATAATCTAAATCAAGATTCATGTATACTCATGCACATATATTTTTTGACATCTCACCACATAAACTAAGGTTCAACAATGGGTTTATTGCTTTATTGCTACTCACGAGGCGATTTCGCTTTTTTCCGTGGTGTTTATTGCTATTGATTCTTTTCTTTTTCTTTTGCTCTTTTCCTTTTTTTCACATGATGGTGCAATGTCTCAATCCATTTAGGCACCTTTGCTACCCTTTAGCAAGCTTTCAACCAACGACTCCCGGACCATGAAAGACCTTAGAGGCGCTAGGTGTAGAGAACAATCCCCTCAAGCGTACTTACTCAAGTAGCAGGGGCCGAATTAAGACTAGTCACGTTATTGCATATATATATATATATATATATATATATATATATATATATATATACAGATCATACCCATGTTTCCCCAAAATTTGCACCTCAATGACTCTACAATCTACAACACTTTCCTCATGTTTCTCATTTTAAATCTATATGTTCTATTGAGCAATGCAAGACACACATCTTAGACTTATAAGTGAATATGAACATAATTGTGTAAACTTAAAGCATATAAACAGCCACATGAATCGCATTGTGTAAAACATTATATCCACGTTGTGTTATGCAACATATTCTGAAATTGTTTACAATTCACTATCATCATTGGCTTAGGCAAAATTTTCCATTTATACGCAATAATTTATGTGAGACATTAAACTAAACATACTATCAATGAATAAAAAATAAAAATTTTATGCTAAAATTTAACTAACACATATTCATGCAAAATTAAACTAAACATGCTAAAATAAAATACAACTTAACTACTATGCAAGTACACCAATACCCCCAAACTTAAAATGTTCAATGTCCTCATTGAATGAAGGTAAAGGGTACTAGAAAACTCCCCTACTGATTGGCATGACCACCCTCCTAGGGTGGTGAATGCAGTAGTGAATCTGACACGCAGCGGTCCCAAGCTGGGGCCATTTAAGCATGGTTCCTTCTTTGGCGAATGCTTGACCAAAGCCACAGAAAGTCCGTAGCGAATGTCCCAAGATTGTCATCTGATTAGTCGTCGACTTTTTGCGCTCCAACCTTCGGAGGTGTCGATCGCTAGAGACAAGCTGCGCTCGGGTGGAGGGACCTGCTTCATCGGGCTGTGGGGGCTACTGGGGTGGCTCGCGAAAGGTGGGTCGAAAAATGAATCCTCGCCCGCGCGGATGTGGCTCGCCACCTGCCCAGTCCTCAAATTTGGCAATTGTGGAGTGCGTTATGTCTTGGCTGGGATACTGTATTTGCTCGTTGCCCCAACGAACCCCTTGATGCGCACATAACATGGCTATTACCAAAGCATGTGGGATGCTTCTCGTGGTAGTTCCCATCAGATACTTCACAATGTTTTGATGGATCAAATATCCCACGTGAATATACTCGCCAGTTATGATGCCCCACAATAGTATGGCTCTCTCTGCTGTGATTTCATGTTGATGGGAGGATGGGAGTAACTTAGCACAAATGAACAAATTCCATGCTTTGGCGTCTACCGATTCAATCTGGTTCTTTGGGGGAAAATACGAGGTAAGGTCGTACCGACTTTGTAAGTCCACCTTGTGCCCGGAATGCACAGATCTGCGATGACCTGCTCCAAGTCTGTTTCCAAATGAGCTCTTGTGATCCAATTGGTCGCCCCTGTTGGTGGTCTAGCGGTGATCCTCAGCACGTTTCTGATGGCAGCGGGTCGATAGTCTACCTCTGTGCTACGAACCATAGAGGACTCGCTCATAGTAACCTTGGCATTTGCGTAGAACTCCCGCACTATGCTCATTAGAATCAGCGTGGGTGCCGTAGTCAGTCCTCCCCATCCACGTTCGTGGATCATTGCACAAAGCTCTCTATCCTGGCCCTCGAGTCTGAATCCTCTCTCCTTGATGAATGTCTTTACCACAATTCAATAATATTCTTGTTGAGCCTCCAAACAAAGAAATTTGTTGTGGTCGACAATATCCTCCTCGTGGCCACCGAAGGATGATGAAGAGGAGGAAGCTGCCCTTACTCTCTTTGGACCCATGTGAGATAGAGATAGCAAATGAACTTACTTAAGGAATGAATGTATTTGTAAACTGGTGAATTACACTCTTGCTTGTGCTATCCCAATATAGAGCCCTAGCTTTATATCTTGAAGGAGATGGGGATGAGCATGGAATCGTGGAGGAAATCGTGGAGATTTGATGGAGAAATCGCCTCAATCATGGCGATAGAGATAGCGGCGTGAGTTAGGGAGAGTGAGAGATTTTTGCTTACATTAGTATCGCACATAAGAGTCCAAATGATTCCAACTTCTGTTTTGAACTATTTTTATCCAATTTGGACCAGAGTCGCGTGCGGCCATGATGATGATATCTTCTTCCTTGGTATGCGTGAGACTTGCAGAAAGGGACATTGAATTAAGCCATTTGAGCAGGCAGCACGAGTTGATCTTTGCTTGTCTGGCATGACCAGCGCGTGACCACGATTCTTGCCGGTTTATCTTTGATCTCACTCTTCCATCAATGATGCACTCTAAACATTGTACCTGCACAGATACTAATTTACATGAATACGGTAGGCAATAGTAGTGATGAGATGCGAAATTAATGTCAGTTGTTACTCGTTACGCATATACGCTCGCTTACTCATAACTTGTTAACACTAAACTTGAAATACTAATTAAAATAATCACAAGGAAATAACGACACTAAATGAATTCTTGGGTAGAGAATTGATGGGTTGCCTCCCATCCAGCGCTAAGTTATAGTCAATTAGCTTGACTGTCGTGGAATGTTCACGTCACATCAATAGTTGTGGTGCCTTCCTTGTTGTCCTTGGCACCCTAAAATTTAATCACTTTAGCTTTTGTTAATGGATCCACCTTCAACTCTGCATTTTCACCTGTGACATGTCTTTGCGATTCATCTGGCCTCGGGTCGTGTATCCACTCCTTACGGTTACCATTCACTAGATCGACCCAAAAACACTCTTCTTCATCTGTTGGGAGCTTTATTGCGCTGAAAACATTAAATATGACCTCTTGATCATGTACGCGCATGGTTAATTCCCCTTTCTGGATGTCTATAGAAGTCCTGACCGTGGCCAAGAATGGTCTTCCTAGTATGATTCGTATATTCTTGTCCTCTTCGAAATCTAGGATGATGAAATAAGCCGGAAAGATGAACTTATCCACTTTAACTAATACATCTTCAACAATTCCATGCGGATATGTAATGAGGCCAAATTGACTAAGCTGTAATGATATGTTCGTTGGTCTTGGGTAGGTAATCCCAATTGGTTGAATCTGGACAATGGCATCAAATTGATACTTGCCCCCAGATCACATAAACACTTGTTAAACTGCATCTTCCCAATAGTGAACGGAATTGTGAAGCTACCCGGATCTTTTAGCTTTGGAGGTAACTTACGTTGAAGCACTACACTGCATTCTTCTATCAAGGCTACCGTTTAAAACTCATCTAATCTCCTCTTCCTTGACAATATACCTTTCATGAACTTTGCGTAGCTTGGCATTTGTTCCAATGCTTCGACAAAAGGTATATTGATTTGCAGCTTTTTGAAGACCTCTAAAAACTTGCTGAATTATTTGTCATCTTTATGCTTAACTAGCCTTTGCGGATATGGCACTTGAGGGTGCAGTGGTTGTAATGGACCCTTGACCTTCTCTTCTAACCCTGCTCTATTCTTTTCTTCCTGCGGAACCTCAGAATTTTCTAGATTTTGCTCCTCGTCGGTATCATGTTATTACGCCTCATGGCATGTGCTGTGATGATTCCTTAGTATCATCATCTTGTTGGTATGCGACTTGAGGCATTGTCAAATCTTTCCCGAGCGCAATGTTATTGCTTGACCTTTGCTCCTTCCCATCTCTTCTAGGATTTGCCCTACGTGTTACTTGGCAAAGCACCTTGGGGGGGCCTATTAGTGAGCATGTTTGCCATTTGCCCCATTTGCGTCTCTAAATTCTTGATAGCCCTTTGCTTGGCTTTTGATCATAACCTCGGTGTTTGCCATGTATTTCAACATCATTTCCTCCACGCCTATTTTTTTCTGGATGTGGTGCATTTGGAGTGTGATGTTGTTCTTTGTTGAGAAAACCCCGGTGGAAATGGTGGTTTCGATTGTAAAGCTGTATTTGTCTTGTTGTTGTTAAGCTGTTGATTAATTTGAAAATGATTTTTTGTTGTTGTCCTTGATTATTCGACCAATTTGAAATTTGGATGATTGCGGTTGTTGGGATGATAAGTATTCTGAAATTGGCCTTGGTCCTTTCTGTAGTTGCTTACGTATTGAACTAATTCTGAGCTGATAGCACATTGATTTGTGGAGTGTGATCCCGCATAAATCTCACATACAAAAGAAACCGTCTTCACTTTGCTCTCTACCAACGTGTCTATTTTCTTTGCCATAGCTGCCATTTGTGCCGATAGCTGTGTAATCGCATCTACCACCAACACACCTGTAACTTTGGGTTGCGACATCCGAGCTGTACGGTTCTGATAGTCATTTGCGACCATAGTTTCAATGAGTGTATAGGCCTCATCATAGCTTTTTGCCCATAATGCCCCTCCTGCGGCTGCATCCACAATCGGTCTGGACTGCCATCCCAAACCATTATAAAATGAATTAATGATCAGCCAGTCTGGTAAACCATGATGGGGACACTTCCTGAGCATCTCCTTGTAACTTTCCCATTCTTCATATAAGGTTTCGCCCTGTTGCTACTCAAACTGAGATATGGCTGTCCTCATCTTTGTCGTTTTAGCCATTGGGAAGAACTTGGCTAAGAATTTATGTGCTAAGTCCTCCCATGTAGTGATCGATCCAGCTGGCAAAGAATGTAGCCAACTCCTTGCTTTATCCCTCAATGAGAATAGGAACAACCGTATTCTGATGGCATCCTCCGTCACACCATTATATCTGAATGTGTCACAAATTTTGATGAAACTCAATAGGTGCTCGTTCGGATCATCCGTGTGACACCCCCAAGCTATCTGAGAGTTCGCACCATCCGAATAGTTTCGATTTTATTTGAAGGTGTTTTTCTTTGCTATCGTTGGCTTTGACTATGCTAGGCTGTAGCTCATTTATATTTGGCATATAATATTCCCTAAGAGCCCGTTGCTCTTCTCTTGGCTCAATCCTTTGTTCTTCCACCATATTGACTGTAATGCTTTCCAACTGCTCTTGCAGATTTCTCCTCACACTCGCTTTCCAACTCTTCCCATTAATATTAGCGTGCGCTGGTGTTAACTCTGAGTTGGATGACCGCGTATGCATAAAAGTCTACAAGTACCTGAGATCAAAAACAAAAGAAAAATAGAAATGAGAGATGAACAGATTTGTCTAAGTCATACAATACAACTTTAAACTAATGATAATTATCTAAATTAACGCCTTTCCCGGCAAATGGCGCCAAAAACTTGTTGCCTCTTTTATAGTTCTTATAAAAGAGCTCTAACTCATGCAAGTATACACGGTCAACAAAATGTCTGAGTAAGTAAAGTATCGATCCACAGAGAAAGTTGTTAACTTAGACTACTATGCATTAATCACTCACTATATTTATATCTTTGAGACTTTAGACTAAATTGTTGATTTGAATAAATTATAATTACCAACTAAAAATAAGAATATAAGCGAATTAAATATGATGTGGAAACAATGGGATCTAACTTCATTCAATATTTCATTCAATCACCATATATCATGCAAGAAGCGTTTACATATCACAGGATAATAGCCGAGGGCTTAAAAGCGAGTTATAACCATTTTCCGATGCACTATAACCAACTCACATATCATCTACAGATGTTAGAATCCATGTAATCACCAATAACACCACAATTACCATATTCTATATGAAGCAATTGCAATCCTATTGATTTTAAGCACAACCCTTACTCTAGCTCATATGGTAAAAGAGTATATTCATATTTATTTCACAAAAATATGCAAGACTTACTCTAGCCCCATATTAGCATGCTATCATGATTTCATCCATATTCATATGTTCATTTCTAATTCCATACAAATACTAACATGAAGATTATCGGGTCATTCATATATACAAACCAACCATGATAGATAACTTGATGATATGCAAAACAAATCTAACACTTAGATGTGCAACCAAACTACATATTAAAATCCGTTAGAATCCCATAATGGAGTTTAGTTCATGGCGGAACCAAAAGCCATTATGGGATCAAGACTAAACATGATCAATAATCAAGCAAATAAGAGTAAGAGGTAGAGAACAATCAAACCCAAACAATGAATAGTAATCAATGATTAACTATAAAAACCCCAAAGAATTCCATTCAATAATAATAAAAATCCACAATGGTTAAGAACTCCAAGAAGAAGAAGAGAATAAAAGCGTTGTGACCCGTTCTCGTTGGGATCTCCCCCCCTATGTTAACCCTAATTCTAATATGAAAATACGTAAAATAATGTCAAGTCCCCTCTCTGACACACGTCAGAATCATTTTATACCAATTACACATCATCAAATTGCTTAATTAAAAATAAAACAAATTACAGCATCAGCATCGCGCTTTGACTCTAGTATATATGTCTCGGTAGCGAGACTTACTGATATCTTTCGGTGCCTCGGACGTCTTAACTGCGCGGTCGCGCTCGCTCCCATGGTGCTGGTGCCATTTTGGGTGTCTCATGGGTTGTGGTCCTTGCCTCATGGCGCTTGACTTGTAGAATGCTCCTTATGTCTCGATACACTGCACTTTCGGTGGTAGCATGAGCTACTACTTTTTTATTATCATGTGCGGCTTTGTGTCCTGCAAATCCTGAGTCTGGTTTATGCTTTGCTGCTGCTACTACTTGTTTACTCATGCCTTAACCTCTTGCTTGCTTGATTTCCATGCCTCATTATGCTCCCATGTCGTGCACATCCTCGCCTTTCCACTAGCCTACGCACATACGCTCACCGATGCCTCAATTTCCATGAAAATAACGCTGATTCCTGCACTTATTCGCTAAAAGGAGTTTTAAGTATATGAAATGCAAAATAACGTGAAATACGACTAAAACACAATGAAATGTACTCAAGGTGGGCACACTTCGCATGGATTAATATACAATAAGTGAGTAAAAATATCACTTATCATTTATGTTGGTCAAAGTACAGCTACCAATTGTTCTTTGTGTTCTTCAGTTTCTGGAAAAACCCAGAAACTTGGTCATGCTCGGTCAACTACTTTTGATCAATAATTCCGGTAATCCTATGAGTTATTTGTTCGATTGAAGATCATAGATATGTAGTATGTATACCAGAGTACTAATTTATAACAAAAACTTAAACAATTAACAATCAGAAGATGATTAAATAGGTCGGTCAAAGTAGCCGGTTCAACTGTTCTTGAGCTTTCTGGGCAACCCAGAAAACCAACTTCCGTGAACGGTCAACCCACTTTGACTGCTTATATCTTGGAATCTATGGTTCATATGAACCTGTTTTCTTTTCTAGATTAAAGACCTACTTATAGGCTACAAATACCAATTAATTAACAGACCAAATCATAAACACACATGAATCAAAAAGCCCTGACATTCGGCTGTCAGACCATTTTTTTCAAAATTTTTAGATTTCATAAAACGCTTACTTAAGGCATTTAGATGTTATGAAAACGTGTTCTACCACTCTAGCATACTTTCTAACATCCTAATACAATATTCTAAACATCTAAACAACAAATCTAACATAAAATCAAAGAGAAATTTATGAACTAGGGTTTGCACCTTAACTTGAGCAATTCTTTATTCTATCTTCTGATCTTGTTGCTGTTAACACCCAGGCTTGATATGGTAGGTTTATAAGTGTATCTAGGCTTTGAGAATTCGTGAGTTTTCTCAGCCCTAAGGTTTCTATTTATAGAATTCTTTAACTTAGCTTTTTGGTCATTTTTCCACCTACTTGCCTCTATAAAGATCTGATTTGTGACTCTTCTGGTGCTTGGGAGTTTGGAAGCATGTCATGTGATGTTTTGGAACTTGAAATGGTGACTCTCAGCCTACTTGTAAGCTAGTTGATCAAATTAGTAGCTTAATTAGGTTTAAATCTTCACTAATCTTGATTAGGGTTTTGTTTCTAATGATTAGGAATGTTAAGTAATGTTAATTAGTACCTAATTAAAGTTTACTAACCATGATGAAGTGTTAACATAAGCTAATTAGAGTTAGATTAGCTAATTATGGTTTAATTAATAAACTAGGGTTAGGGTTTTGCTAATTAGGGTTTAGGGTTTGTTAACCTAAGTTTACTAACCTAAGTTTCTCACTAATCCTAACAAGCACTACAAAGCATTTTGTCAGTGTAAGCACGACAAAGCAACTTGTCAAAATAATTTTACCGAAAAGTCCGATTATGGAAGAAAAAAAATTAAGCACGAGGTGTCAAGCACGACGTTTTTCGGATAAAAATTTATTTGGTCAATCTTGTCAAGCCAAGTATATAATAACACGTAACACATTCAGAATAGAGAAATTTTATTTATATAACGGGATTAATACATACGAGTCTTATTAGGGTTTTGGGTTTTTACATTTACCCTATCAGAGAGTCAAGGCAGAGCATCAATGACCGAGTTGTTTATTACAGTCATTAGATATTCCAAAATGGAAATGGTAGCACGTCATGATAAATTTTGTGGTGGGACTTCCAGCAATGCAGAAAGTTTACGATGCCATATGGGTGATTGTAGATCGAATTACAAAGTTAGCACAATTTTTGCCGATCAAGATCAGGTATAGTTTGGATCAGTTAGCCAAATTATATATCAAGGAAATTGTTTTGAGGCATGGAGTGTCAATATCAATTGTGTCTGATAGGGATCTGCGCTTCACGTCAAACCTTTGGAGGAGTCTTCAAGAAAGAATGGGGACACAACTAAGGTTGAGTACTGCGTATCATCCGTAGACCGATGGGCAAAGCGAGAGAATAATTTAAACATTAGAAGACATGCTTAGAGCCTGTGTGATTGACTTCAACGGAAGCTAGGAGGATCATCTTCCATTAGTAGAATTTGCATATAACAATAGTCATCATGCAAGCATTGGTATTCCATCGTACGAAGCATTGTATGGGAGGAAATGCAGGATGCCCTTATGTTGGGATGAAGTAGGCGAACGCAGACTGTTGGGGCCAAAGTTGGTACAGCAGACTATGGAGATCATCAAGATGATAAAAGCTCAACTGGTAGTAGCTCAGGATCATCAAAAGTAGTATGTAGATTTACATCGCAAGAAAAGATACTTCAAAGTGGGAAGTTATGCGTTTTTGAAAGTATCTCCTTGGAAAGGGAAGATAAGATTTGGAAAGAAAGGTAAACTGAGTCCAAGATTTATTGGACCATTCGAGATATTGAAGAAGATAGGTGAAGTGGCGTATGAGGTAGCTCTACCCCCTGAACTAGAACATATTCATAATGTGTTTCATGTGTTAGTGTTACTGCCATATAAGCCTGATTGCAAGCATGTGATATCGTATGAACCAATTCAAGTCGAGAAGGACTTATTGTACGAACAAATTCCTATAGAAATTTAAGATAAGAAAGACAAGAAGTTAAGGAATAAAGTTCTACATTTTGTAAAAGTTATTTGGAGGAACCACAATGCTAAAGAGCCTACGTGGGAACTCGAGGAAAAGATGAGGAAGAATTATCCATCTCCCAAGTGGCTTCTCATTCCAAATGGTTCTTCCACAAAACCTTAACAAACGGAATTGTCTTCCTTCTCATAATCCTCTCTTGACGATCCAAAATCTCCTCGGCTTGTTCCTCACAAGTAAGATCCTCCCGAATCTTGTCGAACGGATATTGGACCACATGCAACGGATGATAATGATAACTCCTCAACACCGACACATGGAACACATTGTGCACATGAGCTAGCTGTGGAGGCAAAGCTAACCGATATGCAACTTCACCAACCCTCTCCAAAATCTCAAATGGGCCAATATAACGCAGACTAAGCTTCCCTTTCAACCCAAATCGCTGAATACCCTTCCAAGGAGAAACTGTTAGAAACATATGCTCACCGGGTTCAAACTCTAAAGTCCTCATATGCTTATCAGCATAACACTTTTATCGTGATCGAGCCGACTTCAATTTTTCCTTAGCCATCGCTACCTTCTCCGTAGTGATTTAGACAAACTCAGGCCCTTCTATGGCCCTTTCGCCAACCTTGTCCCAACAAGTCGGTGCCCGACAGTTTCTACCATACAATGCCTCAAACGGAGCCATCTCAATACTTGAATGCCAGCTGTTGTTGTAAGCAAACTCAACTAGGCTCAAGTAATCATCCCAATTACCCGACCATTCAAGTGCAGAAGACCTCAACATGTCCTCTAATGTCTGAATAGTCCTCTCGGATTGCCCATCAGTTTGCGGATAGAAAGAAGTGATGAAGTTGAGTCGAGTACCCCAAGCTCGTTGAAACCCTTTCCAAAATCGAGAATTGAATCGCGGATCCCGATCTGAAACAATAGATACTGGAGTACCATGAAGTCTAATAATCTCCTGCTGAAAGATATGTGCCAACCTATCCACTGAGTAACCCTCATGGATAGCCAAAAAGTGTGCCAATTTGGTCAATCGGTCCACCACTACCCATATGGCATCATTCTTCCTGAAAGTCTTTCGACAAACCAGTCACAAAATCTATCGTGATATCCTCCCACTTCCACACTAGAATGTCTAACTGTTGTAGTAAACCACTAACTCGTTGATGTTCTATCTTCACTTGTTGACAAGTAAGACACTTCCCAACATATTCAACCACGTCTTGTTTCATACCATTCCACCAAAAATTCTTCTTCAAATCCATATACATCTTTGTAGAACCAGGATGAATAGAAAATGGCGAACTATGAGCCTCAGCCAACACCGCCTCCCGAATGATTGGATTTGATAGTACACAAAATCGCTCACCCAACCAAATCACACCGTGATCATCAATACAAAACTCAGACTGCTTGTCATCCTCCAAATTCTGCACTATACTCCACAATTCCCCATCTTCCTTTTGAGCTTCTTTGACCCGTGAGTTAATGATGATTAAAACTTAGCAGAATTAATGTTTGTTTTAATCTCCTTTACGAAGTAGTGGAGTTATGAGAGTGAGGCAGGTATAACAGTTATGGCAGATATATAGCAGTTATAGTAAGAAAGTAAAAGACACAGTCATTTTAAGTGATTCAGAGCACTTAAAAGCTCCTAGTCCACTCTTCTACTCCTTGAGTAGGAAATCCACTCAGGATTACTCTTACAACTTCTGAATCACACAGATTCCTTCTAGACCAGTAGTTTAGAAACTTATTAGTTCACTCTTGAACTCTTCAAGTCCAACAGACTTGGCTCTCTTACAATTCACTAAGAACTCTTTAAGTCCAGCAGACTTGGAACTTTTTCTTCAGTTGATTGGAAGATGTTGAGTTCTTGATGGTTGATACTCAGTTGTTGTTTAAGCACTTGTTCAAAAGAACTGAGTAACTGAGCAAGCTTTCCTTTTTCTCAGATCGTAGAATTAAACTTTGAGATTTCTGTACGTTTTTATTCAATGCTTGCTTGCCTCTCTCATCTACTTGATTTCCATATGTGTGATCTTGAAAACTATCCATTGGATCCATCCGTTGAAGCATTAAATGTGTTTGACCTTTCTATTCTTTAATGGAGACTTTTCTGCACATCTTCTGAATTGCATTCTGGCCAACTGACACAGCAGACTGCTTTCTCACCTATCACCTGAAAAGGTGTTTTCCCCCTTACCAATGGTACTTTCCTTAGCTTCTTCAATACGCTTCTTTGTTGCATACTAAGGATATTTCTTATGACTTTGGGACTGGTGAATATTGCAACGTTTAGAATCCATTCCTCATATGTTGGAGTTTGTCTCCACATAAATCGTGAGGCTTGATGCTTCTAACACAAGACAGATGATACTCTACGATTCAGATAGTGGTGACTTGTCGCTTTGGTGCTTGGTCTGATGCTATCAGCCGAGAGCACTACGATTTCTCTTAACTATTTTCACACTACGATCTTCGCTTGCTTGAGTTTTAAATTATACATTTTTGAGAGCACACTACGATCTCTGAGTTGGCTCGGCAAACGTTGGGACCACTCTACGATTTTCGAAGAGGCCCTTCAAGGCAGACACACTACGATTCTTGAGGCTCTACGTTTTTACCTTGACTTCTGCAATCTTGATCAGATTAATGCATTACAAATTCTTCAAAGCCTATCTATTACATCTCAAGATCAACCTAACAAATTTGATCTTTCTATCTATACATTCATTTTCAGAATGATACACATTAAGAGCTTAGATCAACCTAACAGATTTGATCTATCACTAAGTCCTTGTACATATATTCCTTGAAGGACTTTTCAAATAATCATGAGCATTTATATTTAAACATCAAATTAACATATTCATTATCCCAACAATCTCCCCCTATTTGATGTTGACATGACCAAGGGGATTTTGTTTTCATGATTATTATTATCTAGATGCAATTATAGGAAATTTAAACATGACTTAGTATTTCAGTGAGCAGCTAAAATTTCTAGAGAATAAGCATGAATTTATTGATGATTGAAGAGTATTACAATTTAGCTTTACATCAATAAGAATTTAAACTTTCACTTATCTCTATTTCTTTGGTCTTTTGCATGGAGGATTGGCATACTCCTCAGCCCTTCTTTTCTTGTTTGCTTCATCCATTCTGGCTATGTCTTCCAGCTCACTTGGGCTTATCCTTGGATTATGATCATGCCTATTCATGAATGCAGGATCTTCAATTGGCATTCTTAGGCCTGTGGTGGTCACATTTTGTGAGCTGGTAGCTGGCCCTTGACTCCTTATTGGCTGAGCCATCAAGACTTCTTGTTGATCAGATCGTTGAGTCTGAGTGCTTGATCGTGGAGTCTGTTGGTGGAATTATCTTGCAGGAGGGCTTCTTGACTCTTAAATGTGAAATTGTCCTCTACCTCTTCCCTGGCTTCCTTGAACTCCTCTTCCTTTGCCCTGGCCTCCTTGAATTTCTTCCCCTTTATTCTCCCCCTTTATGTCAGCATCAAGGGTTCGAATGTCTTCAGATAGTCGAGTCACTCCTTGGACAAGCTCGTTGAGTTGGCTTTGTGTTTGAGCAATGTACTCTCGATTTTCCTTGACCAGAGCTTCAGATCGAGCTTCTTTGTTCCTGAGGGCAGTTAGAACAGTGTCAGTTTGATGTTCTTGGTTTACATAGGCTTTCTAAAATTCTTTGACTTAAGCTCTTAGGTTATTGATGTTCTCCATCATAAGGTTATTTTGGGCTTCTTGAGATTTCTGTAATTCAAGAACAACCTATCGTTGTTTGGTGGCTATCCGAAAGTGAATCTCATCTCTATCCTTCATACTTTGAAGCATTTCCTTGATAATTTCCCTCAGCTTCTTTGTAAGCTCAACATTCAGAGTGCCTGGGAGATTATTTGCAGCAGTTATCATTTGAGTCAGCCTGAGATGAATGAGTTCTGAGTGAGTTTCCAGGCTCTCATCGATGTTCTTGACCATGTTCTTGGATACTACATTCAAGTCATCTTTCGTGGATAGATTGGTGAGTGGGTCACTGGGTTATGGATTGTTTAAAGGAGGGGATGTTTTCTGGAATTGATCTTGTAAGGAGTAGAGGGCAAGATTGAGATTGAAGTATTCGTTGTTGGATGAGGAGGGAATATCCGATGGAGGGGCCTAGGTTTGGATGTTTGAGTTTGGTGACTCTACGATTTGTGGTGGAGACTCTGCAATGAGGCTAGAGTCCGTGATCATAGAGATGATTGGTTATGGGAGCATTATGAAGTTGACTGCATTTGGTTCCTCAGTTATAGAATTTTAGGATTCTGCA
Source organism: Panax ginseng (assembly GCA_020205605.1). NCBI lineage: Eukaryota > Viridiplantae > Streptophyta > Magnoliopsida > Apiales > Araliaceae > Panax > Panax ginseng. The sequence goes on from CM035142.1 coordinate 58,448,357, forward strand.
ACTGGAAATTGATTTAGTGGATGAAGAATCACTTCCAACCATCGTGGGAATTCATAAAATTGGCTAAATGAGGATGATGGCAAGTGACTAACTCTGAAGAGGGTTGGGATAGATCGTACCTCAGGTTTATACTTTGAGGAAGAGTTATTTGTGAGTAACTTCTTGGCAAAGTTGAATCTTCCTGGGAATCCATTGGCTAGTACTGAGATGGCCGGATACTCTTTGAAACTCCAAAACATATATTTCCAGGAATTCAGAATATGAGCTTGATGGAAAGGCATCATGGGTAGATATGAAAATAGTTGCTCATAATTAGCTCTTCTGTACCCATTTATGCCCATAGCTGTGATCTCGACCTCATCATCTTCTTCCTCTTCTTTGTTCTCGTTGGAGGATTCCATTATCTCAATGGCCTCTTGATGTTCTTGTACTGGTTCTTCTTCATTTCTGGCAGGGACTTCTTATTCTGCCATGGGGACGTCATGAGCCTCCCCCTCACCTTGCTCATCTTCTTGTACGATCACTAGCTCCCCCTCAACTGGAGCATCTTCTAGTATGAGAGCTTCATGTATCTCCCCCTCAGCTGGTGTATTCTCTATCATAAGAATCTCAGGGATCTCCCCCTCAGCTGGAGCATTTTCTTCTTGACTTACTTTGGACAGTTCTTTTTTGGCAACCATACTCTTGTCTTCCTTCTTGAGCACTTTTTCATTTTCAAGGATATATTTTTTGTCCAGTTTTCTTCTTGATTTTCTAGGTTGAGCCTCAGCCTCAAGACTTTCTTGAACTTTAGTTTTGTCCTGTTGATCACCCAGACTATCAGGTGTGGCAGCTTCTTTGCTCGAGGTATTTGGTCTGGTCTCTACGATCAGTAGAGACTCTACAATTAAAAAGAGAGATGGCCTTTTGGGTTTGTGGCTTATCTTATCCTTCTTCAGCATCTGAGATATGGTAGCTCTATCTTATTCTGCCTCAGCCTGCTGTTGCTTCTTTCTCAGGATCCTTAGAGTCTCAACGTCAGAGGACTCTACTGGTTTATCAGTTGTGGATCCCTGGGGTTCCTCTTCCATCCTAGCCTTAAGCTTCTTCTTGCCCTTGCTTTTTCTGATAAGAGCAGAGGGTTCTCACTTGTTTGTTTCTTCTTCTTCTCCTTCAATTTCTCTGACTATTGACATATTTCCTGGTACTCCTGATTCCCTTCTTTCACTAGTTCTTCAACTGAATTCAGACATCATTCGTACATTTTCAGTTGGATTCCTTTTCCAGTTTACGAATAGTTGTTGGGTCATTCGCCTGTTTGGATTAATGGCTTCTCATTCGTCATCCTTAATCTTGTCACCCAAAGCAGCTTGTAGGATGATGCTTATGAATCACCCGTAGAGCATCTTTTGGGAGCTCTTTGTTTTCTTTGAGCTGATTAACCACTTCCCAATCCATTCAAGCAATAGAGCCCCATAGTTAAGTTATATTCCATAAATTATGGCAATCATGAGCTTGAGTTGTATCTCATTTATAGAGTCGTGACCAGAGCTCTTGTAACATATACATTTTCCAATAATATCAGCTAGAAATTCATACCTCGGTGGAAACTCCTTCTTCTTGTATCCTTTGATAGAGGGTGATTTCTTGTGATGCATCCTTTTGAGTCCCTTATGGAAGTCTATGCCATCTATGGACGGATACCCTTCAGGTTTGAGACCTAGGGCTAGATTGATGTCCATAGCCTTTAGTCTGATCTCTACGTTTCTGACTTTCGCAATGATGGTGTTATTTTCAAATACACTATTATTGTAGAATTCTTTTACCAGCTTCGGGCAGATCAATGTGTCTGTGCCCAAATCTTCTTTGAGACCCTCCTTCTTCAGTAACGACATAGTTTTGTGAAACTTGGATTCAGCTGTTTTGAACTCGTCAAAGCAGAGTATGTAGTCGGAGATAACACTGGAAGCTGCCATTGATTTTCTTGCAAGAAGTGTGATTGACTGAGCTTTCTTCTGAGTTAGGGTTTCTGTTTCGAGAGAGAATAAGAGAGATAATCTTTTGAACTTCTGATTTCAAAAAAGCGCTTTCAAATAGTACATGTAACTTCCCTCTCTCTATTTCGCTTAGTGGGACATGTGTTGAATTCTGCTTGGCTCTACGAATTTGACTGAGAAGGATTATACTGATTTGCCGTTAGCTCCTGTAAAGCTGATGTGTCCTATAATCTTTGAGGTAGCTTTTGTGATCGTTGAGTATGCTTTACATTCGTTAGGTCTAAACTACGATCATTGATTCTATCCAGCAATCATCGTGTTTGAGTTACGATCATCGAGTCTGTCTAGTATTCATCGTGTATGTTCCAGTAATTGTCGTGTCTGAACTACGATCGTCGAGTCTGACCGGATCCTTGTGATGAGTTTTTGACTTAGCATTCTTTTAAGGTAGCTTAGGAAGGGCCAACCTCTTGGAATGAGTCAAGGGTTAGGTTTTTTCCTGAAGCACTCATCGGAGAGATTGCTTTGTTTCAAAACTTATCATCATAGGATGCTTCTCATGATGGTGGGGTTCTGCTATCGTTGAGTCTGCACTACGATGGTTGAGTCTTTGCTACGATCGTTTTCTTTTATGTCACTTCAGCTCTACGATCGTAGACTTCCCTTGATCATGTCCATGATTTCAACCATAGCCTTTGTATCTGTATAGTTAGCACATACTAGAGCATAAATCTCATGGTTGTAAATTAAGCATTTCTAGCTCACTTATTAACTTGTTAAATCTGGATTCATCTGGAGGTTTTGTAAAAACATCAGCAAGTAGATTTTCAGTAGGGATATATTGTAAGGATATAGTTCTATTTTGCCCATGATCCCTAATGAAGTGATACCTTATTTCTATATGCTTACTCCTAGAATGCATAACAGGATTATGAGTTATTGTAATGGCACTCGTGTTATCACATTGAATAGGAATGGATTTGAAATCAAACCCATAATCATCTAGCTAATTTTTCATCCATAGGATCTCGAAAGCACAAATAAATGCCAAATGACAATGTATTAAACCTTCCGCAGGTTGAAGTAGACACTGAGTTTTGTTTTTTCCTAAACCAGGACACAAGTCTGTTTCCTAGCAATTGACATGTGCCACTGGTACTCTGTCTATCTATTTTGCAGCCTGTAAAATCAGCATCTGTGTATCTTGTTAGTTCAAATGAGGATTCCTTGGGGTAACAGAGCCCCAAGTAAGGTGTACCCTTGAGATACCTGAAAATCCTCTTTACAGAAGATAAATGTGATTCTTTAGGGTTAGCCTGAAATCTAACACATATGCATGTTGCAAACATTATGGCTGGTCTACTGGTAGTTAGATATAAAAGAGAGCCTATCATACCTCTGTATTGAGTTATATCAATACTTTTACCTTTTTCATCTTTATCAAGTTTGGTTACAGGAGCAATTGGGGTTTTCATGGGAGAGGCTGATTCCATGCCATACTTCTTAAGTAAATCGTTGATGTACTTGGCTTGGTTTATGAAGATTCCTTCATCAGTTTGCTTTACTTGCAGTCCAAGGAAGAAATTCAGCTCACCCATCATGTTCATTTCAAACTTGCTCTACATTAGCTAGGAGAATCTCTTGCATAACTTTTCGTCAGTAGAGCCAAAAATAATATCATCAACATATATTTGAACCAATAAGACATTGTCTTTATGCTTTCTAAGAAATAATGTGGTTTCTACTCTACCTCTAGTGAACCCATTTTCAATCATGAAGTTAGTTAGTGTTTCATACCATGCTCTAGGTGCTTGTTTAAGAACATATAAGGATTTGTCTAATCTATAAACATAATTGGAAAGAGATGGATTGATGAAACTTGGAGGTTGTTCTACATAGACTTCTTCTTGAAGTTTTCCATTCAGGAATGCACTTTTGACATCCATTTGGAAGACCTAGAACTTCATGTGAGCAGCAAAAGCAAGAAAGATTCTGATGGCTTCTAGTCTGGCAACAGGTGCAAATGTCTCATCGTAGTCAATGCCTTCTTCCTGACAATAACCCTTGGCCACCAGTCTTGCCTTATTTCTGGTTATAACTCCATCTTCATCCATTTTGTTTTTGAAGACCCACTCGGTTCCAATGACTGGATGACTCTTTGGTCTTGGTACCAATCTCCATACTTTGCTTCGTTCAAATTGGTTGAGTTCTTCCTGCATGGCTTCTATCCAACTGGAGTCTTCCATAGCATCCTCTATCTTCTTTGGTTCCATTTATGACAGGAAGCTTAGATAAAAGTACTCATTCTGGGTGGCAGCTCTTGTTTTGACTCTAGCACTCGGATCTCCAATGATTAGATCTTGAGTGTGATCTTTGGCCCATCTGTTTTTGGTTGGGACATCTATCCTGATGCCTTCTTGTGTTAAGTCTTCAAGATCTATTTCTTCTTCTTGGTGTGGAGGTTCGTTGTCTTGCATAGACCTCTCTACGATCTCATTTTCTTGCTCAACGATTTCACTATCTGGCACTACGATCGTGGTGTTGAGCTCGACGAATTCATTCGTAGTGTCTACATTATCGGTCGTAGTGCCTTGAAGCACTATTTTGTCTAAGTCTATTTCATCAAAGATGATGTGAATCGAGACTTTAACTTTAGTGTCTTCTTGTTGAACACCCTGTAGGCCTTACTGTCTGTGGCATATCCAAGAAAGATTCCTTCGTCTGACTTGGGTTGAAATTTTGTCAGGTACTGCTTTCCATTGTTGAGAATGTAGCATGCACATCCGAATACATGAAATTAGCTGACACTTGGCTTTCTTCCTTTCCACAGTTCGTAGGGTGTCTTATTGATCGTAGAGTGTATCATTGATCTATTTTGCGTGTAGCATGCAGTGTTGACAGCTTCTGCCTAGAAGTATTCAGGTAGATGAGCTACTGCTAGTAGAGTTCTTTCAGCCTCTATCAAAGTTCTGTTCTTTCTTTCAGCTACTCCATTTTGTTGAGTAGTTCATGGAGCTGAGAAGTTATGACTGATGCCATTGTCTGTGCAGAACTGGTCCATTTCTGAGAAGTCGAATTCTCTTCCATGATCACTCCTTATGGCCTTGATTTTCTCTCCTTTCTCGTTCATCACCAGTCTGAACATCTTGATTAATTGGGAGCTTGTTTCATCCTTTGAGGTTAGGAAGAATACCCATATGAATCTGGTGTAGTCGTCAACTATAACTAGAGAGTATCTTTTTCCTCCAAGACTAGTTGTTAGAATTGGCCCAAATAGATCCATGTGGAGCAACTACAGGGGCTTGTCGATAGTGAGCTTCTGTTTTGTTTTACAAGCTGACAAGCATTTCATGACCTTTCTTTTATGAAGTTGAACTTAGGTAGGCCAGCAACGAGATCTTTTGATGCCAGTTTGGACATGCTTTTGAAGTTTAAGTGGGATAAACGTCTATGCCATAGCCAGCTCATTTCTTCAGATGCTTTTGCCATAAAGCATATTGTCTCATCTGAGCTTAGTTGACCAAGATTCACTGTGTAGACATTTCCTTCTCTTGTCCCGGTTAGCTTTACAGTAGATGTCTTCAGATCTCTGACTTAACACTGGTTGTTGAGGAATGTTACTTGGTGACCCTTGTCGCAGAGTTGGCTGATGCTTAGAAGGTTGTGTCGGAGACCTTCCACATATGTTACTTTGATGAAAGATACTGCACCATTGCCAGCAGAGCCATATCCTCTTGTCTTACCTGAGCCGTTGTCTCCAAAGATGACTGAGGAACCCTCCTTTTCTATGTAGTTAGATAGAAGGGCTTTGTTCTCTATCATGTGTCTTGAGCATCCACTGTCTAGATACCAGGTTGTGATCGTGGAACTCTTTCCCTGTCATAAAGTTTAACCTTCATTTTGGTACCCATATTTGCATGGGTCCTATTTTGTTAGTGCCCTTGGGGACCCAAATCTGTTTGATATTGGGTCTCACATGCATGGAATTATAATAGCACTTGGCAGCCTTGTGACCAAATTTATTGCATATAAAACATCTAGTATGATGCATGTCTGTGTGTGTATGATTATTCATCCTCCATTTGGACTTGTGTGATTCTTTAGTTGTCCTTCTGTTAAGCTGATTCTCCTTCTTCCACGTGTCCTTGGGTTTCATAAATAGTGATTAGTGTGCCTTACCTCTACTGTACCTTTCCAGTTGATTCGTAGAGTTGGTCTTACTTGACTCTACGATTCTTCGAGGTTGGTGAGTAGAGGTTGGCTTACTCTTCTCTTTTGTGAAGCCCAGGCCAACGTGAGACACTTTACTCCTCTGAGTATGAATGGAAACAGTAGAATAAGGTTGAACTGGTTCTTCCTTCTGTGAGGATTTCACAAAGATAATGCTTCTACTAAAACTTGAGGCATTACTAGTGTTAGTTTCGTTTGTCTTTTCCACACATGGCTCTGAGATGGATTCCCCAAAGCCTAGGCCTGTTCTGTCGAATGTACTTCTCTGACTAGAGAGCAGGGAGTCCATGGATGATGAGGATTTGTTCCATGTAGAGACAATCTTTAGATGTTAGATTAGACTCTCTTTGTGTATTGAGTTTATTTGTCTGTTTTAAGATTTCATTCTCAGCCTCAAGCTTGGAGAGATGGTTAGTACTTAGAAGGGTTGTTTCAAGCTCTTCTTGAACTTTCTTTTTCTCCTCTTGAAGAAGTGAATGATCCTTTGACAAAACTCTGAACCACTTCATGTATTGATGTAGATCAGTGGTTATGCCATGCAGTGCAGTTCGTAAATCATTTATGTCTACATCGGGAGAAATGAAGTCAAATACCTCATCGAGACTTACTTCATGTATGTTGGAGTTTTGTTTGTCCTTTGTATATTTGGCCATTAGCCACAAATTAGCCATTTGTGGTTCTTCATCATCTCCAGAATCAGGATTGGAGTCATTGTCTGAATCACTCCACAATCCTCCAGCTACCAGGCTTTTATCTCTCGTCTGTGGCCTTTTGTTGCCTTTGTATTCCTTCTTTGCATGTGATTTCTTCTTTACTTCTTCTCTGAGAGGTTTGTTGCAGTTGGCAATGAAGTGGTCAGGCTTCTTGCAGTTGTAGCATAGATCATTCATTTGCTCCAGGCTGCTGTAATTGCTGACCTTCTTTGGCTTGCTGGTTTTGCCTTGACACATGAACCTTCTTAGTCTTTTTACCAGCATAGAAAAATCTTCATCATCGTCTTCATCATAATCAGAGTCAATCTCAGTGTTAACCTTAGATGCACCTTCAGTTGCTTTGAGAGCAACACCCTTATCCTTCTTTCTTCCTTCCGATAGGGTTTCATTTCGTTGAGTGGCTCCATTCAGATATGTCAGGAGATTGCCATAGAGCTGTTGAACTGTCATCTCATGAAGATTCTTTGACTCTCTTATAGCAGTGGTTTTGGCATCCCACCTACTCGATAGGGCTCTCATAAACTTTATGATCGGATCTTTGTTTGGATAGATCTTCCCATATGCTCGTAGAGAGTTGAGCAGAATGTTGAATCTCTCATAGGTGGCAGTTACATTTTCTCCTTGAACATGAGCAAACGTTTCATACTGCTGTGTCAGGAGTGATTGTTTGTTTTCTCTTACTTCTTCAGTTCCTTCGTGCATAATGAACAGTGCTTCCTAAACCTCCTTAGTTGTTTTGCTGTTGACAGCATTTTTGAACAGATCGTCTTCTAAGGATTGAAACAAGATGTTCTTGGCCTTTTTGTCAAATTGGACAGCTCTCTTCACGTTGTCTGTCCACTCCTCTTTGACTTTGATTTGTATTCTGTTTGGATCGTATGTGGTTGGTGCAAGCTTTGTTGAAACATAGGGTACATTCTGAATATTCTCAAATAGATCTTCATCTATTGAGTCCATGTATGCTTGCATCCTGACTTTCCAGTTTGCAAATTTATCCTTGTTGCACATTGGTGGCTTGCTGCCTCCTCCAGTCCTTGATTCGCTTGGTACGTGTGCCATTAGATCTACTAAATCTTGTAATCTATAAAATAGAACCCGCTCTGATACCAATTGTTAGTTCCCAGTAGGCACAATAGTTTTCTAGAAGGGGGGTTGAATAGATAATTAAAAAATCTTTTCGTTTTAAACTTGTTAGTTGATGATGATTAAAACTTAGCGAAATTAATGTTTGTTTTAATCTCCTTTACGAAGTAGTGGAGTTATGAGAGTGAGACAGTTATAGCAGTTATGGCAGATATAGCAGTTATAGTAAGAAAGTAAAAGACTGAGTCGTTTTAAGTGGTTCAGAGCACTTAAAGCTCCTAGTCCACTCTTCTACTCCTGGAGTAGGAAATCCACTCAGGATGTCTATTACAACTTCTGAATCACACAGATTCCTTCTAGACCAGTAGTCTAGGAACTTCATAGTTCACTCTTAAACTCTTCAAGTCCGGCAGACTTGGCTCTCTTACAGTTCACCTAGAACTCTTCAAGTCCAGCAGACTTGGAACTTTTTCTTCAGTTGATTGGTAGATGTTCAGTTCTTGATGGTTGCTACCCAGTTGTTGTTTAAGCACTTGTTCGAAAGAACTGAGTAGCTGAGCAAGCTTTCCTTTTTCTCAGATCGTAGAATTAAACTTTGAGAGTTCTGTACGTTTTTGTTCAATGCTTGCTTGCCTCTCTCATCTACTTGATTTCCATATGTGTGATCTTGAAAACTATCCATTGGATCAATCCGTTGAAGCATTAAATGTGTTTGACCTTTCTATTCTTTAATGGAGACTTTTCTACACATCTTCTGAATTTCATTCTGGCCAACTGACACAGCAGACTGCTTTCTCACCTATCACCTGAAAAGGTGTTTTCCCCCTTACCAATGGTACTTTCCTTAGCTTCTTCAATACGCTTCTTTGTTGCATACTAAGGATATTTCTTATGACTTTGGGACTGGTGAATATTGCAACGTTTAGAATCCATTCCTCATATGTTGGAGTTTGTCTCCACATAAATCGTGAGGCTTGATGCTTCTAACACAAGACAGATGATACTCTATGATTCAGATAGTGGTACTCTACGATTCAGATCGTGGTGACTTGTCGCCTTGGTGCTTGGTCTGATGCTATCAGCCGAGAGCACTACGATTTCTCTTAACTATTTGCACACTAAAATCTTTGCTTGCTTGAGTTGTAAACTCTACGTTTCCGAGAGCACACTACGATCTCTGAGTTGGCTTGGAAAATGTTGGGACCACTCTACAATTTCCGAAGAGGCCCTTCAAGGTAGACACACTACGATTCTTGAGGCCATACATTTTTGCCTTTACTTCTATAATCTTGATCAGATTGATGCACTATGAATTCTTCGAAGCCTATCTATTACATCTCATGATCAACCTAACAGATTTGATCTTTCTATCTATACATTCATTTTCAGAATGATACACATTAAGAGCTTAAATCAACCTAACAGATTTGATCTATCACTAAGTCCTTGTACATATATTCCTTGAAGGACTTTTCAAATAATCATGAGCATTTATATTTAAACATTAAATTAACATATGTATTCTCCCAACACCTTCTTAGATGCGTCACTGTAAATTTGATAACCTCATGTCCCCAACGACAATGCAAGTATAGGAGCTGTCACAAGTCGTTTCTTCAACTCCTCAAAACTTTTCTCACGCTCCTCATTCCACATAAACTTCGTGCCCTTTCTCATCAACTGAGTCAATGGTAAGGCAAGCAAAGAGAATCCTTCCACAAATCGCCTATAGTGCCCTGCCAAACCCAAGAAACTCCTAATCTCTGTCACTGTAGTAGGTCTCGGCCATTTAGTGATAGCCTCAACTTTCGCAGGATCAATCTTAATGCCCTCAGCAAAAACAACGTGACCCAAAAATGCACCTTGCTCCAACCAAAACTTGTACTTAGAGAATTTAGCATACAGTTTATCTTTATGCAAAATCCCCAACACTGTGCGAAGATGCTCCTCATGCTCTTCCTTAGACTTGGAGTAAACCAAAATGTAATCAATAAAGACAATAACAAATTGGTCTAAGTACTCCCTAAACACCCGATTCATTAAATCCATAAACACCGCTGGAGCGTTAGTCAACCCGAATGGCATCACCAGAAACTCGTAATGCCCATAGTGAGTGCGAAAAGCTGTCTTAGGGATATCCTCATCCCTCACCCTCAACTGGTGATAGCCCGACCTCAAGTCTATCTTCGAAAAATACTTTGCCCCCTGAAGTTGGTCAAACAAGTCATCAATCCTTGGCAATGGATACCGATTCCTGATGGTAATCTTGTTCAACTCCCTGTAGTCTATACACAGCCTCATAGACCCATCTTTCTTCTTCACAAACAAGACCGGAGTACCCCATGATGTAAACTCGGCCGAATCACACCATGATTTAACAGCTCTTGCAACTGCTCCTTTAACTCTTATAACTCTAACGGTGCCATCTGATACGGCGCCTTAGAGATAGGCTCCGCACCAGGAACAACTGACACATCGGATGTGGTGGCAACTCTGACAACTCCTCAGGAAACACATCGGGAAAGTCACAAACAACTGGAACATCCTCAATATGAGACTCACCTTTAGAGGTATCTTTCACAAATGCTAAATACCCTCGCAACCCTTTGCTACCAACTTCCCAGCCTTCAAAGCTGAAATCAACTTCAACACCCTACTCGGCTGTGAACCTTAAAACACGAACTCCATAGACTTCACATCTCCAAATATAACCTTCTTTGCCTGACAATCGATAGTGGCCTGGTGCTTATCTAACCAGTCCATCCCAAGAATGACATTGAAATCATGCATACCCATCGGGAGAAGATTAACCCTACTAATCCTATCCCCAAAATTGATCGGACACCCTCGATACAAATCAGAAATAACAACAGAAGTCCCCATCGGGGTAGAAATAAACATAACAAAATCTAAAGACTGAGATGGCACACCCAGGTGCCGAACAATAGACTGAACAACAACGGAATGAGTAGAACACATATCAAATAAAATAGACGCCTCACGATTGCCAACTAAAAGAGTGCCAGAAACAATACCTGGTGCACCTGTCGCCTGGTTATATGTCAAGACAAACACTCGACCACCCTGACATTGACCTCCATTGCCACCATTATCACCACCTCCACCATTTCCACATGCACCGGTACAATCCCTAGTAATATGACCCATCTGTCCACATAAGAAGCATGCACTTGTGAGTATGTGGCATTGCCTCCCCAGATGATTAGCCCCACAAGTAGCACAAGGAGCTATTGGGATAAGATTTGGGTTACCCGCACTGGTGGTCGGGATAACGACCACGATTCGCGCCTCATTGATGATTACGCCATTGTCGTGATTATCTCGACCATTCCAAGGTAGCTGCGGTGACGATTACGCCGCCTTCTGCCGAGGCATCCGCCGATAACCCTATTTTGATTTTGGCCACGCCACTGCTCCTGTTGGCCACCATGATATCTATTCAACTGACCACCCTGACTTCTCCCATGCTGAACTGAAGTTTGACCCTGTTGGTGATCATCTATGTCCCTCTTTTGACTCCCTTCCGGTTTAGAAGACCGAAAATCCTATCGTTCCATCTCAATATTTTTGGCTGCATTAGCCACAACTGACACGTCTACAAACTTGTCGTTAATAAGATGCTAACGATACCTATAATGAATCCGCCACTTGAACTTCTCCGCCTGTTCCGCTGTAGTCCCTGCAGAAATTCCCGCAAAGCCTGCCAACATGGTGACCCTGGTCATAAAATCTGTGATGGACTCATCATCTCTCTGTCGAATAGACAGATACTCTCTGGCATAGGCCTCTTTATCAGCAACTAGAAAATACTGCTGATAAAAGACCTCACAAAACTCATCCCAACCAAGTGTTTCAACATAACCATGGCCCTTTGTTGTTTTCATCGCTTTCCACCACCTCTGTGCATCCCCTTTCAGCTTGTAAGCAGCTAGCAACACTTTCTGATTATCCGAGCACCCTAGCACGTCATAAATATTCTCTAGGTGAGCAATCCAATTCTCTGCCTCAATTGGAGTCAGAGCTGAATGATAAGTGGGTTTTATACCTACTTATGGAGTACCAATTCACGCAAACTATGCCCATCTCAAGTACATTTTAGTATGTTTTAGCTGCATTTCATATACTTAAAACTCCTTTTGGCGAAAAAGTGCAAGAAACGACTTAATTTGGTGGACTTAGAGGGCACGAGGCAAATGGACACATGAAGCGAGGCACAAGCTGTGGATGTGTGGCATGAGGACCAAGTGGAGCAGAGACTAAGCAGGGATGAACAAAGAAATGAAGCAAAGAAGAGCATATCGATGCAAAGACAGAACCAGATTCAACAAAGGCGGAAGTCGTGCGTGTGGCCAGGTAGACAAGCATGGGAACGCGCTACCTGTGAGAACCCTACCGACATCATGACACTGCTTTGCAAAAGTCGTGCCAGCGAGGATTACACTCGGGAGCAGCATGCAGGCGCGATGCTTAATCACTGCTGAGCTGTTAATTTTAATGTTTACTTAAAATGGTTGTAATTGGTTTTAAAACAATTCTGACTGGTGTCAAAGGAGAAGAATTCATTATTATTCAGTTTTTATGTATTTAAGCATCGTAATTAGGGTTTACTCTCTGGGGGAGATTCCAACGTAGAAGGAGGCCAAAACTCTACTTTTATACTTCTTCTTGGGATTTTCTACCAGAGTGGATTATTATTAGTATTTGCTGGATTCATATGAGGATTTGATTAGTGAATTATATTCATCAATTGGGTTTGATTGTTTCTATCTTTCATCTTTAAGTTGTTTGTTTATTAATCATGTTTAGATTTGATCCCATAATGGCTTTTGGTTCAGTCATGAACTAAACTCCATTATGGGATTCTATAGGATTTTAATATGTAGTTTGGTTGCATGCTTGAATGCTGGATTGTTTTACATATCATATGGGATGTCTATCACGATTGTTTTTCATGTATGAATGATTGATCACCATTCGTTTCAGTACTTGTATGGATTTGACAATGAACATGTGAGTATAGATTGTAATTATGATAGCATACGTATATGGGGCTGTTTTATATGTCTTGTGTATTTTGTGAACCAGATAGACATATACTGTTTCACCGTATGAGTTACGATAATTGCTTGTACTTAAATTCAATATAGTTGCAATTTCACATAGACATATAGTGATTTTGGTTGTATTGATGATTACATAGAGTCTATCATCTGTGGATGATGTGTAAGTAGGTTATAGTGCATTGAAAAATGGTTATGACTCTTTTAGTGCTCTTGGCTACTTTCCTGTGATATGTGAACAAGTCATGCATGATCGTGGCGATTGAATGAAATATTAAATGAAGTTAGGATCCCATTATTTCTAGATTTGATTTATTCCATCGTTATTATTGTTTTAATCGTTATTTGTGATTCTTGAACAAACCAATCTTAGTCATTAGTTTGAGCATATAAATATAGTGATTTAATTAATGTATAGTGATTTAAATTAAACAACTTTCTCTGTGGGATCGATACTTTACTTGCTCTGTATTACTTGTTGGCACATGTATGCTTGCATGAGTTAGAGCTCTTTTGTTAAGACTTAAAAAGAGGCAACAAGTTTTTGGCTCCGTTGCTGGGGAAAGGCGTTTAATTTATTATTATTATCATTAGATTTAAGCTAAATTGTATGACTTAGACAATTCTACTCTTATCTCATTTCAGTTTTTGTTTTTGTTTCAGGAATTTGGATAATTTTTTATGCGCACGCGGTCATCCAACCCCGACTTAACACCTGTTCAGGACAACATAAACGTGAGAGGTTGGAAAGTGAGTGTTCGTAGAAATTTACAAGCATAGTTAGAAAGTAAGACAGCTAATATGGCAGCCGAGACACAAGGAGAAGAGCAAAGAGAGGAGCATAGGGCTCTGACGTAAAAGAGATTGTTTCGAGGCACGGAATGCCGGTGTCAATTGTTTCTGATAGAGATCCGTACTTTACATCAAAGTTCTGAAAACGTCTTCAGGAATGCATGGGTACACAGTCGCGAATGAGTACGACATATCACCCTCAAACAGACGGACAGAGCGAACGAACGATTCAGACATTAGAAGATATGCTAAGAGCCTGTGTGATGGACTTTAAAGGAAATTGGGATGATCACTTACCGTTAGTAGAGTTCGGCTACAACAACAGTTACCACGCTAGTATAGGCATGTCGCCTTATGAAGCGTTATACGGCAGAAAGTGCAGAACTCCACTTTATTGGGATGAAGTTCGAAAAAGACAATTGTTAGGGCAAGAATTGGTACAGCAGACAGCAGAAATAGTCAAAGTGATCCGAGCATGACTGGTAGCAGCTCAAGATAGATAGAAGAAATACGTTGATCCACATCGTAAAAATATCGAATTTGAATCAGGTAGTTATGTTTTCTTGAAGGTCTCTCCCTGGAAAGGGAAGATCAGGTTCGGAAAGAAAGGAAAATTAACCCCAAGATTCATTTGACCATTTGAAGTACTACGAAGAATAGGAGAAGTTGCATATGAGGTAGCCCTACCTCCAGCAGTCGAGAATGTCCACAACGTCTTTCACGTTTCTGTATTAAGACCCTATAAACCCAATTATAAGCACGTAATTGAATACGACCCCCTACATTTTGAAAAAGACTTATCTTACGAAGAAATTCCTGTTCAAATTGTCGACAGAAAAGAACAAGTTCTCATAAATAAAGTAATACCTTCTGTTAAGGTAATTTGGAGGAACCACAACGCTGAAGAAGCTACGTGGGAACTCGAAGAGAATATGATGAAGAATTACCCTCATTTATTTACTTAATTTATGTGTATGCGATTCGGGGGACAAAATTTTTGTAAGGGGGGAGAATGTAACGAGTTGAATTTATTGAGTCGTGATTCTGGGGACAGAATCCTTTTAAGGGGGGAAAGATGTGACGAACGAGATTTTTGTAATTTAATTTTAATATTTATTGAATTAAATAAATATTTTCGATGATTTAATTATTAGATTAAATAATTAATTGATGAAATTGTGGTAGATTAATTTAATTATATGTGTTACATTATATGTGTTACATTTATTAAATTAATATGGAGAATTTTTATTATCGAAGTATGTGATTATATGAGCTTATTGTATTAAAAGAAATATTTAATAAGCCTATTGGTATTTTAATTAATTTAATTATTAATTAGAGAGTTAGTAATTTGACATTATTTATTAATGAGAAATTTAATTATGTGACTATGTGAATTTATGAGAAATTATTATATTTTATTTAAGGTAAATTAAATAAGATATTGATTTTATTTTATGAAGGGAGCAGTTACCCATGATAGGTAACTGACCTCCACAATGCGTCAGTTCCTTTTCTATTTATTTCATACGCCTTCTTCTTCTTCATTTTTCTAAGTCTGGCATAACATCACAGAGAGAGTTGAGAAATTGTTGAGTGAGAGTGTGAGTTATGTGATTGAAGAGTTTGAGAAGGGTTTCAATTTGTCATCCTTATTCACACTACGCTTGGGTAATTCTCTCTAACCCAATTCTTATTTTACGTCTTTTAAAGTTTTCATGAATATGGCTTAAAGTCTTCTGTAAAGTTTCTGTAGTTTAAAAGGGTAACAATTATGTGAATATATGTAATAATTCGAGTAGCATAGCATGTTTTATATATATTGTATATGATTCCATATCATAAGTTTCATAATACTATGACTTGTCGTTTCAAAAATTTACAGAGTACGTTATATGGCCATATTGCCCTTATACGTAACTTTAATATGTCAACCATAAATGGTTTTATAAAATTTATATTTGTATATGATTATGCATGCTAAAATGAACAAAACAAAACTTGAATGGTTGGATTTGGCCTTATAACGAATCCAAAGTATTAAATTCCATGTTTGTGTTCAAGAACATCAAGAATAGTACAATTTGCATATTTTAATTCTGTAATTATATGTTTTAATGGGTTAAAATCACTCTTTAAGTGTTGGGTAATGATTATATATGAATTCTAATATGTGGGTATGTTTAATTTGGAGAATTAATGATTATGCAAGATTTATTTATTTGAATTACGTGTTTTTCATGAATGGAAATTGAGAATCTGAGTGTCGTCATGGCGCCAACTCGAGTTCCTGAGACTCAAGCGCCAACGACAAAGTCGCATAGCCGCCATGGCGTGCCGCACAATCAAGACCAAGATATAAAAGTGAAATGCAGCCACTTTTAGCAGATTGTCCATAAAATGTTTTTTTTAAGCATTCAAGTATAGAAATGTGATAGTAATTGTAACGACCGAGAAATTCGGATCTTATTGTAAAATCATTTTATTAAATTAAATAATAATAAAATTCTATTCTATGTGTTATCAAGATGGTTGTCATTGTATAAACTATTGAGGTTAGAATGTTGTAGTATTTGAGCTACGTAAACGAATTAAAGTGTTTGAATTTCTAAGACGAAAATAAAAGTTTTCCGAGAGATTTTCTGAAAAACACTATTCATCGGTATTTGCTCGGGATATATTTTTGAATTTCCGAGAAATACGTAATGATGGAATAACAAGGTAAGATGGATTATGTAATAAAAATCTAGTTATGGAAAATGTAATATTTCGCTTGCGGGTTTAATTTATAAACGTTAAGGAAAGCGAAGTAGTAATGAATAAGTGATAATGGTATGATACCTTGGTATTGTACAAAGTAATGAAAACGAGTATAATACGAAGTATTATACGAGTTTGTATGAAGGATGAAATATCGTATATAAATTCTATATGAATTAGAATACGAAAATAATACATAAACTATATATATTAAGTAATGCTAATGGACTTGCAAAGGTTGATTGAATTAATACAAGTCCAAGTGAATTAAAGGGAGATGCCCAATTATTAATTAATGAACCAACTAGTGTTTATTAATGCAAAGCCCAAAGGTTGATTTAATGTAAGCCCAAACTAGAATTCATGAGTTGTATGACCCATGGGGCAAACCATATCAATATGGTTAATATGTGGTGACCAAGTTAATGTAATGATCAAGTATTAGAAGTAATGACCAAGACTTAAGAGTAATGGCCAAGTTAAATGAGTAATGACCAAGCATAGGATAAGTGTTGTGCTAGCCAAGTAATGAATAGTAAGGAGGTGGCTTATGGAGGTGGGTTGATTTAATGACTAATCTACCCTAGCTTTGCAATTTCTATAAATAGAAGAGGCAAACAAGCCATTTGTTAGTTGTTCAAATAATCCAAAGATTATAAAGTGCTTAAGTGTTAGAGAGAATAAGCTACAATAAGTCACTTCCATAAGTAAGAAGAAGAAGAAAGCTACCTTACCAAGAATTCAAAAGTAAGACTTCTTCTCCAATATCTTCTATCTCTACCATGATAGGTTGATAAGAAAAGATGGATTAAGAAACATGAATGATAAGAAGCAAGAAGAATGTGTAAGTCATGAACTTAAGCCACATAAGTTGGCAATAAGTCATTTGAACTTATAAAAATTATAAACTTATTATAAGTTAACCTTAAATGTTAGTATGAAAATTATGAACTTGTAATGAGTTTATTAAGAGAAGTGATACAAGAACATATATGATCATATGTATCATGTATACCTAAGTAAAGTTATATGTGAAGAACATGTAAAGTATGATGATTAAGAAACTTTAATTGTCATAAGTCATGAATAATAAAATCTTAAGTAGTTTATAATTTGACAAGTTATAAGCTCATAAAGAATAAGTCAAAAATCCAACAATGAATATAGGTTGTTATAATAAGTATGTTGAGATGTTCACATGATGAATGGAATTCATTTGTAATGTTGAACAAATCATAAGAATGAAGAATTGCCGGAATTTGCACGATTGGACGATAACCGTCGAATTCGTAAAATTCTCAGAATAGAAGTCAAATTTTGGGTTTTAACTCAGAACCATTGTTTCCAAATGGAGACAAGTCATATTTGGCATTTAAGAGTTGCGGACTCGAAAATGACCGGATTCTGACTTAGAACGAAGAAACGAGTGTTGAACGTTCACGAACGTTTATCGTTTTCGTTAAAAATGAACCAATAGGTGAATTTTTAGCAAACAAAGTCAAACAGATAAAATTCTTGCATGAATGCATAGATTATGTAATTTAGAACCGTGAAGCCTCGAGCGAGCCAATTCGGACTTATAACGAAGAAGTTATGCATCAAGGAAGTTCACAAAATTCAAAGATGAATTTTTTTCGGTGAAGCGGCGTTGCCGCCATGGCACAACCCTAGGCTAAATGAGTCACGTAGCAAAGACGTAAAAGTGTCGAGCACCTTGCTGAAGAGTTTTGTGGCGAACCACAACCATAGTGATTTATTTAGAAATGCATATTGGCATGCCATGTACAAGATCTTAAAATCTTCTAGAGTGTATGGCGCAATATTACCATTAAGTAAGGACAGTCATGCAACAATGGGCCTCGTAACAAGGATGGTAACGAATGTTTCTAAGTACAAAGAAAGGAAAGCTAATTGATTTAAAAGTAAACACAACTTAAGGAATGTAATGTAACATTGTTTAAACTTTGTTAAACCTTAAGGATGTTGTATAAAGGTTGAGATAACCTAGTAGAATATAAATGCAAGGATAATGATAAACCAGAACAGATAATAACTGAATCAAATACACAATTAGATTGAGATGAAGGTATGAAATATTCATATACATACTTGTTTATATGTGACCTAATGTTAGGCCTTATGTGATCATGTATTGTAGAGACTTGAAAGACTTGAACATAAAGTTAATATACCGTAGCAGACGCTAAAGGCAAGTATTCTAACTCTTGTCTCAGTTCAATCTAAACAAGTTTTGAAGTTCATGTATTCTTTCGCATGAATTGAAGTATGTTGAAGTTAAAGCCAATTCCTTTGGCTAGACTTAATGTATTGATAATCTAATCATTTATTATCAAATGGTGCTATCTTTTGTCAACTACTTGATATGGTTTTCAAAAGAAGATTGAAATGTTAAACAAATGTTTTATCGGTAAAACGACAGGCACGTGAGGTTGCCAAATGCTTAAACGTGCATACGTTTAATGGATGTAATGTTGATCAACATAGAGTATAATAGGTTGATCACCTAGAAGTGCTCGTAAGTAATATCGGGCTTACGGACTTGCTTTCGGGTTATCCTTTTCTAATAAAGAATGAATGCTCGAGGTCTTTGACCGGAGTGAATGTTTTACTGAATATTGTTATTATTGTAAAATATTTTGAAAGAAAGATGAAGTGCTATTTTGTATTATCAATATTACTTCATGACTATTGTTCAGTTATTGAAGATATATGATTCGTATGTGTCAAGCATGTTATAAAATTGTTATACTTGCTGAGCTAGTTATGCTCACTCTTGGTTGAACCATATGAATGCAGCTAAGACTGAACGTCCCGAAGGATCGAAAAGGGATAAAGGAAAAGCTAAAATGATTGTTAAGTTTGTCTTGTAATAGTATAGGTCTATTGTTGTAATGTAACTGATATTATGACAAAGAACCTTTGTAATGGGAATAGAACCTGGGAAATGTAAATATTACTTTAAATATATGGAAGTTATGTTCGTTCTTTGAGATCTTTCAATTGAATGAATGTATGAATGTTGTACTGTAAGACCCCAACTTATTATAAATAAAATTGAATTTCCTCTAATAATTATTGTGAATAATAAGGTATTAATTTGATATAATTCTCTGGTTATGGGTGAAATATGCAAATTTTGCAAAATATGCAAGTGGTTATAAAATAATCATTATTGTCGGGGAATATTCATTTGGTCATGGAATATTCTTGTTGTCGGGAAATATTCGTAAGACGGCACAGTCATTTATGGGCCCCATAACAGAATAATTGTCAGATGAAAAAAATGACAAGTTTGAGTTTTTATAAATAACGGCGTAGTTGTTACCGTTAACACTGTTGGACTACCCGATGGTGAAAATACAGTAATACGCGTGGATGCACAGTATTGATGAATTATTGATCCTTACGTAAGAAGGCACTACTCAATAATTGTTACAGTAGTTACTGTTCAATATTTTATTTTATTGATTCAATAATTGTTGCGTTGATATTTTATATTATTGTTGTTTCAATAATTGTCACTGCTAAAAGATTTCCCATTATGAGATCAATAATTCATATTATTTGAATAATATTATTAGATAGCATTATTGGCAATGTCTAGAAAGTTACATCAAGGAGAGGTTTGGTCACCTAATCAAGGCCGTCGAAGGAGAAATTCTTATTAGAAAGCCTCTCTTTCACAGGAGCTACTGGTTGTCATAAATGTGATTCTCGTAATATTATTTGTAAATAATTAATTATTGATTCATATGTTAAGGAAATATTTATTTTATGTGGATATAAATGTTGTATATATTTATTGTGGTTAAAAATGAAGGAGTTAATGTTGAGGTGTTTTATCAAGATTTTTTTGTCGGAATGAAGGTATTAAAAATTAAACAAGTGTTTTTGAGATATATTGTGTGAGTTATAATTTTTAATCCGACCGTTGGATCGTTGTAATTTTTGGATATGTTATACATATATAAGTTGAGTATATGTCCACAAATTTTGAACCAATTAAAAATGAACGTATGATTTGTTATGAACTTTAAGAGGTGGTGATTCAGAAATTAGGTTTATAAATGATTTTGGTGGAAAATTCTAGAATTGAGTGGGCCCCCCTTGTGGTTGGTGAAAAAATGTGATGAATTTTATTTCAAATGTGGTGGGTGAAAATAGTAGCAGGTAAAGCCATCGGGGTCAAAAGTCAAGTCTGCTAACATTTTCCTATAAATAGAGGGCTAAGTTAGAATTGAAAGTCACACCAGAAACATAAGCTTTCTCTCTTTCTCTCTCTAGATTATTGAGTATATTTTGTGAGTATTTAGATATTTGTGAGTTTCTATTCATCAGTGCAAGTTTCCTTGATTTTATACCGATATTCGATCGTAAATAACCGATATTTTGAGGTAAGGGTGTTATATTCTACTTAAAATGATATTTTCTTCAATATCATTATCTTTGAAATGTTGGTATGAACTTTTTATCAAATTTGGAACTTTTTGTGTCGGGGTTACTATTCACGTATCGACTTTATTCACGAATCGACACTATTCACCTAAAAATGAAATTTTCTTCTTTTTTGTCCAAGATGTCTATTATGGTTACTATCTTTGATTGTATCCATGTTTTGATCTTTATTCTTGAATTTTGCTTCAAAATTGGTTATTATGGAGTATTATTGATCTTGGATAAAGCGTTATACTGAATCCCTACTATTTGTCCTTCCGTCTCCTTTGGATTCGATTTTCTTTAAAATATTTTTCATCATCCTCGGTCCTAAATGATGATATTACTAAATATCTTTGGCACAGTAGTGAAAAAGATAAATGATTAATCGATGAATATCTTTGGCGAAGAAAGTAAAAGATGAATATGTATTGAGATGAACATGACCAATTTGGTGATACAAATGAATATCTTTGGCTTTGTAGTGCAAAGATGAATATTTGATTAAAGATGTATATTGATTGTTGTTACATGGATAAAATATTGATGATGGACTTTTAAATCTTAGAAGATAGTAGAACTCATTCTCTACTTGACTCTTCTAATGGATTGTTGTTTCATTGCAGCATTGTTGATCTAAAACTTGTTGGCTATTATATTTTATCGATTTTTCCCCTGTTGAAGACTAACAATAATTTGTTGTATATTATCTTAGTCATAATATTCTTTACTGGGCTAGTTGAGCTCACCCTTTTCCTTTTTGTTCCATTTTTCTCATGAGGTGAGAACATAGCAGGAACTAGTCGGGGTACGGAGTGATGGTTCTAGAAAGATGTTTTAGCAGTCCTCACTATTTCTATAAAATAGTGTTTGAATAAATGTAACGAGGACTTATTTGAGTGTGGATATTGTCTAGAAGACAATATTTGTATTTAAACTCACAGTATGTGTTGTCGTATTTTGCACGACAATTGTATTATTGAAGTTGTAGTTTGCTTTCTATACCATGTATTTGATGACTCAGAATGGGTGTTGTATACCTATTTTGGGGGCGTCATAGTTGGTATCAAAGCTTAGGGATATGGTCTCTGGCGGAGATCGGGGAATAGAACTAGGAGGGGTGAGATGAGTAAATCCTTCGCTAGTGTCCTATCTAAGCTTATTTGTTGGTCAGTCATAATATAGGGATATTATGTGATATGTTAATTTGTTTAATTAACCCTTGTTTTATGACATTATTTAAGAATGGCTGCTGAGAACGTTAACAATGGAGTGTATGAGACTGTGGAACATCCTTTAGTTACAAACTAGGAGAACGTGGAACATGAAGGCAATAATCCTCCTGTAAACAACACTACCGAACAAATGATGAATGATGGGATGTTCAGAAGTTTTTTGCATTTTATGCAAAACCAGACGAGGGAAACTCATGCACAGAATACGGGTGGAAATGCTAGCAATGCGCGGCTTGTCACAGCCAAGCAGTTCAAAGAGTTGGGACCACCAGAATTTAAGGGAAAGCCGGATCCGATCATGACGGAAACGTGGGTCAAGAAAATTACCAATATATTCGATGTCTTGGGATGCATGGAGGAACAGAAGGTTTTATTCGCCACCTTTATGTTCCGCGGTGAGGCAGACTACTGGTGGGAGTCTGTGAAGCGTACCCAGCCAGCCGCACTCAGCATGGCTTGGGAAACATTTCAAAAACTATTCAATGACAAATATTTTCCTGAAAAGTATTCGTCATATGAAGGAGGTGGAGGTTATCAGACTGGAACAAAACAACATGACGGTGTCCCAATACGAGGCGAAGTTTGCAGAGTTATCCAGGTTTGCACCTCATTTGGTCGAAAATGAGGAACCAATGACGAGGATGTTTCTGAGAGGTCTAAAGCCCGAGATTTGGCAATATCTAATATCTCATAAATTTTCTTTATATTCAGATGTTGTAAACAGGGCTCAATTATTAGAGCGAGATAGTGAGTATGTTCAACCGAGGGACCACAACCAGGTCATCTGGGTGTGAATCATCGAGCGATGATAACCAACGAGGAGGGAAAAATACGAACAAAGGCGGTAACTACTCGGGTGGTCATCGTGGCCATGATAATATGAGAGGTGATTCAAGTGAAATTTCAGAAAGAGGAGATTCAACAATGATGGGAAGACATCAGCAGTAGCACCAACAATAAATTCTAGGGGAGGAGAACGACCGCCAGTTAGATGTTACAAATGCGGGAAAGAGGGACATATCAGCCCAAACTGTCCACAACAATCCAAGGTATGTTACAACTGTGGAAAGGAAGGCCACATAGCTCGGGATTGTTCTGTAGCAAAACCAAGTTCAACGGGGATGGTGACTCCAAGGGCTATCCCGGATAAGTTGAAATCAGCGGTTCCTGGAAGAGCGTTTGTCGTGACTGGCCAAAACGCAAGGAACCCGAACGAGGTTATTACGGGTAAGCTAATCTTAAACTCTTGAGAAGTTTATACCTTACTAGATACCGGTTCTACCCATTCTTTTATCTCTCCTGCTTGTGCTCAACGTTTAAACTTGACTCCGGAGAAATTGGATGTTGACTTATCTGTTGAAACTCCGTTGGCTAAAACCTTCGGTACATCTACAGTTTATAAATCTTGCATGATCCAAGTTGGCACTATCACATTACCTATTGATCTTATATCTTTAAAGATACTTGCTTTTGATGTGATTTTAGGAATTGATTGGTTAACCACTCATCATGCCAAAATTGATTGTTTTCGTAAGGTTGTTAGTTTTCATATTCCTAACCAACCTGTCATACGAATTCAAACAACTAAACCACTAAAATCAGTCACTATCATATCAATCCATAAAGCTATTCATTTATTGAAAAACGGATGTCAAGCTTTCTTAGCCCATGTTATGGATTTGAACAAAGACAAGTCAGATTTGAATAAAATTTCTGTTGTTAGAGAATTTTCTGATGTATTTCCTGAAGAACTTCCCGGTCTACCCCCAGAACGTGATGTTGAATTCTTTATTGACCTTGAGCCGGGTACAAAACCCATTTCTAAAACCCCATATCGAATGGCTCCTATTGAACTTTAGAAGTTAAAAGTCCAACTACAGGAATTGTTAGACATAGATTTCATTCATCCTAGTACATCTCCTTGGGGTGCTCCTGTTTTATTCGTAAAGACGGGAGTATGCGACTTTGTATTGATTACCGAGAATTAAACCATGTCACCATCAAGAATAGGTATCCGCTACCTCGCATTGATGACTTGTTCGACCAGTTGCAAGGAGCACAATTCTTTTCAAAGATCGATCTTCGTTCTGGATATCATCAGCTGAAGATTAAAACTGAGGATATTCCAAAGACTCCCTTCAGAACTCGGTACGGGCATTATGAATTCTTAGTCATGTCTTTTGGATTGACTAATACTCCTGCTGCTTTCATGGATATGATGAACCGTGTATTCAAGGAATATTTGGATCAGTTTGTTGTTGTCTTTATTGATGACATCCTAATCTATTCCAAAAGCTGTGAAGATCATGAGCACCATTTAAAGCTGATACTTGAAAGGCTTAGTGAAAACAAACTTTATGCCAAGCTAAAGAAATGTGAGTTCTGGCTTGAGAAAGTAGAATTCCTTGGGCACGTGGTGTCAAAACATGGAGTATCTGTCGACCCGGCGAAGATTGAAGCAGTACAAAGTTGGGAGCAACCAAAGTCGGTGACCGAAGTGCGTAGCTTTCTGGGCTTAGCTGGTTATTATCGGAGATTCGTGGAAGGATTTTCTCGAATCGCTACTCCGTCAACTCAGTTGACTCGGAAAGATATAAAATTTGTATGGAGCAAGGAATGCGAGAAGAGTTTCCAAGAGCTCAAGAGGAGACTCATTTTGGCACCTGTTCTGGCAATACCATCTAGTACGGATGGATTTTTTATATACAACAATGCTTCAGGCAAAGGGTTAGGATGCGTTCTCATGCAACATGGGAAATTCATAGCCTATGCCTCACGACAACTCAAAGAATATGAGAGGAATTATCCTACTCATGATCTAGAGTTGGCAGCAGTCGTATTCGCATTGAAAATTTGGAGACACTACTTGTATGGGGAGAAAGTGGAGATTTATACGAACCATAAAAGCCTCAAATATTTCTTCACCCAAAAGAACTCAACATACGAAAATGACGTTGGCTTGAACTATTGAAAGATTACGATCACACTATTCAATATCATCCTGGAAAAGCGAACGTAGTAGCTGACGCATTGAGTAGAAGATTATATGCGAGTACGAGTGTGATATTGTCAAAGCAAAGGCCCATTCTGTATGACTTGAAAAGGATGGAGGTAGAATTAAAGACTCAAGGGACCCACGTCATGATGGCGAATATACGAGTAGAACCGACTTTAATCGATAAAGTTAAAGCTGCTCAAGCTACGGACCTGGAGCTGATACGTATGAAGAAGAAAGTGCAAGAATGAGCTATTCCAGAAGCGAGAATCGATGAAGAAGGAATACTTAGATTCAACTCGGACTTTGTGTTCCTAACTATTCGACTTGAAGCATAGAATCATGATGGAGGCACACAACACACCGATTTGCAATCCATCCAGGAGTACCAAAATATATCATGATATTGACATACATTTTGGTGGAACAATATGAACATAGAGATTGGAGTTTATCTCGAGGTGTTTAACTTGTCAACGTGTAAAGGCGGAGCATCAAGTGCCAAAGGGTCCATTACAACCACTTGAGATTCCGAAATAGAAGTGGGAACACATTACTATGGATTTAAGCATGTGTCTTCCCAAAGTTTCTCAAGTCATAGATGCTATTTGGGTTATTGTTGATAGATTAACCAAGTCTGCCCATTTCTTGCCTATACGTGAGACTTATTCCCTTGAACGTCTTGCTCGCATATACGTGAATTAGATTGTGAGATTGCATGGCATGTCAGTATCCATTGTTTCGGATCGTGACCCAAGATTCACTTCACGATTTTGGGTTAGCTTGCAGAAAGCTATGGGCACGGATTTACGATTCAGTTCGGCATATCATCCTCAAACGGACGGACAATCAGAGAGGACTATTCAAACTCTTGAAGATCTATTAAGACTTTGTGTCCTAGATTTCAAAGGGAGTTGGGATAAGTACGTGTCATTGGTAGAATTCTCCTACAACAACAGTTATCAAGCAAGTATAGCCATGGCTCCATTTGAGGCGTTGTATGGACGAAAGTGTCGTTCTCCAGTATGCTGGGACGAGGTGGGAGAAGCAACGTTGTTGGGACCAGAATTAGTACGCATGAATACAGAAAAGATCCAAATGATTCGATAACGTATACAAACGGCACATGATCAACAATAGAGTTATGCGGATCTTCATCGAAAAGACGTGGAATTTAATATTGGGGATCATGTATTGTTACGTGTTGCACCATGGAAGGGAGTTACAAGATTTGGGAAGAGAGGAAAGCTCAATCCACGATTTGTTGGTCCATTTGAGATTCTTGACCGAATAGGAAATGTGGCCTATAGACTCGCATTACCTCCAAGTATGTCTCGTGTTCATAATGTTTTTCACATATCCATGCTTCGTAAATATGTGAAAGACCCGAACCATATTATTGTGTTAAAACCAGACGAGATAGCCGAAGATTTAACGTACGAAGAAGTACCTGTTAAGATCTTGGATAGGAAAGAGCATGTCCTACGCACTAAGGTTATACCACAAGTTAAGGTTTTGTGGAGAAACCGTGTTATTGAAGAAATGAACTGGGAGTTGGAATCAGAAATGAAAGCGAGGTATCCTCACCTTTTCGAAACACCAGGTAAGAATGTCAATTTCGAGGATGAAATTTCATAAAGAGGGGAGGTTGTATGACCCCAACTTATTATAAATAAAATCGAATTTCCTCTAATTATTATTGTGAATAATACGGTATTAATTTGATATAATTCTCTGGTTATGGGTGAAATATGCAAATTTTACAAAATATGCAAGTGGTTATAAAATAATCATTATTATCAGGGAATATTCGTTTGGTCGTGGAATATTCTTGTTGTCGGAGAATATTCGTACGACGACGCAGTCATTTGTGGGCCCCATAACAGAATAATTGTCGGATGAAGAAAATGACAAGTTTGAGTTTTTATAAATAACGGTAGTAGTTATTTACAATTAACTTTGTTGGAATCTAGGGTGGTGAAAATCTACAAATGTCTGGCGTGGATGCACAATATTGATGAATTATTGATCCTTACGTAAGAAGGCACTACTTAATAATTATTACGATGAGTTCTTCGCTCAATATTTTATTTTATTGATTCAATAATTCGGCGTTGATATTTTATATTATTGTTGTTTCAATAATTGTCACTTTGCATGACAAGATTTCCCATTATCGATTAATAATTCATATTATTTGAATAATATTATTAGATAGCATTATTGGCAATGTCTAGAAAGTTACAAGGAGAGGTTTGGTCACCTAATTGGCGCCAAAGAAGGAGAAATTCTTATTGAAAGCCCCTCTTTCCAGGAACTACTTTGGTTGTCATAAATGTGATTACGTAATATTATTTGTAAATAATTAATTATTGATTCATATGATAAGGAAATATTTATTTTATGTGGATATAAATTTTGGATATATTTATTGTGGTTAAAAATGAAGGAGTTAATGTTGAGGTGTTTTATCAAGATTTTTGTGGAATGAAGGTATTAAAAATTAAACTAAAGTGTTTTTGAGATATATTGTGTGAGTTATAATTTTAATCCAACCGTTGGATCATTATAATTTTTGGATATGTTATACATATATAAGTTGAGTATATGTCCACAAATTTTGAACCGTTAAAAATGAACGTATGATTTGTTATGAATTTTAAGAGGTGACTGATTCAGAAATTAGGTTTATAAATGATTTTGGTGGAAAATTCTAGAATTGAATGAGCCCCACTTGTGGTTGGTGAAGCAATGTGCTAAATTTTATTTCAAATGTGGTGGGTTGGAATAGTAGCAGGTAAAGCCATCAGGTTGCAGGTCAAGTCTGCTAACATTTTCCTATAAATAGAGGGCTAAGTTAGAATTGAAAGTCACACCAGAAACATAAGCTTTCTCTCTTTCTCTCTCTAGATTATTGAGTATATTTTGTGAGTATTTAGATATTTGTGAGTTTCTATTCATCAGTGCAAGTTTCCTTCAGCCTTATACCGATATTCTGATCAGAAATACTGATATTTTGAGGTAAGGGGTGTTATATTCTTCTTAAAATGATATTTTCTTCAATATCATTATACTGAAAAGTTGGTATGAACTTTTTATCAAATTTGGAACTTATTGTGTCAGGGTTACTATTCACGATCGACCTTTATTATTCACGATACGGCATTATTCACGAATACGACACTATTCACCAAAAAATGAAATTTTCTTCTTTTTGTCCAAGATGTCTATTATGGTTACTATCTTTGATTGTATCCATGTTTTGATCTCTATTCTTGAATTTTGCTTCAAAATTGGTTATTATGGAGTATTATTGATCTTGGATAAAACATTATACGAATCCCTACTATTTGTCCTTCCGTCTCCTTTGGATTCGTTTTCTTTAAAATATTTTTCATCATCCTCGACCCTAAATGATGATATTACTAAATATCTTCGGTCTGTAGTGCAAAGATAAATGATTAACTGATGAATATCTTTGGCCCGTAGTGCAAAGATGAACAGGTGTTGAGATGAACATGACCAACTGGTGATACAAATGAATATCTTTGGCTTGTAGTGCAAAGATGAATATTTGATTAAAGATGTATATTGATTGTTGTTACATGGATAAAATATTGATGATGGACTTTTAAATCTTAGAAGATAGTAGAACTCATTCTCTACTTGACTCTTCTAATGGATTGTTGTTTCCGCTGCAGTTGTTGATCTAAAACTTGTTGGCTATTATATTTTATCAAATTTTTCCCTGTTGAAGACTAACGATAATTTGTTGTATATTATCTTAGTCATAATATTCTTTACTGGGCTAGTTGAGCTCACCCTTTTCCTTTTTGTTCCATTTTTCTCAGGAGGTGAGAACATAGCAGGGAACTAATTAAAGAATGCAAGTGATGATTCTAGAAAGATGTTTTAGCAGTCCTCACTATTTCTGTAAAATAGTGTTTGAATAATTGTAACGAGGACTTATTTGAGTGTGGATATTGTCTAGAAGATAATACTTGTATTTAAACTCACAGTATGTGTTGTCGTATTTTGCACGACAATTGTATTATTCAAGTTGTAGTTTGCTTTTTGTACCATGTATTTGGCGACTCAGAATGGGTGTTGTATACCTATTTTGGGGGCGTCACATGTACAGTATAACACCATATGTCGGGTTGGAAGATACCCGGATTTGGGGGTGCTACAAGTTGGTATATATCAAAGCCTAGGTTATAAAACTTAAGGGGGAAAGTAGAACCTTAAGCCATAACCTTAAGAAAGAATAAAGAAGTAAAAGATGGAAAGTAACCCTATAAAAAAATGCATTATCTTATGTTATGTATTTCTATTATTTTACTGACATATACTAATCAAACTATATTATTTTATTGTAGATGTCGGGAGAAAATGATATGTATAGAGATATACATGTAGTTAGCGAGGATTCGGTTAATTGGGTAGAGATACTACAAAATCCCGTAGTAGTAGTACCAGAGTTGGTGACAATCAAGTCGGCAGACTCGGACGATTTAGACTACATGTCTATATTTGATGGCATGCTAGAGGAGGAGGTGGACGTGATGTCTTTTGACCAGGTTCCACCTATAGAGGAGTTGTCTACGGGGGAATCAATGAAGGCACTGTTTATGTCGGTATTGGATAGGAATGTCCATTACTGCCGAGAGGTTAAGGAGTTGAAAGAGGAACTCCAAGCTGTCCGTGAGGACAAGGCTAGCATAGAGGGAATGTGGGAAGAGGAGCATGATGATAGAGTTCTAGCTAAGGACAAGGTCCGAGAACTGAAATGTGAAGTCTTTGAGCTCAAGCAGGAGTTAAAGACTAAACAGCGGAAGTTGGAAAGGATGTCCTATATACATAGGAGTTCTCATGTAGATTTCCAGCAGCAGTTAGCTGGGTATCAGATAGACGCAGGACAGACCCGACACACTATCAGTAGAGATGTTATTGCCGGTCTGGCCAACAAAGATTTTGAGAATGCCCTACGTCAGATGTAATCTAGCAATAGCTAGAGTAGATTAGATATGTAAATTTATGTTTCTAGTAGTGACGTAAAAACCCTCTTTTGTATAACAAAGGATAGTCTTTTGTAAATCCCAATTTTTGGAAAGTAATTGCGGGATGGTAACGTAATCAGCTAAGGCTGAGTAATGTAAACAATGTAGTGTAAAACTACAAGTTATGAATCAATATAAGTCTTTTTATGGAATATATTGAGTAATGAGTATGAGTTGTTATTTTATTACAAATAATAACAAACCAACAAGAATAAAGTAATAATGATGTGTTATTTTCTTAACAGCAAAATGCTGCCAAGAAGGAGACAACGAATTTCAGGGCACTAATGTTAACCAACCGGAGGGTGGTCCAGTTAATCCAATGTATGAGTTCGTTAATCTTTTAACGGCTGCATTTAATAGAACGGGGGCTAATGTACCCGTAATTCCTGGAGTAGTACGAGCTACTACTTTTAAGGACTTTAAAAGTGTAGGTCCGCTGGAGTTCAAAGGAACTACGGACCCTATAGAAGCCTAGACATGGGTAAAAGAAATAGAGAAAGCATTTGTAATAGCAAATGTCGACGAGGGTCAAAAGGTTGCCTTTGCAACCTATTTGATGAAAGGAGAAGCCAACTTCTGGTGGGAGGCAAACCAGGCTAGGGCCGATATAGGAAACCTAACATGGGAGAGGTTCAAGGAGATTTTCTTCGAGAACTATTTTCCCACCAGTATGCAAAGGAGGATGGAGATGAGGTTTCTTGAATTGAGACAAGGGGACATGACAGTTCCCCAGTATGCTACCAAGTTTAATGAACTGGCACAATTCGCTCCACATCAAGTGGACACTGAAGTGAGAAAAAGAAGATTGACGGGGCTTGAAACCACGGCTCTATATTTGAATCTACGTGTTCGAAAGTACTTCCTTTGGAACCATACTAGAAAAGGCAATAATTGCTGAAGGTGGGAATGAGGCTCTCAGCCAATACCACAAGGATAAGAAAAACAAGGGCAAGGTTGATGGAGGAACCAAGACCGAGGGAGCCAGTGGAAATGGCAACGGTCAGAAGAGGAAGGGCTTTAACTCTGGGAATACCGGAGTAAAACAAGGAGATTCTAAGAGGAGGATGGAGGCCTGTAAAACCTGCGGGAAGACTCATTTAGGAGTTTGTCTCAAAGGAAAGACAGTATGTTATAATTGCGGACAGAAAGGGCACATTTCGCCTAACTATCCAATTCCGAAGAAAAATCACGGATGCTTTGTATGTTGATCAACTGAACACATAGTGAAGAACTGCCCGAAGAAGGGGACAGAAGGAAATAAGCGAACTAATGGCGGTAAGTTAGCTATTAGTGGTCCAGCTCAGCCCGGGAAATCAATGGCCCACACATTTAATATAACGGTCCAAGATGCGGTGGCATCAAGGGATGTAGTTGCAGGTATTATTTCGATCAACAATATAAATGCATACGTGTTATTTGATTCAGGTGCTACTTGTTCGTTTCTAGCATGTGATTTTGCTAGACGACTAGAATTATTTCCTGAAAATTTGCCTATACCTTTGAACATTAAGGTAGCAAACAAAGAGATAATTCATGTTGAAGATATATATTCATAGGAGTTGTTGCGTAGATGTACGTGGTCGTAAGTTATCGGTAGATTTAATATCGGTAAAGTTAGGAGAATTCGACGTAATTCTTAGAATGGATCGGTTGATTAACCATGGAGCAATTATAGATTGCCAAAAGAAATGTGTGAGCATTAGGACGTTGAAGTAACCTCCTGTAGTATTTTACGTTATTAATTGCCGGGACGTCCGTGTTGCCTTACGATGACGCAAACTAGAAAACTTTTAAGGAAGTGCTGTGTAGGTTACCTATGCCATGTTGTTGATACCCAGAGAGTGGGAGCAACCTTGGAACAAATACCTATAGTAAACGAGTTCATGGATGTATTTCCAAGTGAGTTACCAGGTCTACCGTCGGATAGGGAGATTGAATTTGTGATAGACATTGTGTCAGGAGTGGCACCAGTCTCAAGGGCACTGTACCGTATGGTGCCTGTGGAAATGAAAGAACTAATGGTTCAGCTACAGGAACTATTGGATGAAAGTACATTCAACCAAGTGTTTCTCCGTAGGGGGCTTAGGTGTTGTTTGTCAAGAAGAAAGACGGATCGTTAAGGCTTTGTATCGACTATCGGGAGTTGAACAAGTTAACGATAAAGAATAAATACCCATTGCCCAGGATCGATGATCTCTTTGATCAATTAAAAGGGGCAAAGTATTTTTCCAAAATAGATTTGCGGACGGGGTATCATCAGTTGAAGGTTAGGAAGGAAGATGTACCAAAGACTGCATTTAGGACTCATTATGGTCATTACGAGTTTCTGGTGATGTCATTTGGGTTGACGAATTCACCAGCTGCATTTATGGATATGATGAACAGAGTGTTCAAACTATATTTGGACAAGTTTGTCATGGTGTTTATCGATGATATTCTAGTCTATCTAAGACGCCAGAAGATCATGCTGAACACTTAAGATTAGTGTTGGAGATACTAAGGAATGAGAAGTTATATGCGAAATTCACCAAATGTGAATTTTGGCTGGAAAAGGTGCAGTTTTTAGGTTATGTCATTGACCAAGAGGGGATTTCAGTTGATCCAGCGAAGGTGGAAGCAGTAATGAATTGGGAACAACCGAAAACGCCGACTGAGGTGTGGAGTTTCCTAGGGTTAGCAGGGTACTATCGAAAATTTATCCAAGATTTTTCAAAGATAGCTACCTCGTTGACTAATTTAACAAGGAAGACGGTGAAATACGTATGGACGGATAAATGTGAAGACAGTTTTCAAGAACTGAAGAAAAGATTAAGTGAAGTCATTGCCAAATGACACAGGAAATTTTGTAGTGTATAGTGATGCTTCACATAGAGGACTTGGTTGTGTGCTTATGCAGCATGGCAAAGTCATTGTGTATGCATATCGGTAGTTGAAGGATTATGAGAGAGTTTATCCTACTCATGATCTGGAACTGGCCGCGGTAGTGTTTGCCCTAAAGATATGGAGACATTATCTTTATGGGGGGGAAATGTGAGATATATACGGACCATGAAAGTCTAAAGTATATCTTCACTCAGAAGGAGTTGAATATGAGACAGAGAAGATGGCTAGAGTTGATAAAGGATTATTATTGTGAAATCCTGTATCACCCTGGAAAGGCCAACGTAGTTACCGACGCCTTAAGTCGGAAGGGTCGGGAAAAGTTGTCTATGTTAACGGCTCAAAATGAGTTAATAACAGAGATGGCTAGGATGGAAATAGAAGTAAAGAGATCGAGTGATTGAGGCGATTACTCTTACGACGAAGATGCAATCTACCATCGTAGAAAGAGTCAAGGAGATACAACTCAAGACCGACGAGTGTAACCAAATGAAGAAGCAGTTATTCGAGATGGAAGATGCTAAGTATAGTCTTGATAATGAGGGATTATTAAGATTTGAAGGAAGAATTTGGGTTCTGAATGAGACGGAATTAAAGGAGCAAGTGTTACAAGAAGCTCATAGTTCGAGGTACTCGATACATCCTGGTAGCACTAAGATGTATCAAGACCTTCGACAGAGTTTTTGGTGGCCAAACATGAAGAGAGAAATAGCAGAGTATGTGAGTAGGTGCTTGACTTGTCAAAAAGTTAAGGCCGAACATCAAAGACCCAGTGGCTTATTACAGTCATTGGAGATTCCAAAATGGAAGTGGGAGCATATCACGATGGACTTCGTGGTGGGACTTCCGAGGATGAATAAAGGGTACGATTCGATTTGGGTAATAGTGGAATGGGTTGTGAAGTCGACTCACTTTTTGCCAATTAGGGTCAAGTATAACTTAGACCAGTTAGCTAAACTTTATGTTAAGGAAATCATTTCTAGACATGGAGTACCGGTATCGATTGTGTTAGATCGTGAACCACGATTCACATCGAACTTTTGGAGGAGTTTGCAAGAACAGTTGGAAACACAGCTGAGGTTAAGCACAACTTATCATCCCCAAACCGCTGGACAGAGCGAGAGAACAATTCAGACGTTAGAAGACATGTTGAGGTCTTACGTCATGGATTTCAAGGGTAGTTGGGATGATCACCTACCACTAGTAGAGTTTGTGTATAACAACAGTTATCATGCAAGCATAGGCATGCCGCCGTATGAAGCTTTGTATGGAAGAAAATACAGAACACCATTGTGTTGGGATTAGGTAGGAGAACGCCGAATGCTAGGACCAGAATTGGTACAGCAGACAGCGGATGTGGTAAAGTTAATTTGGATGCGTCTCGTCACAGCTCAGGATAGACAGAAGAAGTATGCAGACTCGCTTAGACTAAGTCGAGAGTTTGAAGTGGGTTCATATGTGTTTCTAAAGGTATCTCCCTGGAAAGGAAAGATATGCTTTGGAAAGAAAGGAAAGTTAAGTCCAAGGTTTATAGGACCTTTTGAGGTATTAAAACGGGTGGGAGAGGTAGCTTATGTTTTAGCATTACCTCCAGACCTAGAACGGATAGATAATGTGTTTCACGTATCGGTATTACGTCCATATAAGCCAGACTATAAGCATGTAATCGAGTATGAACCGATTCATATTGAGAAAGACTTAACATATGAAGAATCGCCGATGCAGATCATTGATAGAAAGGAACAAGTTCTGAAGAACAAGGTAATACCATCAGTAAAGGTAGTATGGAAGAACCACGATGCTGAAGAAGCAACGTGGGAATTAGAAGAAAATATGAAGAAAAATTTTCCCCATCTATTTGATTAAAATTAAGACGAGATTCTTGGGACTGAATCTTTATAAGGGGGGAAGAATGTAACGACCGAGAAATTCGGATCTTATTGTAAAATGATTTTATTAAATTAAATAATAATAAAATTGTATTCTAAGTGTTATCAAGATGGTTGTCATTGTATAACCTATTGATGTTAGAATGTTGTAGTATTTGATCTATGTAAACGAATTAAAGTGTTTGAATTTCTAAGACGAAAATAAAAGTTTTCCGAGAGATTTTCTAAAAAACACTATTCATCGGTATTTGCTCGGGATATATTTTTGAATTTCCGAGAAATACGTAATGATGGAATAACAAGGTAAGATGGATTATGTAATAAAAATCTAGTTATGGAAAATGTAATATTTCGCTTGCGGACTTAATTTATAAACATTAAGGAAAGCGAAGTAGTAATGAATAAGTGATAATGGTATGATACCTTGGTATTGTACAAAGTAATGAAAACGAGTATAATACGAAGTATTATACGAGTTTGTATGAAGGATGAAATATCGTATATAAATTCTATATGAATTAGAATACGAAAATAATACATAAACTATATGTATTAAGTAATGCTAATGGACTTGCAAAGGTTGATTGAATTAATACAAGTCCAAGTGAATTAACGGGAGAGGCCCAATTATTAATTAATGAACCAACTAGTGTTTATTAATGCAAAGCCCAAAGGTTGATTTAATGTAAGCCCAAACTAGAATCCATGAGTTGTATGACCCATGGGGTAAACCATATCAATATGGTTAATATGTGGTGACCAAGTTAATGTAATGATCAAGTATTAGAAGTAATGACCAAGACTTAAGAGTAATGGCCAAGTTAAATGAGTAATGACCAAGCATAGGATAAGTGTTGTGATAGCCAAGTAATGAATAGTAAGGAGGTGGCTTAAGGAGGTGGGTTGATTTAATGACTAATCTACCCTAGCTTTGCAATTTCTATAAATAGAGTAGGCATACAAGCCATTTGTTAGTTGTTCAAATAATCCAAAGATTATAAAGTGCTTAAGTGTTAGAGAGAATAAGCTATAATAAGTCACTTCCATAAGTAAGAAGAAGAAGAAAGCTACCTTACCAAGAATTCAAAAGTAAGACTTCTTCTCCAATATCTTCTATCTCTACCATGATAGGTTGATAAGAAAAGATGGATTAAGAAACATGAATGATAAGAAGCAAGAAGAATATGTAAGTCATGAACTTAAGCCACATAAGTTGGCAATAAGTCATTTGAACTTATAAAAATTATAAACTTATTATAAGTTTACCTTGAATGTTAGTATGAAAATTATGAACTTGTAATAAGTTTATTAAGAGAAGTGATACAAGAACTTATATTATCATATGTATCATGTATATCTAAGTAAAGTTATATGTGAAGAACATGTAAAGTATGATGATTATGGAACTTTAATTGTCATAAGTCATGAATAATAAAATATTAAGTAGTTTATAATTTGACAAGTTATAAGCTCATAAAGAATAAGTCAAAAATCCAACAATGAATATAGGTTGTTGTAATAAGTATGCTGAGATGTTCACATGATGAATGGAATTCATTTGTAATGTTGAACAAATCATAAAAATGAAGAATTGTTGGAATTTGCACGATTGGACGATAACCGTCGAATTCGTAAAATTCTCGGAATAGAAGTCAAATTTTGTGTTTGAACTCGGAACCATTGTTTCCCAATGGAGACAAGTCATATTTGACATTTAAGAGTTGCGGACTCGAAAATGACAGGATTGCGACTTAGAACGAAGAAACGAGTGTTGAACGTTCACGAACGTTTATCGTTTTCGTTAAAAATGAACCAATAGGTGAATTTTTAGCAAACAAAGTCAAATATATAAAATTCTTGCATGAATGCGTAAATTACATAATTTGTGAACCGTAGGCTTTTGAACGAGCTAATTCGGACTTATAATGAAGAAGTTATGCGTCCGGGAAGTTCACAAAATTCAAAGACTGAATTTTTTTTCTGGTAAATGAATCGCGCCGCAGCGCGTAACAGTGTCTGAGCACACTGCAAGAGTTTGCCGCAGCGCGAACCATAGTACAATTTATGGCGCCACAGTGCCATGTAGAGTACAAAAATCTTCTAGAGTGTGGCGCCGCAGTGCGGGCCATTAAGTAAGGACTCACGCCGCAGCGCCAGTCTTAGAACAAGGATGGTAATGAATGTTTCTAAGTACAAAGAAAAGAAAACTAATTGATTTAAAAGTAAACACAACTTAAGGAATGTAATGTAACATTGTTTAAACTTTGTTAAACCTTAAGGATGTTGTATAAAGGTTGAGATAACCTAGTAGAATATAAATGCAAGGATAATGATAAACCGGAACAGATAATAACTGAATCTAATACACAATTAGATTGAGATGAAGGTATGAAATAGTCATATACATACTTGTTTATATGTGACCTAATGTAAGGCCTTATTTGATCATGTATTATAGAAACTTGAAAGACTTGAACATAAAGTTAATATACCATAGGAGACGCAAAACGCAAGTATTCTAACTCTTGTCTCAGTTCAATCTGAACAAGTTTTGAAGTTCATGTATTCTTTCGCATGAATTGAAGTATATTGAAGTTAAAGCCAATTCCTTTGGCTAGACTTGATGTATTGATAATCTAATCATTTATTATCAAATGTTGCTATCTTTTGTCAACTACTTGATATGGTTTTCAAAAGAAGATTGAAATGTTAAACAAATGTTTTGTCGGTAAAACGACTGGCACGTGAGGTTGCCAAATGCTTAAACGTGCATACGTTTAATGGATGTAGTGTTGATCAACATAGAGTACAATAGGCTGATCACCTAGAAGTGCTCGTAAGTAATATCGGGCTTACGGACTTACTTCCGGGTTGTCCTTTTCCGATAAAGAATGAATACTCGAGGTCTTTGACCGGAGTGAATGTTTTACTGAATATTGTTATTATTATAAAATATTTTAAAAGAAAGATGAAGTGCTATTTTGTATTATCAATAGTACTTCGTGACTATTGTTCAGTTATTGAAGATATACGATTCGTATGTGTCAAGCATGTTGTTATAAAATTGTTATACTTATTCGAGCTAGTTATGCTCACTCTTGCTTGAACCATATGAATGAATGACTAAGACCTGAACGTCCTAGAAGGATCGAAAAGGGATAAAGGAAAAGCTAAAATGATTGTTGTTGTCTTGTAATAAGTATAGGTCTATTGTTGTAATGTAACTGATATTATGACAAAGAACCTTTGTAATGGGAATAGAACCTGGGAAATGTAAATATTACTTTGAATATATAGAAGTTATGTTCGTTCGTTGAGAATTTTCAATTGAATGAATGTATGAATGTTGTACAGTATAGCACCATCTGTCGGGTTGGAAGATACCCGGATTTGGGGGCGCTACAGTAACTTAGTCTAATGATTATAAAAACTTTTTAAACATATATGAGGTGTTAAAATAAATTCTTAACACACCCATAACACAATTACATGTGAATTGAACGATTGAATGCATAGTTAGCTTATTGTTCGTGAAATCTAATTTTGTCAATAAGTTTAGTAATTGACTAAGTATAGTCATGAATTCGAGTTAGACAAAAGAATAAACTTACGATGTTTAGTACATTGTAATTGACTGGTATTGTGAACGTAATTGATATGTAGGATTTAAATCAAAGAACGAGTTTAGTTAAAGTGTAATCTACGCACAATGCAAGTTTCCTAACCCTGCTTGTTATCATTATGGAGTTATTCTCATTATTATTAATCAAGTTCAATTGTTATATTAAAGATTAATTATCTTTTCAAAGCATGATTCTGTTATACAATATTTGTTCTATTGTATACCTATTCAGATTATTATTCATTTAATTATCATTTATTGTTGAACCTTGTTAGACTAGCGAATCCATATTGATTCAACTAGTCCTTAGTTGATGAACGTTCTAAATTCAGAACACTTATTGAATTATCCAAACCAAACTTCCTTTGGTGCGGACTCAAATGTCAAACTGAGATGAACACCATGCAAAGGGATTACTTATGCGTTAGCGTTAAGATATTGTGCACAATATGGTACTCAGGGCTGATCCCCCTAAGTACGAGTAGAAAGGTCCATAGTCTTATGACTGTTAAAGGTTTCAAGTATAACCCTTGATAACCTAGGACAAAGTTCAAGGTCTTATGACCCTTAGAAATCTTTTGATTCTTGTTATTCATTCTTGATTCAAAAGCTGAGCTTTTATTTCAGAAGTTATTATTTCTCTCGCATGTTATTATTCATTGTTATATTGTTATACTTGTGGGCAATCATGCTCACTCTTGCGTAATAATAACATTGTAGTTAAGAACGAAAGAGCAGACGAACCTTCCACTAGTAAAGGCAAGGGCAAACTTAGCAAGTAATGAAGACTGATTATTTATGTGATGTAATTAGAATTGATGTTACTTAAGACTTATTTGTTTATGTTTCCGCACAGATGATTTAAGGTTAGAGTAACCTGGGATTTATTTATTATGTAGTTGATGTAACCCCATAAGGGGAGATTTATTATTATTTCTATATATTGCATGGTTTGCATTTATTTATGGGTAGATAGATGGATGATATTTGTACAGTGAACACCAAACTCGTGGAAATGGAAGTACTGGGATTTGGGGGTGTCACAAGTTGGTATCAAAGTCATGAGGTTATGAACCTTAGGTGGGGAACAACCTTAGGTAGTAGAGCCTTATAGAAAGAACATAGTGATGGAAAACTCTTATCGAGTTCTAAGAAATGAATTTATGTAATTCATTGAAGATAATAAAAGACTTTATGTGCTTATGTGACACGCCCAAATCCTGGTACTTCATTTCCTCAAGATTTGGTGTTCACTTAATCAAAACATTCATTTCTAACTACCCAATTATAATAAAATTGAATAATAAAAACCTGCCCATACAGGATAAAACTTAAATAAAATTCTCCCAGGTTATCTAACCTTTAACAACAATCATTCAAATGCGGAAATTTAAATAAACTTCATTACAATCTTAAAATCAAATTCTGAAAGTAAACTATCAAAACTATTACAAGTCTTCAGTATTTATTCATCTTTCCTTTTCCCTTACTGGTGCTAGGTACGTCACCCGTTTCAACTTTAGCTGTAAGAAATTTTACAGGCAAGAGTGAGCAAACAAGGCCCACTTGAAATAACAATAAGTAAAACTTTATGCTTTTACATCAATTGCCAATATTAGGCTCAATAGAACTGAACAATATATTCTATTAACTTACGAAATTTATAACATTCACTGGAGGGTCTAATGACCACGAATCATGTCAACAGTTATAAGTAATCTTTCAACTTTAACTTTAATAGTCATAAGACTATAAGGACTCCACGTACTTAGGGGGATCAACCCTTCGTACAATGTATTGTGCACAACTATTTCAACGCTAAGCGTAAACCTCTATTAAAAGAGTTGTTCATCTCAGTATTTAGAGTACAAGTCCGCACCAAAGGAAGTGTGGTTTGGATAAGCTTTCAAGATAATTTGGAATTCAATGAACATCAACTAAGGAGTAGTTTAATAAGACCAATAACACTATACTATAGAATAATCGTGATTAAATCAATAATAGTAAACTAAAGTAATGCATTAGGAATAATCTAATAGCATACAATTTGAATAACTATAGCACACCTTGCTTGAACAACACTAAGCCAAGGTTAATTAGAATTGAATAATAAGCATGCATAACATATATAGTTGTGCATGCTAAACCACAAGTTAAATACAAGAATAACTTGCTCCAAATAACTTACATCACTATATTGTAATCGAATTGAAAGCAGTAATTGAATTAACAACATAATAGATTAGAAAACTTGCTCAAGATTAAACTATAAGATTTGAGATACTTGTGTCGTCATGAGCAACTAGATACAATGACTGTAACGACCGAGAAATTCGGATCTTATTGTAAAATGATTTTATTAAATTAAATAATAATGAAATCATATTCCATGTGTTATCAAGATGGTTGTCACTGTATAACCTATTGATGTTAGAATGTCGTAGTATTTGAGCTACGTGGATGAATTAAAGTGTTTGAATTTCCAAGACGAAAATAAAAGTTTTTCGAGAATTTTTTTGAAAAACACTATTCATCGATATTTGCTCGGGATATAATATTGAGTTTTCGAGAAATACGTAATGATGAAATAACAAGGTAAGATGGATTATGTAATAAAAATGTAGTTATGGAAAATGTAATAATTCGCTTATGGACTTAATTTATAAACGTTAAGGAAGGCGAAATAGTAATGAATAAGTAATAATTGTATGATACTTAGGTATTATACAAAGTAATGAAAACGAGTATAATACGAAGTATTATACGAGTTTGTATGAAGAATGAAATATTGTATATTTTCTATATGAATTGGAATACAAAAATAATATATAAACTATATGTATGTGTATTAAGAAATGTTAATGGACTTGGAAGATTAGTTAACAATTATATACAAGTCTAAGTGAATTAAAGGGAGAGGCCCAATCATTAATGGTTAGACAAGTTAAGGTTTATTAATGCAAAGCCCAAAGGATGATTTAATGTAAGCTCAAGGTGGAATCCATGAGTTTTATGACCCATGGGGCAAACCATATTGTTATGGTTATTGTGGTGACCAAGTTAATGTGGAGACCAAGTATGTGTGGTGACCAAGACTAAGGAGTAATGACCAAGACTTATGAGTGGTGGTCACACAAAGGGTAAGAGTTGTGCTAGCCAAGTAATGAATAGTAAGGAGGTGGCTTGAGGAGGTGGGTGATTTAATGACCAAACTACCCTAGCTTTGCAAGTTCTATAAATAGAGAAGGCTTACAAGCCATTTGTTAGTTGTTCAAATAATCCAACCAATTTAAAGTGCTTAAGTGTTAGAGAGAATAAGCTACTAATAAGTCATTCCATAAGTAAGAAGAAGAAGCAAGCTACCTTACCAAGACCACACAAAAGTAAGACTTCTTCTCTATTATCTTCTATCTCTACCATGATAAGTTGATAAGAAAAGATGGATTAAGAAACATTAATGATAAGAAGCAAGAAGAATGAATAAGTCATGAACTTAAGACACATAAGTTGGCAATAAGTCATTTGAACTTATAAAAGTTATAAACTTATTATGAGTTAACCTTGAATGTTAAGTATGAAAATATGAATTGGTAATGAGTTTATTAAGAGAAGTAATAATGATGAAAATGGACTTGTATGATCCTATGAATCATAAGTAAAGTTATATGTGAAGAACATGTAAAGTATGATGATTAAGAAACTCTAATTTTCATAAGTCACGAATAATCAAATCTTAAGTAGTTTATAATTTGACAAGTTATAAGCTCTTGAAGAATAAGTCAAAATCCAACAATGAATATAAGTTGTTGTATTAAGTATGTTAAGATGTTCACATGATGAATGAAGTTCATTTGTAATGATTAACAAATCATAAGAATGAAGAATTGTCGGAATTTGCACGATTGGACGACAAACGTCGAATTTGTAAAATTCTCGGAATGGAAGTCAAATTTTGTGTTTGATCACAGAACCATTGTTTTGCAATAGATACAAGTCATATTTGGCATTTAAGAGTTGCGGACTCGAAAATGACCGAATTCCGACTTTAAACGAAGAAACGAGCGTTGAACGTTCACGAACGTTTATCGTTTTCGTTAAAAATGAACCAATAGGTGAATTTTTAGCAAAAAAATTCAAATAGATAAAATTCTTGCAGGATCATGTAGATTACGTAATTTGTGAACCGTAGGCTTTTGAATGAGCCAATTCAGACTTATAACGAAGAAGTTATGCGTTCGGGAAGTTCACAAAAATTCAAAACTAAAATTGTTTTACGGTGCAGATGTGAGTTCAGCCATGGCCCAACCCAAGAGAAAATGACTCATGTGCATGACATGAACAGTTGTTCGAGCCCTCATTGCAAGAGTTCACCGTAGCGCGAACTATAGTACAATATGGGGCGCCGCAGAGCTATGTACAGTACCAAAATTCTCTGGAGTGTGACGCCACAGCACGGCCCATTAAGTAAGGACTCGCACTGCAGCGCCAAGTCCGGTACAGAGATACAATAAGCTCACGCCGCAGCGCGAGATATAAGTATAAAGTTGGCGCCGCAACGCTAGTCTCAGAACATGGATAGTAATGAAGGTTTCCAAGTTCAAAGAAAAGAAAACTAATTGAATTAAAAGTAAACATAACTTAAGGAATGTAATGTAACATTGTTAAACTTTGTTAAACCTTAAGGATGTTGTATAAAGGTTAAGATAACCTAGTCGAATGTAAATGCAAGGATAATGATAAACCGAAATGAATAGTAACTGAATCTAATACACAATTAGATTGAAATGAAGGGTATGAAATAGTCATATACATTCTTGATTATATGTAACCTAATGAAAGGCATTATGTGATCATGTATTGCAGAGACTTGAACGACTTGAACATAAAGTTAATATACCATAGCAGACGGTAAAGGCGAGTATTCTAACTCTTGTCTCAGTTCAA
Source organism: Panax ginseng (assembly GCA_020205605.1). Lineage (NCBI taxonomy): Eukaryota > Viridiplantae > Streptophyta > Magnoliopsida > Apiales > Araliaceae > Panax > Panax ginseng. Next base: position 58,492,078 of record CM035142.1, read on the forward strand.
TCTGAACAAGTTTTTGAAGTTCATGTATTCTTTCGCATGAATTGAAGTATGTTGAAGTTTAAGCCAATTCCTTTGGCTAGACTTGATGTAGTGATAATTTATTCATGTATTATTAAATGTTGCAATCTTTTGTCAACTACTTGATATGCTTTTCAGAAGAAGACTGAAATGTTAAACAAATGTTTTGTCGGTAAAACAACAGGCACGTGAGGTTGCCAAATGCTTAAACGTGCATACGTTTAATGGATGTAGTGGTTATAAACATAGAGTACAATAGGCTGATCACCTAGAAGTGCTCGTGAGTGATATTGGGCTTATGGACTTGTTTCCGGGTTGTGCTTTTCCAATAAAGAATGAATACTCGAGGTCTTTGACTAGAGTGAATGTTTTACTAAATATTGCTATTATTGTAAAACATTTTGAAAGAAAAGATGAAGTGCTATTTTGAATTATCAATAGTACTTCATAACTATTGTTCAGTTATTGAAGATATACTATTTGTATGTGTCAAGCATGTTGTTATTAAATTGTTATACTTGCTGAGCTAGTTATGCTCACTCTTTCTTGAACCATATGAATGCAGCTAAGACTGAACGTCCCGAAGGATCGAAAAGGATAAGGGAAAAGTTAAAGGCGTGATTACTAAAGTTTGTCTTGTAATAGTATAGGTCTATTGTTTTAATGTAACTGATATTATGACAAAGAACCTTTGTAATGGGTATAGAACCTGGGAAATGTAAATATTACTTTGAATATATAGAAGTTATGTTTGTTCGTTGAGAATTTTCATTTGAATGAATGTATGAATGTTGTACAGTATAGCACCATCTGTCGGGTTGGAAGATACCCGGATTTGGGGGCGCCACAAGTTGGTATCAAAGCCTAGGTTATAAAACTTAAGGGGGAAAGTAGAACCTTAAGTCATAACCTTAAGAAAGAATAAAGAAGTAAAAGATGTAAAGTAACCTTATAAAAATGCATTATATTATGTTATGTATTCTTATTATTTTAATGACGTGTACTAATCAAATTATATTGTTTTATTGTAGATGTCAGGATAAAATGATATGTATAGAGATATACATGTAGTGAGCGAGGATTCAGTTAATCTGGTAGAGATACTACCAAATCCCATAGCGGTAGAGCCAGAGTTGGTGATAATCGAGTCAGGAGATTCAGACGATTTAGACTACTTTTCTATATTTGATGGCATGCTAGAAGAGGAGGTGGATGTGATGTCCTTTGACCAGGTTCCACCTACAGAGGACTAGGTTCCACCTATAGAGCAAATGTCTACGGGGGAAATAGTGAAGGCATTATTTATGTCGGTATTGGATAGGAATGTCCATTACTGCCAAGGGTTAAGGAGTTGAAAGAGGAACTCCAAGCTGTCCGTGAGGATAAGGCTAGCATGGAGGGAATGTGGGAAGAGGAGCATGATGATAGAGTTTTAGCTAAGGACAAGGTCCGAGAGCTGAAATATGAATTTTTTGAGCTCAAGCAGGAGCTAAAGACTAAAAAGAGGATGTTAGAGAGGATCTCCTATATACATAGGAGTTCTTATGTAGATTTGTTGACGGTAGCTAGATATCAATAGAAGCGAGCGGACCGACACACTATCAAGATGAGATATGTTATTTCAAATTCGCCAACAAGGATTTCGAGAATGCCCTACGACAGATGTAGTCTAGTAATAGCTAGAGTAGAATAGATATGTAAATATTATGTATCTAGTAGTGACGTAAAACCCTCTTTTGTATAACAAAGGGTAGTCTTTTCTAAATCCCAATTTTTGGAAAGTAATTGCGGGATAGTAATGTAATCAGCTAAGGCTGAGTAATGTAAATAATGTAGTGTTAAACTACAAGTTATGAATCAATATAAGTCTTTTTATGGAATATGTTGAGTAATGAGTATGAGTTGTTGTTTTATTACAAATAATAACAAACCAACAAGAATAAATTAATAATGATGTGTTGTTTTCTTAACAGCAAAATGCCGCTAAGAAGGAGACAACAAAATCAGGGCGCTAATGATAACCAACCGGAGGGTGGTCCAGTTAATCCAATGCAGGAGTTCGTTAATCTTTTAGCAGTGCATTTAAATAAATCTGGGGCTAATGTACCAGTAATTCACCGGAGTAAATGAGCTACTACTTTTAAGGACTTTAAAAGTGCAGGTCCACCGGAGTTCAAAGGAACTACGGACCCTATAGAAGCCCAGACATGGGTAAAAGAAATTGAGAAAGCATTTGTAATAGAAAATGTTGAGGTGGGTCAAAAGGTTGCCTTTGCAACCTATTTGATGAAGGGAGAGGCCAACTTCTGGTGGGAGGCAAACCAAACTAGGGCCGATATAGGAAACCTAACGTGGGAGAGGTTCAAGGAGATCTTCTTCGAGAACTATTTTCCCACGAGTATGCAAACGAGGATGGAGATGAGGTTTCTGGAATTGAGGCAAGGGGACATGACAGTTCCCCAGTATGCTGCAAAGTTTAATGAACTGGAACGATTCGCTCCACATCAAGTGGACAGTGAAGTGAGAAAGGCTAGAAGATTCGAGTAGGGCTTGAAACCCAGGCTCTATAGCAGAATCTCTGTGTTCCAAAGTACTTCCTTTGGAACCATACTAGAAAAGGAAATAATTGCTGAAGGTGGGAATGAGGCTCTCAACCAGTACCACAAGGATAAGAAAAACAAGGGCAAGGTTGATGGAGGAACCAAGACCGAGGGAGCCGGTGGAAGTGGCAACGATCAGAAGAAGAAGGGCTTTAACTCTGGGAATACCGCAGTAAAACAAGGGTACTCTAAGAGGATGATGGAGGCTTGTAAAACCTGTGGGAAGACTCACTTAGGAGTCTGTCTCAAAGGAAAGGCGGTTTGTTATAATTGTGGACAGGAAGGGCACATTTCGCCTAACTGTCCCAATCTGAAGAAAAATCACGGATGCTTTGTATGTGGATCAACTGACCACATAGAAAAGAACTGCCCGAAGAAGGGGATAGAAGGAAATAAGGGAACTAATAGCGGGAAGTTAGATATTAGTGGTCCAGGTCAGTCGGGAAAATCAATGGCTCACACTTTTAATATAACGGTCCAAGATGCGGTGGCATCAGGGGATGTAGTTGTCGGTATTATTCCGATCAACAATATAAATGCATATGTGCTATTTGATTCGGGTTCTACTTGTTCGTTTATATCATGTGATTTTGCTAAACGACTAGAATTATTTCCCAAAAAATTGCCTATACCTTTGAAAATTAAGGTAGCAAATGAAGAGATAATTCCTGTTAAAGATATTCATAGGAGTTGTTGTGTAGATGTACGTGGTTGTAAGTTATTGGTAGATTTAATACCGATAAAGTTAGGTGAATTCGACGTAATTCTCGGGATGGATTGGTTAATTAACCATGGAGCAATTATAGATTGCCAAAAGAAATGTGTGAGAATCAGGACGTTGAAGCAACCTCCTGTAGTATTTTACTAGTAGTAAATTGATTGGAGACGTCAAGTGTTGCCTTACGATGACACAAACTAGAAAACTCTTAAGGAAGAGTTGTGTAGGCTACCTATGCCATGTTGTTGATACCCAGAAAGTGGGAGCAACCATGGAACAAATACTTATAGTAAATGAATTCATGGATGTATTTCCAAGTGAGTTACCGGGTTTCACCATGGGATAGGAGATCAATTTATGATAGACCTTTGTGCGGTGAGCGGCACCAATCTCAAGGGCACCGCGTCAGTATGGGCGCGGTGGAAATGAAAGAACTAATGGTTCAGTTACAGGAACTATTGGACAAAAAGTACATTCAACCGAGTGTTTCCCCGTGGGGAGCACCGGTGTTGTTTGTCAAGAAGAAAGACGGATCATTAAGGCTTTGTATCGACTATAGGGAGTTGAACAAGTTAAAGATAAAGAATAAATACCCATTGCCCAGGATCGATGATCTCTTTGATCAATTGAAAGGGGTCAAGTATTTTTCTAAAATAGATTTGCGGACGGGGTATCATCAGTTGAAGGTTAGGAAGGAAGATGTACCAAAGACTGCATTCAGGACTCGTTATGGTCATTACGAGTTTCTGGTGATGTCATTTGGGTTGACAAATGCACCTGCTGTATTTATGGATATGATGAACAGAGTGTTTAAATTATATTTGGACAAGTTCGTCGTGGTGTTTATCGATGATATTCTAGTCTATTCTAAGACGCCAGAAGATCATGTCGAACACTTAAGATTAGTGTTGGAGACACTAAGGAAGGAGAAGTTATATGCGAAATTCACCAAATATGGATTTTGGCTGGAAAAGGTGCAGTTCTTAGGTCATGTCATTGACCAAGAGGGGATTTCAGTAGATCTAGCAAAGGTGGAAGCAGTAATAAATTGGGAACAACCGAAAATGCCGACTGAGGTGTGGAGTTTCCTAGGGTTAGCAGGGTACTATCGAATATTTATCCAAGATTTTTCGAAGATAGCTACCTCGTTGACTAATTTAACAAGGAAGACGGTGAAGTACATATGGACAGATAAATATGAAGATAGTTTTCAAGAACTGAAGAAAAGATTAAGTGAAGCGCCTGTTTTATCATTGCCAGATGATACGGGAAATTTTGTAGTATATAGTGATGCTTCGCATAAAGGACATGATTGTGTGCTTATACAGCATGGCAAAGTCATTGCGTATGCATCTCGGTAGTTGAAGGATTATGAGAAAGTTTATCTTACTCATGATCTGAAATTGGCCGCGGTAGTGTTTGCCCTAAAGATATGGAGACATTATCTTTATGGGGAAAAATGTAAGATATATACGGACCATAAAAGTCTAAAGTATATCTTCACTCAGAAGGAGTTGAATATGAGACAGAGAAGATGGCTGGAATTGATAAAGGATTATGATTGTGAAATCCTGTATCACCCTGGAAAGGCCAATGTAGTTGCCGATGCCTTAAGTAGAAAGGGTCGGGAAAAGTTGTCTATGTTAACGGCTCAAAATGAGTTAATAACAGAGATGGCTAGAATGGAACTAGAAGTCAAGATGCCGAGTGATTTGGGGCAGTTACTCTTTGCAACGGAGATGCAATCTACCATTGTAGAAAGAGTTAAGGAGGTACAACTCAATACGGACGAGTGTAACCAAATGAAGAAGCGGTTATCCGAGAAGGAAGATGTTAAGTATAGTCTTGATAATTAGGGATTATTAAGATTCGAGGGAAGAATTTGGGTTTTGAATGAGACAGAATTAAAGGAGAAAGTGTTACAAGAAGCTCATAGCTCGAGGTACTCGATACATCCTGGTAGCACTAAGATGTATCAAGACCTTCGACAGAGTTTTTGGTGGCCAAACATGAAGAGAGAAATAGCAGAGTATGTGAGTAAGTGCTTAACTTATCAAAAAGTTAAGGCTGAACATCAATGACCCAGTGATTTATTACAGTCATTGGAGATTCCAGAATGGAAGTGGGAGCATATCACGATGGACTTCATGGTGGGACTTCCGACGACGCAAAAAGGGTACGATTCGATTTGGGTAATAGTGGAACGGTTGATGAAGTCGGCTCACTTTTTTCCAATTAGGGTCAAGTATAACTTAGACCAGTTAGCTAAACTTTATGTTAAGGAAATCATTTCCAGACATGGAGTACCAATGTCGATTGTGTCAGATCGTGATTCACGATTCACATTGAATTTTTGGAGGAGTTTGCAAGAGTAGTTGGGAAAACAACTGACGTTAAGCACAGCTTATCATCCACAAACCGATGGGCAGAGTGAGAGAACAATTCAGACGCTTGAAGACATGTTAAGGTCGTGCGTCAAGGATTTCAAGGGTAGTTGGGATGATCACCTACCACTAGTAGAGTTTGCATATAACAACAGTTATCATGCAAGCATAGGCATGCCGCCGTATGAAGCTCAGACGTCGGAGAAAGTGCGAACACCTTTATATTGGGATGAGGTGGGAGCAGCGGGATGCTAGGGACGTAATTGGTGCAGTGAGGCAGGCGGATGTGGTAAAGTTAATTCGGATGTGTCTCGTCATAGCTCAGGACAGACATAAGAAGTATGCGGACTCACATAGACTAAGTCGAGAGTTTGAGGTGGGCTCGTATGTGTTTCTAAAGGTATCTCCCTATAAAGGAAAGATACACTTTGGAAAGAAAGGAAAGTTAAGTCCAAGGTTTATAGGACCTTTTGAGGTGTTAAAACGGGTGGGAGAGTTAGCTTATATGATAGCATTACCTCCGATACGAAGCGAATACATAACGTGTTTCACGATCGATATTAAATCATATATGTTTTGGGACTATAAGCATGTAATCGAGTATGAGCCGATTCATATCGAGAAAGACTTGACATATGAAGAGTCGCCGATGCAGATCATTGATAGAAAGGAATAAGTTCTGAGGAACAAGGTAATACCATCAATAAAGGTATTATGGAAGAACCACGATGCTGAAGAAGCAATGTGGGAACTAGAAGAAAAGATGAAGAAAAATTTTCCTCATCTATTTGATTAAAGTAAGACGAGATTCTGGGGACAGAATCTTTATAAGGGTGGAAGAATGTAATGACCGAGAAATTCGGATCTTATTGTAAAATGAATTTATTAAATTAAATAATAATAAAATTATATTCCATGTATTATCAAGATGGTTGTCATTGTATAACCTATTGATGTTAGAATGTCGTAGTATTTGAGCTATGTGGATGAATTAAAATGTTTGAATTTCCAAAACGAAAATAAAAGTTTTACTAGAAATTTTCTGAAAAACACTATTCATCGGTATTTGCTTGGGATATAATTTTGAGTTTCCGAGAAATATGTAATGATGAAATAATAAGGTAAGATGGATTATGTAATAAAAATCTAGTTATGGAAAATGTAATAATTCGCTTATGGACTTAATTTATAAACGTTAAGGAAGGCGAAATAATAATGAATAAGTAATAATTGTATGATATTTAGGTATTGTACAAAGTAATGAAAACGAGTATAATACGAAGTATTATACGAGTTTGTATGAAGAATGAAATATTGTATATTTTCTATATGAATTGGAATACAAAAATAATACATAAACTATATGTATGTGTATTAAGAAATGTTAATGGACTTGGAAGATTGGTTAACAATTATATACAAGTCTAAGTGAATTAAAGGGAGAGGCCCAATCATTAATGGTTAGACAAGTTAAGGTTTATTAATGCAAAGCCCAAAGGATGATTTAATGTAAGCCCAAGGTGGAATCCATGAGTTGTATGACTCATGGGGCAAACCATATTGATATGGTTATTGTGGTGACCAAGTTAATGTGGAGACCAAGTATGTGTGGTGACCAAGACTAAGGAGTAATGACCAAGACTTATGTGTGGTGGTCACACAAAGGGTAAGAGTTGTGCTAGCCAAGTAATGAATAGTAAGGAGGTGGCTTGAGGAGGTGGGTGATTTAATGACCAAACTACCCTAGATTTGCAAGTTCTATAAATAGAGAAGGCTTACAAGCCATTTGTTAGTTGTTCAAATAATCCAACCAATTTAAAGTGCTTAAGTGTTAGAGAGAATAAGCTACCAATAAGTCATTCCATAAGTAAGAAGAAGAAGCAAGCTACCTTACCAAGACTATACAAAAGTAAGACTTCTTCTCTATTATCGTCTATCTCTACCATGATAGGTTAATAAGAAAAGATGGATTAAGAAACATGAATGATAAGAAGCAAGAAGAATGAATAAGTCATGAACTTAAGCCACATAAGTTGGCAATAAGTCATTTGAACTTATAAAAGTTATAAACTTATTATGAGTTAACCTTGAATGTTAAGTATAAAAATATGAATTGGTAATGAGTTTATTAAGAGAAGTAATAATGATGAAAAAGGACTTGTATGATCCTATGAATCATAAGTAAAGTTATATGTGAAGAACAGGTAAAGTATGATGATTAAGAAACTCTAATTTTCATAAGTCATGAATAATCAAATCTTAAGTAGTTTATAATTTGACAAGTTATAAGCTCATGAAGAATAAGTCAAAATCCAACAATGAATATAAGTTGTTGTATTAAGTATGTTAAGATGTTCACATGTTGAATGAAGTTCATTTGTAATGATTAACAAATCATAAGAATGAAGAATTGTCGGAATTTTCACGATTGGACAACAAACGTCGAATATGTAAAATTCTCGGAATGGAAGTCAAATTTTGTGTTTGATCACGTAACCATTGTTTTGCAATAGAGACAAGTCATATTTGGCATTTAAGAGTTGCGGACTCGAAAATGACCGAATTCGAAACTTTAAACGAAGAAAGCGAAGCGTTGAACGTTCACTTAACGTTTATCGTTTTCGTTAAAATGAACCAATAGGTGAATTTTTAGCAAAAAAATTCAAATAGATAAAATTCTTGCAGGATCATGTAGATTACATAATTTGTGAACCGTAGGCTTTTGAACGAGCCAATTCAGACTTATAACAAAGAAGTTATGCGTCCGGGAAGTTCACAAAAATTCAAAACTAAAATTGTTTTTTGGTGCACAGCGTTGGCGCCGTGGCGCCAACCCTAAGAAAAAAATGACTCATGCATGATGTGAGCAAGTGTTCGAGCCTCTTGCAAGAGTTCATCGCAATGTGAACTATAGTATAATATGTGGAAATATAATACCATGTATATAATACCAAAATCCTCTGAGTGTAGTAATGCAATATGCCCATTAAGTAAGGACTCATGTGCATGCCAAGTCTGGGGACAGAGATATAATAAGCTCATGTTTGCGTTGAGAGATATAAATATAAAAAACAAATGCGCCCAGATCTCGTAACAAGGATAGTAATGAAGGTTTTTAAGTACAAAGAAAAGAAAACTAATTGAATTAAAAGTAAACATAACTTAAGGAATGTAATGTAACATTGTTAAACTTTGTTAAACCATAAGGATATCGTATAAGGGTTAAGAAAACCTAGTTGAATGTAAATGCAAGGATAATGATAAACCAAAATGAATAGTAACTGAATCTAATACACAATTAGATTGAAATGAAGGGTATGAAATAGTCATATACATTCTTGATTATATGTGACCTAATGAAAGGCATTATGTGATCATGTATTGTAGAGACTTGAACGACTTGAACATAAAGTTAATTTACCATAGCAGATGCTAAAGGCAAGTATTCTAACTCTTGTCTCAGTTCAATCTGAACAAGTTTTTGAAGTTCATGTATTCTTTCGCATGAATTGAAGTATGTTGAAGTTTAAGCCAATTCCTTTGGCTAGACTTGATGTATTGATAATCTAATCATTTATTATCAAATGTTGCTATCTTTTGTCAACTACTTGATATGCTTTTCAGAAGAAGACTGAAATGTTAAACAAATGTTTTGTCGGTAAAACGACAGGCACGTGAGGTTGCCAAATGCTTAAACGTGCATACGTTTAATGGATGCAGTGTTGATCAACATAAAGTACAATAGTATAATCAACAAGAAGTGCTCGTAAGTGATATCGGGCTTATGGACTTGTTTCCGGGTTGTCCTCTTCCAATAAAGAATGAATACTCGAGGTCTTTGACCGGAGTGAATGTTTTACTAAATATTGTTATTATTGTAAAACATTTTGAAAGAAAAGATGAAGTGCTATTTTGAATTATCAATAGTACTTCATAACTATTGTTCAGTTATTGAAGATATATGATTCGTATGTGTCAAGCATGTTGTTATTAAATTGTTATACTTGCTGAGCTAGTTATGCTCACTCTTTCTTGAACCATATGAAGGCAGCTAAGACTGAACGTCCCGAAGGATCGAAAAAGGATAAGGGAAAAGCTAAGGCAGATTACTAAGCTGTCTTGTAATAGTATAGGTCTATTGTTGTAATGTAACTGATATTATGACAAAGAACCTTTGTAATGGGTATAGAACCTGGGAAATGTAAATATTACTTTGAATATATAGAAGTTATGTTCGTTCGTTGAGAATTTTCAATTGAATGAATGTATGAATGTTGTACAGTATAGCACCATCTGTCGGGTTGGAAGATACCCGGATTTGGGGGCGCTACAATGACTTACTCAATAATAGGCAATCTAGCTCTACGAAAGTGTAGAGGTAACAACTTACAACAATTGTAATTGAATTTGAAAACAATAATGTACCAAGTGAAATTAAACTCGCACAATGAAGTTTTGAGTTAGAGAACTTGCCTTTAGTACAAGCTAAACCTTACAACTTGAATCAATACCCTATACATATGTCATCATGACATAATTAGTCATTACCAACATTTTATATCTATATAAACAAAATATATACATCATGTAGGTTAAATTACCAATTCACATAATCAAACTTCGTTAATACTAATTAACTCTTGATAACATGCTCATTCATAGTTTAATACAACTGAAATCATCATTTAACATTCATATTATTAACACATAACATTTATTTTCAAAATTTGTGTACTTAAACAAAATTGTCAGAACATTCTGCTAACTCGCACTGCGGCGCCACAGTTTACACTGTGGTTGGCACGAGTCACAGACCATTGATTGGTGTTGCGGCGTGGCGCCGGCGCTGCGGCGCAAGATTTGTACTGCTAGGCCGCGCTGCGGCGCCAGAGTCCAGAACTCGACGACCAAGCTCAGCAACAGCATGAACAAAAGCCAATTTGGCCTACAAGCTCGAATATAATAGACTAATTAACATGTAATACTCATATAGACTTCATATGAACATATTGTGAAGACTTCTAACATGTTTCTACCCATAAAATAATATAAACATGAAACTTACAACACACAATTTCAATGTTTTTGGCAAAAACTCCATTATTGACATTTTTAATGAAAATCAACACTATGATTTTGTTTTTCAATCAAAACAGAAATTTCAACACACCGTAGTTATGATTATACATACTCTATCAAATTCAATAGTCAATTTATATATTTAACAACTAGTTAAACCTTAATTTCTATTTTAAATTAAGCCATATTTATATATATTTTTCATATGAACACTCTGTAATATATTTTCTTCCACAAAACACATACACACCTAAAGTAATTGATTATAATCATACATAAAGTCATGAAATAACCTTAAATCAATAATCATACAAAACTATATACATAACAACAATTTATCTTTTACAAAAATTTCATAGAGAACTTTTTGGAAAGAGGAAAACTAAATTTTTAAAGAAAATTGTTAAGCTCATACCTTTGATTAAGAAGATGATGGCTACTATTGATTATCAAACTTCTTTTCCCCAATTCTTTTATGAAAACCTGTTAGGATTTCTCTCAAATTCTCTCTAGTTTTCTTCTTCTTCTTCTCTTTTTCTTCAACTGAGTTCTTTCTTCTCTCTAACATACGTACTAGAAAATATAACGTATATAGTAATAATATATATTAATTATATAATATAACTCTAGATATCAGTTATGTAAGTTTTGAAATTTAAAAGCCATAAGGCTTGTTTGGCTAATCTTAATAAAATAACCCATTGATCCTTACACCTTTTTTGGTAAGTCTAATTAAAACAAATGGATTAAATCCTTATACCTTGTTTGCTAAAACATCATTAGATTAAAGACTTATTATGAAATAAGACATTTTTGGCAAGAACTAAATTAAACTCTTTAATTTATTTTAATAACTCCTTTATAGCAAGGTTATTTGTCACACTTCTATTAAATTAAATAATCAATTTAATCAATTCAAATACTAATCTATTAAATTACTTTCACACATAGATCATTATCACATAATTATAATTTCCTTTATAATTTTATTCAACAAACTAACACTTTATTTTAATCATAATTCTAATTAAAATATTATAATCCATTTAATCCTTATAAGCTCTCTAGCTTACTTATTAAATTAAATTAGTATATAACCTCATAACATTTAATTAATTAAATCATATTAACTCAAATTGCCATTAAATACTTATATAATTATTTATTCAACAAATAATTAACTAAACCACATCAACTCTAATTGAACAATTATTTATTCAACAATAAACATATCCATTAAATACTTATATAAATCAATAAATATTTAATATTACACTTTAAAATTTATGAATGTTACATCATTCCCTCCTTACAAGGATTCTGTCCGCGAAATCACAACTCAAACAAATCATTCATTACAGTCTTCCCTACTTACAAAGATTCTGTCCCCAAAATCGAAGACACAGATTAAACAAATAACTCAGGGTGCTCTTTCAACATTTTCTCTTCGAGTTCCCACGTAGCTTCTTCAGCATTGTGGTTCCTCCATATCACCTTCACAGAAGGTATCACTTTATTCCTGAGCACTTGTTCTTTCCTGTCAACTATCTGGATAGGAACCTCTTTATAAGACAAATCTTTCTTGAACTGCAACGGTTCGTACTCGATCACGTGTTTGTAGTCCAAGTTTATACTGGTCAGAATACAAGAAATGTGAAAAACATTGTGAATGTTTTCCAACTCTGGATGTAGAGCTACCTCATAAGCCACTTCTCCTACTCTTCGTGTAGCACTTCAAAGGGTCCAATAAACCTCGGGCTTAGCTTTCCTTTTTTAAAACGAATTTTTCCCTTCCAGGAGAAACTTTAGGAATACAAAAGTTCTACGTCGAATGCACGATCTTATGCTGTGTTGATCGAAAGATACTTTTTACATCTGTCTTGGGTCGCTACTAATCTTGTCTGATGAGTTTGACAACGTCGCCAGGTTTGTTGCACTAGTTACGGTCCTAACGATTTGGCGTTCACCGACTTCATCCCAAAGATGGTGGAGTTCGCACTTTTCGTCAGACAATGCCTCGTAAGGTGGCATGTCGATGCTCAGATGATAACCGTTGTTGTTGTAAGCAAATTCCACCAATGAAGAATTGTTCTTCCCACCTTCCTTTAAAGTCTATGACACATGCTCAAAGATATCTTCCAATGTCTGAATTGTTCGTTCACTTTGGCCATCTTTTTGTGGATGATAAGCCGTACTCATTCGCAACTGTGTCCCCATGCATTCTTGTAGTCTCTTTCAGAAATTTGACGTGAATTGCGGATCTCTATCGGACACAATTGATACTGGCACTCCATGCCTCGAAACGATCTCTTTAATGTACAATCTTGCCAACTGATTAAGTTTGAATCTGTGACGAACGAGAATTTTATAATTTAATTTTAATATTTATTGAATTAAATAAATATTTTTCGATGATTTAATTATTGGATCAATTAATTATTTGATGCAATTGTGGTAGATTAATTTAATTATGTGTTACATTTATTAAAATAATGTAGAGAATATTTATTATTCAAGTATGTAGTTATGTGAGCTTATTGAATTAAATGAAATATTTAATTAAGCATGATGTTATTTAATTAATTTAATTATTAATTAGAGATTTAATAATTTGACATTATTTATTAATGAGAAAATTAATTATGTGAATTTATAAGAAAATATTATATTTTATTTAAAGTAAACTAAATAAAATATTGGATTTATTTTTATGAAGGAGTGTGACATTTATTAAACTATATTGTAAAGGTTTTATTAAATTGAATGATTTTGTAATCTATTAAGCAAGCCAAACATGGCATTAGGGGGAGTTATGGGCAGTTGACCCATGATGGGTAACTGACCATTATGCGTATCGATCTATTTGAATACGACGTCTGATTTTCCTTCATTTGTTACTAAGTTTGATAAAATATCACAGAGAGAAAATCAGAGAAAGTTGTCAGTGAGAATTTGTGAGTCTGTGAAAGAGAATTGAGAGTGAGGAATCTAAGCCTACTAATTATATTCTACAGGATAATCTCCTCCTTCCCAAATTCTACTTTACGTATTTTAGTTTTCATGAATATATTTTTTTAAGTTTTTGGTTTAACCTCTGTAATTGGATTAAGAGTAATGATTATGAGTTGTATATGTGTTATGATTTATCAAATTGTATTTAATTATATATATATATATATATATATATATATATATATATATATATGTTGTAAACCATAACATCAAATTCATGAAAACATGTCGTATATGATTTCTACAAAATTACAAAGTATGGGTTTTGGCCTTATGGCCTTATACGTTATATTTTATGTATTGATCATATATTATCCCTAAATTTTTTACACGTATATTGTTATGCATATTGATACGAAGAGACCCAAGTTTAAATAAACGGATTCGGTGTTATAACGAATCCGTAGTGACAATTTTCATGTTTTATTTTCAAAACCTTCATGAACATCAAAGTCAGTGAAATTTCATGCTTTAAATCTGTTATTAAGTGTTTAAATTGGTTAATGTCAATATATAAATGTTGGGTTATGTTTATACATGAATTATAACATGTGGGTATGTCTAATTTCGAATAGAAAATAAGAAATTGGGAGAAATTGGCATGTTCTGCGATTTTTTCATGAATCGCCATTTATGTCTGGTCTGTACATGCATAATATGGCCACCGCCTATTTCCGTCTGTCATGTAAGTCTCGAGTCAAGAATATACAAAATATGCAAATACTAAAGAGTCCATGCATATGCCATCGTCGCATGTGTGAAGACTAAGTATAAGTGTAATAAAAGAAATACAAATACCATTCTCCGTAAAAAATTCAGAATGAGTTATTTTAAAAATGTTTAAGTCTAACAATGTGTTAGTGAATTAATGTAATGAACATGTAAACATGTTAGAAGTATAATGAGATGTAAAATAGATGCTTAACATGTAAATAACATAATTGCATGTAGATTGAGTTATTAAATACATAATTAGCTTGTTATTCATGAAGTATGAGACAAAGTGGTAATTTAAATATGTATAGTCAATAATTAAAGTAGACAAAGAGAATGAGTTTATGATGATTAGTTAAGTTATAATTAATTGGTATTGTGAATGTGAATGGTATGTAGGATTAAATTCAAAGAACGTGTTTAGTTAAAGTGTAATCTACGCACGAGGCAAGTTTCCTAACCCTACTTGTCATTATTGTTCAAGTTTATTATTTACCTTGAGTAAATTATCATTACTATTATTCAAGTTCAAATGTTATATTAAAGATTGATTATCTTTTCAAAGCATGATTCAGTTATATAATAATTGTCCTATTGTATACTTCTTGAGATTATTATTCAAATTGAATATCATTATTGTTGAACCTTATTAGACTAGTCAACTTTATTGATTCAACTAGTCCTTAGTTAATGAACGTTCTAAATTTCAGAACCCTTATTGAATTATCCAAACCAAACTTCCTTTGGTGCGGACTCGAATATCAAACTAAGATGAACAACCCTGCAAAGGGATTTACTTATGCGTTAGCGTTAAGATATTGTGCACAGTATGGTACTAAGGGCTGATTCCCCTAAGTACGAGAAGAAGGTCCATAGTCTTATGATTGTTAAAGGTTTCAAGTATAACCCTTGTTAACCTAGGACATAGTTCAAGGTCTTATGACCCTTAGAATTCTTTTGATTCTTGTTATTCACTCTTGATTCAAAAGTTGAGCTTTTATTCAGATGTCTTTGATTTACTCGCATGTTATTATACCGTTATTTCATTATTATACTTGTGGGCAATAGTTCTCACTCTTGCTTAATAATAACATTGCAGTTAAGAACGAAAGAACTGATGAACCTTTCACTAGTAAGGGCAAGGGTAAAGTTAGCAAGTGATGAAGACTTGTTATTTATTTAGATGATGTATTTATATTTAAGACTTGAGTTAATGATGTTGTTAGGACTTAATTGTTTATGATTCCGCACAGATGTTTAAGGTTAGTTTAACCTGAGATTGTATTATTATTATTCAGATGTTGTAACCCTTAAGGGGAAGATTTTTATTCTATCTATTGCATGGCTTGCATTTTTTATGGGTAGATAGATAGATGATATTTGTACAGTGAACACCAAATCCCGTGGAATTGAAGTACCCGGACTTGGGGGTGTCACAAGTTGGTATCAAAGTTGTAGGTTATGAACCTTAGGTGGGGGAACAACCTTAGGTAGTAGCCTTATAGAAAGAAGATAGTAATGGAAAACTCTTATCGAGTTCTAAGAAATGAATTTATGTAATTCATTGAAGATAATAAAAGACCTTATGTGTTTATGTGTTAAAGTATGTGTCAGATGATACGACTTAGTAACTAAAACTTAAAATTTTGTTGTCAAGATGTCGAATGTTGGAGAAGCTAGTCAAGCTGGGGAGGAAGAACCCCGGGTACCTATAGTACCTACGGAGGAGGAACCCCGTGTACCTATAGTGCCGACAGAGGAGGAGCCCCGAGACATTCATATCGTTAGGGAGCAGCTGGTACAGAAGGAGTCAACTCCATTGATCACCATTGTTGGTCAGGAGCATGAACCTGAGACTAATCCTGAGGAGGATCCTGAGGAGGAATTTGTTGAGGATGAGGAAGAGGAAGAAGAGGAGTTACCACGGTACATCGTTGATGCTGAGATGTATGACACGTTATACGATCGTATCGTGGAGTTACGAGATGAGGTCCAGGATTTGACTGAGCGAGCGGTTATTCAGCATATTACTCTAGAGCAGAAGGAGAGGGAGATTTCGACTCTTCACTCTAGACTGGCAAATGTAGAATGGGATTTGGTCCATGAGAAGGGTCAAACTGAAGATAAGATCGAGGAGATAGAGGAACTGAAGGAAACCTCTGAAAGCCTGAACATAGCAGAGGAAGGCTGGGTAAGAGAATCGCGTCAAGCTGATCGTGCAGAGGATGATAGTCGTGCAAAGAAAGCGAAGATTGGGGAAACATACTCTACACTTAACAAGGCAATGAATGAGACCCAAGATCGAGTTTTGAGGTACCCAATCCAGTTCGAGGGACTACCATTGTACATGATGGATCGCAAGACGATGCATCGCATCTTAGAAGAGGAGCGTAGCAAGGCTAATCAGTACCTTGACAGACAGTGATAGAATTTGTTTAACTATGTGAAAGAACTTAATTAGTTTTAGATGTAAATTCTGACGTGTTTATGAACGAAAGAATATTTGAATGTTTTAAATCCTGTGGATTCTTTATTCCAGGATAGTTGATGTAAATAGCAGTTATGCTATCTTTTAATGTTAAAACTTTTGATTTGAATGAAAATATATCAAGTTGTTTGAGATGATGTGTTAAATGAGTATGTTAAATTGTTAAGTAATGCCTTAACTATTTAGAGAAATAAATAAAGTTCTAATAAAGCGTTTATTTAACAGAAAAATGTTGCTAAGGAGAAGAGAACAACGTCAACCGGCTCAGGAAGAGTCAACCAATAATAACAATAATGTTAATGCTAATCCCGTGCAACAGTTGGTTAACTTAATAACTGGAGCCATGAATAACCAACCTCAAGCTCCACCAAACACAATGTTTAAGGACTTCAAGGCGGTGGGACCACCAGAGTTCAAAGGTTCCATGAACCCAATCGAGGCTCAAACGTGGGTTATGGAAATGGAGAAGGTTTTCGATGTTACTAGGGTTAGAGAAGACCAGAAGACCGCTTTTGCAACATTTATGTTGAAGTCTGAGGCTAGCTACTGGTGGCAAGCAAACAAAGTGCGAGGAGGTGAAGGTGTGATTATGTGGGAAAGATTTAAAGAGATGTTTTTCGAAATGTATTTCCCAACTAGTTCGCAGAATCAGATGGAAGTTCAATTTTTGGAACTGAAGCAGGGAAACATGAGCGTACCTGACTACGCGGCTAAATTCAACGAGTTGGCAAGGTTCGCCCCCTACTAAGTACACACTGATGAGAGAAAAGCCAGAAGATTCGAACAATGACTAAAGCCTTGGGTGTACAGCAAGGTATCAATGTTTCAGCTAAACACATTTGTCGGAGTACTGGAAAAGGCCATCCTCATTGAAGGAGGAAGCGATACGGTGACCAAGTATAATCAAGATCAAAAGAAGAAGAAGAATGAAGGTGAAACTAATAACAAGGCCAGTGGAAGTGGCACAGGAGGTGGAAATTTCAATCAGAAGAAAAGGTGGAACGACAGCTCATCATCGGGGAATCAGCAAGGTAATCAGAAGAAAAGAATTGAAGCATGCCCGACTTGCGGGAAAGCCCATCTGGGAGTTTGTATGAAAGGAAAAAGAGTTTCCTACAATTGTGGTCAGGAAGGCCACATAGCACCAAACTGTCCAAACCCAAAGAAGGGTGCTTGTTTTACTTGTGGTTCGAAGGACCATCGGGCAAGAGATTGTCCCAAGAAGGGATCGGGAGGGTCGGGATCGAGGAGGAAACCAGGAAATAGCGGTGGAATGCCTTAACCATCAATTGGGACCTACTTAAACAAACAAAGCCAACCGCCTGGGACTTTCAACATGATGGTTTGCAAGATGCAGTTCAATCCCGTGATGTGGTGTCAGGTATCATTCCGATCAATAAAGTTAATTCTTATATTTTATTTGATTCGGGTGCTACTTGTTCCTTTATATTTGATGACTTTGCCAAGAATTTAGATTTGCCTAAGGATGAATTGGATTACCCCATGAACATAGAAATTGCGAATAGAGAAATAATCCATGTTAAGTACGTACATAAGAACTGTAGAGTGGATATTAAGGGTAATATCATGAATGTAGATCTTATCCCTATTCGACTTGGGGAATTTGATGTTATTTTGGGAATGGATTGGTTATTCAATTACAGGGCTGTAATTGATTGCCAAAAGAAGCGTATTAACCTTATGACTCCGTCAAAGGTTGTGTTTTATGGTAGCAAGTCGCCTAGACAAGCGAGTTGTCTGACGATGATACAGGCCAGGAAGTTATTAAGACAAGGCTGTGTAGGATACTTAGCTTACATAGTCAACAGTCGAAAAGAGAATCCGAAGGTAGAAGAAATATCGATTGTGAGGACTTCATCGACGTATTTCGCAGACGATTTGCCGGGACTTCCACGGATAGAAGTAGATTTTGTGATCGATTTGGCGCCGTAAATCGCTCCAATATCGAAGGCACCATACCGAATGGCACCAGTAGAGATGAAGGAATTAATGGTACAACTACAAGAATTGTTAGACAAGAAGTACATTCAACCGAGCGTATCGCCGAGGGGAGCGTCGGTGTTATTCGTGAAAAAAAAAGGACGGATCGATGCGGCTCTGCATTGACTACAGAGAACTAAATAAGGTCACGATTAAGAACAGATATCCATTACCGAGGATCGATGACTTGTTTGATCAATTGAAAGGAGCAAGATACTTTTCAAGGATAGACTTGAGAAGCGGTTATCATCAACTAAAGGTGAGGCCAGAGGATGTACCAAAGACAGCGTTCAGAACGCGATATGGTCACTACGAATTTTTAGTAATGTCGTTTGGTCTTACGAATGCTCCTGCAGCATTTATGGGACTAATGAATGGTGTATTCAAGTCGTTTTTGGACAAGTTCGTAGTGGTATTTATAGATGACATTTTGATATATTCCAAAACCAAAGAAGAACACGAAGAACATTTGAGGTTAACGTTAGAAGTATTAAGAAGGGAGAAGTTGTACGCTAAATTTTCGAAATGCGAATTTTGGATTGAACGAGTGCAATTTCTTGGTCACGTGATCGATAAAAACGGAATTTCGGTAGATCCATCCAAAGTAGAAGCCATGATTAACTGGGATCAGCCAAGAACGCCGTCGGAAGTAAGAAGTTTTCTTGGATTGGCGGGATATTATAGAAGGTTCATACAAGAATTTTCCAAGATTGCAACTCCGTTAATGAATTTAACTCGAAAAGCTGTGAAATTTGTTTTGACGGATAAGTGTGAGGAAAGTTTTCAATAATTGAAGAAGAGGTTGAGTACGACACCTGTGTTATCTCTTCCGGATGATACAGGAAATTTTGTTGTTTTTAGCGATGCGTCGCATAAAGGACTTGGGTGTGTGCTTATGCAAAACGGCAGAGTCATTGCGTATGCATCACGACAGTTGAAGGATTATGAGAAGGGTTACCCACCCATGATTGGAGTTAGGCTGCGATTGTTTTTGCTCTAAAAATTTGGAGGCACTATCTATATGGGGAGAAGTGTGAAATATATACGGACCATAAGAGTCTGAAATATATTTTCACGCAGAAGGATTTGAATATGCGTCAAAGAAGATGGATGGAATTTATTAAGGATTACGACTGTGAGATTTTATACCATCCGGGAAAAGCAAATGTGGTTTCTGACGCCTTAAGTAGAAAGGGTCGTGAGAAATTGATGATGTTGACTGCTCAAGAGGAGCTAATTACAGAAATGGAGAAACTAGAGTTGAAAGTGAAGTATCCTATGGATATTGATGAGAAGCTGTGACAACCCGAGAATTTTGAATATTTTTAAAATTTTTATTAATTAATTTAAGGTTCGAAATTAGAACCTAGACAGAAAATAAGTGTATGCGTTTGATATTTTTGAGAAAGAATTTTGAGGGTTTCAAAATTCTGTGAAAGATTTAGGTGAATTATTCAGGATTAAGGAATAAGTGAATATGTACAGTATGTGGTTAAGGGTCAAGGGTTGACCAGATAAACGATATCTGTAACAAACCCTAAGTATATATTAAGAACGACAACGTTCGGGTAGAAAACCGTTATGAATTCTAAGAAACCCAAGAAACCGGTTCAGTAAACCCTAATTTCAGTTTTGGAAATCCGAAACCCTAATTCGGTGTATAAAATCCTAAATTGGGAACTTAATGGTGTAAGTGTAAATAATTATAAGATTAGTTAGGGTAAAGCTTAATTAATTAGCAAACCCTAATCTAATTACGAAATCTAATTTCTAAATTAGGAAATTATTTTTCTATTAGAAACTCTAATTTTTGGTTTGTAAACCCTAATGAGCAATTTTGATCCTAATTGCTAAATTATCATTTTAATTAGGAAATGTTATCCTAATTAGCAATATTTAAATTATGATTAAGAAATTTCAATATTATTAGAAAATCCTAATTATAATTTAGAAATGTTAATTTTCTATTTTTAAAACCTAAATTGGAAAATTTAGAAAATTTAATTGTAAACCCTAAGGGTTTCAAACCCTAAGGGTTTTCAAACCCTAAACCCAAACCCAAACCCTAAACCCTAAGGGTTTTCCCATTTACTAGACTGCCATTAAAATGTTATGCAAAATGACTAAAATACCCTTTTCTTAAAACCTAAACAAAAGATATGGCAATCTTGGTGACTCACTACTCTAATGTTTATCCCATGTGCCTTAAATCATCCAAGATCAGATTTGGGGACACCTAGCAACTAGATACATTGAATCATGCCATGTATATTAGATTAATAGAGAGAAAATGCATACTTTCAATTTCATTTTCTCCAAGTCCCTTCTCTCTAACTTTTCGAAATCTAGTGTGAGAGAGAGTGAAGAGCTAAGCCATGATCAGTTTATAACCTACCAAGATCAGATCACAAAGTCAGAAATCAAAGATCAAGCTTGAAAGGTATAAGAACCCTAAAATTTTGAAATTTGTGATCTTAAGTTAATGTTGTTGTTTGTTGTTTAGATATGTGCTAGAGGGTGTCACTTGATGATCTGGGTGGTCAAAACCTAGATCCATATCATTTTGATGCTCGGATTTGATGATTATAGAAATCTGGAAAAACTGGAAAATGATGGCCTGACAAGCTAATGTCAGGGCCTGTAAATCCTTCTCTGTTTTTGATTTTTATGGTTTTATGTTATACATATGTTCTATGACATGTTGTCTGTGATCTGAAACTAGAAACACGACCAGATCATTAATATATTGAGAGATACGAACGGTCAAACCTCGTTGACCATTCACAGAAACTGATTTCCGGGCAGCCCAGAAATCTCAGTAACCCCTGACAAGATTTTGCAAGCCTCTGATCTTGTAGTCGTTTTATTTTTTTGGCCATGTTGTTGTTTTGGTATTGTAGTCTGACATGTTATCTACATTCTCAAACCATTAGATCACTTAGATCATACTCGTAATCAATGTATACGCTGCCCAAACCACCGTTGACCTACATGCCGGAAGGAGATTCTGGGTAACCTAGAATCTTCAAGACCCATTTACTGACCACTAGTTTGACCGGCCTTGATAGCTTAGATCTGTTGTTGTTAATATGATCTAAGGTTATGTAGTTGTACAGGGACATGAGTACTACACAATGGAACCTTAATATTACATTAATAATACCTGGAAGGCCTAGATCCGAGGCTCAAAGTAAGACCTAACAACTGTTCTTCATTTCTGGAAAACCCAGAAATGAAGAACAGCTCTATCATGCTTTTTTGCAGCGTAGATCTCTCGATTAAGTAACGTTTTGGCCATTAACTCAATTGATAGTTGTAGTATAACACTTATACTATAACTATAACACCATTACAAGTCCAGAATTTAACTAGAACATAGAATTAGAACCTGTCAAATGACCCACCTTGTTGTCTGACATGAACATTCTGGGCAGCTCAAGAACAACTGAAGAACACCTATAGCGACGGTTCTGTCGTTATAGTGCCCATTAGCGACAGTTTTATTATTATTATTTTCTGAAAATTATTTAAAAATAGATAAAAATGGTTTTTAATTATTAAAAATACTTAGAAAATTCCGAAAATTTATTTTAAATTCTGAAAAATAGTTTTTAATTATTTAGAGTATATTTAATAAATATTTAATATTTTTCAAATATAAAATGTATTAATTTATTTAATTATAATATTAAATAAATTATTTAAAAATAGTTTTAACGGGTTGTTTGGAGGATTCTATATTATCTTGTTTGTGATTTAACTTATTTTTAATATTGGTTAAATCTTGAAAGATAATAATATTATTATTCTGTAATTGTTTTATTTTGATTTTAAAATATTTATTTCATTTTTAAATCCACGGATTGTAGTAGGCTTCTCGAGAGGTAGAAACATTCTAAATACGCTTCATAACCTCTTTCAATTTGCATCAAGTTAATAGGAAGGTGTCTTGACCTTTTCCGTGTTTTTATAAATGATTTCCAAAATTTTAATCGATCTACGGATCTTTAATGTTTGGCGAGGTCTAGAAGGGATTTCGGTGGTCGATTAAGACATTAATCATGGGACCTCCAATATCTAAACCATTCATCTCGACGATTGCTTTCCAAAGAATTAGCTTCAGATGGTATGTATTACGATTAACGATCTGAGTTTGACATTGTTCGTTGTCGTAATTATTATCGATTCGAATAGACTTCACTAGATCATTTTCTCGAAATGGACTCTTGAGTCATTATTAGACAAACAATTAAGAATTTGCTGTTGAATTTCCTCATCAAGGGATAATTCATTAAGCTTTTGTTTTAATTTTGAATTGCATTTATTAGCAAAGTGTCCTGTCTTTCCGCATTTATAGCATTGAACTTTAGATTTATCTTTCTTTCTGCTATTCTTTCTTTTTCTGGAAGATTTTTCAGGGGTTTTGGTTTTTGAAGATCTCTTAGAAGAACGTTTTCGGTAAGATCTAGAAGGTTTAGAATTTTGCTGTTTAGCTTTCTGAGGATACTGTAATTTTGTGTCATAAGAGAATTGATCGCAAAATTCTCCTATCTCATGTCTTTTGGTGAGATTCTGTTTTTTCATTAATTGTTGGAGTTTCATATCATTACATAATGATAATCCCTCTTCGATAATTACTGAAATAAGATGGCCATAAGAATACTGGTCATAGGGTATACTCATACGGTCATGTTTATCTCTAAGTTTTTTTCGAACTTTTTCTGCAAAGAAAGTAGGAAGTCCATCTACAAATTTGGCTTTCCAATGTTCACTGTTAGCATCTGCTCTTTGCATGACTTTCATTAAAAAGACATCTTTATACCATCTAAAATGGGTTAAGGATGGGCAACGAAGGTTCTGTAAAAGTTCTCTACTTCTATCGGTATTTGACTGTCCTGGTCCTACAAAATGGTGAACGATAGCTTGAACTAAGGTGTAACAAGCATCTTCTCTTCTGGTTTCAGTTTTAGTAATAGGGTCAGTATCATTCTTATAGGATTGAAGGATTTCAGTTCTTTGGTTATCAGTGAGTACATTATCCCACCATCCTTTAAGAATGCCAGTAAAACCATTAACTAAGAAACGACAGATCTGATGGTCTGTGTTTTCATTCTGTTTGCAGACTGTTGCATACATTAAGATATGGTGGATAGTTTCAAAAATTTGATATTCTGTTTTACCGTCGATATTCCATTCATAGATGGTCTTACCATGGTAAGACTTCTGGGAATGAAGAAAGTCTTCTTCATCTGATAATATCATGAGGAGTAGGTCTAGGATAGTAATACCTTTGGGTCCGAGATAAAGCCATTCTATTAATAGGCTTTCATTATAAGTAGTTTTATTAATATTTTTCATTTCACGAAAATTATTCGGATTTCAAAAATATTAATAGGGAAATATCGGAATTATCATCTTCATTATCGATTATTACTATTATTTGGTATGAGAGGAAGGTTGTCCGGACATCATATTGAATTTGGGATGAGGATGCGGGTGTGAGTTTTAAATCTTTCATTTTGTTTAAAAGATTATCAATAAAACTATCACTTTGCTTTTTAGAAGATTTCATTTTAAAATTACTAACTTCTAAAGGTGGTTTGATAGTTCTTGAGGTTGAAGGTCAATTTTTTGAGGAATAATCGACAATTATCATTAATATGATTTATTTGTTCTTCTATCACAGTTAACTGCTTTCCTCCACAGTTTGAAGGAATAGATTAGTATAATTATTCCATTTTAGACAAAGGCAAAATGTCTTTAATCTTAACATCATCTTAGCGATGAGAAACTTGTAAATATCAACATACGGATTAATAACCAAGGGCTTTAAATTTTCATTTCCTGAGCTAAGTTCAAGAGACTTAGGAGGGGGATGGATAGATTGAATAATATTACCATTTGTAGTAATCCAATCCTTTTGATATCCAGTTAATACATTTAATTGACTTTCAAAGATAAAAATCGATTTTAAGATGTAATCATAATACCATTTAACAAATGATAATATACACTGATTATTATTCAGATAAGCATAATAATTAGCTTTAATTTCTGCTAACTTATCATTATCATGATTTTTAAAATACCAATTTCTAAAATTCGGTATTTATCCCGCATGAACTCTGATTTAAACATGGCTAATTTTACTATTTGGAGAAAAATCCATTTAACACTCAAAATTCATATCACTAGCAGTTGGATCGTAAGGTCTTCATTTTGAGGAGTAGCCTCATAAATACCATGAGGTATTTGATTTTCGTAAATATGAATTCCTCTAACAATGTCTTCATTTTTTGATGACTCATTGTTTGGGATTTTAGACTCTTGATAAACAGATTCTAAAGGGTCGGATACGCATTGTTCAGACGATTCGTGAAAATCAATATTATAAGAAATATTGTTTATAGATCGACTTCGGTTAAAAGGTCTTTGAAATTTTAAATAAACATTTCCATTACTGGTTTGGATAACATCTTCAATGTTTTGTCTAATTATAGGTCTGGTAGGAACGACATTAGTAATTTGCCATTGTTTTGGGAAGGTAATTTCTTCCCAAGGGATCATTCTGGGAATAGCCACTTGACTACTAAAGAGGTTAGTATCAATAAGGACAGTATGTCCTTGTTGGTTTTGCTTTCTGATATAGGGATTTAAAGTCGTTAAAACTTTAAGGTGTATACGGAATAAGATGGCAAAAGGAGGGGATCCGGGTAGGTATTCATAACCGTGAGATATAATTCTCATTTCTAAAACTTTTGATGATTATTATCGATTAGGCAATACTTAAATTTGGATAGATATTAAAGTATATTGGTCCATGGGCAAGGCTAGTTTCAATAACTCCAATGAGAGAGGCTTTCCAGTTAAGACACCTACCATCTCTAAGTGTACACTGAATACTGGTATTTTGGCCAAGTAAAGTCAAAGGTTTAAAGGCTACTTGGACAAGTCCTATATGAACATATTTATATTTTTTGCGTAAAAGGGTATAAGTCTTCAACATGCAATAAATATAAAATTTCATCGTTATTCTGTAAAGGAACAGCATGCTCAAAGGTTTTTATTATTCTTTTACTGATAAAATCAAAGGTTCCAATTTTATAAATTGTTTCTGGTTTGATTTTAGGAATAGTCCATTTATCTAAGGCTTCCTTTACATCCTGATAAGCTATGAGTTCGGTTGCTTCCAATTGTAGAAGTCAAGTGTTAGCTACTAGAGAAAGAGAGGTTGAAAAAATGGGTCATTTTTTCAAAGGTGACCATATATGTGTAATCTATGAGTAATATATTCATTAATATGTTAATAAATTAATATGGCTCTGATACCAAATTAAGGGAAGGATCGGAGAAAAGGGTTGATCAAGCACGTCTGTCAACGATTTACAAGAAATAATAGCCACACTCCTTAAGACGGACAAAGGCAAAGATTCAAAACGCGACTTTGGTGACGTCCCACTTAATCAAGAATTAATCCCTGATCTATCTTAATTAATACATGGCATAGAATTTTAAAAACATATTAAATATATATTTACAAATAAATTACCACATATATGATCTCATGAAATACTGTTGATTAGGGGGTAGGGGTTCTACCCAAAACTATAAGCCGACAGGTTTCTTCCTGTATGGCGGTTTTAGTTAAAATAATATAATGTTCTGATATATAAAACTGTTCTAAGAAATAAGAACGGTTATAATTATCTATTGCAGATTGATATGCTGTTTTGAATCGATTACTGTTTTCAGTATGGTAATCTAAAAGCTCAAGCAAGGAAACATAATAGTTAACGGAAGCAATAATTAAAAACTTACAGAAGAGTCTTGGATATCTTCAAACCACAGATTTATATATATCAAATATTTTACAGAGAGAGGTACAAGGAGAATACCAAAGAAAAATGCTAAGAAAAGTTCTACCTCAACAATGGGTGAGGTCTCCCAATTTATACAAGTGAGAAGGTAAGAAAGGATCTGGCGTGTCTTGGATAGTGGAGTCGATTGGCAGTCCTTATCTTTTCTTCTTTAAATCTCAGCCGTGAGAAGTGGAGGGCATGAGACAGGCTGTCGGATGAGTGGATTACAGCTGGTTGGCATCTTCTGATAATAGAGGACAGCTGGCTGCTACTTTCTGATGGTGGAGCTACTGTGGTTGTCCTTTTCTGATTATTGATACTGTAATGGAGGATAGCTTTATGCTTTTCCTTTTCCTTTCTTGTCTTGTTCCATTTTTTCTGAAATCATGGAGGTGAGAGAGTCCCAAAAGTCTCTCATCGTAGGCTTCGGTTCCTGACTTTCTCCAGCTAAGACATTGAAATCATTGTCGTCCTGTTCAGATTCTTCATTATCGCTAACAGTTTTCATGGAACTGTCGTCTTGCGTGAATGATTGTAGGAATTGGGTTTTCATATAGTCCATGGTTTTGACTATTAATTCTGTTTCAGTTAGATTTGGAAATTTCTGTTTTAAATCAGTTTGAATCTTGACAAAAGGATTAACTGATGATGGTGCTGGCAAGGCTTTGAGGGATAACATCCAAGCGAGGCCGGGTATGGTTTCTGTATGGATTAAAAGTTCTGGTAACGTGGGATTAAGACCTTTATCCCACCACTTGGTAAAAATACTCTTTTTAAGCGAGGATTTTATTCTGATAATCACACTGAAAATCCCACTTCCAAATACAAGGAATTCCAAAACGGATTATGAAATGGGCAAACAGTTTACGATAGATAATTCTTTATTCTTTGGTATATGGGCATAGGCAACTTGCCATTCTTTGAATGTTGTTTGAATAGATTTCGTAAAGTTTCTATGGTAATTCCAAGCTTATCCCACCAAACGAAAAACCGGCTTGGGAATTTCGCTTTTTAGAACATCCGGATGATACACGGATAAACCAGAATGGTTACGGATAGGATTCTCGATAATAGAAAACATGCGTAAAAGAATCAATATAATCCCAATAGTGATCCGGTTTCTTTGTATTTGGAATCAACGAAGACGGGTGGTATGAGGATTAATACCCAATTGGCAAGAGGCATAATAATCTTTGACAGTGGTTTTACTGTATTGAATTGGGCTAGTTGGTTTAGATGGATCATGAAGCGTATGCTTAATGTCCATAGATACTCGCTGTTTCAATAATAATTTGCTCATACACATAGCGATACTGGTTAAAGCGGGGAGGAGACTGTTGAGTCGTTAAATAACGCTCTTGATCTCCCATGGATCTTTCATCCATTTTTCATCATTCATTCAATGAACAATACTGTTTCTTCCACATTTCGATTTGGAATATACTGTTCGGGTAGTAGAAGAACATCTTTTACTGTTGGCTGGCTAGAAGAAGCCGAAGAATTACTGGATTGAGTATTTAGACTAGGAAATTTCAGATAATACGGATTTACTACTTTCTACTTCGCCAGACGCGCTGACCACGACTTCTCTTGGTCATTCCTCGCAAATATTCTCCGTTAGGAAATCCCAGTAAAGAGTTCGCTTTTCCTTTGATATACTCAATATCAAAGTCAAACATCGATAAAATACTTTGCCAAGTAGCAAATATCTGTTTGGAAGCTAAATTTTGAACATCTTTTTAAAGATTTGTTTTGCAATTTTAACAATCAACTCTAATTAAAAAGTCTTGATTTAAAAGATCATCCGAAATTTTAAAACACATTTGACAATTGAAAGGCATTCTTTTTAATAGTAGGATAATTTAAAGAAGGTCCTTTCCAAGTTCTCAAGTAAAACGAATAAGATCCTCTTTATTACTTTTAGGATTAAATTGTTTTAAAATACCACCATATCCTCGTATTGGAAGCATCGGATTCGAACGATCTTTTTCCATTCGGGATTAGGTAAGGACAAACAAGTAAATCTATTTAACTCTAGATTTAATTTTTCTTCATCGCATCAAGATGTTCTTCATTCCAAGGTGAAGGATTTTTTCAAGGCGAGTATATAGGATAGAAGCATCTTGGGAAAGATTTGGATAGTAATCTAGAATATAATTTAAACTTCCCAAAAATCTCTCGCAGTTGATTAATATCTTTTATTTCATCCGGAAATTTAGATGCAAATTCAATACATCTATCAATAGGAATAATAGTTCCATTGGAAATATTATGTCCAAGAAATCTGATCTTTGTTTGGAAAAGTTTCATTTTAAAGCGTAAACTACCAAACCATTTTTATGATAACATTTTAAAAATATTTAAATGTTTTATATGTCGTTCAATTGATGAAGAGAAAATTAAAACATCATCAATGTAACAGATAATAAATTCAATAAAGGGGTTAAAAATATCATTCATGATGTGCTGGAATTCTGAAGGTCCATTTTTTACTCCAAATGGAAGAACATTCCATTCGTAGTGGCCAAAAGGTACTTCAAAAAGCGTTTTATAAGTATCCTGTTCTCTAATTTGAATTTGCCAAAATCTCGATTTCATATCAATTTAGAGAAAATAGTGGCATCATGAAGTCTGGTCAAGAAGATCCTTCTTATTGAATTGGATATCTAATCCATTCAAGGGCTTCATTAAGAGGTTTATAATTGATAACGAGTCGTGGAGTTCCTCGTTCATTTTCTCGAATTTTTATTGACATAAAAGGCAAGATAACTCTGGGGAGAGGTACTAGGTTTTATTAATTTTTTTCATTTGAGGGACTCAATTTCGGTTTTACAAAGGAGTAAATATTCTTTCTTCATTTGACTGGTCGAGATTTAGTAGGAATATTTTCTCATTAAAACTAGGGATATAAGGTAGAGAAATAATATGTTTCTTCCCTGCTCCGTAAAGCATTTGGGACATCAACGCTTGATTTCATACTATTTGGTTAATAGGAAGGGTGTCTTGACCTTACGTGTTTTATAATGATTTCCAAAAATTTTAATCGATCTCCGGATCTTTAACTGCTTCGAGGTCTAGAAGGGATTTCGGTGGTCAGTTAAGACATTAATACTGGGACCTCCAATATCTAAGCCATTCATCTCGACGATTGCTTTCCAAAGAATTAGCGATGGTCAGACGTATTACAGCTTAACGATCTGAGTTTGACATTGTTCGGTATTTTATCAGTATTTGACTTTGATATTGAGTATATCAAAGGAAAACAGAACTCCTTACCGGATTTCCTAACCGGAGAATATTTGCGCAGGAATGACCAAGAGAAGTCGTGGCATGATCAATCTGGCCGAAGCGAGAGTAAATCCGTATTATACAGAATTTCCTAGTCTAAATACTCAATCCAGTAATTCTTCGGCTTCTTCTAGCCAGCCAACAGTAAAAGATGTGGCTATTATTTCTTGTAAATCGTTGACTGACGTGCTTGATCAACCCTTTTCTCCGATCCTTCCCTTAATTTGGTATCGAGCCATATTAATTTATTAACATATTAATGAATATATTACTCATAGATTTACATATATGGTCACCTTTGAAAAATGACCGATTTTTCAACCTCTCTTTCATCAGTAGCTAACACTTCAAACTTCTACAAATTGGAAGCAAACCAACTCATAGCTTATCGGGATGTAAAGGAAGCCTTAGATAAATGGACTATTCCTAAAATCAAACCGAAACAATTTATAAAATTGGAACCTTTGATTTTATCAAGAAAAGAATAATAAAACCTTTGAGCATGTTTGTTCCTTTACTGAATAACGATGAAATTTTATATTTATTGCATGTTGAAGACTTATACCCTTTTTCGCAAAAATATAAATATGTTCATATAGGACTTGTCCAAGTAGCCTTTAAACCTTTGATTTTACTTGGCCAAAATAAAAGATTCAAAGTGTACACTTAGAGATGGTAGGTGTCTTAACTGGAAAGCCTCTCTCATGGGAGTTATTGAAACTAGCCTTGCCCATGGACCAGTATACTTTAATATCTATCCGAATTTAAGTATTGCCCTAACTGATAATAATCTGTCAAAAGTTTTAGAAATGAGAATTATATCTCACGGTTATGAATACCTACCCGGATCCCCTCCTTTTGCCATCTTATTCCGTATACACCTTAAAGTTTTAACGACTTTAAATCCCTATATCGAAAAGCAAAACCAACAAGGACATATCGTCTTATTGATACTAACCTCTTTAGTAGTCAAGTGGCTATTCCCAGAATGATCCCTTGGGAAGAAATTACCTTCCCAAAACAATGGCAAATTACTAATGCCGTTCCTACCAGACCTATAATTAGACAAAACATTGAAGATGTTATCCAAACCAGTAATGGAAATGTTTATTTAAAATTTCAAAGACCTTTTAACCAAGTTTCGATCTATAAACAATATTTCTTATAATATTGATTTTCCCTGAATCGTCAGACAACTGTGGTTCCGACCCTTTAGAATCTGTTTATCAAGAGTCTAAAATCCCAAAGAATGAGTCCATCAAAAATGAAGACATTGTTAGAGGAATTCATATTTCGAAAATCAAATACCTCATGGTATTTATGAGGCTACTCCTCAAAATGAAGACCTTACAAATTCAACCGCTAGTGATATGAATTTTGAGTGTTAAATGGATTTTTCTCCAAATAGTAAAATTCGCCAATGTTTAAATCAGAGTTCATGCAGGATAAATACCGTAATTTTAGAAATTGGTATTTTAAAAATCATGATAATGATAAGTTAGCGTAAATTAAAGCTAATTATTATGCTTATCTCGAATAATAATCGTGTATATTATCATTTGTTAAATGGTATTATGATTTCGTCTTAAAATCAGATTTTTATACTGAAAGTCAATTAAATGTATTAACTGGATATCAAAAGGATTGGATTACTACAAATGGTAATATTATTCAATCTATCCATCCCCCTCCTAAGTCTCTTGAACTTAGCTCAGGAAATGAAAATTTAAAGCCCTTGGTTATTAATCCGTATGTTGATATTTCTGAAGTTTCTCATCAGCAAGATGATGTTAAGATTAAAGACATTTTGCCTTTGTCTAAACAGAATAATTATACTAATCTATTCCTTCAAACTGTAGGAAAACAGTTAACCAGGATAGAAGAACAAATAAATCATATTAATGATAATTGTCGATTATTCCTCAAAAATTGACCTTCAACCCAACTATCAAACCACCTTTAGAAGTTAGTAATTTTAAATGAAATCTTCTAAAAACAAAGTGATAGTTTTATTGATAATCTTTTAAACAAAATGAAAGATTTAAAACTCACACCGCATCCTCATCCCAAATTTCAATATGATGTCCGGACAACCTTCCTCTCATACCAATAATAGTAATACCGATAATGAAGATGATAATTCGATATTTCCCTATTAATATTTTGAAATCCGAATAATTTTCAGGAAATGAAAAATATTAATAAAACTACTTATAGCCGAAAGCCTATTAATAGAATGGCTTTATCTGGACCCAGCAGGTATTACTATCCTAGACCTACTCCTCATGATATTCTGTATGAAGAAGACTTTCTTCATTCCCAGAAGTCTTACCATGGTAAGACCATCTATGAATGGAATATCGACGGTAAAATGTAATATCAAATTTTTGAAACTATCCACCATATCTTAATGTATGCAACGATGCAGCAAGCATGAATGAAAACATGAGACCATCGATCCGCCGTTTCTTAGTTAATGGTTTTTCTTGGCATTCTTAAAGGATGGTGGGATAATGTACTCACTGATAACCAAAGAAATGAAATCCTTCAATCCTATAAGAATGATACTGACCCTATTACTAAAACTGAAACCAGAAGAGAAGATGCTTGTTACACCTTAGTTCAAGCTATCGTTCACCATTTTGTAGGACCAGGACAGTCAAATACCGATAGAAGTAGAGAACTTTTTTAGAACCTTCGTTGCCCATCCTTAACCCATTTTAGATGGTATAAAGATGTCTTTTTAATGAAAGTCATGCAAAGAGCAGATGCTAACAGTGAACATTGGAAAGCCAAATTTGTAGATGGACTTCCTACTTTCTTTGCAGAAAAGTTCGAAAAAAACTTAGAGATAAACATGACCGTATGAGTATACCCTATGACCAAGATTCTTATGGCCATCTTATTTCAAGAATTATCGAAGAGGGATTATCATTATGTAATGATATGAAACTCCAACAATTAATGAAAAGCAGAATCTCACCAAAAGACATGAGATAGGAGAATTTTGCGATCAATTCTCTTATGACACAAAATTACAGTAGATCTCGTAAAGCTAAACAAAGAAAATTCTAAACCTTCTAGATCTTACCAAAACGTTCTTCTAAGAGATCTTCAAAACAAAAAACCGAAAAATCTTCCAGAAAAAGAAAGAATAGCAGAAAGAAAGATAAATCTAAAGTTCAATGCTATAAATGCGGAAAGACAGGACACTTTGCTAATAAATGCAATTCAAAATTAAAACAAAAGCTTAATGAATTATCCCTTGATGAGGAAATTCAACAGCAAATTCTTAATTGTTTGTCTAATAATGACTCGAGTCCAAATTTCGAGAAAATGATCTAGTCAAGTCTATTCGTAGAATCGATAATAATTCGACAACGAACAATGTCAAACTCAGATCGTTAATCGTAATACTGACCCATGAAGCTAATTACTGGAAAGCAATCGTCGAGATGAATGGTTTAGATATTGGAGGTCCCAGTATTAATGTCTTAACCCACCACCGTAAATCCCTTCTAGACCTCGCCAAGAGCATTAAAGATCCGGAGATCGATTAAAATTTTGGAAATCGTTATAAAACATGTAAAGGTTGAAGACACCCTTCCTATTAACCAAGACAGATGAAAGAGGTTATGAAACGTATTCGTAATGTTTCTACCCGAGAAGCCTACTACAATCCAGATTTAAAAATGAAATAAATATTTTAAAATCAAATAAAACAATTACAGTAATAATAATATTATTATCTTTCAAGATTTAACCAATATAAAAAATAAGTTAAATCACAAACAAGATAATATAGAATCCTCCAAACAACCCGAATCCTTTGATAAACCGTAATCCTCCTAAGCAAGATTTAATGTTAATGAATCAAGTAGTCTTCCGAGAAATGGTATATTAGAATTACTTTTATTATTAAACCGGACTTTATTAGCAAAGATGCCATTGCCCTAGTTGATAGTGGTGCCGACATGAATCGTATCCGTGAAGGTCTTATCCTACCAAATACTTTCGTAAGACCACTCAATCTTTAACTAGTGCAAGTGGAAATACTATGAATATAAAGTATAAAATTCCTGAAGCCTTAATCTGTAATCAAGGTCTTTGTTTACCTACTTCTTTTGTTCTTATCCGTAATATGAATCAAAGGATCATTTTAGGCACTCCATTTCTATGCCTTTTAATGCCTATTACAAAAATTGATACTTTAGGAATTCATACAACTCTCAATAACAGACATATTGTTTTTGAATTTATTACCGAACCTTACACTAAAGAATTAAATCAAGTCAAAGACATGATTTATTCTAAAGAAAAACAAATCAATTTTATTCAGAAAGAAATAAAATTTCTTACTACAGAACAAAGAATTTTACAACCTTCTTTACGGGGAAAAAATTAAACTAATCCATAAAACTCTTCAAACTGAAATCTGCAGTGATGTCCCAAATGCTTTCTGGAACAGGAAGAAACATATTATTTCTCTTCCTTATATCCCTAGTTTTAATGAGAAAAATATTCCTACTAAATCTCGACCCAGTCAGATGAAGAAAGAATATTTACTCCTTTGTAAAACCGAAATTGAGTCCCTCCAATGTAAAAAATTAATAAAACCTAGTACCTCTCCCCGAGTTGTACCGCTTTTATGTCAATAAAAATTCGAGAAATTGAACGAGGAACTCCACGACTCGTTATCAATTATAAACCTCTTAATGAAGCCCTTCAATGGATTAGATATCCAATTAGAATAAGAATGATCTTCTCGACCGACTTCATGATGCCACTATTTTCTCTAAATTCGATATGAAATCGTGGATTTTGGCAAATTCAAATTAGAAACAGGATACTTATAAAAGCGCTTTTACAAAGACCTTTTGGCCACTACTTAATGGAATGTTCTTCCATTTGGAGTAAAAAATGGACCTTCGTAATTCCAAAGACATCATGAATGATATTTTAACCCTTTCTTGAATTTATTATCGTTACATTGATGATGTTTTAATTTTCTCTTCATCAATTGAACAAAGATATAAAACATTTAAATATTTTTAAAAATGTTATCATAAAAAATGGTTTGGTAGTTTCTGCCCCCAAAATGAAACTTTTCCAAACAAAGATCAGATTTCTTGGACATAATATTTCCAATGGAACTATTATTCCTATTGATAGATGTATTGAATTTGCATCTAAATTTCCGGATGAAATAAAAGATATTAATCAACTGCAGAGATTTTTGGGAAGTTTAAATTATATTCGAGATTACTATCCAAATCTTTCCCAAGATGCTTCTATCCTATATACTCGCCTTCGAAAAAATCCTTCACCTTGGAATGAAGAACATACTGATGCAGTAAGAAAAATTAAATCTAGAGTTAAACAGTTACCTTGTTTGTCCTTACCTAATCCCGAATGGAAAAAGATCGTTCAGACCGATGCTTCCAATACAGGATATGGTGGTATTTTAAAACAATTTAATCCTAAAAGTAATAAAGAGGATCTTATTCGTTTTACTTCAGGAACTTGGAAAGGACCTTCTTTAAATTATCCTACTATTAAAAAAGAATGCCTTTCAATTGTCAAATGTGTTTTAAAATTTCAGGATGATCTTTTAAATCAGCACTTTTTAATTAGAGTTGATTGTTCAGCTGCAAAACAAATCTTTAAAAAAGATGTTCAAAATTTAGCTTCCAAACAGATATTTGCTACTTGGCAAAGTATTTTATCAGTATTTGACTTTGATATTGAGTATATCAAAGGAAAATGTAACTCTTACCGGATTTCCTAACCGAGAGAATATTTGCGGGGAATGACCAAGAGAAGTCGTGGTCATGGCCAGGGCGGGGTATAAGAGTAAATCCATTATCGTAATTTCCTAGTCTAAATACTCAATCCAGTAATTCTTCGGCTTCTTCTAGCCAGCCAACAGTAAAAGATGTTCTTCTACTACCTGAACAGTATATTCCAAATCGAAATGTGGAAGAAACAGTATTGTTCATTGAACAGAATGATGAAAAATGGATGAAAGATCCATGGGAGATCAAGAGACGTTATTTAACGACTCAACAGTCTCCTCCCCGCTTTAACCAGTATCGCTATGTGTATGAGCAAATTATTATTAAAACAGCATCTATGGACATTAAGCATACGCTTCATGATCCATCTAAACCAACTAGCCCAATTCAATACAGTAAAACCACTGTCAAGAGTATTATGCCTCTTGCCAATTGGGGTATTAATCCTCATACCACCCGTACTGTTGATTCCAGTCATACAACAGAAACCAGATACAGCTATTGGGATTATATTGATTCTTTTACGCATGTTTTCTATTATCATAATCCTATCCGTAACCATTTCCGGTTTATCCCGATTCCGTCAGATGTTCTAAAAAACGAAATTCCCAAACTGGTTTTTCGTTTGGTGGGATAAGCTTGGAATTACCATAGAAACTCTACCGTAATCTATTCAAACAAAGATTCAAAGAATGGCAAGTTGCCTATGCCCATATACCAGTAAATAAAGAATTATCTATGCAGAAACTGTTTGCCCATTTCATAATCCGTTTTGGAATTCCTTGGATTTGGAAGTGGGATTTTCAGTGTGATTATCAGAATAAAATCCCTCGCTTAAAAAGAGTATTTTTTACCAAGTGGTGGGATAAAGGTCTTAATCCCACGTTACCAGAACTTTTGAAATCCATACAGAACCATACCCAGGCCTGCTTGGATGTTATCCCTCAAAGCCTGCCAGCACCATCATCAGTTAATCCTTTTGTCAAGATTCAAACTGATTTAAAACAGAAATTTCCAAATCTAACTGAAACAGAATTAATAGTCAAAACCATGGACTATATGAAAACCCAATTCCTACAATCATTCACGCAAGACGATAGTTCCATGAAAACTGTTAGCGATAATGAAGAATCTGAACAGGACGACAATGATTTCAATGTCTTAGCTGGAGAAAGTCAGGAACCGGAGCCTACGATGGGAGACTTTTGGGACTCTCTCACCTCCATGATTTCAGAAAAAATGGAACAAGACAAGAAAGGAAAAGGAAAAGCATAAAGCTACCCTCCATTACAGTATCAATAATCAGAAAAGGACAACCACAGTAGCTCCACCATCAGAAAGTAGCAGCCAGCTGTCCTCTATTATCAGAAGATGCCAACCAGCTGTAATCCACTCATCCGACAGCCTGTCTCATGCCCTCCACTTCTCACGGCTGAGATTTAAAGAAGAAAAGATAAGGACTGCCAACCGACTCCACTATCCAAGACACGCCAGATCCTTTCTTATCTTCTCACTTGTATAAATTGGGAGACCTCACCCATTGTTGAGGTAGAACTTTTCTTAGCATTTTCTTTGGTATTCTCCTTGTACTCTCTCTCGTAAAATATTTGATATATATAAATCTGTGGTTTGAAGATATCCAAGACTCTTTCGTAAGTTTTTAATTATTGCTTAGTTAACTATTATGTTTCTTGCTTGAGCTTTTTAGATTACCCATCAAAAAAAGAATCGATTCAAAACAAAGATATCAATCATAATAGATAATTATAACCGTTCTTATTTCTTAGAACAGCTTTTTATATATCACAACATTATATTATTTTAACTAAAACCGCCATACAAGAAGAAACCTGTCGGCTTATAGTTTTGGGTAGAACCCCTACCCCCTAATCAACAAAGTATTTCATGAGATCATATATGTGGTAATTTATTTGTAAAATATATATTTAATATGTTTTTAAAATTCTATGCCATGTATTAATTAAGATAGATCGAGGATTAATTCTTGATTAAGTGGGGACGTCACCAAAGTCGCGTTTTTGAATCTTTGCCTTTGTCCGCCTTAAGAGTGTGGCTATTATTTCTTGTAAATCGTTGACAGACGTGCTTGATCAACCCTTTTCTCTGATGATTCATTTTAGGCACTCCATTTCTATGCCTTTTAATGCCTATTACAAAAATTGATACTTTAGGAATTCATACAACTCTCAATAACAGACATATTGTTTTTGAATTTATTACCGAACCTTACACTAAAGAATTAAATCAAGTCAAAGACATGATTTATTCATATTATTCATGAAAAATAATATTATGGTATAAGAAATTATTTGAAGTTATTTTAAGTGACTTTTAATATTTTAGGATGAATTTCATTAATTAATTAATATTAATGATAATTAGTTTATTTAATAACTATATTAAATAAATTATAGAAAAATAGAATTAATGTTTTATAAATCATATAAAAATGATTTAAGTGTTATAAAAATATTTTAAGTTATAAAATATAAACTTTTGATATTTTGTCATGAAAATATTAAAATTTTAATATTAATAACAATTATCGGATAATGGATTTAATTGTTTAAAAAATCATATAAAGGTGATTTTAAAGTATTAAAATACTTAATGATATTATAAATATATTATAATATTATGATATGTATTTCATTAATATTTGATAATAAATAAATATTAATGATTAAGTAATTATGTGGTATTTAATTTATTTAAATACGTGTTTAATGATTGAAAATTCATGATAAATGGTAATAATTACTTAAAAATTATTACGAGCTTGTGAAAAATATTTTGACTAATATTAAAATTATTTAAGTAGATTGTTAAGCGTTAGGCAGTCTAATTGAACTTAAACTCGAAGAATTGTCCGACTAGACCGTCGGGATGATACAATTGTGTCGGTTTCAACTCGGACTTAAATAGTCTGACTTGATGCTAAGTTTTATGTGCTAAATAGACTAATAGGATTATGTGTTAATGTATTTAGGTTATTCCATGTATATATATATATATATATATATATATATATATATATATATATTATGGTATTATATTGTGATGATATTATTCTAATATTGGAGATCTATATTATTAATATTAGGTCTTCGGATAAGGCGATATAAATTGCGTAGCGGTAATCAACGGTTCAAGCAAGTTTATTTTTACTTAACTCTACTAAGAGTTGTTTCATTTGGATATGCTTATGGTTAATCATTGCTGATTGCCATGTATAATTGTACTCTATACATATTGCATGTATAAGTCAGGTATGAAAGGCTAATCACCTTCATTACCCTTCGGTTCAGATATAATTGTTCATGTAAAATACTTGTTCAGTCAAAATTTTGTTCCTGCTAGTTCACAATTATATTGTTGAATTATAGCCAGCCAATTATTTAAATCATTTCAATCATGATATATCGTTATATTATTGAACTTAAACTTGCTGGGCAATCCTTATGCTCACCCCTGCTATATCATGATAAAACATTGCAGATTAAGACGAACGCGTCGGATACAGAAAAAGATTAAAGACAGTTCCAGCTTTAGTTTACATGTGCAGCTAAAATGTAATAGTATTATATGATAATAACATTATATGTTAGATAGGTTATGAATTGTGTATTAAGTTAAGGTTACTCGACCTTGGGGAATAGTGTGTAAAGTTATTGTATAAACAATTTATGTTTATATCTTCCGCAAATAGTAATAGTTGTATAGAATGATCGAACCGGATCCGCGATGATTCGGGACCTCGGATTCGGGGTCGTCACAGTTGGTATCAAAGTTGTAGGTTATGAACCTTAGGTAGGAATACCCGAGACTAATAACCGCAGTGATTAGGATAAGTACTAACTCAAATAGAGTTAGTTGGTGATAAGATTCAAAGACGAATCTCATGAAGTTATAAGATACTGAGTTCCCTAACTCGATAATAAAGTTGAACAGTAGTGGTGAATAGATAGAGTCTAAAAGACTAAAAGTACAGTGATAAGAGATCGTAAAACAAAACGATCAAGACATAGAAATAAATCATAATATATACGATAAGATCACCCCGTGATCGAATAAGGTTATAGTATGGAGGAGGATCAAGCGAATGATTGAAAAGTTTACAGCAAGATTGCTGGGTGTTAGTTGTACTATGAATTGGTACAGATTTAGGAAAGGATTATGAATACGAGTTAAATGAAATTCGTATTGAAAAAGGGGTTTAGTGTTAGGTGAGGATTCAATTGAGGATTCATGTCGGCGGCTGAGTTGTATGATTCCTTGTGTGGGCGGGGAATTGTACTTGGTGTAACAACTACTTAGTTCTGACAATGATAATCATTGAAATGTTTGTGTCGTGCTATTTGATATATGCATGTTAAGAGGGTGATTCATTTCTCATGTGTATAACAGATAGATAGGTTATAGGTAGAGAATATAAGGTTAAGTACGAGTTCTTAAAACTCATACTTATGTGACATTCTTGATTTATAGTTATATAAAATGTTTATGAACCCCTCAGCGAATGGACGCCAAAGGTTTGACTAGGACAAGTTCTTAAACTCATATGATTGTGGCAACTAAATGAACTCATAAGTGTGGTTTGACGAACTGGGTATAATTGTCTGTAAACGGAATATTGAGGATAATAGGAACAGATAGATTGTTAAGTAAATGATTATTAGTGGAGACATAAGTTTTCCAAAACTCCTAGCTATGCTAGACTTCGAAATTTTGACATCAAGATAAATACGCACTATGTGCTTTTAAGAAAAAAAATATGTAGACTCATAATCATTTTTGAAACGGTTTAAAGTATAGTCTATGCTACTTATTTCAGCTAGACGTAAATGATTTGAAATATCAAAAATATATTTTTATTTATCATTCATGTACCATGTAACCTGGTGCAGAGATGATAAAAATTTGATGGAGTTGTAAATACAGGAATACTTAGTGTGAATTTGATCTAAAATCATTATTCCACTATAGTATGATGTGTTATGACAAAGTCATACAATGATGGCATCCTCAAACGGACTATTAATATAGTACGGCATCATGACGTCATTCTCAAAAATATTTTCAAAAATTTTAATTTGCCAACAGGGTTTGGCTACACTTAAATAATTCGATTGAATTGAATTATTGATATGAGTCTATCTTTATTTGATTGACTAGACAAACATTTATAAAACTCTAAGAGTTCTTTGAAAATTTTCCGAACCAAATTGTTTTAGTGCGGAATCTAATAAGACCGAGGTAAATTATGCTTCAAGCGGATATGAGAAAGCAGAGATAAAACCCGAGATTCTTTGGGCCAATCCACAGGCATCTTGGGCTAATCACCCTCTATGTCTTCAGGGTAAGACGGTTTGCGGATGAATTTCCATATAACCTTTGGGAAAATCACAGACAATAATCGGTAAAACCCCTCAGCACAATTTAATTTTTTTTTTTTACTCTTGTGAGTGGTGTATTGGGTAGCATGTGATAATGTATGTGAATGGTGTAAGTAGTATGGTGTAAGGGTAAGGCAAATTTCAGGGACGAAATTTTTAGAAGAAGGGGTGAATGTGACAACCCGAGAATTTTGAATATTTTTAAAATTTTTATTAATTAATTTAAGGTTCGAAATTAGAACCTAGACAGAAAATAAGTGTATGCGTTTGATATTTTTGAGAAGGAATTTTGAGGGTTTCAAAATTCTGTGAAAGATTTAGGTAAATTATTCAGGATTAAGGAATAAGTGAATATGTTCTGTGTATATGTGTACAACATGTGGTTAAGCGTCAACGGTTGACCAGATAAACGATATCTATAACAAACCCTAAGTATATATTAAGAACGACAACGTTCGGGTAAAAAACCGTTATGAATTCTAAGAAACCCTAGAAACCGGTTCTGGAAACCCTAATTTCAGTTCCGGAAATCTGAAACCCTAATTCGGTGTATAAAATCCTAAATTGGGAACTTAATGGCGTAAGTGTAAATAATTATAAGATTAGTTAGGGTAAAGCTTAATTAATTAGCAAACCCTAATCTAATTACGAAATCTAATTTCTAAATTAGGAAATTATTTTTCTATTAGAATCCCTAATTTTTGGTTTGTAAACCCTAATGAGCAATTCTGATCCTAATTGCTAAATTATCATTTTAATTAGGAAATGTTATCCTAATTAGCAATATTTAAATTATGATTAAGAAATTTTAATATTATTAGAAAATCCTAATTATAATTTAGAAATGTTAATTTTCTATTTTTAAAACCTAAATTGGAAAATTTAGAAAATTAAATTGTAAACCCTAAGGGTTTCAAACCCTAAACCCTAAGGTTTTTCAAACTCTAAACCCAAACCCAAACCGTAAACCCTAAAGGTTTGCCCATTTACTAGAATGCCATTAAAATGTTTTGCAAAATGACTAAAATACCCTCTTCTTAAAACCTAAGCAAAAGATATGGCAATCTTGGTGACTCACTACTCTAATGTTTATCCCATGTGCCTTAAATCATCCAAGATCAGATTTGGGGACACCTAGCAAATAGATACATTGAATCATGCCATGTATATTAGATTAAGAGAGAAAAAATGCATACTTTCAATTTCATTTTCTCCAAGTCCCTTCTCTCTCTAACTTTTCGAAATCTAGTGTGAGAGGGAGTGAAGAGCTAAGCAATGATCAGTTTATAACTTACCAAGATCAGATCACAAAGTCAGAAATTAAAGATCAAGCTTGAAAGGTATAAGAACCCTAAAATTTCGAAATTTGTGATCTTAAGTTAATGTTGTTGTTTGTTGTTTAGATATGTGCTAGAGGGTGTCACTTGATGATCTGGGTGGTCAAAACCTAGATCCATATCATTTTGATGCTCGGATTTGATGATTATATAAATCTTGAAAAACTGGAAAATGATGGCCTGACAAGCTAATGTCAGGGCCTGTAAATCCTTCTCTGTTTTTGATTTTTATGGTTTTATGTTATACATATGTTCTATGACATGTTATACGTGATACGAAACTAGAAACACGACCGGATCATAAATATATTGAGAGATCTGAACGGTCAAACCTCATTGACTGTTTCACGATGTGATTTCCGGGCATGACCGAAATCTCGGTAACCTCGACAAGATTTTGCAAGCCTCTGATCTTGCAGTCGTTTTATTTTTTTGGCCATGTTGTTGTTTTTGGTATTGTAGTCTGACTTGTTATCTACATTCTCAAACCATTAGATCACTTAGATCATACTCAGAATCAAATGTATACGTGGTCAAACCACCGTTGACCTACATGCCGGAAGGAGATTCTGGGTAACCTAGAATCTTCAAGACCCATTTACTGACCACTAGTTTGACCGGCCTTGATAGCTTAGATCTGTTGTTGTTAAGATGATCTGAGGTTATGTAGTTGTACAGGGACATGAGTATTACACAATGGAACCTTAATATTACATTAATAATACCTGGAAGGCCTAGATCCGGAGGCTCAAAGTAAGACCTAACAACTGTTCTTCATTTCTGGAAAACACAAAAATGAAGAACAGCTTTGACATGCTTTTCTGCAGCGTAGATCTCTCGATTAAGTAACGTTTTGGCCA
This sequence comes from Panax ginseng, assembly GCA_020205605.1. Lineage (NCBI taxonomy): Eukaryota > Viridiplantae > Streptophyta > Magnoliopsida > Apiales > Araliaceae > Panax > Panax ginseng. Next base: position 58,535,648 of record CM035142.1, read on the forward strand.
TTAACTCAATTGATAGTTGTAGTATAACACTTATACTATAACTATAACACCATTACCGATCGTAATTTAACTAGAACATAGATTAGAAGCGGCCAAACGACTCCACCTTGTTATTCGACATGAGCGTTACGGGGCTCAAAAAATTTGAAGAACACATATAGTGGCGGCCTGCCGCTATATAGGCCCTTTATGACAGCTTTTATTATTATCATTTTGAAATTATTTAAAATAGATAAAAATGGTTTTTAATTATTAAAATACTTAGAAAATTCGAAAATTTATTTTAAATTCTAAAAATAGTTTTTAATTATTTAGAGTATATTTCATAAATATTTAATATTTTGGAATATAAAGCGTATTAATTTATTTAATTATAATATTAAATAAATTATTTAAAAATAGTTTTAATTCATGAAAAATAATATTATGGTGTAAGAAAATATTTTAAGTTATTTTAAGTGACTTTTAATATTTTAGGATGAATTTCATTAATTAATTAATATTAATGATAATTAGTTTATTTAATAACTATATTAAATAAATTATAGAAAAATAGAATTAATGTTTTATAAATAATATAAAATGATTTAAGTGTTATAAAAATATTTGAAGTTATAAAATATACACTTTTGATATTTTTTCATGAAAATATTAATATTTTAATATTAATAACAATTATCGGATAATGGATTTAATTGTTTAAAAATCATATAAAGGTGATTTTAAAGTATTAAAATACTTAATGATATTATAAATATATTATAATATTATGACATGTATCTCATTAATATTTGATAATAAATAAATATTAATGATAAAGTAATTATGTGGTATTTAATTTATTTAAATACGTGTTTAATGATTGAAAATTCATGATAAATAGTAATAATTACTTAAAAATTATTACAAGCTTGTGAAAAATATTTTGACTAATATTAAAATTATTTAAGTTGATTGTTAAGCGTTAGGCAGAGTTTAATTGAACTTAAACTCGAAGAATTGTCCGACTAGACCGTCGGGATGATACAATTGTGTCGGTTTCAACTCGGACTTAAATAGTCTGACTTGATGCTAAGTTTTATGTGCTAAATAGACTGATAGGATTATGTGTTAATGTGTTTAGGTTATTCCATATATATATATATATATATATATATATATATATATATATTGTAAGACCCCAACTTATTATAAATAAAATTGAATTTTTCTTTATTCATTATTCTAAATTAATAAGGGTTAATTTGATATAATTCTTTGGTTATGGGTGAAATGTGCAAAGTTTACAAAATAAGCAAGTGGTTATAAAATATTCATTCTTTGTCGGGAATATTCGATTCGAATTCGTGGAATATTTTCTTTGTTCGGGAATCTCCGCATTGACGATGGCCTTGATCATTGGTGGGCCCCATAACGGAAAAGCGGTTGGTGAAGGAAAACGACATAAAGATTGAGTTTTATAAATAACGACGTAAATTATTACCGATTAACATCGTTGGGTTACCCGGTGGTTAAAATAAAAATGTCGCGGGTCGTTGCGAAGAAGACACGGTATTGCAATATTGTTGAATTATTGATCCTTACGTAAGAAGACTTTACTCAATAATTGTTACGATTAATTCTTGTTCATTATTTTATCTTATTGATTCAATAAATTGCATTGATATTTATATTATTATTGTTTCAATAATTGTCATTACACGAAGATTTTCCATTATCAAATCAATAATTCATATTATTTGAATAATATTATCGAGATAACATTATTGGCAATGTCTAGAAAGTTACATCTAAGGAGAGGTTTGGTCACCTAATTGCTTGGCGTCGAGAAGGAGAAATCCTTATTGGAAAGCCCCCTCTTTCACAGGGGCGGCACCGGTTGTCGATCTTGTGATTACGTAATATTATTTTGAATAATTAATTATTGATTATTATGATAAAGAAAATATTTATTTTATGTGGATATAGATGGAGAAAATTTTTAATGTGACAATTGTTGAAAATTAATATTTTATCTTTTCTCGATAAAATAATACATTTAAATATATTATTTTAATAATATATTAACGGTGATATTTTTATAATGATTGTGGGATATATGAGTATATGAGGAGGTAGAGTATTTTGTGGCATTAAATGTTTAATATATGTTTTGTGTGTTTGGATTGGACACAATTCTTGATTAGAAAATTGATTATAGAATGTAAAATCGTTCGTTTATGGATTTCGGTCAATTTCTCATTTGGAATTTGGAAAAATTTTCTTACGCAAAGTTGTAGAGAATGGAATTTCCCATGGAAAGTCATGAGTTTCGAATTTTTTCTGATAAACGAGCTATTTTCTACGAATTATTGAAGTTTCGGAAGATAAAATAATTTTATTAAATAATGGGTGGGACCCACTCTTGTTTGACAACATGTGGGTATTTGGAAAATTATTTTCAAGAGTGGCATGCTGGTCTTTGATGGCTAGCATGCGTAGAAATTTGATTTTAATAATAATAATTTATTAATTTAGTCTCCTTTGGCGTTCTAACATTTTCCTATAAATAGAGGGCTAAGTTAGAATTGAAAATCACACCAGAAACTAAGTTTTCTCTCTTTCTCTCTCTAAATTATCGAGCGTATTCTTGTGAGTATACTTTGAGTGTTGCTATACGGTGCGGGTTTCTGTCAGCACTATACCGAAATTCAGTCAGAAGTACGATTATTTTGAGGTAAGGGGTATTATTTTCTTCTTAAATGATATTTTTTTCTTCAATATCATTATGCCGAAGTATTGGTGAACTTTTTTATCAAATTTGGAACTTGTTGTGTCGGGGTTACTATTCACGATACTGGCACTATTCACGATATTATCGACATTATTCACGAATACTAAGACTATTCAATAGAAAAATAAAAATTTTCTTTTTGTCCAAAATATCTATTCTGGATACTAGCTTTGATTGTATCCATGTTTTGATCATTCTTGAATTTTACACCAATATGATTATTTTCGAAGTATTTTTGGACATGGGTAAAACAAAGTACGAATCCTTAATCCTTAATCCTTGTCATTTTGTTTCACTGGATTCGTTTCTTTAAAAATGTTTTTCATCATCCTCAGTCCTAAATGGTGATATAAATGAATATCTTTGGCATGTAGTGCAAAGATGAACAGGTGTTGAGATGAACATGACCAACTAGTGATACAAATGAATATCTTTGGCACATAGTGCAAAAGATGATTAAAGATGTATATTGATTGTTATTACAGGATAAACTATTGATGATGGACTTTTAAACCTTAGAAGATAGTAGAATTCTTTTCTACGTGACTCTTCTAATGGATTCTTATTTCACATTGCATTTGTTGATCTAAAACTTGTTGTCTATTGTATTCTATTAGATTTTCCCTGTTGAAGACTAACGATAATTTGTTGTATATTATCTTAGTCATAATATTCTTTCTTGGGCTAGTTGAGCTCACCCTTTTCCTTTTTGTTCCATTTTTCTTCTCGTGGAGGTGAGAACATAGCGAGGATCGAGTGGGGTATGGAGTGATGGTTCTAGGAAGATGTTTTAGTCATCCTCACTACTACGTAAAATAGTGTATGAATAATTAATGAGGACTTATTTGGGTGTGTATATTGTCTACAGAAGACAATATTTGTATTCAAACTCACAGTTGTATTGTCGTATTCTACACGACATATGTATTATCAAAGTTGTAGTTTGCTTTCTATACCATGTATTTTGGCGACTCGTAATGGGTGTTGTATACCTATTTGGGGCGAATATATATATATATATATATATATATATATATATATATATATATATATATATATATATATATATTATGGTATTATATTGTGATGATATTATTCTAATATTGGAGATCTATATTATTAATATTAGGTCTTTGGATAAGGCGATATAAATTGCGTAGCGGTAATCAACGGTTCAGGCAAGTTTATTTTTACTTAACTCTACTAAGAGTTGTTTCATTTGGATATGCTTATGGTTAATCATTGCTGATTGCCATGTATAATTGTACTCTGTACATATTGCATGTATAAGTCAGGTATGAAAGGCTGATCACCTTCATTACCCTTCGGTTCAGATATAATTGTTCATGTAAAATACTTGTTCAGTCAAAATTTTGTTCCTGCTAGTTCACAATTATATTGTTGAATTATAGCCAGCCAATTATTCAAATCATTTCAATCATGATATATCGTTATATTATTGAACTTAAACTTGCTGGGCAATCCTTATGCTCACCCTTGCTATATCATAATAAAACATTGCAAATTAAGACGAACGCGTCGGATACAGGAAAAGATTAAAGAAAGTTTCAGCTTTAGTTTACGTGTGCAGCTAAAATGTAATAGTATTATATGATAATAACATTGTATGTTAGATAGGTTATGAATTGTGTATTAAGTTAAGGTTACTCGACCTTGGGGAATAGTGTGTAAAGTTATTGTATAAACAATTTATGTTTATATCTTCCGCTGTAATATCCGAGTTTTATTTTTATTTATTTTTAATATTTTTTTTATGTAATTTAAGAATTGTTAATAAACGAATTTATATGAAACTTTTTGATGATTTCATTTATTAGATGTATGTGTGTGGTATATATATGTGTTATTTCAAGATATGTGATTAGATGTATTTAAATGGTTGGTTTAGTTTTATTTAACTATTTAAATAAAATTAAGTAGGAATTATTCTATTTTATTATGTGGGATGGTATTAAATCATGAAATTTGGAGTTAGAGAGAGAATTTAGAGATGCGATCGTATTCGAGTCCTAACGTCGAAATTAGTCAAGATAGACTGTAATCACGAAAAAGTGTCACAGTTAACTTTTTGGTCAAAGTCAACCTGTTGACTTTTTCGAGGAAAAAGTCAACTACGAATTTCAGAGATGAATTTGACTAAACGGATAGTCCCTTTTCGTCCGAAACGTCGACTTTAGTAGGAATCGATATATGGTTCGCAAAGTTTGGTTTCGAAGGGTAAAATAGTCAAATAGCTTATTAATTGATTAATTGATTAAAATAATATATGTATTTTTTATTTTTATTTTTTTAATAGAAATCAGCTGAACTGATGGACCCATGAGACTATTAAATTGGGACAAGGGAGGGAGTATACGTATATTACATAATAGCTAAGGTGGAAGTAATTTATTTTATTCCTTAAAATAAAAATTCTTTTTATTTTTCTAACTCCCACATTCATTTTCTCTGACTCCCACATTCTTCCTATTAATTAACTATATTATTGTAGTATTAAGTACTGTGAGTAACTAATCATTAGTGTTGGGGGTTATAGGAGTTGGGGGTTATGGGAATCAAAAGACTCTAACAAAGCTATACATATATAAATAGTGTGGTAGTATTCTAGAGATCTCTTAGCAACTAACAAGCAAGGAAGAGGGATAATCAAATTAACGCAAGGGAAATTCATCCAAAAAGGTAAGCTATGAAACTGTCTTTTTCATGTTCTTGAAGAAAAATAGTGAAAAAGCATGTATAGCCTTGGTAAATGGTTTATGTTGATTTCGTAAGGCTATGATAATATTGTTGGTTTCTGTTATGAGAAGGATAAGGAATGAAAAGTATGGTTTAAACATGTTGCAATTACATAGAGAATCAAATATTTCATGAATGTATGCGATATGTTGATAAAATGCCTCTTTGTAGTCAATTTGTTCATAACATGGTAATTTAGTGAGTTGGTTTGTTGTAGCATGTTCATATATGTTGGTAGAAGTGATCTGGACAGTAGGAGTGAAGCCCATGCATGCTAGAATCAAAATCACAAAGTTTTTCAAAGTTGGTTGAATGTGAAATCTGTGATTTTTGGGGTTTTTCAGAGCCTCGAAATCATGGTGTAGATGACTCGATTAACGTATGTTATAATTTTATAAAATAGTATGTAGCATGAGGTACAACCTGTCAAAATTTCATAAGAAAGGGAGTTAAATTGAGCAAGTTATGAAAATCGTAAGCATGCATGTTGGTAATAAAAGTCGCAAAATTTCGAAATTTTAATTTTTTCTAAATATAAAACTAGTCTGGCACGCTTTTATATGCGATTGGTTTGTGGTCTTAGCATGCTAGTTTTATGAATGTTATATTTTTGTAAAATACCTTAATGTATGAAGTTTATTGTGTCAAAGTATCATGGCCATATCATCTTTAGGTTAGCGGGAATAAAATCGTAGAGTTAGTAAAAATCGTAGAGTAAACTCTGAAAATCGTAGAGTCAGTAAAAATCGTAGAGTCAGTGAAAATCGTAGAGTAAAAATCGTAGAATCAATGAAAATCGTAGAGTCAGTGAAAATCGTAGAGTAAACTCTGAAAATCGTAGAGTCAGTGAAAATCGTAGAGTAAAAATCGTAGAGTCAGTGAAAATCGTAGAGTAAAAATCGTAGAGTCTCTGAAAATCGTTGAGTTAGTGAAAATCGTAGAGTAAAAATCGTAGAGTCAATGAAAATCGTAGAGTAAACTCAAAAATTATAGAGTCAATGAAAATCGTAGAGTAAACTCTTAAAATCGTAGAGTCAGTTAAAATTATAGAGTAAACTCTGAAAATTATAGAGTAAAGTTTATATTATAACTACTATGTGTTGCTAATAGTTGATGTGCATGATTATACAATTGTGTAGGGCACGCGAAGTGTAGATAGTTGTAAGCTGTTAATCTGTTATTGGTAAACAACGAGCAAGGCAAGTTTCTTACCCTATTTTTCATTATGAATTTATTCAACTCTTATTCAGTTGATTGCAGCGAGGGTAAGTTTGGGCTTGTGATTAAGTAATCATTCGTGCAAGCCCCTCTATTGTAAAGTTCTATAACTTCAATTGTGATGCAAAACGTTATTGATGATTATTCAGTTCCTATTGTAACTGCTATACTTTAAAGTTCGTATACCCTTAATGAACTATATTCAAGCATGCTTTCTAGCTTTCGTTTCAGCTACATGTTATTGATGCAATCGTAGTATATTGTTTGAACAATTCAAATCCTTTGAAGCTATTGAATGTTTACCAATCCAAATTGCTTTGGTGAGGTCCCGCATGAATACTAAGATGAACAACCCGGATAACGGGGTAACTGATGTCGGGCATATATTCCCATTTACGCTTATACGTTTAAACTTTATACTTGTGCACAATGTAGGGTACGATAGGCTGATCACCTGGAGTACTTGCAGAGACCGTTTACAATCTATTTGATTGTTAAACCGTCTAATGGTTTTTGATGGAACAAAGTAATGTTCAGGGTATCTAACACCCCTTAGTATGTTATTGAGAATTCCAGAACTCTTATCTTGATATTCCAGTTTATCTCGTGATATTTATTTCAACTATTGAGAAATATTCATACTAATGCTTCTACTTCTGATGTATGTTCTCAAACTACTTTATATACTTGCTAGGCAATTTGTGCTCATTCTTGCTTAAACTTTTCAGTTAAGGCTGATAACACTGAGGGCTCGGGTAAAGACAAATGAAAGTCTAAGATGAAATGATGAGAGTTAGTTATGTAATAATTATTTTTCCGCATATGATGTGAGGTAGCGATAAATGCTAAGTTTAAGTTTCAGTTTATTAAAGGTTGTAAAGACTTGGGACTTTATTTTGAATAAATATGTAATAGTTAATATTATTATTATTATTATTATTATTATTATTATTAGAGTTACTTAGATAGATGATGATGTATGTTATATCGTGAGCACCATGTCCTGTAATCGATGTTACACGGATTTGGGGGTGTCACATCCGCAAATAGTAATAGTTATATAGAATGATCGAACCGGATCCGCGGTGATTCGGGACCTCGGATTCGGTGCCGTCACAGAAGCTATTTCAGATGGAATCTGGTACAACTCTACTAGATAAAGTAAAGGAGGCTCAACTTCAGGACGATGAATGTAAAAAGGTGACAAAGAAGATATCTGAAGGAACCGAACCGAGATTTAAGATGGATAAGGAAGGAATACTGAGATTTGAGAGTAGAATTTGGGTTCCACCAGTACAAGAGATTAAGGAAGAAATTTTGAGCGAGGCTCATAATTCACGATATTCGATTCACCCTGGTAGTACCAAAATGTACCAAGATCTTCGAAAACATTTCTAGTGGCCGAATTTAAAACGTGATGTTGCAGATTATGTTGCCAAGTGTCTGACCTGTCAGAAAGTGAAAGCAGAACATCAGAGACCGAGTGGATTGCTACAACCGTTAGAGATCTCAGAATGGAAATGGGAACATATTACAATGGACTTTGTGGTTGGCCTTCCGACGACTCAGAAAGGCTACGACGCAGTATGGGTTATCGTTGACCGACTGACAAAATCTGCACACTTCCTTCCTATCAAAATCAGATTCAACTTAGATCAGTTGGCGAGGCTATATGTAAAAGAGATTGTTTCGAGGCACAGAGTTCCGGTATCAATTGTTTCAGATAGGGATCCGCGCTTCACCTCAAATTTCTGGAAACGTCTTCAGGAATGCATGGGTACGCAATTGCGAATGAGTACAGCTTACCACCCTCAAACAGATGGATAGAGTGAGAGAACGATTCAAACATTAGAAGATATGCTAAGAGCTTGTGTGATGGACTTTAAAGGAAATTGGGATGATCACCTATCGTTAGTAGAGTTCGGCTACAACAATAGTTACCACGTTAGTATTGGCATGCTTGCCACGAAGCGTTATACGAGAGAAAGTGCGAGAACTCCGCCATTGGGATGAAGTTGGTGAAAGACAATTGCTAGGCCCAGAATTGGTACAGCAGACTGCAGAAATAGTCAAAGTGATCTGAACACGACTGGGATCGATAGAAAAAATACGCTGATCCACATCGTAAAAATATCGAGTTTGAATTAGGTAGTTATGTTTTCTTGAAGGTCTCTCCCTGGAAAGGGAAGATCAGGTTCGGAAAGAAAGGGAAATTGAGTCCAAGATTCATCGGACCGTTTGAAGTATTACATAGAATCGGAGAAGTCGCGTACGAGGTATCCTTACCTCCAGCACTCGAGAATGTCCACAACGTCTACCACGTGTCTGTGTTACGACCCTACAAGGCCAATTACAAGCATGTAATTGAATACGAACCCCTGCATTTTGAGAAAGACTTATCTTAAGAAGAAATCCCTGTCCAAATTGTCGACCGAAAAGAACAAGTTCTCAGAAATAAAGTTATACCTTCTGTTAAGGTAATTTGGAGAAACCACAACGCTGAAGAAGCTACGTGGGAACTCGAAGAGAATATGATGAAGAATTATCCTCATTTATTTACTTAATTATTTGTAAGCGATTCTGGGGACAGAATGTTTGTAAGGGGGGAAGAATGTAACGGGTCGAATTATTGAGTCATGATTCTGGGGACAGAATCCTTTTAAGGGGGGAAAGATGTGACGAACGAGATTTTTATAATTTAATTTTAATATTTATTGAATTAAATAAATATTTTTCGATGATTTAATTATTGGATCAAATAATTATTTGATGCAATTGTGGTAGATTAATTTAATTATGTGTTACATTTATTAAATTAATGTAGAGAATATTTATTATTCAAGTATGTATTTATGTAAGCTTATTTAATTAAATGAAATATTTAATTAAGCATGATGTTATTTAATTAATTTAATTATTAATTAGAGATTTAATAATTTGACATTATTTATTAATGAGAAAATTAATTATGTGAATTTATGAGAAAATATTATATTTTATTTAAAGTAAATTAAATAAAATATTGAATTTATTTTTATGAAGGAGTGTGACATTTATTAAACTATATTGTAAAGGTTTTATTAAATTAAATGATTTTGTAATCTATTAAACAAGCCAAACATGGCATTAGGGGGAGTTATGGGCAGTTGACCCATGATGGTTAACTGACCATTATGTGTATCGATCTATTTGAATACGACGTCTGATTTTCCTTCATTTGTTACTAAGTCTGATAAAATATCACAGAGAGAAAATCAGAGAAAGTTGTCAGTGAGAATTTGTGAGTCTGTGAAAGAGAATTGAGAGTGAGGAATCTAAGCCTACTAATTATATTCTACAGGGTAATCTCCTCCTTCCCAAATTCTACTTTACGTATTTTAGTTTTCATTAATATATTTTTTTAAGTTTTTAGTTTAACCTCTATAATTGGATTAAGAGTAATGATTATGAGTTGTATATGTGTTATGATTTATCAAATCGTATTTAATTATATATATATGTTGTAAACCATAACATCAAATTCATAAAAACATGTCGTATATGATTTCTACAAAATTACAGAGTATAGGTTTTGGCCTTATGGCCTTATACGTGATATTTTATGTATTGATCATATATTATCCCTAAATTTTTCACTCGTATATTGTTATGCATGTTGATACGAAGAGACCCAAGTTTAAATAAACGGATTCGGTGTTATAACGAATCCGTAATGACAATTTTCATGTTTTATTTTCAAAACCTTCAAGAACATCAAAGTCAGTGAAATTGCATGCTTTAAATCTGTTATTAAGTGTTTAAATTGGTTAATGTCAGTATATAAATGTTGGGTTATGTTTATACATGAATTATAACATGTGGGTATGTCTAATTTCGAGTACAAAATAAGAAATTGGGAGAAATTGGCATGTTCTCGCGATTTTTCATGAATCGCCATTTTCATGTCTCTGGTACGCCATGTGCCGCATAGCTTTATTACTGCCTTATTTCCGTGTCAGCAATGGCACATCAAGATCAAGAAGACCATCACTCAGCCCTTAAGCTTAAGCCCTCAGCCGCAGCCAAGAGTCCATCTTCTTTGAGAGAGTTGAGTAGAATGTTGAATCTTTCATAAGTGGCAGTTACATTTTCACCTTGCACATGAGCAAACATCTCGTACTACTGTGTTAGAAGAGACTGTTTGTTCTCTCTAACTTCTTCAGTTCCTTCGTGCATGATCAGCAGTGCTTCCCAGAATTCCTTGGCTATTTTGCAGTTTACAACATTGTCAAACAGATCGTGTTCCAAGGATTGGAACAGGATGTTATTAGCCTTTTTGTCAAGTTGGACGGCTTTCTTCTCTATGTCTGTCCATTCTTCTTTCACTTTGATTTGTACTTTGTTTGGCTCGTCAATGGTTGGTGCAAGCTTTGTTGGTATATAGGGCCCATTAAGAATAGTCTCAAATAGATCTTCATCTATTGAGTCCATGTAAGCTTGCATTCTAACTTTCCAGTTAGCAAATTTATCCTTGTTGCACATTGGTGGCTTGCTGCCTCCCCCGGTCCTAGATTCGCTTGGTACGAGTGCCATTTAGATCTACCAAAGCGTATAAGCTGTAAAATAGAACCTGCTCTGATACCAGTTGTTAGTTCTTAGTAGGCACAAGTTATCTAGAAGGGGGGTTGAATAGATATTTGAAAATCTTTTCTATTTTAAACTTGTTCTTAGATAGTGATTAAAACTTAGTGGAATTAGTATTTGTTTTAATCTTCTTAACCAAACAATGGAGTTATGAGCTTAGTAAGGCGGCTTATAGCGAGATATAGCGATTATAGCTTATATATATATAGATGACACAGTTGTTTTTAAGTGGTTCAGAGCACTCAAAGCTCCTAGTCCACTCTTCTACTCAACAAGTAGGATATCCACTAAGGATGTGTTTTACAATCTTCTGAATCACACAGATTCCTTCTAGACCAAAGTTAGCCTCAGAACTTTCTAGTTCACTCTTGAACTCTTCAAGTCCAAAGCAGACTTGGCTTTTTTTTACGCTCATCATTTAACTCTTCAAGTCCAGCAGACTTGGTACTCTTCTTCAGTTGATTGATGGTTGTTGTTGTTGCATTCTAAAGGTTGCTACTCAGTTTGCTGTGTAAGCACTGGTTCGTTAAGAACTGAGTAGCTGAGCAAGCTTTTCAATATCTCGATTGTAGAGTTGAGCCTTAGAGAATTAAATCACGTTGAATGTTTGATTGCTTGCTTGTTCTCTCTCTCATCCGTCTGATCTCAGTATATATATGTGATGTTGAAAACTATCCGTTGGATCCATCCGTTGTGGCATTAAATGCTTCGAACTTTACGGTTGCGATGGAGACATTTTGCACATCTCTCAATTTCGTGATTTCGCTCATCGACATCGCAGTCGCTTTCTCACCTACCACCGAAAAGGTGTTTTGTCCTCTTATCCATAGTACTATCCTTAGCTTCTTTCAATACGCTTCTTTGTTGCATACTAAGGATATTTCATATATTTTGGGATCGATGAGCACCGCAAAGATCTCGGGATCCATTCCTCGATGTTGAATTAACAAACTCATGAGGCTTGACGTTTTTCGACGAGACGAGATGATGATGCTCTCACGATCGGATCGTGATGTTCTACGGTTAAGATCGTAGTGGCTTTGACTTGCATACTATGATGCTATCAATCAAGAACACTACGATTTCTCAAAAAACTTTCATGCACTACGATCTTCTCTTGCTCGTGTTGTTGACTCTACATTCCCGAGACCACACTACGATCACTGAATTATAAACTTCACGTTTCCTTCAGCACACTATGATCGTGGAGTTAGCTCGTTAACGCTGGGACCACTCTACGATTTTGAAGAGTCCCTTTTCAGGCGTGCACACTACAATCTTCGTGCTCTCACGTTTTCGCCTCGACTTTCGCAATGTTGATCGATTGATGCACTACAATTTCTTCAAGACTAATCTATTACATCTCAAGATCAACCTAACAGCTTTTGATCTTTCTATCTATACATTCTAGAAATGTAATGATACACGTTGAAAGCTTAGATCAACCTAATAATTTTGATCTATCACTAAGTCCTCGTACATATATTCTTTAAAGGACCTTACAAATAATCATGAACACATGCATTAAAACATCAAATCATAATATGCATTCTCCCAACAATCTCCCCCTATTTGATGTTGACATAACCAAGGAGATTTGTTGTCATGATTATTAGTGACTAGATGCATTTGCAGGAATTTAAACATGACTTAATATTTCAGTGAGCAGCTGAAATTTCTAGAGAATAAGTATGAATTTATTGATGATCATAAGATATTACAATATAGCATTTCATCAATAAAACATTAAACTCTTAACTTATCTCTGTTTTCTTGGTTTCTTGTGTGGAGGTGGATTTGCATACTCCTCAGCCCTTCTCTTCCTTTGAGCTTCCTCATTTCTTGCTAACTTTTCCAGCTCACTTAGACTTAGAACTGGATTCTCTTCATGTTTACGCATGAATGTAGGATCTCCAGTTGGCATTTGGATGCGTACAGTAGTCACGTCTTGCGAGCTAGGAGTTGGCTCCTGATGACTCAGAAGAATAGCAGATACAATTGCCTGCTAACCATATCGTTGAGTCTGATGATGTGATGGTCTTGCAGGAGGGCTTCCTCTTTCTTGAATTGCATGACCTCCTCTGCCTCTGCCTTGGCTTCCTTGATCTCCTTTCCCTTTCTTATTTTCCCCCTTTATGTCAGCATCAAGGGTTCGAATATCAAGTGATGTAAAACCTATTTACTCATTGGACAAGCTCGTTGAGTTGGCTTTAAGTTTGAGCAATGTCCTCCATATTCTCCTTGATCTGTTTTTCAGCTCTAGCTTCTTTGTTTTGGAGGACTGTAAGAATCGATCATTATGCTTCTCCGATTAGCATAAGATTTCGGAAGTCATAAATGTAAGCTTTTCAGTTGAGAATATTGTCCAAAGATAATTTGATGTTGACGATCTTGGTTTTTTTTCAGATCTCAAGCATAGCCTCTCTTTGTTTGGCAAAGAACTCGAAATGGATCTCATCTCCGCTCGATATACTCTTCGTAATTTCTTTGATAATTTCCCTTAGCTTCATAGTGAACTCAGTATTCATTGTACTAGGGAATTTGTTTGCAGCTTGTATCATTTGATTCAGTCGGATGTTCAGAAGGTCAGAGTGAGATTCCAGGCTTGCTTCGATGGACTTGATCATTTGCTCAGAAGTTTCTTTCAGATCATCCTTGGTGGGAAGGCTGGGGAAAGTATCAGTTGATTGAGGATTGTCCATTTGAGGGGTTCTTGGTGGAGATTGAGCTTGCAAGTTGTACAAAGCAAGATCAAGACTGAAATAGACGTGAGATGAGGAGGATGGTATATCAGTTGGAGGAGCTTGGGTTTGGACATTTGGGATTGGTGACTCTACGATTTTAATGTTTGACTCACGATTTGGCTTGAGTCCGGAATCGTAGAGTTGGTTATTATTGAGGAGCAGGTAAGGTTGATTTCTTCTGGCTCTTCAGTTATAGAATTTTGGGATTCTGCAACTGGAAACTGATTTAATGGGTAAAGAATCACTTCCAGCCATTTAGGAAATTCATAGAATTGGCTAAACGAAGATGATGGCAGGTGATTAACTCTAAAGCATGTAGGGATAGTCAATACCTCAGGTTTGGCATTTGATGAGGAATGGTCTGTAATCAGCTTTTTAGCGAAGATGACTTCCCTTGTTAATCTGTGAGCGTAATCGTGATTCTTTGGATATTCTTGAAGCTCCAGAACATGTGGTCCCATGATTTCAGAATTTGAGCTCGATGGTATGCCATCATGGGTAGGTAAGAGAATATCTGATTATAAAGATAGCTTCTATATCCATCCTTGCCCTCATAAATGATTTGTAAGTAATCATCATCTTCTTCCTCTTCACTCTCTCCACTTGAGGATTACATTATCTCAATGGCCTCTGGAATGTTTGGCATTGGTTCATCTTCATCTTGAACAAGGACCTCTTCTTCAGCAATTGGGATATTGTGAGGCTCCCCCTCAATATGATCATCTTCTTGGAGGTTTAGAAACTCCCCCTTAGCTAGTACATTGATACCAGCTAGAACCTCTTATTCATTAGTAGGCTTCTCCCCCTCAGCTGGTGTATACTCAATCATGAGAATTTCAGAGTTCTCCCCCTCAGCTGGAGCATTTTCCTCTTTGGTTGCTTGGGGAAGTTCTACTTTTGCAGCCATGCTCTTGGCTTCCTTCTTCCGTACTTTCTCATTTTCAAGAATATACTTCTTGACCAGCCTTCTCTTTGCTTTGCTGGTTTTAGTCACCACTTCTGGACTCTCTTGAGTCTTTGTTTTGCCTCGTTGATCAGCCACTTTCCTTGAAGCAGCTTCCTCCATTTCTGCCACACTTGGCCTGTTTTCAGAGAACAGCAGAGTCTCTACGATCGAAGACACTATTTGTCTTTTGGACTTATGACCAGTCTTATTCTTCTTTACGATTTGAGAAATGGTGGCTTGATCTTCTTAAGCTTCTTCTTACTGTTGCATCTTCCTTAGCCTCCTTAGAGTCTCTATGTCAGAGGACTCTGCAGGAATGTTAGTTGTTGATCCTTGAGGCTCTTCAACTTGTCTTGCTCTCAGCTTCCTTTTGCCCTTGCTTTTTTTGACAAGGGTAGAGGGTTCTCCTTGTATTCGCTTCTCCTTCTTCTTCAACTTCTCTCGACAAACAGACATTCCTCCTTGAAGTTCCTTTTTTTTGTTCCTCGATCTCCCACTTGACTCATCATTATTCGAACGAACTCAAGAGGGTTCATTTCCCGCTTTTTGAACAATCTCTTTGTGTCATTCTTCTGGTTTGGGTTGATGGCTTCTCCTTCATTATCCCCAATTTTGTCACCCAATGCAGATTGAGAATGATGCTAATGAACCTCCCCACAAAGATCTTTGGGGTGCTCTTTGATTTCTTCGAGCTTACGATCCACTTGCCGATCCATTCGAGCAACATAACCCCATAGTTGAGTTGAGTTCCATATACTATAGCTGTCATGAGCTTAAGCTAAGCTTCATTTACTGAGTCATGACCTGAGCTCTTGCAGCAGATGCATTTCCCAATAATGTCAGCCAAAAATTCATACCTCTAAGGGAATTCCTTTTTGTAGCCTTTCAGAGAGGGGTTCTTCTTGTGATGCATCTTCTTCAGTCCCTCTTGAAATCTTATGCTATCTAGAAATGGATGCCCCACATTCTTTAAACCTAGGGCCAAATTGACGTCTTCTTCCCCTAGCTTTATTTCAACTCCTCTAACTCATGTGGTGATGGTGTTGTTTTCGTACACTCTATTTTTGTAGAACTCCTTCACCAATTTAGGATAGATGAGTGTATCGAGTCTTGGAGCTTTCTTCGAGACCCCGCCTTATTTAGTAAGGCTAAGATCTTGTGAAACTTTGGTGGAGCGGTTTTGAATTCACAAAACAGAGTCTCAGAGTCTCAAATCACATTGTAAGCAAACCATTGATTCTTTAGTTGAGAAGAGAGATACTGTTGAGCTTTTTTCTGAGTTAGGGTTTTGCTTTGAGAGAGAGAGAGAGAGAATGAGAGATAATCTTTTGAACTTCAGATTTTAAAATCACGGTTCCAATTTGTACTTGTAGCTTCCCTCTCTCTTTTTGACTTAGTGGGACAGGTGTTGCATTTTGCTTGGCTCTACGATTTTGACTGTTTAGGAATGTACTGATTTTCCCTTTGAGTCTTCAGTGCTGAGATGTCCTCAGGATGACTACGATCGTAGAGATAGTCTTCTGATTGTTGAGTCGATTCTCCATTCGTAGAGTCTGTCCTACGATCGTCGAGTTTGTCCAGAATTGTTGAGTCCGATCAAGATTCGTAGAGTCCGTCTCGGCACGAGTCCGTTCGGCAGATCGTTGAGTCCGATCAAGATTTGTAGAGTCCGCCCCGCGATCGTCAAGTCCGTCCCACGATCGTCGATCGTCGAGTATGTTTCATCCGGATCCTAGTGATGAGTTTTTTTTTTGTTATAAAGCTTGTCATCACAGGATTCACTTTGCTTGTTGAAAGGGATTTTGGTCATTGTCGAGTCTGCACTTATGAAAGTTGAGTCTTTGCTGCGATCGTTGAGGTAGTCGATCTGCTCAAATTTCACGATCGTGATCTTTCCTTTATCATGTCTACGATTTTGAGTGCAGCCTTTATATCTGTCATGGTTAGCACAATCTAGAGCATAGATTCATGGTTGAAGATTTAGCATGCCTAGCTCACTTATTAACTTGTTAAATCTGGATTCATCTAATGGTTTAGTAAAAACATCAGCAAGTTGATTTTTAGTAGGGATATATTGTAAAGAAATAGTTCCATTTTGCACATGATCCCTAATGAAGTGATACCTTATCTCTATATGCTTGGTTCTAGAATGCATAACAACATTATGAGTTATTGCTATGGCACTTGTATTATCATAGTGTATAGGTATAGACTTGAAATCAAACCCATAGTCAGCTAGCTGATTTCTCATCCAAAGTTTCTGAGCACAGCAGCTTCAAGCAGCAATGTATTCAGCTTCTGGAGTTGAAGTGGACACTGAGTTTATCTTTTTTCTGAACCAAGACACAAGTATGTTCCCTAGTAATTGACAAGTGCCACTGGTACTCTTTCTATCTATTTTGCATCCTGCAAAGTCAAGATCTCTGTATATACTATTAGTTCAAAAGAGGATTCCTGGGATACCATGTACCCCAAGTAGGTGTACCCTTAAGATACCAAGATCCTCTTTACAAGCAGCATAAATGTGACTCTTAGGGTTAGCCTCGAAATCTAGCACATATACATGTTGCAAACATTATATCCGGCTCATCGCGCTAGGTATAAAAGAGAACCTATCATACCTCTCAGATTGAGTTATATCAACATGTTTACCATTCTCATCCTTGTCAAGCTTGGTTGTTGCAGGAGCAATTGGTGTTTTTTCATGGGAGAGGTCGATTCCATGCCATACTTCTTTAATAAGTCTTTGATGTATTTGGCTTGGTTGATGAATATTCCTTCATCAGTCTGCTTCACTTGCATTCCAAGGAAGAAATTCAGCTCACCCATCATGCTCATTTCAAACTTGCTCTGCATTAGCTTAGAGAATCTCTTACATAATTTTTCGTCAGTAGAACCAAAAATGATACCATCAACATATATTTGAACTAATAAGACTTTGTCCTTATGCTTTCTAAGAAACAATGTGGTATCTACTCTACCTCTAGTGAACCTATTTTCTATTAAGAAGTTAGTCAATGTTTCATACCATGCTCTAGGTGCTTGTTTAAGACCATATAAAGCTTTATCTAATCTATAGACATAATTGAAAAGAGATGGATTGATGAAACCTGGAGGTTGTTCTACGTAGACTTCTTCTTGAAGCTCTCCATTTAGGAATGCACTCTTGACATCCATCTAAAAGACTTTGAACTTCATGTGAGCAGCAAAGGCAAGAAAGATTCTGATAGCTTCTAGTCTGGCAACAGGTGAAAATGTCTCATCATAGTCAATGCCTTCTTCTTAAGAATAGCCCTTTGCCACTAATCTTGCCTTGTTTCTTGTAATGACCCCATCTTCATCCATTTTGTTCCTGAAGACCCACTTGGTTCCTATGACAGGATGACTATTTGGTCTTGGTACTAATCTCCACACTTTGC
Source organism: Panax ginseng (assembly GCA_020205605.1). Taxonomy (NCBI): domain Eukaryota; kingdom Viridiplantae; phylum Streptophyta; class Magnoliopsida; order Apiales; family Araliaceae; genus Panax; species Panax ginseng. Next base: position 58,554,128 of record CM035142.1, read on the forward strand.
TTCGTTCAAATTGGTTGAGTTCTTCCTGCATGGCTTCTATCCAACTGGAGTCTTCCATAGCATCTTCTATCTTCTTTGGCTCTATCTGTGACAGGAAGCTTAGGTAGAAGCATTCATTATGAGTAGCAGCTCTTGTTTTGACTCTTGCACTCGGATCTCTAATGATTAGATCCTGAGTGTGATCTCTTACCCATCTGTTCCCGGTTGGGACATCTGTTCCGATGCCTTCCTGTCTTAAGTCTTCAAAGTCTATCTCTTCTTCCTGGAGTGGAGGCTCGCTGTCTTGAATGCACCTCTCTATGATCTCATTATCACGCTCTACGATTTCACTATATGGCACTACGATTGTAGCGTTTAGCTTGACGACTTCATTTGTAGTGTCTCGTGACCATCTATCCGTAGTGTCTTGAGGCAATCGCTTTTGTTCTAGGTCCGGTTTCATCAAAGATGATATGTATTGAGACTTCGACACTTAGTGTCTTCTTGTTGAACACTCTGTAAGCTTTGTTGTCTGTGGCATATCCAAGAAAGATCCCTTCATCTGACTTGGCCTGGAATTTTGTCAGATATTGCTTTCCATTATTGAGAATATAGCATGCACAGCCAAAGATATGGAAATAGCTGACACTTGGCTTTCTTCCTTTCCACAGTTTGTAGGGTGTCTTCTTGATCGTAGAGTGAATTAATGATATGCTCGCGGTGTAGATGCGTGTTGTTGATGCCTTCGCCTGTAAGTATTCAGCAGATGGGTCATCGCTAGTAGAGTCCTTCTAGCCTCTATCAGGGTTCTGTTCTTTCTTTCAGCAACTCCATTTTGTTGAGGAGTTCGTGGAGCTGAGAAGTTATGACTGATGCCATTGTCTGTGCAGAACTGATCCATTTTTGAGAAATCGAATTCTCTTCCATGATCACTCCTTATGGCCTTGATTTTCTCTCCTTTTTCGTTCATCACCAGTCTGAACATCTTGATTAATTCGGAGCTTGTCTCATCCTTTGAAGTTAGGAAGAATACCCATGTGAATCTGGTGTAGTCGTCGACTACGACTAGAGAGTATCTTTTTCCTCCAAGACTGGTTGTTGGGATTGGCCCAAAGAGATCCATGTGGAGCAACTGCAGGGTTTGTCAATGGAGTTGGCGGTCTTGCTTCTTGAATGAGCTTCGTTTGCTTTCCAAGTCAAGGGTATTGCATGGCCTTTCTTTCACAAAGTTGAACTTGGGTAGACCAACCACGAGATCCTTTGATGCCGTTTTGACATGCTTTTGAAGTTTAGTGGGGACAATCTTTCTATGCCATAGCCAGCTCATTTCCTCGGATGTTTTTACCAGAAAACATATTGTTTCATTAGAGCTTAGTTGACCAAGGTCTATAGTATAAACATTTGCTTCTCTTGTTCCGATTAGCTTTATGGCAGATGTCTTCAGATCTCTGACTTGACATTGATTGTTGAGAAATGTTACTTGATGACCCTTGTCACAGAGTTGGCTGATGCTTAGAAGGTTGTGTTGAAGTCCTTCCACATAGGCTACTTTGCTGAAAGATATTGCACCATTGCTAGCAGAGCCATATCCTCTTGTCTTGCCCGAGCCGTTATCTCCAAAGATGACTAAGGGACCCTCCTTTTCTACATAGTTAGATAGTAGAGCTTTGTTCCCTGTCATATGCCTTGAGCATCCACTGTCTAGATACCATGTTGAGGTCGTGGAGCTCTTTTCCTTTCAAAACATTTTAACCTTCATTTTGGTACCTATATTTGCATGGGTCCTTCTGTGTTAGTGCCTTTGGGAACCCAAACTTGTCTAGTCTTGGGTCTCACATGCATGGAGTTATAATAACACTTTGTAGCTTTATGACCATACTTATCACATATAACACATCTATTATGATGCATGCCTGTGTGTGTGTGATTCAACCTCCACTTGGACTTGTGTGGTTCCTTAGTTAGCCTTCTGTTGAACTAATTCTCTTTCTTCCAGGTGTCCTTAGGTTTCATAAATATTGATGAGTGAGCCTTACCTCTACTATACCTTCCCAGTAGATTCGTAGAGTTAGTTTTGCTTGACTCTACGATTCTTCGAGGTTGGTAGGTAAAGGTTGGGTTACTCTTCTCCTTTATGAAACCTGCAGGAGCCGGCATGTGATCCTTTACTTCTCTGAGTATAACTAGAATCAGTAGAACAAGGTTGAGCTGGTTCTTCCAACTGTGAGGATTTAACAAAAGCAATGCCTCTACTAAAGCCTGAGACATTACCAGAGCTAGTTTCCATTCTCTTTTCCACACTTAGCTCTGACATGGATTCCCCAAAGCCTAAGCTTGTTCTGTCAAATGTGCTTCTCTGACTAGAGAGCAGGCAGTCCATGGATGATGAAGATTTGTTCCATGTAGAGATAGTCTTCTCTAGATCCTCAATTTTAGAGGTTAGCTTAGACTCTCTTTGTGCATGATGTGTGTTTGTCTACTTTAAAGTTTCATTCTCAGCTTCAAGCTTGGGGAGAAGATCAGTACTTAGAAGGGTTGTTTCAAGCTCTTCTTGAACTTTCTTCTTCTCCTCTTCAAGAAGTGAATGATCCTCGACAACACTCGAACCACTTTATGTATTGATGTAGATCATTGGTTATGCCACGCAAAGGCAATTCTTAAGTCATTCATATCTACATCAGGTGAGTTGAAATCAAATACCTCATCGAGATTTACATTGTGACTGTTGAGGCTTTATTTGTCCTTTGCATGTTTGGCCATTAAGCACAGATTGGCCATTTGTGGTTCTTCTTCATCTCTAGAGTCAGCATTTGAATCATTATCTGAATCACTCCATGATCCTCTAGCTACCAGGCCTTTGTCTCTTTTATGAGGCCTCTTGTTTCCTTTGTATTCCTTCTTTCAATGCTGTTTCTTCTTTAGTTCTTCTCTTAGGGGTTTGTTGCAGTTGGCAATGAAATGCCCAGGCTTCTTGCAATTGTAGCATAGATCATTTATTTGCTCCTGGATATTGTAGTTGTTGACCTTCTTTTGCTTGCCGGCTTTTCCTTGACGCATGAACCTTCTTAGTTTTCTTACCATCATGGCAAGATCGTCATCATTGTCTTCATCATCGTCAGATTCAATCTCAGTGATGGCATTTGATACACTTTCAGTTGCTTTGAGAGAAACACCCTTTTCCTTCCTTCTTCCTTCTGAAAGGGTTTCAGCACGTTGGGTCAACTCCAGCTCATATGTCAGGAGATTGCCATACAGTTGTTGAACTGTCATCTCGTTAAGATTCTTTCGACTCTCTTATTGCTTTGGTCTTGGCATCCCACTTGTTTCAGTAGGGGCTCTCATGAACTTTATGGTCGATCTTTGTTAGGATAGATCTTTCCATATGCTCAGAGAGAGAGTGAGTAGAATGTTGAATCTTTCATAAGTGGCGCTTACATTTTCGCTTTGCACATGAGCAAACATCTCAGATCGCCGTGTTGTTAAGAGACTGTTTGTTCTCTCTAACTTCTTCAGTTCCTTCGTGCATGATCAGCAGTGCTTCCCAGACTTCCTTGGCTGTTTTGCAGTTTACAAAATTGTCAAACAGATCGTCTTCCAAGGATTGGAACAGATGTTCTTAGCCTTTTGTCAAAGTCGACGGCTTTCTTCTCTATGTTTGTCCATTCTTCTTTCACTTTGATTTGTACTTTGTTTGGCTGTCAATGGTTGGTGCAAGCTTTGTTGGTATATAGGCCCATTAAGAAACGGGCCTCAAATAGATCTTCATCTATTGAGTCCATGTAAGCTTGCATTCTAACTTTCCAGATTAGCAAATTTATCCTTGTTGCACATGGTGGATTGTCACGCCTCCCTGGCCCCGGATTCGCTTGGCATGAAGTGCCATTTGGATCTACTAAAGCATGTAAGTCAGTAAAATAGAACCCGCCTCGATATCAATTGTTAGTTCTTAGTAGGCACAAGTTATCTAGAAGGGGGGTTGAATAGATATTTGAAAATCTTTTCTATTTTAAACTTGTTCTTAGATAGTGATTAAAACTTAGCGGAATTAGTATTTGTTTTAATCTTCTTAACCAAGCAATGGAGTTATGAGTGAGTAAGGCAGTTATAACATATATAGCAGTTATAGCAGATGACACACACATAGATGTTTTTAAGTGGTTCAGAGCACTCAAAGCTCCTAGTCCACTCTTCTACTCAACGAGTAGGATATCCACTAAGGATGTCTTTTACAATCTTTCCGAATCACATTGATTCCTTCTGACCAAGCCAGCCTCAGAACTTCTCTAGTTCACTCTTGAACTCTTCAAGTCCAAGCAGACTTGGCTTTCTTCTATTCACTATTTAACTCTTCAAGTCCAAAGCAGACTTGGTACTCTTCTTTAGTTGATTGATGGTCGTTGTTGTTGCGTTCAAGGTTGTTACTCTCGCTTTGTCATGTAAGCACCGGTTCGTTAAAGACCGAGAGTACCAAGCAAGCTTTTCAATATCTCGAGATCATAGAGTCGAGCCTTAGAGAATTCTTCACGTTGAATTTTGATTGCTTGCTTGTTTTTTCTCTCTCATCCGTCTCGACCCAGATATATGTGATGTTGAAAACTATCCTTGGATCCATCCGTTGTGGCATTAAATGCTTCGAACTTTTCGTACTTTCGATGGAGACATTTCGCAGACATCTCTAAATTTCGTGATTCGCTCACCGACACTCTGCAGTCGCTTTCTCACCTACCAACTGAAAAGGTGTTTTGTCCCTCTTATCCATAGTACTATCCTTAGCTTCTTCAATATGCTTCTTTGTTGCATACTAAGGATATTTCATATATTCTGCGACTGATGAGCACTGCAGCATCTGGGATCCATTCCCCGTATGTTGAATTAACAACTCATGAGGCTTGACGTTTTCTGACATGAGACAGATGATGCTCTACGACTGGATCGTGATGTTCTACGGTTAAGATCAGAGTGGCTTTGACTTGCATACTACGATGCTATCAATGAGAACACTACGATTTCTCTTAAACTTTCACGCACTACACCACGTCTTCTCTTGCTCGTGTTGTTGACTCTACGTTCCCGAGACCACACTACTATCACTGACTTATAAACTTCACGTTTCCTTCAGCACACTACGATCGTGGAGTTAGCTTGGTTAACGTTGGGACCACTCTACGATTTTTGAAGAGTCCCCTTTCAAGGCAGGCACACTACAATCTTCAGGCTCTACGTTTTCTGCCTTGACTTCTTCAATGTTGATCAGATTGATGCACTACGATTTCTTCAAGACTAATCAATTACATCTCAAGATCAACCTAACAGTTTTGATCTTTCTATCTATACATTCTAAAACAGAATGATACACGTTGAAAGCTTAGATCAACCTAATAATTTTGATCTATCACTAAGTCCTTGTACATATATTCTTTAAAGAACCTTACAAATAATCATGAACACATGCATTAAAACATCAAATCATAATATGCATTCTCCCAACAATCTCCCCCTATTTGATGTTGACATAACCAAGGAGATTTGTTGTCATGATTATTAGTGACTAGATGCATTTGCAGGAATTTAAACATGACTTAATATTTCAGTGAGCAGCTGAAATTTCTAGAGAATAAGTATGAATTTATTGATGATCAGAAGATATTACAATATAGCATTTCATCAATAAAACATTAAACTCTTAACTTATCTCTGTTTTCTTGGTCTCTTGTGTGGAGGTGGATTTGCATACTCCTCAACCCTTCTCTTCCTTTTGAGCTTCCTCATTTCTTGCTAACTTTTCAAATTTCACTTAGATTTCAGAATCTGGATTCTCTTCATGTTTACGCATGAATGTAGGATCTCCGGTTGGCATTTGGATGCGCATGAGAGTCACGCTCATGCGAGCTAGGAGTTGGCTCTCGATGACTTCGGAGGAATAGCAGATACAATCGCTCACGGACCAGATCGTTGAGTCTGATGATGTGATGGTCTTGCAGGAGGGCTTCCCCTTTCTTGAATTGCATGAACTCCTCTGCCTCTGCCTTGGCTTCCTTGATCTCCTTTCCCTTTCTTATTTTCCCCTTTATGTCAAAGATCAAGGATTCAATATCTAGAGACAACCTATTTATTCATTGGACAACCTCGTTGAGTTGGCTTTAAGATTGAGCAATGTCCTCCCTATTCTCCTTGATCTGTTTTTCAGCTCTAGCTTCTTTGTTTTGGAGGATCAGTAAGAATCAGATCATTATGCTTCTCCGATTGGCATAAGATTTCCGGAAGTCATAAATGTAAGCTTTTCAGTTGAGAATATTGTCCAAAGATAATTTGATGTCGACGATCTTGTTTTTTTCAGATCTCAAGCATAGCCTCTCTTTGTTTGGCAAAGAACTCGAAATGGATCTCATCTCTCGTCTCGATATACTCTTCGTAATTTCTTTGATAATTTCCTTAGCTTCAGTAGTGAGCTCAAGATTCATTGTACTAGGGAATTTGTTTGCGGCTTGTATCATTTGATTCTGTCGGATGTTCAGAAGGTCAGAGTGAGATTCCAGGCTTGCTTCAATGGACTTGATCATTTGCTCAGAAGTTTCTTTCAGATCATCCTTGGTGGGCAAGCTGGGGAAAGTATCAGTTGATTGAGGATTGTCCATTTGAGGGGTTCTTGGTGGAGATTGAGCTTGCAAGTTGTACAAAGCAAGATCAAGATTGAAATAGTTGTGCGATGAGGAGGATGGTATATCAGTTGGAGGAGCTTGGGTTTGGACATTTGGGATTGGTGACTCTATGATTTTAATGTTTGACTCTACGATTTGGCTTGAGTCTGGAATCGTAGAGTTGGTTATTTGAGGGAGCAGGGTAAGGTTGATTTCTTTCGGTTCTTCGCCATGTAATTTTGGGATTCGTGAACTGAAACCGATTAATGGGTAAAGAATCACTTCCAGCCATTTAGGAAATTCATAGAATTGGCTAAACGAAGATGATGGCAGGTGATTAACTCTAAAGCATGTAGGGATAGTCAATACCTCAGGTTTGGCATTTGATGAGGAATGGTCTGTAATCAGCTTTTTGGCGAAGATGACTTCCCTTGTAAATCCGTGAGCCAGAACTGTGATTGCTGGATATTCCTTGAAGCTCCAGAACATGTGGTCCCATGATTTCAGAAATTGAGCTCGATGGTATGCCATCATGGGTAGGTAAGAGAATATCTGATTATAAAGATAGCTTATATCCATCCTTGCCCTCATAAATGATTTGTAGGTAATCATCATCTTCTTCCTCTTCACTCTCTCCATTTGAGGATTACATTATCTCAATGGCCTCTGGAATGTTTGGCATTGGTTCATCTTCATCTTGAACAAGGACCTCTTCTTCAGCAATTGGGATATTGTGAGGCTCCCCCTCAATATGATCATCTTCTTGGAGGTTTAGAAATGCCCCCTCAGCTAGTACATTGATACCAGCTAGAACCTCTTCTTCATCAGTAGACTTCTCCCCCTCAGCTGGTGTATACTCAATCATGAGAATTTCAGAGTTCTCCCCCTCAGCTAGAGCATTTTCCTCTTCGGTTTCTTGGGGCAATTCTACTTTTGCAGCCATGCTCTTGGCTTCCTTCTTCAGTACTTTCTCATTCTCAAGAATATACTTTCGACCAAATTTCTCTTTGCTTTCATTGGTTTTAGTCACCACTTCTGGACTCTCTTGAGTCTTTGTTTTGCCTCGTTGATCAGCCATTTTCCTTGAAGCAGCTTCCTTCATTTCTGCCACACTTGGCCTATTTTCAGAGAACAGCAGAGTCTCTACGATCGAAGACACTGTTGGTCTTTTGGACTTATGACCAGTCTTATTCTTCTTTACAATTTGAGAAATGGTAGCTTGACCTTCTTCAGCTTCTTCTTACTGTTGCATCTTCCTTAGCCTCCTTAGAGTCTCTATATTAGAGGACTCTGCAGGAATTTTAGTTGTTGATCCTTGAGGCTTTTTCTGGGAAGGGTAGAGGGTTCTCCCTTGTCTGCTTCTCCTTCTTCTTCAACTTCTCTGACAACAGACATTCCTCCTTGAAAGTCTGCTTTCTTTTGTTCCTCAGATCTCCCACTTCACTCTGTCATCATTCGAACGAACTCAGCAGGGTTCCTTTCCCAGTTTTCGAACGAAAGAAGGGTTCCTCTTCACTATCTCCATTTTAGGATTACATTATCTCATTGGCCTCTGGAATGTTTGGCATTGGTTCATCTTCATCTTGAACAAGGACCTCTTCTTCAGCAATTGGGATATTGTGAGGCTCCCCCTCAATATGATCATCTTCTTGGAGGTTAAGAAACTCCCCCTCAGCTAGTACATTGATACCAGCTAGAACCTCTTCTTCATCAGTAGGCTTCTCCACCTCAGCTGGTGTATACTCAATCATGAGAATTTAAGAGTTCTCCCCCTCAGCTGGAGCATTTTCCTCTTCGGTTGCTTGGGGCAGTTCTACTTTTGCAGCCATGCTCTTGTCTTCCTTCTTTAGTACTTTCTCATTCTCAAGAATATACTTCTTGACCAGCCTTCTCTTTGCTTTGCTGGTTTTAGTCACCACTTCTGGACTCTCTTGAGTCTTTGTTTTGCCTCGTTGATCAGCCATTTTCCTTGAAGCAGCTTCCTCCATTTCTGCCACACTTGGCCTGTTTTCAGAGAACAACAGAGTCTCTACGATCGAAGACACTGTTGGTCTTTTGGACTTATGACCAGTCTTATTCTTCTTTACAATTTGAGAAATGGTGGCTTGATCTTCTTCTGCTTCTTCTTACTGTTGCATCGTCCTTAGCCTCCTTAGAGTCTCTATGTCAGAGGACTCTGCAGGAATGTTAGTTGTTGATCCTTGAGGCTCTTCAACTTGTCTTGCTCTCAGCTTCCGTTTGCCCTTGCTTTTTCTGGCAAGGGTAGAGGGTTCTCCCTTGTTTGCTTCTCCTTCTTCTTCAACTTCTCTGACAACAGACATTCCTCCTTGAAAGCCTGCTTTCTTTTGTTCCTCAGATCTCCCACTTAACTCTGTCATCATTCGAACGAACTCAACAGGGTTCCTTTCCCAGTTTTTGAACAACTGTTGTGTCATTCTTCGGTTTGGGTTGATGGCTTCTCCTTCATTATCCCCAATTTTGTCACCCAATGCAGATTGCAGAATGATGCTAATGAACCTCCCATACAGCATCTTTAGGGTGCTCTTTGATTTCTTTAAGCTTACGATCCACTTGTCGATCCATTCGAGCAATACAGCCCCATAGTTGAGTTGAGTTCCATATACTATAGCTGTCATGAGCTTAAGCTGAGCCTCATTTACTGAGTCATGACCTGAGCCCTTACAGCAGATGCATTTCCCAATAATGTCAGCCAAAAATTTATACCTCTAAGGGAACTCCTTCTTTTTGTAGCCTTTCACAGAGGGTTTCTTCTTGTAATGCATCTTCTTCAGTCCCTCTTGAAATCTTATGCTATCTAGAAATGGATGCCCCACATTCTTTAAACCTAGGGCCAGATTGACGTCTTCTTCCCCCTAGCTTTATTTCAACTCCTCTAACTCATGTGGTCATGGTGTTGTTTTCGTACAGTCCATTTTTGTAGAACTCCTTCACCAATTTAGGAACGAGATGGATTGATGAAACCTGGAGGTTGTTCTACGTAGACTTCTTCTTGAAGCTCTCCATTTAGGAATGCACTCTTGACATCCATCTGAAAGACTTTGAACTTCATGTGAGCAGCAAAGGCAAGAAAGATTCTGATAGCTTCTAGTCTGGCAATAGGTGCAAATGTCTCATCATAGTCAATGCCTTCTTCTTGAGAATAGCCCTTTGCCACTAATCTTGCCTTATTTCTTCTAATGACCCCATCTTCATCCATTTTGTTCCTGAAGACCCACTTGGTTCCTATGATAGGATGACTCTTTGGTCTTGGTACCAATCTCCACACTTTGCTTCGTTCAAATTGGTTGAGTTCTTCCTGCCTGGCTTCTATCCAACTGGAGTCTTCCATAGCATCTTCTATCTTCTTTGGCTCTATCTGTGACAGGAAGCTTAGGTAAAAGCATTCATTCTGAGTAGCAGCTCTTGTTTTGACCCTTTCACTCGGATCTCCAATGATTAGATCCTGAGTGTGATCTCTTGCCCATCTGTTCCCGGTTGGGACATCTGTTCTGATGCCTTCCTGTCTTAAGTCTTCAAAGTCCATCTCTTCTTCTTGGAGTGGAGGCTCGCTGTCTTGAATGGACCTATCTACGATCTCATTATCACGCTCTACGATTTCACTATCCGCACTATGATCGTAGTGTTTAGCTCGACGACTTCATTTGTAGTGTGTCGCACTATCGTTCAGTAGTGTCTTGAGGCAATTATTTTGTCTAAGTCAGTTTCATCAAAGATGATATGTATTGAGACTTCGACACTCAGTGTCTTCTTGTTGAACACTCTGTAAGCTTTGTTGTCTGTGGCATATCCAAGAAAGATCCCTTCATCTGACTTGGGCTGGAATTTTGTCAGATACTGCTTTCCGTTGTTGAGAATATAGCATGCACAGCCAAAGACATGGAAATAGCTAACACTTGGCTTTCTTCCTTTCCACAGTTCATAGGGTGTCTTCTTGATTGTAGAGTGAATTAATGATCTATTTTGTGTGTAGCATGTAGTGTTGATGACTTTCGCTTGTAAGTATTCAGCAGATGGGTCATTGCTAGTAGAGTCCTTCCAAACCTCTATCGTGGTTCGTTTCTTTCTTTCAAAGAACTCCATTTTGTTGAGAAGTTCGTGGAGCTGAGAAGTTATGACTGATGCCATTGTCTGTGCAGAACTGATCCATTTTTGAGAAATCGAATTCTCTGCCATGATCACTCCTTATGGCCTTAATTTTCTCTCCTTTTTCGTTCATCACCAGTCTGAACATCTTGATTAATTCGGAGCACTGGTTCGTTAAGAACTGAGTAGCTGAGTAAGCTTTTCAATATCTCAGATCATAGAGTTGAGCCTTAGAGAATTCTTCACGTTGAATGTTTGATTTCTTGCTTGTTTCTCTCTCTCATCTGTCTGATCTGTATATATATGTGATGTTGAAAACTATCCGTTGGATCCATCCGTTGTGGCATTAAATGCTTCTGAACTTTCTGTGCTGCGATGGAGACATTTCTGCACATCTCTGAATTCTGCATTCTGGCTCACTGACACTGCAGGTTGTTTCTCACCTACCACCTGAAAAGGTGTTTTGTCTCTCTTATCCATAGTACTATCCTTAGCTTCTTCAATACACTTCTTTGTTGCATACTAAGGATATTTCATATATTCTGGGACTGATAAGCACTGCAGCATCTGGGATCCATTCCTCGTATATTGAATTAACAACTCATGAGGCTTGACGTTTTCTGACATGAGACAGATGATGCTCTACGATTGGATCGTAATGTTCTACAGTTAAGATCGTAGTGGCTTTAACTTGCATACTACGATGCTATCAGTCGAGAACACTACGATTTCTCTTAAACTTTCATGCACTACGATCTTCTCTTGCTCGTGTTGTTGACTCTACGTTCCCTAGACCACACTACGATCGTTGACTTATAAACTTCACGTTTCCTTCAGCACACTACGATCGTGGAGTTAGCTTGGTGAACGTTGGGACCACTCTACGATTTTCGAAGAGTCCCCTTTCAAGGCAGGCACACTACAATCTTCAGGCTCTACGTTTTCTGCCTTGACTTCTGCAATGTTGATCAGATTGATGCACTACGATTTCTTCAAGACTAATCTATTACATCTCAAGATCAACATAACAGTTTTGATCTTTCTATCTATACATTCTAGAACAGAATTATACACGTTGAAAGCTTAGATCAACCTAATAATTTTGATCTATCACTAAGTCCTTGTACATATATTCTTTAAAGGACCTTACAAATAATCATGAACACATGCATTAAAACATCAAATCATAATATGCATTCTCCCAACAAATTTGACTAAGTATAGTCAATAATTAAAGTAGACAAAGAGAATGAGTTTATGATGATTAGTTAGGTTATAATTAATTGGTATTGTGAATGTGAATTGTATGTAGGATTAAATTTAAAGAACGTGCTTAGTTAAAGTGTAATCTACGCACGAGGCATGTTTCCTAACCCTACTTGTCATTATTGTTCAAGTTTATTATTTACCTAGAGTAAATTATCATTATTATTATTCAAGTTCAAATGTTATATTAAAGATTGATTATCTTTTCAAAGCATGATTCAGTTATACAATAATTGTCCTATTGTATACTTCTTGAGATTATTATTCAAATTGAATATCATTATTGTTGAATCTTATTAAACTAGTGAAATTTATTGATTCAACTAGTCCTTAGTTGATCAACGTTCTAAATTTCAGAACCCTTATTGAATTATCCAAACCAAACTTCCTTTGGTCCGGACTCGAATGTCAAACTGAGATGAACAACCCTACAAAGGGATTTACTTATGCGTTAGCGTTAAGATATTGTGCACAGTATGGTACTAAGGGCTGATACCCCTAAGTACGAGAAGAAGGTCCATATTCGTATGACTATTAAAGGTTTCAAGTATAACCCTTGTTAACCTAGGACATAGTTCAAGGTCTTATGACCCTCAGAATTCTTTTGATTCTTGTTATTGATTCTTGATTCAAAAGTTGAGCTTTTATTCAGATGTCTTTGAATTACTCACATGTTATTATACCGTTATTTCATTATTATACTTGTGGGCAATAGTGCTCACTCTTACTTAATAATAACATTGCAGTTAAGAACGAAAGAACTGATAAACCTTCCACTTGTAAGGGCAAGGGCAAAGTTAGCAAGTGATGAAGACTTGTTATTTATTTAGATGATGTATTTATGTTTAAGACTTGATTGTTTATGATTCCGCACAGATGTTTAAGGTTAGTTTAACCTGGGATTATATTATTATTATTCAGATGTTGTAACCCTTAAGGGGAAGATTTTTATTCTATCTATTGCATGGCTTGCATTTTTTATGGGTAGATAGATAGATGATATTTGTACAGTGAACACCAAATCCCGTGGAATTGAAGTACCCGGATTTTGGGGTGTCACAGAATCTAATCTTTATTGGTAAAAAGTGTGATGACTTCGTCAGTCTATCCACTATCACCCAAATCGCATCACATCCTCACTGAGTAGTTGGAAGACCCACTACAAAATCTATCGTGATGTGTTCCCACTTCCATTCCGGTATTTCCAATGGTTAAAGTAATCATTGGGTCTTTGATGTTCTGGCTTTTACTTTTTGACCGTCAAGCATTTCGCTATGCATTCGCGAACGTCCCCTTTTCATATTCTACCACCAAAAATGTTTGCCGCAAATCTTGATACATTTTCGTGCTTCTGGATGAATTGAATATTTTGAGCTATGAGCTTGGTCAAAATTTCTTCATTCACTCTGTGTTCTTTGGAACCCAGATTCTTCCCTCAAACCGTAGTAGTCCTTCGGTATCGATCTTGTATTTTACATCACTACTCTCAATCAGATTCTCTTTGATTTTCCCACACTCTTCATCTTGTAGTTGAGCATTCTTCACTTTGTCCACTAAAGTTGGACCCGCTACTATCTGGAATAGTTGTTCGTCAAATTCTTTTGGAAATTTGATTTCCAACTCAAGTTTTGTCATTGCTGAAATGAGCTCCTCCTGAGTTGTTATCAGCATCAACTTCTCCCGACCTTTCCTGCTTAAAGCATCTGCCACCACATTCGTTTTGCCCGGATGATAAAAGATTTCACAATCATAATCTTTTATCAATTCCACCCACCTTCTTTGACGCATGTACAAATCCTTCTGAGTGAAAATATACTTCAGACTTTTGTGGTATGTGTAGATCTCACATTTTTCTCCATAAAGATAGTGTCTCCATATTTTTAGAGCAAATACAACTGCAGCCAATTCCAAATCATGAGTCGGATACCCTTTCTCATAATCCTTCAGTTGTCTTGATGCATACGCAACAACTTTGCCGTTCTGCATAAGAACATAACCCAACCCTTTGTGTGAGGCATCACTATACACCACAAAATTTCCTGTATTATCTAGTAATGTCAACACAAGTGTCATACTTAACTTTTTCTTCAAATCTCAGAAACTCTCTTCACACTTCTCCGTCCAAACGAATTTTACAGCTTTCCTTGTCAAATTTGTTAGCGGAGTGGCTATTTTAGAAAAATCTTGAATAAATCTTCTATAATAACCGGCCAGTCCCAAGAAACTCCTCACTTCTGACGGTGTTCTTGGTTGTTCCTAATTGATTACAGCTTCCACTTTTGATGGATCCACTGAAATCCCATCCTTGTCAATAACATGACCCAAAAATTGTACACGGTCGAGCCAAAATTCGCACTTAGAGAATTTTATATACAACTTTTCCTTTCTTAGTGTTTTCAATGTCACACGTAAGTGTTCCACGTGTTCTTCTTGAGTCTTGGAATACACTAGAATGTCGTCAATAAATACCACTACAAACTTGTCTAAGAATGGTTTAAATACCCTGTTCATCAAATCCATGAACGCGCAGGGGCATTTGTTAAACCAAAAGACATCACCAGAAACTCATAATGTTCGTACCGAGTTTTGAATGTCGTTCTATGTATATCCTCCTTCCTTACTTTCAACTGGTGATACCCACTTCTCAAATTAATTTTCGAGAAATATTTAGCACCCTTCAACTGATCAAACAAGTCATCTATTCTAGGTAACGGATACCTATTCTTAATAGTGACCTTGTTTAACTCCCTATAATCAATGCAAAGATGCATTGATCCGTCCTTCTTCTTCACGAATAAAACTGGTGCTCCCCACGGTGATATGCTTGGTTGAATATATTTCTTGTCCAGCAGCTCTTGCAATTGTATCATTAGTTCCTTCATTTCTACCGGAGCCATTTTGTGCGGGGCCTTCGATATTGGTGTTGTTCCCGGCGCTAAGTCGATCACGAACTCAATTTCTCTGTCAGGCGGAAGTCCTGGCAAATCCTCTGGAAACACGTCTTCAAATTCCCTCACCACTGGTATCTCTTCTAGTTTCACATTCTTCTTCTGAGTATCGACTATGTAAGCTAAATAGCCCACACAGCCTTGAGTCAACAATTTCTTGGCATACATAGTCGTCAGACATTTCATTTGTCTAGGCGACTTGCTACCATAAAATACTACCTTTGACGGAGTCATAAGGTTTACACACTTCTTGTGACAATCGACATCGCTCCATATTTGAGCAAACCAATCCATCCCCAAAATTACATCAAATTCCCGAGTCTAATCCAGTATCAAATCTACCAACAAGATATTTTCCTTAATATTCACCCTACGGTTCTTGTATACGAATCTAACAGGATTACTTCCTTATTCGCAATTTCTATGTTTAAAGGAAAATTCAGGTTCTTCTCAAGCAATTCTAACCTCTTAGCAAATTCATCGATATAAACGAACAAGTAGCACCCGAATCGAATAATACATAAGCATTTATATCATTGATTGGGATAATACGACACTACATCTTTTGATTGCGGCATCATCCTCGCATACCTTGTTGAAGGTTCCGGGTCAGGTTTGTTTGATGTCAGCAGAGGCGCAATGGCCCATGTACCTCCATTATTACCTCCATTGCTTCTGGTTGTCACTCCATCCTTCTTCTTAGGACATTCACGAGCAAAGTGATCCTTGGATCCGCACGTGAAGCACGCATTCTTCTTTGGTTGAGTGCAACTTGGGGCGATGTGACCCTCCTGGCCACAATTGAAGCATACCCGCTTCCCCATCAAGCACGCACCCTTGTGAAATTTCCCGAATGTCGCACATGCTTCAAACTTTTTGTTTTGCTAGTTACCCTGCAGGTGTTCAGCACCCATGCTCCCACTCCACTTCCTCTTCAAGCTTTTGTTGCTATTGTTGTTTCCACTGCTACCACCTCCATTCTTAATCTCATTCTCATTCTTCTTCTTCTTTTGTTCCTGGTTGAACTTTGTCATCGCCTCACCTCCACCTTCAAATAGTAATCGCTTTCTCCATCACCGCCGCAAATATCTTCAATGGAACAGGAAAACCTATTATGTACCTGTGGCTTGGTCCTCGTTCAAATCTCTCGCCTTTACGCCGTCATTGTGTTGACTCGATATGGCGCAAAACTCGCTAATTCGTTGAATTTTGCAAGATACTCGAGACACCATCATCGTTCCTTGCTTTAGTTCCAGAAACTGCACTTCTAACTAACTCTTTGAACTCTCCGAGAAATAGGTCTCGAAGAACAACTCCTTAAACCTATCCCAGGTCATCACTCCTGGCCCTTCACGAGTTTTATTGGCCTGCCACCAATAACTAGATTCTGCTTTCAACATAAATGTTGCGAAAGCAGTCTTCTGGTCATCCCCTACCCTAGCAACATCGAACACCTTTTCTATCTCCATAATCCAAGTTTGTGCTTCGAATGGATTCATGGACCCACGGAATTCAGGTGGTCCAACAGCCTTGAAATCCTTAAATGTTGTACCATGGTTTTGTGGTTGATTCTGCAACGCTCCTGTCAGTAGTGTCACTAGTTGTTGAATGGGGTTACCGTCAACATTGTCGTTATTGGTAGTTCTCTCATTATTTCTCTGTCGGGGTAGTTCACGTCTGGGAGGCATTTTCTGTTAAAACAAAACATCTATTAGACTATTACTTAGCTTCTTTAATTATTTTCTAATTAACTTGCCTCCATAAAAGAAATAACCACATAACACATAACACTTTGAATAAAGTAACAACTTTTATTTATTCATAACCTTTTTCAAAACATAAAACAATAGCATCTCTGCTATCTACATTACTTTCCTGAACTACAAAAGTTTCAAGACAACATCATAGTCATATCCCATAGGTTGCATAACACTTGGGATTTACAATTTATTTAACCTTTCACTCATCGTACAACAGCTACGATGTTCTATTAAGATACTTCTTAGCCCTATCACGTTCTTTCTCCATAACTCGAAACATTGTTCTGCGATCTAACACGAATGATGGCAGCGTCTCGAACTAAATAGGAAATCCCATGACCCAATCTTGAGCTCGATTAATTGCGGTGTTAAATACTTTATCCATCTCTTTCATCTTCATCTTCTTTTCCTGCGTGTCTCTTACTGCTAATCTAGTTCATTGAAAAGCTTCCTCTTAAGCATCTTCAGCTCTTGCCCTCTTAGAAGCTTCTTCTCTCAGCTTGTTCTTCAATTCAGCGACCACTTCGATCAGTTGCTCTTTCTCTCCTTTAGTCTGTACTAGTTTCTCCTCGACATTTGTCAGTCGTTCTTCACGATCTTGGATCTCGCCATCTTTTTGTATCATTGCAGTATGTTGTTCAGCTACTATCTCCTGCAACTCCTCAACCGTATCTTGAAGTTCCATGTTACGGTCATGCACCTCATCGTATATACGACCAGCTATCGAGTTAAGTGGAATCCTTTCCTCCTCGTCTTCATCATCCTCATCCTCTTGTGGTAACCCAATGGGATCCTCCTCATCTATTTCCACGTCATCATCCTCATCTTCAACTCATCGCGACCAACGGGGTGACTCGTAATGGCGATGAGTTGTTCCCAAACTACCTGAATGTCGCGAGGCTCCTCCTCTATAGGCACTTGAGGTCCCTCCTCCCTAGCCTGACTGGATTCTCCGACATTAGTCATCCTGACAACAAAGTTTTAAAGTTTTAATTATTAATCATTACTACTCGACACTCACGAGTACATAAACTATAAACACATAAGCACATAAGTGTTTTATTACTTCTTCCTTAAAACTCGATAAGAGTTATCTCCACTATCTTTTCAAAGGTTATTTCCTAAGGCTTTTCCCCCCACCTAAGGTTCATAACCTAAAGCTTTGATACCAACTTGTGACACCCCCAAATCCTGGTACTTCATTTCCTCAAGATTTGGTGTTCACTTAATAAAAACATTCATTTCAAACTACCCAATTATAATAAAATTGAATAATAAAAACCTGCCCATATAGGGTAAAACTTAAATAAAAATCTCCCAGGTTATCTAACCTTTAACAACAATCATTCAAATGTAGAAATTTAAATAAACTTCATTACAATCTTTAAATCAAAGTCTGAAAATAAACTATCAAAACTATTACAAGTCTTCAGTATTTATTTATCTTTCCTTTTCCCTTACTGGTGCTAGGTACGTCACCCGTTTCAACTTTAATTTGTAAGAAATTTTGTGCAAGAGTGAGCAAACAAGGCCCACTTGAAATAACAATAAGTAAAACTTTAAACTTTTACATCAATTGCCAATATTAGGCTCAATAGAATGAATAATATATTCTATTAACTTTCGAAATTTATAACATTCATCGAGGGTCTAATGACCACTTAATCATGTCCACAATTATAAGTAATCTTTCAACTTTAACTTTACTTAATAAATATAAGACTATAAGGACTCCACGTCCTTAGGGGGATCAACCCTTCGTACAATGTATTGTGCACAACCATTTCAACGCTAAGCGTAAACCTCTATAAAAAGAGTTGTTCATCTCAGTATTTAGAGTACAAGTCTGCACCAAAGGAAGTTTGGTTTGGATAAGCTTTCAAGATAATTTTGAATTCAACGAACATTAACTAAGGAGTAGTTGAATACGACCAATAACACTATACTATAGAATAATCGTGATTGAATCAATCATAGTAAACTAAAGTCATGCATTAGGAATAATCTAATAGCATACAATTTGAATAACTATAGCATACCTTGCTTGAACAACACTAAGCCAAGGTTAATTAGAATTGAATAATAAGCATGCATAGCATATATAGTTGTGCATGCTAAACCACAAGTTAAATACAAGAATAACTTGCTCCAAATAACTTACATCATTATATTGTAATCGAATTGAAAACAGTAATTGAATTAACAAGATAATAGATTAGAAAACTTTCTCAAGATTAAACTATAAGATTTGGGATACTTATATCGTCATGAGCAACTAGATACAATGACTTACTCAATAATAGGCAATCTAGCTCTACGAAAGTTTAGAGGTAACAACTTACAACAATTGTAATTAAATTTGAAAACAAGAATGTACCAAATGAAATTAAACTCGCACAATGAAGTTTTGAGTTAGAGAACTTGCCTTTAGCACAAGCTAAACCTTACAACTTGAATCAATACCCTAAACATATGTCATTATGACATAATTAGTCATTACCAACATTTTATATCTATATAAACAAAATATATACATCATGTAGGTTAAATTACCAATTCACATAATCAAACTTCGTTAATACTAATTAACTCTTGATAACATGCTCATTCATAGTTTAATACTACTGAAATCATCATTTAACATTCATATTATTAACACATAACATTTATTTTCAAAATTTGTGTACTTAAACAAAACTATCGTAACATTCGCTAACTTTCGTATACGCTACATAGTTTACATCTTTGTGGTTGGGCCAGCATGAGTCACTGAGCCATTGATTGGCGTCATGCGGCGTGGTCATGTGCGCCAATGATTAAGGCGTGGCGCCAAGATCTGCGGCATGGCGTCGACGCTATGGTGTGAGATTTATCTTCTTCTTTGGGCATATACTTGCCAGAGTCAAAACTTCGGCGACCAAGCTCGGCAACAGCATGAACAAAAGCCAATTTGGCCTACAAGCTCGAATATAATAGACTAATTAACATGTAATACTCATATAGACTTCATATAAACATATTGTGAAGACTTCTAACATGTTTCTACCCATAAAATAATATAAACATCAAACTTACAACACCCAATTTCAATGTTTTTGGCAAAAACTCCATTATTGACATTTGTAATGAAAATCAACACTGTGATTTTGTTTTTCAATCAAAACAGAAATTTCAACACACCATAGTTATGATTATACATACTCTATCAAATTCAATAGTCAATTTATATATTTAACAACTAGTTAAACCTTAATTTCTATTTTAAATTAAGCCATATTCATATATATTTTTCATATGAACACTCTGTGATATATTTTCTTCCACAAAACGCATACACACCTAAAGTAATTGATTATAATCATACATAAACTCATGAAATAACCTTAAATCAATAATCATAAAAAACTATATACATAACAACAATTTATCTTTTACAAAAATTTCACAGAGAACTTTTTGGGAAGAGGAAAACTAAATTTTTAAAGAAAAAGGTTAAGCTCCTACCTTTGATTAAGAAGATGATGGCTACTATTGATTATCAAACTTCTTTTCCCCAATTCTTTTTATCAAAACCTGTTAGGATTTCTCTCAAATTCTCTCTAGTTTTCTTCTTCTTCTTCTCTTTTTCTTCAACTGAGTTCTTTCTTATCTCTAACATACGTACTAGAAAATATAACGTATATAGTAATAATATATATTAATTATATAATATAACTCTAGATATCAGTTATGTAAGTTTTGAAATTTAAAATCCATAAGGCTTGTTTGGTAATCTTAATAAAATAACCCATTAATCCTTACACCTTGTTTGGTAAGTCTAATTAAAACAAATGGATTAAATCCTTATACCTTGTTTGCTAAAACATCATTAGATTAAAGACTTATTATGCAATAAGACATATTTGGCAAGAACTAAATTAAACTCTTTTAATTTATTTAAATAACTCCTTTATAGCAAGGTTATTTGTCACACTTCTATTAAATTAAATAATCAATTTAATCAATTCAAATACTAATCTATTAAATTACTTTCACACATAAATCATTATCACATAATTATAATTTCCTTTATAATTTTGTTCAACCAACTAACACTTTATTTTAATCACAATTCTAATTAAAATATTATAATCCATTTAATCCTTATAAGCTCTCTAGCTTACTTATTAAATTAAATTAGTATATAACCTCATAACAATTAATTAATTAAATCATATTAACTCAAATTGCCATTAAGTACTTATATAATTATTTATTCAACAAATAATTAACTAAATCACATCAACTCAAATTGAACAATTATTTATTCAACAATAAACATATCCAATAAATACTTATATAAATCAATAAATATTTAATATTACACTTTAAAATTTTGGAATGTTACAGCTTATGTGTTAAATTATGTGCTCACTAGTACGACTTAGTAACTAAAACTCAAAATTTTGTTGTCAGGATGTCGGATGTTGGAGGAACTAGTCGAGCAGGGTAGGAGGAACCCCGAGTACCCACAGTACCTATAGAGGAGGAGCCCAGAGACATTCATATCGTTAGGGAACAGTTGGTACAGAGGGAGTCATCTCCATTGATCACCGTTGTTGGTCAGGAGCATGAACCTGAGACTGATCTTGAGGAGGATCCTGAGGAGGAATTTGACGAGGAAGAGGAAGAAGAGGATTTTCCACAGCACTCCATTGATGCTGAGATGTACGACACATTATACGACCGTAACATAGAGTTACGAGATGAGGTCGAGAACCGATCGAGTGGGCTATTATTGATAGATTACTCTAGAAACGAGAAGGAGGGAGATTTCAACTCTTCACTCACGACTGGGAAATGTAGAATGGGATTTGGTCCACGAGAAGGGTCAAACCGAAGATAAGACCGCAGAGATAGAAAAGTTGAAGAAGGAACTGAAGGAAAGCTCTGAAAGACTTATCATAGCAGAGGAAGGCTGGGTAAGAAAGTCACATCGTGCTGATCTTGCGGAAGAGGATGGTCGTGCAAAGAAGGCAAAGCTTGGGGAGACATACTCTACACTTAATCATGCAATGGATGAGGCCCAGGATCGAGTTTTGAGGTACCCCGTCCAGTTCGAAGGACTTCCATCGTACATGTTGGATCGCAGGACGATGTCTCGTATCATGTAAGAGGAGCGTAGAAAGACTATTCAACGCCTTGATAGACAGTGATAGAATTTGTTTACTTATGTGATAAACTTGTCTATTATTTAGATGTAAATTCCGATGTAGTTATGAACAAAGGAATATTTTAATATTTAAATCCTGTGGATTCTTTATCTCAGGATAGATGATGTAAATAGCAGTGATGCTATCGTTTGATGTTAAAACTTTTAGTTTGAATGAATATATATCAAGTTGTTTGAGATAATGTGTTAATGATTATATTAAATTGTTGAGTTAAGTTTTCACTATTTAGATAATTTAATAGAGATTTAATAAGCATATATTTTAACAGAATTATGCCGCCAAGAAGAAGACAACAACGTCAACCAGCTCAGGAAGAGTCTACAAATAACAACAATAACGCCAATGCGAATCATGTTCAGCAATTGGTTAACTTGCTAGCTGGAGCAATGAATAATCAACCTCAAGCTCCACCAAATACTAAGTTTAAAGATTTCAAGGCAGTGGGACTGCCAGAGTTTTAAGGTTCCATGAACCCGATCGAGGCTCAAACGTGGGTTATGGAGATAGAGAAGGTTTTTGACGTTGCTAGGGTTAGAGAAAACCAGAAGACCTCTTTTGCAACGTTTATGCTGAAGTCTGAAGCTAGCTATTGGTGGAAAGCAAACAAAGTTCGTGGAGGTGAAGGTGTAATTACTTGGGAGAGATTTAAAGAGATGTTCTTCGAGATGTATTTCCCGACCAGCTTGCAGAACCAGATGGAGGTTCAATTTCTGGAATTGAAGTAGGGAAATATGAGCGTATCTGATTATGCGGCTAGATTCAATGAGTTAGTGAGGTTCGCCCCGTATCAAGTACACACGAACGAGAGAAAAGCCAAAAGATTCGAACAAGGACTAAAGCCTTGGGTATACAGTAAAGTATCAATGTTTGAGATAAACACTTTTTCTTTGGAGTATTGAAAAGGCCATCCTCATTGAAGGTGGAAGCGATCGCATGACCAAGTACAATCAAGATCAGAAGAAGAAGAAGACTGAAAGTGAAGGAAATAACAAGACTAGTGGAAGTGGCACAAGAGGTGGTAATTTTAATCAGAAGAAAAGGTGGAATGAAAACTCATCATCAGGGAATTAACAAGGTAGTCAGAAGAAAAGAATCGAAGCATGCCTGACCTGCGGGAAAGCTCATCTGGGAGTTTGTATGAAGGGAAAAAAAGTGTGCTACAATTGTGGTTAGGAAGGCCACATAGCACCTAACTGTCCTAACCCAAAGAAGGGTGCTTGTTTCACTTGTGGTTCAAAGGACCATCTGGCAAGAGACTGTCCTAAGAAGGGATCGAGAGGGTCAGGATCCAGAGGAAACAACAGTGGAAATGCCTTAACTATCACCGGACCAACCGCAACAAACCGACCGACCGCCAAGACTTTTAACAAGACAGTACAGGATGCAGTTCAGTCTCGTGATGTGGTGTCAGGTATCATTCCGGTCAATAAAGTTAATGCTTATGTATTATTTGATTCGGGTGCTACTTGTTCCTTTATATCCGATGACTTTGCTAATAGTTTAGATTTTCATTAAGGATGAGTTGGAATATCCCATGAACATAGAAATTGCGAATAAAGAGATAATCCTTGTTAAGTACGTGTATAAGAACTATAGAGTAGATATTAAGGGTAATATCATGAACGTAGATCTTATCCCTATTCGACTTGGGGAATTTGACGTTATTTTGGGAATGGACTGGTTATTCAATTACGGGGCTGTAATTGATTGCCAAAAGAAGCGTATTAACCTTATGACTCCATCAAAGGTTGTGTTTTATGGTAGCAAGTCGCCTAGACAAGCGAGTTGTCTGACGATGATGCAGGCCAGGAAGTTATTAAGACAAGGCTATGTAGGATACTTAGCTTACATAGTCGACAGTCGAAAAGAGAATCCGAAGGTAGAAGAGATACCGATTGTGAGGGACTTCGTCGACGTATTTCCAGATGATTTTCCAGGACTTCCACCGGATAGAGAGGTAGATTTCGTGATCGATTTGGTGCCCAGAACTGCTCCAATATCGAAGGCACCATACCGAATGGCACCAGTAGAGATGAAAGAATTAATGGTACAACTACAAGAATTACTGGACAAGAAGTACATTCAATCGAGCGTATCGCCGTGGGGAGCGCCGGTGTTATTTGTGAAAAAGAAGGATGGATCGATGCGGCTCTGCACTGACTACAGAGAATTGAATAAGGTCACTATTAAGAACAGATATCCATTACCGAGGATTGACGACCTGTTTGATCAATTAAAGAGATCAATTGATAGGCTTGAGAAGCGGTTATTATCAACTGAAGGTGAGGCCAAAGGATGTACCTAAGACAGCGTTCAGAACGCGATATGGTCACTACGAATTTTTAGTAATGTCGTTGGTCTTACGAATGCTCCTACAGCATTTATGGGACTAATGAATGGTGTGTTCAAGCCGTTTTTGGACAAGTTCGTAGTGGTATTTATAGATGACATTTTGGTCTATTCGAAAACCAAGAAAGAACATGAAGAGCATTTGAGATTAACATTAGAAGTATTGAGAAGGGAAAAGTTATATGCCAAGTTTTCAAAATACGAATTTTGGATTGAAGGAGTGCAATTTCTTGGGCACGTGATCGATAAAAATGGAATTTTGGTAGATCCATCCAAAGTCGATGCCGAGATTAACTAGGATCAGCCGAGGACGTCGTCAGAAGTACGAAGTTTTCTTGGATTGGCAGGATATTATAGAAGATTCATTCAAGACTTTTCCAAGATCGCAACTCCGTTAACAAATTTAACTCGAAAAGCTGTGAAATTTATTTGGACAGAGAAGTGCGAGGAAAGCTTCCAAGAATTGAAGAAGAGGTTGAGTACAGCACATGTGTTGTCTCTTCCGGACAATACAGGAAATTTTGTTGTTTATAGTGATGCGTCGCATAAAGGACTCGGTTGTGTGCTAATGCAAAATGGCAAAGTCATTGAGAATGCATCACAACAATTGAAGGATTACGAGAAGAGATATCCGACCCATGACTTGGAGTTAGCTGCAGTTGTTTTTGCTTTGAAAATTTGGAGGCACTATCTCTACGGGGAGAAGTGTGAAATATATACGGACCACAAGAGTCTAAAATATATTTTCACACACAAGGATTTGAATATGCGTCAAAGAAGATGGTTAGAATTAATTAAGGATTACGACTGTGAGATTTTATACCATCCGGGTAAAGCAAATGTGGTTGTCGATTCCTTAAGTAGAAAGGGTCGTGAGAAATTGATGATGTTGACTGCTAAGGAGGAGCTAATTGCAAAAATGGAGAAACTGGAGTTGGAAGTGAAGTATCCTATGGAGATTGATGAGAAGCTATTTCAGATGCAATCTGGTACAACTTTACTGGTTAAAATTAAAGAGGCTCAACTTCAGGACGATGAATGCAAAAAGGTGACAAAGAAGATATCTGAAGGAACTGAACCAAGATTCAAGCTGGATAAGGAAGGAATACTGAGATTCGAGAGTAGAATTTGGGTACCACCAGTCACAGAGATTAAGGAAGACATTTTGAGCGAGGCTCATAGTTTACGATATTCGATTCACCCTACTAGTACCAAGATGTATCAAGATCTTCGATAACATTTCTGGTGGCCGAATTTGAAACGTGATGTTGCAGAATGTGTTGCCAAGTGTCTAACCTGTCAAAAAGTGAAAGCAGAACATCAGAGACCGAGTGGATTGCTACAACCGTTGGAGATCCTAGAATGGAAATGGGAACATATTACAATGGACTTCGTGGTTGGCCTTTCGACGACTCAGAAAGGCAACGACGTAGTATGGTTTATCGTTGACCGACTGACAAAATCCGCACACTTTCTTCCGATCAAAATTAGATTCAACTTAGATCAGTTGGCGAGACTATACGTAAAAGAGATTGTTTCGAGGCACGGAGTGCCGGTGTCAATTATTTCTGATAGAGATCCGCGCTTTACATCGAATTTCTGAAAATGTCTTCAGGAATGCATGGGTACACAGTTGCGAATGAGTACGACATATCACCCTCAAACAGACTGACAGAGCAAAAGAACGATTCAGACATTAGAAGATATGCTAAGAGCCTATGTGATGGATTTTAATGGAAATTAGGATGATCACTTACTGTTAGTAGAGTTCGGCTACAACAACAGTTACCATGCTAGTATAGGCATGCCGCCTTATGAAGGGTTATACGGCAAAAAGTGCAGAACTCCAGTTTATTGGGATGAAGTTGGCGAAAGACAATTGCTAGGGCCAGAATTAGTACAGCAGACAGGAAAAATTGTCAAAGTGATCCGAGCACAACTGGTAGCAGCTCAAGATAGACAGAAAAAATATGCTGATCCACATCATAAAAATATCGAATTTGAATCAGGTAGTTATGTTTTCTTGAAGGTCTCTCCCTGGAAAGGGAAGATCAGGTTCGGAAAGAAAGGGAAATTAACCCCAAGATTCATTGGACCATTTGAAGTACTGTGAAGAATTGGAGAAGTTGCATATGAGGTTGCCCTACCTCCAGCACTCGAGAATGTCCACAACGTCTTTCACGTTTCTGTATTACGACCCTACAAACTCGATTACAAGCATGTAATTGAATACGAACCCCTACATTTTGAAAAAGACTTATCTTACGAAGAAATTCCTGTTCAAATTGTCGACAGAAAAGAACAAGTTCTCAGAAATAAAGTAATACCTATACATTAAGGTAATTTTAAAGGAACCGCAATTATTTGGAGAAGCTACGTGGGAACTCGAAGAGAATATGATGAAGAATTACCCTCATTTATTTACTTAATTTATGTGTAAGCGATTCTGGGGACAGAATCTTTGTAAGGGGGGGAGAATGTAACGGGTTGAATTTATTGAGTCGTGATTCTGGGGACAGAATCCTTTTAAGGGGGGAAAGATGTGACGAACGAGATTTTTGTAATTTAATTTTAATATTTATTGAATTAAATAAATATTTTTGATGATTTAATTATTAGATTAAATAATTAATTGATGAAATTGTGGTAGATTAATTTAATTATATGTGTTACATTATATGTGTTACATTTATTAAATTAATATGGAGAATTTTTTATTATCAAGTATGTGATTATGTGAGCTTATTATATTAAAAGAAATATTTAATAAGCCTATTGGTATTTTAATTAATTTAATTATTAATTAGAGAGTTAATAATTTGACATTATTTATTAATGAGAAATTTAATTATGTGACTATGTGAATGTATGAGAAATTATTATATTTTATTTAAAGTAAATTAAATAAGATATTGATTTTATTTTATGAAGGGTGTGACATTTTCAAACTATACGATAAGGTTTTATTAAAATAAAGGGTTTGAAATCTAGTATGCTAGCCAAACATGGCACTAAGGGAGATTGGGAGCAGTTACCCATGATAGGTAACTGACCTCCACAACACGTCAGTTCCTTTTCTATTTATTTCATACGCCTTCTTCTTCTTCATTTTTCTAAGTCTGACATAACATCACAGAGAGAGTTGAGAAATTGTTTTGTGAGAGTGTGAGTTGTGTGATTGAAGAGTTTGAGAAGGGTTTCAATTTGTCATCCTTATTCACACTACGCTTGGGTAATTCTCTCCAACCCAATTCTTATTTTACGTCTTTTAAAGATTTCATGAATATGGCTTAAAGTCTTCTGTAAAGTTTCTGTAGTTGGAAAGGGTAACAATTATGTGAATATATGTAATAATTCGAGTAGCATAGCATGTTTTATATATATTGTATATGATTCCATATCATAAGTTTCATAATACTATGACTTGCTGTTTCAAAAATTTACAGAGTACGTTATATTGCCATATGGCCCTTATACGTAACTTTAATATGTCAACCATAAATGGTTTTGTAAAATTTATACTTGTATATGATTATGCATGCTAAAACGAACAAAACGAAACTTGAATGGTTGGATTTGGCCTTATAACGAATCCGTAGTATTAAATTCCATGTTTGTGTTCAAGAACATCAAGAACAGTACAATTTGCATATTTTAATTCTATAATTACATGTTTTAATGGGTTAAAATCACTCTTCAAGTGTTGGGTAATGATTATATATGAATTCTAACATGTGGGTATGTTTAATTTGGAGAATTAATGATTATGTAGTATTTATTTTGTCAATTTCGTGTTTTTCATGAATCGGAAATTCGAGAATCTTGAGTGTCGATCATGTACGCCAACCTTGAACTCGAGAGTCAGCCATGTGCCTAACTAACCAAAAGCAGCATGCCAAGACCCAAAAGATAAAAGTGAAAGTCTTAGAAATACCGCCATTTAGCAGATTGTCCAGAAAATGTTTTTTTAAGCATTCAAGTATAGAAATGTGATAGTAACTTAGTCTAATGATTATAAAAACTTGTTAGACATATATGAGGTGTTAAAATAAATTCTTAACACGCCCATAACACAATTACGTGTGAATTGAACGATTGAATGCATAGTTAGCTTATTGTTCGTGAAATCTAATTTTGTCAATAAGTGTAGTAATTAACTAAGTATAGTCATGAATTCGAGTTAGACAAAAGAATAAACTTACGATGTTTAGTACATTGTAATTGACTGGTATTGTGAACGTAATTGATATATAGGATTTAAATCAAAGAACGAGTTTAGTTAAAGTGTAATCTACGCACGAGGCAAGTTTCCTAACCCTACTTATTATCATTATGGAGTTATTATCATTATTATTAATCAAGTTCAATTGTTATATTAAAGATTAATTATCTTTTCAAAGCATGATTCTATTATACAATATTTGTTCTATTGTATACCTATTGAGATTATTATTCATTTAATTATCATTTATTGTTGAACCTTGTTAGACTAGCGAATCCATATTGATTCAACTAGTCCTTAGTTGATGAACGTTCTAAATTCAGAACCCTTATTGAATTATCCAAATCAAACTTCCTTTGGTGCGGACTCGAATGTCAAACTGAGATGAACAGCCTGCAAAGGGATTTACTTATCGTTAGCGTTAAGATATTGTGCATGACATGATGGTACTCGTGGTCGATCCCCCAAGTACGCAGTAGAAAGGTCCATAGTCTTATGACTGTTAAAGGTTTCAAGTATAACCCTTGATAACCTAGGACATAGTTCAAGGTCTTATGACCCTCAAAAATCTTTTGATTCTTGTTATTCATTTTTGATTCAAAAGTTGAGCTTTTATTTCAGAAGTTATTATTTCTCTCGCATGTTATTATTCATTGTTATATTGTTATACTTGTGGGCAATCGTGCTCACTCTTGCGTAATAATAACATTGCAGTTAAGAATGAAAGAGCAGATGAACCTTCCACTAGTAAAGGCAAGGGCAAGCTTAGCAAGTAATGAAGACTGATTATTTATGAGATGTAATTAGAATTGATGTTACTTAAGAATATTTGTTTATGTTTTCGCACAGATGATTTAAGGTTAGAGTAACCTGGGATTTATTTATTACGTAGTTGATGTAACCCCATAAGGGGAGATTTATTATTATTTCTATATATTGCATGGTTTGCATTTATTTATGGGTAGATAGATGGATGATGTTTGTACAGTGAACACCAAATCCTGTGGAAATGGAAGTACCGGATTTGGGGGGTGTCACAATCTATAACTACATGGGAGGACTTAGCGCAGAAATTCTTAGCCAAGTTCTTCCCAATGGCTAAGACTGCAAAGATGAGGACACCTATCTCTCAGTTTGAGAAACAACGGGGAGAGTCCTAATATGAATCATGGGAAAGATATAAAGAGATGATGAGGAAGTGTCCACATCACGGTATGCTAGACTGGATGGTGATCAACACGTTCTATAATGGATTGGGATGGCAGTCGAGGCCGATTGTAGATGCAGCTGCAGGAGGGGCATTATGGGCAAAAAGCTATGAAGAAGCCTATAACCTTATTGAGACAATGGCATCGAACGATTTTCAAAATCCTACATCTCGGATGCCACAACCCAAAGTTACAGGTGTGTTGGAGGTAGATGTTATTACTCAGTTGCCAGCACAGATGGCAGCCATGGCAAAGAAGATAGATACTTTGGCAGAAGGTAAAACAAAGACGGTTGCCTTCGTATGTGAGATTTGTGCAGGGTCACACTCGACGGATCAATGTGCTATCAGCTCAGGGTCAGTGCAGTATGTGAACAACTACAGGAAAGACCAAGGTCAGTTTCAGAACACATACCACCCCAACAACTGAAATCATCCAAACTTTAGTTGGTCAAATAGCCAAAGGAATCAAAGAAAATCGGGCCAGACAAATAATCGGCCAGACACAACCAAAGCAAGACAAATACAGTTTAATCCTAGACCACCTTTTCCACTGGGATTTTCTCAACAACAACATCACACTCCAGCTGCACCTCAGCAAGAGAAGAAATCAGAAGTGGAGGAGATGATGATGAAATACATGGAAAATACAGAGGTTATGATCAAAAGCCAAGCAGTGGCTATTAAGAATCTGGAAACTAAGATGGGGCAGATGGCGAACATGCTTACAAACAGGCCCCAGGGTTCATTACTGAGTAATACAGAGATAAATCCAAGAAGAGAAGGGAAGGAACAATGTCAAGCAATCACATTAAGATATGGGAAAAACACAGAAGATACTGCAAGCCGCGCACCCGTGCTTGTTGTACAAGAGGAGGTTGTAAGGCCGCGCGAGGCAGAGCAGGTGACTGATGGGGAAGGAAATCTTGAAAGGTCTTAGGTTCAGCAGGAAAAGCAAGATAAAGCAAGTTCAGAGGAGACGCGTAAGAGTTCAGTACCACCAATTCATACTCAAGTTCCATATCCGCAAATATTAAATAAGCAAAGGGAAGATAAGAAATTCAACAAGTTTCTGGAGGTGTTTAAAAAGTTGCAATTCAATATACCTTTCGCCGAGGCATTAGAACAAATGCCAAGCTATGCAACGTTATGAAGGGTATACAGTCAAGGAAGAGGAGATTAGACGAATTCGAGATAGTATCCTTGATAAAAGAATGCAGTGCAGTGCTTCAGCAAAAGTTACCTTTGAAGTTAAAGGATCCGGACAGTTTCACAATCCCGTGCACAATCGGGAAGATGAATTTTGACAAATGTTTGTGTGATCTTGGGGCAAGTATCAATTTGATGCCCTTATAAGTGTTCAATCAATTGGAATAATCGCCTCCAAGGCCAACAAACATTGCATTACAGTTAGCTGACAGATCCATCACGTATCCACGGGGACTTGTTGAAGATGTCTTGGTGAAGGTGGACAAATTTATCTTTTCGACTGACTTCATCATTTTGGATTACGAGGAAGATAAAAGTATACCAATTATACTGGGGAGACCACTCTTATCCACAGGCAGGACTTCGATAGATGTGCAAAAAGGTGAACTCACGATGCGTGTACATGATCAGGAGGTGACCTTTAACGTCTTTAAGGCAATGAAGTTCCCAACAGATGAAGAAGAATGCTTTCGGGTTGATGTGGTGAATCGGGTTCTAAATGATGAAGTGCATAGTATAGTGGATTGTGAACCATTGAAAAGTATCGTCGCTGAAAATTCAAATGTGAAGGATGAGGAATTAGATAAAGTCGTTCAATATCTGGATACCACTCCACAGTATGGAACCATTGCAGTAGGTGATAATTTTCCGGAGAAGCATCTTAAAGTGAATGGTCCGAGATTGAAGCGTGATGCTGACGGTGAGGTGGACAGAAAGAAAGTCACCTAGATTCTATCTTCGACATGAGACTTAGAGACAGTCAAGCTAATTGACTATAACTTAGCGCTTGATGGGAGGCAACCCATTGTTTCCATCTCTAATTAGTATTTACTTAGTGCAAGTTTTTTGGTTTAGCTTATTTTTATCACTTGTTAGAACAGTGTGAGTACATTTATATGCTTAGACATCGTAATCGAATCACAGAAGAGCATGTACATGCATTGCATTGGAATTAGGGAGACAGAATAGTCATTCATTTTGATTTAGTAAACCATGTTCTGATGAGATCCATTGATGTTATTTCAGGTGTATTGGAGAGTATGCATGTCTGTCTTGCAGATTCTAAAAAAATAAAAGTTACTGATCAGAGATAGTCGAGGGCTCTTATGCACTGCAACGATTTCAAAGACAAACTCATGCGCCCGCGTGATATGCCTGTTAGACCAGATTTGTCAACCTCGCGCCCGCGCGCCAAGCCCCTTCAAACCTCTCGCAGTCGCGCGCGACATCAGACGTGGAAAAATTTTCAGTTTAAAAATGTGGTAGAGATAAAGTGGACTCTCATTTGCAATCAAAACAGAAGCAACATAGCAGTTTCTCTCCATAACTCACGCCTCTATCTCTCTATCAGTTACAAATTAAAGTCGTACATCTCTACGATTCTCTCCACGTTCAAAACTCCAACCCACCTCTCATCTATTGATATAAACTAGGGTTTTTCATTTGGTTGGGGCAGAAACAACTTAAGGGTAATAGCATCATTGTTCTCTTCTTCATTCGCAGTGAGATTATCTATGCGAACTTTATCAACTACAAATTGGGCCTAAGCGAGCATGTTCTATTGCAACTTCGTCTTCATCTTCCTCGGGTAGTCAAGGAGCGGATATTGTGGATCACACCAAGTTTCTAAACTTGGAAGCTCAACAAGAATATTACCGAATTGTGGCGAAGACGTTCGTCAAGGAGCGCGGGTTCAAGCCAGAGGGGCAGGATGGCCAGTTGTGTGCCATGATTCGAGAGATAGGTTGGGGTGGACTGACTGCTACTCCAACGCCCATTCTAATGAGCATAGTCCGCGAGTTCTATGCCAACGCCAAGGTCACTATGAGTGGTATATCTCTGGTTCGCAATCTCGAGATAGATTACAGACCCCGTGCCATCCGATTAATTTTCAAAATTACTGATGCACCGCCAACGGGGGCGGCTAATTGGGTAACCGGAGCACATTTGGAGATAGACATGGAGTTGGTTATAGTGGAATTGTGCGTGCCTGGCATGAAATAGACCTATAATGTAGGCATGACTCAACCTCGTATTTTCTCGGCTACAGCCCTGAACCGATATGCTAAGGCATGGAACCTGTTCATTTGTTCCAAGCTCATGCCTTCCTCTCATCAGCACGAAATCACAGCTGAGAGGGCAATTATTCTATGGGGCATAATCACCGGGAAATACATTGATGTTGGCCATCTCATCCATCAGAATATGTTGTGATATCTGTGCGGAGGCACCATCGGGAGCATTCCACATGCATCAGTGGTTGTGATGCTTTGTGCTAATCAAGGATGCCACTGGGGCAACGAGCAAATGCAATACCCAAGCCAGGACATAACTCATGCCACAATTGAAAATTTTGATGATTGGGCGGGTGGTGCACCGCATCCACGCGGACTAGGATTCATCATTCAGCCCACTTTTCTCGCTGTCACAGCAGACCCCTCAGACAGCTAAGGCAGACCCATCCATGCACGCACGTGCCACCCATGGTGATCGCCAGCTCCAAAGGTTGGAGCAAAAAGTTGATGCCATGTACAATAATTTGGGCACATTTGCGACGGGACTCACAAGGGCCTTGGCCGAAGCTTTTGCGCAGCAAGGAACAATGCTAGAATGGCCTCATTTGGGAACAGCAGCGCCATATCCACCACCAGATTCACCACCCGAGGAGGGTGGTACCACCGATCATTATGGGAGTTTTTCGTAACCCTTTACCTTCATTCAATGGGGCATTGAATATTATAAGTTTGGGGGTATTGGGGAGTAATGTAGTGCATGTAGTTTTGCATGATTAGTTTAATTTTTTATTTTTGCAGTTTTTGCATGTTTAGTTTAAAAATTTGTGCATCATATAGGTATTTTTTTTATGTTTATTTGCATGTCTCGCAGTTCATGCTATAGGGAAATTTTTGTCTAGCCAATGATGATAGTGAATTGTTTTAAATGATTTTTGAGTATTTTGGGATGACATGAGCTGAGATATAATGTTTTACACAATGCAATTCATTATGTTGTTTAAATGCTTTCGGTTTGCATGTATGTGCTCAAAATCACTTGTAGGTATAAGAAGTATGTGTTGCATTGCTCGATAGAAAATGTAGTTTTAAAAAAAAGGAAATAGGTGGAAAATGAACTTAGACGGTTTAAAACATTGATTTGTAAACTTTGGGAAAACATAGGTATGTTATATAAAAAAAAGAGAAAAGAAAAAGAAATGAAAAATAGCAATAACATGAATAGTCGTATTTTGAGGCCCTAGCTACTTGAGTAAGTACGCCCGTAGGGGTGTCTTAACACCTAGCGCACTAAGGTCTTTCATGATCTAGGAGTCGTTGGTTGAAAGCTTGCTAAGGGGTAGCAGTGTTTGCCTAATGGAATGAGGCATTGCACAGTCGTGTGAAAAAAAAAATAAACAGAAACAGAAAAAGAAAAATTGCAATAAACACCACGGGAAAGTGCAAAAATCGCCCTCGTGAGTAGAAATAAAGCAGTTAAGCCCACTGTTGAACCTTAGTTTATTTTAAGATGTTGGAATAGTCTTCGTTGCATATATATACATAAGTCTTGATTTAAGCTATAATTTTCTATTTTGAGCTATGTAGCATGAGTATTCTGTGCCTAAATCAAGTTTTGGTGAACACAGCACACACACACAGCATCTCTATAGAATTTATGAATTATCTGAGTGTGTGACATTATGCCTACAATTTGGTTTGAATATATATGCTAGAATCTAGAAAAATTCGCTGAGGCATTTTGGACTGAATTTCTATAATAGTTGGGACAATATGAGATTAGTTGCATCATAGTTTAGTTGCATAGTAATATAGTTGCATTTTCATTGTTCATTAGTGTGCATTGCTTGAGGGTAAGCAACAGTTCAAGTTTGGGGGTATTTGATATGTGGTTTTATACCTACTTATGGAGTACCAATTCACGCGAACTATGCCCATCTCAAGTACATTTTAGTATGTTTTAGCTGCATTTCATGTTAGTTTGCATTTCATATACTTAAAACTCCTTTTGGTGAAAAAGTGCAGGAAACGGCCTACTTTGGTGGACTTAGAGGGCACGAGGCGAATGGACGCATGAAGCGAGGCACAAGCTGTGGATGTGTGGCATGAGGACCAAGTGGAGCAAAGATTATGAGGTGAACAAAGAAATGGCGGTAAGAAGCGATCAAAGGCAGCAGTGTAACCGGATTCAAAGTGTAGAAGAAGTCATGGCACATGCGGTAGGATAAGCATGGAACGCGAGCCATGCCATGAGAACCCATTGGACATCATGACACCATTGGTAAGTTAGCGCCATGCATGAGGATTTGATTGGGGGGGAGGCTATGTGCATGATGCTTAATCACTATTGAAATTTGTTTATTTTAATGTTTACTTAAAATGTATGTAATTGGTTTTAAAACGATTCTGACTGGTGTCAGACGAGAAGAATTCATTATTATTCAGTTTTTACGTATTTTAGCATCATAATTAGGGTTTACTCTCTGGGGAGATTCCAACGTAGAAGGAGGCCAAAACTCTACTTTTCTACTTCTTCTTGGGATTTTCTACCAGAGTGGATTATTATTAGTATTTGCTGGATTCATATGAGGATTTGATTAGTGAATTATATTCAGCAATTGGGTTTGATTGTTTCTATCTTTCATCTTTCAGTTGTTTATTTATTAATCATGTTTAGATTTGATCCCATAATGGCTTTGAGTTCAGTCATGAACTAAACTCCCTTATGGGATTCTAACGGATTTTAGTATGTAGTTTGGTTGCATGCTTGAATGCTGGATTGTTTTACATATCATATGGAATGTCTATCACGATTGTTTTGCATTTATGAATGATCGATCACCATTCGTTTCAGTACTTGTATGGAATTGACAATGAACATGCGAGTATAGATTGTAATTATGATAGCATACGTATATGGGGCTGTTTTATATGGCTTGTGTATTTCGTGAACCAGATAGACATATAATGTTTCACCGTATGAGTTAGGATAAGAGCTTGTACTTAAATTCAATATAGTTGCAATTTCACATAGACATGTAGTGATTTTGGTTATATTGATGATTACATAGAGTCTATAATCTGTGGATGTTTTGTAAGTAGGTCATAGTGCATTGAAAAATGGCTATGACTCTTTTAGTGCTCTTGGCTACTTTCCTGTGATATGTGAACAAGCCATGCATGATCGTGGTGATTGAATGAAATATTAAATGAAGTTAGGATCCCATTATTTTTAGATTTGATTTATTCCGTCGTTATTATTGTTTTAACCGTTATTTGCGATTCATGAACAAACCAATCTTAGTCATTAGTTTGAGCATATAAATATAGTGATTTAATTAATGCATAGTGATTTAAATTAAACAACTTTCTTTGTGGGATCGATACTTTACTTGCTCTGTATTACTTGTTGACACATGTATGCTTGCATGAGTTAGAGCTCTTTTGTTAAGACTAAAAAAGAGGCAACACTGAACTAAATGCATGCGGTTTTTGCTTCTGAAACCTCTCCAACCATACATACATCTGAACCACCTGTTGATCAAGACCATCTACATTCTCTTCCACTTCGTTTTCTTGTGGACCATTATTTCTTGGGTTCTCCTGTTCAGGAATTTTTGGTGGCGGCTGCTGCATTGCCTATACAAACTATGCCACTGTAATACCCGTAAATTTTATGATTTAATATTATTATTAAATAGAGCCGGTGAATTATTTATTTTACAAATGCTTACGTGGCATGAGGAGAGTAACTCAATTGAATTAAAATTGAGCTGTTGATGATCGATAAGATAGGTTCATGAAATGTCTTGTGTGACACAATGATGGACTTAGTGAAGGATGATTAAGTATTTGCATGTTTAAAGTCCAAATAATAAATTGGGAGTCTAGCCCAATAAGTTAATTGATGGACTGTTAAGTTAGCCTAATAAACTTGGGATATTTAGAATCCATTCGGAATCCAACAAAATAGTTAACTGAGAGTACAAGGTATTGGTTAAATTAAAATGTGGCGTGGGGCAGTGGGCCTGACCGACTAGCCCTTGTCTATGTCTGAGATCTACTCTCTTGTCCCCAAATTAGGGTCACCAAGTACAAAGAACAGTAGCCTAAACTCTCTTTACGTAAATTTTTAAGCTGCTAATCCTAGGAATGCATGGCTAGTTAAGTGACTGGTATGGAGTGATTGAACAACTCCTTAAATAACCATTGTTCATTTCTATTGCACCATGAATCCCAACATTGGGTAAAAGCAGTGTCCGGGTCCATGTTTTCTCTTTAAATACAAGCCAGAGGCAATGTGTTTTAGTGATATGAGTGTTGGAGAAATCTAAGTAAAGAATTCTTAGTTGCTAAGCATTACCAAATCAGTGTGTGAGATATCAAGGTTAAAGCTCGAGAAGGTATAATTTCTACTCCGTTCTTAACTTGAGTCTTGTTGATTCTCGTTTTTCAGATTAATAGGTCAAGTATGATGAATTAGCATGATATAGGGTGTTTAAAAAGTTTATCTTCGTGCATGAATACGTTAAAAAATTGTCTGGAATCAAGTTGTGACTACTCTGCAAAACAGGGCATGTTCACTGCTTCTGAAATCCATGGGGTGCAGCTGCACCGTGCTTAGGAACCAACTGGTGGGTTCGGTCATGTTAGACCTTGTATTAAGAAATTCCCTTAGGTTGTATGCATATAGTAAAGTCTTAAATTAACCCGACGAACTTAAACTTTGTCGAAGTAGTGTAGACCGAAGTCTCTGAAGGAGCTGCTTCGGACAAAGCGTGATGTCTTCAGACAGAGCGTAATGTCTTCGGACAGAGCGTAATGTCTTCGGACAAAGCGTGATGTCTTCAGACAGAGCGTAATGTCTTCGGACAAAGCGTGATGTCTTCGGACAAAGCGCGATGTCTTCAGACGAAGCATGTTGTCTTCGAACAAGTCATAATATCTTCGGACATGGCGAGCTGTCCCGGAACTCAGAGACAGCATCGTAACTTGATATGAGGATGGATTAATAAATACTCCTATACTGTTGTCAACTATTAATACACGAATAAGTTCTAAGTAGAGAGTTTTACCAACTTCGGGAAAATAAATCTAATGCTTGCAAACATGCGTAGAAAAAGGTCAGTGGGATTAATAGACGTTATGGTCTACTTAAAGCAATGAACCTCTTAGAACTTCGAGGAAGAAAGATTATGAATAAGCTAACAGTGGTCAATAGTATGAGCATGTTAGTGTACAGTTATGAGTTTTTGATGGGTACAGCAGATAGAAAGAAAAAAGGTGTTATGTGTACATGTTGTTGATATATATCAAGTGTGTTTGGCTAATGAATACCTATACTTACATGAATAGGACATACATAGTTCGTTGAGGTGATTTTCGCTATTAGTAGTAATCAACGCTAAAGGCAAGTTTCTTACTCTACCTTGATTTCAAGTATGCAAATTTTCTATCCCTAACTTATTGTTATTGTTGGGCAAGTTCCTAACCTCACTCAAATTTACAATGAGTAAGTATCAAGAACACTATTATTCTTGTGTTGCAAGTTCCTTAATTCACACACTTTGCTCGTTGAATTGTTGTCATATCAATCATATTTTATCAAGCAAATATCTGCTTCTATTCGAAAATCACTTGTATAACTTAACGTTGTTGTAAGCATTGGACTTATCATTCCTAAATGCATGATGAAAAACTGTCTAAGCCCTTGATTCGGCTAGACTATTTTTATGAGTTAAAGAGCTATCCAAACCGATTGATTTGAGTGCGGACTATCGTAAATCTCTTGAGATGAACAACCCTCATAGAAGGAAATTATATATTGTCTGGGAACCACGCGTGCATTATATGAGTACGATTAAATGTTATGCATAACATAGGGTACCTTAGGTGATCACTGATGTACTCGTGGATGTTGGATTACGATGTAATATCGCTAATTCTAGTAAGAGTTCTTGGTCTTAGTAGTATTTTCATTACTCAATTATGTTGAACCTCGAAATGAATAAATCCTGAGATTTTGTTGATATCCTTCGGTTCATAGAGACACCTATTGAATACTCTTGGTATTCTTGATATCCTTGAACTATCAATTATTATTATACCCTTGAAAGATTCAAATGATATAACTACTTGTTCTTCTAGCTATATTGCTTGTTGGGCAAACTTGTTGCTCATTCTTGCTTCCTAAAACATTACAGTTAAGGCAGAGCAAGGCGGTACTTCAAGAAAGGACAAGGGAAAGGGCAAGGCGGCAGAATAACTTAGTCCTTAAAACTAGAAGTGTTATTATTATCGTTATGATTATTATGATGTATTCAAGAATGTTTAAGCTATGTTAAGCTAATCACAGAATTGTTGTAGTAATGGTTACGGTACCTTGGGACGTGAATATTTATATTACATCAATGTAAATTATTCTATTATTTCCGTTGTTAATGATTTTGTAAGATATTCGTAGTAATAGCGTGATGCACCGAAATTCGAGATATGAGTGTCTGAAATTTTGGGGGTGCCACAGGTTGGTATCAAAGCCATAGTTATAAACCTTAGGAGCTAGAGCCCTTAGATTATAACTTAGGAGAACTCAGAAGATAAAAAAGGATGAAACTCATATAGAATTTTCATAGAGATAGATTTAGCGTGTTACAGAATATAACTTCATTCTATACAATGAACTTATGATTCTAATGGAGTTGTTGGTTGTTTTGTCTTGTGTCGGTGATTGTAGGATGGTGATATGGGAGGACCTAAGCTAGGAGTAGTAGAAGAGGAGCAGCGTGACATACACGTGGTATATGAGGCACCATTGATAGCAGGGCCTATATTAACTGTAGTTCCTACCGATGATGATGACGAGGAAGAGGAGATAGAGCCAATACCCGAAGAGTCTGATTCAGAGGAGGAGCGTATGGTGGATGAGCCTATGACGATGAGGCTACTTTTTAGGATAGGATGTTGGGGGAGTATGAGGAGCAAATTTTAGAGTTAGGGTGCAGAGTTGAGGAGTTAGAGGCTGAGGCCAAAGACAGAGAGTCTGAATTCCAAAAGCTGAAGGACGAAGACCACCAGAGAAAGTTAGAAATGCAGGAGATGGAAGTAGAGATTGTTCACCGTAAGGAGGCAGGAATCCAGATGGGGGCTTTGTTTCACAAGGCGGTGGCTAGGAATGTCGAACTGGCA
Source organism: Panax ginseng (assembly GCA_020205605.1). NCBI lineage: Eukaryota > Viridiplantae > Streptophyta > Magnoliopsida > Apiales > Araliaceae > Panax > Panax ginseng. Next base: position 58,594,220 of record CM035142.1, read on the forward strand.
GGGAAGTTGGAAGAGATGGAGCAGAGGGAGTTGAACGAGGGGACGGGGAAGGAAGTTATTCGTACTCAGTTAAGGATGAAAGTAATGGATAGGATCCATTTCGAAGAAAAGTGGAAAGGGGCCAATAATAGGGCTAACAATCTAGAAGATGAAGTGAGGTGCAAAAGGAGGAAGATGAATAGGATGAGCTATGCATTGCGCACGGCCATGGAGGGACTGATTGATGGGGTAAATCACTACCCGACAGAGCAGGGACAGACCCGGCACACCATAAGTCGAGATGTGGTGGTGCACATTACTCAGAGGGAGTAATGTAGAGCTACTGTGGGAGCTGAATGAATGAAAGATTAAGTCTAGGCGCTAAAAGTTATTAGTTGTATTTCATTGTGTAGGGTATTATCTGTTGTGGTAATCTTTATGTAGAATGTGAGATGTTGTAAACCCCAAACTTTTGAGTTATGTTAGAGGGGTAGTATGTTAATGGTTGTCCTCATCTTTTGTGATATTAGGGGATAAGTTGTGTCATTTATAGAAGTATGCTAGAGATAATCATGTAATGTAACAATTTGGCATATGAATATAAATGATCTTGTTCTGAAATGTATTCCGAAATCTTGTGCATTTTATGGAAAATTGTTTAAGTAATATAATTAGATAATAAAAATGGAAGTTTTATAATGCAGGAAAATGACGCCCAGACGTAGATTAACTGCTCCAGAAGAGTCGGTTAATGATGAGAGAGGACAAGTAGATCCCATTCAGAGGCTTGTAGATTTGTTAGGGGAGGCTCTTAGGGGAAGAAATGAACAAGTACCACCCATTCCCCAAGTAGCTCTGGTAGCAAACTTCAAGGACTTTAAAAGTGTAGGACCTCCGGAATTCATAGGTACTACCGATCCCATCGTAGCGCAAACGTGGATCAAGGAAATGGAGAAAGCCTTTGCCATTGCTCGTTTGGGAGAAGACCAGAAAACCATGTTCGCTAAATATATGATGAGGGGTGAAGCAAACTACTAGTGGGAAGCAAATCAACAGAGAGCGGGAGAAGGGACTATAACCTGGGAAAGGTTTAAGACTTTGTTCTTCGAGAATTACTTCCCGAAGAGCATGAAGAATAGGATGGAGGTAAAGTTTCTAGAACTAAAACAAGGGAGATAGCGTTGGCACGATTATCGGCCAAGTTCAATGAACTCATGCGATTCGTAACACATCAAGTAGACACTGAAGAAAGGAAATCTCGACGCTTTGAACTTGGACTAAAACCTTGGTTGTTCAACAAGGTGTCAGTCCTTCAAATTGACTCTTTCGCCACATTATTGGAAAAGGCGATAATTGATGAGGGAGGTAGCGAGGAATTGAGCCAATACAACAAGGAGAAGAAGATCAAGAATGCTGGAGGAGAGACTCGTGGAGGGAGTAGCAGTGGTGGAAGTTATTTGGGAAAGAGAAAATGGGATAACCGCAACAACGACAACAACAACAACCACCGAAGCATCAACCAGTCAGAAAATTTTCAAGGAGGATTTAAGAAAAGAAGCGAAGCTTGCTCGAAATATGGGAAAAACCATCAAGGGGAATGCTGGAAGGGGCGCAGCATTTGCTACAACTGCGGCCAGGAAGGGCACATTTCACCTAACTGCCCAAAGCCGAAAAGGAGCAAGGGATGTTTCGCGTGTGGCCCAACTGAGCATCAAATCAAGGATTACCCAAAGGAAGGGAGCAACGGAGGAAGCGGCCAACAGGGAGGGGGCAGCAAGCTAATGATCGGCGGACCAACGCAATCCAACCGACCGACTGCCCGAACCTTTAACATGACTGTCCAAGACGTAGTGAATGAAAGGGACGTGGTGTCGGGTATTCTCCCAATCAATAATATAAACGCCTATGTATTATTTGATTCGGGTGCTACCTATTCCTTTGTGTCTGAAGAATTTGCTAATCGACTAAACATACCTCCTGAACGTTTAGAAAATTCACTGAACGTAGAGATTGCGAATTAGGAAGTAATTCCCATAGAGTTTGTTTACCGAAACTGTTGTGCAAACATTAGAGGTCACGAACTGAACGTAGACTTAATTTCGATTAAACTGGGAGAGTTTGATGTGATATTAGGAATGGTTGGTTATTCGGCCACGCTGCGATAATCGATTGTTAGAAGAAAAGTGTGAACCTTCAGACCTCAAGTCAGTCTAAGGTAGTGTTTTACGGTAGCTCATCGCTCAAGCAATCGTGTTGCCTTACGATGATGCAGGCCAAGAAATTGTTAAAGAAAGGATGTGTAGGTTATTTAGCCTATATAGTGGACATTCATCAAAAGAGGATAGAAATGAAAGATATATTAGTGGTAAAAGATTTCCAAGGCGTGTTTCCAACGAGGCGCGGCCTTAGCGAGATAGAGCCCGAATTCATAATAGACTTAGCACCGGAACCGCACCAATTTCAAAAGCCCCATATCGTATGGGCGCCAGAGAGAAATGAAGGAATTGATGATTCAATTGCAAGAATTACTAGATAAGGGTTACATTCGGCCAAGTGTGTCTCCTAGGGGAGCACCAGTGTTGTTTGTAAAGAAAAAGGATGGATCGATGAGGCTCAGTATCGATTATCGGGAGTTGAACCAAGTGACAATTAAGAATAAATATCCATTGCCAAGGATAGGCGACCTTTTTTGATCAAGCTGAAGGGAGCGAAGTGTTTTTCGAGAATAGATTCTGAGCGGGTTATCATCGGTTGAAAGTGCGAGAGGAGGACGTACCAAAGACGGCGTTTGAACTCACTACGGACATTACGAATTTTTAGTGATGTCATTTTGGGTTAACTCCCTCAGCTGCGTTCATGGACTTGATGAACCTGGTTTTCAAGCCATACTTAGATAAGTTCGTAGTAGTATTTATCGATGACATTTTGATTTATTCAAAGGCGAAGGAAGAACACACGTAGAACACACGAAGATGGTATTGGAAGCATTGAGAAGGGAGAAGATGTACATAAAATTTTCAAAATGTGAATTTTGGATGGAAAGGGTCCGATTTCTAGGACACGTGATAGATCAAAATGGAATTTCGTGGATCCCTGCAAAGGTGGAAGCGGTAAGTAATCGGGAGCAGTAGAGACGCCAATGAAGTTAGGAGTTTCTTAGGTTTAGCCAGGGTACTATCGAAGATTTATCCAAGATTTTTCTAAGATAGCAACCCATTGACCCGATACCTAACGAAGAAAGCAGAGAAGTTTGTATGGACGGAGAAATGCGAGGAGAGTTTCCATGAATTGAAGAGGAGGTCGAGAGAGAGGCTCAGTATTATCATTACCGGATGATACGGGAGGATTTGTTGTATATAGTGATGCATCGCATAGAGGACTTGGTTGTGTGCTAATGCAACATGGCAAAGTCATTGCATATGCCTCACGATAGTTGAAAGATTTCGAAAAACGATACCCTACCCATGACTTGGAGTTAGCGGCGGTAGTCTTTGCATTGAAGATTTGGAGGCACTATTTGTATGGAGAAAAATGTGAGATATATACGGATCACAAGAGTCTGAAATATATCTTCACACAGAAGGAGTTGAACATGCGACAAAGAAGATGGTTGGAACTAATCAAGGATTACGACGTGAAATTCTTTATCACCTTGGGGAAAAGCAAGCGTTGTAAAGCAGAGCACTTTGAATAGAAAAGGAAGGAGAAGTTATTCAAACCGACAACTCAAGAGGAGTTAATAAGAGAAATGGAAAGGTTAGAAATAGAGGTGGAGGAACCAAGAGAAGCGGAAGGAAGATTTCTCATGATGAGAGCTCACCCAACGTTATTGGATAGAATAAAGGAAGTACAAGAGAAAGATGAAGAATGTGAGAAGATAAAGAAGAGAATAGTAGAAGATAAGGAAGAAAGGTTCAAAGTAGATAAGGATGGTATATTGAGATTCGAGGGTCGAGTATGGGTGCCAAATTGTAATCGAGCCGAGAGAGGAAATCCTACACGAAGCACACAATCGACGTATTCAGACATCCGGGAGGCACAAAATGTACGGGATCTTGACACCATTTTGGTGGCCTAATTTGAAAAGAGAGGTTGCAGAGTGTGTTAGCGAGATGTCTTATTTGTCAAAGAGTCAAAGAAGAACACAGAGGCCAAGTGGACTACTTCAATCATTTGGAAATGGGAGCACATTACGATGGATTTTCGTGGTTGGACTTACGTTACGAGAAGAGTTACGATGCCATTTGGGTCATTGTGGACCGAACTAACAAAGATAGCTCATTTTCTACCCATCAAGATTGGATTCAATTTGAACCAATTAGCAAACTTGTATGTAAAGGAAATCGTATCGCGACATGGAGTGCGTGTGTCGATTGTCTCCGATCGAGATCCGCGTTTCACGTCAAAATTCAGGAAAAGTTTGCGAGGAGCGGATGGGAGCTCAATTGAGATTAGTCATCGCCTATCACCCTCAAACCGACGCAGGCGAGTGAACGAACCATACACGTTGGAGGACATGCTTAGAGCTTGCGTAATGGACTTCAAGGGAAATTGGGACGACCATTTACAATTAGTAGAATTCTCTTACAATAATAGCTATCATGCGAGTATCGGTATGCCGCCATATGAAGCTCTTTACGGGAGAAAGTGCAGGACGCCATTATGTTGGGATGAAGTCGGAGAACGAAGACTTTTGGGACTAGAATTAGTCCAGCAAATGGCCGACGTGGTAGCAACAATAAGGGGCAAATTGGTAGCAGCTCAAGATCGCCAAAAGAAGTACGCCGACTTGCATCGTAAGAATCGAGACTTTGAAGTCGATAGTTGTGTGTTTTTGAAGGTATCTCCTTGGAAGGGAAAGATCAGATTCGGAAAGAAAGGAAAATTGAGTCCGAGGTTCATAGGGCCATTCGAGAGATATTGAAGCGAGTGGGTAAGTGGCATCTAAAGTTGCTTTGCCACCTTAATGGAACACATCCACAACGTGTTTCACATTTACGTACTACTGACCGCATTTAGTCGACTATAAACACGTGATTTCCTATGAGCCCATTCAAGTAGAGAAGAATCTGGCATATGAAGAAATTCCTATTCAGATAATAGATAAGAGAGAACAAATGCTAAGAAACAAAGTTATATCTTCTGTTAAGGTTGTTTGGCGAAACCACGATGTCGAAGTGGCCACGTGGGAATTAGAAGATAGGATGAGGAGAGACTATCCCCATCTTTTCGTATAACCTTGTATCAATTTCGAGGACGGAATTTTTATAAGGGGGAGAGGATGTAATATCCGTAAATTTTATGATTTAATATTATTATTAAATAAATAGGTGAATTATTTATTTTACAAATGCTTACGTGGCATGAGGAGAGTAACCGAATTGAATTAAAATTGAAAATGTTGATGATCGATAAGATAGGTTCATGAAATGTCTTGTGTGACACAATGATGGACTTAGTGAAGGATGATTAAGTATTTGAATGTTTAAAGTCCAAATAATAAATTGGGAGTCTAGCCCAATAAGTTAATTGATGGACTGTTAAGTTAGCCCAATAAACTTGGGATATTTAGAATCCATTCGGAATACAACAAAATAGTTAACTGAGAGTACAAGGTATTGGTTAAATTAAAATATGGCGTGGGGCAGTGGGCCTGACCGACTAGCCCTTGTCTATGTCTGAGATCTACTCTCTTGTCCCCAAATTAGGGTCACCAAGTACAAAGAACAGTAGCCTAAACTCTCTTTACGCAAATTTTCAAGCTGCTAATCCTAGGAATGCATAGCTAGCTAAGTGACTGGTATGGAGTGATTGAATAACTCCTTAAACAACCATTGTTCATTTCTATTGCACCATGAATCCCAACATTGGGTAAAGCAAGTGTCTGGTCCATGTTTTCTCTTTAAATACAAGCCACTAGGGGCGATACATTTTAGTGATAAAAGTGTTGGAGAAATCGAGTAAAGAATTCTTAGTTACTTAAGCATTACCAAATCGATTGTGTGAGATATCAAGGTTAAAGCTCGAGAAGGTATAATTTCACTCCGATTTCTTAACTTGAGTCTTGTTGATTCTCGTTTTTGATTAATAGGTCAAGTATGATGAATTAGCATGATATAGGGTGTTTAAAAGTTTATCTTCGTTGCATGAATACGTTAAAAATTGTCTAGAATCAAGTTGTGACTACTCTGCAAAGCAGGCATGTTCACCGCTTACGAAATCCATGGGGTGCTTGTTTGACCGTGCTTAGGAACCAACTGGTGGGTTCGGTCATGTTAGACCTTGTATTAAGAAATTCCCTTAGGTTGTATGCATATAGTAAAGTCTTAAATTAACTTGACGAACTTAAACTTTGTCGAAGTAGTGTAGACCAAGAAGTCTCAAGGAGCTTCTTGGACAAAGCGTGATGTCTTGAGACGAGCGTAATGTCTTGACAGAGCGTAATGTCTTGGACAAAGCGTGATGTCTTTGGACGAGAGCGTAATGTCTTGGACAAAGCGTGATGTCTTGAGCGAGCGTAATGTCTTCTTGGACAAAGCGTGATGTCTTGGACGAAGCGCGATGTCTTGAGACGAAGCATGTTGTCTTCGAACAAGTCATAATATCTTGGACATGGCGAGATGTCCGGAACTCCGGAGACCAAGATCGTAACTTGATATGAGGATGGATTAATAAATACTCCTATACTGTTGTAAACTATTAGTACACGAATAAGTTCTAAGTAGAGAGTTTTACCAACTTCGGGAAAATAAATCTAATGCTTGCAAACATGCGTAGAAAAAGGTCGGTGGCATGAATAGACGTTATGGTCTACTTAAAGCAATGAACCTCTTAGAACTTCGAGGAAGAAAGATTATGAATAAGCTAATATTGGTCAATAGTATGAGCATGTTAGTGTACAGTTATGAGTTTTTGATGGGTACAGCAGATAGAAAGAAAAAGGTGTTATGTGTACATGTTATTGATATATATCAAGTGTGTTTGGCTAATGAATACCTATACTTACATGAATAGGACAGACATAGTTCGTTGAGGTGATTTTTGCTATTAGTAGTAATCAACGCTAAAGGCAAGTTTCTTACTCTACCTTGATTTCAAGTATGCAAATTTTCTATCCCTAACTTATTGTTATTGTTGGGCAAGTTCCCTAACCTCAGTCAAATTTACAATGAGCAAGTATCCGAACACTATTATTACTGTGTTGCAAGTTCCTTAATTCACACACTTTATACGTTGAATTGTTGTCATATCAATCATATTTTATCAAGCAAATATATGCTTCTATTCGAAAATCACTTGTATACCTTGACGTTGTTGTAAGCATTGGACTTATCATTCCTAAATGCATGATGAAAACCTGCTCTAAGCCCTTGATTCAAACTAGACTATTTTTATGAGTTAAAGAGCTATCCAAACCGATTGATTTGGTGCGGACTATCGTAAATCTCATTGAGATGAACAACCCTCATAGAAGGAAATTATATATTGTCGGGGGCCGACGTGCATGCATATGAAGTACGATTAAATGTTATGCATAACATAGGGTACCTTAAGTCGATCACTGATGTACTCGTGGATGTTGGATTACGAGGTAATCTTGCTAATTCTAGTAAGAGTTCTTGGTCCTTAGTGACTGCTCAGTACTCAATTATGTTGAACCTCGAAATGAATAAATCCTGAGATTTTGTTGATATCCTTCGGTCCATAGTGACACCTATTGAATACTCTTGGTATTCTTGATATCCTTGAACTATCAATTATTATTATACCCTTGAAAGATTCAAATGATATAACTACTTGTTCTTCTAGCTATATTGCTTGTTGGGCAAACTTGTTGCTCATTCTTGCTTCCTAAAACATTACAGTTAAGGCAGAGCAAGGCGGTACTTCAGGAAAGGACAAGGGAAAGGGCAAGGCGGTAGAATAACTTAGTCCTTAAAACTAGAAGTGTTATTATTATCGTTATGATTATTATGATGTATTCAAGAATGTTTAAGCTATGTTAAGCTAATCACAGAATTGTTGTAGTAATGGTTACGGTACCTTGGGACGTGAATATTTATATTACATCAAAGTAAATTATTCTATTATTTCCGTTGTTAATGATTTTGTAAGATATTCGTAGTAGTAGCGTGATGCACCGAAATTCGAGATATGAGTGTCCGAAATTTTGGGGGCGCCACAGCCACCAACTGAGGTAAAGCCTGGTTCACCGTCGGATTCACCAAGGTAGCCAATTGAGCATTAAACTGATCATTAGGTTGCTCATTGGGCTGACCTTCGCCTCTTCCCCTATTGTTACCTCGCCTCCCAGCAACTCTAGCGGATCTACGAGACATCTAAGAAAGAGATCATGAACATAAACAAAGCAGATTAAAGACAAATTCGAACATAGCTGATATGATAGCTGAACAGAAAATCAAACAGAACAGAAACCTAACCCAGAAGTCTTCCCATAACTCACAGGTCAAACCTAAATAGGTTTTCTACAAGAAAGAACCTAAGCTTTGATACCAACTCTGTAACACCCCCTTTCCAAAATAGAAAGAGAGGTTACTCAAAACATAACAAAACTGATGAATTTAATAGTAAGGCTTAAAGCCACGATAGAATAGTCTTAATATCTGATAAATACCACAAGTTAACCATAATAAATGCCAAACTGGCTCAAACCATAATCTAAGTTAATTATTACAATTTCAAATAAACTGACTTATCAAGCCTAAACAGAATATCTCTAAACCATTGGAATGAAGGGAGTTCTCATCACACTTGCCCTTGATCCCCCTGATTACCTACCGGACGAAAAACACAGCATGAGCCAAATGCCAAGTACGGATATAGAATAAAAATAATAAAACGGAATAACTAACTCAATTAAATGAAACGAAATGAACTGAAACGAAACGAACAAAACTAACACAATGAAATAATAGGCTGAATCAAATGGTTGGGTGTTATTTTATACCGAGCTCAGAATAAAACAGAATAGACCTTGCCACACAGGCAAGTCAAATAATGCCACACAGGCAAATCAAATAATGTCACACAGGCAAGTCACACACATTGGACCGCGAATCCAATGCATATAAAATCGGAAGGTGTGTTTGGCACAAACATCACCAATCCGCAGAACAAAACAGAACAGAAAACTAGGGTCGACCCATACGCCTCCCACAACAAAACACCAAATGGCCAACTCCCACCGGAGCACAAAACGGAGACGTCGTGGACTGATCACACTGCCACGGAAGGTGTCATGCCTCGGTGCCAAGAGGACATGCATGTGGTACCCCCACAAGTGGTTATAGCTTAGGTATACCCTACGGTATATTTTAACAAGGATACCATGGCACAACACATGCGACACAATATCAACACAAAGGGGTTCTAATATGTACATGCTAAACTGAAATGAATCATCAACTCAAAGTCCTCAACAATACTAACATGCACATTACTACAAATATCAAAATAAATTTAGACATGGTGTACTAGTCTAAAGAGTACAAATATGAGTTCCAACTATGAACGCCAAACGAAACTATCACAATGAATTGACAAGGAATAATTATGAGGGGTAATACTAAATTTTGAAACGAATAACGAAACGAACAAATCAAAAACAAAAGAGTCTCGCTGAAAGAGTACGGAATCCGTACCTGGATAAAGCAATGTAATACCCCACAATTATTATCCGGATATAGTTCGTTAAATTCCTTCCGTTCGAACTAATTAAACAAAATAATAATAAATATAAGTTACTTAATAACTATAATTTATAGTAACATGAATTTATTTCCTAATTTACATTAGTTTTATGATACAAATCCAAATTAAATTATAATTGAACTTTTAATCATTACCCTTTTATTATTTTAGACAAAACAATAACTCTAATATATATATATATATATATATATATATATATATATAAATACAATTCGTCCAACAAACCTGCAATCAAACATGATATATATAATCCTTAATATATAACAAAGTATAGTAGTTTTTTGTTTTTTTTAGTAGCAACATGTTAACGTTTTTTTCTTCTTTTTTACTTTGAAAATTTAACACCTTCATCCATATATATACATACTGATAAGTGAATACATACAATATTTTATTAGAACCACTCTTATATATTATATTCATGTATTTGGTTCACTCCATGAACCATTCTTATATATATATAAATTAGTTCACTTCTTATTCCAAATAAGAGAAGTTGCACATGATCATAACAATACTCATATTATAAAAGCATACATGATGTTTCTTTCTTCCGAACACTGACTTCTCTCACAAATATAGAGGCGGCTTGTTTCCCTTTTCTTTTCCTTTCGTCGATTTGTATAAAATATGATGAAATACTTAGGTTTTATTTATTTAATAACAAATTTTATTAATTAATTATTTTATATAATAGATTTTAATATTATCCACAAATATAAATTAATCTCAATTAGTTTTAATTCCCAATTTTGCCAAATTAATGTATCCATCACTTATTAATTTTTATTAGCCCACATAAATTAAATAACTAGTTTGACCCAAATAAATAACAAAGTCCAATTAGAAAAATTAAAAAATGCATTTAAATGTTATTTATTTATTTATTATTTTACTGGGTATTACAATGACTCTTTTAAATGTAAACATATTGTGTGTAACTCCAAAAATTATAAAATTTTATTTTGAGGTAGAGGATCATGATGGGGTATACCCTGAAAGTTTCATAATTTTTGGACAAAAACTCGATTTATGACAAATGTTGCAAGATCCGGCTATTTTAGGCACTTTAAAAATAGTAAATCAAGTTGGAAAATTCTAGAAACATTTGGGGATCCTCAAGAAATCATATTATGTCAGATTCCAGAATAGAAAAAATTTGGAACTATTTTGGTATTTTTCATGTAAATGGTTGTGTTGTGAATATATGGAAATAATTAGTTATGTGATGTCATAAATGGTAAAAATGTAATTTTAATGCTTGAAAACCCTAAATATGTTGTATATTGAATATTGGAGGGTATTTTGGTAATTTTTGATGAGATGTAATATTTGTGACCTTTTAATGTTATTAAATAAATGGATTATTAAAGGCTGAACTATTAAAATAAATTGTTTATTTGTTTAATAAATAATTAAGATATTATTAAGATATTAATAATATTAGAATAAGATATTTTTAAATAACTAATAATAGTTAGATTAAAATTGGATTTAAAATATTATTAAATGATTAATAATATTAGATTAAAGCAATAAAAAGTGATTAAAATATTATTAAAGGACTAATAATATTAGATTAAAATGCTATTAAAGGACTAATAATATTAATGTAATTAATAATATTAAATTAAAATATTATTAAAAGACTAATAATATTAGATTAAGGTATCATTATATGATTTAAATATTATTAAATGATTAATAATATTTGAAATAAAATAAAATATTATTAAATGAATAATAATATTAGTAATTGATTAAAATATTATTAAGAGGTTAATAATGTGAGACCGAATTTTATGAAATAAAAGTATTCAATTTTTCTATTTTGGTAAATAGTTAAATTGATAAAAGTTTAAAGTTAAAGGGTAATATGTGAATTTTTTTTTTTTTGCAAAGTAAGCAAGTTGATATAAAATATTCGATTTGTGTGGGGAGTATTCGATTAATGGGATATTTTTTTTTTCGGGGGAATATTAAACGACAATTATAATCATTAGTGGACCCCACAATGTAATTATTGTTGGATTGAGAAAATGACAAAAATATTTTTATAAAAATAACGGCGAAAGTTTTACCGTTAACTGTTGAATCACCCGATGTTAAAAGTAGAGTAATATGGCATGGGTTGCATAGTAGCAACACCAGTATTGATTATTGATGCTTACGTGATAAGTCACTCGGTTTTATTTTATTAGTATTATTAATGTAATAAAACATAAAACTTTTTATATAAAACAAAATACTTTTATAAAGTTATTCGTTTTATTAGGCTAATAGTAAAAATTTTTATATAAAAGCGGAATACTTTTATAAAGTTATCATTTTATTAGACAATAATTAGAATATATTATATTTTATTATGATATAGTGCTTGCATAGTGTTTGCATAATAAAATCTTTTTTATATAAAATGTAATACTTTTATAAAGTTATTCTATAAATAGAATATATTATATTTTATTATACATAGTGTTGCATATAGTACTGCATAGTGTTTTTGTATAGTAAATTTTTTTTTATATAAAATAAAATACTTTTATTAAGTTATTCGTTTTATTAGATTATAAATAGAATATATTTTATTTTATTTAAAAGATTTTTCTTTAAATATGGACCGTCCGATTAAAGTAAATCAATCGGACCGTTCATGAATTAGTTCTTATGCGATTCATTCTTCTATAAATAGAAGCTCATTCCTTCATTATTTCTTTAATTCTTTGAAACTCTAGAGAGAGAAACTATAGAGAGTTCTTCTTCTATAATCTTGAGCGTATTTCTTTATAGTTTAAGAAAGCTTTGAAGCGAGTGCAAGTTTTCTTCAATATATTCCGCCTCTACCGATTGAATACTTTTTTTTTAAGGTAGGGATATAATTGTCGTACTCGTAAAATGATATTATTATTATTATTATTATTATTATTATTATTATTATTATTATTATTGTAGGGGTATTATTTCGCTCAGTATTCATAAAGAGAACTTACGTTATTCCATTCTTCATTATTCTGTTGGAATAACTTTGATACTGCATGACTCACCGTATACATGGTGAATTTCTTCTATTATTTCATTCTTTATTATTATGTTGGAATAACTTTGCCTATGAAGAAATCTGCATACATGGTGAAATTCTTCTATTATTCCATTCTTTATTATTATGTTGGAATAACTCGCTTATATAAGTAATCGCATACATGGTGAAATTATTCTATTATTCCATTCTTTATTATTATGTTGGAATAACTTTGTTTATGTAAGAAATCGCATACATGGTGAAATTCTTTTATTATTCCATTCTTTATTATTTCGCGGAATATCACATGCATGCGTTACGCATGACCGGTTCCATTATTTATTATTTTGTTGGAATAACATATGCATATGGATTCTATCGCATGCTCGGTGAATTCTTACGTTATTCCATTATTTATTATTCAGCTTGAATATCTCGTCTGCAATGCGTTTACGCATGACTGGTTCCGCTTCTTTATTATTACATTGAAATAACATGTCTATGTAGATTACCGCATGCATGGTAAATGATCATTCGTATTCATACGTAATTGTATTTTCATTAAAAGGAGGTTTCGCTGAAGCGATTCGTAATTTTTCTGACTCAAAAATTCTGGAAAAATTTGAAATGATAATTTGATGAGTTTTCTAGATTGTGTCCAAAAATGGCGATTTTTGGATGTATAGATTAAGAGTTATGGATTTTATGGGAAAAGACTATTTTAAAAGTAAACCCTTATAACTCCTTGTGGTTAACTCCAAAATTGGTGAAATTTTTATTGGGAGTACATGTATAAAACAGGAGTATACCCTGTAAATTTCAGAATTTTTGGACAAAAGTACAATTTATGATAAATATCTAAATAATCGGCAGTTTTAGCCATAGGAAAAAAAAAGTAAATGAATTTTAAAAATTCTGAGAAAAATATATGTTCAAGATGACACTATATTCTGCTAAATCCCAGAAAAGAAATATTTTTGGGACTGATTTGGTATTTTTCATGAAAATGAACTAGTTATGAGTAAATGAATTAAATATGTTATGTGAAGTAATAAAATTGGAAAATAGGATTTTATGGTTTGAGAATCATATATAGGGTATATGCAGATTTTTGGATGAGGGATTTGATCATTGATTATGAAATCTTATGAGTATGGCATTTTTGAATGATTAAATGCATTATTTGATAAAGTGTAAACAATTGAAATAAATTGTTTATAAGTTTAAGAAATGATTAAAATATGGTTATAATATTAATGATATTAGATTATGAGATTATTAAGTGATTGATAACATTTGGTTATTATTGAACGCTGGATAAATTGTATTATAAATGTTTAATATTTATCATTTATCTCATTTGATTAATTCTTATATCATTGTCATCATCCTCATGCTTATATTGTGTTGAAAGTCATCTTTGGCCGTAGTGCATAGATGGACTTGGTATGATTATGACCAGGGATTATTCGGTATAATCATAACCGTAATGTTACAAATGATGTAGAAAAAGTCCTCATTGGCCCGTAGTGCATTGATGGACAGTTTTTGGTATGATTATGGCTATGGATTCTCTTCGGCCAAGGGTGCAAAGATGAATTATTTTATGGCATGATCAGGACCGTTGATAAAAACACGATTATCTTTAGCCCGTAGTGTATGGATAATTCGTGGTCGTGATATTAACGAATATCCTTAGCCGTAGTGCATGGATACTTCAGTTATATGGATTTCTTATCGAGTTGAGTCTCAGCGATGAAATATAAATTCATGGATGTGATATTAACGAATATTCTTGGCCGTAATGCAGGGGTGATTCGATGATGTGGATTATTTATTAAGCTGAGTCTCAACGATAAAATATTTATTATACACTTTTAATTCGTGGTACGTACGTACGTAAATTTCTTCGAATATCAGGTACGTACGTAAATTTCGAGGTCGAAATTTCATAAGGAGTGGTGATTGTGAGACCCCGAATTTTATAAAATAAAAGTATTCAATTTTTCTATTTTGGTAAATAGTTAAATTGATAAAAGTCTAAAGTTAAGGGTAATATGTGAAATTTTTTTTTTTTTGCAAAGTAAGCAAGTTGATATAAAATATTCGTTGTGTCGGGGAGTATTCGATTAGTGGGGAATATTCTTTTGTCGGGAATATCCAAATGATTGGTACAATCATTAGTGGACCCTACAACGAAATTATTGTCGGATTGAGAAAATGACAAAAATATTTTTATGAAAAAATAACGGCGGAAGTTTTACCGTTAAGCTGTTGAAACACCCCGGTGTTAAAAGTAAAAAGAATACTGCGTGGTTGTATAGTAGCACGGTATTGATTATTGATGCTTACGTGATAAGTCACTCGCTTTTGTTTTATTAGTATTATTAATGTAATAAAAAGTAAAAGCTTTTTATATAAAATGTAATACTTTTATAATGTTATTCGTTTTAATAGGCTAATAGTAAAATCTTTTTATGTAAAACAAAATACTTTTATAAAGTTATCTGCATTTTATTAAACAATAATTAGAATATATTATATTTTATTATGCATAGTATTTGCATAGTAAATTCTTTTTATATAAAACAGAATACTTTTATAAAGTTATTCTATAAATAGAATATATTATATTTTATTATGCATAGTGTTGCATAGTGCCTTCATAGTGTTTTGCATAGTAAAATTTTTTTATATAAAACAGAATACTTTTATAAAGTTATTCGTTTTATTAGATTATAAATAGAATATATTTTATTTTATTTAAAAGATTTTTCTTTAAATATGGACCGTCCGATTAAAGTAAATCAATCTGGACCGTTCATGAATTAGTTACTATGCAGTCCATTCTTCTATAAATTGAAGCTCATTCCTTCATTATTTCTTACGAATTCACTGAAACTCTAGAGAGAGAAACTATAGAGAGAGTTCTTCTTCTATAATCTTGAGCGTATTTCTTTATAGTTTAAGAAAGCTTTGAGCGTAGTGCAAGTTTTCTTCAAGTATATTCCCACCCTACCAGTCGGAATAATTTTTTTTTAAGGTAGGGGATATAATTTTCGTACTCGTAAATGATATTATTATTATTATTATTATAGTAAGGGGTATTTGTAGCGCCCCCAAATCCGGGTATCTTCCAACCCGACAGATGGTGCTATACTGTATAACATTCATACATTCATTCAATTGAAAAGTCTCAAAGAACGAACATAACTTCTATATATTTAAAGTAATATTTACATTTTCCAGGTTCTATACCCATTACAAAGGTTCTTTGTCATAATATCAGTTACATTACAATAATAGACCTATACTATTACAAGACAGCTCAGTAATCTGCCTTAGCTTTTCCCTTCTCCTTTTTCGATCCTTCGGGATGTTCAGTCTTAGCTGCATTTATATGGTTCAAGCAAGAGTGAGCATGACTAGCTCAGCAAGTATAACAATTTAATAACAACATGCTTGACACATACAAATCGTATATCTTCAATAACTGAACAATAGTTATGAAGTACTATTGATAACTCAAAATAGCACTTCATCTTTTCTTTCAAAATGTTTTACCATAATAACAATATTTAGTAAAACATTTACTCTGGTCAGAGACCTCGAGTATTCATTAATTATTGGAAAAGGACAACCCAGAAGCAAGTTCGTAAGCCCGATATTACTTACGAGCACTTCTAGGTCATCAGCCTATTGTACTCTATGTTGATCAACACTACATCCATTAAACGATATACGCGTTTAAGCATTTGGCAACCTCACGTTCTGTCGTTTCTTGACAAAATATTTGTTTAACATTTTAGTCTTCTTTTGAAAACCATATCAAGTAGTTAATAAAAGATAGCAACATTTAATAATAAATGAATATATTATCAATACATCAAGTCTAGCAAAAGGAATTGACTTTAACTTCAACATACTTCAATTCATGCGAAAGAATACATGAACTTCAAAAACTTGTTCTGATTGAACTGAGACAAGAGTTAGAATACTTGCCTTTAGCATCTGCTACGGTATATTAACTTTATGTTCAAGTCGTTCAAGTCTCTACAATACATGATCACATAATGCCTTACATTAGGTCTCATATAATCAAGTATGTATATGACTATATTGTATCCTTCATCTCAATCTAAGAGTGTATTAGATTCAGTTACTATTCGTTCCGGTTTATCATTATCCTTGCATTATATTCGACTAGGTTATCTTAACCTTTATACAACATCCTTAAGGTTTAACAAAGTTTAAACAATGTTACATTACATTCCTTAAGTTGTGTTTACTTTTAAATCAATTAGCTTTCCTTTCTTTATACTTAGAAACCTTTCATTACTATCATTGTTCGAGACAAAATATGCACGCCAACTTTATACTTACTCTTGCCTTTGCATCAAGCCTTGAGCTTATAGTAGCATTATTGTCTTGACTTGACTTCATGCACATGAGTCCTTATTTAATGGTATTGTCACACCTTTCACTCTCTCGTAAGATTTTAAATCACATGGCATTGCTACGCCACATATTGTACTATGGTCATATACTGCGGAGAACTCTTGCAGTGTACTCGGACACTGTTACACACTGCAGCGCGACTCATTTGGCCTAGGGTTGGCACCGCGGCGCTAACTCTGTGCACCAGAAAACAATTTCAGTTTGTGAATTTTGTGAACTTCCGGACGAATAACTTCTTCGTTATAAGTCCGAATTGGCTCGTTCAAAAGCCTACGGTTCACAAATTACGTAATCTATGCGTTTATGTAAGAATTTTATCAATTTGACTTCGTTTGCTAAAAATTTACCTATTGGTTCATTTTTAACGAAAACGATAAACGTTCGTGAACGTTCAACGCTCGTTTCTTCGTTCTAAGTCGGAATCAGGTCATTTTTAAGTCCGTAACTCTTAAATGCCAAATATGACTTGTCTCTATTGGAAAACAATGGTCCCGTGATAAAATGAAAAATTTAACTTCTATTCCGAGAATTTTACGAATTCGACGATTATCATCCAATCGTACAATTTTCGGTGAATCTTCCTTCTTATGATTTGTTCAACATTATAAATGAATTCCATTCATCATGTGAACATCTCAACATACTTATTACAACAACCTATATTCATTGTTGGATTTTTGACTTATTCTTCATGAGCTTATAACTTGTCAATTTATAAACTACTTAAGATTTGATTATTTATGACTTATGACAATTAAAGTTTCTTAATCATCATACTTTACATGTTCTTCACATATAAATTTACTAATGTATATATGATACATATAATCATATAAATAGCTTGTAAGCCTCCTATATTTATAAAAGTTGCAAAGCTAGGGTAGTTTAGTCTTTAAATCATCCCACCTCCTTTAAGCCACCTCCTTACTATTCATTACTTGTTAATCACAACACTTATCCTATGCTTGGCCATTACTCATTTAAAAAATCCCGAGCAAATACCGATGAATAGTGTTTTTCAAAAAATCTCTCGGAAAACTTTTATTTTCGTCTTAGAAATTCAAACACTTTAATCCATCCACGTAGCTCAAATACTATGGCATTCTAACATCAATAGGTTATACAATGACAACCATCTTCATAACACATAGAATAGAATTTTATTATTATTTAATTTAATAAAAATCATTTTACAATAAGATCTGAATTTCTCGGTCGTTACATTCTTCCCCCTTATAAAGATTCTCATCCCCGGAATCTCGCCTTACTTTTAATCAAATAGGCGAGGAAAATTTTTCTTCATCTTTTCTTCTAGATCCCACGTTGCTTCTTCAGCATCGTGGTTCTTCCATAATACCTTTACTGATGGTATTACCTTGTTCCTCAGAACTTGTTCCTTTCTATCAATGATCTGCATCAGCGATTCTTTATATGTTAAGTCTTTCTCGATATGAATCGGCTCATACTCAATTACATGCTTACAGTTCGACTTATATGGACGTAATACAGATACGTGAAATACGTTATGTATTCGTTCTAGGTCTGGAGGTAATGCTATCACATAAGCAACCTCTCCCACCCATTTTAATACCTCAAAAGGTCCTATAAACCTTGGACTTAACTTCCCTTTCTTTCCAAAGCGTATTTTTCCTTTCCAGAGAGATACCTTTAGAAACACATACGAGCCCACCTCAAACTCTCGCTTAGTCTATGTGAGTCTGCATACTTCTTCTGTCTGTCCTGAGCTATAACGAGACGCATCCGAATTAACTTTACCACATCCGCTGTCTGCTGTACCAATTCTGGTCCTAGCATCCGGCGTTCTCTCACCTCATTCCAACACAATGGTGTTCTGCATTTTCTTCCATACAAAGCTTCGTATGGCGGCATACCTATGCTTGCATGATAACTATTGTTATATGCAAACTCTACTAGTGGTAGGTGATCATCCCAACTACCCTTGAAATCCATGACGCAAGATCTCAACATGTCTTCTAACGTCTGAATTGTCCTCTCGCTCTACCCATCGGTTTGTGGATGATAAGCTGTGCTTAATTTCAGCTGCGTTCCCAACTGTTCTTGCAAACTCCTCCAAAAGTTTGATGTGAAGCGTGGATCACGATCTGACACAATCGATACCGGTACTCCATGTCTGGAAATGATTTCCTTAACATAAAGTTTAGCTAACTAGTCTAAGTAATACTTGATCCTAATTGGCAAAAAGTGAGCCGACTTTGTCAACCGGTCCACTATTACCCAAATCGAATCGTACCCTTTATTCGTCGTCGAAAGTCCCACCACGAAATCCATCGTGATATGCTCCCACTTCCATTCTAGAATCTCCAATGACTGTAATAAGCCACTGGGTCGTTGATGTTCGGCCTTAACATTTTGACAAGTCAAGCACCTACTCACATACTCTGCTATTTCTCTCTTCATGTTTGGCCACCAAAAACTATGTCAAAGGTCTTGATACATCTTAGTGTTACCAGGATGTATCGAGTACATCAAACTATGAGCTTCTTGTAACACTTGCTCCCTTAATTCCATCTCATTCGGAATCCAAATTCTTCCCTCAAATCTTAATAATCCCTCATTATCAAAACTATAGTTAGTATCTTCCGTCTTGGATAACCGCTTCTTCATTTGGTTACACTTGTCAGTCTTGAGTTGTATCTCCTTGACTCTTTCTACGATGGTAGATTGCATCTCCGTCGTAAAGAGTAACTGCCCCGAATCACTCGGCATCTTTACTTCTATCTCCATCCTAGCCATCTCTGTTATTAACTCATTTTGAGTAGTTAACATAGACAACTTTTCCCGACCCTTCCTACTTAAGGCGTCGGTAACTACGTTGGCCTTTCCAGGGTGATACAAGATTTCACAATCATAATCCTTTATCAACTCTAGCCATCTTCTCTGTCTCATATTCAACTCCTTCTGAGTGAAGATATACTTTAGACTTTTATGGTCCGTATATATGTCACATTTTTCCCCATAAAGATAATGTCTCCATATCTTTAGGGCAAACACTACTGCGGCCAATTCTAGATCATGAGTTGGATAAACTTTCTCATAATCTTTCAACTGCCGAGATGCATACGCAATAACTTTGCCATGCTGCATAAGCACACAACCAAGTCCTCTATGCGAAGCATCACTATACACTACAAAAGTTCCTGTGTTATCTGGCAATGACAAAATAGGCGCTTCACTTAATCTTTTCTTCAGTTCTTAAAAACTGTCTTCACATTTATCGTCCATATATATTTCATTGTCTTCCTTGTTAAATTAGTCAACGAGGTAGCTATCTTTGAAAAATCTTGGATAAATCTTCAATAGTACCCTGCTAACCCTAGAAAACTCCGCACCTCAGTTGGCGTTTTCGGTTGTTCCCAATTCATTGCTGCTTCCACCTTCGCTGGATCCACTGAAATCCCCTCCTAGTCAATGACATTACCTAAAAACTGCACCTTTTCCAGCCAAAATTCACACTTGGTGAATTTCGCATAAAACTTCTCCTTCCATAGTGTCTCCAATACTAATCTTAAGTGTTCAGCATGATCTTCTGGCATCTTAGAATAGACTAGAATATCATCGATAAACACCACGACGAACTTGTCCAAATATAGTTTGAACACTACATTCATCATATCCATAAATTTGGTGCATTAAATCAACCCAAATGACATTACCAAAAAACTCGTAGTGACCATAACGAGTCCTAAATGCAGTCTTTAGTACATCTTCCTTCCTAACCTTCAACTGATGATACCCCATCCGCAAATCTATTTTAGAAAAATACTTTGCCCCTTTCAATTGATCAAAGAGATCATCGATCCTGGGCAATGGGTATTTATTCTTTATCGTTAACTTGTTCAACTCTCGATAGTCGATACAAAGCCTTAACGATCCATCTTTCTTCTTGACAAACAGCACTGGTGCCCCCCACGGAGAAACACTTTGTTGCATGTACTTTCTGTCCAATAGTTCTTGTAGTTGAACCATTAGTTCTTTCATTTCCACAGGCGCCATACGGTACGGTGCCCTTGAGACCGGTGCCCTTGAGACTGATGCCACTCCTGGCACAATGTCTATCACAAATTCGATCTCCCTATTCGGTGGTAAACCCGGTAATTTACTTGGAAATACATCTATGAACTCGTTTACTATAGGTATTTGTTCCATAGTTGCTCCCTCTCTCTGGGTATCAACAACATGGCATAGGTAACCTACACAACCTTTCCTTAGAAGTTTTCTAGTTTGTGTCATTGTAAGGCAACACGGACGTCCCGGCAACTTACTACCGTAAAATACTATAGGAGGTTGCTTCAACGTCCTGATTCTCACACATTTCTTTTGGCAATCTATAATTTCTCTATGG
This sequence comes from Panax ginseng, assembly GCA_020205605.1. Lineage (NCBI taxonomy): Eukaryota > Viridiplantae > Streptophyta > Magnoliopsida > Apiales > Araliaceae > Panax > Panax ginseng. The sequence continues at coordinate 58,615,792 of CM035142.1, forward strand.
TTAAACAACCAATCCATTTCGAGAATTTTGTCGAATTTTCCTAACTTCATCGGTATTAAATCTACCGATAACTTATGACCACGTACATCTACGCAACAACTCCTATGAATATCTTCAACAGGAATTATCTCTTCATTTGTTACCTTAATGTTCAAAGGTATAGGCAATTTTTCGAGAAATAATTCTAGTCGTCTAGCAAAATCACATGCTATAAACGAACAAGTAGCACCCGAATCAAATAGCAAGTATGCATTTATATTGTTGATCGGAATAATACCTGCAACTACATCCCCTTATGCCACCGCATCTTGGACCGTCATATTAAAAGTGTGGGCCATTGATTTTCCCGGCTGAGCTGGTCCACTAATAGCTAACTTACCGCTATTAGTTCCCTTATTTCCTTCTGTCCCCTTCTTTGGGCAGTTCTTCGCTATGTGGTCAGTTGATCCACATACAAAGCATCCGTGATTTTTTTCTTGAATTTGGACAAGTTAAGTGAAATGTGCCCTTCACATCCACAATTATAATAAAACCGCTTTTCTTTTGAGGCAGAGACTCTAAGTGAGTCTTCCCGCTTGAGTTTCTGAGCCTTCATCCTCCTCTTAGATTCCACTTGTTTTACTCCGATATTCCCAGAGTTAAAGCCCTTCCTCTTCTGACCGTTGCCACTTCCACTGGCTCCCTCGGTCTTGGTTCCTCCATCAACATTGCCCTTGTTTTTCTTATCCTTGTGGTACTAGCTGAGAGCCTCATTCCCACCTTCGGAAATTATTGCCTTTTCGAGTATGGTTCCAAAGGAAGTACTTTGGAACACAGAGATTCGGCTATAGAGCCAGGGTTTCAAGCCCTGCTCGAATCTTTTAGCCTTTCTCACTTCAATGTCCACTTAATGTGGAGCGAATCTTGCCAGTTCATTAAACTTGGCAGCATACTGGGGAACTGTCATATCCCCTTGTCTTAATTCAAGAAATCTCATTTCCATTCTCCCTTTCATACTCGTGGGAAAATAGTTCTCGAAGAAAATCTCCTTGAACCTCTCCATGTTAGGTTTTCTATATATCATTTTCTTTGGTTTGCCTCCCACGAAGTTGGCCTCTCCTTCATCAAATAGGTTGCAAAGGCAACCTTTTTGACCCTCCTCAACATTTTCTATTACAAATGCTTTCTCGATTTCTTTTACACAAGTCTGGGCTTCTATAGGGTCCGTAGTTCCTTTGAACTCTGGCGGACCTACACTTTTAAAGTCCTTAAAAGTAGTAGCTCGTACTACTCCAAGAATCACGGGTACATTAGCCCCCATTCTATTAAAAGCAGCCGTTAAAAGATTAATGAACTCCTGCATTGGATTAACTGGACCACCCTCCGGTTGGTTAACATTAGCGCCCTGATTTCGTTGTCTCCTTCTTGGTGGCATTTTGCTATTAAGAAAACAATACATCATTATTACTTTATTCTTGTTGGTTTGTTATTATTTATAATTAAAACAACAACTCATACTCATTACTCAACATATTTCATAAAAAGACTTATATTGATTCATAACTTGTAGTATAATACTACATTGTTTACATTACTCAGCCTTAGCTGATTACATTACCTTCCCACAATTACTTTCCAAAAATTAGGATTTACAAAAGACTACCCTTTGTTATACAAAAGAGGGTTTTACGTCACTACTAGATACATAATATCCACATATCTAATCTACTCTAGCTCTTGCTAGATTACATCTGACATAGGGCATTCTCAAAATCTTTGCTGGCCAGACCGGCAATAACATCTCTACTAATAGTGTGTCGGGTTTGTCCTACTTCTATCTGATACCCAGCTACCTGCTGCTGGAAATCTACATGAGAACTCCTATGTATATAGGACATCCTCTCCAACTTCCGCTGTTTAGTCTTTAGCTCCTGCTCGAGCTCAAAAACTTCACATTTCAGCTCTTGGACCTTGTCCTTAGCTAGAACTCTATCATCATGCTCCTCTTCCCACATTCCCTCCATGCTAGCCTTGTCCTCACGGACAGCTTGGAGTTCCTCTTTCAACTCCTTAACCTCTTGGCAGTAATGGACATTCCTATCTAATACCGACATAAACAGTGCCGTCATTTATTCCCCCGTAGACAACTCCTCTGTATGTGGAACCTGGTCAAAGGACATCACGTCCACTTCCTCGTCTAGCATGCCATCAAATATAGACATGTAGCCTAAATCGTCCGAGTCTCCAGACTCGATTGTCACCAACTTTGGTTCTACTGCTACGGGATTTGGTAGTATCTCTACCCAATTAACTGAATCCTCTCTCACTACATGTATATCTCTATACATATCATTTTCTCCAAACATCTACAATAAAATAATATAGTTTGATTAGTACACGTCAGTAAAATAATAGAAATTCACAACATAATATAATGCATTTTTATAGGGTTACTTTCTATCTTTTACTTCTTTATTCTTTCTTAAGGTTATGACTTAAGGTTCTACTTCCCCCCTTAAGTTTTATAACCTTGCCTTTGATACCAACTTGTAGCGCCGCCAAATCCGGGTATCTTCAACCCGACAGATGGTCTTTATCTTTGTACAATATTCATACATTCATTCAATTGAAAAGTCTCGAAAAACGAACATAACTTCTATATATTTAAAGTAATATTTACATTTCCCGGGTTCTATACCCATTACAAAGGTTCTTTGTCATAATATCGAGTTACATTACAACAATAGACCTATACTATTACAAGACTGACTCGATGTAATCGCCTTAGCTTTTCCCTTATCCTTTTTCGATCCTTGGGGACGTTCGGTCTTAAATTGCATTTATATGGTTCAAGCAAGAGTGAGCATAACTAGCTCAAACAAGTATAACAATTTAATAACAACATGCTTGACACATACAAATCGTATATCTTCAATAACTGAACAATAGTTATGAAGTAATATTGATAACTAAAAATAGCACTTCATCTTTTCTTTCAAAATGTTTTACAATTATAACAATATTTAGTAAAACATTTACTCTGGTCAGAGACCTCGAGTATTCATTCTTTATTAAAAAAGGACAACCCGGAAGCAAGTCCTAAAGCCCGATATTACTTACGAGCACTTCTAGGTGATCATCCTATTGTACTCTATGTTGATCAACACTACATCCATTAAACGTATGCACGTTTAAACATTTGGCAACCTCATGTGCCTTTCGTTTTGCCGACAAAACATTTGTTTAACATTTCAGTCTTCTTTTGAAAACCATATCAAGTAGTTGACAAAAGATAGCAACATTTGATAATAAATGAATAGATTATCAATACATCAAGTCTAGCCAAATGAATTGGCTTTAACTTCAACATACTTCAATTCATGCGAAAGAATACATGAACTTCAAAAACTTGTTGATTGAGTTGAGACAAGAGTTAGAATACTTGCCTTTAGCGTACTGCTCACGGTATATTAACTTTATGTTCAAGTCGTTCAAGTCTCTACAATACATGATCACATAATGCCTTACATTAGGTCTCATATAATCAAGTATGTATATGACTATATTGTATCCTTCATCTCAATCTAAGAGTGTATTAGATTCAGTTACTATTCATTCCAATTTATCATTATCCTTTCATTATATTCGACTAGGTTATCTCAACCTTTATACAACATCCTTAAGGTTTAACAAAGTTTAAACAATGTTACATTACATTCCTTAAGTTGTGTTTACTTTTAAATCAATTAGCTTTCCTTTCTTTGTACTTAGAAACCTTTCATTACTATCTTTGTTACGAGGCGAAATGATCATGCGGCTTGACTTTTGACTACTATCTACATCTCGTACTGTGGTGTGAGCTTATAGTAACATTGTCCGGACTTGGGTTTGCTGTGTTGAGTCCTTACTTAATGGATCGTGACTGCATTTACCACTCTCGAAGAAGATTTTCGTATTGTACATGGCGCTGCTATGCCACATATTATATATAGTTAACGCTGGTGAACTCTTGCGATGTGGCTCGAACAACTTTATTACTGTGCTGTGGCCTTGACTCATTTAGCCTAGGGTTGTTGGCATGGCTGACTCATGCTTGAAAACCAAATTCGGATTTATGAATTTTGTGAACTTTCGGACGCATAACTTCTTCGTTATAAGTCGAATTGGCTCGTTCAAAAGCCTACGGTTCACAAATTACTATTCTACGCGTTTATACAAGAATTTTATCAATTTGACTTCGTTTGCTAAAAATTTACCTATTGGTTCATTTTTAACAAAAACGATAAACGTTCGTGAACGTTCAACGCTCGTTTCTTCTTTCTAAGTCGGAATCCGGTCATTTTCGAGTCTGCAACTCTTAAATGCCAAATATGACTTGTCTCTATAGGAAAACAATGGTCCCGTGATAAAATACAAAATTTGGCTTTTATTTCGAGAATTTTACGAATTCGACGATTATCGTCCAATCGTGTAATTTCCGGCGAATCTTCCTTCTTATGATTTGTTCAACATTACAAATAAATTCCATTCATCATGTGAACATCTCAACATACTTATTACAACAACCTATATTCATTGTTGGATTTTTGACTTATTCTTCATGAGCTTATAACTTGTCAATTTATAAACTACTTAAGATTTGATTATTCATGACTGATGACAATTAAAGTTTCTTAATCATCATACTTTACATGCTCTTCACATATAACTTTACTTATGTATATATGATACATATAATCATATAAGTTCTTAATTCACTTCTCTTAATAAACTCATTACAAGTTCATATTTTCATACTTAACATTTAAGGTTAACTTATAATAAATTTATAACTTTTATAAGGTCAAATGACTTATTGCCAACTTATGTGGCTTAAGTTCATGACTTACACATTCTTATTACTTCTTATCATTCATGTTTCTTAATCCATCTTTTCTTATCAACCTATCATGGTAGAGATAGAAGATAATGGAGAAGAAGTCTTACTTTTGTGTAGTCTTGGTAAGGTAGCTTTCTTCTTCTTCTTACTTATGGAATGACTTATTTTTAACTTATTCTCTCTAACACTTAAGCACTTTGAAATGTTGGATTGTTTGAACAAGTGTTAAATGGCTTGTAAGCCTCCTATATTTATAGAAGTTACAAGGCTAGGGTAGTTTTGTCTTTAAATCATCCCACCTCCTTTAAGCCACCTCCTTACTATTCATTACTTGTTAATCACAACACTTATCCTATGCTTGGCCATTACTCATTTAACTTGGTCATTACTTTTAATACTTGGTCATTACTCTTAATACTTGATCATTACATTTACTTGGTCACCACATATTAACCATATTAATATGGTTTGCCCCATATGGTCGACCAATTCATTCCACTCTAGCTTGGGCTTGGACATTAAAAATCTTTGGGCTTTGCATTTATAAACACTAATTGGTTCATTAATTAATGATTGGGCCTTAACATGTTAATCTACTTGGACTTGAATATAATTGTTAACTAATCTTCCAAGTCCATTAACATTACTTAATACATATACATATAGTTTATGTATTATTTTCGTATTCTAATTCATATAGAATTTATATACTATATTTCATCCTTAATACCAACTCGTATAAAATTTCGTATTATACTCGTTTTCATTACTTTGTACAATACCTAGGTATCATACCATTATCACTTATTCATTACTACTTCGCCTTCCTTAACGTTTATAAATTAAGTCCGCAAGCGAAATATTACATTTTCCATAACTAGATTTTTATTACATAATCCATCTTACCTTGTTATTCCATCATTACGTATTTCTCGGAAATTCAAAAATATATCTCGAGCAAATATCGATGAATAGTGTTTTTCGGAAAATCTCTCGGAAAACTTTTATTTTCGTCTTAGAAATTCAAACACTTTAATTCATCCACGTAGCTCAAATACTACGATATTCTAACATCAATAGGTTATACAATGACAACCATCTTGATAACACATAGAATAGAATTTTATTATTATTTAATTTAATAAAAATCATTTTACAATAAGATCCGAATTTCTCGGTCGTTACATTCTTCCCCCTTTATAAAGATTCTGTCCCCAGAATCTCGTCTTACTTTAATCAAATAGACGAGGAAAATTTTTCTTCATCTTTTCTTCTAGATCCCACGTTGCTTCTTCAGCATCGTGGTTCTTCCATAATACCTTTACTGATGGTATTACCTTGTTCCTCAGAACTTGTTCCTTTCTATCAATGATCTGCATCGGCGATTCTTCATATGTTAAGTCTTTCTCGATATGAATCGTCTCATACTCGATTACATGCTTATAGTCCGGCTTATATGGACGTAATATAGATACGTGAAATACATTATGTATTCGTTCTAGGTCTAGAGGTAATGCTATCACATTAGCTACCTCTCCCACCCATTTTAATACCTCAAAAGGTCCTATAAACCTTGGACTTAACTTCCCTTTATTTCCAAAGCGTATTTTTCCTTTCGGAGATACCTTTACAAACACATACGAGCCCACCTCAAACTCTCGACTTAGTCTATGTGAGTCCGCATAGTTCTTCTCGTACATCACCGAGTGTGTGAGGCGTGGCCTTTTGAATAAACTTTACCACATCCGCTGTCTACTGTACCAATTCTGGTCCTAGCATCTGGCGTTTTCCCACCTCATTCCAACACAATGGTGTTCTTCATTTTCTTCCATACAAAGCTTCGTATGGCGGCATACCTATGCTTGCATGATAACTGTTGTTATATGCAAACTCTACTAGTGGTAGGTGATCATCCCAACTACCCTTAAAATACATGACGCAAGATCTTAACATGTCTTCTAATGTCTGAATTGTCCTCTCGCTCTGCCCATCGGTTTGTGGATGATAATTTGTGCTTAATTTCAGCTACGTTCCCAACTGTTCTTGCAAACTCCTCCAAAAGTTTGATGTGAATCGTGGATCACGATCTGACACAATCGATACCAGTACTCCATGTCTGGAAATGATTTCCTTAACATAAAGTTTAGCTAACTGGTCTAAGTTATACTTGACCCTAATTGGCAAAAAGTGAGCCGACTTCATCAACTGGTCCACTATTACCCAAATCGAATCGTACCCTTTATTCGTCCTCGAAAGTCCCACCACGAAGTCCATCGTGATATACTCCCATTTCCATTCTGGAATCTCCAATTACTGTAATAAGCCATTGGGTCATTGATGTTCGGCCTTAACTTTTTGACAAGTCAAGCACCTACTCACATACTCTGCTATTTCTCTCTTCATGTTTGGCCACCAAAAACTCTGTCGAAGGTCTTGATACATCTTAGTGCTACCAGGATGTATCGAGTACCTCAAACTATGAGCTTCTTGTAACACTTGCTCCTTTAATTCCGTCTCATTCGGAACCCAAATTCTTCCTTCAAATCTTAATAATCCCTCATTATCAAGACTATACTTAGCATCTTCCCTCTCGGATAACCGCTTCTTCATTTGGTTACACTCGTCAGTCTTGAGTTGTATTGACTCTTTCTACGATGGTAGATTGCATCTCCGTCGTAAAGAGTAACTGCCCCGAATCACTCGGCATCTTTACTTCTATTTCCATCCTAGCCATCTCTGTTATTAACTCATTTTGAGCCGTTAACATAGACAACTTTTTCCGACCCTTCCTACTTATGGCGTCGGCAACTACGTTGGCCTTTCCAGGGTGATACAGGATTTCACAATCATAATCCTTTATCAACTCTAGCCATCTTCTCTGTCTCATATTCAACTCCTTCTGAGTGAAGATATACTTTAGACTTTTATGGTCCGTATATATGTCACATTTTTCCCCATAAAGATAATGTCTCCATAGCTTTAGGGCAAACACTACTGCGGCCAGTTCCAGATCATGAGTAGGAAAAACTTTCTGATAATCCTTCAACTACCGAGATGCATACGCAATAACTTTGTCATCTTTGCATAAGCACACAACCAAGTCCTCTATCTGAAGCATCACTATACACTACAAAAGTTGGTGCCCCGGCAATGACAAAATAGGCGCTTCACTTAATCTTTTCTTTAGTTCTTGAAAACTGTCTTCACATTTATCCGTCCATACGTATTTCACAGACTTCCCTGTAGCTGAACCATTAGTTCTTTCATTTCCACAGGCGCCATACGGTACGGTGCCCTTGAGACCGGTGTCGCTCCTGGCACAATGTCTATCACAAATTCGATCTCCCTATCCGGCGGTAAACCCGATAATTCACTTGGAAATACATCTATGAACTCGTTTACTATAGGTATTTGTTCCATAGTTGCTCCCTCTCTCTGGGTATCAACAACATGGCATAGGTAACCTACACAACCTTTCCTTAGAAGTTTTCTAGTTTGTGTCATTGTAAGGCAACACGGACGTCCCGGCAATTTACTACCGTAAAATACTATAGGAGGTTGCTTCAACGTCCTGATTCTCACACATTTCTTTTGGCAATCTATAATTTCTCCATGGTTAAACAACCAATCCATTCCGAGAATTACGTCGAATTTTCCTAACTTTATCGGTATTAAATCTACCGATAACTTATGACCACGTACATCTATGCAACAACTCCTATGAATATCTTCAACAGGAATTATCTCTTCGTTTGTTACCTTAATGTTCAAAGGTATAGGAAATTTTTCGGGAAATAATTCTAGTCGTCTAGCAAAATCACATGCTATAAACGAACAAGTAGCACCCGAATCAAATAGCACGTATGCATTTATATTGTTGATCGGAATAATACCTGCAACTACATCCCCTTATGCCACCGCATCTTGGACCGTCATATTAAAAGTGTGGGCCATTGATTTTCTCGACTGAGCTGGACCACTAATATCTAACCTACCGCTATTAGTTCCCTAATTTCCTTCTGTCCCCTTCTTCGGGCAGTTCTTCGCTATGTGATCAGTTGATCCACATACAAAGCATCCGTGATTTTTCTTCGAATTTGGACAGTTAGGCGAAATGTGCCCTTCCTATCCACAATTATAACAAACTGCCTTTCCTTTGAGAAAGACTCCCAAGTGAGTCTTCCCACAGGTTTTATAGGCCTCCATCCTCCTCTTAGAGTCCACTTGTTTTACTTCGGTATTCCCAGAGTTAAAGCCCTTCCTCTTCTGACCGTTGCCACTTCCACTGGCTCCCTCGGTCTTGGTTCCTCCATCAACCTTGCCCTTGTTTTTCTTATCCTTGTGGTACTGGCTGAGAGCCTCATTCCAACCTTCGGCAATTATTGCCTTTTCTAGTATGGTTCCAAAGGAAGTACTTTGGAAGACAGAGATTCAGCTATAGAGCCAGGGTTTTAAGCCCTGCTCAAATCTTCTAGCCTTTCTCACTTCAGTGTCCACTTGATGTGGAACGAATCTTGCCAGTTCATTAAACTTGGCAACATATTGGGGAACTGTCATATCCCCTTGTCTTAATTCAAGAAATCTCATTTCCATTCTCCCTTGCATACTCATGGGGAAATAGTTCTCGAAGAAAATCTCCTTGAACCTCTCCCATGTTAGGTTTCCTATATCAGCCCTAGCCTGGTTTGCCTCCCACCAGAAGTTGGCCTCTCCCTTCATCAAATAGGTTGCAAAGGCAACCTTCTAACCCTCCTCAACATTTTCTATTACAAATGATTTATCGATTTCTTTTACCCAAGTCTGGGCTTCTATAGGGTCTGTAGTTCCTTTGAACTCCGGCGGACCTACACTTTTAAAGTCCTTAAAAGTAGTAGCTCGTACTACTCCAGGAATCACGGGTCCCCATTCTATTAAATGCAGCCGTTAAAAGATTAACGAACTCCTGCATTGGATTAAATGGACCACCCTCCTGTTGGTTAACATTAGCGCCCCGATTTCGTTGTCTCCTTCGTGGCGGCATTTTGCTGTTAAGAAAACAATACATCATTATTACTTTATTCTTGTTGGTTTGTTATTATTTATAATTAAAACAACAACTCATAATCATTACTCAACATATTTCATAAAAAGACTTATATTGATTCATAACTTGTAGTATAATACTACATTGTTTACATTACTCAGCCTTAGCTGATTACATTACCTTCCCGCAATTACTTTCCAAAAATTAGGATTTACAAAAGACTACCCTTTGTTATACAAAAGAGGGTTTTACGTCACTACTAGATACATAATATCCACATATCTAATCTACTCTAGCTATTGCTAGATTACATCTGACGTAAGGCATTCTCAAAATCTTTGCTGGCCAGACCGGCAATAACATCTCTACTGATAGTGTGTCGGGTTTGTCCTACTTGTATCTGATACCCAGCTACCTGTTGCTGGAAATCTACATGAGAACTCCTATGTATATAGGACATCCTCTCCAACTTCCGTTGTTTAGTCTTTAGCTCCTGCTTGAGCTCAAAGACTTCACATTTAAGCTCTCGGACCTTGTCCTTAGCTAGAACTCTATCATTATGCTCCTCTTCCCACATTCCCTCCATGTTAGCCTTGCCCTCACAGACAGCTTGGAGTTCCTCTTTCAACTCCTTAACCTCTTGGCAGTAATGGACATTCCTATCCAATACCGACATAAACAGTGCCTTCATTGATTCCCTCGTAGACAACTCCTCTGTAGGTTGAACCTGGTCAAAGGACATCACGTCCATTTCTTCCTCTAGCATGCCATCAAATATAGACATGTAGTCTAAATCGTCCGAGTCTCCAGACTCGATTGTCACCAACTCTGGTTCTACTGCTACGGGATTTGGTAGTATCTCTACCCGATTAACTGAATCCTCGCTCACTACATGTATATCTCCATACATATCATTTTATCCTGACATCTACAATAAAATAATATAGTTTGATTAGTACACGTCAGTAAAATAATAGAAATTCATAACATAATATAATGCATTTTTATAGGGTTACTTTCTATCTTTTACTTCTTTATTCTTTCTTAAGGTTATGACTTAAGGTTCTACTTCCCCCCTTAAGTTTTATAACCAAGGCTTTGATACCAACTTGTAGCGCCCCCAAATCCGAGTATCTTCCAACCCGACAGATGGTGCTATATTGTACAACATTCATACATTCATTCAATTGAAAAGTCTCAAAGAACGAACATAACTTCTATATATTTAAAGTAATATTTACATTTCCCAGGTTCTATACCCATTACAAAGGTTCTTTGTCATAATATCAGTTACATTACAACAATAGACCTATACTATTACAAGACAGCTCAGTAATCTGCCTTAGCTTTTCCCTTATCCTTTATCGATCCTTCGGGATGTTCAGTCTTAGCTGCATTTATATGGTTCAAGCAAGAGTGAGCATGACTAGCTCAGCAAGTATAACAATTTAATAACAACATGCTTGACACATACAAATCGTATATCTTCAATAACTGAACAATAGTTATGAAGTACTATTGATAACTCAAAATAGCACTTCATCTTTTCTTTCAAAATGTTTTACAATAATAACAATATTTAGTAAAACATTTACTCTGGTCAGAGACCTCGAATATTCATTCTTTATTGGAAAAGGACAACCCGGAAGCAAGTCCGTAAGCCCGATATTACTTACGAGCACTTCTAGGTGATCAGCCTATTGTACTCTATGTTGATCAACACTACATCCATTAAACGTATGCACGTTTAAGCATTTGGCAACCTCACGTGCCTGTCGTTTTACCGACAAAACATTTGTTTAACATTTCATTCTTCTTTTGAAAACCATATCAAGTAGTTGACAAAAGATAGCAACATTTGATAATAAATGAATATATTATCAATACATCAAGTCTAGCCAAAGGAATTGGCTTTAACTTCAACATACTTCAATTCATGCGAAAGAATACATGAACTTCAAAAACTTATTCAGATTGAACTGAGACAAGAGTTAGAATACTTGTCTTTAGCGTCTGCTATGGTATATTAACTTTATGTTCAAGTCATTCAAGTCTCTACAATACATGATCACATAATGCCTTACATTAGGTCTCATATAATCAAGTATGTATATGACTATATTGTATCCTTCATCTCAATCTAAGAGTGTATTAGATTTAGTTACTATTCATTTCGGTTTATCATTATCCTTGCATTATATTCGACTAGGTTATCTCAACCTTTATACAACATCCTTAAGGTTTAACAAAGTTTAAACAATGTTACATTACATTCCTTAAGTTGTGTTTACTTTTAAATCAATTAGCTTTCCTTTCTTTATACTTAGAAACCTTTCATTACTATCTTTGTTCTCGAGATCTGGCGGCTATGGTGCCGACTTTATACTTACATCTCATCATTTGCGATGCAGCTTTATAATAACATTGTCCGGACTTGGCCATGGCCGAGTCCTTACTTAATGGGCATGCATTGCCGCCACTCTCCGTAAGATTTTAAATCGTGTACATGGCGCGCTACGGTGCCACATATTATACTATGGTTCACGCTGCAGCGAACTCTTGCAGTGTACTCGAACATCTTTGTTACTCATGCAAGAACTCATTTATTTACTGATTTGGCGCCGCTGGCGCGCCAACTCATGCACCATTAAACAATTTTAGTTTGTGAATTTTGTGAACTTCCGGATGCATAACTTCTTCGTTATAAGTCCGAATTGGCTCGTTCAAAAGCCTACGGTTCACAAATTATGTAATCTACGCGTTTATACAAGAATTTTATTTATTTGACTTCGTTTGCTAAAAATTAACCTATTGGTTCATTTTTAACAAAAACGATAAACGTTCGTGAACGTTCAACACTCGTTTCTTCGTTCTAAGTCGGAATCCGGTCATTTTCGAGTCCGCAACTCTTAAATGTCAAATATGACTTGTCTCTATTGGAAAACAATGGTACCGTGATAAACTGCAAAATTTAACTTCTATTCCGAGAATTTTACGAATTCGACGATTATCGTCCAATCGTCTAATTTCCGGCGAATCTTCCTTCTTATGATTTGTTCAACATTACAAATGAATTCCATTCATCATGTGAACATCTCAACATACTTATTACAATAACCTATATTCATTATTGGATTTTTGACTTATTCTTCATGAGCTTATAACTTGTCAATTTATAAACTACTTAAGATTTGATTATTCATGACTTATGACAATTAAAGTTTCTTAATCATCATACTTTACATGTTCTTCACATATAACTTTACTTATGTATATATGATACATATAATCATATAAGTTCTTAATTCACTTCTCTTAATAAACTCATTACATGTTCATATTTTCATACTTAACATTTAAGGTTAACTTATAATAAATTTATAACTTTTATAAGGTCAAATGACTTATTGCCAACTTATGTGGCTTAAGTTCATGACTTACACATTCTTCTTACTTCTTATCATTCATGTTTCTTAATCCATCTTTTCTTATCAACCTATCATGGTAGAGATAGAAGATAATGGAGAAGAAGTCTTACTTTTGTGTAGTCTTGGTAAGGTAGCTTTCTTCTTCTTCTTACTTATGGAATGACTTATTTTTAACTTATTCTCTCTAACACTTAAGCACTTTGAAATGTTGGATTGTTTGAACAAGTGTTAAATGGCTTGTAAGCCTCCTATATTTATAGAAGTTACAAAGCTAGGGTAGTTTAGTCTTTAAATCATCCCACCTCCTTTAAGCCACCTCCTTACTATTCATTAATTGTTAATCACAACACTTATCCTATGCTTAGTCATTACTCATTTAACTTGGTCATTACTTTTAATACTTGGTCATTACTCTTAATACTTGATCATTACATTTACTTGGTCACCACATATTAACCATGTTAATATAGTTTGCCTCGTGGGTCAACCAATTCATTCCACTCTAGCTTGGGCTTGGACCAACCAAATCTTTGGGCTTTGCATTACTAAACACTAATTGGTTCATTAATTAATGATTGGGCGTTAACATGTTAATCTACTTGGACTTGAATATAATTGTTAACTAATCTTCCAAGTTCATTAACATTACTTAATACATATACATATAGTTTATGTATTATTTTCGTATTCTAATTCATATAGGATTTATATACGATATTTCATCCTTCATACCAACTCGTATAATATTTCGTATTATACTCGTTTTCATTACTTTGTACAATACCTAGGTATCATACCATTATCACTTATTCATTACTACTTCGCCTTCCTTAACGTTTATAAATTAAGTCCGCAAGCGAAATAATACATTTTTCATAACTAGATTTTTATTACATAATCCATCTTACCTTGTTATTCCATCATTACGTATTTCTCGGAAATTCAAAAATATATCCTTGAGCAAAAAATTGGATGAATAGTGTTTTTGGAAAATCTCGGAAAACTTTTATTTTCGTCTTAGAAATTCAAACACTTTAATTCATCCACGTAGCTCAAATACTACGACATTCTAATATCAATAGGTTATACAATGACAACCATCTTGATAACACATAGAATAGAATTTTATTATTATTTAATTTAATAAAAATCATTTTACAATAAGATCCGAATTTCTCGGTCATTACAGTATTATTTCGTTCGTATTCATGAAGAGAACTTATGTTATTCTATTCTTCATTATTCTATTGGAATAACTTGTATACGTAGACTACCGTATACATGGTGAATTTCTTCTATTATTCCATTCTTTATTATTATGTTGGAATAACCTGTCTATGCGAAGTACTGCATACATGGTGAAATTCTTCTATTATTCCATTCTTTATTATTATGTTGGAATAACTTTTGTCTACATGCAATAACGCATACATGGTGAAATTCTTCTATTATTCCATTCTTTATTATTATGTTGGAATAACTTCATACATGCTAAGTATTGCATACATGGTGAAATTAAATCTATTATTCCATTCTTTATTATTTCATCGGAATATCCATTTTTGTTCGCTTACGCATTTTGGTTCCATTATTTATTATTTTGTTGGAATAACCTGTATGTGCAGTCTATCGCATGCCTGGTGAATTCTTCTGTTATTCCATTATTTATTATTCTGTTGGAATATCATGTTTGTACGTTTACGCATGACCTTGTTCCATTCTTTATTATTCTGTTGAAATAACATCTCTATGTAGATTACCGCATGCATGGTAAATGATCATTCATATTCATACGAATAGTATTTTCATTAAAAAAAGGTTTCTGCCAGGGGCAGATTCATAATTTTTCTGACCCTCAAAACTTTTGGAAAAATTTAAAATGATAATTTGATGAGTTTTCTAGATTGTGTCCAAATATGGCGATTTTTGGATGTATAGATTAAGAGTTATGGATTTTATGGGAAAAGACTATTTTAAAAGTAAACCCTTATAACTCTTTGTGGTTAACTCAAAAATTGGTGAAATTTTTATTGGGAGTACATGTATAAAACAGGAGTATACCCTATAAATTTCAGAATTTTTGGACAAAAGTACAATTTATGATAAATGTCTAAATATTCGGCAGTTTTAGCCATATGAAAAAAAAGTAAATGAATTTTAAAAATTCTGAGAAAAATATATGTTCAAGATGGGACTATATTCTGCTAAATCCTAGAAAAGAAATATTTTTGGGACTGATTTGGTATTTTTCATGAAAATGAACTAGCTATGAGTAAATGAATTAAATATGTTATGTGAAGTAATAAAATTGGAAAATAGAATTTTATGGCTTGAGAATCCTATATAGGGTATATGCAGATTTTTGATGAGGGATTTGATCATTGATTATGAAATCTTATGAGTATGGCATTTTTGAATGATTAAATGCATTATTTGATAAAGTGTAAACAATTGAAATAAATTGTTTATAAGTTTAAGAAATGATTAAAATATGGTTATAATATTAATGATATTAGATTATGAGATTATTAAGTGATTGATAACATTTGGTTATTATTGAGCTATTTGGATAAATTGTATTATAAATGTTTAATATTTATCATTTATCTCATTTGATTAATTCTTATATCATTATCATCATCCTCATGCTTATATTGTGTTGAAAGTCATCTTTGGCCATAGTGCATAGATGGACTTGGTTTGATTATGACCAGGGATTATTCGGTATAATCATGACCGTAATATTACAAGTGATGTGGAAAAAGTCCTCATTGGCCTGTAGTGCATTGATGGACAGTTTTTGGTATGATTATGGCTATGGATTCTCTTGACCAAGGGAAAAAAAGATGAATTGTTTTATGGCATGATCAGGACCATTGATGAAAATACGATTATCTTTAGCCCGTAGTGCATGGATAATTCGTGGTAGTGATATTAACGAATATCCTTAGCCGTGGTGCATGGATAATTCAGTGATATGGATTTATTATCGAGCTGAGTCTCAGCGATGAAATATAAATTCATGGATGTGATATTATTGAATATCCTTGGCCGTAGTACAGGGGTGATTCGATTATGTGGATTATTTATTAAGATGAGTCTCAGCGATAAAATATTTATTATACACTTTTAATTCGCAGAAGATAGTAGATATCATGCTCTACTTGACTCTTCTAAAATACAGTTGTATGTCTTTGGCATGTAGTGCAAAGATGAATTGTTAATGAATATCTTTGGCCGTAGTGCAAAGATGAATTTATTAGTATGATTATGAGTAGGAATTCTGATTTGGTATAACCATGATTTTTGATGTTTCAGGTGAAGATAGGTGATGAAAATTATCTTCGTCCTAGTTGCGAAGATGAATTTAGAACCACAATTATGATTATGAGTTATTCATATGATTGTGGATAGGAACTGTTGATTTATTTTACATGGATAAAACATTATTTGTGGACTTTTAACATAGAGAAGATAATAGACCTTATGGTCTATTTGACTCTTCTAATGGATTGCTCGTTCCGCTGCAACTATGGTTGAAAAGTTTTATCATCTACCATATGTTCTAAATCTCTGATTTATTATTGATGAAAGCTATTGATAATTTAATTATCTTTAGTCATGATATTCTTTACTGGGCTAGTTGTGCTCACCCTTTCTGCTTCACAATTCCTTTCAGGAAATAAGAGTGTTCTTAGTAAGAGTGTTCTTAGGGTCAAGCGGGGATAACAGGGGAATAGAACAGTGGTCTCTAGCTGTGGAGGTTCTCCCTAAACAGTATAGAAAAGTGTGTTGTATTCTATACAATATTTAGTAGTTATATTTGGTGAATCAAATAGGGTGAGGTGAACCCAACTTTGGAAGGGTGTTTTACCACTATCATACAAGATGTCTAATGACATACAACCTCGTGTTATCATAATACAAGGTTGTGCGCATCCACTTGTTGAGTATATCTACGGGCACTACCTATATGATCTTGGAGTTTATTTGAAATATAATATTCACTTGGAGACAGTGGAGATAGTTATATGTCAAGAGAAGACTCACCATTCGAAAGAAGATGATAGTAATCTTCTCATTTTTCTTTAGGGTCTATTAATCAACCAAGGATAATTACGTGGCCATATGATATCTATTATAACCTGACGCATGGCCTCCCATGTATGAAGGTTTCCTTGAGCACTTCCCAAAGATTTTAATTTCTAAAATAGTTTTTGACTATACTTTTATGTAAAGTACATTTGTAAGGTTGTGGTCGAGGCACCGTGAGAGTTACATACATTTGTATTAAAACTCACGATTAATCGTGGTCGTATTCTATCTGACATTTCAACAGATTGTATAAATAAAGTTGTATTTGAATTTGTACCATGTATCCGGCAACTCGGAATGGGTGATGTATACCTAATTTTTAAGCGCCACATTTGGTATCGAGCTTAGGGATATGGTCATTTGGCGGAGATAAGAGTCTAGAACTAGGAGGGGAGAGACGAGTTATATACTTCGCTAGTGTGTGACTTACCTAAGCTGAAATTGTTTACTTGATAAGTTAACAAATTGTGATATGTCAATTAACCTTTGTTTTGAAGATATATTCTAGAATGATATCTGAAATACAGGAGATGAGCAATGGAAAAATCATGATACAGAGGATATAACCGGGAAGGTACAATCCGAAAAGAAAGCAAGGTATTCTCATCTCTTCGAATATCAGGTACGTACGTAAATTTCGAGGGCGAAATTTCATAAGGAGGGGTGATTGTGAGACCCCGAATTTTATGAAATAAAAGTATTCAATTTTTCTATTTTGGTAAATAGTTAAATTGATAAAAGTTTAAAGTTAAGGGTAATATATGAATTTTTTTTTTTTTGCAAAGTAAGCAAGTTGATATAAAATATTCGATGTGTCGAGGAGTATTCGATTAGTCGGGGAATATTCTTTTTGTCGGGGAATATCCGTACGACGGTACAATTATTGGTGGACCCCACAAAGGAATTATTGTCTGATTGAGAAAATGACAAAAATATTTTTATGAAAATAACGGCGGAAGTTTTACCGTTAACTGTTGAAACACCCGATGTTAAAAAAGAATATGTCTGGCGTGGTTGCATAGTAGCACACGGTATTGATTATTGATGCTTACATGATAAGTCACTCAGTTTTGTTTTATTAGTATTATTAATGTAATAAAACAGAAAAGCTTTTTATTTAAAACAGAATACTTTTATAAAGTTATTCGTTTTATTAGGCTAATAGTAAAATCTTTTTATATAAAACAGAATACTTTTATAAAGTTATATATTTTATTAGAAAATAATTAGAATATATTATATTTTATTATGCATAGTGCTTGCATAGTGTTTGCATAGTAAAATCTTTTTATATAAAACAGATTACTTTTATAAAGTTATCTATAAATAGAATATATTATATTTTATTATGCATAATTACAGTAATTGTTACAGTAATTACTGTTCAATATTTTATTTTATTGGTTCAATAATTGTTGCGTTGATATTTTATATTATTGTTGTTTCAATAATTGTCTTTGTCTGAAGATTTTCCATTATCAGATCAATAATTCATATTATTTGAATAATATTATTAGATAGCATTATTGGCAATGTCTAGAAAGTTCTGTCAAGGAGAGGTTTGGTTACTTAATTGCGCGCCAGTAAGGAGAAATCCTTATTGGAAAGCCCCCTCTTTCCTGGGAACGGCCTAGTTGTCATTATTGTAATTCTATAATATTATTTGTGAATAATTAATTATTGATTTATATGATAAGGAAATATTTATTTTATATGGACACAAATAATAGATAAGAAAATATTTATTCGAAGTGGATTTAAACTGAGGAATTTTTAGCATGTGACATTTGTTGAAAGTTGGTATTTTATATTTTCCGATAAAATAATTCATTCAAATATATTATTATAATATTACATTACAGTAGTATGATGTGATTATATAATAGTACGTTTTTTATAATTTGAATGGTAACATTATTATAGTAAATTATGGTATAAAAGTAAAAGGAAGTGGAAGAGAACAAATTGATTTTGAATTCATGTGATACAAGCGATGATGTCATCGGACGATGAGGTATGCAATGATGTATTATGATCGATGATGTCAGTAGTGATGTCATAAATTATAGTAAAAAGACTATTTTACCCTTACTCTGCCAAGCCTATAAATAGAAGCTCATTTCTTCATTATTTTTCACGAATTCATTCAAGCTATAGAGAGAGAAAGTATAAAGAGAATAAGAGAGAAAGAAAAAGAGTATTCTGTTACTACACTATTGCAGTATCCAATCTCCTACTAAGGTAAGGGGTATTATTCTTTCGTATTCATGAATAGAGTTATTTTCTTTCAATACTCGTAATGGTTGTTATTCCATTCTTTATTATTCATTGGAATAACTTCGTCTCATGTATGGCCTATCATCGCATGCACAGTGAATTATGTTGTTATTCCATTCTTTATTATTCTATTGGAACATCCACATGCATGCTATGGATTTACGCATTTTGGTTCCATTCTTTATTACTCTGTTGAAATGATGCATCTCACGTGGATTACCGCATGGCGTGCAAAAAATCCATTTGCGATTTCATATATTCAATTATACTCAGTTGGTTAAAGTTTTAGCTTCTATACTCCATGAAATTAGTAGAATATCCTTGATATTTGTGCTTCATCCAGTATCTTTTCATGGACATATTCTTCTGAGCATTCTTGAACTTTACTCCACAAAAAAGTATCATGTTGACAATTTGGACGTTGGATAAATTAAAGTATAAATCTTTAAAAATTTATCGTTGAACTTGTTTTATTTTATATTATTATCATCATCCTCATGTTTATAATATGTTGAAAGTCATTTGTGGCCTGTAGTGCATAGATGTACTTGGTATGATTATGAACAGGGATTATTCGGTATAATCATGACCGTAATGTTACAAATGATGTGGTAAAAATCCTCATTTGCCATAGTGCATTGATGGACAGTTGTTGGCATGATCATAACCATTGATGAATACACAAATATCATTGGCCCGTAGTGCATGGATAATTTGTGGTCGTGATACTAATGAATATCCTTGGCCGTAGTGCAAGGATGATGTGGATTATTTATTAAGCTGAGTCTCAGCGATAAAAGTAATGAAAAACCTTTTAAATCATAGAAGATAGTAGATTTTATTCTCTAATTGACTCTTCTAATGGATTGCTTGTTCCGCTGCAGTTAAACTTGATGTTTGTTATATTTTATCAGTTTAACATTGTTAAAGGCTAATGATAATTTATTCTGTATTATCTTAGTCATAATATTTCTTACTGGGCTAGTTGAGCTCACCCTTTTGCTTTCATTGTTCTCTTCGTGAAATGAGAACGTAGCGAGGGACTAGTCTGGGGAGCGGGTGGATCGGTCCGGATGATAGCATTAGTAGTCCTCACTATTCTATGAAATAGTGTGATAATAAATGTATTGAGGACTTATTTTGAGTTTGAATACTGTCTAGAAGACAATATTTGCATTAAAACTCACAGCTCATGTTGTATATTTAAGGTTGTATTTGTATTCTGTACCATGTATTTGGCGACTCAGAATAGGTGATGTATACCTATTTTGGGGGCGTCACAAAATGAGATTAAGATAGGATTAACGTGATAGTAATATTATCAAGGGATGATAATATTACTCAGGGATTTATGTAATGGCTATATGTTCGATAATTTAATATAGAGTAATGATATTATATGATTTACTAATTGGAAGATCATTTATAGGTCTTTCAACGAAAGATAGTTAAAATTGTTTAAGCGGGTATATTTAAATTTCGTAGCAGTAGACCGTAAACGAGGCAAGTTCCCTAACTCAAACTCGAGTTATAATTTTTAAAGAATGTTAGTGGATAATTATTGTTGATTATTCCACGTCCTTAATGATTATTGTTAATCGCACTTGTGCAATTGAATTCATGTTCTACTATTATTGAATTGTGAATTAATTAAAGTTTGTTTATTCATGAATTGTTTATGAGATAGATCTATGCTAGTTGTATCAGCTAGATCAAGCATATTTAAAGTTCTTAAATCAAATACGTTTTAAAAGATGTTCTTAATCAATTGATTTGGTAAGAACTCTTGACTGAGAAAAAGAACAATTTTATTAAAGCATGATATTGGAAAACAATTGTTGCTCGATTATTAAGTGTTTATGCATAATTCACCAAGTATGAAAGGTTGATCCCCTTGATTACCAAAACTTATTAAAAGGACTAGTTTAAATATTGTCAACCTTAGGATATGTTCATGGTTATTTCAAACCACTCCGTATCTATTATTCAATTATTCGAATACTCAATTATTGAGAATTAATTCATGTTCTTTCACAATCGATTTCTATTGTTGAACATTGAAAGCTAAGTTCCTTTCTAATCATGATATATCTCCTCTTTATTTAAACTTGCTAAGCAAATTAGTTGCTTACTCTTACTATATCATGAATTTTATTTCAGTTAAGCCAGAGACGTTCAAGAAGGACAAGAGCAAGGGAAAATTTCAAGAATAGTTAATGAGAATGTTTAAAAATTATTTTACTTTGATGTGATTTGGTTAAGTAAACATTTTGTAATATTAAGGGTATGTGTGACGCCCCCAAATCCAGGTCTCTTCCAACTCGACATATGGTGCTCCACGGTGCTACAGTTCACACAAACATTCAATTGAAATGCCTCAAAAGAACGAATGTCTTACATATATACCAAAACAATACTACCATTCCCCAGGTTCTTTATAACCGTTACAATTGTTCTTGTCATAATATCAAATAGTATCATTACAAACCTATACTATTACATAGGTAATCTACAAGCTCGCTTTAGCCTTCTCTTTATCCTTGTCGCATCCTTCGGTCCATTCGGTCTAAGCTGCATTCATATGGTGGTTCAAGCAAGAGTGAGCATAACAAGCTCAACAAGTACAATAATTTCCTTTTAAAAGCATGCTTGAAACATAAGAATCGTATATCTTCAATAACTGGATAATAGTTATGAAGTACTATCAATAATTCGAAATAGCGTTCATTTTTCCTTTAAAATGTTTTATCATGACAATATTCAGTAAAACACCAATTATGGTCCAAGACCATGAGTGTTTCATAATTTCTTTGAAAAGGACAACCCGGCACGAAGTCCGTAAGTCCGATATAGCTTATGAGCACTTCTAGGTAATCAGCCTATAGTACTCTATGTTGATCAACACTACATTCATTAAACGTGTATACGTTTAAGTTGTGGCAACCTCACGTGCCCATCGAATACTCGATGAAAATATATTTATTTATACATATTCAGGCTTACCTTGAATCTGTACCAAAGAGTTGGCATAGGATAACGTTAGCAATTCTATAGTGAAAGACTTGTAAATAAATCAATCACTCTATCAAGATTAGTCTAGCCGATGTGATAACCCGATATTTCGAATAATCAAAATTTTACGAAATTTTTTTTTTAATTAATATTAATATTGATTATTAATTTTGTGACAAGTATCTGTGATATGAGTTTCGAGAAAGTCAATTTGTATATTGACTAATAAATTTTAGAGTAGAGTTGTGCTTAACAGCTTTAGAAACCCTAACCCTAATTTTTGGATAGGGATTCGATAGAAAATACAATTAAAATAATTATTTTAATGAGTATGTGTTTGTACCGAAGAGATTTATTGATCAATGATAGATCAAGATAAGGTTTAAAATTATAAACCCTACTAAGAGATTAGAAACCCTAATCTTAGGATTAGAAACCCTAACGTACCGTTAGAAACCCTAATCGAAAGCTAGGAAACCCTAATTTCATCTTCGGGAATTCTAAACCCTAAATTAGGAAACCCT
Organism: Panax ginseng; assembly: GCA_020205605.1. Taxonomy (NCBI): domain Eukaryota; kingdom Viridiplantae; phylum Streptophyta; class Magnoliopsida; order Apiales; family Araliaceae; genus Panax; species Panax ginseng. Next base: position 58,639,009 of record CM035142.1, read on the forward strand.
AATCCTAATTGACAAGCATAAGGTGGTTATTAAACTTAAATATGATTAGAAAACCCTAATTATATTTTTGTTATTTTAATTTCTATTTTACAAACCCTAATTGTAATTTGGAAATTTTATTTTTCTAATTAAAACCTTAATTAGAAATTTATGGAAACTAATTATTTAAAACATAAGGATTAGAACCTTAGGGTTAAACCCTAAGGGTTTGTGCATTTGTCAAGATTGCCATTAAATGTATTTTATAAATGACCAAAATACCCTTTTTACATTTTAAATGATCTAACTTGTAAAAAATTGCAAAACCTTTAATTAGTGACCAACTAAAGGCAGCCAATGGACTTTTTATCAACCAAAAAACAAATCAAAACCGACACCTAGCCTTTGGGCATTCATTGAATCAAATATATATTAGATTGGACAGAGAAAAAGTCATAAAAAAAATTTCATTTGCTCTCAAGCTCTCCATAACTCATTTTCTCTCTCAACCTCCGAATTCTTAAAGTTCATCAGTCATATAATCAGCCCCTAGGTCAGTCAATAACAGATTGGAGAGCCAAGATCTAAGATTTTTTAAGAAGAGGTATAAACCCTAGTTCACTTTTGATCTTGTATTCTTGGGCAAAATTTTTGTTTTTGTGTTTTTATAAGTGTTATATAATGTTTTTAGTTGATCTATGATGATCCATGATGGATCCATAGCATCAAATGGCTTTAAAATGGTGTTTTTCAAAATCTACCCAAGAACAGAAAATGTGGTCTGACAAGCTAATGTCAGGAGCCACAGATTCTTTTTCGTTTATTGTTTTTGATGTTTTAAAGTTGTTATGTTGTCTTTAATCTGGAAGTGATAGTACAGCCATCAGATGTCTAGATCGTGTGTTATAGACGGTCAAAACCCGTTGACCAGGATTGACCGAGTAAAATTCTGGGTAACCCAGAAAGTATGTTTCAGTCTCTGACAAGCTTTTCTAAGTAATAGATCTGACAGGTTTTATCTGTTTTGTTGATGTTATGGTAAGAATGTTATAGCTTATTTAATTTTTAATTTTCGAATATTCGAAATTATTTAAAAATAGAAATAAATTATAAAAATTACTAAAAATGGTTTTAAAAATCATTTTAAATTATGAAAAAATAACTTTTAATTATTTGGGACATTTTTCTTTAATATTTATAATTATTTTGAATATTAATGATATTTAATTTATTTAATTAGTATATTAAATAAATTAGAGAAAAATGATTTAATATTATGAAAAATCATTTTAAATAAGAATAATGTATTTAAAAATATTTTGAGTTATAAAATGTAACTTTTAATATTTTTGGAGAATTTTCATTAATAAATTAATATTAATGATATTAGATTTATTTAATTATTAAATTAAATAAATAAGTTAAAAATGATTTTATTGATTTAAAAATCATTTTAAATAAGAATAAAGTGTTAGAAAATATTTGGAATTTTAAAATATAATTTTCAATATTTTTGGAGAATTCTCATTAATAAATTAATATTAATGATATTAGATTTATTTAATTATTATATTAAATAAATGAATTAAAAATGATTTTATTGATTTAAAAATCATTTAAAAATGAAAAATGATTTAAAAATATTTTAAGTTATAATTAATGACTTTTAATATTTTGATAATAATTTCATTAATATTTAAATATTAATGGTGATGATTTAAAAATGATTTTAATTAATTTAAAAATCATTTAAGTAGAATATTGATGATTTAAAAATATTTTAAGTTATTAATAATAACTTTAATATTTTGACAAGTATATTATTAATATTTTTATATTATTAAATATTAATAATAATAAGATTATTTGATAATTAAATCATTTAAAAATGATTTAAGTGTTTGAAAAATTATTATAAATTATAATAATTGTTTATAAATTATTAAAAGCTTAGAAAAATATTATAAGCGATATTTGACTTATCTAAAATAATATTGAAGCTTAGAGACCAAGTTTAATTGACAATCAATGTGTTAATTGTCGGATAGGGTGACGAACAACGAGAGAATGGATAGAAGTCAACGGAATAGAAATAGTTAGACTTGTTAAGTGTTTATATAGGTTATAAACACTAATGTGGCTATAATGGTAATGTGTACTAGGAGAAGTTTATTTGTAAAATACGATTGTTACGTGTTATAAATGATTGTGCTAATTGTGAGGCCGACATTGTTGATTATAGGTCTTTCTGAAGATGATTAATTATATTGTGTAGTTGTAATCATCAGCGGAAGGCAAGTTTCTAACTCAACCTTGAGTTATATTCATTCAATTATTATAATGGTTAATTATTGCTAATTATACCATGTCAGGGAATTTATTGTTGATTATTATGATTAGTGCATGTTTAATAATTCAAATTGAATTCTTGATTAGGAGAATATACATTTGTAGAATATTTGTTGTTGGATATTCATATTAAGTAGAAGATAGAATTAATGATCTGAGATAATTCACATTTATTGTCAAATTATGTTGAGAAATGTCTTAGCTAATTATTACGGCTAAGCGAACATTTGTTAGAACTTGATAGATTAGAGAAAAGAATTCAATTGTTATTGATAGATCGATGCCAATTATTTTGGCTAGATCGATAAGTAAATAGAAATTGAAATCATTAAATTTTGTTGTTAAATCAAATCTTGATTACGAGGCGAGAAGAACAACCTTTTATATAAAGGGAACATTTTAAGTCGTATATTAGAGCCATTCTTGTGCTTGCTGACCTAAGTATTATGCATAATATAGGGTACAAGGAGTTGGTAGGCTCTAAGTACTTGCGAGAGGGGTATGATTTAATCTTTATGGTTATCGATACTCCTGCGTATGTATCAAAGTAAATCTTTGATAGATGCGAGAAAGTAGAGAAAGTAGAAGTTCTAGATCGATGGATCATTTCAAAGCATAAATCTGGAAAACATTCCACTTTGTAATTGCGTAGAATTGATTCTTGATTATTCAATAGAATATCGTAGAAACTTTGAAAGCGTTGTACTCTTTCATTATCAAATTATTACGTTGCCTAGAATACGAGAAGACTTGTTATTGATTAACGATTTGTTCAGCTATTTCAAAGTTCATAGAACTTTGGTTTCATTCTATCAAAATAGATAATATGTTCTTTATTGATTAGTATACATTTATTGTATGTCTTAACTTACTTGAGGGCAAACTTGTTGCTCACCCTTGCTATATAAAACATTTTTAGCTAGGAGCAGAAGAGGCCAGTGGGTTGAAAAGAAGAAGAAAAAAAAAAAAAGGAGATCTTTGGAGTAGTTATAAAGAACTTATTATTATGTTGTATTTGTAAACCCTTTTTTGTTTATCTAAAGGGGTATGTTTGTAATTTTAAGGTTAGCAAACACAGGACTTATGTATTAACAACTTATGTTAATGAGTTATGTATTCTATTTATATATAAATGGGTAGTTAGATGTTATTATATTGTGGATCGTGAACACCAAACTCAAAATTCGGGTAACTTGATTTGGGGGTGTCATGAGTTTGGTATCAAAAGTTGTAGTGACCAAGGTGTCACAAGTTGGTAGAAGAGCTATAGGTTATAAACCTTAAGTGGGGTGGGGAAAACCCTAGGATTATAACCATACGAGAGATAGAAAACTCATTTAGAGTTCTAAGTGAGGGATTTACCAAAGTGCATCAATAGTGAGATAAGTGGACACATAGTGTGAAATTTTGTCTTGGTGAAGTACTAATCAAGTTATTTAAAGCTGATTGTAGGATGTGGAGAAGATAAAATGAGTGCGGAGATTCCGGTAATTTGTTGCACCAATGCGAAAAAGCCAGAGGTGCGGTATGAAAGTGAATCGAGTTGAGAAGGTGGGAGAAGATGAACCCATGGTCAATCTGGGGGAGCGATCATGGCGATTATCCAGAGATGTATCTCGAGTGGAGATGAGGAGGCGAGTGCGAGCAAGCTAAGGTAGAGTTAAAGAATAAGACTAAAGTTGAAGAACAAGATCAACTAGCTGAGAAGTTCAAGAACTCGAGAGTAAGGCATTTCTCTTGGAGGAGCTATGGAAGAGCAGAGCGAGCGTTTACGTGAAATGGTGAAGAAAGGAGCGAGCTCAAAGGCGCGAGGTGGAAAGGATGAAGGCGGAAGGTGGTGGATCATCTGAAGGGACAATCAATCAAATGGCGAAAGACAAGAAAAAAGAAAGAGGGACAACGACAACCCTAATTACGAAAAGTCAAACCGAAGAAGAAGAAGCAAGCATGTAGCAAGTGTGGGAAGACTCACGCGGGGGAGAATGCATGATGTGGAAGAATGTGTGTTTCATTTATAAGCGGGAAGGACATATTTCTTTGCATTGTCCTAAGCCGAATTTGAGGAAGTGTTTTTCATGTGGGGAGAGCAGGTCACGGATTCAACAAGTGTCCCAACAAGAAGAAAGTGGTGAAAGGGTGGTTGGTAGACAACTTAGATATATGTGATAGTATCTTTTTGGTAGAAGTTTATGATATTAAGTGTTGTAATATCGAGAATGATGTTTAAGCATATGTAAATATATATATGTTTGTATGAATGAAATCCTTATTTTCTATATGAATATAAGATTAAGATTAATTTGTGTGTTCTTAAAACTCATACTTATGGTAAGTTAATGACTCATAATTATATGAAATGTTTTGAACCCCTCTCGTGAATGGGACGCCAAAAGTGCGACTAGGATAAGTTCATACACTCATATAATTGTGGCAAGTTCCTGAACTCATAAGTGTGGTAAGTTTGATGAACTGGTAATAACTATGTGTGAATGGAGAATTACAACTTTTTGTGTAAAGTTGTGTTGTTAATCCTGATATGATTTAAAAAGGGATAGTAATATGTGAAGTACTAAATGTACTATGTGCTATTTGAATAAATATACGATTATATGAAATTATGTGTTGAATTCTTATTGTGTTAAGAAATTTGTGTAAAGAAAGAGAATTAATATAAGATTTTTATTTAAATCAGATCATGCCGCCTAGACGACAAAATCGAAACCAACGAGAAGAACAATCGGTGAATAATGAAGGAGGTCAAAAGTGACCCGATGCAAAATTTTTTGCGGATATGATATGTGAAGCTATGGAGAATAGAGCTCCGAGCAAGAGAGAGAGGAAGAATGAGAATCGACCGGTGATAGATTGGCTAACTTCAAAAGACTTTAAAGCGGCGGGAGGACCTTTGAATTTAAAGGGACCACGGATCCGATTGAAGCCCAAACTTGGGTAAAGGAGATGGAGAAAGCATTCATCATTTTGTGAGTGGCGGAGAAGCGAAGAGCGACTTTGCGACATATATAATAATGAAGGAGAAGCTAATTCTTGGTGGGAGACTAATCAAGGGGCGGGTGGTACAGCGGTGGTGTTGTGGACAAGATTCAAAGAGTTGTTCTTTGAGAACTACTTCTCATAGAGAGTATGCAATCGAGGATGGAAGTCAAATTCTTAGAACTTAAGCGAGGAGAACATGTCGATTAATGAATATCTGTTTGCCAAATTCAACGAGTTGGCTAGATTTGCACCTCATCGGTGGACACGAAGCGAGAAAAGCGAGAAGATTTGAGAATGATGAAAGCGGGATATTCAACAAGGTAGCGGTATTGCGGATCAATACGTTCGCGGCTTTGATGGAGAAAGCGTTAATTCTTTGAAGGAGGGGCGAAGCTGCATCTCGATTTCATCGAGAGAAGAAGAAGAAGACAAATGATGGTGGAAGCGGTGGTGGTAGTAATCCGAATAAGAGAAATGGGTGAGAATACCCGGTCGGGTAATAAATTAGAAGATAATAGGAAAGGAAGGAGCCATGTTGAATTGTGGGAAGAACCATCTTGGAGTTTGCTTGAAGAAGAAGAAGGTTTTACTATAATTGCGGACAAAGAGGGCACATGTCGCTTGATTGTCCCGAATCGAAGAAAATACAAGGTTGCTTTTTGCATGTGGATCGGTGATCATTTGGTTGAAGCTATCAGAAGAAGAATGCGAGAGAAGGAAAGTGTCAACAAGGGACCCGATGGTGGAACCTTGGCAATTCGAGGACACTGCTGACCGGGAAGACCAACGGCCGTACATTCAACATGATGGCGCGAGGATGCGATGGCTACTCGGGAGGTGGTGGCGGTAATGATTTCGTTTAGAAATTAAATTACGTGAGTAATATGAGTTAGATATTTACGTGAACTGTTTTCTTTTATAGATTCAAGTCAGTCACAGTTAGAATTTGAAACACAAATTAATATTGTGTTGATAAAAATGAATTGATGATACAACTTTAAAAGATTGTAGAGAATAAGAAAGCGGTGATTTAGGGCGGAATCCTTTTAAGGAGGGTGAATGTGATAACAGAGATTTTGAATAATCAAAATTTTCTGAATAATTTTTTTTTATAATTAATATTAATATTGATTATTAATTTTGTGACAAGTATACGTGATCTGAGTCTCGAGAAAGTCAATTTGTATATTGACTAATAAAATTTAGAGTAGAGTTGTGCTTAATAACTTTAGAAACCCTAACCTAATTTTTTGGATAGGGATTCGATAGAAAATATAATTAAAATAATTATATTAATAAGTATGTGTGTGTTTATCTTGTATAGATTTATTGATCAATGATTGATCGGATAAGGTTTAAAATTAATAAACCCTAATAAGAGATTAGAAACCTAATCTCGATTTAGAAAATCCCTAATACTGTTAGAAAACCCTAATTGTAAAGCAGGAAACCCTAATTTATATTTAGGAATCCTAAACCCTAATTAGGAAACCCTAATCCTAAAATTGGAAAGCTTAATGTGTTTATTAAACTTAAATATGATTAGAAAACCCTAATTATATTTTAGTTATCTTAATTTCTATTTTACAAACCCCCTAATGTAATTTAGAAATTTTATTTTTCTAATTAAAACCCTAATTTAGAAAATTATAGAAATTAATAATGTAAACCTAAGGGTTAAACCTTAGGGTTAAACCACAAGGGTTAAACCCTAAGGTTTAAACAAATTCAAGTATGCCATTAAAATTAATTTACAAATGACCAAAATACCCTTTTTTTCATTTTCTTTAATTGATAACTTGAAAATTGCTAGCAACTTTAGTTGTTGACCAACTAATTTGACTTTGAGAGACAATATCGATCTCAAAAATAAATCAAAAGAAAACAGCGAGATCAAGCAACAATAAATCAAATATATATAGAGATTGAGAGAGAGAAAGTCATAAAAAGTTGTCATTTTCACTCAAGCTCTCACCAACTCTCTCTCTCTCTCTAAACCTCCGAAATTTTCTAAGTAAATCGGTCATATAACACCCCTAGATCACGATAATGATTGGAGAGCTAAGATCAAAGATTGAATTTAGAAAAGGTATAAACCTAATTTTTATTTTTGATCTTGTATGCTTAAGAAAAGATTTTGTTTTTTGTGTTTAGATTAGTGTTATATGGATGTTTTTAGTTGATCTATGTTGATCCATCATGGATCCATAGCATCAAATGGCTTTAAAATGATGTTTTTCAAAAGCTGTCAAGAAGAAAAAATTTGTGGTGCGACAAGCTAATTAGAGAGCCACAGATTCTTTTTCGTTTGTTATTTTTTGATGTTTTAAAGTTGTTATTTGTAGCTTTGGTATGTTGTCTTTTATTGCTGAAAGTGGAATCGGTAGTCATTTGATGTCTAGATTGGAATATTATAATCGGTGAAAACTTAGTTGATTGAGGCGTTGGCCGGTAGAAAATCAGGTAACCGAGAAAGTAAAATCGGCGTCGACAACTTTTTGAAGGACTAGATCATCAAGTTTTATGTGTTTTGATGATGTTGTTGTGTAACATGTTGTAGCTTGTTATATATAGACTCTAGATCCATGCCTTTATAACTTTAAACAATCAATAGATCGATTGTAGTGGTGGTGAAAGTAGGCCCTCTCGACCGTGTTTTAGCATTTCTGGAATTTTCGAAAGCATGATGAAACGAAATTTACGACGATGTTTTGACCGGTATAATCTTGTGGATTTGTTGTTTTTTTTGCGATTTGTTGTTATTGTTATGTTCCTTTTCTATACATATATACTATATATTTGAAACATTAGAGAACACATAATCATGATCGAAACCTAGAATTAATCGAGCATGAAAGTGACCACTGAAAACCATCTGGGTTTTGGGAAAACCCGGAAATGTCGACATCAAATTTGAGGGCTTTGATCTCTTGTTTGATTTGTTTTGTATGATCAAAGATATTGATTGATAATTGTAGTATTACATAAACACTACATATTAAAGATTTAAATTAAGCGAAGCATTGTATAGATTTGAAGAGAATTAACACGCGGTCAAACAAGACATTTTTGAACTTTTGAATTGTCGGTGTTCTTGAGCTCAAGAACACCAACAGCGACGCTTTATTAGTGTCGCTAAAGGCTTTAAATGACGGTTTAATTTATTTTTAATTTTGAATATTAGGAAATTATTTAAAAATAGAAATAAATTATAAAAATTACTAAAAATGGTTTTAAAAATCATTTTAAATTACGAAAAATAACTTTTAATTATTTGGGACATTTTTCTTTAATATTTATAATTATTTGAATATTAATGATATTTAATTTATTTAATTAGTATATTAAATAAATTAGAGAAAAATGATTTAATATTATGAAAAATCATTTTAAATAAGAATAATGTATTTAAAAATATTTTGAGTTATAAAATGTAACTTTTAATATTTTTGGAGAATTTTCATTAATAAATTAATATTAATGATATTAGATTTATTTAATTATTAAATTAAATAAATAAGATAAAAATAATTTTATTGATTTAAAAATCATTTTAAATAAGAATAAAGTGTTAGAAAAATATTTGAATTATAAAATATAATTTTCAATATTTTTGGAGAATTCTCATTAATAAATTAATATTAATGATATTAGATTTATTTAATTATTATATTAAATAAATGAATTAAAAATTATTTTATTGATTTAAAAATCATTTAAAAATGAGAAAAATGATTTAAAAATATTTTAAGTTATAATTAATGACTTTTAATATTTTGATAATAATTTCATTAATATTTAAATATTAATGGTGATGATTTAAAAATGATTTTAATTAATTTAAAAATCATTTAAGTAGAATATTGATGATTTAAAAATATTTTAAGTTATTAATAATAACTTTAATATTTTGACAAGTATGTTATTAATATTTTTATATTATTAAATATTAATGATAATAAGATTATTTGATAATTAAATCATTTAAAAATGATTTAAGTGTTTGAAAAATTATTATAAATTATAATAATTGTTTATAAATTATTAAAAGCTAGAAGAAAAATATTATAAGCGATATTTGACTTATCTAAAATAATATTGAAGCTTAGAGACCAAGTTTAATTGACAATCAATGTGTTAATTGTCGGATAGGGTGACCAGAACACCGAGAATGGACCGAAGTCCAACCAGAATGAACTAGTTAGACTTGATAAGTGTTTATATAGGTTATAAACACTAATGTGGCTATGTGGTAATGTGCTAGGAGAAGTTTGGTTGTAGAAATCGTGTTACGTGTTATAAATGATTGTGCTAATTGTGAGGCCAGATATTATTGGTTATAGGTCTTCTGAACGCAGCGATTAATTATATTGTGTAGTTGTAATCAATCAGCGGAAGGCAAGTTTCTAACTCGACCTTGAGTTATATTCATTCAATTATTATAATGGTTAATTATTGCTAATTATACCATGTCCAGAAATTTATTGTTGATTATTCGCAGTTAGTGCATGTTTAATAATTCAAATTGAATTCTTGATTAGGAGAATATACATTTGTAGAATAAGCTTGTTGTTGGATATTCATATTTAGTAGAAGATAGAATTGATGATCTGAGATAATTCTGTTTATTGTCAAATTATGTTGAGAAATGTCTTAGCTAATTATTACGGCTAGAGCGAACATTTGTTAGAACTTGATAGATTCGAGAAAGAATTCAATTGTTATTGATAGATCGATGCCAATTATTTTGGCTAGATCGATAAGTAAATAGAAATTGAAATCATTAAATTTTGTTGTTAAATCAAATCTTGATTACGAGGCCGAGAAGAACAACCTTTTATATAAAGGGAACATTTTTTAAGTTATCGTATATTAGACCATTCTTTGCTGCGACCTAAGTATTATGCATAATATAGGGTACAAGGAGTTGTAGGCTCTAAGTACTTGCGAGAGGGTATGATTTAATCTTTATGGTTTATCTGATACTCCTGCGTATGTATCAAAGTAAATCTTTGATAGATACCCGAGAAAGTAGAAGTTCTAGATCCAATGGATCGCTCAGCATAAATCTGGAAAACATTCCACTTTGTAATTGCGTAGAATTGATTCTTGATTATTCAATAGAATATCGTAGAAACTTTGAAAGCGTTGTACTCTTTCATTATCAAATTATTATGTTGCCTAGAATACGAGAAGACTTGTTATTGATTAACGATTTGTTCAGCTATTTCAAAGTTCACTTAGAACTTTGGTTTCATTCTATCAAAATAGATAGTATGTTCTTATTGATTCGTATACATTTATTGTATGTCTTAACTTGCGGGGCAAACTTATTTGCTCACCCTTGCTATAAATAAAACATTTTAAATTTAGGAGCGAAAGAGGCCGGGTCAAAAAGAAGAACAAAAGCAAAAGGCAAGATCTTTGGAGTAGTTATAAAGAACTTATTATTATGTTGTATTTGTAAACCCTTTTTGTTTATCTAAGGGGTATGTTTGTAATTTTAAGGTTAGCAAAAGGGTTAGTGGACACAGGACTTATGTATTAACAACATATGTTAATGAGTTATGTATTCATATTTATATTTAAATGGGTAGTTAGATGTTATTATATTGTGGATCGTGAACACCAAACTCCGTGTTATTTACGCGTAATTAATGAGGACTAAGTCCGGGTTTGTGGCTGCGCGCCAGACTTTTGTGCCTTGAGTCAGACGTGCTGACTGACTCTGCGTGATCGAACAATTTTGATAGATTTTTCTTTTGGTGAGATTCCCGGGCTCGTAACTTCTTCATTATAAGTCCGAATTGGCTCGTTCAAAAGCCTACGGTTCACAAATTACATACTCTATGTGTTCATGCAAGAATTTTATCTATTTGACTTTGTTTGCTAAAATTTCACCTTTTAGTCCATTTTTAACGAAAACGATAAATGTTCGTGAACGTTCAACACTCGTTTCTTCGTTCTAAGTCGGAATCCAGCCATTTTTGAGTCTGCAACTCTATAATGCCAAATACAACTTGTCTCCATTGAAAACAAATGTTTCCAAGCTCAATATCAAAATTCGACTTCTATTTCGAGAATTTCAAGAATTCGACGATTGTCGTCTAATCGTGTGAATTCTGTCAGAACTTCGTTACTTGGGAATTTTAAACCGTTTCAATTGGATTCAATCCATCATACTAATACCTTGACTTACATATTACAACATCTTATTTTTATGTGAAATCATTACACGTTCTTCATGAACTTATTTACTTATTAAAGTATAATATACTTGATTTCATTGCTTATGACTTATTAATGAGTTAAGTCCCTTAATCATTATTCGTACATCTTATTAATCATACTAACTTCTTAATATACATACTTCATTAACTTATAAACATGATAAGCTATTACTTGTTCTGTGTGAGTTTGTAACTTATGAAAATATAAATTACTTACTATGATTCCATGACTTATCATAATCTTAATCTTTTAACCACCATCCTTGCTCCTTATTATCATACCATCTTATTAAGAAAACATATGAGAAGTTCATGTAGGTTCCTTATGAATTCATGACTTATTCTTGGTTTGAATTACTTATTCATTACGTATACGACTTAATTCCATTGATTAATCATTCTTATCATTTCTTAGCATACAAATCCTACCACTAGCCCCTTCTCTAACAATGAAAGAAAAAGAGATTCATGGCTTAGGATTACTTACTCCAGAATAACACTTGCTCAATCTTTAATCTCCTTCTTGATCCTTGAAATATGAAAGACTAGCTTTCTAGCTTTTTCTCTCAAGCCACTAAGCTCTCAACTTATAAGTTTATTGGATGAAAAACTAACAACTAGCGAATGAAATGCAAAGCTTCCTATTTATAGAAATCTCAAAGTGAGGGTATAATGGTCATAAGGCCACTCCACCTCCTTAATCACCTCCTTACTATTCATTACTTCCTAATTAAGTTAACTTGCTCCCCACCTTATTTACTTGGCCATCACAACACTTGAGCATTAAGTTTACTTTGCCATTAAGTCTACTTGTTCATCACACAAAGTTCTTGCTCTCCACTTCACCCATTGGTTGCCCCATGGATCTTATTTAACTCATGGATCATAGCTTGGGCTTGGTTAATTAAATTAACTTCTACTTTGGGCTTATATTAATAAACACTTGGGCTAAACATTAATCCATCTTGGGCTTGCCCTTAAAGTTTATGGACTTGCATTTCATACACAATCCATAATTCTATTCGTAAATGGCTTAAAGCCTTATAACATATACTCTACGTAAAATTCTCGTATTCTAACTCGTATACTAATTCATGATATAACATCATTCATACATTCTAGTATAATACCTCGTATTATACTCGTATTCATTACTTCGTATAATACCTACGTATTATACGATCATTGTTTAATTCATTAATCGCATTACATTTCCTTCTCGTAAATCTTTTACCTTAAACGTTAGGTTTTAAGTCCACATGCGAAATATTACATTTTCCATAACTGAAATATTATTGGATATTCCATCTAACCTCGATATTCTATCGTTACGTATTTCTCGGAAGTTCAAAAATAATTCCCGAGCAGAAATGCGTGAATAGTGTTTTTCGAAAAATTTCTCGGAAAGCTTTTATTTTCATCTTGGAAATTCAAACACTTTAATTCTACCAGGTAGACAAAATCCTACGATGTTCTGATATGTCTAGGTCATAGAACGACCTTCAATTAGCTTTCTCCATAAATAATCCATTAAATTCATTTAATCCTTATAATTAAATAAAATTTTAATTCTTCTAAAAATTCAATTTTTCTCGGGCGTTACATTCTTCCCTCCTTATAAGGATTCTGTCCCCAGAATCTCGCTACTATTACCTACCCCAATGAGGAAAAGTCTTCTTCATTTTAATCTCAAGTTCCCACAATGCTTCTTCGACATCGTGGTTCATTTATTTCACCTTTACCAAAGGTATTATCTTATTTTACATGACTTATCACTTCCTATCAATAATTTGAGTTAGAATTTAAACACTTACTAACACATTACGCTATCTCTCTATCATATTAGCTATTCTTTTAACTTTAAAAATTATTTGGAACTCAAATTCCTCCCTCAAAACAAGACTATACTTAGTCTTCTATTTATCCTGCATCATCTTCTCCATTCGCTTGCATCCCTCGTTAACTAGTCGTACTTACTTAACTCGTTCTGTTATCGTGGATTGAGTCTACGTTTTGAATAACATTTCTATCGTTTCATTCTTTAATTTAAATTCTAACTCCACTCTCGCCATTTCCGTTATTAACTCATTCTGAGTCTTTAATATCGATAGTTTTTCTTACCCTTCCTACTTAACGCATCGACTTCTATGTTTACCTTTCCTGAATGATATAAGATATCACAGTCCTCTCTCTACCGCATATTCAACTCCTTCTGTGTGAAGATATATTTCAGACTCTTAAAGTCCATGTATATCTCACACTTTTTCCACGTATAAATACTATCTTCATATTTTTAAATCTAAACTACCACTGCCAAGTCTAGATCATAAGTAGGATAGACCTCTTCATAATCCTTAACTGGCGTGATGTATACACAATGACATTGCCATGCGATAAGAGCACGCAATCATGTCATTTATGCGAAACATCGAGATACACTACAAAATTCCTTGTATCATCTGATAAAGATAATATGAGTGCCTTAATTAACCTTCCTTTTTAGTTCCTAAAAAATATGTTTATTACTTCTCATTCCCAACGTACTTATTTGTATATCTTTTAAGCTAACATTCACGCATAGTGAATTCCGTATCCAACTTCTCCCTCCATAGTGTTTCTCACACTATCCCCCAATGTTCAGTGTGATCTTCTGGCGTCTTGAAATAGACTAGAATATCACCAATGATCATTACGACATCCTCGGCCCAATATTATTTGAACACTCTGTGACGCTAATGGTACCTTCAACCATAGCATCCCACAAGAGTACCTATCAATTTTCCACTGACTTGCTCGGCGCCCCTTACGGAAAAATCTAACTTCAGTACATTAGTCAACCCAATGACATAACCAGAAACTTGTCATAACTATAACGAGTTCTGAACGTCATCTTAGGTACCTCCTCCTTCTTCCTTACTTTCAACCGACTATACCCCATACGCAAATCTATCTTAGGAATATTCTTTTGCCCTATTCAACTGATCCAATAGATCATCGATCCTGGGCCATGGGTATTTATCCTTAACCATTAACTTACTCCTATTACGATAGTCGATACGTAACCGTAACGACTCATCATCTCCCTTAACATCCTCCTAACTTGCATCAAGATTAGACAACAATAACATCGCGGTATTTTATTACCATAAATTACTACCTTGGGTTTTCTTAGAAACCTGAAGATTCATATTTTTTTGTTCTAACAGTTTATTAAAATTCTATGATTAATCAACCCATTCAAACCAAGAATTACTTCAAATTTTCTCTCAATTTTATCGGTACTTATCTACCGATATTTGCTTACTTCTATTATCCATGAAACCATTTCCATGAATATTTTTAACGAAAATTATTTCCTCCCCCTCTACCTTAATGTTTAAAGATACTTATAATCCTTTTTAGACAGACTCCTAAATGAGTCTTCCCACATGTCTTACACGCTTCGACCTTACGCTTAGGCTCCCCTTGACCCACTCCAGTATTCCCAGAGTTAAAATTCTTTCTTTCTATCATATTGCCACTGGCATTCTCTGCCTTGGTTCATCCCTCTCCCTCGCTCTCATTATTTCCCTCTTTGTGGTATTGAGTCTACAACTCACTACCACCTTATGCTATAATCACCTTCTCTAGAATGGTCCCATAGGAAACCCTTTGGAACAGCGCAATCCTATTATAAAGCCAGGGTTTCAAGCCTTGCTCAAACCTACGAGCCTTCCTCTCCTCAGTATCCACTAGGTGTGGAGCAAACCTTGCCAATTCATTGAATTTGGCCACGTACTAGAGAAATGTCATGTCCCCTTGCTTAAATTCGAAGAACTCAGTCTCTATCCTCCCTTGCATGTTTAGAGGGAAATAATTCTCGAAGAAAACCTTCTTGAATTGTTTCAACATTACCGTATATGTTCTAGCCCCACCTTAGTGAGCCTCCCACCAAAAATTGGCTTCCCTCTCATCATGTAAGTCGCAAAAGAAATCCTTTGCGCCTCTACTATGTTTGTAATAACAAAAGCCTTCTCTATTTCTTTTACCCAGGTCTGGACCTATATTGGGTCTGTCATTCCTCTGAACTCCGGCAGACCTACACTTTTAAACTCTTTAAAGGTAGTCGTTCTTGCTACCCTAGGTTCCGTAGGTATTCTACCCCCGGTTTTGGTTAAGTGCAGCCGTTAATAAATTAACGAACTCTTGCATAGGGTTGTTCTGACCCTCTTGGTTATCATTTTGTGATTCTGCTTCTTTATTACGTTATCTTCTCTGTGGCGGCATTTTTTAATTAAACTTTTATTATTATCTATTTACTTACTTCGTTATTATTCACCACATACCAACTCGTATCATAACAAAGCATATTAAATGAAAACTTCATTATATTCATATCCTTCTTCATAGTTTGAGACTATTTACAATTTGTCTTCATAGCCAAAAGCTATTACATTTTTCTATCTCGCAATTAAACTTCACAAAAGTTGAGATTTACAAAAGGGCTACCCTTTTTATATAAAAGAGGGTTTTACGTCACTACACACATATTTATAACTCTAGACTTCTAATAATGCATAACAGCATCCTTGTGTTTCTCATTCACAATCGCCGCTACAGTATCCCGACTAATAGTTTGTCGAGTCTATCCTGACTCATTGGAATATCAAGCAACTTTCAGCTTGAAATCCTTATGAGCACTCTCATGGATGTAAGACATACGTGTTATCTTCCGGTCCTTCTCCCCTAGTTCTTTACGAAGCTCATCTGCCTCGTTCTTATAGTCTCTAGCCTTATTTATCATGAGCACCTTCTCATCATGCTCTGAATCAAAATCTTCTTCTGCCGATTCCTTCGCTATATAAAGAGCATTAATCTCTTCATTCTGATTCTCCACAATCGCACTCGATTTGCACATTCTGTTAAGAGTCGCCGGATCTAATGCTTCCATTGCATCCTGGAGGTGATTTCTAGTGTAGGTACCACGTAGTAATGGCGATGTTACCTCTCTTTCTTCCTCCACCTCATTCATCATACTAAGGTATGACGTTATATCCATCTCTCCATCAGAGTAGTCTTCCTCAGAAAAGTACACCTCTATCTTCGACTCCTCTAGTATTACTAATGGTACCTCCGCCACTGGCATGGGTACAGGCTCTACTCGGTTCACAAGCTCTTCGCTCACCGCGTGTAGATCTCTATACATCAAGCTATCGATCGACATCCTACAATAACACAGAACATGTTGATTAGTACATAATACATAATAGTATAAGTACAAATCACATTTAATTTATTTAGGGTTACTTTCCATCTTTTAAATCTTTTGGTACTGAGTTTCCTCAATACCTTATTAACTCATTCGACTTAAGTAAAGCTCGAGTTTACTTCCTTCGGACTTCTCTTCCTTAACGAGGTTATTAGCCTAAGGTTCTTCCCCCCTTAAGTTTTATAACCTAATGCCTTGATATCAACCTGTGACGCCCCCAAATCTGGGTCTCTTCCAACCCGACATATGGTGCTCCACGGTGCTACAGTTCACACAAACATTCAATTGAAATGCCTCAAAAGAACGAATATGTCTTATATATATTCCAAAACAATACTACCATTCCCTAGGTTTTTTATAACCGTTACATTTGTTCTTGTCATAATATCAAATATTATCATTACAAACATATACTATTACATAGGTAATCTACAAGCTCACTTTAGCCTTCTCTTTATCCTTGTCGCATCCTGCGGTCCATTCGGTCTAAGCTGCATTCATATGGTTCAAGCAAGAGTGAGCATAACAAGCTCAGCAAGTACAACAATTTCCTTTTAAAAGCATGCTTGAAACATAGGAATCGTATATCTTCAATAACTGGATAATAGTTATGAAGTACTATCAATAATTCAAAATAGCGTTCCTTTTTCCTTCAAAACATTTTATCATGACAATATTCAGTAAAACACCAATTATGGTCCAAGACCATGAGTGTTTCATAATTTCTTTGAAAAGGACAACCCGTCACGAAGTCCGTAAGTCCAGCGGTGATCAGCCTATAGTACTCTATGTTGATCAACACTACATTTATTAAACGTGTATATGTTTAAGTTGTGGCAACCTCACGTGCCCATCGAATACTCGATGAAAATATATTTTTTTGTACATATTCAGGCTTACCTTGAATCCATACCAAAGAGTTGGTACATATTCAGGCTTACCTTGTTTATACATATTCAGGCTTACCTTGAATCCGTACCAAAGAGTTGGCATAGGATAGCGTTAGCAATTCTATAGTGAAAGACTTGTAAATAAATCAATCACTCTATCAAGATTAGTATAGCCGAGCTAAAACTGGCATCGACTCTTTCTTTAAAACCATACATGCATCTCATAATGTGAATCATTTGAAAACCTGACTAACACGAAGGTTAGACAAGCGTTTAAGAAAAACTTGCCTTCAGCGTCTGCTACAGTATAATTACGTTTCCTTTGAGTCTTTACGGTCTCTACAACACATAACCACATAACATACCACATTAGGTCATGAATGAACATATATAGCTCCTAAATAATCTTACCCTTCTTCTCAATCCAATCTCGTATTAGATTTGTTATTTATTGGTTTCGGCTTTCCGTCATTCTTTACATCATTCTTACCAACTTCGTTCTCTCCTATAACTTAACTGAAATTATTACATTATTACAACTCGGTTCGAGTTAATTATCCTTCCTCACGGCTTACTTACATTCTTACCTCATTTACTCGAAACTCGATCGTCATTGGTTAAGTACATTTATTGCATACCATTCATGTTCACATTCGACCTATCTCCTACCTTTAGTGTATTACTTAAGGTTTACAATTATCTTAATGATGCTACATTAGGTTTAGTAATGTATTAGTGCATTACTAATCACTTATCTTTATTTCCTTTCTTGTAATCTTTTATTATCATTCAGATCTAGTGTAAGGTCATGCTAGCCAAATTTATTGCTTTCTACAACTCGCGTTGTGGCGCGGGTGTTGTATACCTAGAACTTCGCTTTCATGGCCGAAACTTATTTCAACTCCTTCAATATCGGCGCTATGCTACTTCTAATTAACAGGGGACTAAGTGGGTTTGGCATTACTGGGCAGACTTTTTTTGTGCCTTGAGTCATGTGCAGCGCGGACTCTGTGCATCAAACAATTTTAACAGATTTTTCTTTTGGTGAGATTCCCGGGCTCGTAACTTCTTCATTATAAGTCTGAATTAGCTCGTTCAAGAGCCTACGGTTCACAAATTACATACTTTACGTGTTCATGCAAGAATTTTATCTATTCGACTTCGTTTGCTAAAATTTCACCTATTAGTACATTTTTAACGAAAACGATAAACGTTCGTAAACGTTCAACGCTCGTTTCTTCGTTCTAAGTCGGAATCCGACCATTTTTGAGTTCGCAACTCTATAATGCCAAATAAAACTTGTCTCCATTAAAAACCAACGTTTCCAAGCTCAATATCAAAATTCGACTTCCATTCCGAGAATTTCACGAATTCGACGATTGTCGTCTAATCGTGTGAATTCCGTCAAAACTTCGTTACTTGAGATTTTTAAACCGTTTCAATTGGATTCAATCCATCATACTAATACCTTGACCTACATATTACAACATCTTATTTTCATGTGAAATCATTACATGTTCTTCATGAACTTATTTACTTATTAAAGTATAATATACTTGATTTCATTGCTTATGACTTATTAATGAGTTAAGTCCCTTAATCATTATTCTTACATCTTATTAATCATACTAACTTCTTAATATCATACTTCATTAACTTATAAACATGATAAGCTATTACTTGTTCTTTGTGAGTTTGTAACTTATGAAAATATAAATTACTTACTATGATTCCATGACTTATCATAATCTTAATCTTTTAACCACCATCCTTGCTCCTTATTATCATACCATCTTATTAAGAAAACATATGAGAAGTTCATGTAGGTTTCTTATGAATTCATGACTTATTCTTGGTTTGAATTACTTATTCATTACGTATACGGCTTAATTCCATTGATTAATCATTCTTATCATTTCTTAGCATACAAATCCTACCACCCCCCCCCCTCTCTAACAATGAAAGAAAAAGAGATTCATCGCTTAGGATTACTTACTCCTGAATAACACTTGCTTAATCTTTAATCTCCTTCTTGATCCTTGCAATATGAAAGACTAGCTCTCTAGCTTTTTCTCTCAAGGCACTAAGCTCTCAACTTATAA
The DNA here is from genome assembly GCA_020205605.1 of Panax ginseng. Classification (NCBI taxonomy): domain Eukaryota; kingdom Viridiplantae; phylum Streptophyta; class Magnoliopsida; order Apiales; family Araliaceae; genus Panax; species Panax ginseng. The sequence continues at coordinate 58,658,801 of CM035142.1, forward strand.
GTTTATTGGATGAAAAACTAATAACTAGAAAATGAAATGCAAAGCTTCCTATTTATAGAAATCTCAAAGTGAGGGTATAATGGTCATAAGGCCACTCCACCTCCTTAATCACCTCCTTACTATTCATTACTTCCTAATTAAGTTAACTTGCTCCCCACCTTATTTACTTGGCCATCACAACACTTAAGCATTAAGTTTACTTTGCCATTAAGTATACTTGTTCATCACACAAAGGTCTTTCTCTCCACTTCACCCATGGGTTGCCCCATGGATCTTATTTAACTCATGGATCATAGCTTGGGCTTGGTTAATTAAATTAACTTCTACTTTGGGTTTGTCTTCACTTTACTTTGGGATTATATTAATAAACACCTGGGCTAAACATTAATCCATCTTGGGCTTGCCCTTAAAGTTTATGGACTTGCATTTCATACACAATCCACAATTCATTTCGTAAATGGCTTAAAGCCTTATAACATATACTCTACGTAAAATTCTCGTATTCTAACTCGTATACTAATTCATGATATAACATCATTCATACATTCTAGTATAATACCTCATATTATACTCGTATTCATTACTTCGTATAATACCTACGTATTATACGATCATTGTTTAATTCATTAATCGCATTACATTTTCTGCTCGTAAATCATTTTCTTTAAACGTTAGGTTTTAAGTCCACAGGCAAAATATTACATTTTCTATAACTGAAATATTATTGGATATTCCATCTAACCTTGATATTCTATCGTTACGTATTTCTCGGAAGTTCAAAAATAATTCTCGAGCAGAAATGTGTGAATAGTGTTTTTCAGAAAATTTCTCGGAAAGCTTTTATTTTCGTCTTGGAAATTCGAACACTTTAATTCTTCCACATAGCCAAAATCCTACGATGTTCTGACATGTCTAGGTCATAGAACGACCTTCAATTAGCTTGCTCCATAAATAATCCATTAAATTCATTTAATCCTTATAATTATATAAAATTAAATTCTTCTAAAAATTCAATTTTTCTCGGGCGTTACAGTATGTTTAAGTTAAGGTTAAGAGAACCTTGGGATTATGTTGTAAGACTTTATTATGATGAATAATGTATGTTTATTATTCCGCAATAGTTATAGAATGTGTATGTGTAGAGAAAAAGCTAGAGAAGCTAGAGTTCTTATTAAGCAAGAAGCAAGAAGAGGATTGAGGTTTAGCAAGTGATCATCAAAGGGTAAGCAACCTTAATCCTTGATTCTCTTTCTCTTCCATTGTTAGAGAAAGGGGTATTGGTAGAACTAGTATATTAAGGAATGATAAACCAAAGGGCTTAAGTCTTAATAAGCCGTATAAATTATGAATAAGCTATTCGTAATCATTTAAGTTACGAACTTGTGAAGAACAATAATGAAAGTATAAGAACTTGTAAGAAGTGGTAATATGTTTACATTAAGAAGTTAGCATGATTAATAAGATGTAATAATAAGGATTAAAGGACTTAACTTATTAATAAGTCATAAACAATGAAATCAAGTATGTTATACTTTAATAAGTAGTTTAGAAGTTTATGAGTTTTGAACTTATTAAGAACAAGTAATAACTTATCATGTTTATAAGTTAACAAAACATGTATGTCAAGATGATAGTATGAGGGATTGAATCCAATTGAAACGGTTTAAAAATCTCAAGTAACGAAGTTTCGTCGGAATTCTCACGATTAGACGACAATCGTCGAATTCGTGAAATTCTCGGAATGGAAGTCGAATTTTGATATTTAGCTTGGAAACATTAGTTTTCAGTGGAGACAGGTCTTATTTGGCATTATAGAGTTGTGGACTCGAAAACGGCCGGATTCCGACTTAAAACGAAGAAACGAGCGTTGAACGTTCACGAACGTTTATCGTTTTAGTTAAAAATGGACTAATAGGTGAATTTTTAGCAAACGAAGTTGAATAAATAAAATTCTTATATGAACACGAGAAATCGTGATTTGTGAACCGTGAGGTTCTTGAACGAGCCAATCGATTCGGACTTATAACGAAGAAGTTACTGGTCAGAAAATCTCACATAATGAAAAAATCTTGTCAAAATTATCGTGGTACAGAGAGTGGCCGCGACGACTCCAAGCAATTAACCCGATGATGCTGCAGCACCAAAGCAAGCCTCTCAATTTTGTTAGTTCATACCTTGCATTGCACATGGCAGATAACACTAGGACTACATGGCCACGAAGTCCGGTCTTTTGATTCTAGGCGTGGCGCGCGGTAACAAGAAGAAAAAAAGAAAAGCTGAAATTGCAGCAGCCAAACCCTAGGGTTTGCATAGAGAGGATTGGTTATGAAGATAAAAAGAAAGGCAATGAAGTAATACAAACTTAATGGACATGAAGTAACATTGTTAAGTCATGATTAAACCCAAGTAAGATCACTTAGGGTTAAAATAAGTCAATTGAAGATGAATGCAAACGATGTGAAATAAGTCCTAAACCAATGACGATCGAGCTTCGATTAATAATAAAGTTAGTAAGCCGCGATGAAGGACACTTAACTCGAACCGAGTTGTATTAATGAAATAATTTCAGTTAAGTTATAGAAGAGAACAAAATTGGTAAGAATGATGTAAAGAATGACAAAAAGCCAGAACCAATAATAACAAATCTAATAAGGGATTAGATTGAGAAGAAGGGTAAGATTCTTTAGGAGCTATGTATGTTCATTCATGACCTAATTTGGTATGTTATGTGATTATGTGTTGTAGAGACCGTAAAGACTCAAAGGAAACGTAATTATACTGTAGCATACGCTGAAGGCAAGTTTTTCTAAACGCTTGTCTAACCTTCGTGTTAGCCAGGTTTTCAAATGATTCAAGTTATGAGATGCATGTATGGTTTTAAAGAAAGAGTTGATGCCCATTTTAACTCGGCTAGACTAATCTTGATAAGTTGATCGATTTATTTACAAGTCTTTCAATATAGAATTGCTAACGCTATCCTACACCAACTAATTGGTACGGATTCAAGGTAAGCTTGAATATGAATAAACAAATATATTTTCATCGAGTATTCGATGGGCACGTGAGGTTGCCACAACTTAAACGCGTACACACGCTTAATGGATGTAGTGTTGATCAACATAGGTACTATAGTCGATCACCTAGATGTACTCGTAAGCTACGCTTCTGACTTACTTAACTTCATGCCTTGGGTTGTCCTTTTCAAAGAAACTATAAGACATTCACGTCTTGAACTAGAATTGATGATTTATGGAATATTGTTATTGCAAAACGTTTTGAAGGAAAAGGAAAGCTATATTGAATTATTGATAGTATTTCGTAACTATCATCCAGTTATTGAAGATATACTGATTCCTATGTTTTAAGCATACTTTTAAAATGAAATTATTGTACTACACGAGCTTGTTATGCTCACACTTGCTTGAACCATATGATTGCGACTTAGACGATATGACCAAAGGATTCAACAAGGATAAAGTGAAGGCTAAAGTTTAACTCAGAAAGCATACCTATGTAATAGTATAGGTTTATAATGATAATATTTGATATTATGACCAGAACAAATGTAACGGTTATAAAGAACCTGGGGAATGGTAGTATTGTTTTGGAATATATGTAAGACATATTCGTTCTTTTGAGGCTTTTTCAATTGAATGTTTGTGTGAACTGTAGCACCTTGGAGCACCATTTGTCGGGTTGAAAGAGACCCGGATTTGGGGGCGTCACAGCTGACGTAGACATTTTTGCCATGTGGAACTACTTACATGTGCATTTTCCAAATAATTGTTAAAAAACTTGTTTCCCCAAGAATCGAACCCAAAACCTTAAGTTTAAAATTTTGGTCATCAAACCAACTGAGCTAAATAAAACTTATAATTATTTTATCAAAAGAATTAATATTTATACCAAATCAATTCATTTCCCCCAAATAATATTTAAATAGAGTAATTGACTTATTAAAACAGTAAAAACACATAAAAGAAAAAAATTGATTATATATTAAAGGTAAAAAAGTTCATACATAATTAATTCTTAACTAACCAAGTAAAATAATTAACTCAAATAATTAACACAAAATAAAATAATTAACATACTAAGTAATCTAAATAAAATAATTAACAAAAGTAAACTATGTTAAATAAATTACTTATTTAACTAATTAAATAAGTTTAGTTTACCCAATAAATAAGTTATATACTTAATCAATCAATTCTTCCACTAGAAAAAAGGGAGAAAATTTTAATCTTAAGATCAATTACAAATTAAGAAAATAATAAAAATTACAAAGTTACAATTAGAAAAACTAATAAAAATTATTTACACAAATTAAAAAATTAAAAAACAAATATAAATATTATTACAAATTAAATAATTACACTTATAAAACTAATAAGATTATTTAAACAAATTCAAAAAATATTAGAAAAACTAATATAATTATTTAAACAAATTAAAAAAAATACACTTAGAAAAACTAATAAAATTATTTAGACATATTAAAAATTACACTTAGAAAAACTAATAATTTATTTAAACAAATTAACGGGAAATCAAAATTTTATAATGTAAATTAATTTTAGTTAATGTTATTTTAATTTTACTAATTAATTTTTTTAAAAACATTATATATAAATTTGTGACAAAATTTAAATTTTATAAATTAATTTATTCAAATAAAAGAAATGATCATTTTATTAAAAAAGAAAGAAAAAACAAAATTAAAAAAATATATAAAAAACACAGGTGCTCTTCTCTCCTCTGTTCCTATTTTCCTTCCCCCTGTAATGGCATTATGTAATTCCTATTTCCTCACATCCCATACACTAACCCAGTTGTCAAAATACATTCATCATATAGCTTGTTACAATCAATTGACAGTATCTCAAACACATGAGCTGAGCTGGGATTATCATAGTGGACCAGATCAATCGGTCGTTAACCACCATTATGCCAGTCTTCAAACCCGTTTCAATGGCTAAAAAGATCGAACCAGCAATTTTGACTTTTTATCAACTTACATCAAAAATTAACACAATCAAACGCATTCATTGGTCACTAAAAAGATTGAAGAAAATGGTGACGATTTATATAATATATACACGAGATACAACTTTATAAAGTCTAATTACAAAAATAAGTTTATAAGGAACTGTTGAGATCCCGTGAACTCAAAAAATTATCAAATATATTTAATCTTAAACTTAAAAAAAAAATGCAGTGTACATTTTATACACAACCTTTTCTCGTCCAAATAATACAAAACAAAAAAAAAGGTGGGAAAGTAAATTACACTACTGAGTCCATTAAATATTAATAACAACTACCCAACATATGATTTTCACAATTGGAAGAAGATAAGCAAGCCACTATTTTCTCTCTCTAAAACTCTCTCTCTAAAAGTCAGCTAAAAGTCAAAGAATTGACTGAGCAGATCAAAAGATGAAGGAGATGGAGATACCATCGGAGTTGAGAACAAAGATTTGGGACTTGGAGTGAACATGTTGTTTAAAAACAGACTCGGATAATTCAAAGAGAGAAAGATCAAATCCTGCAGAGCAAAAACCCATGATCGATCTGTGGTAGAGTCGCTTCGCCACGTAGGTGATAAAATCCTAGGAAATTGACCCATTTCAAGCCTTCAACCATATCCATAAGGTTCTGGGACTTTTCCCTCTCTCTATTATTCGACGGACGGCTTGTCTTCTCTATGGAAGCTAGTCTCATCAGAAGTAGACATCGACGCGTGAGTTGAGGCGGTGGCGGCGGGGTAGGTGGAGGAGAAGGAGGAAGTTAGAAACCCTAGGTTTTCTCTGTTTAGAGAAAGCCACAGATGAAGAACGAAAGAAGGAAATGAAACTTAAACTTAGCACCGATCTAATTTGGGTCTGTTTTGTCTTTTAATTAATTTGGGGGAAATGAATTATTAAGTTATAAAGATTAATTTTTGCAAAATAATAATAGATTGGCTAGTGGTGCTTGGGTGGTTATTGGATCAAAATTTAAATTAGAGGTTTTAAGTTCGAATCATTGCAACAACATATTTTTGAAAAAAAAATTAAAAATGGCCACATCAGCACGTCCATGTGTAAAATAAAATAAAAAATATCGACGTCATGTGCCACGTAGGCGCCACGTGAGTAAGTCAATGCACATGTGACGCCTGGGGCTCGAAGTCCAAATTTTTTAATAGAAAGGGGCTCAATTTGCGTTGACCAAAAGAAAAGGGCTCAATACCCAAAAACTCCTAAAGTTCAGTAGTCGACTTTACATTTTACCCTTAAAAAGAGTGATTGCAAGAGAGAGAGAGAGAGAGAGAGAGAGAGAGAGAGAGAGAGTTACATAGGGAAGGAAAGAGGAGGGAAAAAAAAAGATAATACGTGGATTACACGGATATACATAAAGAATAGAAAAAGAGTATTGAAATTTTAAGATAATTTATTTTAAAGATAATTTAAAAAAAATTATAATCAATTCTCCTAAAAATCCTAGAACGACATATATTTAAAAATAAAAAAATTATCCTAAAACGTCAAATGTTAAACCGACCGTGTACCTAACGCTGAAGGAGTGAATGAAGAGAGTTGCAATGGATGCACCGGCCAATGAAGCTATTACATCATCACAAGGAGGGGGATATCATTGGGCAGTGTTTTGAAGGGATGGAAATTGTGCTATTTTTTATGTTTCATCTAGACTTGCTGTTTTTTTTTTTTGTTTGGTTGATGATCAAGACTCAAGTAGAAAGTAAATGTTTAAACTTTAAAGTCTCCTAATTTGTGGTACATGGCTTAATGTACTTGATGTTTTATGGTGTTTATGTTAAAGACTTAATGTTGCGTTTAAATTGGAGTAATAAAGGTAGAAATAAAATGACTCATTCATATGAAATGAAAAAAATTGTGTTTGGTTAATATTATAATGAAAAAAATTATACTCCCTCCGTCCCATAGTTATAGGCTGATTTCTTTTGGCACATAATTTAAAAAAAATAGTTTAAGTGATAATTTTAATAGAAATTTTCCACATATACCCCTTAATATAGAATTAATGAATAAATTAATTACTTATTACTTATCACATTGGAACTCTTAACTTCATTGATTGTTGGTACAATTGTCTTTTATACACAAAATATGTTAAACTAGTAAAGCCTAAATGTGGTGATTAAAATAATGACAACAACATTAAATGTGGTGATAAAAATAATGACATTGAAGGTTGTTTCTTTAAAAAAAGAGTAATGGTTGGATATTTATTATAAAGGGCATAAAAGTAAAATAATGAACCAACTAAATTTTATAAATAGTAAGTAGCCTATATATTGAGACATCTCAAAATGAAAAATCAGCCTATAACTATGGGACGGAGGAAGTATTTGGTTCCTTGGGAGAGGGAGAACATATGAAATAACTTATTTCAACTAAAATAGAATGAATCATTCCACTTTTCATTGTATTCATTCGATCTAAACATAGCATTACCTAAGTACATTTTGGGTTACTGATGGTTAATGGTTAAATATTTTGAGACTTGATGATATTTAAAGTTCTATTTAATATTTATCAGTACATTTTGGGTTACTTATGGTTAATGGTTAAATATTTTGAGACTTGATGATATTTAAAGTTCTATTTAATATTTGTCTTGATTCTCTTTTCACTGAGAATGTGTCAAGCTTGATATTACTACAGGTTGAAAATTCGTACAATTATTTGTGCAATGGAGACTAAGGATGTGATAAATTTTTGGCATTTTAATATTTTTTATATAGCATTTAAATCATTTTTATCTTATGTCAGCAAAAAGAATAATTAAACTAAAATCATTTTACACTTCGACATTTTTGACATTTTAATATTTTGTTTATATATCATTTAAATCAGCTTATCTTATTTCAGCAAAAAAAGAATAAAAAAAATAATTCATTTTGCACCTCAACAGCCATCTCATGCGACACGTCATTAATAATTAACCATGATTTGAAATCAGGTTAATGTTTGGTTACTTTTGTAGACCTTTTAAAAATATTATGGATATGTATTAAAAAATTAACATCATTGGTTTAAATGAAAACAAACTTAAAGTTGGATGGTGTTTTTGATCATCAAGTCATAAATAAATAAAAACAATCAACCATAAAACATGAATGAAGCACTGTATGTGTAGAATTCTTGCATCTCTAATGAGCTAGGTTTGGCCAGCTTTCACGTGAGAAGCACATAATTGTGGAAGGTTATCAACCTGAGAGGAATTGCTCCCTACTAAGAGCAGCACAATTTGAAGAAAAGGAAGAAATGTCTATTTCGTGTATAAAAGCCGACGAAATAGAAAGGGGGAAGAAAAAATAATACTCTATATTCACGAATGTAACATTATACAGAATCCACTACAACATTTAAGATCATACGTTAATGAATTAGATTCATAAAGTTACAGGATGGACTACAACATCTGAGAACATAGGTTAATTAGCTAAGATTTCTTAAGAGTGTCAGACGGACGAAAATTATGATACAAGTAGAATCCAAAGCAACCCAGTATCTGTAATGAATTCTTAGAAGCATTTCCGGTGAACAATCGAAGGTCCTGTTTCGTCGTAATCTGCCTTGGTCATGTGTTGATTTTGGGGGAACACAACTTTGGCAAGTATGGCACCTCCCACCCAGGCTGAACACATTGTCAAGTTTTCTGGCATATATTCTGGGGCCTGCAATGAAAAAACAGTTAGACCATTAGGAACTTTTGGACTCAAAAATGAGATCCGTAAATGATCAGAAGACAACTATAGTAGATCCCATAAATGTAAGTCAAGATTTCGCAATGACTGCCTAGCCTCGTAAATTTTCACGACAAATTGACATCATTAAATGACTGCCTAGAAATTATTTATAGGTCATCTATTTCTTCTAAATTTTAAATTTTGTATACCAAAATGGCAGCACCATACCATAATCACATGTACCAAATTTAGAATGCCACCTTTTCCGTCCACCAACCAGTTCAACTGCCATCTGAAACCAACACCTTCGTATAACCCCTTTTCTCTTCCACAGGCAACCATCATTTAGATGTACACACACATTCATGCAAGTAACAAGATTATCTCATTGCAAATGGTTGTGAATGTGAATGTTTCTGTGTCACTGAGGCTTAGGAGTTGCCCTGAGGCATAAAGATCTAGTTATCTTCGGGGCCAAGTTTCTATCTAGCACATGGGCCGAAGATATTTTAAGGATTATCTATAACATAATAAACAATGGCTCCTTGTCCCATTCCCTGGCTATCTCAACCTGAGAAAGTTCACCACCACCGCCATTTGCCTTGTGGAAAAGATTGCTATGGTACACTATACACTTTACACTAGAGGAGGAGACTTGCATGCCCTCTGGATTTAGCTTGCTTTTACCCCAGTGTGCCCTGGGGTCAAACTCCCCCTTCCCTAACCACCATATTAGTCTAGTGGAAGCACCCCTAAACCCCAAACTAGTCCAGTGGAAGCCCCCCTTTCTGCGACACGGTCATGCATGCCCTATGGTGCACAGCCCCCACATCCTCGGTATCACTCTAAGGCTAGTGCCACTTACATGAGTGAACCACATCTTTGGCCTTGAAGGATGACCATGCTAACCCCTTTAAGTTAGCATCCTTTTCCTTAAGGCAAGTTTATACCTAATTAAGCTCACAAATGGGCCCTTTATGATCCTTTCAAGGAACATTGCCCTGAATTATCATGACACACACACACCCAGCTCCCTACCCAAGTCCCATCGCCTATGGGGGGTTGCCATCCTTGTCTTGGATCCACACCTAGTCATCCATCACTTGTAAGGGTTTGCCGTCAAGCCTGTGTCTTAAGGAATTGCCCTAGTTATTCCATCACTTATAGAACATTTCTCTTTATGATTGTATCTTAGGAGATTGCCCTACAGATTCCATCACTTGTGGAGTATTCCATCACTTGGATTCATGAGTGATCAGTCCATGAATGTTTTGATAAAAACGATTGTCCGTAAAGGTTAATTGGAACCTTCAAGGTTTTGGATCCACTTTCCTGATGAAGGATAAGCTTCTAGGGATATTAACCCTTTACAGACATCTCAAAGAAGGCTGGGAATGAATAATTTCCTAGGGATATAGACCCTTATAGACATCTCCATGGCAATTGTCCAACTTGGTTTACAAGAAAAGCTTCCTTCCCTCTTTTGGGTTACTATCATCCCTTCTAAGATAAATTCCATTTATTAAACATACTTTATGGCAAAATTTAAGCCCTGACCATCCTTAGTCTCTTCGGGGGCAACTCTCTTTGCCCTAGACAACATTTAGAACTTTAGCCTCTTTATCCCACCATCTTATCTCTCTTCCATTTAGCCATACCCATCATGAACCCCTGCCACTTTGACAGTCAAACACTCAAAGTTTCCCCTGCCATACAAGCAGTCAAACATTCAACTCACATGAGTTGTCCTCCTTTCATTGGTCCCCAAGGTGGACCACCATTTTTGGGTATGAACAGTGTGCCAAGAGTTTTGCGAACCATGACAGTTTGTTGTAGGACTTTGTTTTTGTACCAACACTTATCACTGAGATTAATATAAATACGTCTTTGGGCAGCCAAGTAAATTCACTTGAGGTGAGCAATTCAGACTGCAAATTAATTTAAACGTGTAATTCTAATTTTCCCAAGTGTATTGGCTGTTTCATTTAGTAGTGATGGCATGATAATGAAATAGAGATGGTAAATTTGAGGACATTCATTTTATACTAACATAAAAAATAATGGGACTTTTTGTGAAAAAAATATTAAATAAATGAGACATTTAATTTGGAATGGAAGGACTAATATTTCTAACATATGTTTTAAGGATAATAGTTCTATAATGATTATAGAAGTAGCACCAATAGTAATGTTTATGATTCAAGGTTGCTAGTCACCTCGAAGCAGATATAGGGAAAGATTTCTGGCATGACTCCAATAGGAGAAGAATCTCTCTAATCACATTATCGATGAGTAATGCTTTGTGTTACAGGGCACTATCTACGTTACAGAAGACAGGAAACATACAATTATATAAATGTTTTCCCTCATAATAGCAGAGCACTATAAACATCGACTGTATCATGTTAACATGTACCTTTACTAGAGAAGGCCGAATAGCCGATGAGCAAAGGCTAGCTTCTTTCTGAAACCTATCTTCAAAACCTGCAGCATGCGGGAATTTTAAATGTATCAGCACAACAATAGTTTTTCCCAATTATGTACGTCAGACACAAAAGAATATATCGCATTGCAAAGTGAGATCAGTAATATACATAATGCTATAATGAAATATAATGCTAGTAAAGGAAAAATATATAATGCTAGTATTTCTTTAAGAAATTTGAGGCAGTATAGATGCCAGCTTGTGGTGAACTAGTACAACAAGGCAATCAACAAACAATATATTACACATTCTTTCACATCCAATCAGCAGATCAAACAACAGTCACAAATCGAGATTATAAGCTTATATATACATCCTTCAGGATTTCTTCATGTAGTACATTAACAAGCATATTCCACCTTTACTTTTTTTTATTATAGGCCAGTATGCCACATTTTATTCTAAAAAAGTTAACTTAGTGTTTAATATTGCAACACATTCTTTCTCATTGGGTGGAAAACATGGGGGAGTGGTAGGGGAACACGAGGAAGTAACAACAAAAGTTTTTTGGGATTCGAAATTTTATTTTTTCAGAGCGTAAGTTTACAACACAAGCATGCAAAAACTTAATAGCTAGGGTATTGGTGTGTCTTGGTAACTATGAGAGAAACCTAAAAACAACCACAAAAATAACAGAGGACAATACAGACAGAATTAAGCCAAGTCCTGAAACAGACTTCATATCCTAAACATGAGTTAAATATCCTAACAAAAGTTCAATATCCAAAACAGTGGATGGCCAACGTGACTAGTGGCTGTGGCTGTGGATGTGGCTATATCTAATCACTTTTATGATAGTTGCTTCAACTACAATGTTTTAGGAGTTCGTTGCTGAGTAACATAACACCCATCAGCATGAAATCTAGAGGTTTAGGAATTTTACTTCAATGATAACCCCATAAAACTATGTAGCTATTTATAAATGTATTAAAATTATTTTAAGAATTCCAATAACATTCGTAGATTAAATTAGTTGTCCTAAAAGTATTCAGGTTTCTTGAGTCTTATACAAGTCGTTATAATACCACAATCTTAATAGAGTTAGAAATTATTTTACCACAGCTATGCGCTCTTATTGTCCATCTATTACTTGTGATGGAGAAGAAAATCTTGGCCAAGAGCAATTTAATCCTTATGGAGAAGGATCACACAAACCATTAATCTTTTTCACCTTCCAGCATATTGTCATTGTAATAAGTAGGGAATATCATCTTTAATTGGTAACCCTTAGGCTGAACCTTTGCCATAACTAAAAGTGGTTAGCTACAACACCAATACGTCCTCTGATTAGGAACTACCTGTGGTTAGCTACACCTCTGATTAGCTCTAACTAAATGGAATCATACACATTTGTAGATCATGTAAAGACCTTTAAGAATGATCTCAAACATCTTTGTTATTCAATGTACAAACTAAGAACTAACTACTCTACATGGATCATTATTACCCAATATTTTGAAAAGAGCGAAGCAAGGCCTCATCACAAAATCAAAGAGTAACAAGCACAACAGAAAATCTAATAAGGTCAGTGGCCCCTGTTTGTTAAGCATTCAATTTACAAAATGACCAACAACAAAAGCTAGAGAAATGTAAGGTTATAAAATGATGAAACTAAGGATCTAAAAGAAGGTACTTGTTTTAACAAACAGAAAGTCAATAAGATGCTTGTGCATCTCAAGAGTTGAAAAGGAAATTAAAACCTAACCAGCCATTGAAACAGTGCCACCACAAAGCACCGTGTTCTCCAGTAGTTGACGGTGATTTTCAGATGATACAGTTGATATACTTCGAACAAGCTGCTCAACAATTCCATGTGCCTCCAAACCCAAAATAGATGGTTGGAATAGTGCCTCCCCAACAGTATATCTCTCTCTCCCAATAGTGATCACCTGCAAGCCAAGCATAAAAACATCTATTTTGGGTTTATGATTTAAAACTTGTAGTAAATGGTGAATTTTTTCATATTAGATGTGTATGTCATATAATAAATTTAATTGTACAATCCAGATTCACTTGTAAACGACAATATATAAAATTCGTGGAATGATTGGTTTTATGTGGTTCAAATAGAAGAATACAAGATTTTATAACTTTTTGTCAGCAAGAGGTGAAAAATTTTAAAGAGTAAAATTTGATAATAACACTAGATGGAACAGTACATATGATTTATTTAAAGATGTTTATAAACGTCATAATATACTTGTGGAGTTTTGTAACAAACTGATCAAGAAATAACAAATCATGACTGGGATTTATTATGTCAACTTTTAAATATTCTTAATGTTTTTAAAAAACACAAAAATATTAAATGGTGTTTATTATCCTACAATTCATAATGTTCTGTTAGCATATTTAGAAATAACAAATATGTTTCCACAATATAAATATGATCCTTTTTGGGTAAACCTTATTTTTAATATGTAAGAAAAAATTTAAAAATATTTTGAAGATAATATAGGTACTGAAAATATTGATTAAATTAAACTAAATTTTAATAATACATTTACTGGATTTTATAAAAAATATGAGTCTGTATATTCTACATCTACACGTGCACCGCCCCCTGTCCCTTCATCTTCTAAGTTTGCATCATTATTAAAATCATTATAAAAAAAACAAAAACTTCAACACACACAAGTAGTTTAAACGAACTTTGTTTATATTGTATTACTGATTTTAGAAGTTTTATGACCGACCAAGAATTTGAAATTGTTGATATACTTGCATTTTGGAAAAAGCATAACTGACAATTTCCTACTTAGGCGGCCATGGCCCGTGATTGACTAACTATACAAGCTAGTACTGTAGCTTCTGAATCTTGTTTTTCTTTATCTGGCAGGGTACTGGATGAAAAAAGTAGACTTGGTCCGGGTTCATTGGAGATATGCATTTGTTATTGAGATTATCTTGCCGCACAATGAATAGTACAAGACGTAATAGACAAGATAGCTTGGAAGATCTCGAAGTTGGAGCAAGAACTGCAAAAAATGCATATCCATGAATATTGAAGATACATTTTTTTGAAGATTAGAAGATTGAAGCTATATATTTTGAAATTTTGAAGATAAATTTTTTTAAAGTTTTGAAGACATGTTTTTAAAAATTTTGAAGCCAAATATTTGTAACCGACTCATTCTTGATTATTGTTTATAAACTTAAAATAATTAATCAATGATTCAATAAAATATAAATTCCCTTGTTCATTATTGTAATTTGTAAGTTGTAATAACTTAGTTTTAATAAATAACATCAATAAATTTAATTACTCATTTTTAATTTCTTGTGAATACATTTAATTAATATATTAGTTAGTTTATTAAATATTTCACATTAAAAATTAGTTGATTTAATATTAAATTTTAAAAATAAATAATAGAAATTTTAAAATTTATTAATGTCCAAAGATGATGTCCAAGATATGAATTGAAAACCTGATGTCCAAAGAATAGTATACAGTATATGAGATACTTTAGCCTTTAGGGATATTTCTGTTTTCAAAGTTCAAGCCTATTCTCATTAACTTTGAGGGTTTATATTTGACAATCTCCTTTCTTTCTCTTAGGGCTTTTCACTATTCTATTACCTCAATTTCTCCATCGTTCTATCTCTAAAAATTGAGGCTTTTGTTAAAAAGCTCATCTTACGGAGCACTAGACGCGAATTCATGATGATGTGCCACGAATTGACGGTGAGATTTTGAAAATTGATCATCAATGAGGTCGTATTAGGTCGTATTCGAAAGGGTCAAAATGAATTTGCAAGGTTGCAAGCTCACATCCGAAAAGCCCTGCAAAAGTTAGACCTACAGCTTCAATTTCTGTCGAAGAAAAACATTTGCCCCCAAAAATTAAAGGCATTCCTTCAATTCATTCTTGGAAAATTAGAATTAGTATTATAGAGAGTAATATTGTCTCTGAACTTTTTGTCTTTGCTAATTCTTCCGTGTTTAAAGAATTGTTGCGTAACTGATTTGTTTAAAGAAATACAATATTTGTTCTACGTTTACTTCTAAGTTGTTAGTTGAGTAAAAGTGGCATAATAATAAAATTATTCTAACAAATTTAATGATATTGTTCAAAAATTGAGAACTTTTTTTTCTTTTTTCTTTGTAAAATAGGAAACACATTATTCCTTCAATTCATTCTTGGAAAAAAAATGTGTTTAAAGAACTTTTTTTAAAAAATATTACGTTTTTTTTTATAAAAAAAAGTGTTGGACTGGACCAGACCGGCCTGGCCCAAGGCCTAGTCTGGTCTGTAGGTCTCAGCAGATTATCTCTTCCATAGCCAAGTCTGGCTTGGCCTAGCTTGCAAACCCAAAGTCAAAGTCTGGCCTAGCTTGGTCAACGGCCAAGGCCTGGCAGGCCCAGGCCATACCAAGGCCAGGTCGGCTTGTTGTGCACCCTACAAGTGGTCAACAACTAACAAGTAGGCCAGGCCTGTTGCGCCTGACCAAGCCAAGTCGAGGCTGGACTCGGACCACAAGCCAACCCAGGCCAAACTTTGGGCCAGGCCAGGCCGGGCCAGATTTTTGTACAAAAAATGCAGCTTTTTCGAGCCTTCTAGGCCGGCCTTTGACTAAGACGGGCCCAGGTCGAACCAAGGCCAAGTCGCGAGCCGCAGGCCTTTTGTGCATCTCTAAGTCCACTTGTTGTCCTGTCTTGTTAACATATTGTCTACTCCAAGCCCAACCCAAGAAGACCATTGAAAACAAGGAAAAAAATTAGTCAGGCTGCCCAGCGTTTCTCTTTCTAGCAATCAATATATTCTCAAGTTGATCGAGTAAATTTTAAAATCATGTTACATGTGCACAAGACTTGCCACATTCAGTGTTCTAAAAGAGCTAGGCAGCAAGGGAGCTTCGAACCCTAAGGCTAGGGAAGAGCAAAACAACCAGCCCCGGGATGGGGTCATGCAGGGATTTTTCACGCCTGTTCAACTTCAAGCCAGGCCAGGCTTTAGGACTTGTCAAACCAGGCTGGGCTTTTGGCCAGAAAACATGACCTATTCAGACCTGAAGGCCAGGCTTTTTCAGGCCTACTTTTTTTCCCCTAAATTTTATGCTTTCAATATATTTATTCTCATATTTTAACTTTAAAAATATAAAAGTGAGTCCAAACAGGTCAACTCTTTATTATTTAGAAACTTAAAAATAGATAGTACACAGATTGATATTAATAAAAATAAATGTATAATACAAAAAATGATAACAAATATAAATACAAATAAACATAATTGCTGAAATTTGGTGGACAAAAGTACCCTCAAAACTAGCCTTTACATAGCTATGGAGGGGTAAAATGGTAAAAGATAAGATGAGAACTGAAAATGCCTGATTTTTTAGGCTTCCGGATAGTACAGGCTTTAGCCAATTCAAGCCTAGGCCAGGCTCAAGCCAAGGCTTTTTCAGCCGGTTTAGGCCTATATTAGGCCGACTTTTGGGAATAAAATAGACCATAGTTGTCGTGAATTGAAAACCCTACATCGTGTTTCATGTATCGTATCGTGAATCGTATCGTAAGATACAGAAATAATATGTGAAGTAATAATTATTATATTTACTCATATTGAGAACACTAGTTCTGACTTAAATTCATAAAAATTAAGCATATAGTCCAATAATTGAACAATATAATTTAATTAGAAACAAAATTTACGATGATCATTAATTGTATAAAATAATTATTTAATTACTTCCAAGTTACAAACAAACTAAAATAGTATATACTAATATAAAAAAAGGAGAAAAAGAGAGTTTAAGTTATTGTTGTTAATGGCTATAATCCGTTATTGTTGTTGAATCTAATATAATATAGTATTACTAGTTATATACTTTATATTAGTTTACATACTATTAGGTGAGCGGAGCACTATAAATATATAATATTAACATCATACAAATTATGGATTATATGCTACATAACATACCTGGCTTTGATGTGTCTGACTTTGGAGAAGAAGAAAAATAAAACACGTCTCCAAGGAGTAGTGTTTTCGGACTAATCAGCGATGATAGAAGCTTTCAAAGGTTATACCATGATAAAGAGTCGGAGAAGATGAAGTTGGAAGGAATTGGTCGCACATGCAATTCAATTTTGGGGCTAATCGCAAAAGTCAATTGGTGTTTTGGGATCAACTGTTTTTGAATAATCTGAAATTGGGTTTGAAACTCTTTTGAAAACCAGAATTTTGGGCTACAGGAATCGAAGCAACGTGACGCGTAAACCGGTAACTTTTCGTATTTGGGTTATTTTTTTCACTCTTCTTGTATTGATGCTATATCGATCGCACAATTCAGATGTGATACGTACAATTCTTGTACAACATTCGATACAGCTACGATTATGAATCGATTTTGTCCTGAATCTTATCAAATCGTACAATACGAATCGCGTATCATATGATTTTGGCAATTATATAGAGGACTGTCTAAGGTCCCCAACTTAGGCCTTGCTGGACAAAGCAATTCGGTCCTTTTCAGGATTTTCCCAAGTTGGGCTTCTGGACTCAGGCTTTTTGTTTAGCCCTCACTAGGCCTTGTAGGCAGGATCTGTGTGGCTTCCTTAGGCGGTGTAGTTTATTATTACTTATTATATTTGTAAACAAACTAAGTCTATTCTTTGTATATATAATAAAATTAATGTCATATTTATCAAAAGTTGAAGTTTACGATTGATTTAGAACATTGTCAAATTATGAGGTCAAGTTTTAATTGTGGTACAAACCTGACCATCTGGTAGAGTATGTTCCTCTTCCTGGCATGACTTCAGGGTCTTCTCATAAGCAAGATCATCCTCAGCACAACAAGCATATATCTCTTTTATTTTCTCAACGTCAGAGACATCAAGCTTTACGAGTGGATTGGATTTACCAAGCTCCTGATGTAGCAGCTTCGTCAACTCAATACCTCCAATTTCGAATCTTTTTGAAGCTATGTGCTGAACTGCACCTTCAATTACTGGTGCAATATCTGGGAAAATACAGAAAGGATCAACCAGAAAAAACATCAGTCCACTCCAGCAGCAATTGTATGAACCAGACGACCACTCAATTGCTTATGGGATTCTCAAGTTAAATTGGAAGACATCTTGCCAATCAAGTTTTGTTATTCTCAAATATTAACTGGGGGCCGAGTTTTTTCAATTTCGAGGAGAATGATGCGGAGAAATATAGGGGATTTTAGAATTATTAATTACTTGTTTTATATTTTTGCTTAGAGATAAATCAATATATTATTTATTTATTTACAATAGTAGATTTATTTAGGAAGTAGATTATACTTAAGAGTTGTTTCTTTTTTAAAAGAATTAAGTAACCCAAGTAGATTAGGATTCTACTTGGTCTCCAAGTCTTGGGGATTTCTTTGATTTATTTAAACTAATGTAAGCTTCATTATTTTGTAGAGTTGAATATATTATTGATTTGAGAACAAGCTTTGTGCTTTTCATGTGTTTTTCTATTGATTCCCTGCATATATAAGCTGTTTATTTCCTTGTCCTGTATCAATCTCAGGTTCGTTAGAGAGCAAACAAGAAATATTTACTTTTTTAAGTGTTATTTATTAACAAAGGGTTCTTCATTTGGTAGTCCAAAGTAGTAGAACAGAAAATTAATGAGAATTAAAATGGCCAAATTGAAATTTTGCTTTTCAGGAAGAGGCCCAATTACTTCAGAAAAATGCCGCAACCACAAAGAAAACTAAAGAAGAAATGAAAACAACATAAACTTTCAAAAGATTTAGGATGCACTATGGGTCCTCCTAGCCTACATGACTGCCTAATAACACCACCCGTTGGTCTATATGTCTATATGACCAGTAAATGGTAATTCCACAATTGAAAATAAAAAATATTAATAAACGGTAAATTGGACCACCAACTTAATTAAACCAAAGAGCAGGTGCAGTATATGATCAAAAAAACATACTCTCGAATGTATACCTATCTTTCCGTGCCCAATATCAACTGTGCAGCCCGAGATACGTCCCACTGCATAAAGTGATAATACTGCTTGCTCCGATGCATAAAATCCTGATACGTTAAATGTTTCAAACATCAATTGCACCAATTGTTCTCTGACAGCCTGTTAAAATACGTGTTAATTGTATTTGGTAATAAGGAATTACTATTATTACAGATTAAAAAGAAAACATTCATATATACTTTCTTGAAGTTGGCCCAAAATTGGAGCACTGGATACTGATACTGGAATTCTCTAAAAATATATATATACACTATAAATTATTGATTTTACAAAAGGGTTTATGAAAGGGAATGCTACATTAAACTTCTACATATAAATACCTAGAAACTACTTTCACCACTGATTTGCAGATATTAGGTAATTGTGTGTATTTTTGATAGTTGGGGAGAAACTGTTGGAAGTGAGTCGGTCTATTTAATAGAGTAATACAAATTTGAAGAACCAAACCAATGGTGGTTCAATTCGATTTGTATTGGAAAATCTTAGCCTATTTGTGTTAACCAATTGACTGAGATGCAACAACAAATTGGGGATCATTAAATTCAAACTTTCCCTAATAATTAAATATTTGAGGAATGTACTGCTCACAAAGAGTCGAATCTGGCATCTGCAAACCCTATTTCAGCAGTGGAAGTTAACAAATGAGATGATGAAGAAATTGAAGCCAATGATTTTGTGGGACGTACCTTACTTTCAAGTTGTGCATATTAAAAGGTTCTCGCAGAGGGTGGCCATGGAGGTTCTAGTTTGGAGGTGGGCATGAATTGATGCAGAACAGAAGAGTCAAGAAATTTATTACTCCCTCCGTCCAATTTTACTTATCTTGAAAATATAATTTATCTTCAAATTACCCACATTAACTACTTTATTATCATCTTTTTTGTTTAAGTTGATCTCCTAACTTTTTCTTGGAATAATAAAATAGAGAAGAAAGAGAGAAGGGAAAAAAGGATTGTGGTTGTGCTTCAAGTGTCAAAGTTAATAGTCTTACTTTTTCCAATGTATGTCATGTTGTTTTCAATGAATTTTTTTAATAAAATTAAATGAGGGTAGTACTAAAAAAATACAGTCAAAAATAGTATTACAATGGAAAGAGGACAAATAGACTTAGATAAACCAAAAAGGAAATTAGGACAAGTAAACTTGGACAAATGGAGTATTAATTTTGTATTGTTTTTAAGAGATACATATTTGATTATTTATGTAATTATTTATTACTTATATTAAGTAGAATATTGTACAAGTTTTAATTATAGTAATAGATTTTGATGTAGGACAATTTGTAAAACGAATTTTGTTATTGATTGACAGATATGTAGAACTACAATTTAGGCTCTATGCTTAAATTCTAGGGTTTAAAGTCATAACTTGACGTCTATTAACCTAGGTAAAATATCTCCACAATATAAGGGAAATCAATAATAATCTCAATATTCAGAATGTACTTCGTGTGAAGATTACATCGGTATTTAAACAGAAACAACCATAAATTGAACTTGGAGACCAATAAAATAACAAAAGACAAAAATACCCCAACTAATTAAAACAAATCCATAATAATTAAATAAACAAAATAAATAAATAAATAAGCCCCATCAGATTATAATTAGTAGATTATTTCATTTTAAAAATAAAGAATTTTAATTATGGTAGTAGACTTTAATTAGGAAAGGATTTTTAATTATAATAGATGTTTTGACTTGGCAATTTAGTTTTAATTATATTAGTAGATTCTAACTAGAAGATTATTTCCTTGTTAGGATTCTTTACTTGGTCGCTAAGCTGTAGAGTTCCTATATAAAAAGTTGTAATATTTCAAATTCTTGAATATATTGATTTAAGAGAAAGCTAGGTGTTTTTTGAATATTTCTTTACCGATTCTTTGCAGGGATAGATACTTTTATTCCTACTTTCCACCTTGTCCTACATCATAAATTCCCACCAATAATTACCTACTTGCTTCTGTTATGAATGAGTTGGGTGTGGGCTGTTATAATATAGCCGTGATCTTACAGAATTGGACGGTTGTCGTAACAAACTATAGATCAATAAGTGAATGACATATGGATCCTACACAAAATATCTTAAATGATCACATAGAAAATATGTAAATTTGATTTCCACCATACCAATTACTGATAGAACTTCTTCAAGCTCTACCCACTAGCAATGCTGCTAAAATTAAAATATGATTTGAACTTGAACTCAAACATGATGCATGTTTAACTCTCACGCTTCTATAGATGATACGAACACCAAATTTGGAAAACTTTATCTAACCTTAGGAGTTGAAAGTGGATCCGTAAATAAAATTTGTCCTTCATTGCCCATTTCCCAACCAAGTCCAGTATAAAGAAT
This sequence comes from Panax ginseng, assembly GCA_020205605.1. Taxonomy (NCBI): domain Eukaryota; kingdom Viridiplantae; phylum Streptophyta; class Magnoliopsida; order Apiales; family Araliaceae; genus Panax; species Panax ginseng. The sequence goes on from CM035142.1 coordinate 58,680,345, forward strand.
GTGGTGCAATAGATCTTCCATAGCATCCCAATCTTTAATAAAGCCTCGCACAACTGGATCAACAGTGATGTCCTCAGATAATGAAATATCAACCAATGATCCATCGTCAGGCATGCGTTTCATTTGGGTTGGAATTATCTGGACCATAAGCCAAACAAATTAAAAGTCCTTCCTTCAAGACATGTATCATAAATAACAAGGTTTTGAAGTAGCTTATAAAAAAATGATATTAAGGAAAGAAGACCGTAAGTAAATACATTACGGAATCTCAAAACAGATCAAAAAATTACACAAACAGTGACAATATTTGCATTCTCAACTTTGAATTTCTAGAGAAAATTATTAGATTTGAAAGTTTCAAAATCCTTTGCTTGCCAAAAAACAAACAATTTACAGAAATCAACTTTTGAGGCCAAAAACCAAATGGCCTCTCAATTTCCCCAACCCGACTTCGCATTCAGGCATATCACCCTGTGGCTTTGTTACAATATTGATAATTATCTTATTGTAAAGCTTACACCAATAGACAGGGTATAAAAATGCATTTTAATAATCAATGGATACTACTCATACTCATCATCAGAAAGGGAGAAACCAATAAATGCCTACAGTCTACATGTCTGATGTCTCCAACAATTACATCTCATGGAACATTAAGAGAAGAGGTAGAAAGCTACCTTTTATACATCTTACTTCAGTGGAATGGAATAAAATCTTACTTCAATGCATATGGTAGTCAAACAGCAGAGGGAAAATAAACAAAAAAATTCTCTTTATCAACACAGGTAAGAACAAACGATAAACTCGAAATCTGCCTACACCATATTACCATTGTTCTCTTATTCAAACTTTAGCTAACCAATCCGTATATCAATTAATTTTTTCTGAGAAGTAACAAACTTGTTAATTAAAAAAGTCACCAAAATATACACACATACACAAAAAGGCTAAATAATATTCTAAACCAGTTCTCCAAGAACCCTACAACGAACAAAAGACCTCGGAAGCTCCTAAAAATAATAATACTAAACTTATAAGACCATATATTAGTTTATTATCACCATCAGTTAATAACTAACTGAATCAGCTTTTCGAAATATACAGTCAAACTATTCATCTTATTCAGAACAAGCAACAAATGTGTATGGACTTTCAATTTTTGATTATTTCCCTTACCTTGTTTTCTTGCAAACAAACAGGGACTTCTGAAAAATAGACAAGGTCCTTTTAAAACTAAAATTAGCTAATAAGAGTAATACTTTTGGGAAAAGGATAAATTCCTACCGTAAACAACATAATCGTGGAAAGTAAAAGTATAAAATCATCTCATAAACAACATAATCGTGGAAAGAAAAAGGATAAAATCATCTTCAATCTAATGTAATATGTAGTTTTGGACCTTTTGGTTTCCCAGATTCCCGTGGGAAATCAAAAATAATCATCCTTCACATGTCCAATAATTTAGGCTCAGCCAAATTGAACTTGTTTTTTATTAGTTCATTTTCCTCCTTTATCTTTCCTAGTGGCTCATTTATCACAACCAAAATCATAAATTATTTAAGATTCAATCTTGTTACTTTTACTTTACTTTTCATACTCCCTCCAGCCCAAATAAAAGAACTCTAACACATCATGCTTTTAATTAAGTTTGCCAATGTCAAATTCAAAACATTATATCACATCTTAGTTTATTTTAACAAGTCCACTCCTTTTACGGACATACAAAAGTGAAAAATGGACACCCAAGTTGAGACGGACAGAATAAATTCCAAAATGCAAAATATCATGCTACACTACCCACATAGAACAATAGCAGAAAATGTAAAACGAGAGAAACTAAAGAAATAAATTAGATGATACCATCGAAGGAGCCTGATCAGGAACCGCAAAACCTGCTTTGAGCAGCTTAGAGCCCGCATCTATCACAATTGCCTCCATTTGTTTTCGTTTTTCTACAAATTCAAAGTAAATTAGAAAACGAAAGCATAGTTTTCTACATTCTGCTAATGCTACTAAAATTGTTAAACCCTAATTACTCAAAAATGCACCTTTTGCAGAGCGGCTGCAAAGCCGAAAACCTACGTAATTGCTGTCTGATTTGTAGAGGTGATGATTGAAGATATGGCTGCCTAATTTGATGGATTTTGTCCCAATCCTCTAAAAATGTCTTTATGTACTCCTCATCTTTCCGCTGCTCCGATCAATTTCCTCTGTTTTTACCCTCTTACTCCTTCGGAGTTGCCCTCTCTGTCGCTGGTCTCCGACACTCCGTCGCTCTCTCACAGGTTAAGTAGGTAAAATTTAGCATTTGACCCGTTGGGTCGAATGGCCGGGGGCTTGGGGTACTTAATTGTTTTTTTTTTAAAGTTTAATTAATTTAATTTGTGGACTTTGCTTAATTAATTTAATATGCTATTATAAAACTAATAAACTTTGACTTGATTATTTACGGTATTTTTGGGATTGTTTAAATAATATTATTACTGTTTCTAGTTATTTGTTTTTTAATATAATCAATTTAAAAACTACAAAAATTGTGTTTGATAAATAAAAAAACACATAAATTAGTAACAAGTGAAAAGTGTTTGGTATTAAAAAAAATTGTTAACCTTTAAACATGAATGTTTTGAGAAGTTGAGATAGATAACGAATGGAATTACTAAAATAAATAAGGATAGTTAGTAATATTTTTGATCAAACTTGATTATTAGTGACTAGTCCAAGGATTCAGCCAATCTCGTGAGCCCAATACGGAATATAGCCACAAGTTCAAAGAGTCTGGCGAGCCCAACAAATATGGTCCATCACGGTTGGGTTAATTAAGCTCATCAGTAATAAGTTACGCACGCCCACCCACATCATGAAGGAAGTGATCAAGCCTCGTCCCCATATCTCAATGAGAGCACGACAACCATCTTGCACGTTAGGAAGAAGTGGAGAGCTCCACTAAAGTAGTGATCGCTACATGTCCACCCCAAAACTGTCATGGGGTTGGCTATAAATGGAACACCTCACCATCACTGGGAGGCAACTCACTTTTGTATCTTTAATCTTGTACTCTCTCCAACACACTTGATATAATATAAAGTGTCAGGCGACTAGAGCCATTCAACAGTGGACTAGGTCAACTCGACCAGACTACATTAATATTTGTCTTATTTTCCTACTTTAATTATAGCATTTGTTATTACTTGACAGGTGTGTACAAAGTTCATTTTGTGCATCATCAGTTTGGCGCCGTCTGTGGGAATCGAAAAGATTTTCACCTTTAAACATATACGCCAATGGCGATTACAACTAGGTCAATGAACCAACATGAAGACAATCCACGACTAGAGGAGGGTGCTCCTCCGCACACCAACCCCGTCTCAAATACTTCAGCTCCAAATCCACAGCAAATGCTGGAGACCATGCAATAGTTGGCTACCCAAAACCAACACATATTTCAACTCCTACTCGCCGAACAAGGAGGAGTGCGATTAGGAGGACTACAAGGAGCTCCACCCCCTGGACATCAAGGAGCTCCACACAGGGGAGCCCATCATGATCAACCTCCTCCTCCTCTTCCTCCTCCTCCTATTTCCCAGGGTGGAGATCCTCATCTCCAAGAAGATGAAGGTGAGAACCAGAGCGTGGAGCATGGGAGTCATCCCCATGATCATTCCAGGGGAGCCCCTAATCACCGGGATGAAAAAATTAAGGAAGTACAAAACCAATTAGGTGATGTCTTCAATGCCATGAAGGCGCGAGGACCAGAAACCATGGACTACCTGGTACGGCGAACAGACACGCCTTTCAAGTCTGACGTGGCGAACTATCCACTCCCTCAAAAATTCAAAATGCCATCCGTGGAGACTTTTGACGGAACGAAAGATCCGCTATATCATCTCGAAACATACAAAACCCTGATGCAGCTTTATAACATCTCTGATGAAATCATGTGCAGAGCATTCCTAACCACCTTGAGGGGCTCCGCTCGATAGAGGTTTGCCAAACTCTCTCCAACCTCCATTTCAACCTTTGCTGAACTGAGCAGGTCTTTTGTGTCTCACTTTATTGGGGGGCGACGTCATCAGAAGCCTATCACACATCTTCTCAGCATAAAACAAGACAGAGATGAGAGCATGAGAGATTATTTCACTCGTTTTAACAAGGAGGTACTTCAAGTTGAAGAGCCTGATGATAAAGTAACCATGACTGCCTTCTTGGGAGGCCTTCGCTCGTCAAGCTTTCTTTTCTCAATGATGAAACGTCCACCAAGGAACATGACTGAGCTACTAGCAAAGGCCCAGAAATACATGAATGTTGGGGACGTCACAAAGGCCATACGAGGTGAGTCTTCCAGAGCAGGAGAGAAGAGAAAAGGAAGAGATAGGGACGATAAGAAAGAAACTGACAGCAAATCAAGCAGGACAGAGAGAGGGTGTCCGCCAAAGACAGACTCGGTCCTGCTCCTCAGAAAGATCGACGACCCTTCACTCCCCTAAATGCCACCGTCGAGCACATTCTTTTACAGATCCAGGATGACCCCACCATAAAGTGGCCAGCGAGGATGAAGTCTCCTCCAAACCGCAGAAACCCGAACAAGTACTGTCGTTTTCATCGCGACCACGACCATGACACCGACGATTGCTACGAACTCAAGAGACAAATTGAAGATCTTATTCAATGTGGTCAACTACGCTAGTATGTTACTGGTAGAAGACAAACACCATCACCAACTCATAACCAGGAGGATCAACATCCAGTGGGGGAGATTCATACCATCTCGGGAGGATTCGCAGGAGGGGGAGAGTCGTTGTCTAAGGCACATGCAAGAAAAGCAAAGCACCCCGACGAGGGTCGCCCATCTAAGATGCCCAGACAAGATGCCAGCGAAGTCATATCCTTCTCAGATGAGGACTTGAAGGGAATTCAACACCCACACGATGACCCCCTGGTGCTCACCATAATCGTGGCCAATTTTCAAGTACGCAGAATCCTGGTGGACAGTGGCATCTCTGCCGATATCTTGTTCATAGAAGCCTATTACAAGCTCAACCTGGGCAGGGAGAGATTGTAGCCTATTAGATTTCCCCTCATGGGGTTCTCAGGGGAGAAGGTATATCCCCTAGGGTCCATCACCCTGCCAATCACAGCCAGAGCGGCACCACGAAGATCTACAGTGATGGTCAATTTCTTAGTTATAGACTGCCCATCAGCCTATAACATCATACTGGGGCAACTTACTCTTAACACATTGAAGGTCGTCCCCTCCACCTATCATCTTATCCTTCATTTTCCAACCCCAAATGGAGTCGGAGAAGTCAGAGGAGATAGGTAGCAGCAAGGGAGAGCTATGTTTCCTCCATGAAGACCAAGAAGCCAGAGGAGGCATTACAGGTCGAGGTCCTTGACCCAAGGGATGACTCCACCATAGAAAGAGGAGAGCCCGTCGAGAAGCTCACCCCTGTACTCTTAGACAAGGAACACCCAGACAGAAGGGTGTACATTGGCTCTTCCCTCAGTAAAGAGCTAGTTCACCAACTAATAGACTTCCTAAAAAATAACATGGATGTCTTTGCATGGTCACATGCAGACCTGGAGGGCATCGACCCATAAGTGCCACACACCGTCTCAATGTTGACCCGCGTCATAAACTAGTTCGCCAAAAGCTAAGGGGTGCCTCCACTAAAAGGGCCCAAGCCATGGACGAGGAAGTGAAAAACTTAATAGATAATGGAGCAGTTAGAGAAGTAGCATATCTAGAATGGCTCTCCAACGTGGTAATGTTCACTAAAGCTAGTGAGAAATGACGCATCTGTGTTGACTTCACAGAGCTTAATAAGGCGTGCCCAAAAGACAGTTACCCGCTACCACGGATCGACCTCCTCATCGACGCCACTTCAGGGCATGAGTTGCTCACCTTCCTGGATGCGTACTCCGGGTATAACCAAATTAGCATGCATCCCCCGAACCAGGAGAAGACATCGTTTATCACTCCTAAAGGGACCTATTGCTATAGGGCCATGCCCTTCAGGTTGAGGAACGCATGATCAACCTATCAATGACTGGTGAACAAAATGATCCAGGATCAAATTGGGCGAACAATGGAAGTCTACGTTGACGACATGCTGGTAAAAAGCCTCGTCGTAGCAAATCACATTAATCATCTCCAAAAGTCCTTCAATGTTCTTAGATCGTACCGCATGAAGCTAAATCCTGAGAAGTGTGCTTTCGGCGTAGGATCGGGAAGGTTCCTGGGCTTTATGGTCAACCAGAGGAGAATTGAAGCAAACCCCAACAAGATCAAAGCCATTCTCGACATGAAATCACCCACTTCAACCAAAGAGCTCTAGCGCCTCAACGGAAGAATTGTAGCACTCAACAGGTTCGTCTCCAAGTGTGCAAATAAGTGTCTGCCCTTTTTTAAAATTCTTTAAAAAACTTTTGAGCGGGGACATGAGGCAGAGGAGGCATTCCAAAAACTCAAAGCCTACTTGGCTGCACCTCCTCTCCTTTCGCATGCCACACCGGGCGAGGTGTTATATTTGTACTTTTCTACCTCCCCATCAGCAGTAAGCTCAGTCCTCGTGAGGAACAATGATGGAGCATATAAGCCTATCTACTATGTGAGCAGAATACCGAGGAGTAGAAGTCAGGTATTCCAGACTAGAAAAACTGGCGCTCGTTTTAATCACAACAGCGAGACGGTTACGACATTACTTCCAAAGTCACAACATTGTTGTCATCACAGATCAACCTCTGAAAAGAGTCTTGGGAAAGCTCGATGTATCTGGGAGATTTCTTAAGTGGGCAGTGGAGCTTAGTGAGTTTGACATACAGTACCAACCGAGGTCAGCCGTCAAAGCACAAGCACTGGAGGATTTTGTTGCTGAGTTGACACCAGCAGATGTGGAAAATAACGAAATATCCACCTTGCCCAGTTTGGAGATGGTTGATAAAAACACTAAACAACATAACGGAGACCTTCAGTCGCCCAGGCTGGGCGCACAACCCATCTCAAATGACCAGACCATTATGCTGGACTCTCAGACTTCCTCTTCAGAAGCAGCCCACATTGGAGTCCTAATTCGTCATCTTGGCGCCTAGTCTCCCTCTTTAGTCTTTGATCCCTGCTCTCTTCCATCCTAGAAGCTCTATGTAGACGGTTCCTCGACCAATGATGGAGGCAGAGCAGGTCTGATCTTGATCAGCCCAGATGGTACCACTCTCAAATATGCAGTGAAGCTCCACTTTATTGCCTCAAACAATGAGGCGGAATATGAAGCCCTCATATCTGGATTAAGATTGACAATTGAGATGGAGACTCAACATCTCGTTATCTATAGCGACTCTCAGTTGATAGTCAATCAAGTGAAGGGCGAGTTCGAAGCTAAAGGAGCCAAAATGCAAGAATATCTTGGCATGGTAAGAAACATGATGATAAAGTTCAAACACTTCCAGATTTGCCACATTCCCAGGGAAGACAACATGGCCGCCGATGCACTTGCAAGGCTTGCCTCATCCTTGGAAACCCCACCAGGAGGACCAATTTTCATTGGTCACCAGTTCGAACAAAGCATGATGGACTCGGGAACCGCGAATGTCAACTGTGCATCGACTGAATCAAACTGGATGACCCCAATAAGGGCATATCTCCGAGAAGGTGTGTTGCCGGATAACTCTTCAGAAGCTAGGAAGTTGAGAATGAGAGCTTCTAAGTTCACCATACTGCAAGACACTATGTACAAGAAAGGTTATTCCTTGCTATTGCTCTGGTGCCTTTCACCCGAAGAAGCTCACTATGCCATGCGAGAGATTCACGAAGGAATATGTGGGAACCACTCTGGAGGACGATCCCTTGCACACAAGGCGCTCAAGCTAGGTTACTTCTGGCCTTTTATGGTAAGGGATGCACATGAGTTCTCCAGGAAGTGTGACAAGTGTTAACGCTTTGCGACCTTATCCAGGCAACCACCACAAGAACTAACAACCATTTCAAGCCCATGGCCTTTCTCTAAATGGGGCATCGACATCCTAGGCCCATTGTCTCTTAGCAAAGGACAGCGAAAGTTTGTGGTGATAACAATTGATTATTTCACCAAGTGGGCTGAAGCCGAACCCTTAGCAAAAATCACAGATGCAAAGGTCAAAGATTTTATTTGGAAGAATATAGTATGCCGTTTCGGCATACCACACTCCATTATCAGTGATAACGCCAAGCAATTCGACAACAAGCTGCTAAACTTTTTCTGCTCTAACCTTCAAATAAAGCAGTCGCACTCTAGCCCAGCTCATCAGCAGGCAAATGGACAAGCAGAAGTCGTGGTGAGAACAATGCTACGCAATTTAAAAACAAGGTTTGAAATGGCGTATGGGCTTTGGGTCGATGAACTCCCAGGCATATTGTGGGCCTACCGAACCACGCCAAGAACTCCAACTGGGGAAACCCCTTTTTCCCTAGCCTTTGGAACTGAGGCGGTCATCCCTGTAGAGATCGGGGTGAACTCTCTAAGGGTCCAACACCACGACCCTACCACCAATGAGGAAGAACTCCGCATCAACCTTGACTTGGTAGAGGAGGCAAGGGAAATGGTTGTGGTCCGCAACGCAGAGTATAAGTGTCGCATGGCAAAGTACTACAACTCAAGGGTGAAGCCTCGTCCCTTCCAACCAGAAGACTGGGTCCTCAAGAAGGTAATCCTCGCCACAAAGGATTCGTGCGAAGGAAAACTGAGACCAAATTAGGAAGGACCATACCTTGTAACAGAAGTGCTGAGACCAGGCACTTACAAGATCCAGAATTACGAAGGGAAGGTCTTACCCCATCCATGGAACACTGAGCACTTCAAGAGGTATTACCAGTGACACCTTGAAGAAGTAAAGTAGTATAGTTAGGGACTTGGTTTTAATTATCTTTTTTAGTATTATTATCCAATGTTCAAAGTACATTTTTTAGGTCATCAATGAAATTTCCTATATTTTACTCCAAAAGATTGCATTTCATTCAATTTCAAGGAGTATCAGTACAAAAGTAAGGACGCATACTGCCTTTCTTAAAAAAAAGTCCTTAGCACTCTAACTACTATCATGGTCGTCCTCATCATCTTTAACATCTTCAAAACCTCCATCCTCAGGTGCATCCATTGACACAAAGCCTAAAAAATCAATACCAGGGAATGAAGCATAGATCTTTCCCCGAAGCTCTTCATAGCCATCAATGAAAGCACGTGCAACAGTATACTCCAGATCCACTTCAGCCTGAGAAGCTCTCTCCTGAGCTGCCCTCAATTTTGCCTCCGCTCTCGAGCAGGCAGCCTCCTTGAGCGCGTCCCTTTCATGGACTGCCTGAAGCTCAGTCTCAAGCTTAGTTGCCTTATCATGGGCCTCAACAAGCTCCACCTCCCTGAACGCATCCCTCTCACGGGTTGCCAAAAGCTCAACCTCGAGTTTAAATGTCCCCTTACAGATAGCCGAAAGATCTGTCTCAGCCTTTGAGCAAGCTGCCTCACTAAGCGCAACCTTTCCACGGGTCGCCAAAATCTCAGCCCGAGAAGCCCTGTCAGCAGCTTTGAGCTCGATAATTCTCTCTTGAGCAGCGAGAAGCTCCTTCTGCACGGCCTCATGATTAAGCTTCAATTGGCTGTAAAAATGAGCCCTCGAGAACAAGCATATAGATGCAGTAGAAATCTGAAGAAGACAAAAGACGGAAGAATGACCAAGCACATTATATATATATAAAAAAATGAGGGATTCTTACCTGAGCCAAACCCTCCTGAAATGTGTTGATAACCCCTTCAGTGCCCAAAGCACTAATCTGCTAAATCTCTGGGGGAAACAAAAATCTCCCAAGTCGTTCTCTAATGACTTGTGGATCCCCTAGCATAGAACCGAACTGAATTGGCGCCCCTACATGAGCTCCTGCAGGAGGCATGGATGGGCGGGGCCCAGAAGGTGTAGGCGACTGAGAAGTTGCTGGAGTAGCGCTTATGACCAAGGAAGTCCCCAACTGGAAAGACATGTCTAAAGGAGTCAATTGGTGGGAGCTCGCCTCGATACGCGCCATTGGAGGAGTTAGTGAGGGGTCATCATTCGTCCTCGTCACCTTAGGAGGACGTGTGCTTCTATTAGCACCAGAGAGAAGTGACCCAATCACCGTCCTGTCCACTACAGCAAATGAGACAAGGCATTATCTAAGTGACCATCATCTAATAAAAGGAAAGTTATAAAATAAGTCAACATGCCTTTTCTCTTTAAGAAGGAACCACCTGATCTCGGCGAAGAACCTCCAGCTCTACTACCCAGTCTTCGCCGACAAAGAATAAGTGAGGTTTCCAGCTGTGGCAATTGGAGCATAACCCAGTGAGCACCATATCACTCTTTGCAGTAAAATAATACCAGCCCCTATTTGGTGTAGGAGTCTCGCACAAGTTATAAGCCCCATGGAAATCCTTGGGGGAAGCATCGTCATGATGCACCTTCTTCCACAATATGAGAAAACCCAACAAGACTCTCCAACCATTGGGCGTTAACTGCCCTGGGGTAACAGAAAAATAGTGCAGAATTTGACAAATGGGATGGGACATGGGGAACCTAAGCTTGACTTCGAGAATCTCCTCGTAAATGACAATGTCATCGGAGGAGTCGTCGCAAGCAAATTCACCTTTCTCGGCCCGATGACACGACACCTGTGACGAACGAGATTTTTGTAATTTAAATTTAATATTTATTGAATTAAATAAATATTTTCGATGATTTAATTATTAGATTAAATAATTATTTGATGAAGTTGTGGTAGATTAATTTAATTATATGTGTTATATTTATTAAATTAATATGGAGAATATTTATTATTCAAGTATGTATTTATGTGAGCTTATTGAATTAGAAGAAATATTTAATAAGCCTAATGTTATTTTAATTAATTTAATAATTAATTAGAGATTTAATAATTTGACATTATTAATGAATGAGAAATTAATTATGTGACTATGTGGATTAATGAGATATTATCATATTTTATTTAAATTAAATTAAATAAGATATTTGAATTGGGTATGACATGATTTAAACTATAGTATAAAAGTTTAATTAAATTAAGTGAGTATAAGCCTTTTTAAGGCTAGCCAAACATGACATTAGTGGAAGTTGAGGGCAGTTAACCCATGATGGGTAACTGACCTCCACAACGCGTCAGTTTATTAGATATATACGACGTCTTCTTTATTTTTTCATTTTTTCTAAGCCTAGCAAAGAAATACAGAGATAATTTGTCAGAGAGATATTGTGATATTGAGAAGGAGATTAAGAGTGAGTGATTGAAGAAAGCATCTAAGCCTACAAATCTACACTTTATACTCTGGGTAAATTCTCCAAACCCAATTTTTCTTTTTACGTCATTAAGATTTCATGAAAATGACTTTCAAAGTTTTTGTTTAAACCTCTGTAATTGGGAAAGGAGTAATGATTATAGGCTGTGTATGTGTTATGATGTATCATATCGTATTTGATTATATATATTATATAAGTTTATATCATCAATTTCATAAATTTATAACGATATTATTTACTAAGAGTATAGAATATGGCCATATATGGCCCTTATAATAAATTTAATATGTCAAACATAAATTGTTTTATAAAATTTACACTTGTATGTTATTATGCATGTTGATACGAAGAGACCAAACTTTAAATGAACGGATTCGGTGTTATAACGAATCCGTAGTGGTAATTTTCATGTTTTGTTTTCAAAACCTTCATGAACATCAAGAACAGTGAAATTTACATATTTTAATTCTGTAATTATGTGTTTTAATGGGTTAAAATTGTTCTATAAATGTTGGGTAATGATTATGTATGAATTCTAGCATGTGGATATGATTAAATTCGTGTAGTAATAATTTAATTGGAGTTTTTTTGGCCATGTTCTGCAATTTTCGCGAATTGCAGAACTGAAACTAGAGTCTCGCTCATGCAGACCGACTCCTGTGCTCTTGTGACTCATGCCACATTTAAAGACCAAATACTGCATAGTCATTATCGCGCCAGCAAATGCTAAGAACAAGTATAAAAGTGGCGCCGCATCGCCACTCTCCAGAATGTTCAGAAATGAATTTTAAAAATGTCCAAGTTTAGTAATGTGATAACAACTTAATTTAAAGAACACAGAAATATGTTAGAAGTATAATGAGATGTTAAAATAGATGCTTAGCATGTAAATAACATAATTGCATGTAGATTGAATTATTGAATACATAATTAGCTTGTTATTCGTAAAGTGTAAATTATGTGACAATGAATGTGATAAATTGACTAAGTATAGTCATAATCAAAGTTAGACAAAGAGAATGAACTTATGATGACTAATTACATTATAATTAACTAGAGTTGTGAATGGAAATGATATGTAGGATTAAATTCAAGGAACATGTTTATTAAAGTGTAATCTACGCATGAGGCAAGTTTCCTAACCCTACTTGTTATCGTTATATAAGTGATGAGTTCACCTTTCTACATTGAGCAAGTTCTCATTATTATTGATCAAGTCTGTTTTGTTATATTATAGCCTATTAATCTTTCAAGCATGATGCTGTTATACAATACTTATTCTATTGTATACATTTTGAGATTTTATTCAAGTTAAATATTCAATTACTGTTAAACCTTGTTAGACTAGTGAACCCTTTATGATTCGACTAGTCCATAGTTGATGAGCGTTCTAAATTTTAGAACCCTTGATGAATTATCCAAACCAAACTTCCTTTGGTGCGGACTCAAATGTCAAACTGAGATGAACAACCTTGTATAGGGGATTACTTATGCGTTAGAGTTAAGATATTGTGCACAATATGGTACTAAAGGCTGATCCCCCTAAGTACGAGTAGAAGAGTCCATAGTCTTATGACTGTTAAAGGTTTTAAGTATAACCCTTGATAACCTAGGACATAGTTCAAGGTCTTATGACCCTCATAAATCTTTTGAATTCTTGTTATTCATTCTTGATTCAAAAGTTGAGCTTTTATTTCAGAAGTCTTTGATTCACTCGCATGTTATTATATATTGCTATTTCATTTTATACTTGTGAGCAATTATGCTCACTCTTGCTTAATAATAACATTGCAGTTAAGAACAAAAAGTACGACGAGCCTTCTACTAGCAAAGGCAAGGGCAAGATTAACAAGTGATAAAAACTTGTTGTTTTATATGGTGATGTAATTCTGTTTAGACTTAAGTGAATGATGTTGTTTAAGAATTATTTGTTTATGTTTTCGCGCAGATGTTTAAGGTTAGTATGACCTGGGATTATGTTTATTATTCAGATGTTGTAACCCCATAAGGGGAAGATTTATTTCTATCTATTGCATGGTTTGCATTTATTATGGGTAGATATATAGATGATATTTGTACAGTGAACACCAAATCCCGTGGAATCGAAGTACCCGGATTTGGGGGTGTCACAACACCGTGGGTGGAATATGATATGTAGAAATAAGTCTCGAGATATCATCATCAGAATTGAGTGAGCTGAAAAGGGTACTTACTTTAGACCTATCATCATCTGGGATCGATTTGCTTTTGTGTTTCATCTTTCAAGGTCTTAAAGAAGGGCCTGAACCACCATCTGGGAGTTCTTAAGTCACATCTGATGGAGGCAGGTTGTGGTCACCAAAACCGCGCCCCAACCTCCCTGCCGCCAAAACCAAATTTCTACTCTCCCAAGAGACCCTCTGCCGCCTAATGCCTCGCCTTAACTCTGCTCACCCAAATGAGATGATCCAAAGACTGGAGCGGCTTACCACCAAAGAGATGTGACACCCCAAATGCAGGTACTTTATTCCCACAGGATTTGGTGTTCACTTAATCAAAACATTCATTTATAACTACCCAATTATAATAAAACCTGCCCATACAGGATTAAATTTAAATAAAAATCTCCCAGGTTATCTAACCTTTAACAACAATCATTCAAATGCGGAAATTAAATAAACTTCATTACAATCTTTGCTTATTTATAACTTTGTCACCAAGCAAAATACTTGGTGACCAAGTGACACTTTGCTTGGCCATCAAGTGGCCGGCCCACCTTACCCATGGGTCATCCCCATGGGTTGCCCCATGGGTTTTACCCATCCTCGACTCATAGGATTCAATTCCATGGTTAACTTTTTGGATTGGGCTTGACATTAATAAACATTGGGCTTTAACCAATCTAATATTGGGCCTTGACTTGGGCTTCAGATACTTAATTCATTGAGCTTGTTATTAATCCAAGTCTAATTGGATTGTATAAAATCCTTAACTCATATTCTAATAATACGATTCGTATTCTACGATATTATTCACGTATTCTCTTCAGATAATATTCAGTATATATCGTCAGATTATTCTTCATATCATACCGTATACATACTAGTATAATACTCATATTCTTTACGTATAATAATCAAAACGACTATACGCATTACATTTCCCTTTCGAAAACCTCTTTCACAAACCCTTAGGTTTTAAGTCCGTAGGCGAAAACTTTGTTTGCCATAACGAAAATATTATTAGATATTCCATAATATCGTCATATTCTAACATTATGCGTTTCTCAGAATCTCAAACCCTAGCTCTGAACGTCGTCAGATGAATAGTGTTTTTACGCAAACCATCTCAAAAAACCTTCGTTCTCGTCTTGATAATTCACAACAATTAATTCTAGCACAAAGCCAGAATACTAACCACATATACACATTCTAGGTTATACAACGACCTTCGAACATCTTACTCATATAGTAACTCAATAAAATTCATTTAATCCACATAATCAAATAAAAATTTAATTCATTGATAATTCGAAATTCTCGGGCGTTACACTAATCTTGTCCTGATGAGTTTGACAAAGTCAGCAGTTTGTTGCACTAGTTCTGGTCCTAATAATTTCATGTTCATCGACTTCATCCCAAAGATAGTGGAGTTCTCAGATTTTCGCCGTATAATGCCTCGTAAGGTGGCATGCCGATCTTTCAGCGTGATAACCGTTGTTGTAAGCAAATTCCACCAACGGTAATTGTTCTTCCCAGCTTCCTTTAAAGTCCATGACACATGCTCTCAGCATATCTTCCAATGTCTGAATTGTTCGTTCGCTTTGGCCATCTATTTGTGGATGATAAGCCGTACTCATTTGCAACTGTGTCCCCATGCATTCTTGGAGTCTCTTCTAGAAAGTTGACGTGAATCGTGGATCTCTATCGGACACAATTGATACTGGCACTCCATGCCTTGAAACGATCTATTTAATATACAATCTTGCCAACTGATCAAGATTGAATCTAATCTTTATTGATAAAAAGTGCACTGACTTCGTCAGTCTGTCCACTATCACCCAAATCGCATCACATCCTCTCTGAGTAGTTGGAAGACCCACCACAAAATTCATCGTGATGTGTTCCCACTTCCATTCCGGTATTTCCAACGGTTGAAGTAACCTGTTGGGTCTTTGATGTTCGGCTTTTACTCTTTGACATGTCAAGCATTTTGTTACGATTCGCAACGTCCCTTTTCATATTCTGGCCACCAAAATGTTCAAGCAAATCTTGATACATTTTCGTGCTTCCTGGATGAATTGAATATTTTGAGCTATGAGCTTTGGTCAAAATTTCTTCTTCTTTCTCTGGTGTTCTTTGGAACCCGATTCTTCCTCAAATCGTAGTAGTCCTTCCAGTCGATCTTGTATTTTACATCACTACTCTCAATCGATTCTCTTTGATTTTCCCACACTCTTCATCTTGTAGTTGAGCATTCTTCACTTTGTCCACTAAAGTTGGACCCACTACTATCTGGAATAGTTGTTCGTCAGATTCTTTTGGAAATTTGATTTCCAACTCAAGTTTTGTCATTGCTGAAATGAGCTCCTCCTGAGTTGTTATCAGCATCAACTTCTCCTGACCTTTCCTGCTTAAAGCATCTGCCAACAAATTTGACTAAGTATAGTCAATAATTAAAGTAGACAAAGAGAATGAGTTTATGATGATTAGTTAGGTTATAATTAATTGGTATTGTGAATGTGAATTGTATGTAGGATTAAATTTAAAGAACGTGCTTAGTTAAAGTGTAATCTACGCACGAGGCATGTTTCCTAACCCTACTTGTCATTATTGTTCAAGTTTATTATTTACCTCGAGCAAATTATCATTACTATTATTCAAGTTTAAATGTTATATTAAAGATTGATTATCTTTTCAAAGCATGATTCAGTTATACAATAATTGTCCTATTGTATACTTCTTGAGATTATTATTCAAATTGAATATCATTATTATTGAATCTTATTAAACTAGTGAACTTTATTGATTCAACTAGTCCTTAGTTGATCAACGTTCTAAATTTCAGAACCCTTATTGAATTATCCAAACCAAACTTCCTTTGGTCCGGACTCGAATGTCAAACTGAGATGAACAACCCTACAAAGGGATTTATTTATGCGTTAGCGTTAAGATATTGTGCACAGTATGGTACTAAGGGCTGATACCCCTAAGTACGAGAAGAAGGTCCATATTCGTATGACTATTAAAGGTTTCAAGTATAACCCTTGTTAACCTAGGACATAGTTCAAGGTCTTATGACCCTCAGAATTCTTTTGATTCTTGTTATTCATTCTTGATTCAAAAGTTGAGCTTTTATTCAGATGTCTTTGAATTACTCGCATGTTATTATACCGTTATTTCATTATTATACTTGTGGGCAATAGTGCTCACTCTTGCTTAATAATAACATTGCAGTTAAGAACGAAAGAACTGATAAACCTTCCACTTGTAAGGGCAAGGGCAAAGTTAGCAAGTGATGAAGACTTGTTATTTATTTAGATGATGTATTTATGTTTAAGACTTGATTGTTTATGATTCCGCACAGATGTTTAAGGTTAGTTTAACCTGGGATTATATTATTATTATTCAGATGTTGTAACCCTTAAGGGGAAGATTTTTATTCTATCTATTGCATGGCTTGCATTTTTTATGGGTAGATAGATAGATGATATTTGTACAGTGAACACCAAATCCCGTGGAATTGAAGTACCCGGATTTTGGGGTGTCACAGAATCTAATCTTTATTGGTAAAAAGTGTGATGACTTCGTCAGTCTATCCACTATCACCCAAATCGCATCACATCCTCTTTGAGTAGTTGGAAGACCCACTACAAAATCTATCGTGATGTGTTCCCACTTCCATTCCGGTATTTCCAATGGTTAAAGTAATCTGTTGGGTCTTTGATGTTCGGCTTTTACTCTTTGACATGTCAAGCATTTTGCTATGCATTCTGCAACGTCCCTTTTCATATTCGGCCACCAAAAATGTCGGCGCAAATCTTGATACATTTTCGTGCTTCCTGGATGAATTGAATATTTTGAGCTATGAACTTGGTCAAAATTTCTTCATTCAACTCTAGTGTTCTCTGGAACCCAGATTCTTCCCTCAAACCGTAGTAGTCCTTCGGTAATCGATCTTGTATTTTAATCACTACTCTTCAATCGATTCTCTTTGATTTTCCCACACTCTTCATCTTGTAGTTGAGCATTCTTCACTTTGTCCACTAAAGTTGGACCCATTACTATCTGGAATAGTTGTTCGTCGATTCTTTTGGAAATTTGATTTCCAACTCCGTTTTGTCATTCTTTGAAATGAGCTCCTCCCGAGTTGTTATCAAGATCAACTTCTCCCCGACCTTTCCTCGCTTAAAGCATACGCCACCACATTTGCTTTGCGGATGATAAAAGATTTCACAATCATAATCTTTTATCAATTCCATCCACCTTCTTCGACGATGTTCAAATCCTTCCGAGTGAAAATATACTTGAGACTTTTGTGGTCATGTAGATTTCACATTTCTCTCCATAAAGATAGTGTCTCCATATCTTGAGCAAATACAATCGCAGCCTAATTCCAAATCATGAGTCGAGATACCCTTTCTCATAATCCTTCATTGTCTTGATGCATATGCAATAACTTTGTCGTTCTATATAAAAACACAACCCAACCCTTTATGTGAGGCATCACTATACACCACAAAATTTCCTGTATTATCTGGTAATGTCAACACAGGTGCCATACTTAACTTTTTCTTCAAATCTTGGAAACTCTCTTCACACTTTCTCCATCCAAACGAATTTTCTGACTTTCCTTGTCAAATTTGTTAGCGGAGTGGCTATCTTAGAAAAATCTTGAATAAATCTTCTATAATAAACAGCCAGTCCCAAGAAACTCCTCACTTCTGATTGTGTTCTTGGTTGTTCCCAATTGATTACAGCTTCCACTTTTGATGGATCCACTGAAATCCCATCCTTGTCAATAACATGACCCAAAAATTGTACACGGTCGAGCCAAAATTCGCACTTAGAGAAATTGCATACAACTTTTCCTTTCTTAGTGTTTCCAATGTCAAACGTAAGTGTTCCATGTGTTCTTCTTGAGTCTTGGAATACACTAGAATGTCGTCAATAAATACCACTACAAACTTGTCTAAGAATGGTTTAAACACCCTGTTCATCAAATCCATGAACGCAGCAGGGGCATTTGTTTAACCAAAAGACATCACCAGAAACTCGTAATGTCCGTACCGAGTTTTGAATGCCGTTCTAGGTATATCCTCCTTTCTTACCTTCAATTGGTGATACCCACTTCTCAAATCTATTTTCGAGAAATATTTAGCACCCTTCAGCTGGTCAAACAAGTCATCTATTCTAGGCAACGGATACCTATTCTTAATAGTGACTTTCTTTAACTCTCTATAATCAATTTAAAGACGCATTGTTCCATCCTTCTTCTTAACGAATGAAAACCTGGCGCCTCACAGCGATACGCTTGGTTGAATATATTTCTTGTCTAGCAACTCTTGCAACTGTACCATCAGTTCCTTCATTTCTACCGGAGCCATTCTGTACGGGGCCTTCGATATTGGTGTTGTTCCCGGCGCCAAGTCGATCATGAACTTAATTTCTCTATCAGGCGGAAGTCCTGGCAAATCCTCTAGAAACACGTCTTCGAATTCTCTCACTACTGGTATTTCTTCTAGCTTCACACCCTTCTTCTGAGTATCGACTATGTAAGCTAAATAGCCCACATAACTCGACTCAACAATTTCTTCGCTCATGATAGTCGTCGGACATTTCATTTGTCTAAGCGACTTGCTACCATGAAATACTACATTCGATTTGAGTCATAAGGTTTATACACTTCTTTTGGCGGTCAATTATCGCTCCGTATTTGATGTACCCAATCCATTCCCAAAATTACATCAAATTTTGAGTCTAATCGGAATCAAATCTACCAACACGATATTCTCCTTAATGTTCACCCTACAGTTCTTATATACGAATCTAACAGGGATTACTTCCTTATTTGCAATTTCTATGTTCAAAGGAAAATTCAGTTCTTCTCTAGGCAATTCTAACCTCTTAGCAAATTCATCAGATATAAACGAACAAGTAGCGCCCGAATCAAATAATACGTAAGCATTTATATCATTGATTGGGATAATACCTGACACCACATCTTTTGATTGCACAACATCTTGCACAGTCATGTTGAAGGTTCTGGCTGTGGGTTTGTTTGATGCTGCAGGTCCTGCAATGGCCCATGTACCTGCATTGTTACCTCCATTACTTCTAGTTGTCACTCCGTCCTTCTTCTTAGGGCATTCATGAGCAAAGTGATCCTTAGATCCTCACGTGAAGCATACATTCTTCTTTGGTTGAGTGCAACTTGGGGCGATGTGACCCTCTTGGCCACAATTGAAGCATACTCGCTTCCCCATCAAGCACACACCCTTATGAAATTTCCCGCATGTCGCACATGCTTCAAACTTTTTGTTTTGCTGGTTACCCTGATGGTTTCCAGCACCCATGTTCCCATTCCACTTCCTCTTCAAGCTGTTGTTGCTGTTGTTGTTGTTGTTGTTGTTGTTGTTGTTGTTGTTGTTGTTGTTGTTTCCACCATTACCACCTCCATTCTTAATCTCATTCTCATTTTTCTATTGTTCCTGATTGAACTTTGTCAACGCCGCTTCCACCTTCAAAGTAATCGCGCTTTCTCCATCATCTTCAGAATGTCTTCAATCGAACAGTGGAAACCCTCTTGTCTGACCTGTGGCTTCATCCTGTTCAAATCTCTTCTTTTACGCTCGTCTTCGTGGCCGACTTGATATGGCACAAACCTCGCCAATTCATTGAATTTCGCGGCATACTCAAATACCGTCATCGTTCCCTGCTTTAATTCCAGAAACTGCACTTCTAGCTGACTCTTCGAACTCTCCGAAAAATAGGTCTCGAAGAACAACTCCTTGAACCTATCCCGGTCATCACTCCCTCGCCCTTCACGAGTTTTATTGGCTCGCCACCAATAACTAGCTTCGCTTTCAACATGAATGTTGCGTAAAGCGATCTTACTCGTCATCCCCTACCCTAGCAACATCGAACACCTTTTCTATCTCCATAATCCAGGTCTGTGCTTCGACTGGATTCATAAACCCACGGAATTCAGGTGGTCCAACCGCCTTGAAATCCTTAAACGTTGTACCATGGTTTTGTGGTTGATTCTGCAACGCTCCTATCAGTAGTGTCACTAGTAGTTGAACGGGGTTACCGTCAACATTGTCGTTATTGGTAGTTCTCTCATTGTTTCTCTGTCGGGGTGGTTCACGTCTGGGAGGCATTTTCTGTTAAAACAAAACATCTATTAGACTATTACTCAGCTTCTTTAAGTATTTTCTAATTAACTTGCCTCCATAATAGAAATAACCACATAACACACAACACTTTGAATAACGTAACAACTTTTATTTATTCAAAACCTTTTTGGAAAACATAAAACAATAGCATCTCTGCTATCTACATTACTTTCCTGAACTACAAAAGTTCAGGGCAACATCAAAGTCATATCCCATAGGTTGCATAACACTTGGGATTTACAATTTATTTAACCTTTCACTCATCGTACAACAGCTACGATGTTCTATTAAGATACTCCTTAGCCCTATCACGTTCTTCCTCCATGACTCAAAAACATTGTTTCGCGATCTAACACAAATGATGATGGCGTCTCGAATTGAATCGGATATCCCATGACCCGATCTTGAGCTCGATTAATTGTGGTGTTAAATACTTTATCCATCTCTTCCATCTTCATCCTCTTTGCTTGCGTGTCTCTTGCTGCTAATCTGGTTCATTGAAAAGCTTCCTCGTAAGCATCTTCAGCTCTTGCCCTCTTAGCATCTTCTTCTCTCAGCTTGTTCTTCAGTTCAGCGACCACTTCGATCAATTGTTCTTTCTCTCCTTCAGTCTGTACTAGTTTCTGCTTGACATTTATCACCGTTCTTCACGATCCTCGGATCTCGCTCGCCTTTTGTGTCATTGCAAATGTTGTTCAGCTACTATCTCCTGCAACTCCTCAACTGTATCCTGAAGTTCCACGTTACGGTTATGCACCTCATCGTATATACGGCCTGCTATCGAGTTAAGTGGAATCCTTTCCTCCTTGTCCTCATCATCCTCATCCTCCTGTGGTAACTCAACGGGATCCTCCTCGACTGTCTCCACATCATCATCCTCATCTTCAACTACTGTGACCAACGGGGCTGACTCTAGTGGCAGTAGTTGTTCCCAAACTACTTGAATGTCGCGAGGCTCCTCCTCTATAGGCACTTGAGGTCCCTCCTCCCTAACCTGACTGGATTCTCCGACATTAGTCATCCTGACAACAAAGTTTTAAAGTTTTAATTATTAATCCTTACTACTCGACACTCACGAGTACATAAACTATAAACACATAAGCATATAAGTGTTTTATTACTTCTTTCTTAAAACTCGATAAGAGTTATCTCCACTATCTTTTCAAAGGTTACTTCCTAAGGCTTTCCCCCCACCTAAGGTTCATAACCTAAAGCTTTGATACCAACTTGTGACACCCCCAAATCCAGGTACTTTATTCCCACAGGATTTGGTGTTCACTTAATCAAAACATTCATTTATAACTACCCAATTATAATAAAATTGAATAATAAAACCTGCCCATACATGATTAAATTTAAATAAAAATCTCCCAGGTTATCTAACCTTTAACAACAATCATTTAAATGCGGAAATTAAATAAACTTCATTACAATCTTTAAACCAAAGTCTGATAATAAAACTATCAAATCTTTTACAAGTCTTCAGTACTTGTTCATCTTTCCTTTTCCTCATCGGTGCTAGGTACGTCACCAGTTTCAACTTTAGTCAGTAAGAAATTTTACGGTGCAAGAGTGAGCAAACAAGGCCCACTTGAAATAACAATAAGTAAATCTTTAAACTTTTACATCAATTGCCAATATTAGGCTCAATAGAACTCGAACAATATATTCTATTAACTTTCCAAATTTATAATATTCATCGAGGGTCTAATGACCACTTAATCATGTTCACAATTATAAGTAATCTTTCAACTTTAACTTTAACAAATATAAGACTATAAGGACTCCCACGCACTTAGGGGATCAACCCTTCGTACAATGTATTGTGCACAACCATTTCAACGCTAAGCGTAAACCTCTATTAAAAGAGTTGTTCATCTCAAGATTTAGAGTACAAGTCCGCACTCAAAAGGAAGTTTGGTTTGGATAAGCTTTCAAGATAATTTGAATTCAACGAACATCAACTAAGGAGTAGTTGAATAAGACCAATAACGCTATACTATAGAATAATCGTGATTGAATCAATCATAGTAAACTAAAGTCATGCATTAGAAATAATCTAATAGCATACAATTTGAATAACTATAGCATACCTTGCTTGAACAACACTAAGCCAAGGTTAATTAGAATTGAATAATAAGCATGCATAACATATATAGTTGTGCATGCTAAACCACAAGTTAAATACAAGAATAACTTGCTCCAAATAACTTACATCATTATATTGTAATCGAATTGAAAACAATAATTGAATTAACAAGATAATAAATTAGAAAACTTGCTCAAGATTAAACTATAAGATTTGGGATACTTGTATCATCATGAGCAACTAGATACAATGACTTACTCAATAATAGGCAATCTAGCTCTACGAAAGTGTAGAGGTAGCAACTTACAACAATTGTAATTGAATTTGAAAACAATAATGTACCAAATGAAATTAAACTCGCACAATGAAGTTTTGAGTTAGAGAACTTGCCTTTAGCACAAGCTAAACCCTTACCACTTGAATTTCAATACCCTAAACATATGTCATCATGGCATAATTAGTCATTATCAACATTTTATATCTATATAAACAAATATATACATCATATGGGTTAAATTATCCATTCACATAATCAAACTATGTTACAAATAAGTAACACTTGATAACATGTTCATTCATAGCTTAATACTACTGAAATCGTCATTTAACATTCCTATTATTAACACATAACATTTATTTTCAAATTTGTATGTAATAAACTAAAACTGCTGTCAGAATATTCTCGCTAATCATGTCATATTACATTAGATTTACATGTGGGTCAAGGCCATGAGGTTGAGTAAGTCACATCAGCAAGTAGCAAGTCACAAAGCCATTGATTGGTGTTTAGTAGTACAGTACCGGCACAAGGGCATGAGATTTTATCTTGATATAACACAGGCACCAGAGTCCGTAACTCATGACCAAGCTCAAGAACAAGATGAACAAAAGCCAAATTGGCCTAAAATCTCGAATCTAATAGATCGATTAACATGTAATACACATACAGACTTCATATAAACATATTGTGAAGACTTCTAACATGTTTCTACTCATAAAATAACATAAACATCAAATTTACAACACCCAATTTCAATATTTTTGGCAAAAACTCCATTGTTGACATTTTTAGTGAAAATCAACACTGTGATTTTGTTTTTCAATCAAAATAGAAATTTCAAAACATCATAGTTATGATTATACATACTCTATCAATTTCCATAATAAATTTATCAATTTAACAACTAATTAAACCTTAATTCCTATTTTAAATTAAGCCATATTCATATATATTTTCATGTAAACACTGTAATATGGTTTTCTTCACAAAACACATACATACATGAACTAGTTTCTCTATAATCATATATATAAACTCATGTAATCATCTTATAATCAATAATTTATCATATAACCATAAACACCATCAATTATCTTTTATAAAATTTCACAGAGAACATTTTGGAAGAAGAAGAAAACTAACTTTTAAAGAAAACATTAAGCTCCTACCTTTGATTAAGAAGATGATGGCTACTTTTGATTATCAAACTTCTTTTCTTTCTCAAAACCTTCAAGGATTTCTCTCAAGTTTTTCTCTCCCTTTTCTCTTTTCTTCTTCTTCTTCTTCTTCTTCTATTTTTCTTCAACTGAGTCTTTCTCTAGTTTACGTATAATAATATAACGTATGTAATAATAGATATATTTAGTATATGATTTTAACTGACATCAGTTATATTATTTTGAAAATCAAAAGCCATAAGGCTTGTTTGGCTAAGCTTAATAAAATAACTCTTTAATCCTTACACCTTGTTTGGTAAGTCTAACTAAAACAAATGGATTAATCCTTATACCTTGTTTGCTAAAACATCATTAGATTAAAGACTTATTATGAAATAAGACATGTTTGGCAAAAACTAAATTAAACTCTTTTAATTTATTTTAATAACTCCTTTATAGCAAGGTTATTTGTCACACTTCTATTAAATTAAATAATCAATTTAATCAATTCAAATACTAATCTATTAAATTACTTTCACACATAAATCATTATCACATAATTATAATTTCCTTTATAATTTTATTCAACCAACTAACACTTTATTTTAATCACAATTCTAATTAAAATATTATAATCCATTTAATCCTTATAAGCTCTCTAGCTTACTTATTAAATTAAATTAGCATATAACCTCATAACAATTAATTTTTCTTAGCTCCTTAATTATTTATTCAACAATTAATTAACTAAATCATATTAACTCAAATTGCCATTAAATACTTATATAATTATTTATTCAACAAATAATTAACTAAACCACATCAACTCAAATTGAACAATTATTTATTCAACAATAAACATATCCATTAAATACTTATATAAATCAATAAATATTTAATATTACACTTTAAAATTTTGGAATGTTACAAGCAGCTTGCCCACTAGCAGCTCGCCCACTAGCAGCTCCTCGCCCCGGTTCACTCAAACGGGACGATCCAACACCTAAAGCAGCTTGCCCAGCAGCTCGCCCATCAACTCGCCCACTAGCTCGCCCATCACCAGATCGCCCCTGTCCAGCTCCGCCATGAACCCCAAACGGATTTGCACTCCCATCAGCGTTGTGCACAATGTTATCAACCTGAGGCACCTCACCCACTTCATTCTCCACCATGGCAGCCTCTTGGGAGCTCACTTCATCAGTTAATTCACTCCCATGGCTATCTCTTCCTTTGTTCGACATTGATCTCTGAAAAGTTCTCACTAAGAAGAGATCTGAAAAGAACAGGACACAAAACCCCCAAATTTATAACCTAGGTTCTTCAAGAATAAGAGAGAAGGAGTCCCACAAACCAGAGGAGTTTATCTGAGAAGGGGAAGGTCACAAATTAAAAGGAATTTTTAAGGAATTCGAATTTAAAGGTACTTTTACTATTTAAATCATAACTTTTGATCCGTAACTTTGACCGGGGCCCGTAATATATCAAAACGACCATATCGACGAGCTCTACAAAATTCATCTCTATGCTTTAACATAAGCTCTTAAAAGCCCAAAAAAGCCTTAGAAGTGCATGTTTTGGCCTCCTGAAGTTTTTCCAGTTTTGTCGAAGATCCAAATTTAAACTGAAATGCCCTCTTCTCCAAGTTCTGTTGGACGCAGGGCATTGGGGGGCAAATGATGGGTCTAGTCCAAGGATCCAGCCCATCTTGTGAGCCCAATACGAAATATAGGCCCAAGTTCAAGGAGTCTGGTGAGCCTAACAAATGTGGTCCATCACGGTTGGGTTAATTGAGCTCATCCGTAATAAGTTACGCACGCCCACATCATGAAGGAAGTGAGTAAGCCTCGTCCCCATATCTCAAGGAGAGCACGAAAACCATCTTGCACGTTAGGAAGAAGTGGGGAGCTCCACTAAAGTCTTGGTCTTAGTGGCTACATGTCCACCCCAAAAAGGTCATGGGGTCGGCTATAAATGGAACGCCTCACATCATTGGGAGGCAACTCACTTTTGTATCTTTAATCTTGTACTCTCTCCAACACACTTGATATAATATAAAGTGTCAGACGACTAGAGCCATTCAACAGTGGACTAGGTCAACTCAACCGGACCACATTAATATTTGTCTTATTTTCCTACTTTAATTATCGCATTTGTTATTACTTGACAGGTGTGTACAAAGTTCATTTTGTGCATCATCAGTTTGGCGCCGTCTGTGGGAATAGAAAAGATTTTCACCTTTAAACATATATGCCAATGGTGATTACAACCAGGTCAATGAACTAACATGGAGACAATCCACGACTAGAGGAGGGTGCTCCTCCGCACACCAACCCCGTCTCAAATACTTCAGCTCCAAATCCACAACAAATGCTGGAGACCATGCAACAGTTGGCTACCCAAAACCAACAGATATTGCAACTCCTAGTCGTCGAACATGGAGGAGTGCGATTAGGAGGACTACAAGGAGCTCCACCCCCTGGACATCAAGGAGCTCCACACAGGGGAGCCCATCATGATCAACCTCCTCCTCCTCCTATTTCCTAGGGTGGAGATCCTCATCTCCAAGAAGATGAAGGTGAGAACCAGAGCGTGGAGCATGGGAGTCATCCCCATGATCATTCCAGGGGAGCCCCTAACCACTTTAATATTTGTCTTATTTTCCTACGTTAATTATCGCATTTGTTATTACTTGACAGGTGTGTACAAAGTTCATTTTGTGCATCATCAGTTTATCATCAATTAGATTTGATAAATAATCACAAGTTCTAAATTGGAGTTTTGATTATTTTCATAAAAACTGACTATAAACTATTTTAAAACCAAATTACCCAACATTTTTTGTTTTTTAAAATTGATTACAAGCATATTTGACTATTTATAAGGGATCCCAAACATTCTATTAATTTAATTAGTAAGATAAATTTAGCTTGTTAAGTTTAACTAGTTTGATTAGTTTAGTTTAATTTATTTAATTTACATAATTTTGTTGGGAGAATGCATATTATGATTTGATGTTTTAATGTATATGCTCATGATTATTTATAAAGTCCTTCAAGTAAGATATGTACAAGGACTTAGTGATAAGATCAAATTTGTTAGGTTGATCTAAGCTCTTAACGTGTATCATTCCTCTTAGGAATATATAGATAGAAAGATCAAAGCTGTTAGGTTGATCTTGAGATGTAATAGATAGTCTTCGAAAAAATTAGAGTGTATAAATCTGATCAACATTGCAGAAGTTAAGGCAGAAACGTAGAGCTTCAAAGATCGTAGTGTGCTTGCCTTGAAGGGCCTCTTCGGAAATCGTATAGTGGTCCCAACGTTTGTCGAGCCAAGTCAACGATCGTAGTATGCTAAAGGAAACGTAGAGTTTACAAGTCAACGATCGTAGAGTGCTCTCGGAAACGTAGAGTAACAACTCAAGCAAGCAAAGATCGTAGTATGCAAAGGTTTAAGGAGAATCGTAGTGCTCTCACCTGATAGCATCAGACCAGGCATCAAGACGACAAGTCACTACGATCTGAATCGTAGAGTACCACGATCTGAAACTTAGAGCATCTGTCTTATGTCAGAGAACGTCGAGCCTCGTGATTTGTGTGGAAGACAGATTCCAACATAAGAGGAATGGATTCTAAAACGCCGCAGATTCACCAAATTCCCCAAAGTCATAAGAAATATCCTTAGTATGCAACAAAGAAGCGTATTGAAGAAGCTAAGGAAAGTACCATTGGTAAGGGGGAAAACACCTTTTCAGGTGTTAGGTGAGAAAGCAGTCTGCAGTGTCCGCAATGGGCGAATACGATTTCGTAAGATGTGCAAAAAAGTCTCCATCAAAGATCAGAAAGGTCAAACGCATTTAATGCCACAATGGATGGATCCAACGGATAGTTTTCAAGATCACATATATGCAAATCAAGCAGATGAGAGAGAAGGAAGCAAGCATTGAACAAACAACGTGAACATCTCTCAAAGCTCAACTCTACAATCTGAGAAATAGCAAAGCTTGCTCAGCTACTCAGTTCTTTCGAACAAGTGCTTAAACATCAACTAAGTAGCAACCATCAAGAACTCAACATCTATCAATCAATCAAGAAGAGTACCAAATCTCTTTGGACTTGAAGAGTTCTAAGAATCGTAAGAGAACCAAGTCTCACTGGACTTGAAGAGTTCAAGAGTGAACTAAGAAGTTCCTTGCATCACCTTTGGTCTAGAAGGAATCGTGTGATTCGTGAAGTTGTAAAAGACATCCTTAGTGGATATCCTACTCGTTGAGTAGAAGAGTGGACTAGGAGCTTTAAGTGCTCTGAACCACTTAAAACGACTGTGTCTTTTACATTCATAACTATAACTGCAATATATCTGCCATAACTGCTATAACTGTCTCACTCTCATAACTCCACTGCTTTGTAAAGAGGATTAAAACAAACATCATTTCCTCTAAGTTTTAATCATCATCAAAGAACAAGTTTAAAACGAAAAGATTTTTTAAATATCTATTCAACCCCCCTTCTAGATAACTATTGTGCCAACTAGGAACTAACAAATTTTTTTCAGGTTCTAATCTAATTAATGTGCTTTAGTTAGAGCTCAATTTGTTTATTTAGTTTAATTAGTGAAATAAGTGTAGCTTGTTAAGTTAAATTAATTTTATTAGTTTAATTTAATTTAATTTATTTAATTTTATTAGGAAAAATAAATAATTATATTTTGACTAATCTATATTAAACTTATTTGGCAAAAGAAATAAGTATATGTTATCCATATTACTTAATAAGTATATGAGACATGGAGTATATCTCTTTTAAAAATCTTTATAGACTCCTGAAAAGAGAGATCGCATGAGTAATTATCACGTATGCAATGAAATGTACAAGACCTGATGATGATTGGTCATATTCTGAAGAAGATCACTGTAAGACAGTGAAAATTATCTTAAAGTAATTAACCAGTACTAAAGATGTGATTAAGATACATGGTGGGTCTGAATTAAAACTAGAGGGCTTAACAAACTCAAGTTTTTCAGACTAACAAAAACGACAACAAATCCACTTTAGGGTAAATCGTTACCTTGAACGGTGGTGTAGTGAATTGAAAAAGTTCCAAACAACAAAGAGTTACAAGTTTAGTGATAAAGACAAAATATATAGCTGTAAATGAAGCTGCAAGTTGATTGTTTGGATGAAAAGTTCGTTACAGAACTAGGAATATGTGACGCTCCCAAAATAGGTATACATCACCCATCTTGAGTCGCCAAATACATGGTACAAAATTCAAATACAACTTAATTATACAACAGTCGTGTAAAATACGACTAAACATATGCTGTGAGTTTTAATACAAATATTGTCATCTAGACAATATACAAACTCAATGGGGGTCCTCATTACATTTATTATCATACTATTTCACAGAATAGTGAGGACTACTAATGTACCATCTAGGACCATCACTCTGTTTCCCCCGATTAGTCCCTGCTATGTTCTCATTTCCTGAAGAGAACAATGAAAGCAAAAGGGTGAGCTCAACTAGCCCAGTAAGAAATATTATGACAAAGATAATGTAGAATAAATTATCATTAGCGTTCAATAGTGTTAAACTGATAAAATATAACAAACATCAAGTTTAACTGCAGTGGAAGAAGCAATCCATTAGAAGAGTCAAGTAGAGAATAAAATCTACTATCTTCTATGATTTAAAAGGTTTTCATCACTTTTATCACGAGACTCAAATTTCAATAAATAATCCACATCATCAAATCATTCTCGCACTATGTGCCAATGATATTCTTTAGTATTACGACCACTTAATTATCCATGCACTACGGGCCAAAGATAATCGTGTTTTCATCAATCTGGTCCGATCATGCCATAAAACAATTCATCTTTGCACCCTTGGTCAAGAGAATCCATAGCCATAATCATACCAAAAAGCGGCCCATCAATGCATTACGCCAATGAGGACTTTTTTCCACATCATTTGTAACATTATGGTCATGATTATCTTTGAATAATCCTCGGTCATAATCATACCAAGTCCATCTATGCACCATAAAAGGGCACATATGAATTTCAACATAATATAAATATGAGGATGATGACAATGATATAAGAATTCAATAAAACAAGTTCAAGAATTAATTTATCCAGAACTAATAATGTCTAAATTGTCAACATGATACTTCTTTGTAAAGTAACACTCAAGAATGCTCGAGAAGAATATTTCCATAAAAAGATCTTTGGATGAAGCCTTAAATATCAAGAATATTCCACTAATTTCATGGAGTATAGAAGTCAAAACTTTAACCAACCGAGTATAATAAAGAATGGAATAACAAAAGAAATCGCTGTGCATGCGATAGACCACACAAACAAAGTTATTCCAATGAATAATAAATAATGGAACCAGATCATGCGTAAATGCATGTATGTGGATATTCCAATGTAATAATAAATAATGGAACTGTGTCATGCGTAAAAGCATGCATGAGGATATTCCAATGAATAATAAATAATGGAACCGGTCATACATAAAGCATGCATGCAGGATATTCCAATGAGAATGATAAATAATGGAACCGTGTCAGCGTAATACGCACCGAAGCGGGATATTCCAACAAAATAATAAAGAATGGAATAACGGAAGAATTTCACCATGTATGCGATTATCAGACAACCAAAGTTATTCCAACATAATGATAAAGAATGGAATAAATGAAGAATTTCACCAAGTATAGGGTATCCCGCGTATACATGTTATTCCAACAGAATAATAAAGAATGGAATAACAGAAGTTCTCTTCACGAATAAGAAAGAAAGAATACCCCTTACGAGTACAACAATTAATATCCCTTACGAGTACAAAAAATAATATCCCCTACGAGTATAACAAATAATATCTCATACTTTTGAAAGAAGAGTATTCTGACTGGTAGGGCAAGGATATACTCGAAGAAAACTTGTACTACGCTCAAAGTTTTCTTAAACTCTAAAGAAATACGCTCATGATTATAGAAGAAGAACTCTCTATAGTTTCTCTCTCTAGAGTTTCAGTGAATTCGTAAGAAATAATGAAGGAATGAGCTTCTATTTATAGAAGAATAGACTGCATAGTAACTAATTCATGACCGGTCTAAATTGATTTACTTTTAATCGGACGGTCTATATTTAAAGTAAAATCTTTTAAATAAAATATAATATATTCTATTTATAATCTAATAAAATGAATAACTTTATAAAAGTATTCATTTTATATAAAAAAGATTTTACTATGCAAAACCACTACGCAGTGCACTATGCAACATTATGCATAATAAAATATAATATATTCTAATTATTATCTAATAAAATAAATAACTTTATAAAAGTATTTTGTTTTATATAAACAAATTTTACTATGCAAAATACTATGCATAATAGAATATAATATATTCTATTTATAGTCTAATAAAACAAATAACTTTATAAAAGTATTCGCTTTTTATATAAAAGATTTTCGCATTTTATTACATTAATAATACTAATAAAACAAAAACCGAGTGACTTATCACGTAAACATCAATAATCAATCTGTGTATTGCTTACTATGCAACCACGCCAGACATCGCATTTCTTTACTCTCGAGTAGTTCAACAAAGATAACCAGTAAAACTTCCACCGTTATTTTCATAAAATATTTTTGTCATTTTCTCAATCGACAATAATTACATTTGTAGGGTCCACTAATGATTGTATGTCGCGACGGATATTCCCCCAAAAAAAAGAATATTCCTCGACCAATCGAATATTATAGAACAACTTGTATACTTTTCAAAATTTATAAATACTACCCACAACTATAACATTATCTCAAATCCACACCATAATATTAAAAAAAATATTTCGAGGAAATTAAATCTTTATTCATAAAATCTGGGGTTTCACAGAATAGTTTCTAAGTCTCATCTTGGATTTAAACATGTGTTGCGGCACTTTCATTTGATTAGAGAATCATTGAAAGAAAAGTAGTTACTATAGAGATAGTGGACTCTCAAAAATAACATTACATATCCATTAACTGAAGCTTATCTAACAACAGGATGATCACC
The DNA here is from genome assembly GCA_020205605.1 of Panax ginseng. Classification (NCBI taxonomy): domain Eukaryota; kingdom Viridiplantae; phylum Streptophyta; class Magnoliopsida; order Apiales; family Araliaceae; genus Panax; species Panax ginseng. Next base: position 58,712,643 of record CM035142.1, read on the forward strand.
ACTTAGAGAAGAAATGTATGAGATACCATGGCGATTGGCTTTAGTGCAAGTGGGAGATTGAAAGTAGTATGCACACAAGTCAATCATATTTGATGATAAAACATATATTTTGTAACAATTTTATTCATTTATTAATAAAAGAATTATTTAATTAAAGACTTTAATTTATCTACATGGTGTTGTTTTATAATATGTGATAAACTTATAGTTTTGAGCAATACTTTTAGAATCATGATGATGAAGATCATGTTAATGAGATCTAAATTCTTAGATAGCTCACAAACTAAAATTATTCTCAATCGTTGGTTTACTAAAAAGAGGATTAGTGAATCATGATATATTTATACATATGTTGCTTGCTCATTGGACGAGGATAATTGATCTCATGATCATTTGTGTAGAGACACTGAAGCAAGTATATAGGTGCTTATTGAAGAATAAGTTCACCGAACGTGACTCGCTAAGGAATACCTAATGGAGTTTTACTTTCCTATTAATATGAATTCATGTAGTGATAGTAGTACAAGTGATCCTTAGACTTGAGATCATCATAATATATTGTGTATAATGAGTTATACTTTGCCATGTCCCTTAAGACCCTTAGTGTTAGGTTTTTATATAGCGCGATAATGCAATCAAATTACATAAAAGGTGCGGAAGCGCGATAAAATAGAAATTTAAAATTTTCGTACAAACCCATCACCATGATCATACTTTGTGCATAATTGTTAATCAATAGAAAAGAGATGGAGATCAGATTCATACCCTTGTAGAAACTAGCTTCCTCAGGTACGAGTTAATCTCCAATTCCTTTTTACGTTCAACTTGAATCTACTAGGTTTGATTCCTTCCTTTGATCAACGTTAGACACCCAAGTGTTTGACCTCGAGAGGTGATCCACCAAGAAATAACAAATATTGAAGAAGATGAGTGTTTGACAAAACCCTAATTTTCTCTCTCCAAAGAATATGTTAGTACTCTCCCAACTCTTGGAATTGCCATTAATGTGTGTTGTGAAAAACATCAACAACCACCACCCATAATAAGACTCATCTTATTTATAGATGTAAGCAACACTCCTTAACAATTAAGAAATTGAGTTTTATTTTAATTAATTAAAATCCTTTAATTAATTAGACTCTTAATCTTATTAGGAATAATTAATCAAACTCTTTTAATTAAATAGCTTCCTAATCTTATTAGAAATATATGAGAGTACCTTTTATTAATTAATTTCCAAACTCCTTTAGGAATTAAATAATAATAATAATAATAATAATAATAATAATAATAATAATAATAATAATAATAAAACTCCTCTCATTAATTTATATTTAATATTTCTAAAATATTAAATAATAAATATTAAGCTATTTAATTTATTCTATCACCATAGATTAAATTAAATACACTTAACTTATTATTACGATTATGCCATTTACTTCTTAAATAAATATTCTTCCTTTTGCGGTGTGACCCTTTAGGTTCTCCATATTAAACTTGTTGTTAATAAATCAATTAGAACAACTCTAATCTTATTTAAATAAATTAATTAATCTATTAATTTATTTAAATAAATAATATTTATTCTACAATAAGGATAAGCTTCCTTAGCGATCAACGATTTTCCAGATAATATAGATTTCAATATTAATCTTAAAAGAACATTTGAGTAAATAGTTACCGTACAATTCAATCCTTCCACCATATAATGTCCAAATTAAATATAAGGCATGAAATTATTGACAAGTCTTATTTTATTTAATTCTATGTATTTCGATTCTTAAATGCACAACTCCAAATAATACAAATTAGAAACTCCTTTCTAATTTCATTTTGCCTTGGCCAAGGACTACTAGGTTGTCATTTATAGAATCACATATGACATTTCTCTTCTTTTACTAGAAGCGGTAGATTCTTTGTTGATCATTCATTATCTCCATGTACAACTTATTACACCCAAGCATACCATTTGATATACCCTAAGGGTCTTAAGAAATATGTCAAAGTATAATTCATCATACACAAGATACTATGATGATCTCAAGTGTGACAACCCGAAAAATCGGATTGTCCAGAATTTAATTTTAAAGAATAATTAGTTATTAATAAAATGAATTTTATTAATAATATTATGTGCTATGTGTTTATTAATCGTTCTAGAACCTAGAATGATTATAAGATGGGAGGATTTTGGCTACGAACTAGACTGAACGAGTAAATTTTTAAGACGAAAATAAAATTTTTCCGGGAATAAAAATATTTCTGAGGAAAAGACGAAATAGGTACTATTCACCTGACGAAACCTAAGGGTTAAGGTTTGAATAACCTAAGCCTTTTCGAGAGTTTGGTATGTCGAAAGGACATTCCGTCAAAAGATTTGACGATAATATATCGTAAAAAGTTAAGTAAGCCGATAAAAGTTTTTCTCGAAAAACGTGCAGAATCGGACGAAATAAAAATGACAAAAACTGTTGTTATGTATTTTTCATTCGTTTAACTACGTTAGGGGAAAACGTGAAGAAAAATGCTTAACATCAAAAAGTGTTTTTTCAATTTTTTGGAGTTCCGAAGAATGCGTAAAAGTTAATCTGTAAAGGAAAGACGAAATATCCAAAAATATTTGGATTTTGAGAATCGCAGTTTTTAAAACTGTCGGACAAATTCCGCAAGACGGAACCACGAAGCTTCCAAGAGAAGCTTCGTGAATAGTAAGGAGGTTTAGTAAGGAGGTGGGAATAGTAATTTAGGAGCAAAATGACTATTTTACTCCTAGCCTTTGTTTTCTATATAAGAGAAGCTTAAGTTCATTTGTTGGCTAATGAAAAAATTCACCAACACTTGAGAGAGAGAGAGAGAGAGAGAGTTCGGAGGAGGAGAGAAAGGGAGAGGAAAAGCTAGTCCGTGTGCAAACTTTGTCCAATGGAAGAAGATTAAAGAAGTAAGGTAATCCAAAACCTAGCTTAATCAAAATTTTCTTTAAGTTTTCTATGTTAAGAACATAGCTTAATGAAAATAAGAGAAGAAGATGTTAAGAATGATTTCATATGGTTGAAATCATGAGAAAACGAAGAAATAAGAATTTGAAGTTTATTTTATAAATTTCTTAAGGAAGTATGAAGTTCGTATTGAATTTGAACGATCCGAACGAATCATATGAATGATTCGGTGCAATTAGTAAGGAATGGTGTTTTATAACACCAAATTCCAAGAAAAAGTTAAATCGTAATCAAAGTATGGATTAAAAATGAGGATCGAACGAAGAACGTAAAGAGCACGCGAAGAAGACGAAGAAAGTTGTTGATGGACAAATTTAAAACCATTGTAGTATAACTTGTTGTTCATGGACAAGTTTAAAACCATCGCGTATAAGTTAGTTGCTTATGTCTTGGTTAGGAACGGTAGAAACGTTCATGAAGAACATATTAAACTTAGTTATAACGAAGTTATGGCGAAAATTTTATAAAAGACGAACGAGAAGTAAAAAGTATGTAAATGAACCCGAAGGTGTAGGGTTTCATAAGAATGTAAGAGAACGTAGAAAATGTGAGTTGTGGACTCAAGAACGAACGAGTTCCGAGTTCGGATGATCGAATTACGAACGAACGGATGAAGAACGTTAATAACGTAAAATGAACGAAGGATGAAGATTAATACAATTGAATGGCATTTTAACGGATTCAGAATAAATTTCTGTCCGAGTAAAGTTGAAGTACATAAGATAAGGAAGAGAATGGTTTTGGAATGACCTCGTTCCGAGTTATAACGAAGAAGTTATGAGATTGTAAAGTAAGCGTCTCAAACCAGTTCAAGAGTTAGAAATTTTTTTCAAAGTTTGATGTCTGACGCTAGTTAATCCTTAGGAGGCGGCGCCGCAGTGCCAACCCAGGAAGTCCACTACTACTTAGTAGTCGCTTCGGTAAGAAGAAGAAAACGGAAGAACCCGTGACTGCGGTACCCAATGCACGGTGGCAAGACCAGTGATGAGCTTTTAATTGCTCAACTCCTAGGGAAAGTGTAAGGAAAGATAATGAACATGTAGTTCACGTAATGTAACACTTACTCAAGTGATTTAAACCTTTAATGAAGGTTAAACGGAAAGATTGAACGGGATTAAAAGACAAAGAATGTAAATGCAATGCAGTTGCGATGAACGATCGGTTTTAGCATACAATGAACCGTATGGCTTCGGCATTTAGAAAGAAAAATGAACATGGGGTTCATGTAATGGATAACGAATGAAAGCGATTAAAACCTTGGGTAAATGTTGAATGAGAGTTTAAGAGACGAGCAAAGTTAACGCAGAATATGTAAACGATCCTCGTGAATCGTATTCGCGTCGGACGAACGTTCTAAGTATACATTGGTTGTTTGACTTAGACGTTGATGAAAGTAGTAAGAAAGATATGAATTATCAAGAAAGCCGTAACAAATGGTATCAAGATTAATGAAAGTCTGAGGGTAAGTCAGATAGATAATGTTAGAATAATGTAAGCGTTAAACACTTTAGCCGATGTAAGGGTTGAGTGTACGCGAATATTAAATGGGCAGAACCTATACGCCGTGTATGGTTTGACCGTAAGGTAATGAAGAATGATGATTAAACCTGTGAACGATGAAAAAACTGAATAAATGACGTATAATGTAAAGAAGCCGAGTTAATGAATATAACTTGGATAATGTTCCGAGTCGAATGAACCAGACGTTGTAAGATATGAATAAGGTAATGTAAAATGCTTAACGCTATGAACGCATAGTATTGACATTGAATGATCGTTATGAGTATATAAAAGACTGTATGACTTAGATGATAAAGAATGAATCCTGAGGTATGTCATTTAGTTGCCAGAAAGCCATATGGAATGAGAAATTAACTTAACGAACATTATAGTTTAATGATTCGGTTAAGTTAAGTTAAGTTTAGGTTGTGGTACAATCGTAATCTTTGATGGTTGACATATAGGAGCTGGGCTTAACAATTCTTTCAGAGAGCGGAGGTATATACAAAACTGGCAACCGATCTAACTCACTATGAAAGACAATGTAGACGAGATGGGAAACTAGTTTGTTGTTTGTTTGTGGGAAACCACTCAGGATACCATATGGACTACTAGCAGAGACGCGATGTGTGCTGAGTCCTTGAAAGGTTATAAGAAGAAGATAAGAATGTAAATCATCAAAGATGATGATTGTATAATAGTAAGACATCTCCGTATGTCATGAAGCCATAAAGCGGTAAAGAAAGTTGGCCGTGTAAACTTAGATTGCAAGAACGCGAACCCTAAGAAGTAAAGTTAAGTAAACCAATGCATAAATCAAGTATATGACTAATTGGTGTATGTGCTATTTTCTTATGTGATATATAGGGATTGGGAATGAGCAGTTCAACGTAAGTTGTAGCTGCGCATAAGGCAAGTTTCCTAACTTCATTCATGTTTGATTTGAATGCTAGTTTCTTAAACTTCTCAGATGTTGAACATGAGAAGTTTTACCTATGTGCATGTGTGCAATATATGTACAAGGTGGTAGAATGTATGAGGCCTTGTGCCACAATTTGAACACTTCGGTGTTTCTATGAGATGAACTGTTCTGTGATTGAACTGTTCAATATGAGAATGTTCTGTTTATACATGAACCGTTATTGCTAAGTCTGTGCTAATGATTCTAGCCTGACAGGATGTGTATGGAAAAGATAGAAGAATGAAAGTATTTCAAAGTGAATGTAACTAATGTTTTAAAATGATAGGAATCAAAGTTTATTCCTATTATTCAAGTTGATTCATAACCTTTGTTCGGTTATTGAAGTTTTAAAAAAATGTTTAAATGCTTGAAGTTGTTTATTCAACTACTATGACTTGCTGGGCAAATTGAATCCTCACACTTACTTTAAATGAAAAACATTTTTAGCGTACGAATAGAAGAACTTAAGGATCCTGTAAAGATCAAGCTGATCGATATCCAGAAGAAGTGCCATTCAGTATATTAATGAGCGTGAAGATCAAGTGAAGACTTGTAATGTAGAATAGTTTAATTAAACTATAGACTAGTTTAATGAACTGTTATGTATCCTTGGTGGCGGATAAAAGTCACTCTTGTAAGATATAAAGAATAATGTAATTATCATTATTTGTAATGAATGGGGTTATAAGGTATTAGAACCTAGGAATTGAGAATATAAATTGTTATATTTAACTATATAATGATGTATATTTAGAAAGAGATGTACTCGTGATGCACGGAATCCTGGTGTGAAGATATACCGGATTTCAGGGCGTTACAAGTTGGTATCAGAGCTGATAGGTTATAAACCTTAGGTATGAGTACCTAAGACTATAATCGTAGCGAGAATGATAAGAGAATCGTTGAGTTAAACGATTAAGGAAGAAGATCACCACGTGATCATATTGAATCGTAATAACAGATGTTCTGTTAAACGATGGATGATTTATAGCTAATGCTATAAATGAATGGTACTATGAAGTAGTACGAGAAGAATAACTCAAAAGAGTTATAAATGATGAAATACGAATTAAAGAAAATTTGTATTAAGTAAGAATGGTAATGTCACGCTATCAATATGTATATGGTGAGAAGGTGAATCTTTTTTCATGTATATACTTGAAAAGTTTGTGAGTCATAGTTATATGCTATGTTTTTGAGCCCTAAGCATATGATAGTCCTTGATTTGTTCTTGGATTACATATTGCGAAGATAAGTTCTGAAACACATATGGTTGTGGAAAGTTCTTGAACACATAAAGTGTGGTAAGTTGATGGACTATACAAAGGTATAGGAATGTTTAGACTAAAAACAAAGTATTTTCAGTATATTTAGCATTGAAGGTGCTAGAGAAGATTAAGTATTGTCACAAGTAAGACAATGAAGGAAGATGGAGAAAAAGGATATTCTAAGTCATCTAGCTATGCTAGATTTCAAAATTTATTGAATCGTGCTTATGTGCGCATTTTGAAAAGGAAAGAATTGGTTCAACTTTTAGAACCAATGGATTTTAAAAAGAACTATTCTTTATATGTCTATGCTAGCTAATTGTTTCGGCTAGATAGAAGTTGATTTAAAATATCAAAATAAATTTTATATCATCAATGCATTTGATGCAAAGATGGTAAAAGGATGGAGTTATTAATGCCATTAAACCTAGTGTTGAATTTGATCTTATGATCAACAACTCGCTATGGTATGATGTATAATGATTGTAACATTCCGTAATTTTAATTATAATATTAAATATTTATTGAATTATATAAATATTTATTTGATGTGTTTATTGTTGAAAATGATGAAATAAATATTTTATCGACGTGGTTATTATTAGTAAATATTTATGAATTAAATTTATTAGATAATATTCTAAAATAAATTAATTTATAATTTAGAGAGTTGTAATATAACATGAGAAGTTATATTGTTATTGAATTTAATAATTTAAAGGGCATATTAAATTATTAAATAAAATTATAATGAAATTATAATTTTGTGTTAATTGTTTAAATGGTATATTTAATTAAAATATAGTGTGCAACTAATTTATTTGATTAATGTTGGATATGGAGATCCAAATAAATAATATGTGATTATAAATTATAAACTAAATTGTTTATTAAAATAATTAAAGTAGTTTTAATTGAGTTTACCCAAACAAGACTTAAGTATATTAAGTCTTTAATTTTAAAGAGTTTTGCCAAACAGAGCCTTATGGCTTTTGGATTTTCAAAATTTGAATTTAAATAATCTAAAATAAAATAAATAATAAATATAATATATTTATAACATATACGTTATATGTATTAACTGATATACTTAATATATGAATTAAGGCCATATCAGTTTTATTTTTTTTATTTATGCATAAGGTTTTGCAGTTGGGTTTTTGGCCATTTGTTAGTCTGAGAAACAGAGTATTCAGAGAAACTAGAGAGAGAATTTAAGAGAAACCTAAGAATTTCATAACAACTTCTGTGTTTAGCAAGAATTAACAGGCAAATTGAAGGTATGTTTTATAACTTTGATATTATATATGTATTTGTATGAAAACGGTATAAGTTGAATGTTCTGTGAATTTAAAATTTTAAATTGAGGATTATACTACTGGGTACTTATAGTTGTATGTGTTAATCATGATTAGAGTTTGTGTTTAAGCAAGAATTATATGCTAATATTCGGATAACAATAGGAAAATACGACAGTGGTGTATGTTTGTATGTATATTTTTTAATATGGCTCATGTAAGTACCAATGTTGATGGTCAATTTGTATGTTAATGTGTGAATTAAGGCTTGATTATGCTAGTCTATTAAGAAACAAAGATAACGTAATTTGAATGAAGCAATTTGGACAAGAATCATGTTGTGTTGATTTTTGTCTAAGGAACTCAAAAATGGTGTTTATGTATGAAAATATGAAATTTGAGAAATTAAAATAGTTAGAGGTGTTGTTAAATTGTTATAGGTTGATGACTATGTTAGCAATCATGTTTATGATAGTTTTATATTTATTTTATATGTTAATATTACTGTTTTGTGGGTAAAATTCGTGGTTGTTGAAATAAAAGTCGGCTCATCGCTCATAGCCGACTGCTATCGTTTATGCACCAACAGAGTCTTATTTAAGCTAAGCTAAAATCACAAGAATGCAAGAAGCGTTAGATCTTGTTGTGTGTGCGCAGATGATACCATACAATCGATCTCGAGGCAAAGTCTTCACTGCCGCAGATTTTGGGAAGCCTTGCCACTTGGTCTAAGGTTATGATTAAGTGTCAAACATGTAGTAAGAAGGTTAAAATAGAACCATGATATGTAATTGATAAATTCAAAGTTTGAATGATTAGTAAGTGATGAACGTGGTATATTAGAACTTAGTGAGCATGATGAATAAAGAAATGTATTGTGAAGGTTAACACTTGTAATTTCTGATATTTGTATGGTAGCTTAAGACTTGTGCTAAAATAATATGTCTAACTAGAAATGCGTGTTGTGTTGGAATGTGAATGTTAGTATATCTAATAGATGGTGATTCTAAACCTATATGTAGGTGAACGTGAGTTTAATATTATAGCTTACGCTCGAGGCAAGTTCTTTAACTCTACTTTTATAATAATTGTGCAAGCTTCTAAATCTCATCTATTTACATTGAGCATGTTTTAATCTTAAGTTATTGTAATTCTAATCATTGTTGGCTTACACTAACTTGTTTATAGTTAAACAAGTTTCTCTAGTTCATTCTTTTATAATAAATGTTTCTTGAACCTTAATTCCTTGTGTTTAATGGTTCAATCACTTTGTATAGTTTATTACCATGTGGAGTAAGCATTGTTTCCAGCTTGCTTTCAATTAGTGCATGTTCGGTAACTAAATTTCTAATTTGGCAAGATCACAGACCTAGCTTATTATTTTCATGCCAAGGTTTATCATTTTCTTCATTTTGATCAATACTTATGCTCTCTAGTTATTTTCAAGCATGAGTTTAGAATATAGTCAGTTCACCTATAATTCTCAAATGTTCTATGTTATGTTGTTATTAAACAACTATTGTGTTATCAAGCATTGTTGATTCAACTAGTTCCCTAGTTGATGATCGTTAAACTTCAAATTACCCTTGAAAGCTTATCCAAACCAAACTTTCTTTGGTGCAGACTTGTACTCTAAAGACTGAGATGAACAACCCTATTATTAGGGGTTTACGCTTAGCGTTGAAATGATTGTGCACAATACATTGTACGAAGGGCTGATCCCCCTAAGTACATGGAGTCCTTATAGTCTTATGACTGTTAAAGTTAAAGTTGAAAGATTACTTATAATTGTGGACATGGTTCGTGGTCATTAGACCCTCAGTAGTATACTTCAGAATGTTAACAGAACATATCATTCAGTTCTATTGAGCCTATTATTTGTCAAATATTATAAAGTTTATCAATTATTATTTCAAGTGAGCAATGTTTGCTGACTTTTGCTTATATAACTATTACAACTAAGAATGAGAAGGTAAATGTACCTAGCACCAGTAAGGGAAAGGGGAAGATGAACAAGTATTGAAGACATGTAATATGTTGACAGTTATTTATCAGACTTTAATTTGATTGATGTAATGAAGTATTTATTTAATTTTCGCATTTGAATGATTGTACTTAAAGGTTAGATAACCTAGGAGATTTTATTAATGTAATCCCTTAAGGGAAGGTTTATTATTCAATCTTAGGTCGAGGAATATTGTCTTCCTGTTGTACGTTCTCCTGGTTTGTGACTAAAGGTTGTTCCACAGTCTCATACACTCCATTGTTAACGTTCTCGTGACCATTCAAAATCGCCATAAAACAAGGGTTAATTAAACAAATTAACATATCACATAATATCCCTATATTATATGGTGACCAACAAATAAGCTTAGATAGGACACACTAGTGAAGGATTTACTCATCTCTTCCCTCCTAGTTCTATTCCCGATCTCGCCATGCAGACCATGTCCCTAAGCTTTGATACCAACTCGTGACGCCCCAAAATAGGTATACAACACCCATTCCGAGTCGCCAAATACATGGTACATAAAGCAAACTACAACTTCAATAATACAATTGTCGTAAAATACAACAACACATATCGTGAGTTTAAATACAAATATTGTCTTCTAGACAATATCCACACTCAAATAAGTCCTCATTACAATTTATTCAAACACTATTTTATAGAAATAGTGAGGATCTGCTAAAACATCTTTCTAGAACCATCACTCCATACCTCGACTAGATCCTCGCTTATGTTCTCACCTCCTTAGAAGAAAAATGGAACAAAAAGGAAAAGGATGAGCTCAACTAGCCCAAGAAAGAATATTATGACTAAGATAATATACAACAAATTATCATTAGTTTTCAACAAAGGAAAAAATCGATAAAATATAATAGACAACAAGTTTTAGATCAACAACTGCGCAATGAAACAACAATCCATTAGAAGAGTCAAGTAGAGAATGAGTTCTACTATCTTCTAAGATTTAAAAGTCCATCATCAATATTTTATCCTCGTAATAACAATCAATATACATCTTTAATCAATATTCATCTTTGCACTACAGCCAAAGATATTCATTCAGTATCACCAGTTGGTCATGTTCATCTCAACACATTCATCTTTGCACTACGGGCCAAAGATATTCATCGATTAATCATTCATCTTTGCACTACTAAAGCCAAAGATATTCAAGAATATCATCATTTAGGACTGAGGATGATGAAAATATTTTAAAGAAAACGAATCCGAAGAAGATGGAAGGACAAATAGTAGGATTAGTATATCGCTTTATCCAAGATCAATAATACTTCATAAATACCAATTTTGAAGGTAATTCAAAAATAAAGATCAAAACATGGATACAATCAAAGATAGTAACCATAATTAACATCTTGGACAAAAAGAAGAAAATTTTATTTTCTAATGAATAGTGTCAGATTCGTGAATAGTGTCGTGATACGTGAATAGTAACTCGACACAAAAAGTTCCAAATTTGATAAAGATTTCAGATCAATACTTCGGCATAATGATATTGAAGAAGTAATATCATATATGAAGAAAATAACATCCCTTACCTCAAAATATCAAGATTTCGATGGAATATCGGATAAAAGTCGAAGGAAACTTCAGACTTAGAACAACAACTTTCAAAGTATATAAATACTCACTAAAATATGCTCGACAATATAGAGAGAAAGAAAACTTGTTTCTGGTGTGATTTTCAATTCTAACCTAAGCGTCTATTTATAGGAAAATGCTAGAACGCCATAGGAGATTAAAATAATAAAATATATTATTTCTTATTTTCTTTACACATGCCAAGACCAAGACTTGTCAAGGCATGCCAATTCTAAAAATTTTCCAGCAGCCCACATGTTATTAACACCAACCAAAGTGGGTTCCACCCCATAATTTAATAAAAATTATTTAATTTTCTGAAACTTCAGTAATTCATAGAAAATAGCCCGGTTATCAGAAAAATTCGAAACTTGCGTGTTTCCATAGGAAATTTAATTCTCTACAACTTTGTAGATGAAAGTGTTTCCAAATTTCAAATCGAAAATACCCGAAATCCACAAACGGATAATTTTTAATACCTCTACACCGACAAAATACTGATAAAACACCTCAGCATTAATTCCTTCATTTTTATCCACATAAAAATAAATATATCCATCATTTATATCCACATAAAATAAATATTTCCTTATCATATGAATCAATAATTAATTATTCACAAATAATATTACAGAATCACATTTATAACAACCAGGCCGTTCCTAGGAAAGAGGAGGCTTTTCAATAAGAATTTCTCCTTACTGGCGCGCAATTAGGTGACCAAACCTCTCCTTGACAGAACTTTCTAGACATTGTCAATAATGCTATCTAATAATATTATTCAAATAATATGAATTATTGATATGATAATAGGAAATACTGTGCAGTGATAATTATTGAAACAACAATAATATAAAATATCAACACAACAATTATTGAATCAATAAAATAAAATATTGTTGAAAGAATTACCGTAATAATTATTGAGTAGTGCCTTCTTACGTAAGAATCAATAATTCATCAATCTGCGATCCACGCATATTCATCGTATTTTAACCACCGTATTATTCCAAAGTGTTAATCTGCAGAATAACTACGCCGTTATTTATAACAACTCAAACTTGTCGCTTTCTTCATCCTGACAGCTTATTCTTATATGGGCCCATAAATGACCGCTACCGTCGCATTTAATATTTCCCCGACAATAAGAATACTCTACCACGACCAAACGAATATTCCCCGACAACAATGATTATTTTATAACCACTTGCTTATTTTGCAAAATTTGCACATTTCACCTATAACCAGAGAATTATATCAAATTAATACCTTATTATTCACAATAATAATTAGAGGAAATTCGATTTTATTTATAATAAGTTGGGGTCTTACAACCTCCCCTCCTTATGAAATTTCGTCCTCGAAATTGACATAAATACCTGGTGTTTCGAGAAGGTGAGGATACCTCCCTTTCATTTCTGATTCGAACTCCCAGGTCATCTCTTCAATAGCATGGTTTCTCTATAAAACCTTAACTTGTGGTATAACCTTGGTGCGTAGGACATGCTCTTTCCTATCCATGATCTTAACAGATACTTCTTCGTACGTTAAATCTTCGGCTATCTCTTCTGGTTCTAACGCAATAATATGGTTCGGGTCTTTCACATATTTACGAAGCATGGATATGTGAAAAACATTATGAACACGAGACATACTTGGAGGTAATGTGAGTCTATAGGCCACATTTCCTATTCGGTCAAGAATCTCAAATGAACCAACAAATCGTGGATTGAGCTTTCCTCTCTTTCTAAATCTTGTAACTCCCTTCCATGGAGCAACACGTAACAATACATGATCCCCAATATTAAATTCCACGTCCTTTCGATGAAGATCAACATAACTCTTTTGTCGATCTTGTGAGGTTTGAATATGTTATCGAATCATTTGGATCTTTTCTGTAGTCATGCGTACTAACTCTGGTCCCAACAATGTTTCTTCTCCCACCTCGTCCCAGCATACTGGAGAGCGACACTTTCGTCCATACAATGCTTCAATTAGAGCCACACCTATACTTGCCTGATAACTGTTGTTGTAGGAGAATTGCACCAGTGGCAAGTACTTATCCCAACTTCCTTTAAAATCTAGGACACAAAGTCTTAATAGATCTTCAAGAGTTTGAATAGTCCTCTCTGATTGCCCGTCCGTTTGAGGATGGTATGCCGAGCTGAATCGTAAATCCGTGCCCATAGCTTTCTACAAGCTAACCCAAAATCTTGAAGTGAATCTTGGGTCACGATCCAAAACTATGGATACTGGCATGCCATGTAATCGCACAATCTCATTCACGTATATACGAGCAAGACATTCAAGGGAATAAGTCTCACGTATCAGTAAGAAATGGGCAGACTTGGTTAATCTATCAATAATAACCCAAATCGCATCTATGCCTTGAGAAACTTTGGGAAGACCTATAACAAAATCCATAGTAATGTGTTCCCACTTCCATTCCAAAATCTCAAGTGGTTGTAATGGACCCTTTGGAACTTGATGCTCCACCTTTACATGTTGACAGGTTAAACACCTCGAGGTAAACTCCGCGATCTCTCTCTTCATATTGTTCCACCAAAATGTGTGTCGAATATCATGATACATTTTGGTACTCCCAGAATGGGTTGCAAACGGTGTGTTGTGTGCCTCCATCATAATTCTATGCTTCAAGTCAGAATCGTTAGGAACACAAAGTCTGGAGTTGAATTGAAGTATTCCTTCTTCATCGATTCTTGCTTCTGGAATAGCACCTTTTTGCACTTTCTTCTTCATAATGCATCGCCTCCAGTCCGTAGCTTGAGCAAACTTTTAACTTTATCGATTAAAGTCGGCTCTACTCGTATATTCGCCATCATCACGTGGGTCTCTAGAGTCTTTAATTCAATCTCCATCCTTTGTAAATCGTCATAAAATGGGTCTTTGTGTTAACAACATCGTACTCATACCGCATACGATCTTCTACTCAATGCGCTACTACTACGCTTTGCTTTTCCGGGATGGTATTGAATGGTATGATCGTAATCTTTCAACAACCGAGCCAACAGCGTTGCCGCATGTTGAGTTCCTTTTGGGTGAAGAAATATTTGAGGCTTTTATGGTCCAGAGTATAAATCTCCACTTTCTCCCCATACAAGTAGTGTCTCCAAATTTTCAACGCTTGAATCGATCGCCGCTAACTCCGGATCATGAGTAGGATAATTCCTCTCATATTCTTTGAGTTGTCGTGAGGCATAGGCTATGACTTTCCCATGTTACATGAGAACACATCCTAACCCTTTGCTCAAGCATCGCCATATAACAAATCCATCCGAACTAGATGGTATTGCCGTAGCAGTCTTTGAAATGAGTCTCCTCTTGAGCTCTTGAAACTCTCCTCGCATTCCTCGCTCCATACAAATTTTGTATCTTTCCGAGTCAACTGAAGTTATCTGAGTAGCGATTCGAGAAAATCCTTCCACGAATCTCTCGATAATAACCACTAAGCTTAGAAAGTCTGCGTGACTTTGGCCACCGACTTTGGTTGCTCCCCAACTTTCAGATCGCTTCAATCTTCACGGGTCAACAAATACTCCACGTTTTGACATCACGTGCCCAAGGAATGGAACTTCCTCAAGCCAGAACTCGCATTTCTTCAGCTTGGCATAAAGTTTGTTTTCACGAAGCCTATCAAGTATCAGCTTCAAATGGTGCTCATGATCTTCACGGCTTTTGGAATAGATGAGGATGTCATCAATAAAGACAACAACGAACCGATCCAAATATTCCTTGAATACTCAGTTCATCATATCCATGAAAGCAACAGGAGCATTAGTCAATCCAAAAGACATGACTAAGAATTCATAATGCTCGTACCAAGTTCTGAAGGTAGTCTTTGGAATATCCTCAGTTTTAATCTTCAGCTGATGATATCCAGAACGAAGGTCGATCTTTGAAAAGAATTGTGCTCCTTGCAACTGGTCGAACAGGTCATCAATGCGAGGTAGCGGATACCTATTCTTGACGGTGACATGATTTAATTCTCGGTAGTCAATACAAAGTCGCATACCCCGCCTTTCTTCTTACTGAATAAAACAGGAGCACCCCAAGGAGATGTACTAGGACTAATAAAACCGATGTCTAATAACTCCCGTAGTTTGACTTTTAACTCACGAAGTTCAATAGGAGCCATTCGATATGGAGTTTTAAAATGGGTTTTGTATTACGGTTCAAGGTCAATAAAGAATTCAACATCACGTTCTGGGGGTAGACCGGGAAGTTCTTCAGGAAATACATCAGGAAATTCTCTAACAACAGAAATATTATTCAAATCTGACTTGTCTTAGTTCAAATCCATAACGTGGGCTAAGAAAGCTTGACATCCGTTTTTTAATAAACGAATAGCTTTATGGCTTGATATGACAGTGACTGATTTTAGTGGTTTAGTTGTTTGAATTCGTATGACAGATTGGTTAGGAATATGAAAACTAACAACCTTACGAAAATAATCAATTTTGGCATGATGAGTGGTTAACCAATCAATTCCTAAAATCACATCAAAAGCAAGTATCTTTAAAGAGATAAGATCAACAGGTAATGTGATAGTGCCAACTTGGATTAAGCAAGATTTATAAACTGTAGATGTAACGAAGGTTTCACCCAAAAGAGTTTCAACAGATAAGTCAAAATCCAATTTCTCCGGAGTCAAGTTTAAACGTTGAGCACAAGCAGGAGAAATAAAAGAATGGGTAGAACCGTAATCACCTCATTCGGGTTCCTCGCGTTTTGGCCAGTCACGACAAACGCTCTTCCAGGAACCGCTGATTTCGACTTATCCGGGACAGCCCTCGGAGTCACCATCCCCGTTGAACTTGGTTTTGCTACAGAATAATCCCGAGATATGTGGCCTTCCTTTCCACAGTTTTAACATACCTTGGATTGTTGTGGACAGTTTGGGCTGATATGTCCCTCTTTCCCGCATTTGTAACATCTAACTGGCGGTCGTTCTCCTCCCCTAAAATTTGTTGTTGGTGCTGGTGCTGCTGCTGATGTCTTCCCGTCATTGTTGAATCTCCTCTTTCTGAAATTTCCACTTGACTCACCTCTCCTATTATCATGGCCACGATGACCACCCGAGTGGTTACCGCTTTGTTCAGTATTTTTCCTCCTCGTTGGTTATCATCGCTCGATGATCGGCCACACCCAGATGACCGGTTGTGGTCCTCGGTTACACATACTCATTATCTCGCTCTAATAATTTATACTGCATTTACAACATCTGAATATAAAGAAAATTTATGAGATATAAGATATTGTCGAATCTAGGGCTTTAGACCTCTCGAGAAACATCCTCGTCATCCGCTCCTCATTTTTGACCAAATGAGGTGAAAACACAGATAACTCTGCAAACTTCGACTCGTCATGGGATACCGTCATATTGTTTTGTTCGAAGATGATAAACTCTACCTCTTTTCATATGATTTAATACTTTCGTGAAAGTACTTGTTATTGAACAGTTTCAAACGCTTTCCCAAGACATGTTGAGTGTAGCGAAAGTGGGTATGCTTCACAGACTCCCCCAAGAGTCCTCGCCTCATCATGGAACATAAAGGTGGCGAATGGAACCTTCATTCTCTCCGTGCATCCCAAGACATCGAATATCTTGGTAATTTGCTTGACCCATGTTTCCGCCTTGATCGGATCCGGCTTTCCAATAAATTTTGGTGGTCCCAACTCCTTGAATCGCTTGGTCATGTGATAGGCCATCGCGTTAGTATCACTTCCACTCAGTATTTTGTACACGAGTCTCCCTCGCCCCGATTTTGTATGAACCGCAAAAGCTCCTAAACATTCCATCATTCATCGTTTGCTCTGTGTAGTGTTGTTTATGGAGGAATATTGTCTTCTGTTGTAACGCGTTCTCTGGTTTTGTGACTAAAGGTTGTTCCACAGGTCTCATACACTCCATTGTTAACGTTCAAAGAACCATTCTTAAACATCGCCATAAAACAAGGGTTAATTAAGCAAATTAACATATCACATAATATCCCTATATTATGACTGACCAACAAATAAGCTTAGATAGGACACACTAGCAAAGGATTTACTCATCTCTCCCCTCCTAGTTCTATTCCCCGATCTCCGCCAGAGACCATGTCCCTAAGCTTTGATACCAACTGTGACGCCCCCAAAATAGGTATACAACACCCATTCTGAGTCGCCAAATACATGGTACATAAAGCAAACTACAACTTCAATAATACAATTGTCGTGCAAAATACAACAACACATACTGTGAGTTTAAATACAAATATTGTCTTCTAGACAATATCCACACTCAAATAAGTCCTCATTACAATTTATTCAAACACTATTTTATAGAAATAGTGAGGACTGCTAAAACATCTTTCTAGAACCATCACTCCATACCCCGACTAGATCCTGCTATGTTCTCACCTCCTTAGAAGAAAAATGGAACAAAAAGGAAAAGGGTGAGCTCAATTAGCCCAGTAAAGAATATTATGACTAAGATAATATACAACAAATTATCATTAGTTTTCAACAGGGAAAAATCTAATAAAATATAATAGACAACAAGTTTTAGATCAACAACTGCAGCGGAAACAACAATCCATTAGAAGAGTCAAGTAGAGAATGAGTTCTACTATCTTCTAAGATTTAAAAGTCCATCATCAATATTTTATCCTTGTAACAACAATCAATATACATCTTTAATCAATATTCATCTTTGCACTACATGCCAAAGATATTCATTTGTATCAATAGTTGGTCATGTTCATCTCAACACTACGGGCCAAAGATATTCATCAGTTAATCATTCATCTTTGCACTACAGGCCAAAGATATTCAATAATATCATCATTTAGGACTGAGGATGATGAAAAATATTTTAAAGAAAATGAATCGAATGAGATGGAAGGACAAATAGTAGGGATCAGATAATGCTTTTTATCCAAGATCAATAATACTTCATAAATACCAATTTTGAAGGTAATTCAAAAATAAAGATCAAAACATAGATACAATCAAAGATAGTAACCATAATTGACATCTTAGACAAAAAGAAGAAAATATTATTTTTTAGGTGAATAGTCTGTCAGATTCGTGAATAAAGGTCAGATACGTGAATAGTGTTGTATACGTGAATAGTAACCCCGATATACAAAAAAGTTCCAAATTTGATAAAATTTGAGATCAATACTTAAGATAATGATATTGAAGAAGTAATATCATATATGAAGAAAATAACATCCCTTACCTCAAAATATCAAGATTTACATGACGAACGAGAATTTTGTAATTAATTTTAATATTTATTGAATTAAATAAATATTTTTCGATGATTTAATTATTAGATTAAATAATTAATTCGACCTTAATTGTGGTAGATTAATTTAATTATATGTGTTACATTTATTAAATTAATGTAGAGAATAATTATTATTCAAAGCATGTAATTATGTGAGCTAATTGAATTAAATGAATTATTTAATTAAGCATGATGTTATTTTAATTAATTTAATTATTAATTAGAGATTTAATAAATTGACATTATTTATTAATGAGTTATTTAATTATGTGACTATGTGAATTTATGAGAAATTATTATATTTTATTTATAATAAATTAAATAAGATATGAGTTTATTTTATAAAGGAGTGTGACATTAATTAAACTATATGATAAAGGTTTTATTTAATTAAATGAGATTAAGTCTTTTGAAGCTAGCCAAACAAGACCCTAAGAGGAGTTAGTGCGCTTAACTCCATGATTGGGCCAAGTGACCACTCTGCGCTTCGATTATCTCGATTATTATATACGACGTCTTCTTTTTTTTTTTTTCATTTTTGCCTAATTCTAAGAAATATTAGAGAGAGTCCGAGAATTTCCAAGAAGAATTAAGATATCGTGAAAGAGAATTGAGAGTGAGGAAACTAAGCCTACTAATTATATTCTACAGGGTAATCTCCTCCTTCCCAAATTCTACTTTACGTATTTAGTTTTCATAAAATGGGTTTCATAGTTTTTGGCTTTCAAACCTCTGTTATATCTCTGTAATTGAGAAATTGTGCTATTATATGGATATATGTAATAATAAGAGTAGCATAACACGTTATATATATATATTGCATGATTCCATATCATCAGTTTCATAGTATTACATCGTATATGATTTCTACAAAATTACAGAGTTTGGGTTTTGGCCTTAAGGCCTTATACGGGATTTTAGTATGTCAAACATAAATGTTTTCGTAAAATTTACACTCGTATGATGTTATACATGTTGATACGAAGAGACCAAAGTTTAAATAAACGGATTCGGTGTTATAACGAATCCGTAGTGACAATTTTCATGTTTTATTTTCAAAACCTTCAAGAACATCAAGAACAGTGAAAGTAAATGTGTTGATTTTGCAAATTATGTGTTGTAATTTGTTAAAAATCATGCTAGATGGGTTAAGTAATGATTATATATGTATTACAATGATTGGGTAAGTCTAAATTCGTGTAAAAAAATAACTAATTGGAAGTTATGACCATATTCATGTATAATTTTACGTGTGATTGATTTTTGGCCTTGTTATGTTCATGAATCGCAGAATCTGCAGTAAACTATGAAAATGAGCTCGAGTAACTCATCTTGCCGCATGCTACTAAACTAAATTACTTCGCCTCAAGCACAAAAAAAAAAATAAAAATAAAATAATAATAAAAAAAAATAAATAAAAAATAAAAAAATAAAAAATAAAAAAAATAAATAAATATTTGATGAAAATTATTATTAAAATATTTATAAAATAAATTAAATATTTTAATTGAGATATTTATGAAATAAAATAAATATTCGATAAAATTATTATTAAAATATTTATAAAATAAATTAAATATTTTAATTGAGATATTATGGAATAAAATAAATATTCGATGAAAATTATTATTAAAATATTTATAAAATAAATTAAATATTTTAATTGAGATATTATGGAATAAAATAAATATTCGATGAAAATTATTATTAAAATATTTATAAAATAAATTAAATATTTTAATTGAGATATTATGGAATAAAATAAATATTCGATGAAAATTATTATTAAAATATTTATAAAATAAATTAAATATTTTAATTGAGATATTATGGAATAAATTAAATATTCGATGGAAATTATTATGACATAATTTATTCGAGTGTAATAATAGTAAGAGAATGAAAATATTCTAATTTAATTAAGTAATTAAATTAGAAGGGTAATGATTTGTTAAATAAAGTGGAGTTGATATTAAATAATTAAGTGAAAATGTAACTAATGAATGTCGTGAATACATATGGTATATGTGTAGGATTTGTGGTGAACGGAAGTAGTAATCGTTTAGCCTACGCACGAGGCAAGTTTCCTAACCCTACTTGTCATTATTATTCAAGTTTATTAATTACCTCGAGTAAATTATCATTATTATTATTCATGTTCAAATGTTATATTAAAGATTGATTATCTTTTCAAAACATAATTCAGTTATACAATAATTGTCCTATTGTATACTTCCGAGATTATTATTCAATTTGAATATCATTATTATTGAACCTTATTAGACTAAATAACCCTTATTGATTCGACTAGTCCATAGTTGATAAAGCGTTCTAAATTTCCGAACCTTGATGAATTGTCCAAACCAAACTTCCTTTGGTGCGGACTCGAATGTCAAACCGAGATGAACAACCCCGCAAAGGATTTACTTATCGTTAGCGTTAAGATATTGTGCAAGATGGTACTAAGGGTCGATCCCCTAAAATACGACTAGAAAGGTCCATAGTCTTACGACCGTTAAAGGTTTTAAGTATAACCCTTGATAACCTAGGACATAGTTCAAGGTCTTATGACCCTCAGAAATCTTTTGATTCTTGTTATTCATTCTTGATTCAAAAGTTGAGCTTTTATTCAGATGTCTTTGATTCACTCACATGTTATTATACTGTTATTTCATTGTTATACTTGTGGGCATTTGTGCTCACTCTTGCGTAATAATAACATTGCAGTTAAGAACGAAAGAACCGACGAACCTTCTACTAGTAAAGGCAAGGGCAAGGTTAACAAGTGATGAAGACTTGTTGTTTATATGATGATGTATTTGTTTAAAACTTAAGTTAATGATGTTGTTTAAGATTTAATTGTTTATGATTCCGCACAGATGTTTAAGGTTAGAGTAACCTGGGATTGTATTTATTATGTAGTTGATGTAACCCCATAAGGGGAGATTTATTATTATTTCTATCTATTGCATGGTTTGCATTTATTATGGGTAGATAGATAGATGATATTTGTACAGTGAACACCAAATCCCGTGTAATTGAAGTACCCGAATTTGGGGGTGTCACAACTTCTGATCGGAATATCGGATAAAAAGCCGAAGGAAACTTGTACCGAACAACAACTTTCAAAGTATATAAATACTCACTAAAATATGCTCGACAATATAGAGAGAAAGAAAACTTGTTTCTGGTGTGATTTTCAATTCTAACCTAAGCGTCTATTTATAGGAAAATGCTAGAACGCCATAGGAGACTAAAATAATAAAATATATTATTTCTTATTTTCTTTACACATGCCAAGACCAAGACTTGTCAAGGCATGCCAATTCTGAAATTTTTTCAGTAGCCCACATGTTATTAACACCAACCAAAGTGGGTCCCACCCCATAATTTAATAAAAATCATTTTATTTTCTGAAACTTCAGTAATTCATAGAAAATAGCTCGGTTATCAGAAAAATTCGAAACTTGCGTGTTTCCATAGGAAATTTAATTCTCTACAACTTTGTAGAAGAAAGTGTTTCCAAATTCCAAATCGAAAATACCCGAAATCCACAAACGGATAATTTTTAATACCTCTACACCGACAAAATACTGATAAAACACCTCAGCGTTAATTCTTTCATTTTTATCCACATAAAAATAAATGTATCCATCATTTATATCCACATCAAATAAATATTTCCTTATCATATGAATCAATAATTAATTATTCACAAATAATATTACAGAATCACATTTATGACAACCAGGCCGTTCCTAGGAAAGAGGGGGCTTTTCAATAAGAATTTTTCCTCATCTTTGGCGCGCAATTAGGTGACCAAACCTCTCCTTGATGTAACTTTCTAGACATTGCCAATAATGCTATCTAATAATATTATTCAAATAATATGAATTATTGATCTGATAATAGGAAATACATCGCGGTGATAATTATTGAAACAACAATAATATAAAATATCAACGCAACAATTATTGAATCAATAAAATAAAATATTGAACAAGAATTATCGTAACAATTATTGAGTAGTGCCTTTCACGAAGAATCAATAACTCATTAATACCATGCATCCACGCCAGACATCGTATTTTAACCACGGGTATTCCAACAAAGTTGTTAATCAGAATAACTACGCCGTTATTTATAACAACTCAAACTTGTCGCTTTTCTTCATCCCGGCGCTTATTCGTTATGGGGCCCACAAATGATCGCTAAGGCCGCATTTAATATTCCTTGACAATAAGAATATTCCACGACCAAACGAATATTCCCCGACAACAATGATTATTTTATAACCACTTGCTTATTTTATAAAATTTGTACATTTCACCCATAACCAGAGAATTATATCAAATTAATACCTTATTATTCACAATAATAATTAGAGGAAATTCAATTTTATTTATAATAAGTTGGGGTCTTACAAAAAAGCCTTAGGAAGTAACCTTTGAAAAGATAGTGGTGATTAACTCTTATGTGTTTATAACTTATGTGCTCGTGAGTGTCGAGTAGTAATGATTAATAATTAAAACTTAAAATTTTGTTGTCAGGATGACTAATGTCGGAGAATCCAGTCAGGCTAGGGAGGAGGGACCTCAGATGCCTATAGAGGAGGAGCCTCGCGACGTTCAAGTTGTTTGGGAACGACTACTACCATGGGAGTTAACCCCGTTGGTCACAGTGGTTGAAGATGAGGATGATGACGTGGAAACGGATGGGGAAGATCCCGTTGAGCTGCCACAGGAGAATGAGGATGACGAGGACGAGGAGGAAGAGACTCCACTAACCTCGATAGCTGCTCGTATGTATGATGAAGTCTACGACCGAAACGTGGAACTTCAGGATACATTCGAGGAATTACAAGCGATAGTAGTTGAACAATAGACTGCAATGACACAGAAAGACGGCGAGATCCAGGATCGTGAGGAACGACTGACTAATGTCGAGGAGAAGTTAGTACACACAGAAGGAGAGAAAGAACAACTGATCGAGGTGATCGCTGAACTAAAGAACAAACTGAAGGAAGAAGCTACTAAGAGAGCAAGAGCTGAAGATGTATACGAGGAAGCTTTTCAACAAACCGGAATAGCAGCGAGAGACGCAGAAGCAAAGCGGATGAAGATGGAGGAGATGGATAAAGTATTCAACGCCATGATTAATCGAGCTCAAGATCGGGTCATGGGATATCCTATTCAGTTCGAGACTCTGCCATCGTACGTGTTAGATCAACGAACAATGTTCCGGGTTATGGAAGAAGAGCGTCGAAAGGCTATGGAGTATCTTTGTAGGACATTTTAAGGAATGTATGCGATTAATAAAATTTTAAATAATGTGTTAATCCCTAGTGTTATGTAACCATGGTATATGATAATAATGATGTTATCCTAAAACTTTTGTAGTTCAGGAAGGTTATGTAAATAGCAGAGATGTTATCGTTTTAGATTTTCAAAGAGATTATGAATAAATAAAAGTTATTATTTCATTCAAAGTGCTATGTGTTAAGTGATTATTTCTTTTTTGGATGTAAGTTAAGTAGAAATTACTTAAAAGAGTTGAATAAAAATCTAATGAGTGTGTTTTTAACAGAAAATGCCTCCCAGACGTCATCCACCATGACAAAGAACCACTGAAGGAACCAATAACGACAATGTTGATGCTAATCCCGTTCAACAACTAGTGACGCTACTGACAGGAGGGTTGCAGAATCAACCACAGAACCAAGGTACAACGTTTAAGGATTTCAAGGCGGTTGGACCACCTGAATTCCGTGGGTCCATGAATCCAGTCGAAGCACATACCTGGATTATGGAGATAGAAAAGGTGTTTGATGTCGCTAGGGTAGGGGATGATCAGAAGACTGCTTTCGCAACATTCATGTTGAAAGTAGAGGCTAGTTATTGGTGACAGGCCAATAAAACTCGTGAAGGGCCAGGGGTGATGACCTGGGATAGGTTTAAGGAAATATTCTTCGATACCTATTTCCCAAAGAGTTCAAAGAGTCAGCTAGAAGTGCAATTTTTGGAACTAAAGCAGGGAACGATGACGGTATCTGAGTATGCCGGTAAATTGAACGAGTTGGCGAGGTTTGCGCCATATCAAGTCAGCACGGACGAATGCAAGACGAAGAGGATTGGACAGGGACTGAAGCACTGGTTGTACAGTAGGGTCTCCCTGTTCCAGTTAAAGACTTTCACAACAGTGATGGAGAAGGCAATACTAGCTGAAGATGGAGGCGATGCAGTGACTAAGTTCAATCAAGAACAGAAGAAGAAGAATGAAGTGGAGATCAAGAATGGAGGTGGTAGTAGTGGAAACGACAATAATAATTTGAAGAAGAAGTGAAATGGGAACGTGGGTGCTGGAAACCAGCAGGGTAACCAGCCAAAAAAGAAGTTTGAAACATGTGTTACATGCGGGAAGTTTCACAAGGGTGCGTGCTTGATGGGGAAACATGTATGCTTCAATTGTGGCCAGGAGGGTCACATCGCCCCAAATTGCACTCTACCTAAGAAAAACGTGTGCTTCACGTGTGGATCCAAGGATCACTTTACTCGTGAATACCTTAAGAAGAAGGATGGAGAGATAACCAGAAGCAATGGAGGTAACAGTGGAGGTACATGGGCGATTGCTGGACCTACAACATCAAAAAAACCCACAGCCAGAACCTTCAACATGACTGTGCAAGATGTTGTGCAATCAAAAGATGTGGTGTCAGGTATTATCCCAATCAATGATATAAATGCTTATGTATTATTTGATTCGGGTGCTACTTGCTCGTTTATATTTGATGAATTTGCTAAGAGGTTAGGATTGCCTAGTGAAGAACTAAATTTCCCTTTGAACATAGAAATTGCGAATAAGGAAGTAATCCCTGTTAGATTCGTATACAAGAACTGTAGGGTAAACATTAAGGAGAATATCTTGACGGTAGATTTGATTCCGATTAGACTTGGAGAGTTTGATGTTATTTTGGGAATGGATTGGCTGTTCAAATATGGAGCGGTAATTGATTGCCAAAAGAAATGTGTAAACCTTATGACTCCGTCAAAGGTAGTTTTCTATGGTAGCAAATCGCCTAGACAAATGAGATGTCTAACGATTATGCAGGCTAAGAAATTGTTGAGTCAAGGTTGTGTAGGCTACTTAGTCGATACTCAAAAGAAGGGTGTGAAACTGGAAGAGATACCAGTGGTGAGGGAATTTGAAGATGTGTTTCTAGAGGATTTGTAAGGACTCCCGCCTGATAGAGAGATTGAGTTCGTGATCGACTTAGCGCCAGGAACAACACCGATATCGAAGGCCCCGTGCAGAATGGCTCCGATAGAGATGAAGGAACTAATGGTACAACTACAAGAGTTGCTAGATAAGAAGTATATTCAACCAAGCGTATCACCATTGGGAGCGCCAGTGTTATTCATGAAGAAGAAGTATGGGTCAATGTGTCTTTGCATTGATTATAGAGAATTAAACAAAGTCACTATTAAAAACAAATACCCGTTGCCAAGAATAGATGACTTGTTTGATCAGTTGAAGGGTGCTAAATACTTCTCAAAAATTGATTTGAGAAGTGGGTATCACCAATTAAAAGCGAGGAATGAGGATATACCTAGAACGTCATTCAGAACTCGGTATGGACATTATGAGTTTCTGGTGATGTCTTTTGGTTTGACCAACGGCCCTACTGTAATCATGGATTTGATGAACAAGGTGTTTAAACCATGTTTAGACAAGTTTGTTGTGGTATTTATCGACAATATTCTGATGTACTCTAAAACTCAAGAGGAACACGTGGAACATTTACGTTTGACATTGGAAACACTAAGAAAGGAAAAGTTGTACGCGAAATTCTCTAAGTGTGAATTTTGGCTAGATCGTGTACAATTTCTTGGGCATGTGATTGACAAAGTTGGGATTTTAGTGGATCCATCAAAAGTGGAAGCTGTAATCAATTGGGAACAACCAAGAACACCATCAGAGGTAAGGAGTTTCTTGGGACTGGCCAGTTATTATAGAAGATTTATTCAAGATTTTTCTAAGATAGCCACTCCGCTAACAAATTTGACAAGGAAAGCGGTAAAATTTGTTTGGACGGAGAAATGTGAAGAGAGTTTTCAAGATTTGAAGAAGAAATTAAGTGTAATTTTGTGTTGGTTGTCATTACCAAATAATACGGAAACTTTGTGGTGTTTAGTGAAGCCTCACATAAAGGGTTGGGTTGTGTTCTTATGCACTACAAAGTTATGCGTATGCATCAAGACAATCAAGGATTATGAGAAAGGTTATCCGACTCATGATTTGGAATTGGCTGCAGTAGTATTTGCTCTGAAGATATGGAGACACTATCTCTATGGAGAAAAGTGTGAGATCTACACAGACTATAAAAGTCTGAAGTATATTTTCACACAGAAGGACCTGGATATGCGTAAGAGAAGATGGATGGAATTGATAAAAGATTATGATTATGAGATCTTTTATCATCCAAGCAAAGCAAATGTGGTTACAAATGCTTTAAGCAGAAAAGGTTGGGAAAAATTGATGTTGTTAACCAACCAGGAAGAGCTTATTTCAGAAATGGCAAGGCTAGAGTTCGAAATCAAATTTCCAAAAGAAACCGACGAAAAATTATACCAGATAGAAGCTAGTCCAACTTTGGTGGACAAAGTGAAGAATGCTCAACTACAAGATAAAGAATGCGAAATGATCAAAGAGAAAATGGTTGAGGGTAGTAATGTAAAATACAAGATCGATACCGAAGGACTACTATGATTCGAGGAAAGAATTTGGGTTCCAGCAGTACCAGAGCTTAAAGACGAAATCTTGACCGAAGCACACAACACAAGATATTCGATTCATCCAGGAAGTATGAAGATGTATCAAGATTTGAGGCGACATTTTTGGTGGCCGAACATGAAAAGAGATGTTGCAAAATGTGTCGCGAAATGCTTGACATGTCAAAGAGTCAAGGCCGAGTATCAAAGACCAAGCGGATTACTTTAACCGTTAGAAATACTGGAATAGAAGTGGGAACACATCACAATGGATTTTGTGGTGAGTCTTCCATCTACTCAGAGAGGATGCGATGCGATTTGGGTGATAGTGGATAAACTGACAAAATCAGCGCACTTTTTACCAATATAGATTAGGTTCAATCTTGATCAGTTGGCAAGGTTGTACGTTAAAGAGATCATTTTGAAGCATGGAGTGCTAGTACAATTGTGTTAGATAGAGATCCACGATTTACGTCAAACTTTTGGAAGATACTACAAGAATGTATGAGAACACAATTGCGAATGAGTACAATATATCACCCGTAAACCGACGGGCAAAGCGAACGAACAATCCAAACATTGGAAGATATGCTGAAAGCATGCATCATGGATTTCAAAGGGAGCTGGGAAGAATATTTACCGTTGGTGGAATTCACCCACAACAACAAGTTATTACACGCGAAAGCATCGCAGACGCCGCTTTACGAGGCATTTATAAAGAGAAATTGCAGATCTCCACCGTCTTTGGGATGAAGTCGGTGAACGCCAATCGTTAGGACCGTAATCGGTACAACAAACCGCCGAGGTTGTCAAACTCATCAGGACAAGATTGGTAGCAGCCCAAGACAGACAGAAAAAGTATGCTGATCAACACAAACGAGATTGTGCATTTAAAGTAGGAAATTTTGTTTTCCTAAAAGTTTCTCCATGGAAGGGGAAAATTCATTTTGGCAAGAAAGGAAAGATCAACCCAAGGTATATTGGACCTTTCGAGATACTACGAAGAGTTGGAGAAGTGGCTTATGAGGTAGCTCTACCTCTAGAGTTGAAAAATATTCATAATGTTTTTCACGTTTCTGTGTTACGACCGTATAAACCTGATTACAAGCATGTGATCGAGTACGATCCATTGCAATTCGATAAAGATTTGTCTTATGAAGAGATTCCTATTTAGATAGTCGACATGAAAGAACAAGTGCTCAGAAATAAAATGATACCTTTTGTGAAGGTGATATGGAGAAACCACAATGTCGAAGAGGCAACGTGGGTACTAGAAGCTGAAATGATAAAAAATTACCCTGAGTTATTTGTTTAATCTATGTCTTCGATTCTGAGGACACAATCTTTGTAAGAAGGGAAGAATGTGACGATTTGATTGTTTGAATTGTGATTACGAGGACATAATCCTTGTAAGGAGGGAATGATGTAACATTCTAGAATTTTAATTATAATATTAAATATTTATTGAATTATATAAATATTTATTTGATGTATTTATTGTTGAAAATGTTGAAATAAATATTTTATCGACGTGGTTATTATTAGTAAATATTTATGAATTAAATTTATTAGATAATATTCTAAAATAAATTAATTTATAATTTAGAGAGTTGTAATATAACATGAGAAGTTATATTATTATTGAATTTAATAATTTAAAGGGTATATTAAATTACTAAATAAAATTATAATGAAATTATAATTTTGTGTTAATTGTTTAAATGGTATATTTAATTAAAATATAATTGTGTAACTAATTTATTTGATTAATGTTGGATATGGAGATCCAAATAAATAATATGATTATAAATTATAAACTAAATTGTTTATTAAAATAATTAAAGTACTTTTAATTGAGTTTACCCAAACAAGACTTAAGTATATTAAGTCTTTAATTTTAAAGAGTTTTGCCAAACGGAGCCTTATGACTTTTGGATTTTCAAATTTTGAATTTAAATAATCTAGATAAAAAACTTAAATAATAAATATAATATATTTATAACATATACATTATATGTATTAACTGATATTGTGAGACCCCGAATTTTATGAATAAAGATTTAAATTTTTCGAAATATTTTTTTAATATTATTGTGTGGATTTGATATAATGTTATAGTTGTGGATAGTATTTATAAAATTTGCAAAGTATGCAAGTTATTGTATAATATTCGATTAGTTGGAGAATATTCTTTTTGTCGGGAAATATTCGTACGACGGTACAATCATTGGTGGACCCCACAACAGAATTATTGTCGGATTGAGAAAACGACAAAAATACTTTATGAAAATAACGGCGGAAGTTTTACCGTTAACTGTTGAAACACCCGGTGTTAAAAGTACAGTAATACGTGTGGTTGCATAGTAGTACACGGTATTGATTATTGATGCTTATGTGAGAAGTCACTCAGTATTGTTCAATCGGGTATTCGGAACACTTTTCGTGTCGGAGTACTATTCATGAGTTACTATTTACTATTCAAGAGTTACTATTCACGAGTTACTATTCATGAGTTACTATTCACGGAGTACTATTCACCCGTAAAATATATTTCTTTTT
This sequence comes from Panax ginseng, assembly GCA_020205605.1. NCBI lineage: Eukaryota > Viridiplantae > Streptophyta > Magnoliopsida > Apiales > Araliaceae > Panax > Panax ginseng. The sequence continues at coordinate 58,742,900 of CM035142.1, forward strand.
GGTCCAAATTACTTTTGGGTACAATATTATTTCACGAGGAGATGTGCTAATTTTTCAGACCGTTGGTTGAAGTTATAATAGTAAATCAATATGGACCGCTGGTGGAAAGTTATAATAGTGAATCAATATGAATCGCTGGTTTAAAGTTTTAATAGTAAATCAGTATGGACCGTTATTTTAAGTTTTAATAATAAACCAATATGGACCGTCCGTTTAATAGTAAATCAATCTGGACCGGTCATGAATTATTTACTATTCATTCCATTTTCCTATAAATAGAAGCTCATTCCTTCGTTATTTCTTACGAATTTACTGAAACTCTAGAGAGAGAATTATAAGAGAACCTATAGAAAAGTATTCTGCTACTTCCCTACTCTTATATTCAGTTTCTTTTACGGTAAGGGATGTTATTTGTTGTACTCATAAAGAGAACTTCTGTTATTCCATTATTTATTATTTTGTTGGAATTACCTGTATACATGGGCTACCCTATACATGGTGACATTCTTCTAATATTCCGTTCTTTATTATTTTGTCGGAATATCCTGTCTGTGCGTTTACGCCGGACTTGGTTCCATTATTTATTATTTTGTCGGAATATCCTGTCTGTGCGTTTACGCCGGACCTGGTTCCATTATTTATTATTCTGTCAGAATATCTTGTCTGTGCGTTTACGCCGGACCTGGTTCCATTATTTATTATTCGCCGGAATATCCACCTGCGTGCGTTACGCCGACCGGGTTCCATCCTTTATTATTCTCATTGAATAACTTGTCATGCGCGGCTTATCGCATGCATGGTGATTTCTTTTGTTATTCCATTCTTAATTATACCTACTGGTTAAAACTTTGACTTCTATACCCATGAAGTTAGTGGAATATCTTTGATATTTGCGCTTCATCCGAGATCTTTTCATGGAAATATTCTTCGAGCATTCTTGAATTTTACTTTACAAAGCAAAGATCATGTCGACAATTTGAACGTTATCGCCTCTGGATAAATTAATTCTTGAACTTGTTTTATTGAATTCTTATATCATTGTCATCATCCTCATGTTTATAATATGTTGAAAGTCATATGTGGCCTCAGAGTGCATAGATGGACTTGGTATGATTATGACCAGGATTATTCTAGATAATCATAACCGTAATGTTACAAATGATGTGGAAAAAGTCCTCATTGGCTGTGAAAGTGCATTGATGGACGCTTTTGGTATGATTATAGCTATGGATTCTCTTTGGTCAGAGTGCAAAGATGAATTGTTTTATGGCGTGATCGGGAATCTGTTGATGAAAACATGATTATCTTAAGTCAGAAAGTGCATGGATAATTCGTGGTCGTGATACTAAAGAATATCCTCGTCAGAAAAGCGTGGGGTGATTCGATGGTGTGGATTATTTATTAAGCTGAGTCCCAACGATAAAAGTGATGAAAACCCTTTTAAATCATAGAAGATAGTAGATTGTATTCCCTACTTGACTCTTCTAATGGATTGCTTGTTCCGCTGCAGTTAAACTTGATAGTTGTTTTATTTTATCAGTTTAACACTGTTGAAGACTAACAATAAATTATTCTGCATTATCTTAGACATAATATTTCTTACTGGGCTAGTTGAGCTCACCCTTTCTTTCATTGTTCTCTTCAGGAAATGAGAACGTAGCTGGGACTAGTCGGGGAACAGAGTGATGGTCCTAGATTGTGCTTTAGTAGTCCTCACTATTTTGTGAAATAGTGTGATAATAATTGTAATGAGGACTCCTTTTGAGTTTGTATAATCTCTAGTAGACAATATTTGTATTCAAACTCACAGTTTATGTTTTGTCATATTGTACACGACAGTTGTATTATTAAGTTGTATTTGAATTCTGTACCATGTATCTGGCGACTCAAGATGGGTGATGTATACCTAATTTTGGGGGCGTCACAGATATACTTAATATATGAATTAAGGCCATATCAATTTTTTTTTATTTATGCATAAGGTTTTGCAGTTGGGTGTTTAGCCATTTGTTAGTCTGAGAAACAGAGTATTCAGAGAAACTTGAGAGAGAATTTGAGAGAAACCTAAGAATTTCACAACAACTTCTGTGTTTAGCAAGAATTAACAGGCAAATTGAAGGTATGTTTTTATAACTTTGCTATTATATATGTATTTGTATGAATACGGTATAAGTTGAATGTTCTGTGAATTTAAAATTTAAAATTGAGGATTATACTACTGGGTACTTATAGTTATATGTGTTAATCATGATTAGAGTTTGTGTTTAAGCAAGAATTGTATGCTAATATTCGGATAACAGTAGGAAAATACAACAGTGTATATTTGTATTTTTTATATGGCTCATTTAAGTACCAATGTTGATGGTCAATTTGTATGTTAATGTGTGAATTAAGGCTTGATTATGCTAGTCTATTAAGAAACGAAGATAACGTAATTTAAATAAAGCAATTTGGACAAGAATCGTGTTTACAGTGTTGATTTTTGTCTAAGGAACTCAAAAATGGTGTTTATGTATGAAAATATGAAATTTGAGAAATTAAAATAGTTAGAGGTGTTGTTAAATTATTCTATGTTGATGAATATGTTAGCAATCATGTTTATGATAGTTTATATTTATTTTATATGTTAATATTACTGTTTTGTGGGTGAAATTCGTGGTTGTTGGGCTAAAGTTCGCATTATCTCGTGCACCAACGCGGTTATTCTTATTTGGTGCCAAGGCTAAAATCTGCTGTCTAATTTGTCTTTGTGTGGCATATTTGCTTGCCATACATCGATCTCGAGGCAAAGTCTTCTACTACTGCTGCAGATTTTGGGGAAGCCTTACCACTTGGTCTAAGGTTATGATTAAGTGTCAAACATATATTAAGAAGGTTAAAACAGAACCATGATATTTAATTGATAAATTCAAAGTTTGAATGATTAGTAACTAATGAACGTGATATATTAGAACTTAGTGAGCATGATGAATAGTAAACAGGTATTGTGAAGGTTAACACTTGTAATTTTTGATATTTGTATGGTAGCTTAAGACTTGTGCTAAAATAATAAGTCTAACTAAAAATGCGTGTTATGTTGGAATGTGAATGTTAGTATATCTAATAGATGGTGATTCTAAACCTATATGTAGGTGAACGTGAGTTTAATATTACGTACCACGCCGAGGCAAGTTCTTTAACTCTACTTTTATAATAATTGTGCAAGCTTCTAAATCTCATCTATTTACATTGAGCATGTTTTAATCTTAAGTTATTGTAATTCTAATCATTGTTGGCTTACTCTAACTTGTTTATATTTAAACAAGTTTCTCTAGTTCATTCTTTTATAAGAAATGTTTCTTGAACCTTAATTCCTTGTGTTGAATGGTTCAATCACTTTGTATAGTTTATTACCATGTGGAGTAAGCATTGTTTCCTGCTTGCTATCAATTAGTGCATGTTCGGTAACTAAATTTCTAATTTGGCAAGATCACAGACCTAGCTTATTATTGTTCAAGCCAAGGTTTATCATTTTCTTCATTTTGATCAATACTTATGCTCTCTAGTTATTTTCAAGCATGAGTTTAGAATATAGTCAGTTCACCTATGATTCTCAAATGTTCTATGTTATGTTGTTATTAAACAACTATTGTGTTATCAAGCATTGTTGATTCAACTAGTTCCCTAGTTGATGATCGCTAAACTTCAAATTACCCTTGAAAGCTTATCCAAACCAAACTCTCTTTGGTGCGGACTTGTACTATAAATACTGAGATGAACAACCCTTTTTTTAGGGGTTTATGCTTAGCGTTGTAATGGTTGTGCATAATATATTGTACGAAGGGCTGATCCCCCTAAGTACGTGGAGTCCTTATAGTCTTATGACTGTTAAAGTTAAAGTTGAAAGATTACTTATAACTGTGGACATGGTTCATGGTCATTAGACCCTCAGTAGTATACTTCAGGATGTTAATAGAACATATCATTCAGTTCTATTGAGCCTATTATTTGGCAAATATTGTAAAGTTTATGTATTATTATTTCAAGTGAGCTTTGTTTGCTCACTCTTGCTTATATAACTATTACAACTAAGGATGAGAAGGTAGATGTACCTAGCACTAGTAAGGGAAAGGGGAAGATGAACAAGTATTGAAGACTTGTAATATGTTGACAGTTATTTATCAGACTTTAATTTGATTGATGTAATGAAGTATTCATTTAATTTCCGCATTTGAATGATTGTACTTAAAGGTTAGATAACATGGGAGATTTTATTAATGTAATCCCTTAAGGGAAGGTTTATTATTCAATTTTTATTATGATTGGGTAGTTAGATATGAATATTTTGATTAAGTGAACACCAAATGTTGAGGTAATGAAGTACCGGGATTTGGGGGTGTCACAATGATGAAGTCATAAACTGATGAAGTCCTCAACATACTGTGAAAAGTACAGTATCATGAAATCTTGAAACATTTTGATGTATTGTGAAAGAATTTAAAGAAGTAGTCGAGGTCAATTTATTTGACTAGACGAATGTTTCAAGTTGATGTCCAATTTATTGGTATGGTCTAAGCTATTTGATTTGGCTAAGACGAATGGTATGTCATGTTTAAAAGAAAATCGAGCTTTCTTTGAAGAAGTTATGCCAAGCCAAATTGTTTTGGTGCGGAATCTGATGAATAAGTCTGAGGTGAACATACCCCAAAATGGGGTTATACGATGGGTTGATCACCTACGTATAGAAGAGGTAGTTTACTTTCTTTGTGACTGTAAACTGACCGTGAAATAAGGGTTTTACGGTGAAATGTTGTTCAACCTAGTAAGAGTTCTTGGTCGATTTGACCCCCAGCAAAAGTATGAAATTTTTTAAAGGAATCATTATATTCCTCGTTATTCATTCTACTTCATAATTCTTGATAAGTTATGATGGTTAGGGAATGATTGAAAGATAAGAAATTCTTTAAAGAGAAGTTGAGAAGAAGAGTAAGCTAAAATTTTGAGGACGAAATTCTGTGAAGAAGGGGTGAATGTGATGACCCAAAAGATTGAAATCATAGCTAGACGTGAGGTTTAACTAATGACGATTATGTCAACAGATGATCCTTTTGGAAAGAATGAGAAGAAGTAAGATTAAAACTTTGCTAAAGGTTGTAAGAATAAAGCACCCGGGTATGAGGGTGGTTTTAAGAAATTCTGAGGAAGAAATTTTTATAAAGCGGGAAGAATGTGACAACCCGGAAAATTGGATTGTCCAGAATTTAAGTTTAAAGAATTAGTTATTAATAAAATGAATTTTATTAACACTATTATGTGCTATGTGTTTATTAATTGTTTTAAAACCTAGAATGATTATAAGACGGGAGGATTCTGGCTACGAGCTAGACTGAACGTGTAAGAATTTTCAAGACGAAAATAAAATTTTCCAGGAATAAAAATATTTCCGAGAAAAAGACGAAATAGACACTATTCATCCAACGAAACCTAAGGGTTAGGGTTTGAATAACCTAAGCCTTTCCGAGAGTTCGGTATTTCGAAAAGACATTCCGTCGAAAGATTTGATGTTAATATATTGTGAAAAGTTAAGTAGGCCGATAAAAGTTGTTCTCGAAAAACGTGTAAAAATCCGACGAAATAAAAACGACGATAACTATTGTTATGTACTTTTCATTCGTTTAACTACGTTAGGGGAAAACGTGAAGAAAAATGCTTTACATAAAAGTGTTTTTTCAGTTTTTCGGAGTTCCGAAGAATGCGTAAAATTAATCTGTAAAGGAAAGACGAAATATCCAAAAATATTTGGATTCCGAGAATCGCAGTTTTTAAAACTGTCGCATGAATTCTGCAAGACGTAACCACGAAGCTTCCAAGAGAACCTTCGTGAATAGTAAGGAGGTTTAGTAAGGAGGTGGAAATAGTAACTTAGGGGCAAAATGACTATTTTACCCTAGCCTTTGTTTTCTATATAAGAGAAGCTTAAGCTCATTTGTTGGTTAATGAAAAAATTCACAACACTTGAGAGAGAGAGAGAGAGAGAGAGAGAGAGTTCGGATGAGGAGAGAAAGGAAGATGAAAAGCTAGCCCGTGTGCAAACTTTGTCTAATGGAAGAAGATTAAAGAAGTAAGGTAATCCAAAACCTAGTTTAATCTTAATTTTCTTTAAGTTTTCTATGTTAAGAACATAGCTTAATGAAAATAAGAGAAAGAGATGTTAAGAATGATTTCATATGGTTGAAATCATGAGAAAATGAAGAAATAAGAATTTGAAGTTTATTTTATAAATTTCTTAAGGAAGTATGAAGCTTGTATTGAATTTGAGCGATTCGAATGAATCATATGAACGATTTGGTAAAATTAGTAAGGAATGGTGTTTTATAACACCATATTCCAAGAAAAAGTGAAATCTTAATCAAAGTATGGATTAAAAATGAAGAACGAACGAAGAACGCAAAGAGCACACGAAGAACACGAAGAACGTTGTTGATTGACAAATTTAAAACAATCGTAGTATAACTTGTTGTTATTGGACAAGATTAAAACCATCGCGTATAAGTTAGTTACTTATTGCTTGGTTAGGAACGGTAGAAACGTTCATGAAGAACAGATTAAACTTAGCTATAACAAATTATGGCAAAAATTTTGTAAAAGATGAACGAGAAGTAAAAAGTATATAAATGAACCCGAACGTGTAGGGTTTCATAAGAATGGAAGAGAACATAGAAAATGTGAGTCGTGGACTCAAGAACAAACGAGTTCCAAGTTCGGATGACCGAATTACGGACGAACGGACGAAGAACGTTAATAACGTAAAATGAACAAAGGATGAAGATTAAGCCAATTAAATTGCATGTAAACGGATTCAGAATAAATTTTTCTCCGAGGAAAGTTGAGGTACGTAAGATAAGGAAGAGAATGGCTTTGGAATGACCTCGTTCTGAGTTATAATGAAGAAGTTATGAGATTGTAAAGTAAGTGTCTCAAACTAGTTCAAGACTTAGAAATTGTTTTGAAAGTTTGATGCGGGCGCCATAAAATACTTGATTAAGCTCGGGAGGCGGTGCCAAAAGTTCACTATCGCTTAGTCGCATCGCAAAGGCGAGAAGAACGAAAGGAAACGCATTGGCCAGAAGCCGGCAGTGAGGCAAGGCCCAGTGATGAGCTTTTAATTGCTCAACTCCTAGGGGAAGTGTAAGGAAAGATAATGAACATGTAGTTCACATAATGTAACACTTAATTAAGTGATTTAAACCTTTAATGAAGGTTGAACGGAAAGATTGAACAAGATTAAAAGACAAAGAATGTAAACGCAATGCAGTTGTGATGAACGATTGGTCTTAGCATACAATGAACCGTATGGCTTCGACATTTAGAAAGAAAAATGAACGTGGGGTTCATGTATTGGGTAACGAATGAAAGCGTATAAAACCTTGGGTAAATGTTGAATGAGAGTTTAAGAGACGAGCAAAGTTAACATAGAATATGTAAACGATCCTCGTGAATCGTAGGACGAACGTTCTAAGTATACATTGGTTATATGACTTAGACGTTTATGAAAGTAGTAAGTAAGATATGAATTGTCAAGAAAGTCATAACAAATGGTATCAAGATTAATGAAAGTTCGAGGGTAAGTCGGATAGAGAATGTTAGAATGATGTAAGCGTTAAACACTTTAGCCGACGTAAGGGTTGAGTGTACGCGAATATTAAACGGGTAGAACCTACAAGCCGTGTATGGTTTGACCGTAAGGTAATGAAGAATGATGATTAAACATGTGAACGATGAAGAAACTGAATAAATGACTTATAACGTAAAGAAGCTGAGTTAATGAATATAACTTGGATTACGTTCCGAGTCGAATGAACCGGACGTTTTAAGATATGAATAAGGTAATGTAAAATGCTTAACGCTATGAACGCATAGTATTGACATTGAATGATCGTTCTGAGTATACAAAAGACTGTATGACTTAGACAATAAAGAATGAATCCTGAGGTATGGCATTTAGTTGCCAGAAAGCCATAAGGAATGAGAAATTGACTTAACGAACATTATAGTGTAATGGTTTGGTTAAGTTAAGTTAAGTTTAGGTTGTGGTACAATCTTAATCTTTGATGGTTGACATATGGGAGCTGGGCTAAACAATTCCTTCAGAGAGCGGAGGTATATACAAAACTGACAACCGAGCTAACTCACTGTGAAAGACAGTGTAGACAAGATGGGAAACTAGTTTGTAGGTTGTTTTTGGGAAACTACTTAGAGTACCATATGGACTACTAGCAGAGACACGATGTGTGTTGAGTCCTAGAAAGGTTATAAGAAGAAGATAAGAATGTAAATCATTAAAGATGATGATCGTATGAGTAAGACATCTCCGTATGTCATGAAGCCGTAAAGCGGTAAAGAAAGTTGGTCGCGTAAACTTAGATTGCAAGAACGCGAACCATAAGAAGCAAAGTTAAGTAAACCAATGCGTAAGTCAAGTATATGACTAATTGGTGTATATGATATTTTCTTATGTGATATAGGGATTTGGAATGAGCAGTTCAACGTAAGCTGTAGCTGTGCATAATGCAAGTTTCCTATCTTCATTAATGTTTAATTTCAATGCTAGTTTCTTAAACTTCTTAGATGTTGAACATGAGAAGTTTTATCTATGTGCATATAACGATCGAGAAATTTGTAATTTAATTTAAATATTTATTGAATTAAATAAATATTTTAAATAATTTATTTATTGAGATAAATAAATATTTGATGAATTGTGATGTAATAATTTAGTTGAGTATGTGTGCTAACTAAATTAATGAATGATAATTTTATTATTTGAGGATTTAATCTAATGAAAAAAATTAAAGTAAATAAATTGTTTAATATTTAAGAAAATAAGTAAATTAAATAAATTAAGGTTTTATTCTAATTTATTAATTAAATTAGATATATAATTATTTATTAATCATAAATATAATTATAATAGAAATTATTATAATTACTATTGTAAGTTATTTAAATTAACTAAACTAAAGTCATTTAAATTAACTAAATTAAGTGTGACAAAAGTAACTATATAATATAATATTATTAAAATAAACTAGTATGAGTTTTGTGTGTAGCCAAGCACAACCTTATGGCTTTTGGCCTAACATAACTGATAGACGTATTATTTTTTTTAACTGATGATCGTGGGGAGCTTCAGTTTATTCTACGCATCTTATTTCTCTAAGGGTAGATAACAGAGTTTAGAGAGAGAGAGAGCTTGATAGGAAGAGAGAAATTTTCTATAAATTTTGCTAAGGAGTTGGAGTATCAAGGTCCTTATCATTCTTCTTCCCAACAATCAAGGATTTAAGGTATAAATTGCTTCTAATTTCTAGGTTTTGATTTCTTAGTGATTATCCACTATAAATTGATAGTTATATTGGATTGATACATGTATGTATGTTGTTACAATCTGTTAATCATCATTTGTGAGTGTTATTTGATGATTAAATACAAGAATTTGGTTTATAGGAAGAAATTGAAACAACAATGGTTATGTATAAAAAATGGCTTAAGAAAGTACAAAATTTCATGTTCAATATGTGTTGTAATCTGCGATTTGATGTGGGATTGTGTTAGTATGTTAAGAAACGGAAGCGGCGTAGTTTGAATCATGTCAATTGGTTAAGAAACGAAGTCGTGGCGGACGAATTCGCTAAAAGTGATGAAATTGGGAAATTTGGGGTTTTGATTCTTCAAAATTGAATATATGTAATGTTTATGTAGTTAGAATGATGTATTACATGATTAACTATGTTATTACAAAGTTTTAGATGTTTAGGTTTGTGAATTTCTATGGTTTTGGGTTGGTTGTGAAGTTAGCCATGTAACAAAGCTGATGTTGCAGCTTAAATCATGTAAGACTGGCCTTGTGCTGTAATTACCACATGCAAAAATGGCGCATTTGCAAGTAAGCCTTTTTTGCGAATCAAGAAGAAGTCTTGCGATTCCAAAGGCTAAGGCTTGGGACGGTAGCAATTTGCTAAACAAGGCCTGTTCCTAAGCGGTGCAAAGATCATTGTTTATTTGTAGGTTGTAATTCAAGGACCTAAATTGGCTTGGCATGCAAGATAATGATGTTAAAATATAATATGGACTACAACATCAGATTGTAATGTGATGTAATATAAAATGGGAAGATTTTAAGTAATCATTTGAATAAGTTATGTAATGAAACCAAATATGATGTTTTTAAAAGTTAATGATAAATGATAAGGTTTATGTTAGTCTATAGTGAGATTTCATATTGGTTAAGGTTATTAACCAACATGGTTAGGTGTTAAGTTAAGGGTATGACTTAAATGGTGGTTTAAACCCATAAAGCTAATGTTAAATACAACTAATTGTTATTGCGATTCCAATGATATGTGTAGGGTAATTGGAGAACATTATTACACTTGTGTAGCTTACATACAAGACAAGTTTTCTAACTTCATTCTTGTATTAATGAATGCAAGTTCTTTATTCTGAACTCCTATTGAGCAAGTTCTTATCCTAAAACTTTTATCGAGCAAGTTTCACTTTCCTTAATATTATTTGAAGCATATATTGTTCTAATACATCAAATCAAATGAGATTGTTCTAACTCTTTTGAATATAGCACTTTGCATGTATATCATGGTTATTCAATTATACATTGTTGTTATTCGGTCTTTGACTTTGATAACCTTGTTCAATTCTATATTGATTATATTAAACCTCCAAGTAGTAAGCAAACTCTTATTGATTGAACTAGTCTATTGTGAATAGTGTTCTAAAATTTCTAGAACCACTGATAAGTTATTTCCGAGCTAAACTTTCTTTAGTGCAGAAATTCTAAATTCAAATTGAGACGAACAACCCTAACATAGGAGATTTTGTACGTGTAACGTTTAGATGTTTGTGCACAATACATGGTACAAAATTTGATTCCCTAAATGCGTTAAGAAGGGGTGCAGATAGTCTAAATTACTGTTAAGGTTGGGGTAGTAATACCTAATCACCAGTGACATAGTTCGTGGTCTTAAGACCCTCAGTCATTAAAGTTCGAACTTATTTTCTATTTTTGATTCGTAGAACAAGTTCATTATTGTTCAGCATTCGTTGTTCATTCTCATGTTGTTATTGTTACTACTCTTTATATCAGTGAGCAATTGTTTACCGACTCTTGCAATTTACACTACAGCTAAAGTTGAAAGCGTCGATGAGCCATCTACTAGCAAAGGAAAGGACAAGATGTCCAACTGTTGAAGAATTATTTGAATTTATTTAAATGCATTATGTTATAAGACTTGTTTTCTTTTATGATGTATTCCGCAAACTTATGTAATAATTTAAGGTTAGATTACCTGGGATTGTTTATGAGATGATGTAACCCTTTAATGAAAAAGATTATAATTTAAAATAATTGATGTTTTTATCCTTACTTATGGGTAGTTGTAACAATCCAGAATTTTAAATTGTAATATTAAATATTTGTTGAATTATATAAATATTTATTTGATGTGTTTATTGTTGAAATTGATGAAATAAATATTTTATTGATGTGGTTATTATTAGTAAATATTTATGAATAAAATTTATTAGATAATATTCTAAATTAAATTAATTTACAATTTAGAGAGTTGTAATATAACATGAGAGGTTATATTGTTGTTGAATTTAATAATTTAAATTGGTGTGTTAAGTTATTAAATAAAATTATAATGAAATTATAATTTTGTGATAATTATTTAAGTAGAATATTTATTTAAAATATAGTATGTGTAATTAATTTATTTGGTTAATGTTGGATATGGAAATCCAAATAAATACTATGTGATTATAAATTATAAACTAAATGGTTTATTAAAATAATTAAAGTAGTTTTAAATTGATTTAACCCAAACAAGACTTAAATATATTAAGTCTTTAAATTTTAAAGAGTTTTGCCAAACAGAGCCTTATGACTTTTGGATTTTCAAATTTTGAATTTGTAAATAATATAAATAAAATAAATTAAAAAATAAATATAATATATTTATAATATATACGTTTATTTTATAACTGATACAACAATAAGTATGCGTATTATTATTAGTATCAGTTTGGTTTTTACACATTAGTTAGTCTATATTGGCTATATTGAGAAGTTCAGAGAAGCTTGAGAAGTTGAGAGAAAATTTAGAGAGAATTCTTGAGTTTTCCAAAGCAGAATCCTGTGTTTAGCAAGGTTGTGCAAGCTAATTGAAGGTAATTTTCCATAATCTCCATATTATATATATATGTATGTGTATAGATGAGTTTACGACAAAAAATTCAAACTCTGTGAATTCCATACTTTTTCGAATTGTTGCTATATGACTGTATTATCGCATTTGTATGTAATTGTAATTCTAGAGTTTATGTTTTAAACATGAATGATATGCTAATTTCGTTTATAAAGGGAGAGTGAATTACAGTGTTGTATTTTACATATGGCTTATGAAAGTACTGAATTTAGTGGCTAGTTTGTATGTTAATATGTAAATTGGGTCTTTTTTATGCTAGTTCATTAAGAAACGAAGAAAACGTAGTTTGAACGAAGTGATTTGGTGAAAAATTGAGATTTCAGTGATGATTTTTGTGAAGAAACTCAAAAATGGAGTTTTCATATGAAAACATGGAAATTGAGGAATTAAACTAGTTTAAGTTGTTGTTAAATTGTTCTAATTGGTTAAATATGTTAGCAAACATGTTTGTGATAGTTCTGTACTAATTGTATGTGTTAATATTACTATTTGGTGGGTGAAATTCGTGTTAGTTGGGCTAAAAAGCAGCTCATCATTACTCATATTGTCTGCAGGAGTGAACAAAAAAGCAGATAAAAACAAATTAAGTAACACAACAATCAAATTTTTTAACCGAATTATTTCGATTTTTCGGTTTTTTTTCAAATTTCGGTTATATCCGATTTATTACTCGGTATTCGGTTTCGGATTCAGTTTTTTAAAATAGCTTATTCGGGTATCTGAATTATCGAATTTATTAATTAAAAATTGATACAAATTTTATACTGGACAGGGTTACTATAGTTAGCCCAAAGCCCAATGTTTAATGGCCCAAAATCATACCCCAGGCCCCAACACTTGTTAACAAGTTTTCTCCTCCCAAGTCCTGTCCACTAAGGCACTAACAGACTATCCAAACTACACTAATATGAATATATGGTTTTATAATAGATCAGATTTGAGATCCCACTCATTCCAGATCATATTTCGCATATCCCACTCATCCCAGATCAGATCTGAGATCCCACTCTCCGTCTCTGTTAATCTCCGGTAGCTCCCTTGGCCTTACCCTTGGCAGGTCCCTGCGAGTCAGCGAGTCGGCGAGTCGACAACTCTATTCTTCAACCTTCAAGATCCCATGGCTCAATTTTGTAGAGATCTGGCTGTGAGCCACCGTGACCATTATAAACGTCCGAAGAGATGAACGGGCGAGAAAGAATGCCTTCATTCTAGTCTGGTGGAAAGCAATTTCTATGGGAATTCATTGGAATTCTGTGATGGGTACCAAGAAGATTTGATACAGAATCGATGCTTGATGAGGAAATGGAGGAGGGCATTGATAGCATCATGGGGAATTTAAGCGTGAGAAGTGACTTGACAGATGAATCCAATACTTGTATTGGCCTAATCAACACTAGCTATGGTTACCCAATGGGTTTAGGATTTTGTGGGAATTTTGAATTTGGTTTTGGAATGAGAAGGGGAGTGAGGTCACTGAGAAATCTCGATGGTGGTGGACTGGTGGTGATGTAACTTCACCTACAAATATTATTATTATGTACTTCCTCTGTCACTAGACCTTCTCCGTTGTCCTCCTCCTCACCCTCGGCTGCCTCCTCTGCCCCTCAGACCCTAAGCTCAAATCCGCCTCCGCCTCGCTCCAACTGGATGGATTCCAGATGATTCATAATGTGTTTTCTTGATTGATGATTTGGTTAGGGGTTCAATTCTTTTTTATACTGATTTCATCGTTAATGGGAAACTCAGCCTTTTTTTCATTCAAGTTCGAATTAAAGTATGTATATTGGGCACAAATTTGGTCGAATAATTGTATGTATAATGATCAAACTGTATGATTTAGAAAACATGGAGAACAGGTTCGGTTATTACCCGAATAACCGAACATACAATTCGGTTATTCGGTTATTTTTAAATTTCGGTTAGTATTTCGGATAGTAGAATTATCAATAATTCGGTTTTCGGTTATAACCGAATAGCTTATTTGGTTCGGTTATAACCGAATGATCATTCCTAGTCGTCTCGTTGTTTCACATGCACCAAACAAGATTCTGTGCTATGTGGTGCCAAGGCTAAAACTCGTAAAATTGCTGGCTTTTGTTTAAGTTGTGTATGGGCAATTGCTTGCCATACATACACCGAATCGAGGACTTTCTGCTTCTTCTGTCATTGCAGCAGGATAGCAACATACCTTGGTTTAGTGATGTGTTAGTATAATAAACATGTAACAACAAGGTAGAAACAAAGTCGTGTTATGTGGTTAGTAAATTCAAAGTTGTGAGAATGATTAGTAAGTTACAAACGCGTTATGTGATAACTTAGTATACACAATGAATGTTAGACAAGTGTTGTGAAGTCAACACTTGAAATTTCTAAAATATAAATGGTAATGTAAGACTTGTACCGAAATAATAAGTTTAACTAGAAATGCGTGTTATGTTGGAAAGTAAATGTTAGTATATCTAATAGATATTGTGGTTCTAATACTATGTGTAGGTGAACGTGAGTTTTAATATTATAGCTTACGCTCGAGGCAAGTTCTCTAACTCTACTTTTATAATTGTGCAAGTATCTAAACTCCCTTTGAGCAAGTTTTCTAACTCTACACTTTCGTTGAGCTAGTTTGTTTATTATTGTGCAAGCTTACTTATCCTATTTCAATTATAATTTCGCAAGCTCTTGTATTTAGTTTATTCATGATGATGCAAGTTTTCTAAACAATATTTTGATGTTGAGCAAGTTATTCTTGTTTTTAACTTGTTAATTAGCATGCACGTTTATATAATCTGATATACTGATGTTGAATAGTTTTTATTGTTCAAATTGCTATTCGTTATGCATGTTTAATATTAAATTCTAAATAACCTTGGCTTAATATTGTTCAAGCAAGGTATGTTATAAATATTCAATATTTATGCTCTTAGATTATTCCTAAAGCATAACTTTAATATACAATGTTAATTCACTTATGATTTATTCCATAGCATAAAGTGATTACCTTTTATTCAACTAATCCTTAGTTGATGTTCGTTGAATTCCAAATTACCTTGAAATTTATCCAAACCAAACTTACTTTGGTGCAAACTTGTGATGTAACGATCGAGAAATTTGTAATTTAATTTAAATATTTATTGAATTAAATAAATATTTTAAATAATTTATTTATTGAGGAAAATAAATAATTGATAATTGTGGTGAATTAATTTAGTAACTAAATTGATTAATGCTAATTAAATTGAATAATGATAATTTTATTGAAGGATTTAATTTAAGAAAATAATTAAATTAAATGAATGGTTTGATATAAAAGGAAGTAAATAAATTAAAAATAGTGATGTTTCTAATTTATTAATTAGATTAGATATATAATTATTACTTATAATATAATTATAAGGAGATTATAATTATTATAATTATTATTATAAGTTATTTAAAATAATCAAGGCGTGACACATGAAACTATATAATATAATATTATTAAAATAATCTAGTTGGGGGAGTTGGTGTGTGGCCAAACAAGGCCTTGTGACCTTTGGTTTATTTAACTGACGCCTTTTTATTTTCTTAACTGAAAAGTACGTGCCATATTAGTTTATCAGTTTATGTTTCACGCATTTTATTAAGGAGAAATAACAGAGTAGTGAGAGAGACAAACACAGAGGAGATTGTGAGTGAGAGCTTGAGAGAGTTTCTGTGAGTGTCAAGTGGAAGAGAAGGATTGGGTAATCGTTTTGCTAAATCAAGGTATAAACTATTCCTAATTTTAACTCTTAATTCTAGTACTATGTATTTTATATGATTTGGAAATCACATGAATTGTGGTAGATGTATGAACATATAGTGTTGCAAAATCTGTTAATCATCATGTATACTTGATACTTGTTTGTCAAATTCGTGAGAAATTGGTTTAAAGGAAGAAAAGTATGACAATGTATATTTTGTCATATGTCTTGTGTAAGTATCAATTTCGATGATCAATTCATATGTTAAACTGCAAATTGAAGCTTGTTTATGCTAGTTCATTAAGAAACGAAGATAACGTAGTTTGAACGAAGTGATTT
Organism: Panax ginseng; assembly: GCA_020205605.1. Taxonomy (NCBI): domain Eukaryota; kingdom Viridiplantae; phylum Streptophyta; class Magnoliopsida; order Apiales; family Araliaceae; genus Panax; species Panax ginseng. The sequence continues at coordinate 58,759,221 of CM035142.1, forward strand.
GGTAAAACATTGAGATGTTAGTGATGATTTTTGTGAAGAAGTTCAAAAATAGAGTTTTATATGAAAATATGGAATTTGAGGAAATTAAAATAGTTAAAAGTGTTGTTAAATTGTGTTAAGTGGTTGAATATGTTAGCAATCATGTTTATGATAGTTTTATATTTATTTTATATGGTAATTTCACCATTTTGGTGGGTGAAATTCGTATTAGTTGTGCTACTATTGTTGGGCTAAAGCACCAACAAGAATCTGCGGTGTGGTGCATCGCTCAAAGCCCAAGGCCAAAATTCCAAGCATAGTCATACATACATACTTTGTCCGAGGCAGTGAAGTATGCTCATTTGCAGGTCATGTGTAAGGGACTTAGGTTGAGCAAGCATGCATGTTAATGATGTTAAGATATAATAAAGCTATAATATCTGATTGTAATGTGTGGTAATGCGAAGTGTGAAGATTTTAAATAATTGTTTATTAAGTTATAAAATGCAACCAAATGTGATGTTTTCCAAAGTTAGAGATGAACGATTAAGTTATGTTGGACCGTAATGAGATTTAAGATTCGTTAAGTATGTTAACCTACATGGTTAGGTGCTAGGTTAGGGTTATGACCTAAATGATGGTTTAAACCCTAAAGCTAATGTTTATAGCGATTTAAATGATACATGTAGGGTAATTGGAGATTATTTTACACTTGTGTAGCTTACATACAAGGCAAGTTTCTAAACCTTAACCCTTTACATTGAGCAAGCTTTCTAACTTCATTCTTTTGTTTATGAATACAAGTTTCTTATCCCAAACTTTCATTGAGAAGGACTATTGATTCTATTCTTATGTATGATTGAATAAGCTCTTGTGTAACCTAATTGCTACATCGAATGAGTTTCACATTCTCATTTCTTTGTTATTATTATTCAAAAATATATATTGTTCTAACACATTGATTCAAAGGAGATTGTTCTAATTCTTTGAATATAGTACTTTGAATGTATATCACATTTATTCAATTATATATTGTTGATATCCGATCTTTTACTTTGACTTTGATATACATTCTTGTTCAACCTTCATACATTATTGTATTAAACCTTTATTGATGGAAATTGAATAGTGTTCTAAAATTCTAGAAACACTGATAAGCTAGTTCCAAACTAAACTTTCTTTAGTGAGGAAATTCTAAATTCAAACTGAGACGAACAACCCTAACATAGGGGATTTTGTACGTGTAACGTTTAGATGTTTGTGCACAATACATGGTACAAAGGGCTGATCCCCCTAAGTACGTTAAGAAGAGTCTGTATAGTCTAATTAACTATTAAGGTTGGGGTATTAATACCTAATCACCGTGGACATAGTTCGTGGTCATAAGACCCTCAGATATTAAAGTTCAAACTTGTTTATGTTTCTATTCATAGAACAAGTTCATTATTGTACAACATTCGTTGTTCATTCTCATATGGTTATTATTACTACTCTTTATATCAGTGAGCAATTGTTTGCTCACTCTTGCAATTAACAATGCAGCTAAAGTCGAAAGAGGTGATGAGCCATCTACTAGCAAGGGAAAGGGCAAGATGTCCAAGTGTTGAAGAATTATTTAAAGTTTATTTAAATGCATGATGTTATAAGACTTGTTTTATTTTATAATGTATTCCACAAACTGATGTAATAATTTAAGGTTAGATTACCTGGGATTGTTTATGAGATGATGTAACCCTTTAATGGGAAAGATTATTATTCAAGTTATTTAATGTTTTATCCTTTATTATGGGTAGTTAGATGCAAATATTTTTGATAGTGAGCACCAATTTTGGCGGAAATGAAGTACCCGAATTTGGGGGTGTCACAGGTTGGTATCAAAGCTTTAGGTTATGAACCTTAGGTGGGGAAACCCTTAGGAAGTAGCCTTTAAGGAAACAGAAAACATAGAGGTGTTTAACTCTTATCGGATTTTAAGGAATGGATTAAGGCATCCATTGAAACTAAACAATAAAAGACATTATGTGCTATGTGTTAATAACTTATGTGCTCGCGAGTATCGATAATGTTAAGTAAAACTTAAAATATTTTGTTGTCAGGATGTCTAACGAAGGAGGATCCAGTCCAACTAGGGAGGTGATACCTCAGATACCTAGAGATGATGAACCCCGGGATATTCACATTGTGCGGGAACAGTTGATTCAGGAGAATGAGCCTGTGACCGATCCTGAGGAGGATAGTCCTGAGGAGATAGAGGAGGATGATGAGGAAGAGGATCCTGTGGAGTTTCCACCAAACTCCGTATCGGCTGAGATGTATGATGCTTTGGACGACTGTAACATAGAGTTACAGGATAATGTAGAGGAATTGATAGAGATGGTTGATATGCATCACGTTGCGTTGGAACAGAAGGATGTAGAGATTCAGGAACTTGACTCAAAAGTTGGAAATACAGAATGGGATTTAGTTCATACCAAGGGTCAGCATGAAGATCTATTAGCAGTGAATGAGAAGATGAAGACTGACATGGAGAAATTAAAAGATGACTTCAAAGAGGAATCAGCTAAGCGTACAAGAGCAGAGGATGCTTGGATGAAGGCGACTTAACGTGCAGACTGTGCTGAGGCTAAAGTCCAAGTGAAGAAGGCCAAAATGAATGAAATGGATCATGCCTTTTATTCTGCGATTGATAGGGCCCAGGATCGAGTCTTTTATTACCCGCCTCAATTTGAAGACTCGCCGTGGTTCGTGATGGATCGTAGGACAACATATCACATCATGGAGGAGGAGCGCAGAGAAGCCTCTCGACGTCTTAATATGCATAGATAAAAAATAAAAGTGATGATAATATGTGGTTATTATGTGAATAAATAAAGTTTTAAATCCCTTATTTTGAGATGAATAAAGGGGTACTATAAGTATGTAATCCTGAAACTGGTTTAGTTCAGGAAAGTGGATGTTTATAGCAGATATGCTATCTTTTATATATTTTAAAGCATTATGAATGAATAAAATATCAAAGTTTATTTGAAATGTTAGGTGTTATAACTTTAATCTTAGAATGTTTAAGTTAAACTTCAAATACTTAAGAAGTTGAGTGATGAACTAATAAGCGTATATTTTAACAGAAAATGCCTCCTAGAAGAAGACAACCACGTCAACAACCACCTCCTGAGGGGTCTACTAACAATAACAATGAGGCCAACGCTAATCCGGTTCAATAGTTGGTAACTTTGTTGACGGGAGCACTTGCGAATCAACCGCAAGCTCAAGTTACGACCTTCAAGGAATTCAAAGCGGTTGGACCGCCAGAGTTTTAAGGGTCTATGAATCCAGTGGAAGCCCAAACCTGGATCATGGGAATGGAGAAGGTGTTTGATGTTGCTAGAGTTAACGAAGATTAGAAGACTACATTCATGACGTTTATACTGAAGTCCGAAGCTAGCTACTGGTGGCATGCAAATAAGGTTCGTGGGGGACAAGGAGTGATAATGTGGGATACATTTAAGGAGATGTTTTTCGAAATGTACTTTCCAGTGAGTTCTCAGAATCAGTTGGAGGTGCAATTTCTAGAGTTGAAGCAAGGAACCATGACGGTGCTGTAATATGTCATGAAGTTTAACGAGTTGGCAAGGTTTGCCACACTTATCAAGTCAATACTGATGAGCGTAAAGGCAAGAAGGTTCAAACAAGGATTGAAACCTCGTCAGAGTATAGCAAGGTTTCAATGTTCCATTAAATACATTTCTTAACAGATTGGAAAAGGCAATTATCATAAAAGGTAGAAGCGATGCCTTGACCAAGTACAACCAAGAATAGAAGAAGAGGATGAATGATAATGAGAATAAGGCTGGTGGGAGTAATGTTGGAAGTAACAATCAGAAGAGGAAGTTGAACGAGAATTCGACTACGGGAGGACAACAAGGAAGTCAGCAGAAGAAAAAGTTTGAAGCTTGTGCTACTTGTGGAAAGAGCCATATTGGGGTGTGTTTGAAGGGAAAGCGGGTGTGTTTCAACTGTTGTCAGGAGGGACACATTGCACCGAACTATTTTAGCCCAAAGAAAGGAACATGTTTTACATGTGGTTCGAAGGATCACATAGCTCGTGATTGCCCTAAAAAGCCAGCGGGGTGCAAGTGGAGGAAAGGGAAACAACAACGGTGGTGGTGCATTGACTATCACTGGACCAGCACAGTCAAGCCGACCTATTGCGAGAACTTTCAATATGACCGTGCCAGATGCTATTCATTCTAAGGATGTGGTATCAGGTATTATTCCGATTAATGGTATTAATGCTTATATACTGTTTGATTCGGGTGCTACTTGTTCATTTATATCCGATGAATTTGCTCATAACGTAGGTTTGCCTCAGGAAGAATTAGATTATCCTTTGAGCATAGAGATTGCAAATAGGGAAGTGATTCCTGTTAGATTCATATATAAGAATTGTAGAGTAGTTATAAAGGGTCAAGAGATGAGGGTAGACTTGATACCAATTAGACTGGGTGAGTTTGATGTTATCCCAGGAATGGATTAGTTATTCAATCACGGAGCAAAGAATTGATTGCCAAATAAAGTGTGTTAACCTTATGACTCAAGTAAAGGTTGTGTTCTATGGAAGCGACAATCAAGTTGTTCACCTGATGATGCAAGCCAAGAAGTTGTTAAGACAAGGATGTGTAGGATACTTAGCCTACATAGTTGATACACAGAAGAAAAATGCAAAGTTAGAAGAGATACCGATCATAAGAGATTTTGTAGACGTATTTTCAGATGATTTGTCGGGTCTTTTTCCAGATCGACAAATCGAGTTCGTGATTGATTTAGTATCAGGAACATGCCCGATATCTAAGGCATCATATAGAATGGCCCCGGTAGAGATGAAAGAGTTGATGGTGTAATTGCAAGAATTTCTCGATAAGAAGTATATCCAGGCGAGCGTATCGCTATGGGGAGCACCGGTGTTATTTGTTAAGAAGAAAGATGGATCGATGCGGCTCTGCATTGACTATCGAGAATTGAATAAGGTCACGATAAAAAAATGAGTATCCGTTACCGACAATAGATGACCTGTTTGATCAACTGAAGGGTGCGAGGTATTTTTCAAAGATAGACTTGAGGAGTGGTTATCATCAGCTGAAGGTGAGGCCAGAAGACGTACCGAAGACGGCATTCAAAACTCGGTATGGTCATTATGAGTTTCTGGTTATGTCATTTGGTTTAACCAATGCACCTGTAGTGTTCATGGATTTGATGAAAATGGTGTTTAAACCATTCTTAGATAAATCTGTGGTGGTGTTTATTGATGATATCCTGGTGTATTCTAAGACCAAGGAGGAACATATAGAACACTTAAGAGTGACATTGGAGACATTGAGAAAAGAGAAGTTGTATGCAAATATTTCAAAATGTGAGTTTTGGTTGAACGATGTACGCTTTCTGCACGTTATTGATAAAGATGGAATTTTGGTAGATCCATCAAAAGTTGAAGGTGTAGTAAACCGGGATCACCAAGACACCGCCGAGATAAGGAGTTTCTTAGGGTTGGCGAAGTTATTATAGGTGTTTTATTCAAGATTTTTCCAAAATCGCGACCTTCGCTGATTTAATTTAACCAGAAAGCGGTTAAGTTTGTTTGGACGGAGAAGTGTGAGGAAAGTTTTCATGAATTTAAAGAAGAGGTTAAGTACAACACTGTGTGTTGTCATTGCTCGATGATCTGGAATTTTGTGGTGTATAGTGACGCATCACATAAAGGACTAGGCTATGTGCTTATGCAGAACGACAGAGTTATTGCGTATGCATCACGTCAATTAAAAGATTATGAAAAAGGGTATCCGACTCATGACTTAGAGTTGGCTACAGTGGTGTTTTCCCTGAAGATTTGGAGACATTATCTTTATGGAGAGAGGTGTGAGATATATACTGACCATAAAAGTTTGAAGTATATCTTTACACAAAAAGATTTGAATATGAGGCAAAGAAGATGGTTGGAGCTAATCAAAGACTATGACTGCTAGATTTTCTATCATCCCGGAAAGGCGAATGTTGTTGCTGATGTTTTAAGCAGGAAGGGACAAGAGAAGTTAATGATGTTGACATCTCAGGAGAAGTTAGTGTCAGAAATGGCTAAGATGGAATTGAAAATTAAATATCCGACAAAATCTGACGAGAAGTTATTTAAGATAGGAAACGATTCATCGTTGGTAGATAAAGTGAAGAATGCACAACTTCAGGATGAGGACTTCGAAAAGATAAAACAAAAAGAATCTGAAGGGGGGGAAAACAAATTCAAAATCGATTCGGAAGGGTTACTTCGATTCGAAGGGAGGATTTGGGTTCCGCTTAAGATCGAAGTTAAAGAGGAGTTTCGAGTGAAGCTCATAACTCAAGATATTCGATTCACCTTGGAAGTACGAAAATGTACCAGGATCTTAGACATCATTTTTGGTGGCCGAATATGAAGAAGGATGTGGCTGAGTGTGTGGCGAAATGCTTAACATGTCAGAAAGTTAAAGTTGAACACCAAAGGCCAAGCGGGTTATTGCAACCGTTGGAGATACCGGAATAGAAATGGTAGCATATCACAATGGATTTTGTGGTAGGTCTTCCAACGACTGAACAAAGTTATGACGCCGTTTGGGTGATTGTTGATCGACTGACGAAGTCGGCACACTTCCTACTAAATCAAGATTAGATTTAACTTGGATCGGTTGGCAAAACTATACGTGAAGGAAATTGTTTCATGATACTATACGTGTAGTACCGTGTCCATTGTATCGTATCGCATATGAGATCCACGTTTCACATCAAATTTCTGGAAGCAATTACAAGAATGTTTGGGAACACAACTAAGAATGAACACAGTGTACCATCCTCAAACAGACGGACAGAGTGAGAGAACCATCCAGACACTAGAGGATATGCTCAGAGCATGTATTATGGATTTCAAGGGAAATTGGGACTATCATTTACCGTTGGTTGAATTTTCCTATAATAATAGTTATCACGTGAGTATTGGCATGTCGCCTTATGAAGCGTTATACGGCAGGAAATGCAGAACTCCGTTATGCTGGGATGAGGTAGGTGAACGTCAACTATTGGGTCCAGAGTTGGTGCAACAAACCGTCGAAATCATCAAGGTGATTCGAGAAAGATTGATAGCTGCACATGATAGACAGAAGAAATATGTCGATCAACATCGAAAAAATTGGGAATTCGATGTTGGTAGTTATGTACTCTTGAAAGTATCTCACTGGAAGGGGAAAATTCGATTTGGCAAGAAAGGGAAATTAAGTCCTAGGTTTATAGGTCCTTTTGAAGTGCTTCGACGTGTGGGTGAAGTGGCATACAAGGTAGCTTTACCTCCAGAATTGGTGCATATCCATAATATTTTCCACGTCTATGTGTTGAGACCATATAAGCCTGACTATAAAAATGTTATAGAATATGAGCCCTTACAGTTTGAGAAAGACTCAACATATGAAGAAGTCCTTGTTCAAATTGTTGACAGAAAAGAGCAAGAACTGAGGAATAAGGTGATACCTTCGGTTAAGATAATCTGGAGGAACCACAATGCTGAGGAGGCTACATGGAAACTTGAAAGTGTTATGATGAAAGATTATCCACAGTTGTTTGCTTAATTTTGTATAGCAATTCTGGGGATAGAATCTTGTTAAGGAGGGAAGAATGTAACGAATAAATTTTTCGAGATGTGATTCTGGGGACAAAATCCTTTTAAGGAGGGAAGGATGTAACGATCGAGAAATTTATAATTTAATTTAAATATTTATTGAATTAAATAAATATTTTAAATAATTTTTTTATTGAGAAAAATAAATAATTGATAATTGTGGTGAATTAATTTAGTAGCTAAATTGATTAATGCTAATTAAATTGAATAATGATAATTTTATTGAAGGATTTAATTTAATAAAATAATTAAATTAAATGAATGGTTTGATATAAAAGGAAGTAAATAAATTAAAAATAGTGATGTTTCTATTTTATTAATTAGATTAGATATATAATTATTTATTACTTATAAGTATAATTATAAGGAGATTATAATTATTATTAATTATTATTATAAGTTATTTAAAATAACTGAAGGCGTGACACATGAAACTATATAATATAATATTATTAAAATAATCTAGTTGGGGGAGTTGGTGTGTGGCCAAACAAGGCCTTGTGACCTTTGGTTTATTTAACCGACGCCTTTTTATTTTCTTAACTGAAAAGTACGTGCCATATCAGTTTATGTTTCATGCATTTTATTAAGGAGAAATAACATAGTAGTGAGAGAGACAAACATAGAGGAGATTGTGAGTGAGAGCTTGAGAGAGTTTCTGTGAGTGTCAAGTGGAAGAGAAGGATTGGGTAATCGTTTTGCTAAATCAAGGTATAAACTATTCTTAATTTTAACTCTTAATTCTAGTACTATGTATTTTATATGATTTGGAAATCACGTGAATTGTGGTAGATGTATGAGCATATAGTGTTGCAAAATTTGTTAATCATCATGTATACTTGATACTTGTTTGTCAAATTTGTGAGAAATTGGTTTAAAGGAAGAAAAGTATGACAGTGTATATTTTGTCATATGGCTTGTGTAAGTATCAATTTCGATGATCAATTCATATGTTAAACTGCAAATTGAAGCTTGTTTATGCTAGTTCATTAAGAAACGAAGATAACGTAGTTTGAACGAAGTGATTTGGTAAAAAGTGATGATTTTTGTGAAGAAGTTCAACAATGGAGTTTTATATGAAAATATAGAATTTGAGGAAATTAAAATAGTTAAAAGTATTGTTAAATTGTGTTAAGCGGTTGAATATGTTAGCAATCATGTTTATGATAGTTTTATATTTATTTCATATGTTAATTTCACTGTTTGGTGGGTAAAATTTGTGTTTATTGGGCTAAAGTCGGCTACTATTCATGCCGCTCGCTCTCTGTCTCTGTCAGGCACCACCAGTGCAGTACTGCTACCTGGTGCCAAGGCAAAAAAACAAAGAAATAAGCAACATGCCCCCAGCAAGCGCATAAATAATGCGCTATACTACGTCCGAGGCGTTGAAGTCTGCTCATTTGCAGGTCATGTGTAAGGGACTTAGGTTGATCAAGCATGCATGTTAATGATGTTAAGACATAATAGAAGCTATAATATCAGATTGTAATGTGTGGTAATGCAAAGTGTAAACCTTTTTAAATAATTGTTTAATAAGTTATAAAATGAAACCAAATATGATGTTTTCCAAAGTTAGAGATGAAAGATTAAGTTATGTTGGATCGTAATGAGATTTAAGATTCGATTAAGTATATGTTAACCTACATGGTTAGGTGCTAGGTTGGGTTATGACCTAAATGATGGTTTAAACCCTAAAAGCTAATGTTTATACAACTAATGGTTGTTGCGATTTCAATGATACATGTAGGGTAATTGGAGATTATTTTACACTTGTGTAGCTTACATACAAGGCAAGTTTCTAAACCTTAACTCTTTACATCGAGCAAGCTTTCTAACTTCATTCTTTTGTTTATGAATGCAAGTTTCTTATCCTAAACTTTCATTGTATAAGCTAAGACTATTGATTCTATTCTTATGTATGATATGAATAAGCTCTTGTAACCTAATTCGTTATATCGAAATGAGTTTCAGCATTCTCATTTCTTGTTATTATTATTCAAAACGATATATTGTTCTAACACATTGATTCAAAGGAGATTGTTCTAATTCTTTGAATATAGTACTTTGCATGTATATCACGTTTATTCAATTATATATTGTTGATATCCGATCTTTGACTTTGATAGCCTTTGCTTATACATTCTTGTGTTAAATTGTATTAAACCTTTATTGATTGAAATTGAATAGTGTTCTAAAATTCTAGAAACACCGATAAGCTAGTTCCAAACTAAACTTTCTTTAGTGCGGAAATTCTAAATTCAAACCGAGATGAACAACCCTAACATAGGGGGATTTTGTACGTGTAACATTTAGATGTTCAGGCACAATACACAATACATGGTACAAAGGGATGATCCCCTAAGTATGCGTTAAGAAGAGTCCAGATAGTCTAAATAATGTTAAGGTTGAGGTAATAATACCTAATCACCGAAGACATAGTTCGTGGTCATAAGACCCTAAGATATTAAAGTTCAAACTTATTTTCGCTTTCTATTCATGGAACAAGTTCATTATTCATTATTGTTCATTCTTATATTATTATTATTACTACTCTTATATTATTATTATTACTACTCTTTATACAATGCGCTACTAAAGAAATTGTTTGCTCACTCTTGGGAAATTAAGATGTCCAAGTGTTGAAGAATTATTTAAAGTTTAAGAGGTGATGTTATAAAACTTGTTTTATTTTATAATGTATTAGCTGATGTAATAATTTAAGGTTAGATGTCCAAGTTTATGAGATGAGAATTATTTAAAGTTTATTTAAATGCATGATGTTATCCTTTATTGTTTTATTAGATGCAAAATGTATTTGATAATGAGCACCGATATAATAATTTAAGGTTAGATTGTCACATGGATTGTTTATGAGATGATGTAACCCTTTAATGGGAAAGATTATACATTCAAGAGATATTTAATGTTTTATCCTTTATTAAGTTTAAGTTGAAAGATGTAATTATTTCATGGTCATAGACCCTGAGTATAATTGAGAAAATTAATAGAACATATTGGAAATGAAGTACCTATTATTTGGCGATTAATGTAAAGTTTTATTCAATTTCATTTCAAGTGAGCCTTGTTTGCTCACTCTTGCTTATTTAACTATTACAACTAAAGATGAGAAGGTCGACGTACCTAGCATCAGTAAGGGAAAGGGAAAGATGAGCAAGTACTGAAGACTTGTAATCATTTTGATATTTTTTTATCAGACTTTAGTTTGAATGATTGTAATGAAGTTTATTTATTTTCCGCATTTGAATAATTGTATGTAAAGGTTAGATAACCTAGGAGATTTTATTAATGTAATCCCTTGAGGGAAGGTTTATTATTCAATTTTATATTATGATTGGGTAGTTAGATGTGAATGTTTGTATAAAAGTGAACACCAAATCTTGTGGTAATGAAGTACCGGGATTTGGGGGTGTCACAAGTTGGTATCAGAGCCTTAGGTTATGAACCTCACTATAAAAAATGGGCCTTTAGCAACAATTTTCTGGGTAACGACTTTATAAGTCGTTGCTAAAAGTATATGTTTAGCAACGAAATTTGTCATTCGTTGCAAATTGTGTCAGGCTTTCACTTTTTGCAACGAAATTCATAAGTCATTGCAAAATTTCGTTGCTAATTCATTGGCGGGAAATTTTTTTGTTAGAAATTCGTTGCAAAATTTTTGGCCACTTGATTTCCCGTTATCGTGGGCAAATAAAGTTTTTTTGTTGCTAAAACTGGGGCTTTAGCAACGATTTTTCAGGTAACGACTTTATAAGTCGTTGCTAAAAGTGTATGTTTAGCAACGAAACTTGTCCTTCGTTGTAGATTATGTCAGTCTTTCACTTTTTGCAACGAAATTCATAAGTAGTTGCAAAATTTGGAAACAAAATTCGTTAAAAATTCGTTGCAAAATTTCTAACCACTTGATTTCTGCTCATCGTGAGCAACGAAAGTTTTTTTGTTGCTATATTTCGTTGCCTAATATGGACCACATTCATTGGCAACACATTTTATTTTCGTTGCATATTTTATACAATTTTTTTGCAACGGCGATTAACATTTTGTCTTAAATTAAGATAATAATAATAATAATAATAATAATAATAATAATAATAATAATAATAATAATAATAATAACAATAAAAGTAATAATAATAATAATAGTCATAATAATAATAATAATAATAATAACAACAAATCATAATCATAATAGTACAAATAATAATAATAATAATAATAATAATAATAATAATAATAATAATAATAATAATAATAATAATAATAATAATAATAATAATAATAATAATAATAATAATAATAATAATAATAATAATAATAATAATAATACTAATAATAATAATAATAATAACAATAGTAATAATAATAGTAGTAGTAATAATAATAATAATAATAATAATAATAATAATAATAATAATAATAATAATAATAATAATAATAATAATAATAATTATTGTAAGACCCAAACTTTTATAAATAAAGATGAATTTTTTATAAATATCATTTTTGAATATTATGGAGTAAATTTGATATAATTTTATAGTTGTACGCAAGTTGTTATATAATATTCGATTGGTCGGGGAATATTCGTACAATGGCACAATCATTGGTGGACTCCACAATGGAATTATTGTCGGATTGAGAAAATGACAAAAATACTTTATGAAAATAACGACGGAAGTTTTACCGTTAACTGTTGAAACACCCGGTGTTAAAAGTACAATAATACGCGTGGTTGCATAGTAGCACACGATATTGATTATTGATGCTTATGTGATAAGTCACTCAGTTTTGTTTTATTGGTATTATTATGTAATAAAACAGAAAAGCTTTTTATATAAAATAGAATACTTTTATAAAGTTATTCATTTTATTAGGCTAATAGTAAAATCTTTTTATATAAAACAGAATAATTTTATAAAGTTATACATTTTATTAGACAATAATTAGAATATATTATATTTTATTATGCATAGTGTTTGCATAGTAAAATCTTTTATAAAGTTATTCGTTTTATTAGATTATAAATAGAATATATTATATTTTATTTAAAAGATTTTGCTTTAAATATAGACCATCGATTAAATTAAATCAATCTCGAATAGTTCATGAGTTAGTTACTATGCGAGACCATTTTTCTATAAATAGAAGCTCATTCCTTCATTATTTCTTACTTAATTCAATTGAAACTCTAGAGAGACAAATTATAGAGAAGCTATAGAAAAGTATTCGCTCCTTCCCTACTCTTATATTCAGTTTCTTTTACGGTAAGGGATATTATTTGTTGTACTCGTAAGGGGTATTATTTCTTTTGTATTCATGAAGAGAACTTCTGTTATTCCATTCTTTATTATTCACTGGAATAACCAAAGATCATGCGACTACCCTATACTTGGTGACATTCTTCTAATATTTTGTCTTTATTATTATTACATTGGAATATCCTGCTCATGCGTTCTTGGGACTAATTCCGTTCTTTATTATTATTACGTTGGAATATCCTCGTTTATGAGTTTACGGCGGGACGTGGTTCCGTCTTTATTATTCTCGCTGGAACATCCTGCTTGCAAGTAATTTCGCATGACCTGGTTCCGTTACTTATTAATCTGTTGGAATAACCTGTCTATGCGAAGTACCGCATGCATGGTGATTTCTTTTGTTATTCCATTCGTTATTATAATCAGTTGGTTAAAGTTTTGAGTTCTATACTCCATAAAATTAGTGGAATATCCTTGATATTTGCTCTTCATCTAGTATCTTTTCATGAAAATATTCTTCTGAGCATTCTTGAATTTTACTCTACAAATGTGGCGACCCCAAATCCGGGTACTTGCAACCCGAACTCGGTTCTCCACGATACCATTTCTTTAAGCTGAATAATATTAAATAATAATACATTCGAACTTAATTTACATACATCAAAGTTTACTACTTCCTGCACGTGACCTTCAAATACATTCCTTACAATGTCGATAATAGATTCCATTGTCTTACTAACTATAACCATTAACTCATAATATAAACTCATTCGAACAGCTTTCCTTTCCCCTTGTTCATGCCTGAGCCTTCAGGTTGCTCATACATAACTGAAAACATTTAATTTAAGCAAGGATGAGCATTTGAGTGCCCAACAAGTAATAGCAATTATATATATAAGCTGAAAGAATATAAGTATTCTCTTTACATAACACTTCTACAACGAATCGAAAGTTATGAAGTAATCTGTACTGATAAAAAATTCACATAACAACTCTTTTTCAATTTCTTGAAATTAGGCTCCACCCATGAATATGGTTTAAGAAACATACTATGAACATTCTTTTCATTTTCGAAAAGGTTTAGCAGAAATCCATCCGCAAATCGTCATAACTTACGGGCACGGAGGGTGATCACCAGATTGTACCTGTGTTGATCAATACTACATAACTCGAGCGAAATTCATCGCTAACTCTATCCGCCTTGAGAAAAAAATCTTCCCATATAGGGATGTTCATACATGCACGGTTCCAAACAGAAAGGTTTTAATCTTGTTCAACAATAATAAGTAATTCAACATATATATATATATATATACGGGTAATTGACAAAAGTGTATCAACATGTGAATAAATGCCATGATTATCCAAGTGGGGACACTTGTATAACCATTTAGAAATCAACTTAACAGAATATATATCTGAGTTAACATGTTGATAATCAAAGCGTACATAATCTGTACAGGAATAGAATAATTCTGAAACTTCTTACTCATGTCCATTGCATAAAGGAAATGCAAAGGTAAGATACTTGCCTGATTTGCTGATTACAAATCTCAACTTAGGTTTTATCTCTTTATCACAACCTATCAATAATCAGATCATTCGTTCGATTAGAACAATATATCATAACACATAGTACTGTCTATTACACTCAGCACATAGTCTAATCACGTCATCACATAATCGCAGTGATCATACTTTTAGTTCATATTTTGTATTTGAAATATTTTTATACATTTTTCAAATATCTCATCCATGTTTTTACAGTAGCCTTTTCTTTCTTTTATAAGGTCTGACATTTGTCTTGGCGCATTCCAAACGACTTTATCGGATAATTACTGAGTCTAAGACTCTTATTCTGCACTTCAACATCTGTAAATATCAGACATTTTATTTTTAATCATTTTCGAAATTTCCAGAAATTGAAAATTTTAAAATAATTCAAATCTGTCACTAACGGGCTTATAGTGATATAACTGTTACTATAGGTGTTCTTCTTCAAATTCAGAACTTCATAATCGGTTCTCAAATCAGCTAGTTTGGCCGGCTATAACTTTCAAACATCGGAATCATAAATAAATGATTTAAACATTAAACAATTCTATTATCATTAATAATTAATTTATATTAAATTATTAATGAAACCATTGCCAAAATATAAAAGTTATTTATAATAACTCAAACTATTTTTAAAACATTTATATTACCTTTAAATGATTTTTAAAATAATTAAAATTATTTTTAAATAATTACCATTAATATTTAAATATTAATATACTATTTATCCAAATATTAAAAGTCATTAATTATAACTTAAAATATTTTTAAATCCTTAATATCCTCTTTAAATGATTTTTAAATAAATAAAACCATTTTAAAACTATTTATTTAATATAAATATTAAATAAACTTAATATCACAAATCATTAACTAAATATCATTAATATATAATTCTTAATGAAATTATCTTCTAAATATTAAAAGTTATATTTTATAACTCAAAATATCTTTAAATACTTTATTTTCATCTAAAATAATTTTTAAAATATTAAAATCGCTTTTAAACTAATAACTAACTTTAATATCATTAATATTAATTAATTAATGAAATTCATCACAAAATATTAAAAGTCATCACAAATAACTTAAAATATTTTCTTATACCATAAAATAATTTTTCATGATTTTCATGAATTAAAACTATTTTTAAATCATTTATTTAATATTATAATTAAATAAATAAATACCTTTATATTCCAAAAATATTAAATACTTATGAAATATAGTCAAATTAATTAAATATTATTTTTGGAATTTAAAATAAATTTTAGTATTTAATATGTATTTTTAATAATTAAAATCTAATTTTTCTAATTTTTAAATCATTTTTTGAAATTACGTGAAATTAAAATAAATAGAATTAGGTCAGCTAAAGGCTTTAGCGATAAAAATCTCTCGCCTTTAGGTGTTCTTGAGTCTCAAGAACAACGACAAGGCGATTTAAGGTGCCTAGTTTGACCATGAATAATTCTCAATCCATTACGTTTCAGGCAATCTAATACTTGGATCTTGTAGTACTCATGTAATACTACACTTACCAACAAATATCATGACTAAACAACATCGGATCTAAGAGTTATTAGCCATCAAAAAGTCGACAATCTTGTTCTTCAATGAAGAACGATCGAGATGCCTACTTTGGGTCCTTATAACTTTCAATCTGTGTGTATTGTTTATGTGATATATAAGTTTGGAGTTGTAGACTACATGCGAGGACTACGGATCTATTACTTAACACTATCATAAAAACAAGAAATCAAGCAACTTAAAGTAAGGTCAAACCTTGTCGGGAAAAATCAACACTTAGAAAATTAAATTTCGCCCAGAATTTTTCCGGTCAATCTTAGGTTCACCCACTTTGACCTTAAATAACTTTTGATCCACAACAGATATGGACCTGATTCTTTTTGGGGATTAAAGACCCCATACCAGAATACACATATCAACTTTCATAACATGAAAACTCCAAACATACTGAGATCTACAAGGTCGGACATTTGCTTAAAAAATATTTTCTGGACACTTAGAATATTTTCTGGGTTTGAAGAACAGCCGATCAATGCCGGTCAACCCATTTTGACCGCTTATAAATCCCGATCTACAATATCTATGAACTTGATTCGTTTTGCATATTAAAGACCACATATCAGGATACATATAACAACTTTTAAACAACAAAACACATGATCGACCAAAGAGTTATAATACGACATTTGATGAAAAATCACGAATCCTGCTTTTTCCAACTTGCTTAAATCTTCAAATTCGTGCACTTTGATGTTATGGGTCGTGTTTTTACAACCCGAACATTAATAGACTCCTATTACACTACTTTAAACAATCAATTGCATCAATTAACATAGAATCGAAAGATTTCAAAATTAGGGAATTTCATACATTTTCTAGCTTCGATTTCTGATTTTTTTTGGCTTTGATGCTTCTGATTTGTTGTTTGTAATGGCTGGGCTTTGATTATGCGGTTATGGGCAAGATAATTTCCGAGGTTTGGTCTAGAGAGAGTGTAGCTAGAGACTTTGGAACAATGTTAGTGTAAAATGAGGATTTTCTCCCTCAATCTCTATTTATAGATCATTTCAAATGAATTGGATGCTAAGCAATGGTTGATTGAGTGTGCATAATTGAGTATTGGATGCTCAATTGGTAGGGTAATCATGTTTACCATACTTTGTTAGCAAGATTCCTCCAATAATACACTAATAATACATTAATAAGCCAAAAAGGGCATTTTGGTAATTTTGCATATAATTTCAAGGGCATTTTTGTACATAGCAATTAAATGTAGTATTTAATCACTAGATGGTAATTATTATCATTTACCAATTACTTTCTATCTTTGGTAAATTAAAATACTTGTTCATTAACATCGTAATTTAACCCGGTAATTTAAAATTAGGGTTTTTGATTTAAAATTTAGGGTTCTATAATTAGGGTTTCTTAACGCCATCAATTAGGGTTTCTAATTGACCATTAGGGTTCTCTAATTATACGTGTATATTCTAACAGTCATTACGATCTCTAACTTCAAATAGATTAGGGTTGTAATAATTAGGGTTATGTAATTATTGACATCTTATACACAATAACTTCATATACATTAATACCACTCAGTCATTTCTCATAACTGAGTTTAATAATTAGGGTTTCACAGCACAGTACTGTGCTATGACCTAATTGACCGTCATTGCTCAATATTATCTGTCCGCACATACACAGTACATATTTATGGTACTGTAAAATTATTATAACAATAATATAATATTATTATTCTCATCTCTTGATCACAATCCCAATCCAGGGTTTGGATCTCATATCTGAATTCTCTTTCTTACACAACATCAATAATCAAGTTAAAATAATTAACTTAAATATTCTGAACAAATCATATAATAAAATATTTATTATATAATTCTAATTATCACTTCATATATTATTTCCAATCATGTTTTCATAAAAAATAATTAATAAAAATATTTTAGAAACTACGTAAATTAATTATCATAACAATATAGTTTTGTGGTAATTAATTATTCCAAAATTATTTCTAATTTTTCAAGTAATAAATATATTTGCATTTATCGTTCACATTACTAGACACTTATTCTCGTAATTAAATAAATAAATAAATAATTTATATGCAAAATTTCTTATTTATTTTATATAGAAAATCTCGGGTTATTACATTCACCCTCCCTTATAAGGATTAGTCCCCCGGAATCACCGCTTTAAAAACTCATATGCGTAGAGGGTACATAGCATATAATCATTGTACGTAGATCTCAATCATACTTGATCAAACTAATCTTTAACTATTCTTCATAACACTCTGATTAGGCAGAAATTTGATTTCTAAAAGAACTCAAAATTTCTTTATAAAATCATCTACTATATATATATATGTAGGAAAACATATAAGATATATAAGTGATTCACATAGCACCTGGAGTTCTGTTTCCAGCTGCCACTGTATCCTGGACCTTCATGTTGTAGACCCTCAGAGTTGCTTTCGTTGGGGTACTGGTTGAGTTTGGGCCTGAAATTGCTAAAGTCCCACTGCTTCTCCCTGTGGTTATGTTTCCTGCCTCCATTCCCCTCTTTGGACAGTTCCTCACCTGATGCTCAGTCGATCCGCATATGAAGCATCCACTAATCTTCCTTGAGTTGGGGCAGTTGGGAGAGTTATGACCCTCTTGCCCGCACTTATAGCACACAAACTTACCCTTTAGACACTCGCCAGAATGATTCTTTCCATGCAGCTCTGTAGACCGCACTACCTGCTTCTTTGTACCTTCCTGTTTCACTTGAACATTCCCTGAAAAATTCCTCATTCTCTTCTCACCCCTATTCTCGCTACTACTTTCCATCTTCATTGCTCCTCCTGACTTGCTTTTGTTCTTCTTCTCCTTGTGGTAGAGGCTCATGGCCTCACTCCCCTGTTTCCAGCTATGATAGCCTTTTCCATGAGTGCTGCAAAAGTATTGATTTATAAAGATTGACACCTTATTATAGAGCCAGGGTTTTAAGCCCAGCTCAAATCTTCTTGCCTTTCTAGCTTCTGTGCTCACTTGATGTGGAGCAAACCTAGCCAACTCATTAAACTTTGCGGCATACTCCGCAACAGTCATGTTCTCCTGTTTTAACTCCAAGAATTTTACCTCCATTCTAGATTGCATACTAACAGAGAGATAGTTTTCGAAAAATAAATTCTTAAATCTATCCCAAGTAATTTCTTCTTCTCCTGCCCGAGTCTTATTTGCCTCCCACCAGAAGTTAGCTTCCCCTTTCAACATATAAGTGGCAAAAGCGATCTTTTGCCCCTCATCTACTCTAGCAATTATGAACGCCTTTTCTATTTCGTTCACCCATGTCTGGGCTTCTGTAGGGTCAGCTGATCCTCTGAACTTTGGGGGTCCTACGACTTTGAAGTCTTTGAAACTTGCCAAGTGATTGCTTGGCTGGTTCCCTGCAGCTGGTATTCCCTACTGCATAGCCTGAGCCATCATGTTTGCAAAGTTTTGCATCAGTTCTGGGTGTCGTTCTCCAGTATTAGTAGATTCTTCTACCCTTTGGTTTCGAGTTTGACGTCTTGGTGGCATTATCTGGTTAAATAAAACCATAAATTATACTCTTACATTTTAAACCTTATCGCATAAGATTAATGTATTAAAATCATTTCATTTCTCAAACTTAGATTCATATCCATTTATCGAACATTTACATAGCACATACTGTTTTAATCAACAGTTATCCCTTTGTGACTACGAAAGTCGGGATTTAAAATCTTGACCAACATAAAAGTTGAAAATAGTTCATTACTTATCACACACATTACATAAACACAACATAACCCATACCACTTATTTACCAAGCCTTTTTCTCGGACATTCATTCGATCGATGTCTTTCCATCCCACAATTAAAACATCCACCTTTCTTATAGTCGGGGCAACGAGGAGAGGTATGTCCCTGACAGCCGCAAATATAACATATCTTCTTTCCTTTCTTCTTAACAGGTTTTCCTAAGTCAGGATCTTCTACCTTTCTTTTTCCCTTACCTCTCAGAGCTGCACACGATGTGTTGCTTGAGGCTCCCATCTGGTCAATTTGGATTTTGAGCTTATTCTGCTCTTCCATTGTTTCTAGCAATGTTTGACGCAGCTGGATATTAAGCAATGTCTCTATCTCCCACAGCCTTTCCAGCATAGCAACCTTGTTCTCCAGATCCTGCACCTCCGTTGATGCTTGAGTAGCTTCAACTTTAGTGTCTGAATCACTATCTGTCAAATCCACCATTTCTGGGTCTGATGCTACGTTTTCCACTATAGCCACCTCGTCCGATTTGGGTTCCTGGTGAGCTTATATTCGATATTAGCTCGGGGGTATGGATCTAATCCTTCTTATTCGATATATCTTTCTCACCAGACATCTACATACATAAGTTACCCTGATTAGCATATAGTATATATACACAGCAATCAAGAGTTTTATATACGTTATCTCTTATTTTGTTTGACAATAAATTTATTCAATT
Source organism: Panax ginseng (assembly GCA_020205605.1). NCBI lineage: Eukaryota > Viridiplantae > Streptophyta > Magnoliopsida > Apiales > Araliaceae > Panax > Panax ginseng. The sequence goes on from CM035142.1 coordinate 58,779,771, forward strand.
CTCATCAACGCCTATCTCTCTGCCGAAAGGCTGCTCCATCCACTCTGCATCGAATCGCATGAAGGTGATGACTAAAGCTTGCTCCAAGGTATATATCTTGGTGTCTTTGGCTTCTATCTCAACCTTCAACTGTCCTATCTGTATCTCTCTGCTCCAACCTCCCCCATAACTCAGCTAATTCTATTTGTGTTCGGTCAGCAGCGTCCTTGTACTGCTGTTCCGAAATCTGGAGAGTACGATTCCGTGCCTCCGCTTGCTCAGCTCTAACATTTAAGTCGTCATTCCTAACTAACAAATCTCTTATCATCTCACTGTCTGTGTACTCCTCGCTAGAGTCCATCGTCTCTTGGATCAAGGAATTACTATCTTGACTTTCGTCATCCATCCTATGACCACAATAAACGAGACAACATTAATACCGAAATAAAATATATTCATCGATAAAATGAAGGAATATTTTATTTAGTACAACAAAAACTTGATGGATCTCTTCGACTCATCATATCCTATAACTTCTCACCAGAGTACTTCGTCTCATGGTCCACTGAATATCTATCTTAACTTTCGTCCTCCATTCTACTAAGGTTATAACCTAGGTTTCGCATTCCTAACGTTTATAACCTACAGCTTTGATACCAACATATGGCGACCCCAAGTCCGGGTACTTGCAACCCGAACTCGGTTCTCCACGATACCATTTCTTTAAGCTGAATAATACTAAATAATAATACATTCGAACTTAATTTACATACATCAAAGTTTACTTCCCCAGGTACGTGACCTATAAATACATTCCTTACAATATCTGACAATAGATTCCATTGTCTTACTAACTATAACCATTAACTCATAATATAAACTCATTCGAACGACTTTTCCTTTCCCTTGTTTCGTGCTCGAGCCTTCAAAGTTGCCCATACATGGCGAAAACATTTAATTTAAGCAAGGATGAGCATTTGAGTGCCCAACAAGTAATAGCAATTATATATAATTTGAAAGAATATAAGTATTCTCTTTACATAACACTTCTACAATGAATCGAAAGTTGTGAAGTAATCATCTTGATAAAAATTCACATAACAACTCTCTTTCAATTTCTTGAAATTAGGCTCCACCCATGAATATGGTTTAAGAAACATACTATGAACATTCTTTTTATTTTCGAAAAGGTTTAACAGAAATCCATCCGCAAACCGTCATAACTTACGGGCACGGAGGGTGATCAGCCCCGTTGTACCCTGTATTGATCAATACTACATAACTTGAACGAAATTCATCGCTAACTCTATCTGCCTTGGGCGCAAAAATCTTCCCATATAGGGATGTTCATACATGCCTGGTTCCAAACCCGAAGGTTTTTAATCTTGTTCAACAATAATAAGTAATTCAACATATATATATATATATATATATATACGGGTAATTGACAAAAGTGTATCAACATGTGAATAAATGCCATGATTATCCAAGTGGGGACACTTGTATAACCATTTAGAAATCAACTTAACAGAATATATATCTGAGTTAACATGTTGATAATCAAAGCGTACATAATCTGTACAGGAATAGAATAATTCTAAAACTTCTTACTCATGTCCATTGCATAAACGAAATGCAAAGGTAAGATACTTGCCTGATTTGCTGATTACAAATCTCAACTTAGGTTTTATCTCTTTATCACAACCTATCAATAATCAGATCATTCGTTGGATTAGAACAATATATCATAACACATAGAATTTCTATTACACTCAAAGACATAGTCTAATCACGTCATCACATAATCGCGGTGATCATACTTTTAGTTCATATTTTGTATTTGAAATATTTTTATACATTTTTCAAATATCTCATCCATGTTTTTCTGATAGCCTTTTCTTTCTTTTATAAGGTTCGACATTTGTCGGCGCATCTTAAAGCTGACTTTATCGGATAATTCTTTGAGTCTAAGACTCTTATTACGCACTTCAACACATACGTAAATATCGGACATTTTATTTTTAATCATTTTCGAAATTTCGAAATTGAAAATTTTAAAATAATTCAAATCATCACTTCTTGGGCTTATAGTGATATAAGCACATTACTTATAGGTGTTCTTCTTCAAATTCGAGAACTTCATAATCGGTTCTCAAATCGGCCTAGTTTGGTAAATTTATAACTTTCAAACATCAGAATCATAATTAAATGATTTAAACATTAAACAATTCCATTATCATTAATAATTAATTTATATTAAATTATTAATGAAACCATTGCCAAAATATAAAAGTTATTTATAATAACTCAAACTATTTTTAAAACATTTATATTACCTTTAAATGATTTTTAAAATAATTAAAATCATTTTAAATAATTACCATTAATATTTAAATATTAATGTACTATTTATCCAAATATTAAAAGTCATTAATTATAACTTAAAATATTTTTAAATCCTTAATATCCTCTTTAAATGATTTTTAAATAAATAAAACCATTTTAAAACTATTTATTTAATATAAATATTAAATAAACTTAATATCACAAATCATTAACTAAATATCATTAATATATAATTATTAATGAAATTATCTTCTAAATATTAAAAGTTATATTTTATAACTCAAAATATCTTTAAATACTTTATTTTCATCTAAAAAATAATTTTTAAAATATTAAAATCATTTTTAAACTAATAACTAACTTTAATATCATTAATATTAATTAATTAATGAAATTCATCACAAAATATTAAAAGTCATCACAAATAACTTAAAATATTTTCTTATACCATAAAATAATTTTTCATGATTTTCATGAATTAAAACTATTTTTAAATCATTTATTTAATATTATAATTAAATAAATAAATACCTTTTATATTCCAAAAATATTAAATACTTATGAAATATAGTCAAATTAATTAAATATTATTTTTTGGAATTTAAAATAATTTTTAGAATTTAATATGTATTTTTAATAATTAAAATCTAATTTTTTTCTAATTTTTAAATCATTTTCAGAAATTACAGAAATTAAAAATAAATAGAATTCGTCGCTAAAGGCTTTAGCGACAAAAATCTCTCGCCTTAGGTGTTCTTGAGTCTCAAGAACACTGACAAGGCAGTTTCAAGGTGCCTAGTTTGACCATGAATAATTCTCAATCCATTACGTTTCTGGGCAATCTAATACTTGGATCTTGTAGTACTCATGTAATACTACACTTACCAACAAATATCATGACTAAACAACATCAGATCTAAGAGTTATTAGCCATCAAAAAGTCTGACAATGCTGTTCTTCAACTGAAGAACAGTCGAGATGCCTACTTTGGGTCCTTATAACTTGTAATCTGTGTATTGTTTATGTGATATATAAGTTTCAGGTTGTAGACTACATGCAGGACTACAGATCTATTACTTAACACTATCATAAAAACAAGAAATCAAGCAGCTAAAGTAAGGTCAAACCTTGTCAGAAAAATCAACACTTAGAAAATTCTGGGCTGCCCAGAAATTTTCCGGTCAATGCCGGTCTACCCACTTTGACCTTAAATAACTTTTGATCCACAACAGATATGGACCTGATTCTTTTGGGGATTAAAGACCCCATACCGTAATATACATATCAACTTTCATAACATGAAAACTCCAAAACATCTTGAGATCTACAAGGTCGGACATTTGCTTAAAAAATATTTTACGGACACTTAGAATATTTTACGGGTTTGAGAACGGTAGGTCAATCTTAGAATTCAACCCATTTTGACCGCTTATAAAATCGATCTACAATATCTATGAACTTGATTCATTTTGCATATTAAAGACCACATATCAGGATACATATAACAACTTTTAAACAAAAAAACGCATGATCGACCAAAGAGTTATTAGCCCTGACATTTGATGAAAAATCACAGAATCCGATTTTTTCCAACTTGCTTAAATCTTCAAATTCGTGCACTTTGATGTTATGGGTCTGTGTTTTTACAACCCAGAACATTAATAGACTCCCTATTACACTACTTTAAACAATCAATTGCATCAATTAACATAGAATCGAAAGATTTCAAAATTAGGGAATTTCATACATTTTCTAACCCGATTTACGATTTTTTTGGCTTTGATGCTTCTGATTTGTTGTTTGTAATGGCTGGGCTTTGATTATACGGTTATGGGCAAGATAATTTCCGAGTTTTGGTCTAGAGAGAGTGTAGCTAGAGACTTTGGAACAATGTTAGTGTAAAATGAGGATTTTCTCCCTCAATCTCTATTTATAGATCATTTCAAATGCATTGGATGCTAAGCAATGGTTGATTGAGTGTGCATAATTGAGTATTGGATGCTCAATTGGTAGGGTAATCATGTTTGCCATGCTTTGCTAGCAAGATTCCTCCAATAATACACTAATAATACATTAATAAGCCAAAAAGGGCATTTTGGTAATTTCGCATATAATTTTAAGGGCATTTTTGTACATAGCAATTAAATGTAGTATTTAATCACTAGATGGTAATTCTTATCATTTACCAATTACTCTCTATCTTTGGTAAATTAAAATACTTGTTCATTAACATCGTAATTTAACCCGGTAATTTAAAATTAGGGTTTTCGATTTAAAATTTAGGGTTCTATAATTAGGGTTTCTTAACGCCATCAATTAGGGTTTCTAATTGACCATTAGGGTTCTCTAATTATCTGTGTATATTCTAACACAGTCATTACGATCTCTAACTTCAGCCGATTAGGGTTGTAATAATTAGGGTTTGTCATAATTATTGACATCTTATACACAATAACTTCATATACACAGTCACCACTCAGTCATTTCTCATAACTGAGTTTAATAATTAGGGTTTCTGACAAAGATCTTGTGCTATGACCTAATGAATAGTCATTGCTCAATATTATTTGTCACATATACACGATACATATTTATGGTAATTGTAAAATTATTATAACAATAATATAATATTATTATTCTCATCTCTTGGTCACAATCCCAATCCAGGGTTTGGATCTCATATCTGAATTCTCTTTCTTACACAACATCAATAATCAAGTTAAAATAATTAACTTAAATATTACGAACAAATCATATAATAAAATATTTATTATATAATTCTAATTATCACTTCATATATTATTTCCAATCATGTTTTCATGAAAAATAATTAATAAAAAATTTGAAACTTACGTAAATTAATTATCATAACAATATAGTTTTGTGGTAATTAATTATTCCAAAATTATTTCTAATTTTTCAAGTAATAAATATATTTGCATTTATCGTTCACATTACTAGACACTTATTCTCGTTATTAAATAAATAAATAAAAATTTATATGCAAAATTTCTTATTTATTTTATATAGAAAATCTCGGGTTATTACAACAAAGCAGTATCATGTTGACAATTTGGACGTTATTGATTCATGGATAAATTAATTCTTGAACTTGTTTTATTGAATTCTTATATCATTGTCATCATCCTCTTGTTTATATTATGTTGAAAGTCATACGTGCTTCTGTAGTGCATAGATGGACTTGGTATGATTATGACCGAGGATTATTGATTGTAATCATGGATCGTAATATTACAAATGATGTGGAAAAAGTCCTCATTGGCCCGTAGTGCATTGATGGATAGTTGTTGGCATGATCATGACCATTAATGAATACACAAATATTCTTGGCCCGTAGTGCATGGATAATTATGGTCGTGATACTAAAGAATATCCTTGGCCGTAGTGCAAGGAGTGATGGACTAGATGATAGTATTAGTAGTCCTCACTATTCTGTTAAATAGTGTGACAATAAATGTAACGAGGACCCCATTGAGTTTGTATATTGTCTAGATGCCAATATTTGTATTAAAACTCACAGCATATGTTTAGTCGTATTCTACACGACTGTTGTATAATTAAGTTGTATTTAAATTTTGTACCATGTATTTGGCGACTCAAGATGGGTGATGTATACCTATTTTGGGGGCATCACAATAATAATAACAATAACCGTAATAATAATAATAGTAGTACTAATAATAATTATTATTATAATAATAATAATAGTAGCAACTAGGCCCACGTGCTCGGGTGGTCATTAGATCAATATTCCAAACTAGAGGTCTTGGGTTTGAATCTGTGCATCAACATATTTTTTGGAATGAAGTTCAATATTCATCACGTCAGCCCGTCGACGTGTAAAATTAAATATAAAATGCCCACGCAGATCTGCCACGTGTGCCACGTAGGTGCCACGTACGCAGGTCAACGCACATGTGGTGTAAGACCCCAAATAATTAATAAATAAAATTTAATTTCCTCTAATTATTATTTTGAAATAGTAAGGGTTGATGTGATTAATGTGGATAGTTATGGGTAAAATACGCAAATATTTCAAAATAAGCAAGTGGTTATAAAATATTCATTGTTGTCGGGGAATATTCGTTTGGTCGTGGAATATTCGTACTGTCGGGGAATATTCGTACGACGGCGCAGCCATGTGTGGGCCCTATAACGGAAAGCGATTGGATGAAGAAAACGACAAATATAAGTTGTTTAAAAATAACGGCGTAGTTGTTACCGTTAATACTGTTAAAATACTCGGTGGTTAAAACACAGTAGCACACGGTATTGCACCAATTATTGATTCTTACGTAAGAAGGCACTACTCAATAATGGTTACAGTAATTACTATTCAGTATTTTATTTTATTGATTCAATAATTGCTTTGCGTTGATATTTTATATTGTTGTTGTTTCAATAATTGTCATTACACAAGATATTTTTCATTATCGAAGCAATAATTCATATTATCTCGAATAATATTATTAGATAACATTATTGGCAATGTCTAGAAAGTTACATCTAAGGAGAGGTTTGGTCACCTAATTGCGGCGCCAAAGAAGGAGAAATCTTTATTGGAAAGCCCCTCTTTCTGGGAAGCATGCAGGTTGTCAATATCGTGATTACGTAATATTATTTGTGAATAATTAATTATTGATTCATATGATGAGGAAAATATTAATTTTATGTGGATATAGATGGAGAAAATTTTTAATGTGACAATTGTTGAAAAATTGAAATTTTATCTTTTTCTGATAAAATAATTCATTTAAATATATTATTATATTTTAATAATATAATAATGGTGATATTTTTACAACGAATGTGGGATATATGAGTATACGAGGAGGAAGAGTATTTTTGTTGCAATAAATGTTTAAAACATGTTAAACATGTCGATGGACCCCATTTCTTGACTGGAATTTGATTATAGCTTGTAAAATCGTCCGTTTATGGATTTCGGTCAATTTCTGTTTGGAATTTGAAAAAACTTTCTTCTGCAAAGTTGTAGAGAATTGAATTTCCTGTAAAAACTCTCGAGATTCGAATTTTCTGACAAAAGAGCTATTTATCATGAATTATTGAAGTTTTTGAGTTCGAAATAATTGATTTTGGAGTTTAAAATGTTTTTGTAAGAAAAACATTTTTTGTTGCAATTGAGTAGGCGTACATGTGTTAGAAATGATCTGAATCGGTTGGTAAAAGTGGGCTTGACAATTATATATATATATATATATATATATATATATATATATTATTAATTTATTAAATTTTACGCTTTGGTGTTCTAAGCATTTTCCTATAAATAGAGAGTTTAGGTTAGAATTGAAAATTACACCAGAAATTGAAGTTTTCTATCTCTATATTATCGAACGTATTCTTGTGAGTATTTTGAGTATACTTTGAGTATTGCTATCTGATTGCAAGTTCAAGTCATAGCCTATATCCAGGTGTTTCAAATTTAGAAGTATAAATTTTTCAAGGTAAGGGATATTATTTCTTTCGTAATGATATTATTTCTTCAATATCATTATGCTGAAATATTGATCTGAAGTTTTTGGAACTTTTAGTGTCGGGGTTACTATTCACGTATACGGTACTATTCACAAATACGACACTATTCATCAAAAAATAAAAAATTTTCTTTTCGTCCAAAATATCTATTCTGGATACTAGCTTTGATTGTATCCATGTTTTGATCATTCTTGAATTTTACACCACTATGATTATTTTTGAGGTATTTTTGGACGTGGATAAAACAAAGTACGAATCCTTATTCCTTAATCCTTGTCATTTTGTTTCATTGGATTCGTTTCTTTAAAAATATTTTTCATCATCCTCAGTCTTAAATGATGATATTATGAAATATCTTTGGCCTGTAGTGCAAAGATTAATGATTTCTGATGAATATCTTTGGCCCGTAGTGAAAAGATGAACAGGTGTTTAGATGAACATGACCAACTGATGAATATCTTTGGCCTGTAGTGCAAAGATGAATATTGATTCCAGATATAGATTGATTGATGTTACAGGGATAAAAGATAGACGATGAACTTTAAAATTCATACATAAAAGATAATAGTTTGCATTCTCTACTTAACTCTTCTAATGAATTATTATTTTCGCTGCGAATATTGATTTAAAACTTGTTGTCTATTGTATTCTATTAGATTTTTCCCTGTTAAAGACTAACGATAATTTTGTTGTATATTATCTTAGTCATAATATTCTTTACTGGGCTAGTCGAGCTCACCCTTTTCCTTTTTGTTCCATTTTTCTTCTAAGGAGGCGAGAATGTAGCGAGTGCAGTTAAGTGGGTACGGAATGATGGTTATAGAGAGAGTTGTTTAGTAGTCCTCACCATTTTGTAAACTAATGTATCAATAAATGTGATGAGGATTTATTTGGGTATAGATATTGTCTAGAAGATAATATTTGTATTCAAACTCACAGTTTTACTGTTGTAATAATAAAGTTGTAGTTGTTTCTGTACCATGTATTGACAACTCAGAATGGGTGATGTATACCTATTTTGGGGGGCAAAAACTTGTTGATCGATTTCACAATCAATGAATACGTGCAAGTATACACTATCAACAAGTAATAAAGTGAAAGTAGAGTATCGTTCCCACGAGGAATTATTTAATAAAAATCACCAAGTACTAATTCTTAACCAAACTAATTTTATTTAAACAATCTCAAATCGTTATTTTTCTAATTAAGAAAACTAAATTAAACAATTAAAAGAGATTAGTCTAAAAGAAAGCAAATAAACAAAACTAAGATTTGATTGAATTTAGGTAAATAAGGATTAAGACTCCAATATCCCCAATTATGAACTATAAATCAATTATCCAATTATCCCAATTATTATGTCTACTGAATTGTTAATGGAACTCTCAAATGCCAAAAGCCCTTTTCCAAGTGATCAATTGCCTTCTATTTAATCCAGATTAATTTTGCTATATTCCTATGCAAAACAATTGAATTAAACTAGTTATAATCCCAATTCCTTATGTGTTACATGCGGCGAAAAGATATTTCCATTCTATTCACAAACCTAATTATTCTTCATGCAAATAACTAAGTCACATGATATCATGCCCGGTTCTAACCCTAGAATTCCTCTTCCAATTCCTTCTAGAGTAACAAAGTAATTACTGATCAGATAATTAATCAATAAGCATAAGGCAAGATAAACAACTCACTTTGACACAAATAATTGGAATATAATGAATAACTAATTCATAGCCATAAAAGTTCAATTGAAATCTTAATAAAAGAGTTAGTTCATAATTAATGAATTAAAACCAAGAATCCACAATTGAATAGACATTAAAAGATAAAAGTAAGAGAAGAGAAGAGAATATAATCTATTATCGGAGCCTTGAGACTCTCTCTTTCGCTCCCGCTTTGAATCTTCAATGGTCTCCAAGTTGCTTCAATCTCCAAAACTAATAAGAACTAGGGTTATGTTATAATCTAAAGGAGTGTTTAATCTAGGCTAAGCTATGTAATCTCCCTTTATTTTATGCCTTACATCATGTATTTATAGGTTACAAGTCTAATTTTGAGTTTAGGAACAAACCCAATCCAATTTGGAGTCAAAAAGGTGTTAAAATTAGCCCAAAAACAGCGTCCGAGCCGCACTAAGTTTCTTCCCAAATTGCTCAAAGACCTGTTTGTTCACATTAATCGATAATCTGCCTTATAGCGCCCCGGCGCTTTATTTAACTCTAGAAATAGCGCCCCGGCGCTATAGTGCAGAAAGTGAATCTTGCCCCTTCTTTTTACATTTTTCTGCTCCGACGTCCTTTGGGAAAATAGTCATAACTTCTTCGTCCAAACTCCAATTTCGATGATTCAAGATGTTCCGGAAAGAGGAGAAGTAGATCTACAACTTTAATTCTTTGAGTGTTCCGAGATAAGGTCCGGAGCTATAGTCAAATTTGCTCTGAAGTGACTGCTGTGTAAATGGCAAGCCAAAAACGCGAATCTAGCCACCCCGATCGTCGATCCATGTAACTTTTGTCCCAAATCCTACAAAACAATATAAAACATGCTTGAATAGACACAAACACATAAAAACATCCTAAAAGACTTGAGAACAATAATAAATTAAGCCAAAATGTATCCAATTCGTGTGTATAATACTCACTCATCACGTTACATGTGGCGCCTGGGGCTCGAAGTCCAAATTTTTTAATAAAAAAGAGCTCAATTTGCGTTGACCAAAAGAAATGATCTCAATACCCAAAAACTCCTAAAGTTCAGTGGTCAACTTTGCATTTTACCCTTATAATATATTGTGTAACTCTTCAAAAAGTCTACGGAATAAAAATTTTAATTAATTTAACGATATTTTAAACATGAACAAATGAAATGTTACATAAGATTAAAACTAAAAGACTTGAGAACAATAATAAATTAAGCCCAAATGTATCCAATTCGTGTGTATAAAACTCACTCATCAAATACCCCCAAACTTAAACTTTTGCTTGTCCTCAAGAAAAAACACAAAAATGTTATGCAATGCAATGTAATGAAACTAATCTATATGCCACTTAATCCAATAGTAATGGCGTAAACAAGTCTATTCAACCTACTTAGAGAAATCAAGTAAACATGATAATACATCATATTAAAACAAATCAGTAATTTCCCAATTAATCATCAAATCTTAGACTGTTATCACTGATATAGTGCGTGTGTGCTCCACAACAATGCTAAACTGATATAAAATCAAATTTAAGACATAATAGATATCTTCGAAGGCATCATACAGTGCAAACTCACAAGATTCACGAACAAGCTAAATCCAACAACATTCAAACATCCACCAAGTTCAAGAGTCCAATACGGGATACTTATGCTTTACTTTTCATTACGGGGGCTTTTTGCTCTTTTCCCGTTTTATTATTATTTATTTATTTTTTTACTTTTTTTTTTCTTTTTTCTTTTTTTTTAACCATGACTATGCAATGTCTCATTCCATTAGGCTAACAGTGTCACCCCTTAACGAGCTTTCGACCAACGACTCCCAGACCATATAAGACCTTAGGGCGCTAGGTTTTAAGATACCCCTTCGGGCGTACTTACTCAAGTAATAAAGGCCCCGAAACAAAACTAGCCACGGTAATTTTTATTTTTATTTTTCTTTCTTTTTCTCTTTCTTTCTTTTTTTTTTGTTTTGTTTTTTTTAGCGAAGCTTATATATCCCAAATTTTCCCCCCAAAATTAAGTTTTTATCTAAATTTAGCCATCTTCGCATATTCATGTCTTTCATTCCTTCAAACTAGTATTATCCTTAAAAAATCCATTATATATCAATTTAAACTTAATGGATTAATACCATTTGTTATTAACGCGTATAACCTTGATTATACCGATTTCAAAACAGAAAAGATTCAATTCATAACAAGAAATCACATCAAAGCCTTAATATTCAATACTATACTTATCTACTTAATTCCAGTCTCATCATTGGCCAAAATAGACTTTTACTATCTAACAGTTGGAATCATGCAAATATAAACTAAACGCAACAAACACAGTAAACTAACTACTATTTTTGCGATTTTAAAATTTTTTTTTTAAACAAAAAAACTGAATGCAAAAACTAAATGTAAATAACCAGAAAACATAACGAACTACAATGTAAATAACTAACTATATGCAATACGACACTAAAATGCCCCCAAACTTAAACTAGACATTGTCCTCAATGGCTACAATAGAAAAAAATTAAAGCAGAGGACTTCCACGAAAATATAGCAATCTTCCTCCTTGTCGCTAAGTTTGGAGAATAAAGCAAGACATGGAACAAATTGGGCACCACACTTGAATTTGACTTGAATAAACTCAGAAACCATGATAGAAGCAATTTTATTAAATCCTAAATAAATGCAAATTCTAAACTACTAATATAAAACTTAATAAAAATTAAAAATAAAAATTAAACTTGGGTTGCCTCCCAATAAGCGCTTGTTTTACAGTCTTTCAGCCTGACTTTGTCTGGTCAACGCTATCCAATTCCTCTTCAAAAGTTGAGGAACCCTCCATCTATTGGAAATAATATAGCTTTTGGTAGGTTCCCATTTACGATAGCCATTGTATTAAAGTCACCTAGCATGCTTTGTTTAGATAAGATCACATTAAAGAACGTCCAAGCATCTAGGTGGTTTCTCCATTGTGTTCATGAATATATTCTCGCATTGAGGCTTATCGGACACAACAATTTCTTCTTCTATCTTCTCCAAATTTCATCGCACCATGGTTTCAAGGTGTACTTGCTTTTACATCACGTAGAGTATTCAAGCGACATGACTACCAATCAGACAAGGTTTTGCAAATCTACTTAGGACTCTTGAACTGTGGAGGAGAAGGTACTTGAGGCATAAATAACATTGCCTCATCATCATTGGTTCTCACAATTAGTTCTTCACCGACCTTGTTGTCATTATCCCCACTTGTTTCCTCTCTTTCAACATCTATATCATTTGGCACATCCAGTTGCAGATTTGGTTCAGGCTCACCATCAGTCTCAGAATTCATGTCATGGAGCCAAGTGTATTGAAGATGGAAGTTCAACGCATGTGCTATCTGCCCCAATTGATTTTCCAGATTCTTGATTGACGATTTATGCTTTGTGTATTCAAATCTGCTTTTATTTTGTTTCCTTCGTGTTCCTTGTGTTTCTTTTCGTAAGTCGTAATAAATCTATCCATCCACGGCTTCTTCCCAACTTGCTTTCCGCCTCTGGTTGTTGTGTCTCGATTTTGAAACCCGGAATTGTTTTGTTGTCTCGGGGCTTGAGCTTGAGCTTGATTGTTACTCCATGAAAATCCGGGTGATACCCCAATCATGATGATAGTTGTTGGGATAGACATAATTATTGGGGTAATCACCACCATAGTGTCTACCAAAACCCGATGGCGCATTGATGACTCATATGATTTCCAAAGACAATAATCACAAACCATTGTTACTTGTCATGTGGATGGTGGACTCCATGTTTCCATTGGTCGAGTCATGTTCGTGTATGGCCATTGATACATAAAGTCATCCATGGTACCTAAAAAGAGAGAAATATAGGAGGAGAATTAAAATAAAAATAAAATATTTAAATTAAGACTAATTTGATTGAAATTAATATTGGTAAATAATTATTAAATTAATTCCCTAAGAATGGCGCTTAAAAACTTGTTGATCGATTTCACAATCAATGAATAAATGCAAGTATAATACGCATCAACAAGTAATAAAGTGAAAGTAGAGTATCGTTCCCACGAGGAATTATTTAATAAAAATCACCAAGTACTAATTCTTAACCAAACTAATTTTATTTAAACAATCTCAAATCGTTATTTTTCTAATTAAGAAAACTAAATTAAACAATTAAAAGAGATTAGTCTAAAAGAAAGCAAATAAACAAAACTAAGATTTGATTGAATTCAGGTAAATAAGGATTAAGACTCCAATATCCCCAATTATGAACTATAAATCAATTATCCAATTATCCCAATTATTATGTCTACTGAATTGTTAACAGGAACTCTCAAATGCCAAAAGCCCTTTTCCAAGTGATCAATTGCCTTCTATTTAATCCAGATTAATTTTTCTATATTCCTATGCAAAATAATTGAATTAAACTCGTTATAATCCCAATTCCTTATGTGTTACATGCGGCGAAAAGATATTTCCATTCTATTCACAAACCTAATTATTCACTGTGCAAATAACTAAGTCACATGATATCATGCCCAGTTCTAACCCTAGAATTCCTCTTCCAATTTCTTCTAGAGTAACAAAGTAATAACTGATCAGATAATTAATCAATAAGAATAAGGCAAGATAAATAACTCACTTTGACACAAATAATTGGAATATAATGAATAACTAATTCATAGCCATAAAAAGTTCAATTGAAATCTTAATAAAAGAGTTAATTCATAATTAATGAATTAAAACCAAGAATCTACAATTGAATAGACATTAAAAGATAAAAGTAAGAGAAGAGAAGAGAATATAATCTATTGTCAGTAGCCTTGAGACTCCTCTTTCGCTCCTGCTTTGAATCTTCAATGGTCTCCAAGTTGCTTCAATCTCCAAAACTAATAAGAACTAGGGTTATGTTATAATCTAAAGGAGTATTTAATCTAGGCTAAGCTATGTAATCTCCCTTTATTTTATGCCTTACATCATGTATTTATAGGTTACAAGTCTAATTTTGAGTTTAGGAACAAACCCAATCCAATTTGGAGTCAAAAAGGTGTTAAAATTACCAAAACGCAGCCCAGCAAAAAGACTAAGCTTCTCCCCAGCCCCAACACTGTTCCCGACACTGAGAATCTGCCTTATAGCGCCCCGGCGCTGTATTTAACTCTAGAAATATCGCCCCGGTGCTATAGTGCAGAAAGTAAATCTTGCCCCTTTTTTTTACATTTTTCTGCTCCGACGTCCTTTGGGAAAATGGTCATAACCTCTTCGTCCGAACTCCGATTTTGATGATTCAAGATGTTCCGGAAAGAGGAGAAGTAGATCTACAACTTTAATTCTTTGAGTGTTTCGAGATAAGGTCTGGAGCTATAGTCAAATTTGCTCTGAAGTGACTGCTATGTAAATGGCAAGCCGAAAACGCAAATCTAGCCACCCCGAACGTCGATCCATGTAACTTTTGTCCCAAATCCTACAAAACAATATAAAACATGCTTGAATAGACACAAACACATAAAAACATCCTAAAAGACTTGAGAACAATAATAAATTAAGCCCAAATGTATCCAATTCGTGTGTATAAAACTCATTCATCACGTCATATGTGGCGCCTGGGGCTTGAAGTCCAAATTTTTTAATAGAAAAGAGCTCAATTTGCGTTGACCAAAATAAATGATCTCAATACCCAAAAACTCCTAAAGTTTAGTGGTCAACTTTGCATTTTACTCTTATAATATATTGTGTAACTCTTCAAAAAGTCTACAGAATAAAAATTTTAATTAATTTAACGATATTTTAAACATGAACAAATGAAATGTTACATAAGATTAAAACTAAATTGTATATATATAAAGTTATTCGAATACAAATTTCAATGTAAGCGCTCATCTCTACGATCATGCCAGTGGTAAGGGACCTCACTGCGGTACTATCTGTAACGGTTACATCTCGGGCAGATATGGCACTATCCCGCTCGACTATCCACTGCATCTCTGGCTGATCTGGCCTCATCTCACTCAACAACAGCGACATCTCTACGAGCTAATGCCTCGTCTCTCTCTGACAGAGCTGCGTCTCTCCCATCAAAGGCAGTCAACATCAAGGATCGAGCCTGATCTCTCTCGAAGGTCATCAGATGAAGACTCTACTTAAAGTACTATGCTGAGTGCTGAATCACAACAGTACTGGTATTGGAAGAATCTAAAAGAGATGCTAGCAATCCAGCACCTAGCCCCTCCTCGACGTGGAAATCGATGTCCTCCATAGGCTCTACATCATCTGACTTACGATCCGGTACTGTGGATATTACCGCAGCCGATAAAATCTCTGTCTCTATCCATGCGGAATACTCTACAAAACAACTTGGATGACTGACAGAAAAATTAGCTATCTCACGTTGATCCCAACAAGAATACACACAGGATCGGTCCTTTGCTGAAAGATAGCGAGAAGCTGAACGCTAACCTATCGCCCCCTCGAAAGGATGAAAGTCCTGAAACTGGTCAAACTGCAACATCACGGCCAGCGAATGATAGGTAGTCATGCCCCTCAAACCGATAAGAGGGAGGTAGTCCATGCCCGGAGCATGAGTAATAAAGATGTAGGGTGAGCTAAGCCCCGAGCACGACAATATGCTAAATGGATCTCTGATATTCGCCAAGAATATGGACCAAGACATAGCATCTATACACTCCGATGGCTGAAAGGAGTATGACATTGCTATATCATGGGTGAACCAATACCCATGCTGTCTAAGAGTGCCAATCAGTCTCAAGTGGGACATAAACCACACGTATAGCATGACCGAGCTGCCCGTGAACACTCCTGTCGGATAAGTACAGCAGTAGGTGGCTGACCGCAGGGTCTCTACTATAATCATAGGTAAAATGGTACTACCCTCCCTGAGAGCTCTCACTGCCATGATGACTCCAATGTCTATCTCATCCATGTATCATGGCATATAGACAGACGACAACATGCATAATAGCAGTACATCAATCTTGGCTAGACACCAATGATCCTCCGGTGTGGTGAAATCCCCGGAATGTCGTGTATAACTATCCTCAGAGCCAAATCTGTCAAACAAAAAATGCTGGGATATAACGTGGCTTGATGTAAGCTCATCCTGCACCACTCTGCGCCTCAATCCAATGAGGGTCATGAACCGTCGACTCATTTCCCCAAAAGCCATATGCACGCAAGGTCTGTCCAGCAGCAGCATCATCAACCGTGCATACTCCTCCATAGTAGGAGTCAACTCATGGGTCCCAAATCGTAAAACCTGCCTATCCGATACCCAATGCTCTAGCATGCCATCCACAAATCCTGTGGTAACCTGAAACATCAACAGGGTCATAGTATGCCGCAACAAATGATCTACGGTCACTCTGTCTGATGGTGACATGCTATCATACCACGATCGCATACCCGATGCCACCAATGATGGTGGGGTATTGATAAGTAGGATTTTTACCTACTTATGGAGTACCTACTTATGCCCATCTCAAGTTTTACATGATTCATATAGTTTTACATGATTAGTTTAATTTTTATGTGCATGTTTAGATTACATTTTAGCGTATAGTTGCATGTTGCATACCTCACAGTTCTTGCCGTTTAGAAAAAAATTTGTCTAGCCAATGATGAGAATGAAGTTTTTTAAATGATTTCTGAATATTTTGAATAAAATGAGCTGAGTTATAATGTTTTATACAACGGAATTCATAATGCTGTGTACATGCTCTCGGTTTGCACAAATGTGTTCACAAGCACTTGTAGGTATAAGAAGTATATGTGCATTGCTCGATAGAAAAATGTAGTGTTAAAAAGAGAAATATGTGTAACGTGATTTTTGGGGCTTATAAAACATCAATTTTTAAACTGTGGGAACACATGGGTATCTGTGTATATATATATACATATAAAAAAGAGAAAAAGAAAGAAAAGTAGAAATAATATGGCTAGTCTTATTTCGGGGCCCTGGCTACTTGAGTAAGTACGCCCGAGGGGATTGTCTCTACACCTAGTGCCCTAAGGTCTTTCATGGTCTGGGAGTCGTTGGTTGAAAGCTCACTTAAGGGTAGCAGTGTGCCTAATGGAGTAAGACATTGCACAGTCATGAAGAAAAAGAAAAGAAAAGAAAAATAGCAATAAACACCGCGAGAAAGTGCGAAATTCGCCCTCGTGAGTAGAATAAAGTAGTTAAGCCCATTACTGAACCTTAGTTTATTTTAAGATGTTGAAATGGTCTGAGTCGCATATATATACATAAGTCTTGATTTAAACTATAATTTTCTGGTTTGAGCAAGATAGCATGAGCATTCCACACTGAAATCAAGTATTGGGCGAACACAACACACACACACACACACACAGATCTGTATAGCATTTGTGAATTATATGAGTATATGACTTTATGCCTGCAGTTTGGTTGGAATTTTTATTCTCAAATTTAGAAAAATTCGCTGAGGCAAATTAGACTGAATTTTTATGATGGTTGGAACAATGTGAGAATTAGTTGCATAATAATATAGTTGCATTTTTATTGCTCATTAGTATGCATTGCTTGAGGGCAAGCAATGGTTCAAGTTTGGGTGTATTTGATAAGTAGGTTTTTTATCTACTTATGGAGTACCAATTCATGCGAACTATGCCCATCTCAAGTACATTTTAGTCTATTTTAGCTGCATTTTATGTTAAATTGCATTTCGCATACTTAAAACTCCTTTTGGTGAATAAGTGCAGGAATTAGCTTAGTTTGGTGGTGATATCGGGCATGAGGCTAACGAAAGCGTAAGGCGAAGCAAAAGATAGGATGTGCATAGGAGTGAGTGGAGCATGGATGGACAAGCATGGATAAACATAGGACATGTCGATGCAATGACAACAATGCGTAACCAAGCTAAGGAGTCAATCGAATATAGCAAACGCAAAATGCCAAGCAAATATAAATGGAAGCTTGCATACGCTTGCATGCGAGGTCCCAACAAAACCAGGACAACCTTCTGCAAGTTGCGCGGCCGCAAGAAGGACAAGCCTAGGGAGCGCGCGCCCATGCGCTAGACCGGCCAAATATCTGAACCTATCGCAAGTCTCTCGCATTAGCGAGAGTATCTAGTCTGGAAGAAGAGCTGCTGCTGCCATGCCAAGCCTCAAGTTCTTGATTTGTTTTATTTTATTTCAAAATTTTGAAGGTTGTAATTGATTTAAAAACAATTCCTGACTGATGTCAGGGGTATCACTTGACATATTATTAATTTTTTCACGTAACTTTACGAGGTAATTAGCGTTTTACTCTCTAGAGAGGTTTCTAACGTAGAAGGATGCTATAACTCTACTTTTTTACTCCTTGGGATTTTCTCTACGAGATCGGATTATTAATATTAGTTTTTGCTGGAATCTTCTGAGGATTGAATATTGATGTGTATTTAGCAATTGGGTTTGATAGTTTCAACTTTCATCTTTCGATTGTCGTTTATTGATCATGTTTAGATTTGATCCCATAATGGCTTTTGGTTCAGTCATGAACTAAACTCCATTATGGGATTCTAACGGATTTTATTATGTAGTTTGATTGCATACTTAAATGCTGGGTTGTTTTGCATATTATATGGGATGTCTTTCATGATTGTTTTGCATACATGAATGCTTGATCACCATTCGTTTCAAAGATTTGTATGGAATTGACAATGAACATGCAAATATGGATTGTGAATCATGATAGTATACGATATAGGGAATGTGTTATATGACTTATGTATTTTGTGAACAGGATAGACATTTCTTTGTTTTCACCGTATAAGTTAGAATAAGAGCTTGAACTTAAAATCAATATGGTTGCAATTTCACATAGACATATAGTGACGTTGGTTATATTGATGATTAAATAGAGTCTATCATTTATGGATGTTGTGCAAGTAGGTCTTAGTGCATTGAAAAATGGCTAATACTCTTTTAGTGGTCTTGGCTACTTTCCTATGATATGTGAACAAGTCGTGCATGATAGTGGCGAGTAAATGAAATATTACATGAAGTTAGAATCCCATTAGTTCCAATATCAGTTATTATATCATTTTTATTGTTTTAGTTGTTATTTGTAGTTCAAGAACAAACCAAGTTTAATCCATAGTGTGAGCATATAAATATAGTGATTTAATTAATGAATAGTAGTTTAAGTTAAACAACTTTCTCTGTGGGATCGATACTTTACTTGCTCTGTATTACTTGTTGACGCATGTATGCTTGCATGAGTTAGAGCTCTTTTTTTAGTCGTAAAAAAGAGGCAACAAGTTTTTGGCGCCGTTGCCGGGGAGAGGCGTTTAATTTTGTATTATTATCATTAGTTTTAAGCTATATTATATGACTTAGACAATTTTAGTCTTATCTTATCTCATTTCAGTTTTTGTTTTTGTTTCAGGAATTTGGATAAATTTTTATACGCACACGGTCAACCAACCCCGAGTTAATACCTGTTCAGGATAATATAAACGGGAGAGGTTGGAAAGCGGGTGTACGTTAAAATTTACAAGAACAGTTGGAAAACACGACAGCTAACATGGAAGCCGAGGCACAAGGAGAAGATCAAAGAGAGGAGCATAGGGCTCTGAAGGAGTATTTCATGCCCAATATTAATGGACTTCAGTCTAGCATAGTCAGACCAGCGATAGCAGCAAGCACATTCGAGATAAAAACTGGCACTATTCAAATGGTGCAGAACACGATTGGGCTTTGGGGTGTTATTCACAGATGATCCGAATGAACATCTATCGAGTTTCATTGAAATTTGTGATACATTCGTATACAATGGCGGTGTGATGAGAGGATGCTATTAGACTAAGGTTGTTCCCATTTTCATTGAGGGATAAAGCAAAAAGTTGGCTTCATTCTCTGCCAGCAGGATCTATAACTACATGGGAGGATTTAGCATAGAAATTCTTAGCTAAGTTCTTCCCAATGGCAAAACTGCCAAGATGAGGACAGCTATCTCTCAGTTTGAGCAACAACAGGGCGAGTCATTATATAAAGCATGGGAGAGATACAAAGAAATGCTGAGAAAGTGCCCACATCACGGTATGCCAGGTTAGATGGTAATCAACACGTTTTATAATGGATTGGGATGGCAGTCGAGACCGATTGTAGATGCAGCTGCGGGAGGTGCATTATGGGCAAAGAAGTATGAGGAAGCCTATGATCTTATCTAGACAATGGCATTGAATGATTTTTAGAATTCTATATCCCGAATGCCACAAACCAAAGTTGCAGGTGTATTGGAGGTTGATGCTATTACTCAGCTATCAGCACAGATGGAAGCTATGGCAAAGAAGATAGATACTTTGGATGAAGGAAAGGTAAAGACGGTTGCCTACATATGTGAGATTTGTGTGGGGTCACACTCGACGGATCAATGTGCTATTAGCTCAGAATCAGTGCAGTATGTGAGCAACTACAGAAAAGACCAAGGCTAATTTCAGAACACATATCACCCCAACAACAGAAATCATCCA
Organism: Panax ginseng; assembly: GCA_020205605.1. NCBI lineage: Eukaryota > Viridiplantae > Streptophyta > Magnoliopsida > Apiales > Araliaceae > Panax > Panax ginseng. The sequence goes on from CM035142.1 coordinate 58,800,821, forward strand.
AATTTTAGTTGGTCGAATAATCAAGGGAATCAGCAAGTCAGTTTCAACTAAACAATCAATTTTAGGCACAGCCAGCGCAGCCACAATTTAATCCTAGACCACCCTTTCCGCCAGGATTTTCTCAACAACAACAACAACATCATACTCCGGCTTCACCTCAGCAAGAAAAGAAATCAGAAGTGGAGGAGATGTTGATGAAATACATGGCAAACACAAAAGTTATGATCAAGAGCCAAGCAGTGGCTATAAAGAATCTAGAAACTCAAATGGGGCAGATGGCAAACCTGCTTACTAACAGGCCCCAGGGTTCATTGCCAAGTAATACGGAGACAAATCTAAGAAGAGAAGGGAAGGAACAGTGTCAAGCAATCACATTGAGATCAGGGAAAGATTTGTCATTATCGCAAGTCACACCCACGAGAATACATCAAGAAGAGCATGCGTGGTCGCCATGAGGGAGGAGGAGCCAGCCAATGAGCAGGAAAATTTGGAGAAATCTGAGGATCGGCAGGAAGAGAAAGACAAAGCAGGCTCAGAGGAGACAGTTAAGAGTCTAGTACCACCAATGCACATTCAGGTTCCGTATCCGCAGAGATTAATGAAGAAAAGGGAAGATAAACAGTTCAGCAAATTCTTAGAGGTGTTCAAAAAGCTGCAGATCAACATACCGTTCGCCGAGGCATTGGAACAAATGCCCAGCTATGCCAAGTTTATGAAGGGTATATTGTCAAGGAAGAGGAGATTAGATGAGTTTGAGACAGTAGCCTTGACAGAGGAATGCAGTGTAGTGCTTCAACAGAAATTACCTCCAAAGCTGAAGGATCCAGGAAGTTTCACAATTCCATGTACCATAGGAAAGTTGAATTTCAGTAAGTGTTTATGTGATCTTGGGGCCAGCATAAATTTGATGCCCTTGTCAATATTTAATCAGTTGGGATTGCCGGATCCAAAGCCCACAAACATTGCATTGTAGTTAGCGGACAGATCCATCACATATCCACGGGGACTTGTTGAAGATGTGTTGGTTAAGGTAGACAAGTTTATTTTTCCAGCTGACTTCATCATTCTAGACTACGAGGAGGACAAAAGCATACCAATAATACTGGGGAGACCATTCTTAGCCACAGGCAGAACATCAATAGATGTGTAGAAAGGTGAACTTACTATGCGTGTCCAGGATTAAGAGGTCACTTTTAACGTCTTTAAAGCAATCAGTCTACCAACGGATGAAGAAGAGTGCTTTCTAGTTGACGTGGTGGACTGGTGCCTACAGGATAAAGTATAGAAATCGAGGGATTATGGACCATTGATATGTGCAACGGGTGAAAATTCAGATTTGAAGGAAGAGCCATTGACGAAAGATGCGGTCATGAAATTTCAGGGTGCAGAGGACACGAAGGAAAGCACCGAAGTTCCATCGGTACCATGAAGCTCAGAGACAGTCAAGCTAATTGACTATAACTTAGCGCTGGATGGAAGGCAACCCATTATTATTATTCTCTCTATTAATTTGTTTTCAGTATTACATTTTGAGTATTTCAGTAGTTTTATCGAACTCCTTTTTAATTAGATATTTGATGTTCATGCTTACGAGTGTAACAAGAATTGTTGTTCGAGTAGTTGCATACTATTAGTGTTATGAGACCACTATGTCCTGTCTTAACACGATGCATTGATGTATATGCAGGTACCATCATTGGAAGGCATCACTGACAAACAAAGTGAAACTGAAGTGCAGCATTGCAAATATCAGTCTCTCGCAGCCGCGCGTCATAGTCAGCACAAAATCACGCGCCCGCGTGTCAATAAAAGAAAACCACCAAACATTCTGCAAGTCTCACGCCCGCGCGCCCAGCTTAGTAAAATCCGCGGGCGACACCGGGTTATGACAGTACGAATAGTTTAAAAATAGAGTTGTGGACCATTTGGACTCTTATTTGGGATATCAACTGAAGCGAAATTCTCTCACTCTCCATAACTCACGTCGCTATCTCTTCGTCAGTTACAATTTGTGCCGCGTATCTCTCAATCAATTAGCCACAATTCTCTCCTCATTCAAAGTCCATATCTCCTCAACTTCTCCAAGAGCGCTATAAAGCTAGGGTTCCTACGTGGGAGTGCAGACACAAGTGTGAGAGCTATCAATTCTTCAAGCTTTTCTTCTTTCCCCAGTCATATAATCTGTGTAAGTACTAACAACAACAAATGGGGCCTAAGCGAGCAAGATCTATTACTTCATCTTCTTCTTCCTTTGCGGGCAGTCAAGAGGCTGACATTATGGATCACACCAAATTCCTCAATTTGGAAGCTCAACAAGAATACTATCGCATTGTGGCAAAGACATTCATCAAAGAGCGAGGATTCAAGCCGGAGGGGCATGATGGACAGCTGTGCGCCATGATTCGAGAGAGAGGCTGGGGTGGGCTGACAGCTACTCTAATACCCGTTCCTATGAGCGTAGTCCGTGAATTCTATGACAATGCCAAGGTCACTATGAGTGGGATATCTCTGGTTCGTGGCATCGAGGTAGATTATAGACCCCGTGCCATCCGACTAATTTTTAAAATTACTGATGCACCGCTAGTGCAATGCTTAATTGATAACCCACGCTCATTTGGAGACCGAGCATGGAGCCGATCATTGCAGAAAGTTATGTGTGCCGGTATTTAAATGGACATATAAAGTTGGCACAACACGATACGGTTATTCCTCGTTTAAAATTCTAAATCGCTATGCAAAAGCGTGGAATTTGTTCATACGCACTAAGCTCATGCCCCGCCCACCAAAGATGAAATATCACGGAGAGGCACGCTCCGCGGGTATCATCTCATTCACGAAAATATGATGCGCTATTTACGGGGAGTAACGATTGGGAGCATTCCACACGCATCCGTGGTAGCCATGCTTTGTGCTAATCGTGGATGCAATCGGGAAATGAGCAGATGCAATACCCAAGCCGTGACATTACTCATGCCACGATTGAAAAGTTCAAAGATCGCAGTGGTGTGTACCGACCCACGCTGACTAGGATTCATCCTTCATCCTATTTTTCGTAACAACAACCACCCTCGATACTGAGATGAGCGGGGCCCATCCACGCACGCGCGACGTGCCACCAATGGCGATCGGTGACTCAAGGTTGGAGTGCAAAGTCGATGCCATGTACGCGACAATTTGGGGCACATTTATGACGGACTCACAAGGCTTTTAGCCAAGCATTTACGCAACAAGGAACAACACAAGAATGGCCTCAGTTTGGAACCGCAACACCATATCCACCACCGGACTCACCACCCGAGGAGGGTGGCACCACCGATAATTAGGGGAGTTTTCATACCTTTTACCTTCATTCAATTGGGACATTGAATATTTTAAGTTTGGGGGTAATAGGTAGTATTTTTTTTATTAGTTTTGCATATAGTTTTACATGATTCATATAGTTTTGCATGATTAGTTTAATTTTTATGTGCATGTTTAGATTACATTTTAGCATATAGTTGCATGTTGCATACCTCACAGTTCTTGCCGTTTAGAAAAAAATTTGTCTAGCCAATGATGAGAGTGAAGTTTTTTAAATGATTTCTGAATATTTTGGATAACATGAGCTGAGTTATAACGTTTTATACAAAAGAATTCATAATGCTGTGTACATGCTCTCAGTTTGCACAAATGTGTTCACAAGCACTTATAGGTATAAGAAGTACGTGTGCATTGCTCGATAGAAAAATGTAGTGTTAAAAAGAGAAATATGTGTAACGTGATTTTTGGGGCTTATAAAACATTGATTTTTAAACTGTGGGAACACATGGGTATATATATATATATATATATATATATATAAAAGAGAAAAAGAAAGAAAAGTAGAAATAACATGGCTAGTCTTATTTCGGGGCCCTGGCTACTTGAGTAAGTACGCCCGATGGGATTGTCTCTACAACTAGCGCCCTAAAGTCTTTCATGGTCTGGGAGTCATTGGTTGAAAGCTCGTTAAGGGGTAGCAGTGTGCCTAATGGAGTAAGACATTACAAAATCATGAAGAAAAAGAAAAGAAAAGAAAAATAGCAATAAACACCGCGAGAAAGTGCAAAATTCGCCCTCGTGAGTAGAATAAAGCAGTTAAGCCCATTGTTGAACCTTAGTTTATTTTAAGATGTTGAAATGGTTTGAGTCGCATATATATACATAAGTCTTGATTTAAACTATAATTTTCTAGTTTGAGCAAGATAGCATGAGCATTCCACACTGAAATCAAGTATTGGGCGAACACAACACACACACACACACAAAGACATCAGATAAGATTTGTGAATTATATGAGTATATGACTTTTATGCCTCATAGTTTGGTTGGAATTTTTATTCTCAAATTTAGAAAAATTCGCTGAGGCAAATTAGACTGAATTTTTATGATGGTTGGAACAATGTGAGAATTAGTTGCATAATAATATAGTTGCATTTTTATTGCTCATTAGTATGCATTGCTTGAGGGCAAGCAATGGTTCAAGTTTAGGTGTATTTGATAAGTAGGTTTTTTATCTACTTATGGAGTACCAATTCATGCTAACTATGCCCATCTCAAGTACATTTTAGTCTATTTTAGTGCAGATTTTATGTTAAATTGCATTTCAGATACTTAAAACTCCTTTTAGTGAATAAGTGCAGAATTAGTTTAGTTTTTGTGGTGATATCAGCACGAGGCTAACGTAAAGCGTATATAGCAAAAGATAGGATGTGCATAGGAGTGAGTGGAGCATGGATGGACAAGCATGGATAAACATAGGACATGTTAGTAGCAAAGACAACAATGTGAGAACCAAGCTAAGGAGTCAATCGAATACAACAATCGCAAAGTCATGCACGAGCGACAAATATATAGCTAGAAGTTGCTACCGCTGCGTGGTCCCAACAAAACCAGACAACCCCATCGCAAGTTCTTGACGCGCGAGAAGGACAAGTCTAGGGGGCGCTAGCGCTGCCAATGTTAGACCGCCAAACATACTGAAACTCATCGTAAGTCTCGCTACCATGAGAGTATCTAGTTGGAAGAGCGCTTATGCCGTATGAACCCTCAAGCCGATTTGTTTTATTTTATTTCAAAATTTTAAAGGTTGTAATTGATTTAAAAACAATTCCTGACTGATGTCAGGGGTATCACTTGACATATTATTAGTTTTTTCACGTAACTTTATGATGTAATTAGGGTTTTACTCTCTAGAGAGGATTCCAACGTAGAAGGAGGCTATAACTCTACTTTTCTACTCCTTCTTGGGATTTTCTCTACGAGAGCTGATTATTAATATTAGTTTTTGCTGGAATCTTATGAGGATTGAATATTGATGCGTATTCAGCAATTGGGTTTGATAGTTTCAACTTTCATTTTTCAATTGTCGTTTATTGATCATGTTTAGATTTGATCCCATAATGGCGTTTGGTTCAGTCATGAACTAAACTCCATTATGGGATTGTAACGGATTTTATTATGTAGTTTGATTGCATACTTAAATGCTGGGTTGTTTTGCATATTATATGGAATGTCTTTCATGATTGTTTTGCATACATGAATGCTTGATCACCATTCATTTCAGTATTTGTATGGAATTGACAATGAACATGCAAATATGGACTGTAATGATGATAAGATATATATATAGGATCGTGTTATATGGCTTATGTATTTCGTGAACCAGATAGACATATATTGTTTCACCGTATAAGTTAGAATAAGAGCTTGAACTTAAAATCAATATGGTTGCAATTTCACATAGACATATAGTGACGTTGGTTATATTGATGATTACATAGAGTCTATCATCTGTGGATGTTGTGTAAGTAGGTCTTAGTGCATCGAAAAATGGCTAATACTCTTTTAGTGCTCTTGGCTACTTTCCTATGATATGTGAACAAGTCGTGCATGATAGTGGCGAGTGAATGAAATATTAAATGAAGTTAGAATCCCATTAGTTCCAATATCAGTTATTATATCATTTTTATTATTTTAGTTGTTATTTGTAGTTCAAGAACAAACCAAGTTTAATCCATAGTGTGAGCATATAAATATAGTGATTTAATTAATGAATAGTAGTTTAAGTTAAACAACTTTCTCTGTGGGATCGATACTTTACTTGCTCTGTATTACTTGTTGACGCATGTATGCTTGCATGAGTTAGAGCTCTTTTGTTAGTCGTAAAAAAGAGGCAACATGTATGATCAATACGGCTAACGGTCGAAGAAGACATCTATACGGACCGTGTCATAAGACCATCCAGGGGTCAATGCTGAATATCTCTGGACATACATATATATGCATAATATGACACATGCATTGCAGATAATAGATGGCAATATGATATAGGGAATGAAAAACTGTGCATACATTCCTAAATATATCAACATCTATTACATCATCTTTGTACAGCTACAAATACAGGGAAATGGGGCACAGACGCCCTACTACTAACAGAGGCCTATCAAAAGATATAACGAGAATGGGGCACAACCACCCAATAGCTAACAGAGGCCTATCAAAAGATATAACGATAATACACATCAAAAGAAGACAATAGTGTCAATATCTATATCATCAATCTTGTCCACCTGATGTAACTCCTCCTGAGTCACTGGATCTCTATCAACAGGGATGTTAGGCCTATATAGAGGAGGATCTGCGCTGGCAAAACCGAATGGGTCATCTGAGGGGCCAGCGCCTGAGCTGGAAGGATCAAATGAATCTGCCTCTTCCAGATCTCTGCCCAAATGTCGGATAAAGAAATGTGTTTGGTCTAGTCGCCGGGTCAAACTGTCAATCTGTGTCGCATGAGTTAGATCTCGGACACAGGCTATCCAATCCGTCATCATCACGGATCCTGGAACCATATCCCCCATGAACTAAGTGGCGCGGGACTGGGCTCCAATGGTACGAGGAAACCACCAACGCTGGAACGTCTCCTGAGTGCAAGGACCCTCTAATAGTATAAAGCCATCAAACCCCAACAATGGGATATCAGTGACGGGGTGATGCGACATGAGCCAACGACGCGCTGGCGGGAGGCAAGATAAAGATCTGAATCTCCCCCCGTGGTGCTCCTAATAGCACGCTCTCCTAAATAGAGCTCCCATCCTCCATCTGTAAAGAGAGGAACTCTCCGGGTGGAGATCACATACTCAACGCCAGTAGGGTACCCATCCTCAAATCCGATGGCCAAATGTTCCCCAGAATAAGGAATCCATGTAATGATATCAGTTGTCAACAACTCCAGCTGCATACGGCAGTGAGTGAAACCCTCAGCTACAGGGACCTCCGTCAAAATGAAATGATGCCATCGTCGTCCTCGTGGATAGGTGTCTAAACCTAACACACTCATATAACGCAAGCATGGGAGCCTCTCGTAGGCCCAAAACTGCCAACACAATGGCAAAACATCTGCGGTCAGTAAACACTCTTAGCCTATAAATAGGAAATAACAAGAGAAATACTCACCAGCAGAAATAGGTAGAATCCTAGACAAGCCTCAGTCAAACCCTGTGAGCGCATACGCATGCCCCGGAGGAAATAGACAAAGGTGTAGGAACCCCAATCATACTATCCAATATGGTCCACATGACGTGTAGCGCTGATCAAAGCGAACGATACCATAGAAGAGTTATCTGCTATGAAGCAGCCTTTAATGATTATTAGGAACAATCACCGAAGAATGCGATCCCTGATTCTGACATCGTCAGGCATGGGCTCACTCAAAAGCCCGCTCATAGCATCTACGCTCAAAGGACCTGCACGGACAGTCATGCCCTTGAGCGCCTCCACCGGAACTCCTAATAAGGATCTGATGGCAGTAGGGGTAATATTCACCATGCAAGGCATTGGCTCCCCTCCAAACTCCATACATGTGATAAATCGCCAATCCATCGGCATCATCATCACCTCACAGTCCAACAAATGGAGTGACTGAGTCTGATGAAACCATCGCTCAGACAATGCCCTGAGGTAACCCCAGGGACAACGACGGGGAAGGATAGAGAAGAATGCCCTGAATCCCCAATTATGCACTACCGCTCTGTAATCAGGATGAAGAGCCTGATACATGGAGTGTATACTAAACCAATTCCCTCGAGGCTGTGTGAAGCCGGGAACCTGCATGAATACAGATCAACATCAGAATCCTTAATCCTCATCAATAGGAAAGAAGGAAGATCAAGATCTAACGTCATACCTCGTTAGCATGCAAGTAAATCGAGGGATGTCTGCTCAAGTCACCCAGAAGCTCTGGGTTTTCCACCTGAATACAAGGGAGCTCCCTACGGGGAACATGTACAACAGGAGAGGGGTCCTCAATCGGAATATCCTCATCCTCGTCCTCAACGCGTCTATACGTCGGCCCGGATCGATTTAATCACGGCCTCCACCAATCGATTTAAGGTCGTCGATGAGCGGGGTCGAGGCACTTGAAGCCCTCGGTCGATACGAAGTGGTCCTGCGGGAACTACTCGGCTGATCCGGATCAATAATATCTGGACAACAATTCTCCAAATCACCTCAGAAAGGGTGTGGTATTTCCTTACCTGGAGCTTTTTAAATGCATTTTATGACTACTTGCATGCATGCATTACTTTAACATACATCTATAGTGGACTTAAAATTGCATGACTAATTAAATGCCTATATTTTGGAAAATTTTGCCATAGTCCCCTTTGAAAATAGGACTATCCACATGCACATAGGCATAACTAGGTGGCCATTCAGTCGCACACCTGCCCCAAAGTCATATACATAATATATGCATTAAAAATCAAAATCGTCAATGCATACGGTTAACCTCAATATCAACAGTGTTTTGCCTTTCTACCTTTTGCTCATTGGACCTCAAATAGGACAAAAATAGCAGAAAAAGGTGCCAATTTGACTATCTCAAAAGTCAAAAATTTTCACATCATTATGTTCAGCATGGTTTAATACTAACATTTACAATGTTGAATATTTTTTATCAAGTCATTTGTGCATACATAATCACTACTATGTGTTTAGATGCATTTCATGCGATAACTTATTTTTCAACGGATAAAAACTGGAAAAAATACATGCATACGTTACCAGGATAGTGCAGAACACTTGTACGGTGATAGAATTTGCCAAAAATAGCCCGAACTCAGCAGATCTAAAGGAGGCACTCGGATTTTCCTTTGCGAGGCAAGTTGAAAATGACTTGTGAGACCAACCTACTGGATTATAACATCCACGGTTGGCCGCAGGTCCATCTGCGGCTGAAGCAGGTATACCTGCAGCACCCCTATGTGGGCCCCACCCCTCCGGCTCGGTCCAGTTCGAGTTGCAAAGGAGTTCTTGCGGACTAAAAAGTCAAATCGGGAATAAAAATGCTACGCGATTGAGCAAAATAGCCTACAATTCTGGTCTTCTTAGATGGAACTTTGAGTTTGTACATCACTCATTGGTAGTCACCCGAACATGAGGTATACCCTGCCAATGATCTCATTTGCTACAAATCACATCCGGCAATACCTTGTACAGGTCCAATGCCGCCAACTCCGGGTCATTACCCTAAAAGATCAACGTGATCCCTGACGGGGGTTACAACGTGGATCCCCGACGGGGGTTACAACATGGATCCCCGACCGGGGTTACAACGTAGATACCCGACGGGGGTTACAACGTGAATCCCCGACAGGGGATTACAACTCACATTCAGCCGTTGACACACATATCAACGAAGGTCAAGTAACCTTAACGTTATCTCAGCCGATGGCGATTAAACCTATCGAAGCTCGAGAGCTATTCAAGGATTTCATTCTCGATTACTCATATTCCCCAGCGGATCCCTGGCGGGGGTTATAGTGCGTTCTATCGTTGATTCACACATCAACGAAGGTCAAGCAACCTTAACAAATTTTCCCCACGCGGTTCTTTTCCACCCGTTGATTCACATGCTGGTGAAGTACACGTCAACGAAGGTCGAGGCAAATACGACGGCATTTGCTTATATGGCGAAGAATCCAATGAGAATCTTGACATGTCCTGGCGATACAAACCAGGAAAGGTCAACATCATCAAGGAGGATCGATGATGGAATATGTTATACACATCCTTAAACAGACCAAGCTTTATCCCCACAGATCTTTTACACATAAGATGTACATCTTCAGGATCAAGTCGTTATCAAGGATCCAGGAATTTGGTGATAACCCCAACATCAACATCCTAACAGATTCGGATTACACATCAAATCTGGTCATCATTGCCAATCCCCAGTTGAAGCAACAGGGAGCCAACAATCATCCCCAGCATGTTGGGCAACAACCCCGTACACATGCATAATATATTTGCATCATGTTGCTACATTTAGTATCATGTTTGTCTTGTTGTATTTCAAGTGTCTAGGATTCTTTATCCCACCCATGCATTGCATTACACGAGTATGATAAAGAGGAGCATCTGTAGACACTTGAAATTTTCTATACACCTATCACTATTCGTCTTTCAAGAGGGAACCCTGGAAGACAGTCCATATCCATTCCGGATACTACCAGAAGTTCAGCCTCAACCCCAGAACACACACTGGGAGTAACAACTCCAACCTCGGAGATAACCCCGAGGCGTGCAGATACAATACCGGAACACACACCGTAGAAGACCGATTAATCTCGAAGATAACCCCGAGGTATCCAGTCTAAGTCCTAATCATGGGAATAGCTACCAACCTTAGTGATCACCCCAAGGAATGCAGTTCCGACGATAACCCTGGAAATGCTTGTTTCAAATACAACTAGCTTCAATCTCGACGCTCACAACGAGACACCCAGTACCAACCCGGAGATAACACCAGGAGGACAGGCACACCTCAGAGTTGACACTGAGGACTTTCAACACTGCGGCAGATCCAATCTCAAATGAAGCCTCGAGCAACGCTCGCATTATCAAATTTAAACCGGCGATAACACCAGTGAAAGGCAACCTTGTCATCTTGCCAACGTGATGCCACATCACGTCGTCTCAACATTTTATACACACATCTCTACGCAATGATGTCCCACAAGAATCAAGGAAAACCAATCCCGAGTGACTATTGTGCGGGGTAACAGATAGAATTTGAAGCTTGAAGACCGGAGGGCATCGTTCCATCTTCAATGACTTCGTACAAACTCTAATCCCATGCCATTGTACAACTCTCGAAAATGACGATGCGAAATAGGTCTTGTATACCTCAATCAGATACCCGGATTGCAATTCTAAAAGTTCGAGCGGACATTACAGTGCCCGAGTACACGTACTACGAGACGACCTGACCCGAGAAACTCGGGGCAACCCTGTAATTTCAGGTATCTTGCGGCACTTGCAGTAGCTGCTATACTGCTCCCCCTCTATAAATAGAGGGTTTGGGGTGGCCATTTTAAGAAGAGAAAGAGCAAGGAAGCCCCGTCAAATTTACTCCGCACTTGCAATATACTGAGTGCTTTCCCATTTTAAACACTTGTGAGCTCACATATAGCTACTTTTGTACCGACGGGAGCCGAGTTTCATCCACTTTAAAGATATAGAAGTCTTCTTTGGCAGCCCACTGTAAGCCTTTTCACACACTTTAAAGCCTTTCTCTTCATCTTTGCACACACCCTTCTTCACGTTGAGAGTCGTGGTTGCGTGTGTTTGCCGGACTTCTATTAAAGTGGTTTATTCGATTTGTATATATATATATATATATATATATATATATATATATATATATTTATATATATGGACTAACATTATCGAGTTATGCCTCGATTGAGCCTAAACTTGATGCAGTGCGTTTACTTGCTTTTTATATATATATATATATATATATATATATATATATATATATATATATATATATGTCTAACTTTGTTCGATGAGCCTAGATTTTGATGCGGAGGCGTTTATCGCTTAATATATATATATATATATATATATATATATATATATATATTTCATGTGTGTGGGACTGCATTCGATGAGCCCTCGATTTTACATCAGTGCGTTTATTCGCTTATATATATATATACACTTATATATATGAATGCATTGTCGAACTACATTCGATGAGCACCGATTTTACATCAGAAGACGTTTACTAAGCTTTTTATATATATATATATATATATATATATATATATATATATATATATATATATATGAACTGTTGTTGAACTCGCTCGATGAGCCCGAATTTTACTTAGGTGCATTTATTGCTTATATATATATATTGTCCCATCTGGAGTTTACTTCGTGGTGGTTGATCGCTTTTACAGCTTTATTTATGTTTCGTCCTGCTTGGAGTTCACTTCGTGGTAGTTGATTGCTTTGTACAGCTTTATTTACGTTTCGTCCTGCCTGGAGTTCACTTCGTGGCAGTTGATTACTTTGGACAGCTTTATTTATGTTTCGTCCTGCCTGGATTCACTTCGTGGTAGTTGATTGCTTTGTACAGGTTTATTTACATTTTGTCCCACCTGGAGTTTCCTCCGTGGTGGTTGATAGCTTTTACAACTTTATTTACATTTCCGATCCCCCATGGAGGTGCTTCGTGGTTGGTGATCATGTCTGTATATATATATTTTCAGCTTTTATATATATACTTACTTACTGCTTTAATACAAATTGCGGTATCATGTGCGCCTATGAATCATGTGATCACAGATTCAGTCTATTGGATCTAGATTCGGTTCCGTGATGGACATTTTCAAATTGTAAGTGACTTTGTAAATTATTCTGCGATGTAATTCGAATTTCCTTATATGGTTTTCATACCCACGAGGAAGTCTGCATTATTTTGTACATTATTTTCTTATAGATGCTTCGCATCTTGAAAATAAAATCAATCAAGCTGAACACTTAATAAAATGTAAGTATCAAAAGGTCTCAATTACTATTGAGCATCAGGGTTTGAAAAATCTCTTTTATAAAACATCACTGCCATATTTTGCTAAAAACTGAATTTTTACAAAAATTCAAACCCCGTGTATATAGGTGCGAATGAGGTCTCGCACTACTTCCAAATAATAACACATTGACCCACACACACACACACATTCAGATAATAGTTTCTTGAAAAGCGGTCACAGTGGTAACACGGATGTCGGGGGGTGCCTAACACCTTCCCTCCGCATAACCAAGTCCCCGAACCCTAATGAATCTCGGTTTCACCGACCTGTATATCAGTGTCACATCACTGGGTCAATGTACAAACCTTTTCTCGGTTGTGTTGGTACAACCATTTAAAAAACCAACTGGCGACTCTTAACAGTCCATCATCAACATTATATATGTCAGACCCTTTTCACTTATTTTTTTCAAATAAATCTCACCTAAAATGAGAACACCAAAGAACAAGTAACGGAAAGGGACATCTAAAAATTCCGACGTCGACAATAATAATAAGTACGTGCGTGCGTGCTTTTCAAAGCCAAAATTCACATATCTTCCTTAGCCAAAATTTGATATTTCAATTAGAGAGATGGGCAAGCTAGGTTTCTTCTTAACCAATTTGGGGTTCTTCTCTTCCAATTTGGATTTCTTCTCTCTCTTTTTCCCAAAACTGCTCATCTTTGAACCAAAATCTGCTCTCCGATTTTTGACTAATGGATGGACTGTTTTTGCTAATTTTTTATGAGTCATTTGATGAAGACTTCAATGGATGATGAATAGCCTCTGAAAAGGATAACCTCTGGACACGAGGGATCAACTAAGTTCGATATGGTCTTGGTTGAGAACGAAGGAACCCAATAAATCGACACATGACTAAGATCAATATAGATGTATGGTGAGTTTTCTTTATTTTGTTAATTCACATCCCTTTCAGATTGAGTTTTCTATTTCGAAAATTGTTAATTTTTGTGCACATAATTCGCTAAGGTACTTCATGCTACTTTTTGATATTTTAGAGTTATCTGACATGGTGCATATAAACTGTTTGGTGAAATGCTCCAATGAAAAGATATACTATTGAGTAGTTTGTAGCTCTTCATCTTTTCATTCATCACAGCTCTTTACTCTTGGAGCCTAAGCTTTATCTACTTTAGCAGGTGATGGAGGGGATTTGTTTTTGGTTCTTAGTAATCCTGATCTATGTATTCGTTTCAATAACATAAGATAGTACTAAAGGTGTTAGTCTTTAGCATCCACCACTCAAAATCACCCTCTCGGAATCATCATGCCATACCACCCATCTCGCAAACATCTATAAATATACATATATTGACAATGAGAAATATAACAACAGAAGTAGACTGTACAACTCTTTAGTAGATGAACCTTAAGTTCAGTTAGTAAAATTATTAGTACAACTTCGAATATGACATCGGTTGCCTGCATAGAACTGTAATACTTATGAAAGATGTTAAAAGCGCTAATAAGTTGAATACGACATCAGTCGCCAATTAACAAACGCTAATAAGATACGTTACTGTTTCCTTAAACTAATAACCTCATATGAACCTATAGCAGAGCACAAGGGAGATACAAATAAATACTGAAATAGTGAAGATTTATAGCATGGAACATAAATTCTATATTGAAAGATACACCAAAATCATATTGTAACAATAATAGTTTTCTCAACTAAATTGCATAATCTATTATTGCCTTGTTCCAATATTATGGCTATAAATCAGTTGATTGTCATCAACAAACTCATGCTTTAACATATTTAAATCAGTTTAGTCATCATCCTCATCATCTATATATAAGGTCCTTCATCATATAATGGATGTGAGAAATGACAAATCATGTATTACATCAGGAATGGAAAGTTTGACATCCAAACTAGAAGCTAACTAGACCTTGATGGTTCTCAAGGTCTCAGCTACAATTTCCAAGATTTTCAGCTTTTATACTCGACTCTTGATACTACTTGAGAAAGCTTAATTAGTCAAAGTAAGTCTACGTAAACTAGAGTAACAGAACATCTATTCTTGTATACATGCTATTTATACACCATATAAAAAAATGAGTTAAGTCCTACTCTAATTAACAGTTCTCATGTGTGTGTGTGTATATATATATATATTTAAATAGTATTATAATAGGATAGGTACTGATATCAATTACCAAGACAGCCAAAATATTATTAGCAAGCAAAATAGTTGGAGGTCTGAGAGCCTACTTCGCAATTTAATAATTCATAAACCGTACATCCGATTGAAACCAAAATTTGATATTATAGGTGGTATACCCACCTATTTTTAAAAATTACTAACTGACCAAAACATGCATTCTAGACAAGCTTTAGCAAGGCTCAAAAGTGCCCATTTTGCACATTTGCAGAAGTGCTTGCCTCAAGAATCAGCTGTTGTTGTCCAGCCCCATCATGGGCGATCTGCCCACTTTGCTTATTTTTAACTTTTAAACCACACATCTGATTGAAATGAAATTTAAATATGTTGTAGACATATGGTAGACTATTTTTAAAAAGACATCTGCTTAAGCTATTCATGCAGTATCTTGAAGATTAACTATTGTATTCACACGATATACTTGCTTCTTTACTGATTCCATAATTGATTTCGTTGGTGCATTTATATTTAGTTAACATGATATGTTACAACTATTTATGAGGTTTGTAGTTGTCACACCAAAGATACGTTGTTATGTATTTTGATTTACTCTTCTCCTATGGAGACCTCACCTAAATTCAGTCTCAACTAACTGGTAGTTCAGTTAGTAATTTAAGATTCTTCCCCCCTTCAAAGTACATGGAAATAAATCTACTCGTTTTGGGAGCAACTTGCAACTGATGCACCTTATAAACTTATGTGCTTTTTGGGTAGCAGAAATGTTTAAGAGAAAGTGTCTTTTCCCACTATGTTGTGGAGATCCTTCAATCATGCTTTGTCAATTTTGTAGATAAAAGAGTTTCTGTATCATGTTTGAATCTACCAAATAAGTTGGGTCTGATTTCTGTTCTGTTTGTAGATTCTCCATCTCAATTTCAATATTGGTTTTTTTCACAATTAGAAGTAACTCTTTCTGTTGCTTTTATGTTCATAGATGCGCCAAATCAGTACAAGTTGATGCTGCAAATATATGCTCAAAGAAGCAAACTTAGTATCCCAGTGTATTCATATGAAAAAGAAGGCCCACCTCATGCTCTTTACTTCAAGGCTAAAGTTACTGTTGATGGACACCCTTTTGAAAGTTCAGGATTTTACAAGACTTTGAAGGAAGCTGAGAATGCTGCTGCGCAGGTAGCTGTGATGTCTTTTTCGTTAGATGGCTTTCGAGAGGCAAGTTCTCTTAGCTAGTTTTTTTTCTTTTATCAATCAACTCTTTGGTCTTCTCTTTAGTGCACGAGGGAGTGTTTTTTGATGATTAATGATCATTATTGCTTATATGTTATTGATGGAGTCCTACCCCATTTTTCATGTTCATTGCTTTGCTTCTTTCTAGAATGGTTCTCATGTTTATAAGAATTCCTTACAAGAATTGACTAAGAATGAATGTTTTTTCTTGCCAAAATATAAAACTATAAAATATGGTGAACCTCATAATCCAACATTCTTTTCTACCGTTGAAGTAGAAGGAGAAACTTTTCATGGGGCAACTGCAAAATCCAAGAAACAAGCAGAATCCAATGCTGCAAAGTTAGTTTACACTGCTTTAACCGAAAGTAAGTGGTCATTTTATCCGTATCTCTCTCAGTGGATTCAGAATATATAACAGGAAACGGTATTTAAAGTTTAAAGCATGCACCGAGCATGAATTAGAGTAGTATGGTATGATAAGATTTTAAACTGCACAAGTCCCTGAAACCATTTCATGTGTGCTTGTTTATAACTTCAAACCTACCTGGTCTCATATATATGGAACCAATTTTTTTCCTTCAAATACAGCTTTAGGATATGTCGACTACTTTTGGTTTACCATCATATGTTTGTTCACATTGGTTCATATTTTTGGTATTGCCTGCCTGTGAGTTTAATAGATTGGAATATCTTATTTGCTCCGCCTAGTGGCATTTACGGATCGGTTTTCTTGTAATATGCCTAATTTATTATTTTTTTTCTTTCTGTAAGTATGAGTGCCAAAACTTTTTACTTCTATTACTTTCTTATACCTTAACAAATCAGTTGAATCTTCCTAGGTTGATGTTTAATTAAAGATGTCATTGTCATTCTCACCCTGTCCATTTCAACAACACGTTAAGGATACTTGCTATAAACTCGTGTTAATATTAATGACAGATGGAGCCTTTTTTTTGGTGAGTTTGATGTAGCATTCATAATAACATGTACATACGATAAACTTAGTAGACCTTAAAATTGGCACTGATGTTACATACAAACTAATTTTAACATCGCTAATCATTAATTAAGCCTTACACAAGGTGAAAATTCAAAGCGAGAATCCAGTTACCTATATCATAAATTAGAGCATGCTAGGATACATCTTTGAAAATTCAAAGCAGGAAGCCTTCGAAGAGTCAGTGAGACCTTGGAAAGCTGAAGAGGATGCCATGGAGGCCTTGCACAAGGTGAGCTTTATCTTTGAAGATTATCTTCTTATTCTTCTTTCTTTTCCTCTTTTTTTTTCTCTATTTTTAATATCTTTGTACTCTTTTTTTCCTTTTCTTTTTGATGCTGCTATGTTTTGTAGGAATTTTGTTGTTCCTAGATAACATATATTTTTCAATAAATATTCTTCTCCGGATGGACATGGCTGCAGATAATTGCATCAACCATGCCCAATGCAGACCATGACTAACCAGTTGAATTGAATGTCTAGTCTTAATGTCGACTTTATAGCTCTCTGAAGTAAGCTTTGGTTGTATCGTCGATAATGATGTAAAGCTTCAGATTATGCCATGCCTTTTCTATAATCTAAACTCGTCTCATGTTTACAATAAGTTTATAAAAATATCATTATCCTACACTTACAAATGACAAATTGAAGTGAACCGAAAAGATCATCACCTGATTCAACTTTTGCTAGAATAAGTTCCCTGGCCATATAATAGATGTTGTAAACTCGCAATTCTTTACTATGTAGCTTTGCTTATCACTGTGTTATAGGCTAAAGCATCAAAAAGTAAATGCATGAAGGAGACAAACCAAAGAAAAAAATTGGCGGAAATGTTGGCAAAACAAAGGCAAGAATTAGAAAGGATAAAGAATCAGCATGATCGATGCATAAAAGAACTTCATATTGTTTGTTCAAGTTTACACAAGTTTGGAACATATTCACTTAAATCGCC
Source organism: Panax ginseng (assembly GCA_020205605.1). Classification (NCBI taxonomy): domain Eukaryota; kingdom Viridiplantae; phylum Streptophyta; class Magnoliopsida; order Apiales; family Araliaceae; genus Panax; species Panax ginseng. The sequence goes on from CM035142.1 coordinate 58,819,032, forward strand.
AAATCGTTGATTGTCCCTGTGGTAACTATGGCTAGAGTTGACCCTCAGGTTAGATTAATATATACCAACTTTTGACGTACTCAAGCAGTTGAGTTATTATTGGTGAACTAAACCATGTGAAGGTACTTATACCTCTTCTTCCTTTAACATTTATAATGACATAAGCTTGCCACATAAGAAAGTTTTATATTTTGAAATGTATAGATCAATGCTAAAAGGTTGGAGTTATCTGTTATATATGAAAATTAGTCTCTATCTGTAAGACAGTAAAAGAGATTTACCCTATATTTAGTCTGATGATAAGGTTGGAAGTTTTAAAATCTATAATGAATTTATTTTGTCATATTTATATTCGATTTCTCTTGTAGTTGGAAGCAACAAATTCAACCTACCAATTTTTTTTCTATGCGCTATTCTCTTGCTTCTAAAGTATTATGAAATAGGAGCCAAGCCTTGACATTGTAGACTATTTTACATGTGGATCTTCTGGTTATGCTATTTTTGGTGACCTGAATTTGTTAGAGAAATTGGTCATGAAGACAGATGCTCGATATATTTTCGTGGTGGAGTAGGTATGCTTTTTCATTTTTTTTGTGATGGCTTTGCTACTGATGCTTTAATATAATTTTAGACAACTGTCTCTTGTAGCTTATTCATGTTGAATTCTTGGTAAATAAATCTATGATGTCTGTGATTATAGCTAGCATCTTTGGGGTATATATTGTATGGAAATTTATCGTCTCAAAAAAAGTTTTTCCACATTGACTAATAGCCTCAACTTTTTCATAATTGTTGTCCTTTCTATATTGAAATCTAAACATTGTTATTTAAGATTGTGTGATGGTATTTAAGATTGTGTGATGCTTGTGGTTGTTGAATGTGACTGAATTCTGACTTGAGGTCAACATATAATAATAATTTACAAGTCTTGTAACAGAAAATATGTTTACCACTATGCTTACTGAAATTAATTCATGAAATGGCCGATTAAAATTCTAATTTTGTCTTGTAACAGAGCAATCATATAGTCGCACTGAAGGTTCTTTTTCTATTTGGATTTGTAGCAAATGATATTGTAATTGCCTATTTGTCTTTTTCTACTTATGAGCAATACGGTGTACATTAGTACCACGTAGCAACTTTATTGTCTTTGTGTATTGATTTTGGCACTAAGTGCCTCTGGTGACCTATTTATTTCATTTTTCTAACTTGCTATTATTTTTAAATATGTGCAGGAAGACTGCTTCTACGACCTGCCTTATAATACTGGGTATCAATTTTTCGTGCTACGTTTACAGAAGACAAGAGATGAAATTATGAAGTGTACTATCTATATATGTAGATATATACTTTGATTGAAGAACTGAGGTAGCTTTAGATGGTTAATTGTAAAGATAATGATTGATTATGTAGTGGATGATTTTATTAAGTTAATAATATTTTAGTTTTTTGTATTTTTGCCATTATTTTCTATGGGGACATTGAGCCAACCAGGTACACAAAAAGAATGTCAAATTTTGATTTGGCAACAATATAATTCGTTACCAAAGCATTGAGCAAGTTTTAATATAGCAATAATTTTTTATACATTTAGCAACAAATTTTCGTTGCTAATGACATTAAAAACTTTATATTTGGCAACGAAAAATTAATCTAATAACAACGGAGAGGATATTGTTGCTAATACTAAAATAAAAGGCAACATTTTTTATCGTTGCAAATCATATCAACTTTCATTGCACCTATAAAGAAACGACAACATATAATGTCGTTGCTAATCGACGACTTTCGTTGCTATTGAAAAATAACCAGCAACAAATATTTTTGTTGCTGATTCAGCATAATGTCGTTGCCAAATAATATAATTAGCAACGAAAATCGTTGCTAAAAAGTTTACATTCCGCAACGAAAGCAAGCTTAGGCAATAATTTTCATATTTTACTGCAATGAAAAATGTCGTTGCAAAACGGTGTCAATTGCAACGAAAATGCATGGTCGTTGCAAAAAAAAAAGTTCATTTCGTTACCAATTAGCAGGCTTTTGCAACGAAATGAGCTTTTTAGTAACGAAATTTTAATTATTCTGCAACAATACATTTTGTTGCTAAAGGATCGATGTCTCAGAAGAAAGCCAAATTTCGTTGCAAAATGTATTACTTTTGGCAACGAAAAAAATACGTTCGATTCTAAGGAACAATTAGCAACGCTCATTCTAAGAACGAAAAGACGAACGATAAAGAAAGTCGTTGCCAAAAACCTTTTGCAACGAAATTTGGCACCTTTAGCAACGAAAATCGCTTGTTGCTGAAGCCCCATTTTTTGTAGTGCCTTAGGTGGGGGGGGGGAAAAGCCTTAGGAAGTAACCTTTGAAAAGATAGTGGTGATAAACTCTTATCGAGTTTTAAGGAAGAAGTAATAAAATACTTATGTGCTTATCTGATTATAACTTATGTGCTCGTGAGTGTCAGGTAGTAATGATTAATAATTAATACTTAAAATTTTTGTTGTCAGGATGACTAATATCGGAGAATCCAATCAGGCTAGGGAGGAAGGACCTCAGATGTCTAGAGAGGAGGAATCTCATGACATTCGGTGGTTTTGGGAACAACCACGCCACGTGAGTCGACCTTATTGGTTGGTCAGTGGTTGAAGATGAGGATGATGATGTAGAAACAGATGAGGAAGATCCCGTTGAAATGCCATACCAAGTGAGGATGACGAGGACGAGGAGGAAGAGATTCCATTGAACTCGATAGTCGTCAGATATACGATGAAGTCTCACGATCGTCAGAACGCCTCGAAATCTGGTCTATTTTCACACGGATTCCGTTAATTCTGAGTACATCATTCATCCAACATACATCATTATATCTTTGAAAATATAACGACATACACTCTCAAATCCCAGGTTCTGGAAACCTTATAACCTTTTTCATTACAAATAATAACAAATACATTATTCATTTTATCATACAAGAGTGACTTTTATCCGCCACCAAGGATACATAACAGTTCATTAAACTAGTCTATAATTAAATTTCAACTTTTTACATTACAACTCTTCACTTGATCTTCTCGCTCATTCACCTTCTGAATGGTACTTCATCTGGATACCATCAGCTTGATCTTTACGGGATCCTTAAGTTCTTCTAACCTTGTTCGCTGAAAATTATTTTTCATTTAAGCAAGTGTGAGCATTCAATTGCCTAGCAAGTCATAACAGTTGAACAAACAACTTCAGAATTAAAACATTTCTTTAGAACTTCCATAACCGAACAAAGGTTATGAAACAGCTTGAATAATAGGAATAGTCTCGATTCCTATCATCTTAAAACATCAATTATTTTCACTTTGAAATACTTACATCCCTCTACCTTTTTCATACACATCATGTCTGGCTAGAATCATTAGCATAGACTTAACAATAACGGTTCATGTATAAACAGAACATACTTGTATTGAACAGCTCAATCACAGAACAATTCATATCATAGAAACACCGAAGTGTTCAAATTGTGGCTCAAGGCCTCATACGTTCTACCACATTGTATAAATATCGCACATTCGCACATAGACAGAACTTCTCAAGTACAACATCTGAGAAGTTTAAGAAACTAGCATTCATATAATATGAATGAAGTTAGGAAACTTCACTTTACGCTTAGCTACTGAATCTGTTGCCTCGCTCATTTCAATTCCTATATAACACATAAGGAGAAAACATAAACACCAATTAGTCATATATTAAACTTACGCATTGGTTTACTTAACTTTACTTCTTAGGGTTTGTGTTCTTGTAATATGAGTTTACACGACTAACTTCCTTTACCAGTTTACGGCTTTATGACATACGGAGATGTCTTACTCAAAACGTTCATCATCTTAGATGATTAGCATTCTTATCTGACTCACCTTCGGCTTTCATTAATCTTATTACTGTTCATTAAGGCTTTCTTGATAAATCATATCCTATTAATACTTTCGTTATCCTTTACATGAACCCCATGTTCATTACTCGTTCTTAGTGTCGAAGCCATACTGATCGTTGTATGCTAAGACCTCTCGTCCATTGCAACAACGTTGCGTTCACAGCGTCTATATGCTACACACTTATCTCTCATTATCATGTCATAACATCGAAATGTTATTCATTACCCTCGTCTCTCAACGTCTAAGGAGTCATAATCATAGCAATCCCTCACGTTCGTTTATTGCGACTACGGTCCCTGGACATCGGTTACGTAATCCCGTGATTAAATTCTTTGTCATTTAATCTTGTTTAAACTTGCCCATCAACAAAAATTATCCTACGATGGTTTTAAATTTGTCCATCAACAACGTTCTTCGTGTTCTTTGCGTGTTCTTCGTGTTCTTCGTTCGTTCTTCATTTTAATCGATATTTTGGATTATGATTTCACTTTTTATTGGAATTTGATGTTATAGAACATTATTCCTTACTTATTTAACCTACTTATTCATATAATCCACTCGGATCGTTCAAATTCGCTACGAATCTTATACTTCCTTAAGAAATTTATTTACTAAACTTCTAAGTTCTTATTTCTTCTTTTCTCATGATTTCAACCATATGAAATTATTTCTAACATCATCTTCTCTCTATTCTCATTAAGCTATGTTTTAAACATATTAACTTACAGAAAATATTAGAAGAAACTATGTTCGGATTACCGTTCTTCTTTAATCCTCTTCCGTTATACAAAGCCGGCGATTCGCAAGCTTTTCTATTTCACGATCACTTTCGATCCGATCATTCATGCTCATGCTCTTCCTTCTCCTTCTTCCTCCGAGCTCTCTCTCTCTCTCTCTAAGATGTAGGATTTTCAAAATCCCATCAAATGAACATAAGGCTTCCTATTTATAGAAAATCCAAAGCTAGGGCAATTTGGTCATTTCGCCCCCCTTAACCTCCTTACTATTCAAGACTTAAGCCCTAAGTTAACTTGGCCTCCACATTAACTTAGCCACTAAGTCTTCTTAGCCCTTAAGTTTACTTAGTCTTTAAGTTTGCTTAACTCTTAAGTTTACTTAACCTTTAAGTTTACTTACTCATCACTTATAAGCACTGTACTTAATCATTAAGCATAAGCACTTTACTTAGCTATTAAGTTTACCTAGTCATTACTTAACTTATCTTTTACTAAAACTAATCGTATTCTACGCATCTCATTCTCGTATTCTCTTCAGATATATAGTTCGTGACGATATTCAGATTATACGTCAGATCAATCCTCTTGCTATACTCGTATTCCTCGCGCATAATAATCCTAATTATTATACGTAAACATTAAATCCTCGGAACTCACTTTTCTTAACCCTTAGGTTTTGAGTCCGCAGGCGAAAACTTCGTTTTTGCCATAATTGAAATATTTTTGAATATTCCATCACGTCTCAAAATTAAACGTAATCTATAACTTCTCGGAATTTCAAAATAAATCTCCGAGCAGAAATGGATGAATAGTGCCTATTTCGTCTTTTTCCTCGAAAATATTTTGTTCCCGGAAAAGTTTCATTTTCGTCTTGAAAATTCTTATTCGCTCAATCTAGCTCGTAGCCAGAATACTCCCGATTTATAATCATCCTAGGTTATAGAACGATTAATAAACACATAGCACATAAAAATATTAATAAAAATTTCTTTTATTAATAATTAATTCTTTAAACCTAAATTCTGGAAAATTCGAATTTCCGGGTTGTCACATTCTTCCCTCCTTATAAAAATTCCGTCCTCGGAATTTCTTAAAATCACACCCTTACCCGGGTCATCACATTCACCCCTTCTTCATAGAATTTCGTCCTCGAAATTTTAGCCTACCTTTCTTTTCAACTTCACTTCAACAAAGTTCTTATCTTTCCCTCATTCCTAACCCCCATAGCCTATCAAGAATCATGAAGCAGAAGGAATAACGAGGAATATAAAATTTCCTCTTAAAACGTTTCATACTTTTGCTGAGGGGTCAAATCGACCATGAACTCTTATTGGGTTAACCAGCATTTCGCCGTAAGCCCTTCTTTAACGGTCAGTTTACAATCACAAAGAAAGTAACTACCTCTTCGATGTTCTCCTCAGACTAAATTATTAGATTCCGCACCAAAACAATTTGGTTTGACACAAGTTCTCAAAAAAGCTCGATGACATACCATTTGTCTAGCCGAATCAAATAGCTTAGACCATACCAATAAATTGGATATCAACTGAAAACATTCATCTAGTCAACTCAATTGACATCGACTACTTCTTTAAATTCTTTTCGCAATACATCAAAACGGTTTATGACGTCATGATACCGTACTTTTCACAGTACGTTGAGGACTTTGTCAGTTTGTGACTTCGTCATTATACATCATACCACAGTGGGTTGTTGATCCTAAGATCACATCCAACACCAGGTTCAATGGTATTAACAACTCCATCATTTTACCACCCTTGCATCGAATGCATGGATGATATAAAATTCATTTTGAATATTTTAAATCAATTTACATAGTCAAGCAATTACCATAGACATACCAAGAATAGCTCTTTTAAAAATTTTATTGATTCCAAAAGTTGAACCAATTCTTTCCTTTTCAAAATGTACATATCAGTACGAGTTCAATAAACTTCGAAATCTTAGCATATCTAGATGACTTGGAATATCCTATTCTCCACCTTACTTCATTGTCTTACTGCGACAATACTTAATCTTCTCTAGTACCTTTAATACTAAGCCTACTAAAAACAACTCATTTTCAGTCTAAACATTCCTATATCTTAGTACAGTCCATCAACTTTCCACACATTATGAGTTCAGGAACTTTCCACAATAATATGAGTTTAAGAACTGGCCCGATGATGGACCATAGGCGTCCATTCACTGAGACATTCGAAAACATACCATATTATTATGAGTCACGAACTTACCATAAGTATGAGTTTCAAGAACTCGCACCTACCTTATCGTTCTCTACCTATCAAGTATATACATGAGAAAAGATTCACCTTCTCGCCATATACATATTGATAGCGCGACCAATCGAAATGATTATCACTACCAGAAGCTAAGTGATTGTATAACAAAACACAATTCCTTGCCCATACAGAAAATTGTTCAACTCAGCTTCTAACCGATATAAGAAGCTAAGCGGTTGTTACACCAAGCACAATTCTCCGCCCATACAAAGAATTGTTCAACTTAACAACTATATCGCATAAGAAGCCAAGTGGTTCTAAAACCACGTACAATTTCCCCGCCCATACAAGGAATCATACAACTCAGCTGCTGATATGAGTCCTCAATTGAAAATTTTCAACTTCTAAATCTCTCTCTACTTAATACGAATTTTCTTTAATTCATATACTATCCTTCATAACTCAATCTAAGTTCTTCTTCGTGCATTTACTTCATAGTACCTTTCATTCATAAGCACTCGCTATAAATCATTCATTGTTTAACAACCCATACACATTACGAGTCACTATGATCACGTGGTGATCTTCTTATCCTTCTCTCTACGATTATAGTCTTAGGTACTCCTACCTAAGGTTTATAACCTATCATCTCTGATACTAACTTGTAACGTCCCAAAATCCGGTCTATCTTCACACCCGAATTCCGTATGTCACGAGTACATCATTCATCCAACATACATCATTATATATTGAAATATAACAACATACACTCTCAAATCCCAGGTTCTAGAAACCTTATAACCTTTTTCATTACAAATAATAATAAATACATTATTTATTTCATCTTACAAGAGTGACTTTTATCTACCACCAAGGATACATAATAGTTCATTAAACTAGTCTATAATTAAATTTCAACTTTTTACATTACAAGTCTTCACTTGATCTTCTCGCTCATTCACCTTCTGAATGGTACTTCATCTGGATACCGTCAGCTTGATCTTTATAGGATCCTTAAGTTCTTCTAACCTTGTTCGCTGAAAATTGTTTTTCATTTAAGCAAGTGTGAGCATTCAATTGCCCAACAAGTCATAACAGTTGAACAAACAACTTTAGAATTAAAATATTTCTTTAGAACTTCCATAACCGAACAAAGGTTATGAAGCAGCTTGAATAATAGGAATATTCTCGATTCCTATCATCTTAAAACATCAATTATTTTCACTTCGAAATACTTTCATCCCTCTACCTTTTTCATACACATCATGTCTGGCTAGAATCAATAGCACAGACTTAACAATAACGGTTCATGTATAAACAGAACATACTTGTATTGAACAGCTCAATCACAGAACAATTCATATCATAGAAACACCAAAGTGTTCAAATTGTGGCTCAAGGCCTCATAACGTCTACCACATTGTATAAATATCGCACATTCAAGACATAGACGAGAACTTCTCAAGTACAACATCCGAGAAGTTTAAGAAACTAGCATTCATGTAATATGAATGAAGTTAGAAACTTGCTTTTACGCCCAACTCTGATGATCTATTGAATCGCTCATTTCAATTCCTATATAACACATAAGGAGAAAACATAAACACCAATTAGTCATATATTAAACTTACGCATTGGTTTACTTAACTTTACTTCTTAGGGTTTGCGTTCTTGTAATATGAGTTTACACGACTAACTTCCTTTACCAGTTTACGGCTTTATGACATATAGAGATGTCTTACTCAAAACGTTCATCATCTTAGATGATTAGCATTCTTATCTGACTCACCTTCGGCTTTCATTAATCTTATTACTGTTCATTAAGGCTTTCTTGATAAATCATATCCTATTAGTACTTTCGTTATCCTTTACATGAACCCTATGTTCATTACTCGTTCTTAGTGTCGAAGCCATACTGATCGTTGTATGCTAAGACCGCTCGTCCATTGCAACAACGTTGCGTTCACAGCGTCTATACGCTACACACTTATCTCTCATTATCATGTCATAACATAAAAATGTTATTCATTACCCTCATCACTCAACGTCTAAGGAGTCACAATCATAGCAATCCCTCACGTTCGTTCATTGTGACTATGGTCCCCGGACATCGGTTACGTAATCCCGTGACTAAATTCTTTGTCATTTAATCTTGTTTAATCTATATGTTCAACCTTTAATAAAGGTTTACATCACTTGATTAAGTGTTACATTAGTTGAATATTATATTCTTTATCGTCCCTTACATTTTCCCCAAGAATTTGAAAGCGTTAAAAGCTCATCTCGGCATTTTCAACTTCAGCCATGGCTTCCTCCCTTTGTTATCTCTCGCCGCCCGGTGAAGTTAGCGTAACTTCGACCCGGTTTGGTGCTGCCACGCCACTCTACAAGGCATGACTGGTGCCGCGGCGCCAGGCCCTAACCCTAGAAATTTCTCTAAGTGTTAAATCCAATTTGAGACGCTTACTTCCCGATCTCATAACTCCTTCATTATAACTCGGAACGAGGTCGTTCCAAAGCCATTCTCTTCCTTATCTTACATACTTCAATACCCCTCAGACAGTACTTTGTTCTGAATCTGTTAACGTGTCATTCGATTGGCTTGATCTTCACCCTTTGTTTATTTTACGCTTTTAACGCTCTTCATTTGTTCATCCGTAATTCGGTCATCCGAACTCGGAAATCGTTCGTTCTTGAGTCCACGACTCATGTTTTCTATGTTCTCTTACTCTCTTATGAAACCCTACCCATTCGGGTTCATTTACTAACTTTCTAATTCTCGTTCGTCTTTTACAAAATTTCGCCATAACTTCGTTATAGCTAAGTTTTAATCCGTTCTTCATGAACGTTTCTACCGTTCCTAACCAAGCAATATGCAACTAACTTATACGCGATGGTTTTAAACTTGTCCATCAACAACAATTATCCTACGATGCTTTTATGATGAATGGGTAGTATACCCATAAATTAGGATATATTTAGACTTAAATTATTGCATTCTTTCTTAATTTATTTAGTAGCATTTTATTGTGTTTATATATATTTTATTTTATGATTTGGAAGTCATTACTTAAATTTGGAAGAGGCGATTATAGAATTTCAAGCATTGAATGGCAAAGCGTAATTTCAATGAAGTCGTGGCAGTTGGAAGCTGAAATTGAAATTACTATATCCTCGGTGGCAAGGCTGAAAGCCTAGCCTCGGCGGCGTTAATAGGATTAAGCGCGTTTGACTTACGGTTGCCTATTAAGGGTTAATAATAAAACCTAATTGAAGGAGGATTGTGGGGGACTATAAAAGGAAACTAATTCTTTGAATTAAAAGAGGGGGCGAGATTGATTTGGCGGAGGATTTTGAAGGAGCTTTTCCATTGAAGATTACGGGAGATTACTTGGAGCTTCAAGATTAGCTCTGAGTTTCTTCTTTTTCTCCTTATTTTTATTTGTAATTCTTTAAGGATGATTTATCGACAAATAATGATTCTTATTTAAAGTGATGAACTAATTCTTTAATTAAGATTTCAATTGAACCTTTTATGATTATGAATTAGTTATTACGTCATTATAATTATCTATGTTGAAGTGGATTGTTTATCATGTTTTGATCTTAGTGATTAATTATTTGGCGATAATTAGTGTGTTACTCTAGAAGGAATTGGGAGAGGAATTCTAGGGTTAGAACTGAACATGATGACATGTGACTCGATTATTTACGGTAAATAATTAGGTTTGTGAATTGAATGGAAATATCATTCATGCATGTAACATATAAGGAATTGGAATTTGAAAGAGTTTAATCAATTGTTTTGCATAGGAATATATGAGGTTAATCTGGGTTAAATAAAAGTCGATTGATCACTTGGAAGAGGGCTTTTGGCATTTGAAAATTCACATTAACAATCCATGAGACATAGTAATTGGGATGATTAGATAAGCGATTTATAATTCATAATTGGGGATATTGAAGTCTTAATATTTACCTCTAGGAAGTCATTCACTCAAGTAATAGCTTAGTTAATTGTTTGTCTTAGTGCGGTATCTTTAAGTGTTTAATTTTGAGTTAATAATTGAGGAAAATCGCAATTTCTCATTGTTTGAATGAAATTGAATTGATATAGTATTAGTAGTTGAAATTTATTAATTAGAATTCACTGTGTAGAGCGATACTCGACTTATCACTTTATTACTTGTTGACCACGTATACTTGCGTCTTTGTGTAATTAGATTTTACTCAACAAGTTTTTTGTGAATTTTGGGAATTTCTTTTATTAATATTAATTTCATATTAGTTATAATCAATTCGATTTTAATTTGAACACTACTTAATCTTTCTTCTTGGATTGGCGAGGAATTCGTGTATGCACACTAGATCGAAAGCTAGAAAGGAACTTCTTACGTATCTGAGACAACCTTGAGAAGGAGTTCGAACGGTAGTGATTGAATAGTGAGGTGATACATTTGGAAGAAGAAGCGTGACCCAAGAATTACTCGTGAACATGGCGGGAAAGCGAGCGAAATCACTTAGGGATTCATACGCCAAATATTCTGATTCTGATCAAGTATTAAGAGGCCAAAGCAATCAATGCGAGCAGTTTGAGATAAAAGCGGGATCAATTCGGATCTTCTGAGAATACATGCGGTTTGGGGGTAATTCGATGAAGCGACCCTAATGAACATATCTTGAGTTTCTTGGAAGTTTGCGATACCTTCAAATTTAACAATGTATCGGGCGCTATAAGGTTGAGGATGTTCCGTTTACTTTAAAAAAGACAAAACGCGAAGTGGCTACACTCCTTGCCTCTGGTTGATCACCACATGGGATGACTTAGCTCAAAAATTTTTAGCTAAGTTCTTCCCACCAACAAAATCGGCAAAACTACGAACGACATTCATACTTTTCGCTGTTTGAGTCGAGAATCGTTATATGAGGCGTGGGAAAGGTTTAAGGATATGCTCAAGTAAATGCCCTCATCATGGAATTCCATGATGGATGCGATTTAGGGATATTTTGTGATGGTTTGCGCATCCACGAGGTCTAGTATTGATGACGTTGACGAATGGAGGGGCGATTATGTCCAAAAATTTTGATGAGGCGTATCAATTGTTAGAAACAATGGCCACCAACAACTACTCGATTGGCCCATGGCGAGGACCGACCACCCAAAAGCATCGAGGAAAATATGAAGTGGGCGCATTAATGACATTAACGACACAAGTATTTGCAATAGCTAAGCATATAGAAACATGGCATCCACGAGCCCCACGGCGAGTAGCGATGGTTTGTGAGTTGTGTCTTTGGGGGTCATCTACGGATCAAATCGCCATAAATTGGAATCGGCCACGGTTAAGTAGGAAATTATAATCGTTCAACCCAATAGTATCCTACCCAAAATGCCTATAATCCGGGTTGGAAGAATCATCCGGGGTTCTCATGGAGTAACAATCAAGCTGCTATGACTCGACCACTGAACAACAACACACCTCGGTTCCAAAATCAACCTCAACAACGGAGAGGGTATCAAGTTGGGAAGCGACCTTGGAAAAGTTTATTAGAGCCTCGACAAAAGAGCGAGGAACAAGACAAGAAATTGAATCAAGTAGATATGGCGTTGCAAAGCCATGGGGCATCGTTAAAGAATCTGGAAAATCAATTGGGACAAATAGCACATGCATTGAATACGAATCCACTAGGAACACTTAGGTGATCTGAGAAATAAATCAGGGGGCGAAATGAGCCTTTATAAGCGGTAATCTTCTGAAGTGGGAAGGGGCGCAAGCGATTAAGGATAAGGACAAGGGGATAACGCAACAGCAAAAGCGAGAAGAGGTTGTGGAAGCAAGGAAAGATAAAGAGGAAATAGGAGAGAGAAAAATGCGGGGGTCATCTACAACAATGCCACCCATACCATATCCATAGAGATTTGAAATCAAGTTAGATAAGCGGTTTTTAAGATTTTGGATATTTTAAAAATTGCATATCAACATCCCATTCATAGAAGCTTTAGAACACATCTTGGGGATTCGCTAAGTTCATGAAGGATGTCTTTATCGAAAGAAAAAAAAGCGGGGATTTTGAAGCGATTGGCGCTTAATAGAAGAATGTAAGTATGATTATTGAACAAGTTACCTCTAAGTTGAAAGATCCGGTAGCTTTTCTATTCCATGCGACATTGGTGTCGATTTTTTTTTCGGAAAATTTGTGTGATTTGGGGGCGATATTAATTTGATGCCATTATCGATCTCGTCAATTCGGACTCCAAGCACCTAAGCAAAGCAAATATCGGTTTCTTGTTAGCGAGGCCGTCGATTACATATCCACGAGGTATCGTTGAAAGGCGTATTAGTAAGGGTGGATAAATTCATCTTTCAATGAGACTTCGTTATCTTGGATTGTGAAGCGGAATCTGGGCGCCCATCATTCTCGGACGACCATTCTTCTTAGCGGGGAGAGCGTTAATCGGCGTGCAAAAGGAGAATTGCGATGAGAGTTGACGATCGACAAGTCACTTTCAATGTGTTCAAAGCGATATCGTATCAAAGGAAAAAAGGTGAGTGTTTGCGGGTGGATGTAATGGAGGAGATGGTGAATCACAAGATTTCTTTGCAATTACTCGGAGGATCGATAGAATCCATGATGGTTAGAAACAGAGGCGGCGATAGAGGCGGATCACGAGATAATGAAAGCGAGGTCAAATGGCTAGACACACCATCATTCTCTAGGAAAAATAATCAACCATTCGACACCCTTGAAAGGCCTAAAGCGGAAGAAAAAAGTGCAAACCCTCGATAGAAGTGCCAAATTGTTGGAATTAAAGCCACTCCCTCTCATCTTGAATATGCTTACTTAGGGAAAGACTCGACTCTACCGGTTATTGTTTACGACAGCGTTAAGCGACACCCAAAAAGAAAAATTACTACGAGTCTTGCCTTGAGTTCAAAGCAAGCGATTGGGTGGACTATAGCGGACATTGAGGTATTAGCCCCTCTTTACGTATGCACAAGATTTTAATGGAAGAGGATCAAAACCAACCATTGAGATGCTGCGAAGGTTAAATCCCATTATGAAAGAGGTGGTGAAGAAGGAAGTTATAAAATGGTTGGATCTTGGGTATTATCTACCCGATCTCGAGACGGTTCATGGGTAAGTCACATACGGTGTGTCTTAGAAAAAAGGGGGCATAATTTGTGGTAAAAAAATGAAGCGCATGAGCTTATCCAGGCTAGAAGAAGCTATTACAATTTGGAGAGTATGTATGGATTCTATAAGTTGAATAAAGCCCACGCATGAGGATCACTTTCCTTTGCTTGGTTCGTTGATCGAGATGTTGGACGGAGTTAGCGGGACATCAATTCTATTATACATTAGATGGATATTGCAGGTACAATCAAATTGCCCGCTATATAGGAAGATCAAGAAAAGACCACGTTCACATGTCCATACTGATGCGTTTGCATTAAGCGTATGTCCTTTGGTTTATGTAATCATGGCGACCTTTCAACGTTGTATGATGGCAATCTTTTCCGATATGGTCGAAGCGAGAATTTAGAGGTGTTCATGGATGATTTCTCCGTGTTGGCGATAGTTTTGACTTCGTGTTTGAATAATCGATCTTGGTGTTAAAAGATGTGTGGAGACTAACTTTGGTACTTAATTGGGAAAAATGTCATTTTATGGTACAAGAAGGGGTGATTACGGGACATAAGGTTTCGCGCATCCGGATTGGAGGTGGATAGGCGAAGATTGATCTGATTGAAAGCGCCTCCTCCTTCATCTGTAAAAGGCATTCGGAGTTTCTTGGGACATGCGGGGTTCTATCGGCGCTTTATTAAAGATTTTTCAAAATCTGAAACCCTATGTTCACTCTTGGAGAAAGATGTACCGTTTAAGATGGATCGGGGCATGCATCGAGGCATTTGAGGTATTAAAGAAGAAATTGGTCTCTGCTGCGGTCGTTTATAGCGCTTGGATTGGTCTTTACCTTTTGAATTGATGTGCGGCCGCCCGATGATTCTGTGGTGGGGCCGTATTGGGACAACGTCATGATAAGATTTTTCATACTATCTATTACTCTAGTAAGACATTGGCGGATGCCCGGTGAACTACACTGACAATAGAAAAGGAATTACTTGCGGTGGTGTTTGCTTTTGACAAATTGAGCTTATCTCCTCGGCACTAAGGTAATTGTCTGTCTGCTTGATCATTCGACTATTAAATATCGATTGAGAAGAAAGATGCTAAACCACGATTAATCTGGTGGAGTCTTTGTTGTTACAAAATTTGATCACGGAGATCCGGGGACGAGAAAAGTCTACGAGAAAATCAAGTGGCGGATCATCATCTCGGTTAGAAAATAAAAGAGCGAGAAAGAAGACAACTTCGGTGATTAATGAGGAATTTCCGGATGAGCAAGCTATTAGGGTAACTACCATATTGCCTTGGTATCTTGTTATGTCAACTATGTGGTTGCCAGGTATTCTGGCAGCGGTTGACATCACAACAACGGAAGAAGTTTCTCACGATGCGAAACAATACTTTTGGGATGAACCATTTACATTTTAAAGCATATGCGAGATCAAATGATAAGGCGTTGTGTACCTCACGAAGAAATGGATAGTATATTAGGCCTTTGTCACTCCTCGGATTACGGAGGTCATTATTCGATGATCGTCAATGACGAAGTATTACAATCGGGATTCTTACGGCCCTCTTTATTCAAAGATGCTTATCTCTTTGTGCTAAAATCGATCGATGCTGCAGCGTAGGTAATATCTCAATATGATGAAATGCCACTTAACACAATTTTAGAGGTGGAACTATTCGGCGCGTGTGGGGTATCGACTTTATGGGACCATTCCATCTTATTTGAATAATCGGTATATCTTATTAGCGGTCGATTATGTTTCCAAATGGGTAGAAAGCATGCGTTACCCACGAATGATGCCAACGTTGTCACCCGATTCTTAAAGAAAAACATTTTTACGATTTGGGACACGAGGGCTATAATAAGTGATGAGGAGCGCACTTTTGTAACAAGCGATTCACTAAATTGCTTGTCAAATATGGAGTTAAATCACAAAATTGCATTGCATATCACCCACAAACCAATGGTCAGCGAGAGGTGTCGAATCGGAAATTAAGAGGATCTGGAAAAAGTAGTCAATCCGTCACGAAAAGATTGGGCGTTGCGTCTTGGTGGCGCCCTATGGGCTTATCGAGCAACGTACAAAAACCCGATCGGCATGTCCCCGTCTGAGAATGGTCTTTGGAAAGGCGTGTCATCTTCGGTCGAGCTAGAACCACGGTACTGCTGGGCCATTCGGAAATTAAACTTTGATCTAGAAGCGGCGGTGAAAAGCAGTTCTGCGGTTGAGCGAGATGGATGAATTCGGGTTCAGCGCCTCTGAAAACGCTAAGCTATATCAAGGAGAAAGTCAAATCTTGCACGATAAAAAATTCTCGATAGAACATTACTTGCCGGGCCATCAAGTACTCTTTATTCGACTCACGCTTGCGTCTATTTCGAGGAAAATTGAAATCCGGTAGTGCGGACCATTTGTAGTCATATCTGTCCTCCCCACGGAAACATTGAGGTTGAGAACCGAATTCAAAGCGTACATTCAAGGTCGGCGGTCGGCGTCTGAAACACTATTGGGCGGACCAATCGAGCGCAAGCTACGGTCGGTACCTCTCGGACCCGTGTGTGCCAATGTGACCACCACCGCAAAAGTCGGTGGCGACTATAAACCAAAAGCGCTTCTTGGGAAGCTGACCCATGCAGTTCCATAATTTTTTCGTTTTATTTGATTTTATGCCTCTTAGAGTTAAACTTTTCTTATTTTTCTTTGTTATTACGTAGTAGAAAACTCACGTTTATTAAACTAATTCCTACCTTTGGTCGGTATACGTATTACAGTCACTTCCGGCCCCGGCGCCCATTTTCTGAGATTCTGGCGCCCGGCGCTGAGGCTCGAAAGTGCAGACAAGTCCCAGCGCCCGTGGCTGGATTCTAATCTAATCTGGCGCGCCCGGCGCTAGGCTCAGCGAAAATAGGGCCCGGCGCCCGTGGCCTGACATCTTCGATTCAAACCAGCGCCCGTGACTGAAGCATCTCAAACGATTCTTGCACTTTGGCCTTGGCGCTCCTTGCGATTATAACCCGGCGCCCCCGTATTTGAGATCGAGAATAACCCTGTACTTTAAAACCTGCCGTGCCATTCATTCACATTATTTCTCCTGTGGCCAAAGCGGTCGGTCACCCTCTCTCTTCCTCTTCATAGCACAAAGTCGGTAAACCTTGGATAATTGTCTTCCACTCATCCACCACGCATCACTCCCTTCCTTTCATATTGGTAAATCTGCATCTTGTGTGTGAATTCTACTCCTCAACTTATTTAGAAATAACAAAGGTATGATTTGATGTGTTTTCAATTCTTGCGAATTAAGATGCTCTTCATTCGTTATTCTTGTCATCTGGAAATCTAATGGAGCATATAGATAGCATTGATTGTGTGGCGTACTCCTACACTAGAGATTCATGCACGCTTTACATGCATGGCATGAATAGGCGAGGAATTAATAATGGATTGAACAAGTTCTCGATTCTTTATCTAGGTGTTTGACAAATTGCGACTCAATTTTAAAGCTAAACTATGACTATGTTTTATTTGCGAATTCTCGACATGGCATCAAAGCGTCATCGCATTTCGAGGGTCGGGGTAGCTTCAACTTCCCTTGAAATTTGGCAATGGCGTTTTTTGTTAGTGTTGTTGCGGCAAAAGCGCTTCTGTTACCGCATAGCCACCCGCTCACTAGTCCCCGAGCGGGGTCTCGTCCGATCAAAACAAGGATGGAACATAGCGGTGATGATCATTTGGCGTATTTGGTTAAATCCTCAAAACGACTGACATAGCATGATGATGATTGCGGTGGTGAAAAGAATTCTATGCCAACTTGCTGAGCATGACCATTATGGGGTGTTTATCGGAGGTAAGGCGTAGTGGAATTTGGCGAGGAGGATATCAATGGGTGCTATCAACTACCCTTAGAGGGCCTTCATGATGATGGTATATGCTGCGCCTAGTGAGTGATGGTAGGACTATGAAAAAGATTATCGGGGCTGTGTCAATAAGGGCACTACTTGGTCCATCCATGGCGTGGCGACATGACCTTCCCATTGTCTCACCTCGGTCTATATGGAAGGCATGGTATGCCTTCATATCTGTGAAATTGATGCCCTGCACACATGTGAGTCCGTCACCAAAAAAAAATGTCTTCTTATACTCCATCATCTGAGCCTACGAATCGATGTCGGCCATCTTATTGACAATCGATGCTCCGCGCATCTCATGGGCGGGACCCTGAGGAGGGCTACCACATCAAGTCCACGATCTGCGTCTTATGTGCTAAGTTTGGGGTCAAATGGAAATCGGGCGAGATGATTCAAACTCCTATGCCGTGTTGGACCACAACTTGATCCGTCGTTATAAAGTGTGGTCGGTGGTGCTAATCACTTGAGGGAATTTGGGTTTCATTATCCCCCGTTCGTCTCCACGAGCCCCACCACCTCGGGCTCCCCCCTCCTTACGGCCCCTCGGCAATTTGCTCATCGAGGTGTGGTCCCGAAGGTATCGTGGGAGATAGGCAATTTGGTTTACAACATTGAGTCCCGAGAATGTGCGCTTTATCGGAGCGTCGAGCGTGATTTACAAGTATTTAGTCGACCGATTTCTTTTGCAGAATGCTGACTATCGAGACCCACGGGCATTCCATAGCCATTTCCCTCGGCTCCCATTACGCGATATTTCCCGTCCGATCGAAGTGGTGGCGAGGCGATGATGCTCCCAGAAGCATAAATTAAATCGGGAAGTCCTCTCATTTTATTTTGACTTATTTTTTTCGCATGAGGACATTGCTCTAGCTTAGTTTTTGGGGTGAATTCGTTTTATTTTCACGGTTGTAGTTTATTATTAGTTTGTGGATTGATTATTAGTAAAGTTGCATTTAGGATTGCATGTTAATTCGAGTTTTTTGAGAGTGCGTATATCTGGGGCCGATGAGGAAAGTAGAATTGCATGAACACGTCTAGTAAGGATTGTTGATTCGGTGATATGATTTTCGTGACTTGAATTGGATCTTTATCATTTGACATTGATATTATAAGAAGGCACTTGGAAATAAAAGCGACCGTATTAGCTATGATAGTTTAAATGGTTAGAGAATAGAGTTCTAAAGGGGATTACGAGTGATATGGAAGAACAATTTGAATAACTAGATAAAAGGTGAATTCATGCATAAACTTCGAGTTTGGGGAAACATTTGGAATATAAAAAAAAAAAAAAAAAAAAAAACACAAATGTTGAGTCTTGTGGTGGGTTGAGGGAACCCTCCCCATAAACACAAGCGTGAGATGGGGCGTAAAAGCGCACTCACCAACCATCATAAATAAAAAAAAAAAAAAAAAAAAAAAAAAAATATATATATATATAAATAATAATGATAATATCTGGGGTGACTAGTCTTGTTTGGGGCTGTGTTACTTGAGCAGAAATGCGCTGAAGAAGAAGTATCTCTTAAAACCTAAGCGCCCTAAGGTCTTAAATAGTGCAGGAGTCGTTGGTGAAAGCTCGCTAAGGGTGCTGCTTGCTAGCCTAATGGGATGAGACATTGCCACGGTCATTTCGTAAAAAAAAAAAAAAAAAAAAAAAAAAAAAAAAAAAAAAAAAAAAATATATATTCTAGTTTATTTGTTGAATTAGGGTAAGTGTTTTGAGTTCGGTTGAAACAAGTTTATTTGATGAGTTCTCAAGTTCACCTTTGTATGATACCTACTAAGAAAGTTATTCTCTATCATATTTTTGTCTTTCATGGGTTCGCGTGGTGGTGGACACACACGCGCTTGATATCGATAATATGATTTAGATCAGTTGATTGTTGGGATATTGTCGATCTGTTTTTACATGAGGAATTAACATGTTTACGTGATTTTACGAGGCATATGGATATCGTGAACTCTTGGATTCTTTGGAATTACGAACATATAAATATAAATAGTTTGCATGTGCATGATGTTTAGTTTTGTTTGGTGATCTTAGACTTTGTCGCATGAGGACTTATGACGATTTAAGTTTGGGGTGTTTGATGAATGGGTAGTATACCCATAATTCGGATATATTTAGACTTAAATTATTGCATTCTTAAGTTATTTAGTAGCATTTTATTGTGTTTATATCTTATTTGGCGATTTGGAAATTTGGAAGGGCGATTATAGAATTTCAAGCATTGAATGGCAAAAGCTGTAATTTCAATGAAGTCGGTAGCAAGGTATTTGAAATTACTACTATCCTCGGTGGCAAGGTATTGAGCCCTCGCGGCGTTGGCCGGATTTAGCGTTTGACTTACAGTTTGCCTATTAAGGGTTAATAATAAAACCTAATTGAAGGAGGATTGTGGGGGACTATAAAAAGAAACTAATTCTTTGAATTAAGAGGAGGGCCGAGATTGATTTGGCGGAGGATTTTGAAGGAGCTTTTCCATTGAAGATTCTGAGGAGATTACTTGGAGCTTCAAGATTAGCTCTGAGTTTCTTCTTTTCTCCTTATTTTTTATTTGTAATTCTTTAAGGATGATTTATCGACAAATAATGATTCTTATTTAAAGTGATGAACTAATTCTTTAATTAAGATTTCAATTGAACCTTTTATGATTATGAATTAGTTATTACTGTCATTATAATTATCTATG
Source organism: Panax ginseng (assembly GCA_020205605.1). NCBI lineage: Eukaryota > Viridiplantae > Streptophyta > Magnoliopsida > Apiales > Araliaceae > Panax > Panax ginseng. The sequence goes on from CM035142.1 coordinate 58,839,681, forward strand.
TTGAAGTGGATTGTTTATCATGTTTTGATCTTAGTGATTAATTATTTGGCCGATAATTAGTGTGTTACTCTAGAAGGAATTGGGAGAGGAATTCTAGGGTTAGAACTAGAACATGATGATGACATGATTTCGATTATTTACGGTAAATAATTAGGTTTGTGAATTGAATGGAAATATCATTCCGCATGTAACATATAAGGAATTGGAATTTGAAAGAGTTTAATCAATTGTTTTGCATAGGAATATAGCAAGGTTAATCTGGGTTAAATAAAAGTCGATTGATCACTTGGAAGAGGGCTTTTGGCATTTGAAAATTCTGTTAACAATCCATGAGACATAGTAATTGGGATGATTAGATAAGCGATTTATAATTCATAATTGGGGATATTGAAGTCTTAATATTTACCTCTAGGAAGTCATTCACTCAAGTAATAGCTTAGTTAATTGTTTGTCTTAGTGCGGTATCTTTAAGTGTTTAATTTTGAGTTAATAATTGAGGAAAATCGCAATTTCTCATTGTTTGAATGAAATTGAATTGATATAGTATTAGTAGTTGAAATTTATTAATTAGAATTCACTGTGGGAGCGATACTCGACTTATCACTTTATTACTTGTTGACCCGTATACTTGCGTCTTTGTGTGTAATTAGATTTTACTCAGGAGCGATTATGTCCAAAAATTTTGATGAGGCGTATCAATTGTTAGAAACAATGGCCACCAACAACTATCAAGTGGCCCATGATGAGGACCAACCACCCAAAAGCATCGAGGAAAATATGAAGTGGACGCATTGCAGCGATTATGACGGCTGACAAGTGATCGCAATAGCTAAGCATATAGAAACATGGCATCCACAGGCCATACAGCAGGTAGCGATGGTTTGTGAGTTGTGTGCTGGGGGTCATGCTACGGATCAATGCGCCATAAATTCGGAATCAGCCACAACAGTAGGAAATTATAATCGTTCAACCCAACCAGTATCCTACCCAAAATGCCTATAATCGAGGTTGGAAGAATCATCCGTCGGGGTTCTCATGGAGTAACAATCAAGCTTGACTCAACCACCTGAACAACAACACACCTCCGGATTCCAAAATCAACCTCAACAACCGGAGAGAGGGTATTAAGTTGGGAAGCGACCTTGGAAAAGTTTATTAGAGCCTCCGACAAAAGAACGAGGAACAAGACAAGAAATTGAATCAAGTAGATATGACGTTGCAAAGCCATGGGGCATCGTTAAAGAATCTGGAAAATCAATTGGGACAAATAGCACATGCATTGAATACCCGATCCACTAGGAACACTTAGAGTGATATAGAAATAAATCCGGCAGAAATGAGCACCGCAAAGCGATAATCTTCTGAAGTGGGAAGGAGGCGCAAGCGAGTTAAGGATAAGGACAAGGGGATAACGCAACAAGCAAAGCAGAAGAGGTTGTGGAAGCAAAGGAAAGATAAAGAGGAAATAGGAGAGGAAAATGCAGGGGTCATCTACAACAATGCCACCCATACCATATCCATGCAGAGATTTGAAATCCAAGTTAGATAAGCGGTTTTAAGATTTTTGGATATTTTTAAAATTGCATATCAACATCCCATTCGCCGAAGCTTTAGAACACATGCCGAGTTACGCTAAGTTCATGAAGGATGTGCTATCAAAGAAAAGGAAACTGGGGGATTTTGAAATAGTGGCGCTAACCGAAGAATGTAGCGCAATTATTCAGAACAAGTTACCTCCTAAGTTGAAAGATCGGGTAGCTTTTCTATTCCATGCGACATTGGTAATCAGTTTTTGGGGAAAGCGCTGTGTGATTTGGGGGCCAGTATTAATTTGATGCCATTATCAGTCTACCGTCAATTCGGACTCCAAGCACCTAAACCGACAAATATCGGTTCTTGTTAGCGAGGCCGATCGATTACATATCCACGAGGTATCGTTGAAGACGTATTAGTAAGGGTGGATAAATTCATCTTTCCAAAGAGACTTTCGTTATCTTGGATTGTGAAGCGGTCACGAAGCGCCCATCATTCTCGGACGACCACCATTCTTAGCAAGGGAGAAGCGTTAATCGGCGTGCAAAAGGAGAATTAACGATGAGAGTTGACGATCAGCGTGTCACTTTCAATGTGTTTCAAAGCAATGTCGTATCCAAAGGAAAAAGGTGAGTGTTTGCGGGTGGATGTAATGGAGGAGATGGTGAATCACAAGATTTGCTGCAATTACTCAGAGGATCCGATAGAATCCATGATGGTTAGAACAGACAGCGATAGGGCGGATGCAGATAATGAGCAGGTCAAATGGCTAGACACACCATCATTCTACCGAAAAAATAATCAACCATTCGACACCCTTGAAAGGCCTAAAACGGAAGAAAAAAAGTGCAAACCCTCGATAGAAGTGCCACCGGTGTTGGAATTAAAGCCACTCCCCTCTCATCTTGAATATGCTTACTTAGGGAAAGACTCGACTCTACCAGTTATTGTTTTGACAACGTTAACTGACACCCAAAAAGAAAAATTACTCACGAGTCTTGCATGCGAGTTCAAAACAGCGATTGGGTGGACTATAGCGGACATTCGAGGTATTAGCCCCTCTTTCTATGTATGCACAAGATTTTAATGGAAGAGGGATCAAAACCAACCATTGAGATGCAACGAAGGTTAAATCCCATTATGAAAGAGGTGGTGAAGAAGGAAGTTATAAAATGGTTGGATGCCGCGGTATTATCTACCCATCTCAGACGGTTCATGGGTAAGTCCGTGCAGTGTGTGTACCGAAAAAGGGGCATAACTGTGGTAAAAAATGAAGCGCATGAGCTTATCCCGACTAGAATCATTACATAAATTTGGAGAGTATGTATGGATTACCGTAAGTTGAATAAAGCCACACGCAAGGATCACTTTCCTTTGCCGTTCATTGATCAGATGTTGGACAGGTTAGCGGGACATCAATTCTATTGTTTGTTAGATGGATATTCTGGGTACAATCAAATTGCCATAGCACCGGAAGATCAAGAAAAGACCACGTTCACATGTCCATACGGTACGTTTGCATTCCGGCGTATGTCCTTTGGTTTATGTAATGCGCCGACGACCTTTCAACGTTGTATGATGGCAATCTTTTCCGATATGGTCGAGCAAAATTTAGAGGTGTTCATGGATGATTTCTCCGTGTTGGCGATAGTTTTGACTCGTGTTTGAATAATCGATCTTGGTGTAAAAAGATGTGTGGAGACTAACACGGTACTTAATTGGGAAAAATGTCATTTTATGGTACAAGAAGGGGTGATTCTGGGACATAAAGTTTTCAGATCCGGATTGGAGGTGGATAGAGTTTAAGATTGATGCAATGAGAAACCGCCTCCTCCTTCATCTGTAAAAGGCATTCGGAGTTTCTTGGGACATGCAGGGTTCTATAGACGCTTTATTAAAGATTTTTCAAAAATCTCGAAACCCCTATGTTCACTCTTGGAGAAAGATGTACCGTTTAAGATGGATCATGCATGCATCGAGGCATTTGAGGTATTAAAGAAGAAATTGGTCTCGCACGATCATTTATAGCGCTTGATTGGTCTTTACCTTTTGAATTGATGTGCGACGCCAGTGATTACGCGGTGGGAGCCGTATTGGGACAACGTCATGATAAGATTTTTCATACTATCCATTACTCTAGTAAGACATTGACGGATGCCCAGCTGAACTACACAACAACCGAAAAGGAATTACTTGCAGTGGTGTTTGCTTTTGACAAATTCAGAGCTTATCTCCTCGGCACTAAGGTAATTGTCTACACTGATCATTCAGCTATTAAATATCTGATTGAGAAGAAAGATGCTAAACCACGATTAATACGGTGGGTACTGTTGTTACAAGAATTTGATCTGGAGATCCGGGACAGAAAAGGTACAGAAAATCAAGCGGCGGATCATCTATCTCGGTTAGAAAATAAAAAGGAACAGAAAGAAGACAACTCAGTGATTAATGAGGAATTTCCGGATGAGCAACTGTTCCGGGTAACTACCATATTACCTTGGTATGCTGACTATGTCAACTATGTGGTTGCCAAGGTGTTACCGCCGGATTTGACATCACAACAACGGAAGAAGTTTCTCCACGATGCGAAACAATACTTTTGGGATGAACTATTTCTGTTTAAAGCATGTGCAGATCAAATGATAAGACGTTGTGTACCTCACGAAGAAATGGATAGTATATTAGGCCACTATCACTCCTCGGATTACGGAGGTCATTATTCCAGTGATCGTACAGCAGCCAAAGTATTACAATCGGGATTCTTCTGGCCCTCTTTATTCAAAGATGCTTATCTCTTTGTGCTAAAATGCGATCGATGCCAACGCGTAGGTAATATCTCCAAGCGCAATGAAATGCCACTTAACACAATTTTAGAGGTGGAACTATTCGACGTGTGGGGTATCGACTTTATGGGACCATTCCCATCTTCGCTGAATAATCGGTATATTTTATTAGCGGATCGATTATGTTTCCAAATGGGTAGAAGCCGCGGCGTTACCCACGAATGATGCCAACGTTGTCACCCGATTCTTAAAGAAAAACATTTTTACCAGATTTGGGACACCAAGGGCTATAATAAGTGATGAGGAGCGACTTTTGTAACAAGCGGTTCAATAAATTGCTTGTCAAATATGGAGTTCATCACAAAATTGCAAAAATGATATCACCCACAACCAATGGTCAAGCAGAGGTGTCGAATCGGGAAATTAAGAGGATCCCGGAAAAAGTAGTTAATCCGTCATTTAAAAGATTGGGCGACGCGTCTTGACGACGCCTATGGGCTTATCGAAATAAAGTACAAAAACCCGATCGGCATGTCCCTCTGAGAATGGTCTTTGGAAAGGCGTGTCATATTCCTATCGAGCTAGAACACAGGCACTAACTGGGCCATTCGGAAATTAAACTTTGATCTAGAAGCGGAAGTGAAAAACTACATCGCAGGTTGAACGAGATGGATGAATTCAGGGTTCAACGCCTACTTAAAACGCTTAAGCTATACAAGTAGAAAGTCAAATCTTGCACGATAAAAAATTCTCGATAGAACATTCTTGACCGGGCCATCAAGTACTCTTTATTCAACTCACGCTTGCGTCTATTTCGTGAAAATTGAAATCCTGTGGTCGGACCATTTGTAGTCATATCTGCTACTCCACACGGAAACATTGAGGTTGAGGAACCGAATTCAAAGCGCACATTCAAGGTCAACGGCCAACGTCTGAAACACTATTGAGCGGACCAATCGAACGCCAAGCTACGGTCCAAGATACCTCTCGGACTCCGGTGGCCAAACTGACCAACACCGCAAAGTCTGGGGTGACGACTATAAACCAAACGCTTCTTGGGAGGCAAACCCATGCAGCCCATAATTTTTTCGTTTTATTTGATTTTATGCCTCTTAGAGTTAAACTTTTCTTATTTTCACTGTTATTCTGTAGAAGAGAAAACTCCACGTTTATTAAACTAATTCCTACACTGGTCGGTGTACGCACGCATTACGAGTCACTTCCCAGTACCGACGCACATTTCACCTAAGGATTACAGCGCCTTCTGGCCGCCAGGCTCCGAAAGTGCAGACAAGTCCCAGTACCCCGTACCGGATTCTAGTACAATCACAAAATACGCCCGACGCTAGGCTCCAGAAACTGAAAATAGGGCCCAACGCCCGTGACATCTTCCATTCAAACCAGTATTTTTGCCACTGGGCATACTAAACGATTCTCACGCTTCATTTCTTGCGTTTCAAGACGTTATAACCAGTTAGCCTTTTGGATCAAAGTTAGCCCTTGTACTTTAAAAAACCCCGCCGTGCCCTTCTATTCCACATTCTCCACAAGCCGGCAAAGCAGGTCAGTCACCCTCTCTTCCTCTTCATAGCACAAAGTCAGTAAACCTTGGATAATTGTCTTCCACTCATCCACCACGCATCACTCCCTTCCTTTCATATTGGTCGTCTGCATCTTGTGTGTCGAATTCTACTCCTCCAACTTATTTAGAAGTAGCAAAGGTATGATTTGATGTGTTTTCAATTCTTGCGAATTAAGATGCTCTTCATTCGTTATTCTTGTCATCTGGAAATCTAATGGAGCATATAGATAACGATTGATGTGTGACGACTCTCTACACACGAGATTCATGCACGCTACATGCATGGCATGAATAGACAGGGAATTAATAATGGATTGAACAAGTTCTCAGTTGCTATCTAGGTGTTTGACAAATTGCCTGACTCAATTTTTAAAGCTAAACTATGACTATGTTTTATTTGCAGAATTCTCGACATGGCATCCAAACGTCATCGCAGCTCAGGGTCCGGGGCCGCTTCAACTTCCCCGCCAAAATTTGACAGCAGGCGTTTTGTTAGTGTTGCGGCTCAAGAACGCTACAGCCGCATGGCCACCCGCTCACTAGTCCCCGAACGGGGTCTCCGTCCCGATCAAAACAAGGATGGAGACATATAGTGATGATGATCACGAGCGTAACTAGTTAAATCCTCACCGAAACATTTGACATAGCATGATGATTGCGTTGGTCAAAGAATTCTATGCCAACTTGCCTGAGCATGACCATTATGGGGTGTTTGTCAGAGGTAAGACCGTGGAATTTGGCGAGGAGGATATCAATGGGTGCTATCAACTACCCTTAGAGGGCCTTCATGATGAGTATGCTCGCCTAGTGAGTGATAAGTGGGACTATGAAAAAAGATTATTGGGAGTCTGTGTCAACCGGGCACTACTTGGTCCATCCATGAGCGTGGCAGCATGACCTTCCCATTGTCTCACCTCAGTCTATATGGAAAGGCATGGTATGCCTTCATATGCGCAAAATTGATGCCCTGCACACATGTGAGTTACGTCACCAAAGAAAGGGCTGTGCCCTGCACACATGAATTTGATAAACAGGGTGTTTAAACCATTCTTAGACAAGTTTGTAGTGGTATTTATCGATGACATTCTGGTGTATTCCAAAACTCAAGAAGAACACGTGGAACACTTACGTTTAACGTTGGAAACACTAAGAAAGGAAAAGTTGTACGCAAAATTCTCTAAGTGCAAATTTTGGCTAGATCGTGTACAATTTCTTGGGCACGTGATTGACAAAGATGGGATTTCAGTGGATCCATCAAAAGTGGAAGTTGTAATCAATTGGGAACAACTAAGAACACCATCGGAGGTGAGGAGTTTCTTGGGACTGGCCGGTTATTATAGAAGATTTATTCAAGATTTTTCCAAGATAGCCACTCCGCTAACAAATTTGACAAGGAAAGCTATAAAATTTGTTTGGATGGAGAAATGTGAAGAGAGTTTTCAAGATTTGAAGAAGAAATTAAGTGTGGCACCAATGTTGTCATTACCAGATAATACGGGAAACTTTGTGGTGTATAGTGATGCCTCACATAAAGGATTGAGTTGTGTTCTTATGCAGAACGACAAGGTTATTGAATATGCATCAAGACAGCTAAAGGACTATGAGAAAGGGTATTCGACTCATGATTTAGAGTTGGCTGCAGTAGTATTTGCTCTGAAGTTATGGAGACACTATCTCTATCAAGAGAAATGTGAAATCTACACATACCATAAAAGTCTGAAGTATATTTTCACTCAGAAGGACCTGAACATGCGTCAAAGGAGATGGATGGAATTAATAAAAGAATATGATTGCGAGATCTTTTATCATCCAGGCAAAGAGAATGTGGTTGCAGATGCTTTAAGCAGAAAAGGTCAGGAAAAGTTGATGTTGTTAACCAACCAGGAAGAGCTTATTTCAGCGATGGCAAGGCTAGAGTTGGAAATAAAATTTCCAAAATAAATCGACGAAAAATTATACCAGATAGAAGATAGTCCAACTTTGGTGGACAAAGTGAAGAATGCTCAACTACAAGATGAAGAATGTGAAACGATCAAAGATAAAGTGGTTGAGGGTAGTGATGCAAAATACAAGATCGATACCGAAGGGTTACTGAGGTTCGAGGGAAGAATTTGGGTTCCAGCAGTACCAGAGATTAAAGACGAAATCTTAATAGAAGCTCATAGCTCAAGATATTCGATTCATCCAGGAAGTACGAAAATGTATCAAGATTTGCGGCGACATTTTTGGTGGCCAAATATGAAAAGAGATGTTGCAGAATGCGTTGCAAGGTGCTTGACATGTCAGAGAGTGAAGGCTGAGCATCAAAGACCAAGCGGATTACTTCAACCATTGGAAATACCAGAATGGAAGTGGGGGCATATAATAATGGACTTTGTGGTCGGTCTTCCAACAACTCAGAAAGGGTACGATATGATGCGATTTGGGTGGTGGTGGATAGATTAACGAAATCAACACACTTTTTTGCCAATAAAGATTAGGTTCAATCTTGATTAGTTGGCAAGGTTGTACGTTAAAGAGATCGTCTCGAGACATGGAGTGCCTATATCAATTGTGTCAGATACAGATCCATGATTCACGTCAAATTTCTGGAAGAGACTACAAGAGTGTATGGGAACACAGTTGCGAATGAGCACGACAAACAGATGGCCAAAGCGAACGAACAATCCAAACGTTGGAAGATATGCTGAGAGCATGCAACATGGATTTCAAAGGGAGCTGGGAAGAGCATTTACCGTTGGTGGAATTTTCCTACAACAACAGTTACCACGCGAGCATCGGCATGCCTCCTTACGAGGCATTATACGGTAGAAAGTGCAGAACTCCATTGTGTTGGGATGAAGTCGGTGAACGCCAACTGTTAGGACCAGAACTGGTACAACAAACTGTTGAGGTTGTCAAACTCATCAGGACAAGATTGGTAGCAGCCCAAGACAAGAAGAAAAAGTATGTTGTTCAACATAGACAAGATCATATATTCGACGTAGGAAATTATGTATTCTTAAAAGTTTCTCCTTGGAAGGGAAAAATTCATTTCGGTAAAAAGAGAAAGCTAAGCCCGAGGTTTATTGGACCCTTCGAAGTGCTGTGAAGAGTTGGAGAAGTGGCGTATGAGGTAGCTCTACCTCCAGAGTTGGAAAACGTTCATAATGTTTTTCACGTTTCGGTGTTACGATCATATAAACCCGATTACAAGCATGTGATCGAGTATGAACCGTTGCAGTTTAGTAAAGATTTGTCTTATGAAGAGATTTCTATTCAGATAGTCGACATGAAAGAACAAGTGCTCAAAAATAAAGTGATACCTTCTGTGAAGGTGATATAGAGAAACCATAATGTCGAAGAGGCAACGTGGGATCTTGAAGCTAAAATAATGAAAAATTACCCTGAATTATTTATTTAATCTATGTCTTCGATTATGGGGACAAAATCTTAGTAAGAAGGGAAGAATGTGACGATTTGATTGTTTGAGTTGTGATTCTGGGGACACAATCCTTGTAAGGAGGGAAGGATGTAACAATCCGAAATTTCAAATTGTAATATTAAATATTTATTGAATTATATAAATATTTATTTGATGTGTTTATTGTTGAAATTGATGAAGTAAATATTTTATTGATGTGGTTATTATTAGTAAATATTTATAAATTAAATTTATTAGATAATATTCTAAATTAAATTAATTTGCAATTTAGAGAGTTGTAATATAACATGAGAGGTTATATTGTTGTTGAATTTAATAATTTAAATTGGGGTATTAAGTTATTAAATAAAATTATAAAGAAATTATAATTTTGTGATAATTGTTTAAGTGGAATATTTATTTAAAATATAGTATATGTAATTAATTTATTTGGTTAATGTTGGATATGAAAATCCAAATAAATACTATGTGATTATAAATTATAAACTAAATGGTTTATTAAAATAATTAAAGTAGTTTTAAATTGATTTAACCCAAACAAGGCTTAAATATAATAAGTCTTTAAATTTTAAAGAGTTTTTCCAAACGGAGCCATATGGCTTTTGGATTTTCAAATTTTGAATTTGTAAATAATATAAATAAAATAAATAAAAAAATTAAAAAATAAATATAATATATTTATAATATATCGTTTATTTTGTGGCGATACAACAATAAGTATGCGTATTATTATTAGTATCGGTTTGGTATTTACTGAATTAGTTTGTCTATATTGGCTATACTGAGAAGTTCAGGGAAGCTTGAGAAGTTGAGAGAAAATTTAGAGGGAATTCTTGAGTTTTCCAAAGCAGAATCCTGTGTTTAGCAAGGTTGTGCAAGCTCATTGAAGGTAATTTTCCATAATCTCCAAATATATATATATATATATATATATATATCTCCATATATATATATATATATATATATATGTATGTGTATAGATGAGTTTACGACAAAAATTTCAAACTCTGTGAATTCCATACTTTTCGAATTGTTGCTATATGACTGTATTATCGCATTTGTATATAATTGTAATGCTAAAGTTTATGTTTAAACATGAATGGTATGCTAATTTTGTTTATAAAGGGAGAAAGTGAATTACAGTATTTTATTTTGCATATGGCTTATGAAAGTACTGAATTTAGTGGCTAGTTTGTATGCTAATAAGTAAATTGGGTCTTGTTTATGCTAGTTCATTAAGAAACAAAGAAAACATAGTTTGAACGAAGTGATTTGGTGAAAAATTGAGATTTTAGTGACGATTTTTGTGAAGAAACTTAAAAATGGAGTTTTCATATGAAAACATGGAAATTGAGGAATTAAACTAGTTTAAGTTGTTGTTAAATTGTTCTAATTGGTTAAATATGTTAGCAAACATGTTTGTGATAGTTCTGTACCAATTGTATGTGTTAATATTACTGTTTGATGGGTGAAATTCGTGTTAGTTGGGCTAAAAACGGCTACTGTTCACTGATGCTCTATTTTTGTCTGCGCACCAGCGTAGCTGCGTTGGAGCCAAGGCTAAAAAAAAAACTGCAGAACTTGCTGATTCAAGTTCGTGTGTAAATTGCAATTGCCATACATCGAATCGAGCAGAGACTGCTGCCTTCATTGATACGGGATAGCAACATACCTTGGTCTACTGATGTGTAAGTATAATAAACATGTAACAACAAGGTTGAAACAGAGTCGTGTTATGAGGTTAGTGAATTCAAAGTTGTGAGAATGATTAGTAAGTTACAAACGCGTTATGTGATAACTTAGTATACACAATGAATGTTAGACAAGTGTTGTGAAGTCAACACTTGCAATTTCTGAAATGTAAATGGTAATGTAAGACTTGTACCGAAATAACAAGTTTAACTAGAAATGCGTGTTATGTTAGAAAGTGAATGTTAGTATATCTAATAGATATTATGGTTCTAATACTATGTGTAGGTGAACATGAGTTTTAATATTATAATTTACGCTCGAGGCAAGTTCTCTAACTCCACTTTAATAATTGTGCAAGTATCTAAACTCTCTTTGAGCAAGTTTTCTAACTCTACACTTTTGTTGAGCTAGTTTGTTTATTATTGTGCAAGCTTACTTATCCTATTTCAATTATAATTTTGCAAGCTCTTGTATCTAGTTTGTTCATGATGATGCAAGTTTTCTAAACAATATTTTGATGTTGAGCAAGTTATTCTTATTTTTAACTTGTTAATTAGCGTGCAAGTTTATATAATCTGATATACTGATGTTGAATAGTTTTTATTGTTCAAATTGCTATTCGTTATGTATGGTTAATATTCAATTCTAAATAACCTTTACTTAATATTGTTCAAGCAAGGTATGTTATAAATATTCAATATTTATGCTCTTAGATTATTCCTAAAGCATAACTTTAATATACAATGTTAATTCACTTATGATTTATTCCATAGCATAAAGTGATTACCTTTTGTCGACGTCGGAATTTTTAAATGTCCCTTTCCGTTACTTGTTCTTTGGTGTTCTCATTTTAGGTGAGATTTGTTTGAAAAAACAAGTGAATAAGGTCCGACATGTATAATGTCGACGATGGACTGTTAAGAGTCGCCAGTTGGTTTTTTAAATGGTTGTACCAACACAACCGAGAAAAGGTTTGCACATTGACCCAATGATGTGACACTACTAAACGGATCGGTGAAACCGAGATTCATTAGGGTCCGGGGACTTGATTATGCGGAGGGAAGGTGTTAGGCACCCCCCGACATCCGTGTTACCACGATGACCGCCTCTTTTCAAGAAACTGTTATCTAAATGTGTGTGTGTGTGGGTCAATGTGCTATTTATTTGGAAGTAGTGCGAGGCCTTGTTCGCACCTATGTACACAGGGTTTGAATTTATGTAAAAATTCAGTTTTTTAGCAAGACATGGCAGTGATGTTTTATAAAAGAGGTTTCTCAAACCCTGATGCTCAATAGTAATTGAGACCTTTTACACTTCCATTTTATTAAGTTTTTGACTTGATTGATTTTATTTTCGAGATGCGAAGCATCTGTAAGAAAATAATGTACAAAATAATGCCGACTTCCTCGTGGGTATGAAAACCTTATGAGGAAATCCGCATAACCGCATGAGAATAATTTATGTCGTTTATATTTGAAAATGTCCATCACGGGAACCGAATCTAGATCCAATAGGCTGAATTTATGATCACATGATTCCTAGGCGCACATGATACCGCAATTTGTATGAAAGCAGTAATCAGGTATATATATATATATAAAAGCTGTAAATATATATATACAGACATGATCACCAACCACGAAGCACCTCCATAGGGGATCAAAAATATAAATAAAGCTGTAAAAGCTATCAACCACCACGGAGGAAACTCCAAGCGGGACGAAACCTAAATAAAGCTGTACAAAGCGATCAACTGCCACGAAATGAACTTCAGGCAGGACGAAACGTAAAGAAAGTCGTAAGCGATCAACCACCGCATGATAAGTAAACTCCTGGTGGAACAGCAATATATATATATATATATATATATATATATATATATATATATATATATATATATATATATATATATATATATATATATATAAAAGCAAGTAAACGCATAGGATATAAAATCTAGGCTCATCGTAAGCAGAGTTCAACAACAATTCATATATATATATATAAAGCGAATAAGCGACTTTGGATGTAAAATCCAGGCTCATCGAATGTAGTCGACACACAGTTAATTATATATATATATATATATATATATATATATATATATATATATATATTAAAGCGAAGAACGCGCCCAGATCAAGTCTCAGGCTCATCGAACAAAGTTCGACACACGATTCATATATATATATTAAAGCAAATAAACGCTCGCATCAAGTTCAGGCTCAATCGAGGCATAACTCGATAATGTTAGTCCATATATATAAATATATATAATATATATGTATATACAAACTGAAATAAAACCACAGACCGAAGTTCGGACAAACACACGCAACACGACTCTCAACGTGAAGAAGGGTGTGTGCAAAGATGAAGAGAAAGGCTTTAAAGTGTGTGAGAAAGCTTACAGTGGGCTGCCAAAGAAGGCTTCTATATCTTTAAAGTGGATGAAACTCGTCTCCCGCCGGTAAAAAAGTAGCTATTTGTGAGCTCACAAGTGTTTAAAATGGGAAAACACTCAGTATATTGCAAGTACGAAGCAAATTTGACAGGGCTTCCTCGCTCTTTCTCTTCTTAAAATGGCCACCCCAAGTCCTCTATTTATAGAGGGGGGAGCAGTGTACTCTGCTGACCAACCGCAGTGTACCGAGGTCGCCTCGGGTTGCCCCAGGTTTCTCGGGCCGGAGTCATCTTGTAAAGACGTGCACTCGGGGCAATCGTAATGTCCTTTCGAACTTTCAGAATTGCAATCTGGGCATCCGATTGAGGTATACAAGACCTATTTCAGACCGTCATTGTCGAGAGTTGTACAATGGCATGGGATTAGAGTTTGTATGAAGTCATTGAAGATGGGACGATGCCCTCCGGTCTTCAAGCTTCAAATTCTATCTGTTACCCCGCACAATAGTCACTCGGGATTGGTTTTCCTTGATTCTTGTGGGACATTGTTGTGTAGAGATGTGTGTATAAAATGTTGAGACGACGTGATGTGGCATCGTGTTGGCAAGATGACGAGGTTGCCCCTCACGGGTGTTATCGCCGATTTGGAATGATCAGCGAGACGTTGCTCAGGGCTTCGCTGAGATTGGACTACTGTAAGTGTTGAAAGTCCTCAGTGTTAACTCTGAGGTGTGCCTATCCTCCCGGTGTTATCTCCGAGTTGGTACTGGGTGTCTCGTTGTGAGTGCCGAGATTGAAGTTGGTTGCATTTAAAACAAGCATTCCCGGGGTTATCGCCGGAACTTCATTCCTTGGGGTGATCACCAAAGTTGGTAGCTATTCCCATGATTGGGATTGAGACTGGATACCTCGGGGTTATCTCCGAGATTAATCGGTCTTCTACAGTGTGTGTTCCGGTATTGTATCCGCACACCTCAGGGTTATCTCCGAGGTTGGAGTTGTTACTCCCAGTGTGTGTTCTGGGGTTGATGCTGAACTTCCGTTAGTATCCGGAATGGATATGGACTGTCTTCCAGGGTTACCTCTTGAAAGACGAATCTGTCCTCCTGCAATGTTAGTGACAGGTGTGCAGAAAATTTTAAGTGTCTACAGATGCCCCTCTTTATCATATTCATGCAATGCGATGCATGAGTAATGTGACGCCCCCAAAATAGGTATACATCACCCATCTTGAGTTGCCAAATACATGGTACAAAATTCAAATATAACTTAATTATACAATAGTCGTGTAAAATACGACTAAACATATGCTGTGAGTTTTAATACAAATATTGTCATCTAGACAATATACAAACTCAATGGGGCCCTCATTACATTTATTGTCACACTATTTAACAGAATAGTGAGGACTACTAATACTATCATCTGGTCCATCACTCCGTTCCCCGACTCGTCCCAGCTATATTCTCATTTTCAAGAGAAGAAACGGTGAAAGAAAGGGTGAGCTCAACTAGCCCAAGAAGAAATATTATGACTAAGATAATGCAGAATAAATTATCATTAGCCTTAAACAATGTTAAACTGATATAATATAACAAACAACAAGTTTAACTGCAGCGGAACAAGCAATCCATTAAAAGAGTCAAGTAGAGAATAAAATCTACTATCTTCTATGATTTAAAAGGTTTTTCATCACTTTTATCATTGGGACTCAAATTTTAATAAATAATCCACATCATCGAATCACTCTGCATTACGGCCAAGGATATTCTTTAGTATCACGACCACAACTATCCATGCACTACGGGCCAAGAATATTTATGTATTCATTAATGGTCATGATCATGCCAACAACTGTCCATCAATGCACTACGGGCCAATGAGGACTTTTACCACATCATTTGTAACATTACGGTCATTGTCGACGTCGGGATTTTTGGGTGTCCCTTTCCGTTACTTGTTCTTTGGTGTTCTCATTTTAGGTGAGATTTGTTTGAAAAAATAAGTGAAAAAGGTCCGGCATGTATAATGTCGACGATGGGACTGTTAAGAGTCGCCAATTGGTTTTTAAATGGTTGTACCAACACAACCGAGAAAAGGTTTGCACATTGACCTAGTGATGTGACACTGCTATACGGGTCGGTGAAACCGAGATTCATTAGGGTCCGGGGACTTGTTTTTGTGGGGGGAAGGTGTTAGGTACCCCCCGACATCCGTGTTACCACGGTGACCGCCTCTTTTCAAGAAACTATTATCTGAATGTGTGTGTGTGTGGGTTAATGTGCTGTTATTTGGAAGTAGTCCGAGGCCTCGTTCGCACCTATATACACAGGGTTTGAATTTATGTAAAAATTAAATTTTTAGCAAGATATGGCAATGATGTTTTATAAAAGAGGTTTTTCAAACCCTGATGCTGAATAGTAATTGAGACCTTTTAAACTCCCATTTTATTAAGTGTGCGGCTTGGTTGATTTTATTTTAACGAATGCGAGGCATCCGTATGAAAATAATGTGCAAAATAATGCCGACTTCCTCGTGGGTATGGAAATCATCTGAGGAAATTCAGACACCGCAGAATAATTTACAAGCTGCTTACAGCTGAAAATGTCCATCATGGGAACCGAATCTATATTCAATGGGATGAATCTGTGATCACATGATTCCTAGGCTCACAAAATACTGCAGTTTATATGAAAGCAAGAAGCAGGTATATATATAAAAGCTGTAAATATATATATACAGACAGGATCACCAACCATGAAGCACCTCCATGGGGGATCAGAAATGTAAATAAAGCTGTTAAAAGCTATCAACCACCACGGAGGAAACTCCAGGCGGGACGAAACATAAATAAAGCTGTAAATACGGTCAACCGCCACGAAGGAAACTCCAGGCGGGACAAAATGTAAATAAAGTCAGAATAATACGGCCAACCGCCATGAAGTAAACTCAGTGAGGGAATGAAATGTAAAGAAAGTCAGAAGAGATCAACCACCACTAAGTAAACTCTGTGGGGCAATATATATATAGAGTCGGTTCGGTCGGACGCTTCAATTTTATCCCGTCCGGACTTTTTTTTTGCTTTTTTTTTAAACAACTAAAAAAAAATATTTAATATTTTATGGAATTGAAATTTTTTCATAATAAAGGGATTTGGGCGTGACTGTACAGGCCCAAACTGTACCACCATGTTTTGTTATACGTACCCAAATCACGCCCAAAATATTTTATTATGAAAAAATTTCAATTCCATAAAATATTAAATATTTTTTTTAGTTATTTTCAAAAAAATAAAGCAAAATAAAATAAAATTTTGGGGTCCGTTTTTGATAAGGCCCGGGAGTCCGGACCTAATCCGTTGTGTGTATATATATATATATAAGCAATAAACGTACCGGATGTGAAATCCAGGATCATCGAACAGAGTTCGACCACAAGTTCATATATATAAGTATATGTATATATAAAAGTTTAATAAACGCACTGCATCAAGTTCAGGCTCATCAACAATGTCCAGACACACAATTGATATATATAAGTATATATATATATATATATATATATATATATATATATATATATATATTAAAGCGAAGAACGCTCTGCATCAAGTTCAGGCTCATCGAACAAAGTTCGACACACGATTAATATATATAAATGTAAATATATATATATTAAATCAAATAAACGCTCGGGGCAAAAGTCAGGCTCAATCGAGGCATAACTCAATAATGTTAGTCAATATATATGTAATATATATATATATATATATATATATATATATATATATATATATATATATATATATATATATATATATATATATACGCATCTGAAATGAAACCACGAGATAGAAGTTCTAGCAAAAGCAAACAACACGACTCTCAACGTGTAGAAGGGTGTGTGCAAAGATGAAGAGAAAGACTCTAAAGTGTGTGAGAAGACTTACATCTGACTGATAAAGAAGGCTTCTATATCTTTAGAGTGGGTAAACACTGACTCTTGTAGGTATAAAAGGGCTATATATGAGCTCACATGTGTTTGAAAGGGGAAAGGACACTGCATGGGGTGAGTGCAGAGTAAATTGGGTAGGGCTTCCTCGCCTTTTTTCTCTTACAAAATGGCCACCCCAAGCCCTCTATTTATAGAGGGGGGGTGCTGCAAGTACCTGCGGCACCTAGTAGCAGGTGTACATGTGGCTGCCTGGGGTGCCCCGGGCAGTGTGGGTCCCGTCGTGTCGAAGTACGTACATTCGGACAACGCGTTGTTCGTTCGGTCGTTTATAACTTTCAATCCGGGAGTCTGATGGAAGCGTGCCATATCATTCCAGAAAGCTCTTTCCGAGAGCTACACAATGACATAGGATTTGCCCTTTTTAGATTCCAGGAAGATGGGTCCATGATCGAAATGGCATTCCTGGGTTTCTGTCAGGTAGTCCTTTGAGCCGTTTTGCGTAGTTTGCGCTTGAAAGTGAAGATATTGTTCTTGTGGGACTTCTATTGAAGTATTTTTAGTTGACATGAGTTGATTTGATGTGAGTTGAAGTTAAGTTGGCAAAATAACCATTTTGCCCCTCCCGGGGTTATCTCCGATTTTCGCACGCCATTATAGCGATCTTTTGCTCGGGGTTATTTCGAAGTTGGCTCTTTGTTGACTCGATCGTCCTCAGGGTTATCTCTGAGGTTGGTTTGACCTCCTGGGCTATCTCCAGGCTTTAATCTTGATCCCCCGGGGCTATCTCTGGGGTTGAAACTGACTTTCTCGGGGTTATCTCCAAGGTTTGAAACTGGATCTCCCGTGGCTATCTCCGGGGTTAAAATTGATTTTGTGGTCCTCCAATGTTATCTCTGGAGTGTGAAAAAAGACGCTTTTGCCCTCCTGCATGGTTAGTAACAGGCAAAGAAAATTTCGAGTGTCTACAGATGCCCCTCTTTATCATGTTCATGCAATGCAATGGAATGGACATGATAAAGATTAGTAGACACTTGAAACATGACAAGGTATTTATAATGATGCAAATCACAATGTAGTGAATGTTTATGATGAATGTGAAAATGTTTTCGCAAATCGCAGTTCGCAAATTGCACATCGCATTTCGCATTTCGCATTTGGCCAAATCGTACATAGCAATTTCGCATATCGCATTGTATATCGCATTGTAAATCGCATATCGCAAATCGAAAATTGCATATCGCAAATCGCAAATCACAAATCGCAATGTAATGAATGTTATGATGAATGTTAAAATGTTTCGCAAATTGCTTTACCTTTACCGATCATTGCTGATGCCTATGCTAGTGTTGACTCCAATGGTTTGGCATTTAATCGCTGATGCTTATTTGATGAAGATAAGTTGAGATACTTTCCATATCTCTGATGGGGATGACATTCTGAAATCACCAGACCCTCCAGATGTATACGCTGGTAGTTTGCAATGTTACCTACCCTGTTGATCGCCAACCTATTTTGGTTCCCACTCGAACGGTTGTATACGAAGCTTTCATCGCTGAAATGTCTTGATGTTGCGCTGAATTCCAATGGTTTAAGAATACCAGATCTTCTAATACCCTCGCTGAAGTAATATTCCACGGATTACGTCACTAGACTTCGCCTGATGTTATACTAGATTGATGACAACCACCAGATGTCTCACCCTTAATGAGGTGATTTGCAGTTTTCTTTTGCTATTGGGTGCTTGTGCCCCATTTCCTTAAGCGTTTGATTTGCAACCCGGCTGAACTGATGACTTGAATGTCTCTGAAATCCCTGGAGGGTGTAATACATTCTTTCGCTGCCCATATTTGAACGTCGGTGTAGAGGCCTCATCTGATGAGGACTTGACGTAGGTTAACATGTTTGATGGTGTAGATTTCCTTAGTTAGACCTTTCTTCGTGGGCCTTCTGCTCCTGAGTTAAGAACTTTTTGAGAATTTTCCCCTTCTTTTGTAGGGGCACGCTTATGTCGCTATGATTTCTTTCAGGAGTTCACCTCTTTCTTTTTTATGAGAAGCTTGATCTCGCCTTAAGCTCCTTCCATTTCTTGGAATTGGAAAAATGCCCCAGTCCTTTCACATGTTAATGCCAAGGGTTCATATGAGAAACTCTCTTTGTTGATGAAGTTGTGAGTGAATAATATCTGAATAGCCATTGAGATGATGATGGACCATGCTGATGGCGTTAACTGGTGCATTTTCTATTTTAGGATTATTGATAAATTCCCCAGTGTTGAGTTGTCGCTGCTTCTGGGATTGCCCCAATATTGTTGTAAGGGACCCAATATCCGGTTGTTGCCAATTTTGAAATTGCCCCTGACCTTCGCTTGTTATGCAGGATAGTTGCTTTTCGATGAGATGAGCCGATAAGACGCCGAGATCGCAAGAGGCTTTTTATGTACCATCTGGTGAATAGGTAGTGGATGTGGGCTTTGATGTTGACAGCTCTTTCTGGTAAAGATGTCGCTTTATTAGAGAGATGATGCTCTAACTCATAGGGATTTCGTTGTTGCTGAACGGGATGACGTTATATCGACCCGAGATATCGCATGTAGTTGGCAGTGGATCTATTAGCTCGTGTAGAAACCCTTGGGTAGGAGATCACAGTGTTACCTCCTTCTTACGAGAGGAATCCATGTTGGACTTGATAGCTACATATACACCGATTTGTAGATGGGCTTGTATTTTCCTCGCTGAGACTAGCTTAGGCATTTTATGCGTATACGATTACATTGTATATATCAAACAACATTATATATGGCAGGGAAATATATGTTGATTCACTTCCCTTTTAGTTGTGCCTTGCTACTTGCTTGATATTCGCTTATTTCTCCAGGACTTTGTGATCTGGATGTATTCTGAACTCTTCCTTGATGGATGGACAGTGAGATTTCTCAGGATTTTCAGAATGGATCGTCGATCTGTGTGTATTCCCTACCATCTTTGGTGTTTTGGGACTTGTTTCTGTATGTGGCTATGGATAGGAGTGAGTTTGTTTTTTCTGTGGTGAGATCGGACCATATAACATGGCTGCCTACATACTCCCGTGTATTGGGGAGATCAGGTCGATGTAGTTTGCCCATGTACTGGGCGGATTGCAGATGAAAAGTTTTAATCCCATGTACGGGATAAATTGAAGGTGTGAAATGAAGTGAAACCAAGCTGCTGGTTTGAAAAGTGTGTTTTTCCCTGAGGGGCAGATGGGTAAAAAAGAAAGGCTGTATATAGTGAGGGTTAAAGAACCTGAAATGACTGGTGATCTGATGATCCAAAACCAGGATGTTCGCTTGATGGTAACCTCAGACATAGTACCGTTTCACGGTGTCCGAATTGATGAGTTGCGAAAATTCATTGCCGTCCATTTCCTGTAATCTGACAGCGCCTCCTGTCAATACCTCCTTGACAATAAACGGGCCTTCCCAGTTTGGGGAGAATTTTCCTTTAGACTGAGCTTGGTTGTCAACGATCTTCTTCAAAACCAAGTCGTGTTGTTTGAACTGCCGTAGTCGGACTTTTCTGTTATAGGATCTTCTTTACAAGTAGAGGGCCGCTCATGTCTGGGCCACATACTACCCCATAGATTTCATCCATGAGCCTTTAAGCTTGGTCCTCGTCTAGACATTTGAGGAGACCTCGTATTGCATCTCTTTTGGATTGCATCTTCGCTCAGGTAGAATTTCATAGCAAGTCGATGGATTTGCCTTTTCTCAGTCGGGCTCGCCTCAGCGAGTGTAGATCCATCTCGTAAGTACTTCTTGATGTGTTGATACCAAGGATGCTGGATGGGAGGTAGGTCATCCGATACTTTTCAATGTAATTCCCATAGGCTGAAGCTTTTTGTAGGGAAAATGTGTGGGTTGGCATGTCTTCCTTGTCATGTATGTTGATCAAGGAGGCCAAGGTTGCTAGTGCACTCGAAAAATCATTCATATTCTAAGTAATGTGGAGGAAGGATTTTTCTTCAAACTCCGAAGCCATCTGTAGAACCCCGAGATGGTAAGGCGAAAGAATATAGAACTTTGTTGAAGAGCTTTCTTCTTTTTCTTTTTTCTTCTTTTTTCTTCTTTTCTTTTTTTTTCTTTTTTTCATGCATTAGATCGTGGAAAAGAGTCCTATGGCTCACTGACAGGTAGCTCCAGCATTGATGAGGCAGAAGGACAATCGTATGGAGCAAAGGGCTCCCCAAGGAGTGATGAATGCAGTTTTCTCACGATCCTTTTCAGCAACCATGATTTGATGGTACCCTGCAAAGCAATCCGCAAAGGAGTACTTGTCATACTGAGTTGTATTATCAATGAGTATGTGGATGAATTGGACGGCAAAGCTATCTTTGAGACAAGCTTTGTTCAGATCACTGTAATCCACACAAACTCGCACCTATCCTCCGGGTTTGGGCACATGGACTATGTTGGATAGCCATTCAGGGTATGTTGACACCATGATGATGCCGGCTTGAAATTGTTTCACAATTTCTTCTTTAACTTTTAACTTCCACTCAGGTTTTAATCGCCTGAGATTCTTCCTGACTGGCTTGAATTCCCCTCTGATGGGAAGGCGATGAATGATAATGTCAGTGGATAAACAGACCAGGTCTTCGTGAGACCATGCAAACACATCCTGGAATAGGGTCAATAGAGTAACCATGTCATTCCTTTGGTTTGGAGTGAGGTCCGTACCAATCTGGACTTGTTTGGGGTTTTCTAAGGTTCCGAGGTTTGAAAGAGGTGGTTTGATCAAGATTTGGCTTGGGTTTGTCTTCGACCCATTTCTTTGATCTCCTGAGGTATCTCATAGTCATCTTGTATTTCCATCAAGTCTGAGTCTAACTTTACATCAAAGTTACAGTCCTTGTGGAGAATAGGCACCTCATCAGCAAGTACATGCACATCTAAATTGAGTCCCGAAAAAAAATATGCTTTCACTTAGTATATAACAACATTCAATCACACAAAGTGTTAGCTCAGTAATGACAAAAAGTAATCGCTAATCTTTGCATGTGAGAAAAAGTAGCGATTATTGCTATCTAAAAGGTAGAGAGAGTTTCTTCCTTTTTACCCTCGTCGGCAAATGCAAGGAGTGGTGCTCCAATTGTCGTACAGCAAAGTCTTGGTGGAATTGCAGTTGATGGAGGGTTATCATCAACCTCCTTCTCCCGAATGATGACCATTACGTTTGGGCCATCATCGTTTGGGTGTATCTGTTTGAGAAGTGTTTGTTTGGGTTTTTGTTTGGTTTTGACTTTTCATTGATGGTCGCCACGTACTCTCTATGAAGAGGAGATCGGGTCTTTTCGTGTAGTTCAGTTTGGGTTGAAAAGGTTCAAAGGGGTAAGTGGTGAGAAGAGTGTAGAGATGTTTTTTTTTATTTATTTACATGCATGGAAAATAAAAGGCATACTACGAAGAAAGTGATACCGTTCTAACATTTTCTGGAACTCGCAACTTTATCCCCTGGATCTACATCTTCTCGGCTAGTTGAGGCCTGATAGTCCAGTTGTCAATGGTTATGTTGCCTTCAGGGCTTGTGATAGAGGTTACCCCTTGATTCTGAATGTCTTCGCTTGTGGCCATAACTTGATCGCTTTCTAATTCAGTACATTCCTCAGGGACGCTTGAAATGGGCGCATTGCAAAAAGGGATGAACTCTGGATTCTTTAATGGGTTGGATTCCCTGACATTCTCACCACCCTTTTCTTCATCTATTCCTTCGCCTTCTTCATGGGTTTCATAGGATTCAACCATGAAATCTCCCTCGAACTGTTATTGCATTTCTTGCAAAGAACTTTCCTTTTTGGTTTTTTCTTCCTTGGAAAGGATTAGTATTTCCTCCGCATCATCCAAGGTGATAAAATCAGGAACGTGGTTGATATCTTGGAACCATAGGACGTTTGATGTTGGCGGGGGAATCTCCTTTTGGGATGCCTTTGTCTCCTCTGTCATTTCTTGCATTAGGATTAGTCCACTTTGTGTTCTAGCAGAATTGTCGCTCATAGCCTTCACCTCATTTGAACTGTCTGTCTCGAATGGACATCTTAAGCTTTTTATTTCCTTTTCACCTTTTTTGGTCATGGGAAATTCTATCTCCAGCTCTCCATTTTCAATGAGATCCTGGATTTTATGTCGGAAAGACCAGCATTCTTCAGTCATATGTCCGAGTGAGTTAGAATGGTAGAGACATATCTTGGTGGAATCATAACTCTTTATCTTGGGATTTATAGGAGGCAGCAACTCAGTAATCCTTCCTTCGCTTATCAGAAAGTGTAACATTTCTTCATTGGATTTGCTCAGAGGGTTGAATTTCGGACTCCTTTGGAGGTTGTTTGATCTTTCATCTTTGAGAATTCGCATTCCCTAGATTGGTTCTTTCGCTGGTGAGATCTTCTAGCAATTTTATCATCCCCCTTTTCTTGTACTTTCAGCCTGCTTTGATCTTCTTCATTTAGCTGGCTCATCGTGGAGTCCTTTTTCTCTTGGCTTTCTGATAGTTAAGTGAAAAATTGCCTTGTTTCCTGATGTTGGCGCACTATCAGCTTAGCTAGCAGGTTTACTTGATTCTGGATCGCATCTAATTTTTGCATTACTGACATACCCTCCTCCGAGTTTTCCCACTCTATGACATTTGGTATGTGCTTTTGGGGGTATTCCTCCATCCTTCGTATGTACTTATTAATTGGATACATTTCAGCGCTTCCTGACCCGATCATGTTTACTTCTTCCGTATCATGTCGCAACGGAAGGTTGGTGTTGACATTTTGTTGGTCAGTTGTTCACCACAACATCGCCACTTTCGATCGATTTTGAATCTTATGTTTTAAGGACCAACAATCCTGTGTATCGTGTCTTGGAGACCCTGAGTGGTAAGCACATCTCTGGCTTGGATTGTATCTTTTGTTCCCTGGTTCTAGAGGTGGAGCTAGTTCGGTAATTTTCTTGTGATCCATTAATATCGCCAATACATGTTCAAGGAATCGCTTGATGGAGTGAATACCGATTTTCCGTTCTTTCAAATTTTCTTTTTCTGTCTGGGTATTGGTTGAATGCGATGCATTGTTGAGATGGCGATTGTCTTGCATTTTCCAAATGGGGGACTGTAGTTTGGCCTCTAGCTTGCCCTGTGCACAACAAGGGATACATCTTTATTGCCTTTATCGGGCATTTTGGGATCGCTTTCGCATACTTGCCAGTTTGTATATGTCATGCATCGCTTCCAAGGCGGTGAAGTCTTTAATCTTACGCCTTGAGGCCCATCTCTCGCCATTTTGTCGTGTTTCTTCATTTCGCAAATGGCTTTCCTATACTGCTAGGATCCTCTCATAGTAAGGAGCCTCTTGGATATCAATAAATGTCATTACCATCTAAACACATCATTGATGGAATGACTTCAGCCGCTAGATGTCTCCACATTTGGGCATATTCTCGGAAAGATTCAAGATTTTGCTTTTTCACTTTAGTCACTTGATATCGATCTGGTGCCATTTCAGGATGAAAATTGTCTTGATTTAGAAAGGCGTGGGCCAATTCTTCCCAGATTGTGGATTTTGGCATTGTCAAGTTGGGCATACCAGGGCTTTAGTTTCTCGGTGAGACTCTTTTGAAAAAGTTGCATTACGAGGCTTTCATTTTCAAAGATAAGACCCCGATTCGCCAATGTACATTTTTAGGTGCGTATAGGGATCGCCTACCCCATTGTACTTTTCAAACTACGGGACTTTGAATTTGGTACGATATTGAGCCCCAGGAATATCTGAGAGATCCGAATAGGTGACACTCCCATAATTTCCGATCCCTTTAATTGGCCGGATGGTATCCTCCATTTGTTGGACTTTCTTTCTTATATCCCCGGTTTCTCGATCATCCACGAGATTTGTGATTTCTTTATTGGAATGAGGTTTAGGTATCGGGTTTCCATCTTTTACCAATGCCCGACCGCCTTGTGTGTGAAGGACTCGGTTGAGTAGGCATTATCGGCCTGCGTATTTTTACTTTGTTCTTTTAGAAAGACAACCAATTCTGCTATCTGATTCCTTAATCCTTCAAACTCCTCTCGGGAAATAGGAGTAGGATCAGGCTGGGCACTTGTAGCCATGTTTGATGGTGGGCTCAGTGCCTTCTTAGACTTTAACCGGGTAACGGGACCGATTGCTTACCTGCGAAAGACTTGCATAGTTTAGTCTTTAGGGAATGTGTATAATAACATGCTATGTGATGTGTCCATTTTAGGATTTTTATCCTGCAAAACGGATTCAGCTGTTTGTAGCATGCTAAAAAATATGTATGTGTACACATTTCTTCATATTTCTCATTACATGGAGATAGATATGGAATGTAAGTACAAGTAATTTGAAATGAGAGCATGAAGAGACTTTCCTCCGTTTTGGGTTTATCAGAGGCTGACCTGTCTTAGGTTACTATTGCGGCTTTTTGGCATGAAGGTTCCAAAATCATCGCAATCTACTAAATGGGAAGTTAATCCGGTCTTTTAACTGGAGCGAATTTGGGTGGTGCCTTTCCTGAGCCTCGGAGAATTAGTCTTCTCACGAGTCCAGTAATCAAACACTGACGGGATAGCCTCCTGGTGGAGGGACCACACAACATACATTCACATACATTGCGTCTCACCGTATGAAAATGATGACATTTGCAAAGCACTAATATAACAAGCAGATATGGTGCGAAGCACTAATATCACAAGCAGTTATGGTGTGAAGCACTAGCATCACAAGAAGTTATGGTGCGAAGCACTAAGTGCAATAAGGAAATGCATTCGTACACATTCATTAAATGTAAACGCAACATCCACACACAAGCAGGTAACTGTTTTGAAAAGATTGTAATAGCGGCTTAAGTCCTCTTACTGGAGTCCCCAGCGGAGTCACCACCTGTAGACGTCGGGATTTTTGGGTGTCCCTTTCCATTACTTGTTTTTTGGTGTTCTCATTTTAGGTGAGATTTGTTTGAAAAAAACAAGTGAAAAAGGTCCGACATGTATAATGTCGACGATGGGACTGTTAAGAGTCGCCAGTTGGTTTTTTAAATGGTTATACCAACACAACCGAGAAAAGGTTTGCACATTGACCCAGTGATGTGAAACTACTATACGGGTCGGTGAAAACGAGATTCATTAGGGTCCGGGGAATTGGTTATGCGGGTGGAAGGTGTTAGGCACCCCCCCGACATCCGTGTTACCACGGTGACCGCCTCTTTTCAAGAAACTATTATCTGAATGTGTGTGTGGGTCAATGTGCTGTTATTTCAATTTTTAGCAAGATATGGCAATGATGTTTTATAAAAGAGGTTTTTCAAACCCTGATGCTCAATAGTAATTAAGACCTTTTACACTCCCATTTTATTAAGTGTGCGTCTTGGTTGATTTTATTTTTACGAATGCGAGGCATCCGTATGAAAATAATGTGCAAAATAATGCTGACTTCCTCGTGGGTATGGAAATCATCTTTGGAAATTCAGATACCGCAAAATAATTTACAAGCTGCTTACAGCTGAAAATGTCCATCATGGGAACCGAATCTAGATTTAATGGGATGAATCTGTGATCACATGATTCCTAGGCTCACAAAATACTGCAGTTTATATGAAAGCAAGAAGCAGGTATATATATAAAAGCTGTAAATATATATATACAGACAAGATCACGAACCACGAAGCACCTCCATGGGGGATCAGAAATGTCAATAAAGCTGTTAAAAGCTATCAACCGCCACGGAGGAAACTTCAGGCAGGACGAAAAATAAATAAAGCTGTAAATACGATCAACCGCCATGAAGGAAACTCAAAGGATGAGAATGTAAATAAAGTCAGAATAACGGCCAATCGCCACGAAGTAAACTCTAAGCGGAGACGAAATGTAAAGAAAGTGTAAAAGCGATCAACCACCACGTAAGTAAACTCAAAGGGACAATATATATATATATATATATATATATATAAGCAAATAAACGCATGCCGGATGTGAAATCGGGCTCATCGAACGAGTTCGACCACGAGTTCATATATATATATATATATATATAAAGCGAATAAACGCACTGCATCAAGTCAGGCTCATCGAACAAAGTCCCACACACACGGTTGATATATATAATATATATATATATATATATATATTAAAGCGAAAGAACGCTCGCATCAAGTTCAGGCTCATCGAACAAAGTTCGACACACGATTAATATATATATATATTAAAGCAACTAAGCGGTCGGCATCAAGTCAGGCTCAATCGAGGCATAACTCGATAATGTTAGTCAATATATATGTAAATATATATAATACATATATATATATATATATATATATATATATGTATATGTGCAAAGATGGGTGCGTAGAAGGGTGTGTGCAAAGATGAAGAGAAAGACTCTAAAGTGTGTTAGAAGGCTTACAGCTGACTGATAAAGAAGGCTTGTATATCTTTAGAGTGGGTAAATACTGACTCTTGTAGGTACAAAAGGGCTATATATGAGCTCACAGGTGTTTAAAAGGGGAAAGTATATTGCATGGGGTGAGTGCAGAGCAAATTGGGCAGGGCTTCCTCGCCTTTTTCTCTTACAAAATGGCCACCCCAAGCCCTCTATTTATAGAGGGGGGAGCCGCAAGTCTACCTGCGGCACCTAGTAGCAGGTGTACCTGTGGCTGCCCGGGGTGCCCCGGGTAGTGTGGGTCCCGCCGTGTCGAAATATGTACATTCAGACAACGTGCTGTTCGCTTGGTCGTTTATAACTTTCAATCTGGGAGTCCGATGGAAGCGTGCCATATCATTCTGGAAAGCTCTTTCCGAGAGCTACACAATGACATAAGATTTTCCCTTTTTTGATTCCAGGAAGATTGGTCCATAACCAAAATGGCATTCCCGGGTTTCCGTCAGGTAATCCGTTGAGCCGTTTTGCGTAGTTTGCGCTTGAAAGTTAAGATATGGTTCTTGTGGGACTTCTATTGAAGTATTTTGAGTTGACATGAGTTGATTTGATGTGAGTTGAAGTTGAGTTGGCAAAATGACCATTTTCCCCTCCCGAGGTTATCTCCGGTTTTCGTGCAGTTGTAATAGTCTTTTCTCAGGGTTATCTCGAAGTTGAAATTTCATTGTTGACTCGATCGTCCTCGTGGTTATCTCTGAGGTTGGTTTGACCTCCTGGGCTATCTCCAGGCTTTGATCTTGATCCCCCGGGGCTATCTCTGGGGTTGAAACTGACTTTCCCGGAGTTATCTCCGGGGTTGGAAACTGGATCTCCCGTGGCTATCTCGTGTCGAAAGAAATTACTTAAGCAGATTTTCAAAGAATAATAAAGAATAGAATAACAACAGAAATCACCATGCATGCGGCACTTCACATAGACAAGTTATTCCAACAGAATACTAAATAACGAAACCAGGTCAGGCGTAATACGCACCGACAGGATGTTCTAACAGAATAGTAAAGACGGAACCAGGTCCGACGTAAAACGCACAGACATGATATTCCAACAGAATAATAAAGAATAGAATAACAAGAGAATTTCACCAAGTATAGGGAAGTCCGCGTATACAGGTTATTCCAACAAAATAATAAAGAATGGAATAACAGAAGTTCTCTTCATGAATACAAAAGAAATATTACCCCCTACCTTAAGAAGAAGAGTACTAGATATATAAGTAGTGAAGTAGCAGAATAATTTTCTTCTTTCTCTCTATAGTTTATCTCTCTAGAGTTTCAGTGAATTCGTAAGAAATAATGAAGGAATGAGCTTCTATTTGTATAAAAATGGATTGCATAGTAACTAACTCATGAACGGTCCAGATTGATTTACTTTAATCTGACGGTCCATATTTAAAGCAAAATCTTTTAAATAAAATATAATATATTCTATTTATAATCTAATAAAACGAATAACTTTATAAAAGATTTTATTATGCAAACACTATGCAGGCACTATGCAAACACTATGCATAATAAAATATAATATATTCTAATTATTGTCTAATAAAAAGAGATAACTTTATAAAAGTATTACATTTTTATATAAAAGATTTTCATTTTATTACATTAATAATACCAATAAAACAAAAGCCGAGTGACTTATCACATAAGCATCAATAATCAAAACAGGTAGTGCTACTATGCAACCACAGCGTATTCATCGCATTACTTTTACTACCGAAAGTAGTTCAACAGTATTAATGGTAAAACTTCCGCCGTTATTTTCAATAAAATATTTTTGTCGTTTTCTTAATCCGATAATAATTTCGTTGTGGGGTTCACCAATGATTGTGTCGTTGTACGAATATTCCATGTTAAAACGAATATTCCTCGACCAATCGAATATTATATACAACTTGCGTACTTTGCAAAATTTATAAATATTACCCACAACTATAACACTATATCGAATTTACTCCATAATATTCAAAAATGATATTTATAGAAAATTCATCTTTATTCAAAAAGTTGGGGTTTTATAAGTAGGATAAAGAATCCTAGACGCTTGAAATGAAATAAGACAAACATGATATCATGTAAAAACATGATGCAAATGTATGATGCATGTGTACATGCTATACAAAACAGCCCCATATACGTATGCTATCATGATTACAATCCATACTTGCATGTTTATTGTCAATTCCATACAAGTACTGAAAACGAATGGTGATCAAGCATTCATACATGCAATACAACCATGATAGAAATCCCATATGATATGTAATACAGTCTAGCATTCAAGCATGCAACTAAACTAAATATTAAAATCCTTTAGAATCCCATAATGGAGTTTAGTTCATGACTGAACCAAAAGCCATTATGGGATCAAAGCTAAACATGGTTAATAATCAAACAATTGAAAGATGAAGGATAAAAACGATCAAACCATTTGCTGATTATAATCTACTAGTAACATTCAAATCTTCATATAAATCCAGTAACTACTAATAAACATCCACAATGATAGAAAATCCCAAGAAGAATTAGAAAAGTTGGAGTTTAGGCTTCGTTCTACGTTGGAATCTCTCTCAGAGTGTAAACCCTAGTTTTCAAAATGAAAATACGTAAAAATTGAATAATGATGCGTCTGACACAAGTCAGAAATCGTTTTAAATTAATTACAACCCTTAAAATTAGAAATTAAAATAAACAGCTCAACATCAATCAGGCATCGCGCGCGGCCGCGCGCCCCTCATTTGCAATCCTCGCGCGGACGCGTAACTTGCAGTGTGCAAAGTCAGTCGGCCGGTGTGTTTCATGGTATGGCGTCCTCAAGCTTTATTCTGCAGCATTACGGCTTCCGCAACTCTAGTTCTCACTGCAATGATCGGTTTCATCTTTGCCGCAATGATCATTACTCATTGTTCATTCTTTTGTCCATCCATGCTTAGTCTCCTGCTCCAATTGATCCTCACACCATGCGTCCATAGCCTCATGCCATCTACATAACCAATTCGTGCCATATCCTGCACTTTTACACCAAAGGAGGTTTTTAAGTAAATGCAATGCAAAATATCCTGAAATGCAACTAAAAACACATTAAAATGTACTTGAGATGGACACAGTTCGCGTGACTTGCTATCCAATAAGTATGTATAAAACCCACTTATCAAATACCCCTAAACTTGAACTGTTGCTTGCCCTCAAGCAATGCATACTAATGATTAATGAAAATGCAGCTATATTACTATGCAACTAAATTATGATGCAACTAATCTCACATTTTCCAGCTATCACAGAAATCAGTCCAAAATGCCTCAACGAATATTTCCAGATTCAAGAATACAGATTCAAACCAAACTGTAGGCATAATGTCATACACTCAGATAATTCATAAATGCTATAGAGATGCTGTGTGTGTTTGTTGTGTTCACCAAAACTTGATTCAAGCAAAGAATACTCATGCTATATTGCTCAAAAGAGAAAATTACAGTCTAAATCAAGATTCATGTATACTTATGCAACAAAGACTATTCCAACATATCAAAACAAACTGAGGTTCAACAATGGGCTTAACTACTTTATTTCTACTCACGAGGGCGATTTTCGCTCTTTCTCGCGGTTTTTATTGCTATTTTTCTTTTCTTTTTCTTTTTTTTTCTTTTCTTTTTTTCACATGACTGTGCAATGCCTCATTCCATTAGGCAAACACTGCTACCCCTTAGCGAGCTTTCAACCAACGACTCCCAGACCATGAAAGACCTTAGGGCGCTAGCTGTTAAGACACCCCTACGGGCGTACTTACTCAAGTAGCTAGGGCCCCAAAATAAAACTAGTCACATTATTGCTAATTTTCTTTTCTTTTTCCTTTTTTATACATAGCACACCCATGTTTTCCCACAGTTTAAAAATCAATGTTTTAAACCGTCTAAGTTCACTTCCCACATATTTCCTTTTTTTTAAAACTACATTTTCTATCGAGCAATGCAACCCATAATTCTTATACCTACAAGTGTTTGTGAATATGGCCGTGCAACCCGAAAGCATTTAAACAGCATTATGAATTGCATTGTGTAAAACATTATATCTCAGCTCATGTTATCCCAAAATAATTAAAAATCATTTAAAATTCACTATCATCATTGGCTAGACAAAATTTCCATAACGCTAGGCTTTGTGAGACATGCAAACTAAACATGAACATGTAAACAAATATGCAATTATATAACACAAATAAACTATATGATGCAAAAATTTAAACTAATCATGCAAAAAACTATATGCTACTATACTACTACCCCCAATACCACCAAACTTATAATATTCAATGCCCCATTGAATGAAGGTAAAGGGTATAGAAAACTCCCCTAATGATCAGTGGTACCACCCTCCTCTGGTGGTGAATCTGGTGGTGGATATGGCACTGCTGTCTCGAACTGAGGACACTCTAGCGCCGTTCCTTGCTGCGCAAAAGCCTCGGCTAAGGCCCTCATGAGTCCCGTCACAAATGTTCTGAAATTATCGTACATGGCATCGACTTTTCGCTCCAACCGTCGGAGTTGACGATCACCATGGGCAGCAGGTGCTTGCGTGGATGGGCCTGCCTCATCTGTCTGAGGGGGCTACTGGGATGGCTCTGGGAAAGTAGGCTGAATGATAAATCCTCATCCGCGTGGGTGTGGTACACCTCCTTCCCAATCCTTAAATTTTTTAATGGTGGCATGAGTTATGTCCTGGCTTGGGTATTGCATTTGTTCGTTGCCCCAGTTGCATCCCTGATGAGCACATAGCATAGCAACTACTGATGCGTGTAGAATGCTCGTAGTGGTGCCTCCCCGCAGATATCGTAACATATTCTGATGGATGAGATGGCTAATGTCAATGTATTTCCCGGTGATTATGCCCCACAGAAAAATTGCCCTCTCCACTTTGATTTTGCGCTGATGAGAGGAAGGCACGAGCTTGGCACATATGAACAGGTTCCACGCCTTTGCATATCGGTTCAGGGCTGCAGCTATGAATATACGAGGTTAATTTGTGCCGACTTTATAGGTCCATTTCGTGCCAAGCACGCACACTTCAGCAATAACCAACTCCAAGTTAGTCTCCAGATGTGCACTGGTGACCCCGTTGGCGGTGTATCGGTAAGTCTAAAAATGGCTCGGATGGCACGGGGTCTATAATCTATCTCAACACCTCGAACCATAGATATACCGCTCATGGTGACCTTGGCATTGGCATAAAACTCTCGAACTATGGTCATCGGAATGGGCGTGGGAGTGGCAGTTAGTCCACCCCAGCCACTCATTAATCATGACACATAACTGACCATCCTGCCCCTCCAGTTTGAAACCGCGCTCCTTGACAAACGTTTTCACCACAATTCGGTAATACTCCTGTTGAGCTTCCAAGTTTAGGAACTTGATGTGATCAACAATATCCTCCCCTTGACTGCCCAAGGAAGATGAAGAAGAAGATGAAATAGAACGTGCTCACTTAGGCCCCATTTGTAGTTGATAAAGATAGCACAGATGATTGGACTGAGAATGGAGAAGAAACAATAATGATATTACCCTCAAGTTCGTTTCTACCCAACCAAATCAGAAGCCCTAGTTTTATACTGCAATTGGAGAAGTTGAGTAGATATGGAACGTGGAAGAAACCGTGGATGATTACGTGGTGGAGAGATTGATGGCTTCGATATTGTAACTGATAGAGAGGAAGAGACGTGCGTTATGGAGACTGAGAGGATTGTTCTTCTATTATGATTTCAAATGAGAGTCCAAATGGTCCCCAACTCATTTTTAAAACTGTCTCAGTCCGGTGTACGGCGGCGACCGCGCTTATTTCAATAGCTTTCGGTAGCAAGGCGTGAAAGTGGCATTTCGGTGCAGTATGTGTAGAAGGCAAGCGCGAGGTCTTGTGTTGAATTTATTGCACGACCGCGAGACCATGCTTCCTGCACTACTGAGTTTACTTCCAAACTGCCTATCAGTGATGACTTCAGTTGCATATACCTACATAAGCATTAATGCACTCTGTTAAAACATGAATCCTGACCAAATAAACTCTAACCTATTTCAATCATTCTCAATGCAAATCTTGCTACACACTCAATTATGCAACTCCTACAAACTATCAATAATGAGACTAATATGAACCAACTAAAACAATCTAAACTGAATAAAAAAAAATAGAGATAGAAATAATGTGTTGCCTCCCATCAAGCGCTAAGTTATAGTTAATTAGCTTGACTGTCTCTGAATCTCAAGTTGAAGAACGAGTTGAGGTGCTTTCCTGTCTGTCCACCTCAACCATTTATTTAATATCCCTTACTTTCGACATTGGCTTGACCTCCAAATCTGAATTTTCACCAGTTACACACCTCAACGGTTCACAGTTCACCAAATTCTGTTCCTCATCATTTAAGACCTGATCCACCGAATCAACCCGAAAACATTCTTCTTCATCTGTTGGGAACTTCATTGCCTTAAAGAGGTTAAAGGTCACCTCCTGATCATGTACACGCATCGTGAGTTCCCTTTTTTGCACATCTATTGAAGTCCTACCTGTGGCTAAGAATGGTCTCCCTAGTATAATTGGTATATTTTTATCTTCCTCGTAATCCAAAATGATGAAGTCAGCCGGAAAGATAAATTTGTCCACCTTTACCAAGACATCTTCAACAAGTCCCCGTGGATACGTGATGGATCTGTCAGCTAACTATAACGCAATGTTTGTCGGCCTTGGAGCCGACAATCCCAACTGATTGAATACTGACAAGGGCATCAAATTTATGCTTGCCCCAAGATCACATAAACACTTACTGAAGCTCATTTTCCTGATTGTGCACGGAATTGTGAAGCTTCCCGGATCCTTCAGCTTTGGAGGTAATTTCTGCTGAAGCACTGCATTGCATTCTTCTGTCAAGGCTACTATCTCAAATTCGTCTAATCTCCTCTTCCTTGACAGTATACCCTTCATGAACTTTGCATAGCTTGGCATTTGTTCCAATGCCTCGGTGAAAGGTATATTAATCTGCAGCTTTTTAAATATCTCCAAAAACTTGTTGAATTGTTTATCCTCCCTCTGCTTATTCAATCTCTGCGGATACAGAACTTGAGGGTGAATTAGTGGTACTGAACTGTTAAGCTTCTCCTCTGAACCTTCTTTATCTTTCTCTTCCTGCTAAACCTCAGAATTCTCCAGATTTCCTTTCTCAGCAATCACCTGCTCTGCCTCGCGCGGTCGTGCGGCCTCTTCAGTACAATTAGGCGCGGGCGCATGACTTGCAATATCTGCAGTGTTTTTCCCAGACCTCAATGTGATAGCTTGACACTATTCCTTCCCGTCTCTTCGTGGATTTGTTTCTGTATTACTCGGCAATGAACCCTGGGGCCTGTTGGTAAGCATGTTCGCCATTTGCCCCATCTGAGTTTCTAGATTCTTAATAGCCACTGCTTAGCTTTTGATCATAACCTCTGTATTTACCATGTATTTTATCATCATCTCCTCCTTTTTTGATTTCTTTTCTTGTTGAGGTGCAGCTGGAGTGTGATGTTGTTGTTGAGAAAAACCTAGCGGAAAAGGTTGTAAGACCCCAACTTATTATAAATAAAATCGAATTTCCTCTAATTATTATTGTGAATAATAAGGTATTAATTTGATATAATTCTCTGGTTATGGGTGAAATGTGCAAATTTTGCAAAATAAGCAAGTGGTTATAAAATAATCATTGTTGTCGGGGAATATTCGTTTGGTCGTGGAATATTCTTGTTGTTGGGGAATATTAAATGACGACACGCAATGATCATTAGTGGGCCCCATAATGTAATAACCGCTTCATGGGATGAAGAAAACGACAAGTTTGAGTTTTATAAATAATGGCGTAGTTGTTACCGTTAACACTGTTGGAATTCCCAGTGGTTAAAATACAGTAATACGC
Organism: Panax ginseng; assembly: GCA_020205605.1. Classification (NCBI taxonomy): domain Eukaryota; kingdom Viridiplantae; phylum Streptophyta; class Magnoliopsida; order Apiales; family Araliaceae; genus Panax; species Panax ginseng. The sequence continues at coordinate 58,875,445 of CM035142.1, forward strand.
GTGGATGCACAGTATTTTTGAATTATTGATTCTTACGTAAGAAGGCACTAGTCAATAATTGTTCTGTCAAAGAGAGATTTGGTCAGCTAATTGCGCGCCAGTAAGGAGAAATTCTTATTGAAAAGCCTCCTCTTTCTTGGGAACGGCCTGGTTGTCATAAATGTGATTCTGTAATATTATTTGTTAATAATTAATTATTGATTCATATGATAAGGAAATATTTATTTGATGTGGATATAAATGATGGATACATTTATTTTTATGTGGATAAAAATGAAGGAATTAATGCTGAGGTGTTTTATCAGTATTTTGTTGGTGTGGAGGTATTAAAAATCATCCGTTTGTGGATTTCGGATATTTTTGGTTTGGAATTTGGAAAAACTCAAAGCTATAAAGTTGTAGAGAATTTGATTTCAGGCAGAATGGACATAAAGTTCGTATTTTTCTGATAAACAGTCTATTTTCTATGAATTGTTGAAGTTTTGGAAAATAAAATGATTTTTATTAAATTTATGGGTGGGACCCACTTTGGTTATCAACATGTGGGCAGCTGGAAATTTTTCCAAGGTGGTGGCTGGTCTTGGTCTAATATTGCATGCGTAGAAGAATTGGTTATAAATAATAATATTTTATTATTTTAGTCTCCTATGGCGTTCTAACATTTTTCTATAAATAGAGGGCTAAGTTAGAATTGAAAATCACACCAGAAACAAGTTTTCTTTCTCTCTAGATTATTGAGCGTATTTTTGTGAGTATTTTGTTACTTTGAGAGTTCCTATTTAGTGCAAGTTTCTGTCTGCACTATATCCGAAATTCAGTCAGAAGTACGGTTATTTTGAGGTAAGGGGTGTTATATGCTTCTTGAAATGATATTTTCTTCAATATCATTATACCGAAATGTTGGTATGAACTTTTTATCAAATTTGGAACTTTTTGTGTTTGGGGTTACTTATTCACGATACTACAGATTATTCACGATACTACATTATTCACTTAATACAACACTATTCATTAGAAAAATGAAATTTTCTTCTTTTTGTCCAAGATGTCTATTATGGTTACTATCTTTGATTGTATCCATGTTTTGATCTTTATTTTTAAATTCTACTTCAAAATTGGTTATTATGAAGTATTATTGAGCTTGGGTAAAACTGTAATACGAATCCCTAATATTTGTTCTTTTGCTTCACTTGATTCGTTTTCTTTAAAATATTTTTCATCATCCTCCGTCCTAAATGATGATATTACTGAATATCTTTGGCCTGTAATGCAAAGATAAATGATTAACTGATGAATATCTTCGGCCCGTAGTGCAAAGATGAATAGGTGTTGAGATGAACATGACCAACTAGTGATACAAATGAATATCTTTGGCCTGTAGTGCAAAGAAGAATATTGATTAAAGATGTGTATTGATTGTTGTTACAGGGATAAAATATTGATGATAGACTTTTAAATCTTAGAAGATAGTAGAACTCATTCTCTACTTGACTATTCTAATGGATTGTTGTTTCCGCTGCAGTTGTTGATCTAAAACTTGTTGTCTATTATATTTTATCAGATTTTTCCCTGTTAAAACTAATGATAATTTGTTGTATATTATCTTAGTCATAATATTCTTTACTGGGCTAGTTGAGCTCACCCTTTTCCTTTTTGTTCCATTTTTCTTCTCAGGAGGTGAGAACATAGTAGGATCTAGTCGGGGTATGGAGTGATGGTTCTAAAAAGATGTTTTAGCAGTCCTCACTATTTCTGTAAAATAGTGTTTGAATAAATTGTAATGAGGACTTATTTGAGTGTTGATATTGTCTAGAAGACAATATTTGTATTTAAACTCACAGTATGTGTTGTCGTATTTTGCACGACAATTGTATTATTGAAGTTGTAGTTTCCTTTATGTACCATGCATTTGGCGACTCAGAATTGGTGTTGTATACCTATTTTTGTGGCGTCACAGTTGGTATCAGAGCTTAGGGATATGGTCTCTGGCAGAGATCGGGGAATAGAACTAGGAGGGGAGAGATGAGTAAATCCTTCGCTAGTGTGTTCTATCTAACTTATTTGTTGGTCAGTCATAATATAGGGATATTATGTGATATGCTAATTTGTTTAATTAACCCTTGTTTTATGGCAAGATTTAAGAACGGGTCACGAGAACGTTAACAATGGAGTGTATGAGAGGCGTGGAACAACCTTTAGTCACAAACCGGAGAACGATAACTTGAAGACAATATTCCTCCCGTAAACAACACTCTAAAGCAAACGATGAATGATGGAATGTTTAGGAGCTTTTTGCAGTTCATGCAAAATCGACGAGGAGACTCGTGTACAAAATACGGTGGAAATGATACCAATGCGCTGCGATGCATCACAACCAAGCGATTCAAGGAGTTGGGACCACCGTAATTTCTTGGAAAGTTTGGATCCGATCAAGCGGAAACATGGGTTAAGCAAATTACCAAGATATTCGATGTCTTGGGATGCACGGAGGAATGAAGGTTCCATTCGCCACCTTTATGTTCGCGATGAGAGGCGGATCTCTTTGGGTGGAGTCTGTGAAGCGTCGCAACCGCTTTTACTCAACATGTCTTGGGAAACGTTTGAAACTATTCAATGACAAGTACTTTCCGAAAGTATTCGTCATATGAAAGAGGTAGAGTTTATCAGACTGGAACAAAACAATATGACGGTATCCCAGTACGAGGCGAAGTTTGCAGAGTTATCCAGGTCTGCGCCTCATTTGGTCAAAAATGAGGAACGGATAACGAGGATGTTTCTGAGAGGTCTAAAGCCCGATATTCGTAATATCTTATATCTCATAAATTTTCTTTATATTTAGATGTTGTAAACATGACGCAATTATTAGAGCGAGATAATGAGTATGTGCAACCGAGGGACCACAACCAAGGTCATCATAATGTGACAAAGAATCATCGAGCGATGATAACCAACGAGGAGGAAAATACGAACAAAGCTGCAGAACCACTCGGGTGGTCATCGTGGCCATGATAATAGGAGAGGTGAGTCAAGTGGAAATTTCAGAAAAGAGGAGATTCAATAATGATGGGAAGACATCAAGAAAGAAGACCAAAGACCAACAACAAATTCTGGGGAGGAGAACAACCGCCGATTATATGTTACAAATGCGGAAAGAGGGACATATCTCATTCAAACCGTCCATAACAATCCAAGGTATGTTACATTTGTGGAAAGGAAGGCCACATAGCTCGGGATTGTTCTGTAGCAAAACCAAGTTCAACGGGGATGGTGACTCCAAGGGCTGTCCCGGATAAGTCAAAATTAGCAGTTCCTGGAAGAGCGTTTGTCGTGACTGGCCAAAACGCGAGGAACCCGAACGAGGTGATTACGGGTAAGCTAATCTTGAATTCTTTTGAAGTTTATACCTTACTAGATACCGATTCTACCCATTCTTTTATCTCTCCTACTTGTGCTCAACGTTTAAACTTGACTCCGGAGAAATTGGACTTTGACTTATCTGTTGAAACTTCGTTGGGTGAAACCTTCGTTACATCTACAGTTTATAAATCTTGCTTAATCCAAGTTGGCACTATCACATTACCTGTTGATCTTATCTCTTTAAAGATACTTGCTTTTGATGTGATTTTAGGAATTGATTGGTTAAGCACTCATCATGCCAAAATTGATTGTTTTCATAAGGTTGTTAGTTTTCATATTCCTAACCAACTCATAATACTAATTCAAACAACTAAACCACTAAAAATCACCACCGTCATATCAAGCCATAAAGCTATTCGCTTATTAAAAATGGATGTCAAGCTTTCTTAGCCCACGTTATGGATTTGAACAAAGACAAGTCGATTTGAATAATATTTCATTGTTAGAGAATTTCGATGTATTTTCAAGAACTTCTCGGTCTACCCCCAGAACGTGATGTTGAATTCTTTATTGACCTTGAACCGGGTACAAAACTCATTTCTAAAACCCCATATCGAATGGCTCCTATTGAACTTCAGGAGTTAAAAGTCCAACTACAGGAGTTATTAGACATCGGTTTCATTCGTCCTAGTACATCTCCTTGGGGTGCTCCTATTTTATTCATAAAGAAGAAAGACAGGAGTATGCGACTTTGTATTGACTACCGAGAATTAAATCATGTCACCATCAAGAATAGGTATCCGCTACCTCGCATTGATTACCTGTTCGACCAGTTGCAAGGAGCACAATACTTTTCAAAGATCTACCTTCATTCTGGATATCATCAGCTGAAGATTAAAACTGAGGATATTCCAAAGACTGCCTTCAGAAATCGGTATGGGCATTATGAATTCTTAGTCATGTCTTTTGGATTGACTAATGCTCCTACTGTTTTCAAGGATATGATGAACCGAGTATTCAAGGAATATTTGGATTAGTTCGTTGTTGTCTTTATTGATGACATCCTCATCTATTCCAAAAGACGTGAAGATCATGAGCACCATTTGAAGCTGATACTTGATAGGCTTCGTGAAAACAAACTTTATGCCAAGCTGAAAAAATGCGAGTTCTTGCTTGAGGAAGTAGCATTCCTTGGGCACGTGGTGTCAAAAGGTGGAGTATCTGTTGACCCGGTGAAGATTGAAGCAGTACAAAGTTGGGAGCAACCAAAGTCGGTGACCGAAGTACGCAGCTTTCTGGGCTTAACTGGTTATTATCGGAGATTTGTGGAAGGATTTTCTCGAATCTCTACTCCGTTAACTCAGTTAACTCGGAAAGATACAAAATTTGTATGGAGCAAGGAATGCGAGAAGAGTTTCCAAGAGCTCAAGAGGAGACTCATTTCTAAGACTGCTCGCAATACCATCTAGTTCGGATGGATTTGTTATATACAATGATGCTTGTGCAAAGGGTTAGGATGTGTTCTCATGCAACATGGGAAAGTCATAGTTTATGCCTCACGATAACTCAAAGAATATGAGAGGAATTATCCTACTCATGATCCGAGTCAGCAATGATCGATTCGCATTGAAAATTTGGAGACACTACTTGTATGGGGAGAAAATGGAGATTTATACGGACCATAAAAGCCTCAAATATTTCTTCACCCAAAAGGAACTCAACATGCGGCAACGACGTTGGCTCGAGCTGTTGAAAGATTACGATCATACCATTCAATACCATCCTGGAAAAGCAAACGTAGTAGCTGACGCATTGAGAAGAAGATCATATGCGGGTATGAGTGCGATGTTGTTAATACAAAGACCCATTTTGTACGATTTACAAAGGATGGAGATTGAATTAAAGACTCTAGGGACCCACGTGATGATGGTGAATATACAAGTATAACCGACTTTAATCGATAAAGTTAAAGCTGCTCAAGCTACTACGGACACGAGGTCGGCGCGTATGAAGAAGAAAGTGCAAGAAGGTGCTATTCCAGAAGCAAGAATCGATGAAGAAGGAATACTTTGATTCAACTCCAGACTTTGTGCTCCTAACGATTCTGACTTGAAGCATAGAATTATGATGGAGGCACACAACACACCATTTGCAATCCATCCTGGGAGTACCAAAATGTATCATGATATTCGACACACATTATGGTGGAAAAATATGAAGAGAGAGATCGCAGAGTTTACCTCGAGGTGTTTAACTTGTCAATGTGTAAAGGCGGAGCATCAAGTGCCAAAGGGTCCATTACAACCACTTGAGATTCCGGAATGGAAGTGGGAACACTTTACTATGGATTTCGTTACAGGTCTTCCCAAAGTTTCTCAAGGCATAAATGTTATTTGGGTTATTGTTGATAGATTAACCAAGTCTGCCCATTTCTTACCGATACTTGAGACTTATTCCCTTGAACGTCTTACTCGTATGTATGTGAATGAGATTGTACAATTGCATGGCATGCCAGTATCCATAGTTTCGGATCGTGACCCAAGATTCACTTCAAGATTTTGGGTTAGCTTGCAGAAAGCTATGGGCACGGATTTACGATTCAGCTCGGCATACCATCCTCAAACGGAAGGGCAATCAGAGAGGACTATTCAAACTCTTGAAGATATATTAAGACCTTGTGTCCTAGATTTTAAAGGAAGTTGGGATAAGTACTTGCCACTGGTGGAATTCTCCTACAACAATAGTTATCAAGCAAGTATAGGTGTGGCTCCATTTGAAGCATTGTATGGACGAAAGTGTCGCTCTCCGGTATGCTGGGACGAGGTGGGAGAAGCAACGTTGTTGGGACCAAAGTTAGTACACATGACTATAAAAAAGATCCAAATGATTCGACAACGTATTCAAACCTCACAAGATTGACAAAATAGTTATGCTGATCTTCATCGAAAGGACGTGGAATTTAATATTGGGGATCATGTATTGTTACGTGTTGCTCCATGGAAGGGAGTTACAAGATTTAGAAAGAGAGGAAAGCTCAATGCACGATTTGTTGGTCCATTTGAGATTCTTGATCAAATAGGAAATGTGGCCTATAGACTCGCATTACCTCCAAGTATGTCTCGTGTTCATAATGTTTTTCACATATCCATGCTTCGTAAATATGTGAAAGACCCGATGTGATGCCCCCAAAATAGGTCCAATCCAACCAACCTATTCTGAGTCGCCAATAACATGGTACAGAAAACAACTACAACTTTATTACAACAATTGTCGTGCAAAATACAACAACACATATACTGTGAGTTTGGATACAAATATATATCAACTGTGACTCATGTCCCAACCGTGGACAACACCTCATAATGACACCTTATATAAAGGTATAGTCGAAAACTGTTTTAGAAATTAGAATCTTTGGGAAGTACTCAAGGAAACCTTCGTACATGGGAGGCCATGGCTCAGGTTATGATAGATATCATATGGCCACGTAATTATCCTTGGTCAATCTAATAGACCCCAAAGAAAACGAGAAGATTACTATCATATTCTTCCCAATGGTGAGTCTTCTCTTGACATATCATTATCTCCACTATCTCTAATTGGGAATTATACTCCAAATAAACACCAAGATTATATAGGTAGTGCTTGTAAAAATACTCAAGAAGTGGATGAGCACAACCTCGCCTTATGATGACACGAGGTTGTATGTCATTAGATATCTTGTATGATAGTGGCAAAACACCCTTCCAAGTTAAATTCACCTCACCTCAACATCTATAGACCCGCTCTATTCCCTCGTTATTCCTCGCTTGTCCCAAATTTACACTTTTATTAATTCGAAAGGAATTGTGAAGCAAAAGGGTGAGCACAACTAGCTCAGTAAAGAATATTATGACTAAAGATAATTACATTATCAATAGACTTCATCAGTAATAAATCAGAGATTTAGAACATATGGTAGATAATAAAACTTTTCAACCATAGTTGCAGCGGAATGAGCAATCCATTTGAAGAGTCAAATAGACCATAAAGTCTATTATCTTCTCCACATTAAAAGTCTACCAACAATATTTTATCCCTGTAACATCAATCAACAGTTCCTTTCCACAATCATATGAATAACTCATAATCATAATTGTGATTCTAAATTCCTCTTCGCATCCAAGACGAAGATAATTTTCATCACCTGTCTTTACCTGAAACATCAAAGATCATGGTTATACCAAATCACAGTTCCTGTTCATAATCATACTAACAATTTCATCTTTGCACTACGGCCAAAGATATTCATCAATGCACCATCTTTGAACTACGTGCCAAAGATATTCAACAACAGTCATCTTTGCACTACGGGCCAAAGATATTCATCAATGCACCATCTTTTGCCTCCGTGCCAAAGATATTCAACAACAGTCATCTTTGCACTCCGTGCCAAAGATATTCAACAACAGTCATCTTTCCACTACGGCCAAAGATATTCATCAATAATTGATCTTTGCACCACAGCCAAAGATATTCATATCTCAAAGAAATACATAATCATTTCGTAATTTATATAAACAATAATTATATCCATGTTGATCAATTCACCTTTGCACTTAAGCTAAAGATATTCAATTATAAATTTAATGGTCATGATCATACCAGTCATAACTTTTTACTACTGGCCAAAGAGAACCTATAGTCACGATCATATCAATAATCTACCCATCTTTACACTCAAATCAAAGAGAAATATCATCATTAGGGTTATAAGAATGTTATATATGATAATAAAAATAATATAATCAACATATCGATTTAATCTCAAGAGTAAGATTCATAAATCAATGATCTCATAACACCTTAATCAAAATGTTATAAATCACTTAATAATCTCATAATCTAATATTATTAATACTACCACAATAATTTAATCATTTCTTAAACTTATAAACAATTTATTTTAATTGTTTACACTTTACTAATTAATGCATTTAATCATCCTAAAATGTCAAACTCATAAAATTTCATCACCAATAACCAAAACCCTCATCAAAAATCAGCATATACCTCATATATGATTCTCAAGCCATAAAATCATATTTTCCAATTTTCTTACTTCACATAACATATTTAATTTATTTACTCATAACTAGAATATTTTCATGAAAAATACCAAATCAGTTCCAAAAATATTTCTTTTCTGGGATTTAGCATAATATAGTCCCATATTAAGCATATATTTTTCTCGGAATTTTTAAAATTCATTTAATATTTTTCATATGGCCAAAACTACCGAATATTTAGACATTTATCATAAATTGTACTTTTGTCCAAATATTCTGAAATTTACACGGTATACTTCTGTTATATATATGTACTCCCAATAAAAATTTCATCAATTTTAGAATTAACCACAAGGATTTATAAACGGTTACTTTTAAAATAGTTTTTTCTCATAAAATCCATAACTCCTAATCTATACATCAAAAAAATCGCCATTTTTGGACACAATCTACAAAACTCATCAAAATATCATTTCAAATTTTTCCAGAATTTTTGAAGGTTCAGAAAAATTTTGAAATTGAAAAACATAATAACCCTTACATACTAACGATAATATATCCTTTACGAAAAAAGAGCAAGATTTCGATCGAATAACGCCGAAACTAACTTGCACCAGATAGCAACACTCAAGATATCAAAATACTCACAAGAATACACTCTATAATATAGAGAGAGAAATAGAGAGAAAACTTCAGTTTCTGGTGTGATTTTCAATTCTAACCTAAGCACCTATTTATAGGAAATTGCTTAGAGCACCAAAACAGAAAATTTAATATATATATATATATATATATATATATATATATATATATATATATATAATTTTCCTTAGCCCACCTTGACCATCTGAATTCAGCATCTAACATGTGCAAGTGGGGCTCACAACAATGATAAAAACGTTTTTCTTTTAAAACATAAATAAAACTTCCAAAAATCAATTATTTCGGAACTTTGGAACTTCAATAATTCATAATAAATAGCCCTTTTATCAGAAAATTTGAATCTCGCGACTCTTTATAGGAAATTCAATTCTCTACAACTTTGCAGAAGAAAGTTTTTCCAAATTCCAAACGAAAATTGACCGAAATCCACAAACGGGCGATTTTACAGGCTATAATCAAATTTCAGTCAAGAAATGAGGTCCACCGACACACAAAACATGTGTTAATCATTTAATGCAACAAAAATACTCTTTCTCCTCATATACTCATATATCCCATATTCATTGTAAAAATATCATCATTATTATATTATAATAATATAATAAAATATTATTTTATCAGAAAAGATAAAATATCGATTTCAATAATTGTCACTTTAAAAATTTTCTCCATCTATAACCACATAAAATGAATATTTTCCTTATCATATAAATCAATAATTAAATATTCACAAATAATATTACAGAATCACAATATTGACAACCGTGTAGCTTTCAGAAAGAGGGGCTTTCAATAAGGATTTTTCCTTACGGGCGCCGCAATTAGATGACCAAACCTCTCCTTCGATGTAACTTTCTAGACATTGCCAATAATGTTATCTAATAATATTATCCAAATAATATGAATTATTGATCCGATAATGGAAAATACTGTGCCGTGACAATTATTGAAACAACAATAATATAAAATATCAACGTAGCAATTATTGAATCAATAAAATAAAATATTGAATAAAGAATTATCGTAATAATTATCGAGTAATGCCTTCATTTAAAAAAAATATCATGCTTCATGAATAGTAACTCATGAATAGTAACTCGTGAATAGTAACTCATGAATAGTAATTTGTGAATAGTAACTCGTGAATAGTAACTCATGAATAGTAAAAAAAATTGAATACTTTTATTTCATAAAATTCGGGGTCTTACACCCGAACCATATTATTGCGTTAGAACCAGATGAGATAGACGAAGATTTAACGTACGAAGAAGTACCTGTTAAGATCTTGGATAGGAAAGAACATGTCCTACGCACCAAGGTTATACCACAAGTTAAGGTTTTGTGGAGAAACCATGCTATTGAAGAGATGACCTGGGAGTTGGAATCAGAAATGAAAGGGAGGTATCCTCACCTTTTCAAAACACCAGGTACGTATGTCAATTTTGAGGACGAAATTTCATAAGGAGGGGAGGTTGTAAGACCCCAACTTATTATAAATAAAATCGAATTTCCTCTAATTATTATTGTGAATAATAAGGTATTAATTTGATATAATTCTCTGGTTATGGGTGAAATGTGCAAATTTTGCAAAATAAGCAAGTGGTTATAAAATAATCATTGTTGTCGGGGAATATTCGTTTGGTCGTGGAATATTCTTGTTGTCGGGGAATATTCGTACGACGACGCAGTCATTAGTGGGCCCCATAGCAAAATAACTGTCGGATGAAGAAAATGACAAGTTTGAGTTTTATAAATAACGGCGTGGTTGTTACCGTTAACACTGTTGGAATTCTTGGTTAAAAAATCTGAATGTCTGGCGTGGATGCATAGTATTTTTGAATTATTGATTCTTACGTAAGAAGGCACTACTCAATAATTGTTACAGTAATTATTGTTTAATATTTTATTTTATTGATTCAATAATTGCTGCGTTGATATTTTATATTATTGTTGTTTCAATAATTATCACTGCACAGTATTTCCTATTATCAGATCAATAATTCATATTATTTGAATAATATTATTAGATAGCATTATTGGCAATGTCTAGAAAGTTCTATCAAGGAGAGGTTTGGTCACCTAATTGCGCGCCAGTAAGGAGAAATTCTTATTGGAAAGCCTCCTCTTTCCTGGGAACGGCCTGGTTGTCATAAATGTGATTCTGTAATAATATTTGTGAATAATTAATTATTGATTCATATGATAAGGAAATATTTATTTGATGTGGATATAAATGATGGATACATTTATTTTTATGTGGATAAAAATGAAGGAATTAATGCTGAGGTGTTTTATCAGTATTTTGTCGGTGTGGAGGTATTAAAAATCACCCGTTTGTGGATTTCAGATATTTTCGGTTTGGAATTTGGAAAAACTCAAAGCTACAAAGTTATAGAGAATTCGATTTCAGGCAGAATGGACATAATATTCGTATTTTTCTGATAAATGGCCTATTTTCGATGAATTGTTGAAATTTTGAAAAATAAAATGATTTTTATTAAATTTATGGGTGGGACCAACTTTGGTTATCAACATGTGGGTTGCTGGAAATTTTTCCAAGGTGGTGGCTGGTCTTGGTCTAATATTGTATGCGTAGAAGAATTGGTTATAAATAATAATATTTTATTATTTTAGTCTCCTATGGCGTTCTAACATTTTCCTATAAATAGAGGGCTAAGTTAGAATTGAAAATCACACCAGAAACAAGTTTTCTTTCTCTCTAGATTATTGAGCGTATTTTTATGAGTATTTTGATACTTTGAGAGTTCCTATTCAGTGCAAGTTTCTGTCAGCACTATATCCGAAATTCAGTCAGAAGTACGGTTATTTTGAGGTAAGTGGTGTTATATTCTTCTTAAAATGATATTTTCTTCAATATCATTATACCGAAATGTTGGTATGAGCTTTTTATCAAATTTGGAACCTTTTGGGTCGGGGTTACTATTCACGATATCTGATCTTATTCACGATACACGACACTATTTACTTATCACGACACTATTCATAGAAAAATGAAATTTTCTTCTTTTTTGTCCAAGATGTCTATTATGGTTACTATCTTTGATTGTATCCATGTTTTGATCTTTATTTTTAAATTCTACTTCAAAATTGGTTATTATGAAGTATTATTGAACTGGATAAAGCGTAATATGAATCCCTAATATTTGTTCTTTTGCTTCACTTGATTCGTTTTCTTTAAAATATTTTTCATCATCCTCGTCCTAAATGATGATATTCTTGAATATCTTTGGCTCAGTAGTGCAAAGATAAATGATTAATCGATGAATATCTTTGGCCCGTAGTGCAAAAGATGAGCAGTGTTGAGATGAACATGACCTATTGGTGATATAAAATGAATATCTTTGGCTCTGTAGTACAAAGATGAATATTGATTAAAGATGTATATTGATTGTTGTTATAGGGATAAAATATTGATGATGGACTTTTAAATCTTAGAAGATAGTAGAACTCATTCTCTACTTGACTCTTCTAATGGATTGTTGTTTCTAACTGCGATTGTTGATCTAAAACTTGTTGTCTATTATATTTTATTAGATTTTTCCTGTTGAAAACTAATGATAATTTGTTGTATATTATCTTAGTCATAATATTCTTTATTGGGCTAGTTGAGCTCACCCTTTTCCTTTTTTGTTCCATTTTTTCTTCTCGGGAGGTGAGTAACATAGCAGGATCTCAATGGGTATGGAGTGATGGTTCTAGAAAGATGTTTTAGCAAATCCTCACTATTTCTATAAAACAGTGTTTGAATAAATTGTAATGAGGACTTATTTGAGTGTGGATATTGTCTAGAAGATAATATTTGTATTTAAACTCACAGTATGTGTTGTCGCATTTTGCACGAAAATTGTATTATTGAAGTTGTAGTTTGCTTTATGTACCATGTATTTGGCGACTCAGAATGGGCGTTGTATACCTATTTTGGGGGTGTCACAGTGGTCTAGGATTAAACTGTGGCTGCGCTGGTTGTGACTGAAACTGATTATTTGGTTGAAACTGATTCTGCTGATTTCTTTGGTTATTTGACCAACTGAAGTTTGGATGATTACGGTTGTTGGGGTTGTATGTGTTCTGAAACTGACCTTTGTCTTTTCTGTAATTACTCACATACTGTACCGACTCTGAGCTGATAGTACATTGCTCTGTTGAGTGCGACCCCGCACAGATCTCACATACAAATGCAACCGTCTTCGTTTTACCTTCTGTTAATGTATCTATTTTCTTTGCCATGGTTTCCATCAGTGCTGACAACTGCGTAATAGCATCCACTTCTAACACACTTGCAACCTTGGGATGTGGCATTCTAGATGTTGGATTCTGAAAATCATTTGATGCCATTGTCTCGATAAGGTTATAGGTTTCTTCATAACTTTTTGCCCATAATGCTCCTCTTGTAGCTGCATCTACAATAGGTTTCGACTGCCATCCCAATCCATTATAAAATGTGTTGATCACCATCCAATCTGGCATTCTGTGGTGTGGACACTTCCTCAGCATCTCTTTATATCTTTCCCATGCTTCATATAACGACTCGTCCTGTTGTTGCTCAAACTGAGTGATAGCTGTCCTAATCTTTGCAGTCTTAGCCATTGGGAAGAACTTAGCTAAAAATTTCTGTGCTAAGTCCTCCCATGTAGTGATTGATCCAGTAGGCAAAGAATGTAACCAACTCCTTGCTTTATCCCTCAAGGAGAATGGGAACAACCTCAGTCTTATAGCATCCTCCGTCACCCAGTTATATATGAACGTGTCACATATCTCAATGAAACTCAACAGGTGTTCATTCGGATCATCTGTAGCGGCACCCCCAAACTGCACTGAATTCTGCACCATTTGAATAGTGCCCGTTTTTATCTCGAATGTATTGGTTGCTATTGCTGGTCTGACTATGCTAGACTATAATCCATTAATATTGGGCATGGAATATTCTTTCAGAGACCTATGCTCCTCTCTTTGCTCTTCTCCTTGTGCCTCAGTTGCCATATTAGATGTGGTACTTTCTAACCGTGCTTGTAAATTTCTACGAACACTCGCTTTCCAACCTCTCCCGTTTATGTTGTCCTGAACAGGTGTTAAGTCGGGGTTGGATAACCACGTGCGCATAAAAATTTATACAAGTTCCTGAAACAAAACAAAAACCAAAAATGGAAATGAGATAAGATTAGATTTGTCTAAGTCATACAATATAGCTTAAAACTAATGATGATAATCTAAATTTAAACGCCTTTCCCCAGCAGCGGCGCCAAAAACTTGTTGCCTCTTTTTTAGTTCTAACAAAAGAGCTCTAACTCATGCAAGCATATATGTGTCAACAAGTAATACAGAGTAAGTAAACTATCGATCCCACAGAGAAAGTTGTCTAATTTTAATCACTATGCATCAATTAAATCACTAAATTTATATGCTCAAACTAATGACTATAATTGGTGACTTACTCTAATTGCAATTAAAGACTAAAACAAGAATAAAGATGTAATAAATCAAATCTGAAAGTAATGGGATCCTAACTTCATTTAATACTTCATTTAATTACCACTATCATGCAAGAATTATTCACATATCACAGGAAAGTATCCAAGAGAACTAATAGAGTCATAGCCATTTTTCAATGTACTATGACCTACTTACACAACATCCACAAGCGATAGACTCTATGTAATCATCAATATAATCAAAATCACTATATGTCTATGTGAAATTGCAACCATATTAAATTTAAGCACAATCCCTTATTCTAACTCATACGGTGAAATAGTATATGTCTATCTGGTTCACAAAATACACAAGCCATACAAAATAGCCCCATATACGTATGCTATCATGATTACAATTCATACTTGCATGTTCATTGTCAATTCCATATAAGTACTGAAAACGAATGGTGATCAAGCATTCATACATGCAAAACAACCATGATAGAAATCCCATATGATATTTAATACAGTCTAGCATTCAAGCATGCAACTAAACTACATATTAAAATCCGTTAGAATCCCATAATGGAGTTTAGTTCATGACTGAACCAAAAGCCATTATGGGATCAAAGCTAAACATGGCTAATAATCAAACAATTGAAAGATGAAGGATAGAAACGATCAAACCAATTGCTGATTATAATCCACTAGTAACATTCAAATCCTCATATAAATCCAGCAACTACTAATAAATATCCATAATGATAGAAAATCCCAAGAAGAATTAGAAAAGTTGGAGTTTAGGCTTCGTTTTACGTTGGAATCTCTCTCAGAGTGTAAACCCTAGTTTTTAAAATGAAAATATGTAAAAACTGAATAATGATGAGTCTGACACCAGTCAGAAATCGTTTTAAATTAATTACAACCCTTAAAATTGGAAATTAAAATAAATAGCTCAGTATCAATCAGGCATTGCGTGCGGCCAAGTGCCCCTCCTTTGCAATCCTCACATGGCAAGAACTTGCACGAGCAGTGCAAAGTCGTCCCAATTGTGTCTTCACATGCTGGCGCAAATCCTCAAAGTTTATTCTTCACGCACGGTATGGCGGCTTCTACAACTCTGGTTCTGCTGCAATGATCTGTTCTACTGCTGCAATGATCTGTTCTGCTGTTCATTCTTTTGTCCATCCATGCTTAGTCTCCTGCTCCTATTAATCCTCACACCATGCGTCCATAGCCTCATGCCATCTACATCACCAATTCGTGACATATCCTGCACTTTTACACCAAAGGAGTTTTAAGAAAATGCAATGCAAAATATCCTGAAATGCAACTAAAAATACATTAAAATGTACTTGAGATGGGCACAGTTCGTGTGAATTTCTATCCAATAAGTAGGTATAAAACCTACTTATCAAGAGCTCTCAGGGAGGGTCGTACCATTATACCGATGATTATAGCAGAGACTCGAGGTTCGCCACCCTCTTCTTTGCACTTATCGGATGGGAGTGTTCACAGTATTTCGATCATGCTATACATGTGGTTTATGTCCCACTTGAGACCGATTGGCACTCTTAGACGGCATGTGTATTGGTTCACCCATGATATAGCCATGTCATACTCCTTTCAGCCATCAGAGTGTATAGATGCTATGTCTTGGTCCATATTCTTGGCGGATATTAGAGATCCATTTGTTATATTGCCGTGTTCGGGGCTTAGCTCACCTTACCGCTTTATTACACATGCTCCGGGAATGGACTACTTATCGCCTATTGTCCGTGATGTCGCAGTTTGACCAGTTTCAAGACTTTCATCCTTTCGAGGGGGCGTTGGGTCAGCGTTCAGCTTCTCGCTATCTTTTAGCAGAGGACCGATCCCGTGTGTATGCATGTTGGGATCAGCGTGAGATAGCTGACTTTTCTGTTAGTCATCTAGGTTGTTCTGTAGAGTATTCTGCATGGATGGAGACATAGATTTTATCGGCTGTGGTAGTATCCACAGTACTGGATAGTGAATCAGATGATGTAGAGCCCATGGAGGACATCGATTCCCACATCGAGGATGGGCTAGGTGCTGGATTTTTAGCATCTCTTCTAGATTCTCCCAGTACCAGTACTGTTGTGATTCAGCACTCAGCACAATACTTTGAGCAGAGTCTTCATCTGATGACCTTCGAGAGAGATCAGGCTCGATCCTTGATATTGACTGCCCTTGATGGGAGAGACGCGGCTTTGCTAGAGAGAGACGAGGCATTAGCTCGCAGAGATGTCGCTGTTGTTGAGCGAGATGAGGCCAGATCAGCCAAAGATGCAATGATAGTTGAGCGGGATAGTGCCATATCTTCCCGGGATGTAGCCATTACAGATAGTACTGTAGTGAGGTCCCTTACCACTGGCATGATCACAGAGATTATCGCTTACATTGATGAACATAGGGTCACCATGCAGATGGCTATAGATCTATTGGGTCGTGTGGATATTCTCGTACAGGAGACCACAACTTCGCCTCCTTCTTCTGAGAGGGATGCCATGTTGGGCTTGTTAGCTCGCATATACCCTGACTTGTAGATGGGTTGTATTTTCCTGCACAAACTAGCTTAGCCATTTTGTCATGTATAGTTTACATTGTGTATATCAAACAACATTATATATATGGTAGGGAAATATATTTTTGATCACTTCCCTTTTAGATACGCTTTGATACTTGCTTGATATTTTGCCTGCTACTTCAGGGCTTGTGATCTTGATGTATTCTGAATTTCTCTTTGAGGGATGGACATTGAGATGTCTCTGGAAAGTTCAGAATGGATCATTGATCTGTATATATCCCTACCATCTTTGGTGTCTTGGGACTGGTTTCAACATGGAAATGTGGAGAGGAGTGTAGCTTTCCTCTCTGAGATTGATCGCACCACAGATGGTCTCCAGTACTTTTATTTAGGAGAAGCCTAGTTAATTCCATCTCTTATGGATTGGTGTTGCTCTTCAAGGTATGACCACAGCTTAGATGGTCACCGAATCTCATATTTGGGAGGAGTTCAGGTAATTCCATCCCTTTTGTCTAAAGCCAAATGAAATGTAGTGGATTGATGTTTGATCCCAGTACCAACTGACAAGGGTTTGTGTTATAGTAGGGGGTGAGACCGCACCATGAATGGCTTCCTATATACTCCTATTGAAGAGGAGATCAGGTCTGCGTAGTTTAAACCTGGTGTAAGAGGTTCAACGCTGTATGTGGCAGAAATGGTGTAGGAATTTGTTTTTATTTTTGTAAGGAGAAGAGGGTAGAAATGTTTTTGTTGTTTTTGTTTTATTGCGACCGGGCTATGTAACATGGTTGCCTACATACTCCTATTGAAAAGGAGATCAGGTCGGCATAGTTCGCTTCTCAGGGCGAGTTGAAAAGCGTTATCCCATGTGTAGGTCAAATTGCAGGGAGGAGAAAGTTTAATCTTAGGTTGAGGATAAATTGTAGGTATGAGAAGTTTGATCCCATTTATGGGTAGCCAAACTGCAAACGCGAGAGGTTCAATCCATGGTGGGATGACCTAAGTCGTAGGAACGCAGAGAAGCCAGGCTGCTGGCTTGAAAATTATGTTTTCCCTGAGGGGAAAAGTGTGGAAGAGTTGTATGTAAAGAACCGGAATGACTGGTGATCTGATGATCTAACACCAGGATGTTTGCTTGATGGTAACTTCAGACATAGTACCGTTTCATGGCATTCGAGTTGATGAGTTGTGGAAATTCATCGCCGTCCATTTCTTGCAATCTGAGAGCGCCTCCTGTCAATACTTCCTTGACAAGAAACGGGCCTTCCCAGTTAAGAGCGAATTTTCCCTTAAATTGATCTTGGTTGTCAAGGATCTTATTTAAAATCAAGTCATGTTGTTTAAACTGTCATAGCTGGACTTTTTTGTTGTAGGATCTGGCGATCCTTTGTTGATATAACTGACCATGGAAGATAGTCGCGGTTCGCCGTTCGTTTATTAGAGACAATTGGTGATACCTGTCTTGTACCCATTGGTCTTCATACAGCTGAGCGTCTATTAACACTCTGATGGATTTCATTTCAACTTCTATGGGGAGCACTGCTTCCATCCCATAGGTTAATGTGTAGGGGGTTGCCCCAGTCGAAGTGCGCATTGAGGTTCTGTAGGCTAACAGAGTAAGAGGCAATAGGTCAGGCCAATCTTTGTGGTTGGCGGACATCTTTTGCATGATCTTCTTGATGTTTTTGTTAGCCGCTTCAACAGCACCATTCATCTTCGGACGATAGATGACAGAGTTAAGATGTTTGATGTGGAATTTACTGCATAATTCCTCCATTATTTTGTTGTTGAGGTTCTTAGCATTGTCTGACACAATCACCTCTGGTTGTCCATATCGACAAATGACATTGTTTCTGATGAAAGCAATGATGACTTCTTTGGTAGTCGATCAATGTGAAGATAAATCGATGTCCATTATTGGTTTTAGGCTCAATGGGCCCTATAACATCCATTCCCCACATTGAGAAGGGCCAAGGTGAACTCATGTTGTGGAGTTCCTGTGGAGGGGCGTGTATAACATTCCAATGAATCTAGCACTGATAGCATCTCCTGACGTGGTTATTGCAGTCAGCTTTGAGAGATAACCAATAATGTCTTCTCCTGAGGACTTTCTTGACAAGGAGGGGGCCACTCATGTGGGGGCCACAAACTCCACCATGGATTTCATCCATAAGCCTTTGGGTTTGATGTTTGTCTAAGCATTTGAGGAGACCTAGTCCTGCATCTCTTTTGTAGAGTGCATCTCCACTCAGGTAGAATTTCATAGCAAGTCGATGGATCCGCCTTTTCTCAGTCGGGCTCGCCTCAGCAGGTGTAGATCCATCTCGTAGAAACTCCTTGATATGTTGATACCAAGGATGTTGGATGGGAGCTAGCTCATCCGTTACTCCTCCAACATAATTCCCATAGGCTGGGGCCTTGTGTAGGGAAATTGTGATGCTTGGCAAGTGTCCCTTATCTAATATTCTAATCAAGGAGGCCACAGTTGCTAACGCGTCCGCAAAGTCATTCCTATTATGAGGAACGTGTAGAAAGGAGATTTCTTCGAACTCCAAAACCATTTGTAAAACTTGCCGATGGTAAGGCAGCAAATGTAGTTCTTTGGTTTGATAGATTCCGGTGGATTGTCTAATTACCAACTCTGAATCTCCAAAGACAGTTAACCGCCTGATGCCCATTGAATGAGCAAGTTTTAGCCCCATGAGACAACCTTTATACTCAACTGTGTTGTTGGTGCTGACAAACCGCAATTTTGGCGACGGATATCTGCTCCCCGTCATTAGATACCGTAATTGCTCGACTCCGTAACCTTCCATATTAACAGCTCCATCAAAATACATCTTCCATGATTGGCGCGTATCATACTGATGATATTGCTGAACTGTCATTACTTCTTCACCGGGGAACTATGTTTCCAGGGGTTTAAAGTCCCCTAAAGGTGCGGCGACCAGTTGATCCACAATTCCTTGACCTTTGATGGACTTTTGAGTCATATATACGATGTCAAATTGTTGTATAATCAACTGCCATCTGGACAGCCGGTAATTTAACATGGATTTATTGAACACATACTTGAGAGGATCCATGCGGGATATTAGATGGGTTGTGTGACCATGGAGGTAATGTTGTAATCTCATTACGCCCATGCTAAAGCACAACAAGTTTTCTCAATCAAAGTGTACTTGTGTTCACTTCTGCTGAATCTTTTGCTGAGGTAATAGATAGCTCGTTCTTGGCCTCTATCGTCTTTTCTGTCCAAAGATCGACCATGACATTGTCACTTATGGGATGTAGATAAGCAGGGAACATCATCCTCAGGTGGTACCAAAAATGCGAGCTTTAACTAGCTGTTCTTTAATTGTGAGGAAGGCATTTTGGCACTCATCATTCCATTTCATGGAGGAGTTCTTCCTTAATAGCTTGAAGATTGGCTCACAGGTTGCTGTGAGTTGAGAGATAAACCTGCTAATGAAGTATATTCTTCCCAAAAATCCCCGTATTTCCTTTTTTATCCGAGGAATGGGCATTTCCGTGATGGCCTGGATTTTGGTAGGATCCAGCTCAATCCCTTTGTGGCTGACTAGAAATCCTAGCAACTTTCCTGATTTAACGCCAAAGGCGCATTTGGCTGGATTAAACTTCAAGTTGTACTTACGCAACCTGTTGAATAACTTTCTGAGATGGTCTAAGTGGTATTCCTCCTTTCGGGATTTGACAATGATGTCATCCACGTAGATCTCGATCTCTTTGTGCATTAAGTCATGGAAGAGAGCCATCATAGCTCGCTGATAGGTGGCTCTGGCATTGATGAGGCCGAATGACAACTGTCTATAGCAAAAGGTTCCCTAAGGCGTGATGAAAGTAGTTTTCTCACGATCTTCCTCAAAGAACCATGATCCGATGGTACCCATAAAGCAATCAAAGAAAGGAGTACATGTCGACATAAAGAGCGGTAATGAGATGAGAATGTGGATAAATGGTGCGGAAAAGCTATCTTTTAAGCAAGCTTTGTTCAAATCCGAAGAATCCATGCAACTCGCACCTTCCTCCCGGGTTTAGCACGGAACAATGTTGGATATCCACTCGGGATATGTGGACAACATGATGATGCCGACCTTGAAATTGTTTCACAATTTCTTCTTTACCTTTAAACTCCACTCGAGTTTCAATCGCTTTGAGCTTTTGCTTTGAATGGCTTAAATCCTCTTTAATGGGAAGGCGATGAAGAACAATGTCAGTGGACAAACCCACCATGTCTTCATGAGACCATGCAAACACATCCCGGAATTGGGTTAGTTGCGTAACCATGTCATTCTTTTGGTTTGGGGTAAGGTCTGAACCAATCTGGATTAACTTAGGGTTTTCTAAGGTTCCTAGATTGAAAGAAGTGGTTTGGTCAAGGTTGGGTTTAGGTTTGTCTTTCACCCATTCTTGAATTTCCGGAGGCACCTCAATGTCATCTTGTACTTCCATCAAGGCTGAATTCATCTCTACATCAAAGGTATAATCCTTGTGGAGAAGAGCAAACCGACGTTAAGCATGAGCACATCTAAATTGTGGTCTGAAACAAAATATGCTTTCACTTAGTATATATGAAACGTTTTGATCATACACACAAGTGTTAGCATATATCGGCAAAATAAACCGCTAATATCAGATAGAAAAGTAAGCGGTTATGATATCGACATGGCGTAAAGAGTTTCACTGGTTTTTACCTGTCGACCAATGCAAGGAGTGCTGCTCCAATTTGCAAGGGCAAAGTCCGGGTGGACTACAGTGATGGAGGGGTTGTCATCATCCTCCCTATCCCGAATGATGGCCATTACGTATGGGCAATCATCGTCTGGGGTGTAACTATTTATATGTTCATCATGAACAATGATGCGTATGCCTGACATCATTTGGATGACGTCTTGGTTAATTCTTCATTCCTCCTCTTCCATTACAGGATCTGGAACAAAGACTTCTTTCTCCTTTACTGGTACCGGCTTGGAAAATATCATAGCCATTACATTGGCTGGCACCTTTACAGGAAGTTATGCGGACTCAGAGTTTGAAGGTGCAGATAAACGCCGCATAGTTGAAGTTGAAGGAATTCGCTGATGCTTATGAGGATTCCTATGACTAGAACTGTCAGAATAGCCTAGTCCAGCTGTTCCCGTTTGCTTGGTTAATTGAATTGGGTACTTGATACCCTGGCGATCTTTACCCAGCCCTTGTCCCGGCTCATGACCCAATGGCATCATTTCTTGAGTAGCCGACATGACTACGGCAAAAATCTTGGGCTTGGGAAATGGCGTTCCAATAGCATGGTATTGGGTATTGCTTACTTCTAAGGCATGAAAACTGACTAGTTCAACATCTGCATTGGCATTGATGAATAACATGTCCCCGTGTTGAGGACACTCTGGTTCACGTTGACCGTGACTAGGCTATTATTGATAATGTATTTCAACTGCTGATGGAGGGTGGAGGGGACTGCCCCTGCCATATGAATCCAAGGTCGTCCCAAGAGCAGGTTGTATCCCGAATCTATCTTGAGTACGTGGAAAGATACGCAGAATATGTGGGGACCAATTTCAATTAGCAATTCAATTACTCCGACCGAATTCCGATGGGCTCCATCAAAAGCTTTGATGATAATATGGCTATTCCAGAGTCGGTTGAGATTGATATTCATCTTCACCAAGGTAGCGTATGGATAGATATTTAGAGATGAACCTCCATCTATTAAGACTCCAGCTAGCATGTATCCGGAGGATAAGACTGCAATATGCAACGGGTTGCAATGATCGATCCCTTCGGGCGGTATGTCATCATCAGTGATGTAGTAACCCGAGATTTTCTAGATAAAATAAATAAGAAATTTTATGATAATTTTTTTTTTTTTATTTAATGAGCGAGACTAAGTGTCATGTAAAGTGAGCGATAAATGCGAATACATTTATTACTTGAAAAATTAGAAATAATTTTGGAATTATTAATTACCACAAATTATATGGTAATAAATTTCTATAAGTTAAATATTTTTATTAATTATTTTCCATGAAAACATGATTGGAAATAATATATGAAGTGATAATTAGATTTATATAATAAATATTTTATTATATGAATTGTTCGTAATATTTAAGTTAATTATTTTAACTTGATTATTGATGTTGTGTATGAAGAATAAGTCGGACATGAGATCCAAACCCCGGATTGGGATTGTGATCAAGAGATGAGAATAATAATATTATATTATTTTACAAAGTACCATAATTATGTCTTTGGGTATAATGAGACAGATAATATTGAGCAATGACGGCCAATTAGGTCATAACATATTATCGCGTCTTTGTGAAACCCTAATTTTAATTATCGGGTTTAATTTCGATGTTATTGTATAAGTGTTTTAATTTACCAAAGGATAGAAGTTAATTGGTAAATTATAAGAATTAAATCTAGTGATGAAATATTACATTTAATTGCCTTGTACAAGATTGCCCATACACTCTTAAACAAAGCCCAACCATCACCCATAACAAATCAGAAGCAAGAATCAAGAATTTTTGGCAAAAAGGGTATAAGAACACTAAACCTAGAAATCCTTTGATTCGATGTTATTTGATACAATTGATTGTTTAAAGTTGTGTAATAGAATGTTAATTGATGATATGGGTTGATAAATCAAAGACCCATAACATCAAAGTGCACGAATTTGAAGATTTAAGCCATTGGAAAAACCGAATTCTGTTATTTTTTCACCAAATGTCAGAGGCCATAACTCTTTGCTCGATCATGAGTTTTGTTCTTCAAAAGTTGTTATGTGTAGCCTGATATGTGGTCTTTAATCTGCAAAAAGAATCAAGTCCATATCATGTATAGATTAGAAGTTATAGATGGTCAAACATGGTTGACCGATCATGATAAACTGTTTTTGGGCAGTCTGTAATGGGGGCATTCTCGTCCACTTTTTGTACTTTAAAAGGTCTGGACTTTTGATATGTTGTAGTGCACTGAGTTAGGAAGCCATAGGCTTTGGAATGACCTCATTCCGACCTCGGATGAGGGAATTACGGTGATTGGAAGGAAATGTGTCAAAACTGAAAGTCAGCAGCGGGATGTGCTATTCGGGACACTGTTTCGATTAGGTAATATTTTCAAAACCTTCTGGGCTTTTAGTATGTTATAGTACACCGAATAAGCTTTCCATAGACTCCGAAACGGACTAAATCCGATATCGGAGAAGAGAGTTATGACATTTCAAAGTAGTAGTGTCAAAACTTCCCAACAAGTGCGGTGCAGTCCATTTGAACGGAATTTCTGGGCTGATGTGTTCGGAATTTGGAAATGGTCAAAGAATAAAAGTTGTAGCCCCAGAAGTTAGCTTCGGCGTGGGCTCAAGAATCGCTCAAAAATGTTTTAAAATGAAAGAGTTATGACTGTTTTAGCGGAAGAGGTAAAGCTGAAACGAGATTAAAATCTATTATGAACGCCCACTTATGACTTTGTTTGGGCTACCTAATGAACCCGAATTGGGTAATTCAGTATTTTTAAAAATAGTCTTACATACCATGTATAACATATCCAAAAATCAGATTAATCGGAGTTATGAGCAATGCGTTAGAAAATCGCAAAGTGAGCTATTGAAAATTAGTATAAACCAAGTCCCACATCGACTAAGTTGAGAACTTCACCATTTTCTAAACCTATAAATAGAAGGACTTGGCCTTTGTTTCATTCACCAACAATAAGGCCTCCAATTTTTTTTTTGAGAAAGGCTTTGTTGTGGGAGAACTTTTATAAAGATCTCCTTAGTTAATTTTTGGCGTGGAAATGCGATTCAATCTGTGGAATTGTATTTAGGGTATGTTTCTTATTTAATTTTTGTAATGTTATTATTTTTAATTGTTAGTTAAAGTTTGAATTTTTGAAGTTTAGTTAGTGTTGTTAATAAACTAGTTAGTTTACTATGTTTATTTTGGCTTAGAATTGGTTATGTAAATGAGTTATTTGTGATGACTTTTAATATTTTGTGATGAATTTCATTAATTAATTATTATTAATGATATTAAAGTTATTTAATGATTATATTAAATAATTTAGTTTAAAAATGATTTTAATATTATAAAAATCATTTTAAATGAAAATAAGGTATTTAAAAATATTTTAAGTTATAAAATATAACTTTTAATATTTAAATGATAATTTCATTAATAATTAAATATTAATGATATTAAGATAATATTAATGGTATTTAGTTTATTTAATAATTATTATTAAATAAATAGTTTAAAAATGGTTTTACTTATTTAAAACCATTTAAAGAGGATATTAAGGATTTAAAAATATTTTAAGTTATAATTAATGACTTTTAATATTTGATAAATAGTACATTAATATTTAAATATTAATGATAATTATTTAAAATGATTTTTATTATTTTAAAAATCATTTAAGGGTAATATAAATGTTTTAAAAATAGTTTGAGTTATTATAAATAACTTTTATATTTTAGCAATGGTTTCATTAATAGTTTAGTATTAATTAAACTATTAATGATAATGGAATTGTTTAATGTTTAAATCATTTAATTATGATCCGATAATTGAAAGTTATAATTACCAAACTAGTCGACTTGAGAACCGATTATGAAGTTCTAAATTTGAAGAAGAACACCTATAGTAACAGCTTATATCACTATAGGCCCTTTAGTGAATGATTTGAATTATTTTAAATTTTTCAATTTCGGAAATTTGAAAATGATTAAAAATTAAGATGTCCGATATTTACTGAGATGTTGAGGTATAAAATAAGAGTCTTAGACTCAAGATTTACCGATAAAGTTGTTCAGATGCGACAAAATGTCGAACTCTATAATAGAAAGAAAAGGCTCTTGTAAGAGCATGGATGAGATATTTGAAAATGTATAAAAATATTTCAAGTATAGAATAGGAACTAAAAGTATGATCACCGTGATTATGTGATTAGAGGCGTGTTGATTGTAATAGACGAAAGATTATGTGTTAAGATATATTGTTCTAATCGAACGAATGATCTGATTATTGATAGGTTGTGATAAAGAGATAAAACCTAAGTTGAGATTTGTAATCAGCGAATCAGGCAAGTATCCTACCTTTGCATTTCCTTTATGCAATGGACATGAGTAAGAAGTTTCAGAATTATTCTATTCCTATACAGATTATGTACTCTTTGATTATCAACATGCTAGCTCAGATATATATTCTGTTCGTTGATTTCTAAATGGTTATACAAGTGTCCCCACTTGGATAACCATGACATTTATTCACATGTTGATATACCTCTGTCAATTACCCGTATACATATATGTTGAATTACATATTATTGTTGAGAAAGATTAAAAACCTTCGGGTTTGGAACCAGGCATGTATGAACATCTCTATATGGGAAGATTTTTGCGCCCAAGGCGGATAGAGTGAGCGATGAATTTCGTTCAAGTTATGTAGTATTGATCAATACAGGGTACAACAGGGCTGATCACCCTCCGTGCCCGTAAGCTAGAGCGGTTTGCGGATGGATTTCTGCCAAACCTTTTCGAAAATGAAAAGAATGTTCATAGTATGATTCTTAAACCCTATTCATGGGTAGAGCCAGAGCCAAATTTAAATAATTTGGAAGAGATTTGTTATGTGAATTTTTTATCAGTACAGATTACTTCACAACTTTCGATTCGTTGTAGAAGTGTTATGTAAAGAGAATACTTATATTCTTTCAGCTTATATATATAATTGCTATTACTTGCTGGGCACTCAAATGCTCATCCTTGCTTAAATTAAATGTTTTCGATATATGTATGAGCAACTTCAAGGCTCGAGCACGAACAAAGGAAAAGGAAAGTCGATCGAATAAGTGTGTATTATGAGTTAATGGTTATAGTTGTATTGGTATCTATTCAAGTATTGTAAGGAATGTATTTGAAGGTCAATGCACTGGGAAGTAAACTTTGATGTATGTAAATTAAGTTCGAATGTATTATTATATTAGTATTATTCAACTTAAAGAAATGGTATCGTGGAGAACCGAAGTTAGGGTTTCAAGTACTGAATTTGGGGTAAAATCACTGAGTTGGTATCAAAGTTGTTGGTTATGAAGCTTAGGTAGAAATACCGAGACTAATAACCGCAATGATTAGGATAGGTATTAACTCATCTAGAGTTAGTTGGTCGATAAGATTCAAAGATGAATCTCTCAGCGAGTGTAAAGACACGAGTTCCCTAACTTTGATTATAAAGTTAAGCACAAGAGGGGAATAGATTGAGTCTAAAAAGCTGAAAGTGCGATTATGAGAGATCGTAAAATAAAACGATCAAGATATAGAACTAAATCGTAATATATATATGATGAGATCACCCTGTGATGATCGATAAGGCTATGACAAATGTAAGGAATCAATGTGATGATTGGAAAGTTTACAAAGAAGATTGTCGTGTATGAATTGTACTATCAATTGGTACAGATCCGGAAGAGAATTATAAATACTGAATAAATTCGTATGGAGAATGGGGTTAGTGTTAGATGGGGATTCAATTGAGGACTCATGTCTGGCAAAATTGAGTTGTATGATTCTTCGTATGGGAGAGTGAATTGTACTTGGTGTAAAAACCACTTAGTTTCGCATCGATAATCATTGAAATGTCGTCGCGCGCTATTTGTTATATGCACATTAAGAGGATGACTCCATTCTCGTGTGTATAACGGTAGATAGGTCATAGATAGAGAATATAAGATTAAGTTCGAAGTTCTTAAAACTCATACCTATGAGACATTCTTGACTCATAATTATATGAAATGTTTATGAACCCCTCAAATGAATGGACGCCAAAGGTCCGACTAGGATAAATTCTTAAACTCATATGATTGTGGCAATTTATGAACTCATAAGTGTGGTTTGATGAATCGGGTATAGTTTTGTGTGAATGGAGTGTTATGGATTACGAGGAGAATGATAGATTGTTAAGTAAATGATTTTTAGTGAAGGTGTTAGGTTTTCCTAAACTCCTAGCTATGCTAAACTTCAAAATTTTTGACATCAAGCTAAATACGCACTATGTGCTTTTGAAAACAAAAATGTAGACTCGTAATCATTTTTGAAACGGTTTAAATATGGTCTATGCTACTTATTTCGGCTAGACGTAAATGATTTGAAATATCAAAATTGTTTTTAATTATCACTCATGTACCATGTAACTTTGGTGCGGAGATGATAAAATGTGATGGAGTTGTAAATACAGAATACTTAGTGTGAATTTGACTCAAGTAAATGCGTTCCACTATTGTATGATGTGTTATGACAAAGTCATACAATGACGGCATCCTCAACGGATTGTTAATCTGAAGACGGCATCATGGCGTCATTCTCGAAAATGTTTTCAAAAAGTTTAATTTGCCAACGGGGTTTGGCTACATCTAAATAATTCGATTGAATTGAATTATTGATATGAGTCTATGCTATTTGAATCAGCTAGACTAATGTTTATGAAAACTCTAAGTGTTCATTGAAAGAAATTTCTTGAACCAAATTGTTTTGGTGCGGAATCCTATGATAAGACTGAGGTGAACGATGTTGTTTGGATAAAATAATCCAATCTAATAGCGTAAATATTCGCTAGGCATGATTAATACGTTATGCATGACGTAGGGGTACAATACGCTAATCACCTAAAGTACTATTAATGGTAGTTTACCTTCTTTGTGATTGTAAACATACGGGTAATGTTTTACGAGATATGAATACCGTTAAAACTATGTGTTCATGGTCTATATGACCCCTCAAAGACAATTTGAAAACTTTTACTCTTGTGAGAGGTGTATTGGGTAGCATGTGATGATATGTGTGAATGTTGTAAGCACAGATAGCGTTA
The DNA here is from genome assembly GCA_020205605.1 of Panax ginseng. Classification (NCBI taxonomy): domain Eukaryota; kingdom Viridiplantae; phylum Streptophyta; class Magnoliopsida; order Apiales; family Araliaceae; genus Panax; species Panax ginseng. Next base: position 58,904,381 of record CM035142.1, read on the forward strand.
ATGAAAGTTATGAGGAGGTTGGAGCGGAGGGAGATATTCGGATAAGACAGTTGAAGGTTGAAATAGAAGCCAAAGACACCGGATACATACCTTAGACCAGGGCTTTAGTCATCACCTTCATGCGATTCGATGCAAGAGTGGATGGGCGCTTTCGGCAGAGATAGGTGTTGATGAGAATTGAATAAATTTATCATCAATCAAAATAAGATATATAGAACTCTTGATTGCTGTGTATATATACTATATGTTAATCAGGGTAACTTATGTATGTAGATGTCTGGTGAGAAAGATATGTGGAATAAGAAGGATCAGATTTATACCCCCGAGCTAATATCAAGGCCAACAGCTGAAATAGAAGCTCACCAGGAACCCAAATCATACAAGGTGGCTATAGTGGAAAACGTAGCATCGAGATCCGTAAATGGTGGATTTGATGAGATAGTGATTCGAGACACTAAAGTTGAAGTCGCTCAAGCATCAGCGGAGATACAGGATCCGGAGAACAAGGTTTCTACTACTGGGAAGGTGGGAGATTGAGGCGTTGCTTAATATCCAGTGCGTCCAAGCATTGCTAGCAACAATGGAAGAAAGCAGGATAAGCTCAAAATCCGAATTGACCGGATGGGAGCCTCAAGCAACACCTCGTGTGTGCAACTCCGAGAGGTAAGGAAAAAAGAAAGGTAGAAGATCCCGACTTAGGAAAACCCGATAAGAAGAAAGGAAAAAGATATGTTATATTTGTGGTCGTGAGGGACATACCTCCCCGTTTGCCCCAACTATAAGCAAGGTGGATGTTTTAATTGTGGAATGGAAGGACATCGAGCGAATGAATGTCCAGAAAAGGTTTGGTAAATAAGTAGTATGGGTTATGTTGTGTTTATGTAATGTGTGTGATAAGTAATGAACTATTTTCAACTTTTATGTTGGTCAAGATTTTAAATCCCGACTTTTCGTAGTCAAAGGGATAGTTGTTGATTAAAGCGAGGATGCCGTGTAAATATTCGATAAATGAATATGAATCTAAGTTTGAGAAATGAAACGAAGTTTAATACATTAATCTTATGCAATAAGGTTTAAAATGTAAGGGTATAATTTATGGTTTTATTTAACCAGATAATGCCACCAAGACGTCAAACTCGAAACCAAAGGGTAGAAGAATCTACTAATGCTGGAGAACGACAGCCAGAACTGATGCAAAATTTTGCAAACATGGTAGCTCAAAGCTATGCATCGTGGAATACAAATTGCAGGAACCAACTGAGACAATCGCTTGGCAAAATTCAAAGACTTCAAAGTCAGTAGGACCACGAATCTGTGAGGATCGGTGACCCTATAGAAGCCCAGACTTGGGTGAACGAGATAGAGAAGGCGTTCGTAATCGCTAAAGTAGATGAGGGGCAAAAGACCGCTTTTGCCACTTATATGATGAAAGGGGAAGCTAACTTTTGGTGGGAGGCAAATAAGACTCGGGCAGGAGAAAAGAAGAAATTACTTGGGATAGGTTTAAGGATTTATTTTTCAAAAACTATCTCTCTGTTAGTATGCAGTCTAGAATGGAGGTGAGATTCCTGGAGTTAAAGCAGGATAACATGACTGCTACAAGTGGAGTATGCCATAAAATTTAATGAGTTGGCTAGGTTTGCTCCACATCAAGTGGATACTGAGGCTAGGAAGGCAAGGAGATTTGAGTTGGGCTTAAAACCCCGGCTCTCTAATAAGGTGTCGATCTTTTGCAAATCAATACTTTTGCAAAGACTCATGGAGAAGGCTATCATTCTTTGAGCAGGAAGTGAGGCCATGAGCCTCTACCATAAGGGGAGAAGAAGAATAAAAGCAAGTCGGAAGGAACAATAAAGATAGAAAGTAGTAGTAGTGGGAATAGGGGTGAGAAAAGAATGAGGAATTTTTCTCGAGAAAATGCAAGTAAAGCAAAGTTGGTATAAAGAAGCGGGTAGTGCAAAGGCAAGAATCATGGAAGAATCACTCATGGCGAGTGTCATGCGAAGGGCAAGTTTGTATGCTACAAGTGCGGACAAGGGGTCATATCTCTCCCAACCGCCTCTAACTCAAGGATGATCGTTGGATGTTTTATATGTGGATCGGTGAGCATAAGGTAAGGAACCGGCCCTGAGAGGGGAATGGAGGCGGGGAACGTAACCACGGGAGAAGCAATGGGGACGTTAGCAATTTCAAAGCCCAAACTCAACCAAGAACTCCAACGTAAAGCAACTCCAGGGTTTACAACATGACGGTCCCAGATACTGATTGCAAATTTGGAAAGCAGAACTCCAAAAGTGCTATTTGAATAACTTATATATCTTATATTTACGCTTAATCGGATAGACAAGTGTTATGATGAATAATTAAAGATCGGTTCGATCAAGTATGATCGAGATCTACGTACAATGATTATATGCTATGTACCCTACCGCATATGAGTTTTAAAGCGGTGATTAGGGACTAATCCTTATAAAGGAGGGTGAATGTAGTAACCCGAGATTTTCTAGATAAAATAAATAAGAAATTTTATGCGATAATTTTTTTTTTATTTAATGACAAGACTAAGTGTCATGTAAAGTGAACGATAAATGCGAATACATTTATTACTTGAAAAATTAGAAATAATTTTGGAATTATTAATTATCACAAATTATATGGTAATAAATTTTTGTAAGCCGAAATATTTTTATTAATTATTTTCCATGAAAACATGATTGAAAATAATATATGAAGTGATAATTAGATTTACATAATAAATATTTTATTATATGAATTGTTCGTAATATTTAAGTTAATTATTTTAACTTGATTATTGATGTTGTGTCTGAAGAATAAGTCGTATACGAGATCCAAAACCCGGATTGGAATTGTGATCAAGAGATGAGAATAATAATATTATATTATTTTACAAATTACCATAATTATGTCTTTGGGTATATGTGGACAGATAATATTGAGCAATGAGCGGTCAATTAGGTCATAACATATTATCAAGTCTTTGTGAAACCCTAATTTTAATTACAGGTTTAATTTCGATGTTATTGTATAAGTGTTTTAATTTACCAAAGGATAGAAGTTAATTGGAAAATTATAAGAATTAAATCTAGTGATGAAATATTACATTTAATTGCCTTGTACAAGATTGCCCATACACTCTTAAACAAAGCCCAACCATCACCCATAACAAATCGAAGCAAGAATCAAGAATTTTTGGCAAAAGGGTATAAGAACACTAAACCTAGAAATCCTTTGATTCGATGTTATTTGATACAATTGATTGTTTAAAGTTGTGTAATAGAATGTTAATTGATGATATGGGTTGATAAATCAAAGACCCATAACATCAAAGTGCACGAATTTGAAGATTTAAGCAAGTTGGAAAAACCGAATTCTGTTATTTTTTCACCAAATGTCAGAGGCCATAACTCTTTGCTCGATCATGAGTTTTGTTCTTCAAAAGTTGTTATGTGTAGCCTGATATGTGGTCTTTAATCTGCAAAAAGAATCAAGTCCATATCATGTATAGATTAGAAGTTATAGATGGTCAAACATGGTTGACCGATCATGATAAACTATTTTTGGGCAGTCTGTAATGGGGGCATTCTCGTCCACTTTTTGTGCTTTAAAAGGTCTGGACTTTTGATATGTTGTAGTGCACTGAGTTAGGAAGCCATAGGCTTTGGAATGACCTCATTCCGACCTCGGATGAGGGAATTACGGTGATTGGAAGGAAATGTGTCAAAACTGAAAGTCAGCAGCGGGATGTGCTATTCGGGACACTGTTTCGATTAGTTAATGTTTTCAAAACCTTCTGGGCTTTTGGTATGTTATAGTACACCGAATAAGCTTTCCATAGACTCCGAAACGGACTAAATCCGATATCGGAGGAGAGAGTTATGACATTTCAAAGTAGTAGTGTCAAAACTTCCCAACAAGTGCGGTGCAGTCCATTTGAACGGAATTTCTGGGCTGATGTGTTCGGAATTTGGAAATGATCAAAGAATAAAAGTTGTAGCCCTAGAAGTTAGCTTCGCGTGGGCTCAAGAATCGCTCAAAAATGTTTTAAAATGAAAGAGTTATGACTGTTTTAGCGGAAGAGGGTAAAGCTGAAACGAGATTGAAAACTGTTATGAACGTCCACTTATGACGCACTGTTTGTGCTACCTAATGAACCCGAATTGGGTAATTCGTATTTTTTAAAAATAGTCTTACATACCATGTATAACATATCCAAAAATCAGATTAATCGGAGTTATGAGCAATGCGTTAGAAAATGTATAAAGTGAGCTATTGAAAATTAGTATAAACCAAGTCCCACATCGATTAAGTTGAGAACTTCACCATTTTCTAAACCTATAAATAGAAGGACTTGGCCTTTGTTTCATTCACCAACAATAAGGCCTCCAATTTTTTTGAGAAAGGCTTTGTTGTGGGAGAACTTTTATAAAGATCTCCTTAGTTAAATTTTAGGCGTGGAAGTGCGTATTCAGGTCTGTGGAATTAAGTATTTTTTGGGTATGTTTCTTATTTAATTTTTGTAATGTTATTATTTTTAATTGTTAGTTAAAGTTTGAATTTTTGAAGTTTAGTTAGTGTTGTTAATAAACTAGTTAGTTTACTATGTTTATTTTGGCTTAGAATTGGTTATGTAAATGAGTTATTTGTGATGACTTTTAATATTTTGTGATGAATTTCATTAATTAATTATTATTAATGATATTAAAGTTATTTAATGATTATATTAAATAATTTAGTTTAAAAATGATTTTAATATTATAAAAATCATTTTAAATGAAAATAAGGTATTTAAAAAATATTTTAAGTTATAAAATATAACTTTTAATATTTAAATGATAATTTCATTAATAATTAAATATTAATGATATTAAGATAATATTAATGGTATTTAGTTTATTTAATAATTATTATTAAATAAATAGTTTAAAAATGGTTTTACTTATTTAAAACCATTTAAAGAGGATATTAAGGATTTAAAATATTTTAAGTTATAATTAATGACTTTTAATATTTGATAAATAGTACATTAATATTTAAATATTAATGGTAATTATTTAAAATGATTTTTATTGTTTTAAAAATCATTTAAGGGTAATATAAATGTTTTAAAAATAGTTTGAGTTATTATAAATAACTTTTATATTTTAGCAATGGTTTCATTAATAGTTTAGTATTAATTAAACTATTAATGATAATGGAATTGTTTAATGTTTAAATCATTTAATTATGATTCCGATAATTGAAAGTTATAATTTATCAAACTATTTGACTTGAGAACCGATTATGAAGTTCTAAATTTGAAGAAGAACACCTATAGTAAATAAAGCTTATATCACTATAGGCCCTTTAGTGAATGATTTGAATTATTTTAAATTTTTCAATTTCGGAAATTTCGAAAATGATTAAAAATTAAGATGTCCGATATTTACAGATGTTGAGGTATAAAATAAGAGTCTTAGACTCAAAGATTTACCCGATAAAGTTGTTTCGATGACGGCAAACAAATGTCGTAATTCTATAATAGAAAGAAAAAGGCTACAGAAGAGCATGGATGAGATATTTGAAAAATGTATAAAAATATTTCAAGTATAGAATAGGAACTAAAAGTATGATCATTGTGATTATGTGATTAGACTATGTCTTAATAATCGTAATAGACAATCTTATGTGTTAAGATATATTGTTCTAATCGAAGCTAATGATCCGATTATTGATAGGTTGTGATAAAGAGATAAAACCTAAGTTGAGATTTGTAATCGTGAATCAAAAGTATCCTACCTTTGCATTTCCTTTATGCAATGGACATGAGTAAGAAGTTTGTAATTATTCTATTCTGCATGTATTATGTACTCTTTGATTATCAACATGCTAGCTCGGATATATATTACATTTCGTTGATTTCTAAATGGTTATACAAGTGTCCCCACTTGGATAACCATGACATTTATTCACATGTTGATATACCTCATCAATTACCCGTATACATATATGTTGAATTACATATTATTGTTGAGCAAGATTAAAACCTTCGGGGTTTGGAACCGTATATGTATGAACATCTCTATATGGGAAGATTTTTTGCCCAAGGCGGATAGAGTGAGCGATGAATTTCGTTCAAGTTATGTAGTATTGATCAATACAGGTACAATCTGGGTCGATCACCCTCGCGTTCGTAAGCTAGAGAGCGGTTTCATGGATGGATTTCGCCAAACCTTTTGAAAATGAAAAGAATGTTCATAGTATGATTCTTAAACCCTATTCATGGGTAGAGCCAGAGCCAAATTTAAATAATTTGGAAGAGATTTGTTATGTGAATTTTTTATCAAGATCTGATTACTTCACAACTTTCGATTCATTGTAGAAGTGTTATGTAAAGAGAATACTTATATTCTTTCAAACTTATATATATAATTGCTATTACTTCTTTGGGCACTCAAATGCTCATCCTTGCTTAAATTAAATGTTTTCGTTATGTATGAGCAACTTTGAAGGCTCGAACACGAACAAAGGAAAAGGAAAGTCGATCGAATAAGTGTGTATTATGAGTTAATGGTTATAGTTGTATTGGTATCTATTCAAGTATTGTAAGGAATGTATTTGAAGGTCACGTACCTGGGGAAGTAAACTTTGATGTATGTAAATTAAGTTCGAATGTATTACTATATTAGTATTATTCAACTTAAAGAAATGGTATCGTGGAGAACCGAGTTCGGGTTTCAAGTACCTGAATTTGGGGTCGTCACAAGTGAAGGATATCACATTGTTGTTGAAAATGTGATCAACCAAGTGTTGAAATTTTTCTGTATCCACTGATGTCAGTAGATAGGCTTCTTCTAAAACCTTCAGCAAGATCGTCCGGTGATCCTCGGAAGTTAGGACCAAGTCCAAAATTGATATTTGTTGTGGAGCTTCTTTTAAGCTTAAAACCACCTTGGCTTCATTATGACCCATAGTGAGGAGGAATTTTTCAATCTTCTCCATGGATATTTTCCCCTTTGATTTGATGGTAAGCTTCATCACCCGTTGGGGAAGATACATTGGATTTTCCTTCGATACTGTAGCAGTTGTATGTGAGGTGGATCCTTCACCTACTCAATAATTCTATGGAACCTTGCGCAAGCTAACAATAGGATATTGTGCTCTGCAAATCAAGTTGATTGGCTCGGGAGCGGCCACTTTCAAAGGATTGTTGCTTCCCCTGAGTTGAATTGTTGGCATTGTGAGTGATTTTTTAGCCCCATCAATTTCAGTGGATATGACTGCTACTAAACTCTTCCACTTAGTAGGACATGTATTCTCACTTGCACGTAACACAATATCATCGTCTGTTAGGTGTAGGACACCACTGTCAATTAGATTTTGTATGAGGTGGCGGAGTGCCCAACATTCTTCTGTGTTGTGACCGCGAGAAAGGGAGTGATATTGACATACTCCATCAGAATTGTACCGTCCTGAACGGGGGTTGATTGGAGGTAGAAGGGAACTAATCCTTCCTTCATTGATTAACATATGAAGGATTTCCTCCATAGGTTGGCCTAAATAGGTGAATTCCCTTTTGTTGGAAAAATCCCGACGGGCTTTGGCATTTGCTCTCTTTGTCACTTTGTCGTCCAGCATTTCATTTTCTAAAAGTGACGAGGGAATATTCATGACAAGAGTTAGGAGATTGGCATGCTCCTGGCTGATTAATTGACGTGTCACTTGATGCTAACAAGTCACCAATTCTGCCAATTGCTCAATTTGCTTGCATAGAGCTTTTATCTTTTATTCCATTATGAACTGGAACTTGGCATAATCCCATTTGTCAACACCGTCTTTGAGGGTCTGGGAAGATTCACAGTTGAAATTGGAACTATGTCCATTGCTCCAATTGATCATGTTGACCTCTTCTTCTTTGTGTTGAGGAAGAGCGTTGTCTTGCACATGAGGCTGATCTGGTTTGGTAACCACGATCTCACCGTTGTCTATCAGGTCTTGGATCTTGTGTTTCAAAGCCCAACAATCCTGAGTATCATGTCCAGGTTCCCCGGCATGATAAGCACATTTCGAAAGCGACATTGAAACCCCGTCCATTAGAAATTTGCCGTGGTGGAAGAAGATGCGTAATTTTCTTCTGTGTTGTCAGAAGAGTGAGAATGTTCTCGAGGGTGTCCCCTAAGGGTGTGAACACTCGAGGGCGTTTGACTTCTCCACCTTTTGGTATTGGAGGGTTCGAAGACTGGTGTAGTTCTTTGAGTAGAACAACCAAATCTATAATTTGTTTGCTTAATCCGTCAAATTCTTTGCGAGAAACTAGATTAAGGTCAGTCTGGTCAGATGACGACATGATTGACTGTAGGCCTGCAGCCTTTTTAGATTTTGACCGGGTAGTAGGTCCAATTGATTCCCTGCGAAAGACTTGCATAGTTTAGTCTTTATGGAATGTAAATTAACATGCTATGTGATGCGTTTATTTTAGGAATTTTATCCTGCAACACCGGATGTCAGCTGTTTATAGCATGTCAATTTAAATATGTATGTGTACATAGTTCTTCATATTTCTTATTACATGGAGATAGATATGGATGAAATTACAAGTAATTTGTGCTTATAAGTAATTAAAATGAGAAAGCATGAAGAGACTTTCCTCCATTTTGGGTTTATCAGAGGCTGACCTATCTTAGGTTACTCTCGCGGCTTTTTGGCATGAAGGTTCCCAAATCATCGCAATTTACTCAACGGGAAAGTAATCCGGTCTTTCAACTGGAGCGAATTTGGGTGGTGCCTTTCCTGAGCCTCGGGGAATTAGTCTTCCCACGAGTCCAGTAGTCAAACACCGACGGGATAGCCTCCTGGTGGAGGGACCACACAACATACATTCACATACATCGCGTCTCACCGTATGGAAATGATGACATGTGCGAAGCACTAATATCACAAACAGATATGGTGCGAAGCACTAAGTGCAATAAGTAAATGCATTCGTACACATTCATCATAAATGTAAATGCAACATCCACACATAAGCAGATAACAGTTTTGAAAAAATTGTAATAGCGGCTTAAGTCCTCTTACTAGAGTCCCCAGCAGAGTCGCCACCTGTCGACGTCGGGATTTTTAGATGTCCCTTTCCGTTACTTGTTCTTTGGTGTTCTCATTTTAGGTGAGATTTGTTTGAAAAAACAAATGAAAAAGGTCCGACATGTATAATTGTCGACGATGGACTGTTAAGAGTCGCCAGTTAATTTTTTAAATGGTTGTACCAACACAATCGAGAAAAGGTTTGTACATTGACCCACACACACACACATTTAGATAACAGTTTCTTGAAAAGAGGCGATCACCGTGGTAACACGGATGTCGGGGGTGCCTAACACCTTCCCTCCTCATAATCAAGTCCCCGGACCCTAATGAATCTCAGTTTTACCCACCCATTTAGCAGTGTCACATCACTGGGTCAATGTGCAAACCTTTTCTCGGTTGTGTTGGTACAACCATTTAAAAAACCAACTGGCAACTCTTAACAGTCCATCGTCGACATTATACATGTCGGACCTTTTTCACTTATTTTTTCAAACAAATCTCACCTAAAATGAGAACACCAAAGAACAAGTAACGGAAAGGGACATCTAAAAATCCAGACGTCGACACCTTTTATTCAACTAATCCGTAGTTGATGTTCGTTGAATTCCAAATTACCTTGAAATGTATCCAAACTAAACTTACTTTGGTGCAGACTTATAATCTAAATACTGAGATGAACAACCCTATTATTAAGAGTTTACGCTTAGCGTTGAAATGTTTGTACATAATACATTGTACGAAGGGTTGATCCCCCTAAGTACGTGGAGTCCTTATAGTCTTATGACTGTTAAAGTTTAAGTTGAAAGAGTACTTATAACTGTGGACATGGTTCGTGATCATTAGACCCTCAGTTGTATATTTCAGAATGTTAATAGAACATATTGTTCAGTTCTATTGAGCTTATTATTTGTAAGTTAATGTAAAGTTTTATTCAATTTCATTTCAAGTGAGCCTTGTTTGCTCACTCTTGCTTATATAACTATTACAGCTAAGGATGAGAAGGTCGATGTACCTAGCACCAGTAAGGGAAATGGAAAGATGAGCAAGTACTGAAGACTTATAATCATTTTGATATTTTATTATCAGACTTTAGTTCGAATGATTGTAATGAAGTTTTTTTATTATCCACATTTGAATGATTGTATGTAAAGGTTAGATAACCTGGGATATTTTATTAATGTAATCCCTTAAGGGAAGGTTTATTATTCAATTTTGTATTATGATTGGGTAGCTAGATGTGAATGTTTGTTTAAAAGTGAACACCAAATCTTGTGGTAATGAAGTACCGGGATTTGGGGGTGTCACAAGTTGGTATCAGAGCCTTAGGTTATGAACCTTAGGTGGGGGAAAAGCCTTAGGAAGTAACCTTTCAAAAGATAGTGGTGATATACTCTTATCGAGTTTTAAGAAAGAAGTAATAAAATACTTATGTGCTTATGTGATTATAACTTATGTGCTCGTGAGTGTCAGGTAGTAATGATTAATAATTAAAACTTAAATTTTTGTTGTTAGGATGACTAATGTCGGAGAATCCAGTCAGGCTAGGCAAGAAGGATCTCAGATGCCTAGAGAGGAGGAATCTCGTGACATTCAAGTGGTTTGGGAAAAACTACTGCCATGGGAGTCAGCCCCGTTGGTCATAGTGGTTGAAGATGAGGATGATGATGTACAAACGGATGAGGATGATCCCATTGAACTGCCACAGGAGGATGACGATGATGAGGACGAGGAGGAAGAGATTCCATTGAACTCGATAGCCGCTCGTATGTACGATGAAGTCTACGACCGCAATGTGGAACTTCAGGATACCGTCGAGGAGTTGCAAGAGATAGTAGCTGAGCAACAGACATCGATGACACAGAAAGACGATGAGATCTAGGATCAAGATGAACGTTTGAACAATGATAAAGAGAAGTTGGTTCAGACTGAAGGAGAGAAAGAACAACTGATCGAGGAAATCACAGAACTGAAGAATAAGCTGAAGGAAGAAGCTACTAAGAGGGCAAGAGCCGAAGACGCATATGAGGAAGCTTTTCAACGAGCTGGGATAGCAGTAAAAGACGCACAAGCAAAAAGAATGAAGATGGAAGAGATGAATAGTATATTCAACACCGTGATTAATCGAGCTCAAGATCGGGTCATGGGTTATCCGATTCAGTTCAAGACGCTACCATCATTCATATTAGATTGCAGAACAATGTTCCAGATTGTGGAGGACGAACGTAGTAAGGCTAAGCAGTATCTTAGTAGAACATCGTAGTTGTTATGCAATTAATAAAATTATAAATAATTTGTAAATCCCTAGTGACATTTAACCTATGGGATATGATGATAATGTTATCCTAAAACTTTAGTAGTTCAAGAAAGTAATGTAGATGGAAGTGATGATATTATTATGGTGTTTTCAACAAGATTATAAATAAATAAAAATTATTATTTTATTTTATTCAAAGTGTTATGTGATAATTTCTTTTATGAGATGTAAGTTAAGTAGAAATTACTTAAAAGAGTTGAGTAATAATCTAATGAGTGTATTTTTAACAGAAAATGCCTCCAAGACGTCAACCACCACGACAGAGAACCACTGAAGGAACCAATAATGACAATGTTGATGCTAACCCCGTTCAACAGCTAGTAACGTTACTAACAGGAGCTGTAAGGCCCCCCAAATCCGGGTACTTGAAACCCAAACTCGGTGCTTCACGATACCATTTCTATGAGCGGAATAATACTAATAATAATAACAATAATATAAAGTTCAAACTTAATTTACATAATTATCAGAGTCTAGCTCCCAAGTACGTAACCTTTATTACATTCATTACATATCATGATAGATAATATATATATACCATTGTCTTAATAGTCTCAAACTATTACATAGAATACTACAAATCTTATTTGGTTATCTTTCCTTTTCCTTTATTTCTGCATGAGCTTTCTGGTTCTTCACACTTAGCTGAAAACATTTAAATTAAGTAAGGATGAGCATTTGAGTGCCCTGCAAGTAATAGCAATTATATATATAAGATAAAAGAATTTAAATGTTTATTTATACTGCCCTTCTACAATGATTCAATAGTTGTGAAATAATATGTACCAATGATAATAATATATCAATTCTATACCAAAATTTTGAAACTACGTACTGACTATAAATAGGGTTTAGGTGACATGCTATAAACATTGTTTTCAATTTTCAAATAGGTTAAATAGAAATTCATCTGCAAATCGTCATAACTTACAGGCATGGGGGGTGATCAGCCAGTTATGCCCTGTATTGATCAATACTACGTGCAAGAACGAGGGTATCGTTCACTTTGTTCGCCTTGGGCGCATAAAAGTTTTCCCGTGTATGGATGTTCATACTTATCTAGGTTCCAAATCAAAGGTTTTATCTTGTTCAACAATAATCTATAATTCAACATATATGTATACGGGTAATTGACAAAGGTATATCAACATGTGATTAAATACAATGATTATCCAAGTGGGGACACTTGTATAACCATTTATAGAAATTAACTAATGTAATATATATATCTCAATTACTATATACTAACATGTTGATAATCAATGAGCGTATATAATATAAGGTTAATAATCGCATAAAGTAATAATATAATTCATAATTATTCTTATTTCATGTCCATCAGATAAAGAAAATGCAAAGGTAAGATACTTGCCTGATGCGCTACTTACAGTTCGTAACTTAGTTCTATCTTTTATATCACGACCTATCATTAGTTAGATCATTCGTTCGATTAGAACAATATATCTCAACACATAATACTGCTTATTGCAGTCAACACATAACCTAATCACATTGTCATATATGTTTAACAACCATTGAATCACAAATAAACACTTATACAGTTAAAATATCTAAGTCCAGATCAATTTCTAAAACATGTCGGCGTACCGACAGTTTTATAGGGTAATTATCGAGTCTAAGACTCTATCATGTAACTTAGTATCAGTCATATTACTTTTTAAATGACTTAATATAATTTTAAAACATTTATTATAGTTTATCATGAATTTTTAAACATCAGAATCATTATTAAATGATTTAAATATTAATCAATTCTATTATCATTAATATTTAATTAATATTAAACTATTAATGAAATCATTTCCAAAATATTAAAGTTATTTATAATAACTTAGAATATTTTTAAAGTATTAATATTACACTTAAGTGATTTTTAAAACATTTAAAATCATTTTTAAATAATTATCATTAATATTAAATTATTAATTTTTATTTATCAAAATATTAAAAGTCATTAAGTATAACTTAATAATATTTTTAATTCATTTTATCCTTTTAAATAATTTTTAAATTAATAAAACCATTTTTAAACTATTTATTTAATATAATTGTTAAATAAATTTAATATTATTAACACTAAATTAATAATCATTAACATTAAATTATTAATGAAATTATCCTTTAAATATTAAAAGTTATATTTTATAACTTAAAATATCTTTAAACACTTTATTTTTATTTAAAATGATTATAATAATATTAAAATCATTTTAAAGTAAATTTTTAATATAATTATTAAATAACTTTAATATCATTAATAATAATTAATTAATGAAATTTATCTTTAAATATTAAAAGTTATATTTTATAACTTAAAATAATTTTTAAAATTAATTTTGTAATTTTTGGAATTTATTTACTATTTTTAAATGATTTTTCGAAATTAAAATAAATATAATTATTAAATCTGTCGTTATAGCCTTTAGCGACAAAATCTGTCGTCTTAGGTGTTCTTGAGGCTCAAGAAAATTCATATTCATTATAGGATTTAATCTATAAAATCAGCCATATCGATTCACGATTAAACGCTTCAAGTCGCTTTCGATTAAACGGTATGGTGTTGGTCAGAGCATGTAGTTTTATTGCAGGACTACAAGATACAACAACAAAAATGATCATATCATGCATAACCAAAGAGATCTCAGCCTTCGAACAAGCTGTCAGAGTTGTTCTTCATTTTCTGGGTTACCTAGAAATGAAGAATAGTTCGATTGCTCATATTTGGGCTTCCACAACTTGTGATCTAGGTGATATTTTAGTGATTTAAGAGGTCCATGTTGTAGAACACATGTAGTACTACAGATCTATCACCAAACATTATCATAACAACAACATAATAGCCAAAAACAGGTCCGGTCAAACCATGTCAGAATCCACGCTCGTGAACTTCCTGGTTTACCCAGAAAGCTCATCCGTGAACTTCTGCTTGTTTTGACCATCCCCCAAATTCCAGTATGATGGTGATAAAACGGATCTAAGAGCATCCACATGTAGTATAGCTATCATACAATAACCATATCACAACAACAAACACAAATCAATAATAAGTTACGAGATCAGAGGCCTCAAAATTCTTGTCAGACCATTTCTCGGCAAGATTTGGGTTACCCAGATTTTGTCCAGTCATGGTCGGTCAACGACTGTTGACTACCAATAACTTGTAATCTGTTGAAGATATGACCTTGATTCAACTTCCAGAGTAAAGATATTATATCATACTACAAGATCAAAGCTACAAACAACAAAAATACATAACAGAGAAAGATTGGTGGCCACTGACATTCGTTGTCAGACCACTAAGAATTTTTTTTTGCAGTTTTTGAAGAACATTAAATTCGAGCCTCTAGATGTTATGGATCTAATATCTAGCAACCCAGATCATGATTATACACTACTAACAACATATTTTAAAACTGAATCATAACATCTAACAAAGGATCTTTGGACAGATTTCGAATTAGGGTTTAATACCTTTCTTTGATAAATTTTGATTTCTAGCTTCTTGATCTGTTACTGGTATGCGTGGGACTGGTCTTGGGATCTGATCTAGAAAATATTTTCGTGGGTCTTGAGCTTGAGAGAATTTGGTTGAGTGTTTGAAAAAAAATGGCTAGCAAATGCATTCTTTCTCTCTCTTAATCTATTTATACTACATAGATTCAATGTATCTAACATGCAAGGTGTCAATAGAGATAAGCTTGAATGAGTTTTAGGCATGTGCTATAAATCTAGAGTGGTGACTTGCATTCTAGCTCATTAAATAAATACCAAAAAATGCTATTTTAGTAAACTAACATAGTATTTTAAGGATATTTTTGTCCATGATGCTTGAACCTAGGTTAAAATCAATAGATTTTAAACCTTAAGGTTTCTCAAATAATTTCTAGGGTTTAAAAATTTAAGTTTAAAGTTTAATAAAATTTTAATTTAGCCATACTAATTAAAATTAGGGGTTTTAATAGAAAATTAGGGTTTTAAAATAATTAGGGTTCCGAAATAATAATTATGGTTTCTAATTAACCTTAAATTCTATAATACTCAACATTAATCAAATAACACAATTTCTTACAAATCATAAACTCCAGTTTGAGTATCAAGTTAGGGTTTAACACGGTAAAATTAGGGTTTAACGAATTAATGCTACCGTTTTGACATGCTACAAATATAATTGACCAACCATTATCTATACGTACATACAGTACATTTTTATAGCGCTGAAAAATAAAAATATAATTAATATTATATTATTATTCTCATTCCTTGATAAAAATTCAAAATTAGGGTTTGGATTCCATATCTGATTATTCTTCCATATTTAACCTTATTAATTAAGGTAAAATAATTAACTTAATAATCTGTACTAAAATTCATATAATAAAATAATTATTATAATTATTCAAAGAAATCATTTCCTATATTATTTAAATAATATGAAACTATATTTTCATGGAAAATAATTAATAAAACATTTCTACAATAAAAGTAATTATTATAAGAATATACTTTTTAATAATCAATAATTTTAAAATAAAATTATTTGTAAATATTCATGTAATAAATATATTTTTATTACCACATAAATACATATATACATTATCTTGTACAAATCCTCATCTTTAAAATAATAATAAAAAATTATACGCAAAATTTCTGATTTATTTATATAGAAAATATCGGGTTGTTACATTCACCCTCCCTTATAAAGATTTCGTCCCCGGAATCACCGTTTTAAAAACCTATACATACAAGGGTACATAGCATACACAATCATTGCCAGTAGATCTCGATCATAATTCAATCGAACTGATCTTTAACTATTTACATAAAAGCTTGTCTTTCTGATTAAACGGAAATTTAATTTCTAAAAGAACTCAAATTCCTTCGTCAAAATTTCTTTATAAAATAATTTACTATATATAGGAAAATCATGCAAAAGAAAATAAGAGTTATACAAATAAAACCTGGAGTTGCATTATCAGCTGCCATCGTATCCTGGACAGTCATGTTGTAGACCCTTGCTGTTGATTTTGTTGGTTTGTTTGACGAGGTCGGTCCGGTGATTGCTGAAGTCCCCACGCTCGTGCAAGATTCCAACTTCCGCCTCCCGTCCTCCCTCCTCTTCGGACAATCCTTCACCTGGTGTTCAGTCGATCCACACAGAAAATGCCCACTGTTCATCCTAGGATTGGGGTAGTTAGGAGAGATATGGCCCTCCTACCCGTACTTGTAGCATACGAACTTCCCCTTCAAACATTCCCCCGAGTGGTTCTTTCCACAATTCTTACATCAGATCATTGTCTTCTTAACACCTTATTGTTTTACCTGCACACTTCCAAAACTGCTCCCCTTCCTCTTGCTACTACCACCCCTATTCCCACTATTAATTTCCACCTTCCCAACTCCTTCGGTCTTACCCTTATTCTTCCTCTCCTTGTTGTAGAGGCTCATAACCTCACTCCCCTCCTCAGCAATAATCGCCTTCTCCATGAGTGCTGCAAATGTAGGAATCTGCAACACCGCCACCTTGTTGTAGAGCAAGGGTTTTAATTCCAGCTCAAACCTTCTAGCTTTCCTAGCCTCCGTATCAACTTGATGCGGAGTAAACCTAGCTAACTCATTAAATTTCGCGGCGTATTCTGACACCGTCATGTTTTCCTGCTTCAACTCTAAAAATTTCACCTCCATTCTAGCCTGCATACTAGGTGAAAAATAGTTTTCGAAAAATAGTGTTTTGAACCTATACCATGTAACTACACCTTCTCCTGCCCTCACCTGATTCGTTTCCCACCAAAAGTTTGCCTCCCCCTTCATCATGTAGGTGGCAAAAGCGGTCTTTTGCCCCTCAGCTACCCTAGTTACCACAAACTTCTTTTCAATCTCTTTAACCCAAGTTTGGGCTTTTACAGGGTTAGTTGTACCTTTAAATTCTGGCGGTCCTACAACCTTAAAGTCTTTGAAATTTGCCAATCGGTTATCCAGCTGATTTCCAGTGACTGGTATTCCTTGCTGCATAGCTTGTGATACCATGTTTGTAAAGTGCTGCATCGGGTCTGCTTGTTGTTGTCCCTCAACGTTGTTGACAGATTCTTTTGCCCTTTAGTTGCGAGTTCGACGTCTTGGCGACATTATCTGATTAAATGAAATCATAAATATAACTTACATTCTAAATCTTATCGCATAAGATGAGTATATCAAACTCGTTTCATTACTCAAACATAGGTTCATATTCATTTAACGAATATTTTACATAGCATAGCACATAATGCTTTAAACATCAGTTATCCCTTTGGGACCACAAAAGTCGGGATTTAGAGTCTTGACTAATACAAAAGTTGGAAACATTACATTACACAGACTTACTTATCATACATATTACATTAAACACATCTACACAACAGAATCTATACTACCTATTTATTACACCGTTTTCTTGGACAACCTTTCGCCTGATGACCTTCTATCCCACAGATAAAACATGCTCCTGGTTTATAATCAGGACAATACAGAGTGGTATGTCCTTCATAGCCGCAAAGGTAAATATTCTTTTCCCTTTCTTCTTATCGGATTTTCCTAAGTCCTGATCTTCTATCTTTCTTTTCCCCTTCTTGCTCGGAGCTGTACACGATGTGTTGCTTGTGGCTCCCATGTGATCAATTTGGATTTTAAGCTTATCTTGTTCTTCCATTATTTCTATTAACGCTTGACGCAACTGACTATTCAACAACATTTCTATCTCCCACAGCCTTTCCAGAGAAGAAACCTTGTTCCTCGATCTCGCACCTCCGCTGATGCTTGATCGCCTTCAACTTTAGTGTCCAAATCGCTATCTCGTCACCTCCACCATCTCCTGATCCGTACTACATTTTCTATAATAACCACCTCGTCTGAGTTGTTTGCATCGTGAGCCTCCATTTCAGCTATTGGCTTCGCTATCAGCTCGGGTGTATGGGTTTGATCCTTCTTCATGCTATATGCATATAACAAGCCTTTTCCACCAGACATCTACACACATAAATTATTCTGATTAGCATATAGTATATACACACAGCAAACAAGAGTTTTATATAAGTTATCTTTTATTTTATTTGACGATGAACTTAGTCAATTCATCTCTTTTTAAACTCTATATGAGTTATTTATATTTTCAACGTTTCCCTCTATTCTAAGGTTATAGCCTAAGGTCTATCCCACCTAAGGTTTTTAACCCTAAGTTCTGATACCAACCTGTAAGGCCCCCCAAATCCGGGTACTTGAAACCCGAACTCGGTGCTTCACGATACCATTTCTAGGAGCGGAATAATACTAATAATAATAACAATAATATAAAGTTCAAACTTAATTTACATAATTATCGTAGTCTAGCTCCCAAGTACGTAACCTTTATTACATTCATTACATATCATGATAGATATATATATATATATCATTGTCTTAATAGTCTCAAACTATTACATAGAATACCACAAATCTTATTTGGATATCTTTCCTTTTCCTTTACCTTTATTTCTGCATGAGCTTTCTGGTTCTTCACACTTAGCTGAAAACATTTAAATTAAGTAAGGATGAGCATTTGAGTGCCCAGCAAGTAATAGCAATTATATATATAAGCTGAAAGAATTTAAATGTTTTCTTTATACTGCCCTTCTACAATGATTCAATAGTTGTGAAGTAATCTGTACCAATGATAATAATATATCAATTCTATACCAAAATTTTGAAACTACGTACTGACTATAAATAGGGTTTAGGTGACATGCTATGAACATTGTTTTCAAATTTCAAATAGGTTAAACATAAATTCATCTGCAAACCGTCATAACTTACGGGCACGGGGGGTGATCAGCCTGTTATTCCTTGCATTGATCAATACTACGTGCAAGAACGAGGGTATCGTTCACTCTGTCCGCCTTGGGCACATAAAAGTTTTCCTGTGTAGGGATGTTCATACTTATCTGGGTTCCAAATCAAAGGTTTTATCTTGTTCAACAATAATCTATAATTCAACATATATGTATACGGGTAATTGACAAAGGTATATCAACATGTGATTAAATACAATGATTATCCAAGTGGGGACACTTGTATAACCATTTATAAAAATTAACGAGCATAATATATATATCTGAATTACTATATACTAACATGTTGATAATCAATGAGCGTATATAATATAAGGTTAATAATCTGTACAGTAATAATATAATTCATAATTATTCTTGCTCATGTCCATTGCATAAAGAAAATGCAAAGGTAAGATACTTGCCTGATGCGCTACTTACAGTTCGTAACTTAGTTCTATCTTTTATATCTCGACCTATCATTAGTCAGATCATTCGTTCGATTAGAACAATATATCTCAACACATAATAATCGCTTATTGCGCAACCAACACATAACCTAATCACATTGTCATATATGTTTAACAACCATTGAATCACAAATAAACACTTATACAGTCAAAATATCTAAGTCCAGATCAATTTCTAAAACATGTCGGCGTACCGACAGTTTTATCGGGTAATTATCGAGTCTAAGACTCTATCCCGTAACTTAGTATCAGTCATATTACTTTTTAAATGACTTAATATAATTTTAAAACATTTATTATAGTTTATCATAAATTTTTAAACATCAGAATCATCATTAAATGATTTAAATATTAATCAATTCTATTATCATTAATATTTAATTAATATTAAACTATTAATGAAATCATTTCCAAAATATTAAAGTTATTTATAATAACTTAGAATATTTTTAAAGTATTAATATTACCCTTAAGTGATTTTAAAAATATTTAAAATCATTTTTAAATAATTATCATTAATATTAAATTATTAATGTTTTATTTATCAAAATATTAAAAGTCATTAAGTATAACTTAATAATATTTTTAATTCATTTTATCCTTTTTAAATAATTTTTAAATTAATAAAACCATTTTTAAACTATTTAATTAATATAATTGTTAAATAAATTTAATATTATTAACACTAAATTAATAATCATTAACATTAAATTATTAATGAAATTATCCTTTAAATATTAAAAGTTATATTTTATAACTTAAAATATCTTTAAACACTTTATTTTTATTTAAAATGATTATAATAATATTAAAATCATTTTTAAAGTAATTTTTTAATATAATTATTAAATAACTTTAATATCATTAATAATAATTAATTAATGAAATTTATCTTTAAATATTAAAAGTTATATTTTATAACTTAAAATATTAATAAATACCTTTTTATCATTTAAAATGATTTTTAATATATAAAAATCATTTTTAATTAATTTATTTAATGTAGTTATTAAATAAATAAAATATCAATAATATCCAAATAAATATTAATATTTATGAAAAATATGTCAAATTATTAAAAGTTAATTTTATAACTTAAAATAATTTTTAAAATTAATTTTGTAATTTTTCGGAATTTATTTACTATTTTTAAATGATTTTTTGAAATTAAAATAAATATAATTATTAAATCTGTCGCTATAGCCTTTAGCGACAAAATCTGTCGTCTTAGGTGTTCTTGAGGCTCAAGAACATTCATATTCAGTTAACGAGCCGACTACTTTGACCACTGATTAAACGATTCTCAAGTCGTTTCTGGGTATGGTGTTGGTCAGAGAATGTAGTTCTAGTGCAGAACTACAAGATATAACAACAAAAATGATCATATCATGCATAACCAAAGAGATCTCACTTTTCAAACAAGTCAAGTCAGAGTTGTTCTTCATTTTACGGGTTAATGAAGAATGAAGAACGATCGACTACTCATATTGGGCTTCAAACAACTTGTGATCTAGGTGATGTTTTAGTGATTTAAGAGGTCCAAGTTGTAGAACACATGTAGTACTACGATCTATCACCAAACATTATCATAACAACAACATAATAGCTAAAAACAGTCCCGGTCAAACCATGTCGAATCCACGCCGTGAACTTTTTCGGTTTACCCGTAAAGCTCATCCGTGAACTTCTACTTGTTTTGACCATCCCCAAATTCCAAAGATGATGGTGATAAACCGATCTAAGAGAATCCACATGTAGTATAGCTATCATACAATAACCATATCACAACAACAAACACAAATCAATAATAAGTTACGAGATCAGAGGCCTCAAAATTCTTGTCAGACCATTTCTCGGCAAGATTTGGGTTACCCAGATTTTGTCTAGTCATGGTCGGTCAACGACTGTTGACTACCAATAACTTGTAATCTGTTGAAGATATGACCTTGATTCAACTTCCAGAGTAAAGATATTATATCATACTACAAGATCAAAGCTACAAACAACAAAAATACATAACAGAGAAAGATTGGTGGCCACTGACATTCGTTGTCAGACCACTAAGAATTTTTTTTACAGTTTTTGAAGAACATTAAATCCGAGCCTCTAGATGTTATGGATCTAATATCTAGCAACCCAGATCATGATTATACACTACTAACAACATATTTTAACACTGAATAATAACATCTAACATAGGATCGTTGGACAGATTTCGAATTAGGGTTTAATACCTTTCTTTGATAAATTTTGATTTCTAGCTTCTTGATCTGTTACTGGTATGCGTGGGACTGGTCTTGGGATCTGATCTAGCAAATATTTTCGTGGGTCTTGAGCTTGAGAGAATTTGGTTGAGTGTTTGAAAAAAAATGGCTAGCAAATGCTTTCTTTCTCTCTCTTAATCTATTTATACTACATAGATTCAATGTATCTAACATGCAATGTGTCAATAGAGATAAGCTTGAATGAGTTTTAGGCATGTGCTATAAATCTAAAGTGGTGACTTGCATTCTAGCTCATTAAATAAATACCAAAAAAGGCTATTTTAGTAAACTAACAAAGTATTTCAATGGTATTTTTGTCCATGATGCTTGAATCTAGGTTAAAATCAATAGATTTTAAACCTT
Source organism: Panax ginseng (assembly GCA_020205605.1). Taxonomy (NCBI): domain Eukaryota; kingdom Viridiplantae; phylum Streptophyta; class Magnoliopsida; order Apiales; family Araliaceae; genus Panax; species Panax ginseng. The sequence continues at coordinate 58,926,732 of CM035142.1, forward strand.
AAGGTTTCCCAAATAATTTCTAGGGTTTAAAAATTTAAGTTTAAAGTTTAATAAAATTTTAATTTAACCATACTAATTAAAATTAGTGGTTTTAATAGAAAATTAGGGTTTTAAAATAATTAGGGTTCCTAAATAATAATTATGGTTTCTAATTAACCTTAAATTCTATAATACTCAACATTAATCAAATAACACAATTTCTTACCAATCATAAACTCCTTTGAGTTTCAAGTCGAATTTAACACAAGAAAATTAATTAACTAATTAATGCTACCGCTTTTGACATGCTACAAATATAATTGACCAACCATTATCTATATCAAGACATACATAGAAGTATATTTTATAGCATCTCAAAAATAAAAATATAATTAATATTATATTATTATTCTCATTCTTGATAAAAATTCAAAATTAGGGTTTGATTCCATATCGATTATTCTTCCATATTTAACCTTATTAATTAAGGTAAAATAATTAACTTAATAATCTGTACTAAAATTCATATAATAAAATAATTATTATAATTATTCAAAGAAATCATTTCCTATATTATTTAAATAATATGAAACTATATTTTCATGGAAAATAATTAATAAAACATTTCTACAATAAAAGTAATTATTATAAGAATATACTTTTTAATAATCAATAATTTTAAAATAAAATTATTTGTAAATATTCATGTAATAAATATATTTTTATTTACCACATAAATACATAAATACATTATCTTGTACAAATCCTCATCTTTAAAATAAAAAAAAATTATACGCAAAATTTATTATTTATTTATATAGAAAATATCGGGTTGTTACAGGAGCGTTGCAGAATCAACCTCAAAATCAAGGTACAACGTTTAAGGATTTCAAGGCGGTTGGACCACCGGAATTCTGTGGTCCATGAATCTCGTGGAGATATAGACGTGGATCATGGAAATAGAGAATGTATTCGATGTTGTGAGAGTAGGGGAGGATCATAAGACTGCTTTTGCAACATTAATGTTAAAAGCAGAGGCTAGTTATTGGTGGTAGGCCAATAAAACTCGAGGAGGTAAAGGTATTATGACCTGGGATAGGTTTAAGGAAATATTCTTCTAGAACTATTTCCCAGAGAGTTCGAAGAGTCAGCTAGAAGTGCAGTTTTTGGAACTGAAGCAGGGAATGATGACGGTGTCTGAGTATGCCGCAAGATACAACTAGTTTGCGAGGTTTGCGGCATATCAAGTCAGCACAAACGAATGCAAGGCGAAGAGGTTCTCTCTGTTCCAGCTGAAGACATTTGCAGCGGTAATGGAGAAGGCAATTCTCGCTGAAGGTGGAGGCGAGGCTGTAACAAAGTTCAATCAAGAACATAAGAAGAAGAAGAAGAAGAATGAAGTAGAAATTAAGAACGGTGGTGGTAATATTGGAAACAACAACAATAGTTTGAAGAGGAAATGGACTGGAAATGTGAGTGCTGGAAGTTAGCAGGGTAACCAGCAAAATAAGAAGTTCGAAGCATGTGCTACACATGGGAAGTTTCACAAGGGTGTGTTCTTGATGGGGAAACAAGTATGCTTCAACTATGGCCAGGAGGGTCACATCGCCCCAAATTGCACTCAACCTAAGAAGAACATTTTCTTCACGTGCGGGTCCAAGGATCACTTTACTCGTGAATACCCTAAGAAGAAGGCTGGAGAGACTGCAGGAAGTAAGGGAGGTAGCAGTGGAGGTACATGGGCCATTGTTGGACCAACGACATCAAATAAACCCACAGCCAGGACCTTCAACATGACTGTGCAAGATGCTGTGCAATCAAAAGATGTGGTGTCAAGTATTATCACATTCAATGATATTGATGCTTATGTATTATTTTATTCGGGTGCTACTTGCTCGTTTAAATCTAATGAATTTTCTAAGAAGTTAGAAATACCTAGTGAAGAATCGAATTTCCCTTTAAACATAGAAATTGCGAATAAGGAAGTAATTCCTGTTAGGTTTGTATACAAGAACTGTAGGGTGAATATTAAGGGGAATATCATGATGGTATATTTAATTCCGATTAGACTTGGAGAGTTTGATGTTATTTTGGGAATGGATTGGCTGTTCAATTATGGAGCGGTAATTGATTACCAAAAGAAATGTGTAAACCTTATGACTCTATCAAATGTAGTTTTCTACGGTAGGAAATCGCCTAGAAAAATGAGATGTCTGACGATTATGCAGGCTAAGAAGTTGTTGAGTCAAGGCTATGTGGGTTATTTAGCTTACATAGTCGATACTCAGAAGAAGGGTGTGAAATTGGAAGATATACCAGTGGTTAAGGAATTTGTAGATGTGTTTCCGGAGGTTGTGATCGACTTAGCACCAGGAACAACACCGATATCGAAGGCCCCATACAGAATGGCTCGGGTAGAGATGAAGGAACTGATGGTACAACTGCAAGAACTGTTAGATAAGAAGTATATTCAACCAAGTGTATTACCGTGGGGAGTTCCAGTGTTATTTGTGAAGAAGAAGGATGGGTCGATGTGTCTTTGCATTGATTATAGGGAATTGAACAAAGTCACTATTAAGAATAAATATCCGTTGCCAAGAATAGATGACTTGTTTGATCAATTGAAGGGTGCTAAATAATTCTCGAAAATAGATTTGAGAAGTGGGTATCACCAATTGAAAGTAAGAAAGGAGGATATACCTAGAACGACATTAAGAACTCGGTATGGACATAACAAATTTCTGGTGATGTCTTTTGGTTTGACCAATGCCCCTGCTGTATTAATGGATTTGATGAATATGGTGTTTAAACCATTCTTAGAAAAGTTTGTAGTGGTATTTATCGACGACATTTTGGTGTATTCCAAAACTCAAGAAGAACACGTGGAACACTTACGTTTAACGTTGGAAACACTAAGAAAGGAAAAGTTGTACGCAAAATTCTCTAAGTGCGAATTTTGGCTAGATCGTGTACAATTTATTGGGCACGTGATTGACAAAGATGGGATTTCAGTGGATCCATCAAAAGTGGAAGCTGTAATCAATTGGGAACAACCAAGAACACTGTCAGAGGTGAGGAGTTTCTTGGGACTGGCCGGTTATTATAGAAGATTTATTCAAGATTTTTCCAAGATAGCCACTCCGCTAACAAATTTGACAAGGAAAGCTATAAAATTTGTTTGGACGGAGAAATGTGAAGAGAGTTTTCAAGATTTGAAGAAGAAATTAAGTGTGGCACCGGTGTTGTCATTACCAGATAATACGGGAAACTTTGTGGTGTATAATGATGCCTCACATAAAGGATTGGGTTGTGTTCTTATGCAGAACGGCAAGGTTATTGCATATGCATCAAGACATCTAAAGGACTATGAGAAAGGGTATCCGACTCATGATTTAGAGTTGGTTGCCGTAGTATTTGCTCTGAAGATATGGAGACACTTTCTCTATGGAGAGAAATGTGAAATCTACACAGACCATAAAAATTTGAAGTATATTTTCACTTAGAAGATACTGAACATGCGTCAAAGGAGATGGATGGAATTAATAAAAGATTATGATTGCGAGATCTTTTATCATCCAGGCAAAGTGAACGTGGTTGCAGATGCTTTAAGCAGAAAAGGTCAGGAAAAGTTGATGTTGTTAACTAACCAGGAAGAGCTTATTTCAGCGATGACAAGGCTAGAGTTGGAAATCAAATTTCCAAAAAGAAACTAACAAAAAATTATACCAGATAGAAGCTAGTCCAACTATGGTGGACAAAGTGAAGAATGCTCAACTACAAGATGAAGAATGTGAAACGATCAAAGAGAAAGTGGTTGAGGGTAGTGATGAAAAATATAAGATCGATACTGAAGGGTTACTGAGGTTCGAGGGAAGAATTTGGGTTCCAGCTGTACTGGAGATTAAAGACAAAATCTTAACAGTAGCTCATAGCTCAAGATATTTGATTCCTCTAGGAAGTACGAAAATATATCAAGATTTGCGGTGATATTTTTGGTGGCCAAATATGAAAAGAGACGTTGCAGAATGCGTTACAAGGTGCTTGACATGTTAGAGAGTGAAGGCCGAGCATCAAAGACCAAGCGGATTACTTCAACCATTGGAAATACCAAAAATGGAAGTGGGAGCATATCACAATGGACTTTGTGGTAGGTCTTCCAACAACTCAGAAAGGGTACGATGCGATTTGGGTGGTGGTGGATAGATTAATGAAATCATCACACTTTTGGCCAATAAAGATTAGGTTCAATCTTGATCAGTTGGCAAGGTTGTACGTTAAAGAGATCGTCTTGAGACATGGAGTGCCATTATCAATTGTGTCAGATAGAGATCCATGATTCACGTCAAAATTTTGGAAGAGACTACAAGAGTGTATGGGAACACAATTGCGAATGAGCACGACATACCATCCACAAACAGATGGCCAAAACGAATGAACAATCCAAACGTTGGAAGATATGCTGAGAGCATGCATCATGGATTTCAAAGGGAGCTGGGAAGAGCATTTATCGTTGGTGGAATTGGCCTACAACAATAGTTACCACGCGAGCATCGGTATGCCGCCTTACGAGGCATTATACGGTAGAAAGTGCAGAACTCCACTGTGTTGTGATGAAGTCGGTGAACGCCAAATCGTATTGGACCGGAATCGGTACAACAAATCGCCGAGGTTGTCAAACTCATCAGATAAGATTGTTGCTTGATTTCAAGACAGTAAAGAAAATATCTTCGATCAACATAGACAAGATCGTGCATTCGACATAGAAAATTATGTATTCCTAAAAGTTTCTCCTTGGAAGGGGAAAATTCGTTTCGGTAAAAAGGGAAAGCTAATCCCGAGGTTTATTGGACCCTTCGAAGTGCTGCGAAGAGTTGGAGAAGTGGCGTATGAGGTAGCTCTCTACCTCCAGAGTTGGAAAACGTTCATAATGTTTTCAACGTTTTGGTGTTACAACCGTATAAACCCGATTACAAGCATGTGATCGAGTATGAACCGTTGCAGTTTAGTAAAGATTTGTCTTATGAAGAGATTCCTATTCAGATAGTCGACAGGAAAGAGCAAGTGCTCAAAAATAAAGTGATACCTTATGTGAAGGTGATATGAAGAAACCACAATGTCGAAGAGGCAACGTGGGAACTCGAAACTGAAATAATGAAAAATTATCCTGAGTTATTTGTTTAATCCATGTCTTTGATTCTGGGGACAAAATCTTTATAAGAAGGGAAGAATGTGACGATTTGATTGTTTGAGTTGTGATTCTGGGGACATAATCCTTGTAAGGAGGGAAGGATGTAACAATCCAGAATTTCAAATTATAATATTAAATATTTATTGAATTATATAAATATTTATTTGATGTGTTTATTGTTGAAATTGATGAAATAAATATTTTATTGATGTGATTATTATTAGTAAATATTTATGAATTAAATTTATTAGATAATATTCTAAATTAAATTAATTTTCAATTTAGAGAGTTGTAATATAACATGAGATGTTATATTATTGTTGAATTTAATAATTTAAATTGGTGTGTTAAGTTATTAAATAAAATTATACAAAAATTATAATTTTGTGATAATTGTTTAAGTTGAATATTTATTTAAAATATAATATGTGTAATTAATTTATTTGGTTAATGTTGGATATGGAAATCCAAATAAATACTATGTGATTATAAATTATAAACTAAATAGTTTATTAAAATAATTAAAGTAGTTTTAAATTGATTTAACCCAAACAAGACTTAAATATATTAAGTCTTTAAATTTTAAAGAGTTTTGCCAAACGGAGCTTTATGGCTTTTGGATTTTCAAATTTTGAATTTGTAAATAATATAAATAAAATAAATTAAAAAATAAATATAATATATTTATAATATATACGTTTATTTTGTAACTGATACAACAATAAGTATGCGTATTATTATTAGTATCAGTTTGGTTTTTACGCATTAGTTAGTCTATATTGGCTATACTGAGAAGTTCAGAGAAGCTTGAGAAGTTGAGAGAAAATTTAGAGGGAATTCTTGAGTTTTCCAAAGCAGAATCCCGTGTTTAGCAAGGTTGTGCAAGCTAATTGAAGGTAATTTTCCATAATCTCCATATTATATATATATATATATATATATATATATATGTGTGTGTGTGTGTGTGTGTGTGTGTGTGTGTGTGTATAGACGAGTTTACGACAAAAATTTCAAACTCTGTGAATTCCATACTTTTCGAATAGTTGCTATATGATTGTATTATCGCATTTGTATGTAATTGTAATGCTAGAGTTTATGTTTAAACATGAATGGTATTCTAATTTCGTTTATAAAGGGAGAAAGTGAATTACAGTGTTGTATTTTGCATATGGCTTATGAAAGTACTGAATTTAGTGGCTAATTTGTATGTTAATATGTAAATTGGGTCTTGTTTATGCTAGTTCATTAAGAAACGAAGAAAACGTAGTTTGAACGAAGTGATTTGGTGAAAAATTGAGATTTCAGTGATGATTTTTGTGAAGAAACTCAAAAATGGAGTTTTCATATGAAAACATGGAAATTGAGGAATTAAACTAGTTTAAGTTATTGTTAAATTGTTTTAATTGGTTAAATATGTTAGCAAACATGTTTGTGATAGTTCTGTACCAATTGTATATGTTAATATTACTGTTTGGTGGGTGAAATTCGTGTTAGTTGGGCTAACAATAACAACGAGGCCAACGCTAACCCAGTTCAACAGTTGGTGACTTTGTTGACGGGAGCACTTGAGAATCAACTGCAAGCTCAAGTTATGACCTTCAAAGAATTCAAAGCGGTTGGACCGCCAGGGTTTCAAGGGTCTATGAATCCAGTGGAAGCCCAAACGTGGATCATGGAAATGGAGAAAGTGTTTGATGTTGCTAGAGTTAACGAAGATCAGAAGACTGTGTTCGCGACGTTCATGCTGAAGTCCGAAGCTAGCTACTGGTGGCAAGCAAATAAGGTTCGTAGGGGATAAGGAGTGATACCGTGGGATAGATTTAAGGAGATGTTTTTTGAAATGTACTTTCCAGCGAGTTCTCAGAATCAGTTGGAGGTGCAATTTTTGGAGCTAAAATAAGGAACCATGACGGTGCCAGAATATGCTGCGAAGTTTTACGAGTTGGTAAGGTTTGCCACTTATCAAGTTAATACGGATGAGCGTAAGGCGATAAGGTTCGAACAAGGATTGAAACCTTGGCTGTATAGCAAGGTTTCAATGTTCCAGTTAAATACATTTGCGGCTGTACTAGAAAAGGAAATTATCGCAGAAGGTGGAAGCGATGCCTTGACCAAGTATAATCAAGAATAGAAGAAGAGGAAGAATGAGAATGAAAATAAGGCTGGTGGAAGTAATGTTGGAAGTAACAATCAGAAGATGAAGTGGAGCGAGAATTCAACTGCGGGAGGACAGCAAGGAAGTCAGCAGAAGAAAAAGTTTGAAGCTTGTGCTACTTGTGGAAAGAACCATACAGGGGTATGTTTGAAGGGAAAGCAGGTGTGTTTCAACTGTGGTCAGGAGGGACACATTGAACCGAATTGTTTTAGCCCAAATAAAGGAGCATGTTTTACCTGCGGTCCGAAGGATCACATGGCTTGTGATTGCCCTAAAAAGCCAGCGGGGAGTGTGTGACGCCCCCAAATCCGGGTATCTTCTATCCCGACAGATGGTGCTACGCGGTGCTACAGTTCACACAAACATTCAATCGAAATGCCTCAAAAGAACGAATATGTCTTATATATATTACAAGAATATTAACATTTCCCCAGGTTCATTATAACCGTTAAATCTGTTCTTATCATAATATAAAATATTATCATTACAAAACCTATACTATTACATAAGTAATCTACGGGTTCACCTTAGCCTTCCCTTTATCCTTGCCGGATCCATCAGGCCTTTCGGTCTTAGCTGCATTCATATGATTCAAGCAAGAGTGAGCCTAACTAGCTCATCAAGTACAATAATTCGAATAAAACTAACATGCTGGAAACATAGGAATCGTATATCTTCAATAACTGAACAATAGTTACGAAGTACTATCGATAATTCAAAATAGCACTTCTTTTCATTCAAAACGTTTTACAACAATAATATTCAGTAAAACATCAATTCCTGGTTCAAGACCATGAGCATTTCATAAGTACTTTGAAAAGGACATACCAGCACGAAGTCCGTAAGTCCGACATAGCTTACGAGCACATCTAGGTGATCAGCCTATAGTACTCTATGTTGATCAACACTACATTCATTAAACGTGTATACGTTTAAGTTGTGGCAACCTCACGTGCCTGTCGTTTGACGACAAAACAATTTGGCATACTCAGTCTCCTTTTGAAAACCACAACAATATTAGTTTGGTAAATCATTATCCATACTTGAAAGATTAAAAGAAATTCAACATAACATAAGTCTAGCCGAAGGAATAGACGTTGACTCCATCAGACATTAACTCATGCGAAGAATACATGAATCACAAAGCTTGTCTAGATCGAACTGAAACAAGGGTTAGAGTACTTGCCTTTAGCATTTGCTACAGGTTATAACACGTACACTTTAAGTCTTTAAGTCTCTACAGTAGATGATAACATCACATAACGTATTAGGTCATGAATAATCATACTAGGTTCCTAAAGAATCTTACCATTCTGCTCAATCTAATTACGTATTAGATTTGTTATTATTGGTTATGGCTTTCTATTACATAATTCTTAAGTTCACATGCAACTGACTTACTTTAACTCTAAGTGATCATAATTAAGGTTTAATTATGTCTTGACAATGTTACAATACAAACCTTAGTTAATTGTTTAAACAATTACAATTCATGGTCTACTTGTATCCATTCTTTACTATCTAGGTTTTAAGTCTGGCGCTGCGGCACCAGTGTTCCTTTGTTATGCTGCGTTGCGGCGTCACTCATTAAGGCTTGAAGACCGGACTCGGCGCTGCGACACGAGTCTACTTTTTTACGGTAGTGCTGTGGCGTCACTCTCCAGTAGGTTATGGCTTTGCTTGGCAAAGCTCGGCGCTGCGTCGCGGGCTATTTGGCCTTGGGCTGGCGCCGCGACGCCATCTCTGTGCACCAAAAAACTTTGACAGATTTTTTAATTTGTGAGATTCCCGGACTCGTAACTTCTTCGTTATAAGTCCGAATTGGCTCGTTCAAGAGCCTACGGTTAACAAATCACATACTCTACATGTTCATGCAAGAATTTTATCTATTCAACTTCGTTTGCTAAAAATTCACCTATTAGTCCATTTTTAACAAAAACGATAAACGTTTGTGAACGTTCAACGCTCGTTTCTTTGTTCTAAGTCGGAATCCGGTCATTTTCAAGTCCACAACTCTATAATGCCAAATACGACTTGTCTCCATTGGAAACTAACGTTTCTGAGTTCAAACATAAAATATGACTTCTATTTCGATAATTTCATTTAATTCGACGATTGTCGTCCAATCGTGAATTTCGCAAACTTCATTACTAATAATTTGCTCATCAATCTAAATGGATTCAATTCAATAACTAGACATCTCAACTTTATAAAGTACAATGACTTATATTCAAATTAGGTTATGACTTATTTTCTTATAAGTTCATAACTTAACAAATTCTTCAATTCATGATTTTCATTTCCTTATGTCTTATTCTTGATGTAAGTCCTTTAAGCAACATTATTGCATCTTATTAACATATTAACTTCATTCATGTAAATATGTTATAAGTTCATATATGATCATCATAAGTTCCTAACTTACTTAGTTTAACTTGCTTATTTCTTGCTTATTCGACTTAAGTCCATTGCTTATCCACCCCTCATATGTTCTTAGCATATATGTTCATTAGGTTACACTTTTTATCACCCTACTATGATAGAGATAGAAGAGATAAGATCATTACCTTTGAAGACTAACTTCTCTTTCTTTGGAAATCTAACAATGAAGGTTGGACTTAAAAGTGCTTATCTTCTCTAACAAATAAGTTGCTTTTGTGTTGGATGAAACTAACAAACAACAAATGAATTGAAAGGCTTGGTATTTATAGACATTCCAAGGTTAGGGCCTAATGGTCATTAGGACATCCCACCTCCTCATTAACCTTCTTACTATTCACTACTTGCACACTAAGTAAACTTGCTCCCTACATCATATACTTGATCACGACATAAAGGTCTTGCTCTCCAATTCACCCATGGGTTGCACCATGGATCTTACTTTACCCATTGGATCATCCTTTGGGCATACTCAGTTTTGTCGTTTGACGACAAAATAATTTGGCATTCTCAGTCTCCTTTTGAAAACCACAACAATATTAGTTTGGTAAATCATTATCCATACTTGAAAGATTAAAAGAAATTCAACATAACATAAGTCTAGCCGAAGGAATAGACGTTGACTCCATCAGACATTAACTCATGCGAAGAATACATGAATCACAAAGCTTGTCTAGATCGAACTGAAACAAGGGTTAGAGTACTTGCCTTTAGCATTTGCTACAGGTTATAACACGTACACTTTAAGTCTTTAAGTCTCTATAGTAGATGATAACATCACATAACATATTAGGTCATGAATAATCATACTAGGTTCCTAAAGAATCTTACCATTCTGCTCAATCTAATTACGTATTAGATTTGTTATTATTGGTTATGGCTTTCTATTACATAATTCTTAAGTTCACATGCAACTGACTTACTTTAACTCTAAGTGATCATAATTAAGGTTTAATTATGTCTTGACAATGTTACAATACAAACCTTAGTTAATTGTTTAAACAATTACAATTCATGGTCTACTTGTATCCATTCTTTACTATCTAGGTTTTAAGTCTGGCGCTGCGGCACCAGTGTTCCTTTGTTATGCTGCGTTGCGGCGTCACTCATTAAGGCTTGAAGACCGGACTCGGCGCTGCGACACGAGTCTCCTTTTTAACGGTAGTGCTGTGGCGTCACTCTCCAGTAGGTTATGGCTTTGCTTGGCAAAGCTCGGCGCTGCGTCGCGGGCTATTTGGCCTTGGGCTGGCGCCGCGACGCCATCTCTGTGCACCAAAAAACTTTGACAGATTTTTTAATTTATGAGATTCCCGGACTCGTAACTTCTTCGTTATAAGTCCAAATTGGCTCGTTCAAGAGCCTACGGTTAACAAATCACATACTCTACATGTTCATGCAAGAATTTTATCTATTCAACTTCGTTTGCTAAAAATTCACCTATTAGTCCATTTTTAACAAAAACGATAAACGTTCGTGAACGTTCAACGCTCGTTTCTTTGTTCTAAGTCGGAATCCGGTCATTTTCAAGTCCACAACTCTATAATGCCAAATACGACTTGTCTCCATTGGAAACTAATGTTTCTGAGTTCAAACATAAAATATGACTTCTATTCTGATAATTTCACGAATTCGACGATTGTCGTCCAATCGTGTGAATTCTGGCAAACTTCATTACTAATAATTTGCTCATCAATCTAAATGGATTCAATTCAATAACTAGACATCTCAACTTTATAAAGTACAATGACTTATATTCAAATTAGGTTATGACTTATTTTCTTATAAGTTCATAACTTAACAAATTCTTCAATTCATGATTTTCATTTCCTTATGTCTTATTCTTGATGTAAGTCCTTTAAGCAACATTATTGCATCTTATTAACATATTAACTTCATTCATGTAAATATGTTATAAGTTCATATATGATCATCATAAGTTCCTAACTTACTTAGTTTAACTTGCTTATTTCTTGCTTATTCGACTTAAGTCCATTACTTATCCACCCCTCATATGTTCTTAGCATATATGTTCATTAGGTTACACTTTTTATCACCCTACTATGATAGAGATAGAAGAGATAAGATCATTACCTTTGAAGACTAACTTCTCTTTCTTTGGAAATCTAACAATGAAGGTTGGACTTAAATGTGCTTATCTTCTCTAACAAATAAGTTACTTTTGTGTTGGATGAAACTAACAAACAACAAATGAATTGAAAGGCTTGGTATTTATAGACATTCCAAGGTTAGGGCCTAATGGTCATCAGGACATCCCACCTCCTCATTAACCTTCTTACTATTCACTACTTGCACACTAAGTAAACTTGCTCCCTACATCATATACTTGATCACCACATAAAGGTCTTGCTCTCCAATTCACCCATGGGTTGCACCATGGATCTTACTTTACCCATTGGATCATCCTTTGGGCTTAGGCTTAATTAATTAGATTAGTTCTTGTGGGCTTGCATTAATCTATTTTGGGCTTCAAATTATTAACCACTTGGGCTTAATATTAATCCCACATAGGTTTACATCTTTATTTATATTGAACTTGCTCTTTATACAAGATCCACCATTCCATTTCATTAGAAATTTAATACTTAACGCTCTCCAATTAAGTCCGTATGCGAAATATTGTGTTTTCCACACATGAATTATTATTACATAATCCATTTCACCTCGATATTATAATGTTCTGTATTTCTCGAAAGTTCAAAAATAATTCACGAACAATAAACGATGAATAGTATTTTTCAAAAAATTTCTCGGAAAGCTTTTATTTTCGTCATGGAAATTCAAACACTTTAATTCCCTCACGTAGTTAAAATACTACAATGTTCTGACGTTTCTAGGCTAAAGAACGACATGCGTCTTATTAACACATAATAACAAAGAATAATATTTTATTCATTATTTAATTCTTTCATGTATTTTACAAAAGATCCGAATTTCTCGGTCGTTACATTCTTCCCCCCTTATAAAGATTCTGTCCCTAGAATCTCGCCTTACATTACGCAAACAACTGAGGGTAATCCATCTTTATCTTTTCCTTCAATTCCCACATTGCTTCCTCGGCATCGTGGTTCTTCCATAACACCTTTACTGACGATATGATCTTGTTTCGCAGAACTTGTTCTTTTCTATCGATGATTTGAATTGGCATCTCTTCGTATGTTATGTCCTTCTTGAGTTGAATAGGCTCAAACTCTATTACGTGTTTATAATTCGGTTTGTAAAGACGTAATACCGATACGTAAAATACGTTATGTATTCATTCTAAGTCTGGAGGTAACGCTACCATATATGGTACCTCACCTACCCGTTTTAGTACCTCAAAAGGTCCTATAAACCTTGGGCTTCGTTTCCCCTTCTTTTCAAAGCGTATCTTTCCTTTCCAGGGAGATACCTTTAGAAATACGTACGAGCCTACCTCAAACTCCCTATTTTCTTGATGTAAGTCTGCGTACTTCTTCTGTCTATCTTGAGCTGCTACGAGACGCAATCGTATCAACTTCACCACTTCCGCTGTTTGCTGTACCAATTCTGGTCCTAGCATTCGGCGTTCTCCCACTTCATCCCAATATAATGGTGTTTTGCATTTCCTTCTATACAAGGCTTCATAAGGCGGCATACCTATGCTTACATGATAACTGTTGTTCTACGCAAATTCTACTAATAGTAGATGATCATCCCAACTACCCTTGAAATCCATGACGCAAGATCTTAATATATCTTCTAACATCTGAATTGTCCTCTCGCTCTGCCCATCAGTTTGTGGATGATATGTCGTACATAACTTCAACTGCGTCCCCAACTTCTCTTATAGACTTCTCCAAAAGTTTGACGTAAATCGTGGGTCACGATCTGACACAATCGAAACTGGTACTCCATGTCTGGAAATAATTTCCTTAACATAATGTTTCGCTAATTGATCTAAGTTATACTTGACCCGAATTGGCAAAAAGTGAGCCAACTTTGTTAACCGATCCACTATCACCCAAATCGCGTCATACCCCTTTTGAGTAATCGTAGGTCCCACCATAAAGTTCATCGTGATAAGCTCCCACTTCCACTCCAAAATCTCCAATGACTGTAATAAGCCACTTGGTCGTTGATGTTCGGCCTTAACTTTCTGACAAGTTAAGCACCTACTCACATACTCGGCTATTTCTCTCTTTATGTTCGGCCACCAAAAACTTTGTCGAAGGTCTTGATACATCTTATTGCTACCAGGATGAATCGAGTACATCGAACTATGAGCCTCTTGTAACACTTGCTCCTTTAATTCCATCTCATTCGGAACCCAAATTCTTCCTTCAAATCTTAATAATCCCTCATTATCAAGACTAAACTTAATATCTTTTTCATTGGTCAACCGCTTATTCATCTGGTCACACTCATCAGTTTAGAGTTGTACTTCCTTGACTCTCTCTATGATGGTAGATTGAATCTCCATTGCAAATAGTCTCTGATCCGCTTCACTCGGAAACTTCACCTCTATCTCCATCTTAGCCATCTCTATTATTAACTCAGTTTGAGCCGTTAACATAGACAACTTCTCCCGACCCTTTCTACTTAAGGTGTCGGAAACTACATTGGCTTTTCCAGGGTGATACAAGATTTCACAGTCATAATCCTTTATTAACTCCAGCCATCTCATCTGTCTCATATTCAACTCCTTTTGTGAGAAGATATATTTTAGACTCTTGTGGTCCGTGTATATCTCACACTTTTTCCCGTAAAGATAATGTCGCCATATCTTTAAGGCAAACACTACCGCGGCCAGTTCCAGATCACGAGTAGGGTAAATTTTCTCATAATCCTTCAACTGCCTAGACGCATACGCAATGACCTTGCCATACTGCATGAGCACGCAACCAAGTCCTCTATGCGAAGCATCGCTATAAACAACAAAATTTCCTGTGTCATCGGGTAATGACAAAACAGGCGCTTCACTTAACCTCTTCTTCAGTTCTTGAAAGTTGTCCTCACATTTCTCAGTCCATACGTACTTCCCCGTCTTCCTTGTCAAATTAGTCAACAGAGTAGCTATCTTCGAAAAATCCTGAATGAATCTCCGATAGTAACCCGCTAACCCTAGGAAACTCCGCACCCCTTTCGGTGTTTTCGGTTGTTCCCAATTCATCACGGCTTCCACCTACACTGGATCTACGGAAACCCCTTCATGGTCAATGACATGACCTAAAAACTGTACCCTCTCTAACCAAAATTCACACTTAGTGAACTTCGCATATAACTTCTCCTTCCTTAATGTCTCCAACACTATCCTTAGGTGTTTAACATGATCTTATGGCGTCTTGGAATAGACTAGAATATCATCAATAAACACCACGACAAACTTGTCCAAATATTATTTGAACACTCTGTTCATCATATCCATAAATGCAGCTGGTGCATTAGTCAACCCAAATGACATCACCAGAAACTCGTAATGACCATAACGAGTCCTGAATGTTGTCTTTGGTACGTCTTCATTTCTAACCTTCAACTGATGATACCCCGTTCTTTAATCTATTTTAGAAAAATACTTGGCCCCTTTTAACTAATCAAAAAGATCGTCGATCCTGGGCAATGGCTACTTATTCTTTTTCGTTAACTTGTTCACTCTCGAAAGTTGATACAAAGCCTTTACGATCCATCCTTCTTCTTGACAAACAGTACTGGTGCTCCCCACGCCGAAACACTCGGTTGAATGTACTTCTTTTCCAATAGTTCTTGCAACTGCACCATCAACTCCTTCATCTCTACTGGCGCCATACGATATGGTGCCCTGAAAACTGGTGCCGCTCTTGGCACAATGTCTATTACGAATTTGATCTCCCTATCTGGCGGAAGACCCGATAATTCACTTGGAAATACATCCATGAATTCACTCACTATAGGTATTTGTTCCATGGTCGCTCCCACCCTCTGGGTATCAACAACATGACACAAATAACCTACACACCCCTTCCTTAACAATTTCCTAGTTTGTGTCATGGTAAGACAACACGAACGTCCCGACGATTTATTACAGTAAAATACTATCTGAGGTTGTTTTGATGCTCTAATATTTACGCATTTCTTTTGACAATCTATTATTGCCCCATGGTTAACTAACCAATACATTCCGAGAATTACGTCGAATTCTCCTAACTTTATCGGTATCAGGTCTACTGATAATTTATAACCCCGAATGTCTACGCAACAACTCCTATGAATATCTTCAACATGAAATATTTCTTCGTTTGCTACCTTAATACTTAAAGGTATAGGCAACTGTCGACGTCGGGATTTTTTGGATGTCCCTTTTCGTTACTTGTTATTTGGTGTTCTCATTTTAGGTGAGATTTGTTTGAAAAAACAAGTGAAAAAGGTCCGACATGTATAATGTTGACGATGGACTGTTAAGAGTCGCCAGTTGGTTTTTTAAAGGGTTGTACCAACACAACCGAGAAAAGGTTTACACGTTGACCCAATGATGTGACACTGCTATACGGGTCGGTGAAACCGAGATTCATTAGGGTCCGGGGACTTGGTTATGCGGGGGGGAAAGTGTTAGGCACCCCCCTCTTTTCAAGAAACTGTTATCTAAATGTGTGTGTGTGTGGGTCAATGTGCTGTTATTTGGAAGTAGTGCGAGGCCTCGTTCAAACCTATATACACAGGGTTTGAATTTATGTAAAAATTCAGTTTTTATCAAGATATAGCAATGATGTTTTATAAAAGAGGTTTTTCAAACCCTGATGCTCAATAGTAATTGAGACCTTTTACACTCCCATTTTATTAAGTGATCGGCTTGATTGATTTTATTTGACAGATGCGGGCATACGTACGAAAAAAATGTACAAAATAATGCCGATTTCCACGTGGGTATGGAAACCATCTGAGGAAATTCAGACAACGCAGAATAATTTACAAGCTGCTTACAGTTGAAAAATGTCCATCATGGGAACCGAATCTAGATTCAATGGGATGAATCTGTGAACACATGATTCCTAGGCGCACAGAATACTACAATTTATATGAAAGCAGTAAGCAAGTATATATATAAAAGCTGTAAATATATATATACAGACAGGATCACCAACCACGAAGCACCTCCATGGGGGATCAGAAAATGTAAATAAAGCTGTTAAAAGCTATCAACCGCAACGGAGGAAACTCCAGGTGGGACAAACGTAAATAAAGCTATAAATACGGTCAACCGCCACGAAGGAAACTCCAAGCGGGACGAAATGTAAATGAAGCTGTAAAAGCGATCAACTGCCACTTAAGAACACTCAGCAGATTTAATATATATATATATATATATATATATATATATATATATATGTCGACGTCGGGATTTTTTAGATATCCCTTTCCGTTACTTGTTCTTTGGTGTTCTCATTTTAGGTGAGATTTGCTTAAAAAAACAAGTGAAAAAGGTTTGACATGTATAATATCGACGCTGGACTGTTAAGAGTCGCCAGTTGGTTTTTTAAATGGTTGTACCAACACAACCGAGAAAAGGTTTGCACATTGACCTAGTGATATGACATCGCTAAACGAATGCCTGTGAAACCGAGATTCATTAGGGTCCGGGGACTTGGTTATGCGGGGGGATGGTTTTAGGCAACCCCCGACATCCGTGTTACCACGGTGACCGCCTCTTTTCAAGAAAGTATTATCTGAATGTGTGTGTGTGTGTGGGCTAATGTGCTATTATTTGGAAGTAGTGCGAGGCCTCGTTCGCACCTATATACACAGGGTTTGAATTTATGTAAAAATTCAATTTTTAGCAAGATATGGCAATGATGTTTTGTAAAAAGGTTTTTTCAAACCCTGATGCTCAATAGCAATTGAGACCTTTTACACTCCCATTTTATTAATGCGCGGCTTGGTTGATTTTATTTTACGAATGCGAGGCATCCGTATGAAAATAATGTACAAAATAATGCCGACTTCCTCATGGGTATGGAAACAATCTGAGGAAATTCAGACATCGCATAATAATTTATAACCTGCTTACAACTGAAAAATGTCCATCACGGGAACCGAATCTAGATTCAATGGGATGAATCTATGATTACATGATTCCTAGGCTCATAAAATACTGCAGTTTATATGAAAGTAGTAAGCATGTATATATATAAAAGTCAGTAAAGAATATATATATACAGATGGGATCACCAACCACGAAGCACCTCCATGGGGGATCGAAATGTAAATGTAAATAAAGTCATTAAAAAGCTATCAACCGCCACGGAGGAAACTCAGGCGGGACAAAATGTAAATAAATAAATCAGAATACGGCCAACCTCCATGAAGGAAACTCCAAAGGGATGAGAATGTAAATAAAGTCAGAATACGATCAATCGCCACGTAAGTAAACTCAGGCAGGGATTTGAAATGTAAAGAAAGTCAGAAGCGATCAACCACCACTTAAGTAAACTCAGTGTGGGACAATATATATATATATATATATATATATATATATATATATATATATATATATATATATATATATATAAATAATAAACGCACCAGATATAAAATCGTGCTCATCGAATGTAGTCAGACCCACAGTTCATATATATATATATATATATATATATATATATATATATATTAAAAGCAGAATAAAAACACAGGATGTAAAATCGAGGCTCATCGAATGTAGTCCCACCACAGTTCATATATATATATATATATATATATATATATATATATATATATATATATATATATATAAAAGCGAGTAAACGCACTGCATCAAGTCAAGTATATATATATATATATATATATATATTAAAAAGTAAACGCTCAGGGCATCAAGTCTGGGCTCATCGAACAAAGTTCAACACACAGTTAATATATATAAATATAAATATATATATTAAAGTAAATAAACGCCTCGCATCAAGTTCAGGCTCAATCGAGGCATAACTCGATAATGTTAGTCAATATATATATATATATATATATATATATATATATATATCCTGAAAAGAAACCACGGACCGAAGTCCGGGCAAAAGCAGGCAACACGACTCTCAACGTGTAGAAGGGTGTGTGCAAATATGAAGAGAAAGACTCTAAAGTGTGTGAGAAGGCTTACAGCTGACTGATAAAGAAGGCTTCTATATCTTTAGAGTGGGTAAACACTGACTCTTGTTGGTACAAAAGAGCTATATGAGCTCACAGGTGTTTAGAGGGGGAAAATACACTGCATGGGGTGAGTGCAGAGCAAATTGGGCAGGGCTTCCTCGCCTTTTTCTCTTAGAAAATCAGCACCCCAAGCCCTCTATATATAGAGGGAGGAGCCACAGGTCTACCTATGACACTTAGTAGCAGGTGTACCTGCGGTTGCCCGGGGTGCCCTGGGCAGTGTGGGTCCCGCCGTGTCGAAGAACGTACGCATTGTTTGCTCGGTCGCTCATAACTTTCAATCTGGGAGTCCGATGGAAGCGTGCCATACCATTCCGCTCTTTCCAAGAGCTACACAATGACATAAGATTTTCCCTTTTTTGATGCCAAGAAGATGGATCCATGACCGAAATGGCATTTCCGGGTTTTCGTTAGGCAGTCCGTTGAGCCGTTTTGCGTAGTTTGCACTCGAAAGTTGAGATATGGTTATTGTGGGACTTCTATTGAAGTATTTTGAGTTGACATGAGTTGATTTGATTTGAGTTGAAGTTGAGTTGGCAAAATATCCATTTTGCCCCTCCCGGGGTTATCTCCGGTTTTTGCGCAGTTGTAGCAGTCTTTTCTCAGGATTATCTCTGAGGTTGACTTTGACTATCCTCAGGGTTATCTCTGAGGTTTGCCTGACCTCCTGGTCTATCTCCAGGCTTTGATCTTCATCCCCCGGGGCTATCTCCGGGGTTGAAACTGACTTTCCTAGGGTTATCTCCAGGGTTAGAAACTGTTTTCCCGGGGTTATCTCCGGTGTTGGAAACTGGATCTCCCGTGGCTATCTATGGGGTTAAAATTGATGTTGTGGTCCTCCAATGTTATCTCTGGAGTGTGAAAAAGATGCTTTTGCCCTCCTACATGGTTAGTAATAGGAAAAGAAAATTTCGAGTGTCTACAGATGCCCCTCTTTATCATGTTCATGCAATGCAATGGAATGGACATGATAAAGATTAGTAGACACTTGAAAATATGACAAGGTATTTCTAATTATACAAATCGCAATGTAATGAATGTTTATGATGAATGTCAAAATGTTTTCGCAAATCGCAGCTCGCAATCGCACATCGCATTTCGCACATCATACATCACTTTTCGCATTTGGCCAAATCGCACTTTGCAACTTGCACATCGCATTTTACATATCATATTTCGTATATTGCATCGCAAATCTCATATCGCATATCGTAAAATCGCAAATCGCAATGTAATGAATATTATGATGAATGTTAAAATGTATTCGCAAATCGCTTTACCTTTTACCGATCATTCTTTCTTGCCGCAGAGATGCTGGTGTTGACTCCAATGGTTTGGCATTTAATCGCTGATGCTTGTGTGATGAAGATAAGTTGAGATGTTTTCCACATCTCTGATGGGGACGACGCTCTGAAATCACAAGACCCTCCCGATGTATTCGCTAGTAGTTTGCAACGGTGCCTATCTTGCTGATCGCCAAACTTTTTCGGTTCCCACTCGAACGGTGGTATACGAAGCTTTCATCGCTGGACTATCTTGATGTTGCACTGGATGGATGTTAATTGTTTAGAATATCGGATCATCCGATACCTATTTGAAGTAATATTTAAAGTTTTGCTTCACGCGATTTTTATACGATGTTACGCTTAGATTGATGACAACCACCAGATGTCTCACCCTTTTTGAGGTGATTTGTAGTTTCCTTTCGCTGTTGGGTGCTTGGTGCCCCATTTCCTTGAGCTTTTGATTCACAACTCGGCTGAATTGATGGCCTGAATGTCGCTGATATCCCTGGAGGGTGCAACTCGCTCTTTCGCTGATCAGATTTGAACTTCGGTGTAGAGGCCTCAACTCGTGAGGACTTAATGCATGTTGATGGTGTAGATTTCATTCGTTAGGCCTTTCGTCGTTGACCTTCTTTCTTAAGAATGCTCCCCTTCTTTTTATGAGAGGCTTTATCTCATCCTAAACTTCTTCCATTCCTTGGAATCGTAAAATGCCCCAGTCCTTTCGCATGTTGTTACCAGGGATTCATACGAGAAACTCTCTTTGTTGAACAAGTCGTATTTGAATAGTATTTGAATCGCCATTGAGATGATGATGGACCATGATGACGGCACTGATTGGTGTATGCCCCAGTGTTGAGTTGTTGCTGCTTTAGAGATTGCCCCCAATCTTCATGTAAGGGACCCAATATCCGGTTGTCACCAATTTTGAAATTGCCCCAGCCTTGCTTGTTGTCTGGGGTAGTTGCTTTGACAAATGAGCTAATAAGACGCCGAGATCGCAAGAGGCTTCTAATTATGTACCATCTGGTGAACAGGTAGTGGATGTGGGCTTTGATGTTGACAGCTCTTTCTGGTAGAGATGTCGCTTTGTTAGAGAGATGATGCTCTAACTCATAGGGATATTGCTGTTGCTGAGCGGGATGACGCTATATCTACCCGAGATATCGCATGTAGGTAGCGGTGGATCTGTTGGCTCGTGTAGAAACCCTTGGGCAGGAGATCACAGCATTACCTCCTTCTTCTGAGAGGGAATCCATGTTGGACTTGATAGCCCACATATACACTGATTTGTAGATGGGCTTGTATTTTCCTGCACAGACTAGCTTAGCCATTTTGTCATATGTAGTACACATTGTATATATCAAACAACATTATATATGGCAGGGAAATATATGTTGATTCACTTCCCTTTTAGTTGTGCCTTGCTACTTGCTTGATATTCGCTTGTTTCTCCAGGACTTTGTGATCTGGATGTATTCTGAACTCCTCCTTGATGGATGGACAGTGAGATGTCTCAGGATTTTTAGAATGGATCGTCGATCTGTGTGTATTCCCTACCATCTTTGGTGTCTTGGGACTTGTTTCTGTATGTGGTTATGGATAGGAGTATGTTTGTTTTTGTTTTTCTGTGGTGAGACCGGACCATATAACATGGCTGCCTACGTACTCCCGTGTATTGGGGAGATCAGGTTGACGTAGTTTGCCCTTCAAGGCGAGTTGAAAAACGTGATCCCATGAGCAGGTCAGACTGTGGGGAAGAGAAAATTTGATCCTAGGTTGAGGATAAACTGAAAGTGTGAAAAGTTTTATCCCATGTATGGGCAGCCAAACTGCAAATGTAAGAGGTTCAATTCGCGGTGAGATGATCTAAGTGGTATGATCGTAGTGAAGCCAGGCTGATGGCTTGAAAGGATGTTTCCCTGAGGGGCAAAGTGTGGAAGAGTTGTATGTGGTAAAGGGTTAAAGAACCGGAATGACTGGTAATCTGATGATCCAAAACCAGGATGTTCGCTTGATGGTAACCTCAGACATAGTACCGTTTCACGGTGTTCCATTTGATAAGCTGTGGAAATTCATCGTCGTCCATTTCCTGTAATCTGAAAATGCCTCATGTCAATACTTCATTGACAACAAACGGGCCTTCCCAGTTCGGGGAGAATTTTCCTTTAGACTGAGCTTGGTTATCAATGATCTTTTTCAAAACCAAGTCGTGTTGTTTGAACTACCGTAGTCGGACTTTTCTGTTGTAAGATCTTCTTTACAAGTAGAGGGACGCTCATGTGTGGGCCAAATACTACACCATGGATCTCATCCATGAGTCTATGAGCTTGGTCTTGGTCCAGACATCTGAGGAGACCTAGTCCTGCATCTTTTTTGTAGAGTGCATCTACGCTCAGGTAGAATTTCATAGCAAGTCAATGGATCCGCCTTTTCTTAGTCAGGCTTGCCTCAAAGGGTGTAGATCTATCTTGTGAGTGTTCATTGATATATTGATATCAACGGTGTTGGATGGGAGGTAGCTCATCCGATAATTCTCCAATGTAATTCCCATAGGCTGGAGCCTTTTGTTGGGCAAATGTGAGGGTTTGCATGTCTTCCTTGTCATGTATGTTGATCAAGGAGGCCCAGGTTGCTAGAGCATCCGCAAAATCATTCCTATTCCGAGGAATGTGGAGGAAGGATTTTTCTTCAAACTCCGAAGCCATCTATAGAACCTGCCGATGGTAAGGCAGCAACTGTAGAACCCGTTGAAGAGATTTTTCTTTTTCTTTTTTCTCTTTTTATTTTCTTTTTTCTTTTTATTTTTTTTTTTCTTTTTATTTTCTTTTTTTCTTTTTTTTTATCTATTAGATCGTGGAAACGAGCCATATGGCTCACTGATAGGTAGCTCCGACATTGATGAGGCCGAATGACAATCGTCTCAGCAAGTAAAGGGCTCCCTAAGGCGTGATGAAAGCGCTTTTCTCACGATCTTCCTCAAAGAACCATAATCTGATGGTACCCATGCAAAGCAATCAAAGAAAGGAGTACATGTCGATCGAACATGTATTGTCAATGAGTATGTGGATGAACGACACGTGAAAGCTATCTTTGAGGCAAGCTTTATTCAAATCAGTAATCCACACAACCTCGCACCTCCCTTCCCGCTTTTGAACAGGGGACTATGTTGGATAGCCATTCGAGTTATGTTGACACCATGATGATGCTGGCTTGAAATTGTTTCACAATTTATTCTTTAACTTTTAACTTCCACTCAGGTTTTAATCGCCTGAGCTTCTGCCTGAGTGGCTTGAATCCCCCTTTGATGGGAAGACGATGAATGATAATGTCCATGTATAAACTGACCATGTCTTCGTGAAACCATGCAAACACATCTTGGAATAGGGTCAATAGATTAACCATGCCATTCCTTTGGTTTTGAGTGAGGTCTGTACCAATTTGGATTTGTTTGGGGTTTTCTAAGGTTCCGAGGTTTAAAAGAGGTGGTTTGATCAAGATTTTACTTGGGTTTGTCTTCGACCCATTCTTTGATCTCCTGAGGTATCTCATAGTCCTCTTGTATTTCCATCAAGTATGAGTCCAACTTTACATCAAAGTTACAGTCCTTGTGGAGAATAAGCACCTCATCAGCAAGTCTAGGCACATCTAATTTTAGAGTCTTGAACCAACATGCTCTCACCGGATATATGAAACTGTTCAATCACACAAAGTGTTAGCATGTAATGACAAAAGTAACTGCTAATACTGTATAGAAAAAGTAAGCAGTTATTGTTATCTACAGGGAAGAACGAGTTTCTGCCCGCTTTACCCTCGTCGACTAATGCAAGAAGTACTGCTCCAATTGTCAATGGCAAAGTCCTGATGGACTGCGATGATAGAGGGGTTGTCATCATCCTCCTTCTCCCGAATGATGGCCATTACGTCTGTGCAATCATCGTCTGGGGTGTATCTGTTTGTATGTTCATCATGGACAATGACGCGTATGCCTGACATCATTATGACAATGTCTTGTTTAATTCTTCGTTCCTCTTCTTTCACTCTGGGGTCTGGAACAAAGACTTCTTTCTCCCTTACCGGTATCGGCTTGAGAAATAACATAGCCATTACTACTGGCCGCACCTTTACAGGAGGTTGTGCGACTCGGGAGTTCAGAGGTGGAGACAATCATTTGGTGGTCAAGGAATCTGGTCTGCTTATGATGATTCATCCGACTGGTATTAGCAGTATCTGGACCTTGGGTTCCTCATTGTGTGGAGGATTCAGCATGTACGAGGATTTTTGAACCCTGAGTAGACCGGTGTAGTTCTTTGAGTAGAACGGCCAAATCTGCAATTTGTTTGCTTAATCCATCTAATTCTTTGTGAGAAACTGGATTAAGGTCAGTCTGGTCAGATGACGACATGTTTGACTGCAAGCTTGCAGCCTTTTTGGATTTTGGCCGGGTAGTAGGTCCAATTGGTTCTTTGCGAAAGACTTGCATAGTTTAGTCTTTAGGGAATGTATAATAACATGTTATGTGATGTGTCCAGTTTAGGAATTTTATCCTGCAAAATGGATGTCAGTTGTTTATAGCATGTCAATTTGTATGTATACACATTTCTTCATATTTCTCATTACATGGAGATATATATGGAATGTAATTACAAGTAATTGTGTTTACAAGTAATTGAAATGAGAGCATGAAGAGACTTTCCTCCATTTTGGGTTTATCAGAGGCTGACCTATCTTTGGTTACTCTCACGGCTTTTTGGTATGAAGGTTCCCAAATCATCGCAATCTACTTGACGGGAAGTTAATTCGGTCTTTCTTTCAACTCGAGGCTTAATTTGGTGGTGTTTTTCCGAGCCTCGGAGAATTAGTCTTCTCACGAGTCCAAAGAATCAAACACCGACGGATAGCCTCCTCACGGTGGAGGGACCACACAACATACATTCACATACATCGGCCTCACCGTATGAAAATGATGACATGTGCTAAGCACTAATATCACAGCAGTTAGATATGGTGCGAAGCACTAAGTGCAATAAGGAAATGCATTCAGATGAGAGTCATCAAATGTAAATGCAACATCCACACACAAGCGAGATAACAGATTTTGAAAAGATTGTAATAACGGCTTAAGTCCTCTTACTGGAGTCCCCAGCAGAGTCGCCACCTATCGACGTCGGGATTTTTTAGATATCCTTTTCCGTTACTTGTTCTTTGGTGTTCTCATTTTAGGTGAGATTTGTTTGAAAAAACAAGTGAAAAAGGTCTGACATGTATAATGTCGACGATGGACTATTAAGAGTCGCCAGTTGGTTTTTTAAATGGTTGTACCAACACAACCGAGAAAAGGTTTGCACATTGACCAAATGATGTGACATCGCTAAACGGGCCTATTGAAACCGAGATTCATTAGGGTCCTGGGGACTTGGTTATACTGGGAAGGTGTTAGGCACTTTCGACATCCGTGTTACCACGGTGACCGCCTCTTTTCAAGAAACTATTATCTGAATGTGTGTGTGTGTGGGTCAATGTGCTGTTATTTGGAAGTAGTGCGAGGCCTCGTTCGTACCTATATACACAGGGTTTGAATTTATGTAAAAATTCAATTTTTAGCAAGATATGGCAATGATGTTTTATAAAAAGGTTTTTTCAAACCCTGATGCTCAATAGTAATTGAGACCTTTTACACTCCCATTTTATTAAGTGCGCGGCTTGGTTGATTTTATTTTACGAATGCGAGGCATCCGTATGAAAAATAATGTACAAAATAATGCCGACTTCCTCGTGGGTATGGAAACCATCTGAGGAAATTCAGACATCACAAAATAATTTACAAGCTGCTTACAGCTGAAAATGTCCATCATGGGAACTGAATCTAGATTCAATGGGATGAATCTGTGATCACATGATTCCTAGGCTCACAAAATATTGCAGTTTATATGAAAGCAAGAAGGTGTATATATATAAAAGTGTAAATATATATATATATACGCAGGATCACCAACCACACGAAGCACCTACATGGGGATCCAAAATGTAAATAAAGTCATTAAAAGTTATCAACCGCCACTACGGAGGAAACTCCAAAGTGGGACATAATGTAAATAAAGAAGTAAATGATGGCCAATCGCCACGTAAGTAAACTCAGTGCGGGATTTAAATGTAAAGAAAGTCAAAAGCGATCAACCACCACTTAAATAAACTCGGGTGGGACAATATATATATATATATATATATATATATATATATATATATATATATATATATATATATATATATATATATATATATATATATATATATATATATATAATAAAGCAATAAACGCATATAGGATGTAAAATCCAAGCTCATCGTAATGTAATTCACCACAGTTCATATATATATATATATATATATATATATATATATATATATATATAAAAGCGAATAAATGCACCAGATAAAAAACCTAGGCTCATCGAACAGAGTCCGACCACAGTTCATATATATATAAAAGCGAGTAAACGCACCAGACCGAAGTCTAGGCTCATCGAACAAAGTCCGACACACAGTTGATATATATAAGTATGTATATATATATTAAAGCAGTAAACACTCCAGACTGAAGTCTAGGCTCATCGAACAAAGTTTGACACACAGTTAATATATATAAATGTAAAATAAACGCTCCAGACCGAAGTCTAGGCTCAATTGAGGCATAACTCGATAATGTTAGTCAATATATATATAAATATATATATATATATACAGACTGAAATGAAACCATGGACCGAAGTCCGGGCAAAAGCAAGCAACACGACTCTCAACGTGTAGAAGGGTGTGTGCAAAGATGAAGAGAAAGACTCTAAAGTGTGTGAGAAGGCTTACAGCTGACTGATAAAGAAGGCTTCTATATCTTTAGAGTGAGTAAACACTAACTCTTGTAGGTACAAAAGGGCTATATATGAGCTCACAGGTGTTTAGAGGGGGAAAGTACACTGCATGGGGTGAGTGCAGAGCAAATTGGGTAGGGCATCCTCGCCTTTTTCTCTTAGAAAATCAGCACCCCAAGCCCTCTATTTATAGAGGGAGGCATGCAGTCTACCTTGGCACTCAAGAGAGTGTACTGCGGCTTCCCGGGTGCCCCGCAAAGGTGGGTCCCGTAGTGTCAAATACACACGCGTTGTTGTTCGCTCGGTCGCTCATAACTTTCAATCTGGGAGTCCGATGGAAGCGTGCCATACCATTCTGGAAAGCTCTTTCCGAGAGCTACACAATGACATAAGATTTGCCCTCTTTTTAATTTTAGGAAGATGGGTCCATGACCGAAATGGTATTTCCGGGTTTCCGTCAGGTAGTCCGTTGAGCCGTTTTGCGTAGTTTGCACTCGAAAGTTAAGATATGGTTCTTGTGGGACTTATATTGAAGTATTTTGAGTTGACATGAGTTGATTTGATGTGAGTTGAAGTTGAGTTGGCAAAATGACCATTTTGCCCCTCCCGGGGTTATCTCCGGTTTTAGCCTTGATTATAGCGATCTTTTCTCATGATTATCTCTCGAGGTTGACTTTGGTGTCCTCGTGGTTATCTCGAGGAGGTTACGACTCTCTGGACTATTTCCGTGCTTTGATCTTGATCCCGGGGCTATATCTCTGGTTGAAATCGACTTTTCGGGGTTATCTCCGGGGTTAAACTATTTTCCGGGTTATTTAGGGTTGGAAATTGGATCTCCCGTGGCTATCTCCGGGGTTAAAATTGATGTTGTGGTCCTCCAATGTTATCTCTGGAGTATGAAAAAGACAATTTTGCCCTCCTGCATGGTTAGTAACAGGAAAAGAAAATTTCGAGTGTCTAGAATATATATAAAAACAATAAACACACCGGATGTAAAATCCAGGCTCATCGAACGAAGTTCGACCACAGTTCATATTTATAAGTATATATATATATATAAAAGTGAATAAAAGCACCGGATGTAAAATCCAGGCTCATCGAACAGAGTCCGACCACAGTTCATAGATATAAATGTATATATATATATATATATATATATATATATATATATATATATATATATATATATTAAAGCAATAAACGCACGCAGCATCAAGTCTAGGCTCATCGAACAAAGTTAAATACGCTTAATATATATAAATATAGATATATATATTAAAGCAAAAAAATGCTCCATACAAAAGTTCAAGCTCAATCGAGGCATAACTCGATAATGTTAGTCAATATATATGTAAAATATATATATATATATATATATATATATATATATATATATATATATACATCTTGAAATGAAACCACACGGATAGAAGTTCGCAATAGCAAGCAAGCAACATGACTCTCAACGTGTAGAAGGGTGTGCAAAGATGAAGAGAAAGACTCTAAAGTGTGTGAGAAGGCTTACACAATTGCTTGCTAAAGAAGACTTCTATATCTTTAGAATGGGTAAACACTGACTTTTGTAGGTACAAAAGGGCTATATATGAGCTCAAATGTGTTTAAAAGGGGAAAGTACACTGCTTGGGGTGAGTGCAGAGCAAATTGGGTAGGGCTTCCTCGCCTTTTTCTCTTTCAAAATGGGCTGCCTAAGCCCTCTATTTATAGGCATTTTAGTATTTGAGGTGTACTGTAATTTGAGCCGCAGTGTACCAGAGGCAACCTAGGTGGACCCGTGTTTTTCGGGTTATGGTCATCTTGAAGTACGTGCACTCAGGCACTGTAATGTCCACTCGAACTTTCAGAAGTGCAATCCGGGCATCCGTTTGAGGTATACAGGACCTATTTCGGACCGTCGTTGTCGAGAGTTGTACGATGGCATGGGATTAGAGTTTTTACGAAGTCATTGAAGATGGGACGATGCCCTCCGGTCTTCAAGCTTCAACTTTCATTCGTTAGCCCGCACAATAGTCACTCGGGATTGGTTAGCCTTGTGGGACATCGTTGCATAGAGACGTGATGTGGCATCGTGATGATGAGATGACGATGTTTCCCCTCACTGGTGTTATCGCCGGATTATTTGTAAAGCAGACGTTACTTTCGACTTATTTGAGATTGACCGCCACGCAATTGTTGAAGGTCCTCATTGTCACCTTTGAGGTGTGCTTGTCTTCCCGATGTTATTGCCGGGTTGGTGCAGTGTATCTCGTTGTGAGTGCCGAGAGCTGGTCGCATTTGAAATAAGCATTTCTGGGGTTATCGCCGAAACTGCATTCCTTGGGGCTATCACCAAGGTTGGTGGCTATTCCCATGTTTGGGACTGAGACTGGATACCTGTGACGCCCCCAAATCCGGGTATCTTCCAACCCGACAGATGGTGCTCCACGATACTACAATCCATACAATCATTCCATTGAGATAACAATAAAATGAGTGCAATTACTATCTTTGTATTACATTAGTAATAAATCCTTTCCTAGGTTCATAACCAAATACATTCGTTGTTCTTCATAAGTATATTACATACAAATATACTAGTCTATTACAGGACGATTAATTGTCCATCTTAGCTTTGCCTTTATCTCTCATAGAACTCTCAGTTCATTCGGCTTTAGTTGTAAACATATGGTTCAAGCAAGAATGAGCATAACTAGCTCAGCAAGTCTTAACAACAAAACATATGAATATCACATCAATAAGTACATGCTTTATATCAATATCAGAATAATTATCTATGAACCATTCTGAATCATTTGACTAATACTCCTACTACAACAATTCTAGAGCATATATACTAGCTTAGGAATTATGAACCGGTCAATAGACCATGAACATACTCTTTTTGTTTTCATACTTGAAAAGGATATCCGGCACTAAGGTCATCCACCCGTCTTTACTTACAAGCACTTCTAGGTGATCAGCCTATTGTACTCTATGTTGATCAACACTCTGACGTTAAACGTATTTACGTTTAACAGTTGGCAACCTCACGTGCCCATCGAATAATCGATGAAAATACTTTTGTTTGTTCATAGACAAACTGACCTTCTCATCAGTACCAAATACTTGGCATATGATAGCGTTAACAGTTCTATATCAACAAACTTGTAAAAAAATCCATCAACTTTCCAATACTTGTCTAACCAGAATAAAACAGGCATCAACTCTTTCCTTTTTACCATTCATGCATTGTATAACATGCATCACGTAACAAACTTGCCTAACACGAAGGTTAGACAAGAGTTAAGAAAGACTTGCCTTTAAGCGTCTTCGAACTTATAATTCAATTATCCTCGGTCTTTACAGGATCTACATGATACATTCACATAGCACACTGTAATTAGTTATCACATAAACTATCTTTACGGTTCTAACCAACTTCTTTCTCTTCTATATCGTACTTGTTTTAACTTCGTTATTAAAGTCGATTCGATTTTTTATACTTCGTTACGTTTCATTAACGTTCTTACGTCCTTAGCCGACATTCGATCATTAATGGTTATTTACCAAGGTTGAGCGTCATTCACGGTTCACTCATTACGTCTTTGCGTTATATTTTCTATATAAATAAATAAGAAATTTTGCATATATTACCTTTTTATTTTTTTATTTTAAAGATGAGAAGAATGTGTCAGTAGTAATGTGTGTGAATATATATGTGTATAAATAAAATTATTTATTTCATGAATAATTTCAAACAATTTTATTTTAGAATTATTGATCATTATAAAGTATATACTTATAATAATTAATTTTATAATAGAAATGTGTTTTATTATTTATTTTCTATGAAAATATGATTTTATATTATTTAAATAATATATGAAATGATTATTGGAATTATTATAATTACTATTTTATTATATGAATTTTAGTTGATTTTAAGTTAATTATTTTAACTTAATTAATAATGCATGTTATATATGAAAGATAAATGGATATGAAATCCAAACCCTAATTTTTGATTTTGAGCTATGAATGAGAATAATAATATTATATTAGGTATAATATTATTTTTCAAATGTTATAAATATATACTTGATATATGTCGTAGAGTGATAATGGTTAGTCAAATATGGTAAATTATGTTATAACAAACCCTAGTATTGTGTTATTAAACCCTAATTATTAAACTTAAAAGTTATGAAGTTAGAGATCATTATGTAGTAATTGTGTTATATGAATTTATGTGTATATTATAGAATTAATGTTAATTAGATAAAACCCTAATTAATATTTGAAAGCCCTAATTTAAAATTAGAAACCCTAATTGCTAATTTTAGAAACCCTAATTATTATTTTAGTAAATTATAATTATTATTTTAGTAAACCCTAATGTTAATTTGGGAACCCTAATGATAATTAAGGAACCCTAATTATTTAAACCCTAATTTTTATTAAAACCCTAATTTAATTAGTATGTTTTAATTTAAAATTTTACTACCCTTTAATTTTAATTGTCAAACCCTAGTAATTATTTGGGAAACTTTAAGGTTAAAAATCTAGTGATTAAACCCTAGATTCAAGCACCTTGGACAAGAATACCCTTTGAGATTATTTGCAAAATTATAAAAATGCCCTTTTGTCCCATTATTGAATTATTGTTATCAAATCTAGCAAGATCTTGGCAAATCCTCACTCTAGATCTACCTGTGCTATAGAAATTATAAATCAAAATCAACAATACTGACCATCCAATTCATTTGCATCAATAGATAAGATAATCAAAGAGAGAGAAAGTGCATTACAAAGCTAATTGATTCACTAACACCCAACCAAACTCTCTCAAGCTCAAACCTTAAATTTCATTACTATATCGGTCCCCAATCAAGCCCCACGAACACCACAAACAAATCGAAGCATAGAAATCAAGAATTTGTTCACAAAAAGGTATGAACCCTAAAAAGAAATCGATCTTGATCTGCATGTTAGATGTTAGATTTTTTGTGTTAAATATGTAGTATGGAGTCTAACAAAGTGATTCGGGTTGCTAGATGTTAGATCCATAACATCTAGAGGCTCGGATTTGATGATTTTTAAAAACTGGAAAAAATGATTTTTGTGTCTGACAAGCAAAAGTCAGAGGGTTGTGGATCTCTCTCTGTTTATGATTTGGGGTGTTTTATGTTTTGGATTTGTAGTATGCTATGAGGTCTGTAATCTAGAACTTGTAGCAGGATCAGATCATGCTTATAATGACAGATAATCATGGTCAAAGGTCGTTGACCGACCATGACTTTTTAAAATCTGGA
Source organism: Panax ginseng (assembly GCA_020205605.1). NCBI lineage: Eukaryota > Viridiplantae > Streptophyta > Magnoliopsida > Apiales > Araliaceae > Panax > Panax ginseng. The sequence goes on from CM035142.1 coordinate 58,959,110, forward strand.
AAACCCAGATCGTGCCCAGACAGGGCCTGACAACGTTTTCAAGCGACTACATCTGCCAGTGTGTTGTTGTTTTGATTCTGTTATTGTAACTAAGTTGTAGCTTGTTATGGGTACTATGAATACATGCTTGTAGATCCCTTAAATCATCAATATATTGAACACAGTGGAAGGTCAAACTAAGTCGCTTGTTCACAAAATCTGTTTCTGGAAATTCCAGAAAGCTCAAGAACATGTCTTCTGACATGGTTTGACCGACTTAAATCTACTTGCTTTGTTGATGTTATATGTGTTTTATTTATTAGATCTATAGTATTACATGTTGGTTACAATCTAAAATCAATAGATCACTTAAAAAGCAAACACACAACGCGAGATATAAGGATCCAAAGTAGCATACTCTCGATCATTTCTTCATTTCGGGAAACCCCAAAATGAAGAAAAGACTTGATTACTAATTTGTGAGCCCCAACGCGTTTTCATTAATTATTTTTAGACTTTACCATGGCTTGGAACATGTTCTATGATGGTTTGTCTAGATAGCCCGACGAGCAGAAAACAATTAACATGAACGTATTGACCGATTTAAGGCCACAAAGGGCGTTGACCGACCATGACTATAATTTTTCTGGGCGAAATTTCAAAATATGATGAACACGCCTGACAGCTAGTTCAAGGCTTAATAAATTTTGATTGTGATGAAGTATGACCTGGATATTTGTTGTTTCATGCAGTGTTACATTAACACTACAAGATCTGACCATTAGGTAGCCCAGAAACATTTCGAGATAAGAATTAGACTCGGTCAAACAGGGCACCTCGACCACTGACTTGTCAGTGTTCTTGAGGCCAAGAACACCTAACATGACAGATAAGTGTCGCTATAGCCTATAGCGACAGTTATAATAATTTTATTTTACTAAATTCCGGAAAATGATTAAAAATAGAAAAAAATTAGTTTTAATTATTAAAAATACCAAATAAATTACTAAAAATTATTTTAAAGTCTGAAAATTAGTTTTTAATTATTTTAAGTATATTTCATGAATATTTAATATTTTTGGGATATAAAAAGTATTTAATTTATTTAAGTATAATATTAAATAAATTATTTAAAAATGATTTTAATACATGAAAAATCATTTAAAAATAGGTTATGATATAAAAAGATATTTTAAGTTATTTTCTATAATTTTTAATATTTTGTGATGATTTTCATTATTAATTAGATATTAATGATGATTAAGTTATTTAATAAAGATATTAAATAAATGATGAAAATAGAATTAATGATTTAAAATTTTTATAAAAATGATTTAGAGATTATAAAAATATTTTAAGTTATAAAATATAACTTTTGATATTTTGTCATGAAAAATATTAATATTTTAATATTAAGGATATTAGATTCATTTAATAATTATATTAGATAAAGTAATGTAAAATGATTTTAATATTAGAAAAATCATTTTAAAGGAAAATAAAGTGTTTAAAGATATTTTAAGTTATAAAACATAACTTTTAATATTTAAAGGATAATTTCATTAATAAATCAATATTATGATAATAATTTAATATTAATGATATTAAGTTTATTTAATAATTATATTAAATAAATAGTTTTAAAATGGTTTTATTGATTTAAAAATCATTTAAAGGTAATATTAATACTTTAAAAATATTTTGAGTTATTATAAATAACTTTAATATTTTGGCAATAGTTTCATTAATAGTTTAATATTAATTAAATATTAATGATAATAGAATTAGTTAATATTTAAATCAATTAATAATGATTTCAAAGTGTTTGAAAATTCATGATAAAGTATAATAATTATTTAAAAATTATTATAAGGCTATGAAAAATAATATGATCGATATTTAAAATATCTAAACGAATATTGAACTACAACGATAGAGTCTTAGACTCGATATTTACCGATAAAGTCATTTAAGATAATCAAATATTTCAAAAATTGATTTGGACTTAGATAATTTGACTAGATACGTGTTTGTTTATGAATCAATAATTGTTAAATATATGTGACAAAGTGATTAGGTTATGTGTTTGAATCGCAAATATAATTGTTACGTGTTACGATATATTATTCTAATCGAACGAATGATCTTATTATCGATAGGTCATTTGTATAAAAGATTAATCTAAGTTACATTATTGTAAAAGCAATGATTCGTGTAAGTATCTAAACCTTATGCACTACTTTTATTTTCGTGCAAACAGTATATCATGTTATGCAAGTTTCCTAAACTTACTCCAATTATTATTGAGCAAGTATCGATCTATTATTTACATTGTGCAAGTATTCTACCTTTGCATTTCCTTTATTGATGGACATGAGTAAGAAAGTTTCGTAATATATTATTATTGTGCCAGATTATTAACTCTATTATTATTCATTATGTATCCAATCTTTGTATTCATACAAGTTCTTACATTATCCGATCATTGTATTATTGTATAATTTAGATATTTATTCTGTTCGTTAATTCGTATATAGGGTTAGACAAGTGTCCCCACTTGGATAACCATTATATTTAATCATATGTTGATACATACTTATTGATTTCAAGTATGTATATCGTTGACTTAAAAGCCATCTAAGCTATTTGATTCAAATTTAGACATAAAAATATTGTTGAACAAGATAGAACGTTATTATATCCAACCAGATTGTTTTGGTTTGGATTCTCGACTAAGTATGAACATCCTGAATATGGGAAAACTTTTGTGCACCTAAGGTGGATAGAGTGAACGATAATATCGTTCTTGCATGTAGTATTGATCAATACAGGGCGCATTGGGATGATCTCCCTCGTGCCCGTAAGTTATGACGGTTTGCTGATGAAGTTCTGCTAAACCCTAGCGAAAATGAAAAAAACAATGTTCATAGTCGTCGATCGATCTCCAAGTTATAGTCTATAACGTAGTTTCAAAGATTACATATGGAAGTGATATGTTGTTATTATTGGTTCAAACTTACTTCACAACTGTTGATTCGTTGTAGAAGTGTCTTTCAAAGAAAACATTTAATTTTTTTCAAACTAATATATATTGTTGTTATTACTTGTTGGGCAATCCAATGCTCATTCTTGCTTTAAATTTAAATGTTTTCGATTAATATGATCAACCGAAGGTTGAGGCAAGAACAAGGGAAAGGAAAGTTGTTGAATGAGATTTATATTATGTTGTGTAATAGTTATAGTTTATTAAGACAATGATATTTATTATCTATCATGTAATGTAATGTTTAAAGGTTACGTGCACTTGGGATTAAACTTTGATATATGTAAATTAAGTTTGAATTTTATATTATTATTATTATTATTAGTATTATTCATTATTCAAACTTATAGAAATGGTATCGTGAAGCACCGAGTTCGGGTTTCAAGTACACGAATTTGGGGCGTCATGTGGAGTTGGTATCAAAGCTTTAGGGTTAGAAACCTTAGGTGGGATCGACCTTAGGCTATAACCTTAGAAACAGAGGAAAACGTTGAAAATATAAATAACTCATATAGAGTTTAAAAGAAGATGAATTGAATAAATTCATCGTTAAACAAAATTAAAGATAACTTATATAAAATTATTAATTGATTTGTGTGTATATACTACGTGTTAATCAAGATAGTTTTTGGTGTAGATGTTATGTGAGATAAGGATTAAGATACCCTCGAATCGTAAAGAAGGAGTCAACCTCCATAACCGAGCCAATATCAAAAAGCCAATAGTTGAAATAGAGGCTCACATTGAAAGCTACCTCAATGAGGTGATTATACAGAAAGTGTATCTTGGACCCGAAATGATAGTATGGATCGATAGGTAGAGTATAATTACAGGATAAAAGATCAAGCTCGAGTTCTTAAACTCATATGTTTGTGGTGAGTTCTAAACTCATAATGTGTGGAAGGTTTGATGAACTAGGTATAGTTATGTGAGAATGGATTATTGAGGATAATAGAAATATATAGAATGCTAAGTAATTGATCCTTAGTGAAGGCGTATGAAATGAGTAGTATTAGTGTTATTTGAATATGTATGATTCTATGATAAGTATATGATAAGTATATCTATGTAAAGTAGTATTCTCAACTTTTGTATAAGTTGTGGCAATGATTCCGACTTTTATGTCACAAAGGGATAATGGATGTTTAAAGCAAGTATGTGTTATGCTATGAAAAGTACGATGAATTAGTTAGATGAACATGATCTTATTTAATCGAGATAATGCCGCCAAGACGAAAATGAAACCAAAAGCGTAAGAACACATCAACAAAGTGAAGGACAATTAGACCCGACACAAAATTTGGGTGAATGTGACGCTCAAGCTACGCAGAGCGGAATACCGGTAGTGGAAATCAACCAAATAATCGATCAACAAACTTCAAAGACTTCAAAGCAATCGAACATCCAGATTTAGAGGATCAATCTGACCTTGTAGAGATGTTTGTGATGACTAGAGTAATGGATGGGCAAAAAACGACTTTTGTCACCTATACGATGAAAGGGAGACAAATTTTTGGTGGGAAGCAAATCAAGCTAGAGTCGAGGAGAAGAAAATAGTGGCGTAAGACAGGGAAAAGAAAAGGAGATAATTTGGAGAATACTAGAAGTATGCGGGAGGTGGAAAGAAACAAGTCAAGGCATGTGATGTGGGAATTGTGGAAAGAATCACTCGGAGAGTGTCTTAAGGGTAAGTTTGTGTGTTACAAGTGTGGGCGGGGAGGACATATCTCTCCTAAGCGCCCCAATCCAAGGATGAACAAGAGGTGTTTCAAGTGTGGATAAACGGAGCATAAGGTGAAAAAGACCGTCCAGAAAAAGGAGGGATATAGGAGCGCGAGTAAAGGAAAAGGCAAAGAGGACTCTCTAGTGACAATGGAACCTACTTCAACAAACAAACCAATGTAATCAACCGCAAGAGTTTTCAATATGACGGTCCGAAGATACTGGCAAATTTGAGAATGCAACTCCGTGTATTATTCAGATAACTTGTATATTTCGATATATATGATTTTCCAATATATAATAAATTATTTTATAAAAATATTTTGAAGAAGGAATTTGAGTTCTCTTAGCAATCAAACTTTCGTTTAATAGAGATAGACAAGCTTTATGTTGAATAGTTAAAGATCGGTTCGATCAAATCGATCGAGATCTATTTGAAATGACTATGTATGCTATGTACCCTTGTAAGTATGAGTTTTAAAGCGGTGATTAGGGGATGGAATCCTTATAAGGGAGGGTGAATATAATAACTGAATATTTTCTATATAAATAAATAAGAAATTTTGCATATTAATTTTTTTTTTTTTTTTAAAGATGAGAATATGTGTCAAGTAATGTGTATGTATATATATGTGATAAATAAAATTATTTATTTCATGAATAATTTCAAACAATTTTATTTTAGAATTATTGATCATTATAAAGTATATTCCTATAATAATTAATTTTTATAGTAGAAATGTCTTTATTAATTATTTTCTATGAAAACATGATTTTATATTATTTAAATAATATATGAAATGATTATTGGAATTATTATAATTATATTTTATTTATGAATTTTAGTTAAGTTTTGTTAATTATTTTAACTTAATTAATAATTTAACTTATATTAAAGATAAATCGGATATGAAATCCAAACCCTAATTTTTGATTTTGAGCTATGAATGAGAATAATAATATTATATTATTATTATATTATTATTTTTGAGTGTTATAAATATATATTGTATATGTGTAGATCGATAATGGTGGGCCAAATATGGTAAATTATGTCATAACCATCATATTGTGTTATTAAACCCTAATTGTTAAACTCGGTTTTGAGTTTAAGACCGTGTAGTAATTGTGTTATATGAATTTTATGTGTATTATATAATTAATGTTAATTAGATAAAACCCTAATTAATATTTAAAAGCCCTAATTTAAAATTAGAAACCCTAATTGCAAATTTTATAAACCCTAATTATTATTTTAGTAAATTGAAATTATAATGATAATTTAGGAAACCCTAATGTTAATTTGGGAACCCTAATAATAATTAAGGAACCCTAATTATTTAAACCCTAATTTTTATTAAAAACCCTAATTTTTAAATTATGTTTTAATTTAAAATTTTACTACCCTTTAATTTTAATTGTTCAAACCCTAGTAATTATTTGGGAAACTTTAAGGTTAAAAATCTAGTGATTAAACCCTAGATTCAAGCACCTTGGACAAGAATACCCTTGAGATTAAAAGGAAATTACAAAAATGCCCTTTTGTCCCATTTTGAATTATTGTTATCAAATCTTATCCAAGATCTTGGCAAATCCACACCTAGATATTACATGTGCAAGATCCTTACAAATCTATTCAACTCACCTATGTGATCATCGATTCATTTGTATCATATTATTAAGATAGATCAAGAGAAAAAAGCATAAACAAAGCACAATTGATCACTAAAACCACACTTAGCCAAACTCTCTCAACCTCAAACCCCAAAATTATATTACTTAGTTGGGTCCCCAATCAAGCCCCACTATAACACCAACATCAAATCGAAGCATAGAATCAAGAATTTGTTCACAAAAGGTATGAACCCTAAAAGAAATCTCGACCTTGATCGCATGTTAGATGTTATGATTTAATGTTAAAATATGTAGTATGGAGTCTAACAAAGTGATCGGGTTGCTAGATGTTAGATCCATAACATCTAGAGGCTCGGATTTGATGTTTTACAAAACTCGAAAAAACTTTATTTTTGTGTCCGACAAACCAAAAGTCGAGGTTGTAGATCTCTCTCTGTTTATGATTTGGTGTTTTATGTTTTGGATTTGTAGTATGCTATGAGGTCTATAATCTAGAACTTGAATCTAGATCAGATCATGCTTATAATGAAAGATAATCATGGTCAAAGGTAGTTGACCGAGTATGACTTTTTTACAAATCTGAAAACCCAGATCGTGCCCAGAACATTTCGACAACGCGTTTTCAAGTTCTTAACTACATCTGCCAGTGTGTTGTTGTTTTGATTTCGTTATTGTAATTAAGTTGTAGCTTGTTATGGGTACTATGAATACATGCTTGTAGATCCCTTAAAACATCAATATATTGAACAAATGGAAGGTCAAACTAGGTCGCTTATTCACAAAATCAGGTTTTCGAAATTCCGAAAGCTCAAGAACATGTCTTCGACATGGTTTTGACCATCTTAAATCTACTTGCTTTGTTGATGTTATATGTGTTTTATTTATTAATCTATAGTATTACATGTTGGTTACAATCTAAAATCAATAGATCACAAAAAGCAAATACACAACGCGAGATATAAGGATCCAAAATAGCATACTTGATCGTTTCTTCATTTCGGAAACCCGAAAATGAAGAAAGATTTCGATAATAATTTGTGAGCTTTTAACGCATTTTCATTAATTATTTTTAGACTTTACCATGGCTTGGAACATGTTCTATGATGGTTTTTATCTAGATAGCCCGACGAGTAGAAAACAATTAACATGAACGATTCGATGATTTAAGGCCACAAAAAGCGTTGATTGACCAAGGACATGATTATAATTTTCTAAGCAAATTTGAATATGATGAACACGCTCGATGACTAGTTCAAGGCTTAATAAATTTTGATTGTGATGAAGTATGACATGGATATTTGTTGTTTCATGCAAAGTGTTACATTAACACTACAAGATCGACCATTAGGTAGCTAGAAACATTTCGAGATAAGAATTAGACTTTGGCCAAACAGGGCACCTCGACCATCGATTGTCGGTGTTCTTGAGGCCAAGAACACCTAACATGACAGATAAGTGTCGCTATAGCCTATAGCTTATGACGGTTATAATAATTTTATTTTACTAAATTAGGAAAATGATTAAAAATAGAAAAAATAATTAGTTTTAATTATTAAAAATACCAAATAAATTACTAAAAATTATTTTAAAGTTTGAAAATTAGTTTTTAATTATTTTAAGTATATTTCATGAATATTTAATATTTTTGGGATATAAAAGTATTTAATTTATTTAAGTATAATATTAAATAAATTATTTAAAAATGATTTTAATACATGAAAAATCATTTAAAAATAGGTTATGATATAAAAGATATTTTAAGTTATTTTCTATAATTTTTAATATTTTTTGATGATTTTCATTATTAATTAGATATTAATGATGATTAAGTTATTTAATAAAGATATTAAATAAATGATGAAAAAATAGAATTAATGATTTAAAATTTTTATAAAAATGATTTAGAGATTATAAAAAATATTTTAAGTTATAAAATATAACTTTTGATATTTTGTCATGAAAAATATTAATATTTTAATATTAAGGATATTAGATTCATTTAATAATTATATTAGATAAAGTAATGTAAAATGATTTTAATATTAGAAAAATCATTTTTAAAGGAAAATAAAGTGTTTAAAGATATTTTAAGTTATAAAACATAACTTTTAATATTTAAAGGATAATTTCATTAATAAATCAATATTATCGATAATAATTTAATATTAATGATATTAAGTTTATTTAATAATTATATTAAATAAATAGTTTTAAAATGGTTTTATTGATTTAAAAATCATTTAAAGGTAATATTAATACTTTAAAAATATTTTGAGTTATTATAAATAACTTTAATATTTTGGCAATAGTTTCATTAATAGTTTAATATTAATTAAATATTAATGATAATAGAATTAGTTAATATTTAAATCAATTAATAATGATTTTAGTGTTTGAAAATTCATGATAAAGTATAATAATTATTTAAAAATTATTATAAGGCTATGAAAAATAATATGACTGATATTTAAAATATCTAAACGAATATTGAACTACACGAGAGAGTCTTAGACTCGATATTTACCCGATAAAGCCGCTTTAAGATAATCAAATATTTCAAAATTGATTTGGACTTAGATAATTTGACTAGATACGTGTTTGTTTTTATGATATAATAATTGATTAAACATATGTGACAAATGTGATTAGGTTATGTCTTTAATCGCAATATAGCGAGATTATGTGATATGATATATTATTCTAATTGAACGAATGATCTTATTAACGATAGGTCGTTATATAAAAGATTAATCTAAGTTACATTATTATGTAAGCAATTGTAAGTATCTAAACCTTTATGCACTACTTTTTTTTTTTGTGCAAAACAGTATATCATGTTATGCAAGTTTCCTAAACTTACTCCAATTATTATTGAGCAAGTATCGATCTATTATTTATATTGTGCAAGTATCTACCTTTGCATTTCCTTTATGCAATAGACATGAGTAAGAAAGTTTCAGAATTATATTATTATTGTGCGATTATTAACTCTATTATTATTGATTTATGTATCAATCTTTGTATTCATACAAGTTCTTACATTATCCAATCATTGTATTATTGTATAATTCAGATATTTATTCTGTTCGTTAATTCGTATATAGGGTTAGACAAGTGTCCCCACTTGGATAACCATTTTATTTAATCATATGTTGATACATACTTATTGATTTCAAGTATGTATACGTTGACTTAAAAGCCATCTAAGCTATTTGATTCAGCTAGACATAAAAATATTGTTGAACAAGATAGAACGTTATTGTATCCAACCAGATTGTTTTGGTTTGGATTCCCGACTAAGTATGAACATCCCGAATATGGGAAAACTTTTGTGCACCTAAGGTGGATAGAGTGAACGATAATATCGTTCTTGCATGTAGTATTGATCAATACAGGGCACATTGGGATGATCACCCTCGTGTCCGTAAGTTATGACGGTTTGCGGATGAAGTTCTGCTAAACCCTAGCAAAAATGAAAAAAACAATGTTCATAGTCATCGGTGATCTCGTTATAGTCTATCGTAGTTTCAAAGATTACATATGGAAGTGATATGTTGTTATTATTGGTTCAACTTACTTCACAACTGTTGATTCGTTGTAGAAGTGTCTTTCAAAGAAAACATTTAATTCTTTCAGCTAATATATATTATTGTTATTACTTGCTGGGCAATCCAATGCTCATTCTTGCTTTAAATTTAAATGTTTTCAGTTAAGTATGATCAACCAGAAGGTTCAGGCAAGAACAAGGGAAAGGAAAGCTGTTCGAATGAGATTTATATTATGTTGTGTAATAGTTATAGTTTATTAAGACAATGATATTTATTATCTATCATGTAATGTATTGTAGTAAAGGTTACGTACTTGGGATTAGACTTTGATATATATAAATTAAGTTTGAATTTTATATTATTATTATTATTATTAGTATTATTCAAAAGTTCGGGTTTTATAGAAATGGTATCGTGAAGCAAAAGAAAACCAAAGAGATGGAATTAGAATTGAAGAGTATTACCTTAAGAACTCTTAGTGTTCTTGTTGCACTTCTAATGAAAAAGCTTCAAGGTAGAAGAATAGTTTAAGTCTAGCTCTTTTTCTCTCTCAAATATGTTGGACAAGCTTTTTAAAACAACAAAAAAATCCAACCTAAGCCTTGTATATATAGAAAACCAAATGAGGGCAAAAATGTCCAATTTTCCACCTCCTTACTTAATTACCACTTTGTCACCAAGTAAAATACTTGGTGACCAAGTGATTCACTTGCCTTGCACACCAAGGGCCGGCCCACCTTGCCTATGGGTCATCCCCATGGGTTTTACCCATCCCTTGACCCGCCGGTTTGACCCACGGTTTAATTCTTTGGATTGGGCTTGACATTAATAAACATTGGGCTTTAACCAATCTAATATTGGGCCTTGACTTGGGCTTGTATACTTAATTCATTGGGCTTGTTATTAATCCAAGTCCAATTGGATTGGATAAAATCCTTAGCTCATACTCTAATAATATAACTCGTATTCTACGTGTATTATTCACGTATTCTCTAAGTATAATATTCATATAATAATCGTATTATATATCGTCGTACTATTCTTCATATATCATACTCGTATACATACTTAGTATAATACTAATATTCATCGTATAATAATCGAAATGACTATCGCATTCTATTTCCCTTTGAAAACCTCTTTACATAAACCCTTAGGTTTTAAGTCATGATGAAAACTTCGTTTGCCATAATGGAAATATTATTGGATATTCCATAATATCGTCATATTCTAACATTACGCGTTTCTCGAATTTCAAACCCCTAGCTCGAGCGACATCGGATGAATAGTGTTTTTCTGCCAAACAATCTCGAGAAAACCTTCGTTCTCGTCTTGATCATTCACAACAATTAATTCTAGCACAAAGTCGAATACTAACCACATCCCACATTCTAGGTCATAGAGACGACCTTGAACATCTTACTCACATAATAACTCAATTAAATTCATTTAATCCAAATAATCAAATAAAAATTTAATTCATTGAAAATTCAAAATTCTAAAGGCGTTACATTCTTCCCTCCTTATAAGGATTCATCCCCGAATCTCGTTATTCTTACATAAACAAATGAGGAAACTTTTCCTTCATTTTACTTTTTCGAGCTCCCACGTTGCTTCTTGACATCGTGGTTACTCAAATTACCTTTACGGAAGGTATTACTTTATTTCCTCAAGATTTGTTCCTTCTATCAATAATCCGAATCGGAAGTTCTTCATACGTTAAGTCTTTTCTACTTGAATAGACTCATACTCTATTACATTCTTATAGTCCGGTTTATAAGGGCCTTGACACTGAACACGTGAAACACATTGTGTATTCTTTCCATTTACGGAGGTAAGGCTACTTCATAAGCTACCTCTCCTATTCTTCTTAAAATCTCAAAAGGTCCTACAAACCTCGGACTTAACTTCCCTTTCTTTCCAAAGCGTATCTTCCCTTTCCAAGCGATACTTTTAGAAAGACATAAGACCTACCTCAAACTCCTCTTCTCTCGATGAGGATATGCATACTTAGTTGTCTATCTTGATCCGCTAATAATCGAGCTCTTATCGACTTTACCATATCTGCCATTTGTTGTACCATCTCGAGGTCCCAACATTCGGCGTTCACCTACTTCATCCCAACAAAGTGGTGTCCTACAATTCCATCCATACTGGCGCCGTAAGGCGGCATGCCTATACTAAGCGTGAAAACTATTGTTATAAGAGAATTCTACCAACGGTAGATGTTAATCCCAACTCCCCTTGAAATCCATAACGCAAGATCTTAACATATCTTCTAGCGTTTGAATTGTCGATTCGCTTTGACCATCAAATGCATGGATGATCGCGTACTTAATCTCAATTTGTGTTCCCATTTTCTCTTGCAAACTCCTCCAAAAGTTCGGCGTGAATCATGGATCACGATCGGACACAATCAAAAACAAGTACTCCATGTCTAGAAATGATTTCTTTGACATAAAAGCTTAGCTAAGCTTTGCTCTAAATTATACCTAACTCCTATTGGTAGAAAATGAGCGATTTAGTTATAGATCCACTATTACCCAAATAGCATCGTATCCTTTTCTTGTCGTTGGAAGTCCCACCACAAAGTCCATGGTGATATGCTCCCATTTCACTCTATAATCTCCAGTGGTTATATCAGTCCACTCGGTCTTTGGTGTTGACCTTAACTTTACGACAAGTTAAGCACTTACTAACATATTACGCAATCTCCCTCTTCATGTTACGTACCAAAAGTTACGGCGAAGGTCTTGATACATCTTAGTACTACCGGGATGTATCGAGTACCTCGAACTATGGGCCTCACATAATCTCTTCCTTGACTCGAATTATTTGGAACCCAAATTCTTCCCTCAAAACGAAGTAAACCTTCTTTATCAAGGTTATACTTAGTCTTCACGTCATCCTTCATTATCTTCTTCATCCGCTCGCATTCTTCAGTACTCAACTGTACTTCCTTAACCCGTTCCACTATCGTTGGTCGAGTTTCTATTGCAAATAACATCTCCCTCGTTTCCCTTGGTAACTTAACTTCTAATTCCATCCTCGTCATCTCTGTTATTAACTCATTCTGAGTCGTTAACATTGATAGTTTCTCTCTACCCTTCAGGCTCAATAAATACGCTACTACATTCGCCTTCCCGGATGATATAAGATATCACAATCATAATCTTTTATTAATTTAACCACCTTCTTTGCCTCATATTCAACTCATACGTGTGAAGATATATTTTAGACTTTTTTATGGTTAGTGTATATCTCACACTTCTCCCCTATATAAATAATGTCTCCATATTTTTAAAGCAAACATCACACATTTGCCAGTTCTAGGTCATGGTAGGATAGACCTTCTCATAATCCTTTAAGCGGCGTGCATGCATCTGTGATGACCTTGCCATCTTTGCATAAACGCATAACCTAGTCCTCTATGTGAGCGTCTCTATAAACAACAAAATTCCTCGTATCATCTAGTAAGGATAATACAGGTGCTTCACTCAACCTCCTTTTTAGTTATCGAAAACTATGCTCACACTTTTTTGTCCACTCATACTTCACCGACTTCCTTGTCAGATTTGTCAGCGGAGTAGCTAATTTAGAAAAGTCCTGAATGAACCTTCTATAGTATCCTGCTAACCCCAGAAAAATCCTAACCTCGGTTGGCATTTTCGGTTGCTCCCACTCATTCACCGCTTCTACCTTCACTAGATCTACGGATATGCCATCTTTGTCTATAACATGTCCTAGAAACTGCACTTTTTAAGCCAAAATTCACACTTAGTGAATTTCGCATACAACTTCTCCCTTCGTAGGGTTTCCAACACTATTCTTAGATGTTCAGCATGATCTTCTGGCATCTTAGAATAGACAAGAATATCATCAATGAACACTACGACGAACTGGTCCAAATACTATTTGAACACTCTGTTCATCATATCCATGAATCTTGGTGGCGCATTTGTAACCCAAACGACATAACCAAAAACTTCGTAATGCCCATAACTTGAGTTACGAGCGCCGTCTTAGGTATATCTTCCTTCCTCACCTTCAGTTGATGATACCCCGTGCGTAAATCTATCTTAGAAAAATACTTTTGCCCCTTTCAACTGATCAAATAGATCATCGATCACAGGCAGCGGTATTTATTCTTAATCGTTAACTTGTTCAACTCCCGATAGTCGATACAAAGTCGTAACGATCCGTCCTTTTTCTTTACAAACAACACCGGTGCTCCCCACGGTGACACACTTGGTTGAATGTACTTTCTATCTAATAGTTCCTGTAACTGAACCATTAACTCCTTCATCTCAACTGGCGCCATCCTATATGGTGCCTTTGAAACTGGTGCCGTTCCCGGCAACAAATCAATTACAAATTCTACATCCCTATACGGAGGAATACCGGGTAACTCCTCTCGAAAATACATCCGCAAATTCTTGAACCCCCGCATATATCATTTCAATGATGTTCCCACTCTGCGGGTATCCACCACGTGACACGAGATAACCCTTACACCCTTCTTGACATCTTCTAGCTTGTGTCATGGTTAGGCAACAAGGACGTCCGGTGATTTATTTCCATAAAACACCACCTCGGGTTTCTTAGAAAGCCTTAGGTTTACACTCTTTCTATGACAATCTATTATTGCTTTATGGTTAATTAACCAATCCATCTGAGAATCACATCGAATTCCCTTAACCTTATCGGTAAAAGATCTACCGATAATCTATTACCCTTGATATCTCTGAAACAATTCCTATGAATATGTTCAATGGGAACTATCTCTCGTTTGCTACCTTAACGTCTAAAGGTATTTCTAACTTTCGAGGATTTAATCCCAATCGTTGAGCAAATCCACATGCTATAAAAGAACAAGTAGCTTTTACGAGTCAAATAACACGTAAGCATTTATTTAGTTATTTGGAATGATACTGCTACTACATCTATTGATGCAACGCATCTTGGACGGATCATATTAAGCGTTGGTGAGGTCTACCCACTGATGGTGTTGGTCGATAATGGCCAAAGTACCACTACGAGAACCCTTGTTACCCTCGCCCCTTTCTTGGGCAATTTCTTGCCATGTGGTCTCTGACCCACAAACAAAACATCCTCGACTTTTCTTAGGATTAGGGCGGTTGGGAGATATATGACCCTCACCTTACAGTTATAACAACCAGTCTTCCCTTTGGCGAGACTCCGAGATGAGTCTTCTACGCATGTCTTACATGCCTCCATCCTACGTTTAGGATCCCTTGTTTTGCCCAGTATTCCCGGGGTTAAAATTCTTCCTCTTAGGCATATTGCCACTTCCTTTGGCAACCTCGCCTTATTTCCTCCCTCTCCTTACTCTTATTCTTCCTATCCTTGTGAGTGCTTTGGGTGGCGCCTCGCTACCACCTTCCGCTATTATTGCCTTTTCGAGAATGGTCCGTAGGAAGCACTCTCTGAAAAGCCGATATCTCTTATAGAGCGGGGTTTTAGGCCCTGCTCAAACCTCTGAGCCTTCCTCTCCTCCGTGTCCACTTGGTGTGGGCGAACCTTACCAATTCATTGAATTTGGTGGCGTGTATTGGGAGCAGTCATGTCCCCACAGCAAGTTCTAAGAACTTAATCTCCATTCTCCCTTGCATGCTAGTAGGGAAATAGTTCTCAAAGAATACCTTCTTAAAAGCTGTTCCCATATATGACTTCGCTCACCCCACCACTGGTGAGCCTCCCACCGATGGTTGGCTTCCCCCTTCATCATATAGGTCATAAAAGAGGTCTTTTGCGCCTCACCTCGTTGTAATAACAAGCGCCTTCTCTATTCCTTGACCCATATGCAGGCCTCCATTGGGTCCGTTGTTCCCTTAAATTTGGGTGGACCTACACTTTTAAATTCCTTAAAAGTAGTCGTTTAAGACTACTCTAGGTCTGTGGTGCTCTACCCCGGCTTGGTTAAATCATTAGTTAATAAATTAACGAACTCTGCATTGGGTTATTAGGGCCCCCCTCATTATCATTATGCGATTTAGCCTCTTGGTTACGTTGTCTTCTTCTTGGCGGCATTTACGATTAAATAAATAAAGTTCCGTTATTACTTATTTACTTACTGCCGTTATTAGTCGTCAAACAATTGACAATAACTCATACACAACAAAGCACATTTAAAATAAAAACTTCCTTATATTAAAATGCTTCTTCATAGTTCAAAACTATTTATAAGTTGCTTTACATAGGCCAAAAGCTATTACATATACATCCATGATTGACTTTTTACAAAAATTGGGATTTACAAAAGACTACCCTTTAATTATACAAAAGAGGGTTTCGTCACTACACAAAAGTATTTATCATACTACTCCTAGTATTGTAACAACATTCTCATGCTTACGGTTTGCCAAAATTGACACAATATCTCGACTTATAGTATGTCGAGTTTGTCCCGACTCAATAGAATAACAAGCTATCTTAAGCTTGAAATCCTCGTCTTGCTTTGTCATTTATATATGACATTCGTCTTTATCTTACAGTCTTTTTCAACGGTTTCTTGCGAAGTTCTATGACCTCGTTCTTATAGTCTTGGGCCTTGTCGATCATGAGCACTTTCTCATCATGCTCTATCTCATAGTCGACGACTCTGAGACTCTTTCGCCTATAGAGATCCTTTGATCTCTTCCTTACAGTCTTTGCACCATATTATGCGATTTGCGTTCTGATCGAAGCCTTTGAGAGGTACATTGCCCTCATAGTCTCGGTAGGTGTAGACTCTAGGGCGAGCATCACCGTATTAATCGATGTTACCTCCATGTCATCCTCCACATCAATCATCATATTCAAATATGATGTTATCCCCATGGTCTCCTAGAATAATCCTCCTCCGAATAATATTCCTCGGGGCTCGACTCCTCTAGAATCACTACGGTATATACTGCTTATAGGCACGCAATCTTCTCTCGACTCGGTTCATGGACTCCTCGTTGATCACATGTATATCCCTATACATCAAGCTATCAGCAAACATCTCTGATAACACATAACAAATTGATTAGTACATAATACACAATAATATAAGCACAAATCACATTTAATCCATTTAGGGTTACTTTCCATCTTTTAAATCTTTTTGGTCTTTGAGTTTCCTCAATACCTTATTAACTCATTTGACTCGAGTTAGCTTTCTTGGACTCTTCCTTTCCTACGAGGTTATTAGCCTAAGGTTCTTCCCCCCTTAAGTTTTATAACCTAATGCTTTGATACCAAACTGTGCGCCCCAAATCAGGTATCTTCCAACCCGACGGATGGTGCTCCACGATACTACAATCCATACAATCATTTCATTGAGATAACAATAAAATGAGTGCAATTACTATCTTTGTATTACATTAGTAATAAATCCTTTCCAGGTTCATAGCAAGAATACATTCATTGTTCTTCATAAGTATATTACATACAAATATACTAGTCTATTACGGAGACGATTAATTGTCCATCTTAGCTTTGCCTTTATCTCTCATAGAACTCTCGGTTTCGTTAAACTTTAATTTGTAAACATATGGTTCAAGCAAGAATGAGCATAACTAGCTCTCGGCAAGTCTTAACAATGAAACATATGAATATCACATCAATAAGTACATGCTTTATATCAATATCGAATAATTATCTATGAAGCATTACGAATCATTTGACTAATACTCCTACTACAACAATTCGAGCATATATACTAGCTTAGGAATGATGAACCGGTCGATAGACCATGAACATACTCTTTTCGTTTTCATACTTGAAAAGGATATCCAAGCACTAAGGCCATCCACACCGTCTTTACTTACGAGAACTTCTAGGTGATCAACCTATTGTACTCTATGTTGATCAACACTCTTACGTTAAACGTATTTACGTTTAACATTTGGCAACCTCACGTGCCCATCGAATAATAGATGAAAATACTTTTGTTTGTTCATAGACAAACTTACCTTCTCATCCGTACCAAATACTTGGCATAGGATAGCGTTAACAGTTCTATATCAACAAACTTGTAAACAAATCCATCAACTTTCCAATACTTGTCTAGCCAGGAGAAAACATGCATCAACTCTTTCCTTTTTACCATTTATGCATTGTATAACATGCATCACGTAACAAACTTGGCTAACACGAAGGTCAGACAAGAGTTAAGAAAGACTTGCCTTTAAGCGTCTTCGAACTTACAATTTAACTATTCTCGGTCTTTACAGGATCTACATGAAACATTCAAATAGCACACTGTAATTAATTATCACATAAACTATCTTTACGGTTCTAACCAACTTCTTTCTCTTCTATATCGTACTTGTTTTAACTTCGTTATTAAAGTCAATTCGACTTTCTATACTTCATTACGTTTAATTAACGTTCTTACGTCCTTAGCCGACATTCGATCATTAATAGTTATTTACCAAGGTTGAACGTCATTCACGGTTCACTCATTACGTCTTTGCGTTTTTCGTTTAATTAAAATTAAACCTTACTAGATCTTCTTACATTAACACCTTACAAGTGAGTTAAGGTAAGTCTTATAACGTACATTAAGTACTTTCAATATCTTACATTAAGTCTTCATTTAAAATGAAACAAACACTAACTTGATCAACCTTTTTTCTCTATACGGTGACTGTGACGACATCCTTGTGCATTCTAGTGGTGGCTGTATTCACTCTCGAAGGTTTTGCGGACTTGGCTATGGCGGCGAGTCCATATACAAACTCTCACTTGACTGATGATACGAGTCTCAGACCTTTTATTTTCTCCGGCCATAGCTGGCGGCTGCGGTATGACGAGATAACACATGGTTTGGTCTTACTGCGGCCTGAACACATGCTGATTAGCCAAAAATAGTTTGGTTTCTTAACGAAACTTTCGGCTTCCTAATTTATTCATTTTACATCCGAATTGACCCATTCGAATTCCTACAAGTCAGGAATTACATCCTTTACGTGTTCATATAAGAATTTCATATTTTCGAATTCGTTAACTCAGAATTCACCTTTAAGTTCATTTTTGAGCGTTCGTTTAACGTTTTCGTCCGTTCAATACTCGTTTTCTTCGTTATAAGTCGGAATGCGACGATTCTTTCGCCAACGACTCTTAATTACCTTATCTCATGTGTTGACATGTGAAACCAACATTTTCAAGTTGCATGACAACTTTTGACCTTTAATTCAGACTTTATACGTTTTCGACGTTTAACATCTATTTCCGTGCAATTCGCCATAACTTCATTACTAATGTTCTCTAAGACAAATCACATGGAATACTCCATGGACTTCATATCCACATTCTAACCAACTCAAGATGCACATACCTTAGCTACAACGATTTCCAAAACGTTCAATTATAACTAAGTTTACGTTCAAGACTTTCTACGTTTTCCATTTACGTAAACACTTACGATTTCTATTTGGTCATGACTTATAGAGATTGAATCTATGGTAAGTCATTTTCATTCCACCCTACAAGCCATACCCCACCCATTTATGATTCTCCATGATAAAAGAAAACCAAAAGAGATTGAATTAGAATTGAAGAGTATTACCTTAAGAACTCTTAATGTTCTTGTTGCACTTCTAATGAAAAAGCTTCAAGGTAGAAGAATAGTTTAAGTCTAGCTCTTTTTCTCTCTCAAATATGTTGGACAATCTTTTTAAAACAACAAATAATCCAACCTAAGCCTTGTATATATAGAAAACCAAATGAAGGCAAAAATGTCCAATTTTCCACTTCCTTACTTAATTACCACTTTGTCACCAAGTAAAATACTTGGTGACCAAGTGATTCACTTGCCTTGCACACCAAGGGCCGGCCCACCTTGGTCATCCCCATGGGTTTTACCCATCCCTTGACCCGCTGGTTCGACCAACGGTTTAATTCTTTGGATTGGGCTTGACATTAATAAACATTGGGCTTTAACCAATCTAATATTGGGCCTTGACTTGGGCTTTTATACTTAATTCATTGGGCTTGTTATTAATCCATGTCCAATTGGATTGGATAAAATTCTTAGCTCATACTCTAATAATACAACTCGTATTCTACGTGTATTATTCACGTATTCTCTTCATATAATATTCATATAATAATCGTATTATACGTCATACTATTCTTCATACCATACTAGTATACATACTAGTATAATACTCATATTCCATACGTATAATAATCGAAACGACTATATGCATTCTATTTCCCTTTCGTAAACCTCTTTCGCAAACCCTTAGGTTTTAAGTCCGCAGGCGAAAACTTTGTTTGCCATAACGGAAATATTATTGGATATTCCATAATATCGTCATATTCTAACATTACGCGTTTCTTAGAATTTCAAACCCTAGCTCTGAACGACATCGGATGAATAATATTTTTACGAAAACAATCTCAGAAAACCATTGTTCTCGTCTTGATCATTCACAACAATTAATTCTAGCACAAAGTCAGAATACTAACCACATCCACACATTCTAGGTCATGGAACGACCTTCAAACATCTTACTCACATAATAACTCAATTAAATTAATTTAATCCAAATAATCAAATAAAAATTTAATTCATTGAAAATTCGAAATTCTCAGGCGTTACAATACCTCGGGGTTATCTCCGAGATTAATCGGTCTTCTCCGGTGTGTGTTCCGGTATTATATCTGTAGGCCTCGGGGTTATCTTCGAGGTTGGATTTGTTACTCCCATAGTGTGATCTGGGGCTGATGCTAAACTTTCGGTAGTATCCGGTATGGATTTGGATTGTCTTTCAGGGTTCTCTCTTAAAAGACAAATCTGTCCTCCTGCGATGTTAGTGACAGTAGTACAGAAAATTTCGAGTGTCTACAGATGCCCCTCTTTATCATACTCATGCATGTCGATGCATGGGTAGGATAAAGAATCCTAGACACTTGAAACGCAACAAGACGAACGTGGTACTACGGGTAGCAAAATGATGCAAATGTATGATGCATGTATGCGGGGTTGTAGCCCAACATCTTTGGGGATGATTCTTTGGATCCTCGTTGCTTTAAGCTGGGATTGGCAATCTTGACCGATTTTGATGTGTAAGCCGAATCTGTTAGGATGTTGATGTTGGAGTTATCACCAAATCCATGTGTTATTGATAACGACTTGATCCTGAAGATGCACGTCTTATGCGTAAGAGATCTGTGGGGATAAAGCTTGGTCTGTTTTGAGGATGTGTATAACATATTCTATCATCTATCCTCTTTGATAACATCGACCTTTCCTGGTTGGTATCGCCAGGACATGTCAAAATGAGATCATCGGCAGGGTATACCTTGTGTTCAGGTGACTACCAATGAGTGATGTATAGACCCAAAGTTTTATCTGAGAAGACCAGGATTGTATGCTATTTTGCTCAATCGCGTGGTATTTTTATTCTCGATTTGACTCTTCCAGTTTATAAGAACTCCTTTGCAACTCGAATTGGACCGAGCCAGAGGGGTGGGACCCACATAGGGGTGCCGCAGGTGCACCTGCTGCAGCCGCAGGTGAGTCTGCGGCCAATCATGGATTATAAATCCTGCAGGTTGGTCTTCACAAGTCACTTTCAACTTGCTTCGCATAGAGAAAACCGCGAGCCATCTTCAGATCTGCCGAGTTGGGGCTACTTTACGCAATTACATCCACCGTACAAGTGTTCTACACTATCCAGGTAACGTATGCATGTATTTTTTTCCGTTTTTATCCATTGGATTGTGAGTTATCACACGAAATGCATCTAAACACATAGTAGTGATTATGTATGCACAAATGACTTGATAAAAAATATTCAACATAGTAAATGTTAGTATTAAACCATGCTAAACATAATGATGTGAAAAAAATTAACTTTTGAGGCAAATCAATTGGCACCTTTTTTCGCTATTTTTTGTCTATTTGAGGTCCAATGAGTAAAAGGTAGAAAGGAAAAGTACTCCTAGCATTGAGGTTGACCTTATGCATGATGATTTTGATTTTTAATGCATATATTATGTATATGATTTTGGGGCAAAAGGCACATCTTGAATGGCCACCTAGACATACCTATGTGCATGTGGATAGTCCTATTTTCAAAGGGACTATGGCAAAATTTTTCCAAATGTAGGCATTGGGTAGTCATGCATTTTAACTCTATTATATGTTAAAGTAAATGCATGCATGCATATAGTCATAAATGCATTTAAAAAGCTCGTGTAAGTGAAATACCACACCACTACGAGGTGATTTAGAGACTTGTTGTCCAGATATTATGGATCCGGATCGGTGAAAGCGATTCCTATGGGACCACTTACGGCGTCTGGCGGAGGGCTTCAAAGTGCCTCATCCGTGCTTTATCGACGGTCTAAATCCGGTTGGTGGAGGCCGTGATTACGTCTATCAGGGTAGATGTGCCAGACGTTGAAGACAAGGAGGCGGATATTCCAATTGAGGATCCCGCTCCTGCTGCACATACCCCTCGTAGGGAGCTCCCGAGCATTGGTGGCAAACCGAGTTCTTTGGTCGATTTGAGTAGACATCCATCGATGTACTTGCATACCTTAAGGTATGGCGTTAGACTTTGATCTTCCTTCTTTCCTATTGATGAGGATTAAAGGGTTTTGATGTTGATCCGCATTTCATGCGGGTTCCAGTTTTACGACCTCGAGGCGGTTTAGCATTAACTCCATGTACCAAAGCGACTCATCCCGACTATGAGGCGATAGTGCATGAGTGGGGATTCGGGGCATTCTTCTCCATCCTTCCCCGTCGTTGTCCCTGGGGTTACCTCAGGGCATTGTCTGAGCGATGGTTTCATCAAACTCAGTCACTCCATCTGCTGGATTACGAGGTGATGATGAAGCTGCTTCATAGCAGATAACTCTTCTACGGTATCCTTTGCTTTGATCAGCGCCACATGTGATGTGGACCGTATTAGAGAGTATGATTAGGGCTCTTACATCTTTGCCTATTTCCTCAGGGGCATGTGTATGAGCTCACAGGGTTTGACTGAGGCTTGGCTAGGATTTTACCCATTTCTGCTGGTGAGTATTTCTCTTGTCTTTTCCCATTCATAGGTTAAGAGTGTTTACTGATAGAAGTTGTTTTGCCATTGTGTTGGCAGTTTTGGGCCTATGAGAGGCTCCCATGTTTGCATCCTATGAGTGTGTTAGGTTTAGATACCTATCCACGAGGACGACGATGGCATTATTCTATTTTGCTTGGGAGGTCCCCAGAATGGTGAGGATTCACTCACCGCCAGTATATAATTTGGAGTTCTTGACTACGGGTACCATTACATGGATTCCCTATTCAGGGGAACATTTGACCATCGAATTTGAGGATGGACATCTGACCGGAGTCGAGCATTTGATTTCCACCAGCAGAGTTCATCTCTTCACTAATGGAAGCTGGGAGCTCTATTTAGGAGAGCATGCTATTAGGAGCACCATAGGGGAGATCCGTGTACCGATCTTGCTTCCTGCCAGGCGTTATTGGACCGTATCACAGTCACCCGTCACTGATATCCCATTATTGGGGGTTGACAGTTTTGCATGATCAGAGGGTCTATATACTTAGGAGACGTTCCAGCAGTGGTGGTCCCCACGCACTATTGGAGCCCAGTCTCGCGCCACACAGTTCATGGGGGATATGGTTCCAGGATCTTTGATGATGATGGATTGGGTAGCTTGTGTCCGAGCTTCGACTTATATGACCCTGATTGATAGTTTGACCATGCAGTTGGACCAGTCACATATATTTATCCGGCATCCCTGTTGATAGAGATCCAGTGACTCAGGAGGAGTTACATCAGGTGGACAGGATTGAGGACGTGGACATCGAGACCCTGGTCTTCTTCTGATGTATATTCTCGTTATACCTTTTGATAGGCCTCTGTTAGATATTGGGTGCATGTTCCCCATTCTCGCTATATCTTTTGATAGGCCTCTGTTAGTAGTAGGGCGGATGTGCCCCATTTCCCTGTATTTGTAGTTGTACAGAGCTGATGTATTAGATGATGATATACTTAGGAATGTATGCACCATTTTTTCATTCCTTATATCATATTGCCATCCATTATCTGTTATGCATGTATCATGTTATGCATATATATGTATGTCTAGAGATATTCAGCATTGACCCCTGGATGGTCTTATGACACGGCCCGTACAAATATCTTCTTCGACAGTTAGCCGTATAGATCATACCCCACCATCATTGGTGGCATTGGGTATGCGATCGTGGTATGATAGCATGTCACCACCAGAAAGGGTGACCGTAGATCAGTTGTTGCAGCATACCATGACTTTATTGATGTTTCAGGTTCCCGCAAGGTTTGTAGATGGGATGCTAGAGCATTGGTTACCGGATAGGCAGGTATTCCGATTTTGCACCCATGAGTTGACTCCTACTCTGGAGGAGTATGCACGTTTGACGATGCTGCCTTTAGACAGACCTTGCGTGCATTTGGCTTTGGGAGACATGAGTAGAGGCGATTCATGACTCTCACAGAGGGATTATTGTGTGTAGTGAGTAGTGCGATGATGGTGACATCTAGCCATGTGATATCCTAGCATTTTCTCATACAACAAATTTGGCTCGGGAGGATAGCTACTCACGACATTAAAGGATTTCACTAAGACTAGAGGACCATTGGCGTTTGGCTGTGGTCGATGTCTTTATTCTTTATGCGTCTTGTAAGACGCCTATATGTCGCGTTACATGGATGAGATAGACATCAAGGCGTCATTATGGCTCGAGAGCTCTTAGAAGGTCGTACCATTGTACTGTGATTGTAGCGAGAGACCTGCGGTTGACATCCTCTTCTTTGACTTACCCATCGGGGAGTGTTCACTGGGAGTTTGGTCATGCTGTATGTGTTGTTTATGTCACACTTGAGACCGGTTGGTACCCTTAGACGGCATGGGTATTGGTTCACCCATGATGTAGCCATGTCATACTCCTTTCAGCCGTCGGAGTGTATAGATGCTCTGTCTTGGTCCGCATTTTTGGCAGATATCAGAGATCCATTCAGCATATTGCCGTGCTCGGGGCT
Source organism: Panax ginseng (assembly GCA_020205605.1). Taxonomy (NCBI): domain Eukaryota; kingdom Viridiplantae; phylum Streptophyta; class Magnoliopsida; order Apiales; family Araliaceae; genus Panax; species Panax ginseng. The sequence goes on from CM035142.1 coordinate 58,984,072, forward strand.
TTGCTCACCATACAGCTTCATTACTCACGCTCCGGGCATGGACTTCCTCCCTCTGGATGGCTTGAGGGGCGTGACTACTTATCACCCACTGGCCGTGATGTCGTAGTTCGAATAGTTCCAGGATTTCCATCCTTTTGAGGGGGCGATAGGTCAACGTTCAGCTTCTCGATATCTCTCAACAGAGGACCGATCCCGTGTGTATGCTTGTTGGGATCAGCGCGAGATAGCTTCTTTTTCTATCAGTTATCCAGGTTATTCTGTAGAGTATTCCGCATGGATGGAGACAGAGATTTTATCGGCTGCAGCAGTATCTGCAGTACCGGATAGCGAGTCAAACGATGTAGAGCCCATGGAGGACATCGATACCTACATCGAGGAGGAACCCGTTGCTGGGTTGCCAGCATTTCTTCCAGATTCTCCTAGTACAAGATCTTGTTGTGATTCAAGATTGCTCAAGACGCGATGACTTAGAGTAGAGTCTTCATCTGATGACCTTTGAGAGAGATCAGGCTCGATCTATGATGTTGACTGCCCTTGATGGGAGGGACGCAACTCTGTTAGAGAGAGATGATGCATTAGCTCACCGAGATGCCGCTGTTGTTGAGCGGGATGAGGCCAGATCTGCCAGAGACGCAGTGATAGTTGAGCGGGATAGTTCTATATCAGCCCGGGATGTAGCCATCACAGATAGTACTGCCGTGAGGTCCCTTACCACTGGCATGATCGCAGAGATGAGCGCATATATTGATGATCATATGGTCACCATGAAAATGGCCACAGATTTGTTGGGTCGTGTGGATATTCTCGTACAGGAGATCACAGCTTCGCCTCCTTCTTCGGAGAGGGACGCCATGTTGGGCTTGTTAGCTCGCATATATCTTGACTTGTAGATGAGCTTGTATTTTCCTACACAGACTAGATTAGCCATTTTGTCATGTACAGTTTACATTATATATATATATATCAAACAGCATTATATATGATAGGGAAATATATTTTTGGATCACTTCCCTTTTAGATATGCCTTGTTATTTGCTTGATATTTTGCCGGCTGCTTCAGGTCTTATGATCTTGATGTATTCTGAATTCCTCCTAGGTGGATGGACATTGAGTTGTCTCTGGATAGTTCAGAATGGATCATCGATCTATGTGTATCCCTACCATTTTTAGTGTCTTGGGACTGGTTTCTGGATGGAAATGTGGAGAGGAGTGTGGCTTTCCTCTCTAAGATTGACCGCACCACAGATGGTCGCCAGTACTTCTATTTAGGAGAAGCCTAGTTAATTCCATCTCTTATGGATTGGTGTTGCTCTTCAAGGTATGACCATAGCTTAGATGGTCGCCGAATCTCCTATTTGGGAGGAGTTCAGGTAATTCCATCCCTTTGGTCTGAAGCAAAATGAAATGTAGTGGATTGAAGGATGATCCCAGTACCAACTGACAAGGGTTTGTGTTTTGGTAGGGGGTGAGACCGCACCATGAATGGCTGCCTACGTACTCCTATTGAAGAGGAGATCAGGTCTGCGTAGTTCAAACCTGGTGTAGGAGGTTCAACGCTGTATATAGCATAAATGGTGTAGGAATGTTTTTGGTTGTTTTTGTTTTTGTAAGGGTAGAAATGTTTTTGTTGTTTTTGTTTTATTGCGATCGGGCCATGTGATATGGTTGCCTACGTACTCCGATTGAAGAGGAGATCAGGTCGACGTAGTTCGCCCCTCAGGGCGAGATGAAAAGCGTAATCCAATGTGCAGGTCATAGTGCGGGGAGGATAAAGTTTAATCTTAGGTTGAGGATAAACTGCAGGTATGAGAAGTTTGATCCCATGTATGGGTAGCCAAACTGCAAGTGTGAGAGGTTTAATCCGTGGTGGGATGACCTAAGTTGTAGGAATGCGGAGGAGAAAGCCAGGTTGCTGGCTTGAAATGTATGTTTCCCTGAGGGGCAAAGTGTAGGAAAGTTGTAGGTGGTAAAGGGTTAAAAAACTGGAATGACTGAAGACTTGATGATTCTACACCAGGGTGTTTGCGAATTACTTAAGACATAGTACCGTTTCACGGCGTCTGAGTTGATGAGTTGTGGAAATTCATTGCCATCCATTTCTTGCAATCTGAAAGTACCTCCTGTCAATACTTCCTTGACAATAAACGGGCCTTCCCAGTTAGGAGCGAATTTTCCTTTAGCCTGATCTTGGTTGTCAAGAATTTTCTTCAAAACCAAGTCAGGTTGTTTAAACTGCCATAGCCGGACTTTTTTGTTGTAGGATATGGCGATCCTTTGCTGATATAACGGACCATGGAAGATAGCCGCGATTCACCTTTCGTTTATTAGAGACAATTGGTGATACCTGTCTTGTACCCATTGGTTTTCATCCAGCTGAGCGTCTATCAACACTCTGAGGGATTCCATTTCAACTTCTACGGGGAGTACTACTTCCATCCCATAGGTTAAAGCGTAGGGGTTGCCCCGGTGGAAATGCGCATTGAGGTTACAGAAGGCTAACAGAGTCGGAGGCAATAAATTCGGGCCAATCTACGTGATTGGCGGACATTTTTGCATAATCTTCTTGATGTTTTTTGTTAGTCGCTTCAATAGCACCGTTCATCTTGGACGATAGATGATGAGTTGAGATGTTTGATGTGGAATTCTTGCATAATTCCTCCATCATTTTGTTGGTGACGTTTTTGGCATTGTCTGACACAATCACCTCACGGTTGTCCACATCGACAAATGACATTGTTTCTGATGAAAGCAATGATGACTTCTTCAGTAACCCTGGAGAAGGAGGCTGCTTCTACCCACTTGGTGAAGTAGTCGATCATGGTGAAGATAAACTGGTGACCATTACTGGCTTTAGGCTCGATGGGCCCGATAACGTCCATTCCCCACATTGAGAAAGGCCAAGGTGAACTCATATTATGGAGTTCCCGTGGAGGGGCGTGCATAGCATTCCCATGAATTTGGCACTGATAGCATCTCCTGACGTGGTCATTGCAGTCATCTTTGAGAGATAACCAATAATGTCCTATCCTGAGGACTTTCTTGACAAGGAGGGGGCCACTCATGTGGGGGCCACAGACTCTGCCATGGATTTCATCCATAAGCCTTTGGGCTTGATCTTTGTCTAAACATCTGAGGAGACCTAGTCATGTATCTCTTTTATAGAGGGCATCTCCACTCAGATAGAACTTCATAGCGAGTCGATGGATTCTCCATTTCTTAGTCGGGCTCGCATCAGCGGGTGTAGATCCATCTCGTAGATATTCCTTGATATGTTGATACCAAGGATGTTGGATGGGAGGTAGCTCATCCGATACTTCTCAACGTAATTCCATAGGTGGGGCCTTGTGTGGGAAATTGTGACGCTCGGCAAGTGTTCCTTGTCTGATATGCGAATCAAGGAGGCCAAAGTTGCTAATGCGTCCGCAAAGTCATTCCTATTACGAGGAATGTATAGAAAGGAGATTTCTTCGAACTCCAAAACCATCTGTAAAACCTGCCGATGGTAATACAGCAAATGTAGTTCCTTGGTTTGATAGATTCCGGTGCATTGTTTGATTACCAACTCTGAATCTCCAAAGACAGTTAACCATCTGATGCCCATTGAACGGGCAAGTTTTAGCCCCATGAGACAGCCTTCATACTCAGTCGTATTATTGGTGCCGATAAAGCTGTAATTTGGCAAGCAACAGGATCTGCTCCCGTGCATGCAGATACTAGCGGCGCTCGGCTCCGTAACCTTCCATATTAACAGCTCCATCAAAATATATCTTCCATGATTGGTGCGTATCGTACTGATGGTGTTGCTGCACTGTCATTACTCCTTCATCAGGGAAATATGTTTCCAAAGGTTTGAAATCCCGTAAAGGTGCAGCGACCAATTGATCCGCAATTCCTTGACCTTTGATGGACTTTTGAGTCACATATACGATGTCAAGTTGTTGTAGGATCAACTACCATCTGGACAGCCAACAATTTAACATAGGTTTGTTGAACATATATTTGAGAGGATCCACGCAGGATATGAGATGGGTTGTGTGACCATGGAGGTAATGTTGTAACCTCATGGAAGCCCATGCTAAAACACAACACGTCTTTTCGATTAGAGTGTACTTGTGTTCACTGCTGCTGAATCTTTTGTTGAGGTAATAGATAGCTCGTTCTTGGCCTCTATCGTCCTTACGTGTCCAAAGTGTCCCATGGCATTGTCACTTATGGACAGGTACATAAACAGGGGAACATTATCCCTAGGTGGTACCAAAATGGGAGCTTTGACTAGCTGTTTCTTGATTGTAAGGAAGGAATTTTGACACTCATCATTCCATTTCATGGAGGAGTTCTTCCTTAATAGCTTGAAGATTGGCTCACAGGTTGCTGTGATTTGGGAGATAAACCTGCTAATGAAGTTGATTCTTCCCAAAAATCCCCGTATTTCCTTCTCTGTGTGAGGAATAGGCATTTTCGTGATGGCTTGGATTTTGACAGGATTCAACTCAATCCCTTTGTGGCTGACTAGAAATCCTAGCAACTTGCCCGATTTAACGCCAAAGGCGCACTTGGCTGGATTCAACTTCAAGTTATACTTACGCAACATGTTGAACAACTTTTTGAGATGGTCTATATGGTCATCCTCCTTCCGGGACTTGACAATGATGTCATCCACATAGATCTCGATCTCTTTGTGCATTAAGTGATGGAAAAGAGCCATCATAGCTCGCTAATAGGTGGCTCCGGCATTGATGAGGCCGAATGACAACCGTCTATAGTAAAAAGTTCCCCAAGGAGTGATGAAAGCAGTTTTTTCACGATATTCCTCGGCAACCATAATCTAATGATACCCCGCAAAGCAATTAGCAAAGGAGTACATGTTGTATTGCGCAGTATTGTCAATAAGAATGTGGATAAATGGCACGAGAAAGCTATCTTTTAAACAAGCTTTGTTCAAGTCCCAGTAATCCACGCAAACTCACACCTTCCCTCCAGTTTTAGGCATGGGCACAATGTTGGATATCTACTCAGGATATATAGACACCATTATGATGCCAGCTTGAAATTGTTTGACAATTTATTCTTTCACCTTTAAACTCCATTCAGGTTTCAATCGCCGGAGCATTTGCATGACTAACTTAAATCCCTCTATAATGGGAAGGCGATGAAGGACAATTTCAGTGGATAAACCCACCATGTCTTCATGAGACCATGGAAACACATCCTGGAATTGGGTTAATAGCGTAACCATGTCATTCCGTTGGTTTGGAGTAAGGTCTGAACCAATCTGGATTAACTTAGGGCTTTCTAAGATTCCGAGATTGAATGAAGTGGTTTGATCAAGGTTGGGTTTGGGTTTGTCTTTGACCCATTCTTGAATTTATGGAGGCACCTCAATGTCATCCTGTATATCCATCAAGGCTGAATTCATCTCTACATCAAAGGTACAATCCTTGTGGAGAAGAGGCACCGTATTAGCAAGTACAGGCACATCTAAATTTAGAGTCCTGAAACAAAATATGCTTTCACTTAGTATAAATGAAATGTGTTGATCATACACAGTGTTAGCATATACTGGCAAAATAAAAGCGCTATCTTGTACAAAAAGTAAGCAAGTTATTATATCTCTGAGAGTAAAGAGTTTACGCTTGGCTTTTTATGACGACCAATGCAAGGAATGTTGTTCCAATTGGCAAGAGGCAAAGTCAGGTGACCGCTTGATAATGGAGGGATTGGCATCATCCTCCCTGTCCCGAATGATGGCCATTACGTCTGGGCAATCATCGTCTGGGGTGTATCTGTTGGTATGTTCGTCATGAACGATGATGCGTATGCCTGACATCATTCGGATGACGTCTTGCTTGATTCTTCGTTCCTCTTCTTCCACTGCGGGATTTGGAACAAAGATTTCTTTTCCTTTCACCGGTACCGGCTTGGGATATAACATAGCCATTACGTTGGCTAGCACCTTTACGGGAGGTTGTGCGGACTCGAAGCTTGAAGGCGAAGATAAACGCCACATGGTTGAAGCTGAAGGAATCTGCTGATGTTTATAAGGATTCCTGTGACTAGAACTGGCAGAATAGCCTAGCCCAGCTATTCCAGTTTGCTTGGTTAATCGAATTGGGTAATTGATACCCTGGCAATCTTTACCCAACCCTTGTCCCGGCTTATGACCCAATGACATCATTTCTTGAGTGGCCGACATTACCTCGGCAGAAATTTTGGGTTCGGGCAATGGCGCTCCAATAGCATGGTATTGGGTATTGCTTATTTCCAAAGCATTAATACTGACTGGTTCTACATCTGCATTGGCATTGCTGAACAGCATGTCTCCGTGCTTAGGAATTTCTGGTTCAGCGTTGACTGTGACCAGGCTGTTGTTGATAATGTATTTCAACTGATGGTGAAGAGTGGAGGGGACTGCCCCTGCCATATGAATCGATGGTCATCCCAACAGCAGGTTGTATCGTGAATCTATCTTGAGCACATGGAAAGATACGCAGAATATGTGAGGACCAATTTTGATTGGCAACTCAATTACTTCGATCGAATTCCGGCGGGCTCTATCAAAAGCTTTGATGATAGTATGGCTACTCCGAATTCGGTTTAGATTGATATTCATCTTCACCAAGGTAGCATATGGGCAGATATTCAGAGAGGAACCTCCATCTATTAATACTCCAGCTACCATATATCCAGAGGACAAGACCGCAATGTGCAACGGCTTGCAATGACTGATCCCTTCGGGCGGTATGTCATCATCAGTGAAGGATATCACATTATTGTTGAAAATGTGATCAACCAGATGTTGAAATTTTTCCGTATCCACTGATGTCGGGAGATAGGCTTCTTCTAAAACCTTTAACAAGACCTTCAGGTGATTCTCGGAAGTTAGGACCAAGTCTAGAATTGATATTTGTTGTGGAGATTCTTTCAAGCTTAAAACCACCGTGGCTTCGTGATGACCCATAGTGTGGAGGAATTTTCAATCTTCTCAATGGGTATTTTGCCCTTTGATTTGGTGGTGGACTTCATCACCCGATGGGGAAGATACAATGGATTTTCCTTCGACACTGTAGCAGTTGTATATGAGGTGGATCCTTCACCTTCTCCATAATTCCATGGAACTATGAGCAAGCTAACAATAGGATATTGTGCTCTGCATGGTAAGTTGATTGGCTCGGAAGCGGCCACTTTCAAAGGATTGTTGCCTCCCTTGAGTTGAATTATTGGCGTTGTGAGTAATGTATTAATCCCATTAGTTTCAATGGATATGACTGCTACCACACTTTTCCACTTAGTAGGGCATGCATTCTCACTTGCACGTAACACAGTATCGTCTTCTGTTAAGCGCAGGACACCACTGTCGATTCGATTTTGAATAAGGTGGCGGAGTGCCCAGCATTCTTCTGTGCTGTGACCACGAGACTGGGAGTGGTATTGACATACTCCATCAGAGTTGTATCGCCCTGAACGGGGGTTGATTGGAGGTAGAAGGGAACTAATCCTTTCTTCATTGATTAACATATGAAGGATTTCCTCCATAGGTTGGCCCAGATAGGTGAATTCCCTTTTGTTGGCGAAATCCCGACGGGCTTTGGCATTTGCTCTATTTGTCACTTTGTCTTCCAGCATTTCATTTTCTGAAAGTGACGAGGGAATATTCATGACAATAGGTAAGTGACTGACATGCTCCTGGCTGATTAACTGACGAGTCACTAATGCTGATAAGTCACTAGTTCTGCTAATTGTTCAATTTGTTTGCAGAGAGCTTTCATCTTTCGTTCCATTGTGAACTGGAACTTGGCATAATCCCATTTGTCATCACCATCTTTGATGGTCTGGGAAGATTCACAGCTGAAATTGGAACTTTGTCCATTGCTCCAATTGATCATGTTGACATCTTCTTCTTTGTGTTAAGGAAGAGGGTTATCTTGAAAGTGAGGCTGATCTGGTTTGGTGACCACGATCTCCCCATTGTCTATCAGGTCCTTATCTTGTGTTTTAAGGCCCAACAATCCTAAGTATCATGTCCAGGTGCCCCAACATGATAAGCACATTTCCGAGCAGCATTGAAACCCCGTCCATTAGGGCTGGCTGGTGGAAGAAGATGTATAATTTTCTTCTGTCTTGTCAGAAGACTTAAGATGTTTTCGAGGGTATCCCCTAAGGGTGTAAACACTCGAGGGCATTTGACTTCTCCACCTTTTGGTATTGGAGGGTTTGTAGACTGTGCTGGAAAGGGAGTGTAGTTTCTCCTTTGAATAGGCATGTTTTGATTGCCTTTTTTCCACTGTAATATCAGGGAAACATCTTCTTCTTTCTTTTTATGGACCCTCCGGGGGTTGTTCCCATAATTTCCAGATTGGATGTGATCTGCAACAACTTTGAGTGCAGCTAGGTCTTGAATCTTTCCTGACTTCAATCCCATCTCAGCCATCTCCCCATGTTTGCCGATGCTGACTAAAACTCTCTCATAGAAGGGAGCTTCTTGTATGTCTATGAAAGTCATGACCATTTCTGATTATGTCATGGAAGGACTAACTTGGGCAGCCAGGCGTCTCCACCTTTGAGCATACTCTCTAAAAGACTCGTTAGACTGTTTCTTGATCTTGGTAATTTGATACCGATAAGGATCCATCTGAGTTTGAAAGCTGTATTGAGTGAGGAAAGCATGTGCTAGCTCTTCCCAGCTATGGATTTTGGAGTTGTCTAATCTTGTGTATCACGAACGGGCTTCTCCAGTTAGACTCTTTTAGAACAATTGCATTCTGAGCTTTTCGTCCTCTGCATAAGATCCAAGTTCTCTAATAAACACCTTTAAATGTGTGTAAGGATCTCCTAACCCGTCATATTTTTCAAAGTCAGAAGTTTTAAATTTTTCTGGATAATGAACCCCAGGAAAAATACACAGATCAGCATATGAAACACTTTCGTGTGTTCCAATTCCTTTGATAGCGCGAAGGGTCTCTTCCATTTGGAGGACTTTCTTTTGATGTCACCGATTGTGCGGATCTTGAGTGGGATGGGCGACATCATGAGTTTTTTGTTGGTCGTATCCAAGCGTGGTTCGAGGTATGGTAATGGACCGGATTCCTCCTTGTGTGGAGGATTCGGCATGTACTGGTATTTTACGTCCTGTGTAGGTGGTGTAATTCTTTGAGTAGAAACGACCAAATCGTAATTTGTTTGCTTAATCCGTCGAATTCTTTGCGAGAAACTGGATAAAGTTCAGTATGGTCGGATGACGACATGATTGACTATAGGCCTGTTGCCTTTTTGGACTTTGAACGGGTAGTAGGTCCGATTGATTCCCTGCGAAAGACTTGCATAGTTTAGTCTTTAGGGAATATATACAATAACATGCTATGTGATGTGTCCATTTTAGGAATTTTTATCCTGCACAACGGATGTCAACTGTTTGTAGCATGTTAATTTAAATATGTATGTGTACACACATCTTCATATTTCCCATTACATGGAGATAGATATGGAATGAAATTATAAGTAATTGTGTTTACAAGTAATTGAAATGAGAGCATGAAGAGACTTTCCTCCGTTTTGGGTTTATCAGAGGCTGACTTATCTTAGGTTACTCTCGCGGCTTTTTGGCATGAAGGTTCCCAAATCATCGCAATCTACTTGACAGGAAGTTAATCCGGTCTTTCAACTAGAGCGAATTTAGGTGGTGCCTTTCCTGAGCCTCGGAGAATTAGTCTTCTCACGAGTCCAGTAATCAAACACCGACGGGATAGCCTCCTGGTGGAGGGACCACACAACATACATTCACATACATCGCGTCTCACTGTATGAAAATGATGACATGTGCGAAGCACTAATATCCAAGCGAGATATGGTGCGAAGCACTAATATCCAAGCCAGTTATGGTGCAAAGCACTAGCATCACAAGCAGTTATGGTGCGAAGCACTAAGTGCAATAAGGAAATGCATTCGTACACATTCATCAAATGTAAATGCAACATCCACACACAAGCAGGTAACAGTTTTGAAAAGATTGTAATAGCGGCTTAAGTCCTCTTACTGGAGTCCCTAGCAGAGTCGCCACCTGTCGACGTCGGGATTTTTTTGATGTCCCTTTCCGTTACTTGTTCTTTGGTGTTCTCATTTTAGGTGAGATTTGTTTGAAAAAACAAGTGAAAAAGGTCCGGCATGTATAATGTCGACGATGGACTGTTAAGAGTCGCCAATTGGTTTTTTAAAGGGTTGTACCAATGTCGACGTCAGGATTTTTGGGTGTCCCTTTCCTTTACTTGTTCTTTGGTGTTCTCATTTTAGGTGAGATTTGTTTGAAAAAACAAGTGAAAAAGGTCTGACATGTATGATGTCGATGATGGGACTGTTAAGAGTCGCGAGTTGGTTTTTTAAATGGTTGTACCAACACAACCGATAAAAGGTTTGCACATTGACCTAGTGATGTGACACTGATATATGGGTCGGCGAAACCGAGATTCATTTAGGGTCCAGGGACTTGGTTATCCTTCAAATAAAACCTAGTGTGTGTGTGGGTCAATGTGCTATTATATGAAATTTGTGCGAGGCCTCGTTCGAACCTATATACACAGGGTTTAAATTTATGTAGAAAATTCAGTTTTTAACAAGATATGGCAGTGATGTTTTATGAAAGTAGTTTTTTTCAAACCACGATGCTCAATAGGAATTGAGACCTTTACACTCCCATTTTTATTAAGTGAGTGGTAATTTGAATTGATTTTATTTGAAGGATGCGAGGCATCCGTCACGAAAATAAAATATACAAAAAATAATCCGAAACTTCCTCGTGGGTATGAAAACCATCGAGGAAATTCAGGACATCGTAGAATAATTTACAAAAGTCGCTTATAAATTTGAAAGTGTCCATCACGGAACCGAATCTAGATTAAATGGGATGAATTTGTGATCACATGATTCCTAGACTCACAGAATACTGCAGTTTATATGGAAGCAGTAACCAGGTATATATATAAAAGCTGTAAATATATATATACAGACAAGATCACCAACCACGAAGCACCTCCATGGGGGATTAAAAATGTAATAAAGCTGTTAAAAGCTATCAACCACCAAGGAGGAAACTCCAGGCGGGACATAATGTAAATAAAGCTATAATACTATTCAATCGCCACAAAGTAAACTCTGCGAGACGAAATGTAAAGAAAGTCATAAAGCGATCAACCACCACGTAAGTAAACTCTGTGTGGGACAATATATATATATATATATATATATATATATATATATATATATATATATATATATATAAAAAGTAAACGACAAGACCAAATTCTAGGCTCATCGAACAAAGTCCGACACACAGTTGATATATATATATATAAGTATATATATATATAAAAGCGAGTAAACACACCAGACCGAAGTCTAGGCTCATCGAACGAAGTCCGACACACAGTTGATATATATAAGTATATATATATATATATATATATTAAAGTAATAAACGCTCCAGACCGAAGTCTAGGCTCAATCGAGGCATAACTAGATAATGTTAATCAATATATATGTAAATATATATAATATATATATACAGACTGAAATGAAAACATGGACCGTAGTCCGGGCAAAAGCAAGCAACACGACTCTCAACGTATAGAAGGGTGTGTGCAAAGATGAAGAGAAAGACTCTAAAGTGTGTGAGAAGGCTTACAGTCGACTGCTAAAAAAGGCTTCTATATCTTTAGAGTGGGTAAACACTGGGCTTTTGTGGGTACAAAAGAGGCTATATATGAGCTCACAGGTGTTTAAAAGTGGGAAAATACACTGTATGGCAAGTGCAGAACAAATTGTGCAGGGTTTCCCCGTCTTTTTCTCTTACAAAATGGCCACCCCAAGCCCTCTATTTATAGAGGGGGGAGAAGGTCTACTCTGGCACCTAGTAGTGAGTGTACTGCTGGGTGCTCTGGGTGCCCAGGCGGTGTGGGTCCCGCCAGTGTCGGGCAATCTGTCGCTTTGTTAAGCTTCTCGGTCGCTCAAAACTTTCAATCCGGGAGTCCGATGGAAGCGTGCCATACCATTCCAGAAAGCTCTTTCCGAGAGCTACAAAATGACATATGATTTGACCTTTTTTGATTCTAGGAAGATGGGTCCATGACCGAAATGGCATTCCCGGGTTTCCATCAAGCAATCCGGTGAGCCGTTTCTTGTAGTTTGCGCTTCGGAGTTAAGATATCGCACTTGTGGGACTTCCTTTGAAGTATTTTGAGTTGAAATGAGTGTATTTTATTTGAAGTGAAGTTGAGTTGGCAAAATGACCATTTTGCCCCTCCCAGGGTTATCTCCGGTTCTCGCACAGTTGTAGTAGTCATTTCTCAGGGTTATCTCTGAGGTTGGCTTGTTGTTGACTTTGACTATCCTCAAGGTCATCTCTGAGGTTGGCTTGACCTATTCCCATGGCTGGGACTGAGACTAGATACCTCGGGGTCATCTCCGAGATTAATCGGTCTTCTCTGCTGTGTGGTCCGGTATTGTATCTGCAGGCCTCGGGGTTATCTTCGAGGTTGGATTTGGTTACTCCCAGATTGCGATCCGGGGTTTGATGATGAACTTCCGGTAGTATCCGGTATAGATTTGGATTGTCTTTCAGGGTTCCCTTTTAAAAGACGAATCTGTCCTCCTGTAATGTAAGTAACAGTAGAAGAAAATTTTGAGTGTCTACAGATGCCCCTCTTTATCATGTTCATGCAATGCAATGGAATGGACATGATAAAGATTAGTAAACACTTGAAACATGACAAGGTATTTTCAATGATGTAAATCGCAATGTAGTGAATGTTAATAATGAATGTGACAATGTTTTTGCAAATCGCAGTTCATAAATCGCACATCGTATTTCGCACATCGCACATCGCTTTTCATATTTGGCCAAATCGCACTTCGCAACTCGCACATCGCATTTCGCATATCGTATTTCGCATATCGCAAACCGCATATCGCATATCACAAATCGCAATGTAATGAATATTATGATGAATGTTAAAATGTATTCGCAAATCGCTTTACCTTTACCGATTATTGCTGATGCCTATGCTGGTGTTGACTCCAATGGTTTGGCATTTAATCGTTGATGATTGTTTGATGAAGATAAGTTGAGATGCTTTCCATATCTCTGATGGGGATGACATTCTGAAATCACCCCTCCTGATTTATTCGCTGGTAGTTTACAACGGTGCCTACCTTGTTGATCGCCAACCTGTTTTGGTTCCCACTCGAACGGTGGTATACGAAGCTTTCATCGCTGAAATGTCTTGATGTTGCGCTGAATTCCAATGGTTTAAGAATACCAGATCTTCTGATACATTCTCTAAAGTATTCCATGGATTACGTCACTAGACTTCACCTGATGTTACGCTAGATCACTGTTGGGTGCTTGTGCCCCATTTCCTTAAGCGTTTGATTCGCAAACAAAATTTGAACCGATGACTTGAATGTCATTTGAAATCACGGAGGTGTAACTCATTCTTTCGATGCCTAGATTTGAACGTCGGTGTAGAGGCCTCAGCTTTTGAGGACTTAACGCATGTTGATGGTGTATATTCATTTGCTAGGCCTTTCGTTGTGGACCTTCTGCTTCTGAGTTAAGAACGTTTTTAAGAAGTTTCCCCTTCTTTCGTAGTGGCACGCTTATGTCACTATGATTTCTTTCAGGAGTTCACCCCATTCTTTTTGATGAGAAGCTTGATCTCGCCTTAAACTCCTTCCATTTTTTGGAATTGGAAAAATGCCCCAGTCCTTTCGCATGTTGATGCTGAGGGTTCATATGAGAAACTCTCTTTGATGAAGTCGTGAGTGAATAATATCTAAATCTCCATTAAGATAATGATGGACCATGCTGATGGCGCTGACTGGTGCATTTTCCACTATAGGATGGTTGATAAATGCCCCAGTGTTGAGTTGTCGCTGCTTCCGAGATTGCCCCTAATCCTTTTATAAGGGATCCACTATCCGGTTGTCGCCAATTTTGAAATTACCCCAGCCTCGCTTGTTTTCTGGGATAGTTGCTTTGATAGATGAGCTGATAAGACGCGATCTATAAGCTGATAAGAAGCCGAGATCGCAAGAGGCTTTTACATCTGTATCATCTGGTGAAAAGGTAGTGGATGTGGGCTTTGATGTTGACGGCTCTTTCTGGTAAAGATGTCGCTTTGTTAGAGAGATGATGCTCTAACTCATAGGGATATCATTGTTGCTGAGCGGGATGACGTTATATCCACCCGAGATATCGCATGTAGTTGGCAGTGGATCTGTTGGCTCATGTAGAAACCCTTGGGTAGGAGATCACAGTGTTACCTCCTTCTTCTGAGAGGGAATTAATGTTGGACTTGATAGCCCGCATATACACTGATTTGTAGATGGGCTTGTATTTTCCTACACAGACTAGCTTAGCCATTTTGTCATGTACAGTACACATTGTATATATCAAACAACATTATATATGTCAGGGAAATATATGTTGATTCACTTCCCTTTTAGTTGTGCCTTGCTACTTGCTTGATATTCGCTTATTTCTCCAGGACTTTGTGATCTGAATGTATTCTGAACTCCTCCTTGATTGATGGACAGTGAGATGTCTCAGGATTTTTAGAATGGATCATCGATCCGTGTGTATTCCCTACCATCTTTGGTGTCTTGGGACTTGTTTCTGTATGTGGTTATGGATAGGAGTATGTTTGTTTTTGTTTCTCTATGGTGAGACCGGACCATATAACATGGCTGTCTACGTACTCCCAGGTATTGGGGAGATCAGGTCGACGTAGTTCGCCCTTCAAGTCGAGTTGAAAAACGTGATCCCATGAGCAGGTCAGACTGCGGGGAAGAGAAAATTTGATCCTAGGTTGAGGATAAAATGAAAGTGTGAAAAGTTTGATCCCATGTATGGGCAGCCAAACTGCAAACGTAAGAGGTTCAATTCGCGGTGAGATGACCTAAGTGGTATGATCGTAGTGAAGCCAGGCTGATGGCTTGAAAGGATGTTTCCCTGAGGGGCAAAGTGTGGAAGAGTTGTATGTGGTAAAGGGTTAAAGAACCGGAATGACTGGTAATCTGATGATCCAAAACTAGGATGTTCGCTTGATGGTAACCTTAGACATAGTACCGTTTCACGATGTTCGATTTGATAAGCTGTGGAAATTCATTGTCATCCATTTCTTGTAATCTGAAAATGCCTCCTATCAATACTTCCTTGACAACAAACAGGCCTTCCCAGTTCAGGGAGAATTTTCTTTTAGACTGAGCTTGGTTGTTAATGATCTTCTTCAAAACCAAGTCGTGTTGTTTGAACTGTCGTAGTCGGACTTTTTTGTTGTAGGATCTTCTTTACAAGTAAAAGGCCGCACATTTGTGGGCCACATACTTTCCCCTAGATTTCATCCATAGCCTCTGAGCTTGGTCCTCATCCAAACATCTGAGGAGACATCATTCTGCATCTCTTTTCGTATAGTGCATCTCCGCTCAGGTAGAATTTTATAACAAGTTGATGGATCTACCTTTTCTCAGTCGGGCTCGCCTCAGCGGGTGTAGATCCATCTCGTAAGTACTTCTTGATGTGTGGATACCAAGGATGTTGGGTGGGAGGTAGGTCATCTAATAATTTTCAATGGAATTCCCATAGGCTGGAGCTTTTTGTTGCGCAAATGTGAGGGTTGGCATGTCTTCCTTGTCATGTATATTGATCAAGGAGGCCAAGGTTGCTAGCGCATCCGCAAAATCATTCCTATTTTGAGGAATGTGGAGGAAGAATTTCTCTTCAAACTCCAAAGCCATCTGTAGAACCTGCCGATGGTAAGACAGCAACTGTAGAACCCGTTGAAGAGATTTTTTCTTTTTCTTTTTTTTTCTCTTTTTATTTTTCTTTTTTCTTTTTTTCTCTTTTTCTTTTTTATCTATTAGATCGCGGAAAAGAGCTATATGGCTCACTGATAGGTAGTTCCGGCATTGATGAGGCCGAATGACAATCGTCTGTAGCAAAGGGCTCCCCAAGGCGTGATGAATGAAGTTTTCTCATGATCATCTTCAGCAACCATGATTTGATGGTACCCCACGGAGCAATCAGCAAAGGAGTACATGTCGTATTGAGCTGTATTGTCAATGAGTATGTGGATGAATGGCACGTGAAAGCTATCTTTGAGGCAAGCTTTATTCAAATCTCTGTAATCCACACAAACTCGCCACTCCCTTCCCGGTTTCGGCACGGGGACTATGTTGGATAGCCATTCAGGTTATGTTGACACCATGATGATGCCGGCTTAAAATTGTTTCACAATTTCTTCTTTAACTTCTAACTTCCACTCAGGTTTTAATCGCTCGAGCTCACCGAGTGGCTTGAATCCCCTTTGATGGGAAGGCGATGAATGATAATGTCCGGTGTATAAACCGACCATGTCTTCGTGAGACCATGCAAACACATCCGGAATAGGGTCAATAGAGTAACCATGTCATTCCTTTGGTTTTGAGTGAGGTCTGTACCAATTTGGATTTGTTTGGGGTTTTCTAAGGTTCCGAGGTTTAAAAGAAGTGGTTTGATCAAGATTTTGCTTGGGTTTATCTTCGACCCATTCTTTTATCTCCTGAGGTATCTCATAGTCCTCTTGTATTTCCATCAAGTCTGAGTTCAACTTTACATCAAAGTTACAGTCCTTGTGGAGAATAGGCACCTCATCAGCAAGTACATGCACATCTAAATTTAGAGTCCTGAAATAAAATATGCTTTCATTTAGTATATAACACTGTTCAATCACACAAAGTGTTAGCCTATAATGACAAAAGTAACAGCTAATACTGTATAAAAAAAGTAAGCAGTTATTTCCATCTACAAGGCAGAGAGAGTTTCTTCCCTTTATACCCTCATCGGCAAATGCAAGGAGTGCTGCTTCAATTGTCGAGGGCAAAGTCTTGGTGGACTGCAGTGATGGAGGGGCTATCATCAACCTCCTTCTCCCGAATGATGACCATTACGTTTGGGCAATCATCGTCTGGGGTGTAAGTGTTTGAGAAGTGTTTGTTTGGGTTTTTGTTTGGTTTGACCGCACCATTGATGGCTGCCTACGTACTCCTATTGAAGAGGAGATCAGGTCTTTCGTAGTTCAGGCTTTGGTTTGAAAAGGTTCAAAGGGGTAAGTGGTGAGAAGAGTGTAGAGATGTTTTTTTTCTTTTTTATTTATTTACATGCATGGAAAATAAAAGGCATACTACGAAGAAAGTGATACCGTTCCAACATTTTCTAGAACTCGCAACTTCATCCCCTGGATCTACATCTTCTCGGCTAGTTGAGGCCTGATAGTCCAGTTATCAGTGGTTATGTCGCCTTCAAGGCTCGTGATAGAGGTTACCCCTTGATTCTGAATGTCTTCGCTTGTGGCCATAACTTGATCGCTTCCTGATTCAGTACATTCCTCAGGGACGCTTGATATGGACGCATTACAAAAAGGGATGAACTCTAGATTCTTTAATGGGTTGGATTCCCCGACAATCTCACCACCTTTTTCTTCATCTATTCCTTCGCCTTCTTCATGGGTTTCAAAGGATTCAACCATGAAATCTCTCTCAAACTATTATTGCATTTCTTGCAAAGAACTTTCCTTTTTGGTTTTTTCTTCCTTGAAAGGATTAGTATTTCCTCCGCATCATCCAAGGTGATAAGATCGTGGGAACGTGGTTGATATCTTGGAACCATAGGACGTTTGATGTTGGCATGGGAATCTCCTTTGGGGATGCCTTTGTCTCCTCCGTCATTTCTTGCATTAGGATCGTCCACTTTTGTGTTGGCGTAATTGTCGCTCATAGCCTTCACCTCATTTGAACCTGCTTCATCTCGAATGGACATCTTAAGCTTTTTATTTCCTTTTTTGCTTTTTTTGGTCATGGGAAATTCTATCTCCATCTCTCAATTTTCAATGAGACCCTGGATTTTATGTCGCAAAGACCAGCATTCTTCAGTCGTATGTCCAAGTGAGTTAGAATGGTAGAGACATATCTTGGTGGAATCATAACTCTTTATCTTGGGTTTTATAGGAGGCAGCAACTCAGTAATCCTTCCTTTGCTTATCAGAAAGTGTAGCATTTCTTCTTTGGATTTGCTTAGAGGGGTGAATTTTTGGACTCTTTTGGAGGTTGTTTGATCTTTCATCTTTGAGAATTCGCATTCCCTCGATTGGTTCTTCCGCTGGCGCGATCATCTAGAAATTTTATCATCCCCATTTTCTTATATTTCCAGCCTGCTTTGATCTTCTTCATTTAGCTGGCTCATCGTGGAGTCCTTTTTCTCTTGGCTTTCTGATAGTTGAGTGAAAAATTGCCTTGTTTCCTGATGTTGGCTCACTACTATCGCCTTAAGAAGGTTTACTTGATTCTGGATCGCATCCAATTTTTGCATTATTGGCATACCCTCCTCCGATTTTTCCCACTCTAGGACATTTGTTATGCGCTTTTGGGGGTATTCCTCCATCCTTCGTATGTACTTACGAATTGGATACATTTCAGCCGCTTCCGACCCAATCATGTTTACTTCTTCTCGTATCATGTCGCAGAACGGAAGGTTGGTGTTGATATTTTGTTGGTCGGGATGTTTCGACCACAACATCGCCACTTTTCGATCGATTTTGAATCTTATGTTTTAAGGACCAACAATCCTGTGTATCATGTCCTGGAGACCCTGAGTGGTAAGCACATCTCTGGCTTAGATTGTATCTTTTGCTCCCTGGTTCCAGAGGTGGAGATAGTTCGGTAATTTTCTTGTGATCCATTAAGATCGCCAATACATGTTCAAGGGAATCGCCCAGTGGAGTGAATACCCGATTTTCCGTTCTTTCAAATTTTCTTTTCCTGTCTGGGTATTGGTTGAATGCAGTCTATTGTTGAGATGGCAGATTGTCTTGCATTTTCCAAATGGGGGGACTGTAGTTTGGCCTCCTAGCTTGCCCCTATACAACAAGGGATACATCTTCATAGCCTTTATCGGGTACCCCCTTGGGATCGCTCGCATGCTTGCCCGTTTGTATATGCTTAGCGACTGTTTCCAAGGCCGTGAAGTCTTTAATCTTGCCTGCCTTTAGGCCCATCTCTGCCATTTCGCCGTGTTTGATCATTTTCGCAAATGGCTTTCCTATACCTGCTAGGATCCTCTCATAGTAAGGAGCCTCTTGGATATCAATAAATGTCATTACAATCTCAGTTTTCTGTCATTGATGGAATGACTTGTGCTCCTAGATGTCTCCACCTTTGGGCATATTCTCTAAAGATTCAAGATTTTGCTTTTTTCACTTTAGTCACTTGATATCGATCTGGTGCCATTTGTGGATCGAAAAACTATACTTGATTTAGAAAGGCGTAACAATTCTTCCCTGGGTTGTGGATTTTGGCATTGTCAAGTCGGGCATACTGTGCTTTAGCTTCTCAAAGTGAGACTTTTGAAAAAGTTGCATTCGAGGCTTTCATTTTCAAAGATAAGACCCCGGTTCGCCAATGTACACTTTTACGTGCGTGATAGGGATCGCCTGCCCCATTGTACTTTTCAAACTCTGGGACTTTAAATTTGGTAGGATATTGAGCCCCTGGGAATATACAGAGATCTGAATAGGTGACACTTCCATAATTTCCAGTCCCTTTAATTGATCGGATGCTATCTTCCATTTGTTGGACTTTCTTTCTTATATCCCAAGTTTCTCGATCATCCCTGAGATTTGTGATTTCTTTATTGGAATGAGGTTTAGGTATCTGGGTTTCCATCTTTTTACCAATGCCCTGACTGCCCCCTAGTGTGAAGGACTCTGGTTGAGTAGGCATTGTCTAGCACTGCGTATTTTTACTTTGGTCTTTTAGAAAGAAAACCAATTCTGCTATCTGATTCCTTAATCCTTCAAACTCCTCTCAGGAAACAAGAGTAGGATCAGGCTGGCCCGGTGTAGCCATGCCTAACGGTGAGATCAGTGCCTTCTTGGACTTTAAACGAGTAACGGGACCGATTGCTTCCCTGCGAAAGACTTACATAGTTTAGTCTTTAGGGAATGTATATAATAACATGCTATGTGACGTGTTCATTTTAGGAATTTTATCCTGTAAAACTGATGTTAGCTGTTTATAGCATGTTAATATGTATGTGTACACATTTCTTCATATTTCTCATTACATGGAGATAGATATGGAATGAAATTATAAGTAATTGTGTTTACAAGTAATTGAAATGAGAGAGCATTAAGAGACTTTCCTCCGTTTTGGGTTTATCAGAGGCTGACCTATCTTAGGTTACTCTCGCTGCTTTTTGGCTTGAAGGTTCCCAAATCATCGCAATCTACTAGACGGGAAGTTAATCCGGTCTTTCAACTGGAGCGAATTTGTGTGGTACCTTTCCTGAGCCTCGGAGAATCAGGCTTCTCACGAGTCCAGTAATCAAACACCGACAGGATAGCCTCCTGGTGGAGGGACCACACAACATACATTCACATACATCGCGTCTCACCGTATGAAATGATGACATGTGCGAAAAACTAATATCATAAGCAGTTTATAGTGCGAAGCACTAACATCACATGCAGATATGATGCGAAGCACTAAGTTCAATCAAGACATGCATTCGTACACATTCATCCAATGTAAATGCAACATCCACACACAAGCAGATAATAACTTTGAAAAGATTGTAGTAGCGGCTTAAGTCCTCTTACTGGAGTCCCCAGCAGAGTCGCCACCTGTCGACGTCAGGATTTTTGGGTGTCCCTTTCCGTTACTTGTTCTTTGGTGTTCTCATTTTAGGTGAGATTTGTTTGAAAAAACAAGTGAAAAAGGTCTGACATGTATGATGTCGACGATGGACTGTTAAGAGTCGCCATTGGTTTTTAAATGGTTGTACCAACACAACCGATAAAAGGTTTGCACATTGACCCGATGATGTGACACCGATATACTGGTCAATAAACAAGAGATTCGTTTAGGGTCTGGGGACTTGGTTATGTGGGGGGAAGATGTTAGGCACCCCCCGACATCCGTGTTACCATGGTGACCGCCTCTTTTCAAGAAACTAGTATCTAAGTGTGTGTGTGTGTGTGTGTGGGTCAATGTGTTGTTATATGAAAGTTGTGTGAGGCGTCGTTCGAACCTATATACACAGGGTTTGAATTTATGTAGAAAATTCAGTTTTTAACAAGATATGGCAGTGATGTTTTATGAAAGAGGTTTTTTTCAAACCCTGATGCTCAATAGGAATTGAGACCTTTTACACTCCCATTTTTATTAAGTGAGCGACTGAATTGATTTTATTTGACGGATGCGAGGCATCCGTACGAAAATAATATACAAAAATAATGCCGACTTCCTCGTGGGTATGAAAACCATCTTAGGAAATTCAAACATCGTAGAATAATTTACAAGCTGCTTACAGCTGAAAATGTCCATCACGGGAACTGAATCTAGATTCAATGGGATAAATCTGTGATCACATGATTCCTAGGCTCACAAAATACTGAAGTTTATATGAAAGCAGTAAGCAGGTATATATATAAAAGCTGTAAATATATATATATAGACAAGATCACCAACCATGAAGCACCTCCATGGGGGATCAAAAATGTAAATAAAGCTGTTAAAAGCTATCAACCACCACGGAGGAAACTTCAGGCGGGACAGAATGTAAATAAAGCAATAAATACGGTCAACTGCCACGAAGTAAACTCCAGGCAGGACGAAATGTAAAGAAAGTCAGAAGAAATCAACCACCACGTAAGTAAACTCCGTGTGGGACAAAATATATATATATATATATATATATATATATATATATATATATATATATATATATATAAGTTGCGTAAACGCATTGAATATAAAATTCAGTTCATCGAACAAAGTCCCACCACAGCTCATATATATAAATATATAAATATATATATATATATATATATATATATCACTACAAAAAAATGGGCCTTTAGCAACGATTTTTCGGGCAAGTCGTTGCTAAAAGTATATGTTTAGCAACGAAATTTGTCATTCGTTGTAGATTGTGTCAGGCTTTCACTTTTTGCAACGAAAATCATAAGTCGTTGCAAAATTTCGTTGCTAATTCATTGGCGGGAAAAAAATTCGTTGCAAAATTTTAGGCCACTTGATTTCCCGTCATCGTGGGCAACAAAAGTTTTTTTATTACTAAAAATGGGGCTTTAGCAACGATTTTTCAAGCAACAGCTTTATAAGTCGTTGCTAAAAGTGTATGTTTAGCAACGAAATTTGTCCTTCGTTGCAGATTGTATCAGGCTTTCACTTTTTGCAACAAAATTCATAACTCGTTGCAAAATTTTGAAACAAAATTCGTTAGAAATTCGTTGCAAAATTTCTAACCACTTGATTTCTCCTCATCGTGGGCAACGAAAGTTTTTTTGTTGCTATATTTCGTTGCCTAATATGGACCACATTCATTGGCAACAATTTTTATTTTCGTTGCATGTCTTATACAACTTTTTGCAACGACTATTAAAATGTTACCTTAAATTAAGATATTCCCAATAAGCATGTTTTTGTAAGACCGTATTCGGTATTCGGAGAATTGTCAAAAAATATTCGTATTTAGTATTTAAAAATTATGTCCAAATGCAAAACATATTCGAACCTATGACCTATCATTTGGAACTTTGGTCATTTGATCGCTGGAGCAACACAAGTTATCTGTTAATATCTTGCGAGGATTGATATTTATATCAAAACATAAAATTTCTCCTATATATTTCTTTCTTCTCATTCACTACATACCATTAATATAATCTCAAGAAGTTATATACTACTACAATAATAACAATAATAACAATAATAATAATAATAATAATAATAATATAATAATAATAATAATAATAATAATAATAATAATAATAATAATAATAATAATAATAATAATAATAATAATAATAATAATAATAATAATAATAATACTAAATAATAATAATAAAAATAATAATAATAATAATAACAATAAAGTTGCACCAATGGTGTGTAAGTTTTTTAACTCCCATTTTTCAAATTCTCCTTTTTTCGACTTTGTAATTTTTTTTATAATCAAATATTAATTTCTCTTTATATCTTGAATTAGAGGGTGTTTGGCAATGACTTATAAGCTGGTTAAACTAAATTATAAGTTATTTGTTATTATTTAGTGTTTGACAATAACTTAAATTTTAACTTTTTTACTTATAAGTCATTATTAAATTTTTTTCATGCTTCATGTGCTATATTTTTTATTATTATTACTATTACTATTACTATTATTATAATTATTATTATATTTACTATTATTATTATTATTAATTTTTATTATTATTATTATTAGAATAATTATTACTAATCTTATAATTTTTATTTTTATTATTATAATAATTATAATTATTACTATTATTATAATTTTATTATTATTATTATTATTGTTGTTGTTGTTGTTGTTGTTATTTTTTTATTTTTATTATTATTGTTACTATTATTATAATAATTATTATTGTTATTATTATTGTTTTTATTGTTGTTATTATTATTACTATAATAATAATAATAATTATTATTATTATAATTATAATTGTTATTATTAATTATAATTATTATAACTATTACTATTACTATTATTATAACTACTATTATTATTATTATTGTTATTATTAATCATTATTATAATTACTATTATTATTAATTATTATTATTATAATTATAATAATAAATATTACAAGAATTATAATAATAATTGTAATAGTACTAATAATAAAAAAGCCTGGCCCAATAATAAAAAAGCCTAGCTGGTCCGACCCGCGGGCTTTTTAAAAAATAAAATAAAATAATGCTTTCATTGATAATTGAACCCTAGAACTCCCACTCTCCTTAAACAAATGCTCAAACCAACTAGCTATGAGGATTTTTTATTATAAAGTTAGTTATCCGGCACTAAAATACTAAAAATACTAATAACATATTTACATCAAATACTAAAAATACTAATTAAAAAAAACTAAAATACTAAAAAAATTAAATTCAAAAAATACTAAAATTTTAAAAATATTAAAATACTAAAATTGAGATTATTTTGTTAATTAATCAAAACAACAAAAATTCAAATTACATCATTAAAATACAAAAATCATAACATATTTACATCATTTACATCATAACATAACATATTATCATATTTAAATATTTACATCATAACATATTTACATCATTTAATCAAAATACTAAAATTCAAATACTAAAATACTAAAATTTTACCATAGTTGTATAACATATCAAAATACTAAAATTTTACCATAGTTGTATAACATATCAAAATACTAAAAGTCACTTATCCGACACTAAAATACTAATTACATATTTAAATCAAATACTAAAAAATACTAATTAAAAAAAATCAAATTAAAAAATACTAAAATTCAAATTATTTTGTTAATTAATCAAAACAACAAAAATTCAAATTACATCATTAAAATACAAAAATCATAACATATTTACATCATTTACATCATAACATAACATATTTAAATATTTAAATATTTACATCATTTACATCATATTTACATCATAACATATTTACATCATTTAATCAAAATACTAAAATTCAAATACTAAAATACTATAATTTTACCATAGTTGTGACGCCTCCAAAATAGGTATACAACACCCATTCCGAGTCGTCAAAATACATGGTACAGAAATAACTACAACTTTATTAATACAACATAAAAACTGTGAGTTGTTGCTGGTGTTGACGTCTTCACATTGTCATTGTTGAATCTCCTCTTTTTAAAATCTCCCCCCGACTCGCTTCTTCTATTTTCATGGCCACGATTACCACCAGAGTGGTTACCGCTTTTGTCTGAATGTTTTCCTCCCCATTTGGTTTTCATTGTTCGATGATTGTCGCCGCACCGGTATGACCACAGTTGCAAAGTCCCTTCGTTGAACATACTCACTATCTCGCTCTAATAATTGAGCCCTGTTGACAACCTCTGAATATAAAGAAAATTTATGAGAGATAAGATATTGTCGAATCTCGGGTTTTAAACCTCTCAAAAACATCCTCGTCATCTGTTCCTCATTCTCTACCAAATTAGGTGCAAACCTGGATAACTCTGCGAACTTCGCCTCGTATTGGGACACCGTCATGTTGTTTTTTTCTAGTCTAATAAACTCTACCTCCTTCATATGGCGAATACTTTCAAGAAAGTATTTTTCGTTGAAAAGTTTTTGAAACGTTTCCCAAGACATACTGAGTGCGGCAGGCTGGGTCCGTTTCACAGACTCCCACCAGTAGTCTGCCTCGCCATAGAACATAAAGGTGGCGAATGGAACCTTCTGTTCCTCCGTGCATCCCAAAACATCGAATATCTTGGTAATTTGCTTGACCCACGTTTCCGCCATGATCGGATCTGGCTTTCCCTTAAATTCTGGTGGTCCCAACTCTTTGAACTGCTTGGCCATGACAAGCCGCGCGTTGCTATCATTTCCACCCATATTCTGTACACGAGTCTCCTCGTGCGGTTTTGCATGAAGCGTAAAAAGCTCCTAAACATCCCGCTGCTCATCGATCGCTTTCGGTGGTGTTGTTTACGGAAGGAATATTGCCTTCTGTTGTTGCGTTCCCTCAGGTGGTGATTAAAGGTGTTTTCACGGTCTCATTAACTCCATCGTTAATATTCTCGAGATGCCATTCTTAAATCGCCATAAAACAAGGGTTAATTAAACAAATTAACATATCACATATTAACCATATACTTCAACTTACCAACAAACAAGCTTAGGTATGACATACTAGCGAAGGATTACTCGTCTCTCCCCTCCTAGTACTATTCCCCGATCTCCGCCAGAGATCATATCCTAAGCTCTTATTAACCGTGACGCCCCAAAATAGGTATACTCCACCCATTACAGTCGTCAAAATACATGGTACAGAAACAACTATAACTTTATTAATACAACATAAAAAACTGTGAGTTTAAATATAAATATTGTCATCTAGACAATATCCACACTCAAATAAGTTCTCAATACAATTATTGATATATTATTTTATAAAAATGGTGAGGACTACTAAAACGACTTTCTAAAACCTTCATTCCATACCCCGACTAGTACTCGCTACATTCTCGCCTCCTGAGAAGAAAAATGGAACAAAAAGGAAAAATGTGAGCTCAACTAGCCCAGTAAAGAATATTATGACCAAGATAATATAGAACAAATTATCGTTAGTCTTCAACAGGGAAAAATCTAATAGAATACAATAGACAACAAGTTTTAAATCAATATTCGCAGCGGAAATAATAATTCATTAGAAGAGTTAAGTAGAGAATAAAATCTACTATATTCTATATATGAATTTAAAAGTTCATCGTCAATATTTTATCCCTGTAACATCAATCAATATATATATGGAATCAAATATTCATCTTTGCACTACAGGCCAAAGATATTCATCAGTTGGTCATGTTCATCTAAACACCTGTTCATCTTTGCACTACGGGCCAAAGATATTCATCGAAATCATTCATCTTCGCACTTTCTGGGCCAAAGATATTCGGTTATATCATCGGTTAGGGTGAGGATGATGAAAAATATTTTAAAGAAAAGCGAATCCAAATTGAAACAAAAGAATAAATATTAAGGATTCGTATTTCAGCTATTCCATGTCCAAAAATACCTCATAAATAATCATAGTGGAATAAAATTCAAGAATGATCAAAACATGGATACAATCAAAGCTAGTATCCTTAATAGATATTTTGGACGAAAAACAAAAATTTAATTTTTATGTGAATAGTGTAGTATTCGTGAATAGTGCCGTATACGTGAATAGTAACTCCGACACTAAAAGATAGAAATTTCACAAAAAAATCATCATACTTCGTGAATAGTACTCGTGAATAGTAACTCATGAATAGTAACTCGTGAATAGTAACCCCGATATGAAAAGTTCCAAATTTGATAAAAATTCAGACCAATATTTCGGCATAATGATATTGAAGAAATAATATCATTTTTGAATAAAATAACATCCCTTACCTCAGAAAGAATAGTACTTCTGACTGGAATACTGGATATAGTGCTGAAAGAACTTGTACCGTATAGCAATACTCAAAGTACTAAAATACTCACAAAAGTACGCTCGGTATATAGAGAGGGAAAGAGAGAGAAGATTTCGATTTCTGGTGTAATTTTCAATTCTTACCTAAGCACCCTATTTATAGGAAAATACTTAGAACACCAAAGCAGAAAATTTAATATAATATTAATATATATATATATATATATATATATATATATATATATATATATATATATATATTCCTACGCCAACCTTTGAATGCTAGAATCCCATATGTTTAACAACAAAATGAGCCCACCAAAAACGTTTTTGTTGATATAAATAATTAAAACTTCCAAAAATTAATTATTTCGGAACTTCGGAATTCCAATAATTCATAATAAATAGCCTTTTTATCAGAAAAATTCGAATCTTATGTCCTTCTATAGGAAATTCAATTCTCTACAACTTTGCAGAAGAAAGTTTTTCCAAATTTCAAACAAAAATTGACCGAAATCCACATACGGACGATTTAACAAGCTATAATCAAATTTCAGTCAAGAAATGGGTCCACCAACATGTTTAACATGTTTTTAGTATTTATTGCAACAAAAATACCCCTCCTCGTCATTTATTCATATATACCACATTCATTGTAAAAATATCACCATTATTATATTATTAAAATATAATAATAAATTATTTTATCAGAAAAGATAAAATATCGATTTTCAACAATTGTCACTTTTAAAATTTTCTCCATATATATCCACATAAAATGAATATTTTACTTATCATATAAATCAATAATTAATTATTCACAAATAATATTCTGAGAATCACAATATTGACAACCGTGCGGTTCTACAGAAAGAGGGGCTTTGCAATAAGGATTTCTCCTTCTTGGGTAGGCGCAATTAGGTGACCAAACCTCTCCTTAGACAGAACTTTCTAGACATTGCCAATAATGTTATCTAATAATATTATTCATATAATATGAATTATTGCTTCGATAATGGAAAATACTGTGTAGTGACAATTATTGAAACAACAGTACTATAAAATATCAATGCAACAATTATTGAATCAATAAAATAAAATCTTCGAATAATAATTTATCGTAACAATTATTGAGTAGTGCTTTCTTACGTAAGAACCAATAATTGGTGCAATACACGTAATAGTTCTTGTGCAACAACAAGTATTAATCGTGTTTTAACCATCGTATTCCAACAAAGATTAATTCAGAATAACTGCTTGGCAATTATTTATAAACAATTTATACTTGTCATTTTCTTCATCCAATCGCTTTCAGTTATGGGGCTTATAAAAAACTGCTACCGTTGCATTTAATATTCCCGACAAAGACGTAATATTCCACGACCAAACGAATATTCCCCGACAACAATGAATATTTTATAACCACCTGCTTATTTTAAAATATTTGCGCATTTTACCCATAACTAACCACATCATCCCTTACTATTTCAAAATGATAAATAGAGGAAATTAAATTTCATTTATTAATAATTTGGGGTCTTACAATAGTTGTATAACATATCAAAATACTAAAATTTTACCATAGTTGTATAACATATCAAAATACTAAAAGTCACTTACCTAACACTAAAATACTAATTACATATTTACATCAAATACTAAAAATACTAATTAAAAAAAATACTAAAACTCAAATTATTTTTTTAATTAATCAAAACAACAAAAATTCAAATTACATCATTAAAATACTAAAATCATAACATATTTACATCATAACATAACATATTATCATATTTAAATATTTACATCATATTTACATCATTTAATCAAAATACTCAAATTCAAATACTCAAATACTAAAATTTTACTCAAATACTAAAATTTTACCATAGTTGTATAACATATCAAAATACTAAAAGTCACTTACCCGACAAAAAAATACTAATTACATATTTACATCAACTACTCAAAATACTAATTAAAAAAAAACTAAAATATTAAAAAAAATCAAATTCAAAAATATTAAAATTCAAAAAATTCTAAAATACTATAATTCAAATTATTTTGTTAATTAATCAAAACAACAAAATAAATATGATAATATGTTACATCATTAAAATACTAGAATCATAACATATTTACATCATTTACATCATAACATAACATATTATCATATTTACATATATACATCATTTAGTATAATTGATATAATATGTTATTATGTAAATACGTAAATATGTAAATATGTAAATGTGTTATGTCATGATGTAAATGATGTAAATATGTTATGATTTTAGTATTTTTCTTGATGTAATTTGAATTTTTGTTATTTTGATTAATTAACAAAATAATTTGAATTGTAGTATTTTAGTATTTTTTTAATTAGTATTTTTAGTATTTGATGTAAATAATAATAATAATAATAATAATAATAATAATAATAATAATAATAATAATAATAATAATAATAATAATAATAATAGACTATAAAAGAGATAACTTACAATACATTAAACTTTAAAATTTCAAAAAAGAAAACAAAATAAAAAATAAGGCTAAATTAGCCTTGAACAAATAAAAGGGTCTCCGTATGTTTGTTCTTTCTGTAAGATTAAAAACCCATTTGTGAGTAATCTTTTCTTGTTCTTCTTAATTTTTCATACCTAATATCCTTAAACCCCTAATCTCTTCTTTTACAAAGACTTGCGCAGCCTTTCCATCTGTTGCAGAACCTTAAATCGCCTCTCCAACGAAGATTTTCTCTGGGCCTCTTTTGTCTCTTCCGATTTCCCTTTGTCTCGACTTCAATCATCGTCTTCTTCTTCTTCAATCGATCTTTCGCCTAAATCCCTCTACAAAATGTCTATTTAATAGTGTAAAAATGTTTCAATTCATTGGTTTGATTTTCTCCCTTTATCAGTCCAATATAAGGAGTAATTGTTGTTTGTGGAAAATCTAATAAAAATCTAATCTTTAATGAAATTAAATAGGTTTGAGAGGGATAGAGCTAGGAAGCTTTTGGCCCATCGACGGGCTATTCTCAGAATTGAGAGTCAAATTGTTGAGCATTCGAGGAGGATTTTGGAAATCAAGCATATATTTGCGACGAATTCTGAGAAAATGAAGAGCACTATTTCGAAACTGTCAAATTTAGAAAATGTCAAGTAATAATAATAATTACAATCAGTTACGTGACTCGATTATCTGTTTAGTTTAGTTATGTGTTTTCAAATCATATAATGAGTGTTAAAATAGTAATTTATATCAAGGATCTATTTAGTTTATTTTAAGTTGTTTAAGACTGTTTGTGATTTAGAAGAATAAAATTTTGTCTAGTTACCTCAATGTTACCCCCAGAAATACTTGAGTGGAGATTCTGTAAGTAAAAATAAATAATAATAATAATATTTAGTTGCTTGATTTTTCTAGACATTCTCCCGTCATTTATGTCAGATAACAAATTCAGAAGAATCACTTTGGTAATTTTGCAATTTGCCTTCTTCTTCTTCTTGCCTTTTTTTGGTCATTTGGAATGAAGGGGAAATTTACTATAAATGACTTGTCACAAATATAAATGAAAATGTTGTGGTAGGTCATCTTAAAGGTAGTTTAATCCATGTGAATTATTATATCCTCAGCTTGCTTTCACTTGAATATTTTTTTAAACTGTGTTCATGAATTCGCCAAAAGTGGAGCCTTGTTAGTTTCAGAACAAACTTTTCTTCCTAGTATAGTACTACCTCCGTCCTTAAAAGGATGTCTAAGAGTACAATGGGCACATAAGTCATTTAATTAAGGTTAAGTAAATTAGAGGAGAGAGTATAAAATTTGTTCTAGTTACACCTTTGTTTGGATCACACAAGAGCGATAATTAACTTGGGAGTGGAGTGTTTATATGGGGATATATGCACTTTGGGATAAGTTAGTATTTATATCATATTCTACATTTGGTTTGTATACTTTTAGACATCCTTTTGAGGATAAAATCTTAATGTACTTCCGGACATGCTTTTGAGCACGAGGAGTAATATATTACTTGGGGATAAAAGAACGAAATGGAAACCTTATTATTATTTTTTGTACAAAGAAACTAGAATTGTTCCATTCTTAATTTTGTTTTGGGGTATTGTGTCCATTGGTTATTTGCGATGAATATCTTTGGATTACCAAGTATGTTGCATGATACCATATGAATATGAGACATGCTAAGCTTTGTATAAATTCGAGAGCAAATCATCATATAATGGTTTGTTTTTGACTTCTTGAAAGTTAATAATTTCATTTAGCTTTTAGAGAATTTAGTGTGGAGGTTTGCCATTTGATAGGAAACTTAACCGATCACCAATGTGATTTGAATTTTATTTAGTTCAGAATGAGGTCACTTGCCAATAAATCTTTATTTGGCCTTGTTGGAATGCTACTGATTAGGTCAACGACCGCTCATTGGATAAATGCTTCATGTAATTATAGTTGGAATGAAGTATATACTTTTCGAAATCTCCGATCTATGAATGACAATTATAGGATTTTATTGATCCATCATAACGCATATTGATCTATATTATTATGATCTTCGGGCCTTTTAATTAGGTATTTCAAAGGATTCTTAAATCCTATGCTACAAAGCTTTTGCAAGATTGCCTAAGGTGGTACGAGGATTGTTGTAGTTATGAACGGGGATGGATGGATGATTAAGGTATTGACCAACTTCTTTTCGCCTTTGCACCTTCATCATGAAAAATTCTAATTCTTTACACCTATTGATGATTCGAATTTTTTGTCCAACTGTACCATGTCATGAGACATCCGATAGGGACTTAACGTGTCATTTGTTATATCGTGAATCTTTGAATATTGTCATAAAGCAGTCGATTCGATCTCATAGATGTAACTATTTATTGGTTTTGTTATTTCTGTTGAAAATTACCTACAAGGTTGCTAGCCTGAGACTAAGATTGGTTTCTCAATAAATTATAATTATATATAGTACGTGTTTATGTATTGCATAGGTGTCAGATATATGATCGTTATCTTTTGTTAAAAAAGGTGAGGGCACAATAGTTTCAAATTATAAGCTCTTATTTTGTATACTCCGTGTTTTCTATTGCTTGCAAGAGTCATGCAGTTTCTTGAAACTTGAGAATAATTTTAATTCGATTGTATGATATACATGATATGCTTTTGTTACACTACACAAACCGCTGAAGATAGTTTTTAATCCGTTGGTATATTATAATTAATCCATGATTGTGACTTTGATTTCATTATTTTTGCAGTCTGGTGAGTTGGATGAAAATGTTTCTAAAATAATTGATTCTCAATTGGTTAATGTAGTGGATATGTCTGAAGTGCAGGTTAAAACTATTTCATGATTAAGTTTTCTTAAATAAGTATTTATAATTCTTTGTTGCTTTTTATTTTAATTAGAATGATGGCGTTTGTGAAGGATGAATTCTCAGCAGTTATAACAAAAGCACTGGTAACTTTAGTCAATGGTCCGGAAACTAAATTTGATCTTTGAAATGGTCTGTAATGATGACGGGGTTCTCGGGCCACACTTGAAAGTGTTGGTGATCGGTCGAGTAAGATGGAGTTTCAATAGTTGAATTAAATCAATAATAGTATTGTCCAGATTTTCCCAAAAGAAGAACAAAATGAAAGTAACTTGTGCATCTTGATATCAACTCTACCCAATGTTCAAAAGATACAAGAGTGTAAGAAAAGAGCATTGGAAAATATTAATTTACTTTTAGACTTAAAAAAGTAGACCATGTCAGAAGTAAGGAATATATTTCTTGAATCTAACATCTTAGTTTTAGTTTCTTGTGTCAGACAATGCTAAGAACCTCAACAACAAAATGATGGAGGAATTATGCAGTAAATTCCACATCAAACATCTTAACCCTGTCATCTATCGTCCGAAGATGAATGGTGTTGTTAAAGCGGCTAACAAAAATATCAAGAAGATTATGCAAAAGATGTCCGCCAACCACAAAGATTGTCCTGACCTATTGCCTCTTACTCTGTTAGCCTACAAAACATCAATGCACACTTCCACTGGGGCAAACCCCTATGCATTAACCTATGGGATGGAAGCAGTGCTCCCCATAGAAGTTGAAATGGAATCCCTCAGAGTGTTAATAGACGCTCAGCTAGAGGAAGACCAATTTGTACAAGACATGTATCACCAATTATCTCTAATAGACGAAAGTCGAACCGCGACTATCTTCCATGGTCAGTTATATCAACAAAGGATCACTAGATCCTACAACAAAAAAGTCTGGTAATGGCAGTTTAGACAACATGACTTGGTTTTAAAGAAGATCCTTGACAACCAAGATCAATCTAAGGGGAAATTCGCTCCTAACTAGGAAGGCCCATTTGTTATCAAGAAAGTATTAATAAGAGGTGCTCTCAGATTGCAAGAAATGGACGGCGATGAATTTCCACAACTCATCAACTCGGACGCCGTGAAACGGTTTTATGTCTAAAGTGACCATCAAGCAAACATCTTGGTGTTGGATCATCACATCACTAGTCATTCCGGTTCTTTAACCCTTTACCACATACAACTCTTCCACACTTTGCCTCTTAGGGAAAACATACTTTTCAAGCCAGCAGCCTGGCTTCTCTGCATTCCTACGACTTAGGTCATCCCACTACAGATTGAACTTCTCACGTTTTCAGTTTGGCTACCCATACATGGGATCAAACTTCTCATACCTGCAGTTTATCCTCAACCTAGAATTTAACTTTCTCCTCCTCGCAATCTGACCTGCACATGGGATCACGCTTTTCACCTCACCCTGAGGGGCGAACTACGTCGACCTGATCTCCTCTTCAATAGGAGTACGTGGGCAACTATTTAATATGGCCCGGTCGTAATAAAATAAAAACAACAAAAACATTTCCACCCTTTTCCTTACAAAAACAAAAACAACAAAAACATTCCTACACCATTTCTGCAATATACAGCGTTGAACCTCTTACACTAGGTTTGAACTACGCAGACCTAATCTTCTCTTCAATAGGAGTACGTAGGCAGCCATTCATGGTGCGGTCTCACCCCCTAACAAAACACACAAACTTGTCAATTGGTACTTGGATCATCTTTCAATCCACTACATTTCATTGACTTCAGACCAAAGGGATGGAATTTCCTGAACTCCTCCCAGATAGAAGATTCGACGACCATCTAAGTTGCAGTTATACCTTGAAGAGCAACACCAATCCATAAGAGATGGAATTTACTAGGCTCCTCCTAAATAGGGGTACTGGCGACCATCTGTGGTGCGGTCAATCTCAGAGAGGAAAGCCAAACTCCTTTCCACATTTCCATGCAGAAACCAGTCCCAAGACACCAAAGATGGTAGGGATACATACATATCAATGATCCATTCTGAACTGTCCAGAGACATCTCAATGTCCATCCCTCAATGAGGAATTCAAAATACATCAAGATCGCAAGCCCTGAAGCAGCAGGCAAAATATCAAGCAAGTAGCAAAGCATATCTAAAAGGGAAGTGATCAAAAATATATTTCCCTGCCATATATATAATGCTGTTTGATATACACAATGTCAACTGTACATGACAAAATGGCTAAGCTAGTCTGTACAGGAGAATACAAGCTCATCTACAAGTCAGGGTATATGTGAGCTAACAAACCCAACATGGTGTCCCTCTCAGAAGAAGGAGGCGAAGCTGTGGTCTCCTGTACGAGAATATCCACACGACCCAACAGATCTATAGCCATCTGCATGGTGATCATATTCTCATCAATTTAAGCGCTCATCTCTGCGATCATTCCAGTGGTAAGGGACCTCACTGTAGTACTATCTGTGATGGCTACACCCCGAGCAGATATGGCACTATCCCGCTCAACTATCACTGCATCTCTGGCTGATCTAGCCTCATCCCGCTCAATGATAGCGGCATCTCTGCGAGCTAATGCCTCATTTCTCTCTAACAGAGCTGCGTCTCTCCCATCAAGGGCAGTCAACATTGAGGCTCTAGCCTGGTCTCTCTTGAAGGTCATCAGATGGAGAATCTACTCGAAGTACTGTATCGAATGCTGAATCACAACAGTACTAGTACTGGGAGAATCTAGAGGAAATGTTGGCAACCCAGCAACGGGCTCCTCCTCGATGTAGGAATCAATGTCTTCCATAGGCTCTAAATCGTCTGAATCACTACTCGATAATGTGGATACCACCGCAGCCGATGCAATCTGTGTATCCATCAATGTAGAATACTCTGTAGAACAACCCGGATGGCTCACTGAAAAAGCAGTTATCTCACGCTGATCCCAACAAGTATACACACGGGATCGGTCCTCGGCTGAAAGGTAGCGAGAAGTTAAACGATGTCCCAATGCCCCCTCGAAAGGATGAAAGTCCTGAAATTGGTCAAACTGCGACATCACGACCATCGGGTGGTAGGTAGTCATGCCCCTCAAGTCAGCCAGAGGGAGATAGTCCATGCCTGAAGCATGAGTAATAAAGTTGTAAGGTGATCTAAGCCCCGAGCACGACAATATGCTAAACGGATCCCTGATATCTGCCAAGAACATAGACCAAGCCAAAGCGTCCATACACTCCGATGGCTGAAATGAGTATGACATGGCTATGTCATGGGTGAAACAATACCCATGCCGTCTAAAGGTACCAATCGGTCTCAAGTGTGACATAAACAACACGTATAGCATGACCGAGCTGCACGTGAATGCTCCTGTCGGATAAGTGCAACAGTATGTAGCTGACCTCATAGTCTCTGCTATAATCATTGGTATAATGGTATGAACCTCCTTTAGAGATCTCACTACCATGATGACTCCAATGTCTATCTCATCCATGTACTGTGGCATATAGACACATGACAATACGCACAATAGCAGTACATCAACCCTAGCTCGACGCCAATGATCCTCCGGTGCGGTGAAATCCCCGGAATGTCGTGTATAACTATCCTCAGAGCCAAATCTGTCAAACAGAAAATGCTGGGATATAACGCGGCTCGATGTAAGCTCATCCTACACCACCCTGTGCCTCAATCCAGTGAGGGTCATGAACCGTCGACTCATGTCCCCCAAAGCCATATGTATGCAAGGTCTGTCTAGTGGCAGCATCGTCAACCGTGCATACTCCTCCAGAGTGGGAGTCAACTCCTGGGTCCTAAATCGGAAAACCTGCCTCTCCGATACCTAATGCTCCAGCATGCCATCCACGAATCTTGTGGGAACCTGAAACATCAACAGGTTCATATTATGCTGCAACAAATGATCTACGGTCACCCTGTCTGATGGTGACATGCTATCATACCACGATCGCATACCAGATGCCACCAATGATAGTGGGGTATGATCAATACGGCTAACTATCGAAGAAGACATCTGTACAAGCCGTGTCATAAGACCATCCAGGGGTCAATGCTGAATATCTCTGGACATACATACATATGCATAACATGAACATGCATTGCAGATAATAGATGGCAATATAATATAGGGAATGAAAAAACTGTGTATACATTCCTAAGTATATCAACATCTAATACATCATCTCTGTACAGCTACAAATACAGGGAAATGGGGCACAGACGCCTTATTACTAATAGATGCCTATCAAAAGATATAGCGAGAATGGGGCACATCTACTCAATAGCTAACAAGAGGCCTATCAAAAGATATAACGAGAATACACATCAGAAAAAGATAATGGTGTCAATGTCTATATCATCAATTGTGACGCCCCCAAATCCAGGCTCTCTAACCTCAGATTCAGTGCTCACGATCCTATCATCATCATAAGCATTCTATAACTATTTCGAAATAATAAACATACATTGTTCATTATACAAAAGTCTCAAAACATGGTCCCAAGGTCTCTCTAACCTTAACTTTAAATACACCATTTATAATACAAACAGTTTACTCAAGAAATTCCATTAGATAATAACTAATTTAACATTCATTCTAAAATTACTCCCGGATCTTGCCCTTGCCCTTGTCCTTCGCATTAGATCCTTGAAGCTTAATCGAAAATAGAGGTCATGATATAGCAAGAGTAAGCAACTAATTTGCCTCACAAGTTTATAAAGACAAAGGAGATATATCATGACGTAGAAAGAAATATTGCCTTCAATGTTCAACAATAATATAAGATTGTGAAGGAACATGAATTAATAATCAACAATTGAATATTCGATAATTGAATAACATGAATCGAGTGGTTTTGAATAACCATGAACATTTGCCAAGGTGCTTTCGAGTGATTTAAATGGACCTTTTAATAAGTTTTGGTATTCAAGGATCACCTTTCATACCCCGTGATTTATGCATAAACACTTAATAATCCGACATTGATATCATGCCTTAATCAAATTTGTTCATTTCTACCAAGAGTTCTTACCATATCAATTACTAAGAACGAGTTATTTAAAATCCATTTGATTTAACAAATTTAGACATGCTTGATCTAGGCGATACAATTAGCATAGATCTATCCCATAAACAGTTCATAAATGAAGAACTTTAATTTAATTCACAAATTCAATGGCAAGAGAACGGAATTCAATTGCACAAAGTGCACAATTTCAATAATCAATAAAGGCGTGAATAATCATCAATAATTATTCACTAATATGCTTTGAAAATAATAACTCAAGTTGAGTTAGGAAACTTGCCTCGATCGTAGAGTTACTGACTACTGAAATAAATTTCTATCCACTATGTAGTTAAATTATCTTCCTTTGAGAGACCTATAATTAGTCTTTTAATTAGTCAATGCATAACATCGATTATGTAATCACATAGATATCATACATTACAATAAGTTCTTATAAACATTATCATGTCTAGATAGTGTTATTAATGACTACCTTTAATTCACTTACTAATATTATTAATCATTTAATAATATTTTATCCCTTTACTAATATTATTAATCATTTAATAATATTTTATTCACTTACTAATATTATTAATCATTTAATAATATTTTATTCACTTACTAATATTATTAATCATTTAATAATATTTTATTTAATCTCGAATATTATTATTTAATAATAATACTCTAATCTAATATTTTTATTTACATAACAACATCATATTATAATATTATTAGTATTATAATAATATTCCAATGATTTATTAAATTAATAAACAATTTATTCTAATTGTTCATCCTTTAATAACCTCTTATTTAATATCCATAAAAGGTCATAAGTAATATTTATTATTATAAATTACCAAAATGCCCTAAGATAGTCATGATATAATATATTATGAGCATTCAAGCATAAAATCATATTTTTCTCATTAAAGGCATCATTTAACTATTTATTTCCTTTTATTCATAACCTAATCATTTTTAGGAAAAATAGCAAACTGATTCCAAAAATTTTCAGCTTCTGGATTTTAACAGAATATGAACAAACAATGATCCTCTAATTTTTCTAGAATTTTAGAAAATGATTTACTATTTTTAGAGTGTCCAAAACACTCGGATCTTGCTCTATTTTTCATAAATTAAGTTTTACTCAGAAAAATCTAAACTTTTCAGGGTATGCTCTCTTAACATATATGAAGCTACTGTAAAAATTTTGGAATTTTCAAAGTGTATACTGAAGTGAGATATTCAGTAGGATAATATTTATGGAGTCCTTTACGGAAATAGTCATTACGCACAATATATAACTCGAAACGTGTCCGTTTTTTCCTACGCCGTAGATAACTTCATAAGGTACCTCTGTAATATTTTTCCAGATTTTTACAAGACAACGAACTAACCGAAACAGCCTCATGAAAAACAAGTCAGTAGCTGATTTAGGATTTCAAAGCTTTAGCATATAAAGTGGACTGTTTTGGGAAAAATAATCTTAAATGTTCCAAAACATGCTAGATTTGTGATCTACCACTTGGGTTTACTAGATAACTCATGTATATAGCACCCCCCTTCGACGGATCATAATTCCAAGTTGTAGAACTTGAGTTATACAAGATTTAGTGGAAGAAAAACAAGAGTTTTCACCCTTGGAGAACATATGCTCATTTTCTTCCTCTAAGTCTTTGATCTAACACTCAAGATACTTAGTTCCATGCATGATGGTATGTATAACTAGTGTATCTTGAGTAGTTGTACATAACCCCATCAAAACTCAAGCTATCAAAACAAGGTAAGAGAAGAAGATGAAGGTACATTATACCTTGACTTAGTGGCTACCTTCCTTGATTTTCCAAAGTAACTAATAAACTTAGGGGCATAAACCACTAGAACTCCTATAATTCTTCTTCCTATGGCTGAAATTCTCTCTTTTTTCTCTCTTTGAAGTTGGCTAGCTTGGGAGCAAGAGGTAGAAGAAGAAGATGAAGAAGATGGAGAGAAAATGAGATGTTGGAAGAATGAATTGTGTTTACAAAATGAAATGGCCAATTCATTAATAATTCTCCCACAATTATTTTGTTGCCCATTAGGTAAAAAAACTTTGTATTATTACTTACCTTAGGTTAAACATGATTAAATGTGCATAATGGAGTGGCAACCAATGGGAGCCTTACCACATTGTCCTTATGTTTATTCATGTCTACTAATGGACAAGCTAGATTAATTATTCCACTTAGGATCCTCATAATATCCACCATTTAGCTTTTATTTTAAATGCCCAATTTTGATTAATCAAATGTCTAGAATACCCCCAATCAAGTGGGCTAAGTATTGGATTACAATTTATTTTCCTTGGGCTTCTCTTTTAATTGATTTGGGCTAGATAAAAACATAGTCCAACAATTTTAATAATGTTAGCTTTCATCTCCAATCATATGAAATTTAATTACTTATACATATGATTTTATCTCATAACCTAATTAGATTTACAAGAATTAGGTTTAAAATTATTAGTCACTTGAAATACTAAGTTTACCTACTTAAGTTAGTATACGTATAAAATACTAACTTTTTCGTGTTACCATAACCCTTAGCTTATTTAATATCCTTACCTAATGTATAATTAGGTCACAAGGCTTTCATTTTTAATGAAATCCATAAATGTATGTATCCATATATAATACAAAGTTTAAAAAAATGTACATACATACATGGTGACTTAAGATTCACATGATTATTACATCCTCCCCCCTTATAAGAATTCGCCCCTAATTACATATAAGGTTACTCAAAAAAGTGTGGGTAATTTTCTCTTATCCTTTCTTCAAGTTCCCACGTAGCTTCTTCAAAGATTGTGGTTCCTCCAAAGAACTTTTTGGAATGTATAACCTTATTTCGCAATTTCATTCCTTTCATCTAAAACTTCGATGGAATTTCCTCAGACGATAAATCTTTTTGACCTGAATTGGCTCAGACGATATCACATGCTTGTAATCGGCATGAATATCACATGGTCGAAAGATCGACACATGAAACACATTATGAATATGTTCGAGTCAGGAGGTAGAGCTACCTCAGTCGCCACTTCGCCTATCTTCTTCAAGATCTCAAAAGGTCCAATAAATCTCTGGACTCAAATTTTACCTTTCTTTCCAAACCTTATCTTTCTTTTCCAAGGAGATACTTTCAAAAATGCATGGCTTCCCACCTCAAAATCTCGCTTCAGCGATGTAAGTCTGCGCATACTTCTTACAGCGATCTTGAGTTGCTACCATTCGGCTCTAATCACCTTAATGGTCTCTACTATTCTTTGCACCAATTTCTGGTCCCAACAGGTTGGCGTTCACCCACTTCATCCCAAAGATATCTGCATGTTTCACATTTCCTCCCATAGATTGCTTCAGACGGCGGCATTCCGATCTTTGGCGTGGTAGCTATTGTTGTATGCGAACTCTACCAATGGAAGATGATCCTCCCAACTACCCTTGAAGTCTATCACACAAGCTCTGAGCATGTCTTCAAGTGTTTGAATCGTTCTCTCACTTTGCCCATCGGTTTGTGGATGATACGCGGTGCTCATCCGTAGCTGCGTCCCCATTCTTTCTTGAAGACTCTTCCAGAAGTTTGACGTGAAACGCGGATCCCTATCCGACATAATAGATACTGGTACGCCATGTCTCGATATAATTTCTTTGATGTATAGTTTGGCTAGCTGGTCCAGACTATACCTGATCTTGATCGGCAAAAAGTGAGCCGACTTCGTAAGACGATCTACGATCACCCATATGGCATCGTGTCCCTTTTGCGTTGCTGGAAGTCCCACCACAAAATCCATCGTGATGTTCTCCCATTTCCACTCTGGAATCTCTAAAGGCTGTAATAGTCCACTCGGTCGTTGATGTTCTGCCTTGACTCTCTGACAAGTTAGACATCTACTGACACATTCTGCAACATCTCTCTTCATGTTTGGCCACCAAAAGTGTTGGCGTAAGTCTTGATACATTTTGGGCTTCAGGTGTATCGAGTACCTCGTATTATGTGCTTCTTGCGTAATCTCTTCTCTTAGTTCGGTATTAACGGTACCCAAATTCGTCCTTCAAATCTTAGCAGTCCGGTGCCATCAATCTTGTATTTCAATTCATCCCCTTCAGCTAACCGCTTCTTGATGTTGTCACAATATTCGTCCTTCTCTTGAGCCTCTTTAACCTTATCTAATAAAGTAGGGCTCACGCCACGATAAATAATTTCTCATTGACCTCGTCGGTACTTAACCTCTAAGTCAAGTCGTTCAAATCCTTCACCAATTCCTCTTGAATGGTTAACTTCAATAACTTCTCTCTGCGCTTTTTACGCTCGGGGCATCGCCCACTACATTTGCTTTGCTGGATGGTACGAATCTCATAATCATAATCCTTGATCAATTCTAGCCATCGGTATTTGCCTCATATTTAGCTCCTTACGGGTGAAGATATACTTTAGACTCTTATGATCAGTATATATCTCACACTTCTCTCCATACAAATAGTGCCTCCAAATTTTCAAGGCAAAAACTATTGCTTAACTCCGGTCATGAGTCTGGATAACCCTTCTCATAGTCCTTTAGGCGACGTGAAGCGACGTAATGACCTTGCCATGTTGCATCAAGATACGTACCAAGACCCTTGTGTGATGCATCACTATACACTACAAATCCTCCCATGTTGTCCAAAAAGCCAACACACGGTGCTTGGTCGAGCCTCTTCTTCAATTCCATTAAACTCGTTCACATTTTTCCGTCCAAACGAACTTCACCGCCTTTCTAGTAAGGTTGGTCAATGGCGATGCTACCTTTGAAAAATCTTGGATGAATCTTCGATAGTATCCTCGCTAATCCCAAGAAAATCCTAATTTACAGCGGTGTCTTTGGTTGTTCCCGATTGATAACCGCTTCTACTTTTTTTGGATCTACCAAACACCATCTTTTGTCGATAACGTGACCCAAAAATTGCACTTTCCGCAACCAAAATTCACACTTGGAGAACTTTTCATACAACTTCTCCCTCCTTAACATCTCCAACACTTTCCTTAGATGTTCAGCGTGATCTTCCTCTATCTCGGAATATACCAGAATGTCGTCGATGAACACGACAACAAACTTATCCAAATCTCGCTTAAACACTCTGTTCATCAAATCCATGAATCTGTCTTTGGTGCATTAGTTAACCCAAAAGACATTACCGTAAACTCAAAGTGTCCATACCAAGAGTTCGAATGCCGTCTTTGGAACATCCTCATGTCTCACCTTCCGGGTTGGTGATAACCGATCCTCAAGTCAATTTTTGAAAAGTATTTTGCCCCTTGTTGATCAAACAAATCGTCGATCCTGGCAATGGGTATTTATTCTTAATGGTGACCTTGTTTAACTCTTGGTAGTCGATACAAAGTCTTAATGACCCATCCTTCTTCTTTCTGAATAAGGTGGTGCTCCCCATGGTGATACGCTTGGTCGAATGTATCCCTTATCTAACAACTCTTGTAGTTGAACCATCAGTTCCTTCATTTCTACAGAGCCATACGATCTGGCGCTTTGGATCTTGGTGATGTCCCAGTGCCAAATCGATAACAAACTCTATCTCTCTATCTGGTGGCAATCCGAATTTCATCCGGGAAAGCGTCAACGAATTCCCTTATAATAGGTATTTGACCCAGTTCACCCCTCGATTCTGCGGGTATCCACAACGTGAGCCAAATAACCTATACAACCCTTCCTAAGAAACTTCCTTGCTTGCATCATCATCGACAACAAGATTGTCTTGGCGATTTATCGCCATAAAATACCACCTTTGACTTATTGAGTCTTTAGGTGTACGCACTTTTCTTCTGATTAATTAATGACCGCTTCATGACTTAATAACCAATCCATCCCAAGGATTACATCAAACTCTCCAAGGCGAATCGGTATCAAATCCACGTTAAGCTTAAAACCTCTTACATTAGCACAATGATTCCTATAGATGTAGTCTACGAGGATAATTTCTTTGTTTGCTACTTCTACATTCATTGGGTGTTCTAATAGTTCATGAGGTAAACTTAATCTTTGAGCAAATTCATCGATACAAAAGAACATGAAGCTCCGAATCGAATAATACATAGGCATTTATATCATTGATCGGAATTATACCGACACCACCTCCACGATGCCACAACATCTTGCATTGTCATATTGAATGTCCGTCTTTGTTGGCTTGTTTGGTCAATTTGGTCCTCCACTAGTTATCTTTGTGTTATTGCCCTAACGCCATTTCCGCCATCCATGCTTTTCTTCTTGGGCAATCCTTGATCCGATGTCCCACTTCACCACAATTAAAGCAACCTCCTTTCTTCACTTTAGTACAATTGGGTGAGGTATGCCCTTCTTGTCCACATGTATAACATATCATTTTTCCTTTCCAAAGACTCCCGAGTGACCCTTTCCACAGATTCCCACACAATCGACTTCTTTTTTGTTGCACGCTTCCTTCTTTGCATCTCCAGATTACTACCCCCACTGCTCCATTTCCGCTTCTTATTGTTACTACCGCCACTGCTGACATTTTGATTCCCACCTTCTGATTTCTTCTTATTCTTCTCCCGATTGTATCTTGAGACCGCTTCGCTTCCTCCTTCTACTATAAGAGCTTTTTCCAACAGAGTTGAGAATGATACGATTTGTAAAACCGCTACCTTACTATAAATCCACGGCTTTAGTCCATTTTCAAACCTTCTCACTTT
Organism: Panax ginseng; assembly: GCA_020205605.1. NCBI lineage: Eukaryota > Viridiplantae > Streptophyta > Magnoliopsida > Apiales > Araliaceae > Panax > Panax ginseng. The sequence continues at coordinate 59,028,261 of CM035142.1, forward strand.
CCTCGCCTCTGTGTCCACCTGATGTGGAGCGAATCTCGCCAATTCATTGAATTTCGCAAAGATACTCGTCATCGACATATTCTCCTATTTCGGTTCAAGAACTTGATCTCCATTCTTGCTTGAACACTCTCAGGAAGTAGTTCTCGAAGAACAACTTCTTGAATGCTTCCCAAGTCACGATTCAGTTTCGACTTTGTTCGGTTGGCATCCCACCAATAGCTAGCCTCCCCCTTCATTAAGTAGGTAGCAAAATTGTCTTCTGTTCTTACGCTACTCTAGCAATAACGAAGGCCTTCTCAATCTCCTTTACCCACATTTGGGCTTCTATCGTCTCATTGTTGTTCCTACGAACTATGGCGGTCCTCTTGCCTTGAAGTCCTTAAAGTTTACTATTTGGGTGCTCACGATTTCTGCGAGTTGAGCTTGATTCCTCATGGCTTCAACCATCATGTTAATAAAATCTTGCATTGGGTTTTGTTGAGATCTCATTTGCATTATTAAGCGACTCTTCAATATCTTGGTTCACGAGTCCACGTCTCAGGCGCCATTATCTAGTGAAACAAAAATTCTAACACGTTACTTTCGGATTTATTATCATATGATTACTTAGTATGTAATACGCTATTTATTTAAACAATCGGATGATCATTATGTGAGAGTTTTAAGTTACTAGAGATTTGGAAGTCTTTCTCCACGCTTAGTGGGTTAAGTTTGTTTTAAAGAACATTTTCCAAATCATCCCATGAATTCACATAACATTAAATAGAAAATTTACTATTTAAAATTTTCTAACACATATCATAATAATTACGCATTTATATTCATACACCAATCTTCAAAGTGACTTACACGATTAATACAGGTATATTTTATAAATGCTACTATCCCATTTTAACACAAAAGATGGGATTAACTCATAATAATACCTCCCTACAAACACAATTAGGGAAAGTACATAACCATTTACTACCTCACACCTCTTTGAGGTTTACATCAACATAAATCCTTATTACAACAAGAAAAGTACTAATGCATCTATCTACAACTGGGCCATCACATCATCACCATTGGTGGCCCCGCCAGTCACCCTGACAGGCTCCTAGGGAAGAACTCTCTGCAGGACTCTACGTCGAACGGATCGACTAGACTCTCCTATCTCAGAGTGGACCCTCCTAGCCCCTCTGCGCTGGCCCTCATACGCTGCATCAAGGGCTAGTCCTAAAGTTTCTACTCTGACCTTTTACTACTGTGATTCGATCTTTAATTGGCCCACTGACTCATCCGACTCATGGAGTGCCTCTTCCACCCAGATCTTATCGGCAATTTCTACGTCAAACTCAACCTGCATCTCCAGATGCTTCATGCTCAGCTCTCCAAACTTTGCCTTTTCATTCTCTAGGCTGTACCATCATAATCCCAACTTGCAACTGGGACTCATCAATTTTTTCTTCTGTTCGACTTTCTCCATCCGGGCTTGATGAGCCTCATCCTTGTATTGTTCTTGATGGGAAATTGGAGGTGTGGTTTTCTACTTCTAATTCCTCCACTCGCCTTCTAATTGGTCGATTCTCCTCAACAAGTCCCCTATCGGAGGACCATGAGGGACATCTTGGGTGGCCTCATGCTTAATGGGTTCTCGCGCTCACTCGAGTAACTACCCTGGCGCTCGTCGGACATCCTACAAACACCATAAAGTCAGCGTCATTACCACAATAAAATATATTCATTGATGAAATGAAATAATATTTTATTAAGTAGAACACAAACTTGATGAATTTCCATAATCCATCTCTAACATACTCCATAAGAGTTTTCTACTAAGATTATAACCTAGGTTTCGCATTCCTAAAGTTTATAACCTCTGACTTTGATACCAACTTTTGTGACGCCCCAAATCCGGAGTTCTCTAACCTCGATTCGAAGGCTCACGATCCTATCATCATCATAAGCATTCTATAACTATTTGAAATAATAAACATACATTGTTCATTATACAAAAGTCTCAAAACATGGTCCCAAGGTCTCTCTAACCTTAACTTTAAATACACCATTTATAATACAAACAGTTTACTCAAGAAATTCCATTAGATAATAACTAATTTAAGATTCATTCTAAAATTACTCACGGATCTTGCCCTTGCCCTTGTCCTTCAGCATTAGATCCTTGGGCTTAAGCGAAAATAGAGGTCATGATATAGCAAGAGTAAGCAACTAATTTGCCTCACAAGTTTATAAAGACAAAGGAGATATATCATGATGTAGAAAGAAATATTGCCTTCAATGTTCAACAATAATATAAGATTGTGAAGGAACATGAATTAATAATCAACAATTGAATATTCGATAATTGAATAACATGAACCGAGTGGTTTTGAATAACCATGGACATTTGCCAAGGTGCTCGTTGATTTAAATGGACCTTTAATAAGTTTTGGTATTCAAGGGATCGACCTTTTCATACCCCGTGATTTATGCATAAACACTTAATAATCCGACATTGATATCATGCCTTAATCAAATTTGTTCATTTCTCGGCCAAGAGTTCTTACCATATCAATTAATAAGAACAGATTATTTAAAATCCATTTGATTTAACAAATTTAGACATGCTTGATCTAGGCGATACAATTAGCATAGATCTATCCCATAAGCAGTTCATAAATGAAGAACTTTAATTTAATTCACGATTCAATGGCGGTAGAAGCGAATTCAATTGCACAAAGTGCTAATTTCAATAATCAATAAAGACGTGAATAATCATCAATAATTATTCACTAATATGCTTTGAAAATAATAACTCAAGTTGAGTTAGGAAACTTGCCTCGATCGTAGAGTTACATTTCTGAAATAAATTTCTATCCACTATGTAGTTAAATTATCTTCCTTTGAGAGACCTATAATTAGTCTTTCAATTAGTCAATGCATAACATCGATTATGTAATCACATAGATATCATACATTACAATAAGTTCTTATAAACATTATCATGTCTAGATAGTGTTATTAACGACTACCTTTAATTCACTTACTAATATTATTAATCATTTAATAATATTTTATCCCTTTACTAATATTATTAATCATTTAATAATATTTTATTCACTTACTAATATTATTAATCATTTAATAATATTTTATTCACTTACTAATATTATTAATCATTTAATAATATTTTATTTAATCTCGAATATTATTATTTAATAATAATACTCTAATCTAATATTTTTATTTACATAACAACATCATATTATAATATTATTAGTATTATAATAATATTCCAATGATTTATTAAATTAATAAACAATTTATTCTAATTGTTAATCCTTTAATAACCTCTTATTTAATATCCATAAAAGGTCATAAGTAATATTTATTATTATAAATTACCAAAATGCCCTAAGATAGTCATGATATAATATATTATGAGCATTCAAGCATAAAAATCATATTTTCTCATTAAAGGCATCATTTAACTATTTATTTCCTTTTATTCATAACCTAATCATTTTTAGGAAAAATAGCAAACTGATTCCAAAAATTTTCAGCTTCTGGATTTTAACAGAATATGAACCAACAATGATCCTCTAATTTTTCTAGAATTTTAGAAAATGATTTACTATTTTTAGAGTGTCCAAAACACTCGGATCTTGATCTATTTTTCATAAATTAAGTTTTACTCAGAAAAATCTGAAATTTTCAGGGTATGCTCTCTTAACATATATGAAGCTACTGTAAATATTTTGGAATTTTCCAGTGTATACACAGTGAGATATTCGTAGGATAATATTTATGGAGTCCTTTACGGAAATAGTCATTACGCACAATATATAACTCGAAACGTGTCCGTTCTTTTTCCTACGCGTAGATAACTTCATAAGGTACCTCTGTAATATTTTTCCAGATTTTTACAAGACAAGGAACTAACCGAAACAGCCTCATGAAAAACAAGTCAGTAGCTGATTTAGGATTTCAAAGCTTTAGCATATAAAGTGGACTGTTTTGGGAAAAATAATCTCAAAGGTTCCAAAACATGCTAGATTTGTGATCTACCACTTGGGTTTACTAGATAACTCATGTATCTAGCACCCCCCTTCGACGGATCATAATTCCAAGTTGTAGAACTTGAGTTATACAAGATTTAGTGGAAGAAAAACAAGAGTTTTCACCCTTGGAGAACATATGCTCATTTTCTTCCTCTAAGTCTTTGATCTAACACTCAACATACTTAGTTCCATGCATGATGGTATGTATAACTAGTGTATCTTGAGTAGTTGTACATAACCCCATCAAAACTCAAGCTATCAAAACAAGGTAAGAGAAGAAGATGAAGGTACATTATACCTTGACTTAGTGGCTACCTTCCTTGATTTTCCAAAGTAACTAATAAACTTAGGGGGCATAAACCACTAGAACTCCTATAATTCTTCTTCCTATGGCTGAAATTCTCTCTTTCTTTTCTCTCTTTGAAGTTGGCTAGCTTGGGAGCAAGAGGTAGAAGAAGAAGATGAGGAAGATGGAGAGAAAATGAGATGTTGGAAGAATGAATTGTGTTTACAAAATGAAATGGACAATTCATTAATAATTCTCCCACAATTATTTTGTTGCCCATTAGGTAAAAACTTTGTATTATTACTTACCTTAGGTTAAACATGATTAAATGTGCATAATGGAGTGGCAACCAATGGGAGTCTTACCACATTGTCCTTATGTTTATTCATGTCTACTAATGGACAAGCTAGATTAATTATTTCACTTAGGATCCTCATAATATCCACCATTTAGCTTTTATTTTAAATGCCCAATTTTGATTAATCAAATGTCTAGAATACCCCCAATCAAGTGGGCTAAGTATTGGATTACAATTTATTTTCCTTGGGCTTCTCTTTTAATTGATTTGGGCTAGATAAAAACATAGTCCAACAATTTTAATAATGTTACCCAATTTGATAATTTAGGGCTTTCATCTCCAATCATATGAAATTTAATTACTTATACATATGATTTTATCTCATAACCTAATTAGATTTACAAGAATTAGGTTTAAAATTATTAGTCACTTGAAATACTAAGTTTACCCGCTTAAGTTAGTATACGTATAAAATACTAACTTTTTCGTGTTACCATAACCCTTAGGTTATTTAATATCCTTACCTAATGTATAATTAGGTCACAAGGCTTTCATTTTTAATGAAATCCATAAATGTATGTATCCATATATAATACAAAGTTTAAAAAAAATGTACATACATACATGGTGACTTAAGATTCACGGTTATTACATCAATCCTGTCCACCTGATGTAACTCCTCCTGAGTCACTGGATATCTATCAACAGGGATGTCAGGCCTATATAGAGGAGGATCTGCACCTGTAAAACCGAATGGGTCGTCTGAGGGGCCAGCGCCTGAGCTGGGAGGATCAAACGAATCTGCCTCTGCTGGATCTCTGCCCAAATGCCGGATAAAGAAATATGCCTGGTCTAGTCGCCATGTCAAACTATCAATCTGTGTCACATGAGTCGGATCTCGTACACAGGCTATCCAATCCGTCATCATCACAGATCTTGGAACCATATCCCCCATGAACTGAGTGGCATGGGACTGGGCTCCAATAGTACGAGGGAACCACCAATGCTGGAATATCTCTTGAGTGTAAGGACCCTCTGATAATGCAAAGTCGTCAACCCCCAATAATGGGATATCGGTGTGGTGGTGATGTGATCTGAGCCAATGACGCCTTGAGCGAGGAGGCAAGATCGGCATACGAATCTCCCCTGTGGTGCTCCTAATAGCACGCTCTCCTAAGTAGAGCTCCCATCCTCCATCTATAAAGAAAGGAACTCTCTGGGTGGAGATCACATACTCGACGCCAGTCGGGCACCCATCCGCAAAATCGATGGCCAAATGTTCCCCAGAATAGGGAATCCATGTGATGATATCAGCTGTCAACAACTCCAGCTGCAGGCGACAGTGAGTGAAACCCTCAGCTATAGGGACCTCCGCCAAAATGGAATGATGCCATCGTCGTCCTCGTGGATAGGTATCTAAACCTAACACACTCACAGGACGCAAGCATAAGAGCCTCTCATAGGCCCAAAACTACCAATACAATGGCAAAACATCTGCGGTTAGTAAGCACTCTTAACCTATAAATGGGAAATGACAAGAGAAATACTCACCAGCAAGAATGGGTAGAATCCTAGCCAAGCCTCAGTCAAACCCTATGAGCACATACGCATGCCCCGGAGGAAATAGGCAAAGGTATAGGAACCCTAATCATACTCTCCAATACGGTCCACATGACGAGTGGTGCTGATCAAAGCAAACGACACCGTAAAAGAGTTATCTGCTATGAAGCAGCCCCTAATGATCATCAGGAACAATTGCCGAAGAATGCGATCCCTGACTCTGATATCATCAGGCATGGGCTCACTCAAAATCCCGCTCATAGCATCTACGTTCAAAGGACCTGCACGGACAGTCCTGCCCTTGAGCGCCTCCGCCGGAACTCCTAATAAGGATATGACGGCAGTAGGGGTAATATTCGTCATGCAAGGCATCGGTGCTCCTCCAAACTCCATACCTGTGATAAACAGCCAATCCATCGGCGTCATCATCACCTCACAGTCCAACAAATGGAGTGACTAAGTCTGATGAAACCATCGCTCAGACAATTCCCTGAGGTAACCCCAGGGACAACGACGGGGAAGGATGGGAAAGAATGCCCCGAATCCCCAATCATGCACTACCGCTCTATAGTTGGGATAAAGAGCCTGATACATGGAGTGTATGCTAAACCAATTCCCTTGAGGCTGTGTAAAGCTGGGAACCTGCTTGAAATGTATATCAACATCAGAATCCTTTACTCCTCGTCAATAGGAAAGAAGGAAGATCAAGATCTAACGTCATACCACGTTAGCATTCAAGTACATCGAGGGATGTCTACTCAAGTCACCTAGAAGCTCTGGGTTTGCCATCTGAATACAAGGGAGCTCCCTACGGGGAACATGTGCAGCAGGAGCGGGGTCCTCAATCGGAATGTCATCATCCTCATCCTCGACGTCCGGCACATCATCCCAGACTGGACGTATCACTGCCTCCACCAATCGATGAGGCTATCTAATAGAACGGGGTCGAGGCACTTCAAAAGCCCTTCTCCATACACCAGAAGTGGTCCTACGGGAACTACTCGGCTGATCCGTATCCATAATATCTGGACAACAAGTCTCCAAATCACCTCAGAAAGAATGTGGTATTTCTGGACTTGGAGCTTTTCAAAATGCATTTTATGACTACATGCATGCATGCATTACTTTAATATACATCTACACTAGAGTTAAAAATGCATGACTAATTAAATGCCTACATTTTGAAATTTTTTTGCCATAGTCCCCTTTGTAAATAGGACTATCCACATGCACATAGGCATGACTACGTGGTCATTCAGTAGCACACCTGCCCCAAAGTTATATACATAATATATGCATTAAAAATCAAAAAAATCAATCTATAAGGTTAACCTCAATACCAGGAGTACTTTGCGTTTTACCTTTTGCTCATTTGTCCTAAAATAGGATAAGAAATAGCAGAAAAAGGTGCCAATTTGACTGTCTCAAAAGTCAAATTTTTTTTACATCATTATGTTCTGCATGGTTTAATACTAACATTTACTATGTTGAATATTTTTTATCAAGTCATTTGAGTATACATAATCACTACTATGTGTTTAGATGCATTTCATGTGATAATTCATTTTCCAACGGATAAAAACTGGAAATAATACCTACATATGTTACCAGGATAGTGCAGAACACTTATACGGTGACAGAATTTGCAGAAAATTGCCCAAACTCAGCAGATCTGAAGGAGAGCTCCAGATTTTTCTTCGCGAGATAAGTTGAAAGTGACTTGTGAGACCAACCTGCAGGATATTAATATCCACGGTTAGCCGCAGGTCCATCTGCGGCTGAAGCATGTATACCTGTGGCACCCCAATGTGGGTCCCACCCCTCCAGCTCTGTCCAGTTCAAGTTGTAAATGAGTTCTTGCGGACTGAAAAGTTCAAATTGGGAATAAAAATGCTACGCGATTGACCAGAACAGCCTGTAATCCTGGTCTTCTCAGATCGAACTTTGAGTCTGTACATCACTCATTGGTAGTCGTCCAAACACGAGGTATAACATGTCAATGATCTCGTTTGTTACAAATCACATTCGGCAATACCTTGTATAGGTCCAATGTCACCAACTCCGGGTCATTACCCTAAAAATTAACGTGATCCCCGTTACAACGTGGAACCCCGGCGGGGGTTACAACGCATGCTCATCCGTTGACACACACATGAACGAAGGTCAAGTAGCCTTGACGTTATTTCAGCCGATGACAAGTAAACCCATCGAGGCATCGAAAGTTGTTCGATGATTGTGTACGTTTGTAATCATAAGTCCCCAGTGGATCCTCGGCAAGGGTCATAACGCAATGTTCCCTTGATTCACATGTCAGCGAAGGTCAAGCAACCTTGACAATCTGTCCACAGAGTATCAGCCGTTGATTCACACGTCAGCGAAGGTCAAACAGCCTTGACAATCTATCCCAAAGGGTTTTTGTGACGCCCCCAAAATAGGTATACATCACATATTCTGAGTTTCCAAATACATGGTACAAAATACAAATACAAACTTAAATATACAACATGAGCTGTGAGTTTTAATACAAATATTGTCTTCTAGACAGTATTCAAACTCAAAATAAGTCCTCAATACATTTATTATCACACTATTTCACAGAATAGTGAGGACTACTAATGCAACCATCTCGACCGTCAATCCAATCCCCAACTAGTCCCAGCTATATTCTCATTTCCTGAAGAGAACATTGAAAGAAAGGGTGAGCTCAACTAGCCCAATAAGAAATATTATGACTAAGATAATGTAGAATAAATTATCCATAGCCTTCAACAGTATAACAACTGATAGAATATAATAGACAACAAGTTTTAGATCAACAACTACAGCGGAATAAGCAATCCATTAGAAGAGTCAAGTAGAGCATAAAATCTAATATCTTCTATGATTTAAAAGGTTTTTCATCACTTTTATTGCTGAGACTCAGCTTAATAAATAATCCACATCATTAAATCATCCCTGCACTACAGGCCAAGGATATTCTTTAGTATCACAACCACAAATTATCCACGCACTACGGGCCAAAGATAATCATGTTTTCATCAACGGTTCTGATCATGCCATAAAATAATTCATCTTTTCACCCTTGGCCGAAGAGAATCCATAGCCATAATCATACCAAAAACTGTCCATCAATGCACTACGGGCCAATGAGGACTTTTTCCACATTATTTGTAAGAAACTTCCACCAATGGCAAGAACTTGTCCTAACTTCCCTTGAAGTCAAGGACACAGAGTCTTAATAAATCTTCAAGAGTTTGAATAGTCCTCTCCGACTACCCGTCCGTTTGAGGATGAAATGCCGAACTAAATCACAAATTTGTGCCCATAGCTTTTTGAAAACTGACCCAAAACTGTGAAGTGAATCTTAGGTCTCGATCAAAAACTATGGATACTGGCATACCATGCAGTCTTACAATCAAATTTATGTATATACGAGCTAGACATTCAAGTGTATAATTTTCTCGTATAGGTAAGAAATGAGCAAACTAGGTCAATCTATCAATAATGAACCAAAATGCATCTATGCCTTGAGAAACCTTGGGAAGACAAGTAACGAAATCCATGGTAATGTGCTCCCACTTCCATTCTGGAATTTTAAGTGGTTGCAATGGACCTTTTAGCACTTTATGCTCCGCCTTGACTCGTTGACACGTTAAACACCTTGAGATAAACTCTGTTATCTCTCTCTTCATATTGCTCTACCAAAATGTATGTCGAATATCATGATACATTTTGTTACTCCCAGGATGGATTGCAAACGGTGTGTTGTACGCCTCCATCATGATTTTATACTTTAAATTCAGGTTTTTAGGAACACAAAGTCTGGAGTTAACTCGAAGTACTCCTTCTTCATCGATTTTTACTTCCGAAATAGTACCTTCTTGTACTTTCTTCTTCATACGCATCAGTTCTAGGTCTGTAGCTTGAGCAGCTTTAACTTTATCGATTAAAGTCGGTTCTACTCGTATATTTGTCATCATCACGTGGGTCCCTTGAGTCTTTAACTCTATCTCCATCCTTTACAAGTCATACAAAATGGGGCTTTGCGTTGACAATATTGCACTCGTACCCGCATATGATATTCTACTCAATGTGTCAGTTACCACGTTCGCTTTTCCATGATGGTATTGAATGGTATGATCATAATCTTTCAACAGCTCGAGCCAACGTCATTGCCGTATGTTGAGTTCCTTTTGGGTTAAGAAATATTTGAGGCTTTTATGATCTGTATAGATCTCCATTTTCTCCCTATACAGGTAATGCCTCCAGATTATAAATGTGGAAACGATAGTTGCCAACACTAGATCATGAGTAGGATAATTGCTCTCATATTCTTTGAGCTGTCGTGAGGCATAGGCTATGACTTTCCCATATTATATGAGAACACATCCTAACCCTCTGCCTAAAGCATCACTGTAGATGATAAATCCCTCTGAACCAGATGGTATTGTCAGAATAGGTGCCGAAATGAGTCTCCTTTTGAGTTCATGAAAACTCTTCTCACATTCCTCGCTCCAATCGAATTTTGTATCTTTTCGAGTCAGCTGAGTGAATGGAGTAGCGATTCGAGAAAATACTTCCACGAATCTCTGATAATAACCAGCTAAGCCGAGAAAGCTACGTACTTCGGTCACTGACTTAGGTTGCTCCCAGCTTTGTATTGCTTCAATCTTTGTTGGGTCAACAGATATCACGCAATTTGATTTCACGTGCCCAAGGAATGCTACTTCCTCGAGCCAGAACTCGTATTTCTTTAACTTGGCATATAGCTTGTTTTCAGAAAGCTTTTGGAGTATCTGCCTCAAGTGTTGCTCATGATCTTCACGGGTTTTGGAGTATATGAGGATGTAGTCAATAAAGATGACCACAAAGTGATCCAAATATTCCTTGAATACTCGGTTCATCATATCCATTAAGGCAGCAGGAGAATTAGCCAGTCCAAAGGACATGACTAGGAATTCATAATGCTCGTACTGAGTTCTGAAAGCAATCTTTGGAATGTCATCTATTTTAATCTTTAACAGATGATACTCGGAATGAAGATTGATCTTTCAAAAGAATTTCGCACCTTGCAACTGGTCAAACAGGTCATCAATGCGAGGCAACGGGTACCTATTTTTGATGGTGACATGATTTAACTCCCGTTAGTCAATACAAAGTCGCATACTCCCATCTTTCTTCTTTACGAATAGAACAGGAGCACCCGAAGGAGACGTAAAAGGACGAATGAAACCGATGTCTAACAATTCTTGTAGTTGGGTCTTTAACTCCTGAAGTTCAATAGGAGCCATTCAATATGGAGATTTGGAAATGGGTTTTGTATCGGGTTCAAGGTCGATACCAAACTCGATTTCACGCTCCGGGGGTAGGCCAGGAAGTTCTTCGGGGAATACGTCAGGAAATTTATTAACAATAGAAATATCATTCAAATCTGACGTATTTTTGTTTAAATCTATGACATGGGCTAAAAAAGCTTGACATCCATTTTTCAATAAATGAATAGCTTTATGGCTTGATATGACAGTGATTGACTTTAGTGGTTTGTTTGCTTGAATTCGCATAATAGGTTGGTTAGGAATATGAAAGCTAACAACCTTACGAAAACTGTGACGCCCCCAAATTCAGGTACTTGAAACCCGAACTCGGTGCTTCACAATACCATTTCTATGAGCGGAATAATACTAATAATAATAACAATAATATAAATATCAAATTTAATTTACATATATCATAGTCTAATCCCAGGTACGCGACCTTTAAACATTCATTACATGATAATTAATAGATATCATAATAAAGTCAAACTATTACATAATATAGCATAAGTTTATTCTATTTGCTTTCCTTTCCCTTGTCCTAGCTTGAACCTTCCGATTGATCACACCTAGCTTAAAACATTTAAATTTAAAGCAAGGATGAGCATTTGATTGCCCAACAAGTAATAACAATAATAAATATTAGCTGAAATGATTAACAATTTTCTTTGAATGACACTTCTACAATGAATCAGCAGTTGTGAAGTAAGTTAAACCAATAATAACAACATAACAATTTTATATCAATTTTGTTGAAACTACGTATTGACTATAAATAGAGAGTAGTCGACAGAATATAAACTTTGTTTTCAATTTTTGATAAGGTTTAGTAGAACTTCATTCGCAAACCGTCATAACTTACGGGCGCGAGGGTGATCATCCCAATGTGCCCTGTATTGATCAATACTACATGCAAGAACGATATTATCGTTCATCTTATCCGCCTTTGGCGCACAAAAGTTTTCCCAGATTAGGGATGTTCATACTTAGTCGGGAATCCGAACCAAAACAATTTGATTGGATACAATAAAGTTCTATCACGTTTAAAGATATTTCTAAATCTGTGTCTAGCTGGGTCAAATAGCTTAGATGGCTTTTAATTAAGGTATACATGCCGAAAATCAATGGGTATGTGTCAACATGTGATTAAATACAATGATTATCCAAGTGAGGACACTTATCTAACCATATTTAGAAATTAACGAACATAATAAATATCTGGATTGTACAATAGTACTGTATTGATAAATAACGATCGGATAATTTAAGATGTAAAACCCCAACTTTTTGAATAAAGATGAATTTTCTATAAATATTATTTTTGAATATTATGGAGTGAAATTGATATAATGTTATAGTTGTGGATAATATTTATAAATTTTGCAAAGTACGCAAGTTGTTATATAATATTCGATTGGTGGGGAATATTCATTTTAACGGGGAATATTCATACAACGACACAATTATTGGTGGACCGCATAAATGTGAAATTATTATCGGATTGAGAAAGCGACAAAAAATACTTTATAAAAATACTTGGCGGTAGTTTTATCGTTATTTGTTGAAACACCGGTGTTAAAAATGCGATAATCTGGCGTGGTTGCATAGTAGCACACGGTATTAATTATTGATGCTTACGTTAGAAGTCACTTAATTTTGTTTAATTATTGCCACAGTAGTTGATGTAAAGTTTTCTTATTTTATGAACCCCATTTACCTATTTTTCAAAATAATCGGTAGAAAATTATTCAGTATATATATATATATATATATATATATATATATTAGTATTATATATATGATTATGGTCTTTGAAAAGGACATATGGGTGGAGAAATTTCAAATGTCACGAATGTAAGAAGAAGAAAAAGGAAGGCATGAAATGTGTATATATATATATATATATATGCCATGTGATGAAAACTCACGGAGAGATTTGGGAAAAGGAAAGTCAGGAGAGAGCAGCTTTCATTATATATATAATATATTTTATTAGTTTTGTTTTTTATGGAAAATAGAATATATTATATTTTATTTAAAAGATTTTGCTTTAAATATGGACCGTCAGATTAAAGTAAATCAATCTAGACCGTTCATGAGTTAGTTACTATGCAATCTATTTTTCTATAAATAGAAACTCATTCCTTCATTATTTTCTTATGAATTCATTGAAACTCTAGAGAGATAAACTATAGAGAGAAAGAAGAAAGTATTATGCTACTTCACTACTTATATATCTAGTACTCTTCTTCTTAAGGTAGGGAATATTATTTGTTGTACTCGTAAGGGGTGTTATTCTTTTGTATTCATGAAGAGAACTTATGTTATTCCATTCTTTATTATTACATTGGAATAACTTTGTATATCTGTGAGCTACCTATATTTGGTGTCATTCTTCTATTATTCCGTCTTTATTATTACATTTGGAATATCATATCATGCGTTTCACGCCGGACTTGATTCCATCTTTATTATTACATTGGAATATCACATACATGCGTTTCTGTGGGACTGATTACGCCTTTATTATTATTACATTTGGAATATCACATGCATGCGTTTTCGCCATACGATCCAAATCCTTATTAGTATTCTATTGGAATAACTTTGTCTACATCGAAATACCGCATGTATGGTGATTTTGTTGTTATTCCATTCTTTATTATTACATTTGGAACATCACATCGGTCATTAATTTCGCATGACTGGTTCAGTTATTTAGTATTACATTGGAATAACTTTGTCATCTGATCCGCATGCATGGTGATTTCTTTTGTTATTCCATTCTTTATTACACTCGGTTGGTTAAAGTTTTGACTTCTATACTCCATGAAATTAGTGGAATATCCTTGATATTTGCGCTTCATCCAGTATCTTTTCATGGAAATATTCTTCTGAGCATTCTTGAATTTTACTCTACAAAAAAGTATCATGTTGAAAATTTGGACATTATTAGTTCCTGGATAAATTAATTCTTGAACTTGTTTTATTGAATTCTTATATCATTGTCATCATCCTCATGTTTATATTTTTTTTTGAAAGTCATCGTGGCACATGTAGTGCATAGATGGACTTGGTATGATTATGACCGAGGATTATTGATTGTAATCATAGTAGTAATGTTACAAATGATGTGGTAAAAGTCCTCATTGGCCCGTAGTGCATTGATGGACGAGTTGTTGGCATGATCATGACCATTAATGAATACACAAATATTCTTGGCGCGTAGTGCATGCATAATTGTGGTCGTGATACTAAAGAATATCCTTGGTCAGTAAAGTGCGGGGTGTTTCGATGATGTGAATTATTTATTAAAAGTGAGTCTCGTGATAAAAGTCATGAAAAATCTTTTAAATCATAGAAGATAGTAGATTTTATTCTCTACTTGACTCTTCTAATGGATTGCTTATTCATTATGATTAAACTTGATGTTTGTTATATTTTATCGGTTTAACACTTTGTTGAAGGCTAATGATAATTTATTTTGCATTATCTTAGTCATAATATTTCTTACTAGGCTAGTTGAGCTCACCCTTTCTTTCCTTTGTTCTCTTTGAAATGAGAGCGTGGTGGGACGAGTCGGGGAATGGAGTGATGGTGGGATGATAGTATTAGCTAGTAGTCCTCACTATTACATTAAATAGTGCGACAATAAATGTAATGAGGACTTATTCGAGAGTGGATATTATACAGAAGGCGGTATTTGTATTAAAACTCATGACTCTCTTGTTGTATATTAAAGATTGTATGTGTATTCTGTACCATGTATTTGGCGACTCAGAATAGGTGATGTATACCTATTTTGGGGGTGTCACAGTTGGTATCAAAGCTTAGGGATATGATCCTTGGCTAAGATGTGAGACTAGATCTAGGAGGGGAGAGACGGGAAATTCTTTCGCTAGTATGACCTACCTAAGTTTATTTGGTATTTAATTGGTCGGTCAGAGTATAAGAATAATGTATGATATATTATTTAACTCTTGTTTTGTGGTAGTATTTGAAAATGACATCCGAGAATGTTGAGATTATCAATGGAGCACAGGAGACCGTTGAGTCTCCACATATCAATAATGAGGAGAATGTGCATTAAGAAGGCGACAATCCTCATGTAAATAACAACACTGACCAAATGATGAATGATGGATTGTTCAAAGGCTTTATGAAATTCATGCAACATCAGGCGAGAGCGGCTCCTGTCCAAAATGTAGGTGGAAACACTGGAAACTCTCGGACGGTCACCGCTAAACAGTTCAAGGAGCTGGGACCACCGGAGTTTATTGGAGAGCAAAAATCACTTAAGGCGGAAGCATGGATAAAGTAGATCACAAAGATATTTGATGTCTTGGGATGCTCTGAGGAGCAAAAGGTTCCCTTCGCCACTTTCATGTTGCGTGAAGAGACAGATTACTGGTGGGAATCTGTAAAACGTACCCAGTTTGACGCACTCAAGATGTCTTGGGGAAAGTTCCAAGAGCTATTCAATGACAAGTACTTTCCCGAGAGTATTCGTCACATGAAAGAGGGGAAGTTTATCAAGTTGGAACAAAACAATATGACCGTGTCACAATACGAGGCTAAATTTGCGGAGTTATCCTGGTTTGCATCCCATTTGGTTGATAATGAGGAGCGAATGACGCGAATGTTTTTAAGAGGTTTAAAACTTGAGATACGTCAGTATCTTATTTCTCATAAACTGTGTTTGTACTCAGATGTTGTAAATAGGGCTAAGTTATTGGAGGCGTGGTAGCGAGTCAATCTGAAGAGAAAGCGGTACGTGACATGAAAATACTAGTGGTATCGGTCATGAGCGTTGACAACAAGCGTGGAGGAATCAACATGCGAAATGGTAACCACTTGGTGGTAATCATGGCCAAGACGGTAAAAATGGACATTTCAAGAAAAGAGATTCAATAATGATGAAAAACGGCGTCGACCCAACAGCGGTGGTTAAGGAAGGAAGCGACCACCTATCATATGCTTCAAATGTAGAGGGGAGGGACATATCAGTCCAAACTGCGCGATGTCATCCAAAGCGTGTTATAATTGTGGAAGAGAAGGTCACCTAGCCCGATTTTGTCGTTCACTGAAGACAAGTTCAGCTAGGATGGAGGCACCAAAGGCCGTCCCAGAAAAGTCAAAGCCGGTGGTGCATGGGAAAGCATTTGTTGTGACCTCCCAGAAAGCAAGGAACCCGAACGAGGTCATCAAGGGTAAGCTTATCATAAACTCTAGCGAAGTTTATACCTTATTTGATACCGGTTCTACCCATTCTTTTATTTCTCCTACTTGCGCTCAACGATTAAATTTGACTCCGGAGAAATTAGACTTTGACTTATCTGTAGAAACTCCGTTGGGAGAAACCTTCATTACATCCACTGCTTATAAGTCTTGTTTGGTTCAAATCGGTACCCTCACATTACCTGTCGATCTTATTTCATTAAAAATTCTTGCATTTGATGTGATTCTAGGGATTGATTGGTTAACTACTCATCATGCTAAAATTGATTATTTTCGTAAGGTTATTAGCTTTCATATTCCTAATCAACCTATTATGCAAATTCAAGCGACCAAACCATTAAAATCAATCACAGTCATCTCAAGCCATAAAGCTATTCATTTATTGAAAATCGGATGTCAAGCTTTCTTAGCCCACGTCACAGATCTAAACAAAAATACGTCAGTTTTGAATGATATTTCTATTGTTAATGAATTTCGTGACGTATTCCTTGAAGAACTTCCTGGCATACCCCCAGAGCGTGAAATTGAATTTTGTATCGACCTTGAACCTGGTACAAAACCTATTTCCAAAGCTCCACATCGAATGACTCCTATTGAACTTTAGGAGTTAAAGACCCAACTACAGGAATTGTTAGACATCGGTTTCATTCGTCCTTGTACTTCTCCTTGGGATGCTCCTGTTCTATTCGTGAAAAAGAAAGATGGGAGTATGTGACTTTGTATTGAATATCGGTAATTGAATCATGTCACCATCAAAAATAGGTACCCGTTGCCACGTATTGATGACCTATTTGACCAGTTGCAAGGAGCCAAAATCTTTTCAAAGATTGATCTTCGTTCTGGATATCACCAATTGAAGATTAGAACCGATGACATTCCAAAGACGGATTTTAGAACTCGGTACGGGCATTATGAATTCTAGTCATGTCCTTTGGATTGACTAATGCTCCTCTTTGCCTTCATGGATATGATGAACCGAGTATTCAAGGAATATTTGGATCACTTTGTGGTCGTCTTTATTGATGACATCCTTATTTATTCCAAAAGCCGTGAAGATCATGAGCAACACTTGAGGCTGATACTCCAAAAGCTTTGTGAATACAAGCTTTATGCCAAGTTGAAGAAATGCGAGTTACGGCTTAAGGAAGTAGCATTCCTTGGGCCGCGTGGTATCAAGTCATAGAATATCATTGACCCAACAAAGATTGAAGCTATTCAAAGTTGGGAGCAACCTAAATCGATGACCAAAGTATCGTAGCTTTCTCGGCTTATTTGGTTATTATCGGAGATTCAGTAGAAGGGTTTTCTCGAATCGCTACTCCACTAACTAACTTCGGTGACTCGGGAAAGATACAAAGTTCGGTTGGAGCGAGGAATGTGAGAAGAGTTTTCAAGAACTCAAGAGGAGACTCATTTCAAAGACTGTTACGACAATACCATCTGGTTCGGAGGATTTGTCATCTACATGATGATGCTTGGGCAAAGGGTTAGGATGTGTTCTCATGCAACATGGGAAAGTCATAGCCTTTATGCCTCACGACAACTCAAAGAATATGAGAGGAATTATCCTACTCATGATCTAGAGTTGGCGGCTATTGTCTTCGCACTAAAGATTTGGAGGCATTAGTTGTTTGGGGAGAAAGTGGAGATCTTTACGGATCATAAAAGCCTCAAATATTTCTTCACTCAATAGGAACTCAACATGTGACGACGTTGGCTTGAACTATTGAAAGATTATGATCATACCATCCAATACCATCCTGGAAAATGAATGTGGTAGTGGCGCATTGAGTAGAAGATCATATGCAAGTGTGAATGCAATATTGTCAATATAAGAGCCCATTTTGTGTGACTTGCAAAGGTGGAGATAGAGTTAAAGACTCGAGGGACCCATGTGATGATAGCGAATATCTGAGTAGAACCAGAGCTTTAATTGATAAAGTTAAAGTTGCTCAAGCTACTGACACTGGAGCACGGAGCTAATGCATTATGAGGAAGAAAGTGTAAGAAGGTGCTATCAGGAAGCAAGAATCGATGAAGAAGGAATACTTCGAGTCAACTCCAGACTTTGTGTTCCTAACGACCCTGATTTAAAGTATAACACACCCTTTTCAATCCATCCTGGGAGTACCAAAATGTATCATGATATTCGTCATACATTTTGGTGGAACAATATGAAGAGAGAGATAACACTGTTTATCTCAAGGTGTCTAACATGTCAACGAGTCAAGGCGGATCATCAAGTACCAAAAGGTCCATTGCAACCACTTGGAATTCCAGAATGGAAGTGGGAGCACATTACTATGGATTTCGTTACCGGTCTTCCCAAAGTTTCTCAAGGCATAGATGCGATTTGGGTCATTGTTGATAGATTGACCAAGTCTGCTCATTTCTCACCGATACGAGAAACTTATACACTTGAACGTCTTGCTCGTATGTACATAAACGAGGTTGTAAGATTGCATGGTATGCCGGTATCCATAGTTTCGATCGAGAACCAAGATTCACTTCAAGATTTTGGGTTAGTTTGCAAAAAGCTATGGAGCGCAGATTTACAATGATTAGCTCGGCATATAATCCTCGAGACGGAAGGACGATCGGAGAGGACTATTCAAACTCTTGAAGATCTATTAAGACTCTGTGTCCTTGATTTCAAGGAAGTTGGGACAAGTTATAACCATTGATGGAGTTTTCCCTACAACAATGGTTATCAAGCAAGTATTGGCATGGCTCCATTGAGCGTTGTATGGAAGAAGTGTCGTTCTCGGTATCTTTGGGATGAGGTGGGGAAAGCAGCGTTGTTGGGATAGGAGTTGAATGCGTATGACTACGAGAAAAGATTCAAATGATCCGACAACGTATAAAAACCTCACAAGATCGACAAAAGAGTTATGCTGATCTTCATCGAAAGGATGTGGAATTCGATATAGGAGATCATGTGTTGTTACGTGTTGCTCCATGGAAAGGAGTTACGAGATTTGGAAAGAGAGGAAAGCTCAATCCTCGATTCATCGGTCCATTTTTAATCCTCGATCGAGTAGGAACTGTGGCCTATAGACTCGCTTTACCACGAAGTATGTCTCATGTTCATAACGTTTTTCACATATCCATGCTACGTAAATATGTGGAAGACCCAAACCACATTATTGAGTTAGAACCGGACGAAATAGCGGAAGATTTGATGTATAAAGAGGTTCCTGTTCAAATCTTGGATAAGAAGGAACATATTCTACGCTCCAAGGTTATACCTCAAGTCAAAGTTTTGTGGAGAAACCACGATGTTGAGGAAATGACTTGGGAGTTAGAATCTGAAATGAAATTAAGGTATCCTTACCTCTTCAATATACCAGGTACGTACCCTAATTTCGAGGGCAAAATTTCATAAGAAGGGGAGATTGTAAAACCCCAACCTTTTGAATAAAGATGATTTTTCTATAAATATTATTTTTGAATATTATGGAGTGAAATTGATATAATGTAATAGTTGTGGGTAATATTTATAAATTTTGCAAAGTACGCAAGTTATTATATAATATTCGATTGGTAGGGAATATTCGTTTTAACAGGGAATATTAAATACAATGGCACAATTATTGGTGAGCCCCTAGCGGAATTATTGTCGGATTGAGAAAGCGACAAAAATATTTTATGAAAATATGGCGGAAGTTTTCTGATTAGCTTAATTTGAAACACGGTTTTAAAAGTGCGATGTCTGGCGTGGTTGTATAGTAGCACACGGTATTAATTATTGATGCTTACGTTAGAAGTCACTTAATTTTGTTTAATTATTGCCACGATAGTTGATGTAAAGTTTTCTTATTTTGAACCCTATTTGCCCATTTTTCAAATTAATCGGTGAAAATTATTAGGTGTATATATATATATATATATATATATATATATTAGTATTATATATATGATTATGATCTTTGAAAAGGACATATAGGTGGAGAAATTTCAAATGTTACGAATGTAAGAAGAAGAAAAAGGAAGGCATGAAATGTGTATATATATAATATATGTTTTGTTATATATATATATATATATATATATATATATATATATATATATATATATATATATATATATATGCCATTTAATGAAATCTCACGGATAGATTTGGGAAAAGGAAAGTCGAGGAAAGAGTAGCTTTCATTATATATATAATATATTTTATTAGTTTTGTTTTTTATGGAAAATAGAATATATTTTATTTTATTTAAAAGATTTTGCTTTAAATATGTACCGTCAGATTAAAGTAAATCAATCTAAACCGTTCATGAGTTAGTTACTATGCAATCCATTTTTCTATAAATAGAAACTCATTCCTTCATTATTTTCTTATGAATTCACTGAAACTCTAGAGAGATAAACTATAGAGAGAAAGAAGAAAGTATTACGCTACTTCACTACTTATATATCGAGTACTCTTCTTCTTAAGGTAGGAATATCCGGACTGATTAAAAGTCCTTATTAGTATTACATTGGAATAACTTTTGTCTATCTAAATCGCATGCTTGGTGATTTCATTGTTGTTATCTATTCTTTATTATTACATTTGGAACATCCTATCGATTGTGAATTTACTTTGACACGGTTACATTATTTAGTATTACATTGTAATAACTTTGTAATATGCAAAGTACCGCATACATGGTGATTTCTTTTGTTATTCCATTCTTTATTATACTCGGTTGGTTAAAGTTTTGACTTCTATACTCCATGAAATTAGTGGAATATCCTTGATATTTGCGCTTCATCGATATCTTTTCATGGAAATATTCTTACGAGCATTCTTGAATTTTACTCTACAAAGCAAATTATCATGTTGACAATTTGGACATTATTAGTTCCTGGATAAATTAATTCTTGAACTTGTTTTATTGAATTCTTATATCATTGTTATCATCCTCATGTTTAAATTTTTTTTGAAAGTCATCTATGGCCTGTAGTGCATAGATGGACTTGGTATGATTATCACCATGGATTATTTGGTGTAATCATGACTGTAATGTTACAAATGATGTGGTAAAAGTCCTCATTGGCCCGTAGTGCATTGATGGACAGTTGTTGGCATGATCATGACCATTAATGAATACACAAATATTCTTAGCCCATAGTGCATGGATAATTATGGTCGTGATACTATAGAATATCCTTGGCCGTAGTGCAGGGGTGATTCGATGATGTGAATTATTTATTAAGTTGAGTCTCAGCGATAAAAGTCATGAAAAACCTTTTAAATTATAGAAGATAGTAGATTTTATTCTCTACTTGACTCTTCTAATGGATTGCTTGTTCCGCTGCAGTTAAACTTGATGTTTGTTATATTTTATCAGTTTAACACTGTTGAAGGCTAATGATAATTTATTTTGGGGCAAAGGTGCAAAAATGCCTCTGATGTTTACACGGATGTCCTACTTCCACCCTAAACTATTTTTTTTTCCAAAAGTACCCTTAATGTTACAAAATTCAGCCCAATTATGCCCCTCTCATTAATGAGACTTGCTGCAAAGGGCAAGCAGCAGAGATTACGTGGATAAAATTTTCTTGTGAGACAAAAATAAATTATTATTTTTTTTCTCTTTCTTCACTCTTTCCTTTTCCTTTCTTCTCCCTTTTTTTTCTCTCTCTCTGTTATTTCTTCTTCCTCTATTCTAAAACCCCTTCGCGTCTCTCTCTCTGCTCTTCAGGTACCTCCTCCTCCATCCATTTCCCAGAATTCAAGGTACCCTTTTGTATTTGCAATCTCTCAGCTCATCTAGCAAAGAATCAATGGCTCTTACAGGCACAAATTCCCTAATTCCCACTAAATACTTTCAAACCCAAATTCATCCAACTAACCTAAACCCCATTAGATCTATCAAACCAATCTCCGCTGTCCATTCCCCTGACCCATCCAAAAACCCCATTATTTTCGATAAGCCCCCAAAACCCTCCTCGTCGGCGGCCACGACCATAGCCACCACAACGCCGGTGGTGACAAAGGCAGATAAGTTCTCGAAATGGGCAAAAAAATGCCAGAAGATTCCAACCACATAGGTAAAATAGATCTGGGTACTATCAAAACCCCACCACAAATCAGAGCCCAGAATACCCTATCAGATCCACATCAAGATGTCATCAGACTCTGGCAATGAGAAACTATATTCATCAGCATCTGTAGTCCAGTTTATACAAAGACAGAAAATTGATATGCCAGTCCTTTGGTTCTTTAGAGAGAGAATGTGAATAAATTTTTGGAGAGAGAAATGAAAGGAGGGAGAAAGAAGACCAGTGGCGGTAGCAATAGTTCAGACACAGGTGCTCAACAACAACACCACCACCAGTGGCCATCCGTGACGCAATTTGGACTGGGAGAGAAGCTATTGATGCGGCGGAGATGACGATGGAGGAACTGCAGCAAGAGGAGGAATTCGAAAAAGAAGGGGAGGGCATGGAGTAGGAAAATGAAGAGGGGGGAGAGGAGGAAAAGGCTTATTATCAATTTGGGCTTCTGGAAATCGAAGAGGGAGAGGGAGAGGGAGAGGGAGATTTAGAAGGGGAAGCTGAATTTGTGCCCCCAAAACTTGCTGAGGGTTTTTATGAGAACAGAAGAAGAAGAAAGAACGGAGAGAGAGAAAAAAAGGGAGAAGAAAGGAAGAGGAAAGAGAGAGAAGAGAAAAAAAAATTATTTTTGCTCCGTCAGCAAATTTTGTCCACGTGTCTGCTCCGTTTGCCTCGGTGGCAAGTTTGTTAACGGGAGGGGCATAATTGGGCTGAATTTTGTAATGTTAAAGGTACTTTTGGAAAAAAAACAAATAGTTTAGGTTGGAAGTGGGACATCCGTGTAAACATCAGGGGCATTTTTACACCTTTGCCCATTTATTCTGCATTATCTTAGTCATAATATTTTTTACTGGGCAAGTTGAGCTCACCCTTTCTTTCACTGTTCTCTTCAGAAAATGAGAACGTAGCTGGGACGAGTCGGGGAACGGAGTGATGGTCCGGATGATAGTATTAGCTAGTTGTCCTCACTATTCTGTTAAATAGTGTGACAATAAATGTAATTAGGACTTATTCTGAGAGTGGATATTTTCTAGAAGACAGTATTTGTATTAAAACTCACAGCTCTCTTGTTGTATATTAAAGATTGTATTTTTATTCTGTACCATGTATTTGGCGACTCAGAATAGGTGATGTATACCTATTTTGGGGGCGTCACATAAGAACTTGTATGAATATAAAAGATTGGATACATAATCGATAATAATAGAGTTAATAATCTGACACAATAATAATATATTTCTGAAACTTTCTTAATCATGCCCATTGCATAAAAGAAATGTAAAGTTAGGATACTTGCCTTGTCTGCTGCTTATAATACGCAACTTAGTTTTATCTTTTATATAGAAACCTATCATTAATAAGATCATTTTACCGATTAGAATAACATATCGTAACACATAATACTGCTTATTGCAGTCAGCACATAACCTAATCACATTGTCACACATGCTTAACAGTCATTGGATCACAAACATACACTTATCTAGCCAAACTATCAAAGTCCAAATCAATTTCTGAAACATTTCGGTGTACTGACAACTTTTTCGGGTAATTATCGAGTTAAAAACTCTATTCTATAGTTCCGTATTCGTTTAAATAATTTAAATATCATTCATATTAGTTTTCATAGCCTTATAATAATTTTTAAATAATTATTATAATTTATCATGATTTTTTAAACACTGGAATCATTATTAAATAATTTAAATATTAAATAATTATATTATCATTAATACTTAATTAATATTAAACTATTAATGAAACCATTGCCAAAATATTAAAGTTATTTATAATAACTCAAAATATTTTTAAAACATTAATATTACCCTTAAATGATTTTAAAACATTTAAAATTATTTCTAAATAATCACCATTAATATTAAAATATTAATGTATTATTTATCAAAATATAAAAAGTCATTAATTATAACTTAAAATATTTTTAAACCATTTATATCCTTTTTAAATGATTTTTAAATCAATAAAACCCTTTTTAAAATATGTATTTAATATAATTATTAAATAAATCAAATATCATTTAATATTAAATTATTAATGAAATTTACCTTTAAATATTAAAAGTTATATTTTAAAACTTAAAATATTTTAAACACTTTATTTTCATTTGAAATGATTTTTCTAATATTAAAATCATTTTTAAACTAATTTATTTAATATAAGTATTAAATAAAACTAATATCATTAATATTAAAATATTAATATTTTTTATGACAAAATGTCAAAAGTTATATTTTATAACTTAAAATATTTTTATAGCCTTTAAATCATTTTTATATGATTTTTAAATTATTAATTCTATTTTTTATAATTTATTTAATACATTTATTAAATAAATTAATTACCATTAATAGTAATTTATTAATGAAATTCATCACAAAATATTAAAAGTCATTAAAAATAACTTAAAATATTTTTTATACCATAATATAATTTTAAATGATTTTTAAGTATTAAAATAAATTTTAAATAATTTATTTAATATAAAAATTAAATGAATTAAATACCTTTAATATTCCAAAAATATTAAATATTTATGAAATATATTCAAAATTATTAAAAACTAATTTTTATTATTTAAAATAATGTTTAGGAATTTATTATGAATTTTTTAAAATTTAAAACCATTTAATACTAATTATTTAATAAAAACAATAATTTAGTAATTAATATGTCGCTAATGGGCCCTATAGCGACAAAACTGTCGCTATAGGTGTTCTTGAGAAAACCCAGAAACTCGTGCAGTTATCGAGTTGACAAGTTTGACCACCAATAATTGTTAATCTGTGATGTTACTGGGCATGTTCTTAGTCAGATCTTGTAGTACTCGTGTAATACTACACGATCCAACAACAAACATGGCCAAACATCATAACATGAGTGAGATCTGGGGCCTTGAACAAGTTATCAGAGCTATTCTTCATTTTTGGGTTACCCAGAAATGAAGAACAGTTCGTGAGGCCTACTTTAAGCTTCCACAACTTGTTATCATTGTAATATTTTTATGATCTTAAGGTTTCAGTATGTAGCCAACATGTACGACAACAGATATAATACATATACACATATAACAACAACACAATCAGAAGATATATGTTAGTCAAACCTTGTCAGAGATCGCGTTCTTGAGTTTTATGGGTTACCCAAAAAACTCAGTCTGTGATCTTCTGGCCTGGTTTGACCAGCCACTGGCTTCAATCCGTTTGATGTTTAGGCGATCTAAAAGCTTAAGCTTGTAGTCCAAACAACACACTACAAACTGAATACAACAACCGTAACAAATCAACAAAAAAAGCTGTCAGATTCAAGCCTTCAAACTTCATATCGGGCCGTCTGGGCAAGTTCGAAATTACGCCAGATTTTTCGATCATGGTGTGGGCAAAGCGACCTTTGACCAACAATAAAATGGAATATGTACATGATACGACCCTGATTATAGTTCCAGTTCATAGACCTCATGACATACTACAAATGCATACCTTTAAACAACAAAAACACATAACCAGCTGAGATTTACAGGGTCTGGCATTCGTTGTCAGACCACTTTTTAAACTTTTTCTAGATTTTGAAAAACTCCTAATCCGAGCCTATAGATGTTATGGATCTAACATCTATCAACCCGGATCACTAATATAGACTACAAACAACATGTTACAACACAAAACACCAGATCTAACATAGCATACATGATCAGATTTCTGGGGTTAGCTTTATACCTTTCTATGAAATATCTTGAATCTGGGCTTTAGATGTGTTATGGGTGAAGGTGATGCTTGGTTTGGGAACTGATTTACTTTGAAATTTCGTAGGGAGAGAAGGTCTTGTAGGAGGGATGGTGAATAAATGGGCAATATGAGCACTTTTCTCTCTCTTATGAACTATATATGTTATAATACAATGCTTATAGCTGAGATATATGGCTCGTAGCTGGATAATTTAAGCATGTGAGAAGTCAAGAGTTGGTTACCAACTAAAGTGTTGGACAAATTATAAACAACTTAAAAAAAATGTAATAATGGCAATATGGACATTAGGCTTGCAAATTTAATGGCATTATGGTAACTTGTCCCAACCCTTAGGGTTTAACCCTAAGGTTCTATAATTTGGTTTTCTAGCATTTTGCATTTAGGCCTAAAATAAAAAATTGGATTTCCTAAATTTCAAATTTAGGGTTTCTTAATTAGTTTAGGTTTTCTAAAATATAAAACATGAAAATTAGGTTTAAGGTTCACTAATTATTATTAAGATTGCTAAATTAGTAATTAGGGTTCATACATAGCAAATTAGGATTACTAATTTGTCAATTAGGGTTTCCCAATAATTAGGGTTTCCAAAAATTAATTAGGATTTTTACTAATTAACATTAAATTTCATAATACATATCATACGCCACATAACACAGTGACTTAACAGAGTTTTAAAGTCCCATCTGACTTCAAAACTAGGGTTTATCAGTAATACTAGGGTTTTATCAGGTTATAATAAAACTACTCCACAGATTAATCTTATACACATAACATACATATTTATAGCACTGAAATATAATTAATATTATATTATTATTCTTATTCCTTGATAAAAATCTAAAATTAGGGTTTGGATTCCATATCTAATTTATCTTTCATATACATACCATTATTAATTAAGTTATAATAATTAACTTAATTAATAGAAATAAATTCATATAACAAAATAACTATTTTAATAATTCTAATAATCATTTCATATACATTTAAATAATATATAATCATATTTTCATGGATAAAAAATAATAAAAATATTTTTGCTACAAAATTAATTATAAAAATATAATTTATAATGGTCAATAATTCTAAGATAAAATTATTTGTAATTATTCATGTAATAAATTTATTTTTATTTATCACATAAATACATATACTTTACCTTGCACTTATTCTCACCTTTAAAATAAAAAAAAAATTTATACGCAAAATTTTTATTTAATTATATAGAATATATCGGGTTATTACATTCACCCTCCCTTATAAAGATTCCGTCCCCGGAATCACCGTTTTAAAACTTATACATACTAGGGTAAATAACATACACAATCATTGCAAGTAGATCTTGATCATAATTGATCGAACCGATCTTTAACTATTCATCATAAAGCTTATCTATCTAATTAAACGAAAAATTGATTTCTAATAGAACTCAAATTCCTTCTTCAAAATTTCTTTATAAAATAATTTATTATATATAAGAAAATAAAAGTTATCTGAATAATAATACGGAGTTTCATCCAGGTACGCTTCTAGAATCTGAGCAGGTTGTAAAACCCCAACTTTTTGAATAAAGATGAATTTTCTATAAATATTATTTTGAATATTATGGAGTGAAATTGATATAATAGTTGTGGGTAATATTTATAAATTTTGCAAAATACGCAAGTTGTTATATAATATTCGATTGGTAGGGAATATTCGTTTTAACGAGGGGAATATTAGTACAACGGCACAATCATTGGTGGATCCCCTAGCGGAATTATTGTCGGATTGAGAAAACGACAAAAATACTTTATGAAATGTGGCGGAAGTTTTACAGTTAAGCTGTTGAAACACCGGTGTTAAAAAAATACGATGTCTGGCGTGGTTGCATAGTAGCACACTTGTATTAATTATTGATGCTTAAATGATAAGTCACTCGGTTTTGTTGGTATTATTAATGTAATAATCTGAGAAAATCTTTTATATAAAACATAATACTTTTATAAAGTTATTCTATAAATAGAATATATTATATTCTATTATGCATAGTGTTGCATAATTATATCTGCATAGTGTTTTGCATAGTAAAATCTTTTATATAAAACATAATACTTTTATAAAGTTATACATTTTATTAGACAATAATTAGAATATATTATATTTTATTATGCATAGTGTTTGCATAGTAAAATCTTTTATAAAGTTATTCGTTTTATTAGATTATAAATAGAATATATTATATTTTATGTTGCTTTAAATATGGACCGTCAGATTAAAGTAAATCAATCTCTAATAGTTCATGAGTTAGTTTCTTATGCATTCCATTTTTCTATAAATAGAAGCTCATTCATTCATTATTTTCTTACGAATTCTTTGAAACTCTAGAGAGATAAACTATAGAGAAAAAGAAGAAAGTATTACGCTACTTCACTACTTATATATCGATACTCTTCTTCTTAAGGTAGGGAATATTATTTGTTGTCTTTGATGCGTAGTGTTATTCTTTCTTATTCATGAAGAGAAGCTGTTGTTATTCTAATTCTTATTATTACATTGGAATAACTTTTATGTCTGTGATAAACCCTATACTTGGTGACATTCTTCTATTATTACATTGGAACATCCTTTACGTGTGTTTTACGGACTGGTTCCGCGTCTTTATTATTATTCCGTTAGAACATCACATGTCGTGTTTTTTACGGGACTGGTTAAAATCTTATTATTATACATTGGAACATCACATGCGTGTGTTTTACAGGACTGGTTAAAATCTTTATTATACTGTTGGAACATCCTGTGTTGGTGCAAATTTTGCACGACACGTTAGATTATTATTATTCGTGGAATAACTTTGTCTATCTGCAATCACGCATGCATGGTGATTTCTTTTGTTATTCCATTCTTTACTATACTCAGTTGGTTAAAGGTTTGACTTCTATACTCCATGAAATTAGTAGAATATCCTTGATATTTGCGCTTCTTCCAGTATCTTTTCATGGAAATATTCTTCTGATCATTCTTGAATTTTACTCTACAAAATAGTGTCATGTTGACAATTTGGACGTTAATAATTCCTGGATAAAATAATTATTGAACTTGTTTTATTGAATTCTTATATCATTGTCATCATCCTCATGTTTATATTTTGTTGAAAGTCATCTGTGGCCTGTAGTGTATAAATTGACTTGGTATGATTATGACGAGGATTATTGATTGTAATCATGGTAGTAATGTTACAAATGATGTGGTAAAAGTTCTCATTGGCCGTAGTGCATTGATGGATAGTTGTTGGCATGATCATGACCATTAATGAATACACAAATATTCTTGGCCCGTAGTGCATGGATAATTGTGGTCGTGATACTAAAGAATATCCTTGGTCGTAGTGCAGGGGTGATTCGATGATGTGGAATATTTATGAAGCTGAGTCTTAGGGATAACAGTGATGAAAAACCTTATAAATCATAAAAGATAGTAGATTTTATTTTCTACTTGACTCTTTTAATGGATTGCTTGTTCCGCTGCAGTTAAACTTGATGTCTATTATATTTTATCAGTTTAACATTGTTGGAGACTAATGATAATTTATTACGCATTATCTTAGTCATAATATTTCTTCTTTGGGCTAGTTGAGCTCACCCTTTCTTTTCTTTGTTCTCTTGAGAAATGAGAATATAGTTGGGGGCGAGTCGGGAAGCGGAGTGATGGTCCAGAGGATAGCATTAGTAGTCCTCATTATTCTGTGAAATAGTGTGATAATAATTGTAATGAGGACTCCTTTTGAGTTTGTATAATCTCTAGTAGATAATATTTGTATTCAAACTCACAGTTTATGTTTGTCGTATTGTACACGACAGTTGTATTAGTAAGTTGTATTTGAATTCTGTACCATGTATCTAACGACCTAAGATGGGTGATGTATACCTAATTTTGGGAGCGTCGCAGTTGGTATCAAGGCTTAGGTATGATCCCTGTTTAAGATGTGAGACTAGAACTAAGAGGGGAGAGACGGGGAATTCCTTCGCTAGTATGACCGACTTAAATTTATTTTGTATTTAAATTGGTTGGTTAGAGTTTAGAGATATTATGTTACATGTCAATTAACCTTTGTTTTGTGGCGATGTCAAAATGACATCCAAAAATGTTGAGAATAGCAATGGAGCACAAGAGCCGTTGAGTCTCCACATATTAATAATCGGGAGAATGTGCATCGGGAAGGCGACAATCCTCATGCAAACAACAACAACCGACCAAATTTCGAATGATGGATTGTTCGGAGGCTTTATACAATTCATGCAATGCAAGAAAGAGAGCGTCTCTGTCCAAAATGTAGGTGGAAACACTGGAAACTCTCGGTGGTCCACCGCTAAGCAGATTCAAGAGCTGACCCACCGGAGTTTAAGGAGAGCCAAAACCACTTATGGCGAGAAGCATGGATAAAGCGAGATCACCAAGATATTTGATGTCTTGGGATGCTTGAGGAGCAAAAGGTTCCTTTGCACGCCTTTATGTTGCTTGCATGAGGAAGATTCATTGGTGGGAATCGGTAAAAGCGTACTCAACTTCCGTGCTAAAGTTGTCTTGGGAGAAGTTCAAAGACATTCAACGACAAATACTTTCCGAAAGTATTCGTCACATGAAGGAGGTGGAGTTTATCAAATTGGAGCAAAACAATATGGCGTGGTCGCAATACGAGGCAAAATTTGCGAGTTATCCGGTTCACGTCCCACTTGGTGGATAATGAAGAGAGAATGGCGCGAATGTTTTTAAGAGGTTTGAAGCCGGAAATACGTCAACATCTTATTTCTCATAAACTGTGTTTGTATTCAGATGTTGTAAATAGGGCTCAGTTGGTGGAGCGCGATAACGAGTCAATGCAACTAAAAGAGAGTAGCTGGCAAAATGATAATATCAGTGAGAGCAGTCATCGAAGAGGTGACAACAAGCGTAAAGGGAGTCAACATGCCAGAAATGGTAACCACTTCGGTGGTAATCAGGGCCAAAACAATAAGAATGGACATTTCAAGAAGAGGAGATTCAACAATGATGGAAAGACTCCAGCACCAGCACCCGTTGTTAAGGAAGGAGAAAGACCACCTATCATATGCTTCAAATGCGGAGGGGAGGGACACATTAGTCCAAATTGCGCGATGCCGTCCAAAGCATGTTATAATTGTGGAAGAGAAGGTCACTTAGCCCGATTTTGTCATTCACCGAAGACAAATTCAAACTAGGATGGAGGCACCAAAGGTCATCCCGAGAAAAGTCAAAGCCGGTAGTGCTGGGAGGCGTTTGTTGTGTGACCTCCCGGAGAGCAAGGAACCCGAATGAGGTCATCACGGGTAAGCTTATCATAAACTCTAGCGAAGTCTACACTTTATTTGATACCGATTCTACCCATTCTTTTATTTCTCCTACTTGCGCTCAACGATTAAATTTGACTCCGGAGAAATTAGACTTTGACTTATTTGTGGAAACTCCGTTGGGAGAAACCTTTATTACATCCACGGTTTATAAGTCTTGTTTGGTTCAAGTTGGTACCCACACATTACCTGTCGATCTTATTGCATTAAAAATACTTGCATTTGATGTAATTCTAGGGATTGATTGGTTAACTACTCATCATGCAAAAATTGATTGTTTTCGTAAGCTTGTTAGCTTTCATATTCCTAATCGACCTATTATGCGAATTCAAGCAACCAAACCATTAAAATCAATCACTGTCATCTCAAGCCATAAAGCTATTCGTTTATTGAAAAACGGATGTCAAGCTTTCTTAGCTCATGTCACAGATCTAAACAAAAATATGTCAGTTTTGAATAATATTTCTATTGTTAAGGAATTTCCTGACATATTCCCTGAAGAACTTCCTGGCCTACCCCCAGAGCGTGAAATTAAATTTTGTATCGACCTTGAACCCGGTACAAAACCCATTTCTAAATCCCCATATCGAATGGCTCCTATTGAACTTCAGGATTTAAAAACTCAACTGCAGGAATTGTTAGACATTGGCTTTATTCGTCCTAGTACTTCTCCTTGGGGTGCTCCTGTTCTATTCGTGAAGAAGAAATATGGGAGTATGCGACTTTGTATTGATTATCGGGAGTTGAATCATGTCACCATCAAAAATAGGTACCTATTGCCACGTATTGATGACCTGTTTGACCAGTTGCAAGGAGCCAAATTCTTTTCAAAGATTGATCTTCGTTCCGGATATCACCAATTGAAGATTAGAACCGATGATATTCTAAAGACGACTTTCAGAACTCGGTACGGGCATTATGAATTCCTAATCATGTCCTTTGGATTGACTAATGTTCCTGCTGCCTTCATGGATATGATGAACCGAGTATTCAAGGAATATTTGGATCATTTTATGGTCGTCTTTATTGATAACATCCTCATATATTCCAAAAGCCATGAAGATCATGAGGAACACTTGAGGCTGATACTCCAAAAGCTTCGTTAATACAAGCTTTATGCCAAGTTGAAGAAATACGAGTTCTGGCTTGAGGAAGTAGCATTCCTTGGGCTTGTGGTATCAAGTCATGGAATATCTGTTGACCCAACAAAGATTGAAGCTATTCAAAGTGGGAGCAACCTAAATCGATGATCAAGAAATCGTAGCTTTCTCGCTTTATTTGGTTATTATCGGAGATTAGTAGAAGGTTTTCTCGAATTGCTACTCCACTAACTCAAATTTGACTCGGAAGATACAAAGTTTCGGTTGGAGCGAAGAATGTGAGAAGAGTTTTCAAGAACTCAAGAGGAGACTCATTTCAAAGACCTGATACGACAATACCATCCGGTTCGGAGGATTTGTCATCTCTGATGATGCTTGAGGCAAAGGGTTAGGATGTGTTCTCATGCAACATGGGAAAGTCATAGCTTATGCCTCACGACAACTCAAAGAATATGAGAGGAATTATCCTACTCATGATCTAGAGTTGGCAATTTGTTATCTTCGCACTAAAGATTTGGAGGCATTACTTGTATGTGGAGAAAGTTGAGATCTTTACGGATCATAAAAGCCTCAAATATTTCTTCACTCAAAAGGAACTCAACATGCGACAACGACGTTGGCTTGAGCATTGAAAGATTATGATCATACTATCAATACCATCCTAGAAAAGCAAACGTGGTAGGCGATGGCGCATTGAGTAGAAGATCATATGGTGCGAGTGCAATATTGTCAATATGAAAGGCCCATTTTGTATGACTTGCAAAGGATGGAGATAGAGATAAAGACTCCAGGGACCCACATGATGATGGCAAATATACGAGTAGAACCGTCTTTAATTGATAAAATTAAAGCTGCTCAAGTTACAGATCCGGAGCTAATGCGTATGAGGAAGAAAGTGCAAGAAGGTGAGATGTCGGAAGCAAGAATCGATGAAGAAGGAATACTTCGAGTCAACTCAAGACTTTGTGTTCCTAACGACCCTGATTTAAAGTATAAAATCATGATGGAGGCGCACAACACACCGTTTGCAATCCATCCTGGGAGTACCAAAATGTATCATGATCTTCGACATACATTTTGGTGGGACAATATGAAGAGAGAGATAGCGCTGTTTATCTCAAGGTGTCTAACGTGTCAACGAGTCAAGGCGGAGCATCAAGTACCAAAA
This sequence comes from Panax ginseng, assembly GCA_020205605.1. Lineage (NCBI taxonomy): Eukaryota > Viridiplantae > Streptophyta > Magnoliopsida > Apiales > Araliaceae > Panax > Panax ginseng. The sequence goes on from CM035142.1 coordinate 59,062,426, forward strand.
GGTCCATTGCAACCACTTGAAATTCCAGAATGGAAATGGGAGCACATTACCATGGATTTCGTTACTGGTCTTCCCAAAGTTTCTCAAAGAATAGATGCGATTTGGGTCATTGTTGATAGATTGACCAAGTCTGCTCATTTCTTACCAATACGAGAAACTTATACACTTGAACGTCTTGCTCCTATGTACATAAATGAGGTTGTAAGATTGCATGGTATGCCAGTATCCATAGTTTCTGATCGAGACCCAAGATTCACTTCGCGATTTTGGGTTAGTTTGCAAAAAGCTATGGGCACAAATTTACGATTTAGCTCGGTATATCATCCTCAGACGGACGGACAGTCGGAGAGGACTATTCAAACTCTTGAAGATCTATTAAGACTCTGTGTCCTTGATTTCAAGGGAAGTTGGGACAAGTTCTTACCATTGGTGGAGTTTTCCTACAACAACAGTTATCAAGCAAGTATTGGCATGGCTCCATTCAAAGCGTTGTATGGAAGAAAATGTCGCTCTTCAGTATGCTGGGATGAGGTGGGCGAAGCAACGTTGTTGGGACCGGAGTTGGTCAGTATGACTACGGAAAAGATTCAAACGATCCGGCAACGTATAAAAACCTCACAAGATTGACAAAAGAGTTATGGTGATCTTCATCAAAAGGACGTGGAATTCGATATAGGAGATCATGTGTTGTTACGTGTTGCTCCATGGAAAGGAGTTACGAGATTTGGAAAGAGAGTAAAACTCAATCCTCGATTTATCGGCCCATTTTTAATCCTTGATCGAGTAGGGCGTGGCCTATAGACTCGCTTTTACCGCCAAGTATGTCTCATGTTCATAACGTTTTCACATATCCATATTACGTAAATATGTTGAAGACCCGAACCACATTATTGAGTTGGAACCAGGACGAAATAGCGGAAGATTTGGACGTATGAAGAGGTTCTGTTCAAATCTTGGATAAGAAGGAACATATTCTACGCACGCAGGAGGTTATACCTCAAGTCAAAAGTTTTGTGGAGAAACCACGATGTTGAGGAAATGACTTGGGAGTTAGAATCGAAATGAAATCAAGGTATCCTTACCTCTTCGACATACAGTATCGTACCCTAATTTCGAGGGCGAAATTTCATAAGAAGGGAGATTGTAAAACCCCAACTTTTGAATAAAGATGAATTTTCTATAAATATTATTTTTGAATATTATGGAGTGAAATTGATATAATAGTTGTGGGTAATATTTATAAATTTTGCAAAATACGCAAGTTGTTATATAATATTCGATTGGTCGGGAATATTCGTTTTAACAGGGAATATTAGTACTGCAGCACATCATTGGTGGACCCCCCTAACGGAATTATTATCGGATTGAGAAAATGACAAAAAATACTTTATGAAAATAAGGACGGAAGTTTTACCATTAAGCATTGAAACACCGGTGTTAAAAAAATGCTGATGTCTGGCGTGGTTACATAGTAGGCACTACGGTATTAATTATTGATGCTTAAGTGATAAGTCATTCGGTTTTGTTGGTATTATTAATGTAATAATCTAGAAAATCTTTTATATAAAACATAATACTTTTATAAAGTTATTCTATAAATAGAATATATTATATTCTATTATGCATAGTGTTGCATAGTGTCTACATATTATGCGCATAGTATTTTGTATAGTAAAATCTTTTTATATAAAACATAATACTTTTATAAAGTTATCATTTTATTAGACAATAATTAGAATATATTATATTTTATTATGCATAGTGTTTGCATAGTAGCTGCACGCATAGTATTTGTATAGTAAAATATTTTATAAAGTTATTCGTTTTATTAGATTATAAATAGAATATATTATATTTTATGTTGTTTTAAATATGGACCGTCAGATTAAAGTAAATCAATCTAAATAGTTCATGAGTTAGTTCTTATGCATTCCATTTTTCTATAAATAGAAGCTCATTCATTCATTATTTTTTACTGAATTCTTTGAAACTCTAGAGATAAACTATAGAGAAAAAGAAGAAAGTATTCTGCTACTTCACTACTTATATATCTAGTATTCTTCTTCTTAAGGTATTGAATATTATTTGTTGTACTCGTAAGGAGTGTTATTCTTTCTTATTCATGAAGAGAACTGTTGTTATTCCAATTCTTATTATTCTGTTGGAATAACCTATATACGCGGTCTACCTTATACTTAGTGACATTCTTCTATTATTCTATTGGAAAATCCTGTCTGTGTGTTTTACACCGGACCTGGTTCCGTCTTTATTATTATTCTGTTGGAACATCTTATCTCTGTGTTTTACACCGGACCTGGTTCCGTCTTATTATTATTCTGTTGGAACATCACATACGTGTGTTTTACAGGACTTGGTTAAAATCTTTATTATTCTGTTGGAACATCTTGTCGGTGCAAATTTTGCCTGACCTAGTTCCGTTATTATTATTCTTTTGGAATAACCTGTCTATGTGAAGTACCGCGTGCATGGTGATTTCTTTTGTTATTCCATTCTTTATTATACTTAGTTGGTTAAAGTTTTGACTTCTATACTCCATGAAATTAGTAGAATATCCTTGATATTTGCGCTTCATCCAATATCTTTTCATGGAAATATTCTTCTGATCATTCTTGAATTTTACTCTACAAAATAGTGTCATGTTGACAATTTGGACGTTAATAATTCCTGGATAAAATAATTCTTGAACTTGTTTTATTGAATTCTTATATCATTGTCATCATCCTCATGTTTATATTTTGTTGAAAGTCATTTGTGGCCTGTAGTGCATAGATGGACTTGGTATGATTATGACCAGGGATTATAGCTGGGACGAGTCGAGGAACGGAGTGATGGTCCAGAGGATAGCATTAGTAGTCCTCACTATTCTGTGAAATAGTGTGATAATAATTGTAATGAGGACTCCTTTTAAGTTTGTATAATCTCTATAGATAATATTTGTATTCAAACTCACAGTTTATGTTTATCGTATTGTACACGACAGTTGTATTAGTAAGTTGTATTTGAATTCTGTACCATATATCTGATGACCCAAGATGGGTGATGTATACCTAATTTTGGGGGCGTCACAACAGTCATGTTAAAGACTCTTGCGGTTTGTTTTGTTAATTGGTTCATTTATTGAAGTTGGTCCCGTTGTCGCCAATGTCCTATTGCCTTTCCCCGTATTCGCATTCCTTGCCTCCCTTCTACTTTTTGGACAGTCTTTCACCTTATGCTCCATTGATCCATAAATAAAATACCCACTATACATTCTTGGACTGGGGCATTTAGGAGAAATATGTCCCTTCTGCCCACACTTATAGCACACAAACTTTCCCTTTAAACACACTCTCGAATGATTCTTTTTGCAATTCCCACACTGCACAACCTGTTTCTTTCCAACTTCTAGCCTATTTCTGGTATACCCAAAATTATCTCTTTTCCTTTTTCCAGTCCTACCACCACTACTCCCTTCTCTGACGCTAGCTTGATTTGTCTCCCACCAAAGATTCGCCTCCCCTTTTATCGTATAGGTGACAAAAATTATCTTTTGCCCCTCCGTTACCCTAGCTGTCACAAACACCTCTACAAGGTCAGTTGATCCTCTAAATCCTGGCGGTTCGATTGCCTTGAAGTCTTTGAAGTTTGTCGATCGATTATCTGGCAGATTTCCCATGGCTGGTATTCCAATCTGCATAGCTTGAGCAACAATATTTGCAAAATTCTGTATCGGATCGAGTTGTTCTCCAGCTTTGTTGACAAGTTCTTTTTCCCTTTGGTTTCGTTTTCGTCTTGGCGACATTATCATAAATTATTCCTTATTAACTTACATTCTAAGCCTTATCGTATACGTTTGGCATATAACGCGAAATTTTCTACTCAAATAATCATGTATTCACAATATTAGATTTTGAAAACTTGGTTTTACTGTATTAACCAGTGTTCAGATAAATACTTACTATCTTTATACCAACTTATTTCATTAATCCATCATAGATTCATATTCATAGAACTTGACATACCATAGCACATATTGCTTTAAACATCCGTTATCCCTTTGTGACTCAAAAGTCGGGAAATCGATGCTACAACTTATACAAAAGTTAAGAATATTACATTATACCCACATACCTATCATATACACATCATAGAATCATACATATTCAAGTAATACTAATACTACGTATTTCTTACGCCTTCACTAAGGATCAATTGCTTAGTATTCTATATATTCCATTATCCTCAAAATCCATTCACACATAACTATACCAAGTTCGTCAAACCTATCACACATTATGAGTTCCGGAACTTACCACAATCATATGAGTTTAGGAACTTATCCTAGTTAGACCTTTGGCGTCCATTCGCTGAGGGGTTCAAAATTTTCATATAATTATGAGTCATGAACTTACCATAAGTATGAGTTTTAAGAACTCGAGCTTAACCCTATATTCTCTAACCATACTCTATTTATCAGTTATATTATCGTTTCTAGGTCTGGTACTATATTTTCCAGTATAATCACCTCATTAGGGTTGCTTACGAAGTGAGACTCTATTTTCATTATTTACTTTGATATTGGCTCGGTTATAAAGATCGGCTCCTTCTTTATGATCTGAGAGTATCCTAATCCTTTCCCACCTGATATCTACGCAAAAACTATCTTGATTAGCACGTATTATAAACACACAGCAAATAATAATTTTATATAAGTTATCTGGTATTTTGGGTTGACAATGAATTTATACAATTCATCTCCTTTTATACTCTAAATGAGTTATTTGTATTTTCAACATTCTCTCTGTTCTAAGGTTATAGCTTAAGTTTTATCCCACCTAAGGTTTCTAACCCTAAAGCTCTGATACCAACTTGTGACGCCCCCAAATTTAGGTACTTGAAACCTGAACTCGGTGCTTCACGATACCATTTCTATGAGCGAAATAATACTAATAATAATAACAATAATATAAATATCAAACTTAATTTATATATATCAGAGTCTAATCCCAAGTACGCGACCTTTAAACATTCATTACATGATAATTAATAGATATCATTGTCATAATAAAGTCAAACTATTACATAATATAGCATAAGTTTATTTTATTTGCTTTCTTTTCCTTTGTTATGGCCTCAAACTTCCGATTGATCACGCCTAGCTGAAAACATTTAAATTTAAAGCAAGGATGAGCATTTAATTGCCCAGCAAGTAATAACAACAATAAATATTAACTGAAAGGATTAAATGTTTTCTTTGAATGACACTTCTACAACGAATTAGCAGTTGTGAAGTAAGCTAAACCAATAATAACAACATAACAATTCTATATCAAAATTTTTAAATTACGTATTGACTATAAATAGAGAGAAATCGACAGACTATGAACTTTATTTTCAATTTCCGATAAGGTTTAGCAGAACTTCATCCGCAAACCGTCATAACTTATGGGCGCGAGGGTGATCATCCCAATGTGCCCTGTATTGATCAATACTACATGGAAGAACGATTTTATCGTTCATCTTATCCGCCTTTGGCGCACAAAAGTTTTCCCAAATTAGGGATGTTCATACTTAGTCGGGAATTCTAACCAAAGCAATTTGATTGGATATAATAAAGTTCTATCATGTTCAACGATATTTCTAAATTTGTGTCTAGTTGGGTCAAATAGCTTAGACGACTTTTAATTAAGGTATTAAAATCAAAAATCAATGGGTATATGTCAACATGTGATTAAATACAATGATTATCCAAGTGAGGACATTTGTCTAACCATATTTAAAAATTAACGAACATAATAAATATCAAGATTGTACAATAGTACTGTATTGATAAATAATGATCGGATAATTTAAGAACTTGTATGAATACAAAAGATTGGATACATAATCGATAATAATAGAGTTAATAATCTGATACAATAATAATATAATTCTGAAACTTTCTTACTCATGCCCATTGCATAAAGGAAATGCAAAGTTAGGATACTTGCCTGGTCTGCTGCTTACAATACGCAACTTAGTTTTATCTTTTATATAGCAACCTATCATTAATAAGATCATTTTATCGATTAGAATAACATATCGTAACATATAATACTGCTTATTGCAGTCAGCACATAACCTAATCACATTGTTACACATGCATAACAGTCATTGGATCACAAACATACACTTATTTAGCCAAACTATCAAAGTCCAAATCAATTTCTGAAACATTTCGGTGTACTGACGACTTTTTCGGGTAATTATCGAGTTTAAAACTCTATTCTGTAGTTCCATATTCGTTTAAATAATTTAAATATCTTTCATATTAGTTTTCATAGCCTTATAATAATTTTTAAATAATTATTATAATTTATCATGATTTTTCAAACACTAGAATCATTATTAAATGATTTAAATATTAAATAATTTTATTATCATTAATATTTAATTAATATTAAACTATTAATGAAACCATTGCCAAAATATTAAAGTTATTTATAATAACTCAAAATATTTTTAAAACATTAATATTACCCTTAAATGATTTTTAAAACATTTAAAATCAATTTAAATAATCGCCATTAATATTTAAATATTAATGTATTATTTATCAAAATATAAAAAGTCATTAATTATAATTTAAAATATTTTTAAACCATTTATATCCTTTTTAAATGATTTTTAAATCAATAAAACCCTTTTAAACTATTTATTTAATATAATTATTAAATAATTCAAATATCATTTAATATTAAATAATTAATGAAATTCACCTTTAAATATTGAAAGTTATATTTTATAACTTCAAATATTTTTAAACTCTTTATTTTCATTTGAAATAATTTTTCTAATATTAAAATCATTTTTAAACTAATAAATTTAATATAAATATTAAATAAATCTAATATCATTAATATTAAAATATTAATATTTTTCATTACTAAATGTCAAAAGTTATATTTTATAACTTAAAATATTTTTATAACCTTTAAATCATTTTTATATGATTTTAAATTATTAATTCTATTTTTCATAATGTATTAAATAAATTAATTACCATTAATAGTAATTTATTAATGAAATTCATCACAAAATATTAAAAGTCATTAAAAATAACTTAAAATATTTTCTTATACCATAATATAATTTTAAATGATTTTTCAAGTATTAATATAATTTTTAAATAATTTATTTAATATAAAAATTAAATGAATTAAATACCTTTAATATCCCAAAAATATTAAATATTTATGACATACTACACGATCTAACAACAAACATGGCCAAACATCATAACATGAGTGAGATCTGGGGCCTTGAACAAGCTGTCAGAGCTGTTCTTCATTTCTGGGTTACCCAAAAATGAAGAACAGTTCGTGAGGCCTACTTTAGGCTTCCACAACTTGTCATCCTGGTAATGTTTTTGTGATCTTAAGGTTTCAGTATGTAGCCAACATGTACGACAACAGATCTAATACATATACACATATAACAACAACACAATCATAAGATATATACTGGTCAAACCTTGTCAGAGATCGCGTTCTTGAGTTTTATGGGCTACCCAGAAAACTCAGTCCGTGATCTTCTGGCCTGGTTTGACAAGCCATTGGCTTAAATCCGTTTGATGTTTAGGCGATCTAAACTCTTAAGCTTGTAGTCCAAACAACACACTACAACCTGAATACAAAAACCGTAACAAATCAACAAAAAAACTGTCAGATTCGAGCCTTCAAACTTCATGTCAGACCGATCTGGGCAAGGTCTAGGCTGCCCAGATTTGTCCAGTCATGGTCGGTCAACGACCTTTGACCAACAATAAAATGGAATCTGTACATGATACGACCCTAATTCCAGCTCCAGTTCATAGACCACATGACATACAACAAATTCATACCTTTAAACAACAAAAACACATAACCGGTTGAGATTTACATGGTCTGACATTCGTTGTCAGACCACTTTTTAAATCATTTCTAGATTTTGAAAAACTCCTAATCTGAAACTATATATGTTATGGATCTAACATCTATCAAACCAGATCACTATATAGACTACAAACAACATGTTACAACACAAAAACACTAGATCTAACATAGCATACATGATCAGATTTCTAGGGTTAGCTTTATACCTTTTTATGAACTATCTTGAATCTGGGCTTTAGATATGTTATGGGTGATGGTGGGGCTTGGTTTGGGAACTGATTTACTTAGAAATTTCGTAGGTTTTAGAGAGAAGGTCTTGGAGGAGGGATGGTGAATAAATGGGCAATATGAGCACTTTTATCTCTCTTATGATCTATATATGTTATAATACAATGCTTATAGCTGAGATATATGGCTCGTAGCTGGAGATTTTAAGCATGTGAGAAGTCAAGAGTTGGTTACCAACTAAAGTGTTGGACAAATTATAAGGAACTTAATAAAAAATGCAATAAGGGCAATATGGACATTAGGCTTGCAAATTTAATGTCATTATGGTAACTTGTCCCAACGCTTAGGGTTTAACCCTTAGGGTTTAACCCTAAGGTTCTACAATTTGGTTTTCTAGCATTTTGCATTTAGGGCTAAAATAGAAAATTAGATTTCCTAAATTATAAATTTAGGTTTCTTTATTAGTTAAGATTTTCTAATAATATAAAACATGAAAATTAGGTTTAAGGTTCACTAATCATTATTAAGATTGCTAAATTAGTAATTAGGGTTCATGCATAGCAAATTAGGATTACTAATTTGTCAAATAGGGTTTCCCAATAATTAGGGTTTCCAAAAATTAATTAGGGTTTTTACTAATTAACATTAAATTTCATAATACATATCAGACGCCACATAACACAGTGACTTAACAGATTTTTAAAGTCCCATCTAACTTCCAAACTAGGGTTTATCAGTAATACTAGGGTTTCATCAGGTTATAATCAAACTGCTCCACAGATTAATCTTACACACATAACATACATATTTATAGCACTGGAATATAATTAATATTATATTATTATTCTCATTCCTTGATAAAAATCCAAAATTAGGGTTTGGATTTCATATCTGATTTATCTGTCATATACATACCATTATTAATTAAGTTATAATAATTAACTTAATTAATATGAAATAAATTCATGTAACAAAATTGTAATAATCCGAATTTAATTTAGGATTATCAATAAATTGAGAATTTTAGTTTCTTGTGTGCTATTGTTGAAATAATTAAGTTATGACTTGGTAAGGTTTAATATAGGGTAGAGACCCTAAAAAGTAAATAGGAAAACCTTAATCAAGACTTTGGTTTTATAATAGAAATCCAAATTCTAATTAGGGTTATAAACAGAAATTAAATTAAAATTATTAATTCTTTTCCATGATTAACATTAAACGTGGTTAATTAGAGTTTTATTAGGTGTGCTTATCATGATTAACAAAAAATTAAGGATTTGATAACTTTAATGCTAAACTAGTGAACCCTAAACCTAAGCATTAAACCCTAATTGTACAATAATTAACTCTAATCCTTAATTTGTCAAACCCTATTTACCAAGTATATAAGTAATAAAAAATTTAAAGTAATTATATATGTGAATTGACTAAATTAGCCTCAAAGTTGATTGGGAATTACTAAAGTACCCTTAGTATAGGGGAAATGACTAAAATGCCCTTTATCTTCCAAAATATGATGATAAGACTAAATCTATGACTCACCATTTACAAGATTTTAAAAATGTGTCTAAAAACAGCCCCACCATCAGTTTTTTGACACCTAGGACTGATCCATGCCTTAGTTGCCAACAATCTAATGAAATTAGGTAAATTATCCATACTTGAACTTATTACATATAAGTTATGTACTAGGGTAGCCAACCAACGAATTCCTACTTGTAATACATCATATACTTATCCACAAACAACTCTTAAACATCCAGCATTCAGATCACAAAGTCAGTATTCAAAGATTGTTTGAAAAGGTAAGAACACTAACCCTAACCCTAGATCTTTAAAGCTATATAAAAGGTTGTAATTTAGTGTTTATATATATGATATAACATATTATTTAGTGATCTGGGTCGCTTAATTGTGACGCCCCCAAAATTAGGTATACATCACCCATCTTGAGTCGCCAGATACATGGTACAGAATTCAAATACAACTTAATAATACAATTGTCGTGTACAATACGAAAAAACATAAACTCTGAGTTTGAATACAAATATTGTTTACTAGAGAGTATACAAACTCAAAATGAGTCCTCATTACAATTATTATCACACTATATCACATAATAGTGAGGACTACTAATGCACCATCTAGGACCATCACTCCGCTCCTCGACTTGACTTGTCCGGCTATATTCTCATTTCAAGAGAAAAAGTGAAAGAAAAAGGGTGAGCTCAACTATCCCAAAGAAGAAATATTATGACTAAGATAATGCAGAATAAATTATCATTAGCCTTAAACAGTGTTAAACTGATACAATATAACAAACATCAAGTTTAACTGCAGCGGAACAAGCAATCCATTAAAAGAGTCAAGTAGAGAATAAAATCTACTATCTTTTATGATTTAAAAGGTTTTTCATCACTTTTATCGATGGGACTCAGCTTAATAAATAATCCACATCATCGAATCACCCCTGCACTACGGCCAAGGATATTCTTTAGTATCACGACCACAATTATCCATGCACTACGGGCCAAGAATATTTGTGTATTCATTAATGGTCACGATCATGCCAACAACTATCCATCAATGCACTACGGGCCAATGAGGACTTTTATCACATCATTTGTAATATTACGGTCATGATTACACCGAATAATCCTTGGTCATAATCATACCAAGTCCATCTATGCACTACAGGCCACATATGACTTTCAAAAATATAAACATGAGGATGATGACAATGATATAAGAATTCAATAAAATAAGTTCAAGAATTAATTTATCCAGGAACTAATAATGTCCAAATTGTCAACATGATACTGCTTTGTAGAGTAAAATTCAAGAATGCTCAGAAGAATATTTCCATAAAAAGATTCTGGATGAAGCGCAAATATCAAGGATATTCCACTAATTTCATGGAGTATAGAAGTCAACACTTTAACCATCTGAGTATAATAAAGAATGGAATAATAAAAGAAATCACCATGCATGCAGATTGCAGATGTATAAAGTTATTCCAATGAATACTAAATAACGAAACTGAAGTCAAAGTAAATTAGACCGGGATGTTCCAACAAAATAATAAAGAATGGAATAACAATGTAAATCACCATGCATGCGGTACTTGGCATGATAAAGTTATTCCAATGTAATACTTATAAGGATCGGAATCAGTCCAACAGTAAAAACGCATGTAAAGGATATTCCAATGTAATAATAATAAAGATTTTAACCAGTGCGGCATGTAAAACGCATGCATGAGGATATTCCAATGAATAATAAAGATGGAATCAGTCCGGCGTAAAACGCATGCATGAGGATATTCCAATGTAATAATAAAGACGGAATAATGGAAGAATGTCACAAAGTATAGGGTAGCCCGCGTATACAGGTTATTCCAATAGAATAGTAAAGAATGGAATAACAGAAGTTCTCTTCATGAATACAAAAGAAATAATACTCCCTACGAGTACAACAAATAATATTCCCTACAAGTACAACAAATAATATTCCCTACCTTAAGAAGAAGAGTACTGGATATATAAGTAGTGAAGTAGCAGAATACTTTCTTCTTTCTCTCTATAGTTTATCTCTCTAGAGTTTCAGTGAATTCGTAAGAAAATAATGAAGGAATGAGCTTCTATTTATAAAAAAATGGACTGCATAGTAACTAACTCATGAACGGTCCAGATTAATTTATTTTAATCTGACGGTCCATATTTAAAGAAAAATCTTTTAAATAAAATATAATATATTCTATTTATAATCTAATAAAACGAATAACTTTATAAAAGATTTTACTATGCAAACACTATGCAGGCACTATGCAAACACTATGCATAATAAATATAATATATTCTAATTATTGTCTAATAAAACAGATAACTTTATAAAAGTATTCTATTTTATATAAAAAGATTTTACTATGCAAAACACTATGCATGGACTTTAAAGGAAATTGGGATGATCACCTACCATTAGTAGAGTTCAGCTACAACAATAGTTACCATGCTAGTATAGGCATGCCGCCTTACGAAGCGTTATATGGCAGAAAGTGCAAAACTCCATTTTATTGGGATGAAGTTGGGGAAAGACAACTACTAGGGCCAGAATTGGTACAGCAGACGGCAGAAATAGTCAAAGTGATCTCGAAACACGGTGTAGCAAATTTCAAGATCGACAGAAGAAAAATCTACCGATCCACATCGTAAAAATATCGAGTTTGAATCGGTAGTTATGTTTTCTTGAAGGTCTCTCCCTAGAAGGGGAAGATCAGGTTCGGAAAGAAAGGAAAATTGAACCCAAGATTCATTCGACCTTTTGAATTATCGAGAAGAATCGGAGAGAAGTTGTGTACGAGGTAGCCTTACCTCCAAAGACTCGAGAATGTCCACAATATTTTCCATGTTTCAGTATTACGACCATACAAAAGTCGATTACAAACATGTAATTGAATACGAACCCTCGCATTTTGAGAAAGACTTATCTTACGAAGAAATTCTGTCCAATTATCGAATGAAAAGAACAAGTTCTCGAAATAAAGTAATACCTTACATTAAGGTAATTTGGAGGAACCACAATTTCAAGAAGCTACGTGGGAACTCAAGAGAATATGATGAAGAACTACCTCATTTATTTACTTAATTATGTAAAGCGATTCTCGATGACGTAATCTTTATAATGGGGGAGAATGTAAGGATTTAATTTATTGAGTCGTGATTCGGGGATGTAATCCTTTTAAGGGGGGAAAGATGTGATAAACGAGATTTTGTAAATTTATTTTAATATTTATTGAATTAAATAAATATTTTTCGATGATTTAATTATTAGATTTAATAATTAATTGATTAATTGTGGTAGATTAATTTAATTATATGTGTTACATTTATTAAATTAATGTGAGAATAATTATTATTCAAATATGTAATTATGTGAGCTTATTGAATTAAATGAAATATTTAATTAAGCATAATGTTATTTAATTTAATTATTAATTAGAAAGTTAATAATTCAACATTATTTATTAATGAGAAATTCAGTTATGTGACTATGTAAATTTATTATATTTTATTTAAAGCAAATTAAATAAAATATTGGATTTATTTTATAAGGAGTGTGACATTTCCAAACTATATTATAAAGGTTTTATTAAATTAAATGACTTTGAACTAATTAAAGGTTGCCAAACAAGGCCCTAGTAGTGGTTGGAAGTAGTTACCCATTATTGGGTTAACTGACCATTATGTGCGTCAGTTTAATTATTATATGTGATGTCTTCTTCATTCATTCCATTATTGCTAAGTCTAGAGAATTATCACAGAGAGAGAGAGAGTTTGAGAACTTTGAGAGAGATTGTGAATACTGTGATTAAAGGAGAAGAAGTGTGAGAAATTGGGAATTATTGTCACCTGTGTAATCTAAGCAAAGTATTCAAGGGTAATCCCTTCTTCCCAAATTTTAAAGTTACGTCATTTAGTTTTTATAAAAATGGCTTTCATATATTCTGTAAGTCTCTGTGAATTGGGAAATGATGATTTTTATAAGAATATATGTAATAATTCGAGTAGCATGACATGTTTTATATATATTTTATATGATTCCATATCATAAGTTTCAATATACGATGACTTGCTATTTCAAAAATTTACAGAGTTTGGGTTTTGGCCTTATGGCCCTATAAGTGGTATTTAATACGTTGATTGTATATTATCCCTAAATTTTATACTCGTATATTATTATACATGTTGATACGAAGAGACCAAACTTTAAACGAACGGATTCGGTGGTATAACGAATTCGTAGTATCAATTTTCATGTTTTATTTTCAAAACCTTCAAGAACATCAAAGTCAGAGAAATTATAGATTTTAACTATGTGATTATGTGTTTTAATGGGTTAAAACCATTCTATAAATGTTGGGTTATGTTTATGCATGAATTATAACATGTGTATATGATTAATTTCGTGTAGTAGTAATTTAATTGGAATTTTTTGGGCTGTGTTCTGCAATTTTCGCATAAATGCGTATCAGCAGTTCGCTTTCATGCATGCGCTTGGCCATCCCATCCCTTAAGCCCCATGGCAGAAAGAATTCCACCACCATGTCATAGTCAGTGTCCCATGTCCGTCATGAATACTAAATATATTGCACGCCAAGACATAATATAAACGATAGCGCCACAAATACCACTCTACAGAATGGTCCAGAAATGTAATTTTTAAAGTGTTAAGTCTAGCAATGTATTGTTAACTTAATGTAATGAACATAAAAATATGTTATAAGTATAATGAGATGTTATAATAAATACTTAACATATAAATAACATAATTACATGTGGATTGAATTATTGATTTCATAAGTAGCTTATTATTCATGAAGTGTTATTATGTGACAATATGTGTGATATTTGACTAAGTATAGTCATAACCAAAGTTTAGATAAAAGAATGGGTTTATGATGATTAGTTAAATTATAATTGACTGGTATTGTGAATATGAATGGTATGTAGGATTAAATTCAAAGAACGTGCTTAGTTAAAGTGTAATCTACGCACGAGGCAAGTTTTCTAACCCTACTTGTCATTATTGTTCAAGTTTATTATTTACCCCGAGTAAATTATCATTACAATTATTCAAGTTCAAATGTTATATTAAAGATTGATTATCTTTTCAAAGCATGATTAAGTTATACAATAATTGTTCTATTGTATACTTCTTGAGATTATTATTCAAATTGAATATCATTATTGTTGAACCTTAGCAGACTAGTGAACTTTATTGATTCAACTAGTCCTTAGTTGATGAACATTCTAAATTTCAGAACCCTTATTGAATTATCCAAACCAAACTTCCTTTGGTGCGGACTCGAATGTCAAACTGAGATGAATAACCCTGCAAAGGGATTTACTTATGCATTAGTGTTAAGATATTGTGCACAGTATGGTACTAAGGGTTGATCCCCCTAAGTACAAGTAGAAAGGTCCATAGTCTTATGACTGTTAAAGGTTTCAAGTATAATCCTTGATAACCTAGGACATAGTTCAAGGTCTTATGACCCTCAGAATTCTTTTGATTCTTGATTCAAAAGTTGAGCTTTCATTCAGATGTCTTTGATTTACTCGTATGTTATTATACTGTTATTTCATTATTATACTTGTTGGCAATAGTGCTCACTCTTGCTTAATAATAACATTGCAGTTAAGAACGAAAGAACTGATGAACCTTCCACTAGTAAAGGCAAGGGCAAAGTTAGCAAGTGATGAAGACTTGTTATGTTTTTATTAGATGATGTAGTTATGTTTAAGACTTGAGTTAATGATGTTGTTTTAGACTTATTTTTTTATGATTCCGCACAGATGTTTAAGGTTAGTTTAATCTGGGATTGTATTATTATTATTCAGATGTTGTAACCCTTAAGGGGAAGATTTTTATTCTATCTATTGCATGGCTTGAATTTATTATGGGTAGATAGATAGATGATATTTGTACAGTGAACACCAAATCCCGTGGAATTGAAATACCCGGATTTGGGGGTGTCACAAGTTGGTATCAAAGTTGTAGGTTATGAACCTTAGGTGGGGGAACAACCTTAGGTAGTAGCCTTATAGAAGAAGATAGTAATGGAAAACTCTTATCGAGTTATAAGAAATGAATTTATGTAATTCATTAAAGATAATAAAAGACCTTATGTGTTTATGTGTTAAAGTATGCGTTAGATGATACGACTTAGTAAATAAAACTTAAAATTTTGTTGTCAGGATGTCGAATGTTGGAGAAGCTAGTCAAGCTGGGGAGGAAGAACCCCGAGTACTTATAGTACCTACTGAGGAGGAACCCCATGTACCTATAGTACCGACAGAGGAGGAGCCCCGAGACATTCATGTCGTAAGGGAGCAACTGGTACAGAGGGAGTCATCTCCATTGATCACCGTTGTTGGTCAGGAGCATGAGCCCGAGACTGATCCTGAGGAGGAATTTGTTGAGGAAGAAGAAGAGGAAGAAGAGGAGTTACCACGGTACACCGTTGATGCTGAGATGTATGACATGTTATACGTTCGTAACGTGGAATTAGGAGATGAGGTGTAGGATTTGACCGAGCGAGCGGTTATTCAGCATATTACTCTAGAGAAGAAGGAGAGGGAGATTTCGACTCTTCACTCTCGACTGGCAAATGTAGAATGGGATTTGGTCCATGAGAAGGGTCAAACTGAAGATAAGACCGAGGAGATAGAGAAACTGAAGAAGGAACTGAAGGAAACCTCCGAAAGGCTGAACATAGTAGAGGAAGGCTGGCTAAGAAAATCGCGTTGAGTTGATCGTGCAGAGGCTGATAGTCGTGCAAAGAAAGCGAAGATTGGGGAAACGTACTCTACACTTAACAAGGCAATGAATGAGACCCAAGATCGAGTTTTGAGGTACCCAATCCAGTTCGAGGGACTACCATTGTACATGATGGATCGCAGAACGATGCATCGCATCTTAGAAGAGGAGCGTAGCAAGGCTAATCAGTACCTTGACCGACAGTGATATGATTTGTTTAGTTATGTGAAGAACTTAAATTAGTTTTAGATGTAAATTCTGACGTGTTTATGAATGAAGGAATATTTTAATGTTTTAAATCCTGTGGATTCTTTATTCCAGGATAGTTGATGTAAAATAGCAGTGATGCTATAGTTTGATGTTAAAACTTTAATTCGAATGAATATATATCAAGTTGTTTGAGATAATGTGTTAATTGATATGTTAAATTGTTGAGTAATGCCTTAACTATTTAGGGAAATAAATAAAGTTCTAATAAAGCGTTTATTAACAGAAATATGCCGCCAAGAAGAGGACAACCACGTCAACCGGCTCAGGAAGAGTCAACCAATAATAACAATAATGCCAACGCAAATCCCGTTCAACAGTTAGTTAACTTACTGACTGGAGCAATGAACAATCAACCTCAAGCTCCACCAAACACAACGTTTAAAGACTTCAAGGCGGTGGGACCGCCAGAGTTCAAAGGTTCCATGAACCCAATCGAGGCTCAAACGTGGGTTATGGAAATGGAGAAGGTTTTCGACGTTGCTAGGGTTAGAGAAGACCAGAAGACCGCTTTTGCAATGTTTATGCTGAAGTCTGAGGCTAGCTACTGGTGGCAAGCAAACAAAGTGCGAGGAGGTGAAGGTGTAATTACGTGGGAGAGATTTAAAGAAATATTTTTTGAAATGTATTTCCCAACTAGTTCGCAGAATCAGATGGAAGTTCAATTTCTGGAACTGAAGCAGGGAAACATGAGCGTACCTGACTACGCGGCTAAATTCAACTAGTTGGCAAGGTTTGCCCCGTACCAAGTACACACTGACAAGAGAAAGGCCAGAAGATTCAAACAAGGACTAAAGCCATGGGTATACAGTAAAGTATCAATGTTTCAGATAAACACATTTGCCGAAGTACTGGAAAAGGCTATCCTCGCTGAAGGAGGGAGCGATGCAGTGACCAAGTACAATCAAGATCAGAAGAAGAAGAAGAGTGAAGGTGAAATTAATAACAAGGCTAGTGGAAGTGGCACAGGAAGTGGAAATTTCAATCAGAAGAAAAGAATCGAAGCATGCCCGACTTGCGGGAAAGCCCATATGGGAGTTTGTATGAAAGGAAAAAGAGTGTGCTACAATTGTGGTCAAGAAGGCCACATAGCACCAAACTTTCTAAACCCAAAGAAGGGTGCTTGTTTTACTTGTGGTTCGAAAGACCATCTGGCAAGTGACTGTCCCAAGAAGGGATCGGGAGGGTCAGGATCAGGAGGAAACCGGGGAAACAACAGTGGAAATGCCTTAACCATCACCGGATCTACCGCAACAAACCAACCAATCGCCTTGGGACTTTCAACATGACAAAGACAAGATGCGCTTCAATCCGTGATGTGGTGTCGTATCATTACGATCAATAAAATTAATGCTTATGTTTTATTTGATTCGGGTGCTACTTGTTCCTTTATATCCGATGATTTTGCCAAGAATTTAAATTTTCCTAAGAATGAATTGGATTACCCCATGAACATAGAAATTGCGAATAGAGAAATAATCCCTGTTAAGTACGTACATAAGAATTGTAGAGTGGATATTAAGGGTAATATCATGAACGTAGATCTTATCCCTATTCGACTTGGGGAATTTGATGTTATTTTTGGAATGGAATGGAATGGTTATTTAATTATGGAGCTGTAACGGATTTCCAAAAGAAGTGTATTAACCTTATGACTCCGTCAAAGGTTGTGTTTTATGGTAGCAAGTCGCCTAGATAAGGGAGTTGTCTGACGATGATACAGGCCAGGAAGTTATTAAGACAAGGCTGTGTAGGATACTTAGCTTACATAGTCGACAGTCGAAAAGAGAATCCAAAGGTAGAAGAGATCTTATGTGAGGGATTTCACGACGTATTTCCAAACGATTTACCAGGACTTCCACCAGATAGAGAGGTAGATTTCGTGATCGATTTGGCGCCCGGAACCGCTCCAATATCGAAGGCGCCATACCGAATGGCACCAGTAAAGATGAAAGAACTAATGGTACAACTACAAGAATTGTTGGACAAGAAGTACATTCAACCGAGCGTATCGCCGTGGGGAGCGCCGGTGTTGTTTGTGAAAAAGAAGGATGTATCGATGCGACTCTGCATTGACTACAGAGAATTGAATAAGGTCAGGATTAAGAACATATATCCATTACCGAGGATCGACGACCTGTTTGATTAATTGAAGGGAGCGAGATACTTTTCCAAGATAGACTTGAGAAGCGGTTATCATCAACTGAAGGTGAGGCCAGAGGATGTACCGAAGACAGCGTTCAGAACGCGATATGGTCACTACGAATTTTTGGTAATGTCGTTTGGTCTAACGAATGCTCCTGCAGCATTTATGGGACTAATGAATGGTGTGTTCAAGCTAATTTTGGACAAATTCATGGTGGTATTTATAGACGACATTTTGGTATATTCCAAAACCAAAGAAGAACACGAAGAACATTTGAGGTTAACGTTGGAAGTATTAAGAAGGGAGAAGTTGTACGCTAAATTTTCAAAATGTGAATTCTGGATCGAGCGAGTACAATTTCTTGGTCACGTGATCGATAAAAACGGAATTTCGGTAGATCCATCAAAAGTAGAAGCAGTGATTAACTGGGATCTGCCGAGAACGCCGTCAGAAGTAAGAAGTTTTCTTGGATTAGCAGGATATTATAGAAGGTTCATTCAAGACTTTTCCAAAATCGCAACTCCGCTAACGAATTTAACTCGGAAAGCTATGAAATTTGTTTGGACGGATAAGTGTGAGGAAAACTTTCAAGAATTGAAGAAGAGGTTGAGTATGACACCTGTGTTATCTCTTTCGGATGATAAAGGAAATTTTTTTGTTTATAGTGATGCGTCGCATAAAGGACTTGGATGTGTGCTGATGCAAAACGGCAAAGTCATTGTGTATGCATCACGACAATTAAAAGATTACGAGAAGGGATATCCGACCCACGACTTGGAGTTAGCTGTAGTTGTTTTTGCTTTGAAAATTTGGAGGCACTATCTATACGGGGAGAAGTGTGAGATATATACGGACCACAAGAGTCTGAAATATATTTTTACACAGAAGGATTTGAATATGTGTCAAAGAAGATGGTTGGAATTAATTAAAGATTATGACTGTGAGATTTTATACCATCCGGGTAAAGCAAATATAGTTGCCGACACCTTAAGTAGAAAGGGTCATGAGAAATTGATGATGTTAACTTCTCAGGAGGAGCTTATTTCAGAAATGGAGAAACTGGAGTTAGAGGTGAAGTATCCTATGGAAATTGATGAGAAGTTATTTCAGATGCAATATGGTACCACCCTACTGGATAAAGTTAAGGAGGCTCAGCTTCAGGCCGAAGAATGTAAAAAGGTGACAAAGAAGATATCAGAAGGAACCGAACCAAGATTTAAGATGGATAAGGAATGAATACTGAGATTTGAGAGTAGAATTTGGGTACCACCAGTACAAGAGATTAAGGAAGAAATTTTGAGCAAGGCTCATAGTTCATGATATTCGATTAACCCTGGTAGTACCAAGATGTATCAAGATCTTCGACAACATTTTTGGTGGCCAAATTTGAAACGCGATGTTGCAGAATGTGTTGCCAAGTGTCTTACCTGTCAGAAAGTGAAAGCAGAACATCAGAGACCAAGTGGATTGCTACAACCGTTAGAGATCCCAGAATGGAAATGGGAACATATTACAATGGACTTCGTGGTTGGCCTTCCGACGACTCAGAAAGGCTACGACGCAGTATGGGTTATCGTTGACCGGCTGACGAAATACGCAGACTTCCTTCCGATCAAAATAAGATTCAACTTAGATCAGTTGGCAAGGCTTTACGTAAAAGAGATTGTTTCGAGGCACGGAGTTTTGGTATCAATTGTTTCAGATAGGGATCCGCGCTTCACATCAAAATTTTGGAAACATCTTCAGGAATGTATGGGTACGCAATTGCGAATGAGTACAACTTATCACCCTCAAATAGACGGACGGAGTGAGAGAACGATTCAGACATTAGAAGATATGCTAAGAGCCTGTGTGATGGACTTTAAAGGAAATTGGGATGATCACCTACCATTAGTAGAGTTCGGCTACAACAATAGTTACCATGCTAGTATAGGCATGCCGCCTTACGAAGCGTTATATGGCAGAAAGTGCAAAACTCCATTTTATTGGGATGAAGTTGGGGAAAGACAACTACTAGGGCCAGAATTGGTACAGCAGACGGCAGAAATAGTCAAAGTGATCTGAGCACGACTGGTAGCAGCTCAAGATCGACAGAAGAAATACGCTGATCCACATCGTAAAAATATCGAGTTTGAATCAGGTAGTTATGTTTTCTTGAAGGTCTCTCCCTGGAAGGGGAAGATCAGGTTCGGAAAGAAAGGAAAATTGAACCCAAGATTCATTCGACCTTTTGAAGTACTGAGAAGAATCGGAGAAGTTGTGTACGAGGTAGCCTTACCTCCAGCACTCGAGAATGTCCACAATATTTTCCATGTTTCTGTATTACGACCATACAAAGCTGATTACAAACATGTAATTGAATACGAACCCCTGCATTTTGAGAAAGACTTATCTTACGAAGAAATTCCTGTCCAAATTATCGACCGAAAAGAACAAGTTCTCAGAAATAAAGTAATACCTTCTGTTAAGGTAATTTGGAGGAACCACAACGCTGAAGAAGCTACGTGGGAACTCGAAGAGAATATGATGAAGAACTACCCTCATTTATTTACTTAATTATATGTAAGCGATTCTGATGACAGAATCTTTATAATGGGGGGAGAATGTAACGGGACGAATTTATTGAGTCGTGATTCTGGGGACAGAATCCTTTTAAGGGGGGAAAGATGTGATAAACGAGATTTTGTAAATTTATTTTAATATTTATTGAATTAAATAAATATTTTTCGATGATTTAATTATTAGATTTAATAATTAATTGATGCAATTGTGGTAGATTAATTTAATTATATGTGTTACATTTATTAAATTATTGTAGAGAATAATTATTATTCAAATATGTAATTATGTGAGCTTATTGAATTAAATGAAATATTTAATTAAGCATAATGTTATTTAATTTAATTATTAATTAGAAAGTAAATAATTCAACATTATTTATTAATGAGAAATTCAGTTATGTGACTATGTAAATTTATTATATTTTATTTAAAGCAAATTAAATAAAATATTGGATTTATTTTATAAGGAGTGTCACATTTCCAAACTATATTATAAAGGTTTTATTAAATTAAATGACTTTGAACTAATTAAACGTTGCCAAACAAGGCCCTAGTAGTGGTTGGAAGTAGTTACCCATTATTGGGTTAACTGACCATTATGTGCGTCAGTTTAATTATTATATGCGATGTCTTCTTCATTCATTCCATTATTGCTAAGTCTAGAGAATTATCACACAGAGAGAGATAGTTTGAGAACTTTGAGAGAGATTGTGAATACTGTGATTAAAGGAGAAGAAGTGTGAGAAATTGGGAATTATTGTCACCTGTGTAATCTAAGCAGAGTATTCAAGGGTAATCCCTTCTTCCCAAATTTTAAAGTTACGTCATTTAGTTTTTATAAAAATGGCTTTCATATATTCTGTAAGTCTCTGTGAATTGGGAAATGATGATTTTTATAAGAATATATGTAATAATTTGAGTAGCATGACATGTTTTATATATATTTTATATGATTCCATATCATAAGTTTCAGTATACGATGACTTGCTATTTCAAAAATTTACAGAGTTTGGGTTTTGGCCTTATGGCCCTATAAGTGTTATTTAATGCGTTGATTGTATATTATCCCTAAATTTTACACTCGTATATTATTATACATGTTGATACGAAGAGACCAAACTTTAATCGAACGGATTCGGTGTTATAACGAATCCGTAGTATCAATTTTCATGTTTTATTTTCAAAACCTTCAAGAACATCAAAGTCAGAGAAATTATAGATTTTAACTCTGTGATTATGTGTTTTAATGGGTTAAAACCATTCTATAAATGTTGGGTTATGTTTATGCATGAATTATAACATGTGTATATGATTAATTTCGTGTAGTAGTAATTTAATTGGAATTTTTGTCGTGTTCTCGCAATTTTCGCAAATTGCGAACAATTTCAACTTTCATGCATGTACGCCAAATTCCAAAGGTTTTAAGTCTGTGCCGCAAAGACCACTACCTCCACATAAAGCCAGTGTCCAATAACATCCTTGGTACAAGTACCATGCAGGCAGCCAAGACATAGTATAAATGTGGAGTAGCTAAATACCACTCTATAGAATGGTCCAGAAATGTAATTTTTAAAGTGTTAAGTCTAGCAATGTATTGTTAACTTAATGTAATGAACATAAAAATATGTTATAAGTATAATGAGATGTTAAAATAAATACTTAACATGTAAATAACATAATTACATGTGGATTGAATTATTGATTTCATAAGTAGCTTATTATTCATGAAGTGTTATTATGTGACAATATGTGTGATATTTGACTAAGTATAGTCATAACCAAAGTTTAGATAAAAGAATGGGTTTATGATGATTAGTTAAATTATAATTGACTGGTATTGTGAATATGAATTGTATGTAGGATTAAATTCAAAGAACGTACTTAGTTAAAATGTAATCTACGCACGAGGCAAGTTTTCTAACCCTAATTGTCATTATTGTTCAAGTTTATTATTTACCCCGAGTAAATTATCATTACATTTATTCAAGTTTAAATGTTATATTAAAGATTGATTATCTTTTCAAAGCATGATTCAGTTATACAATAATTGTTCTATTGTATACTTCTTGAGATTATTATTCAAATTGAATATCATTATTGTTGAACCTTAGTAGACTAGTGAACTTTATTGATTCAACTAGTCCTTAGTTGATGAACGTTCTAAATTTCAGAACCCTTATTGAATTATCCAAACCAAACTTCCTTTGGTGCGGACTCGAATGTCAAACTGAGATGAATAACCCTACAAAGGGATTTACTTATGCATTAGCGATAAGATATTGTACAAGATGGTACTAAGGGTCGATCCCCTAAGATGCAGTAGAAAGGTCCATAGTCTTATGATTGTTAAAGGTTTCAAGTATAATCCTTGATAACCTAGGACATAGTTCAAGGTCTTATGACCCTCAGAATTCTTTTGATTCTTGTTATTCATTATTGTTTCAAAAGTTGAGCTTTCATTCAGATGTCTTTGATTTACTCGCATGTTATTATACTGTTATTTCATTATTATACTTGTGGGCAATAGTGCTCACTCTTGCTTAGTAATAACATTGCAGTTAAGAACGAAAGAACTGATGAACCTTCCACTAGTAAAGGCAAGGGCAAAGTTAGCAAGTGATGAAGACTTGTTATTTTTTTATTAGATGTTGTAGTTATGTTTAAGACTTGAGTTAATGATGTTGTTTTAGACTTATTTTTTTATGATTCCGCACAGATGTTTAAGGTTAGTTTAACTTGGGATTGTATTATTATTATTCAGATGTTGTAACCCTTAAGGGGAAGATTTTTATTCTACCTATTGCATGGCTTGCATTTATTATGGGTAGATAGATAGATGATATTTGTACAGTGAACACCAAATCCCGTGGAATTGAAGTACCCAGATTTGGGGGTGTCACAATGCAGACACTATACAACACTATGCATAATAGAATATAATATATTCTATTTATAGAATAACTTTATAAAAGTATTCTGTTTTATATAAAAAGATTTTCTGTATTATTACATTAATAATACCAACAAAACCGAAAGTGACTTATCACGTAAACATCAATAATTAATACAAAGGTGCTACTATGCAATCACGCCAGACATCGTACTTTTAACACCGTGTGTTTCAACAGATTAACTGTAGTAAAACTTCCGCCGTTATTTTCATAAAGTATTTTTGTCGTTTTATCAATTCGACAATAATTCTATTGTGGGGTCCACCAATGATTGTGCCGTTGTACGAATATTCCCTGTTAAAATGAATATTCCCTGACCAATCGAATATTATATAACAACTTGCGTACTTTGCAAAATTTATAAATATTACCCATAACTATAACATTATATCAATTTCACTCCATAATATTCAAAAATAATATTTATAGAAAATTAATCTTTATTCAAAAAGTTGGGGTTTACAACCTCCCCTTCTTATGAAATTTCGCCCTCGAAATTAGGGTACGTACCTGGTATATCGAAGAGGTAAGGATACCTTGATTTCATTTTAGATTCTAACTCCCAAGTCATTTCCTCAACATCGTGGTTTCTCTACAAAACTTTGACTTGAGGTATAACCTTGGAGCGTAGAATATGTTCCTTCTTATCCAAGATTTGAACAAGAACCTCTTCATACGTCAAATCTTCCGCTATTTTGTCCGGTTCTAACTCAATAATGTGGTTCGGGTCTTCCACATATTTACGTAACATGGATATGTGAAAAACGTTATGAACACGAGACATACTTGGCGGTAAAGTGAGTTTATAGGCCACAGTTCCTACTCGATCGAGGATTAAAAATGGGCCGATGAATCGAGGATTGAGCTTTTCTCTCTTTCCAAATCTCGTAACTCCTTTCCACGGAACAACTCGTAATAACACATGATCTCCTATATCAAATTCCACGTCCTTTCGATGAAGATCAGCATAACTCTTTTGTCGATCTTGTGAGGTTTTTATATGTTGTCGAATCATTTGAATCTTTTCTGTAGTCATACGTACCAACTTTGGTCCCAACAACGTTGCTTCACCCACCTCATCCCAGCATACTGGAGAACGACACTTTCTTCCATACAACACCTCGAATGGAGCCATGCCAATGCTTACTTGATAACTGTTGTTGTAGGAAAACTCCACCAATGGTAAGAACTTGTCTCAACTTCCCTTGAAGTCAAGGACACAGAGTCCTAATAAATCTTCCAGAGTTTGAATAGTCCTCTCTGGTTGTCCGTCCGTTTGAGGATGATATGCCGAACTAAATCGTAAATCCGTGCCCATAGCTTTTTGCAAACTAACCCAAAATCGTGAAGTGAATCTTGGGTCTCTATCAGAAACTATGGATACTGGCATACCATGCAATCTTACAACCTCATTTATGTACATACGAGCAAGACGTTCAAGTGTATAAGTTTCTCGTATCGGTAAGAAATGAGCAGACTTGGTCAATTTATCAACAATGACCCAAATCACATCTATGCCTTAAGAAACTTTGGGAAGACCAGTAACGAAATTTATGGTAATGTGCTCCCACTTCCATTCTGGAATTTCAAGTGGTTGCAATGGACCTTTTGGTACTTGATGCTTCGCCTTGACTCGTTGGCAAGTTAGACACCTTGAGATAAACAGCGCTATCTCTCTCTTCATATTGCTCCACCAAAATGTATGACGAAGATCACGATACATTTTGGTACTCCCATGATGGATTACAAACAGTGTGTTGTGCGCCTCCATCATGATTTTATACTTTAACTTAGGATCGTATGAACACAAAGTCTGGAGTTGACTCGAAGTATTCCTTCATCATCGATTCTTGCTTCCGGCATCGCACCTTCTTGCACTTTCTTCCTTATACGCATCAACTCCGGATCTGTAACTTGAGCAGCTTTAATTATATCAATTAAAGTCGGTTCTACTCGTATATTCGCCATCATCACGTGGGTCCTTGGAGTCTTATCTCTATCTTCATCCTTTGCAAGTCATACAAAATGGGCCTTTGCATTGACAATATTACACTCGTACCCGCATATGATTTTCTACTCAATGCGTCAGCTACCACGTTCGCTTTTCCAGGATGGTATTGGATGGTATGATTATAATCTTTCAACAGTTCAAGCAAACGTCGTTGTCGCATGTTGAGTTCCTTTTGAGTAAAGAAATATTTGAGGCTTTTATGATCCGTAAAGATCTCCACTTTCTCCCCATACAAGTAATGCCTCCAAATCTTTAGTGCGAAGACAATAGCTGCCAACTCTAGATCATGAGTAGGATAATTCCTCTCATATTCTTTGAGTTATCATGAGGCATAGGCTATGACTTTCCCATGTTGCACGAGAACACATCCTAACCCTTTGCTCAAGCATCATCGTGAATGACAAATCCTCCGAACCGAGATGGTATTGTCAAAATGAAATGAGTCTCCTCTTGAGTTCTTGAAAACCCTTCTCACATTCCTCACTCCAATCGAACTTTGTATCTTTCCGAGTCAGCTGAGTAAGTGGAGTAGCGATTCGAGAAAACCCTTCTACGAATCTCCAATAATAACCAGCTAAGCCGAGGAAGCTATGTACTTCGGTCAGTGATTTAGGTTGCTCCCAGCTTTGAATCGCTTCAATCTTTGCTGGGTCAACAGATATTCCATGACTTGATACCACGTGCCCAAGGAATGCTACTTCCTCAAGCCAAAACTCGCATTTCTTCAACTTGGCATAAAGCTTGTATTCATGAAGCTTTTGGAGTATCAGCCTCAAGTGTTGCTAATGATCTTCATGGCTTTTAGAATAAATAAGGATGTTATCAATAAAGACGACCACAAAGTGATCCAAATATTCCTTGAATACTCGGTTCATCATATCCATGAAGGCAGCAGGAGCATTAGTCAATCCAAAGGACATGACTAGGAATTCATAATGCCCGTACTGAGTTCTGAAAGTCATCTTTGGAATGTCATCAGTTCTAATCTTCAATTGGTGATATCCGGAATGAAGATCAATCTTTGAAAAGAATTTAGCTCCTTGCAACTGGTCAAACAGGTCATCAATACGTGGCAATGGGTACCTATTTTTGATGGTGACATGATTCAACTCCCGGTAATCAATACAAAGTCGCACACTCCCATCTTTCTTCTTCACGAATAAAACAGGAGTACCCCAAGGAGAAGTACTAGGATGATTAAAGCCAATGTCTAATAATTCCTGCAGTTGAGTCTTTAACTCCTGAAATTCAATAGGAGCCATTCGATATGGGGCTTTGGAAATGGGTTTTGTACCGGGTTCAAGGTCGATACAAAATTCAATTTCACACTCTGGGGGTAGGCCAAGAAGTTCTTCAGGGAATACGTCAGGAAATTCATTAACAATAGAAATATCATTCAAAACTGACGTATTTTTGTTTAGATCTGTGATGTGGGCTAAGAAAGTTTGACATCCGTTTTTCAATAAAAGAATAGCTTTATGGCTTGAGATGACCGTGATTGATTTTAATGGTTTGGTCGCTTGAATTCGCATAATAGGTTGATTAGGAATATGAAAGCTAACAACCTTACGAAAACAATCAATTTTAGCATGATGAGTAGTTAACCAATCAATCCCTAGAATCACATCAAATGCAAGTATTTTCAATGAAATAAGATTGACAGGTAATGTGAAGGTACCGATTTGAACCTAATAAGACTTATAAATAGTGGATGTAATGAAGGTTTCTCCCAACGGAGTTTCTACAGATAAGTCAAAGTCTAATTTCTCCGGAGTCAAATTTAATCGTTGAGCGCAAGTAGGAGAAATAAAAGAATGGGTAGAACTGGTATCAAATAAGGTATTGACTTTGCGAGATTTTATGATAAGCTTACCCATGATGACCTCATTCGGGTTCCTTACTTTCTGGGAGGTCACAACAAACGCTCTCCCTTGCACTACCGACTTTGACTTTTCTGGGACGACCTTTGGTGCTTCCATCCTGGCTGAACTTGTCTTCGGTGAACGACAAAATTGGGCTAAGTGACCTTCTCTTCCACAATTATAACATGCTTTGGATGGCATCACGCAGTTTGGACTGATGTGTCCCTCCCCTCTGCATTTGAAGCATATGATAGGTGGTCGTTCTCCTTCCTTAACAACGGGTGCTGGTGCTGACATCCTTCCATCATTGTTGAATCTTCTTTTCTTGAAATGTCCATTTTTACTGTCTTGGCCATGATTACCACCAAAGTGGTTACCATTTCTGGAATGTTGATTCCCTCCACGTTTGTTGTCACCATTTCGATGACTGATACCACTGGTATTTTCATGCTGCCGGCTGCTTTCTCTTGGTTGTGTTGACTCGTTACTGCGCTCCAATAATTGAGCCCTATTTACGACATCCGAGTACAAACACAGTTTATTAGAAATATGATATTAACGTATCTCTGGTTTTAAACCTCTTAAAAACATTCGCGTCATTCGCTCCTCATTATCGACCAAATGGGATGCAAACCGGGATAACTCCACAAATTTAGCCTCGTATTGCGACACGGTCATATTGTTTTGTTCCAATTTGATAAACTCCACTTCTTTGAATAGCTCTTAGAACTTCCCCCAAGACATCTTGAGTGCGTCAAGCTGGGTACGTTTTACAGATCCCCACCAGTAATCTGCCTCTTCATGCAACATGAAGGTGGCGAAGGGAACCTTTTGCTCCTCGGAGCATCCCAAGACATCAAATATCTTGGTGATCTGCTTTATCCATGCTTCCGCCTTAAGTGGTTTTGGCTCTCCAATAAACTCCGGTGGTCCCAACTCCTTGAACTATTTAGCGGTGACCGTCCAAGAGTTTCCAGTGTCTCCACCTACATTTTTGATAGGAGCCGCTCTCGCCTGATGTTGCATGAATTGCATAAAGCCTCTGAACAATCCATCATTCATCATTTATTTTCGTCTTGGAAATTCAAACACTTTAATTCATCCACGTAGCTCAACTACTACGACATTCTAACATCAATAGGCTATACAATGACAACCATCTTGATAACACAAGGAATATGATTTTATTATTATTTAATTTAATAAAATCATTTTAAAATAAGATCTGAATTTCTCGGTCGTTACATTCTTCCCCCCTTATAAAGATTCTGTCCCCAGAATCTCATCTTACTTTGATCAAATAGATGAGGAAAATTTTTCTTCATCTTTTCTTCTAGTTCCCACGTTGCTTCTTCAGCATCATGGTTCTTTCATAATACCTTTATTGATGGTATAACCTTGTTCCTCAGAACTTGTTCCTTTTTATCAATGATCTGCATCGATGACTCTTCATATGTTAAGTCTTTCTCGATATGAATCGGCTCATACTCGATTACATACTTATAGTCCGGCTTATATGGACGTAATACAGATACGTGAAACACGTTATGTATTCGTTCTAGGTCTGGAGGTAATGTTATCATATAAGCTACCTCTCCCACCCGTTTTAACACCTCAAAAGGTCCTATAAACCGTGGACTTAACTTTCCCTTCTTTCTAAAGAGTATCTTCCCTTTCCAGGGAGATTTAGAAACACATACGAGCCCACCTCAAACTCTCGACTTAGTCTATGTGAGTCCGCATACTTCTTCTGTCTGTCCTGAGCTGTGACGAGACGCATCCAAATTAACTTTATCACATCTGCTGTCTGCTGCACCAATTCTAGTCCTAGTATCCGGCATTCTCCCACCTCATCCCAACACAAAGGTGTTTTGCACTTCCTTCCATACAAATCTTCGTACGGCAGCATGCCTATGCTTGCATGATAACTATTGTTATATGCAAACTCTACTAGTGGTAGGTGATCATCCCAACTACCCTTGAAATCCATGACGCACGACCTCAACATGTCTTCTAACGTCTGAATTGTTCTCTCACTCTGCCCATCGGTTTGTGGATGATAAGCTATGCTTAACCTCAGCTGTGTTCCCAACTGCTCTTGCAAACTCCGCCAAAAATTCGATGTAAATAGTGGATCACGATCTGACACAATCGATACCAGTACTCCATGTCTGGAAATGATTTCCTTAACATAAAGTTTAGCTAACTGGTCTAAGTTATACTTGACCCTTATTGGAAAAAAGTGAGCCAACTTCGTCAACCGGTCCACTATTACCCAAATCGAATCATACCCTTTTTGTGTCGTCGAAAGTCCCACCACGAAGTCCATCATGATATGCTCCCACTTCCATTCTGGAATCTCCAATGACTGTAATAAGCCACTGGGTCGTTGATGTTCGGCCTTAACCTTTTGACAAGTTAAGCACCTACTCACATACTCTGCTATTTCTCTCTTCATGTTTGGCCACCAAAAACTCTGTCGAAGGTCTTGATACATCTTAGTGCTACCAGGATGTATCGAGTACCTCGAACTATGAGATTCTTGTAACACTTGCTCCTTAATTCCGTCTCATTCGGAACCCAAATTCTTCCCTCAAATCTTAATAATCCCTCATTATCAAGACTATACTTAACCTCTTCCTTCTAGGATAACCGCTTCTTCATTTGGTTACACTCATCCGTCTTGAGTTATACCTCCTTGACTCTTTCTACGATGGTAGATTGCATCTCTGTCGCAAAGATTAACTGCCCCGAATCACTCGGCATCTTCACTTCTATTTCCATCCTAGCCATCTCTGTTATTAACTCATTTTGAGCCGTTAACATAGACAACTTTTCTCGACCCTTCCTACTTAAGGCGTCAGCAACTACATTGGCCTTTCCAGGGTGATACGGGATTTCATAATCATAATCCTTTATCAACTCCAGCCATCTTCTCTGTCTCATATTCAACTCCTTCTGAGTGAAGATATACTTTAGACTTTTATGGTCCAGATATATCTCACATTTTTCCCCATAAAGATAATGTCTCCATATCTTTAGGGCAACACTACCGCTGCCGGCCCAGGTTCATGAGTAGGATAAACTTTCTCATAATCCTTCAACTGCCGAGATGCATACGCAATAACTTTGCCATGCTGCATAAGCACACAACCAAGTCCTCTATGCGAAACATCACTATACACTACAAAATTTCCTGTGTCATCTGGCAATGACAAAACAGGAGCCTCACTTAATCTCTTCTTCAGTTCTTGAAAATTGTCTTCACATTTATCCATCCATACGTATTTTACCATCTTCCTTGTTAAATTAGTCAACGAGGTAGCTATCTTCAAAAAATCTTGGATAAATCTTTGATAGTACCCTACTAACCCTAGGAAACTCCGCACCTCAGTCGGCATTTTCGGTTGTTTCCAATTCATTCGCTTCCACCTTCATTTGGATCCACTAAAATCCCTCTCGTCAATGATGACATGACTTAAAATCAGTATTTTTCCAAACCCAAAATTCACATTTTGGTGAATTTCGCATATAACTTCTCCTTCCTTAGTGTCTCCAACACTAATCTTAAGTGTTCAACATGATCTTCTAGCATCTTAGAATAGACTAGAATATCATCGATAAACACCAAAACGAACTTGTCCAAATATAATTTGAACACTGCTCATCATATCCATAAATGCAAAGCAGTGCATTCGCCAACCCAAATGACATCACCGTAAACTCGTAATGACCATAACGAGTCTTGAATGCGCCTTTGGTACATCTTCCTTCCTAACCTTCAATTGATGATACCCGTTCAAGAAATCTATTTTAGAAAAATACTTTGCCCCTTTCAACTGATCAAAGAGATCATCAATCCTGGGCAATGGGTATTTATTCTTTATCGTTAACTTGTTCAACTCCCGATAGTCGATACAAAGCCTTAACGATCCGTCTTTCTTCTTGACAAACAACACCGGTGCTCCCCATGACGAAACACTTGGTTGAATGTACTTCTTGTCCAATAGTTCCTGTAGCTGAACCATTAGTTCTTTCATTTCCACAGGCGCCATACGGTACGGTGCCCTTGAGACTGGTGCCATTCCTGGCACAATGTCCATCACAAATTCGATCTCCCTAGCCGGCGGTAAACCCGGTAGCTCACTTGGAAATACATCCATGAATTCGTTTACTATAGGTATTTGTTCCATGGTTTCTCCCACTCTCTAGTTATCGACAACATGGCATAGGTAACCTACATAACCCTTCCATAAAAGTTTTCTAGTTTGTGTCATCGTAAGGCAACACGGACGTCCCGGCAATTTACTACCGTAAAATACTACAGGAGGTTGCTTCAACGTCCTGATGCTCACACATTTCTTTTGGCAATCTATAATTGCTCCATGGTCAATCAACCAATCCATTCTGAGAATTACGTCGAATTCTCCTAACTTTATCGGTAATAAATCTATCGATAACTTACAACCACGTACCTCTACGCAAAATCACATGCTATAAACGAACAAGTAGCACTCGAATCAAATAGAACATATGCATTTATATTGTTGATCGGAATAATACCTGCAATTACTTCCCCTGATGCCACCGCATCTTGGACCGTCATATTAAAAGTGCGGGCCATTGATTTCCCCGGCTGAGCTGGACCACTAATAGCTAATTTCCCGCTATTAGTTCCCTTATTTCCTTCTAACCCCTTCTTCGGGTAGTTCTTTGCTATGTGGTCAGTTGATCCACATACAAAGCATCCGTGATTTTTCTTCGGATTGGGACAGTTAGGCAAAATGTGCCCTTCCTGTCCACAATTATAATATACCGCCTTTCCTTTGAGACAGACTCCTAAGTGAGTCTTCCCGCAGGTTTTACAAGCCTCCATCCTCCTCTTAGAGTCCCCTTTTTTTTCTTCGGTATTCCCAGAGTTAAAGCCCTTCCTCTTCTAACCATTGCCACTTCCACTGGCTCCCTTGGTCTTGGTTCCTCCATCAACCTTACCTTTGTTTTTCTTATCTTTGTGGTACTGGCTGAGAGCCTCATTCCCACCTTCGGCAATTATTGCCTTTTCTAGTATGGTTCCAAAGGAAGTACTTTGGAACACAGAGATTCGGCTATAGAGCCAGGGTTTCAAGCCCTGCTAGAACCTTCTAGCCTTTCTCACTTCAGTGTCCACTTGATGTGGAGCGAATCGTGCCAGTTCATTAAACTTGGCAGCATAATGGGGAACTGTTATATCCCCTTGTCTTAATTCCAGAAACCTCATCTCCATCCTCCCTTGCATACTCGTGGTAAAATAGTTCTCAAAGAAGATCTCCTTGAACCTCTCCCACGTTAGGTTTCCTATATCGGCCCTAGCCTGGTTTGCTTCCCACTAGAAGCTGGCCTCTCCTTTCATCAAATAGGTTGCAAAGGAAACCTTTTGACCCTCCCCAACATTTGTTATTACAAATGCTTTCTCAATTTCTTTTACCCATGTCTGGGCTTCTATAGGGTCCGTAGTTCCTTTGAACTCCGGCGGACCTACGCTTTTGAAATCCTTAAAAGTAGTAGCTCATACTACTCCAGGAATCACGGGTACATTAGCCCCCGTTTTATTAAATGCAGTCGTTAAAAGATTAACGAACTCCTGCATTGGATTAACCGGACCACCCTCCGGTTGGTTAACATTAGCGCCCTGATTTCGTTGTCTCCTTCTTGGCGGCATTTTGCTGTTAAGAAAACAACACATCATTATTACTTTATTCTTGTTGGTTTGTTATTATTTGTAATAAAACAACAACTCATACTCATTACTCAACATATTCCATAAAAAGACTTATATTGATTCATAACTTGTAGTATAATACTACATTGTTTACATTACTCAAATTTTTTAGTCGATTACATTACCATCCCGCAATTACTTTCCAAAAATTGGGATTTACAAAAGACTACCCTTTGTTATACAAAAGAGGGTTTTACGTCACTACTAGATACATAATATTTACATATATATTCTACTCTAGCTATTGTTAGACTGCATCTATCGTA
This sequence comes from Panax ginseng, assembly GCA_020205605.1. Lineage (NCBI taxonomy): Eukaryota > Viridiplantae > Streptophyta > Magnoliopsida > Apiales > Araliaceae > Panax > Panax ginseng. Next base: position 59,096,708 of record CM035142.1, read on the forward strand.
GGGCATTCTCGAAATCCTTGCTTTGGTCGAATAAGCAATTACATCTCTCGATAGTGTGTCAAGTCCGCCTCGCTTCTATCTCGATATCCACTACACGTCTTTGGAAATCTATGTGAGAACTCCTATGAATATAGGACATCCTCTCCAACTTCCTCTTTTTAGTCTTTAGTCTTCCCACATTCCTTCCATACTAGCCTTGTCCTCACGGACAGCTTGGAGTTCCTCTTTCAACTCCTTAACTTCTTGCCAATAGTGGACATTCCTATCCAATACTGACATAAATAGTGCTTTCATTGATTCCCCCGTAGACATTTCCTCTGTAGGTGGAACCTGGTCCTCTGTAGGTGGAACCTAATCAAAGGACATCATGTCCACCTCCTCCTCGAGCATGCCATCAAATATAGATATGTAGTCTAAATCGTCTGAGTCTCCCAACTCGATGGTCACCAACTCTGGTTCTACTGCTATGGGATTTGGTAGTATCTCTACCCGATTAACTGAATCCTCGCTCACTACATGTATATCTCTATACATATCATTTTCTCCTGACATCTATAATAAACCAATATAGTTTGATTAGTACACGTCAGTAAATAATAGAAATACACAACATAATATAATGCATTTTTATAGGGTTAATTTCCATCTTTTACTTCTTTATTCTTTCTTAAGGTTATGACTTAAGGTTCTACTTTCCCCCTTAAGTTTTATAACCTAGGCTTTGATACTAACTTCATGGCGCCCCAAATTGGGTATCATCCAACCCCTAATGTGATGGTGCTATACTATACAACATTCATACATTCATTCAATTGAAAAGTCTCAAAGAACGAACATAACTTCTATATTTCCCAAGTTCTATACCCGTTACAAAGGTTCTTTGTCATAATATCAGTTACATTACAACAATAGACCTATACTATTACAAGACAGCTTAGTAATCTACCTTAGCTTTTCCTTTATCTTTTCCTGATCCTTTGGGACGTTCAGTCTTAGCTACATTCATATGGTTCAAGCAAGAGTGAGCATAAGTAGCTCAGCAAGTATAACAATTTAATAACAACATGCTTGACACATACAAAGCGTATATCTTCGATAACTGAACAATAGCTATGAAGTACTATTGATAACTCAAAATAGCACTTCATCTTTTCTTTCAAAATGTTTTACAATAACATCAGTATTTAATAAAACATTTACTCCGGTCAAAGACCTCGAGTATTCATTCTTTATTGAAAAAGGACAACCCGGAAGCAAGTCCATAAGCCCGATATTACTTACGAGCACGTCTAGGTGATCAGCCTATTGTATTCTATGTTGATCAACACTACATCCATTAAACGTTTGCATGTTTAAGCATTTGGCAACCTCACGTGCCTGTCGTTTTACCGACAAAACATTTGTTTAACATTTCAGTCTTCTTTTGAAAACCATATCAAGTAGTTGACAAAAGATAGCAACATTTGATAATACATAAATGGATTATCCATACAACAAGCCTAACCAAAGGAATTGGCTTCAACTTCATCATAACTCAATTCATGCGAAAGAATACATGAACCTGAAAAACTTGTTCATATTGAACTGAGACAAGAGTTAGAATACTTGCCTTTAGCGTCTGCTACGGTATATTAACTTTATGTTCAAGTCGTTCAAGTCTCTACAATACATGATCACATAATGCCTTACATTAGGTCACATATAATCAAGTATGTATATGACTATATCATACCCTTCATTTCAATCTAATTGTGTATTAGATTCATTTACTATTCATTCCTGTTTATCATTATGCTTGAATTATATTTGACTAGGTTATCTCAACCTTTATACAACATTCATTGAGGTTTAACAAAGTTTAAACAATGTTACATTACCTTCCGTAAGTTATTTTTACTTTTAAATCAATTAGGTTTTCTTTTCTTTGTACTTAGAAACCTTCATTACTATCCTTGTTCTGAGACTGGCGCTGCGGCGCTAGCTTTATACCTACATCTTGCGCTGCGGTGTGAGCTCTTAATGTCATTGTCCCAGACTTGGCGCTGCGGTGCGAGTCCTTACTTATTGGGCCGCGCTGCGATGCCACTCTCCAGAGGTTTTTGGTATTGTTCATGGCGCTGCGGTGCCACAATATGTACTATAGTTCTGTGGCGAACTCTTGCAGTGTGCTCGGTTACTGTTCCGCACCGTGGTGCGGGTCTTTTTGCCTAGGGTTGGCGCTGCAGCGCTAACTCTGTGCACCAGAAACCAAATTCATTTTGTGAATTTTGTGAACTTCTCGGACGCATAACTTCTTCGTTATAAGTCTGAATTGGCTCGTTCAAAAGCCTACGGTTCACAAATTACGTAATCTACATGATCATTCAAGAATTTTATCTATTTGACTTCGTTTGCTAAAAATTCACCTATTGGTTCATTTTTAATGAAAAGCGATAAACGTTAAATGAACGTTCAATGCTCGCTTTCTTCGTTTCTAAGTCTGAATTTGGTCATTTTCAAGTCCATGAACTCTTAAATGCCAAATATGACTTGTCTCTATTGGAAAACAATGGTTTCGTGATCCAACACAAAATTTGACTTCCATTCAGAGAATTTTACTTAATTCGACGTTTATCGTCAATCGTGCAAATTCTCGGTAATTCTTCATTCTTATGATTTGTTCAACATTACAAATGAACTTCATTCATCATGTGAACATACTAACATACTTAATACAACAACTTATATTCATTGTTGGATTTTGACTTATTCTTCATGAGCTTATAACTTGTCAAATTATAAACTACTTAAGATTTCATTGTTAATTACTTATGACAATTAAAGTTTCTTAAACATCATTTCTTATATGTTCTTAACATATAACTTAACTTAGGTATACATGATACATATGATCATATAAATTCTTTTATATTCATATCATTTATCTTAATAAACTCCTTACAAGTTCATATTATTTTCACATAAGTTTATAACTTATGCTAGCTTAAATGACTTATTACCAACTTAATTGGCTTAAGTTTACTACATACTCATTCATGTTTCTTAATCCAACTTTTCTTATCATCCTTTCATGGTAGAGATAGAAGATAATTGAGAAGAAGTCTTACTCTTTTGAAGTATTGGTAAGGTAGCTTTTTTCTTCTTCTTACTTATGGAAGTAACTTATTTGTGACTTAAACTCTCTAACACTTAAGCACTTTGTGATGTCTAGATTATTTGAACAACCAACAAATGGCTTGTAAGCTTCCTCTATTTATAGAAATTTCAAAGCTAGGGTAGTTTAGTCATTAAACCATCCCACCTCCTCAAGCCACCTCCTTACTATTCATTACTTGCAAGGCACAAAATCAATCCTTTGCTTGGTCATTACTCATTTAACTTGGTCATTAATTCAATGTTTTGGTCACCACATTACTTGGTCATTACTTATCTTGATCACCACTTATATTGGTCATCACACATTAACCATATTAATATGGTTTTGCCCCATGGGTATATTAATTCATGGATTCTAGCTTGGGCTTGGATTAATAAATTCTTGGGCTTTGCATTAATAAACACTAGCTTGTTCATTAATCAATTATTGGGCCTCTTCATTTAATTCACTTGGACTTATATGAATTCTTATCAATCTTTCCAAGTCCATTAACATTTCTTAATACATATATATATAGTTTATATATTATTTTCGTATTCTAATTCATATAGAATTTATATACGATATTTCATCCTTCATACAAACTCGTATAATACTTCGTATTATACTCGTTTTAATTACTTTGTACAATACCAAGTATAATACAATTATTACTTATTCATTAATACTTTGCTTTACTTAACGTTTATAAATTAAGTCCACAAGCGAATTATTACATTTTCCATAACTAGATTTTTATTACATAATCCATCTTACCTTGTTATTTCATCATTACGTATTTCTCGGAAACTCAAAATTACATCCCGAGCAAATATCGATGAATAGTGTTTTTTCAGAAAATTTCTCAGAAAACTTTTATTTTCGTCTTGGAAATTCAAACAGTTTAATTCATCCACGTAGCTCAACTACTACGACATTCTAACATAAATAGGTTATATAATGACAACCGTCTTGATAACACAAGGAATACGATTTTATTATTATTTAATTTTAAAAAAATCATTTTACAATAAGATCTGAATTTTGTGGTCGTTATAGTGTCTCAGTACACAGCAAAATTCAACGAGTTGGTTAGGTTTGCACCGCACCAGGTAGATACGGAAGCGAGAAAGACTAGAAGGTTTGATGAGGGGTTGAAACCTCAAATAAGAAGTAAAATATCGGTATTTCAAGTGAAGACGTTTTCAAAGATTCTTAAAAAAGCAACTATAGCTGAAAAAGGAGGGAGGGGCTCTACAAAAGTTTCATAAGGAGAAAAAGAATAATACAAGGAGAGGCAACAATGGTGGGAACAACAACAACAATAACAACAAAAGAAGATGGGAGGTGGCGTTTCCAAATAATTCTGGAAAAGGAGGTAATTTTAAAGGGGGAAATAGTAATACCAATCCAAAGAATGAATGGTGTCAAATTTTTGGGAAAGGTAATAAGGGAGTTTGTTACTTTAGCGGAACAAAATGTTATACATGTGGAGAGGAGGGGCATTATTCAAATTTTTGTCTAAATAAGAAGAGCAAGAATAACAATATTAAATGTTTCAACTGCGGAACGGAGGGACATGTGGCTAAGTTGCCCAAAACCCAAAAAGGCCAATATGGGAGGAATTCAAAACAACCTCGGACCAGCAGTAGCAGGAGTTACTCAAAATCGCCTGAATGCGCGAACATTCAACATGACGGTGAGGGATGCTGTTGCAGCACAAGATGTGGTAACATGTATTCTTCCGATTGATGCTGAAAATGCTTATGTGTTATTTGACTCTGGCGCTTCTTGTTCATTTACATCTGCGGATTTTGCTAAGAAATTGAAAATGCCATGTGAAGAACTAAACATGTTATTTAATATAGATATCGCTAACAAGGAGATAATTCTCGTTCACACGGTACATAAAACTTGTAGTGTAGAAATTCAGGGACACAAATTTCTAGTAAACCTCATTCCTATACAGTTAGGGGAGTTTGATGTGATTTTGGGAATGGATTGGTTGGGTAGCCATAAGGCAGTAATTGATTGTATGCGGAAACAAGTAAACTTAGGGACATTTTCAAAGAAGAAGGTAGTATTTAAAGGGAGTTGTTCACCAAAGCAAGTTCGTTGTTTAACAGTTATGCAGGCTAAAAGATTGCTTAAGAAGGGTAATACGAGTTACTTGGCATATGTGGTTGATACACGTTTCAAGGGCACCTTATAGGATGGCACCAGTGGAATTGAAGGAGTTGCATGTTCAATTACAAGAACTCTTAGACAAGAAATACATACAACTTAGTGTTTCACCATCGGGAGCACCTATATTGTTTGTAAAGGATGGGACTTTAAGATTTCATATAGATTATCGAGAATTAAATAAGTTGACCATAAAGAATAAGTATCCTTTATCGAGAATTGACGATTTGTTTGATCAATTAAAAGGAGCTGAGCATTTTTCAAAGATTGACCTACGATCAGGGTATCATTAATTGAAGGTAAGGAAATAAGATGTACCTAAGACAATGTTTCGGACCCGATATGGACATTACGAATTTCTTGTGATATCTTTTGGATTAACAAATGCACCTACAGCTTTTAGGATTTGATGAATTGGGTATTTAATTCATGTCTGGATAAATTTGTGGTGGATTTTATTGATGATATCTTAGTATACTCGAAGATGTGGGAGGAACATGCAGAACAATTAAGAAGGGTATTAGAGATATTGCGGAAGGAACAACTCTATGCAAAATTTTCGAATTGTGAATTTTGGCTAGAAAAGGTTCAATTTCTAGGTCATGTGATTGATAAGAATGGGGTAGTAGTAGATCCGACAAAGCTACGTGGGAACTTGAGGAAAAGATGAGGAAAGAGTTTCCGAATCTTTTTGAGTAACCTTAATAAAATTTCGGGGACGAAATTCTTATAAGGAGGGGCGAATGTAATAACCAAGAATTTCTGTGATATATTGTAAATATATATATTAAATAATCTATAATAGATTTTGGATGATTAAGTGTTTATGTGAATATCACGCTATAATGTTTAAAGGGAGTCTCATTAATAAGGTAAATAAGTTAGTGAACTAACTTAAGTATTTTAAAAATCTATAAAATAGATTTAAGGTGTTAAACCCTAATTAGTTACTCAATAAACTTGAATAAGACAAGTCTAATTGGGTTATGTAAGTTAATTAACATTATTGATTGATAAGAATGTGTAAATATCAATAACAATGAGTAATAGTACGTTCATGTGATAATAAGATTAATATTACTAAGGATGACATGTAATTTAAACAAGCCCAAGAATTTATTTAAGCATTGAACTTGTAGATAATTTGATTGTTAAGCTAGCCCAATATTAAATTTAATGGGCAAGTATGCTAGTAGCACAACTATTTAATTGTGAAGGCCCAAGTTCATTTTAATTAGTAAGCTAAACTAGTTAATTTCAAGCCCAAAAGAATTAAAGGATGGGTCCAATCCTAGCCCAATTAAAGAGGGGCATTATGGTCATCTAATTTAGCACATATTTCATTTAAGAATAAAGTAAAAATGAGGATAAAGGGGGGAGGGATCCGGCTATATATTGAGACAAAAGGGGCATGTGACTTATGTATTCTTTTTCTTCATTTGGTCACCAACTACCTTAGGTGTCACTCCATGACTTAGCCACCCTATTTGGCCAAGATTACAAGTTATTTGGAGAGAGGAGGGAAGAGATATGTAGTGGATTAGGAATAGATATACTAATGTATCTATAGATTTTTTTCAACACCTAATCCCATTCTCTTTCAACTTTTATTTTACTTTATTTTACTTTCATTTAAACTAGCTAAAGCAAAAACATAAGTTTTTTGGTTCGGTGAAGCAAGAGAGAGAGAAGGAGAGAGTTGAGGTATAGAAAATCCTAGGTGCAAGAGAGAAGGGTGTGATCTTACATGTATCCTAAGTTTTTTGGTTACTTTGGAAGATTAAGAAGAAGTGCTCAAAGATCTAGGTATAAATCTTAAACTTGTGGATTTCCTTTTTATTTTGTTTGATTTTTGTTATCTAAAGTTTATGATCTTGAGGTCTAAAACCCTCTATCTATATGTTTTACATGGTTTCATGTATGGTTCTAACATATTTGAGTGTTAGCAAGTAAATCAAAAGGATAGGAAAGAAACTAGTGATGTTTTGTTAGAAACTCTAGTTTTTTTCACTTCTTTTGATCGACTACCATTTTTGATCTACACTTTCTTTTTGTGATCCGTAAAAGAGAGGTGCTAGATATGTAAGTTAAGAACTAAACCCAAGTGGTAGCACTCAAAAATGTTGAATACACAAGTGGTAGCAACTATTTTAGCAAAAACAGTTTTGTCTTTTGAAAGAAAAATAAACTATTTTTGGACAGTCAATGCTAGGGGTATTTTCATCATTTTGCTGATATTTAAAAATTCTAGAAAATATTTTGGAGACTAATATGATGAGTTATCGTTCAAACCCAAGTGGAATCACCGAAAAAGGAGTTGTAGATTTCCGTATAGACTGATTTTAACAAAGTAGGAAAAAGCCAAAAATCCCGAAAACAAACTGCCAAAGCAATTGCAAGGGCAGTTTTGACCACTTAAATTTTGACAAAACTTCCGGCCTTTTGGGAAATGAAAATATATGGTATAAGTTAGCTCCTGTCCAAAAATGAGCTCATTCCGACTTAAATTGAGTAAGTTATGGCCATTTCAATATTTGGGTTTTTCGGACGAAAATCGCTATAACCAGAGTTCTATAACTCTGATGGCCACGAAATTTAAACTGGAGGGTCACGTTAACACGTATAAAAGTATGCCAACATATGGGAATTTCTGGAGTTAAAGCGTGATGGGGCTAAGTTCTTAAGCTACGCACTAAAAATAATTTTTGAAAAAATACTAAAAGAAATTGAAAAATTACGAAAAAATAATTTTTGTATATAAAATATATGTATATATGCTTGGCCAAAGGATAGAAAAATAATAAGTTGATTTGGAATTTTCGTGAAAAATAATAGTGAATTCATGCTGCTGAAATGGAAGATTATGATTTCAGGATACTGAAATATATTTTGGTTTACTGAAATGATTTTTTAGTTTACTGACATGTTATCTAGCTTATTAAGATGACATATAAAAGGGATAACTTATAAGTAAAAGTTATGATATGATTAAAAGACTATCAAAGTACAACAATAACCTTAAGACTTAAGTGTAATGTCTAATACTTAACTATATGTTTAAATGTTAGACACTTTAATATAAGATGATAAGATTATAAGTGAGTTATGTTATGATTAATCGAAAGATCAATTATAGGTCTTTTCTCTAAAGAAGTTAAAGTAAATTGCTTAGCAGTAGGCCGCGATTGAGGCAAGTTCTCTAACTCAAACTTGAGTTATTCTTTTCAAAACATGTTAGTGAATAATTATTGTTTATTATTCACATCTATATTGATTATTGATACTCGTACTCGGTGCAATTAAATTCATGTTCTATTATTATTGAACTGTAAATTAGTTAAAGTTCTTTTATTCATTAACTATTTAAGATATGGATCTATGCTTATTGTATCAGCTAGATCAAATATGTTTAAATTTGTTAAATCAAATATGTTGTTAAAAGCTGTTCTTTACCAATTGACTTGGTAATGATTCAAGACTGAGAAAAAGAACAATTTGATTAAAGCATTATTGAAAAACAATCATTGCTCGTATATTAAGTGTTTATGCATAATACACCGGGTATGAAAGGTTGATCCCCTTGATTATCAAAACTAATTAAAAGGACCAGTTTAAATACTGACAACCTTAGCATATGTTCATGGTCACAATGACCACTCAGTATCTGTTATTCAACTATTCGAATATTCAGTTATCAAGACTTAATTCATGTTCTTTCACAATTAATTTCTATTATTGAACACTGAACGATTAATTTCTTGTTAATCATGATATATCTTCTTCGAACTTAAACTTGCTAAGCAAATTTGTTGCTTACTCTTGCTATATCATGACTATTATTTCAGCTAGGCCAGAGAGTTTGAGTAAGAAGGACAAGGGCAAGCGAAAGGTCCAAGAATAGTTATTATAAATGTTTAAGTATCATGAGATATTATGTTCAATGTTCATGTATACCTTTTGTGTTACTTTATGTAACTTAAGTCAAGTATGTTTATGTTAAGGTAATAGACCTTGGGATATTGTACAAGACTTTATTATAATGAACAATGTATGTTTATTATTCCGCAATAGTATATAAAATGCTTGAAGATGATGAACCCGAGGTTTGAGACCCTGGATTTGGGGACGTCATAGGTTGGTATCAAAGCTGCAGGTTATAAACTTTAGGATGCGAAACCTATGTTATAACCTTAGAAGAAAACTCGTATAGAGTATGCTAAGATGTGGATTGTGGAGATTCATCTAGTATTATAGTACATAATAAAATATTATTTCATTTTATCAATGAATATATTTTATTGTGATACTGATGTTGTTTTGTCGTGTTTATATTGTAGGATGTCCGAAGAGAGGCGGGAGAGTCATTCAGTGGAGCAGGATCCGGTGGTCCCTTTTCAGGAGCCTATACGGGCGCAGGACACTGCAGAGGATGTCTTGATAGGAGATTTAATGGAAAGAAACACGGAGTTAGAGGAAAGAGTGGCACAGTTGGAGATAGAGAATCATACTATTCAGTTTACGGAGCAACAATACTTGGATGTAGCTTATTAGGCTTAGCAAGATCTAGCAGTGATGAAAGCCCGACTAGAGCAGGAGGAGAATAAGTTTGCAATATTTAGTATTGAGCATCAGGCGTTGCACTTGAGGTTGGACTTAGAGATCGCTGATAGGATCCGAGTTGAGGATGCTTGGGTTCGAGCAGCGAGAAGAGTTGATCAGTTAGAGGTTGAGACAAAGGCAGGACGAGTTAGGATGGAGTCCTTGGGACGAGCTTTAGATGCAGAATATTCGAGTCCACAAGTAGGAGAAAGGAGGTTGTACTTCGAGATTGGCGAGTCTAGCCGCTCTGTTCGATGTCGCGGGAATGGAGTTGCACCTCATGAGCATACTCAGACTGAGGAGGCTCAGTCGGACAGTCAGTAAGATGTTAGCTTGGATGATATGTAGATAGATGCAGTAGTACCCCTTTTGTTTATTAGGGTTATATGTTTGATGTAAACCTTAATAGGTGTGAGGTAGTATGTAAATATGATGTATCCCCATTTTATGTGATTAGGGGAGTATGTCTTTTGGTAGATCCCATCTTTTGATGTTTAAAAGTGGGATAGTTAACGTTTATAAAAATATGCCAAGTATGTAAGTGTATCACGCTAAAATTTGGTATATGAATATAAATGAGGTATTATGACTAAATGTTTGATTAAGTAGATAAATCTTGAGAATGAAAATAGTAAGTTATTTCTGTGATAATTGAAAGTTGTTATAAACTGAAAAGGCCATTTCGGCAAGCTAAAAAGAATATTTCACTAAACTGAAATGGATAGTTTAGTAAGTTGAACATGAAGATAATGTGATTAGTAGAGTTTAAATTACATGTTGTATTGTAAATACTTATAACATATAATGATACTCGAAGTATAATAAAAGATTTTGTTTAACCAGATAATGCTGCCAAGACGTCAAAATCGTAACCAGAGGGAGGAACGTTCTATGAACAAGGAAAGGAATCAAGATGACCCAATGCATAACTTCGCTGATATGATAGCTCAAGCAATGCAAACTTGTACACCTGCAGCAAGGGGGCAAACGAATAATAGATTGGCAAATTTTAAAGATTTTAAAGCTGTATGACCACCAGAATTCAGCGGAACTACGGACCCCATAGCGGCTCAAACATGGGTGAAAGAGATGGAAAGGCCTTTATCATTGCTAGGGTAGCCGAAGAGCACAAGACGGCTTTTGCTACCTACTTGATGAAAGGTGATGCTAATTATTGGTGGGAGACGAACCAAGCTAGAGCCGGAACGGAGGTAGTGACATGGACTAGGTTTAAGGAGTTATTCTTAGAAAGTTATTTCTCGGAGGCCATGCAAGCCATAATGGAAGTGCAGTTTCTGGATTTAAAGCAAGAAAACATGCCAGTTGCTAAATATGTAGCAAAATTCAATGAGCTAGCCAGATTCGCACCTCATCGTGTGGATCTGAGAATTCACGAAAGGCGCGTGAGGTTTGAAAATGAAATTTGGTAGTGGATTCATAGCAAGGTTGCAGTGTTGCAAATTGCTACGTTCTCAACAATGTTAGAAAAAGCCATTATTGCAGAAGGTAGCAGTGAGGAAGTTTCTAGATTCAATCGAGAGAAGAATAAGAATAAGATTGAAGGTGGACAACAGGGTGCGAGCAGTGGTGGCAGTAACAGCAAGAAACGCTAGTGGAACAACAGTGGCAATGAATCAGGAACGCAGCAATGGAATACTCAGTAGAAGAAGTCATCATTTTCAAAGTATGGAAAGAATCACTCCAGAGAGTGTATGAAAGGGAAAAATGTTTGTTATAATTGTGGCCAGGAAGGACATATTTCACCAAATTGTCCTAAGCCGAAGAAAGGTGGTTGTTTTTCTTGTGGAGGAACGGGGCATCGATTTACGAATTGTCCATTGAAGAAGAATACAGATGGAGGAAGTGGAAATAAGAGCAATTCTACAAAGTTAACTATTGGAGGGCCAACGCAGCAGAGCAAGCCGTAAGCCCGAACGTTCAACATAACTGTGCAAGACACAGTTGCATCAAAGGAGGTGGTGTCAGGTATTATTCCAATCAATAATATAAATGCTTACGTATTATTTGATTCGGAAGCTACCTGTTCATTTGTGTCTGATGAATTTACTAGAAGATTAAACTTACCATGTGAAAAGTTAAAGAACCCAATGAATATAGAAGTTGCAAACAAAGAAGTAATCCATGTAGAGTTTATCCATAACCACTATGATGTGGAAATAAGGGGACATAAGTTAAGCGTGAATTTGATTCCGATACGCTTAGGAGAATTTGATGTTATCTTAGGGGTGGATTGGTTATTTAACCATGAGGCAGTTATAGATTACCAGAAAAAGAGCATATGGCTTAAGACACCAGATAAGTCTAAGGTTATATTTTATGGTAGCAAGTCGCCAAGGTAAACAAGTTGTCTGACGATGATGCAGGCCAGGAGAATGTTACGAAAAGGGTGTGAAGGTTATTTGGCTCATGTAGTGGATACACGGGTTATGAATTTGGACATGGAGCAGATACCTATAGTTAATGAGTTTGAGGATGTCTTTCTAGAAGAACTTTCGGGACTTCCTCCGGACAGAGAAATAGAGTTTGTGATTGATTTAGTACCGGGGACAGCGCCGATATCGAAAGCGCCGTATCGAATGGCTCCGATAGAAATGAAAGAGTTGATGATCCAACTACAAGAGTTATTGGATAAGAAGTACATCCAACCTAGTGTATCTTCGTGGGGAGCACTGATTTTGTTTGTAAATAAAAAGGATGGTTCGATGAGGTTGTGTATGGATTATAGAGAGTTGAATAAGGTGACAATCAAGAATAAATATCCAGTACCAAGAATAGACGATCTGTTCGATCAACTTAAGGGAACGAGATATTTTTCGAAGATTAACATAAGGACTGGTTACCATCAGTTGAAAGTGAGGACAGAGGATGTACTAAAGACATCATTTAGAACTCGTTACGGCCATTATGAGTTCCTAGTGATGTCGTTTGGACTGACTAACGCACCAGCTACTTTTATGGACTTGATGAACAGAGTATTTAAACCGTATTTGGATAAATTTGTGGTTTTGTTCATTGATGACATTTTGGTGTATTCGGAGACTGAAGAGGAGCATGCCAAACATCTACGAATTGTATTGGAAACCTTAAGAGAAGAGAAGCTATATGCTAAATTTTCAAAGTGTGAGTTCTGGTTGAAGAGAGTTTAATTTTTGGGACATGTCATCGACAACGAAGGAATTTCTGTTGATCCAGCGAAAGTAGAAGCGGTGAAAAATTTGGGACAACCGAAGACACCGACAGAGATCAGAAGTTTCTTGGGATTGGCAGGATATTACCGAAGGTTTATTTCAGATTTCTCGAAGATAGCGACACCATTAACTAATCTGACGAGGAAGACTTTTAAGTATGTATGGACAAAGAAGTGTGAACAGAGTTTTTAAGAATTGAAGAAAAGATTAAGTGAAGTACCTGTGTTATCGTTACCAGATAGTACATGGAGTTTTACAGTGTATAGTGATGCGTCACACAAGGGACTTGGTTTCATGTTAATGAAGAATGGTAAAGTCATTGCGTACGCGTCATGACAGTTAAAAGACTATGAGAAGGGATACCCTACCCATGACCTTGAATTGGCTGTGGTGGTATTTGCCCTTAAGATTTGGAGACATTATCTCTACGGAGAAAAGTGTGAGATATACACAGACCACAAAAGACTGAAGTATATCTTTACACAAAAGGAGTTAATAATGAGGCAGAGGAGATGGTTAAAATTGATCAAGGACTATGATTGTGATATTCTATATCATCCGGGCAAGGCTAATGTAGTGGCAGATGCTTTAAGAAAGAAGAGCAAAGAAAAATTGTTTGTATTAATAGAACAAGATGAATTAGTAAGAGAAATGGAGAAAATAGAGTTGGAGGTGAAAAATCTGAAGGATTCGGATAAGGTAATAGAAATGGAAGCAAGTCCGACTTTATTAGACAAGGTGAAAGAATCACAAGGGAATGATGAAGAATGTGGTAACATAAAGAAGCGGTTGGCTGAAGGCGAAGAGCTGAAGTATAAGAATGACGGCATATGATTGCTGAGATTTGAAGGAAGAATTTGGGTACCTGCAGTACTAGAGTTAAGAGAAGAGATTCTACAAGAAGTGCACAATATGAGATATTCGATACACCCAGGAAGCACGAAGATGTATCAAGATTTGCGTCAACATTATTGGTGGCCAAACATGAAGAGAGAGGTTGCTGAATGCGTCAGCCGCTGTTTAACTTGTCAAAGAGTCAATGCAGAGCATCAATGACCAAGTGGACTATTACAGCCGTTGGAAATTCCGAAATTGAAATGGGAGCACGTCACGATGGATTTAGTGGTAGGACTTCCAGCGACACATAATGGTTATGACGCTATATGGGTGATTATCGACCGTCTTACAAAGTCAGCACACTTTTTGTTGATTAAGATCAGGTATACTTTGGATCAGTTAGCCAAGTTATATATCAAGGATATAATTTCGAGACATGGAGTGCCAGTATCAATCGTGTCTGATAGAGATCCGCGCTTCACATTAAACTTTTGGAGGAGTCTTCAAGAAAGAATGGGGACACAATTAAGGTTGAGTACTCCGTATCATCCACAGACATATGGGCAAAGTGAGAGAACGATTCAAATATTAGAAGACATGTTCAGAGTATGTGTGATGGATTTCAAGGGAATTGGGAAGATCATCTTCCACTGGTAGAGTTTGTATATAATAATAGTTATCATGCAAGCATTGGAATGCCGCCATATGAAGCCCTATATGGGAGAAAATGCAGAACACCCTTATGTTGGGATGAGGTAGGTGAAAGAAGATTGTTGGGGCCAAAATTGGTGTAGCAGACGGTGGAGATCAATAAAGTGATAAGAGCTCGACTGGTAGCAGCTCAGGATCGTCAAAAGAAGTACGCAGATATTCATCGCAAGAAAAGAGATTTTGAAGTGGGAATTTATGTATTTCTGAAGGTATCTCCTTAGAAGGGGAAAATAAGATTTGGGAAGAAAGGTAAACTGAGTCCAAGGTTTATTGGACCGTTCAAAATACTGAAAAAGATAGGAGAAGTAGTGTATGAGGTAGCTCTATCTCCTGAACTAGAACATGTTCATAATGTGTTTCATGTATTAGTGTTACGTCCGTACAAGCCAGATTACAAGCATGGGATATCTTACGAGCCGATTCAAGTCGAGAAGGACTTATCGTACAAGGAGGTTCCTATAGAAATTTTGGATAAGAAAGAGCAAAAATTGAGAAATAAGGTTATACATTCTGTCAAAGTGCTCTGGAGAAACCACAACGCTGAGAAAGCTACGTGGGAACTCGAAGAAAAGATGAAGAAAGAGTTTCCGAATCTTTTTGAGTAACCTTAATAAAATTTCGGGGACGAAATTCTTATAAGGAGGGGAAAATGTAATCACCAAGAATTTCTGTGATATATTGTAAATATATATATTAAATAATCTGTAATAGATTTTGGATGATTAAGTGTTTATGTGAATATTATGCTATAATGTTTAAAGGGAGTCTCATTAATAAGGTAAATAAGTTAGTGAACTAACTTAAGTATTTTAAAAATCTATAAAATATATGTAAGGTGTTAAACACTAATTAGTTACTCAATAAACTTGAATAAGACAAGTCTAATTGGGTTATGTAAGTTAATTAATATTATTGATTGATAAGAATGTGTAAATATAAATAATAATGAGTAATAGTACGTTCATGTGATAATAGGATTAATATTACTAAGGATGACATGTAATGTAAACAAGCCTAAGAATTTATTTAAGCATTGAACTTGTAGATAATTTGATTGTTAAGCTAGCCCAATATTAAATTTAATGGGCAAGTATGCTAGTAGCACAACTATTTTATTGTGAAGGCCCAAGTTCATTTTAATTAGTAAGCTAAACTAGTTAATTTCAAGCCCAAAAGAATTAAAGGATTGGCCCAATCCTAGCCCAATTAAAGAGGGGCATTATGGTCATCTAATTTAGCACATATTGCATTTAAGAATAAAGTAAAAATGAGGATAAAGGGGGGAGGGATCCGACCATATATTGAGACAAAAGGGGCATGTGACTTATGTCTTCTTTTTCTTCATTTGGTCACCAACTACCTTAGGTGTCACTCCATGACTTAGCCGCCCTATTTGGCCAAGATTACAAATTATTTGGAGAGAGAAGGGAAGAGATATGTAGTGGATTAGTAATAGATATAGTAATGTATCTATAGATTTTTTTCAACACCTAATCCCATTCTTTTTCAACTTTTATTTTACTTTCACTTAAACTAGCTAAAGCAAAAACATAAGAGAAAAAGAGAGAAGGAGAGAAGTTCGGTGAAGCAAGAGAGAGAGAAGGAGAGAGTTGAGGTATAGAAAATCCTAGGAGCAAGAGAGAAGGGTGTGATCTTACATGCATCCTAAGTTTGTTGGTTACTTTGGAAGATTAAGAAGAAGTGCTCAAAGATCTAGGTATAAATCTTAAACTTGTGTATCAGCTAGATCAAGTATGTTTAAATTTGTTAAATCAAATATGTTGTTAAAAGCTGTTATTTACCAATTGACTTGGTAATGATTCAAGACTAAGAAAAAGAACAATTTAATTAAAGCATTATTGAAAACAATCATTGCTCGTACATTAAGTGTTTATGCATAATACATTGGGTATGACAGGCTGATCCCCTTGATTATCAAAACTAATTAAAAGGACCAGTTTAAATACTGACAACCTTAGCATATGTTCATGGTCACTATGACCACTCAGTATCTGTTATTCAATTATTCGAATATTCAGTTATCAAGACTTAATTCATGTTCTTTCACAATTAATTTTTATTGTTGAACACTGAACGATAAATTTTTTGTTAATCATGATATATCTTCTTCGAACTTTACTTGCTAAGCAAATTTATTGCTTACTCTTGCTATATCATGACTATTATTTCAGCTAGGCCAAAGAGTTCGAGTAAGAAGGAAAAGGGCAAGGGAAAGGTCCTAGAATAGTTATTATAAATGTTTAAGTATCATGAGATACTATGTTCAATGTTTATGTAAACCTTTTGTGTTACTTTATGTAACTTAAGTCAGGTATATTTATGTTAAGGTAATAGACCTTGGGATATTGTACAAGACTTTATTATAATGAACGATGTATGTTTATTATTCCGCAATAGTATATAGAATGCTTGAAGATGATGGATAGTGAGTACCAAAACCGAGGTTTGAGAACCTGAATTTGGGGGCGTCACAGGCAAGTTTTCCATGTACAGTTAATTTTTGTATTAATTTGTTATTTAAAAAGGTTGTGGCTTATTGTTCAAGCATAACCAAGTCTTATGAACTATTATTTGTGTAAAAATGTATTTGAATGGATATCAAATCATAAATTGTTGTAAAAAAAACCAATGTTGTTTGTTACAAATATATACTGATACTATTATGAATTAGCGTTATATCTTATCGACGGGGTTTTATGAATAAGCATTTATAGTAATGACTGGGGTTAATTAAAAGGATGATATGCATACTCCTAGGTTGTTTGGTTGAGTGAATCAACCCAGGTTGCTAAGTCTATAGGACTGACAGTAACTCATAATGTGCGGGGTTTGGCAAACAAACTTCATCTATTTAAGTCATCGTGTGAGTATATAATACACATTGCTTAAACCTGCTGAGCTTTTTAAAGCTCATCCCTTGCAAATATTATTTTCCTTTGCGGCTGTGACTGATATTCCGGGAAGTCCAAGTGAGCATTCTTGTGGCTAAAGAAAACTGTAATAGTTTAAGTTAATTTTGTTTCTGTAAGACTCAAATGTAATAAATTTAAATCTTGGATTGGGTATTAAGTTTTAGATATATAACTGTTTAGTTTTTACCTATCTGATTAAGAGCTAGAAAATAAGTACAATATTAATATGAACTGTTTATCTGAATAAGGATATTTGATGACGAGTAAGTTCTGTAAAAACAGAGGTTGCGCCCCTCGGTTCTAGGAACAATCTTGTCATTAATACTGTGAATGTCAGATGAATAGGAATTATTGATATGAAAGAAATATATGTAAGATTATAAGTCTATACATCTAAGTCATAGTATTAATAATGATAATTTTTCTAACGAGGACTAATATCTGTTATGAATACTATGAACCTTGGATTGATAGATATTATTTTCTTATAGAATATTTATGTGAGCACCAAATCCGCTACAGGAATTGTAGGGAGTTTGGGGGCGTCACAAAAATAATTATTTTAATAATTCTAATAATCATTTCATATTCATTTAAATAATATATAATCATATTTTCATGGAGAATAAATAATAAAAATATTTTTACTACAAAATTAATTATAAAAATATAATTTATAATGGTCAATAATTCTAAGATAAAATTATTTGTAATTATTCATGTAATAAATATATTTTTATTTATCACATAAATACATATACTTTACCTTGCACTTATTCTCACCTTTAAAATAAAATAAAAAATTTATACGCAAAATTTCTTATTTAATTATATAGAAAATATCAGGTTCTTACAAAAACAATTAATTTTTGTATGATGAGTGGTTAACAAATCAATCCCTAAAATCACATCAAATGCAAGTACTTTCAAAGAGATAAGATCGACCGGTAACGTGCGGTTGCCGATTTGAATCAAACAAGAGTTATAAACAGTGGATGTAATGAAGGTTTCTCACAACAAAGTTTCAACAGATAAATCAAAGTCTAATTTATCCGGAGTTAAATTTAAATGTTGAGCGCAAGTAGGAGAAATAAAAGAATGGATAGAACCGGTAACAAATAAGGTATAGACTTCGCTAGAGTTTATGATTAGGTTACCCGTAATGACTTCGTCCGGGTTCCTTTCTTTTTGGGAGGTCACGACAAACGCTCTTCCTTGAACTACCAGTTTTGACTTTTTTGGGACGGCCTTTGGTGCCTTCATTCCTGCTGGACTTGGCTTTACTGCACGACAAAATCGGGCTAGGTGACCTTCTCTTTCGTAATTATAACATGTTTTGGACTGCTGCGTACAGTTTGGACTAATGTGTCCCTCCCCTCCACATTTGTAGCATACGATCGATGATCGTTCTCCTTCCTTAACAACGGTTGCTGGTGCTGACATTTTTCCATCATAATTGAACCTCCCCTTCTTGAAATTTCCACTCTTATTATCTTGGCCATGATTACCACCGAAGTGGTTACCATTTTTGGCATGTTGACTTCCTCCACGTTTATTGTCACCGCTTCGATGACTGCTACCACTGGTATTATAATTGTGTCGGCTGCTCTCTCTTGGTTGGGTTGACTCATTATCACGCTCTATTAATTTAGCCATATTTACAACATCTAAATACAAACACAGTTTGTGAGAAATGAGATATTGACGTATTTCAGGTTTCAAGCCTCGCAGAAACATTCGCGTCATTCTCTCCTCATTATCAACTAAGTGGGATACAAACCGGAATAACTCGGCAAAGTTAGCTTCGTACTGCGACACGGTCATATTGTTTTGCTCCAGCTTGATAAACTCCACCTCTTTCATGTGGCGAATACTTTTGGGAAAGTACTTATCGTTGAACAGTTCTTGGAACTTCTCCCAAGACATCTTCAGTGCGGCAGGTTGAGTACGCTTTACAGATTCTCACCAGTAATCTGCATCTCCTCGCAACATGAAGGTGGCAAAGGGAACCTTTTGCTCCTCGGAACATCCCAAGACATCAAATATCTTGGTGATCTTCTTTATCCACGTCTTCGCCTTAAGTGGTTTTGGATCTCCCAAAACCTCCGGTGGTCCCAGCTCCTTGAACTGCTTAGCGGTGACCATCTGAGAGATGCCAGTATATCCACCTGTATTTTGAATAGGAGTCGATCTCGCCTGATGTTGCATGAATTGCATAAAGCCTCTGAACATCCCATCGTTCATCGTTTGGTCGGTGTTGTTGTTTTCCTGAGGATTATTGCCTTCCTGATGCACATTATCCTGGTTATTGATCTGTGGTGACTCAACGGTCTCCTGTACTCCATTGCTATTCTCAACATTCTCGGATGCCATTTTCAAACACTGCCACAAAAACAAGGGTTAATTGACATGCCACATATTATCCCTATATTCTGACCGACGAATTAAATAACAAATAAACTTAGGCAGGTCATACTAGTGAAGGATTTCCCCGTCTCTCCCCTTAGTTCTAGTCTCCCATCTTAGCCAAGGATCATACCCCTAATCTTTGATACCAACTGTGACGCCCCAAAAATAGGTATACATCATCCATTTTGAGTCGCCAAATACATGGTACATAATTCAAATACAAACTTAATTAATACAACTGTCGTGAAAAATACGACAAAACATAGCTGAGTTTTTACAGGAATATTGTCTCATAGATAGTATCCAAACTCAAATTCAATCCTCATTACATTTTTTATCACACTAAATAGTGAGGACTACTAAAACAACCATCTCGGACCGTCACTCCATTCCTCGACTAGTCCCGGCTACGTTTTCATTTCCTGAAGAGAACAATGAAAGCAAAAGGGTGAGCTCAACTTGTAAGACCCCAACTTTTATGAATAGAGATTAATTTTTCTTTAATTATATTTTTGAATATGATGGTGTGGATTTGATATAATGTTATAGTTTTGGGTATTATTTACAAATTTTTCAAAGTAAGCAAATGGTTATATAATATTCGATTGGCTGGGGAATATTCGTTTTAACAGAGAATATTCGTACGATGACACAATCATTGGTGGACCCCACAATGAGAGTATTTTCGTAGTTAGAAAATGACAAAATTATCTTTTTATAAAAATAACGACGAAAGTTTTAGCGTTAAACTGTTGAACTACCCGGTGGTAAAAGTACAGTAATATGCGTGGTTGCATAGTAGCACACGGTATTGATTATTGGTGCTTACGTGAGAAGTCACTCAATTGTACTCAATTATTGCTACAGTAATTGCTGCATAATATCTTTCATATTATTGATTCAATAATTGTCACAGTATCATCTGCATATATTTTATATTATTAAATCAATAATTGAGATGACAAAATTATTCATATTATTATTTGCAATATTGACAATGTCTAGAAGTTCTGTCAAGGAGAGGTTTGGTCACCTAATTGCGCGCCAATAAAGAGAAATCCTTATTGGAATGCCCCCTCTTTCCTGGGAACGACCTGGTTGTTAAATATTGTGAGTTATAATATTAATAATGAATAAGTCCGTGTTGATTAAAGATGAAATTGATAGCTCCATTGTGTTGGGATTATTAGTGTTAGTAGAAATCGACATCTATTTCGATAATAATGGATGTCTGGAGGTTATATTGACCAATCAGGTAATTAATCGGATAAATGAGCAATTAATTGCTATTAATTCACATGCTTATAACTATTTGTTCACATTGAGTACTATTGATTCACATGCATGTACTATTATGGGAGATGGTGCAAGATTGATAATACTTGTACGACTAAATTAAAAATGGAGATATAGATGAAGGTACTATACTGTAATTATTTTTTTCACATGATTGTACTATTGATTCACAAGATGTACTATTAGGGGAGGTGGGGCATGTTTGATAATACTTGCAGGACTAAATTAAAAATGAAGGAAAAGATGAAGGTATTATACTGTAATATTTTGAGCCCCAAAACGTGTAATTATCGAAACTATGTTTTCCTATAAATAGAAGCTCATTCGTCTTTCATTCTCACCAATTCACTAAGACTCACAAGAGAATTTATAGAGAGAGAAGCTTTAGAGAGAAAGTAGAAGAGAAGTCTGCTAACTCACTATTCCAGTATCCAGTCTTCTTCTGAGGTAAGGGATATTATTTTGTTTAGTATTCATAGGAATAATATTTTCTTCCATACTCTGTAGTATGTGAGTAATATTATTTCGTCTCGTATTCCTGATTATACCATCATTCTGTTAAAGTATTGCTTCAATACTCCGTGAAATTAGTAGAATATTCTTGAAATTTGCGCTTCATCTAGTATCGCTTCACAAGGATATTTTCTGCACATTCTTGTTAAATTTTAAGTTTTTCATGTCGGCATACTGTCCATGAGTACTATTCATTTATACGGTACTATTCACAAAAGTACTATTCATGGGTACTATTCATAAAGTACTATTCACAAAGTACTATTCACAGAGTACTATTCTCGAAGTACTATTCACCCGAGTACTATTCACCCATAGTACTATTCATAAGAAAAATTTATTTCTTTTCGGTCCAAATCATTTCTGATACAGTATCATTCTTGAATGTTACTCCAAAAAGCAGTATCATGTTGACAATTTGGACAATATTGAATTCTGGATAAATTAAATTATAAATCTTTAAATATTTATCCTTTGCTTGCTTTTAATTGAATTCTTATATTATTGTCATCATCCTCATGCTTATATTATGATAAAAGTCATATGTGGCTTACGTGTATAGATGTACTATTGATTGGTATGATTATGATCAGGGATCATTCGGTATAATCATGATCTGTAATGTTACAAATGATGTGGTAAAAGTCCTCATTGGCCTGTAGTTCATTGATGGACAGGTGTTGGCATGATTATAACCAGGGATTATTCGGTATAATCATGATCATTAATGATTACATGAATATCCTTGGCCCGTAGTGCAGGGATGATTCGATGATGTGGTTTATTTATTAAGTCGAGTCTCAGCAATAAAATTGTTGATAAACTTTTTTAAATCATAGAGATAGTAGATATCATGCTCTACTTGACTCTTCTAATGGATTGCTTGTTCCACTGCAGTTAAACTTGATGTTTATTATATTTTATCTGTTTAACACTGTTGAAGGCTAACGATAATTTATTTTGCATTATCTTAGTCATAATATTTCTTACTGGGCTAGTTGAGCTCACCCTTTGTTTTCATTGTTCTCTTCAGGAAATGAGAATATATTTGGGACTAGGGGAATGGAGTGACGGTCCAGCTGTTTGCATTAGTAGTCCTCACTATTCAGTGAAATAGTGTGATAATAATTATAATGTGGACTTTATTTGAGTTTGGATACTCTCTACGAGACATTATCCGTGTTGAAACTCTCAACTACGTTTTGTCGTACTGTATAGAAGAAGTTTGTATTTAAATTTTGTATCATGTATTTGGCGACTCAAGATGGGTGATGTATACCTATTTTGGGTGCGTCACACAACTAGCCCAATAAAAAATATTATGACTAAGATAATGCAGAATAAATTATCGTTAGCATTCAATAGTGTTAAACTGATAAAGTATAATAAACATAAAGTTTAACTGCAGCGAAACAAGCAATTCATTAGAAGAGTCAAGTAGAGCATGATATCTACTATCTTCTATGATTTAAAAAGTTTATCATCAATTTTATCGCTGAGACTCAGCTTAATAAATAAACCACATCATCGAATCATCCCTGCAATACAGGCCAAGGATATTTATTAGTATCACGACCATGAATTATCCATGCCCTACGGGCCAAGGATATTTGTGTTTTCACCAATGGTCATGATCATGCCAACAACTATCCATAAATGCACCACGGGCCAATGAGGACTTTTACCACATCATTTATAACATTATGGTCATGATTATATCAAAAAATCCCTGGTCATAATCATACCAATCACTAGTCCATCTATGCACTACGGGCCAAAGATGACTTTCATAACAATATAAGCATGAGGATGATGACAATGATATAAGAATTCAATTAAATGAAAGCAAATGATAAATTTTAAAGATTTATAATTCATTTTATTCAAAATTCAATAATGTCCAAATTATCAATATGATACTGCTTTGTGGAGTAAAATTCAAGAATAATAATGTATCAAAAATGATTTGGACTGAAACGAAATCAATTTTTGTCCTGAATAATACCCCGGGTGAATAGTATTCGAGTGAATAGTGTCCCATGAATAGTACTTTGGGAATAGTACCCCAGGAACAGTACTTCGACATGAAAAGGTTAAAACTTATCAAGAATGCTCAGAATAATATTTCCATGATAAGATACTGGATGAAGCTCAAATATCAAGGATATTCTACTAATTTCATGGAGTATAGAAGCCAAAACTTAACAAAATGTGTGTAAAATTCAAAATCTGAAACGAAATAATATTACTTATATACTATAGAGTATGGAAGGAAATATTATTTCTTACGAATATTGAACCAAAATAATATCCCTTGCTTTAATAAGAAGAGTATTTCAACTGGTATAGCGGGGATATTCTTGAAGAAAACTTTCACTGTTTTCTACGCTCAAAGCTTCTTATAACTCAAAAGAAATACGCTCAAAATTATAGAAAAAGAATTCTCTGATTCTGGTGTGATTTTCAATTCTAACTAAGCATCCTATTTATAGGAGAATGGAAGAGTTAGAATGGAAGCATCCTATTATCATCAAATCTTTCGACGGAATGTCATTTCGACATACTGAACTCTCGGAAAGGCTTAAGTTATTCAAAGCCTAACCCTTAGGTTTTGTTGGGTGAATAGTGCATATTTCGTCTTTTTCCTCTAAAATATTTTTTTCCCTAAAATTTTTTATTTTTGCCTTGAAAATTCTTATTCGTTTAGTCTAGCTCGTAGCCAGAATACTCCCGTATTATAATCATCCTATGTTCTAGAACGATTAATAAACACATAGCACAAAATAATATTAATAAAAAATCATTTTATTAATAACTAATTCTTTAAACCTAAATTTCTGGACAATCTGATTCTCCGAGTTGTTACACTTCCCCCCCTTATAAAAATTCCGTCCTCGAAATTTTTTCAAACCACACCCATACCCGGGTCCTCACATTCTCCCCTTCTTCACAAAATTTCGTCCTTGAAATTTTTAGCTTACTCTCTGTGACGCCCCCAAAATTAAGTATACATCACCCATCTTGGGTCGTCAGATACGTGGTACAAAATTCAAATACAACATACTAATACAACTGTCGTGTACAATACGACAAAACATAACTGTGAGTTTGAATACAATTATTGTCTACTAGAGATTATACAAACTCAAAAGGAGTCCTCATTACAATTATTAACACACTATTTCACAGAATAGTGAGGACTACTAATGCTATCCTCTAGATCGTCACTCCGTTCCCCGACTAGTCCCTGCTATGTTCTCATTTCCTGAAGAGAACGGTGAAAGAAAGGGTGAGCTCAAATAGCCAGTAAGAAATATTATGACTAAGATAATGCAGAATAAATTATCGTTAGCCTTCAACAGTGTTAAACTGATAAAATATAACAACATAAAGTTTAACTGCAGCGGATCAAGCAATCCATTAAAAGAGTCAAGTAGAGAATAGAATCTACTATCTTTTATGATTTAAAAGGTTTTTCATCACTTTTATCGTTGAGACTCAGCTTAATAAATATCCACATCATCCCTGCACTACGGCCAAGGATATTCATTAGGGTCACGACCACAAATTCCATGCACTACGGGCCAAGGATATTTGTGTATTCATCAATGGTCATGATCATGCCAACAACTGTCCATCAATGTACTACGGGCCAATGAGGACTTTTTACACATCATTTGTAACATTACGGTCATGATTACACCGAATAATCCATGGTCATAATAATACCAAGTCCATCCATTCTTTACAGGCCACAGATGTCTTTCAAAAAAATATAAACATGAGGATGATGACAATGATATAAGAATTCAATAAAACAAGTTCAAGAATTAAGTTATTCAGGAACTAATAACGTCCAAGTTGTTAACATGATAACGCTTTGTAGAGTAAAATTCAAGATTTCTCGGAAGAATATTTCTATGAAAAATTGGATGAAGCGCAAATATCAAGGATATTCCACTAATTTCATGGAGTATAGAAGTCAAAATTTTAACCAACCGAGAATAATAAGGAATGGAATAACAATGAAATCACCATGTATGCGGTATCAGATAAGGCAAAAGTTATTCCAACAGAATAATAATAATGGAACTGTGTAAGGTGAAAATCACACCCAAGCAGGATGTTCCAATGTAATAATAAAGAATGGAATAATAAAGACCGGAACCTGTGTTGGCGTAGTAAAGCATGAACAGGATGTTCTAACGAAAAATAAAGACGAGAATAATAAAAATGGAACCAGTCCCATGGATAAAGACAGATGAGGATGTTCCAACGGAATAATAAAGATGTAATAATGAAGAATGTCACCACGTGCATATAGGTATTCAGCAGATACAAAGTTATTCCAATAGAATAATAAAGAAATGGAATAATGTAAGTTCTCTTCTTAAATACAAAAGAATAATATCCCTTACCGTAAAAGAAAGCGAATATAAAAGTAGTTAAGTAAGTAGAATACTTTTCTTTCTATCTCTATAGTCTATCTCTATAGTTTCTCTCTCTAGAGTTTAGTGAATTCGTAAGAAAATAATGAAGGAATGAGCTTCTATTTATAGGAAAATGGAATACATAATAACTAATCCATGAACGATCCAGATTGATTTACTTTAATCTGACGGTCCATAATTAAAGAAAAATCTTTTAAATAAAATATAATATATTTTATTTATAATCTAATAAAACGAATAACTTTATAAAAGATTTTATTATGCAAATACTATGCATGCACTATGCAAACACTATGCATAATAAAATATAATATATTCTAATTATTGTCTAATAAAATGATAACTTTATAAAAGTATTCTGCATTTTATATAAAAAGATTTTACTATGCAAAACACTATCTGTAGACACTATGCATAATAGAATATAATATATTCTATTTATAGAATAACTTTATAAAAGTATTACATTTTTATATAAAAGATTTTTTTGTATTATTACATTAATAATACTAATAAAAGCCGAGTGACTTATCACGTAAGCATCAATAATTAATATAGTGTGCTACTATGCAACCACGCCAGACATCGTATTTTTAACACCGGGTGTTTCAACAATTAAATCAGAAAACTTCCGTCGTAATTTTCAGAAAGTATTTTTGTCGTTTTCTCAATCCGACAATAATTCCGTTGTGGGATCCACCAATGATTGTCTTGGTTGCATTTAATATTCCCGTTAAAACGAATATTCCCGACAAATCGAATATTATATAACAACTTCGTGATTTTGCAAAATTTATAAATATTACCCACAACTATAACATTATATCAATTTTACTCCATAATATTCAAAAATAATATTTATAGAAAATTCATCTGTATTCAAAAAGTTGGGGTTTTACACTCTCCTTCCCAACTTTTCTTCAAAGAAGTTCTAATCTATCCAACATTCACTAACCTTCATAACTTATCAAGAATTATGAAGTAGAATGAATAACGAGGAATATAAGAATTCCTTTATAACATTTCATACTTTTGCTGAGGGGTCAAATCGACCATGAACTTTTACTAGGTTTAACAACATTTCACCGTAAACCCTTCTATCACGGTCAGTTTACAATCACCAAGAAGGTAAACTACCTCTTCCATATGTAGGTGATCAACCCAACGTATAACCCAATTTCGGGGTATGTTCACCTCAGACTTAATTATTCGATTTCGCACCAAAACAATTTGGCTTGGAATAACTTCTTCAAAGAAAGCTCGATTTTCTTTTAAACATGACATACTACGTGTCTCAGCCAAAACAAATAGCTTAGACCATACCAATAAATTGGACATCAACTTGAAACATTCGTCTAGTCAAATCAATTGACATCGACTATTTCTTTAAATTCTTTTACAATACATCAAATTGTTTTATGACATCTTGATAATGTACTTTTCACAGTACATTGAGGACTTCGTCAGTTTATGACTTCGTCATTATATTTCATACCATAACGGGTTGTTGATCCTAAGATCACATCCACCACCAGGTTTAATTGCATTAATAACTCCATCCTTTTAACATCTTTGCATCAATTGCACTGATGATATAAAATTCATTTTGATATTTCTAATCAATTTCTGTCTAGCCAAAGCAATTAACATAGACATACCAAGAATAGTTCTTTTAAAATCCATTGGTTCCAAAAGTTGAACCAATTCTTTCCTTTTTAAAATATACATATCAGCACGATTTCAATAAACTTCGAAATCTAGCATAGCTAGAAAACTTGGAATATCCTATTTCTCCATCTTCCTCCATTGTCTTTCTTGCGACAATACTTAATCTTCTCTAGCACCTTCAATGCTAAGTCTACTGAAAATACTATTTTACAGTCTAAACATTCCTATACCTTAGTATATTCCATCGACTTACCACACTTTATGTGTTTAGGAACTTTCCACAACCATATGTATTTAAGAACTTATCTTCGCAATATGTAATCCAAGAACAAATCAAGGACTATCCATATGCTTAGGGCTCAAAAAATAGCATATAACTATGAGTCACAAACTTTTCATAAGTATGAGTTTCAAGAACTCGCACATAACTTATCAGTGTCTACCTATCAAGTATATACATGAGAAAAGATTCACATTCTCATCATATACATATTGATAGCGCGACACACTATTTCAATGATTATCACTGTAATAAGCTAAGCAGTGGTTACACTAAAGCACAAACCTCTGCCCATAACAAAGGTTCATACAACTCAGCTATCACATGAGTCCTCACTTGAAATATTACAACTTCTAACTTCCCCTAACCTTAATACGAATTTTCTTTAATTTGTATGCTATCCTTTATAACTCAATATGAGTCCTTCTTCCTGTACTTCTTCGTAGTACCATTCATTTATAGCATTAGCCATAAATCGTTCATCGTTTAATAGAACAACTATTATTACGATTCAATATGATCACGTGGTGATCTTCTTCCTTAATCGTTTAACTCAACGATCTCCTTATCATACTCTCTACGATTATAGTCTTAGGTACTCATACCTAAGGTTTATAACCTATCATCTCTAATACCAACTTGTAAAGCCCCGAAATTCGGTCTATCTTCACACTTGTATTCCGTACATCACGAGTACATCATCTTCCAAACATACATCATTATCTAGTGAAATATAATAACATACATTCACAAACCCCAGGTTCTAAAACCTTATAAACTCGTTCATTAAAAATAATGGTAATTACATTATTCTTTCCATCTTATAAGAGTGACTTTTATATGCCACCAAGGATACATAACAATTCATTAAACTAGTCTATAGTTTAATTAAACTATTCTATATTACAAGTCTTCACTTGTTCTTCACACTCATTCATATAATGAATGACACTTCTGTTGACACCGATCAACTTGATCTTTACGGGATCCTGAAGTTCTTTCTAACATCGTTCACTAAAAATATTTTTCATTTAAATCAAGTGTGAGCATTCAATTGACCAGCAAGTCATAACAGTTGAATAAACAACTTTAAGAATTTAAACATTCTTTTAGAACTTCAATAACCAAACAATGGTTATGAAGCAGCTTGAATAATAGGAATAATCTCGATTCGTATCATTTTAAAACATTAGTCACATTCACTTTTATATACATTCTTTCTCCTACCTTTTTCATGCACATTCTGTCTGGCTAAGATCATTAGCACATACTTAACAATAACGGTTCATGTATAAATAGAACATTCTCATATTGAACAGTTAAATCATAAAACAGTTCATCTCATAGAAAACCAAAGTGTTAAAATTGTGGCACAAGGCCTTATACATACTACCACCTTGTACAAATATCACACATTTGCACATAGACAAGACTTCTCAAGTTCAACATCTGAGAAGTTTAAGAAACAAGCGTTCATGTAAAAAATGAATGGAGTTTGGAAACTTGCCTTACGCACAGCTACAACTTACATTTTATGCTGAACTGCTCATTCCAATTCCTATATAGCACATATGAAAATAACACATACACCAATTAGTCATATACTTGACTTATGTATTGGTTTAAACTTTTCTTTACTTCATAGAATTCGTATTCTAGAAATCTAAGTTTACGCGACTAACTTTCTTTACCGTTTTACGGCTTCATGACATACGGAGATGTCTTACTCATACGATCATTAATATTAATTCTACGCATTTATAGCGTTCAACATTTTACATTACCATATTCATATCTTACAACGTCCGGTTCATTCGACTCAGAACGTTATCCAAGTTATAATCATTAACTCGACTTCTTTACGTTATATATTATTGTCCTTAATTCAGTTTCTTCACCGTTCATGGTTAATCATCATTCTTCATTACCTTACGGTCAAACTATACACAGGGTGTAGATTCTACCCATTTAATATTCACATACACTCAACCCTCTTGTCGGCTAAAGTGTTTAACTCTTACATTCGTTATTCACTATATGAACCCCACGTTCAATATTCTTTCTTAATGTCGAAGCCATATGGTTCGTTGTATGCTAAGATCGATCGTTCATCGCAACTGCATTACATTCACAGCGTCTATATGCTTTATACTTAACTCTCATTAAGACATCATAACATCGAAATGTTATACATCATCCTCATCACTCAACGTCTAAGGAATCACCATCATAGCAATTCCACACGTTTGATTCATCGCGACTACAATCCCTGGATATCGGTTATGTAATCAAGCGTTTACATTCTTCGTCTTTTAATCCCGTTAAATCTTTCCGTTCAACCATTACTAATGGTTTAAATCAATTATTGAAGTGTTATTTTAGGTTAACTACATGTTCATATTCCTTTCTTGTACACCCCCCAATAATTGAGCAATTAAATGCTCATCACTGTGCCTTGCCTCGCATCGTGGCGCCGACACGGTTGCTCGCCTCGCCTCCTCATGCTGGGTAGTATGTAGTAGTTCTCTTCCATGTATTGGCACTGCGACGCCAAGACCCTCTCTTACTCTTGCCTTTGTGGTGCCACTCAAGAATAGTCGATGGCTAGAGTTAGTATTCAAGGCGCCGCCCCCAAGGCTTTAGGCTGGCATGGGCGCCAAGCATCAACCTTCGAAAAAATTTCTAAGTCTTTAACTAGTTTGAGACGCTTACGTTACAATCTCATAACTTCTTTGTTATGACTCAGAAT
This sequence comes from Panax ginseng, assembly GCA_020205605.1. Taxonomy (NCBI): domain Eukaryota; kingdom Viridiplantae; phylum Streptophyta; class Magnoliopsida; order Apiales; family Araliaceae; genus Panax; species Panax ginseng. Next base: position 59,127,683 of record CM035142.1, read on the forward strand.
GAGGTCGTTCCAAAGCCATTCTCTTTCTTATCTTACGTACTTTAACCTCCCTTGGACTGAACTTCATTCTGAATCCGTTAACACGCCATATGATGGGCTTAAATTTCATTACTTGTTCGTTTTACGTTATTAAGGTTCTTCGTCCGCTCGTCCGTAATTCGGTCATCCAAACTCGGAACTCAATCGTTCTTGAGTCTAAGACTCACGTTTTCTACGTTCTCTTACATTCTTATGAAACCCTACATACTCGGGTTCATTGACATACTTTCTATTTCTCGTTCGTCTTTTACAAAATTTCCGCCATAACTTCGTTATAGCTCAGTTTAATCTGTTCTTCATGAACGTTTCTACCGTTCCTAACCAAGCAATAAGCAACTAACTTATACGCGATGGTTTTAAACTTTTCCATCAACAATAACTTATACTATGCCAGTTTTAAATTTGTCCATCAATAACGTTCTTCGTGTTCTTCGCTCGTTCTTCGTTTTTAATCAATATTTTGATTATGATTTCACTTTTCCTTGGAATTTGATGTTATAGAGCACCATTCCTTACTAATATCACCGAATCGTTCATATAATTTATTCGGATCGTTCAAATTCATTACGAATCTTATACTTCCTTAAGAAATTTATAAAATAAACTTCTAATTCATATTTCTTCAAATTCTCATGATTTCAACCATATGAAATCATTCTTAAAATCTGTTACTTCTTATTCTCGTTAAGCTATGTTTTAAACATAAAAACTTAAAGAAATATTTACTTAGAAATTAGGTTTCGGATGACCTCTCTCCTTTAATCTTCTCCCGTCGGACAAAGCGTGTACTCGGGCTAGCTTTTCCTTCCCATCTAAAATCTCTCTCTCTCTCAAGTGTTGGTGATTTTCAAAATCACCAACAAATGAGTTATGGTCCTCTTTTATAGAAAAACCAATTTGGGGGTATTTTAGTCATTTTGCCCCTCATTCTACTATTCCCACCTCCTTACTAAACTGCCTTACTATTCACAAAGCTTCTGTCTTGCGGAATTCGTCTGACAGTTTTAAAAACTGCGATTCTCGGAATCCAAATATTTTTGGATATTTCGTCTTTCCTCTACAATTTAACTTTTACGCATTCTTCGGAAATCTTAAAAATTGAAAAACACTTTTTGACGTTAAACGTTTTCCTTCACGTTTTCCCCTAACGTAGCTAAACGTATGAAAAGTACATAACAATACTTTTTGTCATTTTTATTTCTTTAATTTCTGCATGTTTTTCGAGAAATTTTTTTATCAACTTAATTAACTTTTCATGACATATTATCGTTAAATCTTTCGACAGAATGTCATTTCGACATATTAAACTCTCGAAAAGGCTTAGGTTATTCAAACCCTACCCCTTAGGTTTCGTCAGGTGAATAGTGCATATATCGTCTTTTTCCCCTGAAATATTTTTGTTCCCAAAATTTTTTTATTTTCGCCTTGAAAATTATTATTCGTTCAGTCTATCTCGTAGCTAGAATACTCCCGTATTATAATCATCTTAGGTTCTAGATTGATTAATAAACACATAGCATATAATAGTATTAATAAAAATTCATTTTATTAATAACTAATTCTTTACACTTAAATTTTTGGACAATCCAATTCTCCGGGTTGTTACACTTTCCCCCTTATAAAAATTTCGTCCTCGAAATTTCTTCAAACCACACCCATACCCGGGTACTCACATTCTCCCCTTCTTCATAAAATTTCGTCCTAGAAATTTTTACCTTAATCTCCTTCTCAACTTCTCTTCAAAGAAGTTCTAATCTATCCGACATTCCCTAACCTCTATAACTTATCAAGAATTATGAAGTAGAATGAACAACGAGGAATATAAGAATTCCTTTAAAATATTTCATACTTTTGCTGAGGGGTCAAATCGACTATGAACTCTTCCTAGGTTTAACATCATTTCACCGTACACCCTTCTATCACGGTCAGTTTACAATCACCAAGAAGGTAAACTACTTCTTCCATATGTAGGTGATCAACCCAATGTATAACCCAATTTCGGGGTATGTTTACCTCAAACTTAATTATTCGATTTCGCACCAAAACAATTTGGCTTGGCATAACTTCTTCAAAGAAAGCTCGATTTTCTTTTAAACATGACATCTATGTGTCTCAGCCAAAAAATAGCTTAGACCATACCAATAAATTGGACATCAACTTGAAACATTCGTCTAGTCAAATCAATTGACATCGACTATTTCTTTACATTCTTTTACAATACATCAAAACGTTTTATGACGTCATGATACCATACTTTTCACAGTACGTTGAGGACTTCATCAGTTTATGACTTCGTCATTATATATCATACCATAGTGGGTTGTTGATCCTAAGATCACATCCAACACTAGGTTTAATTGCATTAATAACTCCATCCATTTACCTTATTTGCATCAATTTCACTGATGATATAAAATTCATTTTGATATTTCAAATCAATTTCTGTATAGCCAACGAAATTAGCATAGACATACCAAGAATAGTTCTTTTAAAATCCATTGGTTCCAAAAGTTGAACCAATTCTTTCCTTTTTAAAATGTACATATCAGCATGATTTTAATAAACTTCGAAATCTAGCATAGCTAGATGACTTGGAATATCCTATTTCTCAATCTTCCTTTATTGTCTTTCTTGCGACAATACTTAATCTTCTCTAGCACCTTCAATGCTAAGTCTAATGAAAATACTATTTTCCAGTCTAAACATTCCTATACCTTAGTATAGTCCATCGACTTACCACACTTTATGTGTTTAGGAACTTTCCACAACCATATGTGTTTAAGAACTTATTTTCGCAATATGTAATCCAAGAACAAATCAAGGACTATCCATATGCTTAGGGCTCAGAAAATAGCATATAACTATGAGTCACAAACTTTTCATAAGTATGAGTTTCAAGAACTCGCACCTAATTTATCATTCTCTAACTATCAAGTATATACATGAGAAAAGATTCACCTTCTCGTCATATACATATTGATAGCGCGACACACTATTCCAATGATTATCACTGTAATAAGCTAAGCATTGGTTACACTAAAGCACAAACCATAAATCGTTCATCGTTTAACAGAACAACTGTTAATACGATTCAATATGATCACGTGGTGATCTTCTTCCTTAATCGTTTAAATCAACGATCCCCTTCTCATACTCTCTACGATTATAGTCTTAGGTACTCATACCTAAGGTTTATAATCTATTAGCTCTGATACCAACTTGTAACGCCCAAAAATTCGATCTATCTTCACACCCGGATTTCGTGCATCACGAGTACATCATCTTCCAAACATACAACATTATATAGTGAAATATAACAACATAGATTCACAAACCCCAGGTTCTAAAACCTTATAAACTCGTTCATTAAAAAAATGATAATTACATTATTCTTTCCATCTTACAAGAGTGACTTTTATCCGTCACCAAGGATACATAACAATTCATTAAACTAGTCTATAGTTGAATTAAACTATTCTACATTAAAAGTCTTCACTTGATCTTCACACTCATTCATATAATGATTGACACTTCTCTGGACACCGATCATCTTGATCTTTACGGGATCCTGAAGTTCTTTCTAACATCGTTCGCTAAAAATGTTTTTTTATTTAAAGCAAGTGTGATCATTCAATTGCCCTACAAGTCATAGCAGTTGAATAAACAACTTCAAGAATTTAAACATTCTTTTAGAACTTCAATAACCGAACAGAGGTTATTAAACAGCTTGAATAATAGGAATAATCTCGATTCCTATCATTTTAAAATATTAGTCACATTCACTTTGAAATACTTTCTTTCTCCTACCGTTTTCATGCACATTCTGTCTGGGTAGGATGATTAGCACATACTTAACAATAATGGTTCCTGTATAAACAGAACATTCTCATATTGAATAGTTAAAACATAAAATAGTTCATCTCATAGAAACACCCAAAGTGTTAAAATTGTGGCATAAAGCCTCATACATACTTCCACCTTGTACAAATATCACACATTTGCACATAGACAAGGCTTCTTAAGTTCAACATCTGAGAAGTTTAAGAAACTTGCATTCATGTAAAATATGAATGAAGTTAGGAAAATTACCTTATGCACAACTACAACTTACAGTTTATGTAAGACCCCAACTTTTATGAATAAAGATTAATTTTTCTCGAAATATATTTTTGAATATTATGGTGTGGATTTGATATAATGTTATAGTTGTGGGTAGTATTTACAAATTTTTCAAAGTAAGCAAGTGGTTATATAATATTCGATTGGTCGGGAGAAATTCGTTTTAACATGGAATATTCGTACGACGACAAAATCATTAGTGGACCCCACAACGAAAGTATTGTCGTAGTTAAAAAACGACAGAATTATCATTTTATAAAAATAACGGCGAAAGTTTTATCGTTAAACTGTTGAACTACCCGGTGGTAAAAGTACTGTGACAACCCCAAAATAGGTCCATTCCATCCAACCAATTTTGAGTCGCCAAATACATGGTACAGAAAACAACTACAACTTTATTAATACAATTGTCGTGCAAGATACGACAACACTTAAACTGTGAGTTTAAATACAAATATATACCAACTGTGACTCATGTCCCAATCGTGGACAACAACTCATAATGACACCTTACATAAAGGTATAGTCGAAAACTGTTTTAGAAATTAGAATCTTTGGGAAGTGCTCAAGAAAACCTTCGTGCAAATGAGACATCTTTGGGAATCTCCATTGTCTCTAATTGGGAATTATACTTCAACCAAACTCCATGATTATATAGGCAGTGCTCGTATATATACTCAGCAAGTGAATGAGCACAACCTTGTCTTATGATGACTCGAGGTTGTATGTCATGAGACATCTTATATGATAGTGGCAAAACACCCTTCCAAGTTAAATTCACCTCACCCTCAACATCTATAGACCACCGTTCTATTCCCCCGTTATTCCCCGCTTGTCCAAATTTACACTTTTATTACCGAAAGGAATTGTGAAGCAAAAGGGTGAGCACAACTAGCTTAGTAAAGAATATCATGACTAAAGATAAATAAATTATAAATAGCCTTCAACAGTAATAAATCAGAGATTTAGAACATATGGTAGATGATATAACTTTTCAACCATAGTTGCAGCGGAACGAGCAATCCATTAGAAGAGTCAAATAGACCATAAAATCTATTATCTTCTCCATGTTAAAAGTCCATCAACAATATTTTATCCCTGTAACATAATCAATAATTCCTGTCCACACTCACGTGTATAACTCATAATCATAATTGTAGTTCTAAATTCCTTTCCTCATCTAGGACAAAGTTAATTTTCATCACCTGAAACATCAAAGATCATGGTTATACGAAATCACAATTTATATTTATAATCCTACTAATAAATTCATCTTTGCACTACGGGCCAAAGATATTCATCAACAGACCATCTTTACACTATAGGCCAAAGATATTCAACAACAGGTCATCTTTGCACTACGGGGCAAAGGTATTTATCAACAATTCATCTTTGCACTACAGGCCAAAGATATTCTTATCTCAAAGAAATATATAATCATTTCAGAATTTATATAAACCATAATTATAACCATGTTGATCAATTCACCTTGCACTTAAGCTAAAAATATTCCATTGTAAATTCAATGGTCATGATCATACCAGTCACAATTCAACTTTTCACTATTGGCCAAAGAGAACCCTAGTCATGATCATACTAATAATCTACCCATCTTTACACTCCAGTGGAAGAGAATTTCAACATCAGGGTTATAAAAATGTTATATATGATAATAAAATCAATATAATCAATACATAGTTTTAATCTCCAGAGTAATATTCATAAATCAACTATAATTTGGTTAGAAAAAGAAACCAATTTTGTAGTGAATAGTACCCATGAATAGTAACTCATAAATAGTAACTCGTGAATAGTAACCCGTCGTGAATAGTAACTCATGAATAGTAAATCGTGAATAGTAACTCATGAATAGTAACTTGTGAGTAGAATCGTGAATAAGTAAACCCACATGAAAAAAATTCCAAATTTAATAAAAAGTTCAAACCAATATTTCAACATAATGATATTAAAGAAATAATATCACTTACGAAGAAAATAACATCCCTTTCAATCCCTTAAAATCCCTTACTATCCTTTACCTCAAAAGAGCAAGAAGATTTCATGGAATAAAATGAACGAACTTGCAACACAGATAGCAACACTCAAGATATCAAAATACTCACAAGAATACACTCGATAATATAGAGAGAGAAATAGAGAGAAAACTTCAGTTTCTGGTGTGATTTTTAATTCTAACCTAAGCACCATATTTATAGGAAAATGCTTAGAACACCAAAGCAGAAAAAATTTAATAAATTAATAATATATATTAAATTTTCACGCCAACCTTTGAATCATCCAATTCAGCATGTTTGACAACCCACCAACAATACAAAAAATGTTTTTTATATTTAAAATATTTTAAACTCCAAAAATCAATTATTTCGAAACTTCAGAACTTCAATAATTCATAATAAATAGCATTTTATCAGAAAATTCGAATTTTATGAATTTGTATAGGAAATTCAATTCTCTACAACTTTACAGAAGAAAGGTTTTCCAAATTCAAAATAGAAATTGACCAAAATCCACATACGAACGATTTTACAGGTTATAATCAAATTTCAGTCAAGAAATGGGGTCCACTGACACACAAAACATGTGTTAATCATTTAATGCAACAAAAATACTCTTCCTCCTCATATACTCATATATCACACATTCATTGTAAAAATATCATCATTATTATATTATAATAATATAATAAAATATTATTTTATCAGAAAAGATAAAATATCAATTTTCAACAATTGTCACTTTAAAAAATTTTCTCCATCTATATCCACATAAAATTAATATTTTCCTTATCATATAAATTAATAATTAATTATTCACAAATAATATTACGTAATCATAATAATGACAAACTGAGGCAGTTTCAGAAAGAGGGGCTTTCAATAAGAATTTCTCCTTCTTGGCGCAAGTAATTAGGTGACCAAACCGCTCCTTCGATGTAACTTTCTAGACATTACCAATAATGCTATCTAATAATATTATTCAAATAATATGAATTATTGATTTGATAATGGAAAATACTGTGCAGTGACAATTATTAAAACAACAATAATATAAAATATCAACGCAGCAATTATTGAATCAAAAATAAAATATTGAATAGTAATTACTTTAACAATTTTTGAGTAGTTCCTTCTTACGTAAGAACCAATAATTCAAAAATACTGTGCAATACCGTGTGCTACTGTGCAACAACGCATATTACTTTATTTTAACCACCGGGTATTCCAACAGTGTTAATGGTAACAACTACGCCGTTATTTATAAACAACTTATACTTGTCGTTTTCTTCATCCAATCGCTTTCCGTTATGGGGCCCATTAAAGATCGCTTGCCGTCAGCATTTAATATTCTCTACGGAAGAATATTCCACGACCAAACGAATATTCCCCGACAACAATGAGTATTTTATAACCACTTGCTTATTTAAAATATTTACATATATAACCCTTAACTTTAACCTTTTATCAAATTAACCATTTACTAAATAGAAAAATTGAATACTTTTATTTCATAAAATTCGGGGTCTTATAATCTCCCTTCCTTATGAAATTTCGTCCTCGAAATTTACGTACCTCGTATTTCAAAGAGTTGAGAATACCTTGCATTCATTTCAGATTCCATCTTTCCTGTCATCATGATTTCTCCATTGCTCATCTCCTGTATTTCAGATATAATTCTAGAATAAAACTTCAAAACAAGGGTTAATTGAACAAATTAACATATCACATAATATCCCGATATTATGACTGACCAACAAATAAGCTTAGGTATGACACACTAGCAAAGGATTTACTCGTCTCTCCCCTCCTAGTTCTAATCCCGATCTCCGCCAGAGACCATATCCATAAGCTCTGATACCAAATGTGACAACCCCAAAACAAGTCCATTCCATCCAACCAATTCTGAGTCGCCAAATACATGGTACAGAAAACAACTACAACTTTATTAATACAATTTTCGTGCAAGATACGACAACACTTAAACTGTGAGTTTAAATACAAATATATACCAACTGTGACTCATGTCCCAACCGTGGACAGCACCTCATAATGACACCTTACATAAAGGTATAGTCGAAAACTATTTTAGAAATTAGAATCTTTGGGAAGTGCTCAAGGAAACCTTTGTACACGGGAGGCCATGCGTCTAGGTTATGATAGATATCATATGGACACAGAATTATCCTTGGTTGACCCAATAGACCCCAAAGAAAAATGAGAAGATTACTATCATATTCTTCCCAATGGTGAGTCTTTTCTTGACATATCATTATTTCCACTGTCTCTAATTGGGAATTATACTTCAACCAAACTCCAAGATTATATAGGCAGTGCTCGTATATATACTCAGCAAGTGAATGAGCACAATCTTGTCTTATGATGACTCGAGGTTGTATGTCATGAGACATCTTGTATGATAGTGGTAAAACACCCTTCCAAGTTAAATTCACCTCACCCTCAACATCTATAGACCACCGTTCTATTCCCCTGTTATTCCCCGTCTTGTCCCAAATTTACACTTTTATTATTCCAAAGGAATTGTGAAGCAAAAGGGTGAGCACAACTAGCTTAGTAAAGAATATCATGACTAAAGATAAATAAATTATAAATAGCCTTCAACAGTAATAAATCAAAGATTTAGAACATATAGTAGATGATATAACTTTTCAACCATAGTTGCAGCGGAACGAGCAATCCATTAGAAGAGTCAAATAGACCATAAAATCTATTATCTTCTTCATGTTAAAAGTCCATCAACAATGTTTTATCCCTGTAACATGATCAACAATTCCTGTCCACACTCATGTGTATAACTCATAATCATAATTGTAGTTCTAAATTCCTTTCCTCATCCAGGACAAAGTTAATTTTCATCACCTGAAACATCAAAGATAATGGTTATACGAAATCACAATTCATATTTATAATCCTACTAATAAATTCATCTTTGCACTACGGGCCAAAGATATTCATCAACAAACCATCTTTACACTATAGGCCAAAGATATTCAACAACAGGTCATCTTTGTACTACGGGCCAAAGATATTTATCAACAATTCATCTTTGCACTACAGGCCAAAGATATTCTTATCTCAAAGAAATATATAATCAAAGAAATAATTTATATAAACCATAATTATAACCATGTTGATCAATTCACCTTGCACTTAAGCTAAAAATATTCCATTGTAAATTCAATGGTCATGATCATATCAGTCACAATTCAACTTTTCACTATTGGCCAAAGAGAACCCTAGTCATGACCATACCAATAATCTACCCATCTTTACAGTCCAGTGAAAGAGAATTTCAACATCAGGGTTATAAAAATGTTATATATGATAATAAAATCAATATAATCAATACATAGTTTTAATCTCCAGAGTAATATTCATAAATCAACTATAATTTGGTTAGAAAAAGAAACCAATTTTATAGTGAATAGTACCCATGAATAGTAACTCATAAATAGTAACTTGTGAATAGTAACTCATGAATAGTAACTCATGAATAGTAACCCATCGTGAATAGTAACTCATGAATAGTAAATTGTGAATAGTAACTCGTGAATAGTAACTTGTGAATAGTAACTCATGAATAGTAACTCGTGAATAGTAACCCCGACATGAAAAAGTTCCAAATTTGATAAAAAGTTCAAACCAATATTTCAACATATGATATTAAAGAAATAATATCACTTACGAAGAAAATAACATCCCTTTCAATCCCTTAAAATCCCTTACTATCCCTTACCTCAAAAGCGCAGTACTTCTGACTGGAATAACGCTGAACGAACTTGCACCATATAGCAACACTCAGGATATCAAAATACTCACAAGAATACACTCGATAATATACAAAGAGAAATAGAGAGAAAACTTCAGTTTCTGGTGTGATTTTTAATTCTAACCTAAGCACCATATTTATAGGAAAATGCTTAGAACACCAAAGCAGAAAAAATTTAATAAATTAATAATATATATTAAATTTTCACGCCCAACCTTGAATCATCCAATTCAAAGATGTTTGACAACCCACCAACAATACAAAAAATGTTTTTTATATTTAAAATATTTTAAACTCCAAAAATCAATTATTTCGGAACTTCAGAACTTCAATAATTCATAATAAATAGCCTTTTATCAGAAAATTCGAATTTTGTGAATTTGTATAGGAAATTCAATTCTCTACAACTTTGCAGAAGAAAGGTTTTCCAAATTCAAAATAGAAATTGACCAAATCCACATACGAACGATTTTACAAGTTATAATCAAATTTCAGTCAAGAAATGGGGTCCACTGACACACAAAACATGTGTTAATCATTTAATGCAACAAAAATACTCTTCCTCCTCATATACTCATATATCACACATTCATTGTAAAAATATCATCATTATTATATTATAATAATATAATAAAATATTATTTTATCAGAAAAAGATAAAATATCAATTTTCAACAATTGTCACTTTAAAAAAATTTCTCCATCTATATACACATAAAATGAATATTTTCGATATCATATAAATTAATAATTAATTATTCACAAATAATATTACAGAATCATAATAATGATAACCAGGCAGTTTCCAGGAAAGAGGGGGGCTTTCCAATAAGAATTTCTCCTTACTGGCGTGCAATTAGGTGACCAAACCGCTCCTTAGACAAAACTTTCTAGACATTATCAATAATGCTATCTAATAATATTATTCAAATAATATGAATTATTGATTTGATAATGGAAAATATTGTGCAAAGGACAATTATTAAAACAACAATAATATAAAATATCAAACAAACAATTATTGAATCAAAAAATAAAATATTGAATAGTAATTATCGTAATAATTTTTGAGTAAGTGCCTTTCACGTAAGAATCAATAATTCAAAAATACTGTAATACCGTGTGCTATCGCGGCAACAACGCATATTACTTTATTTTAACCAACCGGGTATTCCAACAAAGTTGTTAATGGTAATAACTACGCCGTTATTTATAAACAACTTATACTTGTCGTTTTCTTCATCCAATCGCTTATTCGTTATGGGGCCCTCAAAAGGTCATAAGGTCGTCATTTAATATTCTCACGTGAAGAATATTCCACCACCAAACGAATATTCCCCACAACAATGATGAGTATTTTATAACCACTTGCTTATTTTTAAAAAATTTATATATATCACCCTTAACTTTAACCTTTTATCAATTTAACCATTTACTAAATAATTATAAGAAAATTGAATACTTTTATTTCATAAAATTCGGTCTTATAATCTCCCTCCTTATGAAATTTCGTCCTCAAAATTTACGCACTCGTATTTCAAAGAGTTGAGAATACCTTGCTTTCATTTCAGATTCCATCTTTCTTGTCATCATGATTTCTCCATTGCTCATCTCCTGTATTTCAGATATAATTCTAGAATACAACTTCAAAACAAGGGTTAATTGAACAAATTAACATATCACATAATATCCCGATATTATGACTGACCAACAAATAAGCTTAGGTATGACACACTAACAAAGGATTTACTCGTCTCTCCCCTCCTAGTTCTAATCCCGATCTTTGCCAGAGACCATATCCCTAAGCTCTGATACCAAATGTGACAACCCCAAAACAGGTCCATTCCATCCAACCAATTCTGAGTCGCCAAATACATGGTACAGAAAACAACTACAACTTTATTAATACAATTGTCGTGCAAGATACAACAACACTTAAATCGTGAGTTTAAATACAAATATATACCAATCTGTGACTCATGTCCCAACCGTGGACAAAGACCTCATAATGACACCTTACATAAAGGTATAGTCAAAACTATTTTAGAAATTAGAATTTTGGGAAGTGCTCAAGGAAACCTTTCATACATGGGAGGCCACGCGCCTAGGTTATGATAGATATCATATGGCCACAAAATTATCCTTGGTCAACCTAATAGACCCCAAAGAAAAATGAGAAGATTACTATCATATTCTTCCCAATGGTGAGTCTTCTCTCGACATATCATTATTTCCACTCGCCTCTAATTGGGAATTATACTTCAACCAAACTCCAAGATTATATATAAAGTGCTCAGTATATATACTCAAAGAAGTGGATGAGCACAACCTTGTCTTTATGATGACTCGAGGTTGTATGTCATGAGACATCTTGTATGATAGTGGAAAACACCCTTCCAAGTTAAATTCACCTCACCCTCAACATCTATAGACCACCGCTCTATTCCCCTCGTTATCCCCTCTTGTCCCAAATGCCTACACTTTTATTACCTCAAAGGAATTGTGAAGCAAAAGGGTGAGCACAACTAGCTCAAGTAAAGAATATAATGACTAAAGATAAATAAATTATAAATAGCCTTCAATAGTAATAAATTAGAGATTTAGAACATATGGTAGATGATATAACTTTTCAACCATAGTTGCAGCGGAACGAGCAAATCATTAGAAGAGTCAAATAGACCATAAAATCTATTATCTTCTCCATGTAAAAAGTCCATCAACAATGTTTTATCCCTGTAACATAATCAACAATTCCTGTGCACACTCACGTGTATAACTCATAATCATAATTGTAGTTCTAAATTCCTTTCCTCATCCAGGACAAAGTTAATTTTCATCACCTGAAACATCAAAGATAACGGTTATACGAAATCACAATTCATATTTATAATCCTACTAATAAATTCATCTTTGCACTACGGGCCAAAGATATTCATCAACAGGCCATCTTTACACTATAGGCCAAAGATATTCAATAACAGGTCATCTTTGCACTACGGGCCAAAGATATTTATCAATAATTCATCTTTGCACTACAGGCCAAAGATATTCTTATCTCAAAGAAATATATATTCATTTCAGAATTTATATAAACCATAATTATAACCATGTTGATCAATTCACCATGCACTTAAGCTAAAAATATTCCATTGTAAATTCAATTTGTCATGATCATACCAGCCACAATTCAACTTTTCACTATCGCCAAAGAGAACCCTAGTCATGATCATACCAATAATCTACCCATCTTTACACTCCAAAGGAAAGAGAATTTCAACATCAGGTTATAAAATGTTATATATGATAATAAAATCAATATAATCAATACATAGTTTTAATCTCCAGAGTAATATTCCTAAATCAACTATAATTTGGTTAGAAAAAGAAACCAATTTTGAAGTGAATAGTACCCATGAATAGTAACTCATAAATAGTAACTCGTGAATAGTAACTCATGAATAGTAAATCGTGAATAGTAACTCATGAATAGTAACTTGTGAATAGTAACTCATGAATAGTAACTCGTGAATAGTAACCCCGACATGAAAAAGTTCCAAATTTGATAAAAAGTTCAAACCAATATTTCAACATAATGATATTAAAGAAATAATATCACTTACGAAGAAAATAACATCCCTTTCAATCCCTTAAAATCCCTTACTATCCCTTACCTCAAAAGAGCAGTATTTCTGACTGGAATAACGCTGAACGAACTTGCACCGTATAGCAACACTCAAGATATCAAAATACTCACAAGAATACACTCGATAATATAGAGAGAGAAATAGAGAGAAAACTTCAGTTTCTGGTGTGATTTTTAATTCTAACCTAAGCACCATATTTATAGGAAAATGCTTAGAACACCAAAGTAGAAAAAATTTAATAAAGTAATAATATATATTAAATTTTCCCGCCAACCTTTGAATCATCCAATTCAGCATGTTTGACAACCCACCAACAATACAAAAAACATTTTTTATATTTAAAATATTTTAAACTCCAAAAATCAATTATTTCGGAACTTCAGAACTTCAATAATTCATAATAAATAGCCTTTTATCAGAAAATTCAAATTTTGTGAATTTGTATAGGAAATTCAATTCTCTACAACTTTGCAGAAGAAAGGTTTTCCAAATTCAAAATAGAAATTAACCGAAATCCACATACGAACGATTTTACAAGTTATAATCAAATTTCAGTCAAGAAATGGGGTCCACTGACACACAAAACATGTGTTAATCATTTAATGCAACAAAAATAATCTTCCTCCTCATATACTCATATATCACATTCATTGTAAAATATCATCATTATTATATTATAATAATATAATAAAATATTATTTTATCGTAAAAGATAAAATATCAATTTTCAGCAATTGTCACTTTAAAAAATTTTCTCCATCTATATCCACATAAAATGAATATTTTCCTTACCGTATAAATTAATAATTAATTATTCACAAATAATATTACAGAATCACAATAATGACAACCAAGCAGTTTCCAGAAAAGAGGGGGGCTTTCCAATAAGAATTTCTCCTTACTGGCGCGCAATTAGGTGACCAAACCGCTACTTAGATAGAACTTTCTAGACATTATCAATAATGCTATCTAATAATATTATTCAAATAATATGAATTATTGATTTGATAATGGAAAATACTGTGCAGTGACAATTATTAAAACAACAATAATATAAAATATCAACGCAGCAATTATTGAATCAAAAATAAAATATTGAATAGTAATTACTGAAACAATTTTTGAGTAGTGCCTTCTTACGTAAGAATCAATAATTTAAAAATACCGTTCAATACCGCAAAGTGCTATCGCAACAACAATATATATTTTATTTTAACCACCGGTATTCCAACAAAGGTTAATGGTAATAACTACGCCAAGTTATTATAAACAACTTATACTTGTCGCTTTTTCATCCAATCGCTTATTCGTATATGGGGCCATTACAAAGGTCAAGGCCGTCGCATTTAATATTCCCCGACGCAGAAGAATATTCCACCACCAAACTAATATTCCCCGACAACAATGAGTATTTTATAACCACTTGCTTATTTAAAATATTTACATATATCACCCTTAACTTTAACCTTTTATCAATTTAACCATTTACTAAATAGAAAAATTGAATACTTTTATTTCATAAAATTCGGGGTCTTACAATCTCCCCTCCTTATGAAATTTCATCCTCAAAATTTACGTACCTAGTATTTCAAAGAGTTGAGAATACCTTGCTTTCATTTCAGATTCCATCTTTCCTGTCATCATGATTTCTCCATTGCTCATCTCCTGTATTTCAGATATAATTCTAGAATACAACTTCAAAACAAGGGTTAATTGAACAAATTAATATATCACATAATATCCCGATATTATGACTGACCAACAAATAAGCTTAGGTATGACACACTAACAAAGGATTTACTCGTCTCTCCCCTCCTAGTTCTAATCCCGATCTCTGCCAGAGACCATATCCCTAAGCTCTGATACCAAATGTGACAAACCCAAAAAAGGTCCATTCCATCCAACCAATTCTGAGTCGCCAAATACATGGTACAGAAAACAACTACAACTTTATTAATACAATTTTCGTGCAAGATACGACAACACTTAAAGCGTGAGTTTAAATACAAATATATACCAATCGTGACTCATGTCCCAACCGTGACAAAGACACCTCATAATGACACCTTACATAAAGGTATAGTGTAAAAACTATTTTAGAAATTAGTATCTTTGGGAAGTGCTCAAGGAAACCTTTGTACATGGGAGGCCCACGCCCAGGTTATGATAGATATCATATGGCCACGTAATTATCCTTGGTTGATCTAATAGACCCTAAAGAAAAATGAGAAGATTACTATCATATTCTTCCCAATGGTGAGTCTTCTCTTGACATATCATTATCTCCACCGCCTCTAATTGGGAATTATACTTCAAACCAAACTCCAAGATTATATAGCAAAGTGCTCAGATATATACTCAAAGAAGTGAATGAGCACAACCTTGTCTTATGATGTCTCGAGGTTGTATGTCATGAGACATCTTGTATGATAGTGGCAAAACACCCTTCCAAGTTAAATTCACCTCACCTCAACATCTATAGACCACCGCTCTATTCCCTCGTTATTCCTCGCTTGTCCAAAGCCTACACTTTTATTATCTGAAAGGAATTATGAAGCAAAAGGGTGAGCACAACTAGCTTAGTAAAGAATATCATGACTAAAGATAAATAAATTATAAATAGCCTTCAACAGTAATAAATTAGAGATTTAGAACATATGGTAGATGATATAACTTTTCAACCATAGTCATAAATGAACGAAAGCAATCCATTAGAAGAGTCAAATAGACCATAAAATCTATTATCTTCTCCATGTTAAAAGTCCATCAACAATGTTTTATCCCTGTAACATAATCAACAATTCCTGTCCACACTCACGTGTATAACTCATAATCATAATTGTAGTTCTAAATTCTTTCCTCATCAAGACAAAGTTAATTTTCATCATCACCAAACATCAAAGATCATGGTTATACCAAATCACAATTCATATTCATAATCCTACTAATAAATTCATCATTTTCATCATGCACCACTTTGGCCAAAGATATTCATCAATGCACGCGCCATCTTTACACTATATAGCCAAAGATATTCAACAACAGTCATCTTTGCACTACGGGCCAAAGATATTTATCAACAATTCATCTTTGCACCACAGCCAAAGATATTCTTATCTCAAAGAAATATATAATCATTTCAGAATTTATATAAACCATAATTATAACCATGTTGATCAATTCACCTTGCACTTAAGCTAAAAATATTCCATTGTAAATTCAATGGTCATGATCATACCAACCACAATTCAACTTTTCACTATCGCCAAAGAGAACCCTAGTCATGATCATACCAATAATCTACCCATCTTTACATAATTCAAAGTGAAAGAGAATTTCAACATCGTGGTTATAAAATGTTATATATGATAATAAAATCAATATAATCAATACATAGTTTTAATCTCCAGAGTAATATTCATAAATCAACTATAATTTGGTTAGAAAAAGAAACCAATTTTGTAGTGAATAGTACCCATGAATAGTAACTCATAAATAGTAACTCGTGAATAGTAACTCATGAATAGTAACTCATAAATAGTAACCCGTCGTGAATAGTAACTCATGAATAGTAAATCGTGAATAGTAACTCATGAATAGTAACTTGTGAATAGTAACTCGTGAATAGTAACCCCGACATGAAAAAGTTCCAAATTTGATAAAAAGTTCAAACCAATATTTCAACATAATGATATTAAAGAAATAATATCACTTACGAAGAAAATAACATCCCTTTCAATCCCTTAAAATCCTTAAAATCCTTACTATTTACCTCACCAAAAGCAAAAGATTTTGATTGGAATAATAACGAAACTAACTTGCAAATAGATAGCAACACTCAAGATATCAAAATACTCACAAGAATACACTCGATAATATAGAGAGAAAAAGAGAGAAAACTTCAGTTTCGTGTGATTTTTAATTCTAACCCAAGCACCATATTTATAGGAAAATGCTTAGAACACCAAAGCGTAAAAATTTAATAATATTAATATATATATATTAAATTTTCACGCCAACCTTTGAATCATCCAATTAAAGATGTTTGACAACCCACCAACAATACAAAAAATGTTTTTTATATTTAAAATATTTTAAACTCAAAAATCAATTATTTCAAACTTCGTAACTTCAATAATTCATAATAAATAGCCTTTTATCGTAAAAAATTCAATTTTATGAATTTTATAGGAAATTCAATTCTCTACAACTTTGCATAAGAAAGGTTTTCCAAATTCAAAATAGAAATTGAATGAAATCCACATACGAACGATTTTACAAGTTATAATCAAATTTCAGTCAAGAAATGGGGTCCACTGACACACAAAACATGTGTTAATCATTTAATGCAACAAAAATACTCTTCCTCCTCATATACTCATATATCACACATTTATTGTAAAAATATCATCATTATTATATTATAATAATATAATAAAATATTATTTTATCAGAAAAGATAAAATATCAATTTTCAACAATTGTCACTTTAAAAAATTTTCTCCATCTATATCCACACAAAATGAATATTTTCCTTATCATATAAATTAATAATTAATTATTCACAAATAATATTACAGAATCATAATAATGACAACCAGACAGTTTTCAGGAAAGAGGGGGCTTTCCAATAAAAATTTCTCCTCACTGGCGCGCAATTAGGTGACCAAACCGCTCCTTAGACAGAACTTTCTAGACATTACCAATAATGCTATCTAATAATATTATTCAAATAATATGAATTATTGATTTGATAATGGAAAATATTGTGCAGTGACAATTATTAAAACAACAATAATATAAAATATCAACGCAGCAATTATTGAATCAAAAATAAAATATTGAATAGTAATTACTCTAACAATTTTTGAGTAGTGCCTTCTTACGTAAGAATCAATAATTCAAAAATACTGTGCAATACCGTGTGCTACTGTGCAACAATGCATATTACTTTATTTTAACCACCGGATATTCCAACAGTGTTAATGGTAACAACTACGCCGTTATTTATAAACAACTTATACTTGTCATTTTCTTTATCCAATCGCTTTCCGTTATGGGGCCCACAAAGGTCATACTGGTCGCATTTAATATTCCCCGATAGGAAGAATATTCCACGACCAAACGAATATTCCCCGACAACAATGAGGATTTTATAACCACTTGCTTATTTAAAATATTTACATATATCACCCTTAACTTTAACCTTTTATCAATTTAACCATTTACTAAATAGAAAAATTGAATAATTTTATTTCATAAAATTCGGGGTCTTACAATCTCCCCTCCTTATGAAATTTCGTCCTCGAAATTTACGTACCTCGTATTTCAAAGAGTTGAGAATACCTTGCATTCATTTCAGATTCCATCTTTCCTGTCATCATGATTTCTCCATTGCTCATCTCCTGTATTTCAGATTTAATTCTAGAATACAACTTCAAAACCAGGGTTAATTGAACAAATTAACATATCACATAATATCCCGATATTATGACTGACCAACAAATAAGCTTAGGTATAACACACTAGCAAAGGATTTACTCGTCTCTCCCCTCCTAGTTCTAATCCCGATCTTCGGCAGAGACCATATCCATAAGCTCTGATACCAAATGTGACAACCCCAAAACAAGTCCATTCCATCCAACCAATTCTGAGTCGCCAAATACATGGATACGTAAAATAACTACAACTTTATTAATACAATTTTCGCAAGATACGACAACACTTAAAGCGTGAGTTTAAATACAAATATATACCAACTGTGACTCATGTCCCAACCGTGGACAGCACCTCATAATGACACCTTACATAAAGGTTTAGTCGAAAACTATTTTAGAAATTAGAATCTTTGGGAAGTGCTCAAGGAAACCTTTGTACACGGGAGGCCATGCGTCTAGGTTATGATAGATATCATATGGCCACAGAATTATCCTTGGTTGACCCAATAGACCCCAAAGAAAAATGAGAAAATTACTATCATATTCTTCCCAATGGTGAGTCTTCTCTTGACATACCATTATCTCCAATGTCTCTAATTGGGAATTATACTTCAACCAAACTCCAAGATTTTATAGGCAGTGCTCGTATATATACTCAGCAAGTGAATGAGCACAACCTTGTCTTATGATGACTCGAGGTTGTATGTCATGAGACATCTTGTATGATAGTGGCAAAACACCCTTCCAAGTTAAATTCACCTCACCCTCGACATCTATAGACCACCGTTTTATTCCCTCGCTATCCCCGCTTGTCCAAATTTACACTTTTATTACCTAAAAGGAATTGTGAAGCAAAAGGGTGAGCACAACTAGCTTAGTAAAGAATATCATGACTAAAGATAAATAAATTATAAATAGCCTTCAACAGTAATAAATCAGAGATTTAGAACATATGGTAGATGATATAACTTTTCAACCATAGTTGCAGTGGAACGAGCAATCCATTAGAAGAGTCAAATAGACCATAAAATCTATTATCTTCTCCATGTTAAAAGTCCATCAACAATGTTTTATCCCTGTAACATAATCAACAATTCCTGTCCACACTCACGTGTATAACTCATAATCATAATTGTAGTTCTAAATTCCTTTCCTCATCCAGGACAAAGTTAATTTTCATCACCCGAGACATCAAAGATCATGGTTATACGAAATCACAATTCATATTCATAATCCTATTAATAAATTCATCTTTGCACTACGGGCCAAAGATATTCATCAACAGACCATCTTTACACTACAGGCCAAAGATATTCAACAACAGGTCATCTTTGCACTACGGGCCAAAGATATTTATCAACAATTCATCTTTGCACTACAGGCCAAACATATTCTTATCTCAAATAAATATATAATCATTTCAGAATTTATATAAACCATAAATATAACCATGTTGATCAATTCACCTTGCACTTAAGCTAAAAATATTCCATTGTAAATTCAATGGTCATGATCATACCAGTCATAATTCAACTTTTCACTATTGGCCAAAGAGAACCCTAGTCATGATCATACCAATAATCTACCCATCTTTACACTCCAGTGAAAGAGAATTTCAACATCAGGGTTATAAAAATGTTATATATGATAATAAAATCAATATAATCAATACATAGTTTTAATCTCCAGAGTAATATTCATAAATCAACTATAATTTGGTTAGAAAAAGAAACCAATTTTGTAGTGAATAGTACCCATGAATAGTAACTCATAAATAGTAACTCGTGGATAGTAACTCATGAATAGTAACTCGTGAATAGTAACTCATGAATAGTAACTCGTGAATAGTAACCCCGACATGAAAAATTTCCAAATTTGATAAAAAGTTCAAATCCTTATCAGAAAGCCCCCTCTTTCCTGGGAACGACCTGGTTGTTAAATATTGTGAGTTATAATATTAATGATGAATAAGTTCGTGTTAATTAAAGATGAAATTGATAGTTCCATTGTGTGGGAATTTTTAATGTTAGTAGAAATCGACATGTATTTCGATAATAATGGATATCTGGATGTTATATTGACAAATCGGGTAATTCACCGGATAAATAAGCAATTAATTGCTATTAATTCACATGCTTATAACTATGTGTTCACATGTGTGTACTATTGATTCACATGATTTACTATTAGGGGAGTTGGTGCAAGATTGATAATACTTGCATGACTAAATTAAAAATGGAGGTATAGATGAAGGTACTATACTGTAATAAGTTTTTTCACATGATTACTATTAAGTCACATGAATGAACTATTAATTAACATTATTTACAATTAGGGGAGGTGGTGCAAGTTTGATAATACTTGCAGGACTAAATTAAAAATGAAGAAAAAGATGAATGTATTATATTGTAATATTTCGAGCCCCAAAACGTGCAATTATCGAAACTATATTTTCCTATAAATAGAAGCTCATTCTTCTTTCATTCTCACTAATTCACTAAGTCTCACAAGAGCAATTATTATAGAGAGAAAGAAGAAGAGAAGTCTGTTACCTCACTATTCCAGTATCCAGTTTCTTCTAAGGTAAGGGCTATTATTTCTTTCGTATTCATGAAGAGAGTTATTTTCTTTTAATACTTGTAAGGGTTATTATTCCATTCTTTATTATTCTGTTGGAATAACCTGTATGTGTGGTCTATCGCATGCCTGGTGAATTCTTCTGTTATTTCATTCTTTATTATTACATTGGAATAACACATCTGCATGCGATCTATCGCACATACGGTGAATTCTTTTGTTATTCTATTCTTTATTATTCGTTGGAATAAACTTTCACGCTGAAAGCTACCGCATGCATAGTGAATTCTTCTGTTATTCCATTCTTTATTATTCTGTTGGAATAACCAGTCTATGTGGACTACCACATGCATGGTGAATGATCCTTCGTATTCATTCCTTATTAAATTGTGGAAATGATCTGTCTACGTGGATTACCGCATGGCGGGCAAAAATCCATTTGCAATTTCATATATTCTATTATACTCAGTTGGTTAAAGTTTTGGCTTCTATACTCCATGAAATTAGTAGAATATCCTGGATATTTGCGCTTCATCTAGTATCTTTTCATGGAAATATTCTTCTGAGCATTCTTGAATTTTACTCCACAAAGCAGTATCATGTTGACAATTTGGACGTTATTGATTTCTGGATAAATTAAATTATAAATCTTCAAAATTTATCTTGAACTTGTTTTACTGAATTATTATGTCATTGTCATCATCCTTATGCTTATACTCTGATGAAAGTCATCTTTGGCTTACGTGCATAGATGGACTTGGTATGATTATGACCAGGGATTATTCGGTATAATCATGACCGTAATGTGACGAATGATGTGGTGAAAGTCCTCATTGGCCTGTAGTTCATTGATGGACAGTTGTTGGTATGATTATAACCAGGGATTATTCGGTATAATCATGACCATTGATGATACATGAATATCCTTGGTCGTGATGCAGGGATGATTCGATTTTATTTATTAAGCTGAGTCTCAGCGATAAAGTACTTGATGAAAAACCTTTTAAATCATAGAAGATAGTAGATTTTATGCTCTACTTGACTCTTCTAATGGATTTCTTATTCCACTGTAGTTGTTGATCTAAAACTTGTTGTCTATTATATTCTATCAGTTGTTATATTGTTGAAGGCTAAGGATAATTTATTCTGCATTATCTTAGTCATAATATTTCTTACTGGTCTAGTTGAGCTCACCCTTTCTTTCACTGTTCTCTTCAGGAAATGTGAATATAGCTGGGACGAGTCGGGGAATGGATTGGATTGGCCGGTCCGGATATGGTTGTTTTAGTAGTCCTCACTATTCTATAAAATAGTGTGACAATAAATGTAATGAGGACTCCATTGAGTGTGGATATTGTCTAGATGATAATATTCTTATTAAAACTTTTAGATTATGTTTTGTCGTATTTTACACGACTGTTGTATAATTAAGTTTTATTTGAATTTTGTACCATGTATTTGGCGACTCAAGATGGGTGATGTATAACTATTTTGGGGGCGTCACAGTTGGTATCAAAGCTTAGGGATATGATCCTTGGCTGAGATGTGAGACAAGAACTAGGAGGGGAGAGACGGGGAATTCCTTCGCTAGTATGACCTACCTAAGTTTATTTGGTATTTATTTGGTCGGTCAGAGTATAGGGATAATATGTGACATGTCAATTAACCCTTGTTTTGTGGCAATATTTGAAAATGGCATCCGAAAATGTTGAGATAAGCAATTAAGCACATGAGACCCTTGAGTCACCAACAATCAATACCAAGGATAATGTGCATCAGGATGGAAATAATCCTCTAGAAAATAACAACGCTGACAAAATGATGAACGATGGGATGTTCAGAGGCTTTATGCAATTCATGCAACATCAGGCGAGAGCGGCTCCTGTTCAAAATATAGGTGGAAACACTGGCAACTCTCGGACGGTCACCGCTAAATAGTTCAAGGAGCTGGGACCACCAGAGTTTATTGGAGAGCCAAAACCACTTAAGGCGAAGATGTGGATAAAGCAGATCACCAAGATATTTGATGTCTTGGGATGCTCCGAAGAGCAAAAGGTTCCCTTTGTCACCTTTATGTTGCGAGACAGTGAGACATTGGTGGGAATCTATAAAGCGTACTAAACGCCGCCGATTGAAGATGTCTTGGGAGAAATTCCAAGAACTGTTCAACGACAAGTACTTTCCCAAAAGTATTCGTCACATGAAGGAGGTAGAGTTTATCAAGCTGGAGCAAAACAATATGACCGTGTCACAGTACGAAGCTAAGTTTGCTGAGTTGTCCCGGTTTGCGTCCCACTTGGTTGATAATGAGGAGAGAATGACGAGAATGTTTCTAAGAGGTTTGAAACCCAAGATACGTCAATACTTAATTTCTAACAAACTGTGTTTGTATTCAGATGTTGTAAATAGGGCTCAGTTATTGGAGCGTGATAACGAGTCAACCCAACCGAGAGAGAGCAGCCAACAAGTCGATAATACTAGTGGTAGCAGTCATCAAAGCGGTGATAATAAGCGTGGAGGGAATCAACATGACAGAAATGGTAATCACTTCGGCGGTAATTATGGCCATGATAATAAGAGTGGACATTTCAAGAAGAGGAGATTCAACAATGATGGAAAGATGTCAGCACCAGAACCTGTTGTTAAGGAAGGAGAACGACTGTCGGTTGTATGTTACAAATGTCACCTAGCCCGATTTTGTCGTGCACCAAAGTAAAGTCCAGCTGGGATGGAGGCATCAAAAGCCATCCCAGATAAGACAAAACTGGTAGTTCAAGGGAGAGCGTTTGTCGTAACCTCCGAAAAAGCGAGGAATCCGAACGAGGTGATCACGAGTAAGCTAATCATAAACTCTAACGAAGTATATACCTTATTTGATACCGGTTCTACCCATTCTTTTATTTCTTTTATCGGTTAAAACTCCGTTGGGAGAAACCTTCATTACATCCACTGTTTATAAGTCTTGTTTGATTCAAATCGGTAACCGCATGTTACATGTCGATCTTTTTTCTTTGAAAATTGTGACGCCCCCAAAATTAGGTATACATCACCCATATTGAGTCGCCAGATACATGGTACAGAATTCAAATACAACTTAATAATACAATTGTCGTGTACAATACGACAAAACATAAACTGTGAGTTTGAATACAAATATTGTCTACTAGAGAGTATACAAACTCAAAAGGAGTCCTCATTACAATTATTATCACACTATATCACAGAATAGTGAGGACTACTAATGCACCATCTAGGACCATCACTCCATTCCCCGACTAGTCCCAGCTAAATTCTCATTTCCTGAAGAGAACAGTGAAAGAAAGGGTGAGCTCAACTAGCCCAGTAAGAAATATTATGACTAAGATAATGCAGAATAAATTATCATTAACCTTAAACAGTGTTAAACTGATATAATATAACAAACATCAAGTTTAACTGCAACGAAACAAGCAATCCATTAAAAGAGTCAAGTAGAGAATAAAATCTACTATCTTTTATGATTTAAAAAGTTTTTCATCACTTTTATCGCTGGGACTTAGCTTAATAAATAATCCACATCATCGAATCACCCCTACACTACGGCCAAGGATAATCTTTAGTATCACGACCACAATTATCCATGCACTACAGGCCAAAAATATTTGTGTATTCATTAATGGTCATGATCATGCCAACAACTGTCCATAATTGCACTACGGGCCAATGAGGACTTTTACCACATCATTTATAACATTACGGTCATGATTACTCCAGATAATCCCTGGTCATAATCATACAAAGTCCATCTATGCACTACAGGCCATAGATGACTTTTAATAAAATATAAACATGAGGATGCTGACAATGATATAAGAATTCAATTAAACAAATTCAAGAATTAATTTATCTAGGAACCAATAACGTCCAAACTGTCAACATGATACTGCTTTGTAGAGTAAAATTCAAGAATGCTTAGAAGAATATTTCCATGAAAAGATACTGGATGAAGCACAAATATCAAGGATATTCCACTAATTTCATGGAGTATAGAAGTCAAAGTTTTAACCAACTGAGTATAATAAAGAATGGAATAACAAAAGAAATCACCATGCATGTGATAGACCGCAAAAAAAGTTATTCCAATGAACAATAAATAACGGAACCGGTCAGGAGTAAAATACATACGTATAGGATATTCAAATGAATAATAAAGAATGTAAACAATTGGCATAAAAGCATAAAACGCATGCATGGATATTCCAATAGAATAATAAAGATGAAACTGTGTGTCCCAGAAACGCATGCATGTGATATTCCAATGTAATAATAAAGACCGGAACTAGATCCGGCAGTAAAATGCATGCACAGGATATTCCAAATGTAATAATAAAGACTGGAATAACAGAAGAATTTCACCAAGTATTGGGTAGCCCGCGTATACGGGTTATTCGAACAGAATAATAAATAATAGAATAACAGAAGTTCTCTTCATGAATACAAAAGAAATAACACCCCTTACATTAGTAGGAGATTGAGTACTGCAGTAGTGTAGTAATAGAATACTCTTCTTCTTTCTCTCTTATTTTCTCTCTATAGCTTGAATGAATTCGTGAAAAATAATGAAGAACTAGGCCTCTATTTATAGAAGATTTCTAGCTTAGCACTTGTAATGTGAAAAGGCAAGCGGCTTGACGATTGGTGATGTTAAAAAAAGTGGTTTGACGCCTGTAATGTGAAACACCAAGTGGTTTGACGCCTGTAATGTGAAACACCAAGTGGTTTGACGCCTGTAATGTGAAATGACAATTGGTTCGACGCCTGTAATATGAAACGACAAGTGGTTTGACGTCTGGTAAAGGTAATTACTATTGGTGAAAGAGACTCTTAGATGATGACATATAGGCCCCGATAGAATAACCAAATTTACCACCAACGTCTCATAATAGACTCTTTATATACATCAAGGATTGAATAAATATTACCACAAATCATTTTATTTTTAATCAACACATATTTAATCTTTCAACAATTATTAATCATTAATATTATAACTTGTCGCCTCAATTATTGATTTAATAATATAACATATTATATGAGATGATCTTTCGTGACAATAATTGAATCAATAATATAAGAGATATGATGCAAGAATTATCGTAGCAATAATTGAGTATAACCGAGTGACTTCTCACGAAGCATCAATAATCAATACCGTGTGCTATCGTGCAACCACGCCAGACATCGCACTTTTACTACCGGGTAGTTCAACATTTTTAACGGTAATACCTCCTCCAAGTTATTTTTATAGAAAGATAATTTTGTCGTTTTCTAACTACGACAATACTTTCGTTGTGGGGTCCACCAATGATTGTGTCGTCGTACGAATATTCCCTGACAAAAAGAATATTATATAACCACTTGCTTACTTTGCAAAATTTGTAAATATTACCCACAACTATAACATTATATCAGATCAACACCATAATTATCAAAAATATAATTCGAGAAAATTATTCTTTATTCATAAAAGTTGGGGTCTTACAACCTCCCCTTCTTATGAAATTTCATCCTCGAAATTAGGGTACATACCTGGTATGTCGAAGAGATGAGGATACCTTGATTTCATCTCAGATTCTAACTCCCAAGTCATTTCCTCCACATCGTGGTTTCTCCACAAAACTTTGACTTAAGGTATAACCTTGGAGTGTAGAATATGATCCTTCTTATCCTAGATTTTAATAGGTAACTCTTCATACGTTAAATCTTCCTCTATCTCATCTGGTTCTAACTCAATAATGTGGTTTGGGTCTTTCACATATTTACGCAACATAGATATGTGAAAAACATTATGAACACGAGACATACTTGGCGGTAAGGTGAGTCTATAGGCCACAGTTCCTACTCGATCTAGGATTAAAAATGGGCCGATGAATCGAGGATTGAGCTTTCCTCTCTTTCCAAATCTCGTAACTCCTTTCCATTGAGCAACACGTAACAACACATGATCTCCTATATCGAATTCAACATCCTTTCGATGAAGATCAACATAACTCTTTTGTCGATCTTGTGAGGTTTTTATACGTTGTCGGATCGTTTGAATCTTTTCCGTAGTCATACGTACCAACTCCGGTCCCAACAACATTGTTTCACCCACCTCATCCCAGCATACTGGAGAACGACACTTTCTTCCATACAACGCTTCGAATGGAGCCATGCCAATACTTGCTTGATAACTGTTGTTGTAGGAAAACTCCACCAATGGTAAGAACTTGTCCCAACTTCCCTTGAAATCAAGGACCCAAAGTTTTAATAGATCTTTAAGAGTTTGAATAGTCCTCTCCGACTGTCTGTCCGTCTGAGGATGATATGCCGAGCTAAATCGTAAGTCTGTGCCCATAGTTTTTTGTAAACTAACACAAAATCGTGAAGTGAATCTCGGGTCTCGATCAGAAACTATGGATACCGGCATACCATGCAGTCTTACAATCTCATTTATGTACATACGAGCAAGACGTTCAAGTGTATAAGTTTCTCGTATCGGTAAGAAATAAGCAGACTTGGTCAATCTATCAACAATGACCCAAATCACATTTATGCTTTAGAATCCTTAGGAAGACCGATAACGAAATCCATGGTAATGTGCACCCACTTCCATTCTGGAATTTCAAGTGGTTGCAATGGACCTTTTGGTACTTGATGCTCCACTTTAACTCGTTGACAAGTTAGACACCTTGAGATAAATAGCGCTACCTCTCTCTTTATATTGCTCCACCAAAATGTATGACGAAGATCATGATACATTTTGGTACTCCCAGATGGATTGCAAAAAGGTGTGTAAAGCGCCCATCATAATTTTATACTTTAAATTAGGTCGTTAGGAACACAAAGTATGGAGTTGACTCAAGTATTCCTTCTTCATCGATTCTTGATTCTTGTGACAGCACCTTCTTGCACTTTCTTCCTCATACGATCACTCCTGTGTCTCAGTAGCTTGAGCAGCCTTTAACTTTATCGATTAAAGTTGGTTCTACTCAGATATTCGCCATCATCACATGGGTCCTCAAGTCTTTAACTCTATCTCCATCCTTTGCAATTCACATAAAATGGGCCTCATGCGTTGACAATATTGCACTCAGATTTGCATATGATCTTCTACTCAATGCGCCACTACTACGTTTCGCTTTTCCAGGATGGTATTGGATGGTATGATCATAATCATTCAACAGTTCAAGCCAACGTCGTTGTCGCATGTTGAGTTCCTTTTGAGTGAAGAAATATTTGAGGCTTTTATGATCCGTAAAGATCTCCATTTTCTCCCCATACAAGTAATGCCTCCAAATTTTAAGTACAAAGACAACAGCTGCCAACTCTAGATCATGAGTAGGATAATTCCTCTCATATTCTTTGAGTTGTCGCGAGGCATAGGCTATGACTTTCCCTTGTTGTATGAGAACACATCCCAACCTTTTGCCCGAAGAATCACTGTAGATGACAAATCCCTCCGAGCCAGATGGTATTGTCAGAACATGTGCTGAAATGAGTCTCCTCTTGAGTTCTTGAAAACTCTTCTCACATTCTTCGCTCCAACCAAAATTTGTATCTTTTCGAGTTAGCTGCGTTAATGGTGTAGCAATTCGAGAAAATCCCTCCACGAATCTCCGATAATAACAAGCTAAATCGAGAAAGCTACGTACTTCAATCACTGATTTAGGTTTCTCCCAGCTTTGAATAGCTTCAATCTTTTGCCGTCAACAGATATTCCATGACTTGATATCTATTGCCCAAGGAATGCTACTTCCTCAAGCCGTAACTCGCATTTCTTCAACATGGCATAAAGCTTGTATTCACGAAGCTTTTGGATTGTCAGCCTCAAGTGTTGCTCATGATCTTCACGGCTTTTAGAATAAATAAGGATGTCATCAATAAAGACGACCACAAAGTGATCCAAATATTCTTTGAATACTCGGTTCATCATATCCATGAAGGTAGCAGGAGCATTAGTCAATCCAAAGGACATGACTAGGAATTCATAATGCCCATACCGAGTTCTGAAAGCCGTCTTTGGAATGTCATCAGTTCTAATCTTCAATTGGTGATATCCGGAATGAAGATCAATCTTTGAAAAGAATTTGGTTCCTTTCAACTGGTCAAACATGTCATCAATACATGGCAATGGGTACCTATTTTTGATGGTGACATGATTCAAGTCCCGATAATCAATACAAAGTCGCATACTCCCATCTTTCTTCTTCACGAATAAAACAGGAGCACCCTAAGGAGACGTACTAGGACGAATAAAGCAAATGTCTAACAATTCTCAGAGTTGGGTCTTTAACTCAAGTTCAATAGAGCCATTCGATATGGGGCTTTGGAAATGGGTTTTGTACCGTGTTCAAGGTCGATACAAAATTCAATTTCACGCCTCGGGGTAGGCTGTGAAGTTCTTCGTGGAATACGTCAGAAATTTATTAACAATAGAAATATCGCTCAAAATCGATGTATTTTTGTTTAAATCGTGACATGAGCTAAGAAAGCTTGAAATCCGTTTTTCAATAAACGAATAGCTTTATGGCTTGAAATGACCGTGATTGATTTTAATGGTTTGGTCGCTTGAATTCGCATAATAGGTTGGTTAGGAATATGAAAGCTAACAACCTTATGAAAACAATCAATTTTTGCATGATGAGTAGTTAACCAATCAATCCCTAGAATCACGTCAAATGCAAGTATTTTCAATGAAATAAGATCGACAGGTAATGTGAGGGTACCAATTTGAACCAAACAAGACTTATAAACAGTGAATGTAATAAAGGTTTCTGCCAACGGAGTTTCCATAGATAAGTCAAAGTCTAATTTCTCCGGAGTCAAATTTAATCGTTCAGCGCAAGTAGGAGAAATAAAAGAATGGGTAGAACCGATATCAAATAAAGTATAGACTTCGCTAGAGTTTATGATAAGCTTACCCGTGATGACCTCATTCGGGTTCCTTGCTTTATGGGAGGTCACAACAAACGCTCTCCTTTGCACTACCAATTTTGACTTTTCTGGGATGGCCTTTTGTAACGACCGAGAAATTCGGATCTTATTGTAAAATGATTTTATTAAATTAAATAATAATAAAATCATATTCCATGTGTTATCAAGATGGTTGTCATTGTATAACCTATTGACGTTAGAATGTCGTAGTATTTGAGCTACGTGGATTAATTAAAGTGTTTGAATTTCCAAGACGAAAATAAAAGTTTTCCAAGAAATTTTCTGAAAAACACTATTTATCGGTATTTGCTCGGGATATAATTTTGAGTTTCTGAGAAATACTTAATGATGAAATAACAAGGTAAGATGTATTATGTAATAAAAATCTAGTTATGGAAAATGTAATAATTCGCTTGTGGACTTAACTTATAAACGTTAAGGAAGGCGAAATAGTATTGAATAAGTAATAATGTATGATACATTGGTATTGTACGGAGTAATGAAAACGAGTATAATACTAAGTATTATACGAGTTTGTAGGAAGGATGAAATACCATATATAAATTCTATATGAATTAGAATACAAAAATAATACATCAACAATATGTATTGAGAAATGTTAATGGACTTCGAAGATTGGTTTACAATTATATACAAGTCCAAGTGAATTAAAGGGAGAGGCCCAATCATTAATGAATGAACAAACTAGTGTTTATTAATGCAAAGCCCAAAGATTGATTTAATGTAAGCCCAAATTAATCCATGAGTTGTATGACCCATGGGGCAAACCATATTAATATGGTTATTGTGGTGATCAAGTTAAAGTAATGACCAAGTATTAAGAGTAATGATCAAGTTAAATGAGTAATGACCAAGTGTAGGATAAGAGTTGTGCTAGACAAGTAATGAATAGTAAGGAGGTGGCTTAAGGAGGTGGGTGATTTAATGACTAAACTACCCTAGCTTTGCAACTTCTATAAATAGAGAAGGCTTACAATCCATTTGTTAGTTGTTCAAATAATCCAACATTTCTAAAGTGCTTAAGTGTTATAGAGAATAATCTACAATAAGTCACTTCCATAAGTAAGAAGAAGAAGAAAGCTACTTTACCAAGACTAAAAAAAGTAAGACTTCTTCTCTAAATTATCTTCTATCTCTACCATGATAGGTTGATAAGAAAAGATGGATTAAGAAATATGAATGATAAGAAGCAAGAAGAATGAATAAGTCATCATGAACTTAAGCCACATAAGTTGGCAATAAGTCATTTGAACTTATAAAAGTTATAAACTTATTATAAGTTAACCTTGAATGTTAAGTATGAAAATATGAATTGGTAATTAGTTTATTAAGAGAAGTAATAAGGATGTAAAAGAACTTGTATGATCCTATGAATCATAAGTAACGTTATATGTTGAGAACATATAAAGAATGATGATTAAGAAACTTTAATTGTCATAAGTCATGAATAATCAAAACTTAAGTAGTTTATAATTTGACAAATTATAAGCTCATGAAGAATAAGTCCAAAATCCAACAATGATTATAAGTTGTTGTAATAAGTAGGTTGAGATGTTCACATGATGAATGAAAGTCATTTGTAATGTTGAACAAATCATAAGAATGAAGATTCGTCAAAAATTGCACAATTGGACGATAATCGTCGAATTCGTAAAATTCTCGGAATAGAAGTCAAATTTTGTATTTGATCACGAAACCATTGTTTTCCAATAGAGACAAGTCATATTTGGCATTTAAGAGTTGCGGACTCAAAAATGACCGGATTTGGACTTAGAACGAAGAAACAAGCGTTGAACGTACACGAACGTTTATCGTTTTCATTAAAAAAGAACCAATAGGTGAATTTTTAGTAAACGAAGTCAAATAGATAAAATTCTTGCATGAACGCATAGATTACGTAATTTGTGAACCGTAGGCTTTTGAACGAGACAATTCAGACTTATAACGAAGAAGTTATGTGTCTGGGAAGTTCACAAAAATTCAAAACTGAAATTGTTTTCTGGTGCACAGAGTTGAAAGGCCGTGGCGCCAAACCCTAGGCAAAAACGAGTCTTGTCTTGCTTGTGGTATAATGTTGTCCGAAAGCACACTGCAAGAGTTCGTCGCAGCGCGAACCATAGTACAATATGTTACCAAAATCTTCTAGAAAGTGGCGCCGCAGCGCGGCCCATTAAGTAAGGACTTGCACCGCAGCGTCAAGTCCAGGATAGTGATACAATAAGCTCAAGCCGTCGCGCGAGATGTAAGTATAAAGCTGGCGCCACAGCGCCAATCTCAGAACAAGGATAGTGATGAAGGTTTCTAAGTACAAAGAAAAGAAAAATAATTGTTTTAAAAGTAAAAATAACTTAAGGAATGTAATGTAACATTGTTAAACCTTAAGGATGTTGTATAAAGGTTGAGATAACCTAGTCGAATATAAATGCAAGGATAATGATAAACCAGAATGAATAGTAACTGAATCTAATACACAATTAGATTGAAATGAAGGGTATGATATAGTCATATACATACTTGATTATATTTGACCTAATGTAAGGCATTATGTGATCATGTATTGTAAAGACTTGAACGACTTGAACATAAAGTTAATATACCATAGCATACGCTAAAGGCAAGTATTCTAACTCTTGTCTCAGTTCAATCTGAACAAGTTTTTAAGGTTCATGTATTCTTTCGAATGAATTGAGGTATGCTGAAGTTAAAGCTAATTCCTTTGGCTAGACTTGATGTATTGATAATATATTCATGTATTATCATATGTTGTTATCTTTTGTCAACTACTTGATATGGTTTTCAAAAGAAGACTGAAATGTTAAACAAATGTTTTATTCCAGAAACGGCTGTGCACGTGAGGTTGCTAAATGCTTAAACGTGCATACGTTTAATGGTTGTAGTGTTGATCAACATAGTGTACAATAGGCTGATCACCTAGAAGTGCTCGTAAGTAATATCGGGCTTACGGACTTGATTCCGGGTTGTCCTTTTTCAATAAAGAATGAATACTCGAGGTCTTTGACCGGAGTGAATGTTTTACTAAATATTTTTATTATTGTAAAACATTTTGAAAGAAAAGATGAAGTGCTGTTTTGAGTTACAAATAGTACTTCATAACTATTGTTCAGTTATTGAAGATATACGATTCATATGTTCCAAGCATGTTGTTATTAAATTGTTATACTTGCTGAGCTAGTTATGCTCACTCTTGCTTGAACCATATGAATGCAGCTAAGACTGAACGTCCCGAAGGATAGAAAAAGGATAAAGGGAAAGCTAAGGCAGATTACTAAACTGTCTTGTAATAGTATAGGTATATTGTTGTAATCTAACTGATATTATGACAAAGAACCTTTGTAATGGGTATAGAACCTCGGAAATGTAAATATTACTTTAAATATATAGAAGTTATGTTCGTTCTTTGAGACTTTTCAATTGAATGAATGTATGAATGTTGTACAGTATAGCACCATCTGTCGGGTTGGAAGATACCCGGATTTGGGGGCGCTACAAGTTGGTATCAAAGCCTAGGTTATAAAACTTAAGGAGGAAGGTAGAACCTTAAGTCATAACCTTAAGAAAGAATAAAGAAGTAAAAGATGGAAAGTAACCTTATAAAAATGCATTATATTATGGTATGTATTTCTATTATTTTACTGACGTGTACTAATCAAATTATATTATTTTATTGTAGATGTCAGGAGATAATGATATGTATAGAGATATACATGTAGTAAGCGAGGATTCAGTTAATTGGGTAGAGATACTACCAAATCCCGTAGCAGTAGAACCAGAGTTGGTGACAATCGAGTCGGGAGACTCAGACGATTTAGACTACATGTCTATATTTGATGGCATGCTAGAGGAGGAGGTGGACGTAATGTCTTTTGACCAGGTTCCACCTACAGAGGACCAGGTTCCACCTACAGAGGAAATGTTTATGGGGGAATCAATGAAGGCATTGTTTATGTCGGTATTGGATAGGAATGTCCATTACTACCAAGAGGTTAAGGAGTTGAAAGAGGAACTCCAAGCTGTCCATGAGGATAAGGCTAGCATTGACGGAATGTGGGAAGAGGAGCATGATGATAGAGTTCTAGCAAAGGACAAGGTTCGAGAGCTGAAATGTGAAGTCTTTAAGCTCAAGCAGGAGCTAAAGACTAAAAAGTGAAAGTTGGAGAAGATGTCCTATATTCATAGGAGTTCGATCAACAATATAAATGCATACGTGCTATTTGATTCGGGTGCTACTTGTTCGTTTATAGCATGTGATTTTGCTAGACGACTAGAATTATTTCCCGAAAAATTGTCTACACCCTTGAACATTAAGGTAGAAAACGAAGAGATAATTCTTGTTGAAGATATTCATAGGAGTTGTTGCATAGATATACGTGGTTGTAAGTTATAGATAGATTTAATACAGAAAAAGATAGGTGAATTCGACGTAATTCTCGAAATGGATTGGTTGATTAACCATGGAGAAATTATGGATTGCCAAAAGAAATGTGTGAGCATCAGGACGTTGAAGCAACCTCCTGTAGTATTTTATGGTAGTAAATTGTCGGGACGTCCGTGTTGCCTTACGATGACACAAACTAGAAAACTTTTAAAGAAGGGTTGTGTAGGTTACCTATGCCATGTTGTGGATACCCAGAGAGTGGGAGCAACCATGGAACAAATACCTATAGTAAACGAGTTCATGGATGTATTTCCAAGTGAGTTACCGGGTTTACCGCCGGATAGGGAGATCGAATTTGTGATAGACACTATACCAGGAGCGGCACAAGTCTCAAGGGCACCGTACCGTATGGTGCCTGTGGAAATGAAAGTACTAATGGTTCAGCTACAGGAACTATTGGACAAAAAGTACATTCAACCAAGTGTTTCTCCGTGGGGGGCATCGGTGTTGTTTGTCAAGAAGAAAGACGGATCGTTAAGGCTTTGTATCGACTATCGGGAGTTGAACAAGTTAATGATAAAGAATAAATACCCATTGCCCAGGATCGATGATCTCTTTGATCAATTAAAAGGGGCAAAGTATTTTTCTAAAATAGATTTACGGATGGGATATCATCAGTTGAAGGTTAGGAAGGAAGATGTACCAAATACTGCATTCAGGACTCGTTATGGTCATTTCAAGTTTCTGGTAATGTCATTTGGGTTGACGAATGCACCTGCTGTATTTATGGATATGATGAACAGGGTGTTCAAATTATACTTGGACAAGTTCGTCGTGGTGTTTATTGATGATATTCTAGTCTATTCTAAGACAGCAGAAGATCATGCTGAACACTTAAGATTAGTGTTGGAGACACTAAGAAAGGAGAAGTTGTATACGAAATTCACCAAATGTGAATTTTGGCTGGAATAGGTGCAGTTTTTAGGTCATGTCATTGACTAAGAGGGGATTTCAGTGGATCCAGCGAAGGTGGAAGCAGTAATGAATTGGGAACAACCAAAAATGCCGACTAAGGTACGGAGTTTCCTAGGGTTAGCAGGGTACTATCGAAGATTTATCCAAGATTTTTTGAAGATAGCTACCTCGTTGACTAATTTAACAAGGAAGACGGTGAAATACGTATAGACGGATAAATGTGAAGACAGTTTTCAAGAACTGAAGAAGAGATTAAGTGAAGCTCATGTTTTGTCATTGCCAGATGACACAGGGAATTTTATAGTGTATAGTGATGCTTCGCATAGAGGACTTGGTTGTGTGCTTTTATGCAAAGATGACAAAGTCATTACAGATACACATCTCGGCTATTGAAGGATTATGAAAAGTTTATCTTACTCATGATCTAGAACTGGCATGAGAGTGTTTTGCCCTAAAGATATAGAGACATTATCTTTATGGGGAAAATGTGAGAGATATATACGGACCATAAAAGTCTAAAGTATATCTTCACTCGTAAGGAGTTGAATATGAGATGAGAGAAGATGGCTAGAGTTGATAAAGGATTATGATTGTGAAATCCTGTATCACCCTAAAAAGGCCAATGTAGTTGCCGACGCCTTAAGTAGGAAGGGTCGGGAAAAGTTGTCTATGTTAACGGCTCAAAATGAGTTAATAACAGAGATGGCTAGGATGGAAATAGAAGTGAAGATTCTGAGTGATTCGGGGTAGTTACTCTTTGCAACGGAGATGCAATCTACCATCGTAGAAAGAGTAAAGGAGGTACAACTCAAGACCGACGAGTGTGACCAAATGAAGAAGCAGTTATCTGAGAAAGAAGATGCTAAGTATAGTCTTGATAATGAGGGCTTATTAAGATTTGAGAGAAGAATTTGGGTTCCGAATGAGATAGAATTAAAGGAGCAAGTGTTATAAGAAGCTCATAGTTCGAGGTACTCGATACATCCTGGTACCACTAAGATGTATCAAGACCTTCGACAGAGTTTTTGGTGGCCAAACATGAAGAGAGAAATATCAGAGTACGTGAGTAGGTGCTTAACTTGTCAAAAGTTAAGTAGAACATCAACGACCAAAGCTTGGCTTAAGACATACCATTGGAGATTCCAGAATGGAAGTGGGAGCATATCACGATGGACTTTGTGGTGGGACTTCCGACGACGAATAAAGGGTACGATTTGATTTGGGTAATAGTGCACCGGTTGATGAAGTCGGCTCACTTTTTGCCAATTAGGGTCAAGTATAACTTAGACCAGTTAGCTAAACTTTATGTTAAGGAAATCATTTCTAGACATGAAGTACTGGTATCGATTGTGTCAGATCATGATCCACGATTCACATCGAACTTTTGGAGGAGTTTGCAAGAGCAGTTGGGAACACAACTGAGGTTAAGCACAACTTATCATCCACAAACCAATGGGTAGAGCGAAAGGAAAATTCAGACGTTAGAAGACATGTTGAGGTCTTGCGTCATGGATTTCAAGGGTAGTTGGGATGATCACCTACCACTAGTAGAGTTTGCGTATAACAACAGTTATCATGCAAGCATAGGTATGCCGCCGTATGAAGATCTGTATGGGAGAAAGTGCAGAACACCTTTATGTTGGGATGAGGTGGGAGAACGTCAGATGCTAGGACCAGAATTGGTACAGCAGATAGCGGATATGGTAAAGTTAATTCGGATGCGTCTCATCACATCTCAGGACATACAGAAGAAGTATGCTGACTCGTATAGACTAAGTCGGGAGTTTGAGGTGGGCTCGTATGTGTTTCTAAAGGTATCTCCCTGGAAAGGAAAGATACGCTTTGGAAAGAAAGGAAAGTTAAGTCCAAGGTTTATAGGACCTTTTGAAGTGTTAAAACGGGTGGGAGAGGTAGCTTATATGATAGCATTACCTCCAGACCTAGAACGAATACATAACGTGTTTCACGTATCTGTATTACGTCCATATAAGCCGGACTATAAGCATGTAATCGAGTATGAGCCGATTCATATCGAGAAAGACTTAACATATGAAGAGTCGCCGATGAAGATCATTGATAGAAAGGAACAAGTTCTGAGGAACAAGGTAATACCATCAGTAAAGGTATTATGGAAGAACCACGATGCTGAGGAAGCAACGTGGAAACTAGAAGAAAAGATGAAGAAAAATTTTCCTCATCTATTTGATTAAAGTAAGACGAGATTCTAGGGACAGAATCTTTATAAGGTGGAAAAAATGTAACGACCGAGAAATTCAGATCTTATTGTAAAATGATTTTATTAAATTAAATAATAATAAAATCATATTTCAAGTGTTATCAAGATTGTTGTCATTGTATAACCTATTGATGTTAGAATTTCGTAGTATTTGAGCTACGTGGATGAATTAAAGTGTTTGAATTTCCAAGACGAAAATAAAATTTTTTCGAGAAATTTTCCGAAAGACACAATTCATCGGTATTTGCTCGGGATATAATTATGAGTTTCCGAGAAATACATAATGATGAAATAACAAGGTAAGATGGATTATGTAATAAAAATCTAGTTATGGAAAATGTAATAATTCGCTTGTGGACTTAATTTATAAACTTTAAGGAAGGCGAAATAGTATTGAATAAGTAATAATGTATGATACATTGGTATTGTACGGAGTAATGAAAACGAGTATAATACTAAGTATTATACGAGTTTGTAGGAAGGATGAAATACCATATATAAATTCTATATGAATTAGAATACAAAAATAATACATCAACAATATGTATTGAGAAATGTTAATGGACTTCGAAGATTGGTTTACAATTATATACAAGTCCAAGTGAATTAAAGGGAGAGGCCCAATCATTAATGAATGAACAAACTAGTGTTTATTAATGCAAAGCCCAAAGATTGATTTAATGTAAGCCAAAATTAGAATCCATGAGTTGTATGACCCATGGGGAAAACCATATTAATATGGTTATTGTGGTGACCAAGTTAATGTGGTGATCAAGTTAAAGTAATGACCCAGTATTAAGAGTAATGATCAAGTTAAATGAGTAATGACCAAGTGTAGGATAAGAGTTGTGCTAGCCAAGTAATGAATAGTAAGGAGGTGGCTTAAGGAGGTGGGTGATTTAATGACTAAACTACCCTAGCTTTGCAACTTTTATAAATGGAGAAGGCTCACAAGCCATTTGTTAGTTGTTCAAATAATCCAACATTTCTAAAGTGCTTAAGTGTTAGAGAGAATAAGCTATAATAAGTCACTTCCATAAATAAGAAGAAGAAGAAAGCTACTTTACCAAGACTAAAAAAAGTAAGACTTCTTCTCTAAATTATCTTCTATCTCTACCATGATAGGTTGATAAGAAAAGATGGATTAAGAAATATGAATGATAAGAAGCAAGAAGAATGAATAAGTCATCATGAACTTAAGCCACATAAGTTGGCAATAAGTCATTTGAACTTATAAAAGTTATAAACTTATTATAAGTTAACCTTGAATGTTAAGTATGAAAATATGAATTGGTAATGAGTTTATTAAGAGAAGTAATAAGGATGTAAAAGAACTTGTATGATCCTATGAATCATAAGTAAAGTTATATGTTGAGAACATATAAAGAATGATGATTAAGAAACTTTAATTGTCATAAGTCATGAATAATCAAAACTTAAGTAGTTTATAATTTGACAAATTATAAGCTCATGAAGAAGTCCAAAATCCAACAATGATTATAAGTTGTTGTAATAAGTAGGTTGAGATGTTCACATGATGAATGGAAGTCATTTGTAATGTTGAACAAATCATAAGAATGAAGATTCGCCGGAAATTGCACGATTGGACGATAATCGTCGAATTCGTAAAATTCTCGGAATAGAAGTCAAATTTTGTGTTTGATCATGAAACCATTGTTTTCCAATAGAGACAAGTCATATTTGGCATTTAAGAGTTACGAACTCGAAAATGACCGAATTCCGACTTAGAACGAAGAAACGAGCGTTGAACGTTAATGAACGTTTATCGTTTTCGTTAAAAATGAACCAATAGGTGAATTTTTAGCAAACGAAGTCAAATAGATAAAATTCTTGCATGAACGCATAGATTATGTAATTTGTGAACCGTAGGCTTTTGAACGAGACAATTCGAACTTATAACGAAGAAGTTATGTGTCCGGGAAGTTCACAAAAATTCAAAACTGAAATTGTTTTCACGGTGACAGAGTTGGAAATGCATGGCCAACCCTAGGAAAACGAGTCTTGCAGTAGTGAAACAAGGTCCCAAAAACAATGCAAGAGTTCACTGCATGTGTGAACCATAGTATAATATGTGGCACCGCACGGCGCCATGTCTGATGCAAAATCTTCTAGAGAGTAGTATTGCTGTGCTGCCCATTAAGTAAGGACTCATGGCCACAGCAGCCAAGTCCAGGATAGTGATATAATAAGCTCGCATTGCATACATGAGATGTAAGTATAAAGTTACGTATTCAACAGCCATGCCTCGTAACAAGGATAGTGATGAAGGTTTCTAAGTACACAGAAAAGAAAACTAATTGTTTTAAAAGTAAACATAACTTAAGGAATGTAAAGTAACATTGTTAAACCTTAAGGATGTTGTATAAAGGTTGAGATAACCTAGTCGAATATAAATGCAAGGATAATGATAAACCAGAATGAATAGTAAGTGAGTCTAATACACAATTAGATTGAAATGAAGGGTATGATATAATCATATACATACTTGATTATATGTGACCTAATGTAAGGCATTATGTGATCGTGTATTTTAAAGACTTGAACAACTTGAACATAAAGTTAATATACCGTAGCATACGCTAAAGGCAAGTATTCTAACTCTTGTCTCAGTTCAATCTGAACAAGTTTTTGAGGTTCATGTATTCTTTCGCATGAATTGAGGTATACTGAAGTTAAAGCTAATTCCTTTGGCTAGACTTGATGTAAGACCCCAACTTATTATAAATAAAATTGAATTTTTCTTTATTCATTATTCTAAATTAATAAGGGTTAATTTGATATAATTCTTTGGTTATGGGTGAAATGTGCAAAGTTTACAAAATAAGCAAGTGGTTATAAAATATTCATTATTGCTCTGGGAATATTCGTTTGGTCGTGGAATATTCTTTTTTGTTAAGGGAATCTCGCATTTACTGACAAGTATGATCATTGGTGGGCCCCATAACGAAAAAGCGGTTGGATGAAGGAAAACGACAAAGATTGAGTTTTATAAATAACGACGTAAATTATTACCGTTAACATTGTTGGGTTACTCGGTGGTTAAAATCTGAATCTGGCGTGGTTGCATAAAGCACGGTATTATTGCATAAATATTGTTGAATTATTGATCCTTACGTAAGAAGACACTACTCAATAATTGTTACAGTAATTACATTCATTATTTTATCTTATTGATTCAATAATTCTTTGCATTGATATTTAAATTATTATTGTTTCAATAATTGTCATTACACAAGATTTTCCATTATCAAATCAATAATTCATATTATTTGAATAATATTATCGATAACATTATTCGCAATGTCTGTCTAGAAAGTTACATCTAAGGAGAGGTTTGGTCACCTAATTGCGCCGCCAAGAAGAGAGAAATCCTTATTCGAAAGCCCCTCTTTCCTCGAAGGAGCGTTTGGTTGTCGATCTTGTGATTACGTAATATTATTTTTGAATAATTAATTATTGATTATTATGATAAAGAAAATATTTATTTTATGTGGATATAGATGGAGAAAATTTTTTAATGTGACAATTGTTGAAAATTAATATTTTATCTTTTTCCCGATAAAATAATACATTTAAATATATTATTTTAATAATATATTAACTGGTGATATTTTTATAATGATTGTGGGATATATGAGTATATGAGGAGGTAGAGTATTTTGTGGCATTAAATGTTTAACATATGTTTTGTGTGTTTGTGGAAACAATTCTTGACCGAAAATTGATTATGTATCGTAAAATCGTCTGTTTATGGATTTGGTCAATTTACATTTGGAATTTGGAAATATTTTCTTACGCAAAGTTGTAGAGAATGGAATTTCCTATGGAAATTCATGAGTTTCAAATTTTTCCGATAAACGAGCTATTTTCACTTAATTATTGAAGTTTAGGAAGATAAAATAATTTTTATTAAATAATGGGTGGGACCCACTCTTGTTTGACAACATGTGGGTTCTTTGGAAAATTATTTTTTCAAGAGTGGCATCTTTGGTCTTTGATGGCTAGCATGCGAGAAATTTGATTTTAATAATAATAATTTATTAATTTAGTCTCTTTTTTGGCGTTCTAACATTTTCCTATAAATAGAGGGCTAAGTTAGAATTGAAAATCACACGTAAACTAAGTTTTCTCTCTTTCTCTCTAAATTATCGAGCGTATTCTTGTGAGTATACTTTGAGTGTTGCTATACTGGTCTTGGGTTTACAAGACTATACCGAAATTCAATCGTCAATCTACGATTATTTTGAGGTAAGGGGTATTATTTTCTTCTTAAATGATATTTTTTCTTCAATATCATTATCTTAGAAGTATTGGTGAACTTTTTATCAAATTTGGAACTTGTTGTGTCTGGGGTTACTTATTCACGATACGGCACTATTCACGATATCGACACTTATTCACGAATCTGACACTATTCAATTTAAAAATAAAAATTTTCTTTTTGTCCAAAATATCTATTCTGGATACTAGCTTTGATTGTATCCATGTTTTGATCATTCTTGAATTTTACACCAATATGATTATTTTCGAAGTATTTTTGGACATGGGTAAAACAAAGTACGAATCCTTAATCCTTAATCCTTGTCATTTTGTTTCATTGGATTCGTTTCTTTAAAAATGTTTTTCATCATCCTCACCCTAAATGGTGATATAAATGAATATCTTTGGCAAAGGCAAAAGATGAGCAGTGTTGAGATGAACATGACCAACTGGTGATACAAATGAATATCTTTGGCCTGTAGTGCAAAGATGATTAAAGATGTATATTGATTGTTATTACAGGGATAAACTATTGATGATGGACTTTTAAACCTTAGAAGATAGTAGAATTCTTTCTCTACGTGACTCTTCTAATGGATTGCTGTTTCCGCTGCATTTGTTGATCTAAAACTTGTTGTCTATTGTATTCTATTAGATTTTTCCTGTTGAAGACTAACGATAATTTGTTGTATATTATCTTAGTCATAATATTCTTTATCGGGCTAGTTGAGCTCACCCTTTTCCCTTTTGTTCCATTTTTCTTCTCGGGAGGTGAGAACATAGCGAGGATCAAGTCTGGGTATGGAGTGATGGTTCTAGGAAGATGTTTTAATTTATCCTCACTACTTACGTAAAATAGTGTATGAATAATTAATGAGGACTTATTTGGTGTGTATATTGTCTAGAAGACAATATTTGTATTCAAACTCACAGATTGTATTGTCGTATTCTACACGACATATGTATTGTCAAAGTTGTAGTTTGCTTTTCTATACCATGTATTTTGGCGACTTCAGAATGGGTGTTGTATACCTATTTTGGGGGCCGCCACAGTTGGTATCAGAGCTTAGGGATATGATCTCTGGCGGAGATCGGGGAATAGAACTAGGAGGGGAGAGACGAGTAAATCCTTCGCTAGTGTGTCCTACCTAAGCTTATTTGTTGGTCGGTCATAATATAGGATATTATGTGATATGTTAATTTGTTTAATTAACCCTTGTTTTATGGCAGTATTTAAGAATGGCTGCTGAGAACGTTAACAATAGAGTTTATGAGACCGTGGAGACGCCGGTACTCACCAACGAGGAGAACATGCAACAGGCTGGCAATGTTCCTCCTGTGAACAACGCCACTGAGCAAATGATGAACGACGGGATGTTTAGAAGCTTTTTGCAGTTCATGCAAAATCAGACAAGGGAGACTCGTGTACAAAATATGGGTGGAAATGATGGCAATGCACGGTCTGTCACAGCCAAGCAGTTTAAGGAGTTGAGACCACCAGATTTCCATGGAAAGCCGGATCCGATCAAGGCAGAAACGTGGGTCAAGCAAATTACCAAGATATTCGATGTCTTGGGGTGCACGGAGGAACAAAAGGTTCCATTCGCCACCTTTATGTTTCGTGGTAAAGCAGATTCATCGGTGGGAATCGTGAAGCGCACTGACCGGATGCACTTAACATGTCTTGGGAAAGATTTCAGAAACTGTTCAATGACAAGTACTTTCCAGAAAGTATTCGTCATATGAAGGAGGTAGAGTTTATTAGACTCGAAGCGAATAAACATGACGGTGTCTCGAAGACGAGGCAAAGTTCGCAGAGTTATCCAAGTTTGCACCTCATTTGGTGGAGAATGAGGAA
The DNA here is from genome assembly GCA_020205605.1 of Panax ginseng. NCBI lineage: Eukaryota > Viridiplantae > Streptophyta > Magnoliopsida > Apiales > Araliaceae > Panax > Panax ginseng. The sequence continues at coordinate 59,172,027 of CM035142.1, forward strand.
CGAATGACGCGTATGTTTCTGAGAGGTCTAAAACCAGAGATTCGTCAATACCTTATCTCTCATAAATTTTCTCTGTATTCAGATGTTGTCAACAGGGCTCAGTTATTAGAACGAGATAGTGAGTATACTCAACCGAGGGACCACAATCAGGGTAGTCATCAGAACGATGATAACCAGCGAGGAGGAAAGAATACGGACAAAGGCGGTAACCACTCAGGTGGTAATCGTGGACATGATAATAGGAGAGGTGACTCAAGTGGAAATTTCAGAAAGAGAAGATTCAACAATGACGGGAAGATATCAACGGCAGAAGACCAAAGACCAACAACAAATGTTAGGGAGGAGAATTCACCGCCAGTTAGATGTTACAAATGCGGAAGGAGGGACATATCACCCAAACCATCCACAACAATCCAAGGTATGTTACAACCTGTGGAAAGGAAGGCCACATCGCTTCGAGATTGTACTATCGCGAAACCAAGTTCAATGAGGAGTGGTGATTCCAAGGGTCATTCCGGATAAGTCGAAATCGGCCGGTTCTGGAAGAGCGTTTGTCGTGATTGGACAAAATATGAGGAACCCAAACGAGGTGATCACGGGTAAGCTAATCTTGAATTCTTGCGAAGTTTATACCTTACTAGATCCCCTGGTTCTACCCATTCTTTATCTCTCCGCTTGTGCTCAATGTTTAAACTTGACTCAGAGAAATTAGATTTTGATTTATCTGTTGAAACTCCGTTGGGTGAAACCTTCGTTACATCTACAGTTTATAAATCTTGCATGATCCAAGTTGGCACTATCACATTACCTGTTGATCTTATCTCTTTAAAGATACTTGCTTTTGATGTGATTTTAGGAATTGATTGGTTAACCACTCATCATGCCAAAATTGATTGTTTTCGTAAGGTTGTTAGTTTTCATATTCTAACCAACTTTGTCATACGAATTCAAACCACTAAACCACTAAAATCAGTCACTGTCATATCAAGCCACAAAGCTATTCGTTTATTGAAAAACGGATGTCAAGCTTTCTTAGCCCATGTTATGGATTTGAATAAAGACAAGTCAGATTTGAATAATATTTCTGTGGTTAAAGAATTCCCTGATGTATTTCCTAAAGAGCTTCCCGGTCTACCCCCAGAACGTGATGTTGAATTCTTTATTGACCTTGAACCGGGTACAAAGCCCATTTCTAAAACCCCATATCGAATGGCTCCTATTGAACTTCAGGAGTTAAAAGTCCAACTACAGGAGTTATTAGACATCGGTTTCATTCGTCCTAGTACGTCTCCTTGGGGTGCTCCTGTTTTATTCGTAAAGAAGAAAGACGGGAGTATGCGACTTTGTATTGACTATCGAGAATTGAACCATGTCACCATCAAGAATAGGTATCCGCTACCTCGCATTGATGACCTGTTCGACCCGCCACAAGGAGCGCAATTCTTTTCAAAGATCGATCTTTGTTCGGATATCATCAAATTGGAGATTAAAGCGAGGATATTCCAAAGACGGCATTCGAGGACTCGACACGGGCATTATGAATTCTTGGTCATGTCTTTTGGATTGACTAATGCTCCCCCGCCGCTTTCATGGATATGATGAACCGTGTATTTAAGGAATATTTGGATCGGGTTCGTTGTTGTCTTTATTGATGACATCCTCATCTATTCCAAAAGCCGTGAAGATCATGAGCACCATTTGAATTTGGTACTACAAAGACTTCGTGAACACAAGATTTATGCCAAGTCAAGAAATGCGAGTTCGCTTGAGGAAGTAGCATTCCTTGGGCACGTGGTGTCAAAACAAGGAGTATCTCTGACCTTGGCGAAGATTGAAGCAATACAAAGTTGGGAGCAACCAAGTCGGTGATCAAGCACGCACTTTTCACGGCTTAATGGTTATTATCTCGAGATTTGTGGAAGGATTTTCTCGAATCGCTACTCAGTTAACTCGGTGACTCGGAAGGATGTAAAATTCTTATGGAGCGAGGAATGCGAGAAGAGCTTCCAAGAGCTCAAGAGGAGACTCATTTCTAAGACTGTTATGACAATACCATCCGGTTCGGATGGATTTGTTATCTCTGACGATGCTTACGGAAAGGGGTTAGGATGTGTTCTCATGAAACATGGGAAAGTCATAGCCTATGCCTCACGACAACTCAAAGAATATGAGAGGAATTATCCTACTCATGATCTAGAATTAGCAAAGCAATGTATTCGCGTTGAAGATATGGAGACACTACTTGTATGGAGAGAAAGTGGAGATTTATACGGACCATAAAAGCCTCAAATATTTCTTCACCCAAAAAGAACTCAACATGCGTGGCAATGACGTGGGTGGAGTCGTTAAAAGATTATGATCACACTATTCAATATCATCCCGAAAAGCGAGCGTGGTAAACGACGCATTGAGTAGAAGATCATATGCAAGTAACGAAAGTGCAATATTGTCAACGAAAGGACCATTTTATACGACTTACAAAGGATGAAGATAGAATTAAAGACTCTGTGGTCCCACATGATGATGGCGAATATCTGAGTAGAACCGACTTTAATCGATAAAGTTAAAGCCGCTCAAGCTACGGACCAGGGCCGATGCGTATGAAGAAGAAAGTACAAGAAGGAGCTATTAGGAAGCAAGAATTGATGAGGAAGGAATACTTGAGTCAATTCTAGACTTTGCGTTCTAACAATTACGACTGAAGCATAAAATCATGATGGAGGCACACTGACACCCGTTTGTAATCCATCTCGGAAGTACCAAAATGTATCATGATATCGACATACATTTTGGTGGAACAATATGAAGAGAGAGATTGCGGAGTTTATCTCAAGATGTTTAACTTTGTCAACGTGTAAAGGCAGAGCATCAAGTTCCAAAAGGTCCATTGTAACCACTTGAGATTAGGAATGGAAATGGGAACACATTACTATGGATTTTGTTACAGTGTCTTCCCAAAGTTTCTCAAGGCGTAGATGCAATTTGGGTTATTGTTGATAGATTAACCAAGTCCGCCCATTTCTACCGATCACGAGACTTATTCCCTTGAACATCTTGCTCGTCAGTATATACGTGAATGAGATTATACGATTGCATGGCATGCCGGTATCCATAGTTTCGGATCGTGACCGAGATTCACTTCAAGATTTTGGGTTAGCTTGCGTAAAGCTATGGGCGCGGATTTACGATTGATTCAAAGATACCATCCTCAAATAGGCGGACAATCGAGAGAGGACTATTCAAACCCTTAAAGATCTATTAAGACTCTGTGTCCTAGATTTCAAAGGAAGTTGGGATAAGTACCTACCATTGGTGGAATTCTCCTACAACAACAAGTTATCAAGCAAGTATAGGCATGGCTCCATTTGAGGCGCTTGTATGGACGAAAATGTCGTTCTCAAAGATCTTTGGGGACGAGGTGGGAGAAGCAATATTGTTGGGACCGTAATTAATACGCATGACTACGAGAAAAGATCCAAATGATTCGACAACGTATTCAAACTTCACAAGATCGACAAAAGAGTTATATCTTGATCTTCATAGAAAGGACGTGGAGTTTAATATTGGAGATCATGTATTGTTACGTATTGCTCCATGGAAGGGAGTTACAAGATTTGGGAAAAGAGGAAAGCTCAATCAAGGTTTGTTGGTCCATTTGAGATTCTTGAGGAATAGGGAACGTAGCCTAAAGACTCGCGTTACTCCAAGTATGTCTCGTGTTCACAATGTATTCCACATATCTATGCTTCAGTAAATATGTGAAAGACCCGAACCACATTATTGCATTAGAACCGCACGAGATAGCGAGAAGATTTAACCCACGAGGAGATACTGTTGAGATTTTGGATAGGAAAGAGCATGTCTTACATACGAAGGTTATACCACAAGTTAAGGTTTTTGGAGAAACCATGCAATTGAGGAAATGACATGGGAGTTGGAATCGGAGATGAAAGCAAGGTACCTCACCTTTTCGATATACCAGTATCGTATGTCAATTTCGAGGACGAAATTTCATAAGGAGGGGAGGTTGTAAGACCCCAACTTATTATAAATAAAATTGAATTTTTCTTTATTCATTATTCTAAATTAATAAGGGTTAATTTGATATAATTCTTTGGTTATGGGTGAAATGTGCAAAGTTTACAAAATAAGCAAGTGGTTATAAAATATTCATTATTCGCTTGGGAATATTCGTTTTGGTCGTGGAATATTCTTTTTTTTTCCGGAATCTCCAAATTTGACGCCATGGCCTTGATCATTGGTGGGCCCCATAACGGAAAACGGTTGGATGAAGGAAAACGACAAAGATTGAGTTTTATAAATAACGACGTAAATTATTACCGTTAACATTGTTGGGTTACCTGGTGGTTAAAACAATCGATGTCTGGCGTGGCATAAAGAAGCACACCAGTACAAGCACAAAGATTGTTGAATTATTGATCCTTACGTAAGAAGACACTACTCAATAATTGTTACAAGAATTATCGCTCATTATTTTATCTTATTGATTCAATAATTCTTCGCATTGATATTTATATTATTATTGTTTCAATAATTGTCATTACACGAAGATTTTCCATTATCAAATCAATAATTCATATTATTTGAATAATATTATCAGATAACATTATTTGCAATGTCTAGAAAGTTCTGTCTAAGGAGATGTTTGGTCACCTAATTGCGCGCCAGTAAGGAGAAATCCTTATTGGAAAGCCCTCTTTCTGAGGAACTACCGGTTGTCGAAGATTGTGATTACGTAATATTATTTTGAATAATTAATTATTGATTATTATGATAAAGAAAATATTTATTTTATGTGGATATAGATGGAGAAAATTTTAATGTGACAATTGTTGAAAATTAATATTTTATCTTTTTACGATAAAATAATACATTTAAATATATTATTTTAATAATATATTAATTGGTGATATTTTTTATAATGATTGTGGGATATATGAGTATATGAGGAGGTAGAGTATTTTGTGGCATTAAATGTTTAACATATGTTTTGTGTGTCTGGTGGACACAATTCTTGATCAAAATTGATTATAAATCGTAAAATCGTCTGTTTATGGATTTGGTCAATTTACATTTGGAATTTGGAAAAACTTTCTTCTGCAAAGTCGTCCGTTTGTGGACTTTTAAACCTTAGAATATAGTAGAATTCTTTTCTACGTGACTCTTCTAATGGATTGTTTGTTTCTCACGCATTTGTTGATCTAAAACTTGTTGTCTATTGTATTCTATTAGATTTTTCCTGTTGAAGACTAACGATAATTTGTTGTATATTATCTTAGTCATAATATTCTTTATCGGGCTAGTTGAGCTCACCCTTTTCCTTTTTGTTCCATTTTTCTTCTCGTGGAGGTGAGAACATAGCAGGATCGAGTCTGGGGTATGGAGTGATGGTTCTAGGAAGATGTTTTAGTGGCCCTCACTACTTACGTAAAATAGTGTATGAATAATTAATGAGGACTTATTTGGGTGTGTATATTGTCTAGAAGACAATATTTGTATTCAAACTCACAGTTGTATTGTCGTATTCTACACCTACATATGTATTGTCAAAGTTGTAGTTTGCTTTTCTATACCATGTATTTTGGCGACTCAGAATGGGTGTTGTATACCTATTTTGGGGGCGTCACACTTGATGTATTGATAATCTATTCATGTATTATCATATGTTGTTATCTTTTGTCAACTACTTGATATGGTTTTCAAAAGAAGACTGAAATATTAAACAAATGTTTTGTCGGTAAAAACGACGTGCACGTGAGGTTGCTAAATGCTTAAGCGCATACGTTTAATGGATGTAGTGTTGATCAACATAGAGTACAATAGGCTGATCACCTAGAAGTGCTCGTAAGTAATATCAGGCTTACGGACTTGCTTCCGGGTTGTCCTTTTTCAATAAAGAATGAATACTCGAGGTCTTTGACCGAAGTGAATGTTTTACTAAATATTTTTATTATTGTAAAACATTTTGAAAGAAAAGATGAAGTGCTATTTTGAGTTATAAATAGTACTTCATAACTATTGTTATACTTGCTGAGCTAGTTATGCTCACTCTTGCTTCAACCATATGAATGCAGCTAAGACTGAACGTCCCGAAGGATCGAAAAAGGATAAAGGAAAAGCTAAGGCAGATTACTAAACTGTCTTGTAATAGTATAGGTCTATTGTTGTAATGTAACTGATATTATGACCAAGAACCTTTGTAAAGGTTATAGATGCAGCGCCCCCAAAATTAGGTATACATCACCCATCTTGGGTCGTCAGATACATGGTACAAAATTCAAATACAACTTACTAATACAACTGTCGTGTACAATACGACAAAACATAACTGTGAGTTTGAAAACAATTATTGTCTAATAGATATTATACAAACTCAAAAGGAGTCCTCATTACAATTATAAACAAACTATTTCACAGAATAGTGAGCACTACTAATGCTAACCTCTGGACCATCACTCCGTTCGCCGACTAGTCCCTGCTATGTTCTCATTTCCTGAAGAGAACAGTGAAAGAAAGGGTGAGCTCAACTAGCCCAGTAAGAAATATTATGACTAAGATAATGAAGAATAAATTATCGTTAGTTTTTTCAACAAATGTTAAACCGATAAAATATAACATCATCAAGTTTAACTGCAGCGGATCAAGCAATCCATTAAAAGAGTCAAGTAGAGAATAGAATCTACTATCTTTTATGATTTAAAAAGTTTTCATCACTTTTATCGCTGAGACTCAGCTTAATAAATAATCCACATCATCCCTGCACTACGGCCAAGGATATTCATTAGGGTGACGACCACAAATTCCATGCACTACGGGCCAAGGATATTTGTGTATTCATCAATGGTCATGATCATGCCAACAACTGTCCATCAATGCACTACGAGCCAATAAGGACTTTTTACACATCATTTGTAACATTACGGTCATGATTACACTGAATAATCCCTGGTCATAATTATACCAAGTCCATCCATGCTTTACAGGCCACAGATGACTTTCAAAAAAAATATAAACATGAGGATGATGACAATGATATAAGAATTCAATAAAACAAGTTCAAGAATTAAGTTATTCAGGAACTAATAACGTCCAAATTGTCAACTTGATACTGCTTTGTAGAGTAAAATTCAAGATTTCTTAGAAGAATGTTTCCTTGAAAAATACTGGATGAAGCGCAAATATCAAGGATATTCCACTAATTTCATGGAGTATAGAAGTCAAAGTTTTAACCAACTGAGTATAATAAAGAATGGAATAACAAAAGAAATCACCATGCATGCGATGACCGCAGACAGCAAAAGTTATTCCAATAGAATAATAAATAACGGAAACTGTGTCCGCGAAAAACGCATGCATGTGATATTCCAATAGAATAATAAAGAATGAAACCAGTCCCGCGAAAAAACGCATGCATGTGATATTCCAAAGCAGAATAATAAAGATTGGAACCGGTCCCGCAGAAAACGCATACGCATGTGATATTCCAACATAATAATAAAGATTGGAACTGTGAAGGTCGGTGAAAACGCATGCATGTGATATTCCAAATGTAATAATAAAGATTGGAATAACAAAAGAATTTCACCAAGTATAGGGTAATGCGTATATAGGTTATTCCAACAAAATAATAAATAATGGAATAATGTAAGTTCTCTTCATGAATACAAAAGAAATAACATCCCTTACATTAGTAGGAGATTGAATACCGCAAAGAGTGTAGTAATGTATCACTCTTCTTCTTTCTCTTATTATTCTCTCTATAGCTTGAATGAATTCGTGAAAAATAATGAAGAACTAGGCCTCTATTTATAGAAGATTTCTAGCTTAGCACTTGCAATGTGAAAAGGCAAGCGCTCATTGACGATCGGTGATGTGAAAAGAAAAGTGGTTTGACGCCTGTAATGTGAAACACCAAGTGGTTTGACGCCTGTAATGTGAAACACCAAGTGGTTTGATGCCTATAATGTCAAACGACAATTAGTTCGATGCCTGTAATGTGAAACGGCAATTGGTTCGACGCCTATAATATGAAACGACAAGTGGTTTGACGTCTGGTAAAGGTAATTACTATTGGCGAAAGAGACTCTTAGATGATGACATATGGGCCCCCATAGAAACCAAATTTACCACCAACGTCTCATAATAGACTCTTTATATACATCAAGGACTGAATAAATATTACCACAATTCATTTTATTTTTAATCAACACATATTTAATATTTTAACAATTATTAATCATTAATATTATAACCTTTCGTCTCAATTATTGATTTAATAATATAACATATTATATAGATGATATTGTGACAATAATTGAATCAATAATATAAGAGATATGATGCAAAAGAATTACTATAATAATAATTGAGTATAACCGAAAGTGACTTTCACGAAGCATCAATAATCATTAAAGCTACTATGCAACCACGCCAGACATCGTATTTTTTTACTCTTAGGGTAGTTCAATGCTTTTAACGGTAAACACCTCCCCCGTTATTTTTATAGAAAGATAATTTTCTCGTTTTTTAACTACGACAATACTTCCGTTATGGGGTCCACCAATGATTGTGTCGTTGTACGAATATTCCCTAACAAAAAGAATATTCCCCGACCAAACGAATATTATATAACCACTTGCTTACTTTGAAAAATTTGTAAATATTACCCACAACTATAACATTATATCAAATCAACACCATAATATTCAAAAATATAATTCGAGAAAATTATTCTTTATTCATAAAAGTTGGGGTCTTACAAAAATACTTGCATTTGATGTGATTTTAGGGATTTATTGGTTAACTACTCATCATGCTAAAATTGATTGTTTTCGTAAGGTTGTTAGCTTTCATATTCCTAACCAACCTATTATGTGAATTCAAGCAACCAAACCACTAAAATCAATCGCTGTCATATCAAGCCATAAAGCTATTCGTTTATTGAGAAACGGATGTCAAGCTTTCTTAGCCCATGTCACGTATTTAAATAAAAATACGTCAGATTTGAATGATATTTCTATTGTTAATAAATTTCCGACGATTCCCTCAAGAACTTCCGGCCTACCCCAGAGCGTGAAATTGAATTTTGTATTGACATTGAATCCGGTACAAAACCCATGTCCAAAGCCCCATATCGAATGGCTCCTATTGAACTTCAGGAGTTAAAAACCCAACTACAGGGATTGTTAGACATTGGTTTCACTCGTCCTAGTACGTCTCCTTGGGGTGTTCCTGTTCTATTCGTGAAGAAGAAAGATGGAAGTATGCAACTTTGTATTGATTATCGGGAGTTGAATCATGTCACCATCAAAAATAGGTGCCCGTTGCCTCGCATTGATAACCTGTTTGACCAGTTAAAAGGAGCCAAGTTCTTTTCAAAGATTGATCTTTGTTCCAAATATCATCAGTTGAAGATTAAAACTGATGACATTCCAAAGACTGCTTTCAGAACTCGGTACGAGCATTATGAATTCCTAGTCATGTCTTTTAGATTGACTAATGCTCCTGTTGCCTTCATGGACATGATGAACCGAGCATTCAAGGAATATTTGGATCACTTTGTGGTCGTCTTTATTGATGATATCCTCATATACTCCAAAAGCCGTGAAGACCATGAGTAACACTTGAGGCTGATACTTCAAAAGCTTCGTGAAAATAAGCTTTATGCCAAGTTGAAGAAATTTGAGTTCTGTCTTGAGGAAGTTGCATTCCTTAGGCACGTGATATCAAATAATGGAATATCTGTTGACCCAGCAAAGATTGAAGAAATTCAAAGTTGGGAGCAACCAAAGTCAGTGACCGAAGTGCATAGTTTTCTCGGCTTAGCTGGTTATTATCGGAGATTTGTGGAAGGATTTTCTCGAATCACTACTCCATTAACTCAACTGACTCAAAAAGATATAAAGTTCGGTTGGAGTGAGGAATGTGAGAAGATTTTTCAAGAACTCAAGAGAAGACTCATTTCAGCACCTGTTTTGACAATACCAGCTGGTTCGGAGGGATTTTTTATATACAGCGATGCTTCAGGCAAAGGTTTAGGGTGTGTTCTCATGCAACATGGGAAAGTCATAGCCTATGCCTCATGACAACTCAAAGAATATGAGAGGAACTATCCTACTCATTATCTAGAGTTCAGCGGCGATCATTTTGCGCTTAAGATTTGGAGGCATTACTGTGATAGAGAGAAGGTGGAGATCTCATGACGGATCATAAAAGTCTCAAATATTTCTTCACTCAAAAGGAACTCAACATGCGCAAGAATGACGATGGCTTGAGATGTTGAAAGATTATGATCATACCATCCAATACCATCCTCGAAAAGCGAACGTAGTAGTCGACGCATTTAAAAGAAGATCATATGCGTACGAAAGAGCAATATTTTCAACGCAAAGACCCATTTTGTATGACTTACTTAAGGATGGAGATAGAGTTAAAGACTCCAGGGACCCATGTGATGATGGCGAATATACGAGTAGAACTGACTTTAATCGATAAAGTTAAAGATGCTTAAGCTAAAGACCTGGAGCTGATGCGTATGAGGAAAAAAGTGCAAGAATGTACTATTCTGGAAGCAAGAATTGATGAAGAAGGAATAATTTGAGTCAACTCCAGACTTTGTGTTCCTAACGATTCTGACTTGAAGTATAAAATCATGATGGATGCGCACAACACACCGTTTGCAATCCATCCTGGGAGTACCAAAATGTATCATGATCTTCGACATACATTTTTGTGGAGCAATATGAAAAGAGAGATATCGGGGTTTAACTTAAGGTGTCTAACTTGTCAATGAGTCAAGACGGAGCATTAAGTGCCAAAAGGTCCATTGCAACCACTTGAAATTCCAGAATAGAAGTGGGAGCACATTACCATGGATTTCGTTACTGGTCTTCCCAAGGTTTCTCAAGGCATTTGATAGATTGACCAAGTCTGCTCATATTTTACTGATACGAGAAACTTATACACTTGAACGTCTTGCTCGTATGTACATAAACGAGATTGTAAGATTGCATGGTATGCCAGTATCCATAGTTTTTGATCGAGACCCAAGATTTACTTAACGATTTTGGGTTAGTTTACAAAAAGTTATGGACACGAATTTACGATTTAGTTCGGCATATCATCCTCAAACAGACGGGCAGTCAGAGAGGACTATTCAAACTCTTGAAGATTTATTAAGACTCTGTGTCCTTGACTTCAAGGGAAGTTGGGACAAGTTCTTACCATTGTTGGAGTTTTCCTACAACAATAGTTATCAAACAAGTATTGGCATGGCTCCATTTGAGGCGTTGTATGGAAGAAAGTGTTGTTCTCCAGTATGCTGGGATGAGGTGGGTGAAGCAACATTGTTGGGACTGGAGTTTGTGCGTATGACTACGGAAAAGATTTAAACGATCCGACAACGTATAAAAACCTGAGAAGATCGACAAAAGAGTTATGCTGATCTTCATCGAAAGGACGTGGAATTCAATATTAGAGATCATGTGTTATTACGTGTTGCTCCATGGAAAGGAGTTACGAGATTTGGAAAGAGAGGAAAGCTTAATCCTCGATTCATTGGCCCATTTTTAATCCTCGATCATGTAGCAACTATGGCCTATAGACTCGCGTTACCGCCAAGTATGTCTCGTGTTCATAATGTTTTTCATATATCTATGTTACGTAAATATGTGAAAGACCCGAACCACATTATTGAATTAGAACCAGATGAGATAGCGAAAGATTTAACGTATGAAGAGGTACCTGTTAAAATCTTGGATAAGAAGGATCATATTCTACGCTCTAAGGTTATACCTCAAGTCAAAGTTTTGTGGAGAAACCACGATGTTGAGGAAATGACCTGGGAGTTAGAATCTGAAATGAATTCAAGGTATCCTCACCTCTTCGACATACCAGGTACGTACCCTAATTTCGAGGACGAAATTTCATAAGAAGGGGAGGTTGTAAAACCCTAACTTTTATGAATAAAGATTAATTTTTCTCGAAATATATTTTTGAATATTATGGTGTGGATTTGATATAATGTTATAGTTGTGGGTAATATTTACAAATTTTGCAAAGTAAGCAAGTGGTTATATAATATTCGATTGGTTGGGAAATATTCATTTTAACAGGGAATATTAAATATTGACTAAGACAATCATTGGTGGACCCCACAACGAAAGTATTGTCGTAGTTAGAAAACGACAGAATTATCTTTTTATAAAAATAACGTCGAAAGTTTTACCGTTAAACTGTTGAACTACCCGGTGGTAAAAGTACAGTAATATGCGTGATTGCATAGTATCACATGGTATTGATTACTGATGCTTACGTGAGAAGTCACTCAGTTATACTCAATTATTGCTACAGTAATTGATGCATCATATCTCTCAAATTATTGATTCAATTATTGTCACAGTTTCATTTGCATAATATTTTATATTATTAAATCAATAATTGAGACGACAAAGTTATTCATATTATTATTTGAAATATTGACACTATCTAGAAGTTCTGTCAAGGAGAGGTTTGGTCACCTAATTACGCGCCAATAAAGAGAAATCCTTATCGGAATGCCCCCTCTTTCCTGGGAACGACCTGGTTGTTAAATATTGTGAGTTATAATATTAATAATGAATAAGTCCGTGTTGATTAAAGATGAAATTGATAGCTCCATTGTGTTGGGATTATTAGTGTTAGTAGAAATCGACATCTATTTCGATAATAATGGATGTCTAAAGGTTATATTGATCAATCGGGTAATTCACCGGATAAATGAACAATTAATTGCTATTAATTCACATGCTTATTAATATGTGTTCACATGTGTGTACTATTGATTCACATGATTTACTATTAGGGGAGTTGGTGTAAGATTGATAATACTTGCATGACTAAATTAAAAATGGAGGTATAGATGAAGGTACTATACTGTAATTAGTTTTTTCACATGATTATACTATTAAGTCACATGAATGAACTATTAATTCACATTATTTACTATTAGGGGAGGTGGTGCAAGTTTGATAATACTTGCAGGACTAAATTAAAAATGAAAAAAAAGAGGAAGGTATTATATTGTAATATTTCGAGCCCCAAAACGTGCAATTATCGAAATTATATTTTCCTATAAATAGAAGCTCATTCTTCTTTCATTCTCACCAATTCACTAAGTCTCACAAGAGAAATTATTATAGAGAGAATTTATAGAGAAAAAGAAGAAGAGAAGTATGCTACCTCACTATTCCAGTATCCAGTTTTTCTAAGGTAAGGGGTATTATTTCTTTCGTATTCATGAAGAGAGTTATTTTATTTCAATACTCGTAAGGGTTGTTATTCCATTCTTTATTATTATGTTGGAATAACCTGTCTGTGAGGTCTATCGCATGCTTGGTGAATTCTTCTGTTATTCCATTCTTTATTATTCTGTTGGAATAACCTGTAACGCCCGAGAAAATTGGATTTTTGAGAATTAAATTTTTATTTTTATTAAATGAATTTAATTGATTATTTATGGAGCAAGCTAATCGAACGTCGTTCTCTGACCTAGAAATGTCAGAACATCGTAGGATTTTGGCTACGTGGTAGAATTAAAGTGTTTGAATTTCCAAGACAAAAATAAAAGTTTTCCGAGAAATTTTCCAAAAAACACTATTCACGTATTTCTGCTCAGGAATTATTTTTGAACTTCCTAAAAATATGTAACGATAGAATATCGATGTGAGATGGAATATCCAATAATATTTTAGTTATGAAAAACGTAATATTTTGTCTGTGGACTTAAAACCTAATGTTTTAGGAAAATGATTCGAGAAGGAAATGTAAAGCGATTAATGAATAAAATAATGATCGTATAATACGTAGGTATTATACGAAGTAATGAATACGAGGTATTAAACGAATATGTATGAATTATGGTATATCGTAGGTGATGAATAAGTATACGAGATGGAATACGAGATTAATACGTAATTATACGTTAAAAAGCTTTAAGCCAGATGTAATGAATTTGTAGAATTGTGTAGGAAATATTAAAGTCCATTGTGAATTAACAAAGCCCAAATGTAAGAATGGTTAAGTACAATATAATTTAATGTGCAAATCCAAGTATTTGTAATGTGAAGCCCAAAGTAAATTAATGTTAGCCCAAAATGATTAAGTTAGGTTAATTAAAGGCAAAGCCCAAGGTAAGTATCCAATGGGTAGGCATGAACCATGGGGCAACCCATGGGTAATCCAAAGTTCTAGGCAAGTTAACTTAATGGCTAAGCAAAAAGTGTGGGGAGCAAGATAGCTTAAGCCGTAATAAGTCATTTATACTTATATAAGTTATGAACTTAAAATGAAAGTATAAGAACTTGTAAAAGCTTGTAACATGTTCACATTAATGCAATTGGTATGAAAGTAAGAAGTAAGAATGGTGGTTAAAGATTAAGATCATGATAAGTCATGGAATCATAGTAAGTAATCTATATTTTCATAAGTTACAAACTCACAATGAACTAATAATAACTTATCACGTTTATAAGATAATGAAGCATGAATGTCAAGATATTAGTACGACGGATTGAATCCAATTGAAACGGTTTGAAAATCTCAAGTAACGAAGTTATGCCGGAATTCACACGATTAGACGACAATCGTCGAATTTGTGAAATTCTCGAAATGGAAGTCAAATTTTGTGTTTGAGCTTGGAAACATTGGTTTTCAATGGAGACAAGTCTTATTTGGCATTATAGAGTTGCGGACTCGAAAATGGCCGGATTCCAACTTAGAACAAAGAAACGAGCATTGAACGTTCACGAACGTTTATCGTTTTCGTTAAAAATGGACTAATAGGTGAAATATTAGCAAACGAAGACGAATAGATAAAATTCTTGCATGACCACGTAGAGTACGTGATTTGTGAATCGTAGGCTCTTGAACGAACTAATTCGGACTTATAACGAAGAAGTTACGAAGCCGAGAATCTCATTAAAAGAAAATTTTGTAAAATTTCTCAGGCCGAGTAAACGGCATGGGCTTGGCCGATCAAGGCAAGTAAAAGTCATACCATGAAATACCAAAGTGAGATTCACTTTTGGAGACTCATGTCATAAATACGACTGCAACATGTGGACTCGCTCTGTAGCGCCGAGTCCGGTCTCCAAGCCCTAATAAGCGTAGCAGTATTGCATAGAAGTGCAATAGCCATTACACGCATTGCTAACCCTAAAACTTCGACAATGAAAAATGTTTACAAGTAGGAGATCAAGGGAAATTGGTTAGTAATGAACTAAGGGACTTAATCAAACATTATTAAGTTATTATTAAACCCCAAGTATGATCACTTAGGGTTAAAGAAAGTCAATTGAAGATGAAAGTGAACTATACGTAATAAGTACACATAACCAATGACGATCGAGTTTCGATTAATAACGTAAGGACGTTAATAAGCCATAAGGAAAGATGATTAACTCGAACCGAGTTGTATTAATGAAATAATTTCACTTAAGTGTTATAAGAGAATGAAGTTGGTAAGGACGATGTAAAAGAATGACGGAAAGCCGGAACCAATAAATAACAAATCTAATACGGGATTAGATTGAGAAGTTGGGTAAGATTCTTTAAGAACTATGTATGTTCAATCATGACCTAATATGGTATGTTATGTGGTTATGTGTTGTAGAGACCGTAAGGACTCAAAGGAAACGTAATTATATTGTAGTAGACGCTGAAGGCAAGTTTTTCTTAAACGCTTGTCTAACCTTCGTGTTAGCCAGGTTTTCAAATGATTCAAATTATGAGATGCATGTATGGTTTTGAAGAAAGAGTCGATGCCAGTTTTAACTCGGCTA
This sequence comes from Panax ginseng, assembly GCA_020205605.1. Taxonomy (NCBI): domain Eukaryota; kingdom Viridiplantae; phylum Streptophyta; class Magnoliopsida; order Apiales; family Araliaceae; genus Panax; species Panax ginseng. Next base: position 59,187,866 of record CM035142.1, read on the forward strand.
GACTAATCTTGATAGATTGATTGAACTATTTATAAGTCTTTCAATATAGAATTGCTAACGCTATCCTACACCAACTATTTGGTACGGATTCAAGGTAAGCCTGAATATGAATAAACAAATGTATTTTCATCGAGTATTCGATGGGCACGTGAGGTTGCCACAACTTAAACGTACACAAGTTTAATGGATGTAGTGTTGATCAACATAGAGTACTATAGGCTGATCACCTAGAATTGCTCGTAAGATATGCCGAACTTACGGACTTCGTGCCGGGTTGTCCTTTTCAAAGAGACTATAAGACGTTCACGTCTTGAACCAGAATTAATGAATTACAGATTATTGTTATTGCAAAATGTTTTGAAGGAAAAGGAAAGCTATTTTGAATTATTGATAGTACTTCGTAACTATCATCCAGTTATTGAAGATATACAATTCCTATGTTTCAAGCATGCTTTTAAAAATGAAATTGTTGTACTTGCTGAGCTTGTTATGCTCACACTTGCTTGAACCATATGATTACAGCTTAGACGATATCACCAAAGGATTCGACAAGGATAAAGTGAAGGCTAAAGCAAACTTGTAGCGTACCTATGTAATAGTATAGGTTTGTAATGATAATATTTGATATTATGACAAGAACAAATGTAACGGTTATAAAGAACTTGGGGAATGGTAGTATTGTTTTGGAATATATATAAGACTGATTCGTTCTTTTGAGGCTTTTTAATTGAATGTTTGTGTGAATCAGAAAGTAACCGTGGAGCACCATCTGTCGGGTTGAAAGAGACCCGGATTTGGGGGCGTCACAGTTGGTATCAACGCCTTAGATTATAAAACTTAAGGGAGGAAGAACCTTAGGCTCATAATCTCGTTAAGGAAGAGAAGTTCGAAGGAAGAAAAAAAAACTTGAGTTTTATTTGAGTTGAATGTGTCAATAAGGTATTGAGGAAACTCAGTATCAAAAGATTTAAAAGATGGAAAGTAACCCTAAATAAATTAAATGTGATTTGTGCTTATACTATTGTGTGTTATGTACTAATCAACATATGTGTTATTGTAGGATGTCGGTCGATAGTTTAATGTATAGAGATATACACGCGGTGAGAGAAGAGCTTTTGAACCAAGTAGAGCCTGTTCCTATACTGGTGGCGAAGGTACCATTAGTGATTCTAGAGGAGTCGGAGGCAGAGGATTACTTTTCTAAGGAAGACTACTCCGAGGGAGAGATGGATATAGCGTCATATCTTAGTATGATGAATGACGGGTAGGAAGAAAGAGAGGTAACATCGATTACTACGGTGGTACCTACATTGGAGTCCTCACCTCCAGATGCAATGGAAGCATTATATCTGGCAAATATTGACAGAATGTGCAACCAAAAGTACAGGTTATGCGTAATCAGTGAAGAGATTAGTTATCTCCATGAAGCTAAGATGTCTGCAGAAGAAGATTTTGAGTTAGAGCACGATAAGCAGGTGCTTATGGCAGAGCAGGCTAGGAATTATAAGGCAGAGGCCGATAAGCTGAAAGAGAACTGGGGAGAAGGATAGGAAGATATACGTAATGTCTTATATCCATGAGAGTGCACATAAGGATTTCAAGTCAAGGTTGCTTGTTATTCCATTGAGTCGAGACAAACCCGTCATATGATTAGTCGGGATACTGTAGTAATGATTGCGAATGAGAAACACGAGGATACTGTTATGCATTATTAGAAGTCTAGAGTTAAAAATATGTGTGTAGTAATGTAAAACCCTCTTTTAAAGGGTATTATTTTGTAAATCCCAACTTTTGTGAAGTTCAATCATGGATAGAAAATGTAATAGTCATTGTCTCATGAAAACAAATTGTAAATAGTTTCAAACTATGAAGAAGCATATGAATATAATGAAGTTTTCATAGAAGTGATTTGTTATGATGCGATTTAGTATGTGACAATTAATAATGAAGTAAGTAAATAGATAATAATGAAATTTTATTTATTTTATCATAAAATGTCATCAAGAAAAAGATAACGTAATCAAGAAACAGAATCCCGTAATGATAATCAATGGGGTTAAAACAATCCTATGCAAGAGTTCGTTAATTTATTAACGACTGTATTTAACCAAAGCGAGGGGTAGAGTACCCACGGAACCTAGTGTAGCTTGAACGACTACCTTTAAAGAGTTTAAAAGCATAGGTCCACCGGAGTTCAAAGGAACGACGGACCTAATAGAAGCCTAGACTTGGGTAAAAGAAATAGAGAAGGTGTTTGTTATTACAAACGTAGGAGAGGTGCAAAGGATTTCTTTTGCGACTTACACGATGAATAGAGAAGCCAACTTTTGGTGGGAGGCTCACCAAGGTGGGACTAGAGTAGAGGAGGTAACGTGGGAACAATTCAAGAAGGTTTTCTTCGAGAATTATTTCCCTACAAACATGTGAGAGAGGATGGAAATTTAGTTTTTAGAACTTAAATTAGGGGACAGGATGGTTCCCCAAGATGAGGCCAAATGCAATTGGCAAGGTTTTTTTCACATCAAGTGGACACTGAGGAGAGGAAGGCTCGTAGGTTTGAGTAGGGCCTGAAACCCTGGCTCTATAATAGGATTTTGGTGTTCCAGAGGGTTTCCTATGAGACCGTTCTGGAGAAGGTGATTATAGCAGAAGGTGGTAGTGAGGCGTTTACTCAATACCACAAAGAGGGAATAGATTAGAGCAAGAGAGAGGGAAGAACCAAGGTAGAGAATGGTAGTGGCAGTATGCCAAAGAGACATAAATTTTTAACTTCGGGAATACTGGAGTGGGACAAGGGGATCCTAAGTGAAGGATCGAGGTGTGTAAGACATGTGGAAAGACATATTTAGGAGTTTGTCTGAAAGGGATTAAAAATACCTTTAAACATTAAGGTAGAGGAGGAGGAAATAACTTTCGATAATTATATTCGTAGAAATTGTTTCATGAATAATAAAGGTAAGCAAGTATCGGTAGGTAGGTATTAATAAAGTTAAGAGAATTTGAAGTAATTCTCGGTATAAACAGGTGGATTAACCATAAATCTATAATAAATTGTTATAAGAAAAGTGTGAATCTTCAGTTTTTCAAAAAACCCAAGGTAGTAATTTACGGTAATAAAATACAACAACATTATTATTGTTGAACCATGACGCAAGTTAGGTTGGTGTTAAGCAAAAGGAGGAGTTGTTACGGTTGCGTATCGACTATCGTAGGAGGAATAAGTTAGCAGTTAATAATAAATACCCATGGCCCAGGATCGATGATCTATTTGGTCAGTGGAGAGGGGCAAATAATTTTTCCAAAGATAGATTTGTGTACGGGGTATAGTCGGTTGGAAGTAAGAAAGAAAGAGGAGGTACCATTAGCGTCACAGGATTTAAGAGAAAGGTTGATTGTGGCACCTATATTGTCTTTATCAGATGATACGGGGAATTTTGTAGGGTATCTCGATGTTCGCATAGATGACATAATTGTGTGCTCTTATAGCATGGAAATGTCATTGTGTATGCATCACGCCAGTTAGAGGATTATGAGGAGGTATTTCCTACTTATGATCTAGAATTGGCAGTTGTAGTTTTTGACTTAGAAAAATAAAATCTGAAGATAGTAATTATACGGGGAGAAAAGTGAGATATACAAGGACTCTAAGAGTCTGAGATATATCTCCACACAGAAGGAGTTGAATATGCAGTAGAGAGAGGACTGGGATATCTTATATAATTCAAGGAAGGTAAACGTAGAAGCCGACGCGTTAAGTAGGAAGGGTAAGGAAAACTATCGATGTTAACGACTGAGAATGAGTTAATAACGGAGATGGCGGGAGTGGAGTTAGAATTTAAATTACAGAATGAAATAATAGAAATGTTATTCAAAACATAGATTCAATCCACAATAATGGACCGAGTCAATTAAGTACAATTAGGTAACGAGGAGTACAAGTGAATGAATAAGATGATGCAGGATAAGTAGAAGACTAAGTATAGTCTTATTTTGAGGGAGGAATTTGAGTTCCATATAAGTCTGAGTTAAAAGGATAACTGAGATAATATGAAGATAGCGAAATGTGTTAGTAAGTGTTTAACTTCCAACTCAAATTGTTGACAGGAAGTGATAAGTCATGTGTGAAAAGATAATACCTTCGGTGAATGTGAAATGGAAGAACCCCAATGTCGAAGAAGCATTGTGGGAACTCGAGATTAAAATAAAGGAAAATTATACTATGTGGTGTAGGTATTATTAGCGAGATTCTTGGGACAGAATCCTTATAAGGAGGGAAGAATGTAACGCTCGAAAAAATCGGATTTTTGAGAATTAAATTTTTATTTTTATTAAATGAATTTAATTGATTATTTATGGAGCAAGTTAATCGAACGTCGTTCTCTGACCTAGAAATGTCATAACATCATTGGATTTTGGCTACATGGTAGAATTAAAGTGTTTGAATTTCCAAGAAGAAAATAAAAGTTTTTCGAGAAATTTTCTGAAAAACACTATTCACGCATTTCTGCTCGGGAATTATTTTTGAACTTTCGAAAAATACGTAACGATAGAATATCGATGTGAGATGGAATATCCAATAATATTTTAGTTATGGAAAACGTAATATTTTGCCTGTGGACTTAAAACCTAATGTTTTAGGAAAATGATTTACGAGAAGGAAATGTAAAGCGATTAATGAATAAATCAATGATCGTATAATATGTAGGTATTATACGAAGTAATGAATACGAGGTATTAAACGAATATGTATGAATGATGGTATATCGTAGGTGATGAATAAGTATACGAGGTGGAATACGAGATTAATACGTAATTATACGTTAAAAAGCTTTAAGCCAAATGTAATGAATTTGTAGAATTGTGTAGGAAATATTAAAGTCCAATGTGAATTAACAAAGCCCAAATGTAAGAATGGTTAAGTCCAATATAATTTAATGTGCAAATCCAAGTATTTGTAATGTGAAGCCCAAAGTAAATTAATGTAAGCCGAAAATGATTAAGTTAGGTTAATTAAAGGCAAAGCCCAAGGTAATTATCCAATGGGTAGGCATGAACCATGGGGCAACCCATGGGTAATTCAAAGTGCTAGGCAAGTTAACTTAATGGCTAAGCAAAAAGTGTGGGGAGCAAGATAGCTTAATGGATAAGTGTTGTGGGGATCAAGCAAGAGATAAATGTTGTGGAGGCCAAGTAAACTTGGGGAGCACATTAGGAATAGTAAGGAGGTGGACTAAGGAGGTGGGATGGCTTATTGACCATTATGCCCTCATCTAGGATTGCCTATAAATAGCTAGGTTGCCTTTCATTTGTTGGTTGTTTATTTCCTACAACTCCTTATACATTATAAGTTGGGAGCTTATTTGGTTGAGAGAATAAGCATATATAAAGTTAGACCTTTCTTGTTAGCTTTTCCACTAATAACTTATAACTTATTGGTTAGAGAGAATAAGTTAGAAAGTTAGTCTTACATATTTCAAGAAGCAAGAAGGAGATCAAAGCTTAAGCAATATATCATCAAAGAGTAAGTGTTCTTGAACCATGTTTCTCTTTCTCTTCCATTGTTAGAGAAGGGGATATTGGTAGAACTAGCATGCTAAGAAATGATAAGAATGAATAATAAATAGACTTAAGCCGTAATAAGTCATTTATACTTATATAATTTATGAACTTAAAATGAAAGTATAAGAACTTGTAAAAGCTTGTAACATGTTCACATTAATGGAATTGGTATGAAAGTAAGAAGTAAGAATGGTGGTTAAAGATTAAGATCATGATAAGTCATGGAATCATAGTAAGTAATCTATATTTTCATAAGTTACAAACTCACAATGAACAAATAATAACTTATCATGTTTATAAGATAATGAAGCATGAATGTCAAGATATTAGTACGCCGGATTGAATCCAATTGAAACGGTTTAAAAATCTCAAGTAACGAAGTTTCGCCGGAATTCACACGATTAGACGACAATCGTCGAATTCGTGAAATTCTCGGAATGGAAGTCAAATTTTATGTTTGGGCTTGGAAACATTGGTTTTCAATGGAGACAAGTCTTATTTGGCATTATAGAGTTGCAGACTCGAAAATGGCCGGATTCCAACTTAGAACAAAGAAACGAGCATTGAACGTTCACGAACGTTTATCGTTTTTGTTAAAAATGGACTAATAGGTGAAATTTTAGCAAACGAAGACGAATAGATAAAATTCTCGCATTACCACGTAGAGTACGTGATTTTTGAACCGTAGGCTCTTGAACGAACCAATTCGGACTTATAACAAAGAAGTTACGAAGCCGGGAATCTCACTAAAAGAAAATTCTGTAAAAAATTTCTGGTGCTAAGCACTAGCACCGCGGTGCCAGTCAAGGCAAGGTAAGTCACGCCGCAGCGCCAAAGTGAGCTTCAGCTTCTGGAGACTCACGCCGCAGCGCGACCTTTAACACAGGGACTCGCGCCGTAGCGCCGAGTCCGGTCTCCAAGCCCTAATAGGAGACGCCACAGCGCGACACAGAGTGTAATAGCTGGCGCCGCAGCGCCAACCCTAAAACTTTGACAATGAAAAATGTTTACAAGTAGGAGATGAAGGGAAATTGGTTAGTAACGAACTAAGGGACTTAATCAAACATTATTAAGTTATTATTAAACCCCAAGTATGATCACTTAGGGTTAAAGAAAGTCAATTGAAGATGAAAGTGAACTATACGTAATAAGTACACATAACCAATGACGATCGAGTTTCGATTAATAACGTAAGGACGTTAATAAGCCGTAAGGAAAGATGATTAACTCGAACCGAGTTGTATTAATGAAATAATTTCACTTAAGTGTTATAAGAGAATGAAGTTGGTAAGGACGATGTAAAAGAATGACGGAAAGCCTGAACCAATAAATAACAAATCTAATACGGGATTAGATTGAGAAGTAGGGTAAGATTCTTTAAGAACTATGTATGTTCAATCATGACCTAATATGGTATGTTATGTGGTTATGTGTTGTAGAGACCGTAAGGACTCAAAGGAAACGTAATTATATTGTAGCAGACGCTGAAGGCAAGTTTTTCTTAAACACTTGTCTAACCTTCGTGTTAGCCAGGTTTTCAAATGATTCAAATTATGAGATGCATGTATGGTTTTGAAGAAAGAGTCGATGCCAGTTTTAGCCTGGCTAGACTAATCTTGATAGATTGATTGAACTGTTTACAAGTCTTTCAATATAGAATTGCTAACGCTATCCTACGCCAACTATTTGGTACGGATTCAAGGTAAGCCTGAATATGAATAAACAAATGTATTTTCATCGAGTATTCGATGGGCACGTGAGGTTGCCATAACTTAAACGTACACACGTTTAATGGATGTAGTGTTGATCAACATAGAGTACTATAGGCTTATCACCTAGAAGTGCTCGTAAGATATGCCAGACTTATGAACTTCGTACCGGGTTGTCCTTTTCAAAGAGACTATAAGACGTTCACGTCTTGAACCAGAATTGATGAATTACAGATTATTGTTATTGCAAAATGTTTTGAAGGAAAAGGAAAGCTATTTTGAATTATTGATAGTACTTCGTAACTATCATCCAGTTATTGAAGATAAACAATTCTTATGTTTCAAGCATGCTTTCAAAAATGAAATTGTTGTACTTGTTGAGCTTGTTATGCTCACACTTGCTTGAACCATATGATTGCAGCTTAGACGACATTACCAAAGGATTCGACAAGGATAAAGTGAAGGCTAAAACGAACTTGTAGCGTACCTATGTAATAGTATAGGTTTGTAATGATAATATTTGATATTATGACAAGAACAAATGTAACGGTTATAAAGAACCTGGGGAATGGTAGTATTGTTTTGGAATATATTTATAAGACAGATTCGTTCTTTTGAGGCTTTTTCAATTGAATGTTTGTGTGAACTGTAGCACCGTGGAGCACCATCTGTCGGGTTGAAAGAGACCCGGATTTGGGGGCGTCACAGAGAACAAATGTAACGGTTATAAAGAACCTGGGGAATGGTAGTATAGTTTTGGAATATATATAAGACAGATTCATTCTTTTGAGGCTTTTTCAATTGAATGTTTGTGTGAACTGTAGCACCGTGGAGCACATAACCTGTCGGTGTGGTCTATCGCATGCCTGGTGAATTTTTTTGTTATTCTATTCTTTATTATTACATTGGAATAACTTTGTCTGCGCTGCTACTTCATGCATGCATGGTGAATTCTTCTGTTATTCCATTCTTTATTATTCTATTGGAATAACCTGTCTATGTGGACTACCGCATGTATGGTGAATGATCCTTTGTATTCATTCCTTATTAAATTGTAGAAATGATCTGTCTACGTGGATTACCGCATGCAAGCAAAAATCCATTTGCAGTTTCATATATTATATTATACTCAGTTGGTTAAAGTTTTGGCTTCTATACTCCATGAAATTAGTAGAATATCCTGGATATTTGCGCTTCATCTAGTATCTTTTCATGGAAATATTCTTCTGAGCATTCTTGAATTTTACTCCACAAAGCAGTATCATGTTGACAATTTAAACGTTATTGATTTCTGGATAAATTAAATTATAAATCTTTAAAATTTATCTTGAACTTATTTTATTGAATTATTATGTCATTTTCATCATCCTCATGCTTATATTGTGATGAAAGTCATCTTTGACTTACGTGCGATAGATGGACTTGGTATGATTATGACTGTGGATTATTTCAAGATAATCATGACCGTAATGTGACGAATGATGCGGTGAAAGTCCTCATTGGCCTGTAGTTCATTGATGGACAGTTGTTGGTATGATTATGACAAGAGATTATTCAGTATAATCATGACCATTGATGATACATGAATATCCATGGTCGTGATGCAGGGATGATTCGATTTTATTTATTAAGAAAAGTCTCAGCGATAAAGTTGATAAAAAACTTTTTAAATCATAGAAGATAGTAGATTTTATGCTCTACTTGACTCTTCTAATGGATTGCTTATTCTGCTGCAGTTGTTGATCTAAAACTTGTTGTCTATTATATTTTATCAGTTGTTATACTGTTAAAGGCTAAGGATAATTTATTCTGCATTATATTAGTCATAATATTTCTTACTAGGATAGTTGAGCTCACCCTTTCTTTCACTGTGACGAACGAGAATTTTGTAATTTAATTTTAATATTTATTGAATTAAATAAATATTTTTTTGATGATTTAATTATTGGATTAAATAATTAATTGATGCAATTGTGGTAAATTAATTTAATTATATGTGTTACATTTATTAAATTAATGTGGAGAATAATTATTATTCAAGTGTATAATTATGTGAGCTTGTTGAATTAAATGAATTATTTAATTAAGCATGATGTTATTTAATTAATTTAATTATTAATTAGAGAGTTAATAATTTGACATTATTTATTAATGAGAAATTAATTATATGACTATGTGAATTTATGAGAAGATGTTATTTACATTAAATAAGATATTTGATTTATTGTGCAAGTGGGTGTGACATTAATTAAACCATATGATAAAGCTTTATTAAATTAAATTGTTTTGCAATCTTTTCTTGCTAGCCAAACAAGGCCCTAGGGGGAGTTACTAGCAGTTTCCCATGATTGGGCCAACTGATCACTCGACGCTCATTTTATTTAACTAGTCGACGTCTTCTCCTTCTTCATTTTTGCCTAAGTCTGATAAAGCATCACAGATAGAAAAAAATTGAGAAGTCTGGGAGAAAATTTGAGTGTGTAATTAACAAGTGTTGAGAAAGGATCATCTGTGAATCATCTCCTCTAGATTATACTATGGGTAATTTCTCCCAAACCCAATTTCTACTTTTACGTATTTAAGTTTTTATACAAATGGTTTTCAAGTACTGTAAAGTCTTTGTGATAGGAATTTGTATGGCTTATTTGAATATATAGGTTAAGATGTTATCAAATCGTATTTAATCATATATATTTTGTTAACCATAACATCAATCTGATGAAAACATGTCGTATATAATTTCTACAAAATTATAGAGTATGGATTATGGCCTTATGGCCTTATACGTGATATTTTATGTATTGATCATATATTATCCCTAAATTTTTCACTCGTATGTTGTTATGCATGTTAATACGAAGAGACCAAAGTTTAAATAAACGGATTCGGTGTTATAACGAATCCGTACTGACAATTTTCATGTTTTATTTTCTAAACCTTCATGAACATATAAGTCAGTGAAATTGCATGCTTTAAATCTGTTATTAAGTGTTTAAATTTGTTAATGTCAGTATATAAATGTTGGGTTGCGTTTATACATGAATTATAACATGTGGGTATGTCTAATTTCGAGTAGAAAATAAGAAATTGGGAGAAATTGGCATGTTCTGCGATTTTTCATGAACCGCCATTCTCGTATCTGTACAGCCATGTACTTATACGGATACTGTATATTTCTCTATGGCCATACCTACCATACATATACATGACTCGAATTGCGATGTGTTAATGTCCCATAAGAATACCATCGCCATTGTTAAATACGAAGATCATATATATAAATAATGAAATACCACTCTCCAGAAAGTTCAAGAATGAGATTTTTAAAATGTTTAAGTCTAACAATGTGTTAGTGAATTAATGTAATGAACATGTAAACATGTTAGAAGTGTAATGTTACGATAAAATAGTTGTTTAACATGTAAATAACATAATTACATGTGGATTGAATTATTGAATTCATAATTAGATTATTATTCATGAAGTGATATTATGTGGCAGTAAATGTGATAAATTGACTAAGTATAGTCAATAATAAAGTAGACATAGAGAATGAGTTTATGATGATTAGTTAAGTTATAATTAACTGGTATTGTGAATGTGAATGTGAATGGTATGTAGGATTAAATTCAAAGAATGTGCTTAGTTTAAGTGTAATCTACGCACGAGGAAAGTTTCCTAACCCTACTTGTCATTATTGTTCAAGTTATTTACCTCGAGTAAATTATCATTATTATTATTCAAGTTCAAATGTTATATTAAAGATTTATTATCTTTTCAAATCATGATTCAGTTATACAATAATTGTCCTATTGTATACTTCCTGAGATTATTATTCAATTTGAATATCATTATTATTGAACCTTATTAGACTAGCAAACCCTTATTGATTCGACTAGTCCATAGTTGATGAGCGTTCTAAATTTCAGAACCCTTGATGAATTATCCAAACCAAACTTCCTTTGGTGCGGACTCGAATGTCAAACTGAGATGAACAACCCTGCAAAGGAATTTACTTATGCGTTAGCGTTAAGATATTGTGTATGAAGATGGTACTAAGGTTTGATCCCCTAAGTACACAGTAGAAAGGTCCATAGTCTTATGATCGTTAAAGGTTTCAAGTATAACCCTTGATAACCTAGGACATAGTTCAAGGTCTTATGACCCTCGTAATTCTTTTTGCTTCTCGTTATTCATTCTTGATTCAAAAGTTGAGCTTTTATTCAGATGTCTTTGATTTACTCGCATGTTATTATATTGTTATTTCATTATTATACTTGTGGGCAATAGTGCTCACTCTTGCTTAATAATAACATTGCAGTTAAGAACGAAAGAACTGATGAACCTTCCACTAGTAAGGGTAAGGGCAAAGTTAGCAAATGATGAAGACTTGTTATTTTATTTGATGATGTATTTATATTAGACTTGAGTTAATGATGTTGTTTAAGACTTATTATTATATTTCCGCACAGATGTTTAAGGTTAGTTCAACCTGGGATGATGTTTATTATTCGGATGTTATAACCCCATAAGGGGAAGATTTTATTTCTATCTATTGCATGGTTTGCATTTGTTATGGGTATGTAGTTAGATGATATTTGTATAGTGAACACCAAATCCCGTGGAATTGAAGTACCCGGATTTGGGGGTGTCACATTCACTGTTCTCTTCAGGAAATGAGAATATAGTTGGGACGTGTCGGGGAACGGATTGACGGTCCACATGGTTGTTTTAATAGTCCTCACTATTCTATAAAATAGTGTGAAAATAAATGTAACACCCCTATACCTATACTCCCGTGGTATCCGGTATGGTGTTTACAGAGAATTAACATAATGCATTTAAATCTATACACCCATGGTATCTGATTCAAAATATTACATTAAATAGAGGGACTATCGGATATAATTCCCATAGATTCAAGATTCACAGTATCACATAACTGATGGTAATTTCCAAGAGAAATATTCACGTGTTTGGATACCCTCACTTGAATATATGAATCAGATCTGTGACTAGAGTCTATCTATCTCGAAATTGAGTATCGATAATAACATGAGCAAATCCATATTACCAATACCCTCACCCGGATGTATAGTCTATGTCATGCGATTACATACTATCGTATCGATAGTAACTATCTATCTCGAAATTCGTGAGTATTAATAACAACATGAGCAAATCCATGCTATTAACACCCTCACTCAGATAAATAGTTCCCAAGGATCTCAACTAGAATAGAAGACATCTTACTTTACATCTATATATGTAAGAAAACACGGTTGCGGAAATAAAAGATGTTATATATATCATAATATTATGATTCGAGTACAAAATTCTCATAACGAGTTCTTATTACAAGGTATTCATACGGACAAGAATATATTCTAATCTATGTAAGGACGCTTCCCTTTATCTACTCCAGATGTTCCAGAATTATCATCTAAAACTGCAAAGGGATTAATTTGCAAGGGTGAGCTATGACATGCTCAGAAAGTTGTATATTTATAACAATATAGGATTTGAAGAATTATAACAATTCAAATTTTGACTGATAGTTGTTACCATTTCTGGATTTCTAATTCCAACTAGTTCTGGAATTTTTATCATTTCTGTCAGTCACAAAGACTTAGAAATTTTGTTCAGATATGAGATAGGGGATCAGCCTATTCAACATTCTAGGAGTATCCATATCACCTATAGTGCTCAATTACACTTATAATTTACTGTCAATATATTTATTGACTACACTTTGCTCCCTTACGGGATACTCAACTTCAGTATACGATTGTCTTAACAAAACAATTTGGCTTGACACAACAGTTTATGCTCAATAAATAATATCATATGAATAAATAATTCATTTTTTTAGTCATGCTGGAACTATAGCAATAACTTTTCAATAATAGGTAATTCAACATAGGTGTATTATATCAACAGTATAGTAAGATAGAATCTCGTTCAGTGATTAAACAGGGTTGATAAATTTTGCATAAGTAATAAATTGGGTATAGAAGACTTGCCTGAGCGTAGATCAGTCAAGTTATACTATTCGAACGCTATTAAGTACCTATGACGTTCAAGAATATAAATCTAACACGTTAGTATTGATAACAATACTCAAATAAAACATTTATTTAATATCTTAGGGTTAGATTTAATAGGTTTGACTTTTAATACCTTCGATAAATGAACTAAATTTTATTTATACAATTTGGTTATATTTTTTAAAAAATTTAATTATCCTTATAATATATTTTAGAAGGTTTAAAGTATTTTTAAAATATTTATTTATCCTTTAAATAATTTTAACCATTTATTTCTATTTATAAGTAATTTATATTTACTAAAATTTTATAAAAACATTATTTAATATTATTAAATAATTTATAATCATTTATTATGATTTTTATTTCAATAATAATATTTTTATATAATTATTTAGTATTTAAAAGTAATTATTCTAATTACTATATTCATAAGTTTAATTATAAATAATATTTAAATAAAATAAAATAATTATTACATTTTTTGTAGAAATATCGTAAATAATTTAATATAATTTTTAAAAGCTGTTTTTTATTAATTATTTCTAATTTTTTTATAATTTATTTCTAAAAATTTAATTTATGTCCGTCATTAAAGCTCTACAAGCGATGAAAGTGTCGTTGTAGGTGTTCTTGAGTTTCTCAGGTACCGCTGCTCGTGGTCGAGTGGCTAGTTTGACCATTAAATAACTTGGTTTTGGTAATGATTTTTCATTCGGAAGCAAGTATTGGTGTCAGAGTACTCATGTAATAGTACAAGATCAATCAATAAATAAAGTGCTTTAATCTACATCTAACAAGAAATTAAAAGATTCAAAGTTCTTTGTCGAGTCGTTCTTGGGTTTCGGGTAACCTGAGCGATGGTGGTGCCGGCCAGCGGTTTTGTGGCTTGAATAACTTTGATTCGGTATTAGATGTATGTTTTGTTTGTTGTAACATGTAGTCTATATACCGTGGTACATATATATAACATTAACATGAACAAATCATAATTCTAAGATCTCTATTTATGATGGTCAAAGTACGCCTAATAATTTTTTCTTGGCGTTCTTGAGTTTCTCGGAAAACCCGTAAAACTTGGTAAATCTTCGATTAACTACTTTTGACCAATAATTTTGATAATCCTATGAGTTGTTTGTTCGATTGAAGATCATAGATATGTAGTATATATACCAGTACCAATTTATAACAAAACATAAACAATTAACAATCGAAGATGATTAAAGCGAATTGGTCAAAGTAGCTGGGCTCAATTTGTTCTTGAGCTTTCTGGGCAACCCAAAAAACCAGTTTCCGTGAATGGTCAACCCACTTTGACTGATTATATCTTGGAATCTATGGTTCATCTGAACCTGTTTTCTTTTCCAGATTAAAGACCTACTTACAGGCTACAAATATCAATCGATTAACAGACCAAAACATAAACACATATGAATCGAAAAGCCCTGACATTCGACTGTCAGACCATTTTTTTCAAAATTCCCAGATTTCATAAAACGCTTAATTAAGGCATCTAGATGTTATGAAAACGTGTTCTACCACTCTATCATACTTTCTAACATCCTAATACAATATTCTAAACATCTAAACAACAAATCTAACATAAGATCAAAGAGAAATTTATGAACTAGGGTTTACATCTTTTCTTGAGAAATTTGTGATTCAAGCTTTTGATCTTGTTGCTGATAACACCTAGGCTTGATATGGTAGGTTTATAAGTGTATCTAGGCTTTGCGAATTCGTGGGTTTGCTCATCCCTAAGGTTCCTATTTATAGAATTTTCCAACTTGGCTTTTTAGTCATTTTTTCACCTACTTGCCTCTATAAAGATCTGATCTATGACTCTTCTGATGCTTGGGAGTTTGGAAGCATGTTATGTGATGTTTTGAAACTTGTAATGGTGACTCCCAACCTACTTGTGAGCTAGTTGATTAAGTTAGTAGCTTAATTAGGCTTAAATCTTTACTAATCTTGATTAGGGTTTTGTTTCTAATGATTAGGAATGTTAAGTAATGTTAATTAGTACCTAATAGAAGTTTACTAACTATGATTAAGTGTTAACATAAGCTAATTAGAGTTAGATTAGCTAATTAGGGTTAATTAGGGTTAGGGTTTTGCTAATTAGGGTTAGGGTTTTATTAATTAGGGTTACTCACTAATCCTAACAAGCACGACAAAGCGTTTTGTCAATGTAAGCACGACAAAGCAACTTGTCAGAATAATTTTACCAAAAAGTCTGATTATGGAAAAAATTTAAGCACGAGGTGTCAAGCACGACGTTTTTCGGATAAAAATTTATTTGGTCAATTTTGTCAAACCAATTATATAATAACACGTAACACATTCAGAACAGAGAAATTTTATTTTATATAACGGGATTTATACATACGAGTCTTATTAGGGTTTTGGGTTTTTACAATAAATGTAATGAGGACTCCATTGAGTGTGGATATTGTCTAGATGACAATATTCTTATTAAAACTCTTAGATTATGTTTTATCGTATTTTACACGACTGTTGTATAATTAAGTTGTATTTGAATTTTGTACCATGTATTTGCTGACTCAAGATCGGTGATGTATACCTATTTTGGGGGGCGTCACAGTTTACGCTGAATTGCTCATTCCAATTCCTATATAGCACATAGGAAAATAACATATACACCAATTAGTCATATACTTGACTTACGCATTGGTTTAAACTTTTCTTTACTTCTTAGAATTCGCATTCTAGAAATCTTTGTTTACGTGACTAACTTTCTTTACTGTTTTACGGCTTCATGACATACGGAGATGTCTTACTCATACGATCATCAATATTAATTCTACGCATTCATAGCGTTAAGCATTTTACATTACCTTATTCATATCTTACAACGTCCGGTTCATTTGACTGGGAACGTTATCCAAGTTATAATCATTAACTCAGCTTCTTTACGTTATATATTATTGTCCTTAATTCAGTTTCTTCATCGTTCACGGTTAATCATCATTCTTCATTACCTTACGGTCAAACCATACACAGGGTGTAGATTATGCCCGTTTAATATCCACGTACACTCAACCCTCATGTCGGCTAAAGTGTTTAACTCTTATATTCGTTATTCCTTACATGAACCCCACGTTCAATATTCTTTCTTAATGTTAAAGCCATACGGTTCGTTGTATGCTAAGATCGATCATTCATCACAACGGCATTACATTCACAACGTCTATACACTTTATACTTAACTCTCATTAAGACATCATAACATCGAAATGTTATACATCATCCTCATCACTCAACGTCTAAGGAATCACCATCATAGCAATTCCACACGTTCGATTCATCGCGACTACAATCCCTGGATATCGGTTATGTAATCAAGCGTTTACATTCTTAGTCTTCTAATCGTGTTAAATCTTTTTGTTCAACCATTACTAAAGGTTTAAATCAATTATTGAAGTGTTATTTTAGGTGAACTACATGTTCATATTCCTTTCTTGCACATCCCCCAATAATTGAGCAATTAAATGCTCATCATTGGGCCTTGCCCTGCACCGGCGCTGCGGCACCGGTTCCCTGCCTTCTCCTCACGTTGTGGCGCAAGTATGTAGTGCTCTCTTCCATGGCTTTGGACCACAAGTGCTAAGACCCTCTCTTACTCTTACTGCTGCGGTGCCACTCAAAGTGATGGTCTGATTTCGAGGTGGTATGAAGGCACCGCCTCCCAAGGGTTAGCTGGCATTGCGGCGCTAAGCATCAACCTTCGAAAAAATCTCTAAGTCTTTAACTAGTTTGAGAAGCTTACTTTGCAATCTCATAACTTCTTTGTTATGACTCAGAACGAGGTCGTTCCAAAGCCATTCTCTTTCTTATCTTACGTACTTTAACTCCCCTTGGACTGAACTTCATTTTGAATCAGTTAACACGCCATTTGATTGGCTTAAATTTCATTACTTGTTCGTTTTACGTTATTAAGGTTCTTCGTCCGCTCGTCCGTAATTCGGTAATCCAAACTCGGAACTCGATCGTTCTTGAGTCTATGACTCACGTTTTCTACGTTCTCTTACATTCTTATGAAACCCTACATACTCGGGTTCATTTACATACTTTCTATTTCTCGTTCGTCTTTTAAAAAATTTCTGTCATAACTTTGTTATAGCTTAGTTTAATCCGTTCTTCATGAACGTTTCTACCATTCCTAACCAAGAAATAAACAACTAACTTATACGCGATGGTTTTAAACTTTTCCATCAACAACAACTTATACTATGATGGTTTTAAATTTGTCCATCAACAACATTCTTCGTGTTCTTCGCTCGTTCATCATTTTTAATCGATATTTTGATTACGAGTTCACTTTACCTTGGAATGTGATGTTATAGAACACCATTTCTTACTAATATCACTGAATCGTTCATATGATTCATTCGGATCATTCAAATTCATTACGAATCTTATACTTCCTTAAGAAATTTATAAAATAAACTTCTAATTCGTATTTCTTCAAATTCTCATGATTTCAACCATATGAAATCATTCTTAGCATCTTTTACTTCTTATTATCGTTAAGCTATGTTTTAAACATAAAAACATAAAGAAAAATTTACTTAAAAATTAGGTTTCGGATTACCTCTCTCCTTTAATCTTCTCCCATTGGACAAAACGTGCACTCGAGCTAGCTTTTCCTCCTTTTTTTCCTTCCCATCCTAAATCTCTCTCTCTCTAGAGTGTTGGTGATTTTCAAAATCACCAACAAATGAGTTATAGTCCTCTTTTATAGAAAAACCAAGCTAGGGGCATTTTAGTCATTTCACCCTTCATTCTACTATTCTCACCTCCTTACTAAACCGCCTTACTATTCACGAAGCTTCCCTTGAAAGCTTCGTGCTTCCGTCTTGCGAAATTTGTCCAACAGTTTTAAAAACTGCGATTCTCGGAATCCAAATATTTTTGGATATTTTTCCTCTACAATTTAACTTTTACGCATTCTTCGGAAATCTGAATAACTAAAAAACATTTTTTGACGTTAAGTGTTTTCCTTCACGTTTTCCCCTAACGTAGCTAAATGTTGGTTAATTTCTAATTACGCACAACACACAAGTATATGTGGTCAACAAGTAATATAATAATAAGTAGAGTATCGTTCCCACAGAGAAATTAGTATGAATTTAATCCTCACAATTACCAGCTTCCTATTAATCCTAATTTTATTAAACTATTCAATTTAATGCTTACAATTATTAAAAACTAATATTACGAAAAATACTAAGATCACAAACTAATCACAAATATCAAAAACTAAAATTTCAAACAAGTATTGGAGAATTAGGCTTACAACTTCACCCTAAGCTTCACTCTGATTATTAACCTTTATTCCAGTTTAATTCACTATCCCAGTTTATTAATCAAGAACACGAAAGTAGAATTAGCCACCTCTCGATGCACTAACACCATATTAACTCAAATCCACAATTTAGATAGAAATAAGTTAAACACCTTAATTAACTAACTCACTATATCTCTATGTGACTTACAATCAAAGAAAGGTTAAGATCAAGTTCTCTATTCGATTACATGATATGTTAAGCATATCTCTACCCTAACATTCATCAAGATTTCATTCATTCACAGAATTCAAGAACACATGCTATATTAACTAAGTCTAGACTCGTACTTCCTCTCTCGAATCCATACAAGTCCACAAAGAATTATTGATCAGGCAACTCATAAATTCAAGCATAAATTAATTTAGATAAACTAAATAATAGCTTATTAAACTGAAAATCAAAGATTACACAATCATCATTCCACTTAAAGATCCATCATAAGCCTAAAAAGTAATTTAGCTCATCATGATGGAATTAAAAACTGAATTAATCAAAGATAACACCCTTCCAATTACAAATATAAAACTAGAGAAGAAGAATCAATTCAGAATACCCTTCACTTTAGCCTTAATCTGCAATTGATATAAAAATCCTCTTCAAAATCTTCACTCCAATGCTTTTGCTGTAAAATCTGTCTTCAATCAATGTTAATTTCATTGTGTCGATCTCTCCTCAAATCTTGTTATTAGATGTAATATAACTAGATAAGACATGCATTCCGACTGGAAATCCATGCCATTATGAATCCTATGCTAACACAAACACTTAAGCTCTATGATTTCAGCATTAGGAACCAACTAGGACTGCTCTGCCTCGTACCCCCCGCCCCGGCGGGGATGTTAAGCTTAAATACGCTTGCCCCAGCGGGCATGGCTTCTATAATTGGACTTGTTTTCCTCATTTGCTTGCCACAATGCACCTTAAGTCCACCTTTTTTAATCAGTTGCAACACCACCAAACTTATACACAAAATAACACTAAATAAGTAAAAACAAAACATTAAAACAAGGAATTAACAGCGATTAAGCTTGAATTAGGAACCGATTCGCGGGTATAAAACCCACTTATCAAAATCCCCTAAACTTAAACCGTGCTAGTCCTCGAGCACGAAACAATACAAACAAACTATACACTGCAATACAATGATATGTAATGCATCTAATCTATATGCCTACTAATCCAACAGTCATTATAGACTCACAATTATTCCTCCGGCTTTAGAGAAATCAAGCAAACACTACAATACTTCATATCAAAACTTATCAATAACTCCTTATCAATCCTCGAATCTTAAACCGTTACCACTGGTATAGTGTGTGTGCTCAACATTCATGCTAACTAATGAAATTGCAAATTTAATACACAAGAAGTCTCTTAGAAGGCATCATACAGTGTAAACTCAAAAATTTCAAAAATAGGAGAAATCTAATTAAAATCAAACATTCACCAAGATTAGGGGTCCGAATAGGGTACTCATGCTTTCTTTTTCATTCACGGGGGCTCTTTGCTCTTATTTCCCGTTCTTTTTTTCTTTTTTTTAGACAGATGGTTAGTGAGTGCATTTTACTCTCCATCTCACGCCTGTGTTTATGGGGAGTATGTTTCACATTTCTTCTCAACCCACCACAAGACTCAACTAGAACATTCTCTTTTTTTTTTCTTTTTTTAAAGCTTATATACCCCACTTTTTCCCCAAACTTAGGTTCCTCCCTAATTCGTCGTCTTTACTACCTATCCATGTCATTCTTTCATTTAAACTAGCATATTCCTTTAGAAAATCCTTATGTATCAATTTGAACTAATCAGTCCACATAAGTGTTATTGACGTGCAAACCTTTTTATACCAGTGTCAAACATGCAAAAGATTAAATTCATAACTCAAAATTACATCATAGTTCTAATATTGGGTACTGTATTTGTCTACTTAATCACAATCTCATCATCGACCAAAATAAAATGAACTACAACAACTGCTGGACATATGCAATATAACACAATGCTTAACTAAATGATTTTTTTATATGGTAAACATAACATGATTGCAAACTAAATAAAATTATTTACAATCCTAAGCTACTATGCAACTACATGACTACATGAATGCAAACATTTAGTAATCCTAAAACTACACATGAAATAACATATTCAAACCTAATTAATGACATTAAACATGCAAACATAAAAATTAAACTAAATCCCCCAAAATTGAAAACTACAATGTCCTCATTGTATAGATAAAGTAATAAAAGTGTGAGGACTTCCCTGTAATCACCTAAGTCTGGGGTGGTGGTGGTTATTCTTCATCAGAATCACTAGGTGGGAATCTTGGCATTGGGGTTGCTAACTGATATGGGAATTATGCATTGGGATTAAAGCTCTGGAGTGTCGTATTCAATGAAGCAAATGACATATTCATGGCTCCGAACATGTGGTCCTACCTCGCTGCAAGTCTTCGCATTTCCCTGTGTGCCTCCTTGTTATGCTCATCCACTTGGCGTTGAAGGTTGAGGAATTGAGGACTAGATATAGCTTCAGGCTGTGATGTCGCCTCTGGTCCTTGCTCTCCCATTGTCTCGTCCTCATCCGAGGTGTCTTCAGCATCAGCCTCATCTTCCAAGGCTAATGAAAATAAAAACTGACTCCTTTAGGATGTGACTCACCTCCGGGCCACACTTTATATCACGCAATCATTCTAGAATCTAGAGTTAGAAGCGACAACTGGGTGGTCTCATCATCGGACCGTCTAACTCCCGCTTTTATACACAACCCATAAATTAGTGATGGGTGTGGCAGTCGCTCGAGAAATGTCCTCGTAAGCATCGTCGAATTGAATAACTGATTATAGCCCCTATGTCAATGATAAATCTTACACCATCGCATATAAAAGTAATGCCTTCTCTTTAGTCTCATCGGACGCATGTGTGGATGTAAATAGCTTGGTACACAAGAATGCATACCATATCTTACCATACCTGTTGAGATCCTTACTGTGAAAAACAGTGCCTCATTTTTGACCTTTGATTCATGTGGTACACGACTTTGTCATTTCCTTCAGAATAGCCTCAACGTCAGGATCATTGTCACATAATTGAGCGTACTAGCAATGTCTAGGCACTCGTAACTGATAGTATGTGTTAATTGCATCAACACTGAAAGGAACTAACCGACCCCGCACAAAAGCATTGAAAGGGGCCTTATCTTCGGTGTTAGCATAGAATTCTTTGACCACACTCACAACTGCGGCCTCGGGCTCTTCTGTGAATTTATTCCAACCCTTCTGATATATTTGTTGCATCATTTCACCGTCGACATGGTCCGGTGCCAACCTTCGCTCCGATGTGAGTGCTTTTATCACCATGTAGTCGTAACGGTCGACGGTGGCGACACTTATGAATTTTTGTCGATCAAAGGTTCGTGTTGGTGGTGTGGTGCTGGAACTCTTTCCATGTTGCCTCTTTGATGCCGGTTTAGATGCCATTGAATTGGAGTTGATAACTTTCACAAAATTTTCCCCCAAACTTCTCTTAAGCAATCTGACGAACACTTAGCATTCAATATGTGCAATCCCCCCAAACTTAGTAATTTGGCTCCAGTTGTGGTGATAGAAAGTGAGGAATTAGAAGACAACTTATTCACTCTCAGTGAATCTCTAAATTGGATAAAAAAATTTGCTCACACCCTAACCTTGACCTTCTTAGTAGTGTAAATTGAGGTTATTAGTGTGTGGGATGAAAGATTGGTTTGGTGAGGGAGTGGTTTTATAGAGATGGGATGATGTATAGAGTTGTGAATGGGAGTAGTGGATTGAAGTAGCGGGTAGTCTAATTGTGTGGGGTACTGGAGATTTTAATTTCCAAAACGTGGGTAGAGAGTGGAGATAATGGAGTCTTAGTTGTGGGAGAGAGGAGTTGAAGTGTACGAGTAACTTCCTTCGACTACTTTGAGTCTCTCCAGAATTTGGACCCCCGCCCTAGCGGGGGGTATTGGCCTTGTAAAGCCCGCCCCGACGGGCATAGATTCTGTTAACTGGAGTTTAAGACAATTGCCCCGGCGGGGGGTATAGAGCTTAGGGAGCCCATCCCGACGGGGGTGTGGTTTTCTAAATTACCCTGTTTTGTTCATTCCTTCCATCCAATTCCACTCCATGATATTGTTAAGTACCTGAAATACCATTAACATAATTACGAGTAAATTTTGAGCATTTTAAGCATGGTGGTAAGATTATCAAGAACAATACAACTTAAATAATTATTTAATGAACTTATTATATACTAATTATTCTAAACTTATAATATAACTAGCATGGATAGAAATATGAAGAATAAAAGTATGACTGGGTTGCCTCCCAATTAACGCTTGATTTTAAGTCGTTCAGCCTGACTACTCCCTGTTTATGGTGCGTCGGCAAGTGTGATTGCGATGACATCCCAATTGGACTCGCCACCCCAATAATGCTTCAACCGTTGACTGTTGACCTTGAAAGTCTCCAATGAGTTTCTACTATATAATTCAACGGCTCCATGTGGAAAAACTCATTTTATGGTATATGGGCCCGACCACCTCGATTTAAGCTTTCATGGGAACAACTGCAATCTTTGTAATATCCGAGTTTTATTTTTATTTTTTTTTAATATTTTTTTTTGTAATTTAAGAATTGTTAATAAACGAAATTATATGAAACTTTTGGGTGATTTCATTTATTAGATGTATGTGTGTGGTACATATATGTGTTATTTCAAGATATGTGATGAGATATATTTAAATGGTTGGTTTAGTTTTATTTAACTATTTAAAAAAAATTAAGTAGGGAAATTATTCTGTTTTATTACGTGGGATGGTATTAAATCATGAGCTGGAGTTAGGAGCAAAATTTAGAGATGCAGACTGTGTATTCGAGTTCGGAACATCGAAATTAGTAAGGATAGACTTTAATCACGAAAAAGTGTCACAGTTGACTTTTTGGTCAAAGTCAACCAGTTGACTTTTTCGAGGAAAAAGTGAACTACGAATTTCAGAGATGAATTGGACTAAACGGATAGTCCCATGACGTCCAGAACGTCAACTTTAGTAGGAATCGATATATGGTTCGCAAAGTTTGGTTCCGAAGGGTAAAATAGTCAAATAGCTTATTAATTGATTAAAATAATATATGTATTTTTTTTTATAATAGAAATCAGCTGAACTGATGGACCCATGAGACTATTAAATTGGGACAAGGGAGGGAGTATACGTATATTACATAATAGCTAGGGTAGAAGTAATTTATTTTATTCCTTAAAACCAAAATTCTTTTTAACTCCCACATTCATTTTCTCTAACTCCCACATTATTCCTATTAATTAACTATATTATTGTATTATTAAGTACTGTGAGTAACTAATCATTAGTGTTGGGGGTTATGGGAGTTAGTGGTTATGGGAATCAAAAGACTCTAACAAAGCTATACATATATACAAACACACTATTCTTTTAAGAAAATTCCACCAAGTAAGCATGCCGAGAAGTTGAGAGTGATAGATAGTGTGGTAGTATTCTAGAGATCACTTAACAACTAACAAGCAAGGAAGAGGGATAATCAAATTAACGCTAGGGAAATTCATCCAAAAATGTAAGCTATGAAACTCTCTTTTTCATGTTCTTGAAGAAAAATAGTGAAAAAGCATGTATAGCCATGGTAAATGGTTTATGTTGATTTCGTAAGGCTATGATAATATTGTTGGTTTCTGTTATGAGGAGGATAAGGAATGAAAAGTATAGTTTAAACATTTTTCAATTACATAGAGAATCAAATATTTCATGAATGTATGTGATATGTTGATAAAATGCCTCTTTGTAGTCAATTTGTTCATAGCATGGTAATTTAATGAGTTGGTTTGTTGTAGCATGTTCATATATGTTGGTAGAAGTGATCTGGACAGTAGGAGTCAAGCCCATGCACGCTAGAATTAAAATCACAAAAATTTTCAAAGTTGGTTAAATGTGAAATCTGTGATTTTTGGGGTTTTTCGGAGCCTTGGAATCATGGTGTATATGACTCGATTAGCGTATGTTATAATTTTATAAAATAGTATGTAGCATGAGGTACAACCTGTCCAAATTTCATAAGAAAGGGAGTTAAATTGAGCAAGTTATGAAAATCGTAAGCATGCATGTTGGTAATAAAATCTGCAGAATTCTGGAAATTCCAGAATTTTTTCTAAGTATAAAACTAGTGCTGGCACGCTTTTTTATGCAGTTGGTTTGTGATCTTAGCATGCTAGTTTTATGAATATTATATTTTTGTAAAATACCTTCATGTACGAAGTTTATTGTGTCCAAGTATCATGGTCATATCATCTTTAAGTTAGCAGGAATAAAATCGATCTTGTAACGAGGATAAAGATGGGGATGATACCAGTAGTGAACGCATTTTTGGATGTATTTTTGGAGGAATTGCCAGGACTTCCGCCGGATCGGGAGGTCAAATTCGTTATAGATTTAGTACAAGGGACTGCACCGATTTCAAAGCCCTATGTAATTGCAGTGCAGAAATGATGGAGTGATTATACGATTTGCAAGAGTTATTGGATAGGAAGTATATTCAACCGAGTGTGTCTCCTTGGGGAGCACCAGTTTTATTTGTGAAAAAGAAGGATGGATCGATGAGACTATGTATCGACTATCGAGAGTTGAACAAGGTGACGATTAAGAACAAGTATCCGTTACCTAGGATAGATGATCTGTTCGATCAACTGAAGGGAGCGAAATATTTTTCCAAGATCGACTTGAGGACGGGATATCACTAGTTAAAGGTAAGGAAGGAGGATGTACCTAAGACAGCGTTCAGGACACGTTACGGTCACTACGAGTTCCTGGTGATGTCGTTCGGGTTAACAAATGCGCCAGCAGCATTTATGGACATGATGAATCGGCTATTCAAGCAATACTTAGATAAATTCGTAGTTGTGTTCATAGATGATATCTTGATCTATTCTAAGACTCAGGAAGATCATACTGAACATTTAAGGTTAGTGTTGGACGCGTTGAGGAAGGATAAGTTATCGCATAAAATTCTCGAAGTGTGAATTCGGTTGGAGAAAGTTCAATTTCGGGTCACGTGATCGACAAGGACAAAATTTACGTGGATCCAAACAAAGGTGGAAGCGGTTGAAGTGGGAACAACCAAAGTCACCAATGGAAGTAAGAAGTTTCTTAGGTGCAGCAAAGCTATTACAGACGGTTTATCCAAGATTTTTCAAAGATAGCGGAACGTTGATTTAATTTAACGAAGAAGTCGGTAAAATTTGTGCGGACGGAGAAATGTGATGAGAGTTTTAAGGAACTCAAGAAAAGATTAAGTGAAGCACCGGTGTTGTCTTTTACGACGATCTGATTGACTTCGTGATTTTCGATGATGTGTCACACAAAGGACTTGGGCGTGTGCTTATGCAACATGGTAAAGTTATTGTGTATGCATCAGCGTCAATTGAAGGATTACGAGAAGGATATCCTACCCATGATCCGGAATTAGCGGCAGAGTATTTGCCTTAAAGATATGGAGGCACTATTTATATGGTGTAAGGTGTGAAATATACACGAACCATAAAAGTCTGAAGTATATTTTCACGCAGAAGGAGTTGAATATGAGACAAAGAAGATGGTTGGAACTTATAAAGGATTACGATTGCGACATCTTGTATCATCCGGGGAAAGCGAACGTGGTAGCGAGATGCTAGCCAGCGAAAAGGCGCAGTGGTAGGTTGGCAATGCTAACAGCTCGAGAGGAGTTGATTAAGGAGATGGGTAGATTGGAACTCGAGATAAAAAGACCAAGAGAGCCAGAAGGGATATTATTCGCAATTGAGGCTCATCTGACTCTATTGGACAAAATCAAGGAAGTACAAGGCAGCGATGAGGAATGTGTGAAGGTGAGGACACGAATTTCAGATGGAGAAGAGCTTAAATTCAGTATGGGGGGTGATGGACTATTAAGATTTTAGAAGAGAATTTGGGTGCCAGCGGAGTCTGAATTAAAGGAAGAAATCTTGCAGGAAGCTCATAGCTCAAGTTACTCAATTCACCCGGGAAGCACAAAGATGTATCAGGATCTCCGCCAACATTATTGGTGGCCCAATATGAAAAGAGAAGTCGCATGAGTCGTCGCCAAGTGTTTAACATTCCAATGAGTTAAGGCGGAACATCGTAAACCGAAAGCGGGCTACTTCAACCTTTAGAAATTCCAGAATGGAAGTGGGAGCATATCACGATGGACTTCGTGGTAGGACTTCCAACTACGCAGAAGGGTTACGATGCAGTTTGGGTGATCGTTGATCGATTGATCAAGTCAACGCATTTCTTGCCAATCAAGATCAGATATACCTTGGATCAGTTGGTAAAGCTTTACATCAAAGAGATTATTTCCAGGCACGGGGTACCTGTATCAATTGTGTCAGATCGCGATCCGCGGTTCATAGCAAATTTCTGGAGAAGTTTTCAAGAATGTATGGGAACGCAACTGAGGTTGAGCACGACGTATCATCCTCAAACAGACGGCCAGAGCGAGAGAACTATTCAAACTTTAGAGGACATGCTGAGAGCATGCGTTATGGATTTCAATGGGAGCTGGGATGATCACCTACCATTGGTAGAATTTGCGTACAATAACAGTTATCATGTGAGCATCGGTATGCCACCTTATGAAGCTTTTTATGGAAGGAAATGCAGAACGCCATTGTGCTGGGATGAAGTGGGAGAACGACAATTGCTAGGGCCAGACTTGGTGCAATAAACTGCAGATGTGATCAAAATAATACGAGCGAGGCTCGTGACGGCTCAGGATCGACAAAAGAAATATGCAGATCAACATCGGCAACAACGAGATTTCGACGTCGGCACTTATGTATTTTTGAAAGTGTCACCTTGGAAAGGGAAAATGAGATTTGGGAAGAAGGGAAAACTTAGTCCCACATTCATTGGACCCTTCGAAGTGTTGAGGCGAGTGGGTGAGGTATCTTATGAAATAATCTTACCTCCGGAGTTAGAACATATACACAACGTGTTCCATGTTTCTGTCCTACGACCCTATAAGCAGGATTACAAGCATGTCACAAAGTATGAACCTATTCAGTTTGAAAAGGACTTAACCTGGGAAGAGGTCCCATTGCAGATAATCGATAGAAAAAGAACAAGTGTTAAGAAATAAGATAATACCTTCTGTTAAGGTATTGTGGAGGAACCACAACGCCGATGAGGCTACGTGGGAACTCGAGGAGAAAAAGATGAAAAATTACCCTAATCTTTTTTATTGATGTGTAATGATTCCGGGGATGAAATCCTTTTAAGGGAGGGTGAATGTAATATCCGAGTTTTATTTTTAATTTTTTTTAATATTTTTTTTTTGGTAATTTAAGAATTGTTAATAAACGAATTTATATGAAACTTTTGGGTGATTTCATTTATTAGATGTATGTGTGTGGTACATATATGTGTTATTTCAAGATATGTGATGAGATGTATTTAAATGGTTGGTTTAGTTTTATTTAACTATTTAAATAAAATTAAGTAGGGAATTAATCTATGAGCTGGAGTTAGGAGCAAAATTTAGAGACGCGGACTATGTATTCTAGTCCGGAACGTCGAAATTAGTCAGGATAGACTGTAATCACGAAAAAGTGTCACAGTTGACTTTTTGGTCAAAGTAAAGTCAACTACGAATTTCAGAGATGAATTGGACTAAACGGATAGTCCCATGACGTCCGGAATGTCAACTTTAGTAGGAATCAATATATGGTTCGCAAAGTATGGTTCCGAAGGGTAAAATACTCAAATAGCTTATTAATTGATTAAAATAATATATGTATTTTTTTTTATAATAGAAATTAGCTGAACTGATGGACCCATGAGACTATTTACTTGGGACAAGGGAGGGAGTATATGTATATTACATAATAGCTAGGGTAGAAGTAATTTATTTTATTCCTTAAAACCAAAATTCTTTTTAACTCCCACATTCATTTTCTCTAACTCCCACATTCTTCCTAATTAACTATATTATTGTATTATTAAGTACTGTGAGTAACTAATCATTAGTGTTGGGGGTTATGGGAATCAAAAGACTCTAACAAAGCTATACATATATACAAACACACTTTTCTTTTAAGAAAATTCCACCAAGTAAGCATGCCGAGAAGTTGAGAGTGATAGATAGTGTGGTAGTATTCTAGAGATCACTTAATAGCTAACAAGCAAGGAAGAGGGATAATCAAATTAACGCAAGGGAAATTCATCCAAAAATGTAAGCTATGAAACTCTCTTTTTCATGTTCTTGAAGAAAAATAGTGAAAAAACATGTATAGCCATGGTAAATGGTTTATGTTGATTTCGTAAGGCTATGATAATATTGTTGGTTCTGTTATGAGGAGGATAAGGAATGAAAAGTATGGTTTAAACATGTTTCAATTACATAGAATCAAATATTTCATGAATGTATGCGATATGTTGATAAAATGCCTCTTTGTAGTCAATTTGTTTATAGCATGGTAATTTAGTGAGTTGGTTTGTTGTAGCATGTTCATATATGTTGGTAGAAGTGATCTGAACAGTAGGAGTCAAGGCCATGCATGCTAGAATCAAAATCACAAAATTTTTCAAAGTTGGTTGAATGTGAAATCTGTGATTTTTGGGGTTTTTCGGAGCCTCAGAATCATGGTGTAGATGACTCGATTAGCGTATGTTATAATTTTATAAAATAGTATGTAGCATGAGGTACAACCTGTCCAAATTTCATAAGAAAGGGAGTTAAATTGAGCAAGTTATGAAAATCGTAAGCATGCATGTTGGTAATAAAATCTGCAGAATTCTGGAAATTCCAGAATTTTTTCTAAGTATAAAACTAGTGTTGGCATGCTTTTCTATGCAGTTGGTTTGTGATCTTAGCATGCTAGTTTTATGACTATTATATTTTTGTAAAATACCTTGATGTACGAAGTTTATTGTGTCCAAGTATCATGGTCATATCATCTTTAAGTTAGCGGGAATAAAATCGTAGAGTCAGTGAAAATCGTAGAGTAAACTCTGAAAATCATAGAGTCAGTGAAAATCGTAGAGTTAAAATCGTAGAGTCAATGAAAATCGTAGAGTCAGTAAAAATCGTAGAGTAAACTCAAAAATCATAGAGTCAATGAAAATCGTAGAGTCGGTGAAAATCGTAGAGTAAACTCAAAAATTGTAGAGTCAGTGAAAATCGTAGAGTCAATGAAAATCGTAGAGTCAGTGAAAATCGTAGAGTAAACTCAAAAATTGTAGAGTCAATGAATATCGTAGAGTAAACTCTGAAAATCGTAGAGTTAGTGAAAATCGTAGAGTAAACTCTGAATATCGTAGAGTCAGTGAAAATCGTAGAGTGAAATCTGAAAATTACAGAGTAAAGTTTATATTACAACTACTATGCGTTGCTAATAGTTGATGTGCATGATTATAGAATTGTGTAGGGCATGTGAAGTGCAGATAGCTGTAAGCTGTTAATCTGTTATTGGCAAACAACGATCAAGGCAAGTTTCTTACCCTATTTTTCATTATGAATTTATTCAACTCTTATTCAGTTGATTGCAGCGAGGGTAAGTTTGGGCTTGTGATTAAGTAATCATTCGTGCAAGCTCCTCTATTGTAAAGTTCTATAACTTCAATTGTGATGCGACATGTTATTGATGATTATTCAGTTCCTATTGTAACTGCTATACTTTAAAGTTCGTATACCCTTAATGAACTATATTCAAGCATGCTTTCGAGCTTTCGTTTCAGCTAGATGTTATTGATGCAAACGTAATATATTGTTTGAACAATTCAAATCCTTTGAAGCTATTGAATGCTTACCAATCCAAATTGCTTTGGTGAGGTCCCGCATGAATACTAAGATGAACAACCTGGATAACGGGGTAACTGATGTCGGGCATATAGTCCCATTTACGCTTATACATTTAAACTTTATACTTGTGCACAATGTAGTGTACGATAGGCTGATCACCTGGAGTACTTGCAGAGACCGTTTATAATCTATTTAATTGTTAAACTGTATGATGGTTTTTGATGAAACACAAAGTAATGTTCAGCATATCTAACACCCCTTAGTATGTTATTGAGAATTCTAGAACTCTTATCTTGATATTCCAGTTTATCTCTTGATATTTATTTCAACTATTGAGAAATATTCATACTAATGGTACTACTTCTGATGTATGTTCTCAAACTACATTATATACTTCTTTGGGCAATTTGTGCTCATTCTTGCTTAAACTTTTCGATTATAAGTGATAATGTGATGATGGCTCGAAGCAAGGACAAAGGAAAGTCTGGTGAAATGATGAGAGTTATTTATGTAATAATTATATTTTTCGCATATGATGTGATGTAGCGATAAACGCTAAGTTTAAGTTTCAGTTTATTAAAGGTTGTAAAGACTTGGGACTTTATTTTGAATAAGTATGTAATAGTTAATATTATTATTATTATTATTATTAGAGTTACTTAGATAGATGATGATGTATGTTATATCGTGAGCACCATATCCTGTGATCGATGTTACACAGATTTGGGGGCGTCATAATCTTGAGTTGAACAATATTATTGATTGTCCCGGTTCCAATGTTCTCTGCATGATTTTCTTATCTTGCCATTTCTTTACCTTTTCTTTGTATAACTTAGAGTTCTCGTAAGCTTGAAGTCAGAATTCATCGAGCTCATTTAACTGAAGTAGTCTCTTTTCACCCACAGCTGCTTGATAGAAGTTAAGTTTCTGGATTGCCCAGTAGACTTTATGTTATAACTCCATAGGTAGGTGACATGTTTTCCCGTAAACCAACTGATATGGTGACATACCAGTTGGTGTTTTATACACAATCTGGTAGGCCCATAGTGCATCATCCAATCTAAGAGACTAGTCCTTTCTATTCGGGTTTACTACCTTCTCTAAGATTCTCTTCACCTCCATGTTAAAAACTTCAGCTTGTTTGGGGATGATATGTCGTCGCCACCTTATGGTTGACCCCATATTTTCCATGAGAGCTGAAAATGATCTGTTGCAAAAGTGACTAACTTCACCACTTATAATAGCTCGTGGCGTGCCAAATCTTGTAAAAATATTCTTGTGCAAGAATTTAAGAACCACCTTGGAATCATTTATTGGTAGTGCTACGGCTTCAACCCATTTCGATACATAGTCAACTGCAAGCAATATGTACTATATTGAAGGAGGAAGGAAATGGCCCCATAAAATCCATGCCCCATACATCAAAAATCTCAACTTCTAAAATTGTTTGTAGTGGCATCTCATTCCTTTTTGATATATTACCCACCCTTTGACATTTATCACGGCTTTTAACAAACTGGTGGGCATCCTGAAATAATGTAGGCCAATAAAACCCGGCTTAAAGCACTTTTGGCAATGTTCTCTCACTACCATAATGTTCCCCAAATGCAGATGAGTGACATTCGTGCAATATGTTCTTCACTTCGCTGTAGGGCACACACCTTCTAATCATCTTGTCGGCGCACTGTTTGAATAAGTATGACTCATCCCACATGTACCACTTGATGTCATATAGGAATTTCTTTTTCTGCTGTCGTGTAAGATCTGGTGGAAGGATGTTGCTCACTAGATAGTTATAGAAATCCGCGTACCATAGAAATTTCATATTGATCCCAAACAGCTGCACATCCAGAAAATGACTCATTAATTACACATCTATCCTCTTCCCTTTTCCCCTGATTTTCCAGCCTCGATAAATGATCTGCTACTTGATTCTCCATACCCTTTCTATCTTTTATTTCCAAATCGAATTCTTGTAGGAGAAGTATCCACCTGATAAGTCGTGGCTTATCATCTTTCTTTGAGATTAGGTATCGAATGGCCGAGTGATCCGTATAAACCACAACCTTTGTCCCAAGTAAATATAACCAAAATTTATCGAATGCATATACTACTGCAAGTAATTCCTTTTCCGTAGTTGTGTAATTCATGTGGGTCTCCATAAGTGTCTTACTTGTATAGTATATGGCATGGAATACCTTCTCTCGGCGTTGACCCAAGACAGCCCCAACCGCATAGTTGCTTATTGTATCACACATTAACTCGAAAGGCATATTCCAATCCGGTGCGACGATGACTGGAGTTGTAGTCAATTTCTTCTTCAATAACTCGAATGCCAACTTACAATCCTCATCAAACATCAAAACTAAATCCTTCTCTAAAAGACTGCACAATAATTTTGCAATTTTAGAGAAGACTTTTATAAATCTCCTGTAGAACCTGGCATATCCCAGAAAGCTGCGGATTCCCTTAACTGAAGTTGGTGGTGGAAGATTTTCAATCGTTTCCAGCTATGATTTATCAACCTCTAATCCTTTAGCCGAGACCATGTGCCCCAAAATTATTCCTTCTTTAACCATGAAATGGCACTTTTCCTAATTAAGTACCAAATTTGTTTTTGTACATCTCTGTAAAACCATCACCAAATTCTCTAGACACGCATCAAAATCATCCCCATAGACAGAAAATTCGTCCATCAAGATTTCCACATTTTCCTCCACCATGTCCGAGAAGATGGCCATCATACACCGTTGGAAGGTAGCGGGTGCATTACACAAGTCGAAGGACATTCTCTTGAATGTGAATGTGTCGTATGGGCACGTGAAAGTAGTCTTCTATCGATCTCCAGGAGCAATGACTATCTGATTATATCCCGAATACCCATCCAATAAGTAGTAGAACTCTTGTCCCGCTAATATGTCCAACATCTGATCGATAAAAGGCAGAGGAAAGTGGTCTTTGCGGGTCGCCTTATTCAACTTCCTGTAGTCTATGCAAACCCTCCAACCAGTCACTGTCCTTTTCGGATTTAGCTCATTGTCATTATTTTGTACCACAGTCATTCCTCCCTTTTTCGGCACACATTGTACCGGACTGACCCACTTACTGTCTGAAATTGGGTAGATGATTCTCGCATCCAACAATTTTAGGATTTCTTTCTTCACTACTTCTTTCATGATTGGGTTGAGTCGTCTCTATTGCTCCACTGTCGGCTTTGCATCTTCTTCCATCAGAATTTTGTGTATGCAAAAGGATGGACTGATTCCCTTGATATCTGTAATTGTCCATCCTAAAGCCGATTTGTGTTCTCTAAGCACTCTCAACAACTTATTTTCCTGTAATTCGTTAAGGGCATCAGAAATAATAACAGGTAAAGAATTAGAATTGCCTAAATATGCATACCTGAGGTGTTTAGGGAGTGGTTTAAGTTCAAGAGTAGGTGGCTCCTCCAATGAAGGTTTCATCCTTGTTGTGGCTCTTTCCTCCATGTGCAGTGGTTCAATGGGTGCTTTGAATCTGCTAACTCGTGGCAAGCAATCCATCATTTGAAAGTAATCCACAAATTCTGGATCATTTAAATCTTCATCTCCCAATAATATTGTTTCCAATGGATCATTAGCAAAACTTTTAACCATTTCTTCGTTGATTATCTGATCAATGGCATCCATCCTGAAACACTCATCTTCATCTTTGGGGAATTTCATGGCTTTGAAAACATTGAACTTTACTTCCTGATCTTGGACCCTCATAGTTAGTTCACCTTTTTACACATAGATGAGAGTCCTTCCCGTAGCCAAGAACGGTCTCCCTAGGATGATTGGGATGTTCTTACCTTCCTCAAAATCCAGAATTATGAAGTCTGCGAGGAATATAAATTAGTCAACATTGACAAAAATATCCTTCACAATGCCTCTTGGGTCCATAACTGACCTATCTGCCAACTGCAACGAAATGTTCATAGGCTTTGGAGCTGGCAAACCCAATTTTGTATAAACTGATAATGGCATAAGGTTCACACTTGCCCCCAAATCACATAAACACTTGTTGAACGCCATGTTCCCAATTGTGCACGGAATAATAAAACTCCCCGAATCTTTCAACTTTGGTTACAACTTTCGCTGTAAAACTGCACTACACTCCTCGGTTAATGCCACAGTTTCAAAATCTTCCAATTTCTTTTTCCTGGACATAATCCCTTTCATGAATTTAGCATAACTTGGCATCTGCTCAAGGGCTTCAGCAAACGGAATGTTAATCTGATGTTTCTTGAAAACTTCCAAAAATTAAGCAAAATGCTTATCCAATTTCTGTTTTTGAACTCTTTGCTGAAAAGGTGGGGGAGGATAAACAACCGGTTGGTTAACTGTCTTGCTCTTTTCCACTTGCTTTTCTACCCCTTGTATGTCCTCATCCACTTTATTTTCACTTTCTTTATCATATTCTTTTGTAGCCAAATTTTCTATTTTCTGACCCTTAAGCTATTTTCCACTTCTCAACATAATTGCCTGACATTGCTCGCGATTACCTTTCGGATTTTTCTTTGTATCACTTGGTAATGTTCCTTGAGGCCTGTTATTCAATGCAAAAGCTATCTATCCCATCTGATTTTCTAAATTCTTTATGGCTATTTCTTGCGATTTCATGGCAATTGCTTGGTTTTTTATGGTTGCCTCGTTGCTTGTTATATACTTTGATAACAACTCCTTTAAATCTAATTTCCTCTCTTGATGTTGAGCTAGTTGTTGTTGTTGATTCTGAAATCATGGGAGATAAGATGGTCGTGGAGCTTGCTGATGCTGATTATTACTCCACAAAAAATTAGGATGATTCATATTCCCCGGATTATATGTATTCTGGTACTTATTAAGTGGAATTGTGTTGTAGCTACCCATAAATTTCATTGACGCTGGGTTGATTACACATTGATCTGTAGGATGTTCACCCGCGCACAATTCACAAATAATTGCAACTTGTTGTGTATGTACCCATGACCAAGCATCGAACTTCTTAGAGAGTGATGAAATCTACGCTACTATTATCGTCACTCCATCTACCTCTAACACTCCAGTTGCCTTAGGTTATCTCATTCTTTCCATGGGCCACTGATAATTGTTAGCTGCCTTTGTCTCTATCAATTCATACGCCTCCTCATAATGTTTTTCCATAAAAGCTCCACCCGAAGCTGGATCAATACTGGTCCTGAGATTCCCATGTAATCCATTGTAAAATGTGTTTATCTGGAACCACTTAGGCAATCCGTGATGTGGGCATTTTCTGAGCAACTCTTTGTATCTCTTCCATGCCTCGTACAAATGATTCCCCATGTTGCTATTTAAACATAGTAATCTCGTTTCTCATCTTTGCAGTCTTCGCTGGCGGGAAAAATTTAGCTAGAAACTTTTGAGCCAGGTCATCCCAAACAGTTATTGAACCCGATGGTAGAGAGTGTAACCAACTCTTCGCCTTGTCCTGCAGAGTAAATGAGAATAAGAAAAGTCTGACTGCATCATCTGACACCCTAGTGTATTTGAAAGTGTCGCATATCTCCAAAAAGCTGATCAAATGTTCATTCGGATCATCATTTGTAAGTCCCCCAAACTGAACCGAGTTTTGGATCATCTGAATAGTCCCAGGTTTAATCTTAAATGTGTTCGCAGCTATAGCAGGCCTGGTGATACTCGACTGCAGCTTAGTCACCTTGGGTGTAGCAAAGTCCCTCAACGCTTTCTGGTCTTCGGCAGCCATTGCTTCTTCTTTTTTAGAGCTTTTGAAGTCTTCCATTGTCTCCTTGATCCAGTTACTTAACCTTTGAAAGCATCTCTCAATGTCGTCCTCAAAAGGAAGCAAGTCTGGATTTTTGGATCGAGTTTGCATAAACCAACTTCAAAAACCTGAAATAAGATGAACAAAACAAAAAATAAAAATGTTTAAGTAAAACTGGACTAATTAAACTGATATCACAAAATATTAAAATCTATACTAATTTTCCTCTGCAATGGCGCCAAAAACTTGTTGGTTAATTTCTAATTACGCACAACACACAAGTATATGTGGTCAACAAGTAATATAATAGTAAGTAGAGTATCGTTCCCACAGAGAAATTAGTATGAATTTAATCCTCACAATTACCGGCTTCCTATTAATCCTAATTTTATTAAACTATTCAATTTAATGCTTACGATTATTAAAAACTAATATTACGAAAAATACTAAGATCACAAAACAATCACAAATCTCAAAAATTGAAATTTCAAACAAGTATTGGAGAATTAGGCTTACAACTTCACCCTAAGCTTCACTCTGATTATTAACCTTTATTCCAGTTTAAGTCACTATCCCAGTTTATTAATCAAGAACACGAAAGTAGAATTAGCCACCTCTCGATGCACTAACACCATATTAACTCAAATTCACAATTTAGATAGAAATAAGTTAAACACCTTAATTAACTAACTCACTATATCTCTATGTGAATTACAATCAAAGAAGGGTTAAGATCAAGTTCTCTATTTGATTACATACGATGTTAAGCATATCTCTACCCTAACATTCATCAAGATTTCATTCATTCACAGAATTCAAGAACACATGCTATATTAACTAAGTCTAGACTTGTACTTCCTCTCTCGAATCCATACAAGTTGTAAAACCCCAACTTTTTAAATAAAGATGAAATTTCCATAAATATTACTTTTGAATATTATGGAGTAAAATTGATATAATGTTATAGTTGTGGGTAATATTTATAAATTTTTCAAAGTACGCAAGTTGTTATATAATATTCGATTGGTCGGGGAATATTCGTTTTAACAGGAATATTCGTATAAGCGGCACAATCATTGGTGGACCTATTAACGGAATTATTGTCGGATTGAGAAAACGACAAAAATACTTTATGAAAATAACGGCGGAAGTTTTACTGTTAAGCTGTTGAAACACCGGTGTTAAAAATGCGAATCTGGCGTGGTTGCATAGTAGCACACGGTATTAATTATTGATGCTTACGTAATAAGTCACCACTTTTATTGGTATTATTAATGTAATAAAAGCGAGAAAAAGCTTTTTTATATAAAACAGAATACTTTTATAAAGTTATTCTATAAATAGAATATATTATATTCTATTATGCATAGTGATGCATAGTGTCTGCATAGTATTTTGCATAGTAAAATCTTTTAATATAAAACAGAATACTTTTATAAAGTTATATGTTTTATTAGACAATAATTACAATAAATTATACTTTATTATGCATAGTGTTTGTATAGTGCCTATATAGTGTTTGCATAGTAAAATCTTTTATCAAGTTATTCGTTTTATTAGATTATAAATAGAATATATTATATTTTATTTAAAAGATTTTGCTTTAATTATGGACCGTCAGATTAAAGTAAATCAATCTGGACCGTTCATGGATTAGTTACTATGCATTCCATTTTCCTATAAATAAAAGCTCATTCCTTCATTATTTTCTTACGAATTCACTAAACTCTAGAGAGAGAAACTATAGAGAGAGACTATAGAGAGATAGAAGAAAAGTATTCTGCTACTTAACTACTTTTATATTCAGTTTCTTTTACGGTAAGGGATATTATTCTTTTGTATTTAAGAAGAGAACTTCTGTTATTCCATTTCTTTATTATTCTATTGGAATAACCTGTATACGCGGAATACCCTATACGTGGTGACATTCTTCTATTATTCTGTCTTTATTATTCCGTTGGAACATCCTGTCTGTGCTATACGCCGAACCTGGTTCCATTTTATTATTCTGTCTTTATTATTCCGTTGGAACATCTCGTCATTTTTTTACATGGGAATTGGTTAAAAATTTTTATTATTCTGTTGGAACATCCTGTCGGTGTGATTTTCACCTGACCTGGTTCCATTATTATTATTCTGTTGGAATAACCTGCCTATGCGAAGTACCGCATGCATGGTGATTTCTGTTGTTATTCCATTCCTTATTATTCTCAGTTGGTTAAAATTTTGACTTCTATACTCCATGAAATTAGTGGAATATCCTTGATATTTGTGTTTCATCCAGTATTTTTCA
This sequence comes from Panax ginseng, assembly GCA_020205605.1. Taxonomy (NCBI): domain Eukaryota; kingdom Viridiplantae; phylum Streptophyta; class Magnoliopsida; order Apiales; family Araliaceae; genus Panax; species Panax ginseng. The sequence continues at coordinate 59,226,451 of CM035142.1, forward strand.
TGGAAATATTCTTCTGAGAAATCTTGAATTTTACTCTACAAAGCAGTATCATGTTTACAATTTGGACGTTATTAGTTCCTTAATAACTTAATTCTTGAACTTGTTTTATTGAATTTTTATATCATTGTCATCATCCTCATGTTTATATTTTTTTTGAAAGTCATCTGTGGCCTGTAAAGCATGGATGGACTTGGTATGATTATGACCAGGGATTATTCGGTGTAATCATGACCATAATGTTACAAATGATATGGTAAAAGTTCTCATTGGCCCGTAGTGCATTGATGGACAGTTGTTGGCATGATCATGACCATTGATGAATATACAATGGATTGCTTGATCCGCTGCAGTTAAACTTGATGTTGTTATATTTTATAATTTTAACGCTGTTGAAGGCTAACGATAATTTATTATGCATTATCTTAGTCATAATATTTCTTACTGAGCTAGTTGAGCTCACCCTTTCTTTCACTATTCTCTTCAGGAAATGAGAACATAGCAGGGACTAGTCGGGGAACGGAGTGACGGTCCAGAGGATAGCATTAGTAGTCCTCACTATTCTGTGAAATAGTGTGTTAATAATTGTAATGAGGACTCCTTTTGAGTTTTTATAATCTCTAGTAGACAATAATTGTATTCAAACTCACAATTATGTTTTGTAGTATTGTACACGACAGTTGTATTAGTAAGTTGTATTGGAATTTTGTACCATATATCTGACGACCCAAGATGGGTGATGTATACCTAATTTTGGGGGCGTCACAGTTGGTATCAAAGCTTAGGGATATGATCCCTGACTAAGATGTGAGACTAGAACTAGGAGGGGAGAGACAGGAAATTCCTTCGCTAGTATGACCTACTTAAATTTATTTTGTATTTAAATTGGTTGGTCAGAGTTTAGAGATATTATGTTACATGTCAATTAACCTTTGTTTTATGGCAGTATCTGAAAATGACATCCGAAAATGTTGAGAATAGCAATGGAGCACAAGAGACCGTTGAGTCTCCATATATCAATAATCAGGAGAATGTGCATCAGGAAGGCGACAATCCTCATGTAAACAATCACACTGACCAAATGATGAATGATGGATTGTTCAGAGGCTTTATGCAATTCATGCAACAGCAGGCGAGAGCGGCTCCTGTCCAAAATGTAGGTGGAAACACTGGAAACTCTCGGGCGGTCACCGCTAAATAGTTCAAGGAGCTGGGACCACCGGAGTTTAAGGGAGAGCCAAAACCACTTATGGCGGAAGAATGGATAAAGCAGATCACCAAAATATTTGATGTCTTTGGATGCTCCGAGGAGCAAAAGGTTCCCTTTGCCGAGCTTTATATGTTGCGGAGAGGCGATTCATCGGTGGGAATCGGTAAAACGTACTCAACCTGCCGTACTAAAGATGTCTTGGGAGAAGTTCCAAGAGCTGTTCAACGACAAATACTTTCCCGAAAGTATTCGTCACATGAAGGAGGTGGAGTTTATCAAATTAGAGCAAAACAATATGACCGTGTCGCAATACGAGGCAAAATTTGCGGAGTTATCCCGGTTTGTGTCCCACTTGGTGGATAATGAAGAGAGAATGACGCGAATGTTTTTAAGAGGTTTGAAGCCGAAGATACGTCAACATCTTATTTCTCATAAACTGTGTTTGTATTCGGATGTTGTAAATAGGGGCTCGATTGGTGGAGCGCGATAACGAGTCAACTAAACAAAAGAGAGCGGTAAAGTGAAATGATAATACCGGTGAGAGCAAATCATCAAGCGGTGACAACAAGCGTGGAGGAATCAACGTGCCGAAATGGTAACCACTTCCATGGTAATCGGGGCCAAAACAATAAGAATGGACATTTCAATAAGAGGAGATTCAACAATGATGGAAAGACATCAAAGACTCAAGAGTGCCGTTGTTAAGGAAGGAGAAAGACCACCTATCATATACTTCAAATGCGAAGGGGAGGGACACATCACCCAAATTATGCGATGCCGTCCAAAGCATGTTATAATTATGGAAGAGAAGGTCACTTAGCCCGATTTTGTCCTTCACCGAAGACAAATTCAGCTAGGATGGAGGCACCAAAGGCCGTCACAGAAAAGTCAAAGCCGGTAGTGCAAGGGAGAGCATTTGTTGTGACCTCCCAGAAAGCAAGGAACCCGAATGAGGTCATCATGGGTAAGCTTATCATAAACTCTAGCGAAGTCTATACTTTATTTGATACCGGTTCTACCCACTCTTTCATTTCTCCTACTTGCGCTCAACGTTTAAATTTGACTCCAGAGAGATTGGATTTTGATTTATCTGTTGAAACCCCGTTGGGAGAAACCTTCATTACATTCACGGTTTATAAGTCTTGTTTGGTTCAAGTTGGTACCCACACATTACCTGTCGATCTTATTGCATTAAAAATACTTGCATTTGATGTAATTCTAGGGATTGATTGGTTAACTACTCATCATGCAAAAATTGATTGTTTTCGTAAGGTTGTTAGCTTTCATTTTCCTAATCGACCTATTATATGAATTCAAGCAACCAAACCATTAAAATCAATCACTGTCATCTCAAGCCATAAAGCTATTCATTTATTGAAAATGGATGTCAATCTTTCTTAGCTCATGTCACAGATCTAAACAAAAATACGTCAGTTTTGAATAATATTTCTATTGTTAATGAATTTCCTGACGTATTCGAAGAACTTCTGGCCTACCTCGAGCGTGAAATTGAATTTTGTATCGACCTTGAACCCGGTACAAAACCCATTTCTAAAGCCCCATATCGAATGGCTCCTATTGAACTTCAGGAGTTAAAGACTCAACTGCAGGAATTGTTAGACATTGGCTTTATTTGTCCCAGTACTTCTCCTTGGGGTGCTCCTGTTCTATTCGTGAAGAAGAAAGATGGGAGTATGCGACTTTGTATTGATTATCAGGAGTTAAATCATGTCACCATCAAAAATAGGTACCCATTACCATGTATTGATGACCTGTTTGACCAGTTGCAAGGAGCCAAATTCTTTTCAAATATTGATCTTTGTTCCGGATATCACCAATTGAAGATTAGAACCGATGACATTCCAAAGACAGCTTTCAGAACTCGGTACGGGCATTATGAATTCCTTGTCATATCCTTTGGATTGACTAATGCTCCTGCTGCCTTCATAGATATGATGAACCGAGTATTCAAGGAATATTTGGATCACTTTGTGGTCGTCTTTATTGATGACATCCTTATTTATTCCAAAAGCCGTGAAGATCATAAGGAACACTTGAGGCTGATACTCCAAAAGCTTCGTGAATACAAGCTTTATGCCAAGTTGAAGAAATGCGAGTTCTGGCTTGAGGAAGTAGCATTCCTTGGGCACGTGGTATCAAGTCATGGAATATCTATTGACCCAGCAAAGATTGAAGTTATTCAAAGCTGGGAGCAACCTAAATTAGTGACCGAAGTACGTAGCTTTCTCAGCTTAGCTGGTTATTATCGGAGATTCGTAGAAGGGTGTTTTCGAATCGCTACTCCACTAACTCAGCTGACTCGGAAAGATAAAAAGTTCGGTTGGAGCGAGGAATATGAGAAGAGTTTTCAAGAACTCAAGAGGAGATTCATTTCAGCACTTGTTCTAACTATACCATCTGGTTCAGAGGGATTTGTCATCTACAGTGATGCTTCGAGCAAAGGGTTAGGATGTGTTCTCATGCAACATGGGAAAGTCATAGCCTATGCCTCATGATAACTCAAAGAATATGAGAGAAATTATCCTACTCATGACCTAGAGTTAGCAGCTGTTGTCTTCGCACTTAAAATTTGGAGGCATTACTTGTATGGGGAGAAAGTGGAGATCTTTACGGATCATAAAAGCCTCAAATATTTCTTCACTCAAACGGAACTCAACATGCGACAACGACGTTGGCTTGAACTGTTGAAAGATTATGATCATACCATCCAATACCATCTTGGAAAAGCGAACGTGGTAGATGATGCATTGAGTAGAAGATCATATGCGGGTACGAGTGTAATATTGTCAACACAAAGGCCCATTTTGTATGACTTGCAAAGGATGGAGATAGAGATAAAGACTCTAGGGACCCACCTGATGATGGCGAATATACGAGTAGAACCGACTTTAATTGATAAAATTAAAGGCTTTCAAGTTCTGAGATCCGGAGGCGATGATGCGTATGAGGAAGAAAGTGCAAGAAGGTGCGATCTTAGGAAGCAAGAATCGATGAAGAAGGAATACTTGAGTCAACTCCGGACTTTGTGTTCCTAAAGACCACGATTTAAAGTATAAAATCATGATGCAAAAGCACAACAACACACCGCTTGCAATCCATCTCGAGTACCAAAATGTATCATGATCTTCAACATACATTTTGGTGGGGCAATATGAAGAGAGATAGCTACTGTTTATCTCAAGGTGTTTAACGTGTCAACGAAGTCAGGTGAGACATCAAGTACCAAAAGGTCCATTGCAACCACTTGAAATTCTAGAATGGAAGTGGGAGCACATTACCATGGATTTCGTTACCGGTCTTCCTAAAGTTTCTCAAGGTATAGATGCGATTTGGGTTATTGTTGATAGATTGAGCAAGTCTACTCATTTCTTACCGATACGAGAAACTTAAATATGCCCACCCCGGTGGGCATGGATTCTATAATTGGACTTGTTTTGCTCATTTGTTTGCCACAATGTACCTTAAGTCCACCCTTTTTAATCAATTGCAACACCACCAAACCTATACACAAAATAACACTAAATAAGTAAAAAAAAAACATAAAAACACGGAATTAACACCAATTAAGCTTGAATTAGGAACCTATTCGAGGGTATAAAACCCACTTATCACTAAATATCTGAAAAGTACATAATAATACTTTTTATCATTTTTATTTCGTCTGATTTCTACACGTTTTTCGAGAATATTTTTTATCGGCTTACTTAACTTTTCACGACATATTATCGTCAAATCTTTCGACGGAATGTCATTTCGACATACCGAACTCTCAGAAAGGCTTAGGTTATTCAAACCCCAACCCTTAGTTTTTGTTGGGTGAATAGTGCCTATTTCGTCTTTTTTCCTAGAAATATTTTTGTTCTCGAATTTTTTTTATTTTCGTCTTGAAAATTCTTATTCGTTCAATCTAGCTCGTAGCCAGAATACTCCTGTATTATAATCATCTTAGGTTCTAGAACGATTAATAAACACATAGCACAAAATAGTATTAATAAAAAATTATTTTATTAATAACTAATTCTTTAAACTTAAATTTCTAGACAACCCGATTCTCCGGGTTGTTACAATTTCACCCTATTAGCGCGCAATTAGGTGACCAAACCCCTTTTCTCGATAGAACTTTCTAGACATTGTTAATTATGCAAATAATAATATGAATAACTTGTCATCTCAATTATTGATTTAATAATATAAAATATTGACAATAATTGAATCAAATAATATGAGATACTATGTAGTAATTACTGTAGCAATAATTGAGTATAACAGAGTGACTTCTCACGTAATCATCATAATCAATACTGTGTGTTACTATGCAACCACACGTATTACTGTACTTTTCATCACCGGATATTTCAACAGTTAACGGAAAAACTTCCGCCGTTACTTTTATTAAAAGATATTTCTGTCGTTTTCTAACTCCGACAATAATTCCGTTGTGGGGTCCACCAATGATTGTACCATCGTACGAATATTCCCTGTTAAAATGAATATTCCCCGACCAATCGAATACTATATAACCACTTGCTTACTTTTTAAAATTTGTAAATATTACCCACAACTATAACATTATATCAAATCCACACCATTATATTCAAAAATATAATTCGAAAAAATTTAATCTTTATTTATGAAAGTTGGGGTCTTACAACGTGATATCGAATCATGGAATATCAGTTGATCCAGCGAAGATTGAAGCAATACAAAGTTGGGAGCAACCTAAGTCAGTAACTAAAGTACGTAGCTTTCTGGGCTTAGTTGGTTATTATCGGAGATTCATGGAAGGGTTTTCTCGAATCGCTACTCCATTAACTTAGCTGACTCGAAAAGATACCAAATTCGGTTAGAGCGAGGAATGTGAGAAGAGTTTTCAATAACTCAACAGGAGACTCATTTCAGCACTTGTTCTGACAATACCATCAGGTTTGGAGGGATTTGTTGTAACGACCGAGAAATTCGGATCCTTTGTAAAATACTTGAAAGAATTAAATAATGAATAAATAATATTATTTGTTATTACTATTTGTTAATAGGATGAATGTCGTTCTATAACCTAGAAACAACGGAACATCATAGTATTTGAACCACGTGAGTGAATTAAAGTTTTTGAATTTCCAAGATGAAAAGAAAAGTTTTCCGAGAAAGTTTACGAAAAACACTATTCACTATTTATCGCTCGAGAATCATTTTTGAACTTCCGAGAAATATGTAACGTTATAATAACAAAGCGAGATGGATTATGTAATAATAATCTAAGTATGGAAAATGCAATATTTCGCACGCGGACTTAAATTGAGAATATAGGTATTAAAAATCTAATGAAATAAATTAATGTAATCTTGTATGAAGAATAAGTCCAATAAGATTAAAGTTATAAACCTATGTGGGAGTGATATCAAGCCCAAGTGTGTAATAAGATAAGCCCAAGGTAAATCAAAGCAAGCCCAAAGATAAGTTAATTAATTTAACAACCAAGCCCAATGGATGATCCATTAACTATATTGGATCCATGGGGCAACCCATGGGTGAAGTAGTGGGCAAGAACTTTGTGTGATGGGCAAGAATTAAGAGTGATGGCCAAGATTACTTAATGAGCAAGATATGAATAGTAAGGAGGTTAGTTAAGGAGGTGGGATGCCTAATGACCATTATACCCTAGCTTAGAGACCTCTATAAATAGCAAGCTTGGATTTGTTATTTACTTGTTTAGATTTTATGCAACAAACTCTCTCACAATACAACTTATTTGTTATAGCTAATAAGCACTTTGAAGCTTAACCTTCCATTATTAGATTTCCAAAGAAAGAGAAGTAGTCTTCAAAGGTAATTGATCTTGTCTCTTCTTTCTCTATCATAGTAGGGTGATAAGAGAAGTGTAATCTAAATGAACTTAGATGCTAAGAACATAAGAGAAGTGGATAAGTAATGGACTTAAGCCGAATAAAATTATGAATAAGTAACTTGAACCTAAATAAGTTATTAACTTATGATGAACTTGTCATATGATTACCATATGAATTAGTATGTTGGATAAGATGTGAGAACATTGAGTAAAGGACTTAAACCAATAATAAGTCATAATGAAATGAAAATCATGTAGTGAAGAAATTGTGAAGTTATGAGCTTATGAAGAATAAGCCATAACCTAATTTTAATATAAGTTGTTGTATCATATAAGTTGAGGTGTCTAGATAATGAAATGAATGTATTTGGAATGATGAACAAATCACTAGTAATGAAGTTTTGCCGGAATTCACACGATTGGACGATAATCGTCGAATCCGTAAAATTCTCGGAATGGAAGTTGTATTTTGTATTTGAACTTAGAAACGTTGGTTTTTGATGGAGACAAGTCGTATTTGGCATTATAGAGTTGCGAACTCAAAAATGGTCGGATTCTGACTTAGAACGAAGAAACGAGCGTTGAACGTTCGCGAACGTTTATCGTTTCGTTAAAAATGGACTAATAGGTGTAATTTTAGCAAACGGAGTCGAATAGATAAAATTCTTGCATGAAAACGTCGAGTAGGTAATTTGTGAACCGTAGGCTCTTGAACGAGCCAATTCGGACTTATAACAAAGGAGTTACGAGTCCAGGAATCTCACCATTTGAAAAATTTGTCAAACATTTATGTGGTTTCTCAGAATGGCCATGCACGACTCAAGCCAATTAGCCGGCTCCATAGCGCTAAAGTGAGCCTCAGCCCCTGCAAACTCGTGTCACAGCGCGACATGTAGCAAAGGGACTCGCGCCACACCGTCGAGTCCGGTTTTTGGGCAATAATAGGTGACATCGCAGCGCGGCACCAAGAGTAATAGCCGGCACCGCAGCGCCAGCCTCATGACCTAGATAATGAAAAAGGTTTACATGTTGAGTATGAATAGTAATTGATGAGAAATTAAATAAGGATCTTAAAGAAACATTGTTAAGTCATAATTAAGCCTTAAGTATGAACACTTAGGGTTAAGTTAAGTCAATTACATATGAACGTAAGAATGATGTAACGGAAAGCCGGAACCAATAATAACCAATCTAATACGTAATTAGATTGAGAAGTAGGGTAAGATTCTTTAAAAACCATCTATGATCATTCATGACCTAATGTACGTAGTGATGGTATCATCTACTGTAGAGACTTAAAGACCTAAAGTGCACATGTTATAACTGTGGCAGACACTTAAGGCAAGTACTCTAACCCTTGTTCCAGTTCGATCTGGACAAGTCTTTGTGATTTATGTATTCTTCACATGAGCTAATGTCTGAGGAAGTCAAAGCCAATTCTTTCAGCTAGACGTATGCTATATTAATCTATCAAGTATTGACAATGATTTACCTGTGACGCCCCCAAAATTAGGTATACATCACCCATCTTGGGTCGTCAGATACATGGTACAAAATTCAAATACAACTTACTAATACAACTGTCGTGTACAATACGACAAAACATAATTGTGAGTTTGAATATAATTATTGTCTACTAGAGATTATACAAACTCAAAAGGAGTCCTCATTACAATTATTAACACACTATTTCACTGAATAGTGAGGACTACTAATGCTATGCTGCGGACCGTCACCCGTTCCTCGACTAGTCCTCGCTATGTTCTCATTTCTCAAGAGAACAAAGGAAAGAAAAGGTGAGTTCAACTAGCCCAAAGAAGAAATATTATGACTAAGATAATGCGTAATAAATTATCGTTAGCCTTCAAATGATGTTAAACCGATAAAATATAACAACATCAAGTTTAACTACAAATGAATTAAGCAATCCATTAAAAGAGTCAGTAGAGAATAGAATCTACTATCTTTTATGATTTAAAAGTTTTTCATCACTTTTATCATTTGAGACTCACTTAATAAATAATCCACATCATCCTCGCACTACTGCCAAGGATATTCATTAGGGTCACGACCACAAATTCCATGCACTCTGGGCCAAGGATATTTGTGTATTCATCAATGGTCATGATCATGCCAACAACTGTCCATCAATGCACTACGGGCCAATGAGGACTTTTTACACATCATTTGTAACATTACGGCCATGATTACACCGAATAATCCCCTCGGTCATAATCATACCAAGTCCATCCATGCTTTATGAGCCACGATGATTTTCAAAAAAATATAAACATGAGGATGATGACAATGATATAAAAATTCAATAAAACAAGTTCAAGAATTAAGTTATTCAGGAACTAATAATGTCCAAATTGTCAACATGATACTTCTTTGTAGAGTAAAATTCAAGATTTCTCAATAGAATATTTCCATGAAAAATACTGGATGAAGCACAAATATCAATGATATTCCATTAATTTCATGGAGTATAGAAGTCAAAATTTTAACCAACTGAGAATAATAAGGAATAGAATAACAACAGAAATCACCATGGATGTGGTATCAGATAAAGGAGTTATTCCAACGAAGAATAATAATAATGGAACTAGGTCGTGAAAATCACCCCGGCTGTGATGTTCCAAATGTAATAATAAAGAATGAAATAATAAAGACGGAACCAGTCCCGTAAAAGCACAAAAAACAGGATGTTCCAACGGAATAATAAAGATGTAATAATAAAAAACGGAACTGTGTCCCACAGATATAGCACATGCTGAGGATGTTCCAACGGAATAATTAAGATGAGAATAATAGAAGAATGTCACCACGTATAGGTATTCAGCAGATACAAAGTTATTCCAATGTAATAATAAAGAAATGGAATAATAGAAGTTCTCTTCTCAAATACAAAAGAATAATATCCCTTACCGTAAAAGAAACTGAATATAAAAGTAGTTAAGTAGCAGAATACTTTTATTCTATTTCTCTATAGTCTCTCTCTAGAGTTCAGTGAATTCATAAAAAAATAATGAAGGAATGAGCTTCTATTTATAAAAAAATGGAATGCATAGTAACTAATCCATGTACGGTCCAAATTGATTTACTTTAATCTGACGGTCCATAATTAAAGAAAAATCTTTTAAATAAAATATAATATATTCTATTTATAATCTAATAAAACGAATAACTTTATAAAAGATTTTACTATGCAAATATTATGCTGGCACTATGCAAACGCTATGCATAATAAAATATAATATATTCTAATTATTGTCTAATAAAATAGATAACTTTATAAAAGTATTCTATTTTATATAAAAAGCTTTTCTATTTTATTACATTAATAATACCAATAAAACTGACTGACTTATCACGTAAGCATCAATAATTAATACCGTGTGCTACTATGCAACCAATGCCAGACATCGTATTTTTAACACGGGTGTTTCAACAGATTAATCTGTAAAACTTTTGCCGTTATTTTCATAAAGTATTTTTTGTCGTTTTCTAAATCCGACAATAATTAATTTGCTAGGTCCACCAATGATTGTCTTGGTTGTATTTAATATTCCCTGTTAAAACGAATATTCCCCGACCAATCGACTATTATATAACAACTTGTGTACTTTGAAAAATCCCACAACTATAACATTATATCAATTTTACTCCATAATATTCAAAAATAATATTTATAGAAAATTCATCTTTATTCAAAAAGTTGGGATTTTACAATCTCCCCTTCTTATGAAATTTCGCCCTCGAAATTAGGGTACGTACCTGGTATATTGAAGAGGTAAGGATACCTTGATTTCATTTCAGATTCTAACTCCCAGGTCATTTCCTCAACATCGTGGTTTCTCCACAAAACTTTGACTTGAGGTATAACCTTGGAGCGTAGAATATGTTCCTTCTTATCCAAGATTTGAACAGGAACCTCTTCATACGTCAAATCTTCCGCTATTTAGTCTAGTTCTAACTCAATAATGTGGTTCGGGTCTTCCACATATTTACGTAGCATGGATATGTGAAAAATGTTATAAACACGAGACATACTTGGCGGTAAAGCGAGCTTATAGGCCACAGTTCCTACTCGATCGAGGATTAAAAATGGGCCGATAAATCGAGGATTGAGCTTTCCTCTCTTTCTAAATCTAGTAACTCCTTTCCATGGAGCAACACGTAACAACACATGATCTCCTATATCAAATTCCACATCCTTTCGATGAAGATCAGCATAACTCTTTTGTCGATCTTGTGAGGATTTTATACGTTGCCGGATCGTTTGAATCTTTTCTGTAGTCATACATACCAACTCCGGTCTCAACAACGTTGCTTCACCCACCTCATCCCAGCATACTGGAGAACGACACTTTCTTCCATACAACGCTTCGAATGGAGCCATGCCAATACTTGCTTGATAACTGTTGTTGTAGAAAAACTCCACCAATGGTAAGAACTTGTCCCAACTTCCCTTGAAATCAAGGACAAAGAGTCTTAATAGATCTTCAAGAGTTTGAATAGTCCTCTCTGACTGTCCGTCCGTCTGAGGATGATATGCCGAGCTAAATCGTAAATCTGTGCCCATAGCTTTCTGCAAACTAACCCAAAATTGTGAAGTGAATCTTGGGTCTCGATCATAAACTATGGATACTGGCATACCATGCAGTCTTACAATCTCGTTTATGTACATACGAGAATGACGTTCAAGTGTATAAGTTTCTCGTATCGGTAAGAAATGAGCAAACTTGGTCAATCTATCAATAATGACCCAAATCGCATCTATACATTGAGAAACTTTAGGAAGACTGGTAACGAAATCCATGGTAATGTGCTCCCACTTCCATTCTGGAATTTCAAGTGGTTGCAATGGACCTTTTGGTACTTGATGCTCCGCCTTGACTCGTTGACACGTTAAACACCTTGAGATAAATAGAGCTATCTCTCTCTTCATATTGCCCCACCAAAATGTATGTCGAAGATCATGATACATTTTGGTACTCCCAAGATAGATTGCAAACGGTGTGTTGTTCGCCTCCATCATGATTTTATACTTTAAATCAGGGTTGTTAGGAACACAAAGTCTGGAGTTGACTCGAAGTATTCCTTCTTCATCTATTCTTGCTTCCTAAGATCGCACCTTTTGCACTTTTTTCCTCATACGCATCGCTACCGGATCAGAACTCGAGCAACTTTTAATTTTATCAATTAAAGTCGGGCTTCTACTCAGATATTCGCCATCATCACGTGGGTCCCTGGAGTCTTTATCTCTATCTCCATCCTTTGCAAGTCATACAAAATGGGCCTTTGCATTGCCAATATTGTACTCGTACCCGCATATGATCTTCTACTCAATGCGTCAACTACCGCATTCGCTTTTCCAGGGTGGTATTGGATGGTATGATCATAATCTTTCAACAGTTCAAGCCAACGTCGTTGTCGCATGTTGAGTTCCTTTTGAGTAAAGAAATATTTGAGGCTTTTACGATCCGTAAAGATCTCCACTCTCTCCCCATACAAGTAATGCCTCCAATTTTTAAGTGTGAAGACAACAGCTACTAACTCTAGGTCATGAGTATGATAATTCCTCTCATATTCTTTGAGTTGTCGTGAGGCATAGGCTATGACTTTCCAATATTGCATGAGAACACATCCTAACCCTTTTCCCGAAGCATCACTGTAGATGACAAATCCCTTCGAACCAGATGGTATTGTCAGAACAAGTGCTGAAATGAGTCTCCTCTTGAGTTCTTGAAAACTCTTCTCACATTCCTCGCTCCAACCGAACTTTGTATCTTTTCGAGTCAGCTGAGTTAGTGGAGTAGCGATTCGAAAAAACCCTTCTATGAATCTCCGATAATAACCATCTAAGCCGAGAAAGCTACGTACTTCGGTCACTAATTTAGGTTGCTCCAAGCTTTGAATAGCTTCAATCTTTGTTGGGTCAACAGATATTCCATGACTTGATACCACGTGCCCAAGGAATGCTACTTCCTCAAGCCAGAACTCATATTTCTTCAACTTGGCATAAAGCTTGTATTCACGAAGCTTTTGGAGTATCAGCTTCAAGTGTTCCTCATGATCTTCACGGCTTTTGGAATAAATAAGGAATGTTACATTCCAACCTTCCAAACCTATGAGGAGTGTTACTTTCCAACCAACTCTTCATTTGCGGGACTTTCTGACGCCAAGGGATCTAGTTCACAAAGGGTATATATAGTTATGTTAATAGTGATGATTTTAATTATTATTGCTATATAATAATAATGTACATTTGGGTCACAATCAGGTACAAGATGCGGGAGACCACATCTCTTATGGACCAAAAGGGTCCTTATCCAAAAGACATAAATATTGGAAGGAGACATTTATAAATAAACATATGTTTGGAAACGTGGTGGCACCAGAAGAGGATTTATATCCTTTATCACATCCGCGCCAGTTATATGAATTAGAACACAATGCAGTGCAATCCATAGGGCCTGGGAGTTGGATATTCGAGCATGTTATCGACGCTTATATGTTGTTGCTACGAGACAGAGAGGAATACTACAGTCACGGGAATACAAAGGTGGTCCCAATTTGGTTTCATGAATTCATTCTTCATGCATCTTGGCGTGGCTATGTGCCCCTGACTAACGTGAATATCGCATGGAGTTTTTGCAAACCGTATGTTAACCAAGATGTTGGTCCACCTTTAGACGAATGCAAATACATATTCATGCCGGTGTGTAGTACCAATCAACTCCATTTTGTCGTGTTCCTATTCACAGTTAAAGATTGGATGGTTACCATAATTGACCCGCACTACAATGACACTATGTATATTAAGTTACATGAAATGTACTCAGAATTCGTTAAAGTTGCGGTATTTTTAGTTTTAAAATATTTTAATTTTATAATGTCCTTTAATATTAAAAAATTATTTAACCAACTACTTTGTACATGCAGGTACATTTGATACCATTTTGTTTGCAAAATGGTAATCCGATGCGTGAGTGGCCCAGCGGTAATCCTATTGTGCAGACCTTAAAGATTCGACCGAAACAACACAACAACTCAGACTGTGGCATTTTTGTATGCAAGTATGTTGATTTGCTTCGTTAGGGCCAATGGTAATATTTCAAGAGAAGTGGTCCTTGGAAGATGTCATAGTCTTTCGTTCTCGCTGTCGCATGGGAGCTCTACAAGAAATCCGCAAGATTACTTCCTACTTTCGAGATATGTAGAACTTATCCAACATTATCTAATGTACATATTAATTAATAAGAATGTCTATTTGGTTGAACTTTATGGGATTTTCAAATTCATAACTTAGTAATATGAATATTATTGAATCACATAAAACCACTCATATATTATTAATCTGAAAAAAATTATCTATTTTGTTGAATCTGTATGGATATTTTTATTAGGACTAATATTAATAATCACATTATTTATATTAATATTAAAAATCATTATTAATATTATTTTTAATAATAGTAATACATGAATATAATAATAATAGTAATACATGAATATAAAATCATTATTTATAATTTATTAAAGAATGATATTTTTTTAATATATTAATAATCCTTTTATTGATATTATTACAAAAATAAGAAAAAAATATTAAAGGGATAATAATAAATATAGATATTAACTTATTTCTAAATAGAAAACCCCATATGTATTATATAGACTTATTAATAATAATAAATCGTAATATAATAATAATAATGCAAGAATATAGATTTTGGGGATGGTGAAGTTTTAATATAAAGATATATCCTTGGTTGAAATTAATAATTTAGGCAGTGGTGCTGGGTGGTCATATGAAGAGTGTATAGAGTTTGAGGTCGCGAGTTCGAATCATTTAGCAAATGAATTGCTTAAATAAAATCATTTTTTTCAATTTTTATTGTCACTGTGACAAGTCAGTAATTTGGTCGGCTATTTTTTTCAATATTTTATTGCAAGTCAGATCACCGCAATTTAAACAAGATTTTAATATTATTTTAATGCCACCAGACGTATTGCATTCTATTGGAATTTTTTTTATTATTTTAATATAACTAATCAGATCAACTGCATCTCTACGGAATTTATTTTATTTTTTTATTCCATTTTAATGTGCTAAGTCATGCCATATAATGGAGAAATAAAAAAAAATATATGAAGCCGGTACAAGCTCTACCGGTCGGAATTTATTTTATTTTTTTATTCCATTTTAATGTGCTGAGTCATGACATATAATGGAGAAATAAAAAAAAAAGTATGAAGCCGGTAAAAGTTCTACCGGCCGAATTATTTTAATAATAAATATTCATTTTTTATAACTATACTGACAATATAATTTTACGTGGGCCTTACTTATTAAAATAGAAGCCGGTATAGGTAAATAATTAGGCACAACAACCTGTGTCGACTTATCAAATAGAAAAGTTAATCGCAGCCATCAATTCAATTTATCAACAGTCCAAAAAGGGGGTGTTCCACAGTACTCATAGCAACCAGCTGCTATGGAAGGGATCCCATATATATATATATATATATATATATATATATATATATATATATATATATATATATATAAGCAGAACGCATATAGAATATGAAATCTGTGCTCAATCAAATCGAGTTTGATAGCAACAACATATATATAAGTATTTATATATATATATATATATATATATATATAAAAGCGAAGAACGCTCTTGATGTAAATCTAGGCTCATCGAACAATGTTCGACAACAGTTTATATATAACTATATATATATAAGCAAATAAACGCTCCGGACGTGAGTTCAAGCTCAATCATGGCATAACTCGATAATGTTAGTCCATATATATAAATATATATATATATATATATAATATATAATATATACAACAAGAAATAAAAGTCATGACGAGAAGTCCCAAGATATACACACATAACACGACTCTCAACATACAGAACTGTGTGTGCACAGTAGTGGAGAAAGGCTTTAAAAAGTGTAAGAAGTCTTACCGTGGACTTCCAAAGAAGACTTCAATGACTTTAAATGGATGAACACTCGGCTCCCGCCTATAAAAATATAATAATATAGAAGCTCATAAGTGTTTAAAATGAGAAAGCACACAGTTTATAGTGTGTACAGAGAAAATTAACCAGGGCTTCCTCACCTTTTCTCTATGCAAAATGGTTGCCCCAAGCCCTCTATTTATAGAGGAGGGGCTGCAGTGTACTGCGGTGAGGCGAAGAATGTACATGCGACAACCGCATGTATGTACTCTGCCTTGCCCGTGACCCAGTTCCGTGGGTCCGTAGTCTCAAAGTACGTGCACACGTGCAATGTGATGTCCACTCGAACTTTCAGAATTTCAATCCAGGCATCCGATCGAGGTGTATAAGACCTTTTTCGGCATGCTGTTGTCGAGAGCTACACAATGACATGGGATTAGAGGTTGTACGAAGTTAGGAAGATGGGACCATGCCCTTGGTCTTCAAGCTTCAAATTCTATCCGGTGTGCTGTCTTGTGCAGTACTCACTCGGGATTGGAGCTCTTTGGTTCTTGTAGGACATTTATGTGTAGAATGTATGTTTGAATGTTGAGATGGCGCAATGTGGGATTTGGATGGGAAAATGAAGATTATGCCCCTCACCGCGGTTATCTCCGGTTTGAGCTGTTTTAGCGGTCGTTGCTCAGGGTTATCTTTGAGATTAGACGGCTGCATGTGTTGACCATCCTCAGGGTTGTCTCTGAGGTGTGCCTAACCTCCCAGAGTTATCTCTGGGCTTGGGGAATGAGTGCCTCGGGGCTATTGTCGAGTGTTGAAGCTGATTGCATGGGTTTGAATCAAGTATTTCTGGGGTTATCTCTGGAACTAAATCTGCATGCCTCGGGGTTGTCTCCGAGGTTGATACTATCTCTCCCGATGTTTTTTCCTGGATTGAGACTGAGTATCTTGGGGTTATCTCCGAGATGAAACGGTCTTCTCCGGTGTGATTTCCGACATTTGAACTGCATTCAATGGGGTTATCTCCGAGGTTGAAACTGAAACTGTTTCCGGGACTGAGCTTGATGTCTCGGGGTTATCTCCGAGATAGTAATAACTGAATATCCCAGGGTTATCTCCGAGATTAAACTGAGATGTCTTCCAAGGTTATCTTTGAAAGACGATTCTGCCCTCCTGCAATGTTAGTACCAGGTATGCTGAAAATTTCTAGTGTCTACAGATGCCCCTCTTTATCATATTCATGCAATGAAATGGCATGGATAGGATAGGATAAAGAATACTAGACACTTGAAATGTAACAAGATAATCATGATGCAATGTACAGCATCATGATACAAATGTATGTGGTTTGTTGGATTGTTCTCCAATATTGTGGGATGATTGCCAGCTCCCCTTGACTTCTACCGGGACCAGGGTTATTCATGACCACTCTGATAAACTATGTGGACGTATGATCCAAAGCTACCATGAACTTCAAAGATGTTGATGTTGGGATTATCACCAAAGCCCTTAATCCTTGGTACAGACTTTCACTGAAGAAGTATCTCTCATGTACAAGAGACTTTGTGGGGATGTGTTTTGTCTGTTGAGGATGTGTATAACATATTGCATCATCGGTCCTCCCTGATGAGGATGCTTTATTGGAGTTACTGCCAACAGTCTGTGTTGTCAGGATTGTCTGACCCTCGCTGAAAGGTACATCAACGGATGAAATCTCTTTTCCTTCATTTTTAATTTAGTCCTGCAAGTATTATCAAACTTGCACCACCTCCCCTAATAGCACATATTGTGAATCAATAGTACAATCATGTGAAAAAAATAATTACAGTATAGTACCTTCATCTATACCTCCATTTTTAATTTAGTCATGCAAGTATTATCAATCTTGCATCATCTCCCCTAATAGTACATGCATTTGAATCAATAGTACACACATGTGAACAAATAGTTATAAACATGTGAATTAATAGCAATTAATTGCTCATTTATCCAATTAATTACCCGATTGGTCAATATAACCTCCAGACATCCATTATTATCGAAATAGATGTTGATTTCTACTAACACTAATAATCCCAACACAACGGAGCTATCAATTTCATCTTTAATCAATACGGACTTATTCATTATTAATATTATAACTCACAATAATTAACAATAAGGTCGTTCCCAGGAAAGAAAAGGCTTTCCGATAAGGATTTCTCCTTATTGGCGCGCAATTAGGTGACCAAACCTCTCCTTGACAGAACTTATAGACATTGTCAATATTGCAAATAATAATATGAATAATTTTGTCATCTCAATTATTGATTTAATAATATAAAATATATGCAGATGATACTGTGACAATTATTTAATCAATAATATGATAGATATTATGCAGCAATTACTGTAGCAATAATTGACTATAACTGAGTGACTTCTCACGTAAGCATCAATAATCAATACAGTGTGCTACTATGCAACCACGTGTATTACTGTACTTTTACCACTGGGTAGTTCAACAGTTTAACGATAAAACTTTCGCCGTTATTTTTATAAAAAGATAATTTTGTCATTTTCTAACTACGACAATACTTTCGTTGTGGGGTCCACTAATGATTGTGCCATCGTACGAATATTTGTAGTTAAAACGAATATTCTCCGACCAATCGAATATTATATAACCACATGCTTACTTTGCAAAATTTGTAAATAATACCCACAACTATAACATTATATCAAATCCACACCATCATATTCAAAAATATAATTCGTGAAAAATTAATCTTTATTTATAAAAGTTGGGGTCTTACAACCTCCCCTTCTTATGAAATTTCATCCTCGAAATTAGGGTGCGTACCTGGTATGTCGAAGAGGTGAGGATACCTTGACTTCATTTCAGATTCTAACTCCCAGGTCATTTCCTCAACATCATGGTTTCTCCACAAAACTTTGACTTGAGGTATAATCTTGGAGCGTAGAATATGATCCTTCTTATCCAAGATTTTAATAGGTACCTCCTCATACGTTAAATCTTCCGCTATCTCGTCCGGTTCTAATTCAATAATGTGGTTCGGGTTTTTCAATATTTACGTAACATACATATGTGAAAAATGTTATGAACACGAGACATACTTGGCGGTAAGGCGAGTCTATAGGCCACAATTCCTACTCGATCGAGGATTAAAAATGAGCCAATGAATCGAGGATTGAGCTTTCCTCTCTTTCCAAATCTCGTAACTCCTTTCCATGGAGTAACACGTAACAACACATGATCTCCAATATTGAATTCCACGTCCTTTCGATGAAGATCATAATAACTCTTTTGTCGATCTTGTGAGGTTTTTATACATTATCGGATCGTTTGAATCTTTTCAGTAGTCATACGTACCAACTCCGGTTCTAACAATGTTGTTTCACCCACCTCATCCCAGCATACTAGAGAATGACACTTTCTTCCATACAACGCCTCAAATGGAGCCATGCCAATACTTTCCATAGAAAATTTAATTCTCTACAAATTTGTAAGTTTAAGTTTTTTCAAATTCCAAACGAAAAATGACCGAAATTCACATACGGACGATTTTCAAAACCCCCATTCTGACAAAATACTGATAAAACACCTCAGCATTAAATCCTTCATTTATAACCACATAAAATAAATATATCCATCATTTATATCCACATAAAATAAATATTTTCTTATCATATAAATCAATAACTAATTATTCACAAATAATATTACAGAATCACAATTATGACAACCAGGACGTTCCCAGGAAAGAGGGGGCTTTTCGATAAGGATTTCCCCTTATTGGCACGCAATTAGGTGACCAAACTGTAAGACCCCGAATTTTATGAAATGAATGTATTCAATTTTCTTATAATTATTATTTTATTTCATAAATGGTTAAATTGATAAAAGGTAAAAGTTAAGGGTGATATGTGAAAATTTTGCAAAGTATGCAAGTTGTTATAAAATATTTGTTTGGTCGGGGATTATTCTTTTTGTCGAAGAATATCCGTACGACAACACAATCATTGGTGGACCCCACAACGAAAGTATTGTCGTAGTAAGAAAACGACAAAATTATCTTTTTATAAAAATAACGGCGAAAGTGTTACCGTTAAAACTGTTGAACTACCCGGTAGTAAAAGTACAGTAATACGTGTGGTTACATAGTAGCACACGGTATTGATTATTGATGCTTATGTGAGAAGTCAATTAGTTATACTCAATTATTGCTACAGTAATTACTGCATCATATCTCTCATATTATTGATTCAATTATTGTCATAGTATCATCTGCATAATATGTTATATTATTAAATCAATAATTGAGACAACAAAGTTAGTCATATTATTATTTGCAATATTGACAATGTCACAGAAGTTCATCGAGGAGAGGTTAGATAATCTAATCAAGGCGCTAATAGGGAGAAATCCTTATCTGAAAGCCCTCTCTTTCTTGGGAACGACCTGGTTGTTAAATATTGTGAGTTATAATATTAATGATGAATAAGTTCGTGTTGATTAAAGATGAAATTGATAGTTCCATTGTGTTGGGATTATTAGTGTTAGTGGAAATCGACATTTATTTCGATAATAATTGATGTCTGGAGGTTATATTGACCAATCAGGTAATTAATCGAATAAATGAGCAATTAATTGCTATTATTTCACATGCTGATAACTATTTGTTCACATGTGTGTACTATTGATTCACATGCATGTACTATCAGGGGAGATGGTGCAAGATTGATAATACTTGCATAACTAAATTAAAAATCGAGGTATAGATGAAGGTACTATACTTTAATTAGTTTTTTCACATGATTATACTATTGAGTCACATGAATGAACTATTAATTCACATGATTTACTATTAGGGGAGGTGGTGCAAGTTTGATAATAGTTGCAGGACTAAATTAAAAAAAAAAAAAGATGAAGGTATTATACTATAATTTTTTGAGCCCCAAAACGTGCAATTATTGAAACTATAGTTTCATATAAATAGAAGCTCATTCTTCCTTCATTTCTCACTAATTCACTAAGTCTCACGAGAGCAATTATTATAGAGAGAAATTATAGAGAGAAAGAAGAAGAGAAGTTTGCTACCTCACTATTCCAGTATCCAGTTTCTTCTAAGGTAAGTGGTATTATTTATTTCGTATTCATAAAGAGAGTTATTTTCTTTCAATACTCGTAAGGGTTGTTATTCTATTCTTTATTATTTTGTTGGAATAACTTGTTTGTGCGGTCTATCGCATGCCTGATGAATTCTTTTGTTATTCCATTCTTTATTATTACATTGGAATAACTCGTCTCATGTGATCTATCGCATACTCGGTGAATTCTTTTGTTATTACATTCTTTATTATTCTGTTGGAATAACCTGTATGTGCGAGCTATCGCATGCCTGGTGAATTCTTTTGTTATTCCATTCTTTATTTTTCTGTTGGAATAACCTGTCTGTGCGGTCTATCCCATGCATGGTGAATTCTTCTGTTATTCCATTCTTTATTATTCTGTTGGAATAACATGTCTATGTGGACTACCGCATGCCTGGTGAATGATCCTTTGTATTTATTCCTTATTAAATTATGGAAATGATCTGTCTACGTGGATTACCGCATGGCGGGCAAAAATCCATTTGCAGTTTCATATATTCTATAATACTCAGTTGGTTAAAGTTTTGGCTTTTATACTCCATGAAATTAGTAGAATATCCTGGATATTTCCGCTTCATATCTTTTCATGGAAATATTCTTCTGAGCATTCTTGAATTTTACTCCACAAAACAGTATCATGTTGACAATTTGGACGTTATTAATTTCTAGATAAATTAAATTATAAATCTGTAAAAATTTATCCTTGAACTTGTTTTATTGAATTCTTATATCATTGTCATCATCCTCATGTTTATAATATGTTGAAAGTCATCTGTGGACTATAATGCATAGTTAGACTTGGTATGACTATGACCAGGGATTATTCGGTATAATCCTGACCGTAATGTTACAAATGATGTGGTAAAAGACCTCATTGGCCATAGTGCATAGATGGACAGTTGTTGGCATAATCATGACCATTGATGAATACACGAATATCCTTGGCCCGTAGTGCATGGATAATTTGTGGTCGGATATTAATGAATATCCTTGGCAGTAGTGCAAGGATGATGTGGTTATTTATTTATTGTCGAGTCTCAGCGATAAAAGTGATGAAAACCTTTTAAATCATAGAAGATAGTAGATTTTATTCTCTACTTGACTCTTCTAATGGATTGCTTGTTCATTGCAGTTAAACTTGATGTTTGTTATATTTTATCGCTTTAACATCGTTGAAGGCTAATGATAAATTATTCTCGCATTATCTTAGTCATAATATATTTCATTGGGCTAGTTGAGCTCACCTTTCTTTTCTTCGTTCTCTTCGTGAAATCGTAATATAGCTAAGATGAGTCGGGGAATGGATTGACGGTCCAGATAGTTGTTTTAGTAGTCCTCACTATTCTATAAAATAGTGTGACAATAAATGTAATGAGGACTCCATTGAGTGTGAATATTATCTAGATGACAATATTCTTATTAAAACTCTTAGATTATGTTTTATCGTATTTTACACGACTGTTGTATAATTAAATTGCATTTGAATTTTGTACCATGTATTTGGCAACTCAAGATGGGTGATGTATGTGACAACCCGAGAATTTAGACAATTTTACAAAATCTTAAATGATTGATTTAAGGTCAAATATTAGACCTAGACAGAAAATAAGTGTATGCGTTTGATGTTATTAGGATTGAATTTTGAGGATTTTAAAATTCTGTGAATGATTTAGGTGAATTATTCAGGATTATGGATTTATGTGATTAAGTTCTGTGAAATTTGTTATGTATGTGTACAGAATGTGGTTAAGGGTCAAGGGTTGATCAGATAAAATTATATCTGTGTCAAACCCTAAGTATATATTAAAAACATCAACGTTCAGTTAGAAAACCCTAACGTCAAATAAGAAAAACCTAGAAATCGGTTCTGGAAACCCTAGTTTCAGTTCCGGGAATCTGAAACCTTAATTCGAATATTAAAAACCCTAGATTAGGAATGCAATGCAATATATAAGGTTTAACGTTATTAATTATAAACTAATTAGGGAAAACCCTAATGAATTACTGGAAACCCTATTTGAGTATTAGAAAACCCTAATACCATATCTGAAAATCCTAATTTTAGATTTCGAATATTTGAAACCCTAATCTGGGAATATAACGGAGAATTATAATGCTCAAGTGATTTAAATTATAAGCTTAATAGGGTAAAGCTTAATTATTTAGCAAACCCTAATTTCCAAAATTTGAACCCTAATTATTTTGTCTGAAATCCTAAATCGGGATATTAAAACCCTAAGTGGGAAGCTTGAAGATAAATATAGAGTTTTTATGTTATTAATTGTAAGTATAATTAGGGATAACTCTAATTGATTTATTTGAAAAGCCCTAATTTCTAATGTAGGAAACCCTAACATACAATTAAAGAAAACCTAATTATTAGCTTATAGAGTATAATGTTAATTAGGAAGCCTTAACCCTAATTAGCAAGCAGGAATGTGATTAGTAAACTTTATTGTAATTTGGGGACACTAATTATAATTTTCTATTTTAAAACCTAAGGGTTGTGACCAATTACCAAGTTACCATTCACTTTACAAGTCAAATGACCAAAGTATCCTTCTTGAATATTTTAATGGGATGGAGTGTAGATCTAGCCCTAGTATATGGTTGGTAACCAACCCTAGCTAAGCCATGTGCCTATATCTCACAAATGACTAATCTAGAATCTAAAATGGTAAGGAAATGACTATAATGCCCTTTTAAGTGTTTTAGTAAGCTAACTTGTAGTTGTGTCCAAAACTTTAGTTGCTTACCTAACCTAACTAACTCTTGGTGACTCACAACTCCAGCACATCAGCTCTAGAACATCCCATACAGGAATCTAAGTTGTCTATAAAAGGATTGGAAGAGAGAAAAAATCATTTGGTAAACTAAAATTTGTTCAACACTCAAGCTATTACTCTCAAGCCTCAAACCTACGTAAAACTTGTTGCTATATCGGCCCCTAAATCAAAGCCCATGATCACAAACAATGATCGAAGCCAAAATCAAGAAATCAAAGTTAAAAAAGGTATAAAACCCTAAGTCTAGAAATCCTTCGATTCTATGTTATTTATTGCAATTGATTGTTTAAAGTTGTGTAATAGGATGTTAATTGATGATCTGGGTTGATAAGTCAAAGAACCATAACATCAAAGTATACGAATTTGAAGATTTGAGCAGGTGGGAAAAACCGAAAATTTTGGTCTGACAGTCAAATGTCAGTGGCCATAGATCTTTGCTTGATCATGGTTTTTGTTGTTTAAAAGTTGTTATGTGTAGTCTGATATGTGGTCTTTAATATGCAAAAAGAATCAAGTTCATATCTGTTATAGATCGGGAGTTATTCATGGTCAAAACCCGTTGGATCAAATCGCTATCGAAGAACACGAACAATTTTTTTTTTTAGCAATTTCGTGTTGAACTTTGAATTTGGCTAGATCTTTCTCATGCTATGATGTTAATGTGTTATGATTCTTTGTAGTTGTAGTCCTACATGTTGTCTACACACTACAATTGATAGATCACACAAACAATACACAGATTGCAAGTTATAAGGATCCAAAGTAAGCACCTCGACTGTTCTTCAGTTGAAGAACAGTGTTGTCAGAGTTTTTGATGACCAATATCTTCCAGATCTGATGTTGTTTAAACATGATGTTTGTTGATAATTGTATTATTACACTAGTACTACAAGATCTAAGTGTTAGATTGCCCAGAAACGTAATGGATTGAGAATTATAATCGTCAAACTAGCCCACTTTGGATGTCGACTTTGGAATTTCGGTCGGTGAAGAACACCTAAGACGACAGATTGCCGCTAAAGCCTATAATGACAAGGTTTGAATTATTTTTTTATTTCTGGAAATTCAGAAAATGATTTAAAAATTATAAAAAAATTAGTCTTTAATTATTAAAAATACATATTAAATTTAGAAAAATTATTTTAAAGTCTAAAAATATAGTTTTTAATTAATTTGAGTATATTTCAAAATATTTAATATTTTTGTAATATAAATGGTATTTATTTATTTAATTATAATATTAGATAAATTATTTGAAAAATAGTTTTAATTCATGAAAAATCATGAAAAATTATATTATGGTGTTAGAAGATATTTTAAGTTATTCTTGGTGACTTTTGATGAGTTTCATTAATATTTATTATTAATGATAATTAGTTTATTTAATGAATATATTAAATAAATTATGGAAAAATAGAATTTATGATTTAAAAATCATATAAAAATGATTCAAGTGTTATAAAAATATTTTAAGTTATAAAATATAACTTTTGATATTTTGGCATGAAAATATTAATATTTTAATTATCGGATAATGGATTTGGTTGTTTAAAAATCATATAAATATGATTTTAAGATATTAAAAATACTTTGTGATATTATAATTATATTATAATATTATGTTATGATTTTATTAAAATTTAATATTAAATAAATGTTAATGATCAAGTAATATTGTGGTATTTATATTAATATCAGTTATTGATTAATGTTTTTAATTACTTTAAAAACATTTAAAGGAAATAATAAAGTATTGAAAATACTTTGAGATATTACAAATATGTTATAATATTATGACATGTGTTTCATTAATGTTTATTATTAAATAAATATTAATGATATTAGAATATTGTGGTATTTAATTCATTTAAATACAGTATTAATGATTGAAAATGTTGTTAAATGATATTAATTATCTGAAAATTTTTGCAAGTTTATGAAAAATGTTTTGACTGATACTATGATTATCTAAGATTATTGTTAATTGTTTAGGCATAGTTTAATTGAACTTAAACTCGATATTGTCCGATTTGACCGTCGGGATGATTGAATTGTGTCGGTTTCAACTTAGACTTAAATAGTCTGATTTAATGCCAAGTCTTATGTGTTGTATAGACTGACAGGATTATGTGATAATGTGTTTAGGTTATTTTATACTGTGATGATATTATTCTAATATTTGGAGATCGGTATTATCTGTATTAGGTCTTCTGGATAAACTAAGTTATATTTCAGATTATCGGTAATCAAATCTGTTCGTGCAAGTTCTACTTAACTCTACTAAGAGTGTTTTATTCAGATATGCTTATGGTTAATCATTGCTGATTGCCATTTAGAATTGTACTCTGTACATCTTGTATGTATAAGTCAGGTATAAAAGGTCGATCACCTTCATTACAGATTGGTCCAGATATATATTGTTCATATGTAATACTTGTTCAATTAAAAGTTTGTTCATGCTAATTCACAACTACATTGTGAATTATAGCCAAATTTTATTATTCTAAATCTTTCAATCATGATATATCCTTAAATTGTATTTAAACTTGCTGGGCAACTTCATGCTCACCCTTGCTATATCATGATAAAACATTGCAGATTAAGACGAATGCTTCGGATATAAGGAAAGTTAAATACTGGCCCAAACTTAAAGTTAATATCATGATTAGATTTGTAATAGTCTTGTATGATGATAATATCATGTGTCGATAAGTTATGAATTGTGTATAAGTTATGGTTACTCGACCTTGGGGATAGTGTATAATGTTTAATGTATAAACAATTTATGTTTATATCTTCCGCAATAGTAGTAGAATGAGTGAACCGGATCCGCGGTTAATTGGGGCCCGAATTCGGGGCTCTCACAGTTGGTATCAAAGCTGTTGGTTATAAACCTAGGGTAGAGTTACCTTAGACTAATAACCGCAGTGATTAGGATAAGATCTAACTCACATAGAGTTAGTGTGTCGGTAAGATTCAAAGAAGAATCTCGGCAGGTTATAAAAGATACGGAGTTCCCTAACTCTGATAAAGAAGTAAAGAATCAAAAAGTTATATGTAAGTATGGTACAATTGTACTCTTTAATAATTGATGTATGGTATCTGGGCTAAATGATTCCTTCATAGAGCGGAGGTATATACGAACTAGCAACTTGAAATCTAGTTTGTTGGTTGTTTGTTGGAAACCACTCAGCGTACCTTATTGAAAACTGTTAGAGACTCGATGTGTACCCAAGTATAGAAAGTGGATAGATCAAGTCTAAAAGACTGAAAGTGCGGGGATAGGATATCGTAAAACAAAACGATCAAGTCATAGAATTGAATCGTAATATATATGATGAGATCACCCCGTGATCTGATAAGTTTATAGTATGGAGAAGGATCAAGCGAATGATTTAAAAGTTACAGCAAGATGTTATGTGTAAATTGTACTATGAAATTGTACTATGAAAAGCTCATGAACGAGTTATGGATTATGAATACGGATTAAATGAAATTCGTATTGAGAAGGGTGTTAAGATTAGGTGGGGATTTCAATTGAGGACTCATGTCAGCAGCTTAGTTGTATGATTCCTTATATGGGCGGGGAATTTGTACTTGGTTTTAGAATCACTTAGCTTCCTGGTCGATGTAGTGGTTAGGTTGACCAATTCTTTGTATGGGGAGGGAATTGTCCGCTTAGCTTCCTATATTGATTAGTAATAGAGTTTGGTTTGACAACCACTTAGTTTTGAAATCGATAATCATTGAAATGTTTGTGTCACGCTATTTGTTAAATGCAGGTTAAGAGGGTGATTCCTTTCTCATGTGTATAACAGATAGATAGGTCATAAGTAGAGAATATAGGATTAAGTACGAGTTTTTAAAACTCATACTTATGTGACATTCTTGACTTATAGTTATATGAAATGTTTATGAACCCCTAAGCGAATGGACGCCAAAGGTCTGACTAGGGTAAGTTCTTAAACTCATATGATTGTGGCAATTAATGAACTTATAAGTGTGATTTTATGAACTGGGTATAGTTTTGTGTGAATGGAGTATTGAGGATTTCAGGAACAGATAGATTGTTAAGCAAATGGTTATTAGTGGAGGCATTAGGTTTTCCCAAACTCCTAGCTATGCTAAACTTCAAATTTTTGACATCAAGCTAAATACGCACTATGTGTCTTTTTTAAAAAAAAACGATTTGAAATATCAAAATTTGTTTTTAAATTATCACTCATGTACCATGTAACCTGGTGCAGAGATGATAAAAACGATGGAGTCATCAATGCAGTATTACTTAGTGTTGGATGTGATCTAAGGATCGTCAACCCACTATGGTATGATGTAGTATGATAAAATCACCAAATGACGGAATCCTCAAATGGACTGTTAATACAGTACGACATCATGACGTCAATCTCGAAAATGTTTTCAAAAATTTTTAAGTGTCCATTGAAAGAAATTTCCCGAACCAAATTATTTGGCGTGGAATCCTATGATAAGACTGGGGTGAACTATGTTGTTTGGATAAATAATCCAATCTAGTAGCATAAATATTCGCTAGACATGATTAATACGTTATGCATGACGTAAGAGTACGATAGGCTAATCACCTAAAGTACTAGCAACGGTAGTTTACCTTCTTCGTGATTGTAAACCTACTGTTAACCTTTATAAGGGGTAGATTACCTTTTTCTTAATGGAAATAGGTAGCAGGTAGTAATACCTATAAACCTCAATAGTTCATGGTTTATATGACCCCTCAGTACAAATTGAAAACTTTTGCTTTTGTGAGTGGTGTATTGGGTAGCATGTGATGACGTGTGAACGGTGTAATGAAACTTTTGCTCTTGTGAGTGGTATATTGGGTAGCATGTGATATGTGTGAATGGTGTAAGCTGTTTGGTGTAAGGTGTAAGGTGAATTTAGGGGACGAAATTCTTATAAGGAGGGGTGAATGTGACAACCCGAGAATTTAGACAATTTTACAAAATCTTAAATGATTGATTTAAGGTCAAATATTAGACCTAAACAGAAAATAAGTGTATGCGTTTGATGTTATTAGGATTGAATTTTGAAGATTTCAAAATCCTGTGAAGGATTTAGGTAAATTATTCAGGATTAAGGATTTATGTGATTAAGTTCTGTGAAATTTGTTATGTATGTGTACAGAATGTGGTTAAGGGTCAAGGGTTGATCAGATAAAATTATATATGTGTCAAACCCTAAGTATATATTAAAAACATCAACGTTCAGTTAGAAAACCCTAACGTCTGATAAGAAAAACCTAAAAATCGGTTCTGGAAACCCTAGTTTCAATTCCGGGAATCCGAAACCTTAATTCGGATATTAAAAACCCTAGATTGGGAATGCAATGCTATATATAAGGTTTAACGTTATTAATTATAAACTAATTAGGGAAAACCCTAATGACTTACGGGAAACCCTATTTGAGTATTAGAAAACCCTAATACCATATATGAAAATCCTAATTTCAGATTTTGAATATTTGAAACCCTAATCTGGGAATATAACGGAGAATTATAATGCTCAAGTGATTTAAATTATAAGCTTAATAGAGTAAAGCTTAATTATTTAGCAAACCGTAATTTCCAAAATTTGAACCCTAATTATTCTGTCTGAAACCCTAAATCGGGATATTAAAACCCTAAGTGGGAAGCTTGAAGATAAATATTGAGTTTTTATGTTATTAATTGTAAGTATAATTAGGGATAACCCTAATTGATTTATTTGAAAAGCCCTAATTTCTAATGTAGGAAACCATAACATACAATTAGAGAAAACCTAATTATTAGCTTATAGAGTATAATGTTAATTAGGAAGCCTTAACCCTAATTAGCAAGCGGGAATGTGATTAGTAAACTTTATTGTAATTTGGGGACACTAATTATAATTTTCTATTTTAAAACCTAAGGGTTGTGACCAATTACCAAGTTACCATTCACTTTACAAGTCAAATGACCAAAGTACCCTTCTTGAATATTTTAATGGGATGGAGTGTAGATCTAGCCCTAATATGTGGTTGGTAACCAACCCTAGCTAAGCCATGTGCCTATATCTCACAAATGACTAATCTAGAATCTAAAATGGTAAGGAAATGACTATAATGCCCTTTTAAGTGTTTTAGTAAGCTAACTTGTAGTTGTGTCCAAAACTTTAGTTGCTTACCTAACCTTACTAACTCTTGGTGACTCACAACTCCAGCACATCAGCTCTAGAACATCCCATACATGAATCTAAGTTGTCTATAAAAGGATTGGAAGAGAGAAAAAATCATTTGGTAAACTAAAATTTGTTCAACACTCAAGCTATTACTCTCAAGCCTCAAACCTACGAAACTTGTTGCTATATCAGTCCTAAATCAAAGCCCCGCGATCATAAACAACAGATCAGAAGCCAAAAATCAAGAAATCAAAGTTAGAAAAGGTATAAAACCCTAAGTCTAGAAATCCTTCGATTCTATGTTATTTATTGCAATTGATTGTTTAAAGTTGTGTAATAGGATGTTAATTGATAATCTGGGTTGATAAGTCAAAGAACCATAACATCAAAGTATACGAATTTGAAGATTTGAGCAGGTGGGAAAAATCGAAAATTTTGGTCTGACAGTCAAATGTCAGTGGCCATAGATCTTTGCTCGATCATGGTTTTTGTTGTTTAAAAGTTGTTATGTGTAGTCTGATATGTGGTCTTTAATATGCAAAAAGAATCAAGTTCATATCTGTTATAAATCGGGAGTTATTCATGGTCAAAACCCGTTAATCAAAACCTGCGAAGCTAACAAGAACCCGATTTTTTTTAGCAATTTCCGTGTTGAACTTTGACCGGCTAGATCTTTCTCATGCTATGATGTTAATGTGTTATGATTCTTTGTAGTTGTAGTCCTACATGTTGTCTACACACTGCAATTGATAGATCACACAAACAATACACAGATTGCAAGTTATAAGGATCCAAAGTAGGCACCTCGACTGTTCTTCAGTTGAAGAACAGTGTTGTCAGAGTTTTTGATGACCAATATCTCCCAGATCTGATGTTGTTTAAACATGATGTTTGTTGATAATTGTATTATTACACTAGTACTACAAGATCTAAGTGTTAGATTGCCCAGAAACGTAATGGATTGAGAATTATAATCGCTCAAACTAGCCCACTCGGATTCTGACTTTGGAATTCTGGGCTGGTGAAGAACACCTAAGACGATTTACATTGCCGCTAAAGCCTATAATGACGGTTTTGGATTATTTTTTATTTCGAAATTAGAAAATGATTTAAAATTAGAAAAAATTAGTCTTTAATTATTAAAAATACATATTAAATTCTGAAAAATTATTTTAAAGTCTAAAAATATAGTTTTTAATTAATTTGAGTATATTTCGAAAATATTTAATAATTTTGGAATATAAATGGTATTTATTTATTTAATTATAATATTAAATAAATTATTTGAAAAATAGTTTTAATTCATGAAAAATCATGAAAAATTATATTATGGTGTTAGAAGATATTTTAAGTTATTCTTGATGACTTTTGATGAGTTTCATTAATATTTATTATTAATGATAATTAGTTTATTTAATGAATATATTAAATAAATTATGGAAAAATAGAATTTATGATTTAAAAATCATATAAAAATGATTCAAGTGTTATAAAAATATTTTAAGTTATAAAATATAACTTTTGATATTTTGGCATGAAAATATTAATATTTTAATTATCGGATAATGGATTTGGTTGTTTAAAAATCATATAAATATGATTTTAAGATATTAAAAATACTTTGTGATATTATAATTATATTATAATATTATGTTATGATTTTAATTAAAATTTAATATTAAATAAATGTTAATGATCAAGTAATATTGTGGTATTTATATTAATATCGATTATTGATTAATATTTTTAATTACTTTAAAAACATTTAAAGGAAATAATAAAGTATTGAAAATACTTTGAGATATTACAAATATGTTATAATATTATGACATGTGTTTCATTAATGTTTAATATTAAATAAATATTAATGATATTAGAATATTGTGGTATTTAATTCATTTAAATACAGTATTAATGATTGAAAATGTTGTTAAATGATATTAATTATCTGAAAATTTTTGCAAGTTTATGAAAAATGTTTTGACTGATACTATGATTATCTAAGATTATTGTTAATTGTTTAGGCAGAGTTTAATTGAACTTAAACTCGATATTGTCCGATTTGACCGTCGGGATGATTGAATTGTGTCGGTTTCAACTTAGACTTAAATAGTCTGATTTAATGTCAAGTCTTATGTGTTGTATGGTATTGTGATTATGTGATAATGTGTTTAGGTTATTTTATACTGTGATGATATTATTCTAATATTTGGAGATCGGTATTATCTGTATTAGGTCTTCGGATAAGCTAAGTTATATTTCGTATCGGTAATCAACGGTTCAGGCAAGTTCTACTTAACTCTACTAAGAGTGTTTTATTCAGATATGCTTATGGTTAATCATTGCTGATTGCCATTTAGAATTGTACTGTACATCTTGTATGTATAAGTCGGTATAAAAGGTCGATCACCTTCATTACCAAATTGGTCCAGATATATATTGTTCATATGTAATACTTGTTCAGTCAAAAGTTTGTTCATGCTAATTCACAACTACATTGTGAATTATAGCCAGCTTATTATTCTAAATCTTTCAATCATGATATATCCTTAAATTGTATTTAAACTTGCTGGGCAACTTCATGCTCACCCTTGCTATATCATGATAAAACATTGCAGATTAAGACGAATGCTTCGGATACAAGGAAAGTTAAAGACAGTTCCAGCTTAAAGTTAATATGCGCGATTAGATTTGTAATAGTCTTGTATGATGATAATATCATGTGTCAGATAAGTTATGAATTGTGTATAAGTTATGATTACTCGACCTTGGGGATAGTGTATAATGTTTAATGTATAAACAATTTATGTTTATATCTTCCGCAATAGTAGTAAAATGAGTGAACCGGATCCGCGGTGAATTGGGGCCCGGATTCGGGGCTCTCACAATGTATACCTATTTTGTGGGCGTCACAGTTGGTATCAAAGCTTAGGGATATGATCCCTGGCTGAGATGTGAGACAAGAACTAGGAGGGGAGAGACGGGGAATTCCTTCGCTAGTATGACCTACATAAGTTTATTTTGTATTTAATTGGTCGGTCAGAGTATAGGAATAATATGTGACATGTCAATTAACCCTTATTTTGTGGCAGTATTTGAAAATGACATCCGAGAATGTTGAGAATAACAATGGAGCACAGGAGACCGTTGAGTCACCACAGATCAACACCCAGGATAATGTGCATCAGGAAGGCAATAATCCTCAGGTGAACAACAACACCGACCAAATGGCGAACAACGGAATGTTTAAGAGCTTTCTGCAATTCGTGCAATATCATGCAAGAGAGACTCCTATCCAATATGCAGGTCGAAACACTGGCAACTCTCGGACGATCATCGCTAAACAGTTCAAGGAGCTAGGACCACCAGAGTTTATTGGAGAGCCAAAACCACTTAAGGCGGAGACGTGGATAAAGCAGATCACTAAGATATTTGATGTCTTGGGATGCTCCGAGGAGCAAAAGGTTCTCTTTGCCACCTTTATGTTGCGAGGAGAGCAGGATTCATTGGTGGGAATCCAGAAAGCGTACTCAACTTGCCGCACTGAAGATGTCTTGGGAGAAGTTCCAAGAACTATTCAACGACAAGTACTTTCCCGAAAGTATTCGTCACATGAAAGAGGTAGAGTTTATTAAGTTGGAGCATAACAATATGACCGTGTCGCAGTACGAAGCTAAGTTTGCCGAGTTGTCCCGGTTTACTTCTCACTTAGTTGATAATGAGGAGAGAATGACACGAATGTTTCTAAGAGGTTTGAAACCCAAGATACGTCAATACCTTATCTCTCATAAATTATATTTGTATTCATATGTTGTGAATAGGGCTCAGTTATTGGAGCGCGATAATGAGTCAACCCAACCAGGAGAAAGCAGCCGACAAAATGATAATACCAAAGGGTAGTAAGCCATCAAGTCGTGATAATAAACGTGGAGGGAATCAACATGCGTAAATGATAACCACTTCGGTGGTAATCATGGCCAAGACAATAAGAGTGGACATTTCAAGAAGAGGAGATTCAATAATGATAGAAAGACGTCAGCACCAACACCCGTTGTTAAGGAAGGAGAACGACCACCTATCATATGCTTCAAATGCGGAGGGGAGGGACACATTAGTCCAAACTGCACGATGCAGTCAAAAGCATGTTATAATTGTGGAAGAGAAGGTCACCTAGCCCGATTTTGTCGTGCACCGAAGGTCGAGGCACCAAAGGTCATCCCAGAAAAGTCAAAACTGGCAGTTCAAGGGAGAGCGTTTGTCATGACCTCCCAGAAAGCAAGGAACCCGAATGAGGTCATCACGGGCAAGCTTATCATATACTCTAGCGAAGTATATACCTTATTTTATACTGGATCTACCCATTCTTTTATTTCTCCTACTTGCGTTCAACGTTTAAATTTGACTCTGGAGAAATTAAACTTTGACTTATCGGTTAAAACTCCGTTAGGAGAAACCTTCATTACCTGTGCTATCCAAGTCTTTGATGAGAGTCACAGTTTTGAATGATATTTCTATCATTAATAAATTTGCTGCCATATTCTCTAAAGACTTCCTGGCCTATACCCCAGAGCGTGAAATCGAATTTTGAATTGACCCCAGTACAAAACCCATTTCTTCAACCCTTAAATATTTCTTTACCTAAAACGATCGTATAATGTGCCAAAGACGTTGGCTCGAGCTGTTGAAGATTATGACCATACCATTCAATATCTTCGTGGAAGAGCGAACGTGGTAGCTGACGCATTGAGTAGAAGATCATATACGTTTATAAGTGCGATGTTGTTAACACAAAGACCCATTTTGTATAACTTACAAATGATGAAGATAGAGTTAAAGACTCTAGGGACCCACATGAAGATAGCGAATATACGAGTAAAATTGACTTTAACCAATAAAGATAAAACCGCTCAAGCTTCAGACCCGAAGCTGATGAAAACGAAGAAGAATGTTCAAGAAGGCGTTATTCTAGAAGCAAGAGTCGATGAAGAGAGAAAATCTGAACCCTCGATTTAATTGGCCCATTTAAAATCCTCGATCGAGTAGTAACAGTGGCCTATAGACTCGCTTTACCGCCAAGTATGTCACGAGTTTATAACATTTTTCACATATCGATGTTACGTAAATATGTGGACGACCCAAACCACATTATTGAATTAAAACAAGATGAGATAGTGGAAGATTTAACGTATAAAGAGTACCTACTAAAATCTTGGATAAGAATGAATATATTCTACGCTCAAAGGTTATACCTTAAGAGTTAGAATCTGAAATAAAGTCAAGGTATCCTTACCTCTTCGGCATTCCAGGTACGTACGTAAATTTCGAGGGCGAAATTTCATAAGGAGGGGAGATTGTAAGACCCCGAATTTTGTGAAATAAAAGTATTCAATTTTTTTATAATTATTATTTTATTTCGTAAATGGTTAAATTGATAAGAGGTTAAAGTTAAGGATGATATGTGAAAATTTTGCAAAGTATGCAAGTTGTTATAAAATATTTGTTTGGCCAGGGATTATTCTTTTTGTCGAAGAATATCCTTCCGACAACACAATCATTGGTGGACCCCACAACGAAAGCATTTTCGTAGTAAGAAAACGACAAAATTATCTTTTTATAAAAATAACGACGAAAGTGTTACCGTTAAAACTGTTGAACTACCCTAAGAATAAAGTACGATGAATACGCGTGGTTGCATAGTAGCACACAAGATTGATTATTGATGCTTACGTGAGAAGTCATTCAAATTTATACTCAATTATTGCTACAAGAATTATCGCATCATATCTCTCATATTATTGATTCAATTATTGTCACAGTATCATCTGCATAATATATTATATTATTAAATCAATAATTGAGACGGTAAAGTTATTCATATTATTATTTGCAATATTGACAATGTCTAGAAGTTCTGTCAAGGAGAGGTTAGATAATCTAATTACGCGCCAATAAGGAGAAATCCTTATCGGAAAGCCCCCTCTTTCTTGGGAACTACCTGGTTGTTAAATATTGTGAGTTATAATATTAATGATGAATAAGTTTGTGTTGATTAAAGATGAAATTGATAGTTCCGTTGTGTTGGGATTATTAGTGTTAGTGGAAATCGATATTTATTTTGATAATAATTGATGTCTGGAGGTTATATTGACCAATCGGGTAATTAATCGAATAAATGAGCAATTAATTGCTATTATTTCATATGCTTATAACTATTTGTTCACATGTGTGTACTATTGATTCACATGCATGTACTATTAGGGGAGATGGTGCAAGATTGATAATACTTGCATGACTAAATTAAAAATGGAGGTATAGATGAAGGTATTATACTGTAATTAGTTTTTTCACATGATTATACTATTGAGTCACATGAATGAACTATTAATTCACATGATTTACTATTAGGGGAGGTGGTGCAAGTTTAATAATACTTGCAGGACTAAATTAAAAATGAAGAAAAAGATGAAGGTATTATAATGTAATATTTTGAGCCCCAAAACGTGCAATTATCGAAACTATATTTTCCTATAAATAGAAGCTCATTCTTCCTTCATTTCTCACCAATTTACTAAGTCTCACAAGAACAATTATTATAGAGAAAAATTATAGAAAGAAAGAAGAAGAGAAATCTGCTACCTCACTATTCCAGTATCCAGTTTCTTCTAAGGTAAGGCGTATTATTTCTTTCGTATTCATGAAGAGAGTTATTTTCTTTCAATACTCGTAACGGTTGTTATTCCATTCTTTATTATTTTGTTGGACTAACTTGTCTGTGCAGTCTATCGCATGCCTAGTGAGTTCTTTTGTTATTCCATTCTTTATTATTCTGTTGGAATAACCTGTCTGTGAGGTCTATCGAATACCTGTTGAATTCTTTTGTTATTCCATTCTTTATTATCATGTTGGAATAACCTGTCTGTGCGGTCTATCGCATGCCTGATGAATTCTTTTGTTATTCCATTCTTTATTATTCTGTTGGAATAACCTGTCTGTGCGGTCTATCATATGCATGGTGAATTCTTCTGTAATTCCATTCTTTATTATTCTGTTGGAATAACCTGTCTATGTGGACTACCGCATGCCTGGTGAATGATCCTTTGTATCCATTCCTTATTAAATTATGGAAATAATCTGTCTACGTGGATTACCGCATGGCTGACAAAAATCCATTTGCAGTTTCATATATTCTATTATACTCAGTTGGTTAAAGTTTTGGCTTTTATACTCCATGAAATTAGTAGAATATCCTGGATATTTGCGCTTCATCCAGTATCTTTTCATGGAAATATTCTTCTGAGCATTCTTGAATTTTACTCCACAAAATAGTATCATGTTGACAATTTAGACGTTATTGATTTCTGGATAAATTAAATTATAAATCTTTAAAAATTTATCCTTGAACTTGTTTTATTGAATTCTTATATCATTGTCATCATCCTCATGTTTATAATATGTTAAAAG
The DNA here is from genome assembly GCA_020205605.1 of Panax ginseng. NCBI lineage: Eukaryota > Viridiplantae > Streptophyta > Magnoliopsida > Apiales > Araliaceae > Panax > Panax ginseng. Next base: position 59,264,080 of record CM035142.1, read on the forward strand.
TCATATGTGGCCTGTAGTGCATAGATGGATTTGGTATGATTATGACCAGGGATTATTCGGTATAATCATGACTGTAATGTTACAAATGATGTGGTAAAAGTCCTCATTGGCCATAGTGCATTAATGGACATGACCATTGATGAATACACGAATATCCTTGGCCCGTAGTGCATGGATAATTTGTTGTCTTGATACTAATGAATATCATTGGTCAGTGGCGCTTGAGGATGATGTGGTTTATTTATTGTCGAGTCTCAAATGATAAAAGTGATGAAAAACCTTTTAAATCATAGAAGATAGTAGATTTTATTCTCTACTTGACTCTTCTAATGGATTGCTTGTTCCGCTGTAGTTAAACTTGATGTTTGTTATATTTTATCAGTTTAAGACTGTTGAAGGCTAACGATAAATTATTCTACATTATCTTAGTCATAATATGTGACACCCCCAAAATAGGTATACATCACCCATCTTGAGTCGCCAAATATTTGGTACAGAATTCAAATACAAACTTAGTTATACAACAGTCTTGTAAAATATGACTAAACATATGCTGTGAGTTTTAATACAAATATTGTCATCTAGACAATATACAAACTCAATGGGGTCCTCATTACATTTATTATCACACTATTTCACAGAATAGTGAGGACTACTAATGCACCATCTAGGACCATCACTCTGTTCCCCGACTAGTCTCTGCTACGTTCTAATTTCCTGAAGAGAATAATGAAAGTAAAAGGGTGAGCTCAACTAGCCCAGTAAGAACTATTATGACTAAGATAATGCAGAATAAATTATCATTAACCTTCAAAAGTGTTAAACTGATAAAATATAACAAACATCAAGTTTAACTGCAGCGGAATAAGCAATCCATTAGAAGAGTCAAGTAGAGAATAAAATCTACTATCTTCTATGATTTAAAAGGTTTTGCATTACTTTTTATCGCTGAGACTCAGCTTAAAAAATAATCCACATCATCCATGCACTACGACTAAGGATATTCATTAGTATCACGACCACAAATTATCCATGCACTACAGGCCAAGGATATTCGTGTATTCATCAATGGTCATGATCATGCTAATAACTATCCATCAATGCACTACGGGCCAATGAGGACTTTTTCCACATCATTTGTAACATTACGGTCATGATTACACCGAATAATCCCTGGTCATAATCATACCAAGTCCATCTATGCACCATGTGCCACATGACTTTCAACATAATATAAATATGAGGATGATGACAACGATATAAGAATTCAATAAAAACAAGTTCAAGAATTAATTTATCCAGGAACTAATAATGTCCAACATGATACTTCTTTGTAGAGTAACACTCAAGAATGCTCAGAAGAATATTTTCGTGAAAAGATACTGGATGAAGCGCAAATATCAAGGATATTCCACTAATTTCATGGAGTATAGAAGTCAAAACTTTAACCAACTGAGTATAATAAAGAATGGAATAACAAAAGAAATCACCAGGCATGCGATAGACCACACAGATAGGTTAATCAAATGTAATAATAAATAATGGAACGAGTGTGCGTAGAACGCACGTATGTGATATTCCAATGTAATAATAAATAACGGAACCAGTCATGCCAGAATGCACGTACAAGATATTCCAATGTAATAATAATTAACGGAACCAGTCATGCAGAAAGCATGCATGTGATATTCCAACAGAATGATAAATAATGGAACCAGGTCATGCGTAAAGCACGACAAGATGTTCCAACAGAATAATAAAAAAAATGGAATAATGAGATGAATTTCACCAAGTATAGGGTAGCGCAGATACAAAGTTATTCCAATGTAACAATAAAGAATGGAATACCGTAAGTTCTCTTCATGAATAAGAAAGAAAGAATACCCCTTACGAGTACAACAAATAATATCCCTTACCATAAAAGAATAGTATTCCGACTGGTAGGGCGATGATATTCTTGAAGAAAAATTACACTACGCTCAAAGCTTCTTAAAACTCTAAAAAAATACACTCAAGATTATAGAAGAATTCTCTGAAGTTCTGGTGTGGTTTTCAATTATAACTAAGCATCCTATTTATAGGAAAATAGAAAGGATACTATCCCGCACTATGTAATAAAATATAATATATATATATATATATATATATATATATATATATATTTATATATATATTTTATTTAAAATCTAATAAAACAAATAACTTTATAAAAGTATTTTGTTTTATATAAAAAGATTTTACTACGCAAAACACTATGCATAATAGAATATTATATATTCTATTTATAGTCTAATAAAACGAATAACTTTATAAAAATATTTTGTTTTATATAAAAAGCTTTTCTATTTTATTACATTAATAATACTAATAAAACAAAACTCATCATCATTATTATTATTCACAATATTAATCGACCAGGTCGTTCCCAGGAAATAGGGGGTTTTCCAATAAGGATTTCTCCCCATTGGTGCGCAATTAGGTGACCAAACCTCTCCTTGACAGAACTTTTAGACATCGTTAATATTGCAAATAATAATATTAATAACTTTGTCATCTCAATTATTGATTATAAAATATTGACAATAATTGAATCAAATAACGTGAGATACTACGCAAAGAATTATCGTAATAATAATTTAACAAAACTGAGTGACTTCTCACGTAAGCATCAATAATCAATACCGTAAAGCTATCAGGTAAACTACGATACATCGCACATTTTTAACACCTGGTGTTTCAAAAGTTAACGATAAAACTTCCGCCGTTATTTTCATAAAGTATTTTTGTCATTTTTTCAATCTGACAATAATTCCGTTGTGGGGTCCACCAATAATTGTGCCGTTGTTCGAATATTCCCTGTTAAAACGAATATTCCCCGACCAATCAAATATTATATAACAACTTGCGTACTTTGCAAAATTTATAAATATTACCCACAACAATAACATTATATCAAATTCATTCCATAATATTCAAAAATGATATTTATAGAAAATTCATCTTTATTTATAAAAGTTGGTGTCTTATATAATATTTCTTACTGGGTTAGTTGAGCTCACCCTTTCTTTCACTGTTCTCTTCAGGAAATGAGAATATAGCTAGGACGAGTCGGGGAACGGATTAACGGTCCAGATAGTTGTTTTAGTAGTCCTCACTATTCTATAAAATAGTGTGACAATAAATGTAATGAGGACTCCATTGAGTGTGGATATTGTCTAGATGACAATATTCTTATTAAAACTCTTAGATTATGTTTTGTCGTATTTTACACGACTGTTGTATAAATAAGTTGTATTTGAATTTTGTACCATGTATTTGGAGACTCAAGATGGGTGATGTATACCTATTTTGGGGGCATCACAGAAACCTCTTTCCTAGACAGAACTTCCTTAGACATTGCCAATAATGCTATATAATAATATGATTCAAATAATATGAATTATTGATCTGATAATGGAGATACTGTGCAGTGACAATTATTGAAACAACAATAATATAAAATATCAACGCAACAATTATTGAACCAATAAAATAAAATATTGAACAATACCATCTGTAATAATTATTGAGTAGTGACTTCACGTAAGAATCAATAATTTCAAAAATATTGTGCACATCTTGTGTGCTATCAGTGCAACCACGCCAGACATAACGTATTTTAAACCACGGGTATTCCAATAGTGTTAATGGTAACCATTACGCCGTTATTTATAAAAACTCGAACTTGTCGTTTTCTTCATCCAACAGTTATCCGTTATGGGGCCCACAAATGGTTGCGTCGTCGTACGAATATTCCCCGACAGAAAGAATATTCCACGACCAAATGAATATTCTCTGACAAAATGAATACTTTATAACCACTTGCTTATTTTGCAAAATTTGCACATTTCACCCATAACCAAAGTATTATATCAAATTAACACTTTATTATTCAAAATAATAAATATAGGAAATTTGATTTTATTCATTAAAAAGTTGGGATCTTGCAACCTTCCATTCTTATGAAATTTCATCCTCGAAATTGATGTACGTACCTGGTGTTTCAAAAAGGTGAGGATACCTTGCTTTCATTTCTGATTCTAACTCCCAGGTCATTTCTTCAATAGCATAGTTTTTCCACAAAACCTTAACTTATGGTATAACCTTGGTGCGTAGGACATGCTCTTTCCTATCCAAGATCTTAACAGGTACCTCCCCGTACGTTAAATCTTAGGCTATCTTGTCCGGTTCTAACTCAATAATGTGGTTTGGGTCTTTCATATATTTATGAAGCATAGATATGTGAAAAACATTATGAACACGAGACATGATTGGTGGTAATGCGAGTTTATAGGGCACATTTCCTATTCGGTCAAGAATCTCAAATGGACCAACAAATCTTGGATTGAGCTTTCCTCTCTTCCCAAATCTTGTAACTCCCTTCCATGGAGAAATATGTAACAATACATGATCCCCAATATTAAATTCTACGCCCTTTCGATGAAGATCCACATAACTCTTTTGTCGATCATGTGTCGTTTGTATACATTGTTGAATCATTTGGATCTTTTCTGTAGTCATGCGTACAAATTTTGGTCCCAACAACGTTGTTTCTCCCACCTCATCCTAGCATACTGGAGAGTGACACTTTCGTCCATACAATGTTTCAAATGGAGTCGTGCCTATACTTGCCTGATAACTGTTGTTGTAGGAGAATTCCACCAATGGTAAGTACTTATCCCAACTCCCTTTGAAATCTAGGACACAGAGTCTTAAGAGATCTTCAAGAGTTTGAATAGTCCTCTCTAATTGCCCGTCTGTTTGAGGATGGTATGCCGAACTAAATTGTAAATCTGTGCCATAGCTTTCTACAAGCTAACCAAAAATTGTGAAGTGAATCTTGGGTCACGATCCGAAACTATGGATACTGGCATGCCATGCAATCTCACAATCTCATTTACGTACATACTAGCAAGACATTAAAGGGAATAAGTATCCCGTATAGGCAAGAAATGGGCAGACTTGCTTAATCTATCAACAATAACCCAAATCGCATCTATGCCTTGAGAAACCTTGGGAAGACCCATAACGAAATCAATAGTAATGTGTTCCCACTTTCATTTTGGAATCTCAAGTGGTTGCAATGGACCCTTTGGCACTTGATTCTCTGCCTTTACACGTTGACAAGTTAAACACCTCGAGATAAACTCCGCGATCTCTCTCTTCATATTGTTCCACCAAAATGTATGTTGAAGATCATGATACATTTTGGTACTCCCAGGATGGATTGCAAATGGTGTGTTGTATGCCTCCATTATGATTTTATGCTTCAAGTCAGAATCGTTAGGAACACAAAGTCTGGAGTTGACTCGAAGTATTCCTTCTTCATTAATTCTTGCTTCTGGAATAGCACCTTCTTGCACCTTCTTGCACTTTCTTCTTCATACACATCAGCTCCATATCCGTAGCTTGAGCATCTTTAACTTTATCGATTAAAGTCAGTTCTACTCGTATGTTTGATATTATCACGTGAGTACTTGGAGCCTTTACCACTATCTCCATCCTTTGTAAGTTATACAATATGGACCTTTGTGTTAACAACATTGCACTCGTACCCGCATATGATCTTCTACTCAATGCATCAGCTACCACGTTTGTTTTTCCAGGATGATATTGGATGGTGTGATCATAATCTTTCAATAGCTCGAGCCAACGTCGTTGCCGCATGTTGAGTTCCTTTTGGGTGAAGAAATATTTAAGGCTTTTATGATCTGTATAGATCTCCACTTTTTCCCCATACATGTAGTGTCTCCAGATCTTTAATGCGAAAACGACTATTGCCAACTCCAAATCATGAGTATGATAATTCCTCTCATATTCTTTGAGTTATCGCAAGGCATAGGCTATGACTTTCCCATGTTGCACGAGAACACATCCTAACCCTTTTCCTGAAGCATCATTGTAGATAACAAATCCATCCGAACCAGATGGTATTGTCAGAACAGGTGCCGAAATGAGTATCCTCTTGAGCTCTTGAAAACTCCTCTCACAATCCTCGCTCCAACCGAATTTTGTATCTTTACGAGTCAGTTTAGTTAACGGAGTAGCAATTCGAGAAAATCCTTCCACAAATTTTCGATAATAACCAGCTAAGCCCAGAAAGCTACGTACTTCGTTCACCGAATTCGGTTGCTCCCAACTTTGTATTGCTTCAATTTTTGTCGGGTCGACAGATACTCTATGTTTTGAGACCACAGGCCCAAGGAATGCTACTTCCTCAAGCCAGAACTCGCATTTCATCAGCTTGGCATATAGCTTGTTATCACGAAGCCTTTGCAGTACCATCTTCAAATGGTGCTCATGATCTTCACGGCTTTTGGAATAGATGAGGATGTCATCAATAAAGACAACAACAAACTGATCCAAATATTCTTTGAACACATGCGGTTCATCATATCCATGAAAGCAGCAGGAGCATTAATCAATCCAAAAGACATGACTAAGAATTCATAATGCCCGTACCGAGTTCTGAAGGCAGTCTTTGGAATATCCTCAGTTTTAATCTTCAGCTGATGATATCTAAAACGAAGATCGATCTTTGAAAAGAATTGTGCTCCTTGCAACTGGTTGAACAAGTCATCTATGCAAGGTAGCAGATACCTATTCTTAATGGTGACATGGTTCAATTCTCGGTAGTCAATACAAAGTCGCATACTCCCATCTTTCTTCATTACGAATAACACAAGAGCAGCCCAAGGAGATGTACTAGGATGAATGAAACCGATGTCCAACAACTCCTGTAGTTGGACCTTTAACTCCTGAAGTTCAATAGGAGCCATTCGATATGGGGTTTTAGAAATGGGCATTGTACCAGGTTCAAGATCAATAAAGAATTCAACTTCACGTTTTGGGGGTAGACCAGGAAGTTCTTCAAGAAATACGTCAGGAAATTCACTAACAACGGAAATATTATTCAAATCTGACGTGTTTTTGTTCAAGTCCGTGACATGGGCTAAGAAAGCTTGACATCCATTTTTCAATAAACTAAGCGACTTTTATGGCTCGATATAATGTTGATTGACTTTAATGGTTATGTTGTTTGAATTCGCATAATAGGTTGGTTAGGAATATGAAAACTAACAACCTTACGAAAATAATCAATTTTAGCATGATGCGTGGTTAACCAATCAATCCCTAAAATCACATCAAATGCAAGAATTTTCAACGAAATAAGATCGGCAGGTAATATTATGGTTCCAACTTGAATCAAGCAAGATTTATAAACAGTAGATGTAATGAAAGTTTCTCCTAATGGAGTCTCAATAGATAAGTCAAGGTCTAATTTCTCTGAAGTCAAGTTTAAACGTTGAGCACAAGCAGGAGAGATAAAAGAATGGGTAGAACCGGTATCTAATAAGGTATAAACTTCGTAAGAGTTTATGATTAGCTTACCCGTGATCACCTCGTTCGGGTTTTTCACGTTTTGGCCAGTCACGACAAACACCCTCCCTTGAACCACTGACTTTATTTTGTCCGTAGTCGCCTTTGGTGTCGCCGTCCCAGCTAGACTTGACTTCGCTACTGGACAAAATCGGGCTATATGATCGCCTTTTCCATAACTGAAACACACCTTAGAAGGTTGTGAACAGTTTGGACTTATGTGTCCCTCTTCTCCACATCTATAGCATCTAACTGGCGGTCGTTCTCCTCCCCTAGAATTTGTTGTTGGTGCTGCTGATGCTGCTGATGTCTTCCCGTCATTGTTGAATCTCCTCTTTCTAAAATTTCCACTTGACTCACCTCTCCTATTATCATGGCCACGATTACCACCCAAGTGGTTACCGCTTTTGTCTATATTTTTTCCTCCCCATTGGTTATCATCGCTCCGATGACTACTGTCACTGGTATGACCCTGATTGTGGTCCCTCGATTGGGCATACTCATTATCTCGCTCTAATAATTGAGCCATGTTGACAACATCTAAATATAAAGAAAATTTATGAGAGATAAGATATTGTTGAATCTCGGGTTTTAGACCTCTCAGAAACATCCTCGTCATTCGTTCCTCATTCTCGACCAAATGAGGTGCAAACCTGGATAACTCTGCAAAATTCGCCTCGTACTGGGACACCATCATGTTGTTTTGTTCCAGTCTAATAACTCCACCTCCTTCATATGATGAATACTTTCAGGAAAGTACATGTCATTAAACAGTTTCTGAAATGTTTCCTAAGACATGTTGAGTTCGGCAGGCTGGGTACGTTTCACAGATTCTCACCAGTAATCTACCTCACCGCGAAACATAAAGGTTGCGCATGGAACCTTATGTTCCTCCGTGCATCCCAAGACATCGAATATCTTGGTAATTTGTTTGACCCACGTTTCTGCTTTAATCGGATCCGGCTTTCCCTTAAATTTTGGTGGTCCCAACTCCTTGAATCGCTTGGTTGTGACAAGCCGCGTAGATGCATTATCATTTCCACCAGTATTTTGTGCACGAGTCTCCCTAAATCGATTTTACATGAACTGCAAAAAGCTTCTAAACATCCCATCATTCATCATTTGTTCGGTGAGTGTTGTTTATAGGAGGAATATTGCCTTCTCACATACGTTCCCGGGTGGTGATTAAAGGTGTCTCCACTCATTCCCGATTCACTTCATTGTTAATATTTGCAGTTGCCATTCTCAAATACTTTCACAAAACAAGGGTTAATTAACATGTCACATATTTTCCCTATACTCTGACCGACCAAATAAATACCAAATAAACTTAATCAGGTCATACTAGTGAAGGAATTCCCCGTCTCTCCCCTCCTAGTTCTTGTCTCACATCTCAGCTAGGGATCATATCCCTAAGCTTTGATACCAACAGTGACGCCCCCAAAATAGGTATACATTACCCATTCTGAGTCGCCAATTACATGGTACAGAAACAAATACAACTTTAGTAATACAATTGTCGTGCAAAATATGACAACACACATACTGTGAGTTTGAATACAAATATTGTCTAATAGACAGTATACAAACTCAAAAGGAGTCCTCATTACAATTATTGATACACTATTTTACAAAATAGTGAGGACTACTAAAACAACTATCTTGAATCATCACTCCATCCCCGGCTAGTTCCTGCTAAATTCTCTCATCCTGAGAAGAACAATGGAACAAAAAGGAAAAGGGTGAGCTCAACTAGCCCAGTAAAGAATATTATGACTAAGATAATGTAGACACTCAAAATTTTTTATACTACTATCACTAACATTGCAGGAGGACAGATTCGTCTTTTAAGAGGAAACCCTGAAAGACAATCCATATCCATTCCGGATACTACCGGAAGTTCAGCATCAACCCCGGATAGCAATCTAGGAGTAACAATTCCAATCTCGGATATAACCCCAAGGCGTGCAGATCCAATACCAGAACACACACCAGAAAAGACTGATTAATCTTGGAGATAACCCCGAGATATCCTGTCTCAGCCCCAACAATGGGAATAGCCCTTAACCTGGGTGATAACCCCAATGAATGCTTGTTTCAAATGTGGCTAGCTTCAATCTCGGCACTCACAATGAGATATTATGTACCAACACGGCAATAACACCGGGGGGACAGACACACCTCAAAGATGACAATGAGGACCTTCAACAATTACAGCAGTCCAATCTCAGCGAAGCCTGAGCAACGTCTACTTTATCAGCCCAATCTGGCGATAACACCGGTGAGGGACAACATCGTCATCTAGCTAATGCGATGCCATGCCACGTCGTCTCAACACAACGATGTCCCACAAGATTAACCAATCCCGAGTGACTATTGTGCGGGGTAACAGATGGAAGTTGAAGCTTGAAGACCGGAGGGCACCGTCCCATCTTCAATGACTTCGTACAAACTCTAATCCCATGCCATCGTACAAACTCTCGATAACGGCGGTCCAAAATAGGTCCTGTATACCTCAAACGGATGCCCGGATTGCACTTCTAAAAGTTCGAGTGGACATTACAGTGCACGTACTTCAAGACGACCCGACCTGAAAAACCCGGGCCCACCCGGGTTGCCTCTGGTACACCTGCGGCTACTTCGTCTATAAATAGAGGGCTTAGGCTGCCCATTTTGTAAGAGAAAATGGCGAGGAAGCCCTGCCAAATTTGCTCTACACTCACCCCATGCAGTGTACTTTCTCCTTTTAAACACCTGTGAGCTCGTATATAGCTTCTTTTGTACCTACAAAAGGCAGTGTTTACCCACTCTAAAGATATAGAAGTCTTCTTTGGCAGTCAAATGTAAGCCTTCTCACACACTTTAGAGTCTTTGTCTTCATCTCTGTACACACCCTTCTACACGTTGAGAGTCGTGTTTCTTGCTTTTGCCCGAACTTCGATCCGTGGTTTCATTTCAGTCTGTATATATACATATATTATATATATATATTGACTAACATTATCGAGTTATGCCTCGATTGAGCCTCGACTGCGATCTAGAGTGTTTATTTGCTTTAATATATAGATATACATTTATATATATTAACTGTGTGTCGAACTTTGTTCGATGAGCATAGATTTTCGATGCAATGCTTATTTGCTTTTATATATATATATATATATATATATATATATATATATATATATATATATATATATATATATATACATTTATATATATTAATTATGTGTCTGGACTTTGTTCGATGAGCCCGATCTTTGGTCTCAAAAGTGCGTTTATCGTTTAATATATATATATATATATATATATATATATATATATATATATATATACATTTATATATATTAAGCTGTGTGTGTCGACTGCTCGATGAGCCTAGATTTTATATCAGAATGCGTTTATTGCTTTTATATATATATATATATATATATATATATATATTAACTGTGTGTCGGACTCTGTTCGATGAGCCTAGATTTTATATCAAGTGCATTTATCGCTTATATATATATATACATTTATATATATTAAGCGTGTCTAGGACTCACTCTCGATGAGCCCGGATTTTATATCCTATATGCTTATTGCTTTTATATATATATATATATATATATATATATATATATATATATATATATATATATTTCGTCCCACTTGGAGTTTCCTCCGTGGCGGTTGACAGCTTTTACAGCTTTATTTACATTTCTGATCCCCCATGGAGGTGCTTCGTGGTTGGTGATCATGTCTGTATATATATATTTACAGCTTTTATATATATACTTGCTTACTGCTTTCATACAAATTGCAGTATTCTGTGTGCCTGGGAATCATGTGATCACAGATTCATCCCATTGGATATAGATTCGGTTCTCGTGATGGACATTTTCAGCTGTAAGCAGCTTGTAAATTATTCTGCGTTGTCTGAATTTCCTCAGATGGTTTCCATACCCACGAGGAAGTCGGCATTATTTTGTACATGATTTTCGTACGGATGCCTCGCATCTGTCAAATAAAATCAATCAAGCCGAACACTTAATAAAAATGGGAGTGTAAAAGGACTCAATTACTATTGAGCATCAGGGTTTGAAAAACCTCTTTTATAAAACATCACTGCCATATCTTGCTTACAAATTAATTTTTACATAAATTCAAACCATGTGTATATAGGTGCGAACGAGGCCTCTCATTACTTCCAAAATAACAGGACATTGACCCACACACACACACATTCAGATAATAGTTTCTTGAAAAGAGGCGGTCACTTTGGTAACACGGATGTCGGGGGGTGCCTAGCAGTGTCACATCACTGGGTCAATGTGCAAACCGTTTCTCAGTTGTGTTGGTACAACCATTTAAAAAACCAACTGGCGACTCTTAATAGTCCATCGTCGACATTATACATGTCGGACCTTTTTCACTTGTTTTTTCAAACAAATCTCACCTAAAATGAGAACACGAAAGAACAAGTACCGAAAAGGGACATTCAAAAATCCCGTAAGTGGACTTAAGCCGCTATTACAATCTTTTCAAAACTGTTATCTGCTTGTGTGTGGATGTTGCATTTACATTTGATGAAGGTGTACGAATGCATTTCCTTATTGCACTTAGTGCTTCGCACCATAACTGCTTGTGATATTAGTGTTTCGCACCATATCTGCTTATGATATTAATGCTTCGCACATGTCATCATTTTCATACGGTGAGACGCGATGTATACGAATGTATGTTGTGTGGTCCCTCCACCAGGAGGCAATCCCGTCGGTGTTTGATTACTGGACTCGTGAGAAGACTAATTCTTCGAGGCTCAGGAAAGACACCACCCAAATTCGCTCCAGTTGAAAGACCGGATTAACTTCCCTTCAAGTAGATTACGATGATTTGGGAACCTTCATGCCAAAAAGCCGCGAGAGTAACCTAAGATAGGTCAGTCTCTGATAAACCCAAAACAGAGGAAAGTCTCTTCATGCTCTCTCATTTCAATTATTTGTAAACACAATTACTTGTAATTTCATTCCATCTCTATCTCCATGTAATGAGAAATATGAAGAAATGTGTACACATACATATTTTAATTAACATGCTACAAACAACTGACATCCGTTTTGCAGGATAGAATTCCTAAAATGGACACATCACATTGCATGTTATTTACACACTTTCTCTAAAGACTAAACTATGCAACTCTTTCGCAGGGAACCAATCAGACCTATTACCCGGTCAAAGTCCAAAAAGGCAAATGGCCTACAGTCAATCATGTCGTCATCCGACCAGACTGAACTTAATCTAGTTTCTCGCAAAGAATTCGACGGATTAAGCAAACAAATTACAGATTTGGTTGTTCTACTCAAAGAACTACACCGGTCAATCAGGGTCCAAAAATACCCGCACATCTTTGAATCCTCCACACAAGGGGGAACCCAGGTCATTACAATACCTGAACTGCAGTTGGATACGACCAACAAAACTCATGATGTTGCCCATCCCACTAGAGATCCAGACACTAGTGACATCAAAAATAAAGTCCTCCAAATGGAAGAGACCCTTCGTGCTATCAAAGGAATTGGAACACACGGGAGTGTTTCATATGTTGATCTTTACATTTTCCCTGGTGTTCATTATCCAGAAAAATTTAAAACTCCTGACTTTGAAAAATATGATGTGTTAGGAGATCCTTACACACATTTAAAGGTGTTTATTGGAGAACTTGGATCTTATGCAAAAGGACGAAAAACTCAGAATGCAATTATTCCAAAAAAGTCTAACTGAAGAAGCCCGTTCGTGGTACACAAGATTAGACAACTCTAAGATCCATAGCTGGGAAGAGCTAGCACATGCTTTCCTCACACAATATATCTTTCAATCTCAGATGGCTCCTGATCGGTATCAAATTACCAAGATCAAGAAATAATCTAACGAGTTTTTCAGAGAGTATGCTCAAAGGTGGAGACGTCTGGCTGCCCAAGTTAGTCCTTCCATGACAGAATCAGAGATGGTCATGACTTTATTAGACATACAAGAAGCGCCTTTCTATGAAAGAGTTTTAGCCAGCATCGGCAAACCATTTTCTGAAATGGTCAAACATGGGGAGATAGCTGAGATGGGATTGAAGTCTGGAAAAATTCAAGACCTAGCTGCACTTAAAGTTGTTGCTGATCACATCCAATCCAGAAATAATGGGAACAACCCCCGGAAGGTCCATAAAAAGAAAGAGGAAGATGTTTCCCTGATACAACAGGGTCAAAAAGGCAATCAAAACATGCCTGTTCAAAGGAAAAACTACACTCCCTTTCAAGCACAGTCTGTGAACCCTCCAATACCAAAAGGTGGAGAAGTCAAACGCCCTCGATTGTTTACACCCTTAGGGGATACCCTCGAGAACATTCTCACTCTTCTGACAACACAGAAGAAAATTACTCATCTTCTTCCACCAGCCAGCCCTAATGGACGGGGTTTCAATGCTGCTCAAAAATGTGCTTATCATGTCGGGGCACCTGGACATGATACTCAGGATTGTTGGGGCTTGAAATAAAAGATTCAGGACTTGATAGACAATGGGGAGATCGTGGTTACCAAACCAGATAAGCCTCACGTTCAAGACAATCATCTTCCTCAACACAAAGAAGAAGAGGTCAACATGATCAATTGGAGCAACGGACAGAGTTCCAATTTTAGTTGTGAATCTTCCCAAACCCTCAAAGACGGTAATGACAAATGGGATTATGCCAAGTTCTAATTCACAATGGAACGAAAGATGAAAGCTCTATGCAAGCAAATTGAACAATTGGCAGAACTGGTGACTTATCAGCATCAAGTGACACGTCAATTAATCAGTCAGGAGCATGCCAGTCTTCTACCTCTTGTCATGAATATTCCCTCATCACTTTCAGAAAATGAAATGCTGGAAGATAAAGTGACAAAGAGAGCAAATGCCAAGGCCCGGCGGGATTTTGCCAACAAAAGGGAATTCATCTATTTGGGCCAACCTATGGAGGAAATTCTTCATATGTTAATCAATGAAGGAAGGATCAGTTCCCTTCTACCTCCAATCAACCCCTATTCAGGACGATAAAACTCTGATGGAGTATGTCAGTATCACTCCCAGTCTCGCGGTCACAGCACAAAAGAATGTTGGGCACTCCTCCACCTTATCCAAAATCTAATTGACAGTGATCTACTGCGCCTAGCAGACAACGATACTGTGTTACGTGCAAGTGAAGATTCAGGCCCTACTAAGTGGAAGAGTGTGGTAGCAGTCATATCCGCTGAAACTGATGGGGTTAACAAATCATTCACAATGCCAACAATTCAACTCAAGGGAAGCAACTATCCTTTGAAAGTGGACGCTCCCCAGCCAATCAACTTGCCGTGTAGAGCACAATATCATATTGTTAGCTTGCGCACAGTTTCATGGAATTATGGAGAAGGTGAAGGATCCACCTAACATACAACTGCTACAGTGTCGAAGGAAAATCCATTGTATCTTCCCCAACGGGTGATGAAGTCTACCATCAAATCAAAGGGGAAAATACCCATGGAGAAGATTGAAAAATTCCTCCGCACTATGGGTCATAACGAAGCCACGGTGGTTTTAAGCTTGAAAGAAGCTCCACAACAAATATCAATTTTGGACTTGGTCCTAACTTTCGAGAATCACCGGAAGGTCTTGTTAAAGGTTTTAGAAGAAGCCAATCTACCGACATCAGTTGATATGGAAAAATTTTAACATCTGGTTGATAACATTTTTAACAACAATGTGATATCCTTCACTGATGACGACATACCACCTGAAGGGACCGATCATTGCAAGCCGTTGCACATTGCGATCTTGTCCTCCAGATACATGCTAGCTGGAGTCTTGATAGATGGAGGTTCGTCTCTAAATATTTGTCCATACACTACCTTGGTGAAGATGAATATCAATCTCAACTGAATTTAGAGTAGCCATACTATCATCAAAGCTTTTGATGGAGCCCGCCGAAATTTGGTTGGAGTAATTGAGCTGCTAATCGAAATTGGTCCTCACACATTCTGCGTATCTTTCCATGTGCTCAAGATAGATTCGGGATACAACCTGCTCTTGGGACGACCATGGATCCATATGGCTGGGGTAGTCCCCTCCACTCTTCATCAGCAGTTGAAATATATTATCAACAATAGCCTGGTCACGGTCAACGCTGAACCAGAGTGTCCTCGACACGGGGACATGTCGTTCATCAATGCCAATGCAGATGTTGAACCAGTCAGTTTTCATGCCTTGGAAGTAAGCAATACCCAATACCATGCTATTGGAACGCCTTTACCTGAACCCAAGATTTCTGCCGAGGTAATGTCGGCTACTCAAGAAATGATGTCATTGGGTCATAAACTGGGACAAGGGCTGGGTAAAGATTACCAGGGTATCAAGTAACCCATTCGATTAACCAAGCAAACTGGAACAGCTGGACTAGTCTATTATGCCAGTTCTAGTCACAGGAATCCTCATAAGCATCAGCAGATTCCTTCAGCTTCAACCATGTGGCATTTATCTTCGCCTTCCAGTTCTGAGTCCGCACAACCTCCTATAAAGGTGCCAGCAAATGTAATGGCTATGTTATTTCCCAAGCCGGTACCAGTAAAGGAGAAAGAAGTCTTTGTTCCAAATCCCGCAGTGGAAGAGGAAGAACGAAGAATCAAGCAAGAAGTCATCCGAATGATGTCAGGCATACGCATCATCGTTCATGATGAACATACCAACAGATACACCCCAGACGATTATTGCCCAGACATAATGGCCATCTTTCCCCACTTCTTCAACAGATTCGCTCTGTGCTGGCACCTCGGCTACTGGCACTGGTGGAACAGCCGCTGGCATCTCCGTGCCCATTTCGTCTTTTCCAGACATCCTACAATCAGTTTAAACAACTTGATTAGTACTTCACCGGTACAAACTTCTCAGACTATGTGTCCACTTTTCTCACTATCGTTGCACTTTGACAATCTCTCACTTAGTACTCTATTTGAGTATTCTCTATCTCGCTTTTGGTTATAATCCTAGGGTTTTTCCCCACCCCACTTAAGGTTTATAACCTACAGCTCTGATACCAACCTGTGACGCCCCCAAATCCAGGTTACCTGACCCCCGAGTTTGGTGTTCACGATCCACACTATAATTAACATTTAACTACCCATAATATATATAGATAGTAACTTTCATAAGATTTTATCAGAGTTTAATAATAATACATCACCCAGGTTCACTAACCTTAACTTTACAAACATACCCTTTGGATATACAAAAAGGGTTTACAATACAACATATTAAATATGTTTAACATAACTAATTTATAACTACGCCTTTGCCTTTATTCTGCTTCACAAAGACCTCCGCAACTTCGCCCCTAATGAAATGTTTTATTTAGCAAGGGTGAGCAACAAATTTGCCCCGCAAGTTAAGACATACAATAAATGTATTAGTATTCAAATCACCAGACTATCTATTTTGATAGAATGAAACCAAAGTTCGGGGAACTTTGAAAATAACTGAACAAATCGTTATTCAATAACAAGTCTTCTCGTATTCTATACAACATAATAATTCAATAATGAAAGAGTACAACACTTTCAAAGTTTCTACGATATTCTAATGAATAATCAAGAATCAATTCTACGAAATATCAAAGTGGAATGTCTTCCAGATTTATACCGAGCGATCCATTGGATCTTGAACTTCTCTTCTCGAGTAACTATCAAAGTTATACTTTGATATACCCAGGTGTATCAGATAACCGTAAAGATTAAATCATACCCTCCGCAAGTATAACAAGTGATCGATTTTATTATACCCTATATTATGCATAATATTTAAGTCGTCACAAGAATGATCGAATATACGATTTAATGATATTCCCTTTTATAAAAGGTTGTTCTTCTCGATCTCGTAATCAAGATTTTGATTAATCAACGAAATATCGTGATTTCAAATTTATTTACTTCTCGATCTTAAGCGAAATAATTGGCATCGATCTATCAATAATAATTGAATTTCTTCTCGAACTTATCAAGTTCTAACTAATATTCGCCTCAGCCAAAATAATTAGCTAAGACATTTATCAAAGATAATTTGACAATAAAACAGAATTATCTCGTATTGTCAATTCTAACTTCTCTGAGATATGAATATCCAACAAATGTTATTCTACAAATATATATTTTCAATCAATAATTCAATTTGAATTATTAAGCATGCACTAACTGTGAATAATCAACAATAAATTCCTTGGATGTGGTGTAATTAGCAATAATTAACCACTATAATAATTGAATAAATTTAACTCAAGGTTGAGTTAGGAAACTTGCCTCTTCCGCTGATTACAGCTACACAAAATACTTATCTGCTTTCGAAAGACCTATAACCAATAATATCGGTCTTACAATTAGCACAATAATTCATCATACACATCACTGTAATTCACAGTCAAACTTCTCCTAGGCACATTACCACATAGCCACATTAGTGGTTATAACCTATATAAACACTTAACAAGTCAAACTATATCAATCTGGTTGGACTTCGGTCCATTCTCGGTGTCCTGGCCACCCCATCCGACAATTAACACAGTTATTGTCAATTAAACTAAATCTCTAAGCTTCAATATTAATTTAGATAAGTCAATTATCAATAATAATATTTTTCAGAAGCTTTTACTACTAATCAAACAATTATTATAATTTATAATAACTTTTCAAACATCGGAATCATTTTTAAATGATTTAATTATCAAATAATCTTATCATTATTAATATTTAATAATATTAAAATGTTAATAACATACTTGTCAAAATATTAAAGTTATTATCAATAACTTAAAATATTTTTAAATCAACAATATTCCACTTAAATGATTTTTAAAGTAATTAAAATCATTTTTAAATCACCACCATTAATATATAAATATCAATGAAATTATCATCTAAATATTAAAAGTCATTAATTATAACTTAAAATATTTTTAAACTATTTTTCTCATTGTTAAATGATTTTTACATCAATAAAATCATTTTTAATTCATTTATTTAATATCATAATTAAATAAATCAAATATCATTAATATTAATTTATTAATGAAAATTCTCCAAAAATATTGAAAATTATATTTTATAATTTAAAATATTTTCTAACACTTTATTCTCAATTAAAAATGATTTTTAAATCATTTAAATCATTTTATCTTATTTATTTAATTTAATAATCAAATAAATCTAATATCATTAATATTAAATTATTAATGAAAATTCTCCAAAAATATTAAAAGTTTC
Source organism: Panax ginseng (assembly GCA_020205605.1). Taxonomy (NCBI): domain Eukaryota; kingdom Viridiplantae; phylum Streptophyta; class Magnoliopsida; order Apiales; family Araliaceae; genus Panax; species Panax ginseng. The sequence continues at coordinate 59,282,797 of CM035142.1, forward strand.
ATTTTATAACTCAAAATATTTTTAAATACAACAATCTTATTTAAAATGATTTTTCATAATATTAAATCATTTTTCTCTAATTTATTTAATACACTAATTAAATAAATTAAATACCTTTAATATTTAAATAATTATAAATATTAAAGAAAAATATTCCAATCGGGTCGAAATTATTTTCATAATTTAAAATAATTTTTGAAACCATTTTGGTAATTTTAGAATTTATTTCTAATTTTTATTAATTACCTAAATTTCAAATTAAAATAAATAAATCCGTCAAGCTAATAGCCTATAATGACGACACTTAGCGTCATTGTTGGTGTTCTTAAGTCAAGAACACCGACATCCCAGCAGACTTCAAGGTGCTACTTTGATTAGTTAATAATTTAATCGCTTTCATGTTCGGGCTTTTAAAACTTTGGTATTGTAGTATTAAGGTAACACTACAACACCCAACCAATACTTTGGTCAAACAACATCACAACAAGGAGATCAAAGCCTCCAAAGTTGCTGTCAGAAAACAATCTGGGCTTTCTGGGCTTAAATAGTTCAAGTTGCCATATTCAACCTCAATTTAATCTATGATCTAGTCTTGTTTTAAGTTGTTTTATGACTCGAACTTGTAGTCCTCATGTCAAGGTACAATTATGAGACAACATATCAGAAAAACAACAATAAAACAACCACCGTTAATTCGGTCAAACGTTGACAGAAACTAAGTTCTTAAGTTTCTGGAAATTTCCCAAAAAATGCCAAACTGAGCGAGTAGTCTACTTTGACCACTTTCTCTGTTTGATCTCATTGAGTTATATAGGTGATATAAAGACTTCCATTTATAGTACACATAACCAGCTACAAGATGTACCAATAAACAACATCAAACACTAAAGCAGATTGACAGATCCAGGACACTACAAAATCTTGTCAAGTCGTTTTAAATTTATAGGGTTGCCCAGATTTTCGTTCGGTCAACTTCTGGCCACGTCATTATTTGACCTAAAATAACTTGAAATCTAGCTATCAAATTGATATTCTATCACTTGCAGAATAAAAACCTCCTACCAGGCTACAACTTAAAGCTTTTAAATAACAAAAACAATAAACGAGTAACGATCCGTATACCGACATTAGGTTGTCAGACCACAGATTTTGTTCTTGACAGTTTTTGAAAAACACCATTTTAAAGCCATTTGATGTTATGGATCCGTGTTATATCAACACAGATCAACTAAAAACATCTTCTAGCAATATCTTAAACACATAAACACAAAAATTTCTCAAGCAACAAAGATCAAAAATAAAAATAGGATTATACCTTTCTAGTTTCGATTCTTGATCTTAATCCTCAAATCTGTTATTGGTTGATCTATGGACTGAATTTAGGACTGATATACTTCTAATTTTCGGAGGTCTTGTATGGGAAAGAGTTGGTGAGAGCTAAGTTTACAAAATGTCTAAATTATGGACTTTTTCTCTCTCTAAAATTATATATAATGCTTGATGTTGCTTCAATTTCGGCTGAGAGCTGAATTTGGTTGATATTTTATGTTGCAAAGTCAATAGTTGGTAAAGAGTTGGTGACCTAATAAAGGCATTGGACAATTTTGCAATTTAACTTAAAAAAAATCCCATAAAGGGCATTTTTGACATTTGTAAATTAATTCTAATGGCAAACATGAAATTTGTACAAATCCTTAGGGTTTGGAACTTGGATTAGGGTTTAGAAATTGAACCCTTTAGGTTTTAAAATTTCTAGCTCCCACAATTTTCAAATTTAGGGTTTAGGAATTAAAAAAAATAAAATTCCTAAAAATACAATTAGGTTTTCTAAATAGAAAATTAATATACAAAAAATATAATTAGAGCTTTCCAATCATATTTAAGTTTAACAAACACTTTAGGCATGCTAATAAAAATTAGGGTTGCCTAATTAGGGTTTACAATTCCCGGTTTTGAAATTAGGGTTTCCCGGCGTACAATTAGGGTTTTAATTGTACAATTTATTTTCTAAATTTAAGATTAGGGTTTTAAATCCCTTATTAAGGTTTATTAAATACAAACCTTATCCGATCAACATAAGCAACATACAACACAAACACATTCTTAGCAATATAATTATTTTAATTATATTTTCTACCGAATCCCTATCCGAAAATTAGGGTTAGGGTTTCTAAAGTTGTTAAGCATAACTCTACTCTATTTTCTCAGTCAAAACACATATTGACTGATTCTTGAGACTCGTCTCACTAATTCTCAGTACACTATTAACAGTCAATGTCAATAAAAAAAAAATTATTCGTAAAATTTTAATTATTCGAAATCTCGGGTTATCACATCAAACACGTTTCATATATACTAAGTGAAAGCATATTTTGTTTCAGGACTCTGAATTTAGATGTGCCTGTACTTGCTGATATGGTGCCTCTTCTACACAAGGATTGTACCTTTGATGTAGAGATGAATTCAGCCTTGATAGATATACAGGATGACATTGAGGTGCCTCCAGAAATTTAAGAATGGGTCAGAGACAAACCTAAACCCAACCTTGATCAAACCACTTCTTTCAATCTCGAAACCTTAGAAAGCCCTAAGCTAATCTAGATTGGTTCAGACCTTACCCAAAACCAACAGAATGACATGGTTATGCTATTAACCCAATTCCAGGATGTGTTTTCATGGTCTCATGAAGACATGGTGGGTTTGTCCACTGACATTGTCCTTCATCGCCTTCCCATTAAAGAGGGGTTCAAGCCAGTCAAGCAAAAGCTCAGGCGATTGAAACCTGAGTGGAATTTAAAGGTAAAAGAAGAAATTGTGAAACTATTTCAAGCTGGCATCATCATGGTGTCTACATATCCTGAGTGGATATCCAACATTGTTCCCGTGCCTAAACCCGAAGGGAAGGTGCGAGTTTACGTGGATTACCGGGACTTGAACAAAGCTTGCTTAAAAGATAGCTTTCCCGTGCCATTTATCCACATTCTCATTGACAATACTGCGTAATACGATATGTACTCCTTTGCTGATTGCTTCACGGGGTATCATCAGATCATGGTTGCTGAGGAAGATCGTGAAAAAAATGCTTTCATCACGCCTTGGGGAACCTTTTGTTATAGACGGTTGTTATTCGGCCTCATCAATGCTGGAGCTACCTATAAACGAGCTATGATGGCTCTTTTCCATGACTTAATGCACAAAGAGATCGAGATCTACGTGGATGACATCATTGTCAAGTCCCGGAAGGAGGATGACCATATAGACCATCTTAGAAAGTTATTCAACAAGTTGCATAAGTACAACTTGAAGTTGAATCCAGCCAAATGCGCCTTTGGCGTTAAATCGGGCAAGTTACTAGGATTTCTAGTCAGCCACAAAGGGATTGAGCTGGATCCTGCAAAAATCCAAGCCATCACGGAAATTCCCATTCCTCAGACAGAAAAGGAAATACGGGGATTTTTGGGAAGAATCAACTTCATTAGCAGGTTTATCTCTCAACTCACAGCAACCTGTGAGCCAATCTTCAAGCTATTAAGGAAGAACTCCTCCATGAAATGGAATGATGAGTGTCAAAATGCCTTCCTCGCAATCAAGAAATAGCTAGTCAAAGCTTCCATGTTGGTACCACCCAGGGTTGAGGTTCCCCTATTCATGTATCTGTCCATAAGTGACAATGCCATGGGTTGCATGCTGGGATAGAAGGACGATAGAGTCCAAGAACGAGCTATCTATTACCTCAGCAAAAGATTCAGCAGTAGTGAACACAAGTACACTCTGATCAAAAAGACGTGTTGTGCTTTAGCATGGGCTTCCATGAGGTTACATCATTATCTCCATGGTCACACAACCCATCTCATATCCCGCGTGGATCCTCTCAAATACATGTTCAACAAACCCATGTTAAATTACCGGCTGTCCAGATGGTAGTTGATCCTATAACAATTTGACATCGTATATGTGACTCAAACCATCAAAGGTTAAGGAATTGCGGATCAACTGGCCGCCGCACCTTCAGGGGATTTCAAACCCTTGGAAACATATTTCCCTGATGAAGGAGTAATGACAGTTTAGCAACACCATCAGTACGATACGCGCCAATCATGGAAGATGTATTTTGATGGGACTGTTAATATGGAAGGTTTTGGAGCTAGAGCAGGTCTAGTATCTGATATGGGGGAGCAGTATCCCGTCGCCGTCAAATTGCAGTTTGTCAGCACCAACAACACAGCTGAGTATGAAGGCTTTCTCATGGGGCTAAAACTTGCCCGTTGAATGGGCATCAGGCGGTTAACTGTCCTTGGAGATTCAGAGTTGGTAATCGAACAATCCACCGGAATCTATTAAACCAAGGAACTACATTTACTGCCTTACTATCGGCAGGTTTTGAAGATGGCTTTGGAGTTCGAAGAAATCTCCTTTCTACATGTTCCTCGTAATAGGAATGACTTTGCGGACGCGTTAACAACTTTGGCCTCCTTGATTCGCATATCAAACAAGGATCACTTGCCAAGCGTCACAATTTCCCTGCACAAGGCCCCAGCCTATGGGAATTACGTTGGAGAAGTATCGAATGAGCTACCTCCCATCCAGAATCCTTGGTATCATCATATCAAGGAATATCTACGAGATGGATCTACACCCGCTAAAGCGAGCCTGACTGAGAAAAGGCGGATCCATTGACTCGCTATGAAATTCTATCTAAGTGGAGATGCGTTCTACAAAAGAGATGCATGACTAGGTCTCCTCAGATGTTTAGACAAAGATCAAGCCCAAAGGCTTATGGATGAAATCCATGGCGGCGTCTGTGGCCCCCACATTAGTGGTCCCCTCCTTGTTAAGAAAGTCCTCCGGACGGGACATTATTGTCTATCTCTCAGAGATGATTGCCATGACCACGTCAAGAGATGCTATCAGTGCTAGATTTATGGGAATGCTATACACGCCCCTCCACGGGAACTCCACAATATGAGTTCACCTTGGCCCTTCTCAATGTGGGGAATGGACGTTATCGGTCCCATTGAGCCTAAAGCCAGTAATGGTCATCGATTTATCTTCACCATGATTGACTACTTCACCAAGTGGGTAGAAGCAGCCTCCTTCCCCTGGGTTACCAAAGAAGTCATCATTTCTTTCATCAGAAACAATGTCATTTGTCGATACGGACAATCAGAGGTGATTGTGTTAGACAAAGCTAAGAACCTCAACAACAGAATGATGGAGGAATTATGCAGTAAATTCCACATCAAACATCTCAACTCTGTCATCTATCGTCCGAAGATGAATGGTGTTGTTTGAAGCGGCTAACAAAAACATCAAGAAGATTATGCAAAAGATGTCCGCCAACCACAAAGATTAGCCTGACCTATTTCCTCTTACTCTGTTAGCCTATAGAACCTCAATGCGCACTTCCACTGGGGTAACCCCATATGCATTAACCTATGGGATGTAAGCAGTGCTCCCCATAGAAGTTGATATGGAATCCCTCAGAGTGTTGATAGATGCTCAGCTGCATGAAGATCAATGGGTACAAGACAGGTATCACCAATTGTCTCTGATAGACGAAAGGCGAACCGCGGCTATCTTCCATGGTAAGTTATATCAACAAAGGATCGCCAGATTCTACAACAAAAAAGTCCGGCTACGGCAATTCAAACAACATGACTTGGTTTTGAAGAAAATCCTTGACAACCAAGATCAATCTAAGGGAAAATTCGCTCCTAACTGGGAAGGCCCATTTATTATCAAGGAAGTATTGATAGGAGGCGCTCTCAGATTGCAAGAAATGGACGGCGATGAATTTCCACAACTCATCAATTTGGACACCGTGAAACGGTACTATGTCTGAAGTTGCCATCAAGCAAGCATCCTGGTGTTAAACCATCAGATCACCAGTCATACTGGTTCTTTAACCCTTTACCACATACAACTTTTCTACACTTTACCCCTCAGGGAAACATACTTTTCACGCCAGCAGCCTGGCTCTCCTTTGCGCTCATACAACTTAGGTCATCCCACCGCAGATTGAACCTCTTGAGTTTAGAGTTTGGCTACCCATACCTGGGATCAAACTTTTTAACTGCAGTTTATCCTCAACCTAGGATTAAACTTTCAACTTCCCGCACTCTGACCTGCACATGGGATTACGCTTTTCTACTCACCTTGAGGGGCGAACTACGCCGACCTGATCTCCTCTTCAATAGGAGTACATAAGAAACCATTTCATATGGCCCGGTCGCAATAAAACAAAAACAACAAAAACATTTCCACCCTCTTTTCCTTACAAAAACAACAAAAACATTCCTACACCATTTCTGCCATATACAGCGTTGAACCTCTTACACCAGGTTCGAACTACGCAGACTTGATCTCCTCTTCAATAGGAGTACGTAGGTAGCCATTCATGGTTTGGTCTCACCCCTTACCAAAACATAAACCCTTTTCAACTGGTACTAGGATCAAACATCAATCCACTACATTTCATCAGGCTTCAGGCCAAAGGGATGGAATTACCTGAACTCCACACAAATAGGAGATTCGGCGACCATCTAAGTTGCGGTCATACCTTGAAGAGCAACATCAATCCATAAGAGATGGAATTATCTAGGCTTCTCCTAAATAGAAGTACTGGCAACCATCTGTGGTGCGGTCAATCTTAGAGAGGAAATCTGCATTCCTCCCCACATTTCCATACAGAAACCAGTCCTAAGACACCAAAGATGGTAGGGATACATACAGATCGATGATCCATCCTGAACTATCCAGAGACAACTCAATGTTCATCCACCCAAGAGGAATTCAGAATACATCAGGATCACAAGCCCTGAAGCAGCAGGCAAAATATCAAGCAAGTAGCAAAGCATATCTAAAAGGGAAGTGACCCAAAAATATATTTCCCTGTCATATATATAATATTGTTTGATATATACAATATAAACTGTACATGATAAAATGCCTAAGCTAGTCTGTGCAGGTAAATACAAGCTCATCTACGAGTCAGGGTATATGCGAGCTAACAAGCCCAACATGGCGTCCCTCTCAGATGAAGGAGGTGAAGCTGTGGTCTCCTGTACGAGAATATCTACACGACCCAACAGATCTGCAGCTATTTGCATGGTGACCATATGATCATCAATATATGCGCTCATCTCTGCGATCATGCCAGTGGTAAGGGACCTCATGGCAGTACTATCTGTGATGGCTACATCCCGGGCAGATATGGCACTATCTCGCTCAACTATCACTGCGTCTCTGGCTGATCTAGCCTCATCCCGCTCAACAACAGCGACATCTCTGCGAACTAATGCCTCGTCTCTCTCTAATAGAGCTGCATCTCTCCCATCAAGGGCAGTCAACATCATAGATCGAGCCTGATCTCTCTTAAAGGTCATCAGATGAAGACTCTGCTCCAGGTACTGTGCCGAGTGCTTAATCACAACAGTACTGGTACTGGGAGAATTCGGAGGAAATGCTGGCAACCTAGCAACGGGCTTCTCCTCGATGTAGGAATCGATGTCCTCCATTGGCTCTACATCATCTGAATCGTTATCCGGTACTATAGATACTGCTGCAGCCGATAAAATCTTTGTCTCCATTTATGCGGAATACTCTGCAGAACAACCCAAATGGCTCACAGAAAAAGCAGCTATCTCACGCTGATCCCAGCAAGTATAAACACGGGATCGGTCCTCGGCTGAGAGATATCGAGAAGCTGAATGCTGACCTGTCGCCTCCTCGAAAGGATGAAAATCATGGAACTGGTCAAACTGTGACATCATGGCCAGTGGATGATAAGTAGTCACACCCCTCAAACCAGCCAGAGGAAGATAGTCCATGCTCGGAGCATGAGTAATGAAGTTGTATGGTGAGCTAAGCCCCAAACACGGCAATATGCTGAATGGATCTCTGATATCTGCCAAAAATGTGGACCAGGACAGAGCACCTATACACTCCGATGGCTGAAAGGAGTATGACATGGCTATATCATGGGTGAAACAATATCTATGCCGTCTAAAGGTACCAATCGGTCTCAAGTGTGACATAAACCACACATACAGCATGACCGAACTACCTGTGAACACTCCTGACGGGTAAGTACAGTAGTGGGATGCGGACCGCAGGGTCTCTACTACAATCATATGTATAATGGTGCGACCCTCCCTGAGAGCTCTCATGGCCATGATGACCCCTATGTCTATCTCATCCATGTACCGTGGCATATAGACGTTCGATAGTACACATAGCATCAGTACATCAACCCTGGCCAAATGCCAATAATCCTCCGGTGCGGTGAAATCCCCAGAATGTCGTGAATAGCTATCCTCCGAGCCAAATCTGTCACACAAAAAATGCTGGCATATCACGTGGCTAGATGTCAGCTCATCCTGCACTACTCTGCACCGCAATCCAGTGAGAGTCATGAACCGTCTACTCATGTCTCCCAAAGCCATGTGCACGCAAGGTCTGTGTAAAGGCAGCATCGTCAATCGTGCATACTCCTCCAGAGTATGAGTCAACTCATGGGCACCGAATCGGAATACCTGCCTATCCGGTAGCCAATGCTCTAGCATCCCGTCCACAAACCCTGCGGGAACCTGAAAAGGAAATAAGGTCATTGTATCTCTGCAAAGAATCGATCTCTGAAATACCCCATTCAAGCGGTGACATGATATCGTACCACGATCGCATACCCAATGCCACTAATGATGGGGGGGATGATTTATACGGCTAACTGTCGAAGAAGACATTTGTGCGGGCCATGTCATAAGACCATCCAGGGGTCAATGCCGAATATCTCTGGGCATACATACATATGCATAACATGATACATGCATATCAGATAATAGATGGAAATATGATATAGGGAATGGAAAAACTGTGCATACATTCCTAAGTATATCATCATCTAATACATCATCTCTGTACAGCTACAAATATAGGGAAATGGGGCACAAACGCCCTACTACTAACAGAGGCCTATCAAAAGATATAGCGAGAATGGGCAACAGCCACCCAATATCTAACAGAGGCCTATCAAAAGATATAACAAGAATACACATCAGAAGAAGATCAAGGTGTCGATGTCCACATCATCAATCCTATCCACCTGATGTAACTCCTCCTGAGTCACTGGATCTCTATCAACAGGGATGTCCACATCATCAATCCTATATAAAGGAGGATCTGCGCCGACAAAACCAAATGGGTCATCTGAGGGGCCAACGCCTGAGCTGGAAGGATCAAATGAAGTCGCCTCTGCCGGATCTCTGCCCAAATACCGGATAAAAACATGTGCCTGGTCCAACTGCTGGGTCAAACTATCAATCTGTGTCATATGAGTCGGATCTCGGACACAAGCTATCCAATCCGTCAACATCACGGATCTTGGAACCATATCCCCCATAAACTATGTGGCGCGGGACTGGACTCCTATAGTACGAAGGAACCACCAACGCTGGAATGTCTCCTGAGTGCAAGGACCCTCTGATAATGCAAAACCGTCCACCCCCAACAATGGGATGTCAGTGATGGGTGACTGTGATACAGGCCAATGATGCCTAACATGAGGCAAGATCGGCATGCGAATCTCCCATGTGGTGCTCCTAATAGCATGCTCTCCTAAATAGAGCTCCCAGCCTCCATCTGTGAAGAGAGGAACTCTCCTGGTGGAAATCACATACTTGACTCCAATCGGGTATCCATCCTCAAAGCCGATGGTCAAGTGTTCCCCTGAATAGGGAATCCATGTGATGATATCAATTGTCAGCAACTCCAACTGCATTCGGCAGTGAGTGAATCCCTCAGCTACAAGGACCTTGGGCAAAATAGAATGATGTCATCGTCGTCCTCGTGGATAGGTATCCAAACCTAACACAATCACGGGAGCCTCTCATAGGCCTAAAACTGCTAACACAATGGCAAAACATCTGCTATCAGTAAACACTCTTAACCTATAAATGGGAAATGACAAGAGAAATTCTCACCAGCAGAAATGGGTAAAATCCTAGCCAAGCCTCGGTCAAGCCCTATGAGCGCATGCGCATGCCCCAGAGGAAATAGGCAAAGGTGTAGGAGCCCCAATCATACTCTCCGATACGGTCCACATCACGCGTGGCACTGACCAAAGTGAAAGACATCATGGAAGAGTTATCTGCTACGAAGCAGCCTCTAATGATCATCAGGAACAATTATCGCAGAATTCGATCCCTGATTCTGTCATCATCAGGCATGGGCTCACTCAATATCCCGCTCATAGCATCTACGCTCAAAGGACTTGAACGGACAGTCCTGCCTTTGAGCGCCTCCGCCGAAACTCCTAACAACGATCTGACGGTAGTAGGGGTAATATTCGCCATGCAAGGGACTGGCTCCCCTCCAAACTCCATACCTGTGATAAATTGCCAATCCATCAGCGTCATCATCACCTCGCAATCCATCAGATGGAGTGACTGAGTCTGATGAAACCATCGCTCAGACAATGCCCTGAGATAACCCCAGGGACAACGACGGGGAAAGATGTAGAAGAATGCCCCAAATCCCTAATCATGCATTACAACTCGGTAATCAGGATGAAGAGCCTGATACATGGAGTGTATGCTGAACCAGTTCCCTCGAGGCTGTGTAAAACTAGGAACCTGCATGAAATACATATCAACATCAAAAACCCTTTACTCCTTATCAATAGGAAAGAAGGAAGATTAAAGTCTAACGTCATACCTCGTTAGCATGAAAATACATCGATGGATGTCTGCTCAAATCACCCATCAGCTCTGGGTTTACCACCTGAATACAAGGTAGCTCCCTGCGAGGAACAGGTGCAGCAGGAGTGGGATCCTCAATAGGAATATCCTCCTCCACGCCCTCGACGCCCCTGGCATGTCTCCGCCTCGGATCGACGAATCATGCCTCCACCAATCTACGAGGCATCGTCTCACGAGTGAGGACGAGGTACTTGAAGCCCTCCTCCATATACCGGAAGTGGTCCATGGAACCGCCGGTGATCCGGATCCATAATATCTGGACAACAAGTCTCCAAATCACCTCAGAAAGGGTGTGGTATTTCCTTACCTGGAGCTTTCTAATGCATTTTATGACTATATACATGCATGCATTTACTTTAACATACAATAGAGTTAAAATGCATGACTACCTGATGCCTACATTTGGAAAATTTTTGCCATAGTCCCCTCTGAAAATAGGACTATCCACATGCACATAGGCATATCTAGGTGGCCATTCAGTAGCACACCTGCCCCAAAGTCATATACATAATATATGCATTAAAAATCAAAATCATCATGCATAAGGTCAACCTCAATATCAGGAGTACTTTGCCTTTCTACCTTTTGCTCATTGGACCTCAAATAGGATAAAAAAATAGCCGAAAAAGGTGCCAATTTGACTGTCTTAAAAGTCAAATTTTTTCACATCATTATGTTCAGCATGGTTTAATACTAACATTTATTATGTTGAATATTTTTTATCAAGTCATTTGTGCATACATAATCACTACTATGTGTTTAGATGCATTTCATGTGATAACTCACAATCCAACGAATAAAAACTGGAAAAAATACATGCATACGTTACCAGGATAGTGTAGAACACTTGTACGGTGACAGAATTTGCAGAAAATAGCCCGAACTCAGCAGATCTGAAGGAGGCTCACGGATTTCTCTTCGCGCGACAAGTTGAAAATGACTTGTGTTGCCAACCTGCTGGAATTTATCATCCACGGTTGGCCACAGGCACATCTGCGGCTGAAGTAGGTGCACATGTTGTTGGGTTTCGGCACAGAAATGCACAGTGGAAATTAAAATTTTAAAGCAATTTCTGAAACCTTAAAAATAGGATCCATGCAAAAAATCAATTAATTCAGTGGTTTAGATATTATATCGATTATTGAATTTTCTGAAACGCTCCGAATCTCCAACGCAATTCCTCACTCACAGACAACGCCTCTATGGTATCCACATTTAACGCACGCAAAATCGTCGAACGATTCTCGCAATAAAAGGAGTCGCAAAGATTAGCCACCAAAGGAACAAGATTTTTGAACTTTTCTCTAGTCTCTCTCTAAGAGCGGCTAGGGTTTGTAAGTTTTTGATTGTCTTCCTAAGTGGCTGCTATATATCATATATATATATAATAGTTAAAAGGAATTAATCAAAACCTAATTTCATAAAATCCGAATTTATATATATATATCTCTTAATTAAGTCTTACTTAATTAATATACATATATACAAATTATCTTTTTAATTTAAATTCTTGATTTAAATACTATTAATCATATTAATATATTTAAATCCTTAAAATTTAAATTATTTCCCTTTTAAATTATGTTCTATGTGTGTGACCCTATAGGTTATTATTACGTTGGCAATAATTTTAAAATCATATTATAAAATTATAAATAGTGAGCGGCATCTAGTAATGCATCACTGCTACCCAAGTAATAATAAGATCGATGATTCGATGCAACCTTTTTCGTGACCAATGTTTCAATGTAATTTAATCCTTTTAACCTTAATATCCTAGATTAAACTCGAGTCATGGGATGTGTCATACTCTTCATAATTTAATCTGAGTTTTCTTGATTAATGAGTAGACTATATGAAACAAATCACTATTTGAGCATGGCCATACATTTCATAGTCCTACTCAATCAAGAGGCCTATGGATATCACCCATAATATATAGGATGGTTAAATTCCATCTAGATCACTCATATTTCTCACACGGTTCATGATGAACCCAATAATCACCTTTATAGTCCACCCTATTAAAGGTGACATTTGATGATATCAAAGTACATAAATTCTCATGTAGTAATATAGCGATTTCGTGTCGGAGGACCATTACATCATCATTACTATGAGAATTGCTAATGACACTTCGCATAATGCTCCATATAGAATTCTCATGGTGGGTCCATCCAAGACATCGTTCTCTAACATGTACCTATGCATTGACTTAATATCTCATATATTTATGACCAATGAGATTTGGTCATCAGTCAATCCATATACTAGTCTCAATGCATCATTGTTGTCCCATCAACAATGATACTCGACTAGGGACATTTAAGAACAATGATACTAATTGTAATTATAATCTCATGTTCAAGTCAAATACTTGAAACTATATAATTTGTATCACTATTCTAAGGAATTTTATTATGTTAACAATTATATTACGCAGTAAATTAAACCATAATAAAATCATTTATTTATTCAATCAAATATAATATCAAAACGTTAAGCAATTATATCAAATAATTGGCCTCTAGGGCATAAACTCTAACACATGCGGCACCCCTATGTGGGTCCCACCCCTCTGGCTCGGTCTAGTTCGAGTTGTAAAGGATTTCTTGCGGACTAGAAAGGTCAAATCGAGAATAAAAACGCCACGCGATTGAGCAAAACAGCATAAAATCCTGGTCTTCTCAGATGAAACTTTGAGTCTGTATATCGCTCATTGGTAGTCACCCGAACATGAGGTATACCCTGCCAATGATATCATTTCCTATGAATAACATCCGATAGTACCTCGTATAGGTCCGATGCCGCCAACTCCGGGTCATTACCCTAAAGATCAACGTAGATCCCCGACGGGGGTTACAACATAGATCCCCGACGGGGGTTACAACGTAGATCCCCGACAGGGGTTATAATGTAGAGCCCCGGTGGGGGTTACAACGCCTGTTCATCCATTGACACACAAAGCAATGAAGGTCAAACAGCCTTGACATAATGATAACCGTTGGAAGCAAACCCAACAGAGCCTCGGAACCCATCCGATAAGCAGTCGCTTCTACACACGTCGACAATGGTTACAATGTGGATCCCTGACGGGGGTTACAACGTGAAGCCCCGGCAGGGGATTACAACGCTAATTCAAGCCGTTGACACACATATCGACGAAGGTCAAGCAGCCTTGACGTTATCTCAGCCGATAGCGATTAAACCTATCAGAGCTCTAGAGCTATTCAAGGATTTCATACTCGATTACTCATATTCCACAGCGGATCCCCGGCGGGGGTCACAACGCAATGCTCCGTTGATTCACACGTCAGTGAAGGTCGAGCAACCTTGACAATCTACCCACAGAGTGTCAGCCGTTGATTCACACGTCAGCGAAGGTCAAGCAACCTTGACCGTATATCCCACAGGATTTTTCAGCCGTTGATTCACATGTCGGTGAAGTACACATCAACGAAGGTCAAGCATCCCTGACAACATTTGATATTGGCAGTAAATCAAACAGAATCGTGACATATTCTGGCGATACTAACCAGGAAAGGTCAACGTTATCCAAAGAGGATAGATGATGGAATATGTTATACACATCCTCAAACAGATCAAGCTTTATCCCCATAGATCTCTTACACATAAGAGGTACATCTTCAAGATCAAGTTATTATCAAAGACACAGGAATTTGGTGATAACTCCAACATCAACATCTTAACAGATTCGGATTACACATCAAATCTAGTCATCATTGTTAATCCCCAGTTGAAGCAACAAGGAGCCAGCAATCATCCCAGCATGTTGGGCTACAACCCCGTACACATGCATCATACATTTGCATCATGTTGCTACATATAGTACCATGTTTGTCTTGTTGCGTTTCAAGTGTCTAGGATTCTTTATCCTACCCATGCATCGCCATGCATGAGTATGATAAAGAGGGGCATCTATAGACACTAAAAACTTTTTTGTACTGCTGTCACTAACATTGCAGGAGGACAGATTCATCTTTTAAGAGGGAACCCTCAAAGACAATCCATATTCATTCTGGATACTACCAGAAGTTCAGCATCAACCCCGGATCGAAATCTGGGAGTAACAATTCCAATCTCAGAGATAACCCCGAGGCGTGCAGATCTAATACCGAAACACACACCGGAGAAGACCGATTAAACTCGGAGATAACCCCGAGATATCCAACCATGGGAATAGCCATCAACCTTGGTTATAACCCTAAGGAATGCAGTTTCGGCAATAACCCCGGAAATGCTTGTTTCAAATGCGACTAGTTTTAATCTTGACACTCACAACGAGATACTCTGTACCAACACGGCAATAACACCGGGGGGACAGACACAGCTCAAAGATGACAATGAGGACCTTCAATAATTATAGCAGTCCAATCTCAGCGAAGCTTGAGCAACGTCTGCTTTATCAGCCCAATCTTGGCCTCTATCGTCTTTCTGTCCCAGCATGCACCCATGGCATCGTCACTTATGGACATGTACATGAACAGCGGAACATCATCCCTGGGTGGTACCAAAATAGGAGCTTTGACTAGTAGTTCTTTGATTGTAAGGAAGGCTTTGTGGCACTCATCATTCCACATCATGGAGGAGTTCTTCCTTAACAACTTTAAAATAGGCTCACAGGTTGTTGTAAGTTGGGAAATAAACCTACTAATGAAGTTGATTCTTCCCAAAAATCCCCGTATTTCCTTCTTTGTCTGAGAAATGGGCATTTTCGTGATGGCCTGGATTTTGGTGGGATCTAGCTCAATCCCCTTGTGGCTGACTAAGAATCCTAGCAACTTACTTGATTTAATGCCAAAGGTGCACTTGGCTGGATTCAACTTCAAGTTGTATGTACGCAAACTGTTGAAGTGCTTTCTGAGATGGTCTAGGTGGTCTTCCTCCCTTTGGGACTTGATAATGATGTCATCCACGTAGATCTCTATCTCATTATGCATTAAATCATGGAAAAGAGCCATCATGGCTCGCTGGTAGGTAGCTCTGGCATTGATGAGGCCGAATGACAATCGTCTATAGCAAAAGGTTCCCCAAGGAGTGATGAATGTAATTTTCTCACGATCCTCTTCAGCAACCATAATTTGATGGTACCCCGCGAAGCAATCAGCAAAGGAGTACATGTCGTATTGAGCAGTATTGTCAATGAGAATGTGGATAAATGGCATGGGAAAGCTATCTTTAAGGCAAGCTTTATTCATATCACAGTAATCCATACAAACTCGCACCTTCCCTCCTGGGTTAGGCACGGGGACTATGTTAGATAGCCATTCAGGGTATATGGACAGCATGATGATGCCTGCTTGAAATTGTTTCACAATTTCCTCTTTAACCTTTAAACTCCACTCAGGTTTTAATCGCCTGAGCTTCTGCCTGACTGGCTTGAATCCCTCTTTGATGGGGAGGCGATGAATGATAATATCAGTGGACAAACCCACAATGTCTTCATGAGACCATGCAAACACATCCTGAAATTGGGTTAATAATGTAACCATGTCATTCCTTTGGTTCGGAGTGAGGTCTGTACCAATCTGGATTAGTTTAGGGCTTTCTAAGGTTCCGAGATTGAAGGAGGTGGTTTGATCAAGGTTGGGTTTGGGTTTGTCTTCGACCCATTCTTTGATCTCCTGAGGTATCTTAATGTCCTCTTGTATTTCCATCAATTCTAAGTCCTATTTTCCATCAAAGTTACAATACTTGTGGAGAAAAGGCACCTTATCAGCAAGTATAGGCACATCTAAATTTAGAGTCCTGAAACAAAATATGCTTTCACTTAATATATGAAATTGTTCAATCATACAAGTGTTAGCATGTACTGACAAAACAACTGCTAATATTGTATAGAAAAGTAAGTAGTTATTATTAACTACAGGGCAGAAGGAGTTTTTTCCCGTTTTACCCTTGTCGACCAATAAAAGGAGTGATGCTCCAATTGTCAAGGGTGAAGTCCTAATGGACTGTAGTGATGGAGGGGCTATCATCGTCCTCCTTTCCCGAATGATGACCATTACGTCTAGACAATCATCGTCTGGGGTGTATCTATTAGTGTGATCATCATGGACAATGATACGCATGTTTGACATCATCCTGGCGATGTCTTGTTTACGTCTCCGTTCCTCTTCTTCCACTTCTGAATCTGGAACTAGGACTTCTTTCCCCTTTACTGGTATCGGTTTAGGAAATAACATAGCCATTACATGGGCAGACACCTTTACTGGAGACTATACAGGCTAAGGAACTGTAGGTGGAGATAATCGCCGTGTGGCTGAAGCTGAAGGAATCTGTTTGTGCTTATAAGGATTCCTACGTCTGGAACTAGCAGTATAGCCTAGTCCGGTTGTTCCTGTTTGTTTGGGAACTTGGATGGGGCGCTTGATGCCCTGATGATCTTTGCCCAACCCTTGTCCAGGTTGATAACCCAATGACATCATTTCTTGCGTGGCTAACATTACTTTGGAAGAAATCTGGGACATGAGAGGTGGCACCCCAATAGGATGGTAGTGAGTGTTGCTCACCTCCAATGCATGAAAACTGACCGGCTTAACTTCTAAATTGAAGCTGATGAGTGGTATGTCACCTTGTTCAGGACATTCCGTCTCAACATCGATAGTGACTAGGTCATTGTTGATAATGTATTTAAGTTACTGATGAAAGGTGGAGGATAGGGTGGTTCATTGGTAAAAAATTGATCTGGTACCGATAAAACCAAACCGGTACCAAACCGAAAAACCCAAAAAATCAAGAACCTGCAAGACTGCATCGAATAACCGTGATCGGTTTAAGACAAAAAGTCTGAAGACCGGTTTTTTCGGTTCGGTTTTCGGTTATACCGCAATAATTAAATAAATTTTTTTTATATTAACAAATTTATATTTATAAGTTTATAAATTTTATAAATTCCACATGCCCAAGTGGCAATCCTGATTCTGGTAAGATCAATATGAACTAGGAAGTGTGCCAATACGTCTTGAGCTCTTCATCTACATGCATGTTCCCCTCTCTTTTCTCACATATCACATATTCTGTTTTTTGTATTGCTAGTCATGAGGTGATTGTCTGCTCTTTTATTTGGCATACTTGCATGTTGGTTAGTCACATTTAGAACACATTATTCTTAATTATAGCTCGATCACATTGCATTATTAACGAGATTGACTTCAATGGTTGGGGAAGGTATATCATTTCCTTAAAAGTCAAAATCACCGACTTTAATTAGTACGTCTTATTGCTCAAACTAAAGCATTTTTGGTCTAATTATTTATATACAACTAAATAAGGGTATAAATGAATTGAGTAAAGTGAATAATGAGATGTTCATATTTAATTTATAAAGTTTAAAATAAAATAAAGTTTGATTGAGAGATAACGAATAAAGAACGATCTTGAATCCAGTCCAAATAGTTTAAACTTTTCGAGTGAACATAAAATTATTATAATTTAAAAAAGTTCAAGTACATTATGAAATTTTAGAATTTATTCATATTTGAATCTTTTATATTTTGTCTCGAACTTTTAGTTGAGCTGATACAAATCAAATCATTTTATATCTAATACAAACATCATAAAGGTATTGAAATAAAGAAATAGAATTTCATCTCTTTTCCATTTTCATTCCAAAGTTGTTATGTGTTTCTATAAAATATAATTTAACCACGAAGTGATAAATATAAAAAACTGCTAAACTCCACATGCCCATGTAAAGAGGTCCAGACTCCAGAGTTCAGACCCACTAACATTATTTAGTCCAAATGGAATAATCCACTGCAGCCTTGCCAGTGCATAATCCACTTTTCCTAATTCTTGTATCCTCTGACAAACTCCACAATGTGGGTTTTTTCAAATTTTCAGTTTTTTTTTCAATTTTTCAGTATTTACCGAATTCAAAATTTTCATTACCGGTACCAGTACCAAAAAGTATAAAAAAACTGAAAAACTGGTACCAAAAAAAATCGGTACCGCCGGTACCAGTTTCAACCGGTTCGATAAAAATCCGAAAGAACCGAATTTTTTGAGCACCCCTAGTGGAGGGGACGGCTCCGACCATATGAATCCACGGTCTTCCCAAGATCAGGTTGTATCATGTATCTATTTTGAGCACGTGAAAAGATATGCAGAATGTATGTGGACCAATCTCCACTTGCAGTTCAATCTCTCCGACAGCGTTTCGTCGGGATCCGTCGAAAGCTTTAATAATTGTGTGGCTTCTTCGGATTCTGTTGAGATTGATATTCATCTTCACCAAAGTGGTATAAGGGCAGATATTCGAAGATGACCCTCCGTCTATCAAAACTTCTCCCACCATGTATCCGGAAGATAAAATCGCTATGTGCAACGGCTTACAATGACCGGTCTCTTCGGGAGGTATATCATCGTCAGTGAAAGATATCACATTTTTGTTAAAAATGTGATCCACCAGATGCTGGAATTTCTTAAAATATATTGACTTAGGCAGTTGGGTTTCTTCCAATACCCTGAGCAAGACCTTTCTGTGATCTTCGGACGAGAAAACCAAGTCCAGTATGGAAATTCGATGTGGAGCTTCTTTTAAACTTAAAACCACATTAGCTTCGTTATGGCCCATAGTACGGAGAAATTATTCCACTTTTTCCATAGGAATCTTCCCATTTGTCTTGATGGTAGGCTTCATCACCCGTTGGGGAAGATACAGTGGATTATCCTTCGACACTGTAGTAGTTATGTGAGATGTGTAAGACCCCAAATTTTATGAAATGAAAGTATTCAATTTTCTTATAATTATTATTTTATTTCGTAAATGGTTAAATTGATAAAAGTTTAAAGTTACAGGTGATATATGAAAATTTTTGCAAAGTAAGCAAGTTGTTATATAATATTCGATTGGTCGGGGAATATTCGTTTTAATAGGGAATATTCGTACAACGACACAATCATTGGTGGACCCCACAATAGAATTATTGCCGGAGTTAGAAAATGACAAAATTATCTTTTTATAAAAATAACAACGGAAGTTTTACCGTTAACTGTTGAAACACCCGGTGTTAAAAGTACAGTAATACGTGTGGTTGCATAGTAATACATGGTATTGATTATTGATGCTTACGTGAGAAATCACTCAGTTTTGTTCAATTATTGCTACAGTAATTGCTGCATTGTGTTTGCATAGTAAAATCTTTTTATATAAAACAGAATACTTTTATAAAGTTATTTGTTTTATTAGATTTTAAATAGAATATATTATATTTTATTATGCATAGTGTTTGCATAGTAAAATCTTTTTATATAAAACAGAATAATTTTATAAAGTTATTTATTTTATTAGATTTAAATAAAATATATTATATTTTATTATGCATAGTGTTTGCATAGTGCATGCATAGTGTTTGCATAGTAAAAAACTTTTTATATAAAATAGAATACTTTTTATAAAGTTTTGTTTTATTTGATTATAAATAGAATATATTATATTTTATTGCATAGTACAGCATGATATCCTTTCCATTCTCCTATAAATTGGATGCTTAGTTAGAATTGAAAATCACACCAGAAGTTCAGAGAATTCTTCTTCTATAATCTTGAGCGTATTTTTTTAGAGTTTAAGAAAGCTTTGAGCGTAGAAAATAGTGCAAGTTTTATTCAAGTATATCCCCACCCTACCCGTCGGAATACTCTTCTTTTTAAGGTAAGGGGTATTATTTATTTCATATTCATGAAGAGAACTATTGTTATTCCATTCCTTATTATTTTGTTGGAATAACCTGTATACGCGGACTACCGTATACATGGTAAAATTCTTCTGTTATTCCATTCTTTATTATTCTGTTGGAATAACCTGTCTATGCGGTCTATCGGATGCCTGGTGAATTCTGTTGTTATTCCATTCTTTATTATTCTGTTGGAATATCATGTCTGTGCGGATTACGCATGACCTGGTTCCATTCTTTATTATTCTATTGAAATATCCTGTTTATGCGGATTACACATGACCTGGTTTCATTCTTTATTACTCTGTTGGAATAACCTGTCTATGTGGATTACCGCATGCACGGTGAATTCTTCTGTTATTCCATTCTTTATTACTCTGTTAAAATGATCTGTCTACGTGGATTACCGCATGGTGGGCGAAAATCCAATTGCAGTTTCGTAATTTTTTTGACCCTCAAAAATTATGGGAAAAATTGGAATGATAATTTGATGAGTTTTCTATGTGTCCAAAAATGGCGATTTTTGGATGTATGGATTAAGAGTTATGAATTTTACTGGAAAAGACTATTTTAAAAGTAAACCCTTATAACTCCTTGTGGTTAACTCCAACATTGGTAAAATTTTTATTGGGAGTACATGTATATAACAGGAATATACCCTGTACATTTCGGAATTTTTGGATAAAAATACAATTTATGATAAATGTCTAAATATCGGCAGTTTTGGCCATATGAAAAATAGTAAATGAATTTTTAAAATTTTGAGGAAAATATATGGTATAAGACTATATTCTGCTAAATTCCAGAAAAGAAATATTTTTGGGACAGATTTGTTATTTTTCATGAAAATGAATTAATTATGAGTAAATGAATTAAATATGTTATGTGAAGTAACAAAATTAGAAAATAGAATTTTATGGCTTGGAAATCTTATATAAGGTATATGCAGATTTGTGATGAGAGTTTTGGTTATTGATGATGAAATCTTATGAGTTTAGCATTTTAGGATGATTAAATGCATTAATTAGTAAAGAGGAAACAATTAAAATAAATTATTTATAAGTTTAAGAAATGATTAAAATATTGTTATAATATTAATGATATTAGATTATGAGATTATTAAGTGATTGATAACATTTGGTTATTATTGAACGCTGGATAAATTGTATTATAAATGTTTAATATGTATCCTTTATCTCATTTGATTAATTCTTTATATCATTGTCATTATCCTCATGTTTATATTATGATAAAAGTCATTTGTGGCCTGTAGTGCATATATGGACTTGGTATGATTATAACCAGGAATTATTCGGTATAATCATGACCGTAATGTTATAAATGATGTGGAAAAAGTCTTCATTGGCCCGTAGTGCATTGCTGGACAGTTTTTGGTATGATTATGGCTATGGATTCTCTTCGGCCAAGGATGCAAAGATGAATTGTTTTATGGCATGATCAGGAACGTTGATGAAAACACGATTATCTTTGGCCCGTAGTGCATGGATAATTCGTGGTCGTGATACTAATGAATATCCTTGGCCTGTAGTGCAGGGATGATTCGATGATATGGATTAATTATTGAGCTGAGTCTCAGCGGTGAAATATTAATTCATGGATGTGATAATAATGAATATCCTTGGCATGTAGTGTAGGGATGATTCGATGATGTGGATTAATTATTGAGCTGAGTCTCAGCGATGAAATATTAATTCATGGATGTGATAATAATGAATATCATTGGTCGTAGTGCATGGATAATTCATGGATGTGATACTAACGAATATCCTTGGTCGTAGTGCATGGATAATTCGGTGATATGGATTATTTATTGAGCTGAGTCTCAGCAATAAAATATTGATAATAGACTTTTAATTCGTAGAAGATAGTAGATATCATGCTCTACTTGACTCTTCTAAAATACAGTTGAATGTCTTTGGCCTGTAGTGCAAGAATGAACTGATAATGAATATCTTTGGCCCGTAGTGGAAATATGAATTTATTAGTATGATTATGGACAAGAATTGTGATTTGGTATAACCATGGTCTTTGATATTTCAGGTAAAGACAGGTGATGAAAATTATCTTCGTTGTGACGAACGAAAATTTTGTAATTTAATTTTAATATTTATTGGATTAAATAAATATTTTCGATGATTTAATTATTAGATTAAATAATTAATTTATGAAATTGTGGAAGATTAATTTAATTATATGTCTTACATTTATTAAATTAATGTAGAGAATATTTATTATTCAAGTATGTATTTATGTGAGCTTATGGAATTAAATGAAATATTTAATAAGCCTAATGTTATTTTAATTAATGTAATAATTAATTAGAGATTTAATAATTTGATATAATTAATTAATGAGAAAATTAATTATATGATTATGTGAATTTATGATAAATTATTATATTTAATTTAATTTAAATTAAATAAGATATTTGAATTATTGTGTATGGGTGTGACATTAATTAAACTATATGATAAAGCTTTATTAAATTAAAGGAGTTTTAAAATCTATTATGCTAGCCAAACATGGCCTTAGTGGGAGTTATGGGCAGTTAACCCATGATGGGTAACTGACCATAATGCGCGTCAGTCGATTGCTATTATACGTATTCTCCTTTCATTATTGCTAAGTCTAGAAACTATTCACAGAGAGAAAATCAGAGAGAGTTTGTCAGAGAGAAATTGTGAGTCGGTGAAAGAGAATTGAGAGTGAGGAATCTAAGCCTACTAAATTATACTCTACAGGGTAATCTCCTCCTTCCCAATTTCTATTTTACGTCATTAAGTTTCATATATATGGGATTCAAAGTTTTTGGTTTAAACCTCTGTAATTGGAATAGGAGTAATGATTATGGGTTGTGTAAGTATTATGACATAACACATCGTATTTAATTATATATATATATTATGTAAACCATATCATTAAATTCATGAAAACATGTCGTATATGATTGCTGCAAAATTACAGAGTTTGGGTTATGGCCATATGGCCTTATACGTGATTTTAGTATGTCAAACATAAATGTTTTCGTAAAATTTATACCCTTATTTTATTATGCATGTTGATATGAAGAGACCAAACCTTAAACGAACGGATTCGGTGTTATAACGAATCCGTAGTGTTAATTTTCATGTTTTGTTTTCAAAACCTTCAAGAACATCAAGAACAGTGAAAAATTGCATGCTTTAATTCTGTAATTAAGTGTTTAAATTAGTTAAAGTCACTCTATAAATGTTGGATAATGATTATGTGTGAATTATATCATGTGGGTATGTCAAATTTCGTGTAGAAATTAAGAAATTGATTGAAATTGGCATGTTCTGCGATTTTTAGAAGCGCCATTTCTGTTAAATCGGACGCCACATGACAACAAGACATGCCTGCCATTTATTTCCCATGCCACGGCGCCATGGCAAGTAGAAGCGTCATGTCTCGAGCATGGAAATAAGCCATTACTAAGAGTCCAACCATGTTGTGAAGTACAAGTGTATCGAAGTGGCGCCCATACCACTCTCTAGAAAGTTCAGGAATGAATTATTTTCAAAATGTTAAGTCTAGCAATGTGTTAGTAACTTAATGTAATGAACATAGAAATATGTTAGAAGTATAACAAGATGTTAAAATAGATGATTAACATGTAAATATCATAATTGCATGTGGATTGAATTATTGAATACGTAATTAACTTATTATTTGTGAAGTGTAAATTATGTGACAATGAGTGTGATAAATTGACTAAGTATAGTCATAATCTCAAAATTAGACAAAGAGAATAAATGTTTGATGATTAGTATTTTATAATTGACTGGTATTATGAATGTAAATGATATGTAGGATTTAAATCAAAGAACGAGTTTAATTAAAGTGTAATCTACGCACAAGGCAAGTTTCCTACCCCTACTTGTTATCATTGTTCAAGTTTATTAATTACCTTAAGTAAATTCTCATTACTACTATCAAGTTCGAATTGTTATATTAAAGATTGATTATCCTTTCAAGTATGAATTGTTATACAATATTTGTTCTATTATATACTTCTTGAGATTATTATTCAATTTGAATATCATTATTGTTGATCCTTATTAGACTATCGAATCCTTATTGATTCAACTAGTCCATAGTTGATGAACGTTCTAAATTATTAGAACCCTTATTGAATTATCCAAACCAAACTTCCTTCGGTGTAGACTGAAATTTCAAACTGAGATGAACAACCCTGTAAAGGGATTTACTTATGCGTTAGTGTTAAGATATTGTGCATGATGATGGTACTAAGTATTCGATCCCCTAAGTACGCAGTAGAAAGGTCCATAGTCTTATGATTGTTAAAGGTTTCAAGTATAACCTTGATAACCTAGGACATAGTTCAAGGTCTTATGATCCTCAGAAATCTTTTGATTCTTGTTATTCATTCTTGATTCAAAAGTTGAACTTTTATTTCAGAAGTTATTATTTCTCTCGAATGTTATTATTCATTGTTATATTGTTATACTTGTGGGCAATCGTGCTCACTCTTGCCTAATAATAACATTGCAGTTAAGAACGAAAGAGCAGACGAACCTTCCACTAGTGCAAGGGCAAGCTTAGCAAGTAATGAAGACTGATTATTTATGTGATGTAATTAGAATTGATGTTACTTAAGACTTATTGTTTATATTTTCGCACAGATGTTTAAGGTTAGTTTAACCTGGGATTGTATTATTATTCAGATGTTGTAACCCTTAAGGGGAAGATTTTATTTCTATCTATTGCATGGTTTGCATTTCTATCTATTGCATGGTTTCATTTATTATGGTTTGTACAGTGAACACCAAATCCCGTGGAATTGAAGTACCCGGATATGGGGCTTGGTATCAAAGCCGTAGGTTATGAACCTTAGGTGGGGGAACAACCTTAGGTAGTAGCCTTATAGAAAGAACATGGTAATGGAAAACTCTTATCGAGTTCTAGGAAATGAATTTATGCACTTCATTGAAGATAATAAAAGACTTTATGTACTTATGTGTTAATTATGTGCTCACTAGTACGACGTAGTAACTAAAACTCAAAATTTTGTTGTCAGGATGTCTGACGTTGGAGGAACTAGTCGAGCAGGGGAGGAGGAACCCCGAGTACCTATAGTACCTACAGAGGAGGAGCCCAGAGACATTCATGTCGTTAGGGAATAGTTGGTACAGAGGGAGTCATCTCCATTGATCACCGTTGTTGGTCAGGAGCATGAACCTGAGACTGATCCTGAGGAGGAATTTGACGAGGAAGAGGAAGAAGAGGAGTTTCCACAGCATTCCATCGATCCGAGATGTACGACACATTATCTGACCGTAGCATTGGAGTTACGAGATGAGGTGCGGATCTCGATCGAACGAGCTATTATTCAAATTGATTACTCTCGAAAGCGAAGGAGAGGAGATTTCGACTCTTCACTCACGACTGGGAAATGTAGAATGGGATTTGGTCCATGAGAAAGGTCAAACCGAAGATAAGACCGCAGAGATAGAAAAGTTGAAGAAGGATCTGAAAGAGAGTTCAGAGAGGCTTGCCATAGCAGAGGAGGGCTGGGTAAGAGAGTCACGTCGTGCTGATCTTACAGAAGAGGATGGTCATGCAAAGAAGGCAAAGCTTCGAGAGACATACTCTACACTTAATCATACAATGGATGAGGCCCAGGATCGATTTTTGAGGTACCACATCCAGTTCGAAGGACTTCCATCGTACATGCTGGATCGCAGGACGATGTCTCGTATCATGGAAGAGGAGCGTGGCAAGGCTATTCAGCACCTTGACAGACAGTGATATAATCTATTTAATTATGTGAAAGACTTAGTTAGTTTTTATATGTAAATTCTGATATGTTTATGAACGAAGGAATAACAGTTATGCTATCGTTTGATGTAAAACTTTTAGTTTGAATTAAATATATTAAGTTGTTTGAGATGATGTGTTAAATGATTATATTAAATTGTTGAGTTAAGTCTTAACTATTTAGAGAATTTAATAGAGATTTAATAAGCATATATCTTTTTAACAGAATTATGCCGCCACGAAGAAGACAACAACGTTAACCAGCTCAGAAAGAGTCTACCAATAATAATAATAACGCCAATGCTAATCCCGTCCAGCAGTTGGTTAACCTGCTAGCTAGAGCAATGAATAATCAACCTCAAGCTCCACCAAATACTACATTTAAGGATTTCAAGGCGGTAGGACCGCCAGAATTTAAAGGTTCCATGAACCCGATCGAGGCTCAAACGTGGGTTATGGAGATGGAGAAGGTTTTCGACGTCGCTAGGGTTAGAGAAGACTAGAAGACCGCTTT
The DNA here is from genome assembly GCA_020205605.1 of Panax ginseng. Classification (NCBI taxonomy): domain Eukaryota; kingdom Viridiplantae; phylum Streptophyta; class Magnoliopsida; order Apiales; family Araliaceae; genus Panax; species Panax ginseng. Next base: position 59,309,583 of record CM035142.1, read on the forward strand.
TGCAATGTTTATGCTGAAGTCTTAAGCTAGCTATTGGTGGCAAGCAAACAAAGTTCGTGGAGGTGAAGGTGTAATTACTTGGGAGAGATTTAAAGAAATTTTTTTCGAGATGTACTTCCCAACTAGCTCACAGAACCAGATGGAGGTTCAATTTCTTGAATTAAAGCAAGGGAATATGACCGTACCTGATTATGCAACTAGATTTAACGAGTTGGTGAGGTTTTCCCCGTATCAAGTACACACGGACGAGAGAAAAACTAAAAGATTCGAACAAGGACTAAAGCCTTGGGTGTACAACAAGGTATCAATGTTTCAGCTAAACACGTTTGCTGGAGTACTGGAAAAGGCTATCCTCGCTGAAGGTGGAAGCGATGCGGTGACCAAGTACAATCAAGATCAGAAGACGAAGAAGAGTGAAGGTGAAGGAAATAACAAGGTTAATGGAAGTGGCACAGGAGGTGGAAATTTTAATCAGAAGAAAAGGTAGAATGACAACTCATCATCGGGGAATCAGCAAGGTAGTCAGAAGAAAAGAATCAAAGCATGCCCGACCTGTGGGAAAGCCCATCTGGGAGTTTGTATGAAAGGAAAAAGAGTGTGCTACAATTATGGTCAGGAAGGCCACATAGCACCTAACAGTCCTAACCCAAAGAAGGGTGCTTGTTTCACTTGTGGGTCGATGGACCATCTGACAAGAGATTGTCCTAAGAAGGGATCGGGAGGGTCAGGATCAGGAGGAAACCAGGGAAACAACAGTGGAAATGCCTTAACTATCACCGGACCAACCGCAACAAACCGACCGACCGCCCGGACTTTCAATATAACGGTGCAGGATGCAGTTCAGTCCCGTGATGTGGTGTTGGGTATCATTCCGATCAATAAAATTAATACTTATGTTTTATTTAATCCGGGTGCTACTTGTTCCTTTATATCCGATGACTTTGCCAAGAATTTAGATTTGCTTAAGGATGAATTGGATTACCCCATGAACATAGAAATTGCGAATAGAGAAATAATCCCTATTAAGTACGTACATAAGAACTGTAGAGTGGATATTAAAGGTAATATCATGAACGTAGATCTTATCCCTATTCGACTTGGGGATTTTGATGTTATATTGGGCATGGACTGGTTATTCAATTACGGGGCTGTAATTGATTGCCAAAAGAAGCGTATTAACCTTTTGACTCCGTCAAAGGTTGTGTTTTATGGTAGCAAGTCGCCTAGACAAGCGAGTTGTCTGACGATGATGCAAGCCAGGAAGTTGTTAAGACAAGGCTGTGTAGGATACTTAGCTTACATAGTCGACAGTCGGAAAGAGAATCCGAAGGTAGAAGAAATACCGATTGTGAGGGACTTCGTCGACGTATTTCCAAACGATTTGCCAGGACTTCCACCAGATAGAGAGGTAGATTTCATGATCGATTTGGCGCCCAGAACCACTCCAATATCGAAGGCACCATACCGAATGGCACCAGTAGAGATGAAAGAACTAATGGTACAACTACAAGAATTGTTGGACAAGAAGTACATTTAACCGAGCGTATTGCCGTGGGGAGCGCCGGTGTTATTTGTGAAAAAGAAAGACGGGTTGATGCGGCTCTGCATTGACTACAGAGAATTGAATAAGGTCATGATTAAGAATAGATATCCATTATCGAGAATCGACGACCTGTTTGATCAATTGAAGGGAGCGAGATACTTTTCCAAGATAGACTTGAGAAGCGGTTATCATCAACTGAAGGTGAGGCCACAGGATGTACCGAAGACAGCGTTCAGAACGCGATATGGTCACTATGAATTTTTGGTAATGTCATTTGGTCTAACGAATGCTCCTGCATCATTTATGGGACTAATGAATGGTGTGTTCAAGCCGTTTTTGGACAAATTCGTAGTGGTATTTATAGACGGCATTTTGGTATATTCGAAAACCAAAGAAGAACACGAAGAGCATTTGAGATTAATGTTGGAGGTATTGAGAAGGGGGGAGTTGTATGCTAAGTTTTTGAAATGTGAATTTTGGATCGAGCGAGTACAATTTCTTGGTCACGTGATCGATAAAAACAGAATTTTGGTAGATCCATCTAAAGTCGAAGCCGTGATGAACTAGGATTAGCCGAGAACGCCGTCGCAAGTAAGAAGTTTTCTTGGATTGGCGGGATATTATAGAAGGTTCATACAAGACTTTTCCAAGATCGCAACTCCGTTAACGAATTTAACTCAAAAAGCTGTGAAATTTGTTTGGACGGATAAGTGTAAGAAAAGTTTTCAAGAATTGAAGAAGAGGTTGAGTACGGCCCCTGTGTTATCTCTTCTGGATGATACAGGAAATTTTGTTGTTTATAATGATGCGTCGCATAAAGGACTTGGTGCGTGTCTTCGATGCAAAAGCAAAGCAAAGTCATTGCGTATGCATCACGACAATTGAAGGATTACAAGAAGGGATATCCGACCCATGACTTAGAGTTAGCTGCAATTGTTTTTGCTTTGAAAATTTGGAGGTACTACCTCTACGGGGAGAAGTGTAAAATATATACGGACCATAAGAGTCTGAATTTTGGACATATGAATTTTGTTGCAAAAAGTGAAAGCCTGACACAATCTGCAATGAAGGATAAATTTCGTTGCTAAACATATACTTTTAGCAACGACTTATAAAGTCGTTGCCCGAAAAATCGTTGCTAAAGGCCCATTTTTTTGTAGTGTGCACATCCACTTGCTGAGTATATCTACGAGCACTACCTATATGATCTTGGAGTATACTTGAAATAGAATTTTCAGTTGGAGACCACGAAGATAATTATATGTCAAGAGAAGACTCACCATTGGAAAGAAGATGATAGTAATCTTCTTGTTTTTCTTTGGGGACTTTTGGGTCAACCAAGGATAATTCTGTGGACATATGATATCTATCATAACCTGGACGTATGGCCTCCAATGTACGATGGTTTCCTTGAGCACTTCCCAAAGATTTTAGTTTCTAAAACAATTTTTGACTGTACTTTTATGTAAAGTACCATTGTAAGGTTGTGGTCGAGGCACCATGAGAGTTACATACATTTGTATTAAAACTCATAGCTTATCTGTTGTCGTACTCTGCACGACAGTTCAACAGTTGTATAAATGAAGTTTGTATTTGATTTTTATAGTGTGATATTTGGCGACTCAAGATGGGTCGTGTGGACCTATTTTGGGGGAGTCACAAGATGTGGATCCTTCAACCCCTCCATAATTCCATGGAACTTTATGTAGGCTGACAACATGATATCGTGGTCTAAATGGCTAGATAATTGGCTCTGGAGCCGCCACTTTCAAAGGATTGTCAACACCCTTGAGTTAAATTGGTTGGATTGTATATGAGGGAGTAGCTGCATCTGTCTCAGAAGATATGACTGCTACGACCTCTTTCCACTTTGTAGGAAATGTGTCCCCACTCTTTAGTACTACAGCATCATCGTCTGCTATCTGCAGGACACCGTTGTTAATTAAATTCTGAATAAGGTGGCGGAGTGCCCAACATTCTTTTTGTGTTCTGACCTCGAGATTGGGAGTGATACTGGCACACTCCATTGAAATCAATCCGTCTTGACCGCAGGCTGATTGGAGGTAGCAGAGCTGTGATTATTCCTTCATGTATTAGCATCTGCAGTATTTCTTCCATCGGTTGGCCTAGGTATGTAAATTCCTTTTTGTTGGCAAAATCCCGATAGGCTTTGGCATTTGCTGGTCTGGGATGATCTACCACCATGATTATTGGAACGCTGTCCACTACTCCAATTAATCATATTAACCTCTTCTTCTTTGTGTTGAGGAAGAGGGTTGTCTTGCACATGGGGTTGGTCGGGTTTAGCTACCACGATCTCACCATTATAAATCAAATCATGGATCTTTTGTTTCAAGGCCCAGCAATCTTGAGTATCATGTCCTGGAGCTCCAGCACGATAAGCACATTTCCGACTAGCGTTGAAACCCTTCCCATTTGGGTTTATTGGTGGAAGAAGATGAGTAATTTTCTTCTGAGTGGTCAGAAGATTGAGAATATTCTCGAGTGAGTCCCCTAGGTGTGTGAACACTTGAGTACGTTTGACTTCTCCACCTTTAGGCAATGGAGGGTTTGAAGACTGTGCTTGAAAGGGGGAGTAATTTCTCCTCTGGATAGGCATATTCTGACTGCCTTTCTGACCTTGTAGTACCAAGGAAACATCCTCCTCTTTCTTTTTATGGACCCTCCGGGGGTTGTTTCCATAATTTTTCGGACTGGATGTGTTCAGCAACAGCTTTAAGGGCAGCTAGGTCTTGAATTTTTCCTGACTTCAATCCCATCTCAGCCATCTCCCTATGTTTAATCATTTCAGAGAATGGTTTGCCAGTACCATCTAAAACTCTCTCATAGAAAGGAGCTTCTTGTATGTTTATGAAGGTCATAACCATTTCTGACTCATTCATAGAGGGAACAACTTGAGCAGCAAGGCGCCTCCACCTTTGAGCATACTCTTTGAAAGATTCATTGATTTGTTTCCCGACTTTAGTAATTTGGTACCGGTCAGGGGCCATCTGAGACTGGAAGCTGTACTGACTAAGGAAGGCATGAACTAGCTCCTCCCAGCTATTGATCTTGGAATTGTCTAATTTGGTATACCACGATCAGGCTTCTCCAGTTAGACTTTTCTAGAACAGCTGCATCCTGAGCTTCTCGTCCTCGGCATAAGATCCGAGTTCTCTAATGAATACCTTCAAATGTGTGTAAGGGTCTCCTAACATGTCATACTTTTCAAAGTCAGGAGTCTTGAACTTCACTGGATAATGCACACCAGGGAATATACAAAGGTCTGCATATGAAACAGTCCCATGTGTTCCAATCCCTTTGATAGAATGGATGGTCTCTTCCATTTGAAGGACTTTCTTTCTGATATCACCGGTGTCTAGATCTTCTTTGAGATGGGTGGTATCATGAATTTTGTTGGTTGTCTCCAATTGAGCGTCAGGTACAAGAGCTTCTTTGTCCGTACCTTGTGTTCCTACATGTGAAGAGGATTCAATATGTATAGGCATCCTTGTACCCTGAGTAGATTGGTGTAGTTCTTTAAGCAGAACAGCCAAATATGTGATTTTTTTACTTAATCAGTCAAATTCTTCGTGGGAGACCGGATTAAAATTAGTCTGGTCAGATGAAGACATAATTGGTTGTAGGCTTGTGGCCTTTTTAGACTTTGAACAGGTAATAGGTCCGATTGTTTCCCTGCGAAAAACTGACGTAGTTTAGTTTCAAGGAATGTATAAATGTTTACATGCTATATTATGTATCCGTTTTAGGAGTATTATCCTGCAAAACAGAGGTTAGCTGTTTGTAATATAGGATAGCATGTTAATATTTATAAATATGTGTGTACACATATTTCTTCATATTTCCCATTACTTGGAGATCAATATGGAATGAAATTACGAGTAATTTGAAATGGGAAAGCATGAAGAGACTTTCCTCCGCGTTTGGTTTATTAGAGGCTGACCTATCTTAAGCTACTCTCGCGGCTTTTTGGCATGAAGGTTCCCAAATCATCACAATTTACTTGACGGGAAGCTAATCCGGTCTTTCAACTGGAGCGAATTTGGGTGGTGCATTTCCTAAGCCTCGTTGGAATTAGTCTTCCTACAAGTCTAGTAATCAAACACCGACAGGATAGCCTCCTGATGGAGGAACCACACAACATACATTCACATACAACGTGTCTCACTGTTTATGAAAATGATGACATGTGTGAAGCACTAATATCACAAGCAGATATAGTGTAAAGCATTAAGTACAGTAAGCAAATGCATTCGTACACTTCCATCAAATGTAAATGCAACATCCATACATAAGCATATAACAGTTTTGAAAAGCTTGTAATAGCGGCTTAAGTCCTCTTACTGGAGATCCCCAACAGAGTCGTCACCTGTCGACGTCAGGATTTTTATTTGTCCCTTTTAGTGTTCTCATGTTAGGTGAGATTTGTTTGAAAAAATAAGTTGTGAAAAGGTCCGACATGTATATGTCGATGATTGGACTGTAAGAGTCGCCAGTTGGTTTTTTAAATGGTTGTACCAATACAACCGAGAAAAGATTTGCACATTGACCCAATGATGTGACACTGCTTAACGGGTCTTTGAAATCGAGATTCGTTAGGGTCCAGGAACTTGGTTATGCGGAGGGAATGTGTTAGGCACCCCCCGACATTCGTGTTGCCACGGTGACCGCCACTTTTTAATTAAATTGTTATATGAATATGTGTGTGTGTGTGTGTGTGTGTGTGGATCAATCTGCAATTATTTGGAAGTAGTGAATGGTATGAAAATTCAAAGGGTTTGAATTTCTGTATAAAAATTCAGTTTTAACAAGATATAGCAGTGATGTTTTGTGAAAAGTGGTTTTTCAAACCCTTGTGCTCAATAGTAATTGAGGCCTTTGATACTTCTATTTTATTATGTGTTCGGCTTGATTGCTTTTATTTTCGAGATGCGAAGCATCTTCAAGAAAATAATATACATAGCAGTGCCGAACTCCTTGTGGGCATGAGAACATCTAAGGAAATTCGAACAACGCAAATAATTTACAAGCCGTGTATAACTGAAAATGTCCATCACAGGAACCGAATCTAGATTCAATAGACTGAATATGTGATCACATGATTCCTAGGCTCACATGATGTAGTAATTTGTATGAAAGCTGTAAACAGTTATATATATAAAAGCTGTAAATATATATATATATATATATATATATATATATATATATATATATATATATATGTGTGTGTGTGTGTGTGTGTGTGCAAGCAATCAACCTCCACGAAGCACCTCCGTGGGGGATTGCAAATGTAAATAAAGTAATAAAAACCAATCAACCACCACGAAGCACCTCCATGGGGGATTGGAAATATAAATAAAGCAATAAAAACCAATCAACCACTACAAAGCACCTCCATGGGGGATTAGAAAATATAAATAAAGCAATAAAATGATCAACCGCCTTGAAGTAAACTACAGGCGGGACAAAATGTAAATAAAGGTGTAAAAGGCCACGAAGTAAACTCCATGCCTGACAGAAATGTAAATAAAGCGGTAAAAGGCCACGAAGTAAACTCTAGGCTAAACTGAAATGTAAATATATATATATATATATATATATATATATATATATAAGCGGTAAACGCACCGGATGTGAAATCCAGGCTCAATCAAACCGAGTTTCATAGCAACAACATATATATAAGTATTTATATATATATAAAAGCAGTAAACTGTCCAGATGTAAAACCAGGCTCATCGAACAAAGTTCGACAACAGTTTATATATAAGTAAATAAACGCTCCGGACGTGAGTCCAGGCTCAATAGAGGCATAACTCGATAATGTTAGTCCATATATATATATATATATATATATTGTGACCCCCCAAAATAGGTATACATCACCCATCTTGAGTCGCCAAATACATGGTACAAAATTCAAATACAACTTAATTATACAACAGTCGTGTAAAATATGACAAAACATAATCTAAGAGTTTTAATAAGAATATTGTCATCTAGACAATATCCACACTCAATGGAGTCCTCATTACATTTATTATCACACTATTTTATAGAATAGTGAGGACTACTGAAACAACCATCTGGACCGTCAATCTGTTCCCCGACTCGTCCCAGCAATATTCTTATTTCCTGAAGAGAACAGTGAAAGAAAGGGTGAGCTCAACTATCCCAGTAAAAAATATTATGACTAAGATAATGCAAAATAATTTATCGTTAGCCTTCAACAGTGTTAAACTGATAAAATATAACAAACATCAAGTTTAACTGCAACGGAACAAGCAATCCATTGGAAGAGTCAAGTAGAGAATAAAATCTACTATCTTCTATGATTTAAAAGGTTTTTCATCACTTTTATTGCTGAGACTCATCTTAATAAATAAACCACATCATCTCTGCACTACGGCCAAGGATATTAATTAGTATCACGACCACAAATTATCCATGCACTACGGGCCAAGGATATTCGTGTATTCATTAATGGTCATGATCATGCCAACAACTGTCCATCAATGCACTACGGCCAATGAGGACTTTTACCACATCATTTGTAACATTACGGTCATGATTATACCGAATAATCCCTGGTCATAATCATACCAAGTCCATCAATGCACTACATGCCACGGATGACTTTCAACATATTATAAACATGAGGATGATGACAATGATATAAGAATTCAATAAAACAAGTTCAAGGATAAATTTTTAAAGATTTATAATTTAATTTATCTAGAAATCAATAACGTCCAAATTGTCAACATGATACTGTTTTGTGGAGTAAAATTCAAGAATGCTCAGAAGAATATTTTCATGAAAAGATACTAGATGAAACGCAAATATCCAGGATATTCTACTAATTTCATGGAGTATAGAAGCCAACACTTTAACTAACTGAGTATAATAAAATATATGAAACTGCAAATAGATTTTTGCCCGCTATGCGGTAATCCACGTAGACAGATCATTTCCACAATTTAATAAGGAATGTATACGAAGGATCATTCACCATGCATCTGATGAGTCCACATGTAAAAAGTTATTCCAATGAGAATAATAAAGAATGGAATAACAGAAGAATTCACCATGCATGCGATAGACCGCACAGACAGGTTATTCCAATAGAATAATAAAGAATGGAATCACAAAAGAATTCACCAGGCATGTGATAGACCGCACAGACACTGGATGTGATATCCAGTTTGCTGGATTACAGTTTGGTTTACTGGATTGGCCATCTTGATACTGGATATGGAATCCAGCTTGCTGGATTCCAAATCTGGGTTGCTGGATTGGTATTTGACTTATATGTTCAAGAAAAACTTATAATATATGAGATTAAAGTATTTTAAATCATATAAATATAATATTAATGATAAATGAATTATGTGATATTTAATTTGTATAAATATGTTTTTAATGATTGAAAAATCAAGATAAATAGTAATAATTATTTAAAATTTATTACGAGCTTACGAAAATTATTTCGACTGTTAATAAATTATCTTCATTAATTGTTAAGTGTTTAGGCAGAGTTTAATTGAACTTAGACTCGATAAAAGTCCGACTAGAGCGTCGGGATGTCAGTTTTGTGTCGGGCTCAAGTAAGACTGAAATAGTTTGACCTGATACTGAGTCTTATGTGTGTTATAGACTTACAGGGTTATGTGTTATGTGTTTAGGTTATTTTATGTATATATATATATTATATTATTATATTGTGATGATATTATTCTAATATTGGAGATCTATATTACTAATATTAGGTCTTCAGATAAAGCATTATAAATTGCATAGCGGTACTCTGTACATATTGCATGTATAAGTCAGGTATTAAAGGTTGATCACCTTCATTACCCTTCGGTTCAGATATAATTGTTCATGTAAAATACTTGTTCAGTCAAAATTTTGTTCCTGCTAGTTCACAATTATATTGTTGAATTATAGCCAGCCAATTATTCAAATCATTTCAATCATGATATATCGTTATATTATTGAACTTAAACTTGTTGGGCAATTTTATGCTCACCCTTGCTATATCATGATAAACATTGCAGATTAAGACGAACGCGTCGGATACAGGAAAAGATTAAAGAAAGTTCCAGCTTTAGTTTATGTATGTATTTAGAAATGTAATAGTGTAGTTTGATAATAAAGTTATGTGTTAGATAGTTATGAATTGTGTATTAAGTTAAGGTTACTCGACCTTGGGGAATAGTGTGTAATGTATTGTATAAACAATTTATGTTTATATCTTCTACAAATAGTAATAGTTGTATAGAATGATCGAACCGGATCCGCGGTGATTTGGGACCTCGGATTCGACGCCCTCATAGTTGGTATCAAAGCTGTTGGTTATGAAGCTTAGGTAGGAATACCTGAGATCAATAACCGCAGTGATTAGGATAAGATCTAACTCATATAGAGTTAGTTAGTCGGTAAGATTCAAAGACGAATCTCGGCGAGTTAAAAGATACAGAGTTCCCTAACTCTGATAATAAAGTTTAACAGTAGTGGTGAATAGATAGAGTCTAGAAGACTAAAAGTACAATGATAGGAGATCGTAAAATAAAACGATCAAGATATAGAAATGAATCGTAATATATATGATGAGATTACCCCGTGATCGGATAAGGTTATAGTATGGAATAAGAATCAATTTGATGATTGAAAAGTTTACAGCAAGATTGCTGTGTGAATTGGTACAGATTCAGGAAAGGATTATGAACACAGATTAAATGAAATTCGTATTGAAAAGGGGGTTAGTGTTAGGTGGGGATTTAATTGAGGATTCATGTCGGCAGCTGAGTTGTATGACTCCTTGTGTGGGCGGGGAATTGTACTTGGTGTAACAACTACTTAGCTCTGACAATGATAATCATTGAAATGTTTATGTCGCGCTATTTGCTATATGCATGTTAAGAGGGTGATTCCTTTCTCATGTGTATAACAGATAGATAGGTCATAGGTAGAGGATATAAGGTTAAGTACGAGTTCTTAAAACTCATACTTATGTGACATACTTGATTCATAGTTATATGACATGTTTAAGAACCCCTCAGCAAATGGACGCCAAAGGTCTGTCTAGGAAAGTTCTTAAACTCATATGATTGTGGCAATTTATGGACTCATAAGTGTGGTTTTACGAACTGAGTATAGTTGTGTGTAAATAGAATATTAAGGATAATAAGAATAGATAGAATGTTTAAGCAAATGATTATTAGTGAAGAATTAAGTTTTCCAAAATTCCTAGCTATGCTAGAATTCAAAATTTTGACATCAAGCTAAATACGCACTGTGTGTTTTTTTTTTTAAAATGTAGACTCATAATCATTTTTGAAACGGTTTAAAGTATAGTCTATGCTACTTATTTTAGCTAGACACAAACGATTTGAAATATCAAAATATATTTTATTTATCACTCATGTACCATGTAACCCAGTGCGAGAGATGATAAAAGTTGATGGAGTTGTAAATACTGGGAATACTTAGTGTGAATCGATCTCGAAAATCATTGTTCCACTATTGTATGATGTGTTATGATTAAAGTCATATAATGACGAGCATCCTCAAAGCGGATTTGTTAATGATGCGACACGACATCACGACGTCATTCTCGAAAATATTTTCAAAATTTTAATTTGCCAACTGGTTTGGCTACACCTAAATAATTCGATTGAATTGAATTATTGATATGAGTCTATGCTATTCGATTCAGCTAGACTAATGTTATTAAAACTCTAAGTGTCCACTGAAAGAAATTTTCTGAACCAAATTGTTTTGGTGCAGAATCCAATAAGATTGAGGTAAGAAATTTTGTGCGCCCAAGGCGAATAAGAAGAACAAATTGTTCCGACCAGTAGTACTTGGCCAGTACAGGACATATCGGGCTAATCACCCTTTGTGTCTGTAAATTATGATGGTTTACGGATGAATTTCCATAAAACCATTGCGAAAATGACAGACAAATAGTCTATATAACTCATCAGCAAAATTTGAAATTTTTTACTCTTGTGAGTGGTGTATTGGGTAGCATGTGATGCTGTGTATGTATGGTGTATGGTGTATGGTGTAAGGTGTAAGGTAAATTTCGGGGACGAAATTTTTAGAAGAAGGGATGAATGTGACAACCCGAGAATTTAGAAAAATTTTAAAATTTTAATTAATTAATTTAAGGTTCGATATTAGAACCTAGACATAAAATAAGTGTATGCGTTTGATATTTTTAAGATGGAATTTTGAGGATTTCAAAATTCTGTGAAGGATTTAGGTGAATTATTCAGGATTAAGGAATATGTGAATATGTTCTGTGTATATGTGTACAGTATGTGGTTAAGGCTCAAGTGTTGACCAGATAAACGATATCTGTAACAAACCCTATGTATATATTAAAAACGTCAACGTTCGGTTAGAAAATTCTTACGATTTATATGAAACCCTAATTTGGAAACCCTAATGCTAAGTATAAAACCCTAAGGGTTAAAAGTTATGTGAATAATGATTAATATGAATATTATGTGATGGTTTATACTTGTTTATTATATAAACAAATAAAAGAAACTAATATGATCCTAATTATATATTAGGAATTAAGAATTGAATAACTTAAGGGTTATGGGATGAGAGAATTATGGTATTTAAAATATATACTAATTCCAAGAGATTTTTTTTATACTTCTCAATTAATTAATTTCATAACCTAATTATAGCAAGTCTAATATGGTTAATATTTCTAAGGATGGCAAGTAATTTAAACAAGCCCAATAATTTATTTAAACATTGGACTTGTAGATAATTTGATTGTTAAGTTAGCCCAATATTAAATTTAGTGGGCAAATATGCTAGTAGCACAATTATTTAATTGTGGAGGCCCAAGTTCATGTTAAGTAGTAAGCCAATCTAGTTAATTTCAAGCCCAAAAGAATTAAAAGATTGGCCCAATCCTAACCCAATTATGGAGGGACGATTTGGACATTTGGTATGCTAAATAAGAGTTAAAAAAAAATCAATTTTTTTTGGATAATAAGGCCATAAGGCCGGACAAGATAAGAGCAGAAGAGGGGGAATGAATGTCATCATTGCAAACTCCCAATTTTCTAGAGACAAGTACAAGATGAGCCATGTGTCATTTTTTTATGGTGCCACGACATTTGGCTATTCTTGAAAGTAACATAGTTATAATTAAGAGAGAGAGAGAGAGAAAGAGGAGATATGTTAGTGGATTAGATATAGATATACTAATGTATCTATATATTTTTGTCCAACACATTAAACCATCTTCTCTTTCATCTTTTATTTTATTTCATCTTACTTTCTCTTTAGTTAACCAAGCAAAACATAAGAGAAAGAGAGAGAGAGAGAGGGAAAATTCGGCGGAGAGGAGGAGAGATAGAGGAAGAGATACACCATTGATGCACCCAAAGTTTACCTTCTACTTTGGAAGAGAAAGAAAGTGTGCCCAAAAATCAAGGTAAAAACTAAACTAACTTATTCTTTCTATTTTGTTTGTTTTTGGTTAGTTAAGGTTTATGATCTTGAGGCTTAAAATCCTCTATCTACATGTTTTATATGGTTTCATGTATGGATCTAACATATTTGAGTATTAGAAAGTAAATTAAAAGTATTGAAGAGAAACTATTTTTGTTTTGTTAGAAAACTCTAGTTTTTTTCACTTCCTTTGACCGACTACCGTTTTTTATCTATACCTTCTTTTTGTGATCCGTAAAAGAGATGTGCTAAATATGTAAGTTAACTACTAAACCCAAGTGGTAGCACTCAAAAATGTTAAATACACAAGTTGTAACAACTGTTTTCGTAAAAACAGTTTTGTATTTATAAAGAAAAACAAACTATTTTTTGGACAGTCAATGCTAGGGACATTTTCATCATTTTTCTGTCATTTAAAAATTCTGGAAAAAATTTGGGATGATAATATGATGGGTTATCTTTCAAACCCAAGTGGAATCACCGAAAAAGGAGTGGTAGATTTCCGTATGGATTGATTTTAGCAAAGTACGTAAAAGCCAAAAGTATCGAAAACAAGCTGCGAAAGAAATTGCAAGGGCAGTTTTGGCCACTTAAATTTTGACAAAAATTCTGGCCTTTTGGGAAATGAGAATATATGGTATAAAGTAGCTCATGTCCATAAATGAGCTCATTCCGACTTAAAATGACCAAGTTATGACAATTTCAATATTTAGGTTTTTCGGACGAAAAATGCTATAACCGGAGTTCTGTAACTCCGATGGTCACGAAATTTAAACTGGAGGGTCACATTAACATGTATAAGATTATGCCAAGAGATGTGAATTCTGGAGTTGAGCATGATGGGGCTAATTTCTTAAGCCACACACTAAAAATGATTTTTGAAAAATAGTAAAAGAAATTAAAAAATTAAGGAAAAATACTTTTTGGGTATGAAATACATGTATATGTGTTTGGACAAAGGATGGAAAAATAATAAATTGATTTGGTGTTTTAGTGATTAGGATATGGGATCTAGCGTGCTGGATTGAAAAATCTGATGAATCGAGCTTGCTGGATTGAAAAATAGTTTACTGAATTGAAAATATGTTGAATCCAGTTTGCTGGATTGCAATCTAGTCACTAGATGTGTTATCCAGTTTGCTGGATTACAGTTTGGTTTAATGGATTGGCCATCTAGATACTGGATATGGAATCCAGCTTGCTGGATTCCAAATCTGGGTTGCTGGATTGGTATTTGACTTATATGTTCAAGAAAAACTTATAATATATGAGATTAAAGTATTTTAAATCATATAAATATAATATTAATGATAAAGGAATTATGTGGTATTTAATTCGTATAAATATGTTTTTAATGATTGAAAAATCAAGATAAATAGTAATAATTATTTAAAAATTATTACGAGCTTATTAAAATTATTTCGACTGTTAATAAATTATCTTCGTTAATTGTTAAGTGTTTAGGCAGAGTTTAATTGAATTTAGACTCGATAAAAGTCCGACTAGACTGTCGGGATGTCAGTTTTGTGTCAGGCTCATGTCAGACTGAAATAGTTTGACCTGATACTTAGTCTTATGTGTGTTAGAGACTGATAGAGTTATGTGTTATGTGTTTAGGTTATTCTATGTATATATATATATATATATATATATATATTATATTGTGATGATATTATTCTAATATTGGAGATCTTTATTACTAATATTAGGTCTTCGGATAAATAATTATAAATTGCATAGCGGTACTCTGTACATATTGCATGTATAAGTCAGGTTTGAAAGGCTGATCACCTTCCTTACCCTTCGGTTCAGATATAATTGTTCATGTAAAATACTTGTTCAGTCAAAATTTTGTTCCTGCTAATTCACAATTATATTGTTGAATTATAGCCAGCCAATTATTCAAATCATTTCAATCATGATATATCGTTATATTATTGAACTTAAACTTGTTGGGCAATTTTATGCTCAGCCTTGCTATATCATGATAAACATTGCAGATTAAGACGAACGCGTCGGATACAGGAAAAGATTAAAGAAAGTTCCAGCTTTAGTTTATGTATGTATTTAGAAATGTAATAGTGTAGTTTGATAATAAAGTTATATGTTAGATAGTTATGAATTGTGTATTAAGTTAAGGTTACTCGACCTTGGGGAATAGTGTGTAATGTATTGTTTAAACAATTTATGTTTATATCTTCCGCAAATAGTAATAGTTGTATAGTATGATCGAACCAGATTCGCGGTGATTCGGGACCTCGGATTCGGGGCCCTCATAGTTGGTATCAAAGCTGTTGGTTATGAAGCTTAGGTAGGAATACCTGAGACCAATAACCGCAGTGATTAGGATAAGATCTAACTCACATAGAGTTAGTTGGTCGGTAAGATTCAAAGACGAATCTCGGCGATTTAAAAGATACAGAGTTCCCTAACTCTAATAATAAAGTTGAACAGTAGTGGTGAATAGATAGAGTCTACAAGACTAAAAGTACAGTGATAGGAGATCGTAAAATAAAACGATCAAGATATAGAAATGAATCGTAATATATATGATGAGATCACCCCGTGATCGGATAAGGTTATAGTATGGAATAAGAATCAATTTGATGATTGAAAAGCTTACAGCAAGATTGTTGTGTGAATTGGTGCACATTCAGGAAAGGATTATGAATACGGATTAAATGAAATTAGTATTGAAAAGGGGGTTAGTGTTAGGTGGGGATTCAATTGAGGATTCATGTCGGCAGCTGAGTTGTATGACTCCTTGTGTGGGCTGGGAATTGTACTTGGTGTAACAACTACTTAGCTCTGACAATGATAATCATTGAAATGTTTATGTCGCGCTATTTGCTATATGCATGTTAAGAGGGTGATTCCTTTCTCATGTGTATAACAGATAGATAGGTCAAAGGTAGAGGATATAAGGTTAAGTACGAGTTCTTAAAACTCATACTTATGTGACATACTTGATTCATAGTTATATGACATGTTTAAGAACCCCTCAGCAAATGGACGCCAAAGGTCTGTCTAGGAAAGTTCTTAAACTCATATGATAGTGGCAATTTATGGACTCATAAGTGTTGTTTTACGAACTGAGTATAGTTGTGTGTAAATAGAATATTAAGGATAATAAGAATAGATAGACTATTTAAGCAAATGATTATTAGTGAAGAATTAAGTTTTCCAAAACTCCTAGCTATGCTAGAATTCGAAATTTTGACATCAAGCTAAATACGCACTATGTGTTTTTTTTTTAAATGTAGACTCGTAATCCTTTTTTGAAACGGTTTAAAGTATAGTCTATGCTACTTATTTTAGCTAGACGCAAACGATTTGAAATATCAAAATATATTTTATTTATCACTCATGTACCATGTAACCTGGTGCAGAGATGATAAAAAGTTGATGGAGTTGTAAATACAGGAATACTTAGTGTGAATCCGATCTGAAAATCATTGTTCCACTATTGTATGATGTGTTATGACAAAGTCATATAATGACGACATCCTCAAACGGACTGTTAATACAGTACAACATCATGAAGTCATTCTCGAAAATATTTTCAAAAATTTTAATTTGCCAACGGGGTTTGGCTACACCTAAATAATTCGATTGACTTGAATTATTAATATGAGTCTATGCTATTCGATTCAGCTAGACTAATGTTATGAAAACTCTAAGTGTCCATTGAAAAAAAATATTCGAACCAAATTGTTTTGGTGCGGAATCCAATAAGACTGAGGTAAGAAATTTTGTGCGCCCAACGCGGATAAGAAGAACAAATTGTTCCGACCAGTAGTACTTGGCCAGTACAAGACATATCGGGCTAATCACCCTTTGTGTCTGTAAGTTATGACGGTTTGCGGATGAATTTCCATAAAACCTTTTCAAAAATGACAGACAAATAGTCTATATGACTCCTCAGCAAAATTTGAAAATTTTTACTCTTGTGAGTGGTGTATTGGGTATCATGTGATGTTGTGTATGTATGGTGTATGGTGTATGGTGTATGGTTTATGGTGTAAGGTGTAAGGTAAATTTCGGGGACGAAATTTTTAGAAGAAGGGATGAATGTGACAACCCGAGAATTTAGAAAAATTTTAAAATTTTAATTAATTAATTTAAGGTTCGATATTAGAACCTAGAGATAAAATAAGTGTATGCGTTTGATATTTTTAAGATGGAATTTTGAGGATATCAAAATTCTGTGAAGGATTTAGGTGAATTATTCATGATTAAGGAATATGTGAATATGTTCTGTGTATATGTGTACAGTATGTGGTTAAGGCTCAAGGGTTGACCAGATAAACGATATCTGTAACAAACCCTACGTATATATTAAAAACGTCAACGTTCGGTTAGAAAATTCTTACGATTTATATAAAACCCTAATTTGGAATTTTTACTCCCAGATTGCGATCCGGGGTTGATGCTGAACTTTCGGTGGTATCCAGTATGGATATGGATCGTCTTTTAGGGTTCCCTCTTAAAAGACGAATCTGTCCTCCTGCAATGTTAGTGACAGTAGTACAGAAAATTTCGAGTGTCTACAGATGCCCCTCTTTATCATACTCATGCATAGCGATGCATGGGTAGGATAAAGAATCCTAGACACTTGAAACGCAACAAGACAAACATGGTACTATGGATAGCAACATGATGCAAATGTATGATGCATGTGTACGGGTTGTAGCCCAACATCTGGGGATGATTACTGGCTCCCTGTTGCTTCAACTGGGGATTGGCAATGATGACCAGATTTGATGTGTAATCCGAATCTGTTAGGATGTTGATGTTGGAGTTATCACCAAATTCATGTGTCTTTGATTATGACTTGATCCTGAAGATGTACCTCTTATGTGTAAGAGATCTGTGGGGATAAAGCTTGATCTGTTTGAGGATGTGTATAACATATTCCATCATCTATCCTCTTTGATAACATTGACTTTTTCTGGTTAGTATCGCCAGAGTATGTCAATATATTGTTGGATTTACTACCAACAACAAATGTTGTCAGGGATGCTTGACCTTCGTCGACGTGTGAATCAACGGCTGAAACTCTATGGGTAAATTGTCAAGGTTGCTTGACATCCATTTGTTAATGTAGATCCTTTGGAGCGAGTGCGTTGTGACCCATAGGGGATATCTTTGGGAAATCTGACAATACGGTGTGAAAACTCGAATAGCTCTAGAGCTCTGATAGGTTTAATCGTTATCGGCTTAAATAACGTCAAGGCTGCTTGACCTTCATTAATATGTGTGTTAACGGCTTGAATGTACATTGTAATCCCCTGTTGGGACTGTAGACACTCAAAATTTTACGTCTGTATTGTTTACTAACATTGCGGGGAGGACAGATTCGTCTTTAAGAGAGAACCACGAAGACAATCCAAATCCATCTGGGATACTACCGAAAGTTCAAACATCAAACCCCGGATCGCGATGCAGGAGTACCCAAATCAACCTTGGAGATAATCCCGAGACCTGCATATACAATACCGGAACACACACCGGAGAAGACCGATTAATCTCGGAGATAGCCCCGAGGTATCCAGTCTCAAACCCAACCATGGGAATAGCCACCAACCTTGGTGATAACCCCAAGGAATGAAGTTTCGGCGATAACCCCGGAAATGCTTGTTTCAAATGCGACCAGCTTCAATCTCGGCACTCACAAACGAGATACACTTCACCAATTCGGCAATATCGTCGGGAAGACAGGCACGCCTCAAAGATGACAATGAGGACCTTCAACAATTGCAGCAGTCCAATCTCAGCGAAGTCTGAGCAACGTCTGCTTTATCGGCCCAATCCGGCGATAACACCAGTGAGGGGAACCATCGTCATCTCGTCAAACACGATGCCACATCACGTCTCTACGCAACGATGTCCCACAAGGCTAACCAATCCCGAATGACTATTATACGGGGTAACGGATGAAAGTTGAAGCTTGAAGACCGGAGGGCATCGTCCCATCTTCAATGACTTCGTACAAACTCTAATCCCATGCCATCGTACAACTCTCGACAACAACGGTCCAAAATAGGTCCTGTATATCTCAAACGGATGCCCGGATTGCACTTCTCAAAATCCGAGTAGACATTACAGTGCCTGAGTGCACGTACTTACGAGATGACCCGACCTGACAAATTTGGGCCGACCCGACCCGCCTCTGGTACACCTGCGGATTAGCTGCAGGTACACCTGCGGCTCATATGCCTATAAATAGAGGGCTTGGGGTGCTGATTTTTAAGAGAAAAAAGACAGGGAAACCCTGCACAATTCGCTCTGCACTCGCCCATGCAGTGTATTTCCCACTTTCAAACACCTGTGAGCTCATATATAGCCTCTTTTGTACCCACAAAAGCCAGTGTTTACCCACTCTAAAGATATAGAAGCCTTTTTTATCAGTCAGTTGTAAGCCTTCTCACACACTTTAGAGTCTTTCTCTTCATCTTTGCACACACCCTTTTACACGTTGAGAGTCATGTTGCTTGCTTTTTCCCGGACTTGATGCATGGTTTCTTTCAAATCTGTATATATATACTATATATATATCGACTAACATTATCGAGTTATGCCTCGATCGAGCTAGAACTTGATGCAGGCGTTTACTTGCTTATATATATATATATATATATATATATATATATATATATAAACTATGTGTCGAACTTTGTTCGATGAGCCTGAACTTTGATTCGAGCGTTTATTGCTTTAATATATATATGTACATTTATATATATTAGCTTGTGTGTTGGACTCATTCGATGAGCCTAGATTTTATATCCAAAAGTGCGTTTACTCGCTTTTATATATATATATATATATATATATATATATATATATATATATATATATATATATATATATATATATTGTGGTCGAACTCATTCGATGAGCCTAGATTTTACATCCGGTGCATTTATTGCTTATATATATATATATATATATATATATATATTAAATCTGCTCGGAGTTTTCTTTCGTGGCGATTGATCGCTTCTGACTTTATTTATGTTTTGTCCCGCCTGGAGTTTCCTCCGTGGCGGTTGATAGCTTTTATCAGCTTTATTTACATTTCTGATCCCCCATGGAGGTGCTTCGTGGTTGGTGATCATGTTTGTATATATATATTTACTGCTTTTATATATATACCTGCTTATTGCTTTTATACAAATTGCAACATTCTGTGCGCCTAGGAATCATGTGATCACGGATAGCGATACATGGGTAGGATAAAGAATCCTAGACACTTGAAACGCAACAAGACAAACATGGTACTATGGATAGCAACATGATGCAAATGTATGATGCATGTGTCTGGGGGTTGTAGCCCAACACTGGCTGAGGGATGATTCTTGGCTCCCCTGTTGCTTCAACTCGGGATTGGCAATGATGACCGGATTTGATGTGTAATCCGAATCTGTTAGGATGTTGATGTTGGAGTTATCACCAAATTCATGTGTCTTTGATTATGACTTGATCCTGAAGATGTACCTCTTATGTGTAAGAGATCTGTGGGGATAAAGCTTGATCTGTTTGAGGATGTGTATAACATATTCCATCATCTATCCTCTTTGATAACATTGACTTTTTCTGGTTAGTATCGCCAGAGTATGTCAATATATTGTTGGATTTACTACCAACAACAAATGTTGTCAGGGATGCTTGACCTTCGTCGACGTGTGAATCAACTATTTGAAACTCTGTGGGTAAATTGTCAAGGTTGCTTGACATCCCGCACATTATGTAGATCATCGGAGCAGATCGTTGTGACCCAATGGGGATATCTTTGGGAATCTGAGCAAATCGGGTGTGAAAAACTCGAATTAGCTGCAGGTACACCTGCGGCTCATATGCCTATAAATAGAGGGCTTGGGGTGCTGATTTTGAAGAGAAAAAAGACAGGAAACCCCGCACAATTAAGCTCTGACTCGCCCATGCAGTGTATTTCCCACTTTCAAACACCTGTGAGCTCATATATAGCCTCTTTTGTACCCACAAAAGCCAGTGTTTACCCACTCTAAAGATATAGAAGCCTTTTTTATCAGTCAGTTGTAAGCCTTCTCACACACTTTAGAGTCTTTCTCTTCATCTTTGCACACACCCTTTTACACGTTGAGAGTCATGTTGCTTTCTTTTTCCCGGACTTCGGTCTGTGGTTTCTTTCCAGTCTGTATATATATACTTATATATATATCGACTAACATTATCGAGTTATGCCTCGATCGAGCTTAGACTTGATGCGGAGCGCGTTTGCTTATATATATATATATATTTATATATATGAACTATGTGTCGAACTTTGTTCGATGAGCCCAGACTTCGGTCTGGAGCGTTTATTGCTTTAATATATATATGTACATTTATATATATTAACTGTGTGTTGGACTCTGTTCGATGAGCCTGGATTTTATATCGGGTGCGTTTACTCGCTTTTATATATATATATATATATATATATATATATATATATATATACTGTGGTCGAACTCTGTTCGATGAGCCTAGATTTTACATCCGGTGCATTTAATGCTTATATATATATATATATATTCGTCCTGCCTGGAGTTTTCTTCGTGGCAGTTGATCGCTTTACAGCTTTATTTATGTTTTGTCCCGCCTGGAGTTTCCTCCGTGGCGGTTGATAGCTTTTATCAGCTTTATTTACATTTCTGATCCCCCATGGAGGTGCTTCGTGGTTGGTGATCATGTTTGTATATATATATTTACTGCTTTTATATATATACCTGCTTATTGCTTTTATACAAATTGCAACATTCTGTGCGCCTAGGAATCATGTGATCACGGATAGCGATACATGGGTAGGATAAAGAATCCTAGACACTTGAAACGCAACAAGACAAACATGGTACTATGGATAGCAACATGATGCAAATGTATGATGCATGTGTACGGGGTTGTAGCCCAACACGCTGGGGATGATTACTGGCTCCCTGTTGCTTCAACTGGGGATTGGCAATGATGACCAGATTTGATGTGTAATCCGAATCTGTTAGGATGTTGATGTTGGAGTTATCACCAAATTCATGTGTCTTTGATTATGACTTGATCCTGAAGATGTACCTCTTATGTGTAAGAGATCTGTGGGGATAAAGCTTGATCTGTTTGAGGATGTGTATAACATATTCCATCATCTATCCTCTTTGATAACATTGACTTTTTCTGGTTAGTATCGCCAGAGTATGTCAATATATTGTTGGATTTACTACCAACAACAAATGTTGTCAGGGATGCTTGACCTTCGTCGACGTGTGAATCAACGGCTGAAACTCTGTGGGTAAATTGTCAAGGTTGCTTGACATCCCACATTGTGTAGATCCTTTGGAGCAGTGCGTTGTGACTTCACAGGGATATATTGGGGAATACGAGCAGTCGGGTGTGAAAAACTCGAATAGCTCTAGAGCTCTGATAGGTTTAATCGTTATCGGCTTAAATAACGTCAAGGCTGCTTGACCTTCATTAATATGTGTGTTAACGGCTTGAATGTACATTGTAATCCCCTGCTGGGACTGTAGACACTCAAAATTTTACAGACCATCACATTACTAACATTGCAGGAGGACAGATTCGTCTTTTAAGAGAGAACCCTGAAAGACAATCCAAATCCATACCGGATACTACCGAAAGTTCAGCATCAAACCCCGGATCGCAGTCTGGGAGTACCCAAATCCAACCTTGGAGATAATCCCGAGACCTGCATATACAATACCGGAACACACACCGGAGAAGACCGATTAATCTCGGAGATAGCCCCGAGGTATCCAGTCTCAAACCCAACCATGGGAATAGCCACCAACCTTGGTGATAACCCCAAGGAATGAAGTTTCGGCGATAACCCCGGAAATGCTTGTTTCAAATGCGACCAGCTTCAATCTCGGCACTCACAAACGAGATACACTTCACCAATTCGGCAATATCGTCGGGAAGACAGGCACGCCTCAAAGATGACAATGAGGACCTTCAACAATTGCAGCAGTCCAATCTCGGTGAAGTTCGAGCAACGCGTCGCTTTATCTACCAATCCGTGATAACACCGCGGTGAGGGAACCATCGTTATCTCGTCAAACACGATGCCACGTCACGTCTCTACGCAACGATGTCCCACAAGGCTAACCAATCCCGAATGACTATTATACGGGGTAACGGATGAAAGTTGAAGCTTGAAGACCGGAGGGCATCGTCCCATCTTCAATGACTTCGTACAAACTCTAATCCCATGCCATCGTACAACTCTCGACAACAACGGTCCAAAATAGGTCCTGTATATCTCAAACGGATGCCCGGATTGCACTTCTCAAAATCCGAGTAGACATTACAGTGCCTGAGTGCACGTACTTACGAGATGACCCGACCTGACAAATCTGGGCCGACCCGACCCGCCTCTGGTACACCTGCGGATTAGCTGCAGGTACACCTGCGGCTCATATGCCTATAAATAGAGGGCTTGGGGTGCTGATTTTTAAGAGAAAAAAGATAGGGAAACCCTGCACAATTCGCTCTGCACTCGCCCATGCAGTGTATTTCCCACTTTCAAACACCTGTGAGCTCATATATAGCCTTTTTTGTACCCACAAAAGCCAGTGTTTACCCACTCTAAAGATATAGAAGCCTTTTTTATCAGTCAGCTGTAAGCCTTCTCACACACTTTAGAGTCTTTCTCTTCATCTTTGCACACACCCTTTTACACGTTGAGAGTCATGTTGCTTGCTTTTTCCCGGACTTCGGTCTGTGGTTTCTTTCCAGTCTGTATATATATACTTATATATATATCGACTAACATTATCGAGTTCTGCCTCGATCGAGCTTAGACTTCGGTCTGGAGCGTTTACTTGCTATATATATATATATATATTTATATATATGAACTATGTGTCGAACTTTGTTCGATGAGCCCAGACTTCGGTCTGGAGCGTTTATTGCTTTAATATATATATGTACATTTATATATATTAACTGTGTGTTGGACTCTGTTCGATGAGCCTGGATTTTATATCGGGTGCGTTTACTCGCTTTTATATATATATATATATATACTGTGGTCGAACTCTGTTCGATGAGCCTAGATTTTACATCCGGTGCATTTATTTCTTATATATATATATATATATTAAATCCCACTGGAGTTTTCTTCGTGGCGATTGATCGCGCTTCTGACTTTATTTATGTTTTGTCCTTTGGAGTTTCCTCCGTGGCGGTTGATAGCTTTTATCAGCTTTATTTACATTTCTGATCCCCCATGGAGGTGCTTCGTGGTTGGTGATCATGTTTGTATATATATATTTACTGCTTTTATATATATACCTGCTTATTGCTTTTATACAAATTGCAACATTCTGTGCGCCTAGGAATCATGTGATCACGGATTCATCCCATTGGATCTAGATTCGGTTCCCGCGATGGACATTTTTCAGCTGTAAGCAGGTTCTAAATTATTCTGCGATATCTGAATTTCCTCAGATGGTTTCCATACCCACAAGGAAGTCAGCATTATTTTTGTATATTATTTTCATACGGATGCCTCGCATCCATCAAAAAAATCAATCTAGCCAATCACTTAATAAAAATGGGAGTGTAAAAGGTCTCAATTCCTATTGAGCATCAGGGTTTGAAAAACCTCTTTTATAAACACTGCCATATCTTGCAAAAAATGAATTTTTACATAAATTCAAACCCTTTGTATATAGGTTCGAACGAGGCCTCGCACAACTTCCATATAACAGCACATTGACCCATACACACACATTCAGATAATAGTTTCTGGAAAAGAGGCGGTCACCGTGGTAACACGAATTTCGGGGGGTGCCTAACACCTTCCCCCCGCATAACCAAGTCCCCAGAACCTAAACGAATCTCGGTTTCACCGAACCATATATCAGTGTCACATCAATGGGTCAATGTGCAAACCTTTTCTCGGTTGTGTTGGTACAACCATTTAAAAACCAATGGCGACTCTAACGGTCCATAAATCGACATCATACACGTCGGACCTTTTTCACTTGTTTTTTCAAACAAATCTCACCTAAAATGAGAACACCAAAGAACAAGTAACGGAAAGGGACACACAAAAAATCCCGACGTCGACAGGTGGCGACTCTTCTGGGGACTCCAGTAAGAGGACTTAAGCCGCTATTGCAATCTTTTCAAAACTGTTATCTGCTTGTGTATGGATGTTGCATTTACATTGGATGAATGTGTACGAATGCATGTCTTGATTGAACTTAGTGCTTCGCATCATATCTGCGTGTGATGTTAGTGCTTCGCACTATAAACTGCTTATGATATTAGTGCTTCGTACATGTCATCATTTCATACGGTGAGACGCGATGTATGTGAATGTATGTTGTGTGGTCCCTCCACACGGAGGCTATCCCGTCGGTGTTTGATTACTGGACTCGTGAGAAGACTAATTCTCCGAGGCTCAGGAAAGGCACAACCCAAATTCGCTCCAGTTGAAAGACCGGATTAACTTCCCGTAAGTAGATTGCGATGATTTGGGAACCTTCATGCCAAAAAACCGCGAGAGTAACCTAAGTCATCCTCTGATAAACCCAAAATGGAGGAAAGTCTCTTCATGCTCTCATTTCAATTACTTGTAAACACAATTACTTGTAATTTCATTCCATATATATCTCCATGTAATGAGAAATATGAAGCAATGTGTCCATATACATGTTTCAAACAGCTGACACCCATTTTGCAGGATAAAATTCCTAAAACGAACACATCACATAACATGTTATTATACACCTCCCCTAAAAACTAAACTATGCAAGTCTTTCGCAGGGAATCAATCAGACCTATCACCCGGTCAAAATCCAAAAAGGAAACAGGCCCACAGTCAATCATGTCGTCATCCAACCAGACTGAACTTAATCCAGTTTCTCATAAAAGAATTACCTGGATTAAGCAAGGTGATTCTGATTTGGTTGTTCTATTAAAAGAATTACACCGATCACATGAAGTCGGAAAATACCAGACATCTGAATCCTCCACACAAGGAGGAATCCCGGTCATTACCATACCTGAACTACAGTTGGATACAACCAACAAAAGTCATGATGCTACCCATCCCACTGGAGATCCAGACACTGATGACATCAAAAAGAAAGTCCTCCAAATGGAAGAGACCCTTCAAGGCTATCAAAGGAATTGGAACACACTGGGGAGTGTTTCATATGTCGATCTGTGTATTTTTCACGGTGTTCATTACCGTAAAAATTAAAACTCGACTTTGAAAAAAATATGACGGGTTAGGAGATCCTTATACACATTTAAAAGTATTTATTGAGGCGGGATCCTATGAGAGGATGAAAAACTCGAGAATGCGATTGTTCCAAAAGAGTCTAACTGGAGAAGCTTCTGTTCGTGGTACACAAGATTAGACAACTCCAAAATCCACAATTTGGGAAGAGCTAGCACATGCCTTCCTCACTCAATACGCTTTTCAAACTCAGATGGCTCCTGATCGGTATCAAATTACCAAGATCAAGAAACAGTCTAACGAGTCTTTCAGAGAGTATGCCCAGAGGTGGAGACGCCTGGCTGCCTAAGTTAGTCCTTCTAGGATAGAATCAGAAATGGTCATGACTTTCATAGACATACAAGAAGCTCCCTTCTATGAGAGAGTGTTAGCCGGCATCGGCAAACCATTTTCTGAAATTGTTAAGCATGGGGAGATGGCTGAGATGGGATTGAAGTCAAGAAAGATTCAAGACCTAGCTGCACTCAAAGCTGTTGCAAATCACATCCAATCTAGAAATTATGGGAACAACCCCCGTAGGGTCCATAAAAAGAAAGAGGAAGATGTTTCCCTGATACTACAAGGTCAAAAAGGCAATCAAAACATGCCTATTCAAAGGAGAAACTACACTCCCTTTCCAACACAGTCTACAAACCCTCCAATACCAAAAGGTGGAGAAGTCAAACGCCCTCGAGTGTTTACACCCTTAGGGGATACGCTCAAGAACATTTTAAATATTCTGACAACGCAGAAGAAAATCACGCATCTTCTTCCACTAGCCAGCCCTAATGGACGGGGTTTTAATGCTGCTAGGAAATGTGCTTATCATGCCGGGGCACCTGGACATGATACTCAGGATTGTTGGGCCTTGAAACACAAGATCCAGGATCTAATAGACAACGGGGAGAGCGTAGTCACCAAACTCGATTAGCCTCATGTTCAAGACAACCCTCTTCCTCAACACAAAGAAGAAGAGGTCAACATGATCAATTGCAATGGACAGAGTTCCAACTTCAGCTGTTATTCTTCCCAGACCCTCAAAGACGGTGATGACAGATGGGATTATGCTAAGTTCTAATTCACAATAGAATGAAAGATGAAAGCTCTCTGGAAATAAATTGAGCAATTGGCGAAACTGGTGACTTATCAGCATCAAGTAACTCAGTAGTTAATCAGCCAAGAGCATGCCAGTCTCCTACCTATGGTCATGAATATTCCCTCATCACTTTTAGAAAATGAAATGCTGGAAGACAAAGTGACGAAGAGAGCAAATGCCAAAGCCCGTCGGGATTTTGCCAACAAAAGGAAATTCACCTATTTAGGCCAACCCATAGAGGAAATTCTTCATATGTTGATCAATGAAGGAAGGATCAGTTCCCTTCTACCTCCAATCAACCCCCTTTCAGGATGGTACAACTCTGATGGAGTATGTCAATATTAGTCACAGTCTCGTGGTCACAGCACAGAAGAATGATGGGCACTCCGCCACCTTATCAAAAATCTAATCGACAGTGGTGTACTGCTCTTGGCAGATAACGACACTG
The DNA here is from genome assembly GCA_020205605.1 of Panax ginseng. Taxonomy (NCBI): domain Eukaryota; kingdom Viridiplantae; phylum Streptophyta; class Magnoliopsida; order Apiales; family Araliaceae; genus Panax; species Panax ginseng. The sequence continues at coordinate 59,337,448 of CM035142.1, forward strand.
TGTTGCGTGCAAGTGAGAATGCAGGCCCTACTAAGTGGAAAAGTGTGGTAGCAGTTATATCCACTGAAGCTGATGGGATTAGCACATTACTCACACCGCCAATAATTCAACTCAAGGGAGGCAACAATCCTTTGAAAGTGGCCGCTCCCAAGCCAATCAACTTGCCATGCAGAGCACAATATCCTATTGTTAGCTTGCGCAAGGTCCCGTGGAATTATGGAGAAGGTGAAGGATCCACCTCACATACAATCGCCATGATTGTCGAAGGAAAATCCAATCGTATCTTCCCCAACGGGTGATGAAACCTACCACCAAATCAAAGGGGAAAATACCCATGGTGAATATCAAAAAATTCCTCCGCACTATGGGTCATAACGAAGCTACAGTGGTTTTAAGCTTGAAAGAAGCTCCACAACAAATATCAGTTTTGGACTTGGTCCTAACTTCCGGGAAACACCGGAAGGTCTTGTTAAAGGTTCTAGAAGAAGCCTATCTACCGACATCAGTGGATACGGAAAAGTTTCAACATATGATTGATCACATTTTCAACAATAATGTGATATCCTTCACTGATGATGACATACCGCCCGAAGGGACCGGTCATTGCAAACCGTTGCACATTGTGGTCTTGTCCTCCGAATATATGGTGGCTGGAGTCTTAATAGATGGGGTTCATCTCTGAATATCTGCCCATACGCTACCTTGGTGAAGATGAATATCAATCTCAATAGAATTTGGAGTAGCCATACTATCATCAAAGCTTTTGATGGAGCCCGCCGTAACTCGGTCGGAGTAATTGAGCTGCCAATCGAAATTGGTCCTCACACGTTCTGCGTATCTTTTCATGTGCTCAAGATAGATTCGGGATACAACCTGCTCTTGGGACGACCATGGATTCATATGGCTGGGGTAGTCCCCTCCACTCTTCATCAACAGTTGAAATACATCATCAACAATAGCCTGGTTACAGTCAACGCTGAACCGAAGATTCCTGAGCATGGGGACATACCATTCATCAATGCCAATGAGGATGTTGAGCCAATTAGTTTTCATACTTTGGAAATAAGAAATATCCAATACCATGCTGTTGGAACGCCACTGCCCGAACCCCAGATTTCTGTCGAGGTAATGTCAGCCACTCAAGAAATTATGTCGTTAGGTCATAAACCGGGACAAGGGTTGGGTAAAGATTACTAGGGTATTAAGTACCCTATTCGCTTAACCAAGCTAAGTGGAATAATTTGGACTAGGCTATTTCGCCAAACTCTAGTCACAGGAATCCTCATAAGCATCAGCAGATTCCTTCAGCTTCAACCATGTGGCGTTTGGCTTCGCCTTTAAACTCTGAGTCCACACAACCTCCAGTAAAGGTGCCAGCCAATGTAATGGCTATGTTATTTCCCAAGCCAGTACTGGTGAAGGAGAAAGAAATCGTTGTTCTAAATCCCGTAGTGGAAGAAGAGGAACGGAGAATCAAACAAGATGTCATACAGATGATGTCCGGTATACGTATCATCGTTCATGATGAACATACCAACCGATATACCCCAGATGATGATTGCCCAGACGTAATGGCCATCATTCGAGACAAGGAGGATGATGACAATCCCTCCATCACTGCGGTCCACCCGGACTTTACCCTTGCCAATTGGAACAACATTCCTTGCTTTGGTCGACGAGGTTAAAAGCGGCGAAACTCTTTTCGCCTCAGATATAATAAGCGCTTACTTTTACATGCGACAGGTATTAGCAGTTTATTTTACCAGTATATGCTAACACTGTGTATAATCAACACATTTCATATATACTAAGTGAAAGCATATTTTGTTTCAGGACTCTGAATTTAGATGCGCTTGTACTTGCGGATATGATGCCTCTCTTACACAGGGATTGTACCTTTGATGTAGAGATGAATTCAACCTTGATGGATATACAGGATGACATTGAGGTGCCTCCAGAAATTCAAGAATGGGTCAAAGACAAAAAAACCCAACCTTGATCAAACCACTTCTTTCAATCTCGGAACCTTAGAAAGCCCTAGGTTAATCCAGATTGGTTCAGACCTTACCCCAAACCAACGGAATGACATGGTTACGCTATTAACCTAATTCCAGGACGTGTTTGCATGGTCTCATGAAGACATGGTGGGTTTGTCCACTGACATTGTCCTTCATCGCCTTCCCATCAAAGAGGGATTTAAGCTAGTCAAGCAGAAACTCAGGCGATTGAAACCGAAGTGGAGTTTAAAGGTGAATGAAGAAATTGTGAAACAATTTCAAGCTGGCATCATCATGGTGTCTACATATCCTGAGTGGATATCCAACATCGTTCCTGTGCCTAAACCTAGAGGGAAGGTGCGAGTTTGCGTGGACTACCGGGACTTGAATAAAGCTTGCTTAAAAGACAGCTTTCCCGTGCCATTTATTGACATTCTCATTGACAATACTGCGCAGTACGACATGTACTCCTTTGCTGATTTCTTTGCGGGGTACCATCAGATCATGGTTGCCGAGGAAGATCGTGAGAAGACTGCTTTCATCACTCCTTGGGGAACTTTTTGCTATAGACGGTTGTCATTCGGCCTCATCAATGCCGGAGCTACCTATCAACGAGCTATGATGGCTCTTTTCCATAACTTAATGCATAAAGAGATTGAGATCTACGTGGATGACATCATTGTTAAATCCCGGAAGGAGGATGACCATATAGACCATCTTAGAAAGTTGTTCAACAGGTTGCGTAAGTACAATTTGAAGTTAAATCTAGCTAAGTGCGCCTTTGGCGTTAAATCAGGCAAGTTGCTAGGATTTCTAGTCGACCACAAGGGATAGAAAGTGGATCCGCCAAAATCCAAGCCATCACTAAAATGCCCATTCCTCGAGATAGAAGGAAATACGGGGATTTTGGGAAGAATCAACTTCATCAAGTGGGTTTATCTCCCAACTCACAAAGAACTTTGTGAGCAAATCTTCAAGTTATTAAGGAAGAAGTCCTCCATGAAATGGAATGATGAGTGCCAGAATGCCTTCCTTACAATCAAGAAATAGCTAGTCAAAGCTCCCGTCTTGGTACCACCCAGGGACGATATTCCCTGCTTATGTATTCCGTCTGTAAGTGACAATGCCATGAAATTTGCATCTTTGGGGACGGAAAAGACGATAGAGGCCAAGAACAAGCTATCTATTACCTCAGTAAAAGGTTCAGCAACAGTGAACACAAGTACATTCTGATCGAAAAGACGTGTTGTGCTTTAGCATGGGCTTCCATGAGGTTACAACATTACCTCCATGGTCACACAACCCATCTTATATCCCTCGTAGATCCTCTCAAGTACGTGTTCAACAAACCCATGTTAAATTGTCGGCTGTCCAGATGGCAGTTGATCCTACAACAATTTGACATCGTGTATGTGACTCAAAAGTCCATCAAAGGTCAAGGAATCGCGGATCAACTGGCCGCCGTACCTTTAGGGGATTTTAAACCCTTGGAAACATATTTCCCTGATAAAGGAGTAATGGCAGTACAGCAACACCATCAATACGATACACGCCAATCATGGAAGATGTATTTTGATGGAGCTGTTAATATGGAAGGTTCTAGAGCTGGGGAAGTTCTAGTATCTGGCACGGGGGAGCAGTATCCCATCACCGTCAAATTACAGTTTGGCAGCACCAACAATACAACTGAGTATGAAGGCTGTCTCATGGGGCTAAAACTTGCCCGTTCAATGGGCATCAGGCGGTTAACTGTCCTTGGAGATTCGGAGTTGGTAATAAGACAATCCACCGAAATCTATCAAACTAAGGAGCTACATTTGCTGCCTTACCATCGGCAGGTTTTGAAGATGGCTTTGGAGTTCGAAGAAATCTCCTTTCTACATGTTCCTCGTAATAGGAATGATTTCGCGGATGCGTTAGCAACTTTGGACAATTTTGCAATTTAACTTAAAAAAAATCCCATAAAGGGCATTTTTGACATTTGTAAATTAATTCTAATGGCAAACATGAAATTTGTACAAATCCTTAGGGTTTAGAACTTGGATTAAGGTTTAGAAATTGAACCCTTTAGGTTTTAAAATATCTAGCTCCCACAATTTTCAAATTTAGGGTTTAGGAATTAAAAAAAATAAAATTCCTAAAAATGCAATTAGGTTTTCTAAATAGAAAATTAATATACAAAAATATAATTAGAGCTTTCCAATCATATTTAAGTTTAACAAACACTTTAGGCATGCTAATAAAAATTAGGGTTGCCTAATTAGGGTTTACAATTCCCGGTTTTGAAATTAGGGTTTCCCGGCGTACAATTAGGGTTTTAATTGTACAATTTATTTTCTAAATTTAAGATTAGGTTTTAAATCCCTTATTAAGGTTTATTAAATACAAACCTTATCCGATCAATATAAGCAACATACAACACAAACACATTCTTAGCAATATAATTATTTTAATTATATTTTCTACCGAATCCCTATCCGAAAATTAGGGTTAGGGTTTCTAAAGTTGTTAAGCACAACTCTACTCTATTTTCTCAGTCAAAACACATATTGACTGATTCTCGAGACTCGTCTCACTAATTCTCAGTACACTATTAACAGTCAATGTCAATAAAAAAAAATTATTCGTAAAATTTTAATTATTCGAAATCTCGAGTTATCACATCAAACATGTTTCATATATATGGTGCCTCTTCTACACAAGGATTGTACCTTTGATGTAGAGATGAATTCAGCCTTGATAGATATACAGGATGACATTGAGGTGCCTCCAGAAATTCAAGAATGGGTCAGAGACAAACCTAAACCCAACCTTGATCAAACCACTTCTTTCAATCTCGGAACCTTAGAAAGCCCTAAGCTAATCTAGATTGGTTCAGACCTTACCCAAAACCAACAGAATGACATGGTTATGCTATTAACCCAATTCCAGGATGTGTTTTCATGGTCTCATGAAGACATGGTGGGTTTGTCCACTGACATTGTCCTTCATCGCCTTCCCATTAAAGAGGGGTTCAAGCCAGTCAAGCAAAAGCTCAGGCGATTGAAACCTGAGTGGAATTTAAAGGTAAAAGAAGAAATTGTGAAACTATTTCAAGCTGGCATCATCATGGTGTCTACATATCCTGAGTGGATATCCAACATTGTTCCGTGCCTAAACCCGAAGGGAAGGTGCGGAGTTTACGTGGATTACCGGGACTTGAACAAAGCTTGCTTAAAAGATAGCTTTCCCATGCCATTTATCCACATTCTCATTGACAATATTGCGTATACGATATGTACTCTCCTTTCTTTGATCGCTTTCACGGGGTATCATCGGATCATGGTTCTTTGAGGAAGATCGTGAAAAAATGCTTTCATCACGCCTGGGGAACCTTTTGTTATATAGACGGTTGTTATTCGGCCTCATCAATCCGGAGCTACCTATAAACGAGCTATGATGGCTCTTTTCCATGACTTAATGCACAAAGAGATCGAGATCTACGTGGATGACATCATTGTCAAGTCCCTAAGGAGGATGACCATATAGACCATCTTAGAAAGTTATTCAACAGTTGCATAAGTACAACTTGAAGTTGAATCCAGCTAAATGCGCCTTTGGCGTTAAATCGGGCAAGTTACTAGGATTTCTAGTCAGCCACAAAGGGATTGAGCTGGATCCTGCAAAAATCCAAGCCATCACGGAAATTCCCATTCCTCAGACAGAAAAGGAAATACGGGATTTTGGGAAGAATCAACTTCATTAGCAGGTTTATCTCTCAACTCACAGCAACCTATGAGCCAATCTTCAAGCTATTAAGGAAGAACTCCTCCATGAAATGGAATGATGAGTGTCAAAATGCCTTCCTCGCAATCAAGAAATAGCTAGTCAAAGCTTCCATGTTGGTACCACCCAGGGTTGATGTTCCCCTATTCATGTATCTGTCCATAAGTGACAATGCCATGGGTTGCATGCTGGGATAGAAGGACGATAGAGTCCAAGAACGAGCTATCTATTACCTCAGCAAAAGATTCAGCAGTAGTGAACACAAGTACACTCTGATCAAAAAGACGTGTTGTGTTTTAGCATGGGCTTCCATGAGGTTACATCATTATCTCCATGGTCACACAACCCATCTCATATCCCGCGTGGATCCTCTCAAATACATGTTCAACAAACCCATTTTAAATTACCGGCTGTCCAGATGGCAGTTGATCCTATAACAATTTGACATCGTATATGTGACTCAAACCATCAAAGGTTAAGGAATTGCGGATCAACTGGCCGCCGCACCTTCAGGGGATTTCAAACCCTTGGAAACATATTTCCCTGATGAAGGAGTAATGACAGTTTAGCAACACCATCAAGACGATCTGGCGCCAATCATGGAAGATGTATTTTGATGGGACTGTTAATATGGAAGGTTTTGGAGCTAGAGCAGGTCTAGTATCTGATATGGGGAAGCGAGATCCGTCAGCAAATCAAATTGCAGTTTGTCAGCACCAACAACACAGCTGAGTATGAAGGCTTTCTCATGGGGCTAAAACTTGCCCGTTGAATGGGCATCAAAGTGATTAATCATCTCTTGCAGATTCGTGAGTTGGTAATCGAACAATCCACCGGAATCTATTAAACCAAGGAACTACATTTACTGCCTTACTATCGGCAGGTTTTGAAGATGGCTTTGGAGTTCGAAGAAATCTCCTTTCTACATGTTCCTCGTAATAGGAATGACTTTGCGGACGCGTTAACAACTTTGGCCTCCTTGATTCGCATATCAGACAAGGAACACTTACCAAGCGTCACAATTTCCCTGAACAAGGCCCCAGCCTATAGAAATTACATTGGAGAAGTATCGAATGAGCTACCTCCCATCCAACCTCCTTGGTATCAACATATCAAGGAATATCTGCGAGATGGATCTACACCCGCTGAGGCGAGCCTGACTGAGAAAAGGCGAATCCATCGACTTGCTATGAAGTTCTACCTGAGTGGAGATGCGCTCTACAAAAGAGATGCAGGACTAGGTCTCCTCAGGTGTCTAGACAAAGATCAAGCCCAAAGGCTTATGGATGAAATCCATGGTGGAGTCTGTGGCCCCCTCCTTGTCAAGAAAGTCCTCAGGACGGGACACTATTGGCTATCTCTCAAGGCTAATTGTAATGACCACGTCAAAAGATGCTATCAGTGCCAGATTCATGGGAATGCTATACACGCCCCTCCACAGGAACTCCACAATATGAGTTCGCCTTGGCCCTTCTCAATGTGGGGAATGGACGTTATCGGGCCCATCGAGCCTAAAGCCAGTAATGGTCATCGATTTATCTTCACCATGATCGATTACTTCACCAAGTGGGTAGCGACCTTCCTTCCCTGTGGTCACTAAAGAAGTCATCATTGCTTTCATCAGAAACAATGTCGTTTGTCGATATGGACAACCAGAGGTGATTGTGTCAGATAATGCCAAAAACCTCAACAACAAAATGATGGAGGAATTATGCAGTAAATTCCACATTAAACATCTTAACTTTGTCATCTATCGTCCGAAGATGAACGGTGCTGTTGAAGCGGCTAAAAAAACATCAAGAATATTATGCAAAAGATGTCCGCCAACCACAAAGACTGGCTTGACCTATTGCCTCTGACTCTGTTAGCCTACAGAACCACAATGCGTACTTCCACTGGGGCAACCCCCTACGCTTTAACCTATGGGATGGAAGTAGTGCTCCCCATAGAAGTTGAGATGGAATCTCTCAGAGTGGTGATTGACGCTCAGCTGGATGAAGACCAATGGGTACAAGACAGGTATCACCAATTGTCTCTAATAGACGAAAGGCGAACCGCGGCTATCTTTCATGGTCAGTTATATCAGCAAAGGATCGCCAGATCCTACAACAAAAAAGTCCGGCTACGGCAGTTCAAACAACATGACTTGGTTTTGAAAAATATTCTTGACAACTATGATCAGGCTAAAGGAAAATTCGCTCCTAACTGGGAAGGCCTGTTTATTGTCAAGGTAGTATTGACAGGAGGCGCTCTCAGATTGCAAAAAATGGACGGCGATGGATTTCCATAACTCATCAACTCAGACACCGTGAAACAGTATTATGTCTGAATTAACCAACAAACACCCTAGTGCCTAATAATCAGGTCACTAGTCATTTCGGTTCTTTAACCCTTTACTACATACAACTTATCTACACTTTGCCCCTCAGGGAAACGTACTCTTCAAGCCAGCAGTCTGGCTTTCTCCTTCATGCTCATACAAATCAGGTCATCCCCCCGCGGATTGAACCTCTTGCGTCTATAGTTTGGCTACCCATTTCTGGGATCAAACTTTTCACCTACAGTTTATCCTCAACCTATGATTAAAACTTTCTCCTCCCCACACTCTGACCTGCACATGGGATTACGCTTTTCTTCTCGCCCTGAGGGGCGAACTACGTCGACCTGATCTCCTCTTCAATAGGAGTATGTAGGCAACCATTTCATATGGCGGTCATAATAAAACAAAAACAACAAAAAATTTACGCCTTTACATAATAAAACAAAACAACCAAAAAACATTCCTACACCATGTCGATATATATCTGACGTTGAACGTCTTACACCGAGTTCAAACTACGCAGACTCGATCTCCTCTTCAATAGAGTACGAAAGCGGACATTCATGGTTCAGTCTCACCCCCTACCAAAACACAAACCATTGTCAACTGGTACTGGGATTCTCTTTCAATCCACTACATTTCATTCGGCTTCAGACCAAAGGGATGGAATTACCTGAACTCCTCCCAAATAGGAGATTCGGCGACCATCTAAGCTGCGATCATGCCTTGAAGAGCGACACCAACCCATAAGAGATGGAATCAACTAGGCTTCTCCTAAATAAAAGTACTGGCGACCATCTGTGGTGCGGTCAATCTCAGAGAGGAAAGCCACACCCATCTCCACATTCTCCATTCAAAAACAAGTCCCAAGACACCAAAGATGGTAGGGATACATAGATCGATGATCCATTCTGAACTATCCAGAGACAACTCAATGTCCATCCACCCAGGAGGAATTCAGAATACATCAAGATCACAAGCCCTGAAGCAGCAGGCAAAATATCAAGCAAATAATAGGACATATCTAAAAGGGAAGTGATCCAAGAATATATTTCCCTGTCATATATAATGTTGTTTGATATATATACAATGTAAACTGTACATGACAAAATGGCTAAGCTAGTCTGTGCAGGTAAATATAAAGCTCATCTACGAGTCAGGGTACATGCGAGCTAGCAAGACCAACATGGCGTCCCTCTCAGATGAAGGAGGTAAAGCTATAGTCTCTGGGTGAGAATATCCACACGACCAACAGATCAGTAATATCATGCATGATGACCATATGCTCATCAATATAAGCGCCATCTCATCTCGTGATCATACGGTGGTAAAGGACCTCATTTGTAATCTTGCATCCGTGATGACCACATCACGGCGAGATATGGCGATATCCCGCTCAACTAGCATTGCGTCTATGGTCGACTGGCCTCATCACGCTCAATGACGGCGGCATCTCTACGAGCCAATGCCTCGTCTCTCTCTCTAATAAGGCGTCCTTCACATCAAGAGCGGTCAACATCATAGATCGAATCTGATCTCTCTCAAAGTTCATCAGATGAAGACTCTGCTCTAAATATTGTGCCGAGTGCTGAATCACAAAAGTACTGGTACTAGGAGAATCCAGAAGAAATGCTGGCAACCCAGAAGTGGGCTCCTCCTCGATGTAGGCATCAACGTCCTCCATAGGCTCTACATCGTATAACTCGCTATCTGGTACTGCAAATACTACTGCAGCCGATAAAACCCCCATCTCCATCCATGCGGAGTACTCTGCGGAATAACCGGGACGACTGACAGGAAAAGTAGCAAGCTCACACTGATCCCAGCAAGCGTATACACGAGATCGATCCTCAGTTGAGAGGTATCGAGAAGCTGAATGCTAACCTGCTGCCCCTCGAAAGGATGAAAATCCTGGAACTGGTCGAACTGCGACATCACGGCCAATGGGTGATAAGTAGTCACACCCCTTAAGCCAACCAAAGGGAGGAAATCCATGCCCGGAGCGTGAGTAATAAAGCTGTATGGTGAGCAAAGCCACGAGCACAACAATATTCTAAATGGATCTCTGATATCTGCCAAAAATGCGGACCAGGACTGAGCATCTATACACTCCGATGGCTGAAAGGAGTATGACATAGCTACATCATGGGAGAAGCAATACCCATGCCGTCTAAGGGTACCAACCAATCGCAAGTGTGACATAAACCACACATACAGCATGACCAAACTCCCAGTAAACACGCCTGACAGGTAAGTATAGCAATAGGATGCTGACTGCAGAGTCTCTGCTACGATCATAGGCACAATGGTACGACCCTCCCTGAGAGCTCTCACGGCCATGATAACGCCTATATCTATCTCATCCATATACCGCGCGACATATACACGTATGATAGTCCACATAGCATCAGTACATCAACTCTGGCCAAACGCCAATGATCCTCTGACACGGTGAAATCCCCGGAATGTCGTGAGTAGCTATCCTCCGCGCCAAATCTGTCATACATAAAATGTTGAGAGATCACGTGGCCAGATGTCAGCTCATCCTGCACTACTCTACGCCTCAATCCTGTGAGAGTCATGAATCATCTACTCATGTCTCCCAAAGCCGTGTGCATGCAAGGTCTGTCTAAGGGCAGCATCGTCAAACGTGCATACTCCTCTAGAGTAGGAGTCAACTTATGGGTGCCAAAATGGAATACATGCCTATCAGGTAGCCAATGCTCTAGCATCCCGTCTACAAATCCTATAGGAACCTGAAATGCCAAAAGGGTCATGGTATGCTGCAGTAACAGATCTACAGTCACCCTATCTGGCGGTGACATGCTATCATACCACGATCGCATACCCAATGCCACCACTGACGGTAGGGTATGATCTATACGGCTAACTGTCGAAGAAGACATCTATGCGGGCCGTGTCATAAGACCATCCAGGGGTCAATGCCAAATATCTCTGGACATATATACATATGCATAACATGATATATGCATAACAGATAATGGATGGCAATATGATATAGGGAATGAAAAATGGTGCATACATTCTTAAATATATCATCATCTAATACATCAGCTCTATATAGCTACAAATATATAAAAATGGGGCACATACGCCCTACTACTAACAGAGGCCTATCAAAAGATATAGCGAGAATGGGGAACAACCACCCAATATCTAACAGAGGCCTATCAAAAGATATAATGAGAATATACATCAGAAGAAGACCAGGGTCTCGATGTCCACGTCCTCAATCCTGTCCACCTGATGTAACTCATCCTGAGTCACTGGATCTCTATGAACAGGGATGTCAGGCCTATAAAGAGGAGGATTTGCACCAGCAAAACCAAATGGGTCTTAGGGGCCATCACCTGAGCTGGAAGGAACAAATGACTCCGCCTCTGCTGGATCTCTGCCCAAATGCCGAATAAATACATGTGGCTGGTCCAACTGCCGGGTCAAACTATCAATTTGGGTCAGATGAGTCGGAGCTCAGACACAAGTCACCCAATCCGTCATAATCAAAGATCCTGGAACCATGTCCCCCATGAACTGTGTGGCACGGGACTGGGCCCCAATAGTGCGAGGGAGCCACCAACGCTAGAATATCTCCTAAGTACATGGACCCTCGGATAAATCAAAACCGTCAACTCCCAACAATGGAATATCCATGACGGGTGATTGTGATACAGGACAATGATGCCTAACAGGAGGCAAGATCGGTATACAAATCTCCCCTGTGGTGCTCCTAATAGCACGCTCTCCTAAATAGAGCTCCCAGCCTCCATCTGTGAAGAGAGGAAATCTCCGGGTGGAAATCAAATACTCTACTCCAATAGGGTGTCCATCCTCAAAACCGATGGTCAAATGATCCCCTGAGTATGGAAGCCATGTGATGGCGTCAGCCGTCAGCAACTCCAACTGCATACGGCAGTGAGTGAAGCCCTCAGATACAGGAACCTTTGGCAAAATAGAATGGTGCCATCGTCGTCCTCGTGGATAGGTATCTAAGCCTAACACACTCATGGGATGCAAACATAGAAGCCTCTCATAGGCCCAAAACTGCCAACACAATGGCAAAACATCTACTATCAGTAAACACTTTTAACCTATGAATGGGAAAAGACAAGAGAAATACTCACCAGCAGAAACGGGTAAAATCCTAGCCAAGCCTCAGTCAAACCCTATGAGCGCAGACGCATGCCCCGTTGGAAATAGGCAAAGGTGTAAGAGCCCCAATCATACTCTCCTATACGGTCCACATCGCGTGTGGCGCTAACCAAAGCGAAAGATACCGTGGAAGAGTTATCTGCTATGAAGTAGCCTCGAATGATCATCAGGAACAATCGCCACAGAACGCGATCCCTGATCCTGACATAATCAGGCATGGGATCACTCAATAGCCCGCTCATAACATTTACGCTCAAAGGACCTGAACGGACAGTCCTACCTTTGAGCGCCTCCGCCGGAACTCTTAATAAGGATCTGACGGCAGTAGGGGTAATATTCGCCATGCAAGGCACTGGCTCCCCTCTAAACTCCATATCTGTGATAAATCGCCAATCTATAGGCGTCATCATCACCTCGCAATCCAGCAGGTGGAGTGACTGAGTCTGATGAAACCATTGCTCAGACAATGCCCTGAGGTAACCCCAAGGACAACGACGTAGAAGGATAGAGAAGAATGCCCCAAATCCCCACTCATGAACTACTGCTCTATAGTCAGGATGAAGCGCCTGGTACATGGAGTGAATGCTAAACCAGTTCCCTCGAGGCTGTGTAAACCTGGAACCTGCATGAAATGAAGATCAACATCAGAACCCTTTAATCCTCATCAATATGAAATAAGGAAGATAAAGTCTAACGCCATACCTCGTTAGCGTGCAAGTACATCGATGGATGTCTACCCAAATCACCCATTAACTCTGGGTTCACCACCTTGAATGCTCGGAAGCTCCCTGCGAGGGACCTGTGTAGCAGGAGCGGGATCCTCAATCGGAATATCCGCCTCTTCATCCTCAACGTCTGGAACATCTACCTGGACAAGACGTATCATGGCCTCCACCAACCGACGAGGCTGTCTAACAGAACGAGGACGAGGCACTTCGGAAGCCCTCCTCCGTACGCCAGAAGCGGTCCTGTAAGAACTGATCAGCTGATCCGGATCCATAATATCTGGAGAACAAGTCTATAAATCACCTCAGAAAGGGTGTGGTATTTCCTTACCTGGAGCTTTTTAAATGCATTTATGACTATATGCATGCATGCATTTACTAACATATAATAGAGTAAAAATGCATGACTACCCAATGCCTACATTTGGAAAAAATTTGCCATAGTCCCCTTTGAAAATAGGACTATCCACATGCACATAGGCATGTCTAGGTGGCCATTCAGTAGCACACCTGCCCCAAAGTCATATACATAATATATGCATTAAAAATTAAAATCATCATACATAAGGCCAACCTCAATGCTAGGAGTATTTTGCCTTTCTACCTTTTGCTTCATTGGACCTCAAATAGGACAAAAAATAGCAGAAAAAGGTGTCAATTTGACTGTCTCAAAAGTCAAATTTTTTTACATCATTATGTTCAGCATGGTTTAATACTAACATTTACTATGTTGAATATTTTTTATCAAGTCATTTGTGCATACATAATCACTACTATGTGTTTAGATGCATTTCGGGCGATAACTCATAGTCCAACGGACATAAACAGGAAAAAAATACATGCATACATTACCAGGATAGTGTAGAACACTTGTACGGTGACAAAATTTTCAAAAAACAGCTCGAACTCAGCAGATCTGAGATGGCTTGCAGTTCTCACTTTGCGAAACAAGTTGAAAGTAACTTGTGTGACAAATCTGCTGGAATTTATCATCCACGATTGGCCGCAGGCCCACCTGTGGCTGCAGCAGGTGCACCTGCAACTCCCCTATGTGGGCCCCACCCCTCCGGCTCGGTCCAGTTCGAGTTGAAACGGAGTTCTTACGGACTAAAAAGGTCAAATCGAGAATAAAAATGCCACGCGATTGAGAAAAATAGCATACAATCTTGGTTTTCTCGGATGAGACTTTGAATCTGTACGTCGTCCATTGGTAGTCACCTGAACACAAGGTATACCCTGCCAATGATCTCATTTGTCACAAATCACATCCAGCAATACCTCGTACTGGTCCCAACCCAGGGTCGTTACCTTAGATGCGTCCCCGACGGGGGTTACAACGTATATCTCCAGCGGGAGTAGCAACGCATGCTTAGCCGTTGACACACATATCAACGAAGGTCAAATAACCTTGACGTCATTTCAGCCGATAGCGTTTAAACCTATTAGAGCTATAGAGCTATTCGAGGTTCTCATAACCAACTGCTCATATTCCCCAACGGATCCCCAACGGGGGTCACAACACAATGCTCCGTTGATCTACATGACAGCGAAGGTCAAGCAACCTTGACAATCTACGAATGTTTCAGCCGTTGATTCACACGTCAACGAAGGTCAGGCATCTCTAACAACATTTGCTGTTGGCAGTAAATCCAACAGATTCGCGACATATTTTGGCCACACTGACCAGGAGAGGTCAACATTATCAAAGAGGATAGATGATGGAATATGTTATACACATCCTCAAACAGATCAAGCTTTATACCCACAAATCTCTCACACATAAGAGGTACATCTTCGGGATCAAGTCGTTATCAAGTACACAGGAATTTGGTGATAACTCTAACATCAACATCCTAACAGATTCGTCTTACACATCAAATCCGGTCGTTATTGCCCATCCCCAGTTGAAGCAACAGGGAGCCAGCAATCATCCCCAGCATGTTGGGCTACAACCCCTACACATGCATCATACATTTGCATCATGTTGCTACCCATAGTATCATAGTTGTCGACGTCGAGATTTTTGGGTGTCCCTTTCCGTTACTTGTTCTTTGGTGTTCTCATTTTAGGTGAGATTTGTTTGAAAAATAATTGAAAAAGGTCCGACATGTATAATGTCGACAATGGGACTGTTAAGAGTCGCCACTTGGTTTTTTAAATGTTTGTACCAACACAACTGAGAAAAGGTTTGCACATTGACCCCATGATGTGACACTAATATACGAGTCGGCGAAACCGAGATTCGTTTAGGGTCCGGGGACTTGGTTATGCGGGGGTAAGGTGTTAGGCACCCCTCGACATCCGTGTTACCACGATGACCACCTCTTTTCAAGAAACTATTATCTGGATATGTATGTGTGTATGTGTGTGGGTCAATGTGTTGTTATATGAAAGTTGTGCGAGGCCTCATTCGAACCTATATACACAGGGTTTGAATTTATGTAAAAATTCAGTTTTTAGCAAGATATGGCAGTGATGTTTTATGAAAGAGGTTTTTTCAAACCCTGATGCTCAATAGGAATTGAGACCTTTTGCACTCCCATTTTTATTAAGTGATCGGCTGGATTGATTTTATTTGACGGATGCGAGGCATCCGTATGAAAAAAATAATATATATACAAAAATAATGCCGACTTCCTCGTTGGTATGGAAACCATCTGAGGAAATTCAGACATCGCAGAATAATTTACAAGCTGCTTACAGCTGAAAATGTCCATCATGGGAACCGAATCTAGATCCAATGGGATGAATCTGTGATCACATGATTCCTAGGCGCACAGAATATTGCAATTTGTATAAAAGCAATAAGCAGGTATATATATAAAAGCTTTAAATATATATATACAGACATGATCACCGACCACGAAGCACCTCCATGGGGGATCAGAAATGTAAATAAAGTTGTTAAAAGCTATCAACCGCCACGGAGAAAAGTGCAGACGGGACAAAAAGTAAGTAAAGTCAGAAAGCGATCAAGCGCCACTTAAGAGAACTCGAGCAGATTTAAAATATATATATATATATATATATATGTATATGTATATATAAAAGTAGTAAATGCACCTGGATGTAAAATCTGTGCTCATCGAATGTAGTTCACCACAGTTCATATATATATATATATATATATATATATATATATATATATATATATATATATATATATATATATATATATATATATATATATATATAAAAGCAGTAAACGCACCAGATATAAAATTCAGGCTCATCGAATAGAGTCCTAGACACACGTTAATATATATAAATGTAAATATATATATATTAAAGCGAAGAAACGCACTTGCATCAAAGTTCAGGCTCATCGAACAAAGTTAGACACACGATTCATATATATATATATATATATATATATATATATATATATATATATATATATATATATATATATATATATATATTGACTAACATTATAGAGTTATGCCTCGATTGAGCCTAGACTTATATATATATATATATATATATATATACGACTGGAATGAAATCACGGACCAAAGTTCGGGCAAAATCAAGCAACACGACTCTCAACGTGTAGAAGGGTGTGTGCAAAGATGAAGAGAAAGACTCTAAAGTGTGTGAGAAGGCTTACAGTTGACTGATAAAAAGGCTTCTATATCTTTAGAGTGGGTAAACACTAGGCTTTTGTGGGTACAAAAGAGGCTATATATGAGCTCACAGGTGTTTGAAAGTGGGAAAATACACTGTATGGCAAGTGCAGAGCAAATTGTGCAGGGTTTCCCCGTCTTTTTTCTCTTAAAAATTAGCACCCCAAGCCCTCTATTTATAGGCAATATGTGCCACAGGTGTACCTGCGGTTGAGCTGCATGTGTACTAGAGGCGAGTCGGGTCAGCCCGGCTTTGTCGGGTCGGGTCGTCTCAAAGTACGTGCACTCAGGCACTGTAATGTCCACTTGGATTTTGAGAAATGCAATCCGGGCATCCGTTTTGAGGTATTCCGGACCTATTTCGGACCGCCGTTGTCGAGAGTTGTACGATGGCATAGGATTAGAGTTTGTACGAAGTCTTTGAAGATGGGACGATGCCCTCCGGTCTTCAAGCTTCAACTTTCATCTGTTACCTCGCACAATAATCACTCGGGATTGGTTAGCCTTGTGGGACATTGTTGCGTAGAGACGTGATGTGGCATCGTTTTGGACAAGATGGCAATGTTGCCCCTCACCGGTGCTATCGTCGGATTTGGCCGATAAAGCAGGCGTTGCTCAGACTTCGCTGAGATTGGACTGCTGTAATTGTTAAAGGTCCTCATTATCATCTTTGAGGTTTGTCTGTCTTCCCGATGTTATTGCCGTGTTGGCACAGTGTATCTTGTTGTGAGTGCTGAGATTGAAGCTGATGGTATTTGAAACAAGCATTTCTGGGGTTATCTCCGAAACTGCATTCCTTGGGGTTATCACCAAGGTTGGTGGCTATTCCCATGGTTGGGACTGAGACTGGATACCTCGGGGTCATCTCCAAGATTAATCGGTCTTCTCCGGTGTGTGTTTCGGTATTGTATCTGCAGGTCTCGGGGTTAGATCCGAGGTTGAAATTGTTACTCCCGGATTGCGACCTGGGGTTGATGCTGCACTTCCGGTAGTATCCGGTATGGATTTGGATTGTCTTTCAAGGTTCTCTCTTAAAAGATGAATCTGTCCTCCTGCAATGTTAGTAACAGTAGTACAGAAAATTTCGAGTGTCTACAGATGCCCCTCTTTATCATACTCATGCATAGCGATGCATGGGTAGGATAAAGAATCCTAGACACTTGAAATGCAACAAGATAAACATGGTACTATGGATAGTAACATGATGTAAATGTATGATGCATGTGTACGGGGTTGTAGCCCAACATGCTGGGGATGATTGCTGGTTCCCTATTGCTTCAACTGGGGATTGGCAATACTGACCAGATCTGACGTGTAAGCCGAATCTATTAGGATGTCGATCCTGAAGGGGTACCTCTTATGTGTAAGAGGTCTGTTGGGATAAAGCTTGATCTGTTTGAGGATGTGTATAACATATTCCATCATCTCTCCTTTTTGATAATGTTGACCTTTCCTGGTTAGTATCGCCAAAATATGTCACGATTCTGTTGGATTTACTGCCAATAGCAAATGCTGTTAGGGATACCTGACCTTTGTTGACGTGTGAATCAACGTCTGAAGCATCCTGTGGGATATACTGTCAAGGTTGCTTGACCTTCGCTGACGTGTGAATCAACGACTGAGATTTTGTGTGGAGATTATCAAGGTTGCTTGACCTTCGTTGATATGTGAGTCAACGACTAAGCATGCGTTGCTACTCCCGCAAGAGATATACGTTGTAACCCCCGTCGGGGATCTACTGGGGACGCATGAGTACGTACGCAACTATCGACCGGTTCTCAACGCTTCGATGGCTTTACTTGCCATCGGCTGAAATAACGTTAAGGCAGCTTGACCTTCGTTGACGGACATGTCAACGGATGAACGTGTTGTAACCCCCACCGGGGATCTACGTTGTAACCCCCGTCGGGGATGCACGTTTTAACCCCCGTCGGGGATGCACGTTGTAACCCCGTCGGGGATTAACGTAGGGTAACGACCTGAAGTCGGCGGCATCGGACCTGTATAAGGTATTGCCGTATGTGATTTGTGACAACTAAGGTCATCGGTAGAGTATACCTTGTGTTCAGGCGACTACCAATGAGTGATGTGCATATTCAAAGTCTCATCTGAGAAGACCAGGATTGTATGCTGTTTTGCTCAATCGCGTGGCATTTTTATTCCCGATTTGACCTTTTTAGCCCATAAGAAATCCATTTTAACTCGAACTGGACTTAGCCGGAGGGGTGGGACCCACATGGAGGAGCTGCAGTACACACTGCTATAGTCATGAAATTGAGCTCTGCGACCAGCGTGGATGATAAATCCAATGTACCGCCTTCAAGGAGTTCATTTCTTACTCGCCTCGCTTAGGAAAAAAACGTGAGCCATCTTGTAACCCGCCGAGTTAATTTGTCGTCGCAAATTACGTCACCGTACAAGTATTCTACACTATCCTGGTAACGTAGGCATGTATTTTTTTCCAGTTTATGTCCGTTAGATTGTGAGATATTGCACGAAATGCATCTAAACACATAGTAGTGATTATGTATGCACAAATGACTTGATAAAAAAATTTCAACATAGTAAATGTTAGTATTAAACTATGCTGAACATAATGATGTGAAAAAAATTGACTTCTGAGACAGTCAAATTGGCACCTTTTTCTGCTATTTTTTGTCCTATTTGAGGTCCAATGAGAAAAAGGTAGAAAGGCAAAATACTCCTAGCATTGAGGTTGGCCTTATGCATGATAATTTTGAATTTTAATGCATATATTAGATATATGTCTTTGGGACAGGTGTGCTACTGAATGGCCACCTAGACATGCCAGCGTGCATGGGGATAGTCCTATTTTCAAAGGGGACTATGGCAAATTTTTTCCAAATGTAGGTATTGGTAGTCATGCATTCTAATTCTATTATATGTTAAAGTAAATGTATGCATGCATATAGTTATATAATGCATTTTAGAAAGCTCCAGGTAAGGAAATACCACACCCTTTCTGAGGTTATTTGGAGATTTGTTGTCCAGATATTATGGATCTGGATCAGCCGAGCAGTTCTTATAGGACCGCTTCTGGCGTATGGCGGAGGGCTTCTGAAGTGCCTCGTCCCCGTTCTGTCAGACAGCCTCGTCGGTTGGTGGAGGATGTGATTCGTCCGATCCAGGTAGAGGTTCCAGACGTCGAGGACGAGGAGGTGGATATTGAGGGTCCCACTCCTGCTGCACATATCCCTCGCAGGGAGCTTCCGAGCATCTAGGTGGTGAACCCAGAGTTGCTGGGTGATTTGGGTAGACACCCATCGATGTACTTGCATGCTAACGAGGTATGAAGTTAGACTTTATCTTCCTTCTTTCCTATTGATGAGGATTAAAAGGGTTCTGATGTTGATCTACGCTTCATGCAGGTTCCAGGTTTTACACAGCCTCGGAGGAACTGGTTTAGCATCCACTCCATGTACCAGGCGCTTCATCCTGATTATAGAGCAGTAGTGCATGATTGGGGATTTGGGGCATTTTTCTCCATCCTTCCCCGTCGTTGTCCTGGGGTTACCTCGTGGCATTGTTCGAGCGATGGTTTCATCGGACTCGCCACTCCACCTATTTGGATTGCGAGGTGATGATGACGCCTATGGATTGGCGATTTATCACAGGTATGGAGTTTGGAGGGGAGTCAGTGCCTTGCATGGCGAATATCACTCCTACTGCTGTTCAGGTCCTTTGATCGTAGATGTTATGAGCAGGCTATTGAGTGAGCCCATGCCTGATGATGTCAGGATCAGGGATCGCATTCTGCCACAATTGTTCCTGATGATCATTCGAGGCTGCTTCATAGCAGATAACTCTTCCACGGTATCTTTCGCTTTGGTCAGTGCCACACGCGATGTGGACCATATGGGAGAGTATGACTGGGGCTCTTACACCTTTGCCTATTTCCTCCGGGGCATGCATTTGCACTCACAGGGTTTGACCGAGGCTTGGCTAGGATTTTACCCGTTTCTGCTGGTGAGTAACTCTCTTGTCTTTTTCCAACACAGGTTAAGAATGTTTACTGATAGTAGATGTTTTGCCTTTGTGTTGGCAGTTTTGGGCCTATGAGAGGCTTCCATGTTTGCGTCCTATGAGTGTGTTAGGCTTAGATACCTATCCACGAGGACGACGATGGCACCATTCTATTTTGCCGGAGGTCCCTGTATCTGAGGGCTTTGCTTATTGCCGTATGCAGCTGGAACTACTAACGGCTGACGCCATTACATGAATTCCATACTTAGGGGATCATTTGATCATCGGTTTTGAGGATGGACACCCTACTGGAGTAGAGTATTTGATTTCCACCCGGAGATTTCCTCTTTTCACCGATGGAGGCCGGAGCTCTATTTAGAGAGCGTGCTTTATTAGGAGCACCACAGGGGAGATTCAGATACCGATCTTGCCTCCTGTCAAAGGCCATTGGTTCAGATCACACCACCCGCCACCGATATTCCATTGTTGGGAGTTGACGGTTTTGATTTATCGAGAGGGTCCATGTACTCGGGGAGATATTCGGCGTTGGTGGCTCCCTCGTACTATGGGGCCCAAGTCCCATGCCACACAGTTTATGGGGGATATGGTTCCAGGATCTTTGATGATGACGGATTGGGTGGCTTATGTTCGAGCTCCGACTCATCTGACCCAGATTGATAGCTTGACCCAGCAGTTGGATCAGGCACACATATTTATTCAGCATTTGAGCAGAGATCCAGCAGAGGTGGAGACATTTGTTCCTTCCATTTCGTGTGTGTTGGCCCTCGACGACCCATTTGGTTTTTGCGTGCACGGATCCTCCCTTTATAGGCCTCGACATTCTGTTGATAGAGATCCGATGACTCGGGAGGAGTTACATCGTGGACAGGATTGAGGATGTGGACATCTAGACCACGGTCTTCTTCTCGATGTATATTCTCGTTATATCTTTTAATAGGCCTCATTAGATATTGGGTGCATTTGTTCCCCATTCTCGCTATATCTTTTGATAGGCCTCTCTGTTAGTAGTAGGCGTTTGTGCCCCATTTTCATGTACTTGTAGTCAGATAGAGTCGATGTATTAGATGATGATATATTTAGGAATGTATGCACCATTTTTTCATTCCCTATATCATATTGCCATCCATTATCTGTTATGTATGTATCATGTTATTCATATGTATGTATGTTCAGAGATATTCGACATTGACCCCTGGATGGTCTTGTGACACGGCCCGCACAGATGTCTTCTTCGACAGTTAGCCGTATTGATCATATCCCACCGTCAGTGGTTGCATTGGGTATGAGATCGTGGTACGATAGCATGTCACCACCAGACAGGGTGACTATAGATCTGTTGCTGCAGCATACCATGACCCTTTTGGTATTTCAGGTTCCTACAGGATTCGTGGACGTGATGATAGAGCACTGGCTACCTGATAGGCAAGTATTCCGCTTTGGCATCCATGAGTTAACTTCTACTCTGGAGGAGTATGCCCGTTTGACGATGCTGCCCCTAGACAGACCTTACGTGCACATGGCTTTGGGAGACATGAGTAGACGATTCATGACTGTCACAGGATTGAAGCACAGAGTGGTGCAGGATGAGCTGACATCTGGCCACGTGATCTCTCAGCGTTTTCTGTATGACAGATTTGGCGCGGAGGATAGCTACTCACGACATTCAGGGGATTTCACTGTGTTGGAGGATCATTGGCGTTTGGCTAGAGTTGATGTACTGATGCTATGTGTACTGTCATATGTGTATATGTCGCGATACATGGATGAGATAGACATAGGAGTTATCATGGCCGTGAGAGCTCTCAGGGAGGGTCGTACCATTATACCCATGATCGTGGCAGAGACCCTGCGATCAGCATCCTACTACAAGATACTTACCGTCAGCGTGTTTTTATCGGGAGTTCTGGCCATCACGTCAGATATGTGTGGTTTATGTCACACTTGAGACCAGTTGGTACCCTTAGATGGCACGGGTATTGCTTCTCCAATGAGGTGGCTATGTCGTATTCCTTTCAGCCATCGGAGTGTGTAGATGCTCAGTCCTGGTCCACATTTTTGGCAGATATCAGAGATCCATTTAGCATATTGCTGTGCTCGGGGCTTTGCTCACCATACAGCTTCATTACTCATGCTCCGGGCATGGATTTCCTCCCTTTGGCTGGCTTGAGGGGCGTGACAACTTATTATCCATTGGCCGTGATGTCACAGTTCGACCAGTTTTAGGATTTTCATCCTTTCGAGGGGGCGGCAGGTCAACGTTCAGCTTCTCGATACCTCTCAGTCGAGGACCGATCTCGTGTATACGCTTGCTGGGATCAGCGTGAGCTAGCTGCTTTTCCTGCCAGTTATCCTGGTTACTCCGCAGAGTACATTGCATGGCTGGAGACGGAGGTTATGTTGGCTGCAGCAGCATTTGCAATACCGGAGATTGAGTTAGACGATGTAGAGCCTACGGAGGACATTGATACCTACATCGAGGAGGGTACCGTGCAGGCTATTTGGGTTGCCAAGATTTCTTCCGGATTCTCCTAGTACCAAAGATTTTTTGTGATTGTAACTCTACCAAAGATTTAGAACGAGTCTTCATCTGATGACCTTTGAGAGAGACCAGATTCGATCTATGATGTCGACTGCTCTTGATGTGAGGGACGTCGCCCTATTAGAGAGAGACGAGGCATTGGCTCGTAGAGATGCCGCTGTTGTTGAGAGGGATGAGGCCAGGTCAGACAGAGACGCAGTGATAGTTGAGCGGGATAGTGCTATATCTGCCCGAGATGTGGCATCACAGATATAATCGCAATGAGGTCCCTTACCACCGTATGATCGCAGAGATGAGTGTAACACCCCATACCTATACTCCCGTGGTATCCCAGATGGTGTTTACAGAGAATTAACATAATGCATTTAAATCTATACACCCATGGTATCTCGATTAAAATATTACATTAGATAGAGGGACTATCGATATAATTCCATAGATTCAAGATTCACAAAGATCCCATAAATGTATGGTAATTCCCAAGAGAAATATTACCGTGTTTCGATACCCTCACTTGAATATATGAATCAGATTCGTGACTAGAGTCTATCTATCCAAATTCGTGAGTATCAAGAATAACATGAATAAATCCATATTACCAATACCTCACCCAGATGTATAGTCTATGTCATGCGATTACATACTATCGATCGATAAGTAACTATCTATCTAAAATTCGTAGTATTAATAACAACATGAACAAATCCATGCTATTAACACCCTCACTTAGATAAATAGTTCCCAATGATCTCAACTAGAATATAAGACATCTTACTTTACATCTATATATGTAAGAAAACACTGCTCATGAAAAAAATGTTTATATATATATCATATAATATTGATTCGATTACAAAATTCTCATAACGAAGTTCTTATTACAAGGTATTCATACGCACAAGAATATAATCTAATCTATGTAGGACGCTTCCCTTTATCTACTCCAGATGTTCCAGATTACCATCTAAACCGCAAAGGGAATAATTTGCAAGGGTGAGCTATGACATGCTCAAAGAAGTTGTATATTTATAACAATATAGGATTTGAAGAATTATAACAATTCAAATTTCAATCGATAGTTGTTACCATTTTCGGATTTCTAATTCCAACTAGTTCGAATTTTTATCATTTCGCTACCACAAAGACTTAGAAATTTCGCTCTCGATGTGAGATAGGGGATCAAATTTATTCAACATCCTAGAGTATGCATATCACCTACAAAGGCTCAATTACACTTACAATTTCATCGTCAATATATTCATCGACTACACTTTGCTTCCCTTTACGGATACTCAACTTCAAAGATAAGATTGTCTTACCAAAACAATTTGGTTTCGACACAACAGCTTTATGCTCAATAAACAATATCATATGAATAAATAATTCATTTCTTAGTCATGCCGAACTATAGCAATAACTTTTCAATAATAGGTAATTCAACATAGGTGTATTATATCAACAAGATAGCAAGATGTAATCTTGTTCAAATAATAAACAGGGTTGATAAATTTTGCATAAGTAATAAATTGGGTATGTAAGACTTGCTCGAGCATAGATCACTCAAGTTATACTATTCAACGCTATTAAGTACCCATGACGTTTGAAAATATAAATCTAACACGTTAAGATTGATAACAATACTCAAATAAAACATTTATTTAATACCGAAGTTAGATTTAATAGGGTTTGACTTTTAATACCTTTTGATAAATGAACTAAATTTTATTTATAAAATTTGGTTATATTTTTAAATAATTTAATTATCCTTATAATATATTTTGAAGGTTTAAAGTATTTTTAAAATATTTATTTATCCTTAAATGATTTTTAAACCATTTATTTCTATTTATAAGTAATTTATATTTACTAAAATTTTATAAAAAACATTATTTAATATTATTAAATAATTTATAATCATTTATTATGATTTTTATTTCAATAATAATATTTTTACATAATTATTTAGTATTTAAAAGTAATTATTCTAATTACTTTATTAATAAGTTAATTATAAATAATATCTAAATAAAATAAAATAATTATTACATTTTTGTAGAAATATCAGAAATAATTTATAATAATTTAATATAATTTTTAAAACTATTTTTATTAATTATTTCTAATTTTTTATAATTTATTTCTAAAAAATAATTTCTGTCCGTCGCTAAAGCTCTACAGTGACAGAAAGTGTCGCTGTAGGTGTTCTTGAGTTTCAAGTACCGCCGTCGTGGTCGAGTGGCTAGTTTGACCATTAAATAACCTTCAGATTGGTAATGATTTTCTACAGATCAAGTATTGGTGTCAGAGTACTCATAATAATAAGACAAGATCAAGCAATAAAGTGCTTTAATCTACATCTAACAAGAAATTATAAAGATTCAAAGTTATCGTCGAGTCGTTTTGGGTTTCGGGTAACCTGTAATGCTGGTCAAGGCTTGGCCAACGATTTTGTGGCTTCAATAACTTTGATTCTTGTATTAGATGTATGTTTTTGTTTGTTGTAATATGTAGTCTATATACCAGGTACATATATATAACATTAACATGAACAAATCGTAATTCTAAGATCTCTATTTATGATGGTCAAAGTACAACTAACAACGTTTCTTCGTGTTCTTCTCAGCTTTTTTTGAAAACCCGTAAAACTCTGGCCATGCTTGGACAACTACTTTTGACCAATAATTTAGTAATCCTATGAGTTGTTTGTTCGATTGAAGATCATAGATATGTAGTATGTATACCCAGAGTACCAATTTATAACAAAAACATAAACAATTAACAATCGTAAGATGATTAATGTGTTCTCATAAAGTAGCTTGCTCAACTGTTTTCGAGCTTTCGGGCAACCCGTAAAAACCAACTTCCGTGAACTAATCAACCCACTTTGATCGATTATATCTTGGAATCTATGGTTCATCCGAACTATTTTTTTTCCAGATTAAAGACCTACTTATGTGCTATATTAATATCAATCGATTAATGTATCAAAACATAAACACACATGAATCAAAAAGCCCCGACATTCTACTGTCGATTCATTTTTTCAAAATTCTTATTTCATAAAACGCTTAATTAAGGCATCTAGATGTTATGAAAACGTGTTCTACCACTCTAGCATACTTTCTAACATCCTAATACAATATTCTAAACATCTAAACAACAAATCTAACATAAGATCAAAGAGAAATTTATGAACTAGGGTTTTCAGACCTTTTCTTGAGAAATTTGTGATTCTAGCTTTCGATCTTGTTGCCGATAACACCTGTGCTTGATATGGTAGGTTTATAAGTGTATCTAGGCTTTGAGAATTGTGGGTTTGCTCAAATTTCTAAGGTTCCTATTTATAGAATTCTTCCAACTTGGCTTTTTGGTCATTTTTCCACCTACTTGCCTCTATAAAGATCTCGATTTGTGACTCTTCCGATGCTTGGGAGTTTGGAAGCATGTCATGTGATGTTTTGAACTTGTAATGGTGACTCCCAACCTACTTGTGAGCTAGTTGATTAAGTTAGTAGCTTAATTAGGTTTAAATCTTCACTAATCTTGATTAGGTTTTGTTTCTAATGATTAGGAATGTTAAGTAATGTTAATTAGTACCTAATAGAAAGTTTACTAACCATGATTATGTTAACATAAGCTAATTAGAGTTAGATTAGCTAATTAGGGTTTAATTAATAAATTAGGTTGTGGTTTTGCTAATTTAGGTTAGGGTTTGTTAACCTAGGTTTACTAACTAAATTTCCTAATCCTAAAATACAAAGCGCTTTTGTCAAGCAAGCACGATAAAGCAACTTGTCAAAATAATTTTACCGAAAAGTCCGATTATGAAAAAAAATTAAGCACGAGGTGTCAAGCACGACATTTTTTTGATAAAATTTATTTGGTCAATTTTGTCAAACCAAGTATATAATAACACGTAAACACATTCGTAATAGTAGAAATTTTATTTATATAACGAGATTTATACATAACGAGTCTTATTAGGGTTTTGGGTTTTTACATTCACCCCACTAATAAGAATTTCATCCTCTAAATTACAAAGACATGTTAAGTAAAAAGATGAGGATAATTTCTCAAGATTTTATCTTCAAGCTCCCATGTAGCTTCTTCAACGCTCGATTTCTCCATATTACTTTAACCGATGCTATCACTTTATTACGAGGACTTGCTTTTTTACTACGATTTATCCGCATGTGTTCTTCTACATAAGAAAGATTTTCTTCGATTTGGATAGGTTCATAATTTATAACGTGTTTATAATCAGTTTGTATGGTCGTAAAACTGACACATGAAACACATTATGAATGAATATGGTTTAACTCTGTGGTAGTGCTATTTCATAAGCAACTTCACCAATTCTTCTCAAAATTTCAAAAGGTCCAATGAAACCCTGACTTAGTTTTTCCTTCTTGCCAAAACGATCTTGCCCTTCCAAGGAGATACTTTCAAGAATACATGGCTTCCTACGCTAAAATTTCATTGTCGATTTATGTGGATCGTATTTTCTTTTGTCGATCTTGAGATGCTTGTAATCATTGACGATGATTCTGATAGTTTCAATGGTTTGTTGAATTATTTCGTGTCCTAACATTTGTCTTTCCCCGACTTCATCCCAACACATAGGCGTTTCTACATTTTCTTCCATATAAGGCTTCATAGGTGGCATACCTATGCTAGCATGATAACTATTGTCAGAAAGTTAATTCGACTAAAGGTAATCGATCTTCCCAACTTCCTTTGAAGTCTATGACACATGTTCTCAACATATCCTCTAATGTTTGTATGGTTCTCTCTCACTTCATCCATCGGCTTGAGGATGATAAGTCAGTATTTAGTTTTAAATGTGTTCCTAAATTTTTTCAAGACTCTTCCAAAAATTTGAAGTAAAACGTGGATCTCTTGGCCGATACTATGGAAACAGTACTCCATGCCTAGAGATAATTTCATGAATATATAATTTGGCAAGGTGATCCAAGTTATGAGTAATTTTAATAGGTAAAAGTGAGCGGATTTAGTTAAATGGTCAACTATTACCCAAATGGCATTATGGCCTTTTTTGTGTAGTTGGAAGGCCCACTACAAAGTCCATGGTTATATGTTCCCACTTCCACTCGTAAGAATTGGTAAGGGTTGAAGTAAACCACTGGCTTCTCGATGTTTCGCCTTAACCCTTTGACACGTGAGACATTTACTTACCCATTCAAATTTATTTCCTTTTCATATTCGACCACCAAAAGTGTCGACTTAAATCTTTGAACATTTTTAGATCGCCAGATGTATGGAAAATTTAGAATTATGTGCTTCATTCAAAATTTCATCTTTAAAGCTTGATCTAACTAATCCAGATTCTATTTTCATATCTTATTATTCCATCCGTATCTATTCAAATTTATTATACTTATCATGTGTGGAATTAGATTTAAACTTCACACTCTTCATCCTTTCTCCCGTATCTCTTTAATTTTATCGAAAGGTAGATGAAACTCCTTCTAAAATATATAATTTTTGGGTAGAGGTAGTTGGACATTCCACCTCAATTTTTAACTTTTCAAAGTCTTTTATTAACCTATCATGGTGGTTAATACATTCAATTTTTCTTGATTCTTTCTACTTAACGATCGCCTACAACATTATTACGGATGATATAAGATTTCACAGTCCAAAATCTTTTTATCGCTTCTAACCATCGCTCTCTATCTTACTTTTCCCTTCTCATTCTCGAAGTCTTTTTTGTCCCGATGAAAACTAGCGAGATTTTCATTTTCACTTTCAATTATAGTGGCCTTCTAGTATTTTTTAGAGAAAGTTTTGATTTGAAGCATCGATAATTTACTCCTAATCGAGGTTTTAAACCTTCTTGGTACCTACGAAGTCTTTCTAAGTTCAAGAGTCACTTGATGAGGAGCAAACCCGGATAGTTCATTAAACTTAGTCAGATAATCGGGTTACAAAGAAGATCTCCTTGTTTTAAGTCCGTAAATTTTATTTCCATTCGGTCTTTTCGTGGATTGGGAAAAATAGTTTTCAAAGAACAACTCTTTAAATCTATCCCAAGGAACAATTTCGCTTTTACTCGACCTTTGGTCGATTCCCACCAATAATTAGCTTCACCTTTCAAGAAGAAAGTTGCAAAAGTTGTCTTCTCGTTATTACTAACATTGGTTACTAGGAAGAATTTTTCTATCTCGTAAATCCAAATCAGGCATCTATTGTGTTCTAATGTACCTTTAAATTGTGTGGTCCAACTAATTTAAAGTCTTTAAAGGATGTATTTTGGTTTATAGGTGTCATGCTTATTACTCCTAACATCATATCTACTAACCGCTGAGTTGGATTATCCTCATTATTCATTTCTCTTTGGGGTCTTCCGTTGGTGGCATGATTCTATAAAAACAACAACAAAGATTCACATAAGATTCTTAGATAACCAAAACATATTGTTTATTTATAACTCATGCCTTACAAACAACTTTAAACATACTAGTATATTACACAAGATTTATCATAATACAAACTTTGAATGCTTCTTTATTGTACTAATATAAAGCATCCAACCTCCTATGCTACTCTCTAGAATTCATTGATATCATCAAAGGAATCCTCGGATCATGTGACAAACCACGATCGATCGATAAGATAAGCGCTTTTCTCCTCATCGGATATCGAAGTTACACGACGCCGCAAATCATTAAAAGTATCTCTAACTCCCAAAGATGTTTTAAGAAGTCTCGATCGAATTTCCTCCTCCCGCCTCCTATGTGCATGGTGCGCTTGTACTTTCAATTGATGACTATGACTCCTTCATCCATTAGCATACACTCACTAAATCTTCCCTAAACTTCATCTTATTGTTTCACATTCTCGTTGTTCGCAGTAGTGATGCCATTGCTTCATCATGCTCATCTATTCTCATTAATTGTCCACCCATCGGATCTTCTTCTTCTTCTTCTTCTTCAAAGATCAAGCAGCTTGTTGATCATGAAGCAATTCTTCTTCTTTCCGCATCACTAGCTATAAAAGACTCTATTTATGTGGATTGATCACTCTTTTCTTCAAAGATAGAGTTGGCCATCTATAAAAGAAAACTCCATAAATATCGTATAAAGGTTTACACAACATAATAATTTTAATGTTATATTTTATATGTCTTTTAAAATTTTTACTTGACTCAAGACTATATACTAAGAAAACTCTTCCTTATATCTATAGCCTTAACAACTTTGATACTAAAATTGTAACACCCCATACCTATACTCCCGTGGTATCCCAGAGATGGTGTTTACAGAGAATTAACATAATGCATTTAAATCTATACACCCATGGTATCTCGATTAAAATATTACATTAGATAGAGGGACTATCGATATAATTCCCATAGATTCAAGATTCACAAAGATCCCATAATGTATGGTAATTCCCAAGAGAAATATTACCGTTTTTCGATACCCTCACTTGAATATATGAACTCAGATTCGTGACTAGAGTCTATCTATCCAAAATTCGTAGTATCAAGAATAACATGAATAAATCCATATTACCAATACCTCACCCGTATGTATAGTCTATGTCATGCGAATATATACTATCAGATCGATAAGAAACTATCTATCTAAAATTCGAGTAGTATTAATAACAACATGAAATATTCCATGCTATTAACACCCTCACTCGTATAAATAGTTCCCAAGGATCTCAACTAGAATAGAAGACATCTTACTTTACATCTATATATGTAAGAAAACACTATTCATGTAAAATAAAAGATGTTATATATATCATAATATTATGATTCGATTACAAAATTCTCATAACGAAGTTCTTATTACAAGGTATTCATACGCATAAGAATATAATCTAATCTATGTAGGACGCTCCTTTATCTACTCCAGATGTTCCAGATTACCATCTAAAACGCAAAGGAATAATTTGCAAGGGTGAGCTATGACATGCTCAAAGAAGTTGTATATTTATAACAATATAGGATTTGAAGAATTATAACAATTCAAATTTCAATCGATAGTTGTTACCATTTCGGATTTCTAATTCCAACTAGTTCTCGAATTTTTATCATTTTCGTCTACCACAAAGACTTAGAAATTTTGTTCGATGTGAGATAGGGGATCAACCTATTCAACATCCCTAGAGTATGCATATCACCCACAAAGGCTCAATTACACTTACAATTTCATCTATCAATATATTCATCGACTACACTTTGCTTCCCCTTACGGATACTCAACTTCAAAGATAAGATTGTCTTACCAAAACAATTTGGCTCGACACAACAGCTTTATGCTCAATAAACAATATCATATGAATAAATAATTCATTTCTTAGTCATGCCGAACTATAGCAATAACTTTTCAATAATAGGTAATTCAACATAGGTGTATTATATCAACAAAGATAGCAAGATGTAATCTTGTTCAAATAATAAACAGGTTGATAAATTTTGCATAAGTAATAAATTGGGTATATAAGACTTGCCTCGAGCGTAGATCACTAAGTTATACTATTCAACGCTTATTAAGTACTTCCATGACGTTTAAGAATATAAATCTAACACGTTAAGATTGATAACAATACTCAAATAAAACATTTATTTAATATCCAAGTTAGATTTAATAGGTTGATTTTTTAATACCTTTGATAAATGAACTAAATTTTATTTATAAAATTTGGTTATATTTTTAAATAATTTAATTATCCTTATAATATATTTTGTAAGGTTTAAAGTATTTTTAAAATATTTATTTATCCTTTAAATGATTTTTAAACCATTTATTTCTATTTATAAGTAATTTATATTTACTAAAATTTTATAAAAACATTATTTAATATTATTAAATAATTTATAATCATTTATTATGATTTTTATTTCAATAATAATATTTTTACATAATTATTTAGTATTTAAAAGTAATTATTCTAATTACTTTATTAATAAGTTAATTATAAATAATATCTAAATAAAATAAAATAATTATTACATTTTTGTAGAAATATCGTAAATAATTTATAATAATTTAATATAATTTTTAAAACTGCTTTTTATTAATTATTTCTATTTTTTATAATTTATTTCTAAAAAAATAATTTTCGTCTGTCGCTAAAGCTCTACAAAGGATGTAAAGTGTCGTCAGAGGTGTTCTTGAGTTTCAAGTACCGCGCTGGTCGTGGTGGTCGAGTGGCTAGTTTGACCATTAAATAACCTTCAGATTGGTAATGATTTTTGTCAGATCAAGTATCGTGTCAGAAGACTCATGTAATAAGACAAGATCAAGCAATAAATCAGCTTTAATCTACATCTAACAAGAAATTATAAAGATTCAAAGTTATCGTCGAGTCGTTTTGGGTTTCGGGTAACCTGTAATAAATGTTGGTCAAGGCCTGGCCAACAATGCTTTTGTGGCTTGAATAACTTTGATTCTCAGTATTAGATGTATGTTTTGTTTGTTGTAACATGTAGTCTATATACCGTGGTATATATATATAACATTAACATGAACAAATCGTAATTCTAAGATCTCTATTTATGATGGTCAAAGTACGCCTAATAACTCGTTTTTTCGTGTTCTTCAGTTTTTTCGAAAACCCAAAAATCTTGGCCATGCTTTGGCCAACTACTTTTCACCAATAATTTCTGTAATCCTATGAGTTGTTTGTTTGATTGAAGATCATAGATATGTAGTATGTATACCAGAGTACCAATTTATAACAAAAACATAAACAATTAACAATCGAAGATGATTAAAATGTGTTTGGCCAAAGTAGCTTGCTCAATCTGTTTCGAGCTTTTCGGGCAACCCGTAAAACCAACTTCCGTGAACTGGCCAACCCACTTTGATCGATTATATCTTGGAATCTATGGTTCATCCGAACTGCTTTTTTTCCAGATTAAAGACCTACTTATGTGCTACATTAATATCAATCGATTAATGCATCAAAACATAAACACACATGAATCAAAAAGCCCTGACATTCGGCTGTCAGACCATTTTTTTCAAAATTTCCATATTTCATAAAACGCTTAATTAAGACATCTAGATGTTATGAAACGTGTTCTACAACTCTAGCATACTTTCTAACATCATAATACAATATTCTAAACATCTAAACAACAAATCTAACATAAGATCAAAGAGAAATTTATGAACTAGGGTTTGCACCTTTTCTTGAGAAATTTGTGATTCTAGCTTCTGATCTTGTTGTCGATAACACCTGTGCTTGATATGGTAGGTTTATAAGTGTATCTCTAGCTTTGAGAATTCGTGGGTTTGCTCAGCCCTAAGGTTCCTATTTATAGAATTTTCCAACTTGGCTTTTTGGTCATTTTTCCACCTACTTGCCTCTATAAAGATCTGATCTATGACTCTTCTGATGCTTGGGAGTTTGGAAGCATGTCATGTGATGTTTTGAACTTGTAATGGTGACTCTCAACCTACTTGTGAGCTAGTTGATTAAGTTAGTAGCTTAATTAGGTTTAAATCTTCACTAATCTTGATTAGGTTTTGTTTCTAATGATTAGAATGTTAAGTAATGTTAATTAGTACCTAATAGAAGTTTACTAACCATGATTAAGTGTTAACATAAGCTAATTAGAGTTAGATTAGCTAATTAGGGTTTAATTAATAAATTAGGTTAGGGTTTTGCTAAATTAGGTTAGGGTTTTTTAGGTTAATTAGGTTAAACTCACTAATCCTAACAAGCACGACAAAATCGCTTTTGTCGCTGTAAGCACGACAAAGCAACTTGTCAAAATAATTTTACCGAAAAAGTCCGATTATGGAAAAAAATTTTAAGCACGAGGTGTCAAGCACGACAGAGAAATTTTATTTTTTGATAAAAAATTTATTTGGTCAATTTTGTCAAACCAAGTATATAATAACACGTAACACATTCGTATCTCATCAGTAGAAATTTTATTTATATAACGGATTTATACATACGAAGTCTTATTAGGTTTTGGGTTTTAAAAGCTGTAGATAAGCTGTAGGTGGTGAAGGGTTAAAGAACCGGAATGAGTGGTGACTTGATGATGATGTACCAGGGTGTTTGCTGGTTACTTCAGACGTAATACCGCTTTCACGGTGTCCGAAAGTTGATGAGTTGTGGAAATTCATCATTTGTCCATTTCTTGCAATCTGAGCGCCTCCTGTCAATACTTCTTTGACAATAAGCGGGCCTTCCCGGTTAGGGGGCGAATTTTCCTTTGGCCTGATCTTGGTTGTCAAGAATCTTCTTCAGAACCAAGTCATGTTATTTAAATTGCCGTAGCCAGACTTTTTTGTTGTAGGATCTGGCGATCCTTTGCTGATATAACTGACCATGGAAGATAGCCGTTGTTCGTCTTTCGTCAATTATAGACAATTTGTAATACCTGTCTTGTACCCATTGGTCTTCATCCAGCTGAGAATCTATCAACACTCTGAGGGATTCCATTTCAACTTCTATGGGGAGCATTGCTTCCATCCCATAGGTTAAAGCATAGGGGGTTGCCCCAGTGGAAGTGCACATTGAGGTTGTGTAGGTTAACAGAGTAAGAGGCAATAGGTCGGGCCAATCTTTGTGGTTGGCGGACATCTTTTGCATAATATTCTTGATGTTTTTGTTAGCCGCTTCAACCGCACCGTTCATCTTCAGACGATAGATGACAGAGTTATGATGTTTGATGTAGAATTTACCGCATAGCTCCTCCATCATTCTGTTGTTGAGGTTCTTGGGATTGTCTGACACAATCACCTCTGGTTGTCCATATCGACAAACGACATTATTTCTGATGAAAGCAATGATGACTTCTTTAGTAACCCTGGGGAAGGAGGCTGTTTCTACCCACTTGGTGAAGTAGTCGATCATGGTGAAGATAAATCAGTGACCATTACTGGCTTTAGGCTCAATGGGCCCGATAACGTCCATTCCCCACATTGAGAAGGGTCAAGGCGAACTCATATTGTGGAGCTCCCGTGGAGGGGCGTGTATAGCATTCCCATGAATCTGGCACTGATAGCATCTTTTGACGTGGTCACTACAATCAGCTTTGAGAGATAGCCAGTAATGTCCATCCTGATGACTTTCTTGACAAGGAGGGGGCCACTCATGTGGGGGCCACAGACTCCACCATGGATTTCATCCATAAGCCTTTGGGCTTGCTCTTTGTCTAGACACCTGAGGAGACCCAGTCCTGCATCTCTTTTGTAGAACGCATCTCCACTAAGGTAGAACTTCATAGCAATTCGATGGATCCCCCTTTTCTCAGTCAGGCTCGCCTCATCGGGTGTAGATCCATCTCGCAGATATTCCTTGATACGCTGATACCAAGGAGGTTGGATGGGAGGTAGCTCATCCGATACTTCTCCAACGTAATTCCCATAGGCTGGGGCCTTGTGTAGGGAAATTTTGATGCTTGGCAAGTGTTCCTTGTCTGATATGCGAATCAAGGAGGCGAAAGTTGCTAATGCATCCGCGAAATCATTCCTATTACGAGGAACATATAGAAAGGAGATTTCTTCGAACTCCAAAGCCATCTTCAAAACCTGCCGATGGTAGGTCAGCAAATGTAGTTCCTTGGTTTGATAGATTCCAGTGGATTGTCTGATTACCAACTCCGAATCTCCAAGGACAGTTAACCGCCTGATGCCCATTGAATGGGCAAGTTTTAGCCCCATGAGACAACCTTCATACTTCACGGTAGTATTGTTGGTCTTGATAAAGCGTAATTTGAAGGCAACGGATCTGCTCCCCGATCGAGATATTAGAACTGCTCCAGTTCCAGAACCTTCCATATTAACAACTCCATCAAAATACATCCTCCATTATTGGCGCATATCGTACTGATGGTGTTGGTGTACTGTCATTACTCCTTCATCTGGGAAATATGTCTCTAAGGGTTTGAAATCCCCTGAAGGTGCGGCGGCTAGTTGATCTGCGATTAATTGACCTTTGATGGACTTTTGAGTAAATATACGATGTCAAATTGTTGTAGGATCAACTGCCATCTGGACAGTCGGCAATTCAACATGGGTTTGTTGAACACGTACTTGAGAGGATCCACGCGGGATATGAGATGGGTTATGTGACCATGTAGGTAATGCTGTAACCTCATGGAAGCCCATGCTAAAGCACAACACGTCTTCTCGATCAGAGTGTACTTGTGTTCACTGCTGCTGAACCTTTTGCTGAGGTAATAGATGGCTCGTTCTTGGCCCCTATCGTCTTTCTATCCCAGAATGAAGCCCATGGCATTGTCACTTACGGACATATACATGAACAGGGGAACATCATCCCTGGGTGGTACCAAGACAGGAGCTTTAACTAGTTGTTTCTTGATTGTAAGGAAGGCATTCTGGCACTCATCATTCCATTTCATGGAGGAGTTCTTCCATAATAACTTGAAGATTGGCTCACAGGTTGCTGTGAGTTGGGAGATAAACCTGCTGATGAAGTTGATTCTTCCCAAAAATCCCCGTATTTCCTTCTCTGTCTGAGGAATGGGCATTTCTGTGATGGCTTGGATTTTGGCAGGATCCAGCTCTATCCCTTTGTGGCTGACTAGAAATCCTAGCAACTTGCCTGATTTAACGCCAAAGGCGCATTTAGCTGGATTCAACTTCAAGTTGTACTTACGCAACCTATTGAACAACTTTCTAGGATGGTCTATATGTCATCCTCCTTCCGGGATTTGACAATGATGTCATCCACGTAGATCTCAATCTGTTTATGCATTAAGTCGTGGAAAAGAGCCATCATAGCTCGTTGATAGGTAGCTCCGGCATTGATGAGGCCGAATGACAACCGTCTATAACAAAAAGTTCCCCAAGGAGTGATGAAAGCAGTCTTCTCACGATCTTTCTCGGCAACCATGATCTGATGGTACCCCGCAAAGCAATCAGCAAAGGAGTACATGGCGTACTGCGCAGTATTGTCAATGAGAATGTGGATAAATGGCACGGGAAAGCTATCTTTTAAGCAAGCTTTATTCAAGTCCCGGTAATCCACGCAAACTCGTACCTTCCCTCCAGGTTTAGTTACGGGCACGATGTTGGATATCCATTCAGGATATGTAGACACCATGATGATGCCGACTTGAAATTATTTCACAATTTCTTCTTTCACCTTTAAACTCCACTCAGGTTTCAATCGCCTGAGCTTTTGCTTGACTGGCTTAAATCCCTCTTTAATGGGACGGTGATGGGACAATGTCAGTGGACAAACCCACCATGTCTTCATGAGACCATGCAAACACATCCTGGAATTGGGTTAATAGTGTAACCATGTTATTCCGTTGGTTTGGGGTAAGGTCTGAACCAATCTGGATTAACTTAGGGCATTCTAAGGTTCCGAGATTGAAAGAAGTGGTTTGATCAAGGTTAGGTTTGGGTTTGTCTTTGACCCGTTCTTGAATTTCTGGAGGCACCTCAATGTCATCCTGGAGATCCATCAAGGCTGAATTCATCTCTACATCAAAGGTACAATCCTTGTGTAGGAGAGGCATCGTATCCGCAAATACATGCACATCTAAATTCAGAGTCCTGAAACAAAATATGGTTTCACTTAGTATATATGAAATCGTTGATCATACATACGGTGTTAGCATATCTTTGGAAAAATAAAGCGCTAATCACCGCATGGAAAAGTAAGCGAGTTATTGTATCTTCACAGGCGAAAAGAATTTACGCGCTTACCCTCTCGTCGACCAAAGCAAGGAATGCTATCCCAATTGGTAAGGGTAAAGTCCGGGTGGACCGCAGTGATGGAGGGATTGTCATCATCCTCTCTGTCCCGAATGATGGCCATTACGTCAGGACAATCATCGTCTGGGGTGTATCTGTTAGTGTGTTCATCATGGACGATGATGCGTATACCTGACATCATCCATATGACGTCTTGCTTGATTCTTCGTTCCTCTTCTTCCACTATGGGATTTGGAACAAAGATTTCTTTCTCCTTCACCGGTACCGACTTTGGGAACAACATAGCCATTACATTGGCTGGCACCTTTACTGGAGGTTGTGCGGACTCAGAGTTTGAAGGCGAAGGCGAACGCCACATGGTTGAAGCTGAAGGAATCTGTTGATGCTTATGAGGATTCCTGTGACTAGAGCTGGCAGAATAGCCTAGTCCAGCTGTTCCAACTTGCTTGGTTAATTGAATGGGGTACTTGATACCTTGGCCATCTTTACCCAACCCTTGTCCTAGCTTATGACCCAACAACATCATTTCTTGAGTGGCTGACATCACCTCAGCAAAAATGTGGGGTTCGGACAATGGTGCTCCAATAGCATGGTATTGGGTGTTGCTTATTTCCAAAGCATGGAAACTGACTGGTTCTACGTCTGCATTGGCATTGATGAACGAAATGTCCCCGTGCTGAGGAATCTCTGGTTCAGCGTTGACCGTGACTAGGCTATTGTTGATAATGTACTTCAATTGTTGGTGAAGGGTGGAGGGGACTGCCCCTGCCATGTGGATCCATGGTCTTCCCAAGAGAAGGTTGTATCCTGAATCTATCTTGAGCACATGGAAGGATACGCAGAATGTATGAGGGCCAATTTCGATTGGCAGCTCAATTACTCCAACCGAGTTACGGCGGGCTCCATCAAAATCTTTGATGATAGTATGGCTACTCCAAATTCGGTTGAGATTGATATTCATCTTCACCAAGGTGGAATATGGGCAGATATTCAAAGAGGAACCTCCATCTATTAAGACTCCAGCAACCATATATCCGGAGGACAAGACCAATGAATGTGCAGCGGTTTGCGATGACCCGGTCCTTGAGCGGTATGTCATCATCAGTGAAGGATATCACATTGTTGTTGAAAATGTGATCAACCATGTGTTAAAATTTTTCTGTATCCACTGATGTCGGAAGATAGGCTTCTTCCAAAACTTGTAACAAAACCTTCCGGTGATTCTCGAAAGTTAGGACCAAGTCCAAAATTGATATTTGTGGTGGAGATTCCTTCAAGCTTAAAACCACTGAGGCTTTGTTATGACCCACAGTGCGGAGGAATTTTTCAATCTTCTCCATGGGTATTTTCCCCTTTGATTTGGTGGTGGGGTTCATCACCCGATGGGGAATATACAGTGGATTTTCCTTTGACACTGTAGCAGTGGTATGTGAGGTGGATCCTTCACCTTCTCCATAATTCCACGGAACCTTGCGTAAGCTAACAATAGGATATTGTGCTCTGCATGGCAAGTTGATTGGCTCGGGAGCGGCCACTTTCAAAGGAATGCTTCCTCCTTTAAGCTGAATTATCGGTGTTGTGAGCAAAGTATTAATCCCTTCAACTTTAGTGGATATAACTGCAACCACACTTTTCCACTTAGTAGGGCCTGCATTCTCACTTGCACGTAACACAATGTCTTTATCTGCCAAGCGCAGACATACTGCTGTCGATTAGATTTTGAATAAGGTGGCATAGTGCCTTGAGATTCTTACGTGTTGTGACATGTGAGGCTGGAGTGGTATTGACATACTCCATCGAAAGTTATACCATCCCGAACGAGGGTTGATTGGAGGTACAAGGGGCCGATCCTTCCTTCATTGATTAACATGTGAAGGATTTCCTCCATGGGTTAGCCCAAATAGGTGAATTCCGTTTGTTGGCGAAATCGGCCGAGGCTTTGGCATTTGCTCTCTTCGTCACTTTGTCTTCCAGCATTTAATTTTTTGAAAGTGACGAGGGAGTTTTCATGACGATAGGTAGGAGGCGGCATGCTCTGGTGATTAATTGCTTAAGTCACTTGATCTTTGATAAGTCACCGATTCATAAATTGCTCAATTTGTTTGCCAAGAGCTTTGATCTTTCGTTCCATTGTGAATTGGAATTTGGCATAATCCCATCTGTCATCACCGTCTTTGAGGGTCTGGGAGGAATCAAAGCTGAAGTGGGAATTCTGTTCACTGCTCCAATTAATCATGTTGACTTCTTCTTCTTTGTGTTGAGGAAGAGGGTTGTCTTGTACATGAGGCTGATCGGGTTTGGTGACTATGATCTCCCCATTATTTTTCAGGTCCTAGATCTTGTGTTTCAATGCCCAATAATCCTGAGTATCATGTCCAGTGCCCCAAGATGATAAGCACATTTCTAGCGACATTGAAACCCGTCCATTAGGGCTATTTGGTGGAAGAAGATGTGAAATTTTCTTACGTGTTGTCGGGAAGATTAAGAATGTTCTCGAGGTATCCCCTAAGGGTGTAAACACTCGATGGCGTTTGACTTCTCCACCTTTTAGTCTTTGGAGGGTTTTGATTTGTCTTTGAAAAAAAGTGTAGTTTCTCCTTTGAATAGGCATGTTTTGATTGCCTTTTTTGCCTGTGTAGTATCGTGGAAATATCTTCCTCTTTCTTTTTATGGACCCTCAGGAAGTTGTTCCCATAACTTCCAGTTGGATGTGATCAAACCATGACTTTGAGTGCGGCTAGGTCTTGAATCTTTCCTGATTTCAACCCCATTTCAGCCATCTCCCCATGTTTAACCATTTCAGAAAATGGTAAAACTCTCTCATAGAAGGGAGCTTCTTGTATGTCTATGAATGTCATGACCATTTTTGATTCAGTCATAGCAGGACTAACTTGGGTAGTCAGGCGTCTCCACTTTTGAGCATACTCTCTGAAAGACTCGTTGGATTTTTTTTCGATCTTGGTAATTTGATACCGATCGGGAGCCATTTGAGTTTGAAAACTGTATTGAGTGAGGAAGGCATGTGCTAGCTCTTCCCAGCTGTGGATTTTGGAGTTGTCTAATCTTGTGTACCACGAACGGGCTTCTCCAGTTAGAATCTTTTGGAACAATTGCATTCTGAGTTTTTCATCCTTTGTATAGGATCCCAGT
Source organism: Panax ginseng (assembly GCA_020205605.1). Lineage (NCBI taxonomy): Eukaryota > Viridiplantae > Streptophyta > Magnoliopsida > Apiales > Araliaceae > Panax > Panax ginseng. The sequence continues at coordinate 59,378,435 of CM035142.1, forward strand.
TCTCCAATAAATACTTTTAAATGTGTATAAGGATCCCCTAACCCGTCTTATTTTCCAAAGTCAGGAGTTTTAAATTTTTCTGGATAGTGAACACCAGGAAAAATACATAGATCAGCATATGAAACACACCCGTGTGTTCCAATTCCTTTGATAGCGCGAAGGGTCTCTTCCATTTGGAGGACTTTCTTTTGATGTCACCATTATGCGGATCTCCGATTGGAATGGGCAGCATCATGAATTTTGTTGGTCGTATCCAACTATGGCTCTGGTATGGTAATGACCGGGATTCCTCCTTGTGTGGAGGGCTTAGTATGTACGGGTATTTTTTGACCCTGTGTAGACTGGTGTAATTCTTTTAATAGAACAGCCAAATCTGTAATCTGTTTGCTTAACCCATCGAATTCTTTGTGAAAAACTAGATTAAGTTGATGCAGTGGGATGGCGACATGATTATTTGTAGGCTATTGCCTTTTTGGACTTTGACCGGGTAGTAGGTCCGATTGATTCCCTGCGAAAGACTGGCATAGTTTAGTCTTTAGGGAAGGTGTATAATAACATGCTATGTGATGTGTCCATTTTAGGAATTTTATCTTGCAAAAAATGGGGATCAGCTGTTTGTAGCATGTATGTGGACACATTGCTTCATATTTCTCATTACATGGAGATAGATATGGAATGAAATTACAAGTAATTGAAATGAGAGCATGAAGAGACTTTCCTTCGTTTTGGGTTTATCAGAGGCTAACCTATCTTAGGTTACTCTCGCGGCTTTTTGGCATGACGGTTCCCAAATCATCGCAATCTACTAGACGGGAAGTTAATTCGGTCTTTCAACTGGAGCTAATTTGGGTGGTGCCTTTCCTGAGCCTCGGAGAATTAGTCTTCTTGCAGTCCAGTAATCAAACACCGACGGGATAGCCTCCTGGTGGAGGGACCACACAACATACATTCACATACATCGCGTCTCATCATATGAAATGATGACATGTGCGAAGCACTAATATCATAAGCAGTTTATAGTGCGAAGCACTAACATCCACGAAGATATGATGCGAAGCACTAAGCTCAAACAAGACATGCATTCATACACATTCATCCAATGTAAATGCAACATCCACACACAAGCATATAATGATTTTGAAAAGATTGTAGTAGCGGCTTAAGTCCTCTTACAGAGTCCTCAGTGAGTCGCCATCATCGGCGACGTCGGATTTTGGATGTCCTTTCAGTTACTTGTTCTTTGGTGTTCTCATTTTAGGTGAGATTTGTTTGAAAAAACAAGTGAAAAAGGTCAAACATGTATAATGTCGACGATGAGACCCATTAAGAGTCATTAGTTGGTTTTTAAATGGTTGTACCAACACAACCGAGAAAAGGTTTGCACAATGACCCGGTGATGTGACAACGATATCTGAATTCGTGAAATCGAGATTCGTTAAGGGTCCGAGGACTTGGTTATGCGGGGGGAAGGTGATCGTCTCTTTTCAAGAAACTATTATCTGAGTGTGTGTGTGTGTGTGTGTGGGTCAATGTGCTGTTATATGAAAGTTGTGCGAGGCCTCGTTCGAACCTATATATACGAGGTTTGAATTTATGTAAAAATTGATTTTTAGCAAGATATGGCGATGATGTTTTATGAAAGATGTTTTTCAAACCACGATGCTCAATAGGAATTGAGACCTTTTACACTCCCATTTTTATTAAGTGATCGGCTGGATTGATTTTATTTGACGGATGTGAGGCATCCGTATGAAAAAATAATATATATACAAAAATAATGCCGACTTCCTCATAGGTATGGAAACCATCTGAGGAAATTCAAACATCGCAGAATAATTTACAAGCTGCTTACAGCTGAAAATGTCCATCACGGGAACCGAATCTAGATCCAATGGGATGAATCTGTGATCACATGATTCCTAGGCGCACAAAATATTGCAATTTGTATAAAAGCAATAAGTAGGTATATATATAAAAGCTGTAAATATATATAAACAGACATGATCACCATCCACGAAGCACCTCCATGGGGATCGAAATGTAAATAAAAATTTGTTAAAACTATCAATATACGGAGAAACTCGGCGGGACAAAAATGTAAAGTAAAGTCATAAAAGCGATCAACTACTACGAAGAGAACTCAGTGAGGCGAATATATATATATATATATATATATATATATATATATATATATATATATATATATATGTGTGTGTGTGTGTGTGTGTGTGTGTGTGTGTGTGTGTGTGTGTGTGTGTATATATATATATAAAAGTAGTAAATGCACCGGATATAAAATCCGGGCTCATCGATGCGAGTTGACCATAGTTCATATATATATATATATATATATATATATATATATATATATATATATATATATATATATATATATATATAAAAGCGAGTAAAGCGTACAGATATAAAATCTGGGCTCATGATGCAGTCAAACACATAGTTAATATATATAAATGTAAATATATATATATATTAAAGCGATAAGCGCACTACAAGGAAATCAGGCTCATCGAACAAAGTTCGACACGAGTTCATATATATATATATATATATGAAAGCAAATAAGCACTTTCAAAAGTCTAGGCTCAATCGAGGCATAACTTCGATAATGTTAGTCAATATATATATATATCTCGGTATGGAATGAAACCACGGACCAAGAAGTCAGGGGCAAAAGCAAGAAACACGACTCTCAACGTGTAGAAGGGTGTGTGCAAAGATGAAGAGAAAGACTCTAAAGTGTGTGAGAAGGCTTAGAGCTGACTGATAAAAAGGCTTCTATATCTTTAGAGTGGGTAAACACTAGGCTTTTGTGGGTACAAAAGAGGCTATATATGAGCTCACAGGTGTTTGAAAGTGGGAAAATAAACTGTATGGCAAGTACATAGCAAATTGTGCAGGGTTTCCCCGTCTTTTTTCTTTTAAAAATCAGCACCCCAAGCCCACTATTTATAGGCAATATATGTCAGCATGGTGTACTGTACTTTGTACATGCGAAGGTGGGTCGGGTCGGCCCGGCTTTGTCGGGTTGGGTCGTCTCGAAGTACGTGCACTCAAGCACTATAATGTCCACTCGGATTTTGAGAAGTGCAATCCGGGCATCCGTTTTGAGGTATTCAGAACCTATTTTGGACCGCATGGTTTGTCGAGAGTTATGCGATGGCATGGGATTAGAGTTTGTCTGAAGTCTTTGAAGATGGGACGATGCCATCCGGTCTTCAAGCTTCAACTTTCATCCGTTACCTCGCACAATAGTCACTCGGGATTGGTTAGCCTTGTGGGACATTGTTGCGTAGAGACGTGACGTGGCATCGTTTTGGAGGTGATTGCGATGTTGCCCTTACGGTCTTGCTATCGCCGGATTGAGGCCGATCATGAGCGTTGCTCGGACTTATTTGAGATTGGAATTCTTTGCAATTGTTGAAGTTCCTCATTGTCATCTTTGAGGTGTACTGTCTTCCGATGTTATTCTTAGGGTTGCACGGTGTATCTTGTTGTGAGTCTTTGAGATTGAAGGCGATAGCATTTGAAACATGCATTTAGGGGTTATCTCTAAAGCTGCATTCCTTGGAGTTATCACCAAGGTTGGTGGCTATTCCATGGTTGGGGTGAAATTTGGATACCTCGGGGTCATCTCAAGGTTTAATCGATCTTCTACGGTGTGTGTTAGGAATTGTATACGCATGAGTCTCGGGGTTAGATCAGGAGTTGAAATCGTTACTCCGGTTGCGATCGGGGTTGATCTTATACTTAGGTAGTATCGGTATGGATTTGGATTGTCTTTCGGGGTTCTCTCTTAAAAGGCGAATCTGTCCTCCTGTGATGTTAGTAGCGGTGGTACAAAAACTTTTACGTACTCTGTACTAACGATGCGGGAAGAACGAATCATCTAGAAGAACCTGGTAATCAAATCATAACTCAGAAGTCGACGTCGAACCGGATCGCGATGATCTGAAGTAACCAAATCAAATGGAATAGCTTGGAACTGATCGGAGACACATGAAGGCCGGGTCAATCTGGAACAACGGTATCGATCTCCAACCCCGATATCGATTCGATTTTGTTTGAAATCTTGACCATTGATCTTGACACTCTGGAAATGAGATACCTGCGCCACCCGAGCAGCAACTATCGGAAACGACACCTCAAAGATGATGAACCTTCAACGATTATAGCGATCCAATCTCGGCAATCTGAACAACGTCTGCTTATCGGCCAATCGGCGATAACTGCCGATGAGGGGCGACATAACGTCGTCAACATACGATACCGCGTCAAAATCGCGATGTCCCAGCGTCCGCGTCTTATTGCTGAATTGAAGCTTGAAGCGGAGGCATCCCATCTTGATGACCAACAAGTCTAATCCCGTGCCGTCATCTGAATAACGTCGAATGTATACCTCAAGCGGATGCGGATTACTTCTCAGTGGCGTGACAATCAGTGCGTACGAACGACATTCGGCTAAACTGCGGCTCGGCCCGCGGTGAAGAGCTCGTATGCCTATAAATAGAGGGGCTTGGGGTGCTGATTTTTAAGAAAAAAGGCAGAAACCTACTGCAATTAAGCTCTGCCCGCCATCGTTGTATTTCCCACTTTCAAACACGAGCTCATATATAGCCTCTTTGTACCCAAAAGCCACAAGTGTTTACTCTAAATATATAAAGCCCTTTTATCGATCGACTATAAGCCTTATATATACTATATATATATATCGACTAACATTATCGAGTTATGCCTCGATCGATCCTAGACTTGATGCCGAGGCGTTTACTTGCTTATATATATATATATATATATATATATATATATATATATATATATATATATATATATATATATATTTATATATGAACTGTGTGAACTCTTTATATATATATATATATATATATATATATATATATATATATATATATATATATATATACATTTATATATATATTAAGCGTGTGTGGACTGCATTACGATGAGCACTAATTTTATATCCGAGACGTTTACACACTTTTTATATATATATACTTATATATATGAACTGTGGTGAACTCTTTTCGATGAGCTGGATTTTACATCTGGTGCATTTATTGCATTTTATATATATATATATATACATATATATTAAATCACTGCCTGGAGTTTTCTTACAGTAGTAGTTGATCGCTTTCTGACTTTATTTATGTTTTGTCCGCATGGAGTTTCCTCAAGTGGCGGTTGATAACTTTAATGACTTTATTGACATTTTCGATCCCCCATGGAGTTCTTCGTGGTTGGTGATCATGTTTGTATATATATATTTATCGCTTTTATATATATACCTGCTTATTGCTTTTATACAAATTGCAACATTTTTGTGCCTAGGAATCATGTGATCATGATTCATCCCATTGGATCTAGATTGGTTCTCGTGATGGACATTTTTCAATTTATAGTACTTGAAAATTATTCTGCGATGTCTGAATTTCCTCAGATGGTTTCCATACCCACGAGGAAGTCGGCATTATTTTTGTATATTATTTTCATACGGATGCCTCGCATCCGTCAAATAAAATCAATCCAGCTGATCACTTAATAAAAATGAGAGTGTAAAAAGGTCTCAATTCCTATTGAGCATCAGGGTTTGAAAAACCTCTTTTATAAAACATCACTGCCATATCTTGCTAAAAAATGAATTTTTACAGAAATTCAAACCCTGTGTATATAGGTTCGAACGAGGTCTCGTACAACTTCCATATAACAACACATTGACCCACACACAAACATATTCAGATAATAGTTTCTTGAAAAGAGGCGGTCACCGTGGTAACATGGATGTCGGGGGGTGCCTAACACCTTCCCCCCGCATAACCAAGTCCCCGGACCATAAACGAATCTCAGTTTCACTGACCCGTATATCAGTGTCACATCACTGGGTTAATGTGCAAACCTTTTCTCCGTTGTGTTGGTACAACCATTAAAAAAACCAACTGGCAACTCTTAACAGTGCCATCGTCGACATCATACATGTCAGACCTTTTTCACTTGTTTTTTCAAATAAATCTCACCTAAAATGAGAACACCAAAGAACAAGTAACGGAAAGGGACACACAAAAAATCTCGACGTCGACAGGGACTTCACGTTGTAACCCCCGTCGGGGACTCACGTTGTAACCCCCGTCGGGGACTCACGTAGGGTAACGACCTGGAGTTGGCGGCATCGGACCTGTATAAGGCATTGCCGTATGTGATTTGTGACAACTGAGATCATCGGCAGGGTATACCTTGTGTTCAGGTAACTACCAATGAGTGATGTACAGATTCGAAGTCTCATCTAAAAAGTCCAGGATTGTATGCTATTTTGCTCAATCGCGTGGTGTTTTTATTTCTGATTTGACTTTTCTAATCCACAAGAACTCCTTTGCAACTCAAACTGGACCGAGCTGGAGGGGTGGGACCCACATAGGGGTGCCACAGGTGTTTGTTTGGTGTATGTGACCCATTTCCCTGTATTTTTAGCTGTACAAAGATGATGTATTAGATGTTGATATACTTAGGAATGTATGCACAGTTTTTTCATTCCCCGTATCATATTGCCATCTATTATCTTCTATGCATGTATCATGTTATGCATATATATGTATGTCAAGAGATATTCGGCATTGACCCCTGAATAGTCTTATGACACGGCCCGTACAGATGTCTTGTTCGACAGTTAGCCGTATAGATCATACCCCACCATCATTGGTGGTATTGGGTATGCGATCGTGGTATGATAGCATGTCGCCACCAGACGGTATTTATAGATCGATTGTTGCTGACATACCATGACTTTATTGCCTTTTTAGGTTCCGCAGGTTTGTGAGACGGGATGCTAGAGCATTTAGCTCCGGATGGCGGGTATTCCGATTTGGCACCCATGAGTTGACTCTACTACGGAGGAGTATGCACGGTTGGCAATCTTGCCTTTAGGCAGACCTTGTGTGCATCGGCTTTGGGAGACATAAGTAGGCGGTTCATGACTCTCACGAGATTGCGGCGTGAAGTAGTGCATGACTAGTCGACATCGCCACGTGATATCCCAAAGCATTTTACTTGTAATGATTTGGCTCGGAGGATAGCTATTCACGACATTACGGGGATTTCACCACTTTGGAGGACCATTGGCGTTTGGCGTGGTTGATATCTTGATGCTATGCGTCTCTTGTCATATGTCTATATGCGCGTTACATGGATGAGATGAAGACATTGGTGCTATCATGGTGGTGAGAGCTCTTAGAGAGGGTCACACCATTGTACCTATTATTGTAGTAGAGACCTGCAATTGACATCCTCGCTATACTTACAAGCGGGGAGTTTTTACTGGTAGTTGATTCATCTTTGTATGTGTGGTTTATGTCACACTTGAGACCGATTGGCACTCTTAGACGGCATGGGTATTGGTTCACCCATGATGTAGCCATGTCATATTCTTTTTAGCCGTCGGAGTGTATAGATGCTCTGTCTTGGTCCGCATTTTTGGCAGATATCAGAGATCCATTCAGTATATTGCCGTGCTCGGGGCTTTGCTCACCATACAGCTTCATTACTCATGTTCCGGGCATGGACTTCCTCCCTCTGGCTGGCTTGAGGGGCGTGACTACTTATCACTAACTGGCCGTGATGTCACAGTTTGACCAGTTCCATGATTTTCATCCTTTCGAGGGGGCGATAGGTCAGCGTTCAGATTCTCGATATCTCTCAACAGAAGACCAATCCCGCGTGTATGCTTGTTGGGATAAGCGTGAGATAGCTTCTTTTTCTGTCAGTCATCCAGGTCGTTCCACGGAATATTCTGCATGGATGGAGACAGAGATTTTATCGGCTGCGGTAGTGTCCACAGTACCGGATAGTGAGTCAGATGATGTAGAGCCCATGGAGGACATCGATTCATACATCGAGGAGGAGCCCGCTACTGGGTTGCCTGCATTTCTTCTGGATTCTCCTAGTACAAGTACTGTTGTGATTCAGCAGTCGGCACAGTACTTAGAGAGGAGAGTCTTCATCTGATGGCCTTTAAGAGAGATCATGCTCGATCTATGATGTTGACTGCCCTTGATGGGAGGGACGCAGCTCTGTTAGAGAGAGACGAGGCATTAGCTCGCCGAGATGCCGTTGTTGTTGAGCGGGATGAGGCCAGATCAGCTAGAGACGTAGTGATAGTTGAGCAGGATAGTGCCATATCTGCCCGGGATGTAGCCATCATAGATACTACTGCGGTGAGATCCCTTACCACTGGCATGATTGCAGAGATGAACGCATATATTGATGATCATATGGTCACCATGCAGATGGCTGCAGATATGTTGGGTCGTGTGGATATTCTCGTACAGGAAACCACAGCCTCGCCTTCGTCTTCTGAGAGGGACGCCATGTTGGGCTTGTTAGCTCGTATATACCCTGACTTGTAGATGAGCTTGTATTTACCTGCACAGACTAGCTTAGCCATTTTATCATGTACAGTTTACATTGTATATATATCAAACAACATTATATATATGACAGGGAAATTTATTTTTGGATCACTTCCCTTTTAGATATGCCTTGTTATTTGCTTGATATTTTTCCTGCTGCTTCAGGGCTTGTGGTCTTGATGTATTCTGAATTCCTCCTGGGTGGATGGACATTGAGTTGTCTCTGGATAGTTCAGAATGGATCATCGATCTATATGTATCCCTACCATCTTTGGTGTCTTGGGACTGGTTTTTGGATGGAAATTTGGAGAGGAGTGTGGCTTTCCTCTCTGAGATTGACCGCACCACAGATGGTCGCCAATACTTCTATTTAGGAGAAGCATAGTTAATTCCACCTCTTTGGATTGGTGTTGCTCTTCAAGGTATGACCGCAACTTAGATGGTCGCCGAATCTCCTATTTGGGAGGAGTTCAGGTAATTCCATCCCTTTGGTCTGAAGCCAAATGAAATGTAGTGGATTGAAGGATGATCCCAGTACCAGTTGACAATGGTTTGTGTTTTGGTAGGGGGTGAGACCGCGCCATGAATGGTTGCGTACATACTCCTATTGAAGAGGAGATCAGGTCTGCGTAGTTCGAACCTGGTGTAAGAGGTATACCGCTGTATATGGCTGAAATGGTGTGGGAATGTTTTTTGTTGTTTTTATGAGGAGAAGATGGTAGAAATATTTTTGTTGTTTTTGTTTTATTGCGACCGGGCCATATGAAATGGTTGCCTACGTACTCCTATTGAAGAGGAGATCAGGTCGACGTAGTTCGTCCCTCAGGGCAAGAAGGAAAGCGTGATCCCATGTGCATGTCAGAATGCGGAGAAGAGAAAGTTTAATCCTAGGTTGAGGATAAACTATAGGTATGAGAAGTTTGATCCCAGGTATGGGTAGCCAAACTGCAAATGCAAGAGGTTCAATCCGTGGTGGGATGACCTAAGTTGTAGGAACGCAAAGAAAGCAAGGCTGCTGGCTTTGAAAATAATGTTTCCCTGAGGGGCAAAGTGTAGAAAAGTTGTATGTGGTAAAGAGTTAAAGAACCGGAATGACTGGTGATCTAATGGTTCCGCACCAGGGTGTTTGCGAATTACTTCAGACATAATACCGTTTCACGGTGTTCGAGTTGATGAGTTGTGGAAATTCATCGCCGTCCATTTCTTGCAATCTGAGAGCGCTCCCTGTCAATACTTCCTTGACAATAAACGGGCCTTCCCAGTTAGGAACAAATTTTCCCTTAGATTGATCTTGGTTGTCAAGGATCCTCTCCAAAACCAAGTCGTGTTGTTTGAACTGCCATAGCTGGACTTTTTTGTTGTAGGATCGAGCGATCCTTTGCTGATATAACTGACCATGGAAGATAGCCGCGATTCGCCTTTTGTCTATTAGAGACAATTGGTGATACTTGTTTTGTACCCATTGGTCTTCATCCATTTGAGCGTCTATCAACACTCTGAGGGATTCCATTTCAACTTCTATGGGGAGCATTGCTTCCATCCCATAGGTTAAAGCGTAGGGGGTTGCCCCAGTGGAAGTGCGCATTGAGGTTGTGTAGGCTAACAGAGTAAGAGGCAATAGGTCGGGCCAATCTTTGTGGTTGGCGGACATCTTTTGCATAATCTTCTTGATGTTTTTGTTAGCCGCTTCAACCGCACCGTTCATCTTCGGATGATAGATGACAGAGTTATGATGTTTGATGTGGAATTTACCGCATAGCTCCTCCATCATTCTGTTGTTGAGGTTCTTGGCATTGTCTGACACAATCACCTCTGGTTGTCCATATCAAGAAACGACATTGTTTCTGATGAAAGCAATGATGACTTCTTTAGTAACCCTAGGGAAGGAGGTTGCTTCTACCCACTTGGTGAAGTAGTCGATCATGGTGAAGATAAATCGATGACCATTACTGGCTTTTGGCTCAATGGGCCCGATAACGTCCATTCCCCACATTGAGAAGGGCCAAGGTGAACTCATATTGTGGAGTTCCCATGGAGGGGCCTGTATAGCATTCCCATAAATCTGGAATTGATAGCATCTCTTGATGTGGTCATTGCAATCAGCTTTGAGAGATAACCAATAATGTCCGGTCCTGAGGACTTTCTTGACAAGGAGGGGGCCACTCATGTGGGGGCCACAGACTCCGCCATGAATTTCAATCATAAGCCTTTGGGCTTGATCTTTGTCTAAACATCTGAGGAGACCTAATCCTGCATCTCTTTTGTAGAGAGCATCTCCACTCAGGTAGAATTTCATAGCAAGTCAATGGATCCGCCTTTCCTCAGTCGGGCTCGCCTCAGCGGGTGTAGATCCATCTCGCAGATATTCCTTGATATGTTGATACCAAGGATGTTGGATGGGAGGTAGCTCATCCGATACTTCTCCAACGTAATTCCCATAGGTTGGGACCTTGTGCAGGGAAATTGTGACGCTTGGCAAATGTTCTTGTCTGATATACGAATCAGGGAGGCCAAAGTCGCTAACGCGTCCGCAAAGTCATTCCTATTACGAGGAACATATAGAAAGGAGATTTTTTCGAACTCCAAAGCTATCTTAAAAACAAACCGATGGTAAGGCAATAAATGTAGTTCCTTGGTTTGATAGATTCCGATGGATTGCCTGATTACCAACTCTGAATCTCCAAGGACAGTTAACCGTCTGATGCCCATTGAACGGGCAAGTTTTAGTCCCACGAGACAGCCTTTATACTCAGTTGTATTGTTGGTGCTTACAAACTATAACTTGACAGCAACGGGATACTGCTCCCCCATACCAGATACTAGAACTGCTCCAGCTCCAGAACCTTCTATATTAACAGCTCCATCAAAATACATCTTCCATGATTTAGTGCGTATCGATCGATGGTGTTCTTTGTCAGATCATTACTCCTTCATCAGGGAAATATGTTTCCAAGGGTTTGAAATCCTTTGAAGGTGCGGCGACCAGTTGATCCGCGATTCCTTGACCTTTGATGGACTTGTGAGTCACATATACGATGTCAAATTGTTGTAGGATCAACTGCCATCTGGACAGCCGGTAATTTAATATGGGTTTATTAAACACGTACTTGAGAGGTTCCACGCGGGATATGAGATGGGTTGTGTGACCATGGAGGTAATGTTGTAACCTCATGGAAGCCCATGCTAAAGCACAACATGTCTTTTCGATCAGAGTGTACTTGTGTTCACTGTTGCTGAACCTTTTGCTGAGGTAATAGATAGCTCGTTCTTGTCACTTACGGATAGGTACATGAACAGGGGAACATCATCCCTGGGTGGTACCAAGACGGGAGCTTTGACTAACTGTTTCTTGATTGTAAGGAAGGCATTCTGGCACTCATCATTCCATTTCACGGAGGAGTTCTTCCTTAATAGCTTGAAGATTGGCTCACAGGTTGCTGTGAGTTGGGAGATAAACCTGCTAATGAAGTTGACTCTTCCCAAAAATCCCCGTATTTCCTTTTCTGTCTGAGGAATGGTCATTTCAGTGATGGCTTTGATTTTGGCAGGATCCAGCTAAATCCCTTTGTGGCTGACTAGAAATCCGAGTAACTTGCCTGATTTAACGCCAAAGGCGCACTTAGCTGGATTTAACTTCAAGTTGTACTTACGCAATCTGTTGAACAACTTTCTGAGATGGTCTATATGGTCATCCTCCTTCTGGAACTTGACAATGATGTCATCCACGTAAATCTCTATCTCTTTATGCATTAAGTCGTGGAAAAGAGCCATCATAGCTCATCGATAGGTGGCTCTGGTATTGATGAGGCCGAATGACAACCGTCTATAATAAAAAGTTCCCCAAGGCGTGATGAAAGCAGTTTTCTCATGATCTTCCTTAGCAACCATGATCTAATGGTACCTCATGAAGCGATCAACAAAGAAAGGAGTACATGTCGTACACAAAGATTGTCAATGAGAATGTGGATAAATGGCACGGGAAAGCTGTCTTTTAAGCAAGCTTTGTTCAAGTCCCGGTAATCCACACAAACTCGCACCTTCCCTCCAGGTTTAGGCATGGGCACGATTTTGGATATCCACTCAGGATATGTAGACACCGTGATGATGCCAGCTTGAAATTGTTTCACAATTTCTTCTTTTACCTTTAAACTCCACTCAGGTTTCAATCGCCTGAGCTTTTGCTTGACTGGCTTAAATCCCTCTTTAATAGGAAGGCGATGAAGGATAAGGTCAGTGGACAAACCCACCATGTCTTCATGAGACCATGCAAACACATCCTGGAACTGGGTTAGTAGCGTAACCATGTCATTCCGTTTGTTTGGGGTAAGGTCTGAACCAATCTGGATTAACTTAGGGCTTTCTAAGGTTCCGAGATTGAAAGAAGTGGTTTGATCAAGGTTGGATTTAGGTTTGTCTTTGACCCATTCTTGAATTTCTGTAGGCACCTCAATGTCATCCTATATATCCATCAAGGCGGAATTCATCTCTACATCAAAGGTACAATCCTTGTGGAGAAGAGGCATCGTATCAGCAAGTACAGACACATCTAAATTCAGAGTCCTGAAACAAAATATGCTTTCACTTAGTATATATGAAATGTGTTGATCATACACAGTGTTAGCATATACTGGAAAAATAAACTGCTAATATTGTACAGAAAATTAAGCAGTTATTATATCTACAGGGCAGAAAGAGTTTCTGCCCGCTTTACCCTTGACAACCAAGGCAAGGAATGCTGTTCCAATTGGCAAGAGCAAAGTCTGGGTGGACCGCAGTGATGGAAGGATTGTAATCATCCTCCCTATCCCGAATGATGGCCATTACGTATGGGCAATCATCGTATGGGGTGTATTTGTTGGTATGTTCATCATGAATGATGATGCGTATGCCTGACATCATTCGGATGACGTCTTGCTTGATTCTTCGTTCCTCTTCTTCCACTGCGGGATTTGGAACAACGACTTCTTTCTCCTTCACCGGTACCAGGTTGGGAAATAACATAGCCATTACATTGGTTGGAACCTTTACGGGAGGTTGTGCGGACTCAGAGTTCGAAGGCGAAGATAAACGCCGCATGGTTGAAGCTAAAGGAATCTGCTGATACTTATGATGATTCTTGTGACTAGAACTGTTAGAATAGCCTAGTCCAGCTGTTCTAGCCTGCCTGGCTAATTGAATTGGGTACTTGATACCCTGGCAATCTTTACCCAGCCCTTGTCTCGGCTTATGACCCAATGACATCATTTCTTGAGTAGCCGACATTACCTCAGCAGAAATCTTGGGTTTGGGCAGTGGCGTTCCAATAGCATTGTATTGGGTATTGCTTATTTCCAAAGCATGAAAACTGACTGGTTCAACATCCTCATTGGCATTGATGAACGATATATCCCCGTGTTGAGGACACTCTGGTTCAGCGTTGACCGTGACCAGGCTATTGTTGATAATGTATTTAAATTATTGATGAAGGGTGGAGGGGACTGCCCCAGCCATGTGAATCCATGGTCGTACCAAGAGCAGGTTGTATCCCGAATCTATCTTGAGCACATGGAAAGATACGCAGAATGTGTGAGGAACAATTTCGATTGGCAGCTCAATTACTCCGACCGAATTTCGCCAGGCTCCATCAAAAGCTTTGATGATAGTATGGCTACTCCGAATTCAGTTGAGATTGATATTCATCTTCACCAAGGTAGCGTATGGGCAGATATTCAGAGAGGAACCTCCATCTATTAAGACTCCATCTACCATATATCCGGAGGACAAGACCGCAATGTGCAACGACTTGCAATGACCGGTCTCTTCGGGCGGTATGTTATCATCAGTGAAGGATATCACATTGTTGTTGAAAATGTGATCAACCAGATGTTAAAACGTTTCCGTATCGACTGATGTTGGTAGATAGGCTTCTTCTAAAACCTTAAACAAGACCTTCTGGTGATTCTCGGATGTTAGGACCAAGTCCAAAATTGATATTTGTTGTGGAGCTTCTTTCAAGCTAAAAACCACCATAGCTTCATTATGACCCATAGCGCAGAGGAATTTTTCAATCTTCTCCATGGGTATTTTCCCCTTTGATTTGATGGTAGGCTCCATCACTCAGTGGGGAAGATACAGTGGATTTTCCTTCGACGTTGTAGCAGTTGTATGTGAGGTGACTCCTTCACCTTCTCCATAATTCCACGGAACTGTGCACAAGCTAACAATAGGATATTGTGCTCTACACGGTAAGTTGATTGGCCCGAAAGCAGCCACTCTCAAAGGGTGGTTGATTCCCTTGAGTTGAACTATTGGCATTGCGAGTGATTTGTTAACCCCATCATTTTCAGCGGATATGACTGCTACTACACTCTTCCACTTAGTAGGGCCTGAATCTTCACTTGCACATAGCACAGTATCGTTGTTTGCTAGTCGCAGTACCCCACTGTCAATTAGATTTTGGATAAGGTGGCGGAGTGCCCAACATTTTTCTGTGCTGTGACCGCGAGACTGGGAGTGATATTGACATACTCCATCAGAGTTCCATCGCCTTGAACGGGGGTTGATTGGAGGTAGAAGGGAACTGATCCTTCCTTCATTGATTAACATATGAAGAATTTCCTCCATAGGTTGGCAAAAATAGGTGAATTTCCTTTTGTTGGCGAAATCCCGATGGGCTTTGGCATTCGCTCTCTTCGTCACTTTGCCTTCCAGCATTTCATTTTCTGAAAGTGACAAGGGAATATTCATGACAAGGGGTAAGAGGTTGGCATGCTCCTGGCTGATTAACTGACGTGTCACTTGATGCTGATAAGTCACCAGTTCTGCCAATTGCTCAATTTTCTTGCAGAGAGCTTTCATCTTTCGTTCCATTATGAACTGGAACTTGGCATAATCCCGTCTTTCATCACCGTCTTTGAGGGTCTGGGAAGATTCACAGCTGAAATTGGACCTTTGTCCATTGCTCCAATTGATCATGTTGACCTCTTCTTCTTTGTGTTGAGGAAGAGGGTTGTCTTGTACGTGAGGTTGATCTGGTTTGGTGACCACGATCTCCCCGTTGTCTATCAGGTCTTGGATCTTGTGTTTCAAGGCCCAACAATCCTGAGTATCATGTCCAGGTGCCCCAGCATGATAAGCACATTTCCTAGCAGCATTGAAACCCCGTCCATTAGGGCTGGCTGTGGAAGAAGATGCGTAATTTTCTTCTGTGTTGTCAGAAGATTTAAAATTTTCACAAGGGTATCCCCTAAGGGTGTAAACACTCGAGGGCGTTTGACTTCTCCACCTTTTGGTATTAGAGGGTTTACAGTCTGTGCTTGAAAGGGAGTGTAGTTTCTCCTTTGAATAGGCATGTTCTGATTGCCTTTTTGCCCCTGTAGTATCAGGGAAACATCTTCTTCTTTCTTTTTATGGACCCTCCGGGGGTTGTTCCCATAATTTCTAGATTGGATGTGATCATCAATAGCTTTGAGTGCAGCTAGGTCTTGAATCTTTCTGGACTTCAATCTCGTCTCAGCCATCTCCCCATGTTTGACCATTTCAGAAAAATGGTTTGCCGATGCCGGCTAAAACTCTTTTATAGAAAGGTGCTTCTTGTATGTCTATGAAAGTCACGACCATCTCTGATTCTATCATGGAAGGACTAACTTGGGCAGCCAAGCAACTCCACCTTTGAGCATACTCTTTGAAAGACTCGTTAGACTGTTTCTTGATCTTGGTAATTTGATACCGATCAGGAACCATCTGAGACTGAAAGCTATATTGAGTGAGGAAAGCATGTGCTAGCTCTTCCCAGCTATGGATCTTTGAATTGTCTAATCTTGTGTACCACGAACGGGCTTCTCCAGTTAGACTCTTTTGGAATAATTGCATTCTGAGTTTTTCGTCCTCTTCATAAGATCCAAGTTCTCCAATAAACACCTTTAAATGTGTGTAAGGATCTCCTAACCAGTCATATTTTTCAAAGTCAGAAGTTTTAAATTTTTCTGGATAATGAACACCAGGGAAAATACAAAGATCAGCATATGAAACACTCTCGTGTGTTCCAATTCCTTTGATAGCACGAAGGGTCTCTTCCATTTGGAGGACTTTCTTTTTGATGTCACAAGTGTCTGGGTCTCCGGTGGGATGGGCAGTATCATGAGTTTTGTTGGTCGTATCCAACTGCAGTTTAGGTGTGGTAATGACCGGGATTCCTCCTTGCGTGGAGGATTCAACATGTACGGGTATTTTTGGACCCTGATTAGACTGGTGTAATTCTTTGAGCAGAACAGCCAAATCTGTAATTTACTTGCTTAATCCATCGAATTCTTTACGTGAAACTGGATTAAGTTTAGTCTGGTCGGATGACGACATGATTGACTGTAGGCCAGTTGCCTTTTTGAACTTTGACCGGGTAGTAGGTCCGATTGATTCCCTGCGAAAGACTTGCATAGTTTAGTCTTTAGGGAATGTGGATAATAACATGCTATGTGATGTGTCCATTTTAGGAATTTTATCTTGCACAACGGATGTCAGCTGTTTATAACATGTTAATAAAAATATGTATGTACACATTTCCTCATATTTCTCATTACATGGAGATAGATATAAAAAGAAATATCAAGTAATTGTGTTTATAAGTAATTTGAAATGAGAGAGCATGAAGAGACTTTCCTCCGTTTTGGGTTTATCAGAGGCTGACCTATCTTAGGTTATTCTCGCGGTTTTTTAGCATGAAGGTTCCCAAATCATCGCAATTTACTTGACGGGAAGTTAATCCGGTCTTTCAACTGGAGCGAATTTGGGTGGTGCCTTTCCTGAGCCTCGGAGAATTAGTCTTCTCACGAGTCTAGTAATCAAACACCGACGGGATAGCCTCCTGGTGGAGGGACCACACAACATACATTCACATACATCACGTCTCACCGTATGAAAATGATGACATGTGTGAAACACTAATATCACAAGCAGATATGGTGCAAAGCACTAATATCATAAACAGTTATAGTGCGAAGCACTAAGTGCAAATAAGGAAATGCATTCGTACACATTCATCAAATGTAAATGCAACATTCACACACAAGCAGATAACAATTTTGAAAAGATTGAAATAGCGGCTTAAGTCCTCTTACTAGAGTCCCCAGCAGAGTCGCCACCTGTCGACGTCGGGATTTTTGGGTCCCTTTCCGTTACTTGTTCTTTGGTGTTCTCATTTTAGGTGAGATTTGTTTGAAAAAACAAGTGAAAAAGGTCCGACATGTATAATGTCGAGGATGGGACTGTTAAGAGTCGCCAGTTGGTTTTTTAAATGGTTGTACCAACACAACCGAGAAAAGGTTTGCACAATGACCCAGTGATGTGACACTGATATACGGGCCGGTGAAACTGAGATTCGTTAAGGGTCCGGGGACTTGGTTATGTGGGGGAAAGGTGTTAGGCACCCCCCGACATCCATGTTACCACGGTGACCGCCTCTTTTCAAGAAACTATTATCTGAGTGTGTATGTGTGTGTTTGTGGGTCAATGTGCTGTTATATGAAAGTTGTACGAGGCCTCGTTTGAACCTATATACACAGGGTTTGAATTTATGTAAAAATTCAGTTTTTAGCAAGATATGGCAGTGATGTTTAATGAAAGAGGTTTTTTCAAACCCTGACGCTCAATAGGAATTACAGCTGACTGCCAAAGAAGACTCTAAAGAAGACTTACAGAAGACTCTAAAGTGTGTGAGAAGGCTTACAGCTGACTGCCAAAGAAGACTTCTATATCTTTAGAGTGGGTAAAAACTGACTTTTGTAGGTACAAAAGGGGCTATATATGAGCTCACAGGTGTTTAAAAGGGGAAAGTACACTGCATGGGGTGAGTGCAGAGCAAATTGGGCAGGGCTTCCTCGCCTTTTTCTCTTACAAAATGGGCAGCCTAAGCCCTCTATTTATAGGAAATTTAGCCGCAGGTGTACCAGAGGCAACCCGGGTGGGCCCGAGTTTTTTGGGTCGGGACGTCTCGAAGTACGTTCACTCAGGCACTGTAATGTCCACTCGAACTTTAAGAAGTACAATCCGAGCATCCGTTTGAGGTATACAAGACCTATTTCGGACCGCCGTTGTCGAGAGTTGTACGATGGCATGGGATTAGAGTTTGTATGAAGTCATTGAAGATGGGACAATGCCCTCCGGTCTTCAAGCTTCACCTTTAATCCGTTACCCCGCACAATAGTCACTCGGGATTGGTTAGTCTTATGGGACATTGTTGTGTAGAGATGTTGAGACGACGTTACGTGGCATCGTGTTGGTGAGATGACAATGTTTCCCCTCACCGGTGTTATCGCCAGATTAGGCTGATAAAGCAGACGTTGCTCAGGCTTCGCTGAGATTGGACTGCTGCAATTTGTCGAAGGTCCTCATTGTCACCTTTGAGGTGTTCATGTCTTCCCGATGTTAATGCCGGGTTGGTACAGTGCATCTCATTGTGAGCGCCGAGATTGAAGATGGTCGCATTTGAAACAAGCATTTTCGGGGTAATCACCGAAACTGCATTCCTTGGGGTTATCACCAAGGTTGGTGGCTATTCCCATGGTTGGGATCGAGATGGATATCTCGGGGTGATCTCAAGAGATTAATCGGTCTTCTCGGGGTGTGTTCGTGATTGTATCTCTGAGCCTCGGGGTTATCTCCGAGGTTGGAATTATTACTCCCAGTTGCGATCCCGGGTTGATCTTTGAACTTAGGTGGTATCCGGTATGGATATGGATCGTCTTTTAGGGTTCCCTCTTAAAAGACGAATCTGTCCTCCTGCAATGTTAGTGACAGTAGTACAGAAAATTTGGAGTGTCTACAACTGGCATCGACTCTTTCTTTAAAAAAAACTGTACATGCATCTCATAACTTGAATCATTTGAAAAACTTAGCTAACACGAAGGTTAGACAAGCGTTTAAGAAAAACTTGCCTTCAGCGTCTGCTATAATAAAATTACGTTTCCTTAGAGTCTTTACAGTCTCTACAACACATAACCACATAGCATACCATATTAGGTCATGAATGAACATACATAGATCCTAAAGAATCTTACCCTTCTTCTCAATCTAATCATGTATTAGATTTGTTATTATTGGTTCCAGCTTGCCGTCGTTCTTTTACATCGTTATTATCAACTTCTTTCCTTTCTATAACTTAATTGAAATTATTTCATTATTACAACTCGGTTCGAGTTAATTGTCTTTTATTGCGGCTTACTAACGTCCTTACGTTATTAATCGACACTTAATTGTCATTGGTTAAGTACACTTATTGTACACCTCTCTCGTTCACATTTCATTGACTTTATTTTTAACCCTAAGTGAGCATACTTGGGGTTTAATCCTAACTTAATAAGGTTTTATTAAGTTCCTTAGTTCCTTTGTTCATCAATTACTCTTCATACTCAACATGTAAACATTTTTCATTATCTAGGTCATGAGGCTGGCGCTGCGGCGCCGGCTATTACTCTTGGTGCCGCACTCCGGCGTCACCCAATATTGCCCAGAAACCGGACTCGGCTCTGCGGCGCGAGTCCCTTCGTTATGGGTCGCGCTGCGGCGCGAGTTTGTAGGGGACTATGGCCACTTTGGCGTTGCGGCACCAGACTTTTGGCTTGGAGTCGCGCCGCGGTGCGGACTCTGTGCCACATACAATTTTGACAGATTTTCTTTTAGGTGAGATTCCCGGGCTCGTAACTTCTTCGTAATAAGTCCGAATTGGCTCGTGCAAGAGCCTACGGTTCACAAATTATATACTCTACGTGTTCATGCATGAATTTTATCTATTTGGCTTCGTTTGCTAAAATTTCACCTATTAGTCCATTTTTAACGAAAACGATAAACGTTCGTAAACGTTCAACGCTCGTTTCTTCGTTCTAAGTCAGAATCCGGTCATTTTCGAGTCCGCAACTCTATAATGCCAAATAAGCCTTGTATCCATTAAAAACCAATGTTTTTAAGCTCAATATCAAAATTTGACTTCCATTCCGAGAATTTCAAGAATTCGACGATTGTCGTCTAATCGTGTGAATTCCGGCGAAACTTTGTTATTTAAAATTTGTTCTTCATTTCAAAAGGATCATACTAACATCTTGACATCCATACTACATTAACTTCTAAACATGAAAAGTTATTACTTGTTCTTTGTGAGTTTGTAACTTATAAAAATACAAACTACTTATGTTTCCATTTCTCATGACTTAGGATAGTCTATGACTTCTAATAATTATTCATGCTTCTTGTTAACATACTAACTTCATTTGTGTAACCATGTTACAAGTTCATATACGTTCTTCTTAAGATCATAACTTCATTTATTGCTTATCTTACAACATGACTTAATTACTGCTTATTAATACTTAAGCCCTTTGATTCATTATTTCAACCCCTTCTTAGCATGCATGTTCTATCACCACCTACTTCTCTAACAATGGAAAAGAAAAAGATTCATGTCTTAGGATTACCTAGTCTTGAATAACACTTTCTAAATCTTTAATCTCATTCTTGATGCTTGAACTTCATACTCTAGCTTTCCTCACTTTTTCTGTTAAGCAAATAAGCACTAAACTTGTTGGTGTTTTGAACAAGGAACAAATGAAATCCAAGGCCCTCTATTTATAGGAAAGCCAAGGTTAGGGCATAAGGGTCATTAGGACCTCCCACCTCCTTAGTAACCTCCTTACTATTCCATACTTTGTCCCTAAGTAAACTTGATCCCCACATATACTTGGCCATCACAACAGTTAGCCATTAAGTTTTCTTAACTTATCCGTTACTTAATCCTTAAGTCTACTTGCTAACCACAACTCTTACTTGGCCACCACACTAATATCTTGGTCACCAAGATTTACCACATGATCATGGGTTGCCCCATGGATCACCTTAACCCATTGGATCTTAACTTGGGCTTAGTTTTAATTAAATTAAATTAATCATTTGGACTTGCATTAAATTACTTTGGGCTTCCCATTACAAACTCTTGGGCTTTCATATTAATTCACATTGGACTTAACTATTTCCATACTTGGGATAACATAATCCTTAACAAAACCCACAAATCCATTACAATTGGCTTAAAGCCTTATAACGTATAATTTACGTATTAATCTCGTATTATAACTCTTATATTTATTCAACATATACGACATACCATCATTTATACATTCTCGTATAATACCTCATATCGTACCCGTATTCATTACTTCGTATAATACCTACGTATTATACGATCATTGTTTTATTCATTAATCACATTACATTTCCTTCTCGTAAATTGCTTTCTTCTAACCGTTAGATTTTAATTCCGCAAGCGAAAAACTATGTTTTCCATAACTGCAATATTATTGGATATTCTATCTCACATAGATATTCTATTGTTACATATTTTTCAGAAGTTCAAAAATAATTCCCGAGCAGAAATGCGTGAATAGTGTTTTTCGGAAAATTTCTCGAAAAGCTTTTATTTTTGTCTTGGAAATTCAAACACTTTAATTCTATCACGTAGCCAAAATCCTATGATGTTCTGATATGTTTAGGTCATAAAACGACCTTCAATTAGCATGCTCCCATAAATAATCAATTAAATTCATTTAATCCTTATAATTAAATAAAATTTTAATTCTTCTAAAAATCTGATTTTCTCGGGCGTTACAGCCCCGTTATCAGCTCCCAACACCCCAAAGTCAGCCTTTATTTTCCTTATTACTAGCACCAACCCAGCTGTAATATCAACCCACGTAGCCTAGATAAAAAATTGGATAAAAAGTGAACTAGCTAGCAGCGCACTCATCACCATTGTTAAAAGCTTTAACACCAAAGGAGCTACTGTGACGCCCCCAAATCCAGATTACCTGACCCCCAAGTTTGGTGTTCACGAACCATCATACAAATACATCTAACTACTCATTCAGTTATGAATATAAACATACATCTCATTAATTAATATCATTAATACATTATCCCCATGTTTTCTAACCTTAACATCACAAACATACCCTTAGATATACAAAAAGGATTATACATAACAACATAATAAATATTGTTCATTATAACTACTCCTGCAATATGCCTTTGCCACATGTTTATTATAACTCATCGTTTACAATATTACAATTTTTAATACTACATCTTACTACCAAAAGGTACTACTGCTTATACTTAAGTTGTCTACAGTCCACTCCGTTCACTTGCCTTCTTCTTAGGACTCTTGTTGAATCTGTGACCCATTCCACCACATGAGAAACATCTTCTCTTATTTGGCTTAGGACAATTTGGCGAAATATGCGCTCCCTGTCCACAGTTGCAACATACATTCTTCCCCATCATACATTCTCCCAAATGAGTCTTTCCACACTTGTCACATGTTTGCTTCTTCTTTGAATTTGAATTTCCTGAGTTGTTATCACTGTCATTGGTACTTTTTATTTTATTGCTACCCTTCTTCTGCTTGATTGTACCTTCCGATGATCCACCACCTTCTGCCCTCATTATTTCCACTTGTGCCTTCAGATCGTTTTGTTCTTCAGTCATCTCGCGCAATGCTCTCTCCGTCTTCCACAATTCCTCCAATAGAAATACCTTATTCCGTAGCTCCTGAACTTCTGTAGATACTTAACCTTTTTCTCCTACTTCAGCCTTAATATCTGACTCCACCTTAACTTCTTCAGACTCTACCTCCTCATCTTCATTCAAATCCATTTCAAGATACTCGTCGTGATCGCTTCCTAGATTCACCATACGTTTGTCTCTTCCAACTTTCTCAACTGACTTACTCTGAGCTGGCACCTCGGCTAATGGCATTGGTACAACAGCCACCAACCCTTCTGTACTCATTTCATCCTCTCCTGACATCCTACAATCAGTTTTCAACAACCTTGATTAGTACATCACAGTATGAAATTAATAGACACTATGCGTCCACACATCTCACTATTGATGCACTTCGTCAATCCCTCACTTTGAACTCTAAATGAGTCTTCTCTATCTCGCTTATGGTTATAATCCTAGGGTTTCCTCCCCCTCCCACTTAAGGTTTATAACATACAGCTCTGATACCAACCTGTGACGCCCCCAAATCCGAGTTACCTAACCCCCAAGTTTGGTTCTCACGATCCATCATACAAATAACATCTAACTACCCATTCAATTATGAATATAAACCTACATCTCATTAATTAATATCATTAATACATTATCCCCAGGTTTTCTAACCTTAACATCACAAACATACCCTTAGATATACAAAAAGGGTTAATACATAACAACATAATAAATATTGTTCATCATAACTACTCCTGCAATATGCATTTGCCCTTGTCCTTCTCCAAACCTCCTGTTACTTCGATCTTAGCTGAAATGTTATATTTAAGAAAGGGTGAGCAACGAGTTTGCTCCACAAGTTAAAACATACAATAAAGTATAGGAATCAAGAATAATAGACTATCGATTCGATAGAATGTCACAAAAGTTTAAAAGACTTTGAATTCGCTGAACAAATCGTTAATCAATAACAAGACTCTATCACATTTCATGCTAAACAATAATTCAATAGTGAAAGAGTAAAACGCTTTCGAAGTTTCAATAATGTTCAATTGATTATCAATACATGATCCTATGCAATAACAAAATGGATTATTTTCTAGATTTTATGTTGAGAGATCCCACTGGACCTTGAACTTCTTGAGTAACTATCAAAGGTTTAACTTTGAATTACCAGGTGTATCAAATAACCATAAAGATTAAATTATACCCCTCCACAAATACCTGGAGCGGCCAACCCCTTGTACCCAATATTATGAATAATACACACACACGCGCAACGGCCGTATATCTGACCACAAGATTCCATTTTATATAAAAAAAAGGTTGTTCATCTCAATCTTACAACAAGAATTCATATCGCAATAATATAGTTTGGATTTAACGAAATACTATGATTTCAACATCTAATCTCTATCTCGATCTAGCCGAAATAATTGGCATTGACCTTTCAATAAAAATTGAGTTCAAATACTCGAACCTATCAAGTTTTAACAAATATTTGTCTTGCCAAAAAAATTAGCTAAGACATAGCTCAAAACTGTTCTATAATAGACAGAAATCAACTGCACTATTTGCAATCAATGATAATATTGTGAATTACCAACAACAGTTATTCCCCAATCATACTTTCAAAAATTAACAATTCAATTTGAATTAATAAACTTGCACTAACCGCGAATAATCAACAATAAATCTCAGATGTGGAATAATTAGCAATAATTACCCACTACTCTGTTTGAAAAGCAATAACTCGAGATTGAGTTAAGAAAACTTGCCTTCGTCGTTGATTACTGCTACTTGTTGCCTCCTTTTTAGTCTTAACAAAAGGACTCTAACTAATGCAAGCATACATGGTCAACAAGTAGTACAGAGTAAGAACAGTATCGATCCATGGAGAAAGGTTTTTAAGTTAAAATATCATACACCAATTGTATCACTATTTTTTATATGCTTAAACGAATAATCCACAATTATGATTAATCTAAATTCAATTAATGAATAAAAACACAATTCTACTTTAATGAAATCAAATTTGGAATTAATGGGATTCTAACTTCATTTCATATTTCATCTAAATATTACCATCATGCAAGATCATACAAGTATCATGGAAAATTAGCCAAGAGCACAAACTTAGACATAACCATTTTTCAATGTATTATGACTTGCTTACATAACCTCCACATGCAATAAAAATCATGTAATCATCAATAAAACCAAAATCACTATATTTCTATGTGAAATTGCAGCAATATTGAATTGAAGCACAAGCTCTTATATTACTACACACGGTGAAATAGTATATTTCTATCTGGTTCACGAAATATAAAGCTAAACAGTTCAGCCTCATAAACGCATGATATCATGATTACAACCATGCTTACATGTCATTTTTCAATTCCATATAAGCATATAAAATGAATGGTGATCAAACATTCATGCAATCCAATCAATCATAACAGAAATTCCAATGATAAACGAACAATCAAGCAATCAGGCAATTAATTATAGACTACATATCAAAATCCGTTAGAATCCCATAATGGAATTTAGTTCATTTTTGAACCGAAAGCCATTATGGGATTATAGTAACACATGGAAAATAAATAAAGCAATTCAAAGAGAAGATAGAATTGATCAAACCCAATTGCAGATTATGTTCCAAAGTGTTATACAAATCTCCAATAATTTCCAGCAAAATGAAATGAATAATTAATCCAATGACTAAATTCAGAAGAAGATGTAGAAAATCTTTAGTTTATGCTCAAATCCTCTCTAGAATTAGTTCAAAGCTTAGAACCCTAATTTTCTTAATAATAAAATTAATAAAAACCAACATAATACCCATCTGGTACTAACCAGAATAGTTTTAGAGAAGACCACGCTCAAATTTCAAATTCAAAAACATAAGTCAACAAACAACATCAGATAACTCGTGCGGCCGTGCGTGATCGCAATACAAAATGGGCGCGGGCACGCGACTCAGTAGCAATACGTTGTGCCTTCTTGTTTTAAAGCTTGGATATGATGTGTACTTTTAGCTTCACAAACATATAGTCTTGGTAGACGAGAATACTTTGTCAAAGCGGTAGTAGTATTTGCTTCGGCTCACGTGCATAAAGATGTCTGCTGTTGTTGCTTGTTGTTTGTCCTTCACCAACGCTTAGTTCCTTGTCAACACACATTCCATTTGCCAAGCCTTAGTTAGTCTCATACAACATTGCCAATGCCAAATTATGCCATTTCCTGCATTTCTATACCAGAGGAGTTCTAATTACAAATATTGCAAAATAAATGTAAAATGCACTAAAAACATACTAAAGTCTACTTGAGATAAGCATAATTCTCGTGAATTGATATCCAATAAGTAGGTATAAAACCTACTTATCAATTACCCCCAAACTTGAACTATTGCTTGCCCTCAAGCAATGCCTACGACATTAAACAATGAAATTCAACTACCTACTATGCAACTAGATTACGATGCAAATGAGTCCCACATTTTTCCAGCCAAAATAGAATTCCAATCCAATATGCCTCAGCGAATTATCCAGATTCGAGAATAAAAATTCAAACTAAGCTATAGACATAATATCATACACTCACATAACCCATACATGCTATAAAGATGTTGTGTGTGTGTTGTGTTCACTAAAACTTGATTAAAGCAAAGAATACACATGCTAAACTGTTCAAAATAGAAAATTGCAGTCTAAATCAAGATTCATGTATATTAATGCAACAAAGACTACTCTAACATATCAATACAAACTAAGGTTCAACAATGGGTTTATATTGCTTTATTTTTACTCACGAGGGCAATTTTCACTCTTTCCCGCAGTGTTTATTGCTATTTTTATTAATATTATTATTATTTATATATATACATGACCGTGCAATGCCTCATTCCATTAGGCTAACAGTGCTACCCCTTAGCAAGCTTTCAACCAATGACTCCCAGACCATAAAAGACCTTAGGGCGCTAGGTGTTAAGACATCCCTACGGGCGTACTTGCTCAAGTAACAAAGGCCCCGAAATAAGACTAGTCATGTGTGTTTTTTTAAAATATAATAATAATAAGCATACCCATGTGTTCCCAAAGCTTGATTATCAATGTTTTCATAGTTTCAGTCCATTTTCCACACAATTCTATTTTTAAAAATCACATTTCCTATCAAGCAATAAAACACATAACCCTTATGCCTACAAGTATTTGTGAACATATCAGTGCAAACTGAAAGCATCTAAACAGCACCATGGATTACATCATGTAAAACACTATATCTAAGCTAATGTTATCCATTAAACTCAACAATCCTTCAAGATTCAAATTCATCATTGGCTAGAAATAAATTCCACATAGCTAGAAATACGAGACATGCAACTAAACATATAATGCAACGAAACATATACTAACACATATCACCATGACTAAAAACAGAATTTTTTTTGGCAATTATTAACTAACACATACACATGCAAACTAAACATGCAAAATTAAAATTTAAACTAACATACAAACACTATATGCAACTACCAACTACCCAATACCCCCAAACTTAATATATTCATTGTACCAATGAATGAAGGTATAGGGTTAGAAGAACTCCCCTACTGATCAGCTGCACCACCCTCGTCGGGTGGTGAATCCGGTGGTGGAAATGGCACGGTTGTCCCAAATTGCGGCCACTCGAGCATTGTACCCTGCTGTGCAAACGCCTCCGCTAGCGACCTTGTCAAACCCATAGCAAATTCTGCAAAATTATCGTACATAGCATCAACCTTTCGCTCCAACCTTCGAAGACGGCGGTCAACATGGATAGAAGTGGCTTGGTTTGACGTTCCTGCCTAAGTTTCCTATGTGGACTGTTGCGGAGGCACCGAGGATGTGGGTTGAAGGATGAAACCTTTTCCCCTCGGGTGTGGCGCACCTCGTACCCAATCCTTGAATTTGGCAATCATCGCATGAGTGATATCTTGGCTAGGACATTGCATCTGTTCATTACCCCCAATGGACTCCTTGATGTGCACACAGACTAGCAACAACAGACGCATATGGGATACTTCCTGTAGTGCTCCCCCTCATGTAACGTAACATATTCTGATTAATGAGATGACCCACATCGATGTACATGCCTGTGACTATTTCCCACAAAAAGATAGCCCTCTCAGTTGTGTTTTCATGCTAATGCGTCAAAGGTACAAGCTTCGCACATATGAACAAATTCCAAGCTTTAGCATAGCGATTCAGGGATGAGGCTGGGAAAGTGCGAGGCTGATTCGTTCCTGCCTTACAAGTCCACTGCGTTCCTGGAATGCACAAGTCAGTTATGACTTCATCCAAATCAGTCTCCAAACGGGTAGTCTCGACCCAATTATCATACCCAGTCGGTGAAGTGTCGAGTATTCTAAAAATTTCTCTAATTGATTGAGGTCGGTAATCTACTTTAACTCCTCGGACCATAAATAACCCACTCATAGTGTCTTTGGCATTAGCATAAAATTCTCGAACAATAACCTTGGAGCAGGCATAGGGGTTGCAGTAAATCCTCCCCATCCTCTTTCTCGAATCATATCCCACAACTGGTCGTCCTGCTTCTCAGGCTTGAAGCCTCGTTCCTTCACAAATGCCTTTGCAACTATTCTATAGTACTCCATTTTTTCCTCCAGACTGAGAAATTTCGTATGATCCACAATATCCTCGCCTTGACTGCTGGAGGAAGATGAGGATGGTGGAGTGACAGAACGTGCACGCTTAGGACCCATTGCTCGGAATGAAGAGGAAGAAAACTTGCTTGATATAATCGTGAGTGATATATTCGCTGCACAGAGAACCCCCAAACTTATATTACACAAACCCACTGAAGCCCTAGTTTTATCAGTGTAGATGTTGAATGTGGGTAGGAGAACTGATCTGATAAACACGTAGTGGAGATGAGACGTTAGACCTTCAATTTGGAACGGTTTGGAAAGGAAGAGTCGTGTGTGTTGTGGAGAACAAGGAAATACGCTCTCTATTATTTCAAATGATGGAAGATATGGGGCAAGACACGTCTTTGAAACCCAAAATTTTGTCAAAATCCGGTGTCGAGCGCGACCGCGCAGTTTCTGAGTAGGGACATGGCACGGGCGCGCGATTGCTTTTTCTGCACAAACTTGTAGTGCAGGCACGTGGTTTCTCAAGGCTTTCATGGCGCGGTCGCGCGACACTCCATCCTGCAATGTCAATCTGCATCCCAAATACATCAAAACAGTGATGACTTCATTCCATTACACCTGCATAAACACCAATTAACAATATCAAAGCATGAATGACTGAATATACAAGAATGACTATCTTATCACCATACGTTCTATGCTATGTTCAAACATAACCATGTGCAAATTTAGCTCTCATGATATTTATGCAAAATTAATCAAACTAACACAACTAAGTATTAAATTGAACTAACAAAAACAATATAAATAAAATAAACAAAAGATAAAGATATAAATAATGGGTTGCCTCCCATCAAGCGCTAAGTTATAGTCAATTAGCTTGACTGTCTCTAACTTTTCATGTTGAAGAGAGAATTGAGGTTACTTTTTGTCTGTCAACCTCGCCACCAAAATAATGCTTCAGCCGTTGTCCATTCACTTTAAAGGGCTTGTCCGGGAACTTATCGAACACTTCTACTGCACCATGTGGGAAACTGTCTTCACTGTGAATGGCCCTGACCACCTTGATTTGAGCTTCCCAAGAAAAAGTTTAAGTCTGGAATTAAACATCAAAACTCTTTGTCCCGGCTCAAATACTGTCTCTATGATCTTGTGATCATACCATTTCTTCACCTTTTCCTTGTATAGCTTTGAGTTTTCATACGCCTGTAGTCTAAATTCATCCAACTCATTGAGTTGGAGTAGGCATTTTTCTCTTGCAGCCTTCAAATCAAAATTGAGCTTCCGAATTACCCAATATGCCTTATGCTTAAGCTTCATAGGAAGGTGATAGGCTTTGCCATAAACTAGCTGAAAAGTTGACATGCCCAATTAAGTTTTATACGCAGTTCTATATGCCCATACAACATCATCAAGCTTTAATGACTAGTCCTTTCTTGTGGGGTTCCTAACTTTTTCCAGAATCCTCTTGACTTCACGATTTGAAACCTCTGTTTGGCCATTAGTTTGAGTATGATAAGTTGTAGCAATGCGATGATTCACCCCATACTTAGCCAACAGAGCTGTGAACTGCCTATTACAAAAAAATGACTGCCCTCATCATTAATGATAGCCCTTGGAGTCCCAAACCTCGTGAAAATACTCCTCTGTAAAAACCTTAGGACCACTTTGGCATCATTCGTTGGAAGAGCTGCCACTTCCACCCACTTTGACACATAATCAACTCCTAACAAAATGTACAAATTTCCACATGAAGAAATGAAAGGGCCCATGAAGTCTATCCCCCAAACATCAAAAATTTCCACCGAGGATCGTGTTCAATGGCATTTCATTCCTTTTCGAAATGTTCCGGACTCTTTGACATCTGTCACATCTCTGGACAAAACTATAAGCATCCTTGAAAATTGTCGGTTAGTAAAATCCTACTTGCAACACTCTAGCCGTTGTTCGCTCTCCACCATAGTGACCACCATATAAAGAAGCATGACAATCCTGTAAAATCCCCTCAGTCTCACTATATGGGATACATCTCCTTATCATCTGATCAGAACATTGCTTGAACAAATATGGTTTATCCCATATAAACCACTTCACATCATGCAAGAATTTCTTCTTTTGATAACCAATCAAGTCAGAATGTACCATCTTACTCACCAAGTAGTTCGCATAATCTGTAAACCATGGCACTTCCCCTTTCACCACAAACAACTGCTC
This sequence comes from Panax ginseng, assembly GCA_020205605.1. Taxonomy (NCBI): domain Eukaryota; kingdom Viridiplantae; phylum Streptophyta; class Magnoliopsida; order Apiales; family Araliaceae; genus Panax; species Panax ginseng. The sequence continues at coordinate 59,409,263 of CM035142.1, forward strand.
ATCTAGAAAGGATTCATTAATCACAACCTTGTCATCTGCCTCCCTTCCCGGATTCTCCAGTCGAGATAAGTGGTTCGCCACTTGGTTCTCAGTTCCCTTTCTATCCTTAATCTCCAAATCAAATTCTTGCAATAGTAGTATCCATCTGATCAAACGAGGCTTTGCATCCTTCTTTGCCACTAAGTGTCGAATTGCCGCGTGATCCGTGTACACTATCACCCTTGTACCAATCAGATATGATCTAAACTTGTCAAAAGCATACACAACTGCTAGTAATTCATTCTCTGTGGTGGTGTAGTTCAACTGCGCATCAGTAAGGGTCTTGCTTGTATAGTATATCACATGAAAAATCTTTTCTTTTCGCTGACCCAAAATAGCCCCCACAGCATAATCACTAGCATCACACATCAATTCGAATGGTAGGTCCCAATCTGGTGTTGTAATTAATGGTGCTGAAGTTAACCTCCTCTTCAAATGCTCAAATGCAGACACGCAATCCTCGTCCTACTTGAACTGTGCATCCTTCTCCAATAAACTGCAAAGTGGTTTCGTTATCTTGGAGAAGTCTTTAATGAATCTGTGGTAAAAGCATTCATGTCCTAGAAAACTTCAAACACCTTTTACTGAAGTTGGTGGCGGCAAATTCTCAATAGTCTCTAGTATAGCTCTGTCCACCTCAAGTCCCTTCTTCGAAACCTTGTGTCCCAGAATTATTCCTTCTTATACCATAAAATGGCACTTTTCCCAATTCAATACCAAGTTTGTCTCAACACATCTTCTCAAAACCATGACCAAATTTTCCAGACATAAATCAAAGGAATCCCCAAATACTGAAAAATCATCCATAAATACCTCCACATTTTGCTCCACTATATCTGAAAAGATAGCCATCATACACCTCTGAAAAGTGGTTGGGGCATTACAAAGTCCAAAAGACATCCTTCTGAAAGAGAAAGTACCATATGGACATGTTAAGGTTGTCTTTTCTTGGTCCTATGGAGCTATAACAATCTGATTGTAGCCTGAATACCCATCCAGAAGATAATTGAACTCATGCCCCGCTAGTCTATCCAACATTTGATCGATAAACGACAGTGGAAAGTGATCTTTCCTTGTAGCTTTATTAAGCCAGCGATAATCCATGCAGACTCTCTACCCCATCACTGTTCTTGTCGGAATAAACTCATTGTTCTCATTGGAAATCACGGTCATACCACCTTTCTTCGGTACACACTGTATCGAGCTCACCCATGAACTATCTGAAATTAGATATATAATGCCTGTATCTAGCAATTTTAACACTTCCTTCTTTACCACTTCCTTCATAATCGGATTAAATCTTCTTTGATGTTCCACTGAAGGCTTGCTATCATCTTACAGGAGGATCTTGTGCATACAGAAAGATAGGCTGATCCCTTTTATATCTGCTATAGTCCACAAAATTGCTGACTTGAATGCTCTAAGGACTCTTAGCAATTTTTCTTCCTGAAAAGATGTTAGTGCAGAAGAAATAATCACAGGTAATTTTGAATTTTCATTTAAACATGCATACCTCAAATGATCAGGAAGTGGTTTCAATTCAAGTTCTGGAGGTGTTTCAAGAGATGGTTTCAATTTTACTGATGACTTTCTAGCTTTCTTTAATGGCTCAACAGGAATCTTGAATTTTCTGAATTGTGGAATTGTATCAAGAAAATGCACAAATTCTTCAATCTCCTCATCATCTAATTCTGAATTTCTAGCAATAGCACTTCTCAATGGTTGATGATCTACCAAGATCTCTACTTCATCATTTAGCACTTTGTCCACCAAATCAACCTTGAAGAATTCCTCTTCATCTGTTGGAAATTTCATTGCCTTGAATACGTTGAAAGTAACTTCCTAATCATGAACACACATTGTGAGTTCCCCTTTTTGAACGTCTATCAAGGTTCTTCCTGTTGCTAGGAATGGTCTTCCAAGTATGATTGGTATACTCCTATCTTCTTCATAATCTAGAATGATGAAATCAGCTGGAAAGATGAATTTATCCACTTTTACCAAAACATCTTCAATAATTCCCCATGGATAAGTGATCGACATGTCAGCTAACTGTAACAAAATATTTGTCGGCCTTGGAGCCGGCAATCCCAACTGATTAAATATTGACAAGGGCATCAAATTGATACTAGCTCCAAGATCACACAAACATTTACTGAAGCTCATATTTCTAATTGTGCATGGTATTGTGAAACTTCCCGAATCTTTCAGCTTTGGAGGTAATTTGCATTGAAGCACTGCACTGCATGCCTCCGTCAAGGCCACTGTTTCAAATTCTTCTAATCTCTTCTTCCTTGACAAGATACCCTTCATAAATTTGGCATAACTAGGCATCTGTTCCAATGCCTCAGCGAAAGGTATGTTAATCTCCAACTTTTTGAATACCTCCAAGAACTTACTAAACTGCTTGTCTTCCCTCTGCTTATGCAATCTCTGTGGATAAGGAACAGGAGGGTGAACTATTGGTATTTTATTCACGGGCTTCTCAAATGAACCTTCTTTATCCCTCTTCTTGTTGTTGTCCAGAATCTTCCTTATTCATTTACTCCTCAAATAAGATTTCTTGACCGCGCGGCCGCGCGTCTTCCCTTTGTAAAAGTGGTGCGGGCGCGCCATGATGATTTTCTGCAACCTGCTTCCTAGACCTAAGTGTAATCGTTTGACATTGTTACTTCCCCTCTCTTCTTGGATTAGCCTCTGTTGAACTTGGCAATGAACCCTGTGGTCTATTGTTAAGCATGTTAGCCATCTGACCCATTTAAGTTTCCAGATTGTTGATAGCCACTGTTTGGCTTTTAATCATCACTTCCATATTTTCCATGTACTTCATCATTATTTCCTCCATCTCTGACTTCTTTTCTTGCAGAGGTGCAGGTGGTGTATGATGTTGTTGTTGAGAAAATCTAGGTGGATAGGGTGGTCTTGGTGCAAACTATTGCTTAGCTAACTGTGACTGAAATTGGTTATGTGGTTGAAACTGACTTTCTTGATTGCTTTGGTTATTGGACCAACTAAAATTTGGATGGTTGCGGTTGTTGGAGTTGTATGTGTTCTAAAATTGACCCTGATCCTTCCTATAGTTGCTCACATATTGTACAAACTCTGAACTAATAGCACATTGATCAGTTGAATGTGACCCTGCACATATCTCACACACAAAAGCAACTGTCTTCGCCTTAGTCTCTGTCAATGAATAAATCTTCTTTGCCATGGATGCCATCTATGTTGATAATTGAGTGATAGCATCCACCTCTAACAAACCTACAACTTTGGGTTGTGGCATCCTGGCTGTAGGATTTTGAAAATCATTTACTGCCATCGTCTCAATGAGATTATAGGCCTCTTCATAACTCTTTTCCCATAGAGCTCCTCCTGCAGCTGCATCTACAATCGGCCTTGACTGCCATCCCAATCCATTATACAATGTGTTGATTGTGACACCCCCAAATCCGGGTATCTTCCAACCCGACAGATGGTGCTACATGGTGCTACAGTTCACATAAACATTCAATTGAAATGCCTCAAAAGAACGAATATGTCTTATATATATAAAATGAATATTTACATTCCCCAGGTTCTTTACAACCAATACATTTGTCTTTGTCATAATATTAAATATTATTCTTACAAAACCTATACTATTACATATGTAATCTACGGGTTCGCCTTCGCCTTCCCTTTATCCTTGCCGGATATATCGGTCTGTTCGGTCTTAGCTGCATTCATATGGTTCAAGCATCAAGCAAGAATTAGCCTAACTAGCTCAGCAAGTAAAACAATTCTAGTAACAATAGCATGCTTGAAACATAAAAATCGTATATCTTCAATAACTGAACAATAGTTACGAAATACTATCGATAATTCAAAATAGAACTTCTTTTCATTCAAAACGTTTTACAACAACAATATTCAGTAAAACATCAATTCCGGTTCAAAACCGTGAGTATTTGATAATTTCTTTGAAAAGGACGTCCTGGCACTCAGTCCGTAAGTCCGGCATAGCTTAGGAGCACCTCTAGGTGATCAGCCTATAGTACTCTATGTTGATCAACACTACATTCATTAAATGTGTATACGTTTAAGTTGTGGCAACCTCACGTGCATGTCGTTTGACGACAAAATAATTTAGCATACTCAGTCTACTTTTGAAAACCACAATAATATTAGTTTGGTAAATCCTTGTCAATACTTGATAGAATAACATAGCATACGTCTAGCCAAAAGAATTGACTTTGATTTCCTCAGACATTAACTCATGCGAAGAATACATAAATTATAAAGACTTGTCCAGATTGAACTGGAACAAGGGTTAGAGTACTTGTCTTTAGCGTCTGCCACAGTTATAATACTTGCACTTTAGGTCTTTAAGTCTCTACAGTATATGATAACATCACAACGTATATTAGGTCATGAATGATCATACATGGTTTCTAAAGAATCTTACCCTTCTTCTCAATCTAATTACGTATTAGATTTATTATTATTGGTTCCGGCTTTTCGTTACGTTATTCTTACGTTCATACAAGATTACATTAATTTATTTCATTAGATTTTTAATACCTACATTCTCAATTTAAGTCCGCGTGCAAAATATTGCGTTTTCCATACTTAGATTATTATTACATAATCCATCTTTCTTTGTTATTATGACGTTACATTTTTCTCGGAAGTTCAAAAATGATTCCCGAGTGATAAACGGTGAATAGTGTTTTTCGTAAACTTTCTCGGAAAACTTTTCTTTTCGTTTTGGAAATTCAAATACTTTAATTCACTCACGTGGTTCAAATACTATGATGTTCCGTTGTTTCTAGGTTATAGAACGACATTCATCCTATTACCACATAGTAATAACAAATAATATTATTTATTCATTATTTAATTATTTCAAGTATTTTACAAAGGATCCGAATTTCTCGGTCGTTACATTCTTCCGCCTTATAAAGATTCTGTCCCAAGAATCTCGCCTTAACTTACATCGAGAGAATAGGGAATTTGAGGTAGGCTCGTATGTCTTTCTAAAGGTATCTCCCTGGCAAGGAAAGACACGCTTTGGAAAGAAGGGAAAACTAAACCCAAGGTTTATAGGACCTTTTGAGGTATTAAAACGAGTAGGTGAGGTAGCGTATATGGTATCATTACCTCCAGACCTAGAACGAATACATAACGTTTTTCACGTTTCAGTGCTACGTCCTTACAAACCGGATTATAAACATGTGATAGAATTTGAGCCTATTCAAATCGAGAAGGATTTAACATACAAAGATATGCCGATTCAAATCATCGATAAAAAAGAGCAAGTTCTGCGAAACAAGGTTATATCGTCAGTAAAAGTATTATGGAAGAACCACGATGCCGAGGAAACAACGTGGGGATTGGAAGAGAAGATAAAAGAGGATTATCCTTATATGTTTGAGTAGATTTGTTTGAAAAAACAAGTGAAAAAGGTTCGACATATATAATGTCGACGATGGGACTGTTAAGAGTCGCCAGTTGGTTTTTTAAATGGTTGTACCAACACAACCGAGAAAAGGTTTGCATATTGACCTAGTGATGTGACACTGATATACGGGTCGGCGAAACCAAGATTCATTTAGGGTCCGGGGACTTGGTTATGTGGGGGGACGGTGTTAGGCACCCACCGACATCCGTGTTACCAAGGTGACCGCCTCTTTTTAAGAAACTATTATCTGAGTGTGTGTGTGTGTGTGTGTATATGTGGGTCAATGTACTGTTATATGAAAGTTGTGCAAGGCCTCTTTCGAACCTATATACACAGGATTTGAATTTATGTAAAAATTCAGTTTTTAGCAAGATATGGCAATGATGTTTTATAAAAGAGGTTTTTCAAACCCTGATGCTCAATAGGAATTGAGACCTTTTACACTCCCATTTTTTATTAAGTGAGCGGCTGAATTGATTTTATTTGACGGATGCGAGGCATCCGTATGAAAATAATATACAAAAATAATGCCGACTTCCTCGTGGGTATGGAAACCATCTGAGGAAATTTAGACATCGCAGAATAATTTACAAGTTGCTTACAGTTGAAAATGTCCATCACGGGAACCGAATCTAGATCCAATGGGATGAATCTGTGATCACATGATTCGTAGGCGCACAGAATATTACAATTTGTATAAAAGCAATAAGCAGGTATATATATAAAAGCGATAAATATATATATATATATATATACAGACATGATCACCAACCACGAAGCACCTCCATGGGGGATCAGAAATATAAATAAAGCTATTAAAAGCTATCAACCGCCACAGAGGAAACTCTAGGCGGGACAAAACGTAAATAAAGTTGTAAGCGATCAAGCGCCCTTAAGGGAACTCAAGGCAGATTTAAAATATATATATATATATATATATATATATATATATATAAAAGCGAGTAAATGCACTGCATCAAGTTCAGGCTCATCGAACAAAGTCCCGACACAGTTGATATATATAAGTATATATATATATATATAAAAAAGAAAATAAACGCACTCGCATCAAGTTCAGGCTCATCGAACAAAGTCAAATGCAGATAGGTTAATATATAAGTATATATATATATATATATATTAAAGCAATAAATGCTCCGCATCAAGTCTAGGCTCAATCGAGGCATAAATCGATAATGTTGGTCAATATATATATATATATATATATATATATATATATATATATATATATATATATATATATATATATATATTGGAATGAAACCACGGATCGAAGTTCGGGCAAAAGCAAGCAACACGACTCTCAACGTGTAGAAGGGTGTGTGCAAAGATGAAGAGAAAGACTCTAAAGTGTGTGAGAAGGCTTACAGTTGACTGATAAAAAGGTTTCTATATCTTTAGAGTGGGTAAACACTGGGATTTTGTGGGTACAAAAGAGGCTATATATGAGCTCATAGGTGTTTGAAAGTGGGAAAATACACTGTATGGCAAGTGCAGAGCAAATTGTGCAGGGTTTCCCCGTCTTTTTTCTCTTAAAAATCAGCACCCCAAGCCCTCTATTTATAGGAAATATGTGCCGCAGGTGTACTTGTGGCTGAGCCGCAGGTGTACCAGAGGCGGGTCGGGTCGGCCCGGCTTTTTTGGGTCGGGTCGTCTCGAAGTACGTGCACTCAAGCACTGTAATGTCCACTCGGATTTTGAGAAGTGCAATCCGGGCATCCTTTTTGAGGTATTCAGGACCTATTTTGGACCACCGTTGTCGAGAGTTGTACGATGGCATGGGATTAGAGTTTGTACGAAGTCTTTGAAGATGGGACGATGCCCTACGGTCTTCAAGCTTCAACTTTCATTGTTACCCCGCACAATAGTCACTCGGGATTGGTTAGCCTTGTGGGACATTATTGCGTAGAGACGTGACGTGGCATCGTTTTGGATGAGATGGTGATGTTGCCCCTCACCGGTGCTATCGCCGGATTGGGCCGATAAAATAGGCGTTGCTCAGACTTCGCTGAGATTGGACTGCTGCAATTGTTGAAGGTCCTCATTGTCATCTTTGAGGTGTGCCTGTCTTCCCAATGTTATTTCCGGGTTGGCACAGTGTATCTTGTTGTGAGTGCTGAGATTGAAGCTGATGGCATTTGAAATAGGAATTTCTGGGGTTATCTCCGAAACTGCATTCCTTGGGGTTATCACCAAGGTTGGTGGCTATTCCTATGGTTGGGACTGAGACTGGATACCTCAGGGTCATCTCTGAGATTAATCGGTCTTCTCCGGTGTGTGTTCCGATATTGTATCTCGCAGGTCTCGGGGTTAGATCCGAGGTTGAAATCGTTACTCCTTGGACACGATCCGGGGTTGATGCTACACTTAGGTAGTATCCGGTATGGATTTGGATTGTCTTTCGTGGGTTCTCTTAAAAGACGAACTGTCTCTCCCTGCAATGTTAGTAACAATAGCATACAGAAAATTTTGAGTGTCTCTGATGTGCTGCAGAACAGATCTACTGATCACCTTTCTGCATACCGACATGCTATCGTACCACGATCAAGATACCCAATGCCACCAGCAGCGGTGGGGTATGATCTATACGGCTAACTATCGAAGAAGACATATGTGCGAGCCGTGTCATAAGACCATCCAGGGGTCAATGCCGAATATCTTGGACATATATACATATGCATAACATGATACATGCATAACTGATAATGGATGGAAATATGATATAGGGAATGAAAAGACGGTGCATACATTCCTAAATATATCATCATCTAATACATCAGCTCTGTACAGCTACAAATACATGGAAATGGGGCAAAACCGCCCTACTACTAATAGAAGACTATCAAAAGATATAACGAGAATGGGGAACAGCTACCCAATATCTAACAGAGGCCTATAAAAAGATATAACGAGAATATACATCAGAAGAAGACCAGGGTCTCGATGTCCACGTCCTCAATCCTGTCCACCTGATGTAACTACTCCTGAGTTACTAGATCTCAATCAACAGGGATGTCAGGCCTATAAAGAGGAGGATCTGCGCCGGCAAAACCAAATGGGTCGTATGAGGGGCCAGCGCCTGAGCTGGAAGGAACAAATGACTCTGCCTCTGCTGGATCTCTGCCCAAATTCCGAATAAATACATGTGTCTGGTCCAACTTCCGAGTCAAACTATCAATCTGGGTCATATGAGTTGGAGCTCGGACACAAGCTACCCAATCCGTCATCATCAAAGATCCTGGAACCATGTCCCCCATAAACTATGTAGCGCGGGACTGGGCCCCAATAGTGCGAGGGAACCACCAACGTTGGAATATCTCCTGAGTACATGGACCCTCTGATAAAGCAAAACCGTCAACTCCCAACAATGGAATATCAGTGATGGGTGACTATGATACGGGCCAATGACTCCTGACAGGAGGCAAGATCGGTATACGGATCTCCCCTGTGGTGCTCCTAATAGCACGCTCTCTTAAATAGAGCTCCCAGCCTCCGTCAGTGAAGATAGGAACTCTCCTGGTGGAAATCAAATACTCGACTCCGGTCAAATGTCCATCCTCAAAGTCGATAGTCAAATGCTCCCCTGAATAGGGAATCCATGTAATGGTACCCACCGTCAGTAACTCTAGCTGCATACGGCAGTGAGTGAATCCCTCAGATATAGGGACCTCCGATAAAATAGAATGGTGCCATCGTCGTCCTCGTGGATAGGTATCTAAACCTAACACACTCACGGGGATTTAAAACATGGGAGCCTCTCATAGGCCCAAAACTGCTAACACAATGGCAAAACATCTGCTATCAGTAAACACTCTTAACCTATGAATAGGAAAAGACAAGAGAAATACTCACCAGCAGAAATGGGTCAAATCCTAGCCAAGCCTCAGTCAAACCCTGTGAGCGTATGCGCATGCCCCGGAGGAAATAGGCAAAGGTGTAAGAGTCCCAGTCATACTCTCCTATACGGTCCACATCGCGTGTGGCACTGACCAAAGCGAAAGATACCATGGAAGAGTAATCTGCTATGAAGCAGCCTTGAATGATCATCAGGAACAATCACCGTAGAACGCGATCCCTGATCCTGACATCATCAGGCATGTGCTTTCTCAATAGCCCGCTCATGGCATCTACACTCAAAGGACCTGAACGAACAGTCCTACCTTTGAGCGCCTCCGCCGAAACTCCCAATAAGGATCTGACTGCAGTAGTGGTAATATTTGCCATGCAAGGCACTGGCTCCCATCAAAACTCCATACCTATGATAAATCACCAATCCATAGGCGTCATAATCACCTCGCAATCCAACAGGTGGAGTGACTGAGTCTGATGAAACCATCGCTCAGACAATGCCCTTAGGTAACCCCATGGGCAACGACGGGGAAGGATGGAGAAGAATGCCCCAAATCCCCACTCATGCAATATCGCTCTATAGTCAGGATGAAGCGCCTGGTACATGGAGGGAATGTTGAACTAGTTCCCTCAAGGCTGTGTAAAACTTGGAACCTGCATGAAATGCAGATCAACATCAAAAACCTTTAATCCTCATCAATACGAAAGAAGGAAGATCAAAGTCTAACGCCATACCTCGTTAGCATGCAAGTACATCGATGGATGTCTGCTCAAATCACCCAGCAACTCTGGGTTTGCCACCTGAATGCTCAAATACTCCATGCGAGGGACATGTGCAGCAGGAGCGGGATCCTCAATCGGAATATCCGCCTCCTCGTCCTCAACGTCTGGAACATCTACCCGGACGAGACGTATCACGGCCTCCACCAACCGACGAGCAGGCCGTCGATGAAGCAGGCATGAGGCACTTTGAAGCCTTTCTCCAGACGCTTGAAGCGGTCTTGTAAGAACGCTTTCGGTGATCCGGATCCATAATATCTGGACAACAAGTCTCCAAATCACCTCAGAAATGGTGTGGTATTTCCTTACCTAGAGCTTTTTAAAATGCATTTTATGACTATATGCATGTATGCATTTACTTTAACATATAATAGAGTTAAAATGCATGACTACCCAATGCCTACATTTGGAAAATTTTGGCCATAGTCCCCTTTGAAAATAGGACTATCCACATGCACTCAGGCATGTCTAGGTGGCCATTCAGTAGCACGCCTGCCCCAAAGTCATATACATAATATATGTATTAAAAATCAGAATCATCATGCATAAGGCCAACCTCAATATTAGGAGTACTTTGCCTTTCTACCTTTTGCTCATTGGACCTCAAATAGGACAAAAAATAGTAGAAAAAGGTGCCAATTTGACTATCTCAAAAGTCAATTTTGTTCACATCATTATGTTCAGCATGGTTTAATACTAATATTTACTATGTTGAATATTTTTTATCAAGTCATTTGTGCATACATAATCAGTACTATGTGTTTAGATGCATTTCGTGCGATAACTCACAATCCAACAGATAGAAACTGGAAAAAATACATGTATACGTTACCAGGATAGTATGGAACACACGTTCGGTGGATGAAATTACTGAGCGGCGAACTCAAAGAGATCTGAAGATGGCTCGCGGTTTTCTCTATGCGAAGCGAGTTGAAAATGACTTATGAAGACCAGCCTGCAGGATTTATGATCCGTGCACGGCAGCAGCTCCACCATGGCCATAAAGCGGAGTACACTGCGGCTCCCTATGGGGTCCCACCCTCCGCTCACCCAATTCGAGTTGAAACGAAGTTCTTACGGACTAGAAAGGTCAAATCAAGAATAAAAACGCCATGCGATTGAGCAACACTGCATATAATCCTGATTTTTTCAGATGAGACTTTGAATTTGTACATCACTCATTGGTAGTCACCTAAATACAAGGTATGCCCTACCAATAATCCCAGTTATCACAAGTCACATACGGTAATACCTTATATAGGTCCGATGTCGCCAACTCCGGGTCGTTACCCTACGTAGTCCCCGACGGGGGTTACAACGTATGTCCCCGATGGGGGTTACAACGTATGTCCCCGACGGGGGTTACAATGTATATCTCCAGCTGGAGTAATAACGCGTGCTCAGCCATTGACACACCTATCAACGAAGGTTAAGCAGCCTTGACGTTATCTTAGCCGATGGCAAGTAAACCCATCAAAGCATTGAGGGCTGTGCGATTATTGCATACTCACTCATAAGTCCCCAGTAGATCCCCGACGGGGGTTACAATGTGAAATCACGACAGGGGATTACAACGTACATTCAAGCCATTGACACACATATCAATTGAGGTCAAGCAGCCTTGAAATTATTTCAGTCGATAGCGATTAAACCTATCAGAACTCTAGAGCTATCCGAGGTTTTCACACATTTACCGTCAGAATCAAAGATATATCCGGCGGGGTCACAACGCAATGCTCCGTTGATCTACACAACAGTGGAGGTCGAGCAACCTTGACAATCTGTCCATAGAGTTTCAGCCGCTGATTCACACGTCAACGAAGGTCAAGCAGCCTTGACAGTATATCCCAAAAGATTTTTTAACCGTTGATTCACATGTTGGTGAAGTACACGTCAATGAAGGTCAGGCACCCCTGACAACATTTGATGTTGGCAGTAAATCCAGCAAGATCTTGACATGTTCTGGCGATACCAACCGGAAAAGGTCAATGTTATCAAAGAGGATAGATGATGGAATATGTTATACACATCCTCAGACAGATCAAAGCATTATCCCCACAGATCTCCTACACACAAGAGGTACATCTTCAGGATCAAATCGTTGTCAAAAACATAGGAATTTGGTGATAACTCCAACATCAACATCCTAACAGATTCGGCTTACACATCAAATCTGGTCAGTATTGCCAACCCCCAGTTGAAGCAACATGGATCCAACAGTCATCCCCAGCATGTTGGGCTACAACCCCGTACACATGTATCATACATTTGCATCATTTTGTTACCCATAGTACCACATTCATCTTGTTGAGTTTCAAGTGTCTAGGATTCTTTATCCTACTAATGCATCGCCATGCATGAGTATGATAAAGAGAGGCATCTGTAGACACTCGAAATTTTCTGTACCACTGTCACTAACATTACAGGAGGACAAATTCGTCTTTTAAGAAAGAACCCTGAAAGACAATCCAAATCCATACCAGATACTATTGGAAGTTCAACACCAACCCCAGAACACAATTTGGGAGTAACAAATCCAACCTCGGAGATAACCCCGAGGCATGCAGATACAGTACCGGAACACACACCGGAGAAGACCGATTAATCTCGGAGATGACCCCGAGATATCCAGTCTCAGTCCTAACTATGGGAATAGCCACCAACCTTGGTGATGACCCCAAGGAATGCAATTTCGGAGATAACCCCGGAAATACTTGTTTCAAATGCGATCAACTTCAATCTCGGCACTCACAACGAGATACACTATACCAACCCAGCAATACCATCAGGAGGACAGGCACACCTCAAAGATGACAAATGAGGACCTTCAACAAATTGCAGCAGTCTAATCTCAGCGAAGCCTGAGCAACGTCTGCTTTATCAGCCCAATCCGGTGATAACACCAGTGAGGGGCAACATCGTCATCTCGTCAACATGATGCCACGTCACGTCTCTACGCAACGATGTCCCACAAGGCTAACCAATCCCGAGTGACTATTATGCGGGGTAACGGATGAAAGTTGAAGCTTGAAGACCAGAGGGCATCATCCCATCTTCAATGACTTCGCACAAACTCTAATCCCATGCCATCGTACAACTCTCGACAACGGCGGTCCAAAATAGGTCCTGTATACCTCAAACGGATGCCCGGATTGCACTTCCGAAAACTGAGTGGACATTACGAAGGCTCGAGTGTAATGATTTCGAGACGCGACCGACCCGACAAACCCGAGCCAACCCGGGTTGCCTGCGGTACACACATGGCTCACCAAGTAGTACACTGCTGACTAATATGCCTATAAATAGAGGGCTTGGGGTGCTGATATATAGCCTCTTTTGTACCAACAAAAGCTAGTGTTTACCCACTCTAAAGATATAGAAGCCTTTTTAGCAACATTGTAAGCCTCTCACACACTTTAGAGTCTTTCTCTTCATCTTTGCACACACCCTTCTACACGTTGAGAGTCGTGTTGCTTGCTTTAGCTTTAGGACTTCGATCCGTGGTTTCATTCCATCAGATATATATATATATATATATATATATATATATATATATATATATATATATATATATTGACTAACATTATCAAGTTATCGTCGTCGATCGAGCCCAGACTTGGGCCCGAGCGTTTATTTGCTTTTCTATATATATATATATATATATATATATATATATATATATATATATATATATATATATATATATATTTATATATTTATATATATATGAACTGTGTGTCGAACTTTGTTTGAATGAGCCTGAACTTGGCCTCTGCAAGATTTATTGCTTTAATATATATATATTATATATATTAACTATGTGTCGAACTCTGTTCGATGAGCCTGGATTTTATATCTGGTGCATTTATTCGTTTTTATATATATATGAACTGTGGTCGAACGCTGTTCGATGAGCCTGGATTTTACATCTGGTGCATTTAATGCTTTTATATATATATATATATATATATATATATATATATATATATTTATTTATTTTCATCCTGCCTGGAGTTTCCTTCGTGGCACTTGATCGCTTTTACGGCTTTATTTACATTTCTGATCCCCCATGGAGGTGCTTCATGGTTGGTGATCATGTCTCGATATATATATTTACCGCTTTTATATATATATACCGCCATCGCTTTCATACAAATTGTAGCATTCTTGCGCCTAGGAATCATGTGATCACTGATTCATCCCATCGATCTAGATTCGGTTCCGTGATGGACATTTTTCAAATTGTAAGTAGCTTGTAAATTATTCTGCGAAGGTTCAATTTCCTCGATGGTTTCCATACCCACGAGGAAGTCGACATTATTTTGTATATTATTTTGCGATGCGGATGCCTCGTGATCCATCAAATAAAATCAATCAAACCGATCACTTAATAAAATGGGAGTGTAAAAGGTCTCAATTCTATTGAGCATCGTGGTTTGAAAAACCTCTTTTATAAAACATCATCGCCATATCTTGCTAAAACCGAATTTTACATAAATTCAAACCACGTGTATATGTTCGAACGAGGCCTCGCACAACTTCCATATAACAACACATTGACCACACACACACACACTCAGATAATAGTTTCTTGAAAAGAGGCGGCCACCGTGGTAACACGGATGTCTGGGGTGCCTAACACCTTTCCCCGTGATAACCAAGTCCCCGGACCCTAAATGAATCTTGGTTTCACCGACCCATATATCAGTGTCACACCACTGGGTCAATGTGCAAACCTTTTCTCAGTTGTGTTGGTACAACCATTTAAAAAATTAACTGGCGACTCTTAACAGTCCCATCGTCGACATTATACATGTTGGACCTTTTTCACTTATTTTTTCAAAAAAATCTCACCTAAAATGAGAACACCAGAGAACAAGTAACGGAAAGGGACATCCAAAAATCCCGACGTCGACACGACATATACATGTCGGACATTTTCACAACTTGTTTTTTCAAACATATCTCACCTAACATGAGAACACCAAAAGACAAGAACAGAAAAGGGATAAATAAAAATCTCGACGTCGACATTGTGGTTCTTGAACTCTTCAAGATCTATTATCCTCCCACTAGTCCTTCAATGATAAACATCTTTTTCTTAGAAGGCAGGATGTTTCGCAACAAACATCATTTGAAACCTTTTCACATAAGTTGGACAACCCCTTATCTTAACATACTTAAAATTAGGAATCCTCCCTTTCTATAACTCTTATAGAGTCTTTGGTAAAATTTTGAGGTTACCTTTTTGAAGATATACAGTCATTTCTAGGGCATGACCCTAGAAGGATATTGGAATGTCGATAAAATCATTATGGACCACACCATGTCCAACAAGATACGATTTTTCTTTTAGATACACCAATCAATTATTGTGTATCAAGAGATCGACGTCCATTATGAGAAACCCATTTAAGATGATCTAGAAACTCATTGCATAAGTATTCCTTCCTTGATCCGATCAAAGAATCCTAATACTTTTCCAATATATTTCAATTCTGAATTCTTTGAACCTTTCAAATAATCCACACTTGTATTTCAGCAAATATACACATTCAACTCTTTGAATGATTATCTTATTTTCTTATACTAATTTGATCAATATGAAAAATTATTTTCACGTAAGTCAAGTATATAAAATCCATTAAGTAATATTCCAGTTCTGTACGAAATATTATTATTATAAATATAACAACAATTGTTCTAAAATTTAATACCAAAGATTTCATTGTCCAACAACAAAATGAAAATAATGTTTCTAACGAGAACTTGAATATAATAACAACTTATTGACTTAATAGACTCTCTCGTAGGCAATGTTAAACAATATGTTCATATGGCTAATGCATCAACCTTTGCTTCATTTCCCACACATAGGATTGCTTATTAATTGTTTAGCTTTCTACTTCAGCTTGATCCCTTCATAAATCTATATTTATGATAACAAAAATTAGTATCCAATACCCAAGTAGAAACTTTACTTATCGAAAGATTTATTTCAATCATGAACAAAACTTTATTTGTTACCAAAGCTTCACTAAGCTTCTTCTGGTTAGCCTCTGCAAGATGCTTCTCGCAATTTCTTTTCCAGTGTCTAGGCTTATTGCATTGGAAGCAAACTCCTTCACTATCCGTATCAGTTTTATTCTTATTATCCTTTGTTTTTTCATTCTATTTACTTTCTTTGAATCGTTCTTCTATTCAGAAGATCCTTTGGCCCCTACCAGTAAGACTTGGTCTTTCTTGGTTGGAAAGTGACTTTCAGCATTTTCAACATGTTAAGAAAATTAGCGAAGCTAATATCTAGCTTGTTAATATGAAAAATTCACAACAAGTGTGAGAAAGAGTCCGGGAGTGAGTGCAAGATCAAATATTGGCACAACTCTCCATCCATGACAAAACCTGTTGTCCTAATTGTTCAATCAAATTGATAATGTTAAGGACTTTTGTCATCGGTCATTCTAGATCAAAAGAGCTCCTTCGATATCTGATATCTATCAGTCCTACTTTTCTCACCATCAACTACTTGATGTGCATGAATATAGTAGGAGCATCCATAGTTTCATGCTAAAGCTGAAGCTCGTTACTCATGGATGCGAGAATGATGCATTGAGCCAACTGTGCATCATCTTGTCACTTTCTAAAAGTAGCATCTCCTCCTTAGAGGCATTGTCTGCAACCATTACAGAGATAGGCATATTGAGGACATAAGATAGCTTTTCAGCCATGAGAACTATTCTCAAATTCTTTAAACAATCCTTTTAATTCAGTCTGGTTAATTTAGAATCTAATATGCTACGTAATGGTAGTAATTTTAGACATTGTAAAATCCTATAAATGAATTTGTAATTAAACTACATTATATCATACATTCTTTTATTAATTACCAAAATAAGTTAAGTCTTGTTTTAAATTGATATCTCCCATTATTTTTATCAAACTATATTACCCTCACTTATATAGTTCGGCAAAATCTAATTAAAGATTTGCTAGTGAGAATAAGGATCCCATTTTAAATGTATATAGCCTTGTGGTGACACAACAAACTATATATAAATAAATAAGTAGACAACTCTTGTCAATTGCATCATCATATAACTCCTTTTATTTTTCCTCTTAAATTATTTTGATCAAGTGGTGGCACATCCGAATCAAAATTATCTAAGTTAAGTCCAACCTAGTACTTCCATATATTCAAAAAAAAAACATTGTCCTTATGGTGACACAACAAAACAACATTGTTCAATTTTCTTTATAAGCATCAAATGTGATAAAATTAACATCTCCAAAAATTAAGATAAGCCTTGTGGCGACACAACAAACTTATAATAATTAATTGATACTCTATTATTTTTTATCATGCTAGAAGGCGACATTAGATATTTCAAATATCTTTGAATGCTTAGGACTTAATATAAAATATTTGACAGGTTTGTTATTAATTTGTCTCATCTTGTTTAGCGCACATGCACATATATATATAAGATACGCGTCATATTAATTAACATGTGAAGCATGCACATATAGAATACTATATTCTATCCGGATTGATTATGGTCTTTATTCTAGTTTGGTTCACTAGAGCCACCAAGAACCAAAAGGTCAAACGTAGGGTGAAAGAAATAAATTTAAATATAACTATTACATTTAAACTCAGGCTCCATTACAAACGGGTCTTCAAGCACTCCTTTCTCCCTGATCTCCAATTCTTCAAAATAATTATAACTATTCCTATTACATAACTATTTAAAATAAATAGAAACCTTGATCAACAGTCAAGGGGGAGTACGTAGGAGAGAGATAGAATTTACATTAAGAAAATTTAGAGAAGACGAGGTATACATGTGACACCCCCAAATCCGGGCACTTCAATCCCACATATTTGGTGTTCAATGTCCAATTAAATCATAACTAACTACCCATATCAAAAGGATAAAATTAAACTCAAATATTGGCACAACTCTCTATCCATGACAAAACCCGTTGTCCTAATTGCTCAATCAAATTGATAATGTTAAGGACTTTTGTCATCGGTCATTCTAGATCAAAAGAGCTCCTTCAATATCTGATATTTATCAGTCCCACTTTTCTCACCATCAACTACTTGATGTGCATGAATATAGTAGGAGCATCCATAGTTTCATGCTGACGCTGAAGCACGTTACTCATGGATGCGAGAATGATGCATTGAGCCAACTGTGCATCATCTTGTCACTTTCTAAAAGTAGCATCTCCTCCTTAGAGGCAGTGTCTGCAACAGTTAGAGAGATAGGCATATTGTGAACATAAGATAGCTTTTCAGTCATGAGAACTATTCTCAAATTCTTTAAACAACCCTTTTAATTCAGTCCGGTTAATTTAGAATCTAATATGCTACGTAATGATATTAATTTTAGACATTGTAAAATCCTGTAAATGAATTTGTAATTTAACAACATTATATCATACATTCTTTTATTAATTACCAAAATAAGTTAAGGCTTGTTTTAAATTGGTAACTCCCACTATTATTATCAAACTATATTACCCTCATTTATATAGTTCGGCAAAATCTAATTAAGTTTTCTAGTGAGAATAAGGATCTCATTTCAAATGTATATAGCCTTGTGGTGACACAACAAACTAAATATAAATAAATAGGTAGACAACTCTTGTCAATTAGATCATCATATAACTCCTTTTATTTTGCCTCTTAGATTATTTTGATCAAGTGGTGGGACATCCGAATCAAAATTATCTAAGTTAAGTCCAACCTAGCACTTCCATATATTCAAAAAAAAAACATTGTCCTTATGGTGACACAACAAAACAACATTGTTCAATTTTCTTTTTAAGCATCAAATGTGATAAAATTAACATCTCAAAAAATTAAGATAAGCCTTGTGGTGACACAACAAACTTTTAATAATTAATTGATACTCTATTATTTTTTATCATGCTAGAAGGCGACGTTCGATATTTCAAATATCTTTGAATGGTTAGGACTTAATATAAAATATTTGACAGGTTTGTTAATAATTTGTCTCATCTTGTTTAGCGCGCATACACATATATATATAAGATACGCGTCATATTAATTAACATATGAAGCATGCACATATAGAATACTATATGCTATCTGGATTGATTATGGACTTTATTCTAGTTTGGTTCACTAGAGCCACCAAGAACCAAAAGGTCAAACCTAGGGTGAAAGAAATAAATTTAAATATAACTATTACATTTAAACTCAGGCTCCATTACAAACGGGTCTTCAAGCACTCCTTTCTCCCTGATCTCCAATTCTTCAAAATAATTCTAACTATTCCTATTACATAACCATTTAAAATAAATAGAAACCTTGATAACCAGTCAAGGGGGAGTACGTAGGAGAGAGAGAGAATTTACATTAAGAATAATTAGAGAATTCGAGGTACGCATGTGACACCCCCAAATCCGGGCACTTCAATCCCACAGATTTGGTATTCAGTGTCCAATTAAATCATAACTAACTACCCATTTCCAAAGGATAAAATTAAACTCAAAAGTTAAAACAATCAACCATTAAAGGGTTACATAATCTAAAATAAATCCTAGGTCATCTAACCTTTATTATAATTATCAGCGGAAAATTAAAACATGATCATAATTAAATCTATTACATAAGCTTCATCAATAAAAGTTAAATTAAACGTTGTCGTCTAATCAAGCACTTTGTCATTGCCCTTGCTTGCAGAAAGCTCTTCAAACTTCTTAAACTTCATCTGCATTGTTTTGTGCAAGATTGAGCAACAATTTCCCACAAGATGGATAATATACAATAACGTTTTTTGAATGACAATTACTAAGCTTTCAATGGTAAAGTATTCTTACCAGAACAATAACCTTTAATTCAACAACTATGAGTTCAAAGGAATAATGAACGTTAAGTTAACAATAGATATCAATATCAAAGAATACACTGAGGGTCACAAGACCATGAACTATACTCTAGGGGTCAAGTATTTTACTTTAACCTTTAACAGTCAAAAAGACTATAATCATCATATATGTCCTAGGGTA
Source organism: Panax ginseng (assembly GCA_020205605.1). Classification (NCBI taxonomy): domain Eukaryota; kingdom Viridiplantae; phylum Streptophyta; class Magnoliopsida; order Apiales; family Araliaceae; genus Panax; species Panax ginseng. Next base: position 59,429,433 of record CM035142.1, read on the forward strand.
ACAGGTGTTTCTAATGTAACCTTTAACAGTCTAAACGACTATATGGACCATCATCACATACTCCATGTGATCAGCCCTTTGTACTATGTATTGTGTAAACATTTTAACGCTATCAGGTTCCGAACCAAATAATGTTTGGTTGGAAATTAGCTTCAAAGGAAATTCTAGATCTTTAGAATGCTCATCAACCAAGTACTGGTTGAATCAGATAGATACCAATAACTATTCAAGAGTTTAATTATAATATCTTCATGAACAAGGTATATCGATGAATCAATAAGAGCTAGAGTATTAACAGTTTCTAAATTAAACAAATGTTATCATCGACAACATGCTTTCAAAATTGTGTGAGTACATAAGCAAACCAAAGGAAGTTTGGTTTGGGTTGACTTCAAGGCAATTTAGAGTTTATAACATTCATCAACTAAGGATTAGTTGAATTGGTAAAGAATCGCTAGGCAACTTAGTGTTCGATACAATAATGTAAGATAGTACAATGACATTGGAGAACGAAGATCAAACAACAGTTATTAGTAGCTGACTAAACACATTTCTTATAACAACATTATAGACTTTAAATAACCAAAGTAATCTCGTTTGGAATAAAGAAATAAAGATTAATTAACTTGCTCAACAGTAAATGAGGGTTAAAGAACTTGCATAACAATAAACTGTGTTAGTTCCTAGTAGGCACAATAGTTATCTAGAAGGGGGGGGGGGGGGTTGAAAAGATATTAAAAAATCTTTTCGTTTTAAACTTGTTAGTTAATGATGATTAAAACTTAGAGGAATTTATGTTTGTTTTAATCTCTCTTACAAAAGTGGAGGTATGAGAGTGAGGCAGTTATAGCAGTTATGGCAGATATAGCAGTTATAGTATGAATGTAAAAGACACAGTCGTTTTAAGTGGTTCAGAGCACTTAAAGCTCCAAGTCCACTCTTCTACTCAACGAGTAGGAAATCCACTAAGGATGTCTTTTACAACTTCTGAATCACATAGATTCCTTCTAGACCAGCAGTCTAGGAACTTCTTAGTTCACTCTTGAACTCTTCAAGTCCAGCAGACTTGGTTCTCTTATAGTTCATTTAGAACTCTTCAAGTCCAGCAGACTTGGTATTCTTCTTCATATGATTGATAGATGTTGAGTTCTTAATGGTTGCTACTCAGTTGCTGTTTAAGCACTTGTTCGAAAGAACTGAGTAGCTGAGCAAGCTTTGCAATTTCTCAGATCGTAGAGTTGAAATTTGAGAGTTATTCACGTTGTTTGTTCAATGCTTGCTTGTTTTTACACTTATCTGCTTGATTTGCATATATGTGATCTTTAAAACTATCCATTGGATCCATCCGTTGAAGCATTAAATGCATTTGACTTTTTTGTTCTTTGATGGAGAAATTTTTGCACATCTTATGAACTGCATTCTGGCCCACTGACACTGCAAACTGTTTTCTCACCTAACACCTTAAAAGGTGTTTCCCCCCTTTACCAATGGTACTTTCCTTAGCTTCTTCAATACGCTTCTTTGTTGCATACTAAGGATATTTCTTATGTCTTTGGGACTGGTGAGTACTGCAGTATTTAGAATCCATTCCTCTTTTATTGGAACCTATCTCCACACAAATTATGAGGCTCGACGTTTTCTGACACAAGACAAATGATACTCTATGATTTAGATCATGGTTACTTGTCGCCTTGGTGCCTGGTCTGATGTTATCAGCCGAGAGCACTACGATTTCTCTGAAGTCTTCGCACACTATGATCTTGGCTTGCTTGAGTTATAAACTCTACGTTTCCAACAGCATACTATAATCGTTTAGTTGGCTCGACAAACGTTGAGACAACTCTACGATTTTTGAAGAGGCCCTTCAAGGCAGGAACACTACGATCTTTGAAGCTCTACGTTTCTGCCTTGACTTCTGCAATGTTGATCAGATTTATACACTAACTTCTTCGAAGCCTATCTATTACATCTCAAGATTAACCTAACAGCTTTGATCTTTCTATCTATACATTCTATGAAAGAATGATACTCGTTAAGAGCTTAGATCAACCTAACAAATTTGATCTATCACTAAGTCCTTGTACATATCTTACATGAAGGACTTTACAACTAATCATGAGCATATACATTAAAACATCAAATCATAATATGCATTCTCCCAATAATCTCCCCCTATTTGATGTTGACATAACTAAGGAGATTTGTTGTCATGATTATTAGTGTTTAGATGCATTTCCAGGAAATTTAAACATGACTTAGTATTTCAGTGAGCAGCTGAAATTTCTAGAGAATAAGCATGAATTTATTGATGTTCAATAAATATTATAGTTTAGATTTACATCAATAAGAATTTAAAGTTTCAACTTATCTCTATTTCTTTGACCTTTTCCTTGGAGGATTGGCATACTCCTCAGCCCTTCTTTTCCTGCTAGCTTCATCCTTTCTGGCTAACTCTTCCAGCTCACTTGGACTTACTATCGGGTTGTGATCATGCCTATTCATGAATGCTGGATCTCCAATTGGCATTCTTAGGCCTGTGGTGGTCACATTTGGTGAGCTGATAGTTGGCCCTTAACTTCTTAAAGGCTAAGCCATCAAGACTTCCTGCTGATTAGATCGTTGAGTCTTATTCCTTGATCGTGGAGTCTGTTGGTGTCACTATCTTGCAGGAGGGCTTCGTGAAAATTGTCCTCATCCCCTTTCTTAGTTTCCTTGACCTCCTCTGCCTCTGTCCTGATCTCCCTGTGCTCCTTGAACTCCTTTCCCTTTATTCTCCCACTTTTATGTCAGCATCAAGGGTTCGAATGTCTGTAGAAAGTCGATTTACTCTTTGGACAAGCTCGTTTAGTTGGCTTTGTGTCTGAGCAAATTCCTCTCGACTTTCCTTGATCTGGATTTCAGATCTAGCTTCTTTATTTCGGAGGACAGTGAGAAAAATGTCAGTCTGATGTTCCTTATTCATATAAGCTTTCTGGAATTCTTTGACTGAAGCTTTCAGGTTTATGATGTTCTCCAATATGAGCTTATTTTGGACTTCTTGATTTTTCTGCATTTCAAGAACAGCCTATCTTTGCTTGGTAGCTATTTGGAAATGAATCTCATCTCTTTCCTTCATGCTTTAAAGAATTTCTTGGATGATTTCCCTCAGCTTCTTTGTAAGCTCAACATTTAGAGTGCCAGGGATATTATTTACAGCATTAATCATTTGATTCAGTCGAAGATGAATGAGGTCTAAGTGAGTGTCCATGCTTTCTTCAATGTTCTTGACCATGTTCTTGGACACTTCTTTCAAGTCATCTTTTGTGGGCAGATTTGGAAGAGGGTCATTGGTTTGATGATTGTTGAATGAAGGGGATCTTTTCTGGGATTGATCATGCAGATAGTAGAGAGCAAGATCAAGACTAAAAAAGTCATTGGAGGAGGAGGATGGTATGTCTGATGGAGGGGCCTGAGTTTCTATGATTGGAATATGTGGCTCTATAATTTCTATTTGGGACTCTACGATGGGACTAGAGTCAGGGATCGTAGAGTTGGTGGTTTGTGGGAGCAAAATAAAGTTGACTGCATTTGGTTCCTCAGTTACATAATTTTGGGATTCTACAACTGGAAATTGATTTAGTGGATGAAGTATCACTTCCAACCATCGTGGGAATACATAAAAATAGCTAAATGAGGATGATGGTAAGTGATTGACTCTGAAGAGGTTTGGGATAAATAGTACCTCAAGTTTATCCTTTGAGGAAGAGTTGTTGGTAAGCAATTTCTTGGAAAAATTGAATCTCCCTGGAAATCCATGAGCCAATACTGAGATGGCTAGATACTCTTTGAAGCTCCAGAACATGTGATCCCAAGAGTTTAGGATTTGGACTTGATGGTATGGCATCATGGGTAGGTATGAGAACATCTGATTGTAGAGATAGCTTCTATACCCATCTTTGCCCACACCAGTGATCTGAAGGTCATCATCATCTTCTTCCTCTTCTCTTTCTTCGTTGGAGGACTCCATTATCTCAATGGGCTCTTGATAATCTTTTACTGGTTCCTCTTCATTTCTGGCAAGGACATCTTCTTCTGCCATGGAGATATCTTGAGGCTCCCCCTCAACTTGATCATCTTATTATAAGCTCATAAACTCCCCCTCAATTGGAGAATCTTCTTGAGCTTCAAGCATCTCCCCCTTAGCTGGTGTATTCTCTATCATGAGAATCTCAGGGATCTCTCACTCAGCTTGAGCACTGTCCTCTTGGGCAACCATGCTCTTGTCTTCCTTCTTGAGCACTTTTTCATTCTCAAGAATGTACTTCTTGACCAGCTTTCTACCTTGATTTACTAGGCTTAGCCACAACTTCAGGACTTTCTTGAACCTCAGTGTTATCCTATTCAATAGCCACTATGCTTGAAGCAGCTACTTCCTTGCCTGCCATGCTTGGTCTGGTCTCTACGAATAATAAAGACTCTACGATTGAGGTGACTGATGGCCTTTTGGACTTTTGACCAACCTTGTTCTTCTTCAGGATCTGGAATATGGTAACCTGATCCTTATCTGCTTTATCTTGTTGTTGCTTTCTTTCTAGCATCCTCAGAGTCTCTATATCAGAGGACTCTACAGGTATATCAGTGGTAGATCCTTGAGGCTCTTCTATCAGTCTGGCCTTTAGCTTCCTCTTGCCCTTGCTCTTTCTGGTAAGGACAGAGGGTTCTTCTTTGTTGGTTTCCTCTTCTTCTTCGATCTCCCTGACCACAGATATGTTTCCTGGAAGGCCTGAGTCCATCAGATCCCCAGTTCTTCCACTAGACTCGGTCATCATTCGAACATACTCAGTTGGGTTTCTCTTTCAATTTTCAAACAATTTCTGGGTCATTCGTCTATTTGGGTTGATAGCTTCTCCTTCTTCATCCCCAATTTTGTCACCCAGGGCTGATTGTAGAATGATACTTATGAATCGCCCGTATAGCATCTTCTGAGGGCTTTTTGACTTATTTGAGTTGACGAGCCACTTACCAATCCAATCAAGTAATAGGGCTCCATAGTTGAGGTGTACTCCATAACTCATGGCAGTCATGAGCCTAAGTTGAACTTCATTCACAGAGTCGTGACCTGAGCTCTTGCAGCATATACATTTCCCAACTATATCGGCTAGAAATTCATACCTCTGTGGGAACTCCTTTTTCTTGTACCCTTTCACAAAGGGGAGTTTCTTGTGATGCATTCTTCGAAGTCCCTCTTGGAAGTCTACACTATCTAAGAATGGATGCCCTTCATTTTTGAGACCTTGGGCAAGGTTGATGTCTTCGGCCTTCAGTCTGATTACCACATCCCTTACTCTCGTAGTGATGATGTCATTTTCAAATACTCCATTCATGTAGAACTCTTTCACTAACATGGGATAAATCAATGTATCTGTGCTCAAGGCTTCTTCGAGACCTGCCTTCTTCAGTAATGGAACTTGGGTTGAGCTGTTTTGAACTCATCAAAACAGAGTCTGTAGCCTGAGATAACACTGGATACCGCCATTGATTTTTTAGTTGGAAGTGAGATATGAAAGAACTTTCTTCTGATTTAGGGTTTTTACTTTGAGAGAGGATGAGAGAGATAATCTTTCGAACTTCTGATTTCAAAAAAAATATGATTTCAATTTGTACTTGCAACTTCCCCATCTCCGTTTTGCTTAGTGGGACAGGTGTCGTCTTTTCCTTGGCTCTACGATTTTGACTGATAGGAATTGTACTGATTTACCCTTGGCTCCTGTAGAGCTGAGGTGTCCTTAGTGAGGACTACGATCGTTGAGGCAGTTTTGTGATCGTTGAGTGCTTTACATTTGTCGAGTCGATCTCACGATTGTCGAAGTCATCCAAAGATTAAATCGTGGTCTACGTTTCTACGATCGTCGAGTCTGACCGGATCCTTGTGATGAGCTTTTGACATAGCATTCTTTTAAGGTAACTCAGGAAGGGCCAACCTCTTGGAGTGAGTCAAGGGTTAGGTTTGTTCCTGAGGCGCTTATTAGAGGGATTGCTGTGTTTTGAAGCTTATCATCATAGGATGCACTCTTGCTTTGTTGATGGGACTTTTGTCATCGTTGAGTCTGGTCTACGATGGTTGAGTCTTTGCTACGATCGTTGAGGTGGTTTTGCCTCTTTAGCTCTACGATCGTTGACTTCCCTTGATCATGTCTATGATTTTGAGTTCAGCCTTTGTATCTGTTATGGTTAGCACAATCTAGAGCATATATTTTATGGTTGTAGATTTAACATGCCTAGCTCACTTATTAACTTATTAAATCTGGATTCATCTATAGGTTTTGTAAAGACATCAGCAAGTTGATTTTCAGTAGGGATATATTATAAAGATATAGTTCCATTATGTACATGATCCCTAATGAAGTGATACCTAATCTCTATATGCTTAGTCCTAGAATGCATAACAGGATTATGAGTTATTGCTATGGCACTTGTGTTATCACAGTGAATGGGAATAGATTTGAAATCAAACCCATAGTCAGCTAGCTGATTTTTCACCCATAGGATCTGAGCACAGCAGCTGCCAACAGCAATGTATTCAGCTTATGCGGTTGAAGTAGACACTGAGTTTTGCTTTTTGCTAAACTAGGACACAAGTCTATTTCCTAGCAATTAACATGTGCCATTGGTACTCTTTCTATCTATTTTGCATCCTGTAAAATCAGCATCTATGTATCCTGTTAGTTCAAATGAGGATTCCTTGGGGTACCAAAGCCCCAAGTAAGTGTGTACCTTGAGATACACAAGATCCTCTTTACTGATAGAGATAAATATGACTCTTTTAGGTTAGCTTCGAAATCTAGCACATATGCATGTTGCAAATATTATGTCTGGTCTACTGGCAGATAGATATAAAAGAGAACCTATCATACCTCTATATTGAGTTATATAAATACTTTTACCTTTTTCATCTTTGTCAAGCTTGGTTCATAGGAGCAATTGGTATTTTCATGGGGAGGTCGATTCCATGACATACTTTTGAGTAAGTCTTTGATGTACTTGGCTTGGTTTATGAAAATTCCTTCATTAGTCTCCGCTTTACACTCGCAAATTCACGGAAGAAATTCAATTTCAACCATCATGCTCATTTCAAACTTGTTCGTCAGATCAAAGATAGAGAATCTCTTGCATAACTTTTTCGTCAAGAGAACCAAAAATAATATCATCAACATATATTTGAACTAATAAGACTTTGTCTTTATGCTTTCTAAGAAACAGTGTGGTATTTACTCTACCTCTAGTGAACCAATTTTCAATTAAGAAGTTAGTTAGTGTTTCATACCATGCTCTAGGTGCTTGTTTAAGACCATATAACACTTTATCTAATCTATAAACATAATTGCAAAGAGATGGATTGATGAAACCTGGAGGTTGCTCTACATAGACTTCTTCTTGGAGTTCTCCATTTAGGAATGCACTTTTGACATCCATCTGAAAGACTTTGAACTTCATTTGAGCAGCAAAGGCAAGAAAGATTCTGAGGGCTTCTAGTCTGGCAACAGGTGCAAATGTCTCATCATAGTCAATGCCTTCTTCTTGAGAGTAGCCCTTTGCCAATAATCTTGCCTTGTTCCTGGTTATAACTCCATCTTCATCCATTTTATTTCTGAAGACCCACTTGGTTCCAATGACAGGATGACTCTTTGGTCTTGGTACCAATCTCCATACCTTGCTTTGTTCAAATTGGTTGAGTTCTTCCTGCATGGATTCTATCCAACTAGAGTCTTCCATAGCGTCCTCTATCTTCTTTGGTTCTATTTGAGATAGAAAGCTTAGATAAAAGCATTCATTTTGAGTGGAAGCTCTTGTTTTGACTCTGGCACTCGGATCTCCAATGATTAGATCCTGAGTGTGATCTCTAAGCACATCCTCATATCTTGGTTGGGACATCTCATCATGATGCCTTCTTGTCTTAAGTCTTCAAGATCTATTTCTTCTTCTTGGTGTGGAGGTTCATTATCTTGTATAGACCTCTCTACGATCTCATTTTGTTGCTCAACGATTACACTATCTAGCACTACGATCGTAGTGTTGGGCTCGACGATTTCATCTGTAGTGTCTGCACTATCGGTCGTAGTGTCTTGAAGAACTGTGTTGTCTAAGTCTGTTTCATCAAAGATGATATGGATCGAGACTTCAACACTCAGTGTCTTCTTGTTGAACACTCTGTAGTCCTTACTGTCTGTGGCATATCCAAGAAAGATTCCTTCGTCTAACTTGGGCTAAAATTTTGTCAAGTAATGATTTCCATTGTTGAGAATGTAGCATGCACAGCCAAAAACATGAAAGTAGCTGACATTTGGCTTTCTTCCTTTCCACAGTTCATAGGGCGTCTTCTTGATCGTAGAGTGTATCGATGATACGTTCGTGTGTAGTAAGGCGGTGTTAACGGCTTACGCCTCGTATATTGAGCAGATGAACTGCTACTATTAGAGTTCTTCCAGCCTCTATCAAGGTTCTGTTCTTTCTTTCAGCTACTCCAATTTGTTGAGGAGTTTGTGGAACTAAAAAGTTATGATTGATGCCATTGTCTGAGCAGAACTGGTCCATTTCTGAGAAGTCGAATTCTCTACCATGATCACTCCTTATGGCCTTGATTTTCTCTCCTTTCTCGTTCATCATCAGTCTAAATATCTTGATAAATTGGGAGCTCGATTTATCCTTTAAAGTTAGGAAGAATACCCATGTGAATCTGGTGTAGTCGTCGACTATAACTAGAGAGCATCTTTTTCCTCCAAGACTAGTTGTTGGGATTAGCCCAAATAGATCCATCTGAAGCAACTGCAGGGGCTTATCGATAGAGTTGGCAATTTTGCTCTTGAATGAGCTTCTGGTTTCCTTTCCAAACTGACAGGCATTGCATGGCCTCTCTTTTACGAAGTTGAACTTATGTATGCCAGCAACGAGATCGTTTGATGCCAGTTTGGACATACTTTTGAAGTTTAAGTGAGACAATCGTCTATGCCATAGCCAACTCATTTCTTTAGATGCTTTTGCTAAAAACATATTGTCTCGTCTGAGCTTAGTTGACCAAGATTCACTGTGTAGACATTTCCTTCTCTTGTCCCGATTAGCTTTACAGCAGATGTATTCAAATATCTGACTTGACATTGGTTGTTGAGGAATATTACTTGATGACCCTTGTCGCAGAGTTGACTGATGCTTAGAAGGTTGTGATAGAGAAGGAGGGTTCCTCCTTCTCTATGTAGTTAGATAGAAGGGCTTTGTTCCCGGTCATGTGCCTTGAGCATCCACTGTCCAAATACCATGTAGTGATCGTGGATCTCTTTTCCTATCAAAACATTGAACCTTCATTTTGGTACCCATATTTGCATGGGTCCTTCTTTGTTAATGCCTTTGGGGACCCAAATCTGTTTAATCTTGGGTCTTACATGCATGGAATTATAATAACACTTGACAGCCATGTGACCATATTTATTGCATATAAAACATCTAGTTTAATGCATGCATGTGTGTGTATGATGATTCATCCTCCATTTGGACTTGTGTGGTTCTTTAGTTGTCCTTCTGTTAAACTGATTCTCATTCTTCCACGTGTCCTTGGATTTCATAAATAGTGATGAGTGTGCCTTACCTCTATTGTACCTTCCCAGTTGATTCGTAGAGTTGGTCTTGCCTGACTCTACGATTCTTCGAGGTTGGTGAGTAGAGCTTAGGTTACTCTTCTCTTTTATGAATCTTAGGCCAGCATGAGATCTTATACTCCTTTGAGTATGAAAGGAGACAGTAGGACAAGGTTGAACTTGTTCTTCCTTCTATGAGGATCTCACAAAGATAATGCTTCTACTAAAACTTGAGGCATTACTAGTGTTAGTTTCCTTTATCTTTTCCACGCATGGCTCTGAAATGGATTCTCCAAAGCCTAAGCATGTTCTATCGAATGTACTTCTCTGACTAGAGAGCAGGGAGTCCATGGATGATGAGGATTTGTTCCATGCAGAGATAGTCTTTTCTAGTTCCTCAATTTTAGAGGTTAGATTAGACTCTCTTTGTGCATTGAGTGTGTTTGTCGGTTTTAAGGTCTCATTCTCAGCCTCAAGCTTGGAGAGAAGATTAGTACTTAGAAGGGATGTTTCAAGCTCTTCTTGAACTTTCTTCTTCTCCTCTTGAAGAAGTGAGTGATCCTTAGATAGAACTCTGAACCACTTCATGTATTGATGTAGATCAGTGGTTATGCCATGCAGAGCAGTTCTAAAATCATTTATGTCTACATCAGGTGAGTTGAAGTCAAATACCTCATCGAGACTTACATCATGTATGTTGAGATTTTGTTTGTCCTTTGCATGTTTGGCCATTAGGCACAGATTAGCCATTTGTGGTTCTTCATCATCTCCGGCGTCAGCATTGGAGTCATTATCTGAATCACTCCACGATCCTCCAGCTACCAGGCCTTTGTCTCTCTTCTGAGGCCTTTTGTTGCCTTTGTATTCCTTCTTTGCATGTGTTTTCTTCTTTAGTTCTTCTCTTAAAGGTTTGTTGGAGTTGGAAATGAAGTGGCCAGGCTTCTTGCAGTTGTAGCATAGATCATTCATTTCCTTCTGGCTGCTGTAAATGTTGACCTTCTTTGGTTTGCTAGGTTTGCCTTGACGCATGAACCTTTTTAATCTTTTTACCAGCATACAAGGTCTTCATCATCGTCCTCATCATAATCAGAGTCAATCTCAGTGTTGACCTTTGATGCACTTTCAGTTGACTTGAGAGCAACACCCTTATCCTTCCTTCTTCCTTCTGATAGGGTTTCAGCTCGTTGAGTCAGCTCCAGTTCGTATATCAGGAGATTGCCATATAGTAGTTGAACTGTCATTTCGTGAAGATTCTTTGACTCTCTTATAGCAGTGGTTTTGGCATCCCACTTGCTCGGTAGGGCTCTCATGAACTTTATGATCAGATCTTTGTTAGGATAGATCTTCCCATATGCTCGTAGAGAGTTAAGCAGAACGTTGAATCTCTCATAGGTGGCATTCACGTTTTCTCCTTGAAAATGAGCAAACATCTCATACTGATGTGTCAGAATAGATTGTTTGTTTTCTCTGACTTTTTCAGTTCCTTCGTGCATGATCAACAACGCTTCCCAAACCTCCTTAGTTATTTTGCTGTAGACAACGTTTTTGAACAGATCGTCTTCTAAGGATTGGAACAGAATGTTCTTGGCCTTTTGTCAAGTTGGACAGCTCTCTTCTCGTTGTCTGTCCACTCTTCTTTAACCTTGATTTGTATTTTGTTTGGATCGTTAGTGGTTGGTGCAAGCTTCGTTGGAATATAGGGCCCATTTTGAACGGTCTCAAATAGATCTTCATCTATTGAGTCCATGTAAGCTTGCATCCAGACCTTCCAGTTTGCAAATTTATCCTTGTTGCACATTGGTGGCTTGCTACCTCCTCCAGTTCTAGATTCGCTTGGTACATGTGCCATTAGATCTACTAAAGCTTGTAAGCTGTATAATAGAACTTTCTTTGATACCAATTGTTAGTTCCTAGTAGGCGCAATAGTTATCTAGAAGGGTGGGGGGTTGAATAGATATTTAAAAAATCTTTTCGTTTTAAACTTGTTAGTTAATGATGATTAAAACTTAGCAAAATTTATGTTTGTTTTAATCTCTCTTGCAAAGTAGTGGAGTTATGAGAGTGAGGCGAGTTATAGCGAGCTTATGGCGAGATATAGCGCTTATAGTATGAATGTAAAAGACACGTCGTTTTAAGTGGTTCGAGCACTTAAAGCTCCTAGTCCACTCTTCTACTCAACGAGTAGGAAATCTACTAAAGATGTCTTTTACAACTTCTGAATCACACATATTCCTTCTAGACCAGCAGTCTAGGAACTTCTTAGTTTACTCTTGAACTCTTCAAGTCCGGCAGACTTGGTTCTCTTACAGTTCACTTAGAACTCTTCAAGTCCAGCAGACTTGGTACTCTTCTTCAGTTGATTGATAGATGTTGAGTTCTTGATGGTTGCTACTCAGTTGTTGTTTAAGCACTTGTTCGAAAGAACTGAGTAGTTGAGCAAGCTTTGCAATTTCTCAGATCGTAGAGTTGAGCTTTGAGAGTTGTTCATGTTTTTTGTTCAATGCTTGCTTGTTTTTACACTCATCTGCTTGATTTGCATATAAGTGATCTTTAAAACTATCTGGTGGATCCATCCGTTGAAGCATTAAATGCCTTTGACTTTTCTGTTCTTTGATGGAGACATTTCTGCACATCTTCCTAATCGCATCTCGCCCACCGACATCGCAGATCGCTTTCACCTAACACACAAAAAGGTGTTTCCCTTTACCAATGGTACTTTCCTTAGCTTCTTCAATACGCTTCTTTGTTGCATATACTAAGGATATTTCTTATGTCTTTGGGATCTTTGATCGCAGCGTTTTGAATCCATTCTCTTTGTTGGAACCTATCTCCACACAAATTATGAGGCTTTCGCGTTTTCTCGACACAAGATGATGATACTCTACTATTCATATCATGGTGACTTGTCGCCTTGGTGCCTGGTCTGATGCTATCAGCCGAGAGCACTACGATTTCTCTGAAGTCTTTACACACTACGATCTTTGCTTGCTTGAGTTATAAACTCTACGTTTCTTTTAGCACACTACGATCGTTGAGTTGGCTCGGCAAACGTTGAGACCACTCTACGATTTTCGAAGAGGCCCTTCAAGGCAGGCACACTACGATCTTTGAAGCTCTATGTTTCTGCCTTTACTTCTACAATGTTGATCAGATTTATAAACTAACTTCTTCGAAGCCTATCTATTACATCTCAAGATCAACCTAACAGCTTTGATCTTTCTATCTATACATTCTATGAAAGAATGATACTCGTTAAGAGATTAGATCAACCTAACAAATTTGATCTATCACTAAGTCCTTGTACATATCTTACTTGAAGGACTTTACAACTCATCATGAGCATATACATTAAAACATAAAATCATAATATGCATTCTCCCAACAAACTGCTCAACAAGAGATTAGAAATAGAGAATTTGCATAAGTATAACATAACAGTGAAAAGTAACCTTGCTGAATAATAAAGTAACAAAGGTTAGGGAACTTGCCTCTTGCGTAAGCTACACAATTACAACTCACGTACTCCAATATCCTACACATACCATTAGGAATATCACATCAATTAGCTACATACATTAACCTCATAGATTTATTTCTTATCTTAGTTAAGTTATAACCTTTAGTTAAGGTCTATCCAAAATACTAAACCACATAACACGAATCTGAAAACTCACTAACACCTACATAAGAATTTTAACATCAAAATCACATTTTCAACTCTTATTAATCAATACTACACTTCTCCTTAATCGAACTTGAAGTTCAACCAAGTATTTAAGTCTTCCTAGGACTCACTAGTTTTATAATAATCACCTTCCATATCTTAGTGCTCATTTCAGAAATCATAAATGTTAACATCACAAGACTTATTCACTATTCATTGTATACATTAAGTCATAACGCTAGCGTCAGAACTTACTAATCCTTTACAACTTTGAAATTATCAATGACATGACGGTTGGCTGCTTTTAACCTCCATGTTCCATGTTTATTACATTAACACATCAATAGACCAAGTTACATCGATATCCCAAGTCCGGCAGAAAGAAGAAGAGAGGCCAACGCCTCAGATCGAAGTATAAGCGAATTGCTACCGGTGCATGATAGAGGCAGAGACGCAGGCTAATAATCAAGAGTTAGACTTTAGCTCAACAAACACGAATTTCACCCACTAAACAGTAATATTAACACATACAATTGATATAAAACTATCATAAACATGTTTCCTCACATATTCATTGATATAGAACAATTTAACACCCATTTTAACTAATTTAATTTCTTAAATTTCATGTTTTTACACAAAACTCCATTTTTTGACATTCTCCATAGAATTTATCACTGTGATCATAATTCTTGTCCAAATCACTTCGTTCAAACTACGCTCTCTTAGTTTCTTAATGGACTAGCATAATCAAGACTCAATTTACATATTATCATACAAATTGACCAACGAATTTTTGTACTTTCATAAAAAAAAGGAAAAATATTCATTGTAAACACATTCTTCCTTTTTAACAGTAATTAGCATCACAAATTCTTATCTAAATACCATCTCTAACATCACAATTACCGACAAAGGCAATAACTCAATTCATATAACAACAATTCAAGGAAATTGAATTCACAAAAACTTGGAAATTATGTCAGTAAAACATATATATATATATATATATATATATATATATATATATATATATAATAATAAGGTCCAAAACAACCCCCAATAGTTTCTATGGAATTTTCGGACTTTTCCTCTCATACCCTCTCTATTCTCTCTCAAGCTTCTTTGCAAACTTTTTCTTTATTTCCCAGTATAAACGAAAACCCTATGTAACAAAAAAGAGACTCACCCAACATATGTAACTATCGTATACTTATTATTATACTAATTACATATTAGTTATAAAATATATTTTATATTTATTATTTGATTTATTTAATTTATTTTATTATTATAATTAAAATTCAAAATTTAAAATCCAAAAGCCATAAGGCTTTCTTTGGCAAAACTCTTTAAAATTAAAGACTTAATATATATTTAAGCCTTGTTTGGTAAAAACTAAATTAAACTCCTTTAATTTATTTTAAATAAACAATTTAGTTTATAATTTATAATCACACATTATTTATTTGGATTTCCATATCCACATTAATTAAATAAATTATTTATACATACTATATTTTAAATAAATATTCCACTTAAACAAATATCACAAAATTATATTCTCATTAAAAATTTTTAATAATTTAGCATACCATCTTAATTTATTAAATCAAAACAACAATATAACATCTCCTGTTATCTTACAACTCTCTAACTATAAATTAATTTAGACTATTATCTAATAACTTTAATTCATAAATATTTACTAACAAAAATCACATATTCATTTAATTTAAGAAATATTTTAAATTACAAAACAATAACTTCATCAATAATCATCAATAAAATATTTATTTAATTTAATAAATATTTTAAATTATAAATAAAATCTTGGATTGTTACATCTTTCCCTCCTTACAAGGATTCTTTAGTTGTCCATTTCCGTTACTTGTTCTTTGGTGTTCTCAGTTTTGGTGAGATTTATTTGAAAAAACAAGTGAAAAAGGTCTAACATGTATAATGTCGACGATGGATTGTTAAGAGTCGCCAGTTGGTTTTTTAAATGGTTGTACCAACACAACCGAGAAAAAGTTTGCACATTGACCCAGTGATGTGACACTGCTAAACGGGTCGGTGAAACCGAGATTCATTAGGGTCCGGGGACTTGATTATGCGGAGGGAAGGTGTTAGGCACCCCCCGACATCCGTGTTACCACGGTGACCGCCTCTTTTCAAGAAACTGTTATCTAAATGTGTGTGTGGGGGGGGGGGTCAATGTGCTGTTATTTGGAAGTAGTGCGATGCCTCGTTCGCACCTATATACACACGATTTGAATTTATGTAAAAATTCAATTTTAGCAAGATATGGCAGTGATGTTTTATAAAAGAAGTTTTTTCAAACCCAAATTCTCAATAGTAATTGAGACCTTTTACACTCCCATTTTATTAAGTGTCTGGCTTGATTGATTTTATTTTCGAGATGTGAAGCATCTATAAGAAAACAATGTACAAAATAATGTTGATTGCCTCGTGGGTATGAAAACCATCTAAGGAAATTCAGACACTGCAAAATAATTTACAAACTGTTTACAGCTGAAAATGTCCATCACGGGAACCGAATCTAGATCCAATAGGCTGAATCGTGATCACATGATTCATAGGCTCAAATGATACCGCAATTTATATGAAAGCAGCAAGCAGGTATATATATATATAAGCTATAAATATATATATATATATATATAAATATACCGGGCATCCGACTGAGGTATATAGGACCTATTTCGGACCGCTGTTGTCGAGAGTTGTGCAATGGCATGTGATTACAGGTTGTACGAAGTCATGAAGATGGGACGGTGCCCTCCGGTCTTCAGGCTTCAAATTCTATCCGTTACCCTGCACAATAATCACTCGGGATTGGTTTTCCAGGATTCCTGTGGGACATCGTGGTGTAGAAATGTATGTATGAGATGTTGAGACGATGTGATGTGGCCTTGAGTTTGCAAGATGATGACTTTGCTCCTCACTGAAGTTATCGCCGCTTTGGGCTGGTAAAGCAGACGTTGCTCAGGGTTATTACTGAGATTGCACTACTGCACGTGTTGAAGGTCCTCAATATCATCTCTAAGGTGAACCTATCCTCCCGGCATTATCTCCGGGTATGGTCCCGAGTTCCTCGGTGTGAGTGTTGAGGTTGAAGTTGATTGCATGCACTTGAAACAAGCATTTTCGGGGTTATCGCCAGAACTGCATTCCTTGGGGTTATCTCCAAGGTTGATAGCTGCTATTCCCAGTGTTGGGACTAAGACTAGATACCTCAAAGTTATTTCTGAGATTAATCGATTTTCTCTGGTGGAATATCCGGTGTTGGAATTGCATGCCTCGGGGTTATCTCTGAGGTTTGAACTGTTACTCCCGATGTGTGCTCCGGGGATGAGACTGAACTTCCGGTAGTATCCGGACTGGATATGAGTTTTCTTCCAGGGGTATCTCTGAAAGATGAATCTGTATTCCTATAATGTCAGTGACAGGTGTGCAGAAAATTTCGAGTGTCTACAGATGTCCCTCTTTATCATATTCATGCAATGCAATGCATGGGTAGGATAAAGAATCCTAGACACTTGAAAAATGCAACATAATGAAAATGTATGATGCATGTGTGCGGGGTTGTTGCCCAACATGCTGGGGATGATCGCCAAATCCTTATAACGTTTACCGAGGATTGGCGATTATGACCCGATTGGATGTGTGATCCGAATCTATTTGACGTTGATGTTGGGGTTATCACCAAAGTCCTTAATCCTTGATACAGACCTTATTCTGAAGAGGTTCCTCTTATGTGTAAGAGATCTATGGGGATAAATTTTTGTCTATTTTAAGGATGTGTATAACATATTCCATCATCGATCCTCCCTGGTGATGCTGACTTTTTTCTGGTTTGTATCGCCAGGATATGTCAATGTTCTGTTGGATTTACTGCCAACAGCATATGTTGTTAGGGTTGCCTAACCTTTGTTGATGTGTACTTCACCGACGTGTAAATCAATGGATGAAAACCATGTGGGGTAGATTGTCAAGGTTGTTTGGCCTTCGTTAACGCTTGAATCAACGGTTGCTATGCATTGTGACCCTCGCCGGGGATCCGCTGGGGAATGTGAATACCACAGAACGTAATCATCGAACAACTTTCGATGCCTCAATGGGCTTACTTGCCATCAACTGAAATACCATCAAGGTTGCTTGACCTTCATTGATACATCAAGGGAAGATAACGCGTGGTGACCCCCAGCCGGGGAATGCGTTGTAACCTTGTTGATGCTTGCTTCAATGGCTAATATCATCGGATGGCTCCCGACGCTTCATTAGATTTACTTGCCAATGGTCATACTGATGTCAAGGCTGCTTTACCTTCGTTGATATGTGTGTCAACGGAAGAACATGAGTTGTAACCCTTGCTGGGGATCCTTTTGATATTGCAGTGTGACCCCCGCCGGGGATTTGATTCTGGAGCTTACGTTGTGACCCCCGCCGGGGAATGTTAGAGAATTAGGGTGTCGACCCGGAATTGGCGGCATTGGACCTGCGAAGGTATTGCCGAGCGTGGCTGATAACATTTGAAATCATTGGTATAGTGTACCCTGTGTTTGGGCGAATACCAATGAATGATGGACATACCCAAGGTTCAATCTGAGAAGACCAGGATTTGTAAGCTATTCTGCTCAATTGCGTAGCGTTTTTATCCCTGATTTGACTTTTTTTAGTTTGTAAGAACTCCTTTGAAACTCAAACTGGACTGAGCCGGAGGGGTGGGACCCATATGAGGGTGCCGCAAGTACCCTTGCTTCAGCCGCAGGTGGACTTATGGCCAACTGTGGATACTTATATCCTGCAGGTTGATCTCATAAGTCATTTGCAACTTGCGCCGCGAAGAAAATCCAAGAGTTCTCGTTCAAATCTGCTGAGTTTGGGCGATTTTCTGCAAATTCTATCACCGTACAAGTGTTCTATAGCATCCTGGTAACGTATGCATGTACTTTTTTCCATATTTTATCCGTTGGAAAATGACTTATCATATGAAATGCATTTAAACACATAGTAGTGATTATGTATGCTCAAATGACTTGATAAAAAAATATTCAACATAGTAAATGTTAGTATTTAATCATGCTGAACATAATGATGTGAAAAAATTTGACTTTTGAAATAGTCAAATTTGCACCTTTTTCTGCTATTTTTGTCCTATTTGAGGTCCAATGAGCAAAAGGTAAAAAGACAAAGTACTCCTAGTATTAAGATTAACCTTATGTATTGACGATTTTGATTTTTAATGCATATATTATGTATATGACTTTGGGAAGGTGTGCTACTGAATGGCCACCTAGTCATGCCTATATGCATGTGGATAGTCAGATTTACAAAGGGGACTATGGCAAAAAAATTTCAAAATGTAGACATTTAGTTAGACATGCAATTTTAACTCCACTGTAGATGTATGTTAAAGTAATGCATGCATGCATGTAGTCATAAAATTCATTTTAAAAAGCTCCAAGTCAAGAAATACCACACCATTTTTGAGGTGATTTAGAGACTTGTTGTCCAGATATTATGGATCCGGATCAGCCGAGTAGTTCCCGTAGGACCACTTCTGGTGTACGGAGGAGGGCTTCTGAAGTGCCTCGACCCCGTTCTGTTAGACAGCCTCGGCGGTAGGTGGAGACGGTGATACGTCCAGTCCGGGTTGATGTGTCGGACGTTGAGGATGAGGAGGAGGATGTTTCGGCTGCGGACCCCGCTCCTGCTGCACATATTCCCCGTAGGGACCATCCGAGTATTCAGGTGGCAAACCTAGAGCTTCTGGGTGACTTGAGTCGACATCCCTCGATGTATTTGCATGCTAACAAGGTATGACGTTATATCTTGATCTTCCTTCTTTCCTATTGACGATGAGTAAAGGATTTTGATGTTGATCTGCATTTCATGCAGGTTCCTAGCTTCACACAGCCTCGGGGGAATTGGTTTAACATACACTCCATGTACCAGGCTCTTCATCCTGACTATAGAGCGATTGTGCATGACTGGGGTATTGGAGCATTCTTTTCCATCCTTCCCCGTCGTTGTCCCTAGTGTTATCTCAGGGCAATATCTAAGCGATGGTTTTATCAAACTCAGTCACTCTATTTGTTGGACTATGAGGTGATGATGATGTCGATGGATTGGTGGTTTATCACAGGTATGGAGTTTGGAGGGGAGCCAGTGCCTTGCATAGCGAATATTACCCCTACTGCCATCAGATCCTTGTTAGGAGTTCCGGTGGAGGCACTCAAAGGCATGTCTGTGCGTACAGATCCTTTGAGCGTGGATGCTATGAGTGGGCTGTTGAGCAAGCCCATGCCTGATGATGTCAGAGTCAGGGATCGCATTCTTCAGCGATTGTTCCTAATGATCATTAGAGGCTGCCTCATAGCAGATAACTCTTCTACGGTGTCGTTCGTTTTGGTTAGCGCCACGCATCATGTGGACCTTATTCGAGAGTATGATTGGGGTTCCTATACCTTTGCCTATTTCCTCAGGGGCATGTGTATGCGCTCGCAGGGTTTGACTAAGGCTTGGTTAAGATTCTACCCCTTCTTGCTGGTGAGTATTTCTCTTGTCGTTTTCCATGTATAGGTTAAGAGTGTTTACTGACCGCAGATGTGTGCCTTTGTGTTGGCAATTTTGGGCCTATGAGAGGCTTCCATGTCTACGCCCTGTGAGCGTGTTAGGTTTAGATACCTATCCACGAGGACGACGATGGCATTATTCCATACTGGCAGAGGACAACTGATATTATCAAATGGATTCCCTATTCTGGGGAACATTTGGCCATCGGATTTGAGGATGGGTACCTGACTGGAATTGAGTATGTTATCTCCACCTGGAGAGTTCCTCTCTTTACAGATGGAGGATAGGAGCTCTATTAGGATAGCGTACTATTAGGAGCACCACTGGGGAGATTCGTATGCCAATCTTACCTCATGTCAGGCGTCATTGGCCTGTATCACATTCACCCGTCATTGACATCCCATTGTTGGGGGTAGACGGTTTTACATTATCAGAGGGCCCCTACACTCAGGAGATATTCCAGCATTGGTGGTTCCCTCTCACTATTGGAGCCCAGACCCGCACCACTCAGTTTATGGGGGATATGGTTCCAGGATCCGTGATGATGACAAATTTGCTAGCATTTGTCTGAGATCCGACTCATGTGACACAGATTGACAGTTTGACCTAGCGGTTGGACCGGGCATATTTCTTTATCCGGTATTTGGGTAGAGATCCGATAGAGGCATATTCATTTGATCCTTCTAGCTCAGGTGCTGGCCCCTCAGATGACCCATTTGGTTTTTCCAGCGCAGATCCTCCTTTGTATAGGCAAGACATCCCTGTTGATAGAGATCCAGTGACTCAGGAGGAGTTACATCAGGTGGACAGGATTGATGATGTAGATATTGACACCATTGTCTTCTTCTGATATGTATTCTCATTATATCTTTTGATAGGCCTCTGTTAGGTATTGGGTGGCTGTGCCCCATTTTCTCTATATCTTTTGATAGGGCTCTGTTAGTAGTAGGGCATTTGTGCCCCATTTCCCTGTATTTTTAGTTGTACAGAGATGATGTATGTAGATGTTGATATTCTTAGGAATGTATGCACAATTTTTCATTCCCTATAGCATATTGCCATCTATTATCTGCAGTGCATGTATCATGTTATGCATATATATGAATTTCCAGAGATATTCAGCATTGACCCCTGGATGGTCTTATGACACGGCACATACAGATGTCTTCTTTGACAGTTAGCCGTATTGATCATACCCCACCATTATTGGTGGCATCGGGTATGCGATCGTGGTATGATAGCATGTCACCATCAAATAGGGTGATCGTAGATCATTTGTTGTAGCATACTATGACCCTATTGATGTTTCAGGTTCCCACGGGATTCATGGATGGTATGCTAGAGCATTGGGTATCGGAGAGGCAGGTTTTCCGATTTGCGACCCAGGAGTTGACTCCTACCCTGGAGGAGTATGCACGGTTGACGATGCTGCCACTAGATAAACCTTGCGTACATATGGCTTTGTGGGACATGAGTTGACGGTTCATGACCATCACTGGAATGAGGCGTAGGGTGGTGCAGGATGAGCTTACCTCTGGCCACGTAATATCCCAGCGTTTTTTGTTTGACGGATTTGGCTCTGAGGATAGTTATACACGACATTCTGGGGATTTCACCGCACCGGAGGATCATTGGCGTCTAGCCAGAGTTGATGTACTGTTATTGTGCATACTGTCGTATGTCTATATGCCATAGTACATGGATGAGATAGACATTGGAGTCATCATGGTAGTGAGAGCTCTCAGGGAGGGTCGTACCATCATTCTTATGATTATAGCAGAGACTCTGAGGTCAGCTACATGCTGCTGCACTTATCCGATAAGAGTATTTACAGGCAGTTCGGTCATGCTGTACGTGTGGTTTAAGTCACACTTGAAAATGATCGGCACTTTAGACGGCATGGATATTGTTTCACCCATGATATAGCCATATCATACTCCTTTCATCCATCGGAGTGTACGGACGCCATGTTTTGGTCTATGTTTTTGGCGAATATCAGAGATCCATTTGTCATATTGTTGTGCTTAGGGCTTAGCTCACCCTATAGCTTTATTACTCGTGCTCCGGGCATGGATTATCTTCCTCTAGCTGGTTTGAGGGGTATGACTACCTATCACCCGATAGACGTGATGTCGTAGTTTAACCAGTTCCAAGATTTTCATCCTTTTGAGGGGGCATTAGGTCAGCGTTTAACTTCTCGCTATCTCTCAGTAGAGGATCGATCCCGTGTATACGCTTGTTGGGATCAGCATGAGGTAGAGGTTTTCTCTACTAGCCATCATGGATGTTCGCCAGAGTATTCTTCATGGATGGAGATAGAGATTTCATCTACCGCGCAAAGATCCACAAGATCTGGGATATTGATTAAGATGATGTGGAGCCCATGGAGGACATTGATTCCCATATCGAGAAGGAGTAGTCTACTTGGTTGCCAGCATTTCCTTTAGATTCTCCTAGTACCAAGACCTTCGTCGTGATACATCATTCTAAGACAAGACTTGAGCGAGTCTCCATCTGATGACCTTCGAAAGAGACCAGGTTAGAGCCTTGATGTTGATTGCCCTTGATGGGAGAGACGCAGCTCTATTAGAGAGAGATGATGTATTAGCTCGCAGAGACGCCGCTATTATCGATCGGGATGAGGCTAGATCAGCCATAAATGCAGTGATAGTTGAGCGGGATAGTGCCATATCTGCCCGGGATGTTGCCGTCACAGATAATATTGCAGTACGGTCTCTTACCACTGGCATGATCGCATAGATGAGCGCTTACATTGATGAGCATATGGTCACCATGCAGATAGCTGTAGATCTGTTGGGTCGTGTGGATACCTTTGTACAGGAGACCACAGCTTCACCTCCTTCTTCTGAGAGGGATTCCATATTGGGCTTGTTAGCTCGCATATATCCTGAGTTGTAGCTGGTGCTTTGATATTTTCCTGCATAGACTAGCGTAGCTATTTTGTCCTGTACAGTTTACATTGTGTATATCAAACATCATTATATATAGCAGGGAAATATATTTTTGATCACTTCCCTTTCAGATATGTATGTTGTTTGCTTAATTTTTGCATGTTTCTTCAGGGCTTATGATCTTGATGTATTTTGAATTCCTCCTTGAGGGATGGACATTGAGTTGTCACTGAAGAGTTCAGAATGGATCATTAATCTGTGTGTATCCCTACAATCTTTGGTGTCTTAGGACTGGTTTCTGTATAGATATGTGGAGAGGAGTGTGGCTTTCCTCTCTGAGATTGACCGCACCACAGATGGTCCCCAGTACTTCTATTCATGAGAAGCCTAGTTAATTCCATTTCTTATGGATTGGTGTTGCTCTTTGAGGCACAATCGCAGCTTAGATGGTCGCCAAATCTCCTATTTAGGAAGAGTTCAGGTAATTCCATCCCTTTGATCTAAAGTCGAATGGAATGTAGTGGATAGAAGGATGATCCCAGTATCAGTTGACAAGGGTTTGTGTTTTGGTAGGGGGAATGAGACCGAACCATAAATGGCTACCTACGTACTCCTATTGAAGAGGAGACCAGGTCTGCATAGTTCGAACCTAGTGCAAGAGGTTCAATGTTGTATGTGGCAGAAAAGGGTGTAGGAATGTTTTTGTTGTTTTTGTTTTTGTAAGGAGAAAAGGGTAGAAATGTTTTTGTTGTTTTTGTTTTATTGCGACTGGGCCATATAACATGGTTGCCTACGTAATCCTATTGAAGAGGAGATCAGGTCGGCGTAGTTCACCCTTCAGGGCGAGTTGAAAAGCATGATCCCATGGGAGGTCGGACTGCAGGGAGCAGAAAGTTTGATCCAAGGTTGAGAATAAACTGTAGGCGTGAAAAGTTTGATCCCATGTTTGGGGGGTAATAAACTGTAAACGCGAAAAGGTTCAATCCCTGATGGGATGACAAAAGTCGTAGGACCGCGGAGAAGCCAGATTGCTGGCTCGAATAGTATGTTTCCTTGAGGGGCAGAGTGTGGAAAAGTTGTAGGTGGTAAAGGGTTAAAGAACCGGAATGACTGGTGATCTGATGATCACACACCAGGATGTTTTCTTGATGGCAACCTCAGACGTAGTACCTTTTCACGGTGTCCCAGTTGATGAGTTGTGGAAATTTATCGCCGTCCATTTCTTACAATCTGAGAGCACCTCTTGTCAATACTTCCTTGACAACAAATGGGCCTTCCCAATTAGGAGCGAATTTCCCCTTAGATTGATCTTGGTTGTCCAAGATCTTCTTTAAAACCAAGTCATATTATTTAAACTGTCGTAGGCAGACTTTTCTGTTGTAGGATCTGGCGATCCTTTGTTGATATAACTGACCATGGAAGAGCCGCGGTTCGCCTTTCGTTTATTAGAGACAATTGGTGATACCTATCTTGTACCCATTGATCTTCCTCCAGCTGAGCGTCTATCAACACTCTGAGGGATTCCATTTCAACTTCTATGGGGAGCACTGCTTCCATCCCATAGGTTAATGCGTAGGGGGTTGCCCCAGTGGAAGTACGCATTGATGTTCTGTAGGCTAACAGAGTAAGAGGTAATAAGTCAGGCCAATATTTGTGGTTGGTGGACAACTTTTGCATGATCTTCTTGATGTTTTTGTTAGCCGATTCAACAACATCATTCATCTTCAGACGATAGATTACAGAGTTAAGATGTTTGATGTGGAATTTACTGCATAATTCCTCCATCATTTTGTTGTTGAGGTTCTTAGCATTGTCTGACACATTCACCTCTGGTTGTCCATATCAACATATGACATTGTTTCTGATGAAAGCAATGATGACTTCTTTGGTAACCTTGGGGAAGGAGGCTGCTTCTACCCACTTTCTGAAGTAGTCGATCGTGGTGAAAATAAATCGATGTCCATTAATGGCTTTAGGCTCAATGGGCGCAATAACGTCCATTTCCCACATTGATAAGGGCCAAGGTGAACTCATATTATGGAGTTCCAGTGGAGGGGCGTGGATAGCATTCCCATGAATTTGGCACTGATAACATCTACTGACGTGGTCATTGTAGTCAGCTTTGAGAGAGAGCCAGTAATGTCATTTCTTGAGGACTTTCTTGACAAGGAGGGGGCCACTCATGTGGGGGCCACTAACTCCACCATGGATTTCATCCATAAGCCTTTGAGCTTGATCTTTGTCTAAACATCTGAGGAGACCTAGTCCTGCATCTCTTTTGTAGAGTGCATCTCCGCTCAGGTAGAATTTCATATCAAGTCGATGGATCCGCCTTTTCTCAGTCGGGCTTGCCTCAGCGGGTATAGATCCATCTCGTAGATATTACTTGATATGCTGATACCAAGGATGTTGGATGGTTGGTAGCTCATCTGATACTTCTCCAACATAATTCCCATAGGCTGGGGCCTTGTGCAGGGAAATTGTGACGTTTGGCAAGTGTCCTTTGTCTGATATACGAAGTAAGGAGGCCAAAGTTGCTAATGCGTCTGCAAAGTCATTCCTATTATGAGGAACGTGTAGAAAGGAGATTTCTTCGAACTCCAAAACCATATCTAAAACTTGCTGATGGTAAGGCAGAAAATGTAGTTCTTTGGTTTGATAGATTCCAGTGGATTATCTGATTACCAATTCTGAATCTCCAAAGACAGTTAACCTCCTAATGCCCATTGAACGAGCAAGTTTTAGCCCCATGAGACAACCTTCATACTTAGTTGTGTTATTGGTGCTGACAAACTGCAATTTGACGGCGACGAGATACTGCTCCCCCGTACCAGATACTAGAACTGCTCCAGCTCCATCAAAATACATCTTCCATGCTTGGCGTGTATTGTACTGATGGTGTTGTTGAACTGTCATTACTCCTTCATCGGGGAAATATGTTTCCAACTGTTTGAAATCACTTGAAGGTGCAGCGGCTAGTTGATCCGCAATTCCTTGACCTTTGACAGATTTTTGAGTCACGTAGACGATGTCAAATTATTGTAGGATCAACTGCCATCTGGACAGCCGATAATTTAACATGGGTTTATTGAACACGTACTTGAGAGGATCCACGTAGGATATGAGATGGGTTGTGTGACTATGGAGGTAATGTTGTAACCTCATGGACGCCTATACCAAAGCAGAACAAGTCTTCTCAATCAGATTGTACTTATGTTCACTGCTGCTGAATCTTTTGCTGAGGTAACAGATAGCTCGTTCTTGGCCTCTATCGCCTTTTCTCGTCCCAAAGATGTTTCAAGGCATCATCACTTATGGACAGGTACATGAACAGGGGAACATCATCTCTGGGTGGTACCAAAATGGGAGCTTTGACTAGTTGTTCTTTAATCACGAGGAAGACATTTTGGCACTCATCATTCCATTTCATGGAGGAGTTCTTCCTTAATAGCTTGAAGATTAGCTCACAGGTTGCTGTGAGTTAAGAGATAAACCTGCTAATGAAGTTGATTCTTCCCAAAAATCCCCGTATTTTCTTCTTTGTCTGAGGAATGGGCATTTCCGTAATGGCTTGGATTTTGGTAGGATCCAGCTCAATCCCTTTGTGGCTAACTAGAAATCCTAGCAACTTGCCTGATCTAACGCCAAAGGTGCACTTGGCTGGATTCAACTTCAAGTTGTACTTATGCAACCTGTTTAATAGCTTTCTGAGATGGTCTAAGTGGTCTTCCTCCTTCTGGGATTTCACAATGATGTCATCCACATAGATCTCGATCTCTTTGTGCATTAAGTCGTGGAAGAGAGCCATCATGGCTCACTGATAGGTGGCTCCAGCATTGATGAGGCTGAATGATAACCGTCTATAACAAAAGGTTCCCCAAGGCGTGATGAAAGCAGTTTTCTCACGATCTTCCTCAGCAACCATGATTTGATGGTACCCCGCAAAGCAATCAGCAAAGGAGTATATGCAATATTGAGCTGTATTGTCAATGAGAATGTGGATAAAGGGTACGGGAAAGCTATCTTTTAAGCAAGCTTTGTTCAAGTCCCAGTAATCCACGTAAACTTGCACCTTCCCTCTGAGATCTACTATCTTGCAGACTACGATTCTGCCTCGATAGCTCTCGAGTTATACTTGACTCTCCTGGCAGACTACGATCTCTGGTGTCGTACTCGACGATCAGACAAGCCTATCTATTACATCATAAGATCACCCTAACATGCTTGATCTTTCTATATTTATAGTCCTTGTACATCATTTCTTTTTAAGGACTTTACAAAGTTGTTTTGCTTATGTAGGATCAACCTAACATACTTGATCAATTCATTCTAAGTCCTTGTACACATGTTTCTATTATCTATCAAAGGACTTTACAACTTTTCTTAATGCAAGCATACTTGCAAATTATTCATTCATATATATATCATAATCAAATCATAATCAAATAGGAATATCATTCATATGTTTATTCCTGACATAATACTCGTATTTCATACGTATAATATTCGAAACGACTATACGCATTGCATTTTCCCTTTCGGAAATCTCTTTCACAACCCTTAGGTTTTAAGTCCACAAGCGAAAACTTCGTATGCCATAACAAAATATTATTGGATATTACATAATATCTTCGTATTCTATCATTACACATTTCTTGGAATTTCCAACCTAAGCTCCGAACGACATCGGATGAATAGTGTTTTTTAGCAAACATTCTCGGAAAACCTTCATTTTCATCTTGATAATTCACAACAATTAATCCTAGCACAAAGCTAGAATACTAACCACATCAGTATATTCTAGGTCATAGAATGGCCTTCGAACATCTTACTCACCTAATAAATCAATTAAATTCATTTAATTCACATAATCAAATAAAAAAATTAATTCATTCAAAATTTAAAATTCTCAGGCGTTACAATCATTTGTGTGGAGACACTAAAGTAAGTATGTAGGTGCTTATTGGAGAATAATTTCACTGAAAAAAAAACCCAAAACCCTAATAAGATCTCGATGTATGTAATCATCTAGTATATATAAATAAATTTTTTCCTGCTTCAATGTGTTACAAAGTGTTATTATATACTTGGTTTGAGGTAAAATTGACCAAATAAATTTTATCCAAAAAACGTCATATGTGATTCAATTGACAACAGTCCTTCGTGCTTAATTTTTTTTCCATAATAATCGAATTTTCAAGTTATTATAAATTATTTTTGACAAATTGCAAATGAATTTTTATCCGTCGCGTTTGACATCGACTTAAATTTTTCTCCATAATCGGACTTTTGTGACAAGTTGCTTTGTTGCTTGTTATCGATTAGCTTAGAAATTTGTTAGGATTAGTGAGTAAAACCCTAGGTTAAGCAAAACCCTAACCCTAATTAGCAAAAACCCTAACCCTAATTTATTAATTAAACCCTAATTAGCTAATCTAACTCTAATTAGCTTATGTTAACACTTAATCATGGTTAGTAAACTTCTATTAGGTACTAATTAACATTACTTAACATTCCTAATCATTAGAAACAAAACCCTAATCAAGATTAGTGAAGATTTAAACCCCAATTAAGCTACTAACTTAATCAACTAGCTCACAAGTAGGTTGGGAGTCACCATTACAAGTTCCAAAACATCACATGACATGCTTCCAAACTCCCAAGCATCAGTAAGAGTCACAGATCGATCTTTATGGAGGCAAGTAGGTGAAAAATGACCAAAAAGCCAAGTTGGAAGAATTCTATAATAGGAACCTTAGAAATGAGCAAACCCAATTAATTCTCAAAGCCTAGATACACTTATAAACCTACCATATCAAGCCTAGGTGTTATCAAAGAACAAGATCGTAAGTTAGAATCACAAATTTCTCAAGAAAAGGTGCAAACCCTAGTTCATAAATTTCTTTGATCTTATGTTAGATTTGTTGTTTAGATGTTTAGAATATTGTATTAGGATGTTAGAAAGTATGCTAGAGTGGTAGAACACGCTTTTCATAACATCTAGATGCCTTAATTAAGCGCTTTTATGAAACTGGGAATTTTGAAAAAATGGTCCGACAAATTAATGTCGTGGCTTTTCGATTCATATGTGTTTATGTTTTGGTCCGTTAATCGATTGATATTTGTAGCCCGTAAGTAGGTCTTTAACTGAAAAAGAAAAACAGTTCGATGAACCATAGATTCCAAGATATAATCAACCAAAGTGGGTGACTGCTCACGGAAGTTAGTTTTCTCGGGTTGCCTGTAAAGCTCAAGAATGCTTGAATCCCGCTTACTTGACCGAATTCGCTTAATCATCTTTCGATTGTTAATTGTTTATGTTTTTGTTATAAATTGGTACTGTATACATACTACATATCTATGATCTTCAATCTAACAAACAACTCATAGGATTATCAAATTATGGTCAAAACTAGTCGATCGAAAGTACGACCGAAGTTTTTTCGGGTTTTCCAAAAATCAAGAACACGAAGAACAAAGCTTGTTAGGTGATTTTGACCATCATAAATAGAGATCTTAGAATTACGATTTGTTCATGTTAATGTTATATATATGTACTCGGTATATAGACTACATGTTACAACAAACAAAACATACATCTAATACAATCAATCAAAGTTATTCAAGCCACAAAATTGCTGACGACCGATTTTGACTAATCGCTCGGGTTACCTGTAAACCCAAGAAAAAATCTCCGACAAAGAACTTTGAATCTTTATAATTTCTTGTTAGATGTAGATTAAAGCCTCGCTTATTGCTTGATTCAGTACTATTATATGAGTACTACAACACCATATACTGATCTAACCAAAAAATCATTACCAATACCGAAAGTTATTTAATGGTCAAACTAGCCACTCGAATTACCAGCAACTACCGCCTGTAAACTCAAGAACACCTACAATTATATACTTTTCACACCGTAGAGCTTTTAAATGATTTTGACATGTAAATTATTTTTTTAGAAATAAATTATAAAAAATTAGAAATAATTAATAAAAAATAGCTTTAAAAATTATATTAAATTATTATAAATTATTTTCGATATTTCTACAAAAATGTAATAATTATTTTATTTTATTTAGATATTATTTATAATTAACTTATTAATAAAGTAATTAGAATAATTACTTTTAAATACTAAATAATTATGTAAAAATATTATTATTGAAATAAAATCATAATAAATGATTATAAATTATTTAATAATATTAAATAATGTTTTTTATAAAATTTTAGTAAATATAAATTACTTATAAATAGAGATAAATGGTTTAAAAATCATTTAAAGGATAAATAAATATTTTAAAAATACTTTAAACCTTCTAAAATATATTATAAGGATAATTAAATTATTTAAAATATAACCAAATTTTATAAATAAAATTTAGTTCATTTATCAAAGGTATTAAAAGTCAAACCCTATTAAATCTAACCCAGATTAAATAAATGTTTTATTTGAGTATGTTATCAATACTAACGTGTTAGATTTATATTCTTGAACGTCATAGGTACTTAATAGCGTTCGAATAGTATAACTTAATCGATCTACGCCGTGCAAGTCTTCTATACCCAATTTATTACTTATGAAAAATTTATCAACCTCTGCTTATTCATTTAACAAGATTCTATCTTGCTATACCGCTGATATAATACACCTATGTTGAATTACCTATTATTGAAAAGTTATTGCTATAGTTCCAAAGATGACTAAGAAATGAATTATTTATTCATATGATATTGTTTATTGAGCATAAACTGCTGTGTCAAGCCAAATTGTTTTGGTAAGACAATCTATAATCAAGTCGAGTATCCCGTAAGGGAGCAAAGTGTAGTCAATGAATATATTGACAAGAAATTGTAAGTGTAATTGAGCATCGTAGGTGATATGCATACTCCTAGGATGTTGAATAGTCGATCCCCTATCTCACATCTCAATGTAATTTCTAAGTCTTTGTGATCGACAAAAATGATAAAAATTCCGTAACTAGTTGGAATTAGAAATCCGTAAATGGTAACAACTATCACTTAAATTTGAATTGTTATAATTCTTCAAATCCTATATTGTTATAAATATACAACTTGTCGAGCATGTCATAGCTCACCCTTGCAAATTATTCCCTTTGTAGCTTTTAGATGGTAACTCGAACATCTCGAGTAGATAAAGGAAAGCCCCTACATAGATTAGATTATATTCTCGTTCGTATGAATAATTTGTAATAAGAACTTGTTATGAGAATTTTGTAATCTAATCATCATAATATTATGATATATATAACATCTTTTTTTTCGCAACTGTGTTTTCTTACATATATAGATGTAAAGTAAGATGTCTTCTATTCTAGTTGAGATCCTTGGGAACTATTTATCCGAGTGAGGGTGTTAATAGCATGGACTGCTCATGTTGTTATTAATACTCAATTTCAGATAGATAGTTACTATCGATACGATAAGTATATAATCGCATGACATGTACTATACATCCGGGTGAAGGTATTGGTAATATGGACTATTCATGTTATTATCGACATCAATTTTTGATAGATAGACTCTAGTCACAGATATGCTCATATATTCAAGTGAGGGTATCCAAACACAAGAATATTTTCTTGGGAATTACCATCTGTTATGGGATACCGTGAATCTTGAATCTATGGGAATTATATCCGATAGTCCCTCTATCTAATGTAATATTTTAATCGATACCATGGGTGTATAGATTTAAATGCATTATGTTAATTCTTCAGAAACACCATACCGGATACCACGGAGTATAGGTATGGGGGTGTTACAATTTTGGTATCAAAGTCAAGTAGGCTATAGATATAAGGAAGAGTTTTCTTAGTATATAGTCTTCGAGTCCGTAAAAATTTTTTTAAAAGACATATAAAATATAACATTAAAATTATTATGTGTGTAAACCTTTATACCAAAGATTTATGGAGTTTTTATAGATGGCCAACTCTAATGTCAAGAAAGAGTGATCAATCCACCGCAAATAGAGTCTTTTTATAGTGATGATGAAGAAGAAGAAGAATTGCTTCATGATCAAAAAACCGCTTGATGTCAAAGAAGAAGAAGAAGATCCAGAAGATGAAGACAATTAATGAGAATAATGAGAATAGCATGATGAGGCAATGGCATCACTACCGCAGCATAAATGTAATGTGAGAACAATAAGATGAAGTTTAGGGAAGATTTAGCCGAGTGTATGCTAATGGATGAAAGGAGTCATAGCCATCAATCGAAAGTACAACCGCACCATGCACATAGGAGCAGGAGGGAAATTCACCAAGACTTCTTAAAACATCTCCGGGAGTTCGAGATACTTTTAATGATTTGCAATATATGCGTAACTCGATATCCAAGTAGAGGAGAAGAAAACTCGCTTATCTTATCGATCGATCCGTGGTTTGTCACATGATCCAGTGATTCCTTTGATGATATCAATGAATTCTAGAGTAGTAGATAGAGGTTGGATGCTTTATATTAGTACAATAAAGAAGCATTCAAAGTTTGTATTGTGATAAGTAATCGTAATATACTAGTATGTTTAAAGTTGTTCATAAGACCGTGAGTTATAAATAAACAATATGTTTTGGTTATCTAAGAATCTTATGTGAATCTTTGTTGTTGTTTTATGTAATCATGCCACCAACCGTAAGACCCCAAAGAGAAATGAATAATGAGGATAATCCAACTCAACAGCTTAGTAGATATGATGTTAGGAGTAATAAATGCACTGTAAACCAAAATACATCCTTTAAAGACTTTAAATTAGTTGGACCACCGAATTTAAAGGTACATTAGAACCTCAGAGATGCAATGTGATTTGGATTTTTCGAGATAGAAAAATTCTTCCTAGTAACCAATGTTAGTAATAACCGTAAGACAACTTTTGCAACTTTCTTCTTGAAAGGTGAAGCTAATTATTGTGGGAATCAACCAAAGGTCGAGTAGAAATCGAAATTGTTCCTTGGGATAGATTTAAAGAGTTGTTCTTTGAAAACTATTTTTCCCAATCCCGAAAAAGACCGAATGGAAATAAAATTTTCGGACTTAAAACAAGGAGATCTTATTGTAACCAAAGATACGCCTAAGTTTAATGAACTATCCGTGTTTGCTCCTCATCAAGTGACCAACCGAACTTAGAAAGACTCAGAGGTACCAAGAAGGTTTAAACCCCTCGATTAGAGTAAATTATCGCTGCTTCAAATCAAAACTTTCTCTCAAATACTAGAGAAGGCCACTATAATTGAAAGTGAGAATGAAAATCTCGCTAAGTTTTCATCAGGACAAAAAGACTCAGAATGAGAAAGGGAAAAGTAAGACAAAGACGATGGTTAGAACTGATAAAGGATTTTGACTATGAAATCTTATATCATCCCTAAGAAAGCAAATGTTGTAGCCGATGATGTTAAGTAGAAAGAATCAAGAAAAATTGAATGTATTAACCACCAATGATAGGTTAATAAAAGA
This sequence comes from Panax ginseng, assembly GCA_020205605.1. Classification (NCBI taxonomy): domain Eukaryota; kingdom Viridiplantae; phylum Streptophyta; class Magnoliopsida; order Apiales; family Araliaceae; genus Panax; species Panax ginseng. Next base: position 59,462,696 of record CM035142.1, read on the forward strand.
CTTTGAAAAGTTAAAATTGAGGTGGAATGTCCAAATACCTCTACCCCAAAAATTATATATCTTAGAAGGAGTTTCATCTATGCTCGATAAAATTAAAGAGATACAGAGAAGGATGAAGAGTGTCAAAAGTTTAAATCTAATTTCACACATGATAAGTATAATAAATTTTGAATAGATACGGATGGAATAATAAGATATGAAAATAGAATCGATTCCGTTAGATCAAGCTTTAAAAGATGAAATTTTGAACGAAGCACATAATTCTAAATTTGCCATACATCCCGGCAAAGATTAAAATGTTCAAAGATTTAAGTCAACATTTTTGGTGGTCGAATATGAAAAAGGAAATAGCCGAATGGGTAAGTAAATGTCTCACGGTCAAAGGGTTAAGGCGTAACATCGTAAGCCAAGTGGTTTACTTCAACCCTTACCAATCCTCGAGTGGAAGTGGGAACATATAACCATGGACTTTGTAGTGGGCCTTCCAACTACACAAAAAGGCCATAATGCCATTTGGGTAATAGTTGACCGCTTAACTAAATCCGCCACTTTTTACCTATTAAAATTACTCATAACCCGGATCACCTTGCCAAATTATATATTCATGAAATTATCTCTAGGCATGGAGTACCTGTTTTCATAGTATCGCATCGAGATCCACGCTTTTACTTCAAATTTTTGGAAGAGTCTTCGTAAAAAATTTAGAAACAAGCTTAAGACTAAGTACAACTTATCATCCTCAAACCGATGGACAAAGTGAGAGAACCATACAAACATTAGAGGATATGTTGAGAACATGTGTCATAGACTTCAAAGGAAGTTGGGAAGACCAGCTACCTTTTAGTCGAATTCGCTTACAACAATAGTTATCATGCTAGCATAGGTATGCCACCCTATGAAGCCTTATATGGAAGAAAATGTAGAACGCCTATGTGTTGGGATGAAGTGGGGAAAGACAAATGTTAGGACCTCAAATAATTCAACAAACCAATTAAACTATCGTAATCATATGTCAACGATTACAAGCATCTCAAGATCGACAAAAAAAAATATACCGATCCACATCACAACAATAAAAATTTTAGCGTAGAAGCCATGTATTCTTGAAAGTATCTCCTTGGAAGGGCAAGATACGTTTTGGCAAGAAAGGAAAACTAAGTCCGAGGTTCATTGGACCTTTTGAAATTTTGAGAAGAATTGGTGAAGTTGCTTATGAAATAAAGACTACCACCGAAAGTTAAACCATATTCATAATGTGTTTCATGTGTCCGCTTTTTACACACCATACAAACCCGATTATAAACACGTTATAAATTATGAACCTATCCAAATCAAGAAAATCTTTCTTATGTAGAAGAACTCGTGCAGATCGTCAATCGTAAAGAGCAAGTCCTCCGTAATAAAGTGATAGCATCTGCTAAAGTAATATGGAGAAATCGTAACGTTGAAGAAGCTACATGGGAGCTTGAAGATAAAATGCGAGAATTATCCTCATCTTTTACTTAACATGTAATCGTAATTTCGAGGACTAAATTTTTATTAGTGGGGGTGAATGTAAAAAACCAAAACCCTAATAAGACTCGTATGTATAAATCCGCTATATAAATAAAATTTCTCTGCTCAATGTGTTACGTGTTATTATATACTTGGTTTGACAAAATTGACCAAATAAATTTTTATCCAAAAACGTCGTGCTTCGACACCTCGTGCTTAATTTTTTTTTCCATAATCGGACTTTTCAGAAAATTATTTTGACAAGACAAGTTGTCGTGCTTTTGTCGACAAAACGCTTTTGTTAGATTAGTGAGAAATTTTAGGTAAGTAACCCTTGTTAACAAACCCTAAACCCTAATTAGCAAAACCCTAACCCTAATTTATTAATTAAACCCTAATTAGCTAATCTAACTCTAATTAGCTTATGTTAACACTTAATCATGGTTAGTAAACTTCTATTAGGTACTAATTAACATTACTTAACATTCCTAATCATTAGAAACAAAACCCTAATCAAGATTAGTGAAGATTTAAACCTAATTAAGCTACTAACTTAATCAACTAGCTCACAAGTAGGTTGGGAGTCACCATTACAAGTTCCAAAACATCACATGACATGCTTCCAAACCCCCCAAGCATCGTAAGAGTCAGTCACAAATCGATCTTTATGGAGGCAAGTAGGTGGAAAAATGACCAAAAAGCCAAGTTGGAGAATTCTATAAATAGAACCTTAGGAATCGAGCAAACCCACGAATTCTCAAAGCCTAGATACACTTATAAACCTACCATATCAAGCCTGGGTGTTATCAAAGAACAAGATCGTAAGTTTTAGAATCACAAATTTCTCAAGAAAAGGTGCAAACCCTAGTTCATAAAATTTCTTTGATCTTATGTTAGATTTGTTGTTTAGATGTTTAGAATATTGTATTAGGATGTTAGAAAGTATGCTAGAGTGGTAGAACACGCTTTCATAACATCTAGATGCCTTAATTAAGCTGCTTTTATGAAATCTCGGGAATTTTGAAAAAATGGTCCGACAAATTAATGTCGTGGCTTTTCGATTCATGTGTGTTTATGTTTTGGTCTCGTTAATCGATTGATATTCGTAGCCTCGTAAGTAGGTCTTTAATCTAGAAAAGAAAATAGGTTCGATGAACCATAGATTCCAAGATATAATCAACCAAAGTGGGTTGACTGCTCACTTAAGTTGGTTTTTCGGGTTGCCTGTAAAGCTCAAGAACAATTGAACCCGCTTACTTTGATCGAATTCGCTTAATCATCTTCCGATTGTTAATTGTTTATGTTTTTGTTATAAATTGGTACTGCATATACTACATATCTATGATCTTCAATCTAACAAACAACTCATAGGATTATCGAAATTATTGGTCAAAAGTAGTCGATCGAAAGTACGACCGAAGTTTTTTCGGGTTTTCCGTAAAACTCAAGAACACGAAGAAAAGTTGTTAGTCAGATTTTTGACCATCATAAATAGAGATCTTAGAATTACGATTTGTTCATGTTAATGTTATATATATGTACCCGGTATATAGACTACATGTTACAACAAACAAAACATACATCTAATACGTAATCAAAGTTATTCAAGCCACAAAATCGCTGACCGGATTTGACTAATCGCTCGGGTTACCCGTAAACCCAAGAACAAATTCTCCGATAAAGAACTTTGAATCTTTATAATTTCTTGTTAGATGTAGATTAAAGCTCGCTTATCGCTTGATCTCAGTACTATTATTACATGAGTACTACAACACCAATACTGATCTAATCGAAAATCATTACCAATACCGAAGTTATTTAATGGTCAAACTAGCCACTTTAATTACCAGCAAACACGCCTAAAAAAACTCAAGAACACCTACAAATATACTTTTCATCATCAGAGAGCTTTTTAATGACGATGTAAAAATTATTTTTTAGAAATAAATTATAAAAAATTAGAAATAATTAATAAAAATAGCTTTTAAAAATTATATTAAATTATTATAAATTATTTCGATATTTCTACAAAAATGTAATAATTATTTTATTTTATTTAGATATTATTTATAATTAACTTATTAATAAAGTAATTAGAATAATTACTTTTAAATACTAAATAATTATGTAAAAATATTATTATTGAAATAAAAATCATAATAAATGATTATAAATTATTTAATAATATTAAATAATGTTTTTATAAAATTTTAGTAAATATAAATTACTTATAAATAGAAATAAATGGTTTAAAATCATTTAAAGGATAAATAAATATTTTAAAAATACTTTAAACCTTCTAAAATATATTATAAGGATAATTAAATTATTTAAAATATAACCAAATTTTATAAATAAAATTTAGTTCATTTATCAAAGGTATTAAAAGTCAAACCCTATTAAATCTAACCCTAAGATTAAATAAATGTTTTATTTGAGTATTGTTATCAATACTAACGTGTTAGATTTATATTCTTGAACGCCATAGTACTTAATAGCTGCTCGAATAGTATAACTTGATCGATCTACGCCGTGCAAGTCTTCTATACCCAATTTATTACTTATGCAAAATTTATCAACCCTGCTTATTCATTAACAAGATTCTATCTTGCTATATCGTTGATATAATACACCTATGTTGAATTACCTATTATTGAAAAGTTATTGCTATAGTTCCAAAGATGACTAAGAAATGAATTATTTATTCATATGATATTATTTATCGAGCATAAACTCGTTGTGTCAAGCCAAATTGTTTTGGTAAGACAATCCTATAATCAAGTCGAGTATCCCGTAAGGAGCAAAAGTGTAGTCAATGAATATATTGAAAGAAATTGTAAGTGTAATTGAGCATCGTATGTGATATGCATACTCCTAGGATGTTGAATAGATCGATCCCCTATCTCACATCTCGAATGTAATTTCTAAGTCTTTGTGATCGATGTAAAATGATAAAAATTCCGTAACTAGTTGGAATTAGAAATCCGTAAATGGTAACAACTATCACCAAAATTTGAATTGTTATAATTCTTCAAACCTATATTGTTATAAATATACAACTTCATCGAGCATGTCATAGCTCACCCTTGCAAATTATTCCATTTGCAATTTTAGATGGTAATCCCGAACATCCGAATAGATAAAGGAAGCATCCCTACATAGATTAGATTATATTCTTGTTCTGTATGAATACCTTGTAATAAGAACTTGTTATGAGAATTTTGTAATCGAATCATAATATTATGATATATATAACATCTTTTATTTTCGCAACCATGTTTTCTTACATATATAGATGTAAAGTAAGATGTCTTCTATTCTAGTTGAGATCCTTGGGAACTATTTATCTAAGTGAGTGAGGTGTTAATAGCATGGACTGCTCATGTTGTTATTAATACTCATGAATTTCAGATAGATAGTTACTATCGATAATGATAGTATATAATCGCACGACATGTACTATATATATCCGGGTGAGGGTATTGGTAATATGGACTGCTCATGTTATTATCGACATCAATTTTGACAGATAGACTCTAGTCACATATATACGCTCATATATTCAAGTGAGGGTATCCAAACATAGTAATATTTCTCTTGGGAATTACCATCGTTATGGGATACCGTGAATCTTGAATCTATGGGAATTATATCGATAGTCCCTCTATCTAATGTAATATTTTAATCGATACCATGGGTGTAGATAGATTTAAATGCATTATGTTAATTTCAAAAGATGAAATTAGAAAACACCATAGTTGTGCATACCACTTGAGATGTCTTATATAAGGTATGGGTGGAATGATTTAATTGTATTAATTAATAAGAGAAGTCTTATTAATATTATTACAATTATTATTATTTTAATTTCTAAAAGAGTTTGGGAATTAATTTAATATAAGTACTCTCATTTATTCCTAATAAGATTAAGATGTTAAATTAATTAAAATAGTTTAATTAATTATCCCTAATAAGATTAGGGAGCTTAATTAATTTAAAGAATTTAATTAAATAAATAATACCCTATTTTCTAATTAGATTAGAAGGGTTAACTGATTTTATAAGAGGAGTCTTATATTAGATATCAAATAGACGTGATTCCAATTATTGCATAGTACGCCCTTTTTTCTACAGAGCTAGGAAAAACTAGGGTTTGAGCCAAAACACCCTTCTTCTTGAATTTTTGTTCTTCCTTGGTGGATCACCTCTAGAGGCCAAACACTTGGGTAGCTAACGTTGATCAAAGAAAAGAATCTAACCCAATGGATTCAAGTTGAATGCGAAAAAGATTGGAGGTGAACATGTACATGACGAAGCTAGTTCTACAATGGTATGAATATGTTTTTCATCTTTTCGTTTAATTAATAATTGTGCATAAAGGATGATCCGGGTATATGGTTTGTACAATTTTAAAATCTATTTTTTACGCTTCCGCTTTTCTTTGATGCAATTTGCTTGTGTTCATGAATCTTACAAACCTAACAGTGGTATCAGAGTCAAACCTTTATGCGAATTATTAATTATTTATATTTGATATATATATATATATATTGATATTTATTTAGAACAAATTTTTTGGGCATAATTATTGGTATAAATAATATTTTTAGAGAAAAACTGCACAATTCGTGAACTGAAAAAATAGATTCTGGAGATTGGCACCGCAACGCCTGATGCTAGTTTACTAGCGGCGTCACAGCGCCACTCTACAGAAACATATATATATTTTTTACTTTGTTTTTATTAAGATAAAAGGTTTATTTTAATTAAAATTAAATTAAATTTTTTTTCCCAGTAATTCTAGATTAAAAATAAAGGAGTTTATTTTAATTTGGAATTGGATTAAAATAAAGTTGTTTATTTTAATTGGAATTGGAATCCACGTTTGTTTGAATAAAAGAGTTTATTCAAAAGTTTTATAATAACTTAAAATTGGATTTAACGTTTGTTTAAATAAAAGAGTTTGCTCAAAAGTTTTATTTTAATTGGAATTAGATTCTACGTTTGTTTGAATAAAAGAGTTTATTCAAAAAGGTTTTATATTAACTTAGAGTTGGATTCCACATTTGTTTGAATAAAAGAGTTTATTCATATATAGAATTGAATTTCATATTTTCTAGAATAAATGAGTTTGTTCACATATGGAATAGGATTCCATGTTTCCTAAAATTAAAGGTGTTTAATATTAATAAGGAATAGGAATCAATATATTTTATTTTTTCAGCAATTTTAAGTTAAAATAAAGGATTTTATTTTGTACTTGAAATTGGATTTCTTGTTAATTAAAATAAAGGAGTTTATTTTGATTGGAAATTTGATTAAAAATAAAGGAGTTTATTTTTATTCAAAATTGGATAAAATAAAATAAAGAAATTTATTATGATTTTGATTAAAAATAAAAGAGTTTATTTTGTTTCAAACTTGGATTTTATGCTAATTAAAATATCTCATTAAATCAATATCAATGTATATATTGAATGTTTATTATTCATGAGATGAATTTATTTATTTATGTATATGTTGATGTGTATGATAATATATGGGATTGATTATGGATTATTGACCAATGTGATTGGATTTTATTTTAGTTGGAAGCATGAATGTATGAGTTTTATTAAATAGGGTATGCGTACCTCGTCTTCTCTAAGTTTTCTTAATGTAAATTTTATCTCCCTTATATGTACTTCCCCTTGACTGTTGATCAAGATTTCTATTTGTTTTAAATAGTTTTGTAATACGAATAGTTAAAATTAATTTTGAAGAATTGGATATCAAGGATCAAGGAGCGTTTTGATGACCCGTTTGTAATGGAGCCCGGGTTTAAATATAATAATTATATTTAAATTTAATTCTTACATGCTAGGTTTGACCTTTTGGTTCACTTGGTGGCTCTAGTGAACCAAACTAGAATAAAGTCCATAATCAATCCGGGTAGAATATAGTATTCTATATGTGCATGCGTATACTATATATATATTACTCCCTCCGTCCTAGGATAAAAGTCCTTATTACTATTTTGGATAGTCCCATGTTAAATGTCCAGTTTCCTTTAATAACCAAATTTTTACACATTTTTTTCTATTATGCCCGTAGCATTAAATATCTCATACTTTTCTTATTTTAATTCTCTCTCCATATTTAATGACATATTATTATGGGCAATTTTGTCATTTTAAAAATCTTCTTAATATGCGTGAAAAGTCCACCAGGACTTTTATCCTGGGACGGAGGGAATATATATTATGCAAACATGCTTCGTATGTTAATTAATATGATGCGTATTATATATATATATATATATATGTGTGTGTGTGTGTGTGTGTGTGTGTGTGTGTGTGTGTGTGTGCCGCTAAATAAGATGAGACAAATTAATAATAAACCCCTCAAAGATTTTATATTAAGTCATAAGCGTTCAAAGATATTTGGAATATTGAACGTCGCCTTCTAGCATGACAAAAAATAATAGAGTATCAATTAATTATTATAAGTTTGTTGTGTCACCACAAGGCTTATCTTAATTTTTTTGAGATGTTAATTTTATCATATTTGATGCTTATAAAGAAAATTGAACAATGTTTTTTTTGTTGTGTCACCACAAGGACAATGTTTTTCTTTTTTTTAATATATGGAAGTGCTATGTTGGACTTAACTTAGATAATTTTGATTCAGATGTACCACCGCTTGATCAAAATAATCTAAGAGGCAAAATAAAATGAGTTACATGATGATGTAATTGACAAGAGTTGTCTACCTATTTATTTATATATAGTTTGTTGTGTCACCACAAGGCTATAGACATTTGAAATGGAATCCTTATTCTCACTAGCAAATCTTTAATTAGATTTTTTCGAACTATATAAGTGACGGTAATATAGTTTGATGAAAATAGTGGGAGATACCAATTAAAACAAGACCTAAACTATTTTTGTAATTAATAAAAGAATGTATGATATAATGTTGTTAAATTACAAATTCATTTACAGAATTTTACAATGTCTAAATTACTATTGTCGACGTCAGGATTTCCCTTTTCGATACTTGTTCTTTGGTGTTCTCATATTAAGTGAGATTTGTTTGAAAAAAACAAGTGAAAAAGGTCTGACATGTATAATGTCGATGATGGACTGTTAAGAGTCGCCAGTTGGTTTTTTAAATGGTTGTACCAACACAACCGAGAAAAGATTTGCACATTGACCCAGTGATGTGACACTGCTAAATGGGTCGGTAAAACCGAGATTCATTAGGGTCCGGGGACTTGATTATGCGGAGGGAAGGTGTTAGGTACCCCCCGACATCCGTGTTACCACGGTGACTGCCACTTTTCAAAAAACTGTTATATGAATGTGTGTGTGTGTGTGTGTGTGGGTCAATGAGCTGTTTATTTGGAAGTAGCGTGAGGCCTCGTTCGCACCTATATACACAGGGTTTGAATTTATATAAAAAAATAGTTTTTTAGCAAGATATGGCAGTGATGTTTTATAAAAGAGGTTTTTCAAACCCTTATGCTCAATAGTAATTGAGACCTTTTACACTACTATTTTATTAGGTGTTCAGCTTGATTGCTTTTATTTTCAAGATGCAAAGCATCTATAAGAAAATAATGTACAAAATAATGCCGACTTCCTCGTGGGTATGAAAACCATCTGAGGAAATTCAGATACCGCAGATAAATTTACAAGCTGCTTACAGCTGAAAATATCCATGACGGGAACCGAATCTAGATCCAATAGATTGAATCTGTGATCACATGATTCCTAGGCTCACATGATGCTACAATTTGTATGAAAGCAGTAAGAAGGTATATATATAATAGTTGTAAATATATATATATACAGACATGATCACCAACCACGAAGAACCTCCATGGGGATCAGAAATGTAAATAAAGTTGTAAAAGCTATCAACCGCCACGGAAGAAACTCCAGGCGGGACGAAACGTAAAGAAAGCTTTAAAAGCGATCAACCACCACAAAGTAAACTCCAGGTGGGATGACATATATATATATATATATATATATATATATACGCAGTAAACGCACCGGATATAAAATTCAGGCTCATCGAACCGAGTTCGACAACAGTTCATATATATAAATATATATATATATATATATAAGCAAATAAATGCTCCGGATGTAAAATCCAGGCTCATCGAACATAGTTCGACACGCAGTTCATATATATAAGTATATATATATTAAAGCAATAAACGCTCTAGACCGAAGTCTAGGCTCATCGAACAAAGTTTGACACACAGTTAATATATATAAATATATATATATATTAAAGCAATAAACGCTCCAAAATATAATCTAGGCTCATCGATATATATATATATATATATATATATATATATATATATATATATATTAAAGCAATAAACACTCTAGCATCAAGTTCAGGCTCAATCGAGGCATAACTCGATAATGTTAGTCCATATATATATATATATATATATATATATATATATATATATATATATATATATATATATATACAAAATGAAATAAAACCATGAACTCAAGTTCGGGCAAACACACGCAACACGACTCTCAACGTGAAGAAAGGTGTGTGCAAAGATGAAGAGAAAGGCTGTAAAGTGTGTGAGAAGGCTTACAGTGGGTTGTCAAAGAAGACTTCTATATCTTTAAAGTGGATGAAACTCAGTTCCACTGGTACAAGAGTAGTTATATGCGAGCTCATAAGTGTTTAAAATGAGAAAGCACTCAATATAGGTTGAGTACGGAGCAAATTTGACAGGGCTTCCTCGCATTTTTCTCTTACAAAATGGCCACCCCGAGCCCTCTATTTATAGAGGGGGAGCCACTGAATACTGAGGTTGCCTGTTGCCCCTGTTTCATGAGGTTTTGCTGCCTCAAAATACGCGTACGCGGCAACGTGATGTCCGCTCAAACTTTTAGAATTGCAATATGGGCATCCGATTGAGGTATGTAGGACCTATTTCGGACCGCCGTTGTCAAGAGTTATACAATGACATGGGATTAAAGGTTGTACGAAGTCATGAAGATGGGACGGTGCCCTCCAGTCTTCAAGCTTCAAATTCTATCTGTTACCCTGCGTAATAGTCACTCGGGATTGGTTTTCCTTGATTCTTGTGGGACATTGCTGTGTAGAAATGTATGTATGAAATGTTGAAATGGTACAGTGTGGCGTCAAGGTGGCAAGATGATGAATTTTCCCCTCACTGGGGTTATCACTAGTTTAATGATAAAAGAGAGACGTTGCTTGTCAGGTTATCACGAGATTGGACTCTCGCAAGTGTTGAAGGTCCTCAGTGTCATCTCTGAGGTGTGCCTATCTTTCCGGTGTTATCTCAGGATCTGGTATTTAGTGCCTCGGTGTGAGCACCGAGGTTGAAGCTGATTGCAGACTTTTGAAATAAGTATTTTCGGGGTTATCTCCGGAACTGCAAATGCCTTCCTTGGGGTTATCACCAAGGTTGGTAAATGCTATTCCCAGTGTTGGGACTGAGACTAGACACCTCAGGGTTATCTCCAAGATTAATCAGTCTTCTTCGGTGGATTTTCTGGTATTGGAACTGCAAGCCTCGGGGTTATCTCCGAGGTTGGAATTGTTATTCCCGGGGTGTGTTCCGGGGTTGAGACTGAACTTTCGGTAGTATCCGAACTGGATATGAACTGTCTTCCAGGGTTACCTCTTGAAAGACGAATCTGCCTTCCTGCAATGTCAGTGACAAGTGTGCAGAAAATTTCGAGTGTCTACAAATGCCCCTCTTTATCATATTCATGCAATGCAATGCATGGGTAGGATAAAGAATCCTAGACACTAGAAATGTAACATGATGCAAATGTATGATTCATGTGTATGGGGTTGTTGCCCAACACGCTGGGGATGATTGTCGACTCCCTGTTGCTTCTACCGGGCACTGGCAAGGATGACCCGATTGGATGGGTGATCCAAATATTCTAGGATGTTGACATTGGAGTTATCACCACAATCCTTAATCCTTGATACAGACTTGATTCTGAAGAGGTGCCTCTTATGTGTAAGAGATCTGTGGGGATAAAGCTTTGTCTGTTTGAGGATGTGTATAACATATTCCATCATCAATTCTCCTTAATGATGTTGACCTTTCCTAGTTTGTATCGCCAGGATATGTCAATGTTCTGTTGGATTTATTGCCAACATCATATGTTGTCAGGACTGCCTGACCTCCGTTGACGTGTACTTCACCGACGTATGAATCAATGGTTGATGCCCTATTGGGAAGATTGTCAAGGCTGCTTGACCTCCGTTGATATGTGTGTCAACGGAACATTGCATTGTGACCCCCGCCGGGGATATGTACTTTGACATATACTAACGCGTTGTAACCCCCATCGGGGTATACGTTGTAAATGAGGATGGCGATCCTAAATGAGCGGCATTGGACCTGCGTAAGGTATTGCCGAGTGTAACTTGTAAAGTCTGAGATCATCGGCATAGTATACCCTGTGCTTGGAAGAATACCAATGAGTGATGTGCAAACCCAAGGTTCAATCTAAGAAGACTCGGATTGTAAGTTATTCTGCTCAATCGCGTAGCGTTTTTATTCCTGATTTGACCTTTTCAGTATGTGAGAACTCCTTTTCAACTTGAACTGGACCAAGCCGGAGGGGTGGGACCCACACAGGGGTGTTGCAGGTACACCTGCTACAGCCGCAGATGGACCTGTGGCAAACCGTGGATATTATAATCATGCATGTTTCTTTCATAAGTCATTTTCAAGTTGCGCCGCGAAGGAAATCCAAGAGCTCTTCTTCAGATCTACTGAGTTCGGGCGATTTTCTGCAAATTTTATCACTGTACAAGTGTTCTACACTATCTTGGTAATATATGCCTGTATTGTTTCCAGTTTTTATTCGTTGGAAAATGAATTATCACATGAAATGCATCTAAACACATAGTAGTGATTATGTATGCTCAAATGACTTGATAAAAATATTCAACATAGTAAATGTTAGTATTAAACCACGCTGAACATAATGATGTGAAAAAATTTGACATTTGAAACAGTCAAATTGGCACCTTTTTCTGTTATTTCTTATCATATTTGAGGACAAATGAGCAAAAGGTAAAAAGGCAAAGTACTCCTGGTATTGAGGTTAACCGTATGGATTGATGACTTTGATTTTTAATGCATATATTATGTATATGACTTTGGGGCAGGTGTGCTACTGAATGGCCACCTAGTCATGCATATGTGCATGTAGATAGTCCGATTTACAAAGGGGACTATGGCAAAATTTTATAAAATGTAGGCATTTGATTAATCATGCATTTTTAACTCTACTATAGATGTATGTTAAAGTAATGTATGCATACATGTAGTCATAAAATGTATTTTGAAAAGCTCCAGGCTAGAAAATACCACACCCTTTCTGAGGTGATTTGGAGACTTGTTGTCTAGATATTATGGATCCGGATCAGCTGAGTAGTTCCCATAGGACCACTTCTGGTGTACGGAGGAGGGCTTACAAGTGCCTTGACCCGCTCGCATTAAGCAAATTTCGTCGGTTGGTGGAGCCGGGGTTATGTCCAGTCCAGGTTGATGTACCGGACGTCGAGGACGAGGAGGAGGATGTTCCGGCTGCGGACCCTGCTCCTGCTACACATTTTCCCCGTCGGGACCTCCCGAGTATTCAGGTAGCAAACCCAGAGCTTCTGGGTGATTTTAAGTCGACATCCCTCGATGTATTTGCATGCCAACGAGGTATGACGTTAGATCTTGATCTTCTTTCTTTCCTATTGATGAGGAGTAAAGGGTTTTGATGTTAATCTGCATTTCATGCAGGTTCCTGGCTTTACACAGCCTCGAGGAAATTTGTTTAGTATACACTCCATGTACCAGGATCTTCATCCTGACTATAGAGCGGGGTTCCATTACTGGGCAATTGGGGCATTCTTCTCCATCATTCCCCGTCGTAGTCCCTAGGGTTACCTCAGGGCATTGTCTGAGCGCTGGTTTCACCAGACTTAGTCTCTCCATTTGCTGGACTGTGAGGTGATGATGACACCAATGGATTGGCGGTTTATCATAGGTATGGAGTTTGGAGGGGCACCAGTGCCTTGTATTGCGAATATTACCCCTACTGCTGTAAGATCCTTGCTAGGAGTTTCGGCGGAGGCGCTCAATGGTTGGACTATTCGTGCAGGTCCTTTGAGCGTAGATGTTATAAGTGGGCTATTGAGCGAGCCCATGCCCGATGATGTCAGAGTCAGGGATCGCATTCTTCGATGATTATTCCTGATGATCATTAGGGGCTGCTTCATAGCAGATAACTCTTCTACGGTGTCCTTCACTTTGATCAGCGCCACGCGTTATATGGACCGTATTGGAGAGTATGATTGGGGTTCCTACACCTTTGCCTATTTCATCAGGGACATGCGTATGCGCTCACAGGGTTTGACTGAGGCTTGGCTAGGATTTTACCCATTTCTGTTGGTGAGTATTTCTCTTGTCATTTCCCATTTATAGGTTAAGAGTGTTTACTGACTGCAGATGTTTTGCCATTATGTTGGCAGTTTTGGGCCTATAAGAGGCTCCCATGCTTGCGCCCTGTGAGTGTGTTAGGTTTAGATACCTATCCATGAGGACGACAATGACATCATTCCATATTGGCGGAGGTCCCTGTAGCTGAGGGTTTCACTCATTGCCACCTGCAGCTGGAGTTGTTGACAGCTTATATTATCACATGGATTCCCTATTCTGGGGAACATTTGGCCATCGAATTTGAGGATGGGTACCCGACTGGCGTCGAGTATGTGATTTCCACCCGGAGAGTTCCTCTCTTTACAGATGGAGGATGGGAGCTCTATTTAGGAGAGCTTGCTATTAGGAGCACCACATGAGAGATTCGTATGCCGATCTTGCCTCCTGTCAGGCATCATTGGCTGGTATCGCAGTCACCCATCACTGATATACCATTGTTGGGGGTTAATAGCTTTGCACTTTCAGAGGGTCCCTGCACTCAGGAGATATTCCATCGCTGGTGATTCCCTCGTACTATTGGAGCCCATACCCGTGCCACTCAGTTCATGGGGGATATGGTTCCAGGATCCGTGATGACATGGATTGGCTAGCCTGCGTTCGAGATCCGACTCATGTGACACAGATTGACAGTTTAACCCGGCGACTAGACCAGGCACATTTCTTTATCCGACATTTTGGCAAAGATCCGGCAGAGGCAGATTCATTTGATCCTTCCAGCTCAGGCGATGGACCCTCATATGACCCATTTTGTTTTACCAACGCAGATCCTCCTTTGTATAGGCCTGACATCCCTGTTGATAGAGATCCAGTGACTCAAGAGGAGTTACATCAGATGGACAGGATTGATGATGTAGACATTGACACCATTGTCTTCTTCTGATGTGTATTCTCATTATCTCTTTTGATAGGCCTCTGTTAGCTATTGGGTGGTAGTGCACCATTCTCGCTATATCTTTTGATCGGCTTTTGTTAGTAGTAGGGCGTATGTGCTCCACTTCCCTATATTTTTAGCTGTACAGAGATGATGTATTAGATGTTGATATACTTAGAAATGTATGCACAATTTTTCATTCCCTATATCATATTACCATCTATTATCTGGAATGCATGTATCATGTTATGCATATGTATGTATGTCCAGAGATATTCAGCATTGACCCCTAGATTCTCTTATGACACGGCCCGTACAAATGTCTTCTTCGACAGTTAGTCGTATTGATCATACCCCACCATTATTGGTGGCATCTGGTATGCGATCGTGGTATGTAGCATGTCACCATCAGACAAGGTGACCGTAGATCACTTGTTGCAGCATACTATGACCTTGTTGATGTTTTAGGTTCCCACGGGATTCGTGGATGGCATGCTAGAGCACTGGGTATCGGAGAGGCAGGTTTTCTAATTTGGGACCCAGGAGTTGACTCCCATTCTAGAGGAGTATGCATGGTTAACGATGCTACCACTGGACAGACCTTGCGTGTATATGGCTTTGGGGGACATGAGTCGACGGTTCATGACCCTTACTGGAATGAGGCGTAGGGTGGTGCAGGATGAGCTTACATCTGGCCACGTTATATCCCAGCATTTTATGTTTGATCGATTTGGCTTTGAGGGTAGTTATACACGATATTCCGGGGATTTCACCATACAGGAGGATCATTGACGTCTAGCCAGGGTGGATGTACTGCTGTTGTGCATACTATCCTATGTCTATATGCCACGGTACATGGATGAGATAGACATTGGAGTCATCATGGCAGTGAGAGCCCTCAGGGAAGGTCGTACCATCATACAGATTATTATAGCAGAGACTCTGAGATCGGCTACATACTGCTGCACTTATCTGACAGGAGTATTTACGGGCAGTTCGGTCATGCTATATGTGTGGTTTATGTCACACTTGAGACCGATTGGCACTTTTAGACGGCATGGGTATTGTTTCACCCATGTTTCTTAGTTACTTTTCATTCATTTCATGTTCATTTTGTAGATCATATGCTTGGGAACGATGTGAGCGACTATTGGTATGAAAACGCAAGGAAAGGCAATCCGGACATCATTTGGGCTATCGTGTTCATTTCATGTTCTTGGCTTGGAACTTGGATTATGCTGTAGAGCTTCTTCTTAGCTTTTCGGAACATCTTGAATCATTCTAATCGGAGTTAGGATGCAAGAGTTATGACCTTTATACCAACGAACGTTGAACGTCACTATTTTGGATGGTCATTTGCATAGATGTCACTTCCAACCCCATTTCTTACTTCATCCGTCCATTATTTCTCAATTATCAAAAAATGAAGGTTGTAGAGCTCGTCGAGAGCTTCGATTTAATAGGTGACAGGCCCCGTAACTCTTCCTGGATCAAACGTTATGACCATTTTACTAGAGGGACTTTCAGCGAGAAAACCAACAGTATGTAGCGTGAGTTTCAGTGTATTTTAGCACTATTTGCTCCAGTCCCTGGACCAAAAAATACTTGTTCTGCTACTTGAGTGTGGGCGCCTAACTCGAGACCATTTCAGCCATGGTCGCGCCCTCGTGTAAGTTGACCAGAGCTGACTTTTTCACTAAACATGCAATTGGAGCGTAACTTGGAGAGGGGTTCAATTAGAGCCTATATAATTAGACTTATTATCAGTATGCAAGGGGGATTCCACCCCTTGGGTGATCACGTAGCTAACATATGCTCTTTTCTTTTCTTTAATTTCCTTATTAGATTAGAGTAGATTAGAACCATAGATTAGCTCAAATTTGGGGATTGAAGCAATTGAAGATCCTTGAAAGTTCAGAAGTGAAACAAGAGGAGAAACTCAAATTTGCGATTCTTAATCCCTAACTCTCTTTACTTCTATTTGTATCTATTAATGTATATTCAATTGTGCAGCATGGATTCTAATTCAACTATGAGTTAAACTCTATTATGAGATTGCAATGGATTCTATGGATTAGTTATTTCTGATATATTTCATTGTTAGCCTTATTGATTGCTATGGGCTTGTCTAATTAGATTCATGTTATTTGCTTAGTTGATTGGCCATCAATTACTGTGATAATCCATATGGACTTGAGAGAAGAAGTATGGGTTTAGATCTGATCTTATTAGCGTGTGATTGTATGTTCTATAATGCATTGGGATGTATGATTCATGCTTACGATAGACATATATCGAAGCACCATTTGTAGTCAATTGAGAACTTGGGCTTAACCCCTAATTATTTGTAAATCACATAGACATATAGTGGTTTAGGTAATGTGGGTGTTTATGTGTATTCTATCAACTGTGGATTAAATGTGATTTGTGTATGGTACATTGATAGATGGCTATACTTTACTTTCGTGTTCTTGACTAACAATCTAGTACAATTAGTTTGGCTTAACAAGAAATGTGTGGATTTGAATGAGTCAGTAGATGAAATTGTGATCTCAGGTCTTCATTATCTAGTCTCACTCTAGGAATAGTTAAGTTTATTTAATTTCATAGTTTAAATATAAAATATCAAATCATTCGTTTAAATAAGACTGAAATGGTTATGGGCTAGTGTTTGGTGAAATTTATTAGTTAATTCTTCGTGGGAACGATACTTTACTTACACTTTATTACTTGTTGACCGTGTATACTTGTACGCAAATATTGATCGATAAAATGACCAACAATATAGCCATATCATACTCCTTTCAGCCATCGGAGTGTACGGACGCTATGTCTTGGTCTATGTTCCTGGCGGATATCAGAGATCCGTTTGGCATTCTGCCGTGCACAGGGCTTAGCTCACCCTATAGATTCATTACTCATGCTCCAGGCATGGACTATCTCCCTCTGGCTGGATTGAGGGGCATGACTACCTACCACCCGCTGGCTGTGATGTCGCAGTTTGACCAGTTCCAGGATTTTCATCCTTTTGAGGGGGGCGTTGGGCCAGCGTTTAGCTTCTCGCTACCTTTCAGCAGAGGACCGATCCCGTGTATGTGCTTGTTGGAACAGCGTGAGATAGTTGCCTTTTCTGTTAGTCATCCAGGTTGTTTCGCAGAGTATTCCGCATGGATGGAGACAGAGACTGCATCAGCTGCGGTCGTATCCACATTGCCGAGTAGTGATTCAGACGATGTGGAGCCCATAGAGGACATTGATTCCTATATCGAGGAGGAGCTAGTAATCAGGTTTCCAGCATCTCCGTTAGATTCTCCCAGTACTAGTACTGTTGTGATTCAACATTTAACACAGTACTTTGAGTAGAGTCTTCATCTGATGACCTTCGAGAGAGACCAGGCTAGAGCCTTGATGTTGACTGCCCTTGATGGGAGAGACGCAGCTATATTAGAGAGACGAGGCATTAGCCCGCAGAGATGTCATTGTAGCTGAGCGGGATGATGCCAGATCAGCCAGAGACGCAGTGATAGTTGAGCGAGATAGTGCCATATCTGCCCGGGATGTAGCCGTCACAGATAATACTACAGTGAGGTCCCTTACCACTGGCATGATTACAGAGATGAGCGCTTACATTGATGAGTATATGGTCACCATTCAGATGGCTGCAGATCTGTTGGGTCGTGTGTATACTCTCGTACAGGAGACCACAGCTTCGCCTCCTTCTTCTGAGAGGGATGCCATATTGAGCTTGTTAGCTCGCATATACCCTGACTTGTAGATGGGCTGGTATTTTCCTGCACAGACTAGCATAGCCATTTTGTCATGTACAGTTTACATGGTGTATATCAAACAGCATTATATATATGGCAGGGAAATATATTTTTGGTCACTTCCCTTTTAGATATGCTCTGATACTTGCTTGATATTTTGCCTGCTTCTTCAGGGCTTCTGATCTTGATGTATTCTGAACTCTTTCTGGATGGATGGACATTGAGTTATCTCTGGATAGTTCAGAATGGACCATTAATCTGTGTGTATCCCTACTATCTTTGGTGTCTTGGGACTGGTTTCTGTATGGAAATGTGGAGAGGAGTGTGGTTTTCCTCTCGAAGATTGACCGCACCACAGATGGTCGCCAGCACTCGTATTCAGGAGGAGCCTAGTTAATTCCATCTCTTATGGATTGGTGTTGCTCTTCAAGGTACAACCGCAACTTAGATGGTCGCCGAATCTCCTATTTGGGAGGAGTTCAGGTAATTCCATCCCTTTGGTCTGAAGCCAATGAAATGTGGTGGATTGACGGATGATCCTAGTACCAGATGACAAGTGTTTGTGTTTTGGTAGGGGGTTATACCGAACCATGAATAGCTGCCTACGTACTCCTATTGAAGAGGAGATCAGGTATGCGTAGTTCGAACTTGGTGTAAGAGGTTCAACGTTGTATGGTAGAAAGGGTGTAGGAATGTTTTTGTTATTTTTGTTTTTGTAAGGAGAAGGGGGTAGAAATGTTTTTGTTGTTTTTATTTTATTGTGACCAGGCCATATGAAATGGTTGCCTACGTACTCCTATTGAAGAGGAGATCAGGTCGGTGTAGTTCTCCCCTCAGAGTGAGTTGAAAAGCGTGATCTCATGTGCAGGTCAGACTGCGGAGAAGAGAAATTTTGATCCTAAGTTAAGGATAAACTGCAGGTATGAAAAGTTTGATCCCGTGTATGGGTAGTCAAACTATAAATGCGAGAGGTTTTATCCATAGTGGGATGACCTAAGTTGCATGAGCCCAGTGAAGCCAGGTTCCTGGCTTGAAAAGTATGTTTCCCTAAGGGGCAAAGTATGGAAAAACGTTGTATTGTAAAGGGTTAAAGAACCGGAATGACTGGTGATCTGATGATCCAACACTAGGATGTTTGGTTGATGGTAACCTCAGACATATATGTTGATGAGTTGATGAGTTGTGGAAATTCAACA
Source organism: Panax ginseng (assembly GCA_020205605.1). NCBI lineage: Eukaryota > Viridiplantae > Streptophyta > Magnoliopsida > Apiales > Araliaceae > Panax > Panax ginseng. Next base: position 59,482,538 of record CM035142.1, read on the forward strand.
CTAGCGATTTTTGCGTCCGAGTTGATGAGTTGTGGAAATTCATCGCCGTCCACTTCTTACAATCTGAGAGCGCCTCCTGTCAATACTTCCTTGACGACAAATGGGCCTTCCCAGTTAGGAGCGAATTTTCCCTTAGATTGATCTTGGTTGTCAATGATCTTCTTCAAAACCAAGTCATGTTGTGTAAACTTCCGTAGCCAGACTTTTCTATTATAGGATCTGGCGATCCTTTGTTGATATAACTTACCATGGAAGATAGTCGCGGTTCGTCTTTCGTCTATTAGAGACAATTAGTGATACATGTCTTGTACCCATTGGTCTTTACCCAGCTGAGCGTCTATCATAACTCTGAGGGATTCCATCTCTACTTCTATGGGGAGCACTGCTTCCATCCCATAGGATAATGCGTAGGGGGTTGCCCCAGTGGAAGTGCGCATTGAGGTTCTGTAGGCTAACAGAGTAATAGACAATAGGTCAGGCCACCCTTTGTGGTTGGCGGACATCTTTTGCATAATCTTCTTAACGTTCTTGTTAGTCGCTTCAACAACACCATTCATCTTCGGACGGTAGATGACAGAGTCAAGATGTTTGATGTGGAATTTACTGCATAACTCCTCCATCATCTTGTTGTTGAGGTTCTTAGCATTGTTTGGTACAATCACCTCTGGTTGTTCATATCGATAAATGACATTGTTTCTGGGAAGGAGGCTGCTTCTACCCACTTAGTGAAGTAGTCGATCATGGTGAATATAAATTGATGTCCATTACTGGCTTTAGGCTCAATGGGCCCAATAACGTCCATTCCCCACATTGAGAAGGGCCGAGGCGAACTCATATTGTGGAGTTCCCGTGGAGAGGCGTGGATAGCATTCCTATGAAATTTTCACTAATAACATCTCATGACGTGGTCATTGCAGTCAGCTTCGAGAGAGAGCCAGTAATGTCATGTCCTGAGGATCTTCTTGATAAGGAGGGGGCCACTAATGTGTGGGCCACAGACTCCACCATGGATCTCATCCATAAGTCTTTGCGCTTCATTTTTGTCTAAACATCTGAGGAGACCTTGTCCTGCATCTCTCTTATAAAGAGCATCTCCGTTCAGATAGAATTTCATAGCAAGTCGATGGATTCGTCTTTTCTCAGTCGAGCTCCCCTCAGCGGGTGTAGATCCATCTCGTAGGTACTCCTTGATATGGCGATACCAAGGATGTTAGATGGGAGGTAGCTCATCCGATACTTCTCCAATGTAATTCCCATAGGCTGGTGCCTTATGCAGGGAAATTATGACGCCTTATAAGTGTCCCTTGTCAGGTATGTGAATCAAGGAGGCCAAAGTTGCTAATGCGTCTGCAAAGTCATTCCTATTACGAGGAATGTGTAGAAAGGAGATTTCTTTGAACTCCAAAACCATATGTAGAACTTTTCGATGGTAAGGCAACAAATATAGCTCTTTGGTTTGATAGATTCCCGTGGATTGTCTAACAACTAACTTCGAATCTCCAAAGACAGTTAACCGCCTGATGCCCATTGAAAGGGCAAGTTTTAGCCCCATGAGACAACCTTCATCCTTAGTTGTATTGTTGGTGCTAACAAATTGCAATTTCACTGCGACGGGATACTGCTCCCTCGTACCGGATACTAGAACTGCTCCAGCTCCAGAACCTTCCATATTAACAGCTCCATCGAAATACATCTTCCTTGTTTGGCGTACATCGTACTGATGGTGTTGTTGAACTATCATTACCCCTTCATCGGGGAAGTATGTCTCCAAGGGTTTGAAGTTCCCTGAAGGTGCGGCGGCCAGTTGATCTGTAATTCCTTGACCTTTGATGGACTTTTGAGTCATGTAGATGATGTCAAATTGTTGTAGGATCAACTGCCATTTGGACAGCCGACAATTTAACATGGGTTTATTGAACACGTACTTGAAAGGATACACGCGGGATATGAGATGGGTTGTGTGACCATGGAGGTAATGTTGTAACCTCATGGACGCCCATGCTAAAGCACAACAAGTCTTCTCAATCAGAGTGTACTTCTGTTCACTGCTGCTGGATCTTTTGTTGAGGTAATAGATAACTCATTCTTGGCCTCTATCGTCTTTCTGTCCTAGCATTCAGCCCATGGCATTATCACTTATGGACAGGTAAATGAACAGGGGAACATCATCCCTGGGTGGTACCAAAATGGGAGCTTTGACTAGCTGCTCTTTGATTATAAGGAAGGCCTTCTGGCAATCATCATTCCATTTCATGGAGGATTTCTTCCTTAAAAGCTTGAATATTGGCTCACAGGTTGCGGTGAGTTGAGAAATGAACCTGCTAATGAAGTTGATTCTTCCCAAAAATCCCCGTATTTCCTTCTCTGTTTGAGGAATGGGCATTTCTGTGATGGCCTGGATCTTGGTGGGATCCAGCTCAATCCCTTTGTGGCTGACTAGAAATCCTAGCAACTTGTTCGATTTAACGTAAAGCGCGACTTCATTGGATTCAACTTCAAGTTGTACTTACGCAACTGTTGAATGGCTTCTTGAGATGGTCTAAGTGGTCTTCCTCCTTCCGGGATTCAACAATGATGTCATCAATGTAGATCTCTATCTCTTTGTGCATTAAGTCGTGGAAAAGAGCCATCATAGCTCGCTGATAGGTGGCTCCGGCATTGATGAGGTCGAATGACAACCATGTATAGCAAAAGTGTCCCCAAGGTGTGATGAAAGCAGTTTTCTCATGATCTTCCTCAGCAACCATGATCTGATGGTACCCCGTAAAGCAATCAGCAAAGGAGTACATGTAGTATTGAGCAATATTATCAATGAGAATGTGGATAAATGGCACGGGAAAGCTATCTAAAAGGCAATCTTTGTTCAAGTCCCGATAATCCACGCAAACTCGCACATTCCATCCAGGTTTAGGCACGGGAACGATATTGGATATCCACTCAGGATATGTGGACACCATGATGATGCCAGCTTGAAATTGTTTCATAATTTCTTCGTTCACCTTTAAACTCCACTCAGGTTTCAATCACCTGAGATTTTTCTTGACTGGCTTGAATCACTCTTTAATGGGAAGGCGATGAAGGACAATGTCAGTGGACAAACCCACCATGTCTTCATGAGACCATGAAAACACATCCTGGAATTGGGTTAGTAGCGTAACCATGTCATTCCTTTTATTTGGGGTAAGGTCTGAACCAATCTGGATTAACTTAGGGTTTTCTAAGGTTCCGAGATTGAAGGAAGTGGTTTGATCAAGGTTGGGTTTAGGTTTGTCTTTTACCCATTCTTAAATTTCTGGAGGCACCTCAATGTCCTCATGTATTTCCATCAAGGTTGAATTCATCTCTACATCAAAGGTACGATCCAAGTGGAGAAGAGGCACCGTATCAGCAAGTACAGGAACATCTAAATTCAGGGTCCTGAAACAAAATATGCTTTCACTTAGTATATATGCAACATTTTGATCATACACAGTGTTAGCATATACTGACAAAATAAACTGTTGGTACTGTACAAAAAAGTAAGCAGTTATAATATCTACAGGGCAGAAAGAGTTCTTGCCCATTTTACCCTTGTCTACCAATGCAAGGAGTGTTGCTCCAATTGGCAAGGGCAAAGTCCAGGTGGACTGCAGTGATGGAGGGGTTGTCATCCTCCTCCTCTTCGCGAATAATGGCCATTATGTCTGGGAAATCATCGTCTGAGGTGTACCTGTTTGTATGTTCATCATGAACGATGATGAGTATGCCTGATATCATTCTGATGATATCTTGCTTGATTCTTCATTCCACCTCTTCCACTGTGGGATCTGGAACAAAGACTTCTTTCACCTTCACTAGTACCGGTTTGGGAAATAACATAGCCATTACATTGGCTAGCACCTTTATCGGAGGTTGTGCGGACTCAGAATTCGCAGGTGAAGATAATTGCCATGTGGCTGAAGCTGAAGGAATCTGCTGATGCTTATGAGGATTCCTATGACTAGAACTGGCATAATAGCCTAGTCCAACTGTCCCAGTTTGACTGTATACTCGAATGGGGTGCTTGATACCTTGGTGATCTTTACCCAGCCCTTGTCCCGGCTGATGACCCAATGACATCATTTCTTGAGTAGCCGACATTACCTTGGCAGAAATCTTGGGTTCAGGAAATGGCGTTCCAATTGCATGGTATTGGGTATTGCTTACTTCCAAGGCATGAAAATTGACTGGTTCAACATCTTCATTAGCATTGATGAATGGCATGTCCCCATATTGAGGACACTTTTGGTCAGCGTTGATCGTGACTAGGCTATTGTTGATAATGTATTTCAGTTGTTGATGAAGGGTGGAGGGATCTGCCCCGACCATATGAATCCACGGTCTTCCCAATAGCAGGTTGTATCCTGAATCTATCTTGAGTACATGAAAAGACACGCAGAATGTATGGGGACCAATTTCGATTAGCAACTCAATTACTTCAACCAAATTTCGATGGGCTCCATCAAAAGCTTTGATAACCGTATGGCTGCTCCGAATTCGGTTGAGATTGACATTCATCTTCAACAATGTAGCGTATGGACAGATATTTAGAGATGCACCTCCATCTATTAAGACTCCAGCCAGCATATACCCGGAGGACAAGACCGTAATGTGTAACGGCTTGCAATGACCGGTCCCTTCGAGCGGTATGTCATCATCAGTGAAGGATATCACATTGTTGTTAAAAATGTTATCAACCAAGTGCTGAAATTTCTCTGCATCCACTGATGTCGGTAAGTAGGCTTCTTCCAAAACCTTTATCAATATTTTCCTGTGATCCTCGGAAGTTAAAACCAAGTCCAGGATTGAAATTTGGTGTGGAGCTTCTCTTAAGCTTAAAACCACCTTGGCTTCATTATGACCCATAGTGCGGAGGAATTTTTCAATCTTCTCCATGGGTATTTTCCTTTTTGATTTGATGGTAGACTTCATCACCCGTTGGGTAAGATACAGTGGATTCTCCTTCGACACTGTAGCAGTTGTATGCGAGGTGGATCCTTCACCTTCTCCATAATTCCATAGAACTTTGTGCTGTTAGAGTTTATGGCCTAGAGGCCAATTATTTGATATAATTGCTTAACATTTTGATATTATATTTGATTAAATAAATGAATGATTTTATTATGGTTTTATTTATTGCGTTATATAAATGTTAACATAATAAAATTCCTTAGAATAGTGATACAATTTATATAGTTTCAAGTATGTGACTTGAACATGAGATTATATAATTACAATTAGTATCATTGCTCTTAAATGTCCCTAGTCGAAAGTACCATTGTTGATAGGACAACAATGATGCATTGAGACTAGTATGTGGATGATTGATGAACAAATCTCATTGGACATAAATATATGAGATATTAAGTCAATGCATAGGTATGTGTTAGAAGAACGATGTCTTTGGATGGACCCACCTTGAGAATTCTATGTGGATATTCTTGGATGAATCTTCATACTTCTAATCAGCTAGAATTGATGCGATCGAATCTCAGCATAATCCAAAGCGAAGCTGCGTCTCTACGGTATCCCACGAGAGCGCTCATGAATCGTCCTACGATCTGCGAGAAGAAGGAGCAGCGGTACTAGCCACCAAGGATGAGGATTTTTGAAACTATTTTCTCTAGTCTCTCTCTAAGAAGCGGCTAGGGTTTTTATTTTGACGTAATCCCTAAAGTGGTGATATATATCATATATATATATAGCGAGTTAGGAGGAATTAATCAAAACCTAATATTATTAAAATCCAAATTATATATATATATATAATTAAGTCTTACTTAATTAATATATATATATATATAAATTATCCTTTTAATTTAAATTAAGTGATTTAAAATACTATCAATCATATTGATATATTTAAATCCTTACAATTTAAATTAATTTCCTTTTTAAATTACGTTCTATGTGTGTGACCCTATAGGTTATTATTACATTGGCAATAATTTTAAAATCATATTATAAAATTATAAGCGATTGTGGCGGCATCTAGTAATGCATCTTTGCTACCCAAGTAATAATAAGATCGATGATTCGATGCAACCTTTTCGTGACCAATGTTTCAATGTAATTTAATCCTTTTAACCTTAATATCCTAGATTAAACTCGAGTCATGGAATGTGTCATACTCTTCATAATTTAATCTGAGTTTTTTCTTGATCAATGAGTAGACTATATGAAACAAATCACTATTTGAGCATGGCCATGCATTTCATAGTCTACTCAATCAAGAGCCTATGGATATCACCCCTAATATATAGGAGGTTAAATTCCATCTAGATCACTCATATTCCTCACCACGATTCATGATGTACCCAATAATCACCTTTATAGTCCACCCTATTAAAGGTGACATTTGATGATATCAAAGTACATAAATTCCAGTGTGTAGAAATATAGTGATTTGGGTCGGAGGACCATTACATCATTGTCCTTTATGAGAATTGCTAATGACACTTAGCATAATGCTCCACATAGAATTCTCATGGGATGTCATCGATTACATCGTTTCTCTAACATGTACCTATGCATTGACTTAATATCTCATATATTTATGACCAATGAGATTTGGTCATCGATCGATCCACATACTAGTCTTAATGCATCATTGTTGTCCCATCAACAATGATACTCGACTAAGGACATTTAAGAACAATGATACTAATTGTAATTATATAATCTCATGTTCAAGTCACATACTTGAAACTATATAATTTGTATCAATATTCTAAGGATTTTATTATGTTAACATTTATATATACGCGATAAATAAAACCATAATAAAATCATTCATTTATTCAATCAAATATAATATCAAAGCGTTAAGCAATTATATCAAATAATTGGCCTCTAGGGCATAAACTCTAATGGTCTCCCACTTGCACTAGAGCCGATCACTCATGTATCTAATACCCATGGAACTAGTGTGAAATCGTCGTAGCCTGCTGCGACAAAGCCTTGGTCGGTGGATCTGCAACATTATCATCTGTTGGCACTCTTCTATATGTACATCTCCTCTATCAATGATTTCACGGATGAGATGGTACCGCCTAAGTATATGCTTGGATCGTTGGTGAGATCTGGGTTCCTTAGCTTTTGTGCAATGGCTCCATTATTATCATAGTATAGAACATTTGGATCAACAATGGTTGGAACAACACCAAGTTCGATGATGAACTTTTTAATCCATCTGACCTCCTTGGCACGCACTAGAAGCGACAATATACTCGGCCTACTGTTGTAGAATCGACTCTCTTGTCTCTTGCTTGAACTCTTCCATTAATGACACCACCATTAAGGCAAAACACAAAAACTGTTGAGACTTATAGTCATCATTGTCGATCTGAAACTAACATCTGTGTAACCCTTCTTTGCCGGTTCGTCTTCACCTCCATATACCAAGAATGAATCCTTAGTCCTTTTCGGTACTTGAGGATATTCTTGGCTATTGTCGATGACCTTCACTGGATTATTTGGTATCTGCTCGTCATGCTCAAAGCATCTGAGACATCAGAGGACAGTACATATCATTGCATACATGATAGATCAATTGCCGAAGCATAAGGGATCTTTCTCATCGCTCCTCATCATCTTGTGATTTAGGACATTGGGCCTTAGAGATCTTTACACCATGAGTCACGGGTAAGTTTCCTCTTTTGCCTCTTGCATCTTTGAACCGTTTCAACACTTTATCAATATATATGTACTTTGACTTAAGTAGAGAGCATTTTCTCGATCTATCTCTATAGATCACGATACCTAAAATGTAGGTGACATCGCCCAAATCTTTCATGGAGAAACATTTTCCTAACCATGTTTTTTCTGACTGTAAGGAAGGAATGTCATTCCCAATAATTAATATGTCATCAACATATAATACTAGGAATACTGATGTGACTCCACTAACTAACTTCTTATATACTGAGGTTCATCTTCATTTTTAATAAAGCCAAACTCTTTATTTGCTTCATCAAATCGAAGATTCCAACTCAAGAGAGGCTTGCTTCAATCCATAAATGGATCATTTGCGACTTACATACCTTTCCGGCATCCTTTGGGTGACAAAACCCTCGGGTTGTGTCATATACACATCCTCGAGGAGATTTCCGTTAAGGAAAGCGGTTTTGACATCCATCATCGCAGATTTCGTAATCATAAAAAGGCTATAATAGCAAGTAAGATCTGATGGATTTAACCATTGCCCTTGGAGAGAAGGTTTCATCATAGTCGACACCTTGAATTTGTTTGAAACCTTTTGCTACCGATCGGCCTTTATAGGTTTGTACATTACCATCCATGTCGGTTTTCTTCTTGAAAACCCACTTGCACCCGATTGGTTTTACCCCTTCGGGTGGATCAACCAGAGTCCATACTTGGTTAGTATACATGGAGTCCATCTCAGATTTCATGGCTTCAAGCCATTTCTCAGAATCTGGTCCATTCATAGCTTCTTGGTAGGAAGCAGGCTCATCTTGATCTATGAGCATCACATCGTCGTTTTGAGTCACAAGATATCCATAATATCTCTCAGGCTCTTGGCGTGTCCTACCAGATCTACGAATGCCTTGTGTAATTTGAGCAGGTTCACTTTCCACAATATCTTGTGGTTCTGCTCACGTTCAACTCGAGGTTCAATGATATATTTTGTGGTTCTCGAATTTCTTGAGTTCTACTTTCCTCCCCTTTGTTTCCTTTAGAGACAAATTCTCTTTCTAGAAAAATACCGGTTCGAGCAACAAACACTTTGTTCTCGGAAGGTTTGTAGAAATAATACCCTTTTGTTTCCTTTGGGTATCCCACAAAATTACATTTGTCGATTTGGGTCAGAGCTTGTCGAATCTAGGCGTTTTACAAATGCCTCGCAACCCCAAATCTTCATGAGCGACATACTAGGGCGTTTCCCGGTCCACATCTCATATGGTGTCTTGAACCGTCTTTGTAGGAACACGGTTTAAGTGTGAATGCGATTATCTCTAAGGCATGACCCCCAGAAGCTTATTGGAAGATCTGCATGACTCATCATTGATCGTACCATGTCCAACAAGGTTCGATTCCTCCTCTCAGATACACCATTCCATTGTGGTGTTCCAGGTGGAGTGAGTTGTGATATAATACCACACTCCTTTAGAAGGTCATCAAAGTCTTGGCTTAAGTATTCACCTCCTCGATCGGATCGAAGGGCTTTTATGCTTTTGCCAAATTGGTTTTGAACTTCATTCTTGAATTCCTTGAACTTTTCAAAGGATTGATTTGTGTCTCATAAGATACACATATCCATATCTACTAAAAGTCGTCGATAAATGTAATGAAGTAATAAAACCTACCTCTTGCTACTTGAACTCATGGGTCCACATACATCACTATGTATAAGTCCCGATACATCGCTAGCCGATTCTTTGTGTCCGATGAAAGGGCTTTAGTCATCTTGCCTAATAAACAAGACTCGCATTTCTCATATGATTCAAAATCAAATGAATCCAAAAACCCATCTTTATGGAGTTTGGATATCGTTTCTCATTTATATGGCCTAAGCAGCGATGATGCGAGGAGATATATCGGATTTGAATCATTTGATTTAAATCATTTTGTATTTATGTTATAGATAGGCATTTCTAAATCAAGAATATAAAGACCATTAAACAATTGTGCAACACCATAGCAAATATCATTTAAGTAAAACAAACAACGATTGTTCTTTATTATAAATGAAAAACCTTTCTTGTCAAACAAGAAAGCGAAATAATGTTTTTTGCTTATAGCGAGGCACAAAATAACAATCTTCTAATTCTAAAACTAGCCCGGTGGGCAAAGATAAATGATAAGTTCCTACGGCCGGTCACAGCAACTTTTGCTCCATTCCCAACTCGTAGGTGACCTCTCCTTTTGCCAAAGTCCTACTCCTTGGAGTTCTGCACATTAACACAAATGTGAGAACCACATCCGAGTATCAATACCCATGATGTAGAAGTAGACAAGTTGACTTCTATAACATATATACACGAATCGGAAGTCGTACTTCCTTTTCTTTTCTTCACTTCTTCCAAATAAGCATGCAGTTCCTCTTCCGGTGTCGGGTTTTTCCAGAAGAAGTGACACTCACCTTCTTTAGCCACCCCACCTTTAGGTTTTAAAGCTGTTTGGTTTTGGAATTGGGTTTGGCAAAAGATTTAGATCTATCTTCTTCTTGCCTTTCCAATTTTCCTTAGCATTCCCCTTTTGCACCATCATTATGGGAGCGGGTCTGCCTTTTTCATGTTGTTCTCGGCGGTTCTTAACATGCTCAACAACTTCGATAAGGGGTTTCTCAATTTCATTCATAAGATAATTCATAACAAATTGAGAGTAGTTGTTGTTCAAAGATTGCAAAACAAGATCGGTTTGGGCTTAGGGAGTGATTGGAAAACCCAACCTATCAAGGTACTCAATATACCCAATCATTTTTACACACATGTGGACCAGCTGGATCACGTTCACCCATCTTGCGGTGATCTGAGCGCCTTGCTTGTATCATACCTCTCTGTCGAGCATGCCCTTGAACAATTTCTTGAGATGCTCGATCATCTCATAAGCATCCATCAACTCATGTTGCTTACGAAGCTCGGCGTTCATGTTTGCTAGCATGCATGAGACAACTCACGTCGAGCATCATCTTGATGCTTCTTGTAAGCATTATGCTCCATGCGTGGTGCGATGACAATTTGGTCTTTGCGAGGAATGGGCCCATCAGAGGACATATAGCTTGCGCTCTTGTTTGAGGACAATCCTCAAGTTCTATGCCGATCGAGGAAATTAATTCCACTCGACTTGTCCTTCTCGAGGGTGATCGTAATGAAAGACTACTTGTGTTGTTGTTGTTTGCCATTGATATCTACAATTTATAAGTGCAAAAATAATAAGTCAAATTGCGAGAGTTGATATTATGTAATTGATAATAGTACATTCAAAATATACCTCCACTATTTTATTCAAATTAATAGCCCTCACCATTAATTCGGAAAGCATTTTCTATTAAATCTTTCTAGTGAGCCAAGATCCATATTTCATTATGCCTTAAGTTAGCTTTGGCTAATCTCTTAAAACACAATTATTTAGGTAGACAACCCCTTGTCAATTATATCATATATAACTCTGGATAGTTTGGTAAACAACATTTGTTTCTAGTCCATCTAATGGTACCTACCAAACTCCATGCCTCTAAGTCCACAATCCTATTGAGATAACTTAGTTAAGTCGGGCCCAATGATTTTAACAGTTTGGATATCACAATTATCCTATCGCATCTTACCTAGATAAATAGGGTACTTTGCTTTTGGCAAACCTACATCTATTGATCGAGGTCTTGATGAGTGTTATTCATTGGAAGGCATCGATTTAGACTTAATAATTTATTGAGGATTTTATAAATTAATTTAGATCTCACCAATTTTAATCTTATTAAGCATGCACATTATTTATCATATCATATAGCATACAAGCATAAATAAAGTGCAAAAAAAAATAAATGTGTCGCGATTATGGCCCAATCCACATCGATCTTTTCAAGCTAATGAAAGATTGAAGGTCAATCTAAGGTGGTAAAAGATCTTCAAAATAGTAGCTCCTTGGATCTTCCTCATGCATGCATGCCTCCTCTCCATCATCATCTTTCCATCGTGTTCTCCATCTCGTCATCTTCATCGATTCTGATTATTACATGACATAAAGAAACCTCGAGTTACATTCGAGGGGATTTAGATGAGAAGAGAATATTACATTAGAATTTATAGAAGACCACGACATGCAAGCCGTATTTCAAAACCAAAAACCACTAACCTATGGGTGAAAAGGCCATAGCATGCACCATGCATATCACAATAAGCATATAACGGTTTATATAAAATTAAAAACTATATATAACAAATTGGGGTCCACGACCATAATGCTTATGCTGATGGGGGGGTCGAGGGGGTCTCACGGCGTGGTCGGGGGGTCTCCCCACATCGGTTGAAAAAAATGAACTACAATCATATTGCAAAATTTTCCATACGAATCTACGAAAGCAGTTTGAGAATCATATATTTAATCCACCAAAACAATCATAATAACAATACACACGGTACATATCATATATGTCGGTTTCAATTAATCATATTAAAGCGAATCTTCATACTTCTAATCAATTAGAACATAAGTTGTATCTTTGTTATTACAGCCATATAAGATACAATTAACGAACATCATATACATGCATATCTATTCTTGATATTCATAATACGAGAATATACGATAACGAGAGAATATCATATATTCAATTTCGGATCGATAAATTGTATCATCATATATATATATATATATCGAAAACAATATAATCAATTTCAAATCGGTAAAATTGTAACATCATATATCATATATATCGAAAACAATAAAAACACGTAATCTGAATTAATCGTTTTTACATAAGTAGCTTTGATACCCTTTGTAGGGTTTGACACAAAAAAGCAAGCGATGAAAAAAACCAATTTAAAGGCAATTTGAAACCTAAAAAGGATCCATGCGAAAAAAAACAATTAATTGAGTGGTAAGAAATTATCTGGATTAAGAAAGCTGAAATTGAAGCGATCGAATCTCAACATGCAATCGATTAAGCTGGAATTGATGCTGATCTGCGTCTCTACGGTATCACACGAACGCATCTCTACGGTATCCACCACGAGCGCTCATGAATCGATCTACGATCTGAGAAGAAGGGCCAGCGGTACTAGCCACCAAGGATGAGGATTTTTTGAAACTTTTTTCTCTAGTCTCTCTCTAAGAAGCGGCTAGGGTTTTGTATTTTGATGTAATCCCTAAAGTGGTGATATATATCATATATATAGCGATTAGGAGAATTAATCAAAATTAATCAAAACCTAATATATATTAAATATATATTTATATATATCTTAATTAAGTCTTACTTAATTAATATACATATATATAAATTATCCTTTTAATTTAAATTAAGTGATTTAAAATACTATCAATCATATTGATATATTTAAATCCTTACAATTTAAATTAATTTCCTTTTTTTAAATTACGTTCTATGTGTGTGACCCTATAGGTTATTATTACATTGGCAATAATTTTAAAATCATATTATAAAATTATAAACAGTGAGCGGCATCTAGTAATGCATCTTGCTACCAAGTAATAATAAGATCGATGATTCGATGCAACCTTTTCGTGACCAATGTTTCAATGTAATTTAATCCTTTTAACCTTAATATCCTAGATTAAACTCGAGTCATGGAATGTGTCATACTCTTCATAATTTAATCTGAGTTTTCTTGATCAATGAGTAGACTATATGAAACAAATCACTATTTGAGCATGGCCATGCATTTCATAGTCCTACTCAATCAAGAGGCCTATGGATATCACCCCCCTAATATATAGGAGGGTTAAATTCCATCTAGATCACTCATATTCCTCACCACGATTCATGATGTACCCAATAATCACCTTTATAGTCCACCTATTAAAGGTGACATTTGATGATATCAAAGTACATAAATTCTCGTGTAGAAATATAGTGATTTTGGTGGAGGACCATTACATCATTGTCACTATGAGAATTGCTAATGACACTTCGCATAATGCTCCACATAGAATTCTCATGGTGGGTGCATCGATTACATCGTTCTCTAACATGTACCTATGCATTGACTTAATATCTCATATATTTATGACCAATGAGATTTGGTCATCGATCGATCCACATACTAGTCTTAATGCATCATTGTTGTCCCATCAACAATGATACTCGACTAAGGACATTTAAGAACAATGATACTAATTGTAATTATATAATCTCATGTTCAAGTCACATACTTGAAACTATATAATTTGTATCAATATTCTAAGGATTTTTATTATGTTAACATTTATATATAGCGATAAATAAAACCATAATAAAATCATTCATTTATTCAATCAAATATAATATCAAAAGCGTTAAGCAATTATATCAAATAATTGGCCTCTAGGGCATAAACTCTAGTTATGCAATGACATGGGATTAGAGGTTGTACGAAGTCATGAAGATGGGACGGTGCCCTCCGATCTTCAAGCTTCAAATTCTATCCGTTACCCTGTGTAATAGTCACTCGGGATTGATTTTCCTTTATTCTTGTGGGACATTGTTGTGTAGAAATGTTAGTATGAAATGTTGAGACAGTATGGTGTGGCGTCAAGGTGGCAAGATGATGACTTTTCCCCTCACTGGGGTTATCGCCGGTTTGGGCTGATAAAGCAGACGTTGCTAAGGGTTATCGCTGAGATTGGACTGCTGCAAGTGTTGATGGTCCTCAGTGTCATCTCTGAGGTGTGCCTGTCTTCTCGGTGTTATCTCCAGATCTGGTACTGAGTGCCTCGGTGTGAGCACCAAGGTTGAAGCTGATTGCAGACTTTTGAAATAAGCATTTTTGGGGTTATCTCCAGAACTGCAACTGCCTTCTTTGGGGTTATCGCCAAGGTTGGTAAATGTTATTCCCAGTGTTGGGACTTAGACTGGACACCTCGGTGTTATCTCTAAGATTAATCACTCTTCTCCGATGGATTTTCCGGTATTGGAACTACATGCCTCGGGGTTATCTCCGAGGATGGAATTGTTACTCCCAGGGTGTGTTCCGGGGTTGAGACTGAACTTCCGGTAGTATCCGGACTGGATATGAACTGTCTTCCAGGGTTACCTCTTGAAAGACGAATTTGCATTCCTACAATGTCAGTGACAAGTGTGCAAAAAATTTTGAGTGTCTACAACTATCACTGCGAAACATATTTGATGTTAATTAATCAGACCGAATTAAATGAATTGGTAAAGGAATTTGAGATTAGTTCTCACGGTTGAAAAGCTATCTTATGTCCTTAATAAGCCTATCCCTGTAATGGTTGCAGACAATGCCTTTGAGGAAGACATTGCTACTTTTAGAAAGTGGCATGATGATGCAAAGTTGGCGCAATGCATCATGCTCGCATCCATGAGTAACGAGCTTCAGCGTCAGCATAAAACTATGGATGCTCCTACTATAAGACCCCAACTTTTTTATGAATAAAATTGAATTTCCTCTATTTATTATTTTGATAAAGTAAGGGGTTGATTTGATTAATGTGGTTAGTTATGGGTAAAACGCGCAAATATTTTAAATAAGCAAGTGGATATAAAATACTCATTGTTGTCGGAGAATATTTATTTGGTCGTGGAATATTATTTCTGTCGGGGAATATTAAATTTACCGTTAAAACCATTGTGGGCCCCATAACGAAAAAACCGCATGGGATGAAGAAAATGACAAGTATGAGTTTTTTTTAAATAACGGCGAAGTAGTTATTTACAGATTAACAATTGTTGGAATACGGTGGTAAAAAGTATGCGATGTCTGGCGTGGTATATCTAATAACATACCACGGTATTACGATTATTTTTAGATTATTGATTCTTACGAAGAAGACACTACTCAATAATTCTTACGAAGAATTCTTTATTCAATATTTTATTTATTGATTCAATAATTGCTACGTTGATATTTTATATTATTGTTGTTTCAATAATTGTCACTGCACAGTATTTCCCATTATCAAATAAATAATTCATAATATTTGAATAATATTATTAGATAGCATTTTTGGCAATGTCTAAAGAAGTTCTATCTAGGAAAGGGGTTTGGTCACCTAATTGCGCACCAGTAAGGAGAAATCCTTATCGGAAAGCCCCCTCTTTCCTGGGAACGACCTGGTTATCATTATTATGATTCTGTATTATTATTTATAAATAATTAATTATTGATTTATATGATAAAGAAATATTTATTTTATGTGGATATAAATAAAAGAATTAATGCTGATGTGTTTTATCAGTATTTTGTCGGAATGGAGGTATTAAAATCATCCGTATGTCGATTTTGGTCATTTTCTGTTTGGAAGTTGGAAACACTTTCTTCTACAAAGTTGTAGAGAATTAAATTTTATATAAAATGGACATAAGGTTCATATTTTTCTGATAAAATAGCTATTTATTATGAATTATTGAAGTTTCAAAAATAAATGTTTTTATTAAAAACATGGGTGGGCCCCACTTTTTTTGTGGAAAATTGCTAAAATTTCAAAGTACTATTCACGAAGTATGATTTTTCTTATCAAATTTTTACCTTTTTGTGTTGGGGTTACTATTCATGTATACAGCATTATTCACGTATATGGCACTATTTACGAATATGGCAATATTCACAAAAAAATTAAATTTTCTTTTCTTGGTCCAAGTTGTCTATTATGGTTAATATCTTTAATTGTATCCATGTTTTGATCTTCATTCTTGAATTTTTCTCCACAATTGATTATTATGGAGTATTTTTGAACTTGGATAAACTGAAGTACGAATCCCTAATCTTTATCCTTTTATCTCACTGGATTCGTTTTCTTTAAAATATTTTTCATTATCCTCAGTCCTAAATGGTGATATAACTTAATATATTTGGCTTGTAGTGCAAAGATGAATGATTACTTGATGAATATCTTTGGCCCGTAGTGCAAAGATGGACAGGTGTTGAGATGAACATGACCAACTGGTAATACAAATGAATATATTTGGCCGTTGTGCAAAGATGAATATTTGATTCAAAATATTTAATTATTGATGTCACAGGGATAAAATATTGATGATGGACTTTTTAAATCATAGAAGATAGTAGATTTCATGTTCTACTTGACTCTTCTAATGGATTGTTGTTTCCGCTGCAGTTGTCGATCTAAAACTTGTTGTCTATTATATTTTATCATATGTTTTCCTATTAAGGACTAAAGATAATTTGTTCTACATTATCTTAATCATAATATTCTTTATTGGGCTAGTTGAGCTCACCCTTTTCCTTTTTGTTCCATTTTTCTTCTCAAGAGGCGAGAATATAGCGGGAACTAGTCGAAGTGTGAAGTGATGTTTCAAGGCAATTGTTTTAGCAGTCATCACTATTTTGTAAAATAGTGTATCAATAATTGTAATGAGGACTTATTTGAGTTTGGATATTGTCTAGAAGACAATATTTGTATTTAAACTCACATCATATTTGATGTCGTATTTTGCACGACAATTATATTAATAAATTTGTAGTTATTTTCTGTACCATGTATTTGGCGACTCAGAATGGTTGTGTGGACCTATTTTGGGGGCGTTACAGTTGGTATCAGAGCTTAGGGATATGATCTCTTATGGAGATCTGGGGTTAGAACTAGGAATGGAGTGACTAGTAAATCCTTCGCTAGTGTGTCCTACCTAAGCTTATTTGTGTTTAATTGGTTGGTCAGAATATAAGGATAATATGTGGAATGTCAATTTCTTTAATAAACCCTTGTTTTATGGCAATGACATCTGAAAGTCAAGAGATGAACTCATATAGAGTTTTAAGTGATGAATCGAGGAGATTCATTTAAAGAATAAATATTGGAGTTTTATATTTTGGTATAACAAAGATTTTATTGGGGAGTACTAATTAAGTTATTAAACTTGATTGTAGGATGTCAGACGAAGAAGAAATTAGAGATATCCACGTGGTGAGTGAAGAATTAGTTGCACTCGAGCTAGTCGCAGAGGTAGCAGCTGAGAGTGAGGAAGAAGAGGAACCTGAGGAGGATTTATTAAGAGAATTTTATGATCAAAATGTAGAACTGCAAAATCGTATTCATGAGTTAGAAGAGCAGGCTGAAGAATGGCAGGTGGTCGTGGAGCAAAAGGATGAAACAATCCAAGCTTGTGTTACCCGATATGTGATTCTTGAACAGAAGCACTCTTTGGCATAGTATAAGATAATAAACCTGGAATCTGATAATTCAAATGTCAAGGATCAGCTGAAAGAAGAAACAACTGAACGAGTGAAAATGAAGGATGCATAGGTAAAAGCCGCACGACGCGTTGATATTGTGGAAAGAGAAGTCTGATCCTTGAAGGCTAAAATAGATTATATGAATTTCTCTTTTTGGATAGCAATTGGGAGAACCCAACATCGAGTTTTGAATTACCCTATACATTGCGGTCAACCCCAATTCGATATGGATCAAAGATTAATGATTCAGATCATGGAATAGGAGTACGATGAAGTAGTTGAGGGTGGAATATGCCCAATAGCAAAAGTCAATTCTAGCAGTAATGATGACACCAAAAGTTGTCCCAGATAAGTCAAAATCGGTGGTTTAAGTGAGAGCATTTTTTGTAACTTACCAAAAAGCGAGGAACTGAATGAAGTAATCACAGGTAAGCTAATCATAAACTCTTGCAAAGTTTATACCTTATTAGATATTGGTTCTACCCATTCTTTTATTTCTCCTGCTTGTGCTCAACGTTTGAACTTGACCTCTGAGAAATTAGACTTTGATTTATCTATTGAAACTCCGTTAGGAGAAACTTTCGTTACATCCACGATTTATGAATCTTGCTTGATTCAAGTTGGGACCGTCACATTACATGTCGATCTTATTTCTTTGAAAATACTTGCATTTGATGTGATTTTAGGGATTGATTTGTTAACTACTCATCATGCCAAAATTGATTGTTTTTGTAAGGTTGTTAGTTTTCATATTCCTAACCACATGTTATGAGAATTCAAGCAACCAAACCACTAAAGTCAATCACTATCATATCAAGCCATAAAGCCATTCGTTTATTGAAAAACGGATGTCAAGCTTTCTTAGCCCATGTCATGGACTTGAACAAAAATACGTCAGATTTGAATAAAATTTCTGTTGTTAGTGAATTTCCTGACATATTTCTTGAAGAACTTCCCGGTCTACCCCCAGAACGTGAAGGTGAATTCATTTTTGACCTTGAACCTGGTACAAAACCCATTTCTAAAATCCCATATCGAATGGCTCCTATTGAACTTCAGGAGTTAAAGGTCCAACTACAGGAATTGTTAGACATCGGTTTCATTCATCTTAGAACATATCATTGGGGTGATCCTGTTTTATTCGTAAAGAAGAAAGACGGAAGTATGCGACTTTGTATTGACTACCGTGAATTGAACCATGTCACCATAAAGAATAGATATCCGCTACCTCGCATTGATGACCTGTTCGACCAGTTGCAAGGAGCACAATTCTTTTCAAAGATCGATCTTCATTTTGGATATCATCAGCTGAAGATTAAAACTGAGGATATTCCGAAGATTGCATTCAGAACTCGGTACGGGCTTTATGAATTCTTAGTCATGTCATTTAGATTGACTAATGCTCATGCTGCCTTCATGGATATGTTGAACCGAGTATTCAAGGAATATTTGGATCAATTCGTTGTTATCTTTATTGATGACATCATCATCTATTCCAAAAGCCGTGAAGATCATGAGCACCATTTGAAGCTGGTACTTAAAAGGCTTCGTGATAACAAGCTATATGCTGTTGAAAAATGCGAGTTCGGCGAGGAAGTAGCATTCCTTGGGCACGTGGTGTCAAAACATGGAGTATCTGATTGAATTGAAGATTAAAGCAATACAAAGTTAGGAGCAACCAAAGTCTATTGACCGAAATCGTAGCTTTACGGGCTTAATTTGGTTATTATCGGAGATTCGTGGAAGGATTTTCTCGAATCGCTACTCCATTAACTCAGCTGACTCAGAAAGATACAAAATTTGTATAGAGCGAGAAATGCGAGAAGAGTTTCCAAGAGCTCAAGAGGAGACTCATTTTGGCACCTGTTCATACAATAACATCTGGTTAGGATGGATTTGTTATCTACAGCGATTCTTCGGGCAAAGGGTTAGGATGCGTTCTCATGCAACATGGAAAAGTCATAGCATATGCCTCACGACAACTCAAATAATATGAGAGGAATTATCCTACTCATGATCTGGAGTTGGCAGAAGTTGTTTTCGCGCTAAAGATTTGGAGGCACTACCTGTATGGGAAGAAAGTGGAGGTCTATACAGATTATTAGAGCCTCAAATATTTCTTCACCCAAAATGAACTTAACATGCGGAAATGACCATACCATTCAATATCATCCTGGAAAAGAAAACGTGGTAGCTGACGCATTGAGTAGAATATCGTATGCGGGTACGAGTGAGATGTTGTTAACACAAAGATACATTTTGTAGGACTTACAAAGAATGGAGATAGAGTTAAAGGCTCCAAGTACCCACGTGATGATATCAAATATACGAGTAGAACCAACTTTAATCGATAAAGTTAAAGCTGCTCAAGCCACAGACCTAGAGATGATACGTATGAAGAAGAAAGTACAAGAAGGTGTTATTCCAGAAGCAAGAATCGATGAAGAAGGAATACTTTGAGTCAACTCCAGACTTTGCATTCCTAACGATTCTGACTTGAAGCATAGAATCATGATGGAGGCACACAACAAACCGTTTGCAATCCATCCTGGGAGTACCAAAATGTATCATGATCTTTGACATACATTTTTGTGGAGCAATATGAAGAGAGAGATCACGGAAGTTTATCTCAAGGTGTTTAACTTGTCAACGTGAAAAGGCGAAGCATCAAGTGCCAACGGGTCCATTACAACCACTTGAGATTCCAAAATGGAAGTGGGAACACATTACCATGGATTTTGTTATGGGTCTTCCCAAGGTTTCTCAAGGCATAGATGTGATTTGGGTTATTATTGATAGATTAACCAAGTCTGCTCATTTCTTGCCGATACGGGAGACTTATTCCCTTGAACGTCTTGCTCGTATGTACGTGAATGAGATTATGAGATTTCATGGCATGCCAGTATCCATAGTTTCGGATCGTGACCAAAGATTTACTTCACGATTTTGGGTTAGTTTGTAGAAAGCTATGAGGACGGATTTACGATTCAGTTCGGCATATCATCCTCAAATGGACAGGCAATTGGAAAAGACTATTCAAACTCTTGAAGATCTATTGAGACTTTATGTTCTAGACTTCAAAGGGAGTTGGGATAAATACTTACCATTGGTGGAATTCTCCTATAACAACAGTTATCAGGCAAGTATAGGTGTGGCTCCATATCGAAGCATTGTATGGACGAAAGTGTCGCTCTCCAGTATGTTGGGATGAGGTGGGTGAAGCAACATTATTGGGACCCGAGTTGGTACGTATGACTACAGAGAAGATCCAAATGATCCGATAGCGTATACAAATGGCACAAGATCGACAAAAGATTTATACAAATCTTCATCGAAAGAACGTGAAATTTAATATTGGGGATCATGTATTGTTATGTGTTGCTCCATGGATGGGAGTTACAAGATTTGGGAAGAGATGAAAGCTCAATCCACGATATGTTAGTCCATTTGAAATTCTTAACCGAGTACGAAACGTGGCATATAGACTCGCATTATGTGACGCCCCCAAAACAGGTATACATCAGCCATTCTGAGTCACCAAATACATGGTACAGAAACAACTAAAACTTCATTATTACAATTATCGTGCAAAATACGATAACATACATACTCTGAGTTTAAATACAAATATTGTCTTCTAGACAATATCCATACTCAAATAAGTCCTCATTACAATTATTGATACACTAATTTAAAAAATAGTGAGGACTACTAAAACAACTGTGTAGAAACATCACTCCACACCTCGACTAGTTCCCGCTATATTCTCGCCTCCTAAGAAGAAAAATGGAACAAAAAGGAAAAGGGAGAGCTCGACTAGCCTATTAAAGAATATTATGACTAAGATAATGAACAAAAATTAATCTTTAGCCATCAACAAATCAGAAAAAATATAATGGACAACAAGTTTTAGATCAATATTCGCAGCGAAAATAACAATTCATTAGAAGAGTTAAGTAGAGAATGAAATCTACTATCTTCTATGATTTAAAAGTCCATCATCAATATTTTATCCCTGTAACATCAATCAATATACATCTTGAACTAAATATTCATCTTTGCAGTATGGGCCAAAGATATTCATTTGTATCACAAGTTGGTCATGTTCATGTCAACACCTGTCCATCTTTGCACTACGGGCAAAAGATATTCATCAGATAATCATTCATCTTTGTACTACAGGCCAAATATATTCATCAAGTATCACCTTTTAAGACTGAGGATGATGAAAAATATCTTAAAGAAACGAATCTAGTGAGATAAAATGACAAAGATTAGGGATTCGTACTTTAGTTCATCCAAGTTTCAAAATACTCCATAATAATCAATTGTGGAGCAAAATTCAAGAATGAAGATCAAAACATGGATACAATCAAAGATAGTAACCATAATAGACAACTTGGACAAAGAAAAGAAAATTTTAATTTTTTTGTGAATAGTGTCGTATTCGTGAATAGTGTCGTATACGTGAATAGTAACCCCGACACAAAAAGATAAAAATTCTACAAGAAAAATCATACTTCGTGAATAGTACTCGTGAATTGTACCGTATTCATGAATAGTATCGTATACGTGAATAGTGTCGTATACATGAATAGTAACCTCGACATAAAAAGTAAAAACTTCATAATAAAATTCATACCAATATTTCGGTATAATGATATTGAAAGAAATAACATCATTTATGAAGAAAATAACATCCCTTACCTCAAAAGAAAAGTACTTCTGGCTGAAATATCAGATATAATGCCAAAGGAAACTTGCACTGAATAGCAACTGTGACAACCCGATATTTTCTATATAAATAAATCATAAATTTTGCGTATAAATTTTTTTTTTTATTATTTATTTATTTTAAGGATGAGGATTTGTACAAGATTATGTGTATATGTATTTATGTGGTAAATAAAAATATATTTATTACATGAATATTTACAAGTAAATTTATTTTAGAAATATTGATTATTAGAAAGTATATTTTTATAATAATTAATTTTAAGATAGAAATATTTTTATTAATTATTTTCCATGAATATATAATCGTATATTATTTAAATAATATCTGAAGTGATTTTTAGAATAAATATAATAATTATTTTATTATATGAATTTTTGTCTGATTATTAAGTTAATTATTTTACCTTAATTATTAAGGTTAAATATGAAAGAATAATCGGATATGGAATCAAACCCTAATTTTGGATTATTGTCAAGGTATGAGAATAATAATATAATATTACATATATTTTGATTTTTCGAGTCTTTATGAATATATACGGTATATATAAAGTATTGATAGCAGTTGGTCAATTACGGTGTATTTTTGACCAAACCCTAGTAATAATGTTAAACCCTAATTTGAGATCCAAATTAGAGTGTGCGATTGTTTTATAAGCATGTAATACCATTTATGTCGTGTATTAAATGTATTAATTAGGTAAACCCTAATTAAAATTCTGGAAACCCTAATAATATTAAACCCTAATTTCCAATATTAGAAACCCTAATTCGGAAAACCTAAACTGGAGGTTTGATCTGTCAAGAGTTGTGTTACAGTGATTAATAACACGTGTGTTAGACTTTAATTGCTAATTAAAATAAACTTAATTAGTAAATTCAAACCCTAAAACCTAGAACCCTAATTTAATTTCTAGAAACCCTAATTGTATTTCTAGAAACCGTAATGATCGATGTTTTAAACCCTAATTGCTTTATTAGCCAAGTTCATTATGATTAAGGGTAATAAACCCTAATGTTCATGTAATTACAAACTTAATTAATTAGCAAATTTATTTTGCAAAATTTTAGAAACTAAAAGTTATTTAATTTTATTTATTTAATTTTATTTATTTAATTTTTTGTGTGCAAACCCTAAATTAGAAATCCTAGATTTTTGTTTACCCAAATTGGCTCAAACCTAAACACTAAAATGTCTAAACCCTAAACCCTAAGGCACTTTTCTAGAAATTTAAGGAAATGACCATTTTGCCTTTTTAGCATTAAAGAGGCTAGCTTGTAGGTTTTGACAAATTGGTGAAGTTGTTCACCAAACCAACAACTCCCAACAACTCATTATGCGAAATTGCCGAAACAATCCTTAGATCAGTCATTCATGCACCTTTGTGGGTCTATTTAAGGATTGAAGGAGAGAGAAAGTGGAGTTGTTTACAAAAAAATTGCACAAACACCATACTAACACTCTCAAGCCCCAAACCTCCGAAAATATATAGTATATCAGACCCATTATCAAGCCCCACGAAATCCAACAACAAATCAATAGCCAGAAATCAAGAATTGAGCATAAAAGGTATGAAACCCTAATTCAAAATCTGTCCAATTTTCGGTTGTTAGATGTTAGTTTTTGTTGTTAGAATAGGTTGTATTTAGTCTCTAGTGATGATCTGGGTTGGTATTACATAGATTCATAACTTCAAAATGCTCAAATCATTGATTTTAGAAAATCTGGAAAAAAATTTCTAGAGGTCTGACAGTGAATGTCAGGCCCTATAACTCTTTGATAATTTATGATTTATGTTGTTTAAATGTTGTTATGTGTAGCGGGAATGGTGTCTTTAAGTTTCAAAAGCAATTAAAGTTATTTGATGAACAAATTTGTAGTTATTCACGGTCGAAAATACCGTTGGCCATTATTGACCGAAAGTTTTACGAGGCAATCAAGAACTTGCTTGAAATGTCGACGGTGAAGTTTATTTATTGGATCTTGTATCTTTATTAGTTTTTTAGTTTTTTGTTGCTTCTAGGTTGTAGTATGGTATTAGTACCGTAATATTATGCCTTAATATCTCTAAACAACAAGTAATCGACTACGATTAGTAGGTCAAAGTAGGCTAAATGGCTTATGATCGCATTTAAGGAAAAAACCGAAATTTTTGACGAGATATCGACATGGTTTGACCAAGTCGTAACTTTTGGATTCTGTTCATGTTAGTTGTATTTTATGTAATAGATCTACTCTCTTACATGCTAGCTACAACTGAACCCTTTATATCACAAGAAGCAGTTCATGTGTTGACGTTATAGTCGATCGAAAAAAGTGGTCGCTGAATCTGTTCTTCATTTCTAGGTAAACCGAAATGAAGAAACGACTCTGACGACATCTTGGAGCGCTTAGATCTAGCTTATGTTAGGTTGTTTGATCATGTTGTTTGTTAGAACATGTAGTCTTGAACTTTGTCTACAAAATCCGACTTTTGTAATTAGAAACCACAATACGAGAGAATTAAAGTGGGTTGGAACATGGCACTTTCTAAGAATCGCCTATGAAGATCCGGGTTTAAGTATGAACATGAAGAACACCTATAGCGACAGTTACTGCCGCTATAGGTAACCTTCTTGACAGAACATTATTATTATTTTAGGAAATTAATTAATAATTATAGAAAATTAGTTTTAAATTACGAAAATACAAAATAAATTATTAAAATTATTTTAATATCAAGAAAATTATATTTTAATTATTTTAAATATATTTCATAAATATTTAATATTTTGGAATATTAAAAGTGATTAATTTATTTAATTGTAATATTAAATAAATTATTTCAAAATAATTTTAATTCATAAAAAATCATTTAAAATTATCTTATGATATAAGAAAATATTTTTGAGATATTTTGATAACTTTTAATATTATTTGATAATTTTCATTAATAAAGGAATATTAATGATAATTAAGTTATTTGTTAAATGAATTAAATAAATGAATTAAAAATGATTTTATTATATTAAAATCATCTTAAATAATAAGAAGGTATTTAAAAATATTTTAAGTTATAAAATATAACTTTTAATATTTAAAGGTAAATTTCATTAATTAATGATTAATGATAATAAAGTTATTTAATAATTATATTAAATAATTTAGCTTAAAAATGATTTTATTATTATAATAATCATTTTAAATAAAAATAAAGTGTTTAAAGATATTTTAAGTTATAAAATATAACTTTTAATATTTAAAGGATAATTTCTTTAATAATTTAATTATTAAATTATTATATAATGATATTAAATTTATTTAATAATTATATTAAATAAATAGTTTAAAAATGGTTTTATTTATTTAAAAATCATTTAAAAGGATATTAATGATTTAAAAATATTTTAAGTTATAATTAATGACTTTTAATATTTAGATAATAGTTCATTAATATTTAAATATTAATGGTAATTATTTAATAATGATTTTAAATGTTTTAAAAATCATTTAAGGTAATATTAATACTTTAAAAATATTTTGAGTTATTATACATAACTTTAATATTTTTGGCAATGGTTTCATTAATAATTTAATACTAATTAAATATTAATGATAATAGAATTATTTAATATTTAAATTATTTGATAATGATTACGATATTTCAAAATTATGATAAAAGATAATAATTATTTAATAATTATTATAAGGCCATGAAAAATAGTGTGACTAATGTTTAAGTTATCCAAATGGATATTGAACTACGGTTTAGAGTCTTAGACTCGATAATTACCGAAAAAGTCGGTTGGCCAAGTCGGTGAGACCGACATATTTAAATTGATACGGACTTAGATAATTGGCTAGATAAATGTTTATTTGTGATTCAATGGTTGTTAAAGATTGTGTGGCAATGTGATTAGGAATGTGCTGACTGCAATAGGCAGTGTTATGTGTTACGTTATGATATACTAATCAGTAAAATGATCTGATTAATGATAGGTGATTTTATAAAAGATAAAACTAAGTTGAGAATAGTAAGCAGCGCATCAGGCAAATATCCTAACTTTGTATTTTCTTTATGCAATGGGATGAGTGAGAAGTTCGTAATTATTGTTATTATTATGCAGATTGTTAAGCCTATATTATATATGCCCATTGATTATGAACATGCTAGTATATGATAATTCGGATAAATATATTCTGTTCGTTAATTTCTATAAATGATTATACAAGTGTCCACACTTGGACAATCATTATTTTTCATCGCATGTTGATACCCTTTGATATATATAAATGTTGAATTATATAAGACCTTTGTTATGAAAACTTAAGCGTGATATGAACATCCCGAAAATGGGAAAATTTTATGCGCCCAAATGCGGACGAGAAATGACGATAACATCGTTCATGTAAATGTAGTATTGATTAATACAGGGTACAACAGGGCCTATCACCCTCCGTACCCGTAAGTCATGACGGTTTACAGATGAATTTCTGTTTAAACCTTTTTGAAAATGAAAAACAATGTTCATGGTATGTCACGAAACCCCATATCTGATCAATCGTAGTTTCAAAAATTTGAATAAGGGTTGTTATGTTATTATTATTAGTACAGATTACTTCACAACTCTTGACTAGTTGTAGAAGAATATTATTAAGAAAACATTTAAATTCTTTCAAATTATATATATATATATATATATATATATATATATATATATATATAATACTTCTGGGCACTCAAATGCTCATCCTTGCTTAATTTAAATGTTTTTTTACTAAGTGTGAAGGACCCGAAAGTTCGAAGAGACAAAGGAAAAGGAAAGCTAACCAAATAAAATTGCGGCGATTATTTGTAATAGTTTTATAAGACTATGAAGACTATGATATATATATATATATATATATATATATATATATATATATTATGACATGTAATGAATGTTTAAAGGTTACGTTACTTGGGAGAAAGACTACGATGTATATGTAAACTTAAGTTAAGTTTTATATTATTGTTATTATTATTAGTATTATTCCGCTCATAGAAATGGTATCGTGAAGTACCGAGTTCGGGTTTCAAGTATCCGGATTTGGGGACCTCACAGCAACTCTCAAAGTGACTAAATACTCACAAAAATACGCTCGATATTATAGACAGAGAAAACTTCTTATTCTGGTGTGATTTTCAATTTTAACTAAGCACCTTATTTATAGGAAAATGCCAGAACGCCAAAGCAGACTAAATTTAATAAAATAATATTTTCAAAAATTTCTACGCACGCCTCCTTGACCAAATTATCAGCACACCACAAGTGGGGCCCACCAAATTCAGCATTTTTCCACACCAACCAAAGTGGAGCCCACCCATGTTTTTCATAAAAATATTTATTTCCAAAACTTCAATAATTCATACTAAATAGCCCTTTTATCAGAAAAATATGAACTTTATGTCCATTCCATATAAAATTTAATTGTCTACAACTTTGTAAAAGAAATTGTTTCCAAAATCCAAATAGAAAATGACCGAAATCCACATACGGATGATTTTTAATATCTCCATTCTGACAAAATACTGATAAAACACCTCATCATTAATTCTTTCATTTATATCCACATAAAATAAATATTTCTTTATCATATAAATCAATAATTAATTATTTACAAATAATATTACAGAATCACAATAATGATAACAAGGTCGCTCCTGTGGAAGAGGGGCTTTCCAGAGAAGGATTTCTCTCTTCAAAAGCGCAATTAGGTGACCAAACCCTTTCCACAAACGAGAACTTCCTTAGACATTGCTAATAATGATATCTAATAATATTATTCAAATAATATGAATTATTGATCTAATAATGGGAAATATTGTGCGGTGACAATTATTGAAATAACAATAATATAAAATATCAATGTAGCAATTATTGAATCAATAAAATAAAATATTGAATATGTAACATTCCGAAATTTTAAAGTGTAATATTAAATATTTATTAATTTATATAAGTATTTAATGGATATGTTTATTGTTGAATAAAATAATTGTTCAATTTGAATGGATGTGATTTAGTTAATTATTTGTTGAATAAATAATTAAATATTAAATATGTATTTGCAATATTAAATATTTATTGAATTATATAAGTATTTAATGACAATTTGAGTTGATGTGGTTTAGTTAATTATTTGTTGAATAAATAATTAAGGAGCTAAGAAAATTAATTGCTATGACATTATATACCAATTTGATTTAATAAGTAAGCTAGAGAGCTTATAGTGATTTAAATAAATTATAATATTTTAAATGAGAAATTATAATTCAAAATATTAGTTAATTGAATAAAATTACAATTTTAAAGAAATTATAGTAATGTGATATTAAATTATGTGCTAAAGTAATTTAATAGATTAATATTTTAATTGATTAAATTGATTATTTAATTAAATAAAAGTGTGACTAATAACCTTGCTATAAAGGAGTTACCAAAATAAATTAAAAGAGTTTAATTTAGTTTTGCCAAACATGTCTTATTACATAATAAGTCTTTAATATAATAGTGTTTTATCAAACAAGGTATAAGGAGTAATTGATTTATTTTAATTAGCTTTACCAAACAAGGTATATAAGTTTATGTTAGCCAAACAAGCCTTATGGCTTTTGATTTTCAAAACTTATATAACTGACATAAGTTATATCTATATTTATATTATATAATTAATATATATTATTGCTATATACGTTATATTGTTAGTACATAGTTAGAGTTAGGGAGAAAGAACTCAGTGGAAGAGAAGAAGAGAGTTTACAGAGAGAAAATAAGAGAGGAAGGAAGGCTAGAGAATTTGAGAAAGGAATTGGGGAAAAGAAGCTTGATAATCAAAAGGATAGCCATCATCTTCTTAATCAAAGGTAGGATAATAATCCTCTTATTTTATTTTTTAAGAGTTTAGTTTTCCTCTTCCCAACAAGTCTCTGTAAAATATTTGTAAAAGATGAATTGTTAATATGTATATAGTTTAGTATAATAATTGTTTGTAAAAGGTTGTTTCATGAAATTGTATATGATTATAGATATAGTAATTCATGTATGTATGTGTTTTGTGGAAGAAAATATATTAAAGTGTTTACATGAAAATATATATGAACATGGCTTAATTTAAAATAGAAATTTAAGGTTTAATTAGTTGTTAAATTGATATTTTGATTTTGGAAATTGATAGAGTATGTATAATCATAACTTTGATGTTTTGAAATTTCTGTTTTGATTGAAAAACAAAATCACAGTGTTGATTTCCATTGAAAATATCAAAAATGGAGTTTTTGCCAAAAACATTGAAATTGGGTGTTGTATATTTGATGTCTATGTTATTTTATGAGTAGGAACATGTTAGAAGTCTTCACAATATGTTTATATGAAGTTTATATGTGTATTACATGATAATCAGTCTATTAGATTCGAGCTTTTAGGCCAATTTGACTTTTTGTTCATGTTGTTGCCGAGGCTGTAGTCGGATTCTGGACTCTAGCACTTGCAGCATGCCCAATGATACAAATCTCATCAGCCAATACCAATAACTTTGTGACCCATGGCATATGACTTTCAATGCATGTATTGCTGAACCATGATGTAAATCGTGGTACCATAGTCATGAAGTTAGCGAGAAAGGTTTGACATGGTTTTGTTTAATTACACAAACTTTGAAAATAAATGTTATGTGTTAATAATAGTAATGTTAAATGATAATTTCAGTAGTATTAAACGATGAATGATCTTTTATTAAGTGTTACCTACTTGTAACATAGTTTATTATGTGAATGGGTAATTTAACCCATATGATGAATATATTTGTTTATATAAATATACAATGTTGGTAATGACTAACTATGTCAATATGGCATATGTATAGGGTATTAATTCAAGTCGTAAGGGTTTAGCTTGTGCTAAAGGCAAGTTCTCTAACTCAAAACTTCATTGTGCAAGTTTTTCTAACTCTATTTTATAATTGAGCAAGTTTTCTAATCCTTTGTCTTATTGAGCTAATTATTGTTTTCAATTCGATTATCTTATAATGATGTAAGTTGTCTAAACTTTGGTTTGAGGATGAACAAGTTATTCTTGTATTTCAATTATTGATTAACATGCATAACTGAATTTCCATGCATGTTTAGTATTCAATCCTAATTAACCTTGGCTTAGTATTGTTCAAGCAAGGTATGCTATAGTTATTCAAATTGTATGCTATTAGATTATTCCTAATGCATGACTTTAGTTACTATATTTGATTCAATCACTATTATTCTATAGTATAATGTTATTGGCCTTATTCAACTACTCCTTAATTGATGTTCGTTAAATTTCAAATTACCATGAAAGCTTATCCAAACCAAACTTACTTTGGTGCGGACTTGTATTCTAAATACTGAGATGAACAACTCTTTTAATAGAGGTTTATGCTTAGCGTTGAAATGATTGTGCACAATACATTGTACGAAGGTTGATCCCCTAAAACGTGGGAGTCCTTATAATCTTATGATTTGTTAAAGTTAAAGTTGAAAGATTACTTATAACTGTGGACATGATTCGTGGTCATTAGACCCTCAATGAATGTTATAATTTTCAGAAAGCTAATAGAATATATTGTTCAGTTCTATTGAGTCTAATATTGGCAATTGATGTAAAAGTTTAAAGATTTATTTATTGTTATTTCACGTGGGCCTTGTTTGCTCACTCTTGCCTCGTAAAATTTCTTACAACTAAAGTTGAAAGCGGTGACGTTACCTAGCACCAAGAAAGGAAAAGGAAAGATGAACAATCATCAAGACTTGTAATAGATTTGATAGTATTATTATTAGACTTTGGTTTAAAGGTTGTAATGAAGTTTATTTAATTTCCGCATTTGAATGATTGTTGTTAAAGGTTAGATAACAAGAGATTTTATTTGAGTTTAATCTGTATAAGGCGGTTTTTATTATTCAATTTTACTATAATTGGGTAGTTATAAATGAATGTTTTGATTAAGTGAGCACCAAATCTTGAGGAAATGAAGTACCGAGATTTGGGGGTGTCATGAGTTGGTATCAAAGCTTTAGGTTATGAACCTTAGGTGGGGGAAAAGCCTTAGGAAGTAACCTTTGAAAAGATAGTGGAGATAACTCTTATCGAGTTTTAAGAAAGAAGTAATAAAACACTTATGTGCTTATGTGATTTTAAATTATGTAATCATGAGTGTTGAATAGTAATGATTAATAATTAAAACTTTAAAACTTTGTTGTCAGGATGACTAATGTCGGAGAATCCAGTCAGGCTAGGGAGGAGGGACCTCAAATGCCTATAGAGGAGGAGCCTCGCGACATTCAGGTAGTTTGGGAACAACTACTGCCACGCGAGTCTGCCCCGTTGGTCACAGTAGTTGAAGAGGAGGATGATGATGTGGAGATACACGAGGAGGATCCCGTTGACTTACCACAGGAGGATGAGGATGACGAGGACGAGGAGGAAAGGATTCCACTTAACTCGATAGCTAGTCGTATATACGATGAGGTGCATAACTGTAACGTGGAACTTCAGGATACAGTTGAGGAGTTACGGGAGATAGTAGCTGAACAACAAACTGCAATGACACAAAAAGACGGCGAGATCCAAGATCGTGAGGAACGACTGACAAACGCCGAGGAGAAACTAGTACGGACTGAAGGAGAGAAAGAATAATTGATCGTGATGGTTGCTGAACTGAAGAGCAAGATGAGAGAAGAAGCTGCTAAGAGGGCAAGAGCTGAAGATGCATACGAGGAAGCTTATCAACGAACTAGAAGAGCAGTAAGGAACTCACAGGCGAAAAGGATGAAGATGTAAGAGATGGATAAAGTATTTGACACCGCAATTAATCGAGCTCAAGATCGGGTCATGGGATATCCGATTCAGTTCGAGACGCTACCAACATATGTATTAGATCGCAGGACAATGTTTCGAGTCATGGAGGAAGAACGTGATAGGGCTAAGAAGTATCTTAATAGAACATCGTAGTTGTTGCACGATGAGTGAAAGGTTAAATAAATTATAAATCCCAAGTGTTATGTATCCTATGGGATTTGACTATGATGTTGTCCTGAAACTTTTGTAGTTCTGGAAAGTAATGTAGATAGAAGTGATGCTATTGTTTAATGTTTTTCAAAAAGGTTTTGAATAAATAAAAGTTGTTATTTTATTCAAAGTGTTATGTGTTATGTGGTTATTTCTTTGATGGAGGCAAGTTAATTAGAAAATACTTAAAGAAGCTGAATTAGTCTAATAGATGTTTTGTTTTAACAGAAAATGCCTCCCAAACGTGAACCACCCTGACAGAGAAACAATGAGAGAGCTACCAATAATGACAATGTTGACGGTAACCCCGTTCAATAACTAGTGACACTACTGACAGGAGCGTTGCGAATCAACCACAAAACCATGGCACAACGTTTAAGGATTTCAAGGAGGTTGGACCACCTGAATTCCGTGGGTCAATGAATCCAGTCGAAGCACAAACCTGGATTATGGAGAGAGAAAAAGTATTCGATGTCGCTAGGGTAGGGAGGACGGTAAGATCGCTTTACAACATTCATGTTGAAAGCGGTTAGTTATTGGTGGCGAGCCAATAAAACTCGGGAAGGGCAGGAGTGATGACACAGGATAGGTTCAAGGAGTTGTTCTTCGAGACTAATTTCCCAGAGAGTTCGAAGAGTCAGCTGGAAGTACAGTTTCTGGAACTAAAATAAGGGACGATGACGGTATCTGAGTATACCACAAAATTCAACGAATTGGCGAGGTTTGCGCCATATCAAGTCAGGACAGACAAGCGTAAGGCGAAGAGATTTGAACAGGAATTTGAAGCCACAGGCATCTGAAGAGGGTCTCCATGTTCCGATTGAAGACATTTGCAATGATGATGGAGAAGCAAGACTTCACTTGAAGGTGGAGGCGAGGCGTTGACAAAGTTCAACCAGAACAAAAGAAGAAGAGGAATGAGAATGAGACTAAGAATGGAGGTGGTAGCAGTGGAAACAACAATATCAACAACAACAACAACAACAACAACAACAACAACAACTTGAAGAGGAAGTGGAATGGGAGCATGGGTGCTGGACACCAGCATGGTAACCAGCAAAACAAAAAGTTTGAAGCATATACGACATTCGGGAAATTCCATAAGGGTGCGTGCTTGATGGGGAAGCGAGTATGCTACAATTGTGGCCAAGAGGGTCACATCATCCCAAATTGCACTCAACCGAAGAAGAATGTATGCTTCACGTGCGGATCCAAGGATCACTTTGCTCATGAATGCCCTAAGAAGAGGGAAGGAGTGACAACCAGAAGCAATGGAGGTAACAATGGAGGTACATGGGCCATTGCAGGACTGCAAAGATCAAACAAACCCAGCCGTAACCTTCAACATGGTATGCAAGATGTTGTGCAATCAAAAGATGTAGTGTCAGGTATTATCCCAATCAATGATATAAATGCTTATGTATTATTCAATTCGGGTGCTACTTATTCGTTTATATCTGATGAATTTGCTAAGAGGTTAGAATTGCCTAGAGAAGAACTGAGTTTTCCTTTGAACATAGAAATTGCGAATAAGGAAGTAATCCCTGTTAGATTCGTATACAAGAACTGTAGGGTGAACATTAAGGAAAATATTTTGTTGGTAGATTTAATTTCGATTAGACTCGGGGAATTTGATGTAATTTTGGGGATGGATTGGCTATTCAAATATGGAGCAGTAATCGATTGTCACAAGAAGTGTGTAAACCTTATGACTCCATCAAAGGTAGTATTTTATGGTAGCAAGTCGCCTAGACAAATGAAATGTCTGACGACTATGCAAGCCAAGAAATTGTTGAGTCAAGGTTGTGTGGGCTATTTAGCTTACATGGTCGATACTCAGAAGAAGGGTGTGAAACTAGAAGAAATACTGGTAGTGAGAGAATTCAAAGACGTGTTTCCAAAAGATTTGCCAGGACTTCCGCCTGACAGAGAAATTGAGTTCGTGATCGACTTAGCGCAAGGGAACAAAGACCGATATCGAAGGCCCCGTCATGAGAATGGCTCGGTAGAGAAATGAAGGAACCGATGGTACATTGCAAGAGTTCTTTGGACAAGAAATATATTCAACCAAGTGTATCGTGTGTGGGGGCGCCAGATTTTATTCGTTAAGAAGAAGGATGGATCAATGTGTCTTTGCATTGATTATAGATAGTTAAACAAAGTCACTATTAAGAATAGGTATCCATTGCCTAGAATAGATGACTTGTTTGATCAACTGAAGGGTGCTAAATATTTCTCAAAAATAGATTTGAGAAGTGGGTATCACCAATTGAAGGTAAGGAAGGAGGATATACCTAGAACAGCATTCAGAACTCGGTATGAACATTATGAGTTTCTGGTGATGTCTTTTGGTTTAACCAATGCCCCTGCTATGTTCATGGATTCGATGAACAGGGTGTTTAAACCATTCTTAGACAAGTTTGTAGTGGTATTTATTGATGACATTCTGGTGTTTTCCAAAACTCAAGAAGAACACGTGGAACATTTACGTTTTACATTGGAAACACTAAGGAAGGAAAAGTTGTACGCGAAATTCTCTAAGTGCGAATTTTGGCTCGATCGTGTACAATTTTTGGGTCACGTGATTGACAAAGATGGGATTTCAGTGGATCCATCAAAAGTGGAAGCCTGTAATCAATTGGGAACAACCAAGAACACCATAGAAGTGAGGAATTTCTTGGGACTGGCTGGTTATTATAGAAGATTTATTCAAGATTTTTCTAAGATAGCCACTCCATTAACAAATTTGACAAGGAAAGTCAGAAAATTCGTTTGGACGGAGAAGTGTGAAGAGAGTTTCCAAGATTTGAAGAAAAAGTTAAGTATGGCACCTATGTTGACATTACCAGATAATACAAGAAATTTTGTGGTGTATATTGATGCCTCACACAAAGGATTGGGTTGTGTTCTTATATAGAACGGCAAAGTTATTGCCTATGCATCAAGACAACTGAAGGATTATGAGAAAGGGTATCCGACTCATGATTTGGAATTGGCTGCAGTTGTATTTGCTCTAAAGATATGGAGACACTATCTTTATGGAGAAAAATGTGAGATCTACACAGACCACAAAAGTCTGAAGTATATTTTCATTCAAAAAGATTTGAACATGCGTCAGAGAAGGTGGATGGAGTTGATAAAAGATTACAATTGTGAGATCTTTTATTATCCAGGCAAAGCGAATGTGGTGGCAGATGCTTTAAACAGGAAAGGTCGGGAGAAGTTGATGCTGATAACAACTCAGGAGGAGCTCATTTCAGCAATGACAAAACTGGAATTGGAAATCAAATTTCCAAAAGAATCTGATGAACAACTATTCTAGATAGAAGCTGGTCCAACTTTAGTGAACAAAGTGAAGAATGTTCAACTACAAGATGAAGAGTGTGGGAAAATCAAAGAGAATCTGGTTGAAGGCGGTGATGTAAAATATAAGGTCGATACCGAAGGATTACTACGGTTCGAGGGAAGAATTTGGGTTCCAGCAGTGCTAGAACTGAAAGAAGAAATCTTGACCGAAGCTCATAGCTCAAAATATTCAATTCATCTAGGAAGCACGAAAATGTATCAAGATTTGCGCCGACATTTTTGGTGGCCGGATATGAAAAGGGACGTTGCATAATGCGTAGCGATATGCTTGACATGTCAAAGAATAAAAGCCGAACATCAAAGACCCAGCAGATTACTTCAACCGTTGGAAATACCAGAATGGAAATGGGAACACATCACGATGGATTTTGTGGTGGTCTTCCAACTACTCACAGAGGATGTGATGCAATTTGGGTGATAGTGGACAGACTGACGAAGTCAGCACACTTTTTACCAATAAAGATTAGATTCAATCTTGATCAGTTGGCAAGATTATACATTAAGGAGATCGTTTCGAGGCACGGAGTGCCAGTATCAATTGTGTTCGATAGAGATCCGCGATTCACGTCAAATTTTTGGAAGAGACTACAAGAATGCATGGGGACACAGTTATGAATGAGTACGGCTTATCATCCACAAACAGATGGCCAAGCGAACGAACAATTCAGACATTGGAAGATATGCTGAGAGCATGTGTCATGGACTTTAAAGGAAGCTGGGAAGAACAATTACCGTTGGTGGAATTTGCTTACAACAATAGTTATCGCGCGAGCATCGGCATCCCACCTTACGAGGCATCAGACGTGAAAGTGCGAGAACTCCATTGTCTTTGGGTCAAGTTTGAAGAACGCCAACCTATAGGGACCGTAACTAGTACAACAAACTGCTGATGTTATTAAACTCATCAGGACAAGATTAGTAGCAGCCCAAGACATACAGAAAAAGTATGTTAATCAACACAGACAAGATCGTGCATTAGACGTAAGAACTTTTGTATTCCTAAAAGTTTCTCCCTGGAAAGGGAAAATTCGTTTCAATAAAAAGGGAAAGCTAAGCCCGAGGTTTATTGGACCCTTTGAAGTGCTGCGAAGAGTGGGAGAAGTGGCTTACGAGGTAGCTCTACCTCCAGAGTTAGAAAACATTCATAATGTTTTTCACATTTCAGTGTTACGACCATATAAACCCGACTACAAACATGTGATCGAGTACGAACCGTTGCAGTTCGAGAAAGATTTGTCTTATGAAGAGGTTCCTATCCAGATAGTCGACAGGAAAGAACAAGTGCTCAGGAATAAAGTGATACCTTCTGTAAAAGTAATATGGAGGAACCACAACGCTGAAGAAGCTACGTGGGAACTCGAAGAGAAAATGTTGAAAGAATACCCTGAGTTATTTGTTTAATCTGTGTCTTCGATTCTGGGGACAGAATCTTTGTAAGTAGGGAAGAATGTAACGAATGATTTGTTTGAGTTGTGATTCTGAGGACAGAATCCTTGTAAGGAGGGAATGATATAACATTCCAGAATTTTAAAGTGTAATATTAATATTTATTAATTTATATAAGTATTTAATGGATATGTTTATTGTTGAATAAAGTAATTGTTCAATTTGAATGGATGTGATTTAGTTAATTATTTGTTGAATAAATAATTACATATTAAATATTTATTTGCAATATTAAATATTTATTGAATTATATAAGTATTTAATGATAATTTGAGTTGATGTGGTTTAGTTAATTATTTGTTGAATAAATAATTAAGGTGCTAAGAAAATTAATTGTTATGAGATTATATACCAATTTGATTTAATAAGTAAGCTAGAGAGCTTATAGTGATTTAAATAAATTTTAATATTTTAAATGAGAAATTGTAATTTAAAATATTAGTTGGTCGAATAAAATTACAATTTTAAAAGAAATTATAGTCATGTGATATTAAATTATGTGCTAAAAGTAATTTAATAGATTAATATTTTAATTGGTTAAATTGATTATTTAATTAAATAAAAGTGTGACTAATAACCTTGCTATAAAGGAGTTACTAAAATAAATTAAAAGAGTTTAATTTAGTTTTGCCAAACATGTCTTATTGCATAATATGTATTTAATATAATAGTGTTTTATCAAACAAGGTATAAGGAGTAATTGATTTATTTTAATTAGCTTTACCAAACAAGGTTTATAAGTTAATAGGTTATTTTTTTATTATGTTAGCCAAACAAGCCTTATGACTTTTGATTTTCAAAACTTATATAACTGACATAAGTTATATCTATATTTATATTATATAATTAATATATATTATTGCTATATACGTTATATTGTTAGTACGTAGTTAGAGTTAGGGAGAAAGAACTCAGTAGAAGAGAAGAAGAGAGTTTACAGAGAGAAAATAAGAGAGGAAGGAAGGCTAGAGAATTTGAGAAAGGAATTGGGGAAAAGAAGCTTGATAATCAAAAGGATAGTCATCATCTTCTTAATCAAAGGTAGGATAATAATCCTCTTATTTTATTTTTTAAAAGTTTAGTTTTCCTCTTCCCAACAAGTCTCTGTAAAATATTTGTAAAAGATGAATTGTTAATATGTATATAGTTTAGTATAATAATTGGTTGTAAAAGGTTGTGTCATGAAATTGTATATGATTATAGATATAGTAATTCATGTATGTATGTGTTTTGTGGAAGAAAATATATTACAGTGTTTACATGAAAATATATATAAACATTGCTTAATTTAAAATAGAAATTTAAGGTTTAATTAGTTGTTAAATTGATATTTTGATTTTGGAAATTGATAGAGTATGTATAATCATAACTTTGATGTTTTGAAATTTACATTTTGATTGAAAAACAAAATCACAAGTGTTGATTTCCATTGAAAATATCAAAATGGAGTTTTTGCCAAAACATTGAAATTGGGTGTTGTATATTTGATGTCTATGTTATTTTATGAGTAGGAACATGTTAGAAGTCTTCACAATATGTTTATATGAAGTTTATATATGTATTACATGATAATCAGTCTATTAGATTCGAGCCTTTTAGGCCAATTTGACTTTTTGTTCATGCTGTTGCTTAGGTCGTAGTCGGATTCTGGACTCTAGTACCAGCAGCTTGCGCCTTGAAATACAAATCTCACTCCACAAAGACCTTTGGCACCACGCCAAGCGCCAACCAATGGCCTGTGACCTGCAGAACTGTGGCAATCGCAAATGCCTGAAAGTTAGCGTAAGGTTTTGACAGTTTTGTTTAATTACACAAACTTTGAAAATAAATGTTATGTGTTAATAATAGTAATGTTAAATGATAATTTCAGTAGTATTAAACGATGAATGATCTTTTATTAAGTGTTACCTACTTGTAACATAGTTTATTATGTGAATGGGTAATTTAACCCATATGATGAATATATTTGTTTATATAAATATACAATGTTGGTAATGACTAACTATGTCAATATGGCATATGTATAGGGTATTAATTCAAGTGGTAAGGGTTTAGCTTGTGCTAAAGGCAAGTTCTCTAACTCAAAACTTCATTGTGCAAGTTTTTCTAACTCTATTTTATAATTGAGAAAGTTTTCTAATCATTTGTCTTATTGAGCTAATTATTGTTTTCAATTCGATTATCTTATAATGATGTAAGTTGTCTAAACTTTGGTTTGAGGATGAACAAGTTATTCTTGTATTTCAATTATTGATTAACATGCATAACTGAATTTCCATGCATGTTTAGTATTCAATCCTAATTAACCTTGGCTTAGTATTGTTCAAGCAAGGTATGCTATAGTTATTTAAATTGTATGCTATTAGATTATTCCTAATGCATGACTTTAGTTACTATGATTGATTCAATCACTATTATTCTATAGTATAGTGTTATTGGCCTTATTCAACTACTCCTTAGTTGATGTTCGTTAAATTCAAATTACCTTGAAAGCTTATCCAAACCAAACTTACTTTAAAAGTGCGGACTTGTATTCTAAATAAACGAGATGAACAACTCTTTTAATAGAGGTTTACGCTTAGCGTTGAAATGATTGTGCACAATACATTGTATGAAGGGTTGATCCCCTAAAGACGTGGAGTCCTTATAGTCTTACGTATTGTTAAAGTTAAAGTTGAAAGATTACTTATTATCGTGGACATGATTCGTGTTCATTAGACCCTCGGTGAATGTTATAATTTTCAGAAAGCTAATAGAATATATTGTTCAGTTCTATTGAGTCTAATATTGGCAATTGATGTAAAAGTTTAAATATTTATTTATTGTTATTTCAAGTGGGCCTTGTTTGCTCCACAAAACTTTGACTTGTGGTATAACCTTTGTGCGTAGGACATGCTCCTTCCTATCCAAGATCTTGACAGGTACCTCCTCGTACGTTAAATCTTCGGCTATGCCGTCTGGTTCTAACTCAATAATGTGGTTTGGGTCTTTCACATATTTACGAAGCATAGATATGTGAAAAACATTATGAATATGGGACTTGCTTGGAGGTAATGCGAGTCTATAGGCGACATTTCCTATTCGGTCAAGAATCTCAAATGGACCAATAAATCATGGATTGAGCTTTCCTCTCTTCCCAAATCTTATAAATCCCTTCCATGGAGCAATACGTAACAATACATGATCCCCAATATTCACGTGCTTTCGATGAAGATCCGCATAACTCTTTTGTCGATCATGTGCCGTTTGTATACGTTGTCGAATCATTTGGATATTTTATGTAGTCATGCGTACCAATTTTGGTCCCAACAACGTTGCTTCACCCACCTGGTCCCAGCATACTGGAGAACGACACTTTCGTCCATACAACGCTTCGAATGGAGCCATTCCTATACTTGCGTGATAACTGTTGTTGTACGAGAATTCCACCAATGGCAAGTATTTATTCCAACTCCCTTTGAAATCTAGGACACATAGTCTTAATAGATCTTCAAGAGTTTGAATAGTCCTTTCTAATTGCCCATCCGTTTGAGGATGGTATGCCTAACTGAATCATAAATCCGTGCCCATGGCTTTCTGCAAACTAACCCAAAATCGTGAAGTGAATCTTGGGTCACGATCCAAAACTATGGATATTGGCATGCCATGCAATCTCACAATCTCATTCACGTACATACTAGCAAGACGTTCAAGGGAATAAGTCTCTCGTATAGGCAAGAAATGACCAGACTTGGTTAATCTATTAACAATAAACCAAATCGCATCTATGCCTTGAGAAACCTTGGGAAGACTCATAACAAAATCTATGGTAATGTGTTCCCACTTCCATTTCAGAATCTCAAGTAGTTGTAATGGACCTTTTGGCACTTGATGCTCCGTCTTTACACGTTGACAAGTTAAACACCTCGAGATAAACTCCGCGATCTCTCTCTTCATATTGCTCCACCAAAATGTATGTCGAAGATCATGATACATTTTGGTACTCCCATGATGGATTGTAAACGGTGTGTTGTGTGCCTCCATTATGATTCTATGCTTTAAGTCAGAATCGTTAGGAATGCAAAGTCTAGAGTTGACTCGAAGTATTCCTTCTTCATCGATTCTTGATTCTAAAATAACACCTTCTTGTACTTTCTTCTTCATACGCATCAGCTCTGGGTCTGTGGCTTGAGAAGCTTTAAATTTATCGATTAAAGTCAGTTCTACTTGTATGTTTGATATCATCACGTGTTTACTTGGAGCCTTTAACTCTATCTCCATCCTTTGTAAGTCGTACAAAATGGGTTTTGTGTTAACAACATCGCACTCGTACCCGCATACGATCTTTTACTCAATGTGTTAGCTACTACGTTCGCTTTTCCAAGATGGTATTGCATGGTATGATCGTAATCTTTCAATAGTTCGAGCCAACGTCGTTGTCGCATGTTGACTTCCTTTTGGGTGAAGAAATATTTGAGGCTTTTATGATCCATATAAATCTCCACTTTCTCCCCATACAGGTAATGTCTCCAGATCTTCAACGCGAAAACGACTGATGCCAACTCCAGATCATGAGTAGGATAATTCCTCTCATATTCTTTGAGTTGTCGCGAGGCATAGGCTATGACTTTCCCATGTTGCATGAGAACACATCCTAACCCTTTGCCCGAAGCATCGCTATAGATAACAAATCCATCCGAACAAGATGGTATTGTCAGAACAGGTGCCGAAATGAGTCTCCTCTTTATTTCTTGGAAATTTTCTCGCATTCCTCGCTCCATACGAATTTTGTATCTTTTTGAGTCAGCTAAGTTAATGGAGTAGTGATTTGAGAAAATCCTTCCACGAATTTTCGATAATAACTAGCTAAGCCTAGAAAGCTACGTATTTCGATTACTAACTTAAGTTGCTCTCAACTGTGACTCATATCCCAATCTTGGATAGCACGTCACAATGGCACCTATCAGTTTACCACCGCACGAATATGGGGTCCCCTACGGAGAGTCTGGCTTCGGTACATTCCACAAAGGAAGTCATCAGCGAGAGGCTCGGGTACCAACTCTTGTAGTTGGTTTTTTTAACTCCTAAAGTTCAATAGGAGCCATTCGATATGGGGTTTTGAAAATGGATTTTGTACCGGGTTCAAGGTCAATACAAAATTTGATTTCATGCTCTGGGGAAGGCCAGGAAGTTCATCAGGAAATTCACTAACAATAGAAATATCATTCAAATCTGATGTATTTTTGTTTAAATCCATGACATGTGTAAGACCCAACTTTTTGTAAATAAAATCGAATTTCCTCTAATTATTATTTTGAATAATAAGGTGTTAATTTGATATAATGCTTTGGTTATGGGTAAAATGTGACTATTTTGAAAAATAAGCAGCTGGTTATAAAATATTCATTGTTATTAGGGAATATTCGTTTGGTCGTGGAATATTCTTGCTATCGGGGAATGTTAGTACGACGGCACAGCCATTTATGGGAGCCAATCTCAGGAGGTCAAGCCAACCTCACAGAAAACACTGAGGACATTCAGAGTCAACAGTAGGCCAACCTCAGAGATAACCCTAAGAAATGATTGCTATAATTGTGCGAAAATCGGAGATAACCCCGGGAGGGTCATTATGGTCATATTGTCAACTCAACTTCAACTCACACTGATTTTAAATAAAATTGCTTCAATAGAAGTCCCACAAGAACCATATCTTAACTTCCGAACGCAAACAACGCAAAACATCTCAATGGACTACCTGACGGAAACCTGGAAATGCCATTTCGGTCATGGACCCATCTTCCTAGATTCAAAAAAGGACAAATACTATGTCATTGCATAGACCTCGGAAAGAGCTTTCTGGAATGGTATGGAACGCTTCCATCGGACTCCCGGATTGAAAGTTATGAAGGTTCGAGCGAACAGCGTGTCGTTCGAGTGTACGTATTTCGAGACGGCGGGACCCACATTGCCCAGAGCACCTTGTGCAGCCGTAGGTACATCCGCAGGTACACCCCCGGCTCCCCCCTCTATAAATAGAGGGCTTGGGGTGGCCATATTTGCAAGAGAAAAGGCGAGGAAGCCCTGTCCAATTTGCTCTATACGCGCTATAAATTGAGTATTTTCTCATTTTAAACACTTGTGAGCTTATATATTGCTATATTTTTACCGGCGGGAGCAGAGTGTTTATCCCTTTTAAGTCATTGAAGTCTTCTTTGGCAGTCCACTGTAAGCCTTCTTACACACTTTAAAGCCTTTCTCTTCATCTTTGCACACATCGTTCTTCACGTTGAGAGTCGTGTTGCGTGTGTATGCCCAGACTTCGGTTAGCGACTTTTATATATATATATATATATATATATATATATATATGGACTAACATTATCGAGTTATGCCTCGACTAAGCCTAGATTTACATCCGGAGCATTTATTTACTTTTATATGTATATATATATATACTTATATATATATGAACTGTTGTCAAACTCTGTTCAATGAGCCTGGATTTTACATCCAGAGCGTTTACCGCTTTTATAAATATGTATATATATATATATATATTTACATTTCTATCAGGCCTTGAGTTTACTTCGTGGCCTTTTACAGCTTTCTTTACATTTTGTCCTGCCTGGAGTTTACTTCGTGGCGGTTGATCGTTTTTACAGCTTTCTTTACATTTCGTCCCGCCTGGAGTTTGCTTCGTGGTGGTTGATCATGTCTCTATATATATATTTATCGCTTTTATATATTTACATTTTCGATCCCCCATGGAGGTGCTTCATGGTGGTTGATCATGTCTGTATATATATATATATATATATATATATATATATATATATATATATATATATATATATATATATATATATATATATATATATATTTACAAATTTTATATATATATATAACTTCTTCTTGCTTATATATAGCTCATGGCATCATGTGAGCCTAGGAATCATGTGATCACAGATTCAGTTTACCTAATCTAGATTCGGTTACCGTGATGGACATTTTCAGTTGTAAGCAGCTTGTACATTTATTCATGGTGTTTGGACTTCCTTAGATGGCTCCTATGCCCATAAGGAGTTCGGCACTGCTTTGTACATTATTTTCTCGAAGATGCTTCGCATCTCGAATATAAAAGCAATCTAGCTGAACATTTAATAAAATGGAAGTATCAAAAG
Source organism: Panax ginseng (assembly GCA_020205605.1). Taxonomy (NCBI): domain Eukaryota; kingdom Viridiplantae; phylum Streptophyta; class Magnoliopsida; order Apiales; family Araliaceae; genus Panax; species Panax ginseng. The sequence continues at coordinate 59,527,158 of CM035142.1, forward strand.
GTCTCAATTACTATTGAGCATAAGGGTTTGAAAAACCTCTTTTACAAAACATTACTGCTATATCTTGTTTAAAACTAAAGTTTTACATAAATTCAAACCTTGTGTATATAGGTACGAACGAGGCCTCGCACTACTTCCAAATAACAGCACATTGACCCACACACACACACACATTCATATAACAGTTTCTTAAAAAGTGGCGGTCCATAGTGGTAACACGGATGTCAGGGGTGCCTAACACCTTCCCTCGCATAAGCAAGTCCCCTGACCCTAATGAATCTTTTTTCATGAGGTTAACCAAAGTGTCACATCACTGGGTCAATATGCAAACCTTTTCTCGGTTGTGTTGGTACAACTAGTTAAGAAACCAACTGGAGACTCTTACAGTCAAATAGTCGACATATAAATGTCGGACCTTTTCACAACTTGTTTTTTCAAACAAATCTCACCTAACATGAGAACACCAAAAGAGAAGAACATAAAAGGGACAAATAAAAATCCCGACGTCGACAGGTGGCGACTCTACTGGGGACTTCCAGTAAGAGGACTTAAGATGCTACTACAAACTTTTCAAAACTATTATATGCTTGTGTGTGGATGTTGCATTTACATTGGAATGAATGTGTATGAATGCATTTATTTATTGCACTTAGTGCTTCTCACCATATATGCTTGTGATATTAGTGCTTCGCACATGTCATCATTTCCATACGGTGAGACACGTTGTATGTGAATGTATGTTGTGTGGTCCCTCCACCAGGAGGCTATCCTGTCGGTGTTTGATTACTGGACTCGTATGAAGACTAATTCCAACGAGGCTCAGGAAAGGCACCACCCAAATTCGCTCTAATTGAAAGGCCGAATTAACTTCCCGTCAGGTAAATTGAGATGATTTGGGAACCTTCATGCCAAAAACCAACGAGAGTAGCCTAAGATAGGTCAGCCTCTGATAAACCAAATGCAAAGGAAAGTGTCTTCATACTTTCCCATTTCAATTACTTGTAATTTCCTTACCATGTCAATCTCAATGTAATGGAAAAATATGAATGAATGTGTACATGCATTCCCTTTTTATCTGACATGCTATATTGTTATACAAACAACTGACATCCATTTTGTAGGATAAATACTCCTAAAACGGATACATCATATAGCATGTAACATTTCCACATTTCCTAAGACTAAACTACACAAGTCTTTTTGTAGGGAAGTTATTGATCCCGTTGCCCGTTCAAAATCCAAAAATGCACTAAGCCCACCATCAAACATGGCTACAAGTGCCCAGCATGATCCTACTCCTGTTTCTTGAGAGGAGTTCGAAGGATTAAGGAATTAGATAGCAGAATTGGCTATCTTTCTAAAAGAACAAAGTAAAAACACTCGGGGCCAGACAATGCCTACTCAACAAGAGTCATTCACACCAAGGGGTAGTCAGGGTATTGGCAAAAAGATAGAAACCCAGATACATGAACCTCATTCCAATAAAGGAACCAACAAAACCCCTGAAATCACAAAACTCAGGGATGATCGAGAAACTAGGGATATAAGAAAGAAAGTCCAACAAATGGAAGAAACAATCCAATCAATCAAAGGGACTGGAAACTATGGAAGTGTCACCTATTCAGATCTCTGCATATTCCTAGGGGCTCAATATCCTGACAAATTCAAAGTCCCAGAGTTTGAAAAGTACAACGGGGCAGCGATCCCTATACGCACGTAAAAGTATATATTGGTGAACTGGGGTCTTATGTTGAAAATGAAAGCCTCAGAATGCAGCTTTTTCAAAAGAGTCTCACTAGAGAGGCTAAAGCCTGGTATACCCAACTTGACAATGCCAAAATCCATAAGTGGGAAGAATTGGCACATGCCTTTCTAAATCAGTACCGTTTTCAGTCACAAATGGCACCGGATCGATATCAAGTGACTAAAGTTAAAAAGCAAAGTATGAATCTTTATGAGAATATGCCCAAAGGTGGAGACATCTAGCAGTGCAAGTCATTCCATCAATGACAGAAACTGAGATGGTAATGACGTTTATTGATATCCAAGAGGCTCCTTACTATGAGAGGATCCTAGCAGGCATAGGAAAGCCATTCTCGGAAATGATCAAACACGGCAAAATGGCAGAGATGGGCCTGAAGGCAGGCAAGATTAAAGACTTCACTACCTTGGAAGCGATGCCATGACATATCTGATGGCAAGTATCTGAAGCGATCCCAAGGGTATACCTAATAAAGGCAATGAAGATGTATCCCTTATTGTACAGGGGCAAGCTAGGAGACCAACCTACAGTCCCCCCATTTGGAAAAAGCAAGACAATCAGCCATTTCAACAACAGGCTGCATTCAATCAATGCATGGATAGAAAAAGAAAATTTGAAAGAACGGAAAATCGGGTGTTCACTCCACTGGGCGATTCCCTTGAAAATTTATTGGCGATACTAATGGATCACAAGAAAATTATCGAACTGGCTCCACCTCTAAAATCAGGAAGCAAAAGATACAATCCAAGCCAAAGATGTGCTTACCACTCAGGGTCTCCAGGACACGATACACAAGATTTTGGTCCTTAAAACATAAAATTCAAAATCTGATCAAAAGTGGCAGTATTGTGGTCCAACAACCTGACTAACAAAATGTCAACACCAACCTTCCGGTACAGCATGATACGGAGGAAGTAAACATGATTGGGTCAGGAAGCGCTGAAATGTATCCAAATCGTAAATACATACGAAGGATGGAGGAATACCCCCAAAGGTACAGAACAAATGTCCTAAAGTGGGAAAACTCGGAGGAGGGTATGACAGTAATGCAAAAATTAAAAGACGATCCAGAATCAAGTAAATCTGCTAGCTAAGCTGATAGTGCGCCAACATCAGGATACGAGGCAGTTTTTCACTCAACTATCAGAAGACCAAGAAAGGGGGATGATAAAATTGCTAGAAGATCTCGCTAACGGAAAAATTGCTCAAGGGAATGCGAATACTCAAAGAAGAAAGATCAAACAACCTCTACAAGAGCCCGAAAATTCACCCCTCTAAGCAAATCAAATGAAGAAATGCTACACTTTTCGATAAGCGAAGGAAGGATTCTTGAAGGTTGCCTCCTATAAATCCCAAGATAAAGAGTTATGATTCCACCAAGATATGTCTCTACCATTCTAACTCACTTGGACATACGACTGAAGAATGTTGGTCTTTGCGACATAAAATCTAGGATCTCATTGAAAACGGAGAGCTAGAGATAGAATTTCCCATGACCAAAAAAGGCGAAAAGGAAATAAAAAGCTTAAGATGTCCATTCGAGACAGGCAGTTCAAATGAGGTGAAGGCTATGAGCGACAATTCTGCCAGAACACAAGGTGGACTGATCCTAATACAAGGAATGACAGGGGAGACAAAGGCATCCCTAAAGGAGATTCCTCTGCCAACATCAAACGTCCTATGGTCCAAAGATATCAACCACGTTCCTGATTTCATCACCTTGGATGATGAGGAGGAAATACTAATCCTTTCCAAAGAAGAAAAAGCCAAAAAGGAAAGTTCTTTGCAAGAAATGCAACAACAGTTCGAGGGAGATTTCATGGTCGAATCATCTCAAACCCAGGAAAAAGGAGAAGGAACAGATGAAGAAAAAGGTGGTGAGATTGTCGGGGAAGCCAGCCCATTGAAGAATCCAGAGTTCATCCCTTTTTGCAATGGGTCCAATTCAACCGACCCTGGGGAATGTATTGAATTAGGAAGTGATCAAGTTATAGCCATAAGTGAAGATATTCATAATCAATAGGTAACCTCTATCACGAGCCCTGATGGTAGCATAACTACTGACAACTGGATTATCATGCCTTAGCTAGCCAAGAAGATGCAGATCTAGAGGATACAATTGTGAGTTCCAGGAGATGTTGGGACGCTATCACTTTCTTCGCAGTGTGCCTTTTATTTTCCATGCATGTAAAGAAAAAAAGTTAAGTAAAGAAAAAAAAAGAAAAAAAATCAAAAAAGAAAAAGAAAGAAAAAAGAAAAAAACAAAAACATCTCAACACCCTTCTCACCATTTATCACTTTGAACCTTTTCAAATAAGCCTGAACTATGAAAGACCTGATCTCCCCTCATCAATGGGAGTACGTAGGTAGCCATGTACGGTGTGGTCAAACCACTACAAAAATCAAAAAAAAACCTTCAACCAAGCTCAAACTCCATTAAATATTTTCAGCCTATCAAACCAAGCCTGAACTACGAAAGACATGATCTCCCCTCATCAATGGGAGTACGTAGGCAACCATTTATGGTGCGGTCAAACTAAAAAAAATCCCAAACAAACACTTCTCAAACCTTTTATCTTATCAAGTAGGAACTATGCAGACCTGATCTCCCACACATACAGGAATACATAAGCAGCCATCAGTGGTGCGGTCGTACCCTTAAAAGAAATATCCAAACCCAAACACAAATCCCAAGACACCAAAGAAAAACCCTCCAAGTCAGCGACCCATGTTGAGAAGACCCAACAACACTTCAATCTCATTCCATCAAATCTAGCTCAAATCCTAGAAAGGGAGAAACAACGATACACTAAGACAACCAGCAACGAGGACCTTCAAAGAGTTGACACCCTCAATCACAAGTCTTTATCAAATCAGAAGAAAACCATCAACGCCGATTGCGAGAAAAGTCAGGAACAATGATTGAAGGCATCAAAGCGCAAATCCACTACCTGTTCACCATCAGATACAGAAGTAAAAGCCTCTTGCAATCTCGGCATCTTATCAGCTCATCTGTTAAAGCAACTATCCCAGATAACAAAGCAAGGCTGGGGCAATCTCAGAAATAGCGATAACTCAACACTAGGGAATTTATCAACCATCCTAAAGAGGAAAATGCGTCAGTCAGCACCATCAGCATGGTACATCATCATCAGAGCTTCCCTCACATCATCTCACTGGCGATTCAGATATTGCTCACTCACGATTTGGTCAACAAAGAGAGTTTCTCATATGAATACCCAACATCAACATGCGAAAGGACTGGGGCATTTTCTGATTCCAAGAAAGGGAAGGAGTTTAAGGTAGGATCAAGGCTCTCATTAAAAGAAAGGGGAGAACTCCTATCACGGCGATATCAGCTTGACCCTACAGAAGAAGGGGGAAAATTCTCAAAATAGATCTTAACTTAAAAGCAAAGGCCCAACGACAAAAGGTTTGGCGAGTGAAATCTACACCATCAAACATGTTAACCTGCGTCAAATCCTCATAAGTTGAGGCCTCTACACTGAATTTCAAATCTAGGTAGCGAAAGAATGAGCTGCACCTTCTAGGGATATCAGCGGCATTTAGGTCATCAGTTCAGCCAGGTTACAAATCAAAAGCTCAAGGAAATGGGGCACGAGCACCCAACAGCGAAAGGAAACTCCAAATCACCTCAAAAAGGGTGAGGTAAAAGTCTACTCCAAATAATTTAAAATATGCATCAACCTAGGACAATAGACTCCTAAGGATAAACCTAGATCATCACATCATGCACGATCTGCACATGGGCAAATTCACTACATCAATATACATCTCTATCAAGCGTAACATCAGGCAGAGTCTGGTGAAGCAAACCTTTGAATATTACTTCAGCGAAGGTATCAGATGATCCGGTATTTTAAACCAGTAGCATCAATTCAGCGTAACATCAAGACAGTTCAGCGATGAAAGCTTTGTATACCACCGTTCGAGTGGGAACCAAAATAGATTGGCGAGGTCAGTGTAGTCAACTACCAGTAGGGTAAGATCAGTTGTCAAACTACCATCAGGATAGGCACCATTGTAAACTACCAAGCGTATACATCGGGAAGGTCTGGTGATTTCAGAATGTCATCCCTAGTAGAGATGTAGAAAACATCTCAATTTCTCTTCATCAAACAGGCATCGGTGACACTAATAAAAAGCCAAACCATTGGAGTCAACACCAGCATAGGCATCAGTAATCACCGATAAAGGTAAAACGATTTGCGAAAACATTTTAGCATTCATCATAACATTCATTACATTGCAATTTGTGGAATGCAAAATGTGATGTGCGTGTTACGAAATGCGATTGGCCAAATACAAAAAGCGAAGTGCAAAGTGCGAAATGCGATGTGCAATTTGCGAATCGCGATTTGCGAAAACATTTTAACATTCATCATAACATTCATTACATTGTGATTTGTTTCATTCAAAATACCTTGTCATATTTCAAGTGTCTAGTAATCTTTATCATGTCCATTCCATTGCATTGCATGAACATGATAAAGAGGGGCATCTATAGACACTCAAAATTTCGTTTTCCTGTTATTAACTATGCAGGAGGACAAAAGCGACTTTTTCACATTCTAGAGATAACCCTGGAGGACCAAAACATCAATTCCAACCCTGAAGATAGCCCCATGAGATCCAGTTTCCAACCCTAGATATAACCCCAGGAAATTAGTTTCCAACCCCGAAGATAGCCACGGGAAAGTCAGTTCTAACCCTGGAGATAACCCCAGAAGATCAAGTTTAAAGCCCGGAGACAATCTCAGGAGGTCAAACCAACCTCACAGATAACACTGAGGACATTCAGAGTCAACAGCAGGCTAACCTCAGAGATAACCCTGAGAAACGATTGCTATAACTACGCGAAAACCAGAGATAACCCCGGGAGGGGGAAAATAGTCATTTTGTCAACTCAACTTCAACTCACACTCATTTCAAATCAAATTTTTTCAATAGAAGTCCCACAAGAACCATATCTTAACTTCCGAGCACAAACTACGTAAAACGGATCAATGGACTGCCTGACGGAAACCCAAAAATGCCATTTTGGTCATAGACCCATCTTCCCGTATTCAAAAAAGGACAAATCTTATGTCAATGCATATCCCTCGGAAAGAGCTTTCCATAATGGTATGGCACGCTTCCATCGGACTCTCGAATTGAAAGTTATGAAGGTTCGAGCGAATAGCGTGTCGTCCGAGTGTACGTACTTCGAGACAGCGGGACCCACATTGCCTGATGCACCCCGGGCAGTCGCAGGAACATCTGCGACTAGTCGCAGTGGCTCCCCCCTCTATAAATAAAGGGCTTGTGGTGGCCATATTTGCAAGAGAAAAGGCGAGGAAACCCTGTCCAATTTGCTCTATACACAGTATAAATTGAGTGCTTTCTCATTTTAAACACTTGTGAGCTTATATATTGTTATATTTTTACCGGCGCGAGTCGAGTGTTCATCCCTTTTAAGTCATTGAAGGCGTCTTTGGCAGTCCACTATAAGCCTTCTTACACACTTTAAAGCCTTTCTCTTCATCTTTGCACACACCGTTTTTCACGTTGAGAGTCGTGTTGCGTGTGTATGCCCGGACTTCGGTCCACGGCTTTTATTTCTTTTTGTATATATATATATATATATATATATATATATATATATATTGTTGATCGATTTTGCAATCAATGAATATGTGCAAGTATGCACGGTCAACAAGTAATAAAGTGAAAGTAGAGTATCGTTCTCACGAGGAATTATTTAATAGAAATCACCAAGTACTAATTCTTAACCAAACTAATTTTATTTAAACAATTTCAAATCGTGATTTTTCTAATTAAGAAAACTAAATTAAAACAATTAAAAGAGATTATTCTAAAAGAAAGCAAATAAACAAAACTAAGATTTGATTAAATTCAGATAAATAAGGATTAAGACTTCAATATCCCCAATTATGAACTATAAACCAATTATCCAATTATCCCAATTATTATGTCTACTGAATTGTTAACAGGAATTCTCAAATGCCAAAAGCCCTTTCTCAAGTGATCATTTGCCTTCTATTTAATCCAAGTTAATTTTGTTATATCTCTATGCAAAACAATTGAATTAAACTCGCTACAATCCCAATTCCTTATGTGTTATATGCGGCAAATAGATATTCTCATTCTATTCATAAACCTAATTATTCACTATGCAAATAACTAAATCACATGTCACCAAGCCCAGTTCTAACCCTAGAATTCCTCTCTCAATTCCTTCTAGAGTAAAAAGGTAATTACTGATCAGATAATTAATCAATAAGCATAAGGCAAGATGAACAATTCACTTCAACATAAATAATTGGAATATAATGAATAACTAATTCATAGCCATAAAAAGTTCAATTGAAATCTTAATAAAAGAGTTAGTTCATAATTAATGAATTAAAACCAAGAATCCACAATTGAATAGACATTAAAAGATAAAAGTATGATAAGAGAAGAGAATAGAATCATTGTCAACCAAATCGATGCTCCCCTCTTGCTCTTGCTCTTGATCTTCAGTGTTCTTTAATTTGCTTCAATCTCCAATGGCTAATTAAGAACTAGGGTTTATATTCTAATCTAATGGAGTGTTTTATCTAGTCTAATCTATGTAATCTCTATTTATTTTATGCCTTACATCATGTTTTTATAGGTTACAAGTCTAATTTTTAGCTTAGGAACAAACCCAATCCAATTTGGAGTCAAAAAGATGTCAAAATTCGCCCAAAAATTGTCCAAGCCTTCCCAGTCTCTTCCCGGTGCCCAGTAGCTGGGCACGACCTCAAACTACTGCTTCCCAACGCCCGTATTTGGGCATAGGCCTAAAATGGGCGCCCCAAGCCTTTGCTTTTTTCGACATTTTTTGCTCCGACGTCCTTTAGAAAAATAGCCATAACTTCTTCGTCTAAACTCCGATTTCGATGATTCAAGATGATCCGGAAAGAGGAGAAGTTGATCTACAACTTTAATTCTTCAAGTTTTTCGAAATAAGGTACCGAGATATACTCAAATTGGCTCTAAAGTGACTATTATGTAAATGGCAAGCCAAAAATGCGCATCTAGCCACCCCAAACGTCGATCCAAGTAACTTTTGTCCCAAATCCTACAAAACAATGTAAAATATGCATGAATGGACACAAACACTTAAAAACTATTCTAAAATACTTGAGAACAACAATAAATTAAGCCCGAATGTATCCAATTCATGTGTATAAAACTCACTCATCATATATATATATATATATATATAAGTAAATAAACGCTCCGGATGTAAATACAGGCTCAATCGAGGCATAACTCGATAATGTTAGTCCATATATATATATGAACTGTTGTCGAACTATGTTCAATGAGCCTAGATTTTACATCCGGAGCGTTTACCGCTTTTATAAATATATATGTATTTACATTTCTGTCAGGCCTGGAATTTACTTTGTGACCTTTTACAGCTTTCATTACATTTCTTCCTACCTGGAGTTTACTTCGTGGCAGTTGATCATTTACTGAATCTAGATTCGGTTTTTGTGATGGACATTTTCAGCTGTAAGCAACTTGTAAATTTATTCACGGTGTTTGGATTTCCTTAGATGGCTCTCATGCCTATAAGTAGTTCGGCACTACTTTTTACATTATTTTCTCGAAGATGCTTCGCATCTCGAATATAAAAGCAATCCAGTCGAACATTTAATAAAATGGAAGTATCAAAACGTCTCAATTACTATTAAGCATAAGGGTTTGAAAAACCTCTTTTACAAAACATCACTGATATATCTTGTTTAAAACTGAATTTTTACATAAATTTAAACCCTATGTATATAGGTACTAACGAGGCCTCGCACTACTTCCAAATAACAGCACATTGACCCCCCACACACACACATATTCATATAATAGTTTCTTGAAAAGTGGTGGTCACCGTGGCAACATGGATGTCGGGGGGTGCCTAACATATTCCCTCTGCATAAGCAAGTCCCCGGACCCTAATAAATCTCGGTTTCGCAAACCCGTTAAGCAGTGTCACATCACTGAGTCAATGTGCAAACCTTTTCTCAGTTGTGATGGTACAACCAGTTAAAAAACCAACTGGCGACTCTTACAGTCAAATCGTCGACATATAAATGTCGGACCTTCTCACAACTTGTTTTTTCAAACAAATCTCACCAAACATGAGAACACCAAAAGAGAAGAATAGAAAAGGGACAAATAAAAATTCCGACGTCGACACTACCCATTCTTTATCTCTCTTGCTTGTGCTCAACGTTTGAACCTGAATCTGAAGAAATTAGGCTTTGACTTATCTATTGAGACTCCGTTAGGAGAAACTTTTATTACATCTACTATTTATAAATCTTGCTTGATTCAAGTTGGAACCATCACACTACCTGTCGATCTTATTTTGTTGAAAATACTTGCATTTGATATGATTTTAGGGATTGATTGGTTAACCACTCATCATGCTAAAATTGATTATTTTCGTAAGGTTGTTAGTTTTCATATTCCTAACTAACCTGTTATGCGAATTCAAGCAACCAAACCACTAAAGTCAATCACTGTCATATCAAGCCATAAAGCCATTCGTTTATTAAAAAATGGATGTCAAGTTTTCTTAGCCCATGTCATGGACTTGACCAAAAATACGTCAGATTTGAATAATATTTACATTGTTAGTGAATTTCACGACGTATTTCTGAAGAACTTCGGTCCACCCTCGTAGCGTGAAGTTGAATTCTTTATTGACCTTGAACCTGGTACAAAACTCATTTCTAAAACCCCATATCGAATGGCTCCTGTTGAACTTCAGGAGTTAAAGGTTCAACTACAGGAGTTGTTAGATATCGGTTTCATTCGTCCTAGTACATCTCCTTGGGGTGCTCCTATTTTATTCGTAAAGAAGAAAGACGGGAGTATGCGAATTTGTATTGACTACCGAGAATTGAACCATGTCACCATCAAGAATAGGTATCCGCTACCTCACATTATTGACCTGTTTGACCATTTACAAGGAGCACAATTCTTTTCAAAGATCGATCTTCATTCTGGATATTGTCGACGTCAGGATTTTTATTTGTCCCTTTTCTGTTCTTGTTCTTTGGTGTTCTCATGTTAGATGAGATTTGTTTGAAAAAACAAGTTGTGAAAAGGTCCGACATTTATATGTCGACGATTTGACTGTAAGAGTTGCCAGTTGGTTTTTTAAATGGTTGTACCAACACAGCCGAGAAAAGGTTTGCACATTGACCCAGTGATGTGACACTACTAAACGGGTTTGTGAAACCGAGATTCATTAGGATCCGGGGACTTGGTTATGCGGAGGGAAGGTGTTAGGCACCCCCCGACATCTGTGTTACCACGGTGACCGCCACTTTTCAAGAAACTGTTATATGAATGTGTGTGTATGTGTGTGGGTTAATGTGCTATTATTTGGAAGTAGTGTGTGGCCTCGTTCGCACCTATATACACAGGGTTTGAATTTATGTAATAGTTCAAATTTAAGCAAGATATAGCAATGATGTTTTGTAAAATAGGTTTTCAAACCCTTATGCTTAATAGTAATTGAGACCTTTTACACTTCTATTTTATTAAATGTTTTGTTGGATTGCTTTTATTTTGAGATATGAAGCATCTTCGAGAAAATAATGTACAAAGCAGTGCTGAATTCCTCATTGGCATGGGAGCCATCTAAGGAAATCCTAACACCGTGAATAATTTACAAAAGTCGCAATAAATTTGAAAATCTCCATCACGGAATCGAATCTAGATTCAAGAATGGCGAATCTGTGATCACATGACTCCTAGGCTCACATGATGTCGTAGTTTATATGAAAAGTTGTAAGCAGTTATATATATATAAGTTGTAAATATATATATATATATATATATATATACAGACATGATCAACCACAATGAAGCACCTCCATGGGGGCTCGGAAATATAAATATATAAATGCGGTAAATATATATAGAGAGATGTGATCAACCACCACGAAGCACCTCCATGGGGGATCAGAAATGTAACTAAAGCTGTAAAACCAATCAACCGCCACGTAGTAAACTCTAAGCGGGACGAAAAGTAAATATATATATATATAAGCAGTAAACGCACCAGATGTAAAATCCAGGCTCATCGAACATAGTTCGACCACAGTTCATATATATAAGTATATATATATAAAGCAAGTAAATGCTCCGGATATAAAATCCAGGCTCATCGAACAGAGTTCAACAACAGTTCATATATATAAGTATATATATAAAGCAAGTAAACGCTCCGGACATAAGTTCAGGCTCAATCGAGGTATAACTCGATAATGTTAATCTATATATAAATATATACATATATATAAGTATATATATATATATATATATATATATATTTATAAACTGAAATAAAACCACGAACCGAAGTCCGGGCCTACACACGCAACACGACTCTCAACGTGAAGAATAGTTTGTGCAAAGATGAAGAGAAAGGCTTTAAAGTGTGTAAGAAGGCTTACAATGGACTGTCAACGAAGACTTCTATAACGTTAAGTGGATGAACACTCGGCTCCCGCCGGTAAAAATAGTAGCTATATATGAGCTCACAAGTGTTTAAAATGAGAAAGCACTCAGTTTAGGGTATGTGCATAGCAAATTGGACAGGGCTTCCTCGATTTTTCTCTTTACAAAATGGCCACCCCAAGCCCTCTATTTATAGAGGGGGAGCCGCAGGTGTACCTACGGCTAGCCATAGATGTACCTACTGGCTGTACAGATGTTTCTCTGACTACCGGGGTTCCCCGGAGCTTTTGAAGTCCCTGCCGTCTCAAAATGCGTGTATGCGCATGCCTTTGTGATGTCCGCTCGAACTTTCAGAATTACAATTCGGGCATTCGATGGAAGCGTGACATACCATTCTGAAAATCTCTTTCTGATAACTATGAAATGACATAGAATTTTCCCTTTTTTGATTCTGGGAAGATGGGTCCATGATCGAAATGGCATTTCCGGGTTTCCGTCAAGTAGTCTGTTGAGCCGTTTGGCGTAGTTTGCGCTTGTAAGTTAAGATATGGTTCTTGTGAGACTTCTTTTGAAGCAATTTGAGTTGAAATAATTTGATTTGATGTGAGTTGAAGTTGAGTTGTCAAAATGATCATTTTGCCCCTCCCAGGGTTATCTCCGGTTTTTGCGCAGTTGAAGTAGTCTTTTCTAAAGGTTATCTCTGAGGTTGACCTGATGTTAACTTTGAATGTCCTTAGGGTTATCTCTGAGGTTGGCTTGACCTCCTGGGGTTATCTCCAGGCTTTAAACTTGATCCCCCGGGGTTATCTCCGAGGTTGGAACTGATGTTGTGGTCCTCCAGGGTTATCTCTGGAGTGTGAAAAAGATGCTTTTTTCCTCTTTTATAGTTAGTAATAGGAAAACAAAATTTCAAGTGTCTACAGATGCCACTCTTTATCATGTTCATGCAATGCAATGGAATGGACGTGATAAAGATTACTAGACACTTGAAATATGATAAGGTATTTCTAATGATGCAAATCGCAATGTAATGAATGTTTATGAAAAATGTTTTCAAAAATCGTAGTTCGCAAATCGCACATCGTATTTCGCACTTTGCACTTCGCTTTTCGCATTTGGCCAATCGCACTTCGCAAATCGCACATCGCATATCGCAAATCGCAATGTAATGAATGTTATGATGAATGTTTAAATGTTTTTGCAAATTGTTTTACCTTTACCGAGGATTACTGATGCCTATGTTGGTGTTGACTACAACGGTTTGGCTTTTTGTCGGTGTCGTTGATGCATGTTTGATGAATTGAAATTGAGATGTTTTCTACATCTCTACTGAGGATGATGTTCTGAAATCACTGAACCTTCCCGATGAATACGCTTGGTAGTTTACAATGGTACCAACCCTGATGGTAGTTTGACAATGGATCATACTCTGCTGGTAGTTTAATACGCTGACATCACCAAACTGTTTCGGTTCCCACTCGAATGGTGGTATACAAAGCTTTCATCGCTGAACTGTTTTGATGTTACGTTGAATTGATGCCAATGGTTTAGAATACCGGATCTTCTGATACCTTCGCTGAAGTAATATTCCAAAGGTTTGCTTTGCCAGACTCTGCCTAATGTTACGCTCGCCCTTTTTGAGGTGATTTGGAGTTTCCTTTCGTTGTTGGGTGCTTGCTTCCCATTTCCTTGAGCGTTTGATTCATGAACCAATTTGAATCGATGACTGAATGCATTGACATCCCTAGAGGGTGCAACTCGTTCTTTCGCTGCCCAGATTTGAACTTGGATGTAGAGGCCTCAACTTGTGAGGACTTGACGCATGTTGATGGTGTAGATTTCATTCGCTAAACCTTTCATCGTTGGCCTTCTGCTTTTAAGTTAAGGACTTTCTTAAGAATTTTCCCCTTCTTTTGTTGGGGCAAGCTTATGCCTCCATGATTTCTTTAAGGAGTTCTCCCCTTTCTTTTAATGTTCGACTAGATTGCTTTTATTTTCGAGATGTAAAGCATCTTCGAGAAAATAATGTACAAAGCAGTGCCGAATTCCTCATGGGCATGGGAGCCATCTAAGGAAATCCAAACACCGTGAATAATTTACAAGCTGCTTACAGCTGAAAATCTCCATCACGAGAACCGAATCTAGATTCAGTAAACTGAATCTGTGATCACATGACTCCTAGGCTCACATGATGACGCGGTTTATATAAAAAGTTGTAAGCAGTTATATATATAAAAGCTGTAAATATATATATATATATACATACATAATCAACCACCACGAAGCACCTCCATGAAGAATCGAAAATGTAAATATATAAAAGAGGTAAATATATATATAGAGACATGATTAACCACCACGAAGCACCTCCATGGGGGATCAGAAATGTAAATAAAGCTGTAAAAGCAATCAACCACCACGAAGTAAACTCCAGGCGGGACGAAAAAGTAAATATATATATATATAAAAGCAGTAAACGCAGCGAATGTAAAATCCAGGCTCATTGAACATAGTTCGACCACAGTTCATATATATAAGTATATATATATATATAAAGCAAGTAAACGCTCCGGATATAAAATCCAGGCTCATCGATTAGAGTTTGACAACTGTTAATATATATAAGTATATATATATAAAGCAAGTAAATGCTCCGGATGTAAGTCCAGGCTCAATCGAGGTATAACTCGATAATGTTAGTCCATATATAAATATATATATATATATAAACAGAAATAAAACCATGAATAGAAGTTAAGCCTACATATATAACAACACGACTCTCAACGTGAAGAATAGTGTGTGCAAAGATGAAGAGAAAGGCTTTAAAGTGTGTAAGAAGGCTTACAATAGACTGTCAAAGAAGACTTCTATAACTTAAGTGGATGAACACTCGGCTCCCGCCGGTAAAAATAGTAGCTATATATGAGCTCACAAGTGTCTAAAATGAGAAATCACTCAGTTTAGAGTGTGTACAGAGCAAATTGAACAGGGCTTCCTCGCCTTTTCTCTTTACAAAATGGCCACCCGCAGATGTACCTACAGCTACTCGGGATGCCCCGAGCTCTGCTAGTCCCGCCATCTCGAAGTACGTGTACACGTGCACTGTGATGTCCATTCAAACTTTCAGAATTGCAATTCGGGCATCCGATTAAAGCGTGTTATACCATTCTGGAAAGCTCTTTCTGAGAGCTATGCAATGACATAGAATTTTCTCTTTCTGATTCTGAGAAGATGGGTCCATGACCAAAATGGCATTTTCGGGTTTCCGTCAGGAAGTCCGTTGAGCCGTTTGGCGTAGTTTGCGCTTGTAAGTTAAGATATGGTTCTTGTGGGACTTCTTTTTTAAGCAATTTGAGTTCAAATGAGTTGATTTGATGTGATTTGAAGTTAAGTTGGCAAAATGACCATTTTTTCCCTCCTAGGGTTATCTCCGGTTTTCACGCAGTTGAAGCAGTCTTTTCTCAAGGTTATCTCTAAGGTTGACCTGATGATGACTTTGAATGTCCTCAGGGTTATCTTTGAGGTTGGCTTGACCTCTTGGGGCTCCAGGCTTTGAACTTGATCCCTCGGGGTTATCTCTGAGGTTGGAACTGATTTTCCCAAAGTTATCTCCGGGGTTGGAATTGATGTTGTGGTCCTCCAGGGTTATCTCTGGAGTGTGAAAAAGATGCTTTTGTCCTTCTGCATAGTTAGTAACAGGAAAACAAAATTTTGAGTGTCTACAGATATCATCAGCTGAAGATTAAAACTGAGGATATTCCGAAGACTGCCTTCAGAACTTGGTACGGGCATTATAAATTCTTAGTCATGTCTTTTGGATTGACTAATGCTCCTGCTGCTTTTATGGATATGATGAACCGTGTGTTCAAAGAATATTTGTATCAGTTAGTTGTCGTCTTTATTGATGACATCCTCATCTATTCCAAAAGTCATGAATATCATGAGCGTCATTTGAAGTTGGTACTTCAAAGGCTTCGTGATAACAAGCTCTATGCCAAGCTAAAGAAATAAGAGTTCTGGCTTGAGGAAGTAGCATTTCTCGGGCACGTGGTGTCAAAATATGGAGTATATGTTGACCCGACGAAGATTGAAGCAATACAAAGTTAGGAGCAACCGAAGACGGTGACCGAAGTACGTAGCTTTCTAGGCTTAGCTGGTTATTATCGGAGATTCGTGGAAGGGTTTTCTCGAATCACTACTCCATTAACTCAGCTGACTTGGAAAGATACAAAATTCGTATGGAGAATGCGAGAAGAGTTTCCAAGAGCTCAAGGGGAGACTCATTTCGGCACCTGTTCTGACAATACCATCTGGTTCAGATGGATCTGTTATCTACATCGATGCTTCAGGCAAAGGGTTAGGATGTGTTCTCATGCAACATGGAAAATTCATAGCATATGCCTCGCGACAACTCAAAGAATATGAGAGGAATTATCCTACTCATGATCTGGAGTTGGCAGCAGTCATTTTCGCGTTAAAAATATGGAGACACTGCCTGTATGGGGAGAAAGTGGTGATTTATACGAATCATAAGAGCCTCAAATATTTCTTCACCCAAAAGGAACTCAAAATACGACAATGACTTTGGGTTGAGTTGTAGAAAATTATGATCATACCATCCAATACCATCCTGGAAAAGTAAACGTGGTAGCTGACGCATTGAGTAGAAGATCATATGCGGGCACGAGTGCGATATTGTCAACGCAAAGACCCATTTTGTACGACTTACAAAGAATGGAGATAGAGTTAAAGGCTCCAAGTACCCACGTGATGATATCAAACATACGAGTAGAACCGACTTTAATCGATAAAGTTAAAATTGCTCGAGCCACGAGACCGGAGATGATCGTATGAAGAAGAAAGTACAAGAAGGTGTTATTCCAGAAGTAAGAATCGATGAAGAAGGAATACTTTGAGTCAACTCCAGACTTTGCATTCCTAACTATTCTGACTTGAAGCATAGAATCATGATGGAGGCACACAACACAACGTTTGCAATCCATCCTGGGAGTACAAAAATGTATCATGATCTTCGACATACATTTTGGTGGAGCAATATGAAGAGAGAGATCGCGGAGTTTATCTCGAGGTGTTTAACTTTTCAAAGTGTAAAGGCAGAGCATTAGGTGCCAAAGGGTCTATTGCAACCACTTGAGATTCCAAAATAGAAGTGGGAACACATTACCATGGATTTCGTTACGGGTCTTCCCAAGGTTTCTCAAGGCATAGATATAATTTGGGTTATTGTTGATAGATTAACCAAGTCTGCTCATTTTTTGCCTATAAGGGAGACTTATTCCCTTGAAAGTCTTGCTCGTATGTACGTGAATGATATTCTGAGATTGCATGGCATGCCATTATCCATAGTTTCAGATCATGACCCAAGATTCACTTCACGATTTTGGGTTAGCTTGTAGAAAGCTATTGGCACGGATTTACGATTCAGTTCGGCATACCATCCTCAAACAGACGGGCAATTAGAAAAGACTATTCAAACTCTTGAAAATTTATTAAGACTCTGTGTCCTAGATTTCAAAGGGAGTTGGGATAAGTACCTACCATTGGTGGAATTCTCCTACAACAACAATTATCAAGCAAGTATAGACATGGCTCCATTCGAAGCGTTGTATGGACGAAAGTGTCGCTCTCCAGTATGTTGGGATGAGGTGGGAGAAGTAACGTTGTTGGGACCAGAGTTGGTATGAATGACTAAAGAGAAGATCCAAATGATCTGACAACGTATACAAACGGCACAGGATCGACAGAAGAGTTATGCGGATCTTCATCGAACGGACGTGGAAACAACATTGGGGATCATGTATTGTTACGTATTGCTCCATGGAAGGGAGTTACAAGATTTGGAAAGAGAGGAATTCTCAATCCAAGATTTGTTGGTCCATTTGAGATTCTTAACCGAATAGAAAATGTGGCATATAGACTCGCATTACCACCAAACATGTCTTGTGTTCATAATGTTTTTCACATATCTATCTTTCGTAAATATGTGAAAGACCCAAACCACATTACTGAGTTAGAACCAGACGAGATAGCCGAAGATTTAACGTACGAGGAGGTACATGTCAAGATCTTGGATAGGAAGGAGCATGTCCTACGTACAAAGGTTATACCACAAGTCAAAGTTTTGTGGAGGAACCATGCTATTGAGGAAATGACCTGGGAGTTGGAATCGGAAATGAAAGCGAGGTACCCTCACCTTTTTGAAACACCAGGTACGTGCGTCAATTTCGAGAATGAAATTTCATAAGGAGGGGAGGTTGTAAGACCCCAACTTTTTATAATTATTATTTTAAATAATAAGGTGTTAATTTGATATAATGCTTTGGTTATGGGTGAAATGTGCAAATTTTGCAAAATAAACAAGTGGTTATAAAAAAAATTCATTGTTGTCGGGGAATATTCGTTTGGAGGTGGAATATTCTTCTTTGTGAGAATATTCGCACGACCAGTGCTTGACTATTTATGGGCCCCATAACTTGAAAGCGATGGGATGAAGAAAATGACAAGTTTGAGTTTTTACAAATAAGCGTGCATAGTTATTCTGAATTAACCTTTGTTAGAATACACGGTGGTTAAAATACGATGTCTGGCGTATTGCATAGTATTTTTGAATTATTTATTCTTACTTAAGAAGGCACTACTCAATAATTGTTACAGTAATTACTGTTTAATATTTTATTTTATTTTATTGATTCAATAATTGCTACGTTGATATTTTATATTATCGTTGTCATAATAATTGTCACTTCACAGTATTTCTCAATATCAGATCAATAATTCATATTATTAGATAGCATTATTAGCAATGTCTACGGAAATTCTATCTAGGAAAGGGGTTTGGTCACCTAATTGCGCGCCAGTAAGCAGAAATCCTTATCGGAAAGACCCCTCTTTCCTGGGAACGACCTTGTTGTCATAATTGTGATTTTGTAATATTATTTGTGAATAATTAATTATTAATTTATATGATAAGAAAATATTTATTTTATGTGGATATAAATGATGGAAATTTAGTATGAAATCATTGCTAAAATTTTGACATATTTTCTGTGGGATTGTAATTATTTCTCCGATAAAATATTCAATATTTAAATATATTATAATTGTTTAAATAATAGTATTATATATATATATATATATATATGCATGTGATATAAGTAATGGTTGGAGGTGGAATGATGCCTGCAAACGTTTCTCCAATGGTGGGCCCTCAAATGAAAGTTATGCATTGAAAATAAGGATTTTGGCAGAAAAATGGTTAGGCATGAATGGAAAAAAGGGAAAAGTTAGGCAGCTGGGTAGAGGAAAATTAGGCAACCTTGTTTAATTTTTCCTCTGTGCTGCACTATAAATAAGGGGTAACCCCTCCTTCCTAAAACACACCTTCAATATCATAAATTCTTATTCTATAGTATTGTGAGTATTTTCTTGAGTATAAGGATACTTTGAGTGTAGTTATTTTGTGCAATATTTCCTTTAGCATTATATCCGATATTCAGCCAGAAGTACTATTCTTTTGAGGTAAGGGGTGTTATTTTCTTCGTATATAATGTTATTTCGTTCAATATCATTATGCCGAAATATTGATATGAATTTTATTATGATATTTTTACCTTTTCAAGTTGAGGTTACTATTCACGTATACGGCACTATTCACGTATATGGCACTATTCACGAATATGGTACTATTCACAAGTACTATTCACGAAGTATGATTTTTCTTGTGGAATTTCTACCTTTTTGTGCCGGGGTTACTATTCACATATACGGCACTATTCACAAATACGACACTATTCACAGAAAAATAAAATTTTCTCTTCTTTGTTCAAGATGTTTATTATGGTTACTATCTTTGATTGTATCCATGTTTTGATCTTCATTCTTGAATTTTACTCCACTATGGTTTATTATGGAGTATTTTTGAACTTGGATTATCTAAAGTACGAATCCCTAATATTTGTCCTTTTATCTTACTGGATTTGTTTCTTTAAAATATTTTTTATCATCCTCAGTTCTAAATGATGATAAACTGAATATATTTGGCTTGTAGTGCAAAGATGAATGATTACATGATGAATATCTTTGGCCCGTAGTGCAAAGATGGACAGGTGTTGAGATGAACATGACCAACTGGTGATACAAATGAATATCTTTGGCCCGTAGTACAAAAATGAATATTTGATTCAAGATGTATATGATTGGTGTTACATGGATAAAATATTGATGATGGACTTTTAAATTCATAGATGATAGTAGATTTCATTCTCTACTTAACTCTTCTAATGAATTGTTATTTACGCTGCGAGTATTGATCTAAAACTAGTTGTCCATTATATTTTATCTGATTTATTGTAGGCTAACGATAATTTGTTGTTCATTATCTTAGTCATAATATTCTTTACTGGGCTAGTTGAGCTCACCATTTTTGTTCCATTTTTTTTCTCAGGAGGTGAGAATATAGCGGGAACTAGTCGGGGTGTGGAGTGATGGGTCCAGACAGTTGTTTTAGCAGTCCTCACTATTTTTTAAAATAGTGTGATAATAATTGTAATGAGGACTCCTTTTGAGTTTGAATACTGTCAATTAGAAAATATTTGTATTTAAACTCACAGTATATGTATTGTCGTATTTTGCACAACAATTGTAATAATGAAGTTGTAGTTTTTTTTTGTACCATGTATTTGGCGACTCAGAAGGGGTGATGTATATCTATTTTGGGGGCGTCACAACATGGGCTAAGAAAGCTTGACATCCATTTTTCAATAAATGAATGGCTTTAAGGCTTGATATGAAAGTGTTTGACTTTAGTGATTTGGTTGCTTGAATTCGTATAACATGTTGGTTAGGAATATGAAAACTAACAACCTTACAAAAATAATCAATTTTAGCATGATGAGTGGTTAACCAATCAATCCCTAAAATCACATCAAATACAAGTATTTTCAAAGAAATAAGATCGACAGGTAATGTGCTGGTCCCAACTTGAATCAAGCAAGATTTATAAACAGTGGATGTAATGAAGGTTTCTCCTAACCGAGTTTCAACAGATAAGTCAAAGTCTAGTTTCTCAGGGGTCAAGTTCAAACGTTGAGCACAAGCAGGAGAGATAAAAGAATGGGTAGAACCGGTATCTAGTAAGTTATAAACTTTGCAAGAGTTTATGATTAGTTTACCCGTGATCACCTCGTTCGGTTCCTCGCTTTTTGGGAAGTTACGAAAAGCGCTATCACTTGAACCACCGATTTTGACTTGTCTGGGACAGCCTTTGGTGTCATCATTACCTCTAGAATTAACTTTTGCTATAGGGCATATTCCACCCTCAACTGCTTCATCGTACTCTTGTTTCATGATCTGGATCATTATTCTTCGATCCATATCAAATTGGGGTTGACCGCAATGTACAGGGTAATTCAAAACTCGATGTTGGGTTCTCCCAATTGTTGTCCAAAAATAGAAATACATATCATCTATTTTAGCCTTTTTGGATTGGACTTCTCTTTCCATAAAATCAATGCGTCGTGCGGCTTTTACCCATGCATCCTTCATTCTCACTCGTTCAGTTGTTTCTTCTTTCAGCTGATCCTTGACATTTGAATTCTCAAATTCCAGCTTTATCATCTTATACTCTGCCAAAGAGTGCTTCTGTTCAATCATCACATATCGGGTAACACAAGCTTGAATTGTTGCATCCTTTTGCTCCTCCGAGCGCTCACCGTTCTTCAACTCTTCTTCAACTAACCATGAATACGATTTTGCAATTCTACATTTCGATCATAAAGTTCTCCTAATAAATCCTCCTCAGGTTCCTCCTCTTCCTCACTCTGAGCTGCTACCTCTACGACTAACTCGGGTGTAACTATTAATTCTTCACTCACCACATGAATATGTCTAATTTCTTCTTCGCCTGACATCACATTTGGTTGGTGATTAGAGGTGTCTTAACGGTCTCATTCACTCCATTGTTAATATTTTCAGCTGTCATTCTCAAATACTGCCATAAAACAAAGGTTAATTAAAGAAATTGACATTCCACATATTATTCCTATATTCCGACCGACCAATTAAACACAAATAAGCTTAGGTAGGACACACTAGCGAAGGATTTACTACACACAACAAAGCAACACATCGGGAAATGCGGCGATTGGCAATGCGACAAGATCAAATGTTTGATGCTATGAATGCATTTTTGGCCTCACTCAACACAACCCTTCACAGTTTCAACCCGGCGGCTCAATTTCCATATCAGCAACCCGGACCACTGCCGACATTTCCACCAAGTGATTCTGATGAAGAAGAGCAACAACCACCTCCCCAAACTTAGGCGATTGCAGGGAAGTCCTCATGCACTTAATTTTGATTTTTATCCAATGAAGGCATTGTGTTACTTAAGTTTGGGGGATTTAATTTCTTGTTTGCATGCATATGTTATTTTCATTTACATTTTAGTTTGCGTAGTAGCTTAGGTTTTTGCATAGTAGTCTAGGTTATTTTTGATAAAAAAAAAGAGAAAAACAATTAGTTAAATATTGTGTTTGCATATGTCCAATAGTGCTACAGTTTATGTTATTTGTGGGCCAATGATGAGATTGTGAAAAAGTTAACCAATACAGTATTGATTATTAGAACTGTGATATAATTTCTGTTATGAATCGAATCTTGTACTTGTTTGAAACTGTTATAAAAAAGGTTGGCACGTTAATAACATCTTTGTTGACCGATTAGTTCCAATTGATACATAAATAGTTTTTAAAGGATAATGCTAGGGTAAATGAGAAAACGACAAGGATAGGCAGTAAAGGCTAAAATTAGGCAAGAACCTAAGTTTGGGGGAGTATATGTGAAAGAAAAAAAAGTATACATTGTGACTAGTCTTGTTTCGGGGCCTTTGTTACTTGAGCAAGTACGCCCGAGGGGATTTTCTTTACACCTAGCGCCCTAAGGTCTTTTATGGTCTGCAAGTCGTTGGTCGAAAGCTCGTTAAGGGGTAGCACTGTTAGCCTAATGGGATGAGGCATTGCACAGTCATTTATGTATATTAAAAAAAGGGGGGATAATAACGGGAAAAGAACAAAAAGCCCCCGTGAAAAAAAAATGAAATAAAAGAAGTATCAGTACCCTATATGAACCCTTGTATCTGGTATTGCGTAGTTTTAGTTTTAGTTGGAATGTGCCTATTCTTGACATTTTTAAGTTTGCACTGTATGATTCTTTCTAAGAAATTACTTATGTATTGAATTGGAGTTTGTATCAGTTATCATAGATGTTGAACACACACGCACACTATACCAGTGATAATTGTTCAAGAATTGAGAATTAATATGAAACTGTGGATTGGTTTTGGTAACTCATATTGTAGAGTTGCTTGTTTTCTCTGAGGCCGATGGGATAATGTTGATTCTACAATATTGTTGGATTCGTAAGCATGTAGAGTATATTTATTTCATTGCATTGCATTGCATTGCATAGCATGTAGTTTGTTTTGCGCTCGAGGACTAGCACGGTTTAAGTTTGGGAGATTTTGATAAGTGGATTTTATATACACGAATCGATGTTCATTTCAAGCTTAAATTCGTTGTTATTTTCTCTTTTTGTGTTCATTTTCATTTGTTTCATGTTCTTTTATGTGTAGGGTGGTCATGGAGGCTAGTGGTGAAGAAAGGCGGTCGTTTGGAGCAAAGTTGGAAAAATGCATGAAATAGAAAAATTTCTTTAGCAATGGACATGCCCGCCAAGGCGGGCTATATGGGCCTTGTACCCCCCGCCGGGGTGGGGGTGCCAAATCATGTAGTCTCCTGTTGCTTATTGAACTCTGTTGTCACATGGTTTTGGGACTTGGTTTTGCGCATGGACTCTAAGAAGCAAGGGACTTCGGCTAGAACAGAGGGGGATATATATATTACGTTGCAAACAAAAAATCGATTACAACGCGAAGCATAATATAGAGATTAATTCCTGGATTTGAGTGCAAGCTTTGGAGGAGTAATTTGAAGAGATTTTCGTGACGATTATAATTCTAGGCTACGTGAAGGGTGTTCATCATTATTCTTCTCTTTAGTCTTTTATTTGTAATTGCATGGATGTTTTTGTTAGATTATTCAGTTTTTACTTCATTCGTTATGAACTAATTCACTTATTAGGCTTATGATGGATCTTTGGGTGAAACGATGATTTTATAATTTTGATTTCCAGTTCAATAAGATATTTTCAGTTTATCTATGTTAATTTGAGTGTGAATTTATGAATTGCTTGATCAAAAGTTCTTTGTGGATTTGTATGGAATCGAGAAGGTATATTCAAATCTAGACTTAGTTAATATAGCATGTGTCATGAATTTTGTGAATAGCATATTCTTGATTATTGTTAAGGTAGAGATATGCTTGACATTGCATGTAATCAGATAGAGAACTTAAGCTTAAACCTTCTTTAATTTTAGTTCATATAGAGATATAGTGAGTTGGTTAATTTAGGTGTTTAACTTATTTCTATCTAAATTGTGGATTTAAGTTATTACGGTATTAGTGCATCGAGAGGTGGCTAGTACTACATTCGTGTTCTTGATTAATAAAATGGAATATTGAATTGATTTAGAATAAATGTTTGAAAATCAGAGTGAAGCTTAGGGTGAAGTCATAAGCCTAATTCTCCATTAATTATTTGAAATTCTGACTTTTGATATTTGTGATTGTTTCGTGATAGTTTATATATTTATTAATTTAGTTTCTATAATTTTAAACCATTGAATTGAATAGTTTAATAGAATTAGGATTAATAGAAAAGTGATAATTGTGAAGTTAAATTTCTTGCTAATTTGTCTTCGTGAGAATGATACTCTACTTTCACTTTATTACTTGTTGACCACGTATACTTGTGTGTTGTGCGTAATTATATTTTACCCAACAGTGAGCAACAAATTTGCCCAGCAAGTTTTAAATACAATAAAGATATATCATGATTGAAAAGAAAGAATAAGCTTTCAAGTTTTCAACAATGTAATAATTATGAAATAACATGAATCAAATGTCAATAATTGAATGACTGTATAAATAATGTTTGAAGGTCAACAATGACCATGAACTATTTAACTGAAATTTATGGTAATGAAGGTGATCAGCCTTTCATACCTGATGCACATATGCAACATGCACTAAGTGCGAATCAATAATCAGTATAGATGTGAATAATCAACAATAATTATTCACTAACATGCTTTGAACATACAACTCAAGTTTGAGTTAGGCAAACTTGTCTGATCGTCGATTACCGCTAAACAGTCTAATTTAATCTCTTATGAAAGACCTATCAGTTATAAGATTGATCTTTCAATCAGCATAACATACCATGGCTCATATTACTATTACTTATAAGCAAATTGGTTAACACTTAACCATATAATCTATTATTAAATAACACCTTACAACATCAGTATTATTATCTTCCTTTGATAATTTTTCAATCACTATATCATATACATTATGATTTAACACTTTAATCTTTCATATTATAAGTTCTTTTCTATAATCAAGTAGGCCAAATTCTAATATTATAATCTGGATTATTTAAACATATCAATCCAGCAGCCTAGATTACAACTATTCTTCAATTTGGTAAACTGTTTTTCAATCCAGCAAACTGAATTCAAGCTGACCTACTATCCAGCAACCTGGATTCAAATTGACTTACAATCCAGCAAACTATTCTATAATCCAGCAAACTGGATTCACTAATTCAGCAAGCTATTTTCCAATCCAGCAAGATGTTTTCATTTCCAACATATTAAATTTCCAATTCATCATACTGTACATTCAATATGATGTCGACGTCGAGATTTTTAGATGTCCCTTTCCGTTACTTGTTCTCTGGTGTTCACATTTTAGGTAAGATTTATTTGAAAAAACAAGTGAAAAAGGTCTGACATGTATAATGTTGACGATGGGTACGATAAAGTCGCCATGATTGGTTTTTAAATGGTTGTACCAACACAATCGAGAAAAGGTTTGCACATTGACCCAGTGATGTGACACTGCTAAATGGGTCGGTGAAACCGAGATTCGTTAGGGTCCGGGGACTTGGTTATGCAGAGGGAAGGTGTTAGGAACCCCCCGACATCCGTGTTACCACGGTGACCGTCTCTTTTCAAGAAACTATTATCTGAATGTGTGTGTGTGTGTGGATCAATGTGATGTTATTTGGAAGTAGTGCGAGGCCTCGTTCGCACCTATATACACAGGATTTGAATTTATGTAAAAATTCAATTTTAAGCAAGATATGGCAGTGATGTTTTATAAGAGAGGTTTTCAAACCCTGATGCTCAATAGTAATTGAGACCTTTTACACTCCCATTTTATTAAGTGTTCGGCTTGATTGATTTTTATTTTTACAGATGCGAGGCATCCGTACGAAAATAATATACAAAATAATGCCAACTTTCTCATGGGTATAGAAACCATCTGATGAAATTTAGACATTGCATAATAATTTACAAAGTCAACATACGGTGAAAATGTCCATCACGGAACCAAGAATCTAGATCAATAAATTTGAATATCACATGATTACTAGTAGCACAAGAATCGTAATTTGTATGAAAGCAGTAAGCAAGTATATATATAAAAGTTATAAATATATATATACAGACATGATCACCAACCACGAAGCACCTCCATGGGGGATCGAAATGTAAATAAAGGCATAAAAGCTATCAAGCGCCACGGAGGAAACTCCAAAGGACAAAAGCGTAAATAAAAGTCAGAATATATCAACCGCCATGAAGAGAACTCAGCGGGACAAAATGTAAATAAAGTTGTATAAAGCGATCAAGCGCCATGAAGTAAACTCCAGCGGACGAAAGCGTAAATAAAGTTGTAAAAGCGATCAACCACCACCAAGTAAACTCGAGGTGGGACGAAATATATATATATATATATATATATATATATATATATATATATATATAAGCGATAAATGCATAGGATGTAAAATCCGAGTTCATCGAACGAGTTCGACAACAGTTCATATATATAAGTATATATATATTAAAAGCAGTAATAAATGCGCAGGATGTAAAATCTAGGCTCATCGAACAGAGTCTAACCATAGTTCATATATATAAATATATATATATATATATATATATAAGCGAGTAAACGTTCCAAACCGAAGTCTAGGCTCATCGAACAAAGTTTGACACACAGTTAATATATATAAATGTATATATATATATATATATATATATATATATATATATATTAAAGTAAAGTAAACGCCGCAGAAGGCTAGGCTCAATCGAGGCAGAACTCGATAATGTTAGTCGAGATATATAAATATATATATATATATATATACAAATTGAAATAAAACCGCGGATCGAAGTCCAGGACAAATCGCATGCAACACGACTCTCAACGTGAAGAAGAAGTGTGTGTGAGAGATGAAGAGAAAGGCTTTTAAAGTGTGTGAGAAGGCTTACAGGTTTGCCAAAGAAGACTTCTATATCTTTAAAGTGGGTAAACCTTTGTCTTTTGTAGGTACAAAAGTAGGCAGATATATGAGCTCACTGTGTGTTTAAAATGAGAAAGTACTTGTATGGGGTGAGTCTGCAGAGCAAATTGGGCAAGGCTTCCACGCCATTTTCTCTTACAAAATGGCCACCCCAAGCACTCTATTTATAGAGGGGGAGGCCGCAGTGTACTGCTATAATAGCAGTGTACACATCGCTTGTGGTGCCCGGCCGGTGTGGGTCCCAGGTGTGTCAGTATGTACACTCGGATAACGCGCGGTTCGCTCGGTCGTTCATAACTTTCAATCCGGGAGTCCGATGGAAGCATGCCATACCATTACAGAAAGCTCTTTCCGAGAGCTACACAATGACATGGGATTTGCCCTTTTTTGATTCCAGGAAGATGGGTCCATGGCTGAAATGGCGTTCCCAAGTTTAAAGTCAGGTGATTCAGTTGGTACATTTTGCGTGGTTTAAGCTCAAAAGTTAAGATATGGTTCTTATGGGACTTCTATTGAAGTAATTTGAGTTGAAATGATTTGATTTGATGCGAGTTGAATTTGAGTTGGCAAAATGACTATTTTTTCCCTCCCGGGGTTATCTCCGGTTTCCGCGCAGTTGTAGCAATCTTTTCTCAGGATTATCTTTGAGGTTATCATGTTGTTGGCTCTGAATGTCCTCAAGGTCATCTCTAAGGTTGGCTTGACCTCCCGGGGTTATCTCCAGGCTTTGCACTTGTTGTTGTGGTTCTCTAGGGTTATCTTTGGAGTGTAAAAAAGATGTTTTTGCCCTCCTGCATAGTTAGTAACAGGAAAAGAAAATTTTGAATGTCTACAAATGCCCATCTTTATCATGTTCATATAATGCAATGGAATGGACATGATAAAGATTACTAGACACTTGAAATATGACAAGGTATTTCTAATGATGCAAATCGCAATGTAATGAATGTTTATGATGAATGTTAAAATGTTTTCGCAAATTGTAGTTCGCAAATCGCACTTCGCTTTTCGTATTTGGCCAATCTCACATCGCAACTTGCACATCGCATTTCGCATATCGCACCGCAAATCGCAAAATCGCAAATTGCAATGTAATGAATGTTATGATGAATGTTAAAATGTTTTCGCAAATCGCTTTACCTTTACTGATCATTGCTGATGCCTATGCTGGTGTTGACTCCAATGGTTTGGCATTTAATCGCTGATGCTTGTTTGATGAAGATAATTTGAGATGTTTTCCACATCTCTGATGGGGATGACGTTCTGAAATCACAAGACCCTCCTGATGTATTAGCTGGTAGTTTGCGACGGTGCCTATCCTGTTGATCGCCAAACTTTTTTGGTTCCCACTCAAACGGTGGTATACGAAGCTTTCATCGTTGAACTGTCTTGATGTCGCACTGAATTGATGCCAACGGTTTAAGAATACCGAATCTTTTAATACCTTCGCTGAAGTAATATTCCACGGATTACGTCACTAGACTTCGCCTGATGTTATGCTAGATTGATGACAACCACCAGATGTCTCACCCTTCTTGAGGTGATTTGGAGTTTCCTTTCGCTGTTGGGTGATTGTGCCCCATTTCCTTAAGCGTTTGATTTGTAACCCGGCTGAACTGATGACTTGAATGTCTCTGAAATCCCTGGAGGGTATAATTCATTCTTTCGCTGCCCATATTTGAACGTCGGTGTAGAGGCCTCAACTTGTGAGGACTTAACGCATGTTGATGGTGTAGATTTCATTCGCTAGGCGTTTCATCGTTGACCTTCTGCTTCTGAGTTAAGAACTTTTTTGAGAAGTTTCCCCTTCTTTCGTAGGGGCACGCTTATGTCGCTATGATTTCTTTCAAGAGTTCACCCCTTTCTTTTTGATGAGAAGCTTGATCTTGCCTTAAGCTCCTTCCATTTCTTGGAATTGGAAAAATGCCTCAGTCCTTTCGAATGTTGATGCCGAGGGTTCATATGAGAACCTCTCTTTGTTGATGAAGTTGCGAGTGAATAATATCTGAATCACCATTGAGATGATGATGGACCATGCTGATGGCGCTGACTGGTGCATTTTCCACTTTAGGATGGTTGATAAATGCCCCAGTGTTGAGTTATCGCTGCTTCCGAGATTGCCCCCAATCTTGTTGTAAGGGACCCAATATCTGGTTATCACCAATTTTGAAATTTCCCCAGCCTCACTTGTTGTCTGGGATAATTGCTTTGACAGATGAGCTGATAAGACGCCGAGATCGCAAGAGGCTTTTACTTCTGTACCATCTGGTGAAAAGGTAGTGAATGTGGGCTTTAATGTTGATAGCTCTTTATGGTAGAGATGTCGCTCTAGTTGAGAGAGATGATGCTCTAACTCATATGGATACCGCTGTTGTTGAGCGGGATGAGGCCAGATCATCCATAGATGTAGTGATTATTGAGTGGGATAGCGCTATATCTGCCCGAAATATCGCATGTAGTTGGCGATGGATTTGTTGGCTCGTGTAGAGACCCTTTGGCAGGAAATCACAGCGTTACCTCCTTCTTCTGAGAGGGAATCCATGTTGGACTTGATAGCCCGCGTATACACTGATTTGTAGATGGGCTTGTATTTTCCTGCACAGACTAGCTTAGCCATTTTGTCATGTACAGTACACATTGTATATATCAAACAACATTATATATGGCAGGGAAATATATGTTGATTCACTTCCCTTTTAGTTGGTCCTTGATATTTACTTGTTTCTCTAGGACTTTGTGATTTGGATGTATTCTGAACTCCTCCTTGATGGATGGATAGTGAGATGTCTCAGGATTTTCAGAATGGATCGTCGATCTGTGTGTATTCCCTACCATCTTTGGTGTATTGGGACTTGTTTTTGTATGTGGTTACGGATATGAATATGTTTGTTTTTGTTTTTTCTGTGGTGAGACCGGACCATAAAGATGGCTGTCTACGTACTCCCGTGTATTGGGGAGATCAGGTCGACGTAATTTGCCCTGGTGTAAGAGGTTCAACACTGTATATGGCAGAAAGGGTGTCGGAATGTTTTTGTTGTTTTTGTAAGGTGAAGGGCGTAGAAATGTTTTTGTTGTTTTTGTTTTATTGCGACCGGACCATATGAAATGGTTGCCTACGTACTCCTATTGAAGAGGAGATCAGGTCGGCGTAGTTCGCCCTTTGTGTAGGGCGGATTGCAGGTGAAAAGTTTAATCCTATGTACAGGATATATTGAAGGTGTGAAAGGTTTAATCCCTGGTGGGATAATCGAAGTTGTATGAAATGAAGTGAAACCAGGCTGCTGGTTTGAAAAGTGTGTTTTTTCCTGATGGGCAGATGGGTAAAAAGGAAATGCGGTATGTAGTGAGGGTTAAAGAACCTGAAATGACTGGTGATCTGATGATCCAAAACCAGGATGTTCACTTGATGGTAACCTCAGACATAGTACCATTTCACGGTGTCCGAATTGATGAGTTGCGGAAATTCATCGCTGTCTATTTCATGTAATCTGAAAATGCCTCCTGTCAATATCTCCTTGACAATAAACGGGCCTTCCCAGTTTGGGGATAATTTTCCTTTAGACTGAGCTTGGTTGTCAACGATCTTCTTCAAAACCAAGTCGTGTTGTTTGAACTGCCATAGCTGGACTTTTCTGTTGTAGGATCTTCTTTACAAGTAGAAGGCCGCTCATTTGTGGGCCACATAATTTCTCATGGATTTCATCCATAGCCTCTGAGCTTGGTCCTCATCCAAACATCTGAGGAAACATCGTTCTGCATCTCTTTTGTAGAATGCATCTCCGCTCAGATAGAATTTCATAGCAAATCGATGGATCTGCCTTTTCTCAGTCGGGCTCGCCTCAGCGAGTGTAGATCTATCTTGTGAGTGTTCATAGAAATGCTGATATAAAGGATGCTATATGGGAGGTAGCTCATCTGATACTTCTCCAATGTAATTCACATAGGCTGGAGCCTTTTGTTGGGCAAATATGAGGGTTGGCATGTCTTCCTTGTCATTAGACAGCGGCAAGCGGTAGGTCAACCAACGGCATGTCAAAAGAAATGGTTCGAGTTTTAAGTCAAGTTACCAATTGTGACTGTGGTCATTAGTGGCGGTTAAGTAAACGACCACGGGCTTCTTCCTTTATTTTTTTATTTTATTTTTTTTTTGCAAAATCTTGATACACCAAAAATAGTAATAATAATAAATATTAAAAATAATAAAATAGTTTATAATAAACAATAATTCTAATTACTTACATTAACTACATATCTCAATCAATTAAAATTTTAATAGTATTATAATTTTAGATATTATTCTAAAGGCATGATTTGGGATAATGATTGATTTACTTTCCAAATAAGTAGGGGAAATGCATAATTAAGGGATAATGATTGATTTACTTTCCAAATGTACTACAATAAGTAGGGGGATTGTATAATTAAGGGATAAAATTATCTATATTATTGTGTTACAGATTTTGGACTTGAAATCTAAAAAATTAGTGGTTGATTCGGATTATATATTGCTAGTAATTCAAAGTATATATAATCAAATTTGATTCTTTAAAATTAATATAATTTATTTAACTTTTAAAAATAATAAATACTGTAATTAATACTAATATATTGATAATTTTAAATTTTATAATTATATTATCTAACTTAAACTAATAATTGTTAGTTTAATAGTTTTATACTTTGAAATTATTAACTACATATCTCAATCAATTAAAATTTTAATAGTATTATAAATTAGTATTATTAATTAATTACCTACATTAACTACATATCTTAATTATAATTTTCAATTATAGTTAAAATATATTGAAGATTGCGTTAAAAATAAATAGTTGTTATAGCTCAGTTGGTTTGAACTCTTATTTATTTACTTACAAGTCTTGTGTTCAAGCCTCACAACCCACAAGTAGTAACATTTTATTTATAAAAAAAAAAAATTCATGGGAGGTGAAGTAGGGCCAAGCAACCGGGTTTTCACGAGCTTAAAAATGCGGCTAAAGCCCGGGTTAAGGTGGTAGTAGGAAGTGGCGTACTTACCAGGCTTGGGGCCGTTGCTGAGTCTACTTGTCATGTATGTTAATCAAAGAGGCCCAGGTTGCTAAGCGCATCATAAAATCATTCTTATTTCGAGGAATGTGGAGGAAGGATTTTTCTTCAAACTCAAAGCCATCTGTAGAAGCATCTGGATGGTAAAGCGCAAAGCTATAGAGAACTGTTGAAGAGATTTTCTTTTTTTCTTTTTTTTTTGTTTTTTTTGTTTTTTTTTTATGCATTAGATCGTGGAAAAGAGCCATATGTCTCACTGATAGGTAGCTCCGGCATTGATGAGGCCGAATGACAATCGTCTGTAGCAAAAGGTTCCCAAAGGAGTGATGAATGCAGCAACCATGATTTGATGGTACCCCGCAAAGCAATCTGCAAAGGAGTATGTCATACGGAGTCGTATTGTCATAGAGTATGTGGATGAATGGGATGGGAAAGCTATCATTGAGACAAGCTTTGTTCAGATCACTATAATACACGCAAACTCGCACCTCTCCTCCGGGTTTCGGCACGGGGACTATGTTGGATAGTAATTCTGGGTATGTTGACACAATGATGATGCCGACTTGAAATTGTTTCACAATTTCTTCTTTAACTTTTAACTTCCACTCAAGTTTTAATCGCCTGGGCTTCTTCCTGAGTGGCTTGAATCCCCCTTTAATGGGAAGGCGATAAATGACAATGTCTGTGTATAAACCGACCATGTCTTCGTGAGACCATGCAAACACATCCTGAAATAGGGTCAATAGAGTAACCATGTCATTCCTTTGGTTTGGAGTGAGGTCTGTACCAATTTGGATTTGTTTGGGGTTTTTTAAGGTTCCGAGGTTTAAAAGAGGTGGTTTGATCAAGATTTCGCTTGGGTTTGTCTTTGACCCATTCTTTGATCTCCTGAGGTATCTCATAGTCCTCTTGTATTTCCATCAAGTCTGAGTCCATCTTTACATCAAAGTTACAGACTTGTGGAGAATAAGCAGCT
This sequence comes from Panax ginseng, assembly GCA_020205605.1. NCBI lineage: Eukaryota > Viridiplantae > Streptophyta > Magnoliopsida > Apiales > Araliaceae > Panax > Panax ginseng. The sequence goes on from CM035142.1 coordinate 59,560,991, forward strand.
CATTAGCAAGTCTAGGCACATCTAATTTTAGAGTCCTGAACCAACATGCTCTCACCTGATATATGAAACTTGTTCAATCACACAAAGTGTTAGCATGTAATGACAAAAGTAACTGCTAATACTGTACAGAAAAAGTAAGCAGTTATTGTTATCTACAGGGCAAAATGAGTTTCTACCCGCTTTACCCTCGTCGACCAATGCAAGGAGTGCTGCTCCAATTGTCAAGGGCAAAGTCCTGATGGACTGCGGTGATGGAGGGGTTGTCATCACCCTCCTTCTCCCGAATGATGACCATTACGTCTGGGCAATCATCGTCTGGGGTGTATCTGTTTATATGTTTATCATGGACAATGACGTGTATGCCAGACATCATTCTGATAATGTCTTGTTTAATTCTTCATTCCTCTTCTTCCACTCTGGGGTCTGGAACAAAGACTTCTTTCTCCCTTACTGGTATCGGCTTGGGAAATAACATAGCCATTACGCTGGCTGACACCTTTACAGGAGGTTGTGCGGACTCAGGAGTTGTAGATGGAGACAATCGTTGTGTGGCTGAAGGAATCTGTCTGTGCTTATAAGGATTCCTACGACTGGAACTAGCAGTATCCGAACCTTGGGTTCCTCCTTGTGCAGAGGATTCAGCATGTACGAATATCCTTGTACCCTGAGTAGATTGGTGTAGTTCTTTAAGCAGAACAACCAAATATGTGATTTGTTTATGTAATTCATCGAATTCTTCGCAAGAAACTGGATTAAGATCAATCTGGTCAGATGAAGACATAATAGGCTGTAGGCTCGTGGCCTTTTTAGACTTTGATCGGGTAGTAGGTCCGATTGGTTCCCTACGAAAGACTTGCATAGTTTAGTCTTTAGGGAATGTGTATAATAACATGTTATGTGATGTGTCCATTTTAAGAATTTTATCCTGCAAAAACAGATGTCAGCTGTTTGTAGCATGTTAATTAAAATATGTATGGGTACACATTTCTTCATATTTCTCATTACATGGAGATAGATATAGAATGTAATTACAAGTAATTGTGTTTACAAGTAATTAAAATGAGAGCATGAAGAGACTTTCCTCCGTTTTGGGTTTATCAGAGGCTGACCTATCTTAGGTTACTCTCGCGGCTTTTTGGCATGAAGATTCCCAAATCATCGCAATCTACTTGACGGGAAATTAATCCAGTCTTTCAACTGGAGCGAATTTGGGTGGTGCCTTTCCTGAGCCTCGGGGAATTAGTCTTCCCACGAGTCCAGTAATCCAACATCGACGGGATAGCCTCCTGGTGGAGGGACCACACAACATACATTCACATACATCGCGTCTCATCGTATGAAAATGATGACATGTGCGAAGCACTAATATCATAAGCAGTTATGGTGCGAAGCACTAATATCACAAGCAGATATGGTGCGAAGCACTAAGTGCAATCAGGAAATGCATTCATACACATTCATCATAAATATAAATGCAACATCCACACACAAGCAGATAACAGTTTTGAAAAGATTGTAATAGCGGCTTAAGTCCTCTTACTGGAGTCCCCAGCGGAGTCGCCACATGTCGACGTCGAGATTTTTAGATGTCCCTTTCCGTTACTTGTTCTCTGGTGTTCTCATTTTAGGTGAGATTTGTTTGGAAAAACAAGTGAAAAAGGTCCAACATGTATAATGTCGACGATGGACTGTTAAGAGTCGCCAGTTGGTTTTTTAAATGGTTGTACCAATACAACCGAGAAAAGGTTTGCACATTGACCCAGTGATGTGACACTGCAAAACGGGTCAGTAAAACCGAGATTCGTTAGGGTCCGGGGACTTGGTTATGCGGAGGGAAGGTGTTAGGCACCCCCCGACATCCGTGTTACCATGGTGACCGCCTCTTTTCTAGAAACTATTATCTGAATGTGTGTGTGTGTGTGGGCCAATGTGTTGTTATTTGGAAGTAGTGCGAGGCCTCGTTCGCACCTATATACACAGGGTTTGAATTTATGTAAAAATTCAATTTTAAGCAAGATATGGCAGTGATGTTTTATAAAAGAGGTTTTCAAACCCTGATGCTCAATAGTAATTGAGACCTTTTACACTGCCATTTTATTAAGTGTTCGGCTTGATTGATTTTTATTTTTACAGATGCGAGGCATCCGTACAAAAATAATGTACAAAATAATGCCAACTTCCTCATGGGTATGGAAACCATCTAAGGAAATTCAGACACCGCATAATAATTTACAAGCTGCTTACAGCTGAAAATGTCCATCACGGGAACCGAATCTAGATCCAATAGGCTGAAGATCACATGATTCCTAGGCGCACAAGATACTGCAATTTGTATTAAAGCAGTAAGCATGTATATATATAAAAGCTGTAAATATATATATACAAACATGATCACCAACCACGAAGCACCTCCATGGGGGATCAGAAATGTAAATAAAGTCAGTAAAAGTATCAACCGCCATACGGAGAAACTCCAAAGGGACAAAATGTAAATAAAGTTGTAATAAATACAACCGCCATACGAAGGAACTCCAAAGTAGACAAAATGTAAATAAAGCTATATTAAAGCGATCAAGCGCCACTTAAGTAAACTCGAGGCGAGATTTAAACGTAAATAAAGTTGTAAAACCAATCAACCACCACGTAAGTAAACTCTGTGGGACGTAAATATATATATATATATATATATATATATATATATATATATAAGCGATAAACGCGGATGTAAAATCTGGGCTCATCGAACAGAGTTCGACAACAGTTCATATATATAAGTATATATATATATTAAAAGTAGTAAACGCATGCCGGATGTAAAATCCAGACTCATCGAATAGAGTCCGACCACAGTTCATATATATAAATATATATATATATATATATATATATATATATATATATATATATAAAAGCGAGTAAACGCTCCAGACCGAAGTCTAGGCTCATCGAACAAAGTTCGACACACAGTTAATATATATAAATGTGTATATATATATATATATATATATATATATATATATATATATATATATTAAAGCGATAAATTCTCCAGATCAAGTTTAAGCTCATCGAACAAAGTTCGACACACGATTAATATATATATAAATGTATATATATATTAAAGTAATAAACGTTCTGCATCAAGTCTAGGCTCATCGAACAAAGTTCGACACACGATTAATATATATATATATATATATATATATATATATATATATATATATATATATATATATTAAAGCAAGAACGCTCCTGCATCAAGTTCAGGCTCAATCGAGGCATAACTCGATAATGTTAGTCGAGATATATAAATATATATATATATATATATATATAATATATATATATATATATATATACAAATTGAAATAAAACCATGAATAGAAGTCCTATTAAATCTGTATGACCGACTCTCAACGTGAAGAAGGGGTGTGTGTGAGAGAAGAAGAAAGGCTTTAAAGTGTGTGAGAAGGCTTACATTGACCGCCAAAGAAGACTTCTATATCTTTTAAAGTGGGTAAACATTGGCTTTTGTAGGTACAAAAGTAGCTGTATATGAGCTCACAGGTGTTTAAAATGAGAAAGTACATCAGATGGGGTGAAAGAGAGCAAATTGGGCAAGGCTTCCTCGCCGTTTTCTCTTGCAAAATGGTCACCCCAAGCCCTCTATTTATAGATGGGAGAGCCAGCAGTGTACTGCTTCTTGCCTGTGGTGCCCTGGGGTGTGGGTCCCAAGTCAAGCACGTGACACTCGGATAACGCAGCGATTCATTTCATCGTTCATAACTTTCAATCCGGGAGTCCGATGGAAGCGTGCCATTCCATTACGGAAAGCTCTTTCCGAGAGCTACACAATGACATGGGATTTGCCCTTTTTTGATTCTAGGAAGATGGTTCCATGACCGAAATGGCATTCTCGGGTTTCCGTCAGGTAGTCCGTTGAGCTATTTTGCGTAGTTTGCGCTCGAAAGTTAAGATATGGTTCTTATGGGACTTCTATTGAAGTTATTTGAGTTGAAATGAGTTGATTTGATGTGAGTTGAAGTTGAGTTGGCAAAATGACTATTTTGCCCCTCCCGGGGTTATCTCTGGTTTTCGCACAGTTGTAGCAATCTTTTCTCAGGGTTATCTCTGAGGTTATCATGTTGTTGGCTCTGAATGTCCTCAGGGTCATCTCTGAGGTTGGCTTGACCTTCCGGGGTTATCTCCAGGCTTTGCACTTGATGTTGTGGTTCTCTAGGGTTATCCCTAGAGTGTAAAAAAGACGTTTTTGCCCTCCTGCATAGTTAGTAAAAGGAAAAGAAAATTTTGAGTGTCTACATATGACCTATTGAATGTCCAATTATTAACTTAATTTCTCTTTTAAGCTCCATTTAATATTATTAATTATTTAATAACATAAAATTCATTTACGAATATTATTAATCATTAAATAATATTTTAAATCAATGATTTAATAACACTTTAATCTAAATGTTATCAATCACTTAATAATATCTTCATCTAATATTATTAATCTTTTAATAATATTTTAATCACTTGTTAAACTTATAAATAATTTATTTTAATTGTTTACACTTTACTAAATAATGCATTTAATCATTTTAAAATGTCATACTCATAAGATTTCATCACCAATGACCAAATCCATCATCAAAAACCTACATATACCCTATTTAGGGCTTTCAATCCATAACATCCTATTTTCCAAATTTTTAACATCACATAACTAATTTAATTCATTTGTTCATTACTGAACTATTTTCATGAAAAATATCAAATCAGTTCCAAAACTATTTCTTTTTTGAGATTTGGCATAATATAGTTTCATATTGTGCATATATTTTTCCCGGAATTTTTAAAATTCATTTACTACTTTTTAAATGGCCAAAACTGCCGGATCTTGAGACATTTATGATAAACTGTGTTTTTGTTCAAAATTTCTGACACTTTCAGGATATGTTCCTGGTATGTACATGTACTCCCAATAATAATTTCACAATATTTAGAGTTAACCACAAAGATTTATATTAGTTTACATTTAACATAGTCATTTCTCGTAAAATCCATATCTCTCATTCTATACATCCAAAAATCACCATTTTTGGACAGAATCTAGAAACCTCATCATATTATCATCCCAAATATTTTCAAAATTTTTGAAGGTCAAAAATATTATGAAACTGCCCCTGGTAAAAATTACCCGAAAATAGTTTATTTTTTAAGAAAAACGGGATTGTTTCTGCTAAATCAACCACTACGGCTTGAAAACTCAATATTTTTGCGTGCTACCCCTTGGATTTACTAGATAACATATACATCTAGCACCCCTCTTTGATGGATCGTAAAAAGAAGGTGTAGATCAAAATGGTGGAAATCCGAAGTGAACAAAAGTTAGGGTTTCAAAACTAGAAAAAATTATTTTTCTTTTCTTTTGATTTCAACCAAATCAACACCCAATATGGTTAAATCTAAACATAAAACACTTATCAACATGTATATTCATGGTTTTTGAGTGTAGAAACATAGCTCCAAGTTTTGATTTGGAATAATCAAAATAAAGTGTACAAACTAGTTTAGGATTATACATTTATTCCAGCCTTCCTTCTTCTTCTTTCATGGAGGACCTTTCTCTCTCCTCTCCATCTCCCTCAAGGGTTGCTGCCCCTCTTCCCCTTCTATCTCTAGTTTGTCGTTCTTCTTTCTCTTTCTCTCCCTCTTCTTTCCCGTTTCCCTTTTCTTTCTTTCTCTTTCTTCTTTTTCCTTTTCTCTTTCTTCTTTCTCTTCTTATCTTCTTTTTATTCTTATCCTCTTTCTTTCTTCCATTTTACCCGGCCATGTGGCCTTATTATCTCCACAATTCTTTTCTTTTTTTTAAGCTTCATTTAATATCCAAAATATCCCTCTTCAATTGGGCTACTATTTTAAGCTTTTGGGCTTTCAATTAATTCTTTTGGCAATGGAAAAATTAACATAGTCCAATCATTTCTATTTTATCCCACCCTAAATATTTAATTAGGGTGTCCATTCTACACATTTAGAATTTAAATTATTACTCTTGTACATTAAATTTTATAACTCAATTAATATTGCTTTAATTAAGTTATAAAATTAATAAATTGAGATAGTAAAGATATATCTTTTAACTTAATATAATTTTTAATATTATTATTCTCCCACATATTCTTTAACAAAAAAACTTAGCTTGGGCCACTTAACTTAGTGTGTTGGGCTTATTGGGCCACTTTCCCCCATTCTTGGTTTAATTTCTAATACTTTATTTACTTAGCAAATGTCTCACATGTTCCTTAACAGTTGGGCTCACTTGGAATACAAATTCTTACCCATGTATATTTAATTTCTTAACCTAATTAGTCTTGCTTTAATTAGGTTATAAAATTAATTAATTGAGATATATAAAATAAATCTCTTGGGATTAATATATATTTTAAATACCATAATTCTCCCCTACCATAACTCCTAAGTTATACAATTTTTCATTCATAATATATAATTAGGTTACATTAGTTTCTTTTATTTGTTTATATAATAAACAAATATAAATCAATCACATAATATTCATATTCACTTACTCACATATTCATTCAAAATAATTTAATAGATTGGGACATGATCCACAAATCTTTTAGATTATGTCACTAGTATATAATTAAAATACTAGGACCACTAAATAACGATAATCATTTAGGTTATTTAATTCTCATACCTAACTTAAAATAACTTATTTAAATTATACAATTTATATTGTATAATTAAATTTAATTTCTTCCTCTCCATAAATTGTTTTCAAACAATTTATTTATATATTAAATATATAATTTAATATATTCAATCATTTATTCAAATATGAATTTAATTTATTAACTAGTTGATACCAATATACATATTTTACATATTGGATCTCATCTCATATTTTTACTTTACATCCTTTGGTATAATATTAAATATTATAACATTATCAGTGTAACATAATATCATATATTCAATTATTTTCTTTCCTTTCTATAATTGTCTTCATAATTTATTTAAATGTAGTAAATATATTAATATATTCACCACATTAATACAAGCATACATTACACTCAATAATATAATATATGATTTCTTCAATAAAAATAGTGGTTATACATGAAGTATATTTAATGTCACTAATCTACCACATTAAAATAATTTAATATTATAAATTATTTTAATTTTACCCATCTAATTTCCTTTAATAATTTACTCCTACACTTTACTTATATATACTAAATATATATAATTCTAATATATTTATTATACACAACATCACATATTGCATGACACATATTCCTTTGTGCACTACAATATCACATAACATATCATCTAATAAGAATTTTCTTTGTTTAATTCTTATTTTAATATTACCCAAAAATTTGGGTTATCACAATAATTTAGTATTACATAGTTCACGTATGTATAATTCTTAGGTAGTTAGTTAGTTTCTGTATTTTTCAACAAGCTTACTCAAACTCCATGAAATTATCTTATATTGTTGGTTTTAATAGTTTTCAGGTACTAAGGATGAAGTTGTACAAGCACGCGAGTCAAAGTTGCTGAAAAAATTGAAGTTCTACAGGACTTGACCCCTGCCTCGGCGGGCCTTTTCCCAACCTAACACACCCGCCCCGGCGGGGGGTTTTTTGTATATGCCTGCCTCGGCGGGCTTTGTAGGCTAAAAATGACCCTTCAATCAATGGTAATCTTTGACTCCTTTTTTTTATATAAAAAAAAAATTCTCAGATCGTGGTTTTCCCCATTCTAATCTCCCATAATCGAAAATACAGCACTACGTCACTCATCAAGCAACAAAAATATAAAATTTCGAGTGTCTACAGAACCCACTAGAAATAATCTGCAACATTAATGGAAAAGTAAGGAATAACATGTTGAACCCATTAGAAAAAAGAAAGAAAAATGACTCTTGTTGCTCGCACGTTTGCGTATGGCGCGCCTAACTAGCCTAGCACCACGACTCTATGATCCCAGAGCCGCGACTTTCAAATCTAGAATCGCGGCTCTTAGCTTCAGCACCTCCTTGCACAAATATTTATGATTTTGCCATCGACATTTTTTTCCCTACAAAATAAAATAAAATAAAATAAAAACACTATAAAATAACAAAAAATAATTAAAAACTTATAATTTATTAAATTTAAAAGTACCCAAATAATAGATATAAAACTCACTCATCAGATTACTTTCATCGGTGATGACTCACACCTAACATATATATGGACAGCTCCATCTAAAAAGCCAATAACAACACACTCCTTCTCTCTCTATATATATATATATATATATATATATATATATATATATATATATATATATATATACACACACTAGTACATGGTGGTAAGACACGTATTACGTGTATAAATTATATGAGACAAAATTGAAACTTTATAGATTTGGAGGAGTAAATTAAAAAATATAAAATTTTAAATAAAAAGAGATAAAATAATAATTTATGTAAAGTTTTTGGGGCAAAAGAGGAAAGAGAGCGTAACACAAAATCGCCAACTAACGTCATCAGCTACCAGAACCCAAATATGTGATACTGCCTTAGTTCTAAATGGGATGGAAGATGGAGCAAGTAGCGACAATGATTATTATTAACTTTTAAAAATATTTTTAAATTCAAATTTGAAAATTTTCATTCAAAATTACTAAACAATAACACTGTTTGTGAGTTCGAGATGAAAATAAAGGAAAGAAATTTAAAATTTATATAGTAACTGCTATAGTTTACCTGTGGTTGATTCAAAATTGCTTGCAGTCGCCTAGTTTAAAAGTGAAGTTTTAACTACTCGTGGTTTTATACACATAACAAACTATCTCAATTTCATCTAAATTAACATAAGTGTACTCCATTTGCCTATAAGCAAGTGCGTTTAGCTTCAATATCTATATTCTTCTTTAAAATATCATTTTTGTCTCCAAAATATCCTATTTAAACATTTGATTGAATTCTTTTGGTTCCTAATTAATTCACTACTTAGAAAAATCACACCAAAATATTTTGACTTTTTTTCTCTCCAAGGTAAATGCTATTTAGTTTTATTTACTCCATCCATTCCAAAATTAAGAATATTATTGATTTTTTAAACTCAAACTAAGACATTTTCAAATTCAAAATTAAATTGAATTCTTTTAATTTTAATTGATATAAACGATGAAATTTATAAACTATCTAATAAGTACTATTTATTGTAAGATTTTTTTATAATAATTTTAAATAAATCATCTCAATTTTGAGTTTAAAATGTTTTAAATTGATTTTAAAAATCAATAATGATCATATAATTTTGTATGAATGTAGTATTATTTTCCATTTGTGTTTGTTAACTTATTAAACAAAAAATTTGATTATTTATTAAAGATTATCATGTCTTCATCACGCACAAGTTATGAACGAAATAGAAGAAAAAAAATTAACTTTGTTCATCTATGTAATTAAGTTGTTTATATTTTTATTCAAACAAGATTACTAACCCCGTGCGAAACATGGTCATCATGGATAATGGTTTATTATGATACATGAATAATGATGTATTATGATAATTTATTAAATGTAGTATAAATATTTATTCAAAATTTTAAGAATATAATGATAGTTATTAAATTATTAAATATTTATTTAACTAATAAAATTTTAAATTATATATTATAGGTTCCTTCTATCAATTATTAAGATAAACATTTTGAATAGAATGTAGATTTTTTTTAGTTATGATTATGAAAAAGTAATTACTTTTGTCGACGTCGGGATTTTTAGTTGTCCCTTTCCGTTACTTGTTTTTTGGTGTTCTCATTTTTAGGTGAGATTTGTTTGAAAAAATAAGTGAAAAAGGTCCGACATGTATAATGTCGACGATAGACTGTTAAGAGTCGCCAGTTGGTTTTTTAAATGATTGTACCAACACAACCGAGAAAAAGTTTGCACATTGACCCAGTGATGTGACACTGTTAAACGGGTCGGTGAAACCGAGATTCATTAGGGTCCGGAGACTTGTTTATGCGGAGGGAAGGTGTTAGGCACCCCCCGACATCAGTGTTACCACGGTGACCGCCTCTTTTCAAGAAACTATTATCTGAATATGTGTGTGTGTGAGTCAATGTGCTGTTATTTGAAAGTAGTGCGAGGCCTCGTTCGGACCTATATACACAGGGTTTAAATTTATGTAAAAATTCAATTTTCAGCAAGATATGACAATGATATTTTATAAAAGAGATTTTTCAAACCCTGATGCTCATTAATAATTGAGACCTTTTGATACTTCCATTTTATTAAGTATTCGGTTTGATTGATTTTATTCTCGAGATGCGAAGCATCTATAAGAAAATAATGTACAAAATAATGCCGACTTCCTCGTGGGTATGGAAACCATCTGAGGAAATTCAGACATCGCAAAATAATTTACAAGTTCTTTACAATTTGAAAATGTCCATCACGAACCGAATCTAGATCCAATAGGCTGAATCTGTGATCACATGATTCCTAGGCGCACATGATACCACAATTTGTATGAAAGTAGTAAGCAGGTATATATATATATATATATATAAAAGTTGTAAATATATATATATATATATATATATATACACATGATCACCAACCACGAAGCACCTCCATGGGGGATCAAAAATATAAATAAAGCTGTAAAAGCTATCAACTGTCACGGAGGAAACTCCAGGCAGGACGAAACATAAATAAAGCTGTACAAAGCAATCAACTGCCACGAAGTGAACTCCAGGCAGGACAAAATGTAAAGAAAGTTGTAAAAGCGATCAACCACCACAAAGTAAACTCCAGGTGGGACGTCCGGACGAATCTAATGTCTGGATTTTTTTTTTTTTTTGCTTTTTTTTTAGAACAAGTAAAAAAAAAATTATGGAATTGAAATTTTTTTCATAATACAGTATTTTTGGTGTGATTTGGGTACGTATAACAAAACATGTATGTACAGTCTGTGCAGACTATACCACTATTTTTTGGTATAGGTATTTAAATCACACCCAAAACATTATATTATGGAAAAATTTCAGTTCCATAAAATATTAAATATTTTTTTTAGTTGTTTTAAAAAAAAAGCCAAAAAAATAAATAAAAAATTTGGTCCATTTTTGATCTGATCCGGACTCCCGGACTGATCCATTCATATATATATATATATATATATATATATATATATATATATATATATATATATATAGCGAGTAAGCGCTCAGGATATAAAATCTGTGCTCATCGTAATGCGAGTTCGACACACGATTAATATATATAAATGTATATATATATTAAAGCAGTAAACGCTTTAGACCAAAGTCTAGGCTCATCGAACAAAGTTCGACACACAGTTTATATATATATATATATAAGCAAATAAACGCTCCAGACCGAAGTCTAGGCTCAATTGAGGCATAACTCAATAATGTTAGTCCATATATATAAATATATATATATATATATATATAAATATATATGTATATACAAACTGAAATGAAACCACGGACCGAAGTCCGGACAAACGCACGCAACACGACTCTCAACGTGAAGAAGGGTGTGTGCAAAAGATGAAGAGAAAGACTCTAAAGTGTGTGAGAAAGCTTACAGTGGGCTGCCAAAGAAGACTTCTATATCTTTAAAGTGGATAAACACTGGCTTTTGTAGGTACAAAAGTAGCTATATATGAGCTCACATGTGTTTAAAATGAGAAAGTACTCCGTATGGGGTGAGTATAGAGCAAATTGGACAGGGCTTCCTCGCCATTTTCTCTTGCAAAATGGCCACCCCAAGCCCTCTATTTATAGAGGGTGGTACCTGCGGCTGGGCCGCAGGTGTACCAGAGGCTACCCGGGTTGCCCCGGGTTTGTCGGGTCGGGTCGTCTCGTAGTACGTGCACTCGGGCACTGTAATGTCCACTCGAATTTTCAGAAGTGCAATCCGGGCATCCGATTGAGGTATACAGGACCTATTTCGGACCGCCTTTGTTGAGAGTTGTACAATGACATGGGATTAGAGTTTGTACGAAGTCATTGAAGATGGGATGATGCCCTCCAGTCTTCAAGCTTCAAATTCCATCCGTTACCCCGCACAATGGTCACTCGGGATTGATTTTTCTTGATTCTTGTGGGACATCGTTGTGCAGAGATGTGTATGAAGTGTTGAGACGACGTGGCGTGGCATCGCGTTGGCGAGATGACGATGTTGCCCCTCACCGGTGTTATCGCCGATTTGGGCTGATAAAGTAGAAATTTCTCAGGGCTTCGCTGAGATTGGACTGATGCCATTGTTGAAGGTCCTCAGTGTCATCTCTGAGGTGTGCCTGTCCTCCAGGTGTTATCTCCGGGTTGGTACTGAGTATCTCGTTGTGAGCGCCGAGATTGAAGCTGGTTGTATTTGAAACAAGCATTTTCGGGGTTATCGCCGAAACTGCATTCCTTGGGGTGATCACCAAGGTTGGTGGTTATTCCTATAATTGGGACTGAGACTGGATACCTCGGGGTTATCTCCGAGATTAATCGGTCTACTCCGGTGTGTGTTCCGGTATTGAATCTGTACGTCTTGGGGTTATCTCCGAGGTTGGAATTGTTACTCCCAGTGTGTGTTCTGGGGTTAATGTTGAACTTTCGGTAGTATCCGGAATGGATATGAACTGTCTTCCAGGGTTCCCTCTTGAAAGACGAATCTGTTTTCCTGCAATGTTAGTGACAAGTGTACAGAAAATTCCGAGTGTCTACAACTTTTATTTTATTTAAATTGGATGAATTCGTTGAAATTCTAATCCAAATAAAATTATGAAACTTAAGGTTTAATAAATTTAATTTAGTTATACAATTAACTAGTTAGTTATGAATTCACTACAATTTTTTTTAACTAATTTGCAACTATTACTAAAATTTAGATTTATTATTAATCATGTGATTTAATAAAAAGTTAAGTTTTAATAAATTTAATTTAATTATTATGTTAATTTAATAATAAAACTCACGACCAATACTAATATAATCAAATCACATTATTTATTAATAGATTTTTCAATATCTTAATAAAATTATTCTGCATAAAAGTTGTTAAAATATACTCTCTCCGTTCAACTTTATTTGTCTTAGTTTAAAAGTACACACCTATTAAGAATTTTTCCATCTCCAAATTACTCATCTTAATTATTTTATTATCATATTTTTTGTTTTATTTAATTTCCCATCTCTTTCTTGGAATAATAAAGTAGAGGAGTCATAGTGGAGAATAAAGGAGTGTGGTTATGATTCTAATATCAAAGTTTAGTTAATAGTGTTACTTTAATTTTTTCAATGTATGTCATGTTGTTTACAATGATTTTTTAAAAAAGTTAAATGAGGGTATTATTGGAAAAGTAAGGTCAAAAATAGTATTAAAACTGAAAGAGGAGAAATAATTTTGAACAAACTAAAAAGAAAATTAGTACAAATAAACTTGCATAGAGGGAGCATTATCTTACATAAAATTGTGATAGAAAAATCTTATGGTAAATTTGATAGATATAAAAATAAAAATTCTTTTAAAAGATCATTTTCCGGTAAGAGAGATAAAAACAAGAGGCACTTCCCTTTTCCTTAATAGGTAAGTTTTTTTTTTTTTGAATTCTTAAAAAATTGAAAATAATTTAATTACTTCAAATTTAGATAGTATTTTTACTAATTTGAATAGCAAAGCAAAAAAAAAGAAGAAAAACTGAATCAAAAATTTGTGAAATCAAATTTGTGCTTTTAATTATACAAACTCACCAACCTAGTGCGTAGCACGGATGACATAAATAATAATTTATTATATTAATAATTAAAAAACTTTAACTGTGATTTCAAAAATATAGTTTTAGTTATTAAATAGTTAAATATTTATTTAAATAACTAAAGATTCAATTGTATATTGCAGGTTTTTTTCAATCAATTTTTAAGATAAATATTTGAATGGATTATTGTAGATTTATTTAGTTATGATTATGAGAAAATAATTATTTTATTTTATTTAAGTTTTTAATGGAATTCTATATTAGCGTTTATATTGGCAAAAATTGCTTAAGTTTCGATCTGAATAGAATTATGAAACTCAAGTTTTAATAAATTTTAATTTAATTATGAAAATTAGTTAGGAATGAATCCACTATATTTTTTAAAATAATGTTACAGTTATTATGTTTCAAATTCACATATAATATTAATACAATTAATAATGTGATTTGATAAAATTTCAAGTTTTAATGAATTAAATTAGTAGGATATTAATTTAATAATAAAGTTCACGACTAATATTAATATAATTAAATCGCGTCATATGTTAAGAAGTTTTTCGACATCTTAATATTTTAATAAAATTATAACAATAAAATTATCATATACAAATTTATTAAGATATATAAACTAAATAAAACTATTAAAAATAACGCATGTAGTAATTATTGATGGATTACATGTAGTAATTATTCAAATTTGTAGAGTATTTCTACTAATTTGAATAAGAAAGAAAAAAATCTTCCTTTTTTCTATTACTCTTAGAGAGAGGAATAGTTTTAGATTTGGATAGTATTTAATTAATATAAATTTGGATAATACTTATGCTAATAAGAATTAGGGTTGTTGACCAAAAAATTGGTGAAACCAAACTAAATAATTTTGTACTTTTAATTATATAGTTAATTATAGATTACCTCTCTAATTGAGTTGTGATTTCCTAATATTTTTTCAAACCCTAGACAAAAGAAAGTAGCAGCCACCCATGAAAGCCTTGGATCATTTCTGAGTTGTTTATGTCGAATTAAAACCATCTTAGTATCTATACATATATTGAGGGCAACAAAGTACTTACACACCATCCGTTAACTTTTGATACCATCATTAATTGAGTTGTGATTTCCTAATATTTTTTACAAATGCTTATCTTATGTTCATGTATCCTACATTATTTACAATCATACATGTATGGATACATATTAGTCACACATTCTCCTCCTTATATCTCATATTGCCATATAAGTAGACAATAACCTAGCATGTATTCGACTTACACTTAGCATTTACACATAGTCACACATGTAGTCTTTTATTAGCTACAAACACTATGTGCACATAATCCAGATAACCACACATTTCATATCTCAAGCGCATAAACTATATACATACTTTCAAACATTAACTTGTTTTTAGTTTTAAAAGCAAATGTTTTCATTTTGGAAAACTCTTAAAAAGTTTGGGTTTTTCTTGTTAGTTATGCTTCAAACTTATGATTTTTTTTCAAAGTCCTATATTGTCTATTTTGAAAACATTTTATGAGTATATTAGCTCATCTTGGCTTGGGTTTAGTAACTTGGTTGGGGAAAAAGGATGAGCTCGCGCACATGAGGACGACTAAAGAATTGGACTAGGTCAAGCTTGATTTTTGGACTTTCGATCAGAAACCCTTAGTGCGTGTGTGCGCGCATTACACCCGCGCAGGGGGGGTGCCAATCCGGTCGAATTATGCCTTGCGGGTGCACCCAGGTAGAGGTAGCCCACTATTTTGCTTAAATCCCTAACTGTTATTGTAAGACCCCGAATTTTTTTTAATAAAATGGAATTTCCTCTATTTATTATTTTGAAATAGTAAGGGTTGAATTGATTAATGTGGTTAGTTATGAGTAAAATGCGCGAATATTTTAAAATAAACAGGTGGTTATAAAATATTCATTGTTGTCGGGGAATATTCGTTTGGTCGTGGAATATTCTTGTTGTCGGGGAATATTTAAATGCGACGACGCAGATTTTTGTGGTCCTCATAACTTGAAAGCGATTGGATGAAGAAAAGACAAGTATGAGTTGTTTATAAATAACTGGCGTAGTTATTTACCAATTAATCTTGTTGGAATACCCTTGGTTAAAACACAATAATACGCGTTGTTAGACAAGAAGCACACTCAGATTGCACCAATTATTGATTCTTACGTAAGAAGGAACTACTCAATAATTGTTACGATGAATTCTTCGTTTAGTATTTTATTTTATTGATTCAATAATTGTCTGCGTTGATATTTTATATTCTCGTTGTTTCAATAATTGTCACTACACAAGATTTTCATTATCGAAGCAATAATTCATATTATCTCGAATAATATTATTAGAAAACATTATTGACAATGTCTAGAAAGTTACATCTAAGGAGAGGTTTGTCATGCATCTAAGGCCATGGCGAAGGAGAAATTCTTATTCGAAAGCCCCTCTTTCACAGGAGCTACCGGTTGTCGAGATTGTGATTTCGTAATATTATTTGTGAATAATTAATTATTGATTTATATGATGAGAAAAATATTAATTTATGTGGATATAGATGGAGAAAATTTTTAAAGTGACAATTGTTAAAAAATTAATATTTTATCTTTTTCTGATAAAATAATTCATTTAAATATATTATTTTAATAATATATTAATGATGATATTTTTACAATGAATGTGGGATATATGAGTATATGAGGAGGAAGAGTATTTTTGTTGTATTAAATGATTAACACATGTTTTGTGTGTCGATGGACCCCATTTCTTGACTGAAATTTGATTATAGACTGTAAAATCGTTCGTATGTGGATTTCGGTCAATTTCTGTTTGGAATTTGGAAAAAATTTCTTCTGCAAAGTTGTAGAGAATTGAATTTCCTATAGAAAGTCAGGAGATTCAAATTTTCTGATAAAAGGGCTATTTATTATGAATTATTGAAGTTCCGAAATTCTGAAATAATTGGTTTTTGAAAGTTTTAATTATTTTTAATTAGAAAAATGTTTTTTGCAATCCCACATGTGTGGTAAATGAGTTGAATTCAGATTCTTGGGTGGTGTGCTTGAATGTTAATAAATAAAATTATTTTATTAAATTTTCTGCTTTGGTGTTCTAAGTAATTTCCTATAAATAGGGTGTTTAGGTTAGAATTGAAAATCACACCAGAAACTAAAGTTTTCTCTCTCTTTCTCTCTCTATATTATCGAGCGTATTCTTGTGAGTATTTTGGTACTTTGAGTGTTGTTATACGGTGCAAGTTCCTTCAGCACTATATCCAGTATTCCAGTCAGAAGTACTATTTTTGCGAGGTAAGGGATGTTATTTTCTTCTCAAATGATATTATTTCTTCAATATCATTATGCCTAAATATTGGTTGGAACTTTTTATCAAATTTGAAACTTTTTCATGTCGAGGTTACTATTCATGAGTTACTATTCACGAGTTACTATTCATGAGTTACTATTCACGAGTACTATTCACGAATCATGATGATGTTTTTTGTGAAATTTCTATCTTTTGGTGTCGGAGTTACTATTCACGATATCTGAGCCTTTATTCACGTATACGGCACTATTCACGAATACGACACTATTCACAGAAAAATTAAAATTTCATTTTTCGTCCAAAATATCTATTATGGATACTAACTTTGATTGTATCCATGTTTTGATCATTCTTGAATTTTACTCCACTTTGGTTATTTATGAAGTATTTTTGAACTTGGATTGTTTAAAGTACGAATCCTTAATATTTGTTCTTTTGTTTCACTGGATTCGTTTTCTTTAAAATATTTTTCATCATCCTCAGTCCTAAATGATGATATAACTGAATATCTTTAGCCCGTAGTGCAAAGATGAATGATTTTATGATGAATATCTTTGGCTCGTAGTGCAAAGATGAATGATTTTATGATGAATATCTTTGGCCCGTAGTGCAAAGATGAACAGGTGTTTAAATGAACATGACCAACTAGAGAATATCTTTGGCCTGTAGTGCAAAGATGAATATTTGATTTATGATGTATATTGATTGATGTTACAGGGATAAAATATCGATGATGGACTTTTAAATTCATAGATGCTAGTAGATTTTATTCTCTACTTAACTCTTCTAATGAATTGTTGTTTCCGCAGCAGTTGTTGATCTAAAACTTGTTGTCTATTGTATTCTATCAGATTTTTCCCTGTTGAAGACTAAGGATAATTTGTTGTATATTATTTTAGTCATAATATTCTTTACTGGGCTAGTTGAGCTTACCCTTTTCCTTTTTGTTCCATTTTTCTTCTAAGGAGACGAGAATATAGCGAGAACTAGTCGGGGTGTGGAGTAATGGTTCAAGACAGTTGTTTTAGTATTCCTCACTATTTTATAAAATAGTGTATCAATAATTGTAATGAGGACTTATTTGAGTGTGGATATTGTCTAGAAGACAATATTTGTATTTAAACTCACAGTTTATGTGTTGTCGTATTTTGCACGACAATTGTATTAATGAAGTTGTAGTTGTTTCTGTATCATGTATTTGGCGACTCATAATGGGTTGGATGGAATGGGTGTTGTATACCTATTTTGGGGGCGTCACAGTTGGTATCAGAGCTTAGGGATATGATCTCTGGCAGAGATCGGGGAATAGAACTAGGAGGGGAGAGACGAGTAATCCTTCGCTAGTGTGTCCTACCTAAGCTTATTTCTTGGTTGGTTATAATATAGGGGTATTATGTGAATTGTTAATTTGTTAAATTAACCCTTGTTTTATGGCAGTATTTGAGAATATCGACTGAGAATGTTAACAGTGGAGTAAATGAGACCGTGGAGACACATGTGCTCACCAATGAGGAGAACGTGCAACAGGCTGGCAATGTTCCTCCTGTGAACAACACCACTAAGAAGATGACGAATGATGGTATGTTTAGGAACTTTCTAGAATTCATGCAAAACCAAAAGAGAAAGACTACTGTTCAAAATGTAGGTGGAAACACTGGTAACTCGCGGATGGTCACCGCTAAGCAGTTCAAGGATTTAGGACAGCCGGAGTTTTTGGGAAATCCAGAACCACTTATGGCAGAGACGTGGATAAAGCAGATCACTAAAATATTTGATGTCTTGGGATTCTCAGAGGAGCAAAAGGTTCATTTCGCCACCTTCATGTTGCGAGGAGAGGCAGATTATTGGTGAGAATCCGTAAAGCGTACTCAGCCTGCCGCATTGAAGATATCTTGGGAGAAGTTCCAAGAATTGTTCAACGACAAGTACTTTCCCGAAAGTATTCATCACATGAAGGAGGTAGAGTTCATCAAGCTGGAGCAAAACAATATGAACGTGTAAGTTTGCCGAGTTGTCTCGATTTGCATCCCATTTGGTTGATAATGAGGAGAGAATGACACGAATGTTTCTGCGAGGTTTGAAACCCAAAATACGTCAATACCTCATTTCTCACAAACTTTGTTTATATTCAGATGTTGTGAATAGGGCTCAGTTATTGGAGCGCGATAATGAGTCGGCTCAACTGAAGAATAATGACCAACAACTCGATGATAATCATATCGGTGGTAACGGTCATCGGAACAATGATAACCATCATGGAGGAAATTATCATGCCAGAAATGGTAACCACTTCGGTAGTAATCATGGCCAAGATAATAGAAGAAATAACTCAAGTGGAAATTTCAAGAAGAGAAGATTTAACAATGACGGGAAGACGTCGGCACCAACACCAGCAACGAATTTTAGAGGAGGAGAAAGACCGCCAGTTAAATGCTACAGATGCGGAGAAGAGGGACACATAAGTCCAAACTGTTCACAACCTTCCAAGGTATGTTATAATTGTGGAAAAGAAGGTCATATCGCTCGAGATTATGCAGAGCGAAACCCGATCCGGTGGGGATGGTGACTCAAAAGGCTATCCCAGAAAAGTCAAAGTCAAGCGGTTCACGGAAGAGCATTTTTCGTGGTAGTTAATATGCAAGGAACCCAAACGAGGTGATCACGGGTAAGCTAATCATAAATTCATGCAAAGTTTATACATTACTAGATCTAGAGGTGCTACCCATTAATTTATCTCTCCGCTTGTGCTCAGCGTTTAAACTTGACTCAGGAGAAATTAGACTTTGACCTATTTGTGGAAACTCCGTTAGGAGAAACTTTCATCACATCCATCATTTATAAATCTTGTTTGATCCAAGTTGGCACCATCGCATTACTGTTGACCTTATTTCTTTAAAGATACTTGCTTTTGATGTGATTTTGGGATTGATTGATTAACTACTCATCATGTCAAAATTGATTGCTTTTCGTAAGGTTGTTAGTTTTCATATTCTAAGCAACTTTGTTATTCAATTCAAGCAACCAAACCATTGAAGTCAAACACTTTCATATCAAGTCATAAAGCTATTCGTTTATTGAAAAACGGATGTAAGTTTTCTTAGCCCATGTTATGGATTTGAATAAAGACACGTCAGATTTGAATAATATTCCTGTTGTTATTGACTTTCCTGACGTATTTCCTGAAGAATTTCTTGGTTTACTCCCAAAGTGTGATATTGAATTTTGTATCGAATTTGAACCCAATACAAAACCCATTTCTAAAAATCTCATGGCTCCTATTGAACTTCAGGAGTTAAAAATTCAACTATAGAATTTGGTACCCAAGCCTTTATCTGGTGACTTCCTTTATGGAATGCACCAAAGCCAGACTCTCCGTAGGGGACGCCATATTCGTGCGGTAGTAAACTGATAGGTGTCATTGTGACGTGCTATCCAAGATTGGGATATGAATCACAGTTGAGAGCAACCTAAGTCAGTAATTGAAATACGTAGCTTTCTATGCTTAGCTGGTTATTATCGAAGATTTTGTGGAAAGATTTTCTCGAATCGCTACTCCATTAACGCAGCTGACTCGTAGAGATACAAAATTCGAATGGAGCAAGGAATGTGGGAAGAACTTCAAAGAACTCAATAGGAGACTCATTTCGGCACATGTTCTGACCATACCATCCTGGAAAAGCGAACGTGGTAGCTGACGTGTTGAGTAAAAGATCGTATACGAGTACGAATGTGATATTGTCAAAGACCCATTTCATATAACTTACAAATGATAGATATAGAATTAAAGACTCTAGGGACTCACGTGATGATATACAATTAGAACCGACTTTTATCGATAAAGTTAAAATCGCTCAGGCTACACACCGGAGCTGATGAATATGAAGAAGGAGGTGCAAGAAGTTGTTATTCCAAACGCGAGAATTGGCGATGTGAGGAAAGCTCAAACCTTCGATTTATTGGTCTATTTGAAATCCTCGATCGAGTAGGAACTGTGGCCTATAGACTCGTTTTACTGCCAAATATGACACGTGTTCATAACATTTTTCACGTATCGAAGTTACAAAATTATGTGGACGACTCGAACCACGTCATTGAGTTAGAACCGGACGAGATAGCCGAAGACTTAACGTACGAGGAGGTACCTGTCAAGATTTTTGATAGGAAGGAGCATGTCCTACACACAAAGGTCATACCACAAGTCAAAGTTTTGTGGAGGAACCATGCTATTGAAGAAATGACCTGGGAGTTGGAAACGGAAATGAAAGCGAGGTATCCTCATCTTTTCAAAACACCAGGTACGTACATCAATTTCGAGGACGAAATTTCATAAGGAGGGGAGGTTGTAAGACCCCGAATTTTTTTAATAAAATAGAATTTCCTCTATTTATTATTTTGAAATAGTAAGGGTTGAATTGATTAATGTGGTTAGTTATGAGTAAAATGCTTGTGAATATTTTAAAATAATGGTGTGGTTATAAAATATTCATTGTTGTGCAGGAATATTCGTTTGGTCGTGGAATATTCTTGCTGTCGGGGAATATTCGTACGACGGCGCAGTCTTTTGTGGTCCCCATAACGGAAAGCGATTGGATGAAGAAAAAGACAAGTATGAGTTGTTTATAAATAACGGTGTAGTTATTCTAATTATCTTGTTGGAATACCCGGTGGTTAAAACACAATAATCTGGCGTTGTTAGACATAGCACTTTACGTATTGCACCAATTATTGATTCTTACGTAAGAAGGCACTACTCAATAATTGTTCTGATAGTTATTGTTCGATATTTTATTTTATTGATTCAATAATTGCTGCGTTGATATTTTATATTCTATCGTTGTTTCAATAATTGTCACTACACATTATTTTTCATTATCGAAGCAATAATTCATATTATCCGAATAATATTATTAGAAAACATTATTGGCAATGTCTAGAAAGTTACATCTAAGGAGAGGTTTGGTCACCTAATTGCGGCCAAGAAGGAGAAATTCTTATTGGAAAGCCCCTCTTTCACAGGAGCGGCACTGGTTGTCGATCTTTGTGATTCTGTAATATTGTTTGTGAATAATTAATTATTGATTTATATGATGAGGAAAATATTGATTTTATGTGGATATAGATGGAGAAAATTTTTAAAGTGACAATTGTTAAAAAATTAATATTTTATCTTTTTCTGATAAAATAATTCATTTAAATATATTATTTTAATAATATATTAATGATGATATTTTTATAATGAATGTGGGATATATGAGTATATGAGAAAGAAGAGTATTTTTGTTGCATTAAATGATTAACACATGTTTTGTGTGTCGGTGGACCCCATTTCTTGACTGAAATTTGATTATAGACTGTAAAATCGTTCGTATGTGGATTTCGGTCATTTTCTGTTTGGAATTTGGAAAAAATTTCTACTGCAAAGTTGTAGAGAATTGAATTTCCTATAGAAAGTCAGGAGATTCAAATTTTCTGATAAAAGGGCTATTTATTATGAATTATTGAAGTTCCGAAATTCTGAAATAATTGGTTTTTGAAAGTTTTAATTATTTTTAATTAGAAAAACGTTTTTTGCAATCCCACATGTGTGGTAAATGAGCTGAATTTAGATTCTTGGGTGGTGTGCTTGAATGTTAATAAATAAAATTATTTTATTAAATTTTCTACTTTGGTGTTCTAAGTAATTTCCTATAAATAGGGTGCTTAGGTTAGAATTGAAAATCACACCAGAAACTAAAGTTTTCTCTCTCTTTCTCTCTCTATATTATCGAGCGTATTCTTGTGAGTATTTTGGTACTTTGAGTGTTGCTATATGGTGCAAGTTCCTTCAGCACTATATCCAGTATTCTAGTCAGAAGTACTGTTTTTGCGAGGTAAGGGATGTTATTTTCTTCTCAAATGATATTATTTCTTCAATATCATTATGCCTAAATATTGGTTGAAATTTTTTATCAAATTTGGAACTTTTTCATGTCAAGGTTACTATTCATGAGTTACTATTCACGAGTTACTATTCATGAGTTACTATTCACGAGTACTATTCACGAATCATGATGATGTTTTTTGTGAAATTTCTATCTTTTGGTGTCGGAGTTACTATTCACGTATACGGCACTATTCACGAATACGATACTATTCACAGAAAAATTAAAATTTCATTTTTCGTCCAAAATATCTATTATGGATACTAGCTTTGATTGTATCCATGTTTTGATCATTCTTGAATTTTACTCCACTTTGGTTATTTAAGAAGTATTTTTGAACTTGGATTGTTTAAAGTATGAATCCTTAATATTTGTTCTTTTGTTTCACTAGATTCGTTTTCTTTAAAATATTTTTCATCATCCTCAGTCCTAAATGATGATATAACTGAATATCTTTAGCCCGTAGTGCAAAGATGAATGATTTTATGATGAATATCTTTGGCCCGTAGTGCAAAGATGAATGATTTTATGATGAATATCTTTGGCCCGTAGTGCAAAGATGAACAGGTGTTTAGATGAACATGACTAACTGGAGAATATCTTTGGCTTGTAGTGCAAAGATGAATATTTGATTTATGATGTATATTGATTGATGTTACAGGGATAAAATATCGATGATGGACTTTTAAATTCATAGATGCTAGTAGATTTCATTCTCTACTTAACTCTTCTAATGAATTGTTGTTTCCGCTGCAATTGTTGATCTAAAACTTGTTGTTTATTTTATTCTATCAAATTTTTCCTTGTTGAAGACTAAGGATAATTTGTTGTATATTATCTTAGTCATAATATTATTTACTGGGCTAGTTGAGCTCACCCTTTTCCTTTTTGTTCCATTTTTCTTCTCAGGAGAAGAGAATATAGCGGGAACTAGTCGGGGTGTGGAGTAATGGTTCAAGACAGTTGTTTTAGTAGTCCTCACTATTTTATAAAATAGTGTATTAATAATTGTAATGAGGACTTATTTGAGTGTGGATATTGTCTAGAAGATAATATTTGTATTTAAACTCACAGTTTATGTGTTGTCGTATTTTGCACGACAATTGTATTAATGAAGTTGTAGTTGTTTCTGTACCATGTATTTGGTGACTCAGAATGGGTTAGATGGAATGGGTGTTGTATACCTATTTTGGGGGCGTCACAGTTATTTCTTTTTAATACCAGCCCTAATTGTCTAATTAAATACCCTAGCCGTTTCTGAACGTTTTTATTAGCGTTATTTTTCCTCCCCAACGTTTAGAAGCGTAAACATTATTCTCCAACGTTCACGTTCTTTATTATCCCTCCAGCATTATTCTTCTCATTTTTGCGACATTCTTCTTCTTCTTCTTATATAAATATCAGCACTGTTCTTTGGGAAATATACAAAAATATAATTTGTTTATATATACAATCTCTCTCTTCCTTATCTATCTTTGTTGATATAATCTGTTCTGGGCAATCTACAAAGACAGGTACATAGTCTTCTTCTGCGAGTACACGCAATTAAAGGCTTTGCCATTGAATCCTGGAGAGTGAACGTCATGGAGCTCAACTATACCAAAGGTTTATAACCAGTGAGGGCAGAATCACTTTTTAGGACAGTAGCTCTGCTACGCCTCGATTTTTGTCGGTTTCCAGCTAAGTTATTTGTTGGGTTAAATACTTTCTAGGTCACTGTACTATAGGTCGACTTACAAATGGGTCATTGAACTTTTTTTTCTTACAGTCAACTCACTAAACTTTAGTTTACTAACAAAAAGTTACAAAAACCGTTAAGTCAAGGTTGACTTAACGAAAATGATGATGTGGCAGCTGACTTGTCTAAAAAAAAGTTTATGTGGTAGTTAGTATGTGATGTGCCAGTGATGATGTGGATTTGGAGGAAAATTTTTATGAAAAAATAGAAAAAAATATTTTAAAGTATAATATAAATTATAAAAATTAGCCAAAAACACAAAAAAATAAATAAATAAAAATAATTATTTTTAATAAAAATTAAAAAGCGCGGTTTTTTTTACTTTTTATTAAAAAAAATTAAAACGCATTTTTTTAATAAAAGTAATTGGTTTTTTTATTTTTATTTAAAAAAAGTAGTTTATTTTATAATAAAATGCAATTTTTTAAAAAGCATTTTTAATAAAAAAAATTAATTTTATTTTTTATATAAAATGCGTTTAAAAAAATCGCATTTTATTATTAAAAAACTACATTTTTAAAAAATTGCATTTTTAAAAATTTGTTTTTTTAAAAATCATTTAAAAAGCGCATTTTAAAAAGTAGTTTTTATAAAACGCTATTTTTTAAAATGCATTTTTTTTAAAATGTAGTTTTTTAATAATAAAAGCGCATTTATATTTAATACATTTTATTATTAAAAAACTACATTTATTAAAACTGCTTTTTTAAAAGCGCATTTTTATTATTAAAAAACTACATTTTTTTATTTTATTAAAAAATGCGTTTTAATTTATTTTTATTAATTTTTTTTATTTTTATTTCTTTCTATTCTTGTTTTTTGGCTAATTTTTATAATTTATATTATACTTTAAAATATTTGGTAAAATCTAATTACGCACAACACGCAAGTATACGTGGTCAACAAGTAATAAAGTGAAAGTAGAGTATCGTTCCCACGAGGAATTGTTTAATAAAAATCACCAAGTACTAACCCGTAACCAACTCAATCTTATTTAAATGAATGAATTTCAATTTATAAGTAAACTAATTCTAATTACCACTAGTTAAATTAAGATTACGGAGATTTAAGATCACAACTTCACTTATTGCTTCATTTAAGTTAACACACTTCTCATCAATTATTCTCTATCCTGAATTGTTAATCAAGAACACTAAAGCAGATAAAACCACCTCTCGATGCATAAATACCATACTCACTTAAATCCACAGATGATAGAAATAAGCAAGACACCCTAATTAACTAATCCACTATATCTCTATGTGAATTACAATTAAAAAAGATTTAAAGCACAAGTTCTCTATAAGATTACATATGGCGTAAAGGCATATCTCTATCCTAACACAAATCATGAATTCCATTTATGCAAAATTCACAAACACATGTCATCATGATCAGATCTAAATCTAAACTTCATCTCTCGAGTTCATATAGATTATCACGGTAAGTGTTAGCTAGTCAATTAAACAATTAAGTCCAAATCACAATAGGCAATCCTCACAATAGAACATAATAATTGATAACGAAGCATATTAAAATAAACTACACAATAAGATCCATTGTAATCTCAAACAAAGAATTAGTTTATTGAATTAAGACTAAGAATCTACACTTGAATACACATTAAAAGACAAAATAAGAGTAGAGTAAAGAATAAATCTGTTGTCAGCAAATCTCCATCTTCCTCAAGCTCCTGTTCTTGATCTTCAATGGTCTCCAAGTTGCTTCAATCTCCAAATCTTATAAGAACTAGGGTTTTGCTCCTAATCTACTCTAATCTAATCTAATGGAATCCTCCAAAACTAGCCTCCCAATCCAAGTTAAACTCAAGTATTTATAGTTCTAATGGATATCCTAGCAAGTTAGGCAACTAAGAATCCTATTCTAGCTCAAATTGGACATCAAATAACCCAAATTAAGTTGTTTTCCTCCCGATCGACATGCCTCCCCATACCGTTCCTAGGCCATTTTGGGCGCGCCCCGCTCTTATAATGGAGAGATTCGTGTGTCCTGGCGATGCGCCGTTGCACCATTTATTCATGTGTGGCTGTGCTACTTTTTTTTCTGTCGCGACGTCCTTTGGTAAAATAGGCATAACCTTTTATCTGCTAGGATTTACGGGGCCTGATACCTATCAAATCGAAGATATCGATGAGATCTATAACTTTCATTCTTTGAGGATTGACAGATTCCGTCCGGATCAAGGCAAAAATCGATCTTGAAGTAGATGCTATGTAAATGGCAAGCATGACAACTCTTAACTTTGATCTTTGTTGATAAAAAGACCATAACTCTCGCATCCAAACTCCGATTGGTATGATTCAAGATGTTCCGGAAAGCTAAGAAGTAGATCTATAATAAAATATAAGTTCAAAGCCAAGAACATGCATCCAACTTTGTATTAAAAATCCTTCAATATTCTCTTCATGCATTTGCTTGCGTATTTTAGTCCAAAAGATGTCTGAATTGCTTTTCCTTGCTTCTTCATGCCAATGTCGTGTCATAGCCTACAAAACAACATAACATGTATGAAATGCACACAGCATGCATACAAAGTAACTACAAAACATAGGTTTAAGCAACTAATTCAAGTAATAGATACCGGATAAGTAGGTATAAAACCTACTTATCAAATACCCCCAAACTTAAACAGTTGATTATCCTCAAGCAAAAACACAAAACAACAATGCTATGCAATGCAACTAATCTACATGCCTACGAATCCAGCAGTAATGACAGAAACAAGTCTATTCAACCGGCCTTAGAGAAATCAAGTAAACATGATAATACATCATATCAAAACAAATCAGTAATTTTCCAATCACTCATTAAATCTTAAATTGTTATTATTTGTATAGTGTGTGTGTGTGTGTGCTCCACAACAATGTTAACTGATATAAAATCAAATTTAACACATAATAAGTCTCTTCAAAGGCATCATACAGTGTAAACTCAAGAAATCCAAAAACAAGCTAGATCCAACTAAAATCAAACAATTACCAATATTGAGGGTCAACATGGGATACTTATGCTTTATTTTTCATCTACACGGGGCTTTTTGCTCTTATTTTCATTTTATTCATTTTTTTTTTATTTATACACATAGCTATAGCTATGCAATGTCTTATTCCTTAGGCTTTTCAATGCTACCTTAACGAGCTTTCGACCAACGACTCCTGCACCATTAAGACCTTAGGGCGATAGGTGTAAAGACAATCCCTCAAGCTTACTTACTCAAGTAACAAAGGCCACAAAACTACAACAAGCACGCCTACGGTGTTTATTCATACTTTTTTTTTTTTTTTTTTTTTTTTTTATAGCTTATATACCCCAAATATTCCCTCAAACTTAGGTTCTTGTCTAACTTTAGCCATCACTACTTATTCTTGTCATTCTCTCATTCAAACTAGCATTATCCTTTAGAGTCCGATTATGTATCAATTTAAACTCAATCATTCAACAAGTTGTTTTTACTGTGTTATCCTTATTATACTAGTTTCAAACAGAAAAAGACTCAATTCATAACAAGAAATCACATCAAAGCTCTAATAATCAGTATTATACTTGTCTACCCAATTCCAATCTCATCATTGGCCAAAACAAAATGTAAATATCAAACAGCTGGACTCATGCAAGATGTACTAAATGCTATATAAACATAGTAAACTAACTACTAAATTTTTCATTTTTTTTATTTCAAGAAACTGAATGCAAAAACTAAATGTAACTATATGAACTACAATGTAAATAACTAACTATATGTAATACGACACTAAAATGCCCCCCAAACTTAAAACAGACATTGTCCTCAATGGCTAAGATAGGAAAAATTAAAAGAGAGGACTTCCCTGAAAATACAGCATTTTCCTCCTTGTCTGCTAAGTCTGAAGAATAGGCTAGACACATTGGAATAAATCGGGAACCACACTTGAGTTGGACTTGACTAACATTGCAATTACAACACTTTTAACGCCTGGGATTTTCGAGCGGTGCGGCCCGCGCTGTATGTATGCCTGAGATGGTGTGCTCCGCGCTATGGGGTCAGTGGGTTCTGGAGTAGTAGCGCGCCCCGCGCCTCTTGTAAGCTTGATATAGCGCGCCCCACGCTATGGGATCGGCGAATTGGCGAGGCCCGCGCTGGAAGGTCAGTAGCTTGGTGAGGTGCTCGCGTGCCCCGCGCCGTGTCTGTGCGTTAGGTAGCATGGCATGCGCTATGGGGCCAGTAGCTTGGTGACTCTCTTTTTCTTGCCTTACCTGCGAGCATACCATTATGCAGTCATTATTCTTTGAAAACTAAATATTTGAGCTAGACTATAAACTAAAATATAAAGAATAAATAAGGAAAAAAAGGTTTAGAGCTTGGGTTGCCTCCCAAGTAGCGCTAGTTTTAACGTCGGAAGCCCAACTTTGTCTGGTCAGCACTATCCAATTCCTCTTTGATAATTGAGGAACCCTCCATCCATCGGAAACAATGTAAATTTTGGTAGGTTCCCTTTTGTGATGGCTATCGAATTAAATTCACCTAGCATGCTTTGTTTAAATAAGTGCCCAATTGAGAATATTGAATAACTAGGTGCTTTTCCGTCCATTGAGTCTATGATTAGATTGGGGCTTTGAGCCTTGGCAAGGCTCTTCTTCTTCTATTCTCTCTTCCTCAACCCACCATGGTGTATAAAAAGCCTCAATATCATAGAGATCTTTGCCTTGGATGTGACTACCAAGGGGACATGGGTGTGCAAAATTCACTGGATTTTTTAACTCTGGTTGAGAAGGCACTTAGGGTATAATAAAGATCAGCTCATGTTCTTCGTTTTCCATATCCCCAGCTGTCTCTTCAATGTCCACTTCTTTTAGTGCATCCAGTGGCATGTGAACTTCTGGCTCTCCATCAGTTTCATCAGTTTCATCACTTTTGGAGGGCAATTGTTCAAGGCTTTGAACATTTGATCCATCTGGTTCTGCAGATTTTGAATTGATATCTCTAGATTTTGAATTGACATCTCTTGATTAATCCTCCTCTCCTCATTTGATGCTACGAACTTGGACAACAATTCCTCCAACCCTGAATTATCTATCTCAATTTTGGATCCATGTGTTGAGGACCAAGATTTGAAGTAATGATGAGTTGTTCCATCTGGTTTTGAAAATTACGGCTCGATATTTCTTGACTCATCATCATCTCCTCTTGGTTTGCTATGAGCTTCGACAGGATTTCCTCCAAATTTGACTTTTCTTCTTGTGGCAATGGAGGTTGACCTGAGAATTCTGGTGAGTATGTTAGATTTGGAGCGTAGTATTGGTCTTCATAATTGTAGCTCCATGATGAATCCGGGTGATACCCCCAAACTTGATGATAATTGGTGGGATAAGCATAATTGTTGGGGTAATCACCGCCATACTGATGATCGGCTCAAATCGGTGGTACATTGATGACTCGGATGATTTCCGACAATAATCACAAGTAATCGCCACACTTTGACGACGCAGGTCGCAAAAGCGTCCAACCTCCTCGAAAAGTGTCTCAATCTGGCCGATAATGCGTAGAAAGTGTCGCGAGTCCATCAATCTCGCTCCCCTTGGTGAGTCATTCTCAGTATACAACCATTGATAATTAAATTCGCCATGGTATCGAAAAGAAAGAAAAAAAAATAATAGAAGAAAAAATAAAAATAAAAAAAAAAATATTTAAATTAAGACTAATTTGATTGAAATTAATATTGGTAAAAATTATTAAATTAATTTCAAGAAAAGCGCGCCAAAAACTTGTTGGGTAAAATCTAATTACGCACAACACGCAAGTATACGTGGTCAACAAGTAATAAAGTGAAAGTAGAGTATCGTTCCCACGAGGAATTGTTTAATAAAAATCACCAAGTACTAACCCATAACCAACTTAATCTTATTTAAATGAATGAATTTCAATTTATAAGTAAACTAATTCTAATTACCACTAGTTAAATTAATATTACAGAGATTTAAGATCACAACTTCATTTATTGCTTCATTTAAGTTAACACACTTCTCATCAATTATTCTTTATCATGAATTGTTAATCAAGAACACTAAAGCAGATAAAATCACCTCTCGATGCATAATACTCATACTCACTTAAATCCACATATGATAGAATTAAGCAAAACATCCTAATTAACTAATCCACTATATCTCTATGTGGATTACAATTAAAAAGGTTTTAAAGCACAAGTTCTCTATAAGATTACATATGGCGTAAAGGCATATCTCTATCCTAACACAAATCATGAATTCTATTTTTACAAAATCACAAACACATGCCATCATGATCAGATCTAAATCTAAACTTCATCTCTCGAGTTCATATAGATTATCACGATAATTGTTAGCTAGTCAATTAAACAATTAAGTCCAAATCACAATAGGCAATCCTCACAATAGAACATAATAATTGATAGCGAAGCATATTAAAATAAACAACATAATAAGATCCATTGTAATCTCAAACAAAGAATTAGTTTATTGAATTAAGACTAAGAATCTACACTTGAATACACATTAAAAGACAAAATAAGAGTAGAGTAAAGAATAAATCTGTTGTCAGCAAATCTCCATCTTCCTCAAACTCCTGTTCTTGATCTTCAATGGTCTCCAAGTTGCTTCAATCTCCAAATCTTATAAGAACTAGGGTTTTGCTCCTAATCTACTCTAATATAATCTAATGGAATCCTCCAAAACTAGCCTATACATCCTCTCTTTTATGCCTCTCATCATGTATTTATAGTTCTAATGGATACCCTAGCAAGTTAGGCAACTAAGAATCCTATTCTAGCTCAAATTGGACATCAAATAACCCAAATTATTTGCTTCCTCCCACCGATCGGCATGCCCATGCCATTCTAGGTTATTTTGGGCGCGCCAGCGCTTCAAATGGAGAGATTTACGGTGCCTGCCGTGCCTCATGCGCATTTTATTTATAGCATGATCCGCGCTACTCTATTTTCTACTGCAACGTCCTTTGGTAAAACTGTCTTAACTTTTGATCCTATAGGAGTTACGGGGCCTACCACCTATCAAATCGAAGATATCGACGAGATATATAACTTTCATTCTTTGAGGATTGACAGATTTCGTCCGGATCAAGGCGAAAATCAAACTTGAAGTAGATGTTATGTAAATGGCAAGCATGACAACTCTTAACTTTGATCTTTGTTGATAAAAAAAGCCATAACTCTCGTGATCCGAACTCCGATTGGGATGATTCAAGATGTTCGAAAAGCTAAGAAGTAGAT
Organism: Panax ginseng; assembly: GCA_020205605.1. NCBI lineage: Eukaryota > Viridiplantae > Streptophyta > Magnoliopsida > Apiales > Araliaceae > Panax > Panax ginseng. The sequence goes on from CM035142.1 coordinate 59,593,066, forward strand.
CTACAATAAAATCCAAGTTCCAAGCCAAGAACATGCATCCAACTTGGTGTTAAAAGCCCTGCAATCTTCCCTTCTTGCATTTTGTATTTTTTGCATATTTTAGTCCAAAAGATGTTTGAATTGCTTTTCCTTGCTTCCTCATGCCAATGTTGTGTCATAGCCTACAAAATAACATAACATGTATGAAAACCACACACAATGCATGCAAAGTAACTACATAAACATAGGTTTAAGCAACTAATTCAAGTAATAGATACTTAGGATAAGTAGGTATAAAACCTACTTATAAGATGTCTATACAAGCTTTGAGTTTTATTCAACAAATATCAAACTCGATTTCTAAAATTATAAAGTTTTACATTTAAATTCTTTTTCAATTATCTTAACTAACTCATTTCCTCAAAGATTTAATTATGTTCACACATAAGCATCACCTTATTGTTATTGAAATCCCAGATCATAATCACACACATCATTCAAATGACATCACTTAATCATATACTTTAAGTTTTTCAAAACTTTATTAGTTTTCTTTTGAAAACTTAAATCAAACCAAGTTACCCAAGCCTATAACATGCATAGCAACTTAGAACATATTACAAGACATCTCTATAGGCATATAAGGTCTCCAAAACTGAGGCCCTGCGCGGCAGCGCAGGTTTTGTAAAGAGAAGTGGCGCGGCCGTGCCACTTCGAGTTCAGTTCAGGAATAAGCTCTGTTCGGCAGAGCTCAAAAATAAACACATAAATCCGTTTGGCATGCTTCCTAAAATGACAACTCATCACTCCAGACATGCAAAACATCATTCTTATCTATTTCAAATCATCAGCTATTCATACATACAATCAATTCTTATGATCTCCCAAGTTTTGAAATCAAATACTTATTTTAACCTTATATCATTTAATTTGAAAATATGATTTTGAAACCTTCAAAATTTCAAAATTCACAGAATAAATTCAAGACCAGATTTCAATTGAAATCATTCTCTGTAATTACAGCCCAAAATTCCACATATACCTAAATCATGAAATAAACAATACCTCTTAGTATGTCTGCAGATTCTTTGCTTTAATACTTCAATTACTTCATCCGAATCTTCAGGTCTTGATTCTAACTCTTCTCCTTCTTAAAACTTTGCTAATTTAGCTCTAATTACTTTAACAGATTTCCTAGCTAACTATGTATAGCAGGATCTTAGAGAAAGAGAAAAAAAAATGAGATGGCTGAGATTTGGCTTAGTAGTTATAGAGAGATTATTCCTTGTTCATTACGTTCTTTAGCCTTGCTGAGTATTAAAGCTACTTGCTCATATAAACTCCCAGCTCAAGCTTAATCAACTGACTCGTTGAATTTTCACCAACTCATGCTTTTAATTTAATGACTCATATTACGTATAAGACTTGTTTGGTTGGTTAAACTAAAATAACTCATTTATTACCCCTCCGTACGTAACACATAACATATACTAATATATTTTAAATAAACCAAAATACATTTTAAAAATTCAGATAAAATATTTATAAATCATTTTCATAAAAATGGAGACTATTTATTAAATAAAAATATTTTATTTAATAAATAAATTTTATTATATTAAAATAATTTATTCTCGTAAATTACTTTAATATTCACCAAAATACATCATTTACATTATCTTTGTTTTCCGAAATTATTTACATAATAAATATATTTATCCCTTTGCATATCACACACACATGCACATATTATACAGCAAAGAATTAATAGATGCAGTATCACACAACACATTAAAATAAAAGTTTATTTTATTTTATTAAACTTTTATTTTATTTATTAGGAAGAATGCACTCGCTACAATAAATGTTCTTCATAGGTGCGTTAGTTATAAAAATGTGTTTCTTTAATTTTTTTCACCTATTAAAAATTGATTTTCTCTCCTCATTTTTTTATTTTTAAAATGTGTGAAAAATATACTCTTCTTTTTCTTTTTATTTATTTTTATATTATCATTTTAAATTCAATATGAAATATCTCTAAATTCAAAATTAGTATAAATTTATTGATTTTATACAGTATAATTTCCAAAATTATAAACCTTACTATTTTTATTTTATCTAAATGGTACTAATAAGCTGTATGATTTATTTTAAAATTGAATATATCTCAAATTGATTTAAGCAAATCAAACTTGATCCTATATTTTGAACAAAAAATATAAATTTGAAAATATTTTCAAATTTTTATCATACGACTATTATTAAAAGTTAAACTCAATATTTTTAAAGACAAACAAAGAAAATTTTAAAAATATTGAATTTAATTTTTAATAATAGTCGTGATGATGAAAATTTTGAAAATACTTTCAAATTTATAATTTTTGTTCAAAATATAGGATCAAGTTTGATTTGTTCAAATCAATTTGATATATATTCAATTTTAAAATAAATCATACAGCTTATTAGTACCATTTAGATAAAATAAAAAAATAGTAAAATTTATAATTTTAGTAATTATATTACTTAAAATTAATTAATTTATACTAATTTTGAATTTAGAGATATTTTATATTGAATTCAAAATGTCAATATAAAAATAAATAAATAAAAAGAAGAATATACTTTTTACACAAATTTTAAAAATAAAAAATAAAAAAAAATGAGGGGAGAGGAGAGAGAATCAATTTTTATAGGAGAAAAAAAAATTAGAAGAACACATTTGCATGATTAACGCATCTATGAAGAACAGTTGTGCTAAAAAAATGTTTAGAAAACATTGGAAGAACACATTTACATGATTAATGCATCTATGAAGAATAGTCATGCTAAAAAATTTTTTGGGAACAATCTAGGATTTGTTCTTTGGGGGGGGGGGCCAAAAAAATTTTTAACAGCATAAAATATATTCATCACTAAAAAATAAAATTTCACTATTACATAACATATTTTTTATTAAAACAAAAATAATATAGTAAAAGAATTTTCTTTGACAAAGATAATAAAACATAGCAAAAAAAGTCTTAAAACATATCAAAGCTTCGTCAGAACTTGGGGCTTAGCCTTACAAAATTGTCAAACCAAACCAAATGTACAAGTGAGTTTTATAAAATTTTCAAACTTTGGAAGTGAATTTTACAAAACTTTCAAACCTTTGGGGGGACCGTGGCCCCCTCCAATATACATGTGCTCCGTCCCTGTTAACAAAAACATAATAAATACGAGTGTCAGATTTGCAATTTAGTCAATTTAGTCCGTATTCAAGTATCAAACAAATTATTCAAAACGTAATTATTCAACTCGTAAATGTAACATTTGGAATTTAAACGCATCGTACCATTTTTAATGCGGCGTCCAAAACTACTACAGTTACAAACAAACGCTAAAATACTCCAAGACTGGAAAATGATAGAGTAACACGTATAAACCACAACAAAATACAGTTAATTACTCATTCGTGCCAAATTTCACTCCCCTACTATATTTATGTACTCTGTTATGTTGTAAATGCCAAATATTTAACCTGAGGTTTCTCTATATCAATCTCTTGAAGATATGCCAAAAATTTCTCAAAAACTGGGGTTATGTTGTGTCCCAATTGGGAATGTTAGCAGTAGCTTCATTCACCATCTTTACAAGAGTAGCCTGCATATAAGAAAAGGGAATAATACTATCATAAGGTGAAACAAAAGGATTTTAACACAGTGGCATTGACAGAGACAGAATGAATTGTTTAATTGTATGTAATTGTATGAACACCAATCTAATCTAGATTCTATATGTGATGTAGCAAAATTCAAATGCCAAGCATACATGAAAATTTAATAGTATATTACTCCACGAATTCCACAAAAAAGAGTCCTATTAGACTTCGAACATAGTTGATTTGCGAAATTCTAAAATTAAAATTGTGATGTGAATTTATTTTATTTTTTTGTTATACTTTTGAAGTAGTATATAATATTAACTATTGCATTAATCAAAATCATATAAATTCATGTTAATTTTGTATTTTAGGATTTTGAAAATTAACTAGGAAAAAAAATTCAAAATAGGACTCTTTTTTGTAGAACAGAGGGAATATGATAATAATCCTGCTGACATATGGTATTATCTAATGCAAGAGAGCCAATATCTTATAGAAAGAGTAACAACTTTCAGCTAAAACCTTGTAGCAATATATTTAAGAAACAAATAAACATATAACAATTACTTAGTGTGAAAGCTTTATCTTTGAAACAATAGAATGACCAAGGATAAAGGAGACTTATTATCCTTTCTACATAGAAAATGCATTAGGGGATTCAGGTAAACATGAAGATATGCCAAAACCAAGTACCATAATGGAGCCAGGAGCAATATGTTGCAGACATATGTACATTCACAAAAGCCAACATGGATCCACCTAAAAATTATACACACACACACACACACTAGGTATATAGAAGGTAATATCTCTGCATATAATGTGCAGCATATACTTCTAGCAGTTGCATTGATTACTTTTTACATGTGTCTGCTGAATGTTCCTATCGAACAAATTTCCCTTTTGTAACAACACAATTAAAAAGTACAAAATGCAGGTCAATTTTTGATTGAAAACATAGCGCCTCAGAAATGAAGTTTTGGATGGCATTAAAATCACATGACAAATTCAAAACCATGACATAGTTGGAAATTGTGACTCGAGTAGAAGTGTGAGTGAAATTTAATGGTATGTTAACTTCCTAAAGTTACATATTACATACGGAAGCTATTATAGATATGCATAAATATAACATATGAGAGTGGTTGGCACTTTAGCAATAATGAGTGAATTTGTCCAAAATTAATCCTCTCTGTTTCACAAAAAGAGACCAATTTGTCACAAAAAATAAATAAATAAAAATTGTTCCACAATAACTCATCTCTTTTATAGATAGTAGTATATAATGACACAATAGATAGTAATATATAATGACACAATATGTACAAGTTTTTCAGTTTAATTCATTATCATGTGACCACTACTAAACAAACCAACTATTTATAGGAATAAGCATGGAATAAAACTACACCCTTAATATCTACAAATTTTACAATGACTCTTTTGTTAAATGAAAGGAGTAAGAAAATACTAAAAAGAAAAAGAATTATGTTCATAATTCTGATAACCTTCCACCACTACTAAACTAACATATTTTTTTATAGGGGTAGACATGGAATAAAACTACATCCTTAATATCTACAAATTTCACAAATGAGAGACTCTTCTATGAAATGAAGGAAGTAGAAAAATACTAAAAAGAAAAGAAAATATGTTCATAATTTGATAATCTTACAAAACATCCAACTAAGCAACAGTTTACTAGAATTTTTTGAAGAAAAAAAAGTAAAAGAAAAAATCAGTATTTTGGTTTTAAATGTACACACACTCCAATAGCCAACTCATATTTCAAGATCAAACTTAAGTTGTGGAAATTCAGGTTCCAAAATTGCTGTTGCAAACAAGGACAACAAACATCAAAATGGTAATGAAAATCTCAAAATACTGCAAGATGGCAATTCCATATATGCATAAACCCGCGTAGTTTGGAGATGTTCCAAGGAAACAACCAAATCTGAGATTGTTAACAAACATTTAAAAGGTCCCCAGGGGGGTTGACCCTTGGAGGACCCTCCAATCCTAAAATCAGAAAGCGTGCAAGAAGAGATTATTTGAAAGCAATGTAGAGAATGGACCCCGAGAGAGTGTACCACCTTGAATGGATGATGGAGGTGGGTATTTAAAGAAAGGAATACCTTTTAGGAGAATCGAATTAGGTTTGGAACTTAGGAGTTGAGTAGATTAAAGATTGTAGTGCCATTGGTTGTGTTCAGCTGTAAAGCTACCCCTTGGACGGATCCACCTAGAACTTCAAAGTTATTTTTGTAAGGACTTCTGGATTGTTCTAGACTTTCTGGAGTCGGGGGTCCTAAATTCGGAGTAACTCCTTTGGCAAAGAACCCTAGTACAAATTCAACAACCAAGTAGTGCCTGGAGTTGGTAGGTACTCCACCCCTCCCCCCCTACTCCCATCCTCTGGACTGCTCCAATGGTGAGGGAACACTCCTGCCCATGTATCCAGCTCCTCCCTCCTCCACTCTCTACATAAAGCGTTGTTTCCATTATTTTATGGGATTTGGGAGTGTCAGGACATAGAGGATGGTTGAGAGGAAGCCCTACGTTTGAAGGAGATCCAAAAGGTGAGCCTTTGTTGGATTCTTAACTTAGAACATGTCTCCATAAAGAATAATCGGCTTCCCTCTTAATTGAAGGCACAAAACAAGAAGCACGAGTGTATCCGCCACCATCGGGAGTGACTTCAGAAAAATGAATAGGGTATAGCTACTCAAGATCTTTGTAATGAATGGAGCTAGGATGATATATGTAATATTTCTTACCTAATCACTCTATCTCAAGCTCCGAAAGGGTGGTGGAACAGATCCAAGAAAACTCATAACCCTTGGGATGAAGTATATAGTCAGGATAGTCTTCCAGGGCATCTGGCTCCTGGTGAGTAATCCAAAGGGTACTCCAAAAAAGTGACACTATGCAATGGTTGAGTGTTATCGTCATCTCCTCTGCTATAACTATGTTCATAAGTTGAATTGATGAAGAACACTATTATTAGCTACTTTCTTAGCATCAATAGTACTACGAATAAAGGGCAAGGTGATGGAGACTTACTTGATGACAACTTGAAATAACTTTGAGAATGAAGAAAATTGGATCAAAGGGTGGAAGTTTGAAGAAGTCACTTGAACATCACCAAGAACATCTTGAATTCTCCTTGAATGCCAGGAACACCACCTTCCACATGCCCACAAGCTAGCACTTCTCTCTCTAAATTTTTACTTATGATGAGTATTTGGAGTGAACAGCTCTCTTAAGAGATCACTCGTATATAGAACTAAGCTTGTGGTGGATGAAAATGGTAGCAAGGGTTCACCCAACTACAACGTGGTAAACAAAGGTTTACCTCCTTCTCTAAGAGAAGTATAAATATCTAGATTATGCCACCGAGATGATGTTAATCAAGGAAGACCACTCAAGGAAGTTTCATGGGAATGACTCCAAGAACCCAACACTAGGTTCTTAGTTATTCATATGAAAAATAAAACAAGCAAGTACGCAATGAGGAAGCACCACACGGTTAGAGGGCCAGACTCTTTCCATGTCGCCCACTTGGACTCCCTCATGTCCAGTCCAAACTCCAAACACCAAACTCATACAAATCTATGCAAACAACCCAAATGAACGATCAACTCCAAGTGCTTGATCTCCAGCTCATATTTGATGTTTACGTATAAACAAAACAAAATAAAACATGTATTCTCCTTTGTTGTGCCCAGGTCACGAACATGGGAGGCCTGGGCTCCAACACGCGCCCCTCATCACTCTAAGCCAATTTGGCGCATATGAAAACAAGTGCCTCAACTAAATGAAAACCTTATGCGCCACTTCCAAAATTGGATATACATATACAGACACACACACACACACACACACACAGAGAGAGAGAGAGAGGAGCAAGCGTGGCGAATGAGCTGCACACTTTCCAGTGCACAGATAAGGCTCCTTGTACATTCAAATTGCCAAATTAATTCTCAAAGTGATGGTTGAAGTGACTAGCATTTCTTCAAAGGAACTACATCTAGGAGTTCCAACTCCAGAAAAACTTTTTTTAAGAAGTACTATAAGACAGAATAAACATTTATGTTTTAATGCTCCATGTGTATGGATCAGTTAAAGTGTAAAACTATAAATTGATACCTCCAAGAATGAAAATTTTGTAATTATTTCCCTAAATTAAAATAAAACTAGCATATACACCTCATGCAACTTATCATAGAGTTATGATATTGTTTATATTTTATTGCATTTTCTTGAAAATATATTATTGAATTTATTAGGTAAAACGATCCTAATAAGAAAATAGTTTCCTTCTAAAATTATATTATCTAAAGTAATACTCCCGCCGTCCCAGAAGGATGAGCAAAGTAAAATTTGCACACATATTAAGAAAAGTAAAAATAGAGTAAAGAGAATAAAAAAGTTTCAAATTTATCCGTAATGGCCCCACAAAATTATATAAAGTGATGAGTACATTTATTTATTTTATACTAATAGACCCCAATAAATGACATATTTACCTTTCACTTTACGTACTTTATCTCATCCTTTGGGGACAAAAAATTAGTATCATTAGTCATCCTTTTAGGACGAAGGGAGTACTAAAATTCTACTTATACTTGAAATATAATTACACTTATATTTTAATAACAGTAACAAATTCAGTATATAATAATATCCTACTTCTATTTGAAAACTAATTAACTTATATTTTAATAATAATAACAAATTAGTATTAGGAAAGATGATCTTATAATTGTATTATTGTAAAAATTTATTACTTGTCTTTGTTTCAGATGGTCTTACTGTACAACTATGATATTTCTAGATTTTTCAATTATATTTTTTATAAATATTTATTGAATAAAGTAATTAATTTTTAAGTTAAGCTAAAATGTGCGTATGTAACGTATACCATATTACATCAATTTAATGTCGACATTTGCTTAGGAGAGTAAATGCTTCATCAACATTAATTATATAACCAGCAATCTAGAATTCTGGACACACCCCGACAGAAAGAAATACAAATACACTGGCTGTATAACTCTATTACAACCGATCATTTCATTATAATAAAAAACTGATGAATAATATTATGATAGTGCATATGTGAAACAAATCAAGCTACTATGACAACTGTGGCATTACAAATATGTTAGAAATAAACGAGAATATGCGTAAATATCATATAGATTTTGTGGATTTTGTAGTAGTTAAATTTCTGTTGGAAGGAAATTTCATGCAAATGGATAACTTTGAATAGATTTAGCATAGACATCAAAGTTGGAAGGTCAACTGAATCAGACTTGGGATTTGAACAAAAGGCCCATAAAGAGTCTATAATAAGAGAAAAAATGGGTTCAACCGTTCAAGCAGCAAAATGGAGCTATTTAAAAGGGAACTTGTATTTTCATACCACACTTTCAGGAACCCCAGGAGGAGGCAAAGAAAGGTTTCTAGGTGGAGGTCCACGGAGATGTGATCTCTTGTCAAATCGCCACTCTCCAATTTTTCCATACGTTAGCTCACCCTGCACCTCAAGGGTTTTTAGTATAGGTTTAAACAAAACAAAAGAAGTTTTCAAGTTTTCTCAAATTAAACAATGAAGGGAGCAGTTCAGCAATCTACAACACAAGAAAATCTAAAAAGGAAGAAAATTACATGAATATAGTAGAAAAATAAGCTTTGAATAATCAAACATGAAATGAGAAGAACAAAAGTTACCTTCATATTATAGTCACAACCGTAAGTGTAATGGATGATGAACCTTTTCTCAGTCTCTAAATCCCAAGGGGGCTGAAAAATCAATTTGATAGGTAAACATGATATTGTCCCATCTGTCTTTAACATTAAAGATCAAAGAGTTGTGATTCAAAACCTGTAGCATAAAATCTTTCCGAAGAATATGCTGCACACCATGCAAAGCAGAGGCCACAGCATATGCATACCTTAGCTTAAAGAAAAGTAAGAATGTAAAAATGCCACCCGTATGGATCAAAGATATGTAAAACAAATAAATCGTTCTTCATAACATTAAACTCACATTTCTAGCACCCATCCAAATGTTTTATCTGTCTCTGGATCATCTTTCATTCTCAAAGAAACATTCATCCATTTAGGTGCTATTTTCTCTAACAAATCCTGGTTAAGACGATCAGTCATCCAAACATGACTTAATTCATTTTCAGCCAGAATATGTTCAAAATATGAAAATAATTAACAACACATTGTCGACCCAAGCATCATCAAGCACTAATATACTTATTTTTTAAACAGAAAATAATCTGTAAATTTTTAAAAATTAAATGTCTGTTATAGAAAACTTAGCCAAGGCAGTTTTAGCAGGGGAAAAAAGTACATATATTACCTTTTTGATAATAACCGGAGAATTGCCAATCGGATCTATATTAGTTACAGGGCCCTTCTCCTCAGGAAAGAACTTCCTCAAGAGTTTTTCATTTTCAGCAGGTTTGATGTAGAAAAAAGGGAAGCCAGCAGGAAATCCCCCATGAGCAAAATTAGGCATTGGACGTATAAATATGTGATCAGGCTCAGCCATCAAAATGTATCTGCAGCATTAGAAGAACCAACAGGCATTAAGGTATACCGACTGTAAAATGTACCCAAATTTAACATCAATATAAGGACTCACTCTTCCTCAATTGTAGCCTTTTCCAGCCATTGCACAAAGGCCCATGGTCTATTTAAAACAATGTACCCCTGGATAAAACATATGAAAACCAAGTCAAAAAGAAAAACGATAAATTGTTGTAAAGACCTAAGTGATCACTCAGCATCAGTAAACGAGGAAGACAAGAAGATGTGGAAAACTAAAAACAAATCGCACTGGCTTTTTGGCTAAGAGGAGAAACATTATGTCAGGAAGAGGGTGGTCAAGCTTCAAAAAAGCTTAAATCTTTGCTTCTTTTAGACTTTAATACCCTGAAGATATCAATCCACAAACTTTCCCCTAAGTTAATATGGCAGCCTTAACTAAAGATAACAAAGCGGCCTAAAACTTTAAATTGAAAAAATGCTCTAGACTTGAATTTAAGTATTGACAAACAATGAAATCTTAAATATCCATATTGGATATACTTCAGACAATTTTCACTGAGCAAATATTGAATTACTTAAGAACAATACTATTACATAATTGAAGCAAGCCCTAGGAGCTTAATATAGTCGCATTGATGGCTATTTTTTGAAGAATGGTTTTAAAAGGTGACCTTTTAAGCATACTCTCTACATTACAGAAAGTGGAGGAAACAACTTGATCATTGCTTGTATGTTGATGACTTAATAATCTTTACCGAAAATTGATTATGAAGCATGAGTTAGATCCCTATATGGGTTGTCTTCATTTCTTCCTTTGTATCGAGTTGAAGCAAACTAAGGATGGAATTTCCATTTCTCAAAGTATGCAAGAGATTTATGGTATTAGATAGATTTCTTTGATATGTCAGTGGAACCATTGATCATTGATCATGGTATTCTTTAATGCAATATTGAAAACTCATGTTTGGTTGGTTATAGTAATTGTGATTGGAGCGGAAGCAAAAGCAGTCCCTGGGTTATTTTTCCGGTGCAATTTCTTGGGCATCAAAGAAGCAATAAGTTGTGGCAATTTCTAATGCAGAAGCCAAGTATATTTCTATATCTTTTATGGTTTTCCAAGCTCTGTGGTTCAGATGTATTTTGAAAGAACTCAAGAATCCTCAACTAAAAGGTTCTGAGGTATTTTCCGAATAGTTCCACTATCACACTCGCAAAATATCCAATCTTTCATTGCAAGAATAAACACATATAGATCATGTATCATTTCATTCAAAACATGGGCAATGATGGTGGAGTTTAAATTTGTTCTAGCAATACTAGTGATCAAGTTGTGGATATATTTACTAAGTCACAAAAAAGTTGGTGATTTCAACAAGATGAAAGACAATATTGGTATTAGAAGAATCTAGCTTAAGGGAGCCGTTAAAAAAATAATAGATTCATTGGTGACTCTTGGTGTGGGTACATTGGAGGTTAAAGATACATTAAGTCAATATTCAAGTATCTTCTAGATAACTTAAACTATGATTTCCTAGGAATTAAGAGAGCCTTTATGTCTTCTAAGAAGTTAGATTCATTGATCTTATCTCTGTACTAGCCCATTAACGGTCCATAGTACAAGCAAGAATTATCAATTGAAGTTGAGTTGAATAGAGGAAACGTGACTCTCTTTTTAATTTATCGAGTGTTGAGTATCGAGAGATAACAATCTTAGCTTTTGAGAAAAATTTAAGTTGCTATTGTTTTTGTTTTTTGTGAAACAGTATGTTCTCATAGTTGGCAACAGCAACAGAGAATCCAGAAAGTAATCATAGTTGGTGACTGCGACTGAGAATAAGAAAATAAATTTACAACAGTCGAAACCTATAAAAGCATCTTACTTAGATAGTAATATCAGGTGTCAGATTGACTGATATTTTATGCAATCTTAAATAGGTGGATTAAGATTTCATGTTCCAGTAGGCATGGGCTGTCACAGCTGTGTATTACTTGTCAAAAAATTTAATAATACTCTCAAACTTTTAGACGAACCAATGTTGCAGAAGCCAGTATGAAGAAAAGAACTTTAGGTAACATGTTCTGTGAGGAGCTTAGGAAAACAATAAAGCAGAACAGGTTTTCACTTCTCAGATTTATAAGCATATTTTGAGCACATATCCTGAACTAGCTCTCGAGTCCAACGACAAAAACAAATTTGAGGAATAAAAAGACTTGACACATAATATATGCATACATTTTCTACACAGATACATAGCATCGGGCATAGCATGATACTCAGTTTATGTTGTGAAGACAACATTCTTTTTTGGACTGAAACAGCCTTATATAGAATGAGCATTATTATTTCCTTCTTAAAGTATTACTCACTCATGAATTCTTTGTGATATTTTTGTATTCCGTAATATATAGTATTATTTAATATATATATATATATATATATATATATATATATATATATATATATATATACTAAAACAGAATTATAAAATGCAAATAAATCCGAAGTCCTTTGAATTCACAAAGTCTCCTTAAAGCAAATTTATTCCCTCACTTTGGTGCTAAAGGATTAAATGAATAATTGCTTCCAAGATAAAAGCGGATTTCAGTTCTTAATTAGAAGTACTTCAAAATTAAGAACTCTATTTAACACAACATTATGTTATGTAATTGAATCGTATGAATTATGATGATGCATGCAAGTATAAAAGCGTGAAAAACTCAATGTATATAGTGGTTTTTTCGGAAAAAGGAACACCTTGCAATGGGAATGAAGGCGATGTAAGCGGAAAACCCATCGCATCGAAAGAGACAGAATGGATACGGGAATTGCAGAAAACGTGAAGGAACAAAACGCCAGAACAGAAAAAATAATATACTGCAGAGCGAAAAAAATTTTAGAACAGAGAAGGAAAAGTTTTATTTTAGGCGCTCCTACATCGACTATTTATAGGAATAATTCCGCGGTTTATTACCGTTGGAATATTACCGAATTCCGTTCATGGTTTATTACCTGAATTCCGTTGGCGCGGTTTATTACCGTTGATTTATTTCCGTTGGTTTCAGGCTTCAAAACTACGTAGTATCATGTACTGTAGGCAAAACTACGTAGTATCATGATAATTATTTTATCAAAATCTGATAAAACATTAAATAAATTTTGTCCAAAAAATATATATATCATGACCATTTACATGACCCACGACCCACGACCGAGCCCTACCGACATACTGGGGACGGACGGACGGATGCATGCACGGCGGCACATGTGTGTGGGTTTCAACCATGCCTTAGCTAGGTCCTCTCCTTCCACAAAAGTGGGTGCCCTTGGGGCCCTTCCCATCGAAAGCAAACATACCATATATATGTTCTTCAATTTTCCCTCTAATGCCCTATGTGAGACTTTTGCAATTTACAACTTCAAGTAGGTGACTTTGGAGTCAATTTTCTCATTCAATTCTTAATGAATTTGAACACATAAATATACCAAGTTATACTCCTCATGAAGGAGAACACATTGGTGCAAAGACCCGACATTTTCGGAATTTGGGTCCCTCATTTAATTGAGCCTCAAAATGCTCCAATATTTAATGTTTTCAAATCTCATTTCCAATAATCCCCCACATGAATGTAAAATTTACTTTACACATTGAAAATAAAATAAAAATGTTATGAATATGCAGACTCTAGTTCAGTACATTAGAAAATATATTTCATCAGGTTAAGTAGCCTAGTGGCTTTGAACTTACCATAGTAAAATCTATCGGATTTACTTGGCTAATCAGTAGACTTGATGTCTTTGAACTGTCAGCTTTTTCGTGTAAACCAAGACAATAGAAATCACAAAATATTTCTTCAAACATAATTGGTTCTCACGTTTGTGTTCATTTTGGCCTTGAAACACCTCTTGGTTTCATGAGTATATTAGAGAATTCAGCCTTCAAAATTCTCACAGAAGTGGCCCCCTTCTTATTCACTTAGGTGATTTCTATCAAGAGTATCCTGCAATACCCCACTTAAACATTTTTCAAGATATAAAAATCATTAAAAGCGTAACTTATCCTGATTCTCGCAGCAGATGTGCACTGTCTTATAATAGGAATGGTTAAGAGTAAATATCTCCTCAGTGCTTTTCTGAGTACTTCATAGTTCGGTTTGCCCATTGAACCTAGATCTTGGGATCTCCAGTCAGCTAGGTTGGGTTGCCACTATGACGACTCTTTAACAATAGGCTTTAAACCCATTCCCTTCGATGAACTTTCCACTTGCTCTCTTGTTAAACCTTTCGTAAGCAGATCCACAATATTATCTTTTGACTTTACATAATCAATTGAGATAATTCCATTTGAGAGCAATTGTCTAACGGTATTATGTCTTCGTCGTATATGGCGTGACTTGCCGTTATATAAATGATTATGTGCTCTTCCAATTCATTGATTGGCTATCACAAGGTATATATATATATACCGGGTATGTGTTTTGACCAATTTGGAATATCCTCTAAGAAATTACGAAGCCACTCGCTTCTTCTCCGACTTTGTCTAATATGAATGAATTTCGATTCCATTGTAGACCTAGCAATACACGTTTGTTTTGAGGATTTCAAGACATGGCATTTGCACTACCAAGTGTAAATACATATCCACTTGTGGATTTTGAATCTTTAGTATCAGATATCCAATTAGCATCAGTATATCCTTCCAATACTGCTGGATATCTTGTATAGTGCAATCCATAGTTTTGAGTATGTTTTAAATATCCCAAAACTCTCAAAATAGCTTTCCAGTGATCTTTACCTGGATTATTTGTATACCTACTTAGCTTACTTACTGAATAAACTATATCCGGTCTAGTACAGTTCATGACATACATTAAACTGCCTATTATACGAGAATATTCTAGTTGAGATATGCTATTACCTCCATTTTTAGCTAAATGAAGATTTATATCAACTGGGGTCTTATTTAGAATTATATTATACTTGTTAAAATTTTCAAGTATTTTCTCAAAGAAATGAGATTGAGATAATATAATTCTATCAGATGTTCTAGAAATCTTGATTCCTAATATTATATCAGCAACCCCCAAATCTTTCATATCAAATTTATTTGCCAACATACGTTTGGTAGAGTTGATAACTTCATTATTGCTACCCATGATTAACATATCATCCACATAAAGACAAACAATGACATATTCCTTTTGAGTGCTTTTGACATAAACACATTTATCACACTCATTGATTTTAAATCCATTTGATAACATAACATTATCAAATTTCTCATGCCATTGTTTTGGTGTTTGTTTCAATCCATACAATGATTTAACAAGTTTACATACCTTCCTCTCTTGTCCAGGAGCAATGAAACCTTCAGGTTGTTCCATATATATTTCTTCATCTAATTCACCATTTAAGAATGCAGTCTTTACATCCATTTGATGTATTTCAAGTCTATTTAAAGATGTTATTGCTATTAGCATTCGAATAGATGTAATTCTTGTAACAGGTGAATAAGTGTCGAAATAATCCAATCCTTCCTTTTGTCTATAGCCTTTAACAACAAGCCTTGCTTTGTATTTATCAATTGAACCATTTGCTTTCATCTTCTTTTTGAAGATCCATTTATACCCTAAGGGTTTGGAACTAGGTGGAAGGTCCACCAATTCCCATGTATGATTTTGCATAATGGATTCAATTTCATTATTTATTGCTTCTTTCCAATGAGAAGCATCTGGAGTGGATATTGCCTCCTTGTACGTTCGAGAATCGTTTTCTAACAAAAATGTTAGAAAATCCGGACCAAAAGACGTTGAAGTCCTTGCCCTTTTGCTACGTCTAGGTTCATCCAATACAGACTCTTTGTCTATATTTTCAGGATTATTACTAGTAGCATCCAAAGGTCTTTTGTTTGAATTTGAATCTTTATTTCCATTATATGGAAAAATATTCTCAAAGAATGATGCATCTCTTGATTCAATAAATGTATTAACATGAATATCATTAATTTCAGATTTATGAACAAGAAATCGATAAGCACTGCTGTTATTTGCATAACCAATGAAAACACAGTCAATTGTTTTTTGTCCTATCTTAACCTTTTTAGGTTTAGGAACCATTACCTTTGCTAGACACCCCCACACTCTTAAGTATTTATAGCTAGGTCTATGACCTTTCCATAATTCATAAGGTGTTTTGTGAGTTTTCTTATGAGGCACTTTATTAAGAATATAATTGGCAGAAAGCAAACCTTCCCCCACAAATTCTGGGGTGCTCCAGTAACCTGCTTAACATAGCATTCAACATTTCTTTCAATGTTCGGTTCTTGCTCAAAGAATACCGTTAGATTGAGGTGAATAAGGAGCGATGAGTTGGTGAATAATACCATGAGTAGAAAGCAAATCTCTTCAAATGGTGATTCATATTCACCACCTCTATCGCTTCTTATTGCTTTTATCTTTTTGCTAAGTTGATTTTCAACTTCATTTTTATAAAATTGAAACATTTCTATTGCCTCATCTTTGCTTCTTAGCAAATATACATAACAATATCTTGTGCAATCATCAATAAAGGTTATGAAATATTTTTTCCCACCTCTTGTTTGCACAAATTTTAAGTCACATATATCAGTGTGAATTAAATCTAGAGGTTCAGTTTTCCTTTCAACAGAATGAAAGGGTAATCTTGTCATTTTTGATTCCACACAAATTTCACATTTATGTTTTTTATTAATATCAAATTTAGGCAAGAATTCTAAATTAATTAATCTACGCAATGTATCATAATTAACATGTCCTAATCTAGCATGCCAAATATTTGAAGATTCCAACAAGTAAGCAGAAGAATTTATTTTATTAATAGCAATAGACTTCGGTACAACAGTCATTACATTCATCTTAAAGAGCCCATCATTCATGTAACCCTTTCCTACAAACATATCATTCTTGGTAAGAACAAATTTATCAGACACAAACACCAACTTGAAGCCATTCTTGCTAAGCAGTGACCCAGATACTAGATTTTTGCGGATATCTGACACATGAAGCACTTCATTCAGAGTCAGTTCTTTGCCAGATGTCATTTTCAGTAAAATCTTTCCACGTCCTTCAACCTTTGAACTTGAGGAGTTTCCCATGAAGAGTTGATCATCATTCTCTACTGTTTTGTAAGTAGAGAACATCCATTTGTTGGAACAAATGTGGCGAGTAGCTCCAGTGTCCACGTACCACTCTTTAGGGTTTCCTACCAAATTGCATTCAGATACAACTGCAGAAAGATTAATATCTGAAACATTTTCAGATAACTTTTCCAGTTCTGTCACATTTGCATGAGGCTTATGTTCTTTCTTGAACTTCTTTGGCTTGCGACATTCATTTGATTTATGTCCTGAAATGCCACAGTTGAAGCATTTGCCTTTGAATTTCATCTTGGCTTTGAAATTAGAATTTCCTTCACGCTTCCTTTTGTTATTGTTGTTTGGCCTTTGTTCTACCACATTTGCCTTTGCTTCATATAAATTTTTCCCACTCTTCTTGTCAGATACTCGATTGTCCTCTTCAATCCGAAGTCGCACAATCAGTTCTTCAAGATTCATTTCTTTGCGTTTATGCTTAAGATAATTCTTAAAGTCTTTCCATGACGGTGGAAGTTTTTCAATCACTGCAGCAACTTGGAATGAATCACTTAGTGACATTCCTTCAGCATGGATATCATGTAGAATCACTTGTAATTCTTGAACTTGGGTGATGACTGCTTTAGAATCTGTCATTTTATAATCAAGAAATCGACCGACTATGAATTTATTCATGCCAGCATCTTCAGTTTTATATTTCTTGTCTAAAGATTCCCAAAGTTCCTTTTAGCTTTGAGGCTATCGTATAATACACATTGTACAGTGTATTGTCCATTCCATTTATGACATAATTTCTGCAAAGAAAATCAGCATGTTTCTATGCATCAACTGCAACCACTTTTTCCTTGTCAGTTTCTCCTTCAATAAGAGTAGGACAGTCTTCTTGTAGAAATCTTGACAAATTCAATGTTGTGAGATAGAAGAACATCTTTTGTTGCCAACACTTGAAATCAGTTCCATTGAACCTTTCAGGCTTTTTTCCATGAGACAAACTCACGGCCGGAATGGTGCTAGTAGATGTCATTTCTGTTATACACAGAACACAATTATCAATAAACAGAAACCAATTTCTGTTATACAAGACGTGTAAACAAAATTAACTTTTATATTAATATGCAAACAGAATATTATGTATAAATCAGTTAATATGATATATATAAAATAACAGAATATATATAATTAACTAACATGTAATATTTCTGTAATATATATAATAACAGAATACTTAACATGTAATAAAATTTCAGAACATGCAAAGACAGTATATATATACTTTGAAAAACCTTATTTTCTGTTCATAAAAAATAATACGATAATTACAGAAAATATAAATTTGCTTTAAGATTGTATTCCGTAATATATAGTATTATTTAATATATATATATATACTAAAACAGAATTATAAAATGCAAATAAATCCGAGTCCTTTGAATTCACAGTCTCCTTAAAGCAAATTTATTCCCTCACTGGTGCTAAAGGATTAAATGAATAATTTCTTCCAAGATAAAACGGATTTCCAGTTCTTAATTAGAAGCACTTCAAAATTAAGAACTCTACGAACACAACATTATGTTATGTATTGAACTGTATGAATTATGATGATGCATGCAAGTATAAAACTGTGAAAAACTCAATGTATAGTGGGTTTTTTCAGAGAAAGGGAACACTGCAATGGGAATGAACTGGACAGAACGGAAAACCTACTGCAACGGAAAGAGACAGAACGGATACAGGAATTGCAGAAAACGTGAAGGAACAAAACGCCAGAACAGAAAAAATAATATACTGCAGAGCAAAAAAAATTTTAGAACAGAGAAGGAAAAGTTTTATTTTAGGCGCTCCCACATCGACTATTTATAGGAATAATTCAAATGGTTTATTACCTGAGATTCTGCTCATGTTTATTACCGAATCTAGTTGGCGCGGTTTATTACCGTCACGTAGTATCATGACTGTAAGCAAAACTACGTAGTATCATGTACTGTAGGCAAAACTAGGTAGTATCATGATAATTATTTTATCAAAATCTGATAAAACATTAAATAAATTTTGTCCAAAAAATATATATTATGACCATTTACGTACCACCCAGGACCCTACTTTAATTGCACGGATGGATGTGGCGGCGTGCGTGGTTTTCAACCATGCCTTGGCTAAGTCCTCTCCCTTCCACAAAAGTGGGGTGCCCCTTGGGGCCCTTCCCATTGAGCAAACATACCATATATATGTTCTTCAATTTTCCCTCTAATGCCCTATGTGGGACTTTTACAATTTACAACTTCAAGTATGTGACTTTGGAGTCAATTTTCTCATTCAATTATTAATGAATTTGAACACATAAATATACCAAGTTATACTCCTCATGAAGGAGAACACATTAGTGCAAAGACCCGACATTTTCGGAATTTGGGTCCATCATTTAATTGAGCCTCAAAATGCTCCAATATTTAATGTTTTCAAATCTCATTTCCAACAATTTTTAACCTATTCCAGAATGCTAAAAGTTTTTTTCCAAACAAGCCCAGAACTCTAATTTAGTCATCTGCATTGAGGTTATCGACCTAAATTCCACAAAAAAGGGTAAACCTTGTACATCTCTAAGGTGCGGCTGTTATATAATATTACATAATTGTGACACTAGCTAGCAAAATACTTCCCAATGAACAATAAAAGTTTCAACATTATAAAGCAAAAATGAAAAGAACATGAAAGACCATAATCAATTGTTGGGGTGTAAGACAAGTTTCAGCACAAACATTAAAGCTATAACATGCCCTGGGCACTAATAATATCAACATTGATGCATATATTTCTAAACCAAGTGCGTGGCCAATTTAAAAGAGAATCACTCTTTATGTTTTGAAATTTTCAGTCATGTGTCATTTCAAACTGTTTTCTCAATTAATTTGATGTCTCTTTAATTATTTTTCGATCAGCACTTAAAGATTTTAAACTAATCATTATTCATTCAAGTTGTAATCTCAACCCAAATTTAACAACAATTTTAGAACCACTAATTTTTTTTTAATGATTTAAATGATGGTATTTAGAATCAACTGCTGCATAATTAAAAATATATGCTCTGCAAAAGCTACCACATTATCCATGTGAGAAAACTAGAGTTGAACAAAACAATAAAAACAAAGACAATCTCTCACCCGATCTAAACCTGCTGGAAGGGGGTCAACCACGAGAGTAGGAATCTCATTCATCAGGTTGTCAGGTTTCCCTGAATGCAGAATCCGCGTGAATTTTCCCATTTCTGATCCAGGCAAATCTTTCTGCTTCTTATACCAATAATACATAATCCGACATTGCCATTTGCTATAAGGAGCATCAGTTGCTGTGAGAGCAATGTGGAACATCCTCTTGCCATTTTCTGTTCTCCTTACATTCCGAGGCATTTCAATAACAGGATCAAACCGTAACCCACCATCCAAATCATCAGTAACTCGTTTCGATGAACTAACTGTTCTATTGTATATTAACATCGTTACCAAATTATACGTTCCAAAGAAAGAACCGATAGCCAAAAGAACCAAAAACACTAGTGCTAAGCATCCCGTATTTTTCCTCCCAATCATTGTTGAAGATCCAAACCTTATTTACCAAGAAAAAGATTCAAAAACCCTTTAACTCACAAAAAAAATACTCTGTTCTGTTTGGAAAGGCTACCAAACCAAAGCATATGTAACCCGTAAAATGCAGTGCAAAAGCATAATGCAGCTCCAGATATAGGCACTACATTAAGATGATTAACATCCAAACAATTTTCAAATAAAACAGCAAGATTTTTTTCTCCAAAGGTCAACCTGCACAAAATATAAGCTCGGTTAACTAATATGGACAAAGATATTAGGTTGGCCATGTTTATATTAAATCAGACAGCTATATGCAAGTTTACCATATATCAACTTGCAAATAACTAATAAAAGTCATAAAACTCAGACATCAGAACTAGTCGGACTACAACCAGTCCATTTTATATAATTAAAAATATCAATATAAAATAGTAGATAAACAAAGAACTAATCAAACTTGAGTATGCACATAAAACCCATTAAACTTTTCAATTGACCACTATAGAGCAGAATTTACCAATCAACCCTATACATAGTTATCACATAATAAAATTTTGCAACAAATTTTCTGAGTAAAACCCACAAAATTCACACTATAACAAATAAATTGCAATGCCATAACATACAACATGTATCAATATTATGCAAATCAAATTTATTCAAAGAAACTCTAAATTACTAAACAATTAAGTAATTACTGTATAATCATGAAAACAAGATAAAGAGGGTCAAAAAAAGATTGAGACTAATGCAATAGAAATATTATGATCAAAGTTGACAGAAATGAAGATTCAGAAGTAGAATTTGACCTTAGAACCAAAATGGTCCGCAGCAGCAAGAGAGAATAAGTGTATGAGCGGACAAGGAAAATAAATGTAAGACAGGAAGAAAAGCAGTAAAGGGTAAAAGGGAGACTAGCAGAATCTGTGACAGATTGTATTTATTTGAGATCAGAGAGATTGGAAACGTGCTCACGCGGAAAATCAGTATGTTATTATAGCGAAAAATTAAGAGAGAGATATTCAACGCTCGACTTTGGATCCTGACACTTGACAGAAGGAGATTCTAAATAAGTCTGTCATGGGGTTTCTTATGTATAGTCATTTTTTCAAACCGAGTTGTGGGCTGGGTTGGTTCCATTTTTATTCCTTGGTGCAGTGGTGGGGATTTGGTCCTAGTTCTTAGTACACGTGCTTTAACAGGGGTTAAAGACATTTGGTGCAGGGAAATGATTTATTAGTAGTATAGATTAGAACCAAGTGAGCACTAAATAGAGATCTTGTTTTTTTTTTTAATGTAATAGAGATGTATGTTAAAAAAGAGATATGTTCAAATACAGCTGTAGGTAAAAAGACTGGACACCCAAAATGTATACGTATTTTCTTTAACAATAATAGAAGGGCAATAAAATCATTTCACATTGAAGTAATGATGTCAAAGTGAAAATTATAAAACTCAACAATTACTTGGAGTTCACACAAGAATCTTTAGGTACCAAACTGTAAAAAGGAAAGTAAGGGATTGGCCAGTGCATTAAAAAAGATGTTTTATTTTTCAACTTTTCCCATTATTCCATATTCGAAAATGATCAAATTTAATGTCATTGTGTAGGCCTCAAAAAGTGCTTTTCAAATTTGGGTAGACCATTTTCTAATTCATCATGGTTTGAAATTTATGAACGTTCCAATTAGTGGTGCACAAATGGCTTGGGGCCTGCGACCTGGCCTTGGTCCGGTTTGAGCCCGATCTGGTCAAAGCCAGGCCTGGTTAAGGCCTGGAAAGGTCCGACCTGGAATGCAAGGCTATAAACAGACCTTCAATTTTTGACTAATGTCCAGCCTGACCTGACCTTTCAAAAAGCCTTGCTCGACCTGGCCTTCACACTTATCTGGCCCGAAGCCTAAAACGGCCCAAGGCCTAATTTGGCATATAGAAATTGGACCCCAACTAGAGTCTATTTTATTTTAGGAACAATTACATATTCTATTATATTTTTAAAAATAATTACAACAAAAGTTCACTCATAAAATATCTACACAATTAATACACTTTTATATTTATTTACAATATTAGTGCAATTAGGAATCCTTAATTTAGAGAATTAGTATGTAATTAGGATTCCTTAATTTAGGGGATTAATATTAATTTACTTATTAAATTAAGTAATTAATAAGTAAATTATATAGCACACCTTCTCTTTCCTTAATAAAAATCACGCTTCCTTCGCCTTTGTCAGTCTTCTCCTCCTCTACCATTAACAGTCCCAACTTGTTAACGCCATCCTCTGCCCTCCTCCACCATTAACGCCCTTCTCCTCCGCCCTCCTCCACCATTAACGCCCTTCTCCTCCGCCCTCCTCCACCATTAACACCATTCTCCTCCTCCCTCCTCCACCATTAACCTAGACAGTCCCAATTTGTTAACGCCATCCTCCACCTGCGATTTTTTCATAGTACAGTTGCTGCGATTTTTTTATAGTACAGTTGGTAGCCAAACATTCATACCAAGGTAACCAATTCAGTGTTATTAGGTTTCTAATTTATTTTTAAAAAATCTATTATAGATTTTTTTTATTTATTTTATAGTGCAGTTGGTAGCTAATACTTTATACAAATGTAACCAATTCAGTTTTATTGAGTTACCAATTAATTAAAAAAAATATTATAGATTTTTTTTATAATGCAGTTGGTAGCCAAACCTTAATACAAAGGTAACCAATTCAGTTTTATTGGGTTACCAATTAATTATAAAAAATCTATTATAATTTTTTTTTCATAGTGCAGTTGGTAGCCAAACCTTAATACAAATGTAACCAACAAAAACTAAAATTATTACCTTTGAAAGTTTTGGTTACCAACTGCACTGAAATTTCTCTTGGTTACCCACAAAAACTAAAATGGTTACCTTTGTATAAATATTTGGATACCAACTGCACTAAAATTTATCTTTTTCTCCTTTTAATTTCTGGACTAAATCAACCTTCGTCACAATGGCAGCTGTGGCTGTAATGGATGAGGAGATCGGCGTCCATGGTGTTGAAGCGGCATCGAAGGGGAGGAGGAAGATGACCGGCGAAGGGGAGGAGGAAGATGACGTTGCCAAACTTTAAATATTTAAATTTTAATTATTATTTTTGAATTTGAATTTGTTGTTAGATCCAAGATATTTGAATTTGAATTATTAATTATGGTAGTTATTTCTCCTTGATTTTAGGTTTCCTTATTATTATGAATTGAATCCTAATTGCATACTAATTTCCTAAATTAAGGAATCCTAATTGCACTAATATTTTAAATAAATATAGAAAGTGTATTAATTGTGTAAATATTTATGAGTGCACTAATAGTGTAATTACTTTCTAAATGTTGTATATTATTGTAAAGGACCCTTTATTTTAACTAATGTAAGCTGCCCAAGTCCAACAAGCTTGGCCTGCCAGCAGATGAACTCGAACAAGCATATTTAATTCACTGAAAAATAAATGTTTTACTTAACTAATGTAAGATGCCCAAGTCTAGCAGGCTTGGCCTGCCAACAGTTGGACCCATACAAGTATATTAGTTTCACTGAAGGATAATGTTTATTTATATTGTCAAATGCCTAGCAAAACTTTGGAGGGTAGGCGATGTGGGACTTAACAAAAGCTATCTATCATTCATCAAGACAAGCATTAGTTTATTTATACACGCACAAGATCTATTATTATTGCTTACTTTGAGTCTTGGGGAGTCATTTTGGTCTGGTTGCATGACCAAGCCTTGAGTGGGTTCATTCAAGTGGGAATTAATGTGATCAAGCAAGAATTAATTAGTGACCCCTTTTCAATTTTTTTTTATTTTGTGGAAAAAGCAAACATTGTTGTCTCAGTTGAGTTACTTTGTACTC
Source organism: Panax ginseng (assembly GCA_020205605.1). Lineage (NCBI taxonomy): Eukaryota > Viridiplantae > Streptophyta > Magnoliopsida > Apiales > Araliaceae > Panax > Panax ginseng. The sequence continues at coordinate 59,617,851 of CM035142.1, forward strand.
CCTTTTATTTATTTTCTCCCTTTGTGAATTGTGATAACTAACACTTCAATTCTATAGTGAAGAAATTTAAGTCTCTTACTAGAAGTCATGATTTTTGAGAGACTTACGATTATTACTATCAGATTGACTTTTGTGAAAAAAATCATGAATTTATTACAATAAAAGGAAGTATATATGTTTTTTTATCTGTACATATACATTCAATCCATTAGTTAGAAAATTCATTTAATCAGTCGATTTTTAATTAAGTTATTGATCATAGAGTCAAATTCTAAGCTATAATATTATTACTATTATTAAAATAATTTTTAAAATTATAGACAGTTATGACAAACATATAATGTTCTTAGTTCTTACTAAATAAAATAAAACAACAAATTTTATAAAATACAAAAGTATCTCTTCATGGAAAACACTACTGTTAGTTCCTAGTTGGCACAATAGTTATCTAGAAGGGGGGGGGGGGGTTGAATAGATATTTAAAAAATCTTTTCGTTTTAAACTTGTTCTTTGATTATGATTAAAACTTAGTGGAAATGATGTTTGTTTTAATCTACTTTACAAAGCAGTGGAGTTATGAGAGTGAGACAGTTATAGCAGTTATGGCAGATATAGCAATTATGGTTATGAATGTAAAAGACACAGTCGTTTTAAGTGGTTCAGAGCACTTAAAGCTCCTAGTCCACTCTTCTACTCAACGAGTAGGATATCCACTAAGGATGTCTTTTACAACTTCTGAATCACACAGATTCCTTCTATACCAGCAGTCTAGGAACTTCTTAGTTCACTCTTGAACTCTTCAAGTCCAGCAGACTTGGCTCTCTTACAGTGCACTTAGAACTCTTCAAGTCCAGCAGACTTGGCTCTCTTACAGTTCACTTAGAACTCTTCAAGTCCACCAGACTTGGTACTCTTCTTCAGTTGATTGATAGATGTTGAGTTCTTGATGGTTGCTACTCAGTTGCTGTTTAAGCACTTGTTCGAAAGAACTGAGTAGCTGATCAAGCTTTGCTAAATTTCAGATCGTAGAGTTGAGCTTGAGAGTTGTTCACGTTGTTTTTTCAATGCTTGCTTGTTCCTCTCTCATCTGCTTGATTTGCATATATGTGATTTTGAAAACTATCCATTGGATCCGTCCGTTGGGGCATTAAATGCATTTGACTTTTCTGATTTTTGATGGAGACATTTCTGCACATCTTCTGAACTGCATTCTGGCCCACTGACACTGCAGACTGCTTTCTCACTTAACACCTGAAAAGGTGTTTTCCCCCTTACCAATGGTACTTTCATTAGCTTCTTCAATACACTTCTTTGTTTCATACTAAGGATATTTCTTATGTCTTTGGGACTGGTGAGTACTGCAGCGTTTAGAATCCATTCCTCTTTTGTTGGAACCTATCTCCACACAAATTATAAGGCTCGACGTTTTCTGACACAAGACAGATGATACTCTACGATTCAGATCATGGTGACTTGTCGCCTTGGTGCCTGGTCTGATGTTATCAGCCGAGAGCACTACCATGTTCTTGGACGCTTCATTCAAGTCATCTTTTATGGGCAGATTTGGAAGAGTATCATTGGTTTGATGATTGTTGAATGGAGGGGATCTTTTTTGGGATTGATCTTGCTGGGAGTAGAGAGCAATATCAAGACTAAAATAGTCATTGGAGGAGGAGGATGGTATGTCTGATGGAGAGGCCTGAGTTTCTGTGTTTGGAATATGTGGCTCTACGATTTCTATTTGGGACTCTACGATGGGACTAGAGTCAAGGATCGTAGAGTTGATGGTTTATGGGAGCAAAATAAAGTTGACTGCATTTGGTTCTTCTGTTACAGAATTTTGGGACTCTTCAACTGGAAATTGATTTAGTGGGTGAAGGATCACTTCCAACCATCGTGGGAATTCATAAAAATAGCTAAATTAGGATGATGGTAAGTGATTAACTCTGAAGAGGTTTGGGATAGATAGTACCTCAAGTTTATCCTTTGAGGAAGAGTTGTTGGTAAGCAATTTCTTAGCAAAATTGAAACTCCCTGGAAATCTATGAGCCAATACGGAGATGGCTGGATACTCTTTGAAGCTCCAGAACATGTGATCCTAACAGTTTAGGATTTGGGCTTAATGATATGGCATCATGGGTAGGTATGAGAACATCTGATTGTAGAGATAGCTTCTATACCCATCTCTGCCCACACTAGTGATCTGAAGGTCATCATCATCTTCTTCCTCTTATCTTTCTTCGTTGGAGGACTCCATTATCTCAATGGGCTCTTGATGATCTGGCACGGATTCTTCTTCATTTATGGCAGGGACCTCTCCTTTTGTCATGGAGATATCTTGAGGCTCCCCCCTCAACTTGATCATCTTCTTGAGTTTCGGGCATCTCCCCCTCAGCTGGTGTATTCTCTATCATGAGAATTTCAGGGATCTCCCCTCAATTTGGAATCCATCCTCTTGACTTGCTGGGCCGAGTTCCTTCTTGGCAACCATACTCTTTGCTTCCTTCTTGAGCACTTTTTCATTTTCAAGAATGTACTTCTTAACCAGCTTTCTCCTAGATTTGCTAGGCTTAGCCACAACTTCAGGACTTTTTGATTCTCAATTTTGTCCTGTTCAATGACCCACTATGTCAAGCAACTACTTCCTCGCTGCCATGTTGGAGTGCGGTCTCTACGAACAGTAGAGACTCTACTATTGAGGTGACTGATGGCTTTTTGGAATTATGACCAACTTTGTTCTTCTTCAGGATCTGAGATATGGTAGCCTGATCCTCATCTGTTTCATCTTGTTGCTGCTTTCTTCTTAGCATCCTCAGAGTCTCTATATCAGAGGACTCTATAAGTATATCAGTGGTAGATCCTTGAGGCTCTTCTACCAGTCTGGCCTTCAGCTTCCTCTTGCCCTTGCTCTTTCTGGTAAGGACAGAGGGTTCTGCTTTGTTGGTTTCTTCTTCTTCTTCGATCTCCCTGACCACATACATATTCCCTGGAAGGCCTGAGTCCTTCAGATCCCCAGTTCTTCCACTAGATTCGGTCATCATTTGAACATACTCAGCTGGGTTTCTCTTCTAATTTTCAAACAATTTCTGAGTCATTCGTCTATTTGGGCTGATAGTTTCTCCTTCTTCATCCCCAATTTTGTCACCCAGGGATGATTGTAGAATGATACTTATGAATCGCCCGTATAGCATCTTCTGAGGGCTTTTTGACTTCTTTGAGTTGACGAGCCTTTTACCAATCCAATCGAGCAATAGGGCTCCATAGTTGAGTTGTATTCCATAACTCATGGCAGTCATGAGCCTAAGTTGAACTTCATTCACAGAGTCGTGACCTGAGCTCTTGCAGCATATACATTTCCCAACTATATCGGCTAGAAATTCATATCTCTGTGGGAACTCCTTCTTGTACCCTTTCACAGAGGGGAGTTTCTTGTGATGCATTCTTCTGAGTTCCTCTTGGAAGTCTACGCTATCTAAGAATGGATGCCCTTCATTTTTGAGACCTAGGGTGAGGTTGATGTCTTCGACCTTCAGTCTGATTACCACATCCCTTATTCTCATAGTGATGATGTTGTCTTGAAATACTCCATTTCTGTAGAACTCTTTCACTAACATGGGATAAATTAAAGTATCTATGCTTAAGGCCTCTTCGAGACCTGCCTTCTTCAGTAAGGCCAGAGTCTTGTGGAACTTGGGTTGAGCTGTTTTGAACTCGTCAAGATAGAGTCTGTAGCCTGAGATAACACTGGATGCCGCCATTGATTTTGTTGTTAGAAGAGAGATATGACTGAGCTTTGTTATGATTTAGGGCTTCTGCTTTGAGAGAGGATGAGAGAGATGATCTTTTGAACTTCTGATTTCAAAAATACGATTTCATTTTGTACTTGTAACTTCCCTCTCTCCTTTTTGCTTAGTGGGACAGGTGTCAACTTTTGCTTGGCTCTACGATTTTGACTGATAAGGATTGTACTGATTTGCCCTTGGCTCCTACAGATCTGAGGTGTCCTTAGGGAGGACTACGATCATTGAGGTAGTTTAGTGATCGTTGAGTGCTTTACATTTGTCGAGTCTGATCTACGATCATCGAGTCTGTCCAGCATTCGTCGTGTCTGAGCTATGATCGTCGAGTCTGTCTGGATAATTGTGATGAGTTTTTGATAAATCATTCTTTTAAGGTAACTCAGGAAGGGCCAACCTCTTGGAGTGAGTCAAGGGTTAGTTTTGTTCCTGAGGCGCTTATCAGAGGAATTGCTTTGTTTTGAAGTTTATCATCACAGGGTGCATTCTTGCTTTGTTGATGGGGCTTTTGTTATTGTTGAGTCTGCACTACGATGGTTGAGTCTTTGCTACGATCATTGAGGTAGTTGTCTTTTCAGCTCTATGATCGTGGACTTCCCTTGATCATGTCTATGATTTTGAGCTTAGCCTTTTGTATCTATATGGTTAGTACATATCTAGAGCATATATTTTAAGGTTGTAGATTTAGCATGCCTAGCTCACTTATTAACTTATTAAATCTGGATTCATTTAGAGGTTTTATAAAAACATCAGCAAGTTGATTTTTAGTAGGGATATATTGTAAGGATATAGTTCCATTTTGCACATGATCCCTAATGAAGTGATACCTTATTTCTATATGCTTAGTCCTAGAATGCATAACAGGATTATGAGTTATTGCTATGACACTTGTGTTATCACAGTGAATGGGAATAGATTTGAAATCAAACCCATAGTCAGCTAGCTGATTTCTCATCCATAGGATCTCGAGCACTGTGTTTGCCAAAGAACAATGTATTAAACACGCATTTGAAATAGATACTGAGTTTTGCTTTTTGCTAAACCAGGACACAAGTAAGGTCTACCGTTGAGATACCTGAAGATCCTCTTTACAGCTGACAAATGTGACTCTTTAGGGTTAGCCTGAAATCTAGCACATATGCATGTTGCAAATATTATGTCCGGTCTCTTGGCGTTAGATATAAAGAGAGCCTATCATACCCTCAGTATTGAGTTATATCAATACTTTTACCCTTTTCATCTTTGTCAAGCTTGGTTGCAGGAGCAATTGGTGTTTTTCATGGAGAGGTGATTCCATGCCATACTTCTTGAGTAAGTCTTTGATGTACTTGGCTTGGTTTATGAAAATTCCTTCATCGACCGCTTTACTTGCGATCCAAGGAAGAAATTGACTCACCCATCATGCTCATTTCAAACTTGCTCTGCATCGACTTAGAGAATCTCTTACATAACTTTTCGTCAAGAGAACCAAAAATAATATCATCAACATATATTTGAACTAATAAGACTTTGTCTTTATGCTTTCTAAGAAACAGTGTGGTATCTACTCTACCTCTAGTGAACCAATTTTCAATTAAGAAGTTAGTTAGTGTTTCATACCATGCTCTAGGTGCTTGTTTAAGACCATATAAGGCTTTGTCTAATCTATAAACATAATTGGAAAGACATGGATTGATGAAACCTGGAGGTTGCTCTACATAGACTTCTTCTTGGAGTTCTCCATTTAGGAATGCACTTTTGACATCCATCTGAAAGACTTTGAACTTCATGTGAGCAGCAAAGGCAAGAAAGATTCTGATGGCTTCTAATCTGGCAACAGGTGCAAATGTCTCATCGTAGTCAATGCCTTCTTCTTGAGAGTAACCCTTTTGCCACTAGTCTTGCCTTGTTCCTGGTAATAACTGTGACACCCCCAAATTCGGGTACTTCAATTCCACGGGATTTGGTGTCTACTGTACAAATATCATCTATTTATCTACCTATAATAAATGCAAACCATGCAATAGATAGAAATAAAATCTTCCCCTTAAGGGTTACAACATACGAATAATAATACAATCCCAGGTTAAACTAACCTTAAACATCTGTGCGGAATCATAAATAATAAGTCTTAAACAATTTCATTAACTCAAGTCTTAAACATAAATACATCATCTAATAAAAATAACAAGTCTTCATCACTTGTTAACCTTGCCCTTGCCTTTACTAGTGGAAGGTTCGTCGGTTCTTTCGTTCTTAACTGCAATGTTATTATTACGCAAGAGTGAGCACGATTGTCCACAAGTATAACAATATAACAATGAATAATAACATGTGATAGAAATAATAACTTCTGAAATAAAAGCTGAACTTCTGAATCAAGAATGAATAACAAGAATCAAAAGATTTCTGAGGGTCATAAGACCTTGAACTATGTCCTAGGTTATCAAGGGTTATACTTGAAACCTTTAACAGTCGTATAAGACTATGAACCTTTTCTACTGCAGATTTAGGGGATCAACCCTTAGTATCATACTGTGCACAATATCTTAACGCTAACGCATAAGTAAATCCCTTTGCAGGGTTGTTCATCTCAGTTTGACATTCAAGTCCGCACCAAAGGAAGTTTGGTTTGGATAATAAATAAGGGTTCTGAAATTTAGAACGTTCATCAACTAAGGACTAGTTGAATCAATAAAGTTCACTAGTCTAATATGTAAGACCCCAAATTATTAATAAATGAAATTTATTTTCCTTTATTTATTATTTTGAAATAGTAAGGGTTGATTTGATTAATGTGGATAGTTATGGGTAAAATACGCAAATATTTCGAATAAGCAAGTGGTTATAAAATATTCATTATTGTCGGGGAATATTCGTTTGGTCGTGAAATATTTGATCTTTGTGGGGAATATTCGCATTTACTGCGTAGATCTCTTTGTGGGCCCCATAATGAAAGCGATTGGATGAAGAAAACGACAAATATAAGTTGTTTATAAATAACGAATTAGTTGTTACCGTTATCTTTCGTTGGAATACCCGGTGGTTAAAACACAAGAAGACACAAGATGATTGCACCAATTATTGATTCTTACGTGAAGGCACTACTCAATAATTGTTATAGTAATTCTTGCTCAATATTATATTTTATTGATTCAATAATTGCTACATTGATATTATTGTTGTTTTTAATAATTGTCACCGCACAATGTATTTTCTATTATCGAGACAATAATTCATATTATCTGAATAATATTATTAGATAACATTATTGGCAATGTCTAGAAAGTTACTGCTAAGGAGAGGTTTGGTAATCTAATTCTTGCCAAGCGATGAGAGAGATCCTTATTGGAAGCCTCCTCTATCCTAGGAACTGCCTGGTTGTCAATAATGTGATTCTGTAATATTATTTATGAATAATTAATTATTGATTTATATGATGAGAAAAATATTGATTTTATGAGGATATAGATGGAGAAAATTTTTAATGTGACAATTGTTGAAAATTAATCTTTTTTCTGATAAAATAATTTATTTAAATATATTATTTTAATAATATATTAACGATGAATGTGAGATATATGAGTATATGAGGAGGAAGAGTATTTTTATGGCATTAAATGTTTAACACATGTTTTGTACACAATTATTGACCGAAATTTGATTATAGCCTGTAAAATCGCCCATTTGTGGATTTCGGTCAATATTTGTTTGGAATTTGGAAAAACTTTCTTCTGTAAAGTTGTAGAGAATTGAATTTCCTATAAAAACTCGCGAGATTCGAATTTTCTGATAAAAGGACTATTTATTATGAATTATTGAAGTTCCGAAGTTCTGAAATAATTAATTTTTGGGAGTTTTAGTTAATTATTTTGAGAAAAACGTTTTTTGTACAATTAGTGGGCTCACATGTGTTATCAATGTGCTGAATTCAGATCATCAAAGGTGGGCTAAGGAAATTTATAATATATATTAATATTTTATTAAATTTTCTACTTTGGTGTTCTAAGCATTTTCCTATAAATAGGGTGCTTAGGTTAGAATTGAAAATCACACCGTAAATCAAGTTTTTCTCTCTATATTATCGGCGTATTCTTGTGAGTATTTTGAGTATACTTTGATTATTGCTATATCGGTGCAAGTTCAAGTCATAGCCTATATCCTGTTTCAACTAAATACTTGTCTTTTCGAGGTAAGGGTGTTATTTTATTCGAATATGATATTATTTCTTCAATATCATTATGCCGAAATATTGGTTGGAAATTTTTATCAAATTTGGAACTTTTTCATGTCGGGGTTACTATTCATGAGTTACTATTCACGAGTTACTATTCACAAGTTACTATTCACGAGTACTATTCACGAAGCATGATGATGTTTTTTGTGAAATTTCTATCTTTTGATGTCGGAGTTACTATTCACGTATACGACACTATTCACGTATACGGCACTATTCACGAATACGGCACTATTCACAGAAAAATTAAATTTTTCGTCCAAAATATCTATTATGGATACTAGCTTTGATTGTATCCATGTTTTGATCATTCTTGAATTTTACTCCACTCTGATTACTTATGAAGTATTTTTGAACTTGGATTGTTTAAAATACTGAATCCTTAATATTTGTTCTTTTATTTCCTTTGGATTCGCTTCCTTTAAAATATTTTTCATCATCCTCGGTCCTAAATGATGATATTCTTGAATATCTTTGGCACGTAGTGCAAAGATGAGCAGTGTTGAGATGAATACGACCGATCGATTAATATCTTTGGCCCGTAGTGCAAAGATGAGCAGGTGTTTAGATGAACATGATCAACTGATGAACAGGTGCAAAGATGAATATTTGATTCCAGATATATATTGATTGATGTTACAGGGATAAAATATCGACGATGAACTTTTAAATTCATATATAGAAGATAGTAGTTTGCATTCTCTACTTAACTCTTCTAATGAATTGTTGTTTCCGCTGCAGTTGTTGATTTAAAATTGGTTGTCTATTGTATTCTATTAGATTTTTCCTGTTGAAGACTAACGATAATTTGCTCTATGTTATCTTAGTCATAATGTTCTTTACTGGGCTAGTTGAGCTCACCCTTTTCCTTGTTGTTCCATTTTTCTTCTCAGGAGGCGAGAATGTAGCGAGTACTAGTCGGGGTATGGAATGAAGGTTCTAGAGAGAGTTGTTTAGTAGTCCTCACCATTTTTGTAAAATAATGTATCAATAATTATGATGGGGATTTATTTGCGTGTGGATATTGTCTAGATGGCAATATCTGTATTTAAACTCACAGTTTATATGTTGTAATAATAAAGTTGTAGTTATTTCTATACCATGTATTTGGCGACTCATAATGGGTTGGATGGAATGGACCTATTTTGGGGGCGTCACATAATAAGGTTCAACAATAATGATATTCGATTTGAATAATAATCTCAAGAAGTATACAATAGGACAATTATTGTATAACTGAATCATGCTTTGAAAAGATAATCAATCTTTAATATAACATTTGAACTTGAATAATAGTAATGATAATTTACTCGAGGTAAATAATAAACTTGAACAATAATGACAAGTAGGGTTAGGAAACTTGCCTCGTGCGTAGATTACACTTTAACTAAGCATGTTCTTTGAATTTAATCCTACATACCATTCACATTCACAATACCAGTTAATTATACTTAACTAATCATCATAAACTCATTCTTTTGTCTAATTCGAATATTGACTATACTTAGTCAAATTACCACTTTGTCACATAATTTACACTTCATGAATAACAAGCTAATTATGTATTCAATAATTCAATTTACATGCAATTATGTTATTTACATGTTAAACATCGATTTTATCATCTCATTATGCTTCTAACATTTTTACATGCTCATTAATTAAGTTACTAACACATTGCTAGACTTAATCATTTTACAAAAATTTCAGTTCTGAACTTTCTAGAGAAGTATGCATATACCACTATTACACTTGGTCTTGTATTTAAGAGACGATGGCGCCATATGACTGCACACCTGGTATGTCTGTTTCGAGTCATAATGACTGTCAAGGCATGTGGTATTGCTGGTACAGATTAGATACTGAAATGGCGATTCATAAAAAATCAGTAACATGCCAATTTCTACCAATTTCTTAATTTCTACTCGAATTTAGACATACCCACATGTTATAGTTCATGTATAATTATAACCCAACATTTATATAATGACTTTAACCAATTTAAACACTTAATTACAGAATTTAAGCATGCAATTTCACCGACTTTGATGTTCTTGAAGGTTTTGAAAATAAAACATGAAAATTGTCACTACTGGATTCGTTATAACACAAGAATCATTTATTTAAACTTTGGTCTCTTCAGTATCAACATGCATAACAACATACGAGTGTAAAATTTAGGGATAATATACGATCAACACATGAAATATCACGTATAAGGCCATATGGCCAAAACCCAAACTCTGTAATTTATTAAAAACATATACGACATGTGTTTTCATGAAACTGATGATATGGTTTACATAATATATATAATTAAATATGATGTGATGTGCCATAACACATACAAAACCCATAATCGTTACTCCTATCCCAGTTACAGAGACTTTACAGTATGAATGAAAGCCATTTTCATAAAACTCAAATAACGTAAAAATAGAATTTGGGAAGGAGGAGATTACCCTGTAGAGTATAATTTAGTAGGCTTAGATTCCTCACTCTCAATTCTCTTTCACAGACTCACAATTTCTCTCTGACAAACTCTCTCTAATTTTCTCTCTGTGATGTTTTATCAGACTTAGTAAAATAATGAAGAAGAGAAAAGAGAATACGCATAATAAGAATCGACTAACGCGTACTATGGTCAGTTACACATTATGGGTTAACTGCCCATAACTCCCCCTAAGGCCATGTTTGGCTAGATTAATAGATTACAAAACCATTTAATTTAATAAAGCTTTATCATATAGTTTAAATCATGTCACACCCACTTGCACAATAAATCAAATATCTTATTTAATATAAATAAAATATAATAACTTCTCATAAATTCACATAGTCATATATTTAATTTTCTCATTAATTAATAATGTCAAATTATTAACTCTCTAACTAATAATTAAATTAATTAAAATAACATCATGCTTAATTAAATATTTCATTTAATTCAACAAGCTCACATAAATACATACTTGAATAATAAATATTCTCTACATTAATTTAATAAATGTAACACATAATTAAATTAATTTACCATAATTGCATCAAATAATTATTTAATCCAATAATTAAATCATCGAAAAATATTTATTTAATTCAATAAATATTAAAAATTAAATTACAAAAATCTCGTTCGTCACAATAACTCCATCTTCGTCCATTTTGTTTCTGAAGACCCACTTGGTTCCAATGATGGGATGACTCTTTGGTCTTCGTACCAATCTCCATACTTTACTTCGTTCAAATTGGTTGAGTTCTTCCTGCATAGCTTCTATCCAACTGGAGTCTTCCATAGCATCCTCTATCTTCTTTGGTTCTGCTTGTGATAGGAAGCTTAGATAAAAGCATTCATTTTGAGTAGCAGCTCTTTTTTTGACTCTAGCACTCGGATCTCCAATGATTAGATCCTGAGTGTGATCTCTTGCCCATCTGTTACCGGTTGGGACATCTGTCCTGATGTCTTCTTGTTTTAAGTCTTCAAGATCTATTTCTTCTTCTTGGTGTGGAGGTTTATTGTCTTGCGTAGACCTCTCTACGATCTCATTTTGTTGCTCAACGATTTCACTATCTGGCACTACGATCGTAGTGTTGGGCTCGACGATTTCATTCGTAGTGTCTTGAAGCACAGTGTTGTCTGAGTCTGTTTCATCGAAGATGATATGAATTGAGACTTCAACACTCAGTGTCTTTTTATTGAACACTATGTAAGCCTTACTATCTATGGCATATCCAAGAAAGATTCCTTCGTCTGACTTAGGCTGAAATTTTGTCAGGTACTATTTTCCATTGTTGAGAATGTAGCATGCACAGCCGAAAACATGAAAGTATCTGACACTTGGCTTTCTTCCTTTCCATAGTTCGTAGGGCGTCTTCTTGATCGTAGAGTGTATCAGTGATATGTTCCGCGTGTAGCATGCAGTGTTGACAACTTCGCGCTTGAAGTATTCAAGCAGATGAGTCTTTATGCAAGTAGAGTTCTTCCGACCTCTATCAAGGTTCGTTTTTTCTTTCATTACTCCATTTTGTTGAGGAGTTCGTGGAGTTGAGAAGTTATGGATCGATCCCATTGTCTGCATGTAAAATGGTCCATTTCTCGAGAAGTCGAATTCTCGCCATGATCACTCCTTATGGCCTTGGTTTTTCTCTCCTTTCTCGCTCATCACCCGATCCGAACATCTTGATTAATTGGGAGCTCGTTTCATCCTTTGAAGTTAGAAAGAATACCCATGTAAATGGTGTAGTAAATCGACTATAACTAGAGAGTATCTTTTTCCTCCAAGACTAGTTGTTGGAATTGGCCCAAATAGATCCATGTGAAGTAACTGCAGGGGCTTGTCGATAGAGTTGACAGTTTTGCTTTTGAATGAGCTTCTGGTTTGCTTCCCAAGCTGACAGGTATTTCATGGCCTTTCTTTTACGAAGTTGAACTTAGGTAGGCCAGCTACGAGATCTTTTGATGCCAGTTTGGACATGCTTTTGAAGTTTAAGTGAGATAACCGTCTATGCCATAGCCAGCTCATTTCTTCAGATGCTTTTGCCAGAAAACATATTGTCTCATCTGAGCTTAGTTGACCAAGATCCACTGTGTAGACATTTCCTTCTCTTGTCCCGGTTAGCTTTACAGTAGATGTCTTCAAATCTCTGACTGGACATTGGTTGTTGAGGAATGTCACTTGATGACCCTTGTCGTAGAGTTGGCTGATGCTTAGAAGGTTGTGTTGGAGACCTTCCACATATGCTACTTTGCTGAAAGATACTGCACCATTGCCAGCAGAGCCATATCCTCTTGTCTTGCTCGAGCCGTTGTCTCTAAAGATGACTAAGGGACCCTCCTTCTCTATGTAGTTAGATAGAAGGGCTTTGTTCCCGGTCATGTGCCTTGAGCATCCATTGTCCAGATACCATGTAGTGATCATGGAGCTCTTTTCCTGTCAAAACATTGAACCTTCATTTTGGTACCCATATTTGCACGGGTCCTTCTTTGTTAGTACCTTTGGGGACCCAAATCTGTTTAATCTTGGGTCTTACATGCATGTAACTATAATAGCACTTGGCAGCCTTGTGACCATATTTATTGCATATAAAACATCTAGTATGGTGCATGCCTGTGTGTGTATGAGGATTCATCCTCCATTTGGACTTGTGTGGTTCTTTAGTTGTCCTTCTGTTAACCTGATTCTCATTCTTCCACGTGTCCCTAGATTTCATAGATAGTGATGAGTGTGCCTTATCTCTACTGTACCTTCCCGGTTGATTCGTAGAGTTGGTCTTGCTTGACTCTACGATTCTTTGAGGTTGGTGAGTAGAGGTTAGGTTACTCTTCTCTTTTATGAATCCCAGGCCAGCGTGAGATCCTTTACTCCTTTGAGTATGAATGGAGACAGTAGAACAAGGTTGAACTTGTTCTTCCTTCTGTGAGGATTTCACAAAGGTAATGCTTCTACTGAAACTTGAGGCATTACTAGTGCTAGTTTCCTTTGTCTTTTCCACACATGGCTCTGAGATGGATTCCCCAAAGCCTAAGCCTATTCTATTGAATGTACTTCTCTGAATAGAGAGCATTGAGTCCATGGATGATGAGGATTTGTTCCATGCAGAGATAGTCTTTTCTAGTTCCTCAATTTTAGAGGTTAGATCAGACTCTCTTTGTGCATTGAGTGTGTTTGTCTGTTTTAAGATCTCATTCTCAGCCTCAAGCTTGGAAAAGAGGTTAGTACTCAGAAGGGCTGTTTCAAGCTCTTCTTGAACTTTCTTTTTCTCCTCTTGAAGAAGTGAATGATCCTTAGACAAAACTCTGAACCACTTCATGTATTGATGTAGATCAGTGGTTATGCCATGCAGTGCAGTTCTTAAATCATTTATGTCTACATTAGGTGAGTTGAAGTCAAATACCTCATCGAGACTTACATCATTGATGTTGAGGTTTTGTTTGTCCTTTGCATGTTTGGCCATTAAGCACAGATTAGCCATTTGTGGTTCTTCATCATCTCCGGAGTCAGGATTAGAGTCATTGTCTGAATCGCTCCTTGATCCTCCAGCTACCAGGCCTTTGTCTCTCTTCTGTGGCCTTTTGTTTCCTTTGTATTCCTTCTTTGCATACTATTTCTTCTTTAGTTCTTCTCTTAGAGGTTTGTTACAGTTTGCAATGAAGTGGCCAGACTTCTTGCAGTTGTAGCATAGATCATTTATTTGCTCCTAGCTGCCGTAGTTGTTGACCTTCTTTGGCTTGCTGGTTTTGCCTTGACGCATGAACCTTCTTAGTCTTTTTACCAGTATAGCAAGGTCTTCATCATCGTCTTCATCATAATCAGAGTCAATCTGAGTGTTGACTTGTGATGCACTTTCGGTTGCCTTTAGAGCAACACCCTTATCCTTCCTTCTTTCTTTTGATAGGGTTTCAACACGTTGAGTCAGCTCCAGTTCGTATGTCAGGAGATTCCCATATAGTTGTTGAATTGTCAGCTCGTGAAGATTCTTTGACTCTCTTATCGCAGTGGTTTTGGCATCCCACGTGCTCGGTAGGGCTCTCATGAACTTTATGATCAGATCTTTGTTAGGATAGATCTTCCCATATGCTCGTAGAGAGTTGAGCAGAACGTTGAATCTCTCATAGGTGGCAGTCATGTTTTCTCCTTGAACATGAGCAAACATCTCATACTGTTGTGTCAGGAGAGATTATTTGTTTTCTCTGACTTCTTCAGTTCCTTCGTGCATGATCAACAATGCTTCCCAAACCTCCTTGGCTGTTTTGCTGTTGATAACGTTTTCGAACATATCATCTTCTAAGGATTGGAACAGGATGTGTTTGGCCTTTTTGTCAAGTTGGAAAGCTCTCTTCTCGTTGTCTGTCCACTCTTCTTTAACCTTAATTTGTATCCTGTTTGGATCGTCAGTGGTTGGTGCAAGCTTCGTTGGAATTTAGGGCCCATTTTGAACGGTCTCAAATAGATCTTCATCTGTTGAGTCCATGTATGCTTGCATCCTGACTTTCCAGTTTCCAAATTTATCCTTGTTGCACATTGGTGGCTTGCTCCCTCCTCCAGTTCTAGATTCACTTGGTACGTGTGCCATTGGATCTACTAAAGCTTGTAAGCTGTGAAATAGAACCTGCTCTGATACCAATTGTTAGTTTCTAGTTGGCACAATAGTTATCTAGAAGGGGAGGTTGAATAGATATTTAAAAATCTTTTCGTTTTAAACTTGTTCTTTGATGATGATTAAAACTTAGCAGAAATGATGTTTGTTTTAATCTACTTTACAAAGCAGTGGAGTTATGAGAGTGAGACAGTTATAGCAGTTATGGCAGATATAGCAGTTATGGTTATGAATGTAAAAGACACAGTCGTTTTAAGTGGTTCAGAGCACTTAAAGCTCCTAGTCCACTCTTCTACTCAACGAGTAGGATATCCACTAAGGATGTCTTTTACAACCACGAATCACATTGATTCCTTCTAGACCCGGTTAGCCTAGAACTTCTTAGTTCACTCTTGAACTCTTCAAGTCCAAAGCAGACTTTGGCTCTTACGATTCACTTAGAACTCTTCAAGTCCAACAGACTTGGTACTCTTCTTCGATTGATTGATAGATGTTGAGTTCTTGATGGTTGCTACTCGATTCTTTGTTTAAGCACTTGTTCGAAAGAACTGAGTAGCTGAGCAAGCTTTGCTAAATCTCAGATCGTAGAGTTGAGCTTGAGAGTTGTTCACGTTGTTTTTTCAATGCTTGCTTGATCCTCTCTCATCTTCTTGATTTGCATATATGTGATTTTGAAAACTATCCATTGGATCCGTCCGTTGGGGCATTAAATGCATTTGACTTTTCTGATTTTTGATGGAGACATTTCTGCACATCTTCTGAACTGCATTCTGGCCCACTGACACTGCAGACTGCTTTCTCACTTAACACATGAAAAAGTGTTTTCCCCCTTACCAATGGTACTTTCATTAGCTTCTTCAATACACTTCTTTGTTGCATACTAAGGATATTTCTTATGTCTTTGGGACTGGTGAGTACTGCAGCGTTTAGAATCCATTCCTCTTTTGTTGGAACCTATCTCCACACAAATTATGAGGCTCGACGTTTTCTGACACAAGACAGATGATACTCCACGTTTCAGATCATGGTGACTTGTCGCCTTGGTGCCTAGTCTGATGCTATCAGCCGAGAGCACTACGATTTCTTTGAAGTCCTTGCATACAACGATCTTTGCTTGCTTGAGTTGTAAACTCTATGTTTCCGAGAGCACTCTACGATCGTTGACTTGTAAACTCTACGTTTCCTTCAACATACTATGATCGTTGAGTTGGCTCGACAAACGTTGGGATTACTCTACGATTTCCGAAGAGGCCCTTCAAGGCAGGCACACTACGATCTTTGAAGCTCTATGTTTCTGCCTTGACTTCTGCAATGTTGATCAGATTTATACACTCCGATTTCTTATTACATCTCAAGATCAACCTAACAGCTTTGATCTTTCTATCTATACATTCTTAAGAAGAATGATACACGTTAAGAGCTTAGATCAACCTAACAAATTTGATCTTATCACTAAGTCCTTGTACATATCTTACTTGAAGGACTTTACAAATAATCATGAGCATATACATTAAAACATCAAATCATAATATGCATTCTCCCAACAACTACAACAGTGGATTATTCATAATTGATCTAAACATGATAAAAATTATCTAAACAAATCGAGCAATTTAGAAATAGTCGAGCTGAGGAATTAAGTTGGTTGAATTGGTTAGGAGTGTTGGGGACCTTGTCTCATACCATTGACCCACAGAGGTTGGGTGGTAGACTGGCACAAAAAATGGACAAAAGAAGTAACATATAGTGACAGAGTCCCACATGGACTAATTTTGTTGTCTTGTTCTATCTTTGTTCTATAAATGGAGGGTAGTTCAAGATAAATTGTTTAAAGGTAAAGCATGAAAGTTCAATAAGGAAGTGGTTTGGGATTGATCTGAGTTTGGCCTAGCTTTGAGTGTCGGTCTAGCGATCTGAAAGTCAAGGCCCGGCTCGGCTCGTCAATCGGCTAAAGCTGGCGGGCCCATGCCGAGATCAGTCGGTGGCTTTGTTGTGCATCACTACCCTCACATTACCTGTCGATCTTATTTCCTTAAAAATACGTGCATTTGATGTAATTTTAGGGATTGATTGGTTAACTACTCATCATGCAAAAATTGATTGTTTTCGTAAGTTTGTTAGCTTTCATATTCCTAACCAACCTATTATGCGAATTCATGCAACCAAACCACTAAAGTCAATCACTTTCCCATGTTGCATGAGAAGACATCCTAACCCTTTGCCTGAAGCATCGCTGTAGATAACAAATCCATCCAAATCAGATGGTATTGTCAGAACAGGTGCCGAAATGAGTCTCCTCTTGAGCTCTTGGAAACTCTTCTCGCATTCCTCACTCCATACAAATTTTGTATCTTTTCGAGTCATCTGAGTTAACGGAGTACCGATTCGGGAACTTCCACGAATCTCCGATAATAACCAAATTAATCTCGTAAAGCTACGTACTTGATCACAAACTTGGTTGCTCCCAACTTTGTATTGCTTTAATCTTTGCTGGGTGAACAGATACTCCATGTTTTGACACCACGTGCCCAAGGAATGCTACTTCCTAAAGCCAGAACTCGCATTTCTTTAGCTTGGCATATAGCTTATTTTCACGAAGCCTTTGAAGTATCAGCTTCAAATGGTGCTCATGATCTTCATGGCTTTTGGAATAGATGAGGATGTCATCAATAAAGACAACAATGAACTGATCCAAATATTCCTTAAACACACGGTTCATCATATTCATGAAAGCCGCAGGAGCATTAGTCAATCCAAAAGACATGACTAAGAATTCATAATGCCCGTCTGAAGTTCAAGGCGTCTTGGAATATCCTCAGTTTTAATCTTCAGCTGATGATATCCAGAACGAAGATCGATTTTTGAAAAGAATTGTGCTCCTTGCAACTGGTCGAACATGTCATCAATGTGAGGTAGCGGATACATAATCTTGATGGTGACATGGTTCAATTCCCGATAGTCAATACGAAGTCGTATACTCCCGTCTTTCTTCTTTACGAATAAAACAGAAGCACCCCAAGGAGATGTACTAGAACGAATGAAATCGATGTCTAACAACTCTTGTAGTTGGACCTTTAACTCTTGAAGTTCAATAGGAGCCATTCGATATGGGGTTTTAGAAATGGGTTTTGTACCAGGTTCAAGGTCAATAAAGAATTCAACTTCACGTTCTGGTGGTAGACCAGGAAGTTATTTAGGAAATACGTCAGGAAATTCACTAACAACAAAAATATTATTCAAATTTGACGTATTTTTGTTCAAGTCCATGACATGGGCTAGGAAAGCTTGACATCCATTTCAATAAACGAATGGCTTTATAGCTTTATATGACAGTGATTGACTTTAGTGGTTTGGTTGCTTGAATTCGCATAACAGGTTGGTTAGGAATATGAAAACTAATAACCTTACAAAAATAATCAATTTTAGCATAATGAGTGGTTAACAAATCAATCCCTAAAATCACATCAAATGAAATTATTTTTAAAGAAATAAGATCGATAGGTAATGTGATGATCCCAACTTGAATCAAGCTAGATTTATAAACAGTGAATGTAATGAAAGTTTCTCCTGATGGAGTCTCAACAGATAAGTCAAAGTCTAATTTCTCCGGAGTCAAGTTCAAACGTTGAGCACAAACAGGAGAGATAAAAGAATAGGTAGAACCGGTATCTAGTAAGGTATAAACTTCGCAAGAGTTTATGATTAGCTTACCCGTGATCACCTTATTCGGGTTCCTCGCATTTTGGGCAGTCACGACAAAGGCTCTTCCAGGAACCACTGACTTTGACTTCTCTGGGATAGCCTTTGGAGTCACCATTCCCGCTGGACTTGGTTTAGCTATAGGACAATCTCTAGCTATATGACCTTCCTTTCCACCGTTATAACATACCTTAGATTGTTGTGGGCAGTGTGGGCTGATGTGTCCCTCTTTCCTGCATTTATAACATACGACCTGTGACGCCCCCAAAATAGGTATACATCACCCATTCTGAGTCGCCAAACATGGTACAGAAACAAATACAACTTCAGTAATACAATTGTCGTGCAAAATACGACAACACATATATTGTGAGTTTAAATACAAATATTGTCTAATAGATAGTATACAAACTCAAAAGGAGTCCTCATTACAATTATTGATACACTATTTTACAAA
The DNA here is from genome assembly GCA_020205605.1 of Panax ginseng. Taxonomy (NCBI): domain Eukaryota; kingdom Viridiplantae; phylum Streptophyta; class Magnoliopsida; order Apiales; family Araliaceae; genus Panax; species Panax ginseng. Next base: position 59,637,115 of record CM035142.1, read on the forward strand.
ATAGTGAGGACTACTAAAACAACTATCTTGAATCATCACTCCATACCCCGGCTAGTTCTTGCTAAATTCTCTCCTCCTAAGAAGAACAATGGAACAAAAAGGAAAAGGGTGAGCTCAACTAGCCCAGTAAAGAATATTATGACTAAGATAATATGCAACAAATTATCATTAGTCTTCAACAGGGAAAAATCTAATAAAATATAATAGACAACAAGTTTTAGATCAACAACTGCAGCGGAAACAACAATCCATTAGAAGAGTTAAGTAGAGAAAGAATTCTACTATCTTCTAAGATTTAAAAGTCCATCATCAATATTTTATCCATGTAACATCAATCAATATACATCTTGAATCAAATATTCATCTTTTTTCTGAGCCAAAGATATTCATTTGTATCACCGATTGGTCATGTTCATCTCAACACTGTTCGTCTTTTCACTACGGGCCAAAGATATTCATTAGGTAATCATTCATCTTTGCACTACCGGGCCAAAGATATTCATCAGTTAAACATTCATCTTGCACTACAGCCAAAGATATTCAGTAATATCATCATTTAGGACTGAGGATGATGAAAAATATCTTAAAGAAAACGAATCCAGTGAGATAAAAGATCAAAGATTAGGGATTCGTACTTTAGTTTATCCAAGTTTAAAAATACCTTATCATAATCAATTATGGAGCAAAATTCAAGAATAAAGATCAAAACATGGATACAATCAAAGATAGTAACCATAATAGACAACTTGGATAAAGAAAAGAAAATTTCATTTTTTCTGTGAATAGTGTCGTATTCATGAATAGTGCCGTATACGTGAATAGTGCCGTATATGTAACGATCAAGAAATTTGTAATTTAATTTAAATATTTATTGAATTAAATAAATATTTTAAATAATTTATTTATTGAGAAAATAAATAATTGATGGATTGTGATGAATTAATTTAGTAACTAAATTAATTAATTGAATTGAATAATGATAATTTTATTTGATGGATTTAATTTAAGGAAGTAATTAAATTAAATCAATTGCTTAATATTTAAGAAGATAATTAAATTAAATGAATTGTTTAATTTAAAGGAAATAAATAAATTAAATAAAGTGATGTGTCTAATTTATTAATTAAATTAGATATATAATTATTTATTTTTCATAAATATAATTATAATAGAAATTATTTTAATTACCATTACAAGTTATTTAAATTAATTAAGCTAAGTTATTTAAATTAATTAGAGTGTGACACAAAGTAACTATATGATATAAATAATATAAAAATAATCTAGTTGGGGGTTTATGTGTTTAGCCAAACAAGGCTTTGTGGCCTTTGGCATTATTCAACTGGCGACGCTTTTGTTATTTTCTAACGAAGAAATGCGTGGGTTTATTATACGCATTCTATTTCTATGCCTAAAGCTAACTAGATATCAGAGAGTTAGAGGGAGAGCTTGGAAGAAAAGAGAAAAACACAGTGATATTGAGTTGGAGGAGAAGGGTTTTGGAAAAGGATTGCTATCAATTGCTTCAATAAACAAGGATTAAGGTATATTGTAGTTCTAAAATTTTGTGTTTTGAGTTCTCTGTGGAAATTTTCTATAAATTATTAAGTCACGTGGATGATTGAATATATGTATACTCTTGATAATTTGGTTGGTTATCATCTGTGATTGTATATCAGTTGTCAAATTCATGAGAAATTGGGTTTGAGGAAGAAAATGAAATATCAGTGTTATGTTTATATAGTATGGGTTAGAAAGTACGAAAATTGATGTTTCATATGTGTTGTAATTTGAAATTTGTTGTTGGATTGTGTTAATATGTTAAGGAACGAAAACAATGTAGTTCGAATCATGAAAATTGATTAAGAAACGAGTTCGTAGCGATCAAATTCGTTAAAAGTATAAAAATGAAGAAATTTGGAAAAAAATATACTTTTAATTCTTCAAAATGATATATATGTGATGTTTTTGTATATAGAATGGTGTATAGCATGCTTAACTAGGATATTCCAAAGTTTTAGATGTTGAATTTGGGAGAAATTCTGTAGAATTTGGATTTTTGGCCTTTAATAGAGTATTAGTTCGCGTCTCAAAAATCGGGCTGAGGCATGCATGGCATGGCGTTCGCATTGCAAGCGCCAAGATCTTATGGAGTGTGGCCATATATTACCCGATATATTACTTTCATGATGATCGCGTGAGTAGTGATCATAGACAGTGAAGTCTGCTTAATTGCAGGTCATGTGTAATGGACTTATATTAGTTTAACTTGCATGTTAATAATGTTAAGGCACAATATAAACTAAAATAACAGATTGTAAGGTGTTGTAATACAAAGTGTAAAAGAGTTTTAGGTGATTGTTAATTGAGTTATATAATGAAACTAAAAGTAATGTTTTCAAAAGTTAAATATAAATGATAAGGTTTATAGTGTGATTTCAGAATCGTTAAGGTGTTAACCAACGTGGTTAGGTGCTAGGATAGAGTTATGACCTAAATGATGGTTTAAACCCCTAAAGCTAATGTTCATACAACTAATTGTTGTTGCGATTTTTAATGATGTATGTAGGGTAATTGAAGATTATATTACATTTGTGTAGCTTACAAACAAGGCAAGTTCTCTAACTCTACTTTCATAATTGTGCAAGTTTCTAAAATCTATTAAGCAATATATTGATTCTATTCTTATATACGTTTGATTAAGCTCTTGTAACTTAATTCGTTACATCGAGCAAGTTTCACTTTTCTAATTATTATACAAAGCATATATTTTTCTAATACGTCTATTCAAATGAGATTGTTCTAATTCTTTTGAACATAGTATTTTGCATGTGTATTATGTTTATTCAGTTATATATTGTTAATATCCGATCTTTGACTTTGATAGCCTTGTTTAGTTATACATTCTTGTATTAAACCTTTATTGACAGAAATTGAATATGTGTTCTAAAATTCTAGAAACACTGATAAGCTAGTTCCAAACTAAACTTTCTTTAGTGCGGAAATTCTAAATTCAAACTGAGACGAACAACCCTAACATAGGGGATTTTGTATGTGTAATGTTTAGATGTTTGTGCACAATACATAGTACAAAAGGCTGACCCCCCTGAGTATGTTAAGAAGAGTCTGTACAGTCTAATGACTGTTAAGGTTAAGGTAATAATACCTAAACACCGTGGACATAGTTCGTGGTCTTAAGACCCTCAGATAATTAAAGTTCAAACTTGTTTTCTATTTTGATTCGTAGAACAAGTTCTTTATTGTTCAGTATTCGTTGTTCACTCTCATGTTGTTATTATACTATCTTTATGTCAGTGAACAATTGTTTGCTCACTCTTGGAATTAAACAATGCAGCTAAAGTCAAAAGAGGTGATGAACCATCTACTAGCAAGGGAAAGGGCAAGATGTCCAAGTATTGAAGAATTAATTAAAGTTTATTTAAATTCATGAAGTTATAAGACTTATTTTATTTTATAATGTATTCCGCAAACTGATGTAATAATTTAAGGTTAGATTACCTGGGATTGTTTATGAGATGATGTAACCCTTTAATGGGAAAGATTATTGTTTAAAGTTATTTAATGTTTTATCCTTTATTATGGGTAGTTAGATGTAATTATTTTAATAGTGAGCACCAAATTCGGTGGAAATGAAGTACCTGGATTTGGGGGTGTCACAGGTTGGTATCAAAGCTTTAGGTTATGAACCTTAGGTGGGGAAAACCTTAGGAAGTAGCCTTTAAGAAGTCAGAAAATATAGAGGTGTTTAACTCTTATCAGGTTTTAAGAAGTGGATTAAGGCATCCATTGAAGCTAAATAATAAAAGACATGATGTGCTATGTATCGATAATCTTAAGTAAAATTTAAAATATTTTGTTGTCAAGATGTCTGACGAAGGAGGATCTAGTCCAGCTAGAGAGGTGATACCTCAGGTACCTATAGACGATGAACCCCGGGATATTCACGTAGTGCGGGAACATTTGATCCAGGAGGATGAGCCTGTGACCGATCCCGAGGAGGATAGTCCTGAGGAGATAGAGGAGGATGATGATGAGGAGGATCCTGTGGAGTTTCCACCAAACTCCATATCGGCTGAGATGTATGGTGCTTTGTATAATCGTAACATAGAGTTACATGATAATGTAGAGGAACTGAAGGAGATGGTTGATATGCATCACGTTGCGTTGGAACAGAAGGATGTAGAGATTCAAGAACTTGATTCAAAACTTGGAAATACAGAATGGGATCTAGTTCATACTAAGGGTCAGCATGAAGACCTGTTGGCAGTGAACGAGAAGATAAAGATTGACATGGAGAAGTTGAAAGATGACTTCAAAGAGGAAAAAACTAAGCATACAAGAGAAGAGGACGCTGGGATGAAGGTGACTCAACGTGTAGACCGTGCTGAGGCTAAAGTCCAAGTGAAGAAAGCCAAGATGAAGGAGATGGATTATGCTTTTAATTCTACGATTGATAGGGCCCAGGATCGAGTCCATTATTACCCACCTCAGTTTGAAGACTCGCCGTGGTTCGTGATGGATCGTAGAACAGCTTATCGTATCATGGATGAGGAATGTCGAGAAGCCTTACGACGTCTTAATATGCCTTGATAGAATAAGAGTGATAATAATATGTGGTTAATTATGTGAATAAATAAATTGTGAATCCCTTATTTTGAGATAAATAAAGGGATAATATGAGTGTGTAATCCTGAAACTTGTCTAGTTCAGGAAATTGGATGTTTTTAGAGGTTATGCTATCTTTAGTATGTTTTAAAACATTATGAATGAATAAAATATTGATGTTTATTTGAAATATTATGTGATATAGCTTTAATCTTGGAATGTTTAAGTTAAACTTCAAATATCCAAGAAGTGGAGTGATGAACTAATAAGCGTATATTTTAACAGAAAATGCCTCCTAGAAGAAGACAACCATGTCAACAAGCACCTCCTGAGGGGTCTACTAATAATAACAATGAGACCAACGCTAATCCGGTTCAGCAGTTGGTAACTTTGTTGACGGGAGCACTTGTGAATCAACCGCAAGCTCACGTTACGACTTTCAAGGAATTCAAAGCGGTTGGACCGCCAGAGTTTCAAGGGTCTATGAATCCAGTGGAAGCCCAAACCTGGATCATGGAAATGGAGAAGGTGTTTGACGTTACTAGAGTTAATGAAGATCAAAAGACTGCATTCGTGACGTTCATGCTGAAGTCTGAAGCTAGCTACTGGTGGCAGGAAAATAAGGTTCGTGGAGGACAAGGAGTGATAATGTGGGAGAGATTTAAGGAGATGTTCTTTGATATGTACTTTCCAGCGAGTTCTCGGAATCGGTTGGAAGTGCAATTTCGAGAAGTGAAGCGAGGAACTATGGATGGTGTGCGAATATCTTTGCTAAGTTTAACGAGTTGGCAAGGTTTGCAACTTATCAAGTCAATACGGATGAGCGTAAAGCGAGAAGGTTCGAACAAGGATTGAAACCCTGACTTTATAGCAAGGTTTCAATGTTCCAGTTGAATACATTTGCGGCTGTACTGGAAAAGGCAATTATCGCAGAAGGTGGAAGCGATGCCTTGACCAAGTACAACCAAGAACAGAAGAAGAGAAAGAATGATAACGAGAATAAGGCTGGTGGGAGTAATGTTGGAAGTAACAATCAGAAGAGGAAGTGGAATGAGAATTCGACTACGGGAGGACAACAAGGAAGTCAGTAGAAGAAAAAATTTGAAGCTTGTGCGACGTGCGGGAAGAACCATACTGGGGTATGTTTGAAGGGAAAGCTGGTGTGTTTCAACTGTGGTTAGGAGGGACACATTGCACCGAACTGTTTTAGTCCAAAGAAAGGAGCATGTTTTACCTGCGGTTCGAAGGATCACATGGCTTGTGATTGCCCTAAAAAGCCAGCGGGGAGTGCAAGTGGAGGAAAAGAAAATAACAACAGTGGTGGTGCATTAACTATCTTTGGACCAACACAGTCAAGTCGACCTATTGCAAGAACTTTCAATATGACTGTGCAGGATGCTATTCAGTCTAAGGATGTGGTGTCATGTATCATTCCGATTAATGGTATTAATGCTTATGTACTGTTTGATTCGGGTGCTACTTGTTCATTTATATCCGATGAATTTGCTCAGAACTTAGATTTGCCTCAGGAAGAATTAGATTATCCCTTGAGCATAGAGATTGCAAATAAGGAAGTGATTCCTGTTAGGTTCATATATAAGAATTGTAAAGTGGTTATAAAGGGTCAAGAGATGAGGGTAGACTTGATACCAATTAGACTGGGTGAGTTTGATGTTATCCTGGGAATGGATTGGTTATTCAATCACGGAGCAGTAATTGATTGCCAAAGAAAGTGTGTTAACCTTATGACTCCGTCAAAGGTTGTGTTCTATGGCAGCAAATCACCTCGACAAGCAAGTTGTCTGATGATGATGCAAGCTAAGAAGTTGTTAAGACAAGGATGTGTGGGATACTTAGCCTACGTTGTTGATACACGGAAGAAAAGTGCGAAGTTAGAAGAGATACCGATCATAAGAGATTTTGTAGACGTATTTCCAGACGATTTGCCGGGTCTTCCGCCAGATCGACAAATTGAGTTCGTGATTGATTTAGTACCTGGAACATGCCCGATATCTAAGGCACCATACAGAATGGCCCCGATAGAGATGAAAGAGTTGATGGTGCAACTGCAAGAATTGCTCGACAAGAAGTATATCCAGCCGAGCGTATCGCCATGGGGAGCGCCAGTGTTATTTGTTAAGAAAAAGGATGGATCGATGCGGCTCTGCATTGACTATCGAGAATTGAATAAGGTTACGATTAAAATTAAGTATCCGTTACCAAGAATCGACGAACTGTTTGATCAACTGAAGGGTGCGAGATATTTTTCAAAGATAGACTTGAGGAGTGGTTATCATCAATTGAAGGAGAGGCCAGAAGACATAACGAAGACGACATTTAGAACTCGGTATGGTCATTACGAGTTTTTGGTTATGTCATTTGGTTTAACCAATGCACCTGCAGCGTTCATGGATTTGATGAACAGGGTGTTTAAACCATTCTTAGAAAAATTTGTGGTGGTGTTTATTGATGATATCCTGGTGTATTCTAAGACCAAGGAAGAACATGTTGAACACTTAAAAGTGACGTTAGAAACATTGAGAAAGGAGAAGTTGTACGCAAAATTTTCAAAATGTGAGTTTTGGTTGGAATGTGTACAGTTTCTCGGGCACGTTATTGATAAAGACGGAATTTTGGTAGATCCATCAAAAGTTAAAGCTGTAGTAAACTGGGATCAGCCGAAGACACCATCAGAGATAAGAAGTTTCTTAGGGTTGGCAGGTTACTATAGGCATTTTATTCAGGACTTTTCTAAGATCGCGACCCCATTGACGAATTTAACCAGGAAGGCGTTTAAGTTTGTTTGGACGGAGAAGTGTGAGGAAAGTTTTCACGAATTGAAGAAGAGGTTAAGTACAACACCTGTGTTGTCATTTCCTGATGATACAGGGAATTTTGTAGTGTATAGTGACACATCGCATAAAGGACTAAGCTGTGTGCTTATGAAAAACGGCAGAGTTATTACGTATGCATCACGACAATTAAAAGATTATGAGAAGGGGTATCCGACTCATGACTTAGAGTTGGCTGCGGTGGTGTTTGCCTTGAAGATTTGAAGACATTATCTTTATGGAGAGAGGTGTGAGATATATACCGACCATAAAAGTTTTAAGTATATCTTTACACAAAAAGATTTGAATATGCGACAAAGAAGATGGTTGGAGCTGATCAAAGACTATGATTACGAGATTTTCTACCATCCAAGAAAGGCGAATGTTGTTGTTGATGCTTTAAGTAGGAAGGGACGAGAAAAGTTAATGTTGTTGACTGCTCAGGAGAAGCTAGTGTCGGAAATGGCTAAGATGGAGTTGGAAATTAGATATCCGACAAAATTCGATGAAAAGTTGTTCCAGATGGGAAACAATTCAACATTGGTAGATAAGGTGAAAAATGCACAACTTCAGGATGAAGAATGCAAAAAGATAAAACAGAAGATATCTGAGGGGGATGAAAGCAAATTCAAAATCGATTCGGAAGGGTTACTTTGATTCGAAGGGAGAATTTAGGTTCCGCCGGTACCGGAAGTTAAAGAGGGAGTTCTGAGTGAAGCTCATAACTCAAGATATTCGATTCACCCTGGATGTACGAAAATGTACCAGGATCTTAGACATCATTTTTGGTGGCCGAATATGAAGAAGGATGTGGCTGAGTGTGTGGAGAAATGTTTAACAAGTCAAAAAGTCAAAGCTGAACATCAAAGGCCAAGCAGATTATTACAACCGTTGGAGATACCAGAATGGAAATGGGAGCATATCACAATGGATTTTGTGGTAGGTCTTTCAACGAATCAACAAGGTTATGACGCCATTTGGGTGATTGTCGATCGATTGACGAAGTCGGCACACTTCTTACCAATCAAGATTAGATTTACCCTAGATCGGTTGGCAAAACTGTACGTGAAGGAAATTGTGTCAAGACACGGTGTACCTGTGTCCATTGTATCAGACAGAGATCCACGTTTCACGTCTAATTTCTAGAAACGATTACAAGAATGTTTGGGAACACAACTGAGAATGAGTACAGCGTACCATCCTCAAACCGACGGACAAAGCGAGAGAACTATCCAAACACTAGAAGATATGCTTAGAGCATGTATAATGGATTTCAAAGGAAATTGGGATGACCATCTGCCATTGGTGGAATTTGCTTATAATAATAGTTATCACGCGAGTCTTGGCATGCCGCCTTACAAAGCGTTATATGGCAGAAAATCTGAGAACTGTTATCTTTGGGATGAGGTAGGAGAACGCGACTATTGGGTCCGAGAATTGGTACAATGCAATGATCGTCGAGATCATCAAAGTGATTCGAGCGAGATTAATAGCTGTACAGGATAGACAGAAGAAATATGCCGATCAACACCGACAAAATCGGGAATTCGATGTTGGTAGTTATGTTTTCTTAAAAATATCTCCCTGGAAGGGGAAAATTCGGTTTGGCAAGAAGGGGAAATTGAGCCCTAGATTTATAGGACCTTTTGAAGTACTTCGACAGGTTAGTGAAGTAGCGTACGCAGTAGCTTTACCACAAGAGTTGGAGCATATTCATAATATTTTTCATATCTCGGTATTGAGACCGTATAAACCTGATTATAAACATGTTATAGAATATGAGCCCTTACAGTTTGAGAAAGACTTAACATATGAAGAAGTCCATGTTCAAATTGTTGACAGAAAAGAGCAAGTATTGAGGAATAAGGTGATACCTTCTGTTAAGGTAATCTGGAGGAACCACAATGCTGAGGAAGCTACGTGGGAACTTGAAAGCGTTATGATAAAGAATTATCCTCAGTTGTTTGCTTGATCTTGTATAGCGATTCTGGGGACAGAATCTTGTTAAGGAGGGAAGAATGTGATGAATGAATTTGTCGAGTTGTGATTCTGGGGACAGAATGTGACGCCCCCAAAATAGGTATACATCACCTATTCTGAGTCGCCAAATACATGGTATAGAATACAAATACAACCTTAAATATACAACATGAGCTGTGAGTTTTAATACAAATATTGTCTTCTAGATAGTATTCAAACTCAAAATAAGTCCTCAATACATTTATTATCACACTATTTCATAGAATAGTGAGGACTACTAATGCTATCATCTGGACCGTCACTCCGTTCCCCGACTAGTCCCTACTATGTTCTCATTTCCTGAAGAGAACAATGAAAGCAAAAGGGTGAGCTCAACTAGCCCAGTAAGAAATATTATGACTAAGATAATGCAGAATAAATTATCATTAGCCTTCAACAGTGTTAAACTGATAAAATATAACAAACATCAAGTTTAACTGCAGCGGAACAAGCAATCCATTAGAAGAGTCAAGTAGAGAATAAAATCTACTATCTTCTATGATTTAAAAGGTTTTTCATTACTTTTATCGCTGAGACTCAGCTTAATAAATAATCCACATCATCCTTGCACTACGACCAAGGATATTCATTAGTATCACAACCATAAATTATCCATGCACTACGAGCCAAGGATATTCATGTATTCATCAATGGTCATGATCATGCCAACAACTATCCATTAATGCACTACGGCAATGAGAATTTTTACCACATCATTTGTAACATTATGGTCATGATTATACCGAATAATCCCTAGTCATAATCATACCAAGTCCATCTATGCTCTACATGCCACAGATGACTTTCAACATACTATAAACATGAGGATGATGACAATTCAATAAAACAAGTTCAAGAATAAATTTTAAAGATTTATAAGTTAATTTATCCTGAACTCAATAACGTCCAAATTGTCAACATGATACTGCTTTGTGGAGTAAAATTCAAGAATGCTCAGAAGAATATTTCCATGAAAAGATATTGGATGAAGTGCAAATATCAAGGATATTCCACTAATTTCATGGAGTATAGAAGCCAAAACTTTAACCAACTGAATATAATAGAATATATGAAACCGCAAATGGATTTTTGCCGCCATGCGTTAATCCACGTAGACAGATTATTTCAATAGAATAGTAAAGAATGGAATAACAAAAGAATTCACCAGGCGTGCGTAATTCGCACAGACAGGTTATTCCAACATAATAATAAAGAATGGAACCAGTCATGCGTAATCCGCACAGACAGGATGTTTTAACAGAATAATAAAGAATGAAACCTAGTCATGCGTAATCCGCACAGACAGGATGTTCCAACAGAATAATAAAGAATAGAACCAGGTCATGCGTAATCCGCACAGACAGGATGTTCCAACAGAATAATAAAGAATGGAACCAGTGTGACAACCCGAGAATTTTGGATATTTTTAAAATTTTTAAATAATTGATTTAAGGTTCAAAATTAGAACCTAAACAGAAAATTAGTGTATGCGTTTGATATTTTTAAGATAAAATTTTGAGGATTTCAAAATTCTGTGAAGGATTTAGGTGAATTATTCAGGATTAAGGAATAAGTGAATATGTTATGTGTATATGTGTACAGTATGTGGTTAAGGGTCAAGGTTGACCGGATAAGCGATATCTGTAACAAAATAAAGTATAATATATATTAAGAACGTCAACGTTCGGTTAGAAAACCCTAGCGAATTATAAGAAACCCTAAAACCGGTTCTGGAAACCCTAATTTCAGTTCTGGGAATCCGAAACCCTAATTAGGAAATTTAAAACCCTAATCTGGGAACTTAAAGGATGATTATAATTCTTAAGTAATATTAATTATAATCTTAATTAGGGTAAAACTTAATTATTTAGTAAAACCTAATTTCAAATTTAGAAAACCCTAACTTCGGGATTTAAAACCCTAATTTATAATTAGGGAAAACGAAAGTGTTAATTAAATAATTTTAATTAGGAAATATTAATCCTAATTTTAAAGTTATAAGTAATTAGAAAATCCTAATCTATTTAGGTAATCTAATTTTTAAATTAGAAATTTATTTTTCTATTAGAAACCCTAATTAGTGGTTTATAAACCCTAATGACCATTTTGACCCTAATTGCTTAATTAGCAATTTTAATTAGGAAATACTAATCCTAATTAGCAAGATTTAATCTGTGATTAAGAAATTTTAATATAATTAGAAATCCTAATTATAATTTAGAAATATTAAATTTTTTATTTTTGGAAACCTAAATTGGAAATTTTAGAAATTAAATTTGCAAGTTTAGGGTCAAACCCTAAACCCTAAAATAGCTCAAACCCTAAACCCCAACTAAATCCTAAACCCTAAGGGTTTGGCCAATGTCCAATGCCATTAAAATTAATTGCTAAATGACCATTTTGCCCTTTGTTCAATAATTGAAGGAAACTTGCAAATCTAGCTGAGGGGAGTTGGTGACCAACTATATATCAGTAATATGGCCTATATATCTAGCAATCCCAGCCGAAATCAGCAGCCATAACATTGCATACATGTTATTTAAATAGATTAAGAGAGAGAAAAAGGTTACTTACATTTTCATTTTTCACCAAGCCACTCTCTCTCTATATTTCGGGTTTAAGAGTGAGAGGAGGGTGATAAACAAAACCAAGTTCAGTTTATAGCTTTCCAATAACAGATCAAAAATCAAAGCATAAGAAGGTAAGAACCCTAATTTTTAAAATCTTACCATTTGATGTTACATGTTGTTAATGATTGGTTAAAGATTTGTAATAGGGTGTCCTTTAGTGATCTGGGTTGATAGATCATGGATCTATAACCTCTAGATGCACGAAATCAAGTTTTAAGCAAATCTGGAAAACTGGAAAATTATGGCCTGACAGTCGAATGTCAGAGGCCTTAAATCTTTATGTGGTAGATGTTTATGGTGTTTTATGTTATGAATCTGTAGTATGCCATGTGGTATTTGTTCTGCAACTTGAGCCAGGGTCATAGCATGTCTAGATCGTAAGTTACAAGTGGTCAAAAGGCGTTGACTGACCACGAAACTGTGAATCTGGGTAACCCAGATTTCCCCAACAGTGTCTGACAAGATGTTCTATCTTTCTGATCTTGCTTCTCGTTGATGTTTAGTCCATGATGTTGTAATAGATCTGTAGTTTGACATGAGTACTACACTGGTAAACCTTTAGGTCATCCAGATCCATAACAGAAACGATATTATAGCCGGTCAAACAAGTGTTGACCATCACGCTGTATGAAGATTCTGGGTAACCCAAAATCTTCAAAAGGCAGTTCCTGACAACTAGTTTGACCAGTCCATTTCTCTACGATTAGGTGTTGTTATGATGATCTAAAGTTATTTAGTTATACCCTGTCATGTGTTCTACAAGACCGAACCACTAGATTATACAAAACAAGTCCAGGAGGTTAGGAGTTAAAGCTGCAAAGTAGGTACCTTGGCTGTTCTTCATTTCTGGGTAACCCAGAAAATGAAGAACATGCCTGACAAGCTTTTTGAATGCCCAGATCTTCATGATATGTTCTGTTATGACTAAGATAATGATTACAACTTGTATTATTATATACCTACTACAAGATTAAGGTTTAAACAGACACAAAACTAATTATCTTGAGAATTACTACTCGTCAAACAAGATCCTCGAGAATCGGTCCGGCAAAGTGTTCTTGAGCTCAAGAACACCTAAGACGACAGACAAGTGTCGCTAAAGGCCTACAACGACGGTTTTATTTATTTTAATTTCTGAATATTCTGGAAATAATTAAATAAATCGAATTAAATGGTTTTTAATTATTAAAAATACATAATAAATTCTAAAAAATTATTTTAAAGTCCGAAAAATAGTTTTTAATTATTTAGAGTATATTTCGTTATATATTTAGTATTTTTGGAATATAATGGTATTTAATTTATTTAATTATAATATTAAATAAATGATTTAAAAATGATTTTAATACATGAAAAATCATGAAAAATAATACTATGTTATAATAAAATATTTTAAGTTATTTTTAGGTGACTTTTAATATTTTAGGATGAATTTCATTAATTAATTAATTAATATTAATGATAATTAGTTTATTTAATAAATATATTAAATAAATTAAAGAAAAATAATAAATTAAAAATCATATGAAAAAGATTTAAGTGTTATAAAAATATTTTAAGTTATAATATATAACTTTTGATATTTTTCATGAAAATATTAATATTTTAATATTAATAGCAATTATCGGATAATAGATTTAAGTGTTTAAAAATCATATAAATATGATTTTAAGGTATTAAAATACTCTATGATATTATAAATATATTATAATATTATGACATGTATTTCATTAATATTTGATATTAAATAAATATTAATGATAAAGGAATTATGTGGTATTTAATTTATATAAATACGATATTAATGATTGAAAATACACGATAAATAGTAATAATTATTTAAAAATTATTACGAGCTTGTGAAAAATATTTTGACTAATATTAAAATTATCTGAGATAATTGTTAAGTGTTAGGCAGAGTTTAATTGAACTTAAACTCGAAATTTTGTCCGACTAGACCGTCGGGATGTTAGAATTGTGTGGGGTTCAACTCAGACTGCAATAGTTTGACTTGATACCCAGTCTTATGTGTGTTGTAGACTGATAGAGTTATGTGTTATGTGTTTAGGTTATTCTATGTATATATATATATATATAATAATATTATATTGTGATGATATTATTCTAATATTGGAGATCTATATTACTAATATTAGGTCTTCGGATAAAGCGTTATAAATTGAGTTGCGGTAATCAACGGTTCAGGCAAGTTTGTTTTTATTCGGATAAGCTTATGATTAATCATTGCTGGTTGCCATGAATTGTACTCTGTACATATTGTATGTATAAGTTAGGTATGACAGGCTGATCACCTTCATTACCAGTTGGTTCAGATATATTTTTCATGTTATATACTTGTTCAGTCATAAATTTGTTCCTGCTAGTTCACAATTATATTGTTGAATTATAGCCAGCTTATTATTCTGACTCTTTCAATTATGATATATCGTTATATTATTGAACTTAAACTTTCTGGGCAATCCTTATGCTCACCCTTGCTATATCATGATAAAACATTGCAGATTAAGGCGAATGCGTCGGATAAAAGGAAAGGTTAAAGATAGTTCCAGCTTTAGTTTACGTTTGTAGTTAGAATTGTAATAGTAATGTATATAATGTTATTGTAAGTCAAGTAAGTTATGAAATGTGTATTAAGTTAAGGTTACTCGACCTTGGGGAAAAGTTGTAAGTTTAATGTGTAAATAATTTATGTTTATATCTTCCGCAAAAATAGTAATAGTGTTAGAATGATCGAACTGGATCCGCGGTGATTCGGGACCTCGGATTCGGGGCCCTCACAACCAGGTCATACGTAATCCGTACAGATAGGATGTTCTAACATAATAATAAAGGACGGAACCAGGTCATGCGTAAACGCACAGACATGATGTTCCAACAGAATAATAAAGAATGGAATAACAGAAGAATTTCACCATGTATGCGGTACTTCGCATAGACAGGTTATTCCAACATAATTATAAAGAATGGAATAACAGAAATTCTCTTCATGAAGACGAAAGAAATAATACCCCTTACGAGTACACTATATAATATCCCTTACCTTAAAAAGAAGAGTATTCCGACTGGTAGGGAGAGGATATACTTGAAGAAAACTTGCACTAATTTCTATGCTCAAAGCTTTCTTAAACTCTAAAGAAATACGCTCAAGATTATAGAAGGAGAATTCTCTGAACTTCTGGTGTGATTTTCAATTCTAACTAAGCATCCTATTTATAGGAGAATTGAAAGGATACTATGCAATAAAATATAATATATTCTAAATATATATATATATATATATAATTTATTTAAAATCTAATAAAACAAATAACTTTATAAAAGTATTCTATTTTATATAAAAAATTTTACTATGCAAAACACTATGCAGGCACTATGCAACACCATGCATAATAAAATATAATATATTCTATTTATAGTCTAATAAAATAAATAACTTTATAAAAGCATTTGCATTTTATATAAAAAGATTTTACATTTTATTACATTAATAATACTAATAAAACAAAATTTATCATCATTATTATAATTCACAATATTAATCGACTGTGTCGTTCCCGAGAAAGAGGGGCTTTCTAATAAGGATTTTCCCCATCGACGCATTAATTAGGTGACCAAACCTCTCCTCGATGAACTTCTAGACATCGTTAATATTACAAATAATAATATTAATAACTTTGTCATCTCAATTATTGATTTAATAATATATAAAATATTGACAATAATTGAATCAAATAACATGAGATACTATGTAGCAATTCATCGTAGTAATAATTGAACAAAACCGAGTGACTTCTCACGTAAGCATCAATAATCAATACCGGTATTACTATGCAACCACGCCAGACATATTGTATTTTTTAACACCGGGTGTTTCAACAGTTAATGATAAAACTTCTGCCGTTATTTTCATAAAGTAATTTTGTCGTTTTCTCAATTCGACAATAATTCCGTTGTGGGGTCCACCAATGATTGTGCCGTTGTACGAATATTCCCTGTTAAAACGAATATTCCCCGACCAATTGAATATTGTATAAAAACTTGCGTACTTTGCAAAATTTATAAATATTACCCACAACTATAACATTATATAATATTCATTCCATAATATTCAAAAATGATATTGATAGAAAAATCATCTTTATTCATAAAAGTTGGGGTCTTATAACCTCCCCTTCTTATGAAATTTCGCCCTCGAAATTAGGGTACGTACCTGGTATGTCAAAGAGGTAAGGATACCTTGATTTCATCTCAGATTCTAACTCCCAGGTCATTTCCTCAACATCGTGGTTCCTCCACAAAACTTTGACTTGAGGTATAACCTTGGAGCATAGAACATGTTCCTTCTTATCCAAGATTTTAACAGGAACATCTTCATACGTTAAATCTTCTGCTATTTCGTCCAGTTCTAACTCAATAATGTGGTGCGGGTCTTTCACATATTTACGTAACATAGATATGTGAAAAACGTTATGAACACGAGACATACTTAGCGGTAAAACGAGTCTATAGGTCACAATTCCTATTCGATCGAGGATTAAAAATGGGCCAATGAATCGAGGATTGAGCTTTCCCCTCTTTCCAAATCTCGTAACTCATTTCCATGGAGTAACACGTAACAACACATGGTCTCCAATATCGAATTCCATGTCCTTTCGATGAAGATCATCATAACTCTTTTGTCGATCTTGTGAGGTTTTTATACGTTGTCGGATCGTTTGAATCTTTTCCGTAGTCATACGTACCAACTCCGGTCCCAACAAAGTTTCTTCACCCACCTCATCCCAGCATACTAGAGAACGACACTTTCTTCTATACAACGCCTCAAATGGAGCCATGCCAATACTTGCTTGATAACTATTGTTGTAGGAAAACTCCAGTAATGGTAAGAACTTATCCTAACTTCCCTTGAAGTCAAGGACACAGAGTCTTAATAAATCTTCAAGAGTTTGAATAGTCCTCTCCGACTGCCCATCCGTCTAAGGATGATATGCCGAGCTAAATCGTAAATCTGTGCCCATAGCTTTCTGCAAACTAACCCATAGTTCCTATTCGATCGAGAATTTCAAATGGATTAATAAATTGAAGGTTTGAGCTTTCCTCACCTCACCGATTCTCGCTTTTGAAATAATAACTTCTTGCACCTCCTTCTTCAAATTCATCAGCTCCGGTGTGTATTGAACATCTTTAAATTTATCGATTAAAGTCGATTATACTCGTATATCATCACGTGGGTACCTAGAGTTTTCATCTCCATCTCTATTATTTGTAAATTATACGAAATTAGTCTTTGACAATATCGTACTCAGATTCTTGTATAATCGATCTTCTACTCAACACGCCACTACCACGTTCGCTTTTCCAGGATGGCATGGTCAGAACATGTGCTGAAATGAGTCTCCTCTTGAGTTCTTCGAAGCTCTTCCCACATTCCTTGTTCCATTCGAATTTTGTATCTCTATGAGTCAGCTGCGTTAATGGAATAGCGATTCGAGAATATCCTTCAACGAATCTCCGATAATAACCAACTAAGCCTAGAAAGCTACATATTTTGATTACCGACTTAGGTTGTTCTCAACTGTGACTCATATCCCAACCTTGGATAGCACGTTACAATGACACCTATCAGTTTACTATCGCACGAATATGGTGTCCCTTACGGAGAGTCGGCCGGTGCATTCCACAAAGGAAGTCACCAGATAAAGGCTCAGTACCAAATTTATAGTTGAATTTTTAACTCCAAGTTAAATAGAGCCATTCGATATGAGATTTTAGAAATGAGTTTTGTACTAGGGTTCAAAGTCGATACAAAATTTAATATCAAAGCTTTGGGAGTAAACCAAGAAATTCTTCAGAAATACGTCAGAAAAATCAATAACAACAGAATATTATTCAAATCGACGTGTCTTTATTCAAATCCATAACATGGACTAAGAAAACTTGACATCCGAAATAAACGAATGACTTCATGGCTTGATATGAAAATGTTTGACTACAATGGTTTGATTGCTTGAATTGAATAACAAAAGTTGCTTAGGAATATGAAAACTAACAACCTTACGTAAAGTAATCAATTTCGGCATGATGAGTAGTTAACCTTAAAATCACATCAAAAGCAAATATCTCTATAGAAATAAAGTTTACGGTGTAATGTGATAGTGCCAACTGAATCAAGCAAGATTTCTAAACAACGGATGTAATGAAAGTTTCTCCTAACGGAGTCTCCATAAATAGGTCAAAGACTAATTTCTCCATAGTCAAGTTCAAACGTTGAGCGCCTCTTTTTAAAATCTCCTCCCGACTCGCTTCTTCTATTTTCATGGCCACGATTACCACCGAGTGGTTACCGCCTTTGTCCAGTATTCTTCTTTTCTCCAACTGGTTATCGTTATTCGATGATCGCTATCTTTGCATGATGATCCTCGGTTATGGTCCCTCGGTTGAACGTATTTCGTTATCTCGCTCTAATAATCGAGCCTCATTGACAACATCTAAATAGAGAGAAAATTTATGAGAAATGAGATAATCGACGTATCTTAGGGTTTCAAACCTCTCGAAACATCCGCGCCATACGTTCCTCATTCTCCACCAAATGAGGTGCAAACTCGATAACTCCATGAACTTCGCCTGCATCGGGACACCGCCATGTTATTCTCGCCCAAGCCTAATAAACTCCACTTCCTTCATACGACGTAATACTTGTGGAAGTACTTGTCATTGAACTGCTTCAAACGTCTCCCATGACATGAAAGTGCAAATTGGATGGGTACGCTTCATGATTCCCACCAAGAATCGACTCGTTATGGAACATAAAAGTAGCGAATGGAACTTTGTGTTCCTCCGCGCCTCCCAAGACATCGAATATCTTGGTAATTTGTTTGACCCACGCCTCGCCTTTAATCGGATCCCGCTTCCCTGCATTCTCGTGGTCCCAACTCTTTGAATCGCTTCATTTGTGACCACCCGTGAATTGCTATCATTTCCTCCTATATTTTGAACACGAGTCTCCTAAATCCGATTTTGCATGAATCGCAAAAAGCTTCTAAACATCCCTCGCTCATCATCTCCGCCGGTGGTCTTTGTTCACAGGAGGTACATTGTCACTGTTGCACGTTCTCCTCGTTAGTAAATCATGTATCTCCACGGTCTCATTTACTCCATCGTTAATATTCTCACGACATTCTCAAATACGTCATAAAACAAGGGTTAATTAAGGAAATCAATATATCACATAATATCCCTATATACTAAACTAACTAACAAATAAGCTTAGGTAGGACACACTAGCGAAGGATTTACTCGTCTCTCCCTCCTAGTTCTATTTCCCGATCTCCGCCAGAGATCATATCCCTAAGCTCTGATACCAACTGTGACGCCCCCAAAATAGGTCCATTCCATCCAACCCATTCTGAGTCGCCAAATACATGGTACAGAAATAACTACAACTTTATTATTACAACATATAAGCTGTGAGTTTAAATACGAGATATTGCCGCCAGACAATATCCACACGCAAATAAATCCCCATCATAATTATTGATACATTATTTTACAAAAATGGTGAGGACTACTAAACAACTCTCTCTCTAGAACCTTCATTCCATACCCCGACTAGTACTCGCTACATTCTCGCCTCCCGAGAAGAAAAATGGAACAAAAGGAAAAAGGTGAGCTCAACTAGCCCAAAGAAAGAATATTATGACTAAGATAATATACAACAAATTATCGTTAGTCTCCAACAGGAAAAATCTAATAGAATACAATAGACAACCGCTTTTAAATCAATCTTCGCAATGAAATAATAATTCATTAGAAGAGTTAAGTAGAGAATGCAAACTACTATCTTCTATATATGAATTTAAAAGTTCACCGTCGATATTTTATCCCCTGTAACATCAATCAATATATATACGGAATCAAATATTTATCTTTGCACTACTGAGCCAAAGATATTCATCGATTAGTCATGTTCATCTAAACACCTGCTCATCTTTGCACTACGGGCCAAACATATTAATCGATTCGGTCATGTTCATCTCAACACTGTTCATCTTGCACTACTACGGACCAAAGATATTCATCAAGAAATCATTCATCTTTTGCACTACTGTGCCAAAGATATTCAAGAATATCATCATTTAAGACTGAGGATGATGAAAAATATTTTAAAGGAAACGAATCCAGTGAAACAAAAGAACAAATATTAAGGATTCGTATTTTAAACAATCCAAGTTCAAAAATACTTCATAAGTAATCATAGTGGAGTAAAATTCAAGAATGATCATAACATGGATACAATCAAAGCTAGTATCCATAATAGATATTTTGGACAAAAAGAAGAAATTTCATTTTTTCGGTGAATAGTGCCGTATTCGTGAATAGTACCGTATACGTGAATAGTGCCGTATACGTGAATAGTAACTCCGACACCAAAGGATAGAAATTTCACAAAAAACATCTTCACGCTTCGTGAATAGTAACTCGTGAATAGTAACTCATGAATAGTAACTCGTGAATAGTAACTCGTGAATAGTAACTCATGAATAGTAACCCCGACATGAAAAAGTTCCAAATTTGATAAAAATTTCCAACCAATATTTCTAAGATAATGATATTGAAGAAATAATATCATTTTCGAATAAAATAACATCCCTTACCTCGAAAAGACAAGATTTAGTTGAAACACCGTATATAGGCTATGACTTGAACTTGCACCAGTATAGCAATACTCAAAGTATACTCAAAATACTCACAAGAATATTTCGATAATATAGAGAGAGAAAACTTCAGTTTCTGGTGTGATTTTCAATTCTAACCTAAGCACCCTATTTATAGGAAAATGCTTAGAACACCAAAGTAAAAAATTTAATATAATAATATTATATATATTACAAATTCTCTACACACATTTTGACAACTGATTTCAGCTTATCTTGCACATGCTAGGGCTGCCCACAAAATAAAAAAAAACATTTTTCCTATTTTAAATATTTTAAACTTCCAAAAATCAATTATTTCGGAGCTTTGGAACTTCAATAATTCATAATAAATAGCCCTTTTATCAGAAAATTCGAATCTCGTATCTTTTTATAGGAAATTCAATTCTCTACAACTTTGCAGAAGAAAGTTTTTCCAAATTCTAAATGTAAATTGACCGAAATCCATAAGCGGGCAATTTCATAAATGTGCTATAATCAAATTTTCTAATAATAATTGTGTCCACCAACACACAAAATATGTGTTAAACATTTAATGCCACAAAATACTCTTCCTCCTCATATACTCATATATCCCACATTCATTATAAAAATATCACCGTTAATATATTATTAAAATAATATATTTAAATGAATTATTTTATCGAAAAAGATAAAATATTAATTTTCAACAATTGTCACATTAAAATTTTTTCCATCTATATCCTCATAAAATCAATATTTTTCTCATCATATAAATCAATAATTAATTATTCACAAATAATATTATGTAATCACATTATTGACAACAGTGCAGCTCCTGTGAAATAAGGGGTTTTCCAATAAGGATCTCTCCTTACTAGCGCGTAATTAGGTGACCAAACCTCTCCTTAGACAGAACTTTGTAGACATTGCCAATAATGTTATCCAATAATATTATTCAGATAATATGAATTATTTCTCCGATAATGGAAAATATTGTGTAATGACAATTTATTGAAACAATGTAATATAAAATATCAATGCAAAGCAATTATTGAATCAATAAAATAAAATATCGAATAAGTAATTATCAGAACAATTATTGAGTAGTGCCTTCTTACGTAAGAATCAATAATTGGTGCTATACCGTGTGCTACTATTCAACAACGCATATTAGTTTGTTTTAACAACCGGGTATTCCAACAAGATTAATTCAGAATAATCGCTGCCAAGTTATTTATAAACAACTTATATTTGTCATTTTCTTCATCCAATCGCATTCCGTTATGGGGCCCATAAAGATCGCTTGGCCGCCGTCATTGCGAATATTCCCCGACTGACGATTTAATATTTTACGACCAAACGAATATTCCAAACAATAATGAATATTTTATAACCACTTGCTTATTCAAATATTCAAGTATTTTACCCATAACTATCCACATTAATCAAATCAACCCTTACTATTTCAAAATAATAAATAGAGGAAAATAAATTTCATTTATTAATAATTTGGGGTCTTCTGATTCAAGCCAACGTCGTTGTCGCATGTTGAGTTCCTTTTGAGTGAAGAAATATTTGAGGCTTTTATGATCCGTAAAGATCTCCACTTTCTCCCCATACAAGTAATGCCTCCAAATTTTAAGTGCGAAGATAACAATTTGCTAACTCTAGATCATGAGTAGGATAATTCCTCTCATATTCTTTGAGTTGCCGAGAGGCATAGGCTATGACTTTCCCATGTTGCATGAGAACACATCCTAACCCTTTACCCGATGCATCACTTTAGATGACAAATCCCTCCGAGCCAGATGGTATTGTCAGAACAAGTGCTGAAATGAGTCTCCTCTTGAGTTCTTGAAAACTCTTCTCACATTCCACGCTCCAACTGAATTTTATATCTTTCCGAGTCAGCTGAGTTAATGGAGTAGCATTCGAGAAAACCCTTCCACGAATCTTCGATAATAACCAGCTAATCCGAGAAAGCTACGTACTTCGGTCACTTATTTAGGTTACTCCCAGCTTTGAATAGCTTCAATCTTTGTCGGGTCAACAAATATTCCATGACTTGATATACGTGCCCAAGGAATGCTACTTCCTCAAGCCAGAACTCACATTTCTTCAACTTGGCATAAAGCTTGTTTTCACGAAGCTTTTGGAGTATAAGCCTCAAGTATTGCTCATGATCTTCACGACTTTTGGAATATATGAGGATGTCATCAATAAAGACGACCACAAAGTGATCCAAATATTCCTTGAATACTCGGTTCATCATATCCATGAAGGCAACAAGAGCATTAGTCAATCCAAAAGACATGACTAAAAATTCATAATGTCCGTACCGAGTTCGGAAGGCAGTCTTTGGAATATCCTCAGTTTTAACCTTCAGCTGATGATATCCAGAACGAAGATCGATCTTTGAAAAGAATTTGGCGCCTTGCAACTGGTCGAACAGGTCAGAAATACGTGGCAATGGGTACCTATTTTTGATGGTGACATGATTCAACTCCCGATAATCAATATAAAGTCTCATACTTCCATCTTTCTTCTTCATGAATAGAACAGGAACACCCCAAGGAGACGTACTAGGACGAATGAAACCGATGTCTAACAATTCCTGTAGTTGGGTCGTTAACTCCTGAAGTTCAATAGGAGCCATTCGATACGGGGCTTTGGAAATGGGTTTTGTACCGGGTTCAAGGTCGATACAAAATTCAATTTCATGCTCTTGGGGTAGGCCAGGAAGTTCTTCAGGGAATACATCAGGAAATTTATTAACAATAGAAATATCATTCAAATCTGACGTATTTTTGTTTAAATCTGTGACATGAGCTAAGAAAACTTGACATCCATTTTTCAATAAACGAATAGCTTTATGGCTTGAGATGACAGTGATTAATTTTAATGGTTTGGTTGCTTGAATTCGCATAATAGGTTGGTTAGGAATATGAAAGCTAACAACCTTACAAAAACAATTAATTTTTGCATGATGAGTAGTTAACCAATCAATCCCCAGAATCACATCAAATGCAAGTATTTTCAATGAAATAAGATCGACAAGTAATGTGAGGGTACCAATTTGAACCAAACAAGACTTATAAATAGTGGATGTAATGAAGGTTTCTCCCAACGGAGTTTCCACAGATAAGTCAAAGTCTAATTTCTCCGGAGTCAAATTTAATCCTTGAGCGCAAGTAGGAGAAATAAAAGAATGGGTAGAACTGGTATCAACTAAGGTATAGACTTCGCTAGAGTTTATGATAAGCTTACCCGTGATGACCTCGTTCGGGTTCCTTACTTTCTGGGAGGTCATAACAAAAGCTCTCCCTTGAACTATTGGTTTTGACTTGTCTGGGACGGTATTTTGTGTCACTGTTCCAACTGGACTTGTCTTCGATGCACGACAAAATTGGGCTAGGTGACCTTCTCTTCCATAATTATAACACGCTTTGGATGGCATCACGCAGTTTGGACTGATATGTCCCTCCCCTCTGCATTTGAAGTATATGATAGGTGGTCGTTCTCCTTCCTTAACCACAGGTGCTGATGCTGACGTCTTTCCATCATTGTTGAATCTCCTCTTCTTGAAATGTCCATTCTTATTGTCTTGGCCATGATTACCACCGAAGTGGTTACCATTTCTGGCATTTTGATTCCCTCCACGTTTGTTGTCACCGCTTCGATGACTGCTACCACTAGTTTTATCATTTTGTCGGCTGCTTTCTCTTGGTTGAGTTGACTCGTTATCGCGCTCTAATAACTGAGCCCTATTTATAACATCTAAATACAAACACAGTTTATGAGAAATTAGATATTGACGTATCTCGGGTTTCAAACCTCTTAGAAACATCCGCGTCATTCTTTCCTCATTATCAACCAAGTGAGACGCAAACCGGGACAACTCGGCAAACTTAGCTTCGTACTGCGACACGGTAATATTGTTCTGCTCCAACTTGATGAACTCTACTTCTTTCATGTGACGAATACTTTCGAGAAATTACTTGTCGTTGAATAGTTCTTGGAACTTCTCCCAAGACATCTTCAGTGCGGCAGGTTGAGTACGCTTTACTGATTCCCACCAGTAATCTGCCTCTCCTCGCAACATAAAGGTGGCAAAGGGAACCTTTTGCTCCTCAGAGCATCCCAAGACATCAAATATCTTGGTGATCTGCTTTATCCACGTCTCTGCCTTAAGTGGTTTTTGCTCTCCAATAAACTCCGGTGCTCCCAACTCCTTGAACTTTTTAGCGGTGACCGTCTGAGAGTTTCCAGTGTTTCCACCTATATTTTGGACAGGAGCCGCTCTCGCCCGATGTTGCATGAATTGCATAAAGCCTCTGAACATTCCATCATTCATTATTTGGTCAGTGTTATTGTTTGCATGAGGATTGTCACCTTCCTGATGCACATTATCCTGATTATTGATATGTGGAGACTCAACAGTCTCCTGTGTTCCATTGCTATTCTCAACATTCTCGGATGTCATTTTTAGATACTTCCACAAAACAAGGGTTAGTTATCATATCCCATATTATCTGTAACATTCCAAAATTTTAAAGTGTAATATTAAATATTTATTGATTTATATAAGTATTTAATGGATTATGTTTATTGTTGAATAAATAATTGTTCAATTTGAGTTGATGTGATTTAGTTAATTATTTGTTGAATAAATAATTAAATATTAAATATTTATTTGCAATATTAAATATTTATTGAATTATATGGCAATTTGAGTTGATGTGATTTAGTTAATTATTTGTTGAGTAAATAATTAAGGAGCTAAGAAAATTAATTGTTATGAGGTTATATACTAATTTAATTTAATAATTAAGTTAGAGAGCTAATAATGATTAAACTAATTATAGTATTTTAATTGGAATTGTGATTAAAATAAAGTGTTAGTTGATTAAATGAAATTATAATTATAAAGAAATTATAATTATGAGAAAATGATTTATGTGTGAAAGTAATTTAATAGATTAGTATTTGAATTAATTAAATTAATTATTTAATTTAATAGAAGTGTGACAAATAACCTTGCTATAAAGGAATTATTAAAATAAATTAAGGGAGTTTAATTCAGTTTTGCCAAACAAGGCCTAATGCCTATTAAGTCTTTTATATAATTGTGTTTTACCAAACAAGGCATAAGGATTAATTGGTTATATTTTTAGTGGTTAGCCAAACAAGCCTTATGACTTTTGATTTTCAAAACACAAATAACTGATATCAGTTATAAGTTTTATATTTATATCATATAATAAATATATATTATATCTTATACGTTATATCATAAGACGTAAGATAGAGGAGAGAGGTTAGAGAGAAGAAAAGAAAAACTCAGAGGAAGAAGAAGAGAAGAAGAAGGGAAGAGAGGAAGAAAGACTAGAGATTGAAGAAGAAGAAGCTTGATAATCAAAAGGATAATCTAACTCTAGGATATCATCTTCTTAATCAAAGGTAGGAGCTCAATATCTTTCTTTAAAAGTTTAGTTTTCCTCTTCCCAAAAAGTCTCTGTAAAATATTTGTAAAAGAGGAATTGTTGATATGTATATGGTTTAGTATAATAATTGTTTGTAAAAGGTTGTTTCATGAATTTGTATGTGATTATAGAGAAATTTAGTCATGTATGTATGCAAATTGTGAAGAAAATATATTACAGTGTTTACATGAAAATATATATATGAACATGGCTTAGTTTAAAATAGAAATTAAGGTTTTATTAGTTGTTAAATTCATAAATTGATTATGGAAATTGATAGAGTATGTATAACCATAACTATGATGTTTTGAAATTTCTGTTTTGATTGAAAAACAAAATCACAGTGTTGGTTTTCATAAAAAATGTCAACAATGGAGTTTTTGCCAAAAACGTTGAAATTGGGTGTTGTAACTTTGGTGTTTGTGTTATTTTATGAGTATAAACATGTTAGAAGTCTTCACAAATATTTATATGAAGTCTATATGTGTATTACATGTTAATCAGTCTATTAGATTCAAGCTTTTAGGCCAAATTGGCTTTTTCTTGTATTGTTCTTCAAGGCATTGTCGTCAATGACATTAGAGTTTCACATGCATGCATGTGCCCAAGAGTATGATAGTAGTGCGCGTCATGTTATCACCATGCCGCATAATAGCGACTTTTGTAGTATAATCATCATGTACCGCAGTTTATCATCATCGCCGCCATAAATGTGACCCACGATGTAAAGCGTATGCTGCACGTGCGTGAGTTAGCGATAGAGTTACGGCATTTTGTTTAAGTATACAAATTTTGAAAATAAATATTATGTGTTAATAATATGAATGATAAATGATGATTTCAGTAGTATTAAACTATGAATGAACATGTTATCAAGAGTTAATTAGTATTAACGTAGTTTGATTTTGTGAATTCGTAATTTAACCTACATGATGTATACATTTTGTTTATATAGATATAAAATGTTGGTAATGACTAATTATGTCATGATGACATATGTATAGGGTATTGATTCAAGTTGTAAGGTTTAGCTTGTGCTAAAGGCAAGTTTTCTAACTCTAAAACTTCGTTGTACAAGCTTGATTTCGTTAAACACATTATTGCTTTTAATTCCATTTCAATTATGCAAGTTGCTAACTCTACACTTTCGTGGAGTTAGATTGTTTATTATTGATAAAGCTCTTGTATCTATTGGTTCATGAGGATGCAAGTATTCTACATCTTACATTTTATTATTGAACAAGTTTCTTTAATATGTAACTCATTAGTTAGCATGCGAGTCACTGTATTCTAGTGATGAGCAACTTTGTCGTTCAATTTACTATTCATGATGCATGTTTAGTATCCAATCCTCAATAACCATGAATGTTATGATTATTCCATGCTTATGCTATTAGATTATTCCTAAAGCATGATGTTAATTTACAAATATCAATTCAGTTATGATTATTCCATAGCATACAGTTATTTCTTTTGTAATCAACTAATCCTTAGTTGATTACCGTTGAATTCTAAATTACCCTGTAATGTATCCAAACCAAACTTACTTTGGTGAGAACTTGTATTCTAAATACTAAGATGAACAACTCTTTTAATAGAGGTTTACGCTTAGCGTTGAAATGGTTGTGCACAATACATTGTACGAAGGGTTGATCCCCCAAGAAATGCGTGGAGTCCTTATAGTCTTACGATCAATTAAAGTTAAAGTTGAAAGATTACTTATAACTGTGGACATGATTCGTGGTCATTAGACCCTCAGTGAATGTTATAATTTTTAGAAACTTAATAGAATATATTGTTCAGTTCTATTGAGCCTAATATTGGCAATTGATGTAAAAGTTTAAAGATTTATTTATTGTTATTTCAAGTGGGCCTTGTTTGCTCACTCTTGCTTGTAAAATTTCTTACAGCTAAAGTTGAAACGGGTGACGTACCTAGCACCAGTAAGGGAAAAGAAAAGATGAATAAATACTGAAGACTTGTAATAGTTTTGATAGTTTACTTTCAGACTTTGATTTAAAGATTGTAATGAAGTTTATTTTATTTTCCGCATTTGAATGTTTGTAATTAAAGGTTAGATAACCTGGGAGATTTTATTTAAGTTTAATCATGTATGGGCAGGTTTTGATTATTCAATTTTATTATAATTGGGTAGTTAGAAATGAATATTTTGATTAAGTGAACACCGAATCCTGTGGGAATAAAGTACCTGGATTTGGGGGTGTCACATTATCCCTATACTCTAACCGACCAATTAAATACCAAATAAACTTAAGTAGGTCATACTAACGAAGGAATTCCCCGTCTCTCCCTTCCTAGTTCTTGTCTCACATCTCAGCCAGGGATCATATCCCTAAGCTTTGATACCAACTGTGACGCCCCCAAAATAGGTATACAACACCTATTCTGAGTCGCCAAATACATGGTACAGAATACATAACCTTAAATATACAACATGAGCTGTGAGTTTTAATATGAATATTATCTTCTAGACAGTATTCAAACTCAACATAAGTCCTCAATACATTTATTATCACACTATTTCATAGAATAGTGAGGACTACTAATGTTATCATCTGGACCGTCACTCCATTCCCCAACTAGTCCCTGCTACATTCTCATTTCCTGAAAAGAACAATGAAAGCAAAAGGGTGAGCTCAACTAGCCCAGTAAGAAATATTATGACTAAGATAATGCAGAATAAATTATTATTAGCCTTCAACAGTGTTAAACTGATAAAATATAACAAACATCAAGTTTAACTGCAGTGGAACAAGCAATCCATTAGAAGAGTCAAGTAGAGAATAAAATCTATTATCTTCTATGATTTAAAAGGTTTTTCATTACGTTTATCGCTGAGACTCAGCTTAATAAATAATCTACATGATCCCTGCACTACGGCCAAGGATATTCATTAGTATCACGACCACAAATTATCCATGCACTACGGGTGTGAGACCCCAGATTTTCTGAATAAAGATTTAATTTTCTCAAAATATTTTTTTGAATATTATGGTGTGGATTTGAGATAGTATTATAGTTGAGGGTAGTATTTATAAATTTTGAAAAGTATGCAAGTTGTTGTATAATATTCGATTAGGCGGAGAATATTCTTTTTGTCGGGGAATATCCTTACGACAGTACAATCATTGATGGACCCCACAACGGAATTATTGTCTGATTGAGAAAACGACAAAAATATTTTTATGAAAATAACGGCGGAAGTTTTATCGTTAAAATTGTTGAACTACTCGCTAGTAAAAGTACAGTAATACGCGTGATTGCATAGTAGCACACAGTATTGATTATTGATGCTTACGTGAGAAGTCACTCAGTTTTGTTCAATTATTGCTACAGTAATTACTGCATAGTATCTCACGTTGTTTGATTCAATTATTGTCAATATTTTATATATTATTAAATCAATAATTGAGATAACAAAGTTATTAATATTATTATTTGCAATATTAACGTTGTCTAGAAGTTCTGTCAATGAGAGGTTTGGTCACCTAATTGTGCGCCAATAGGGAGAAATTCTTATTAGAAAGCACCCTCTTTCCTGGGAACGACCTGGTCGATTAATATTGTGAATTATAATAATGATGATAAATGTTGTTAAATATATTGAGGTGTCTTTTTATGAGGTCACGGAAGTTAATATATATATATATATATATATATATATATATATATAAATTTTGTTTTATTAGTATTATTAATGTAATAAAATGGAAAAACTTTTTATATAAAACAAAATACTTTTATAAAGTTATTTATTTTATTAAACAATAATTAGAATATATTATATTCTATTATGCATAGTGTTTTGCATAGTAAATCTTTTTTATATAAAACAAAATACTTTTATAAAGTTATTTGTTTTATTAGACTATAAATAGAATATATTATATTCTATTATGCATAGTGTTTTGCATAGTAAAATCTTTTTATATAAAACAAAATACTTTTATAAAGTTATTTATTTTATTAGATAATAATTAGAATATATTATATTTTATTATGCCTAGTGTTGCATAGTGCCTGCATAGTGTTCTACATAGTAAATGAATATGGACCGTCCGTTTTAAAGTAAATCAATCTGGACCGTTCATGAATTAGTTACAATTCAGTCCATTTTCCTATAAATAGAAGCTCATTCCTTCATTATTTCTTACGAATTCACTGAAACTCTAGAGAGAGAATTCTTCTTCTATAATCTTGAGCGTATTTCTTTAGAGTTTAAGAAAGCTTTGAGCGTAGTGCAAATTTTCTTCAAGTATATCCCCGCCCTACCCGTCTGAATACTCTTCTTTTTAAGGTAAGGGATATTATATGTTATACTCATAAGGGATATTATTTGTTGTACTCGGAAGGGGTATTATTCTTTCGTATTCATGAAGAGAGTTATTTTCTTTCAATACTCGTAAGGGTTGTTATTCCTTTCTTTATTATTATGTTGGAATAACCTGTCTATGCGAAGTACTGCATATATGGTGAAATTCTTCTATTATTCCATTCTTTTTTATTTTGTCGAAATATCCTGTCGGTGCGTTTACGCATGCCCTTGTTCTGTTCTTTATTATTCTGTTGGAACATCCTGTTTGTGCGTTTACGCATGACCTGGTTCCGTTATTTATTATTCTGTTGGAATAACCTATCTGTGTGGTCTATCGCATGCCTGATGATTTCTTTTGTTATTCCATTCTTTATTATACTCAGTTGGTTAAAGTTTTGACTTCTATACTCCATGAAATTAGTGGAATATTTTAGATATTTGCGCTTCATCCATTATCTTTTCATGGAAATATTTTTCTGAGCATTCTTGAATTTTTACTCCACAAAGCAGTATCATGTTGACAATTTAGACGTTATTGGTTCCTGGATAAATTAATTCTTGAACTTGTTTTATTGAAATATTATGTCATTGTCATCATCCTCATGTTTATATTATGTTGAAAGTCATCTGTGGCCTGTAGTGCATAGATGGACTTGGTATGATTATGACCAGGGATTATTCGGTATAATCATGACCGTAATGTTATAAATGATGTGAAAAAAAATCCTCATTGGCCCGTAGTGCATTGATGGATAGTTTTTGGTATGATTATGGCTATGGATTCTCTTCGGCCAAGGGTGCAAAGATGAATTATTTTATGGCATGATCAGGACCGTTGATGAAAACACGATTATCTTTGGCCCGTAGTGCATGGATAAGTCGTGGTCGTGATACTAAAGTATATCCTTGGCCTTTAGTGCAGGGATGATTTAATGATGTGGATTATTTATTAAGCTGAGTGTCAGCGATAAAAGTGATGAAAAATCTTTTAAATCATAGAAGATAATATATTTTATGCTCTACTTGACTCTTCTAATGGATTGCTTGTTCCGCTGCAGTTAAACTTGATGGTTGTTATATTGTATCAGTTTAACACTGTTGAAGGCTAACGATAATTTATTCTGCATTATCTTAGTCATAATATTTCTTACTGGGCTAGTTGAGCTCACCCTTTTGCTTTCATTGTTCTCTTCAGGAAATGAGAACGTAGCAGGTACTAGTCGGGGAACAGAGTGATGGTCTTAGATGGTGCATTAGTAGTCCTCACTATTCTGTGAAATAGTGTGATAATAAATGTAATGAGGACCCCATTGAGTTTGTATATTATCTAGATGACAATATTTGTATTAAAACTCACAGCATATGTTTAGTCGTATTTTACACGACTGTTGTATAATTAAGTTGTATTTGAATTTTGTACCATGTATTTGGCGACTCAAGATGGGTGATGTATACCTATTTTGGGGGCGTCACAATGGGCCAAGGATATTTGTGTATTCATCAATGGTCATGATCATTCCAACAACTGTCCATCAATGCACTACGGCCAATGAGCATTTTTACCACATCATTTGTAACATTACGGTCATGATTATACCGAATAATCCCTGGTCATAATCATACCAAGTCCATCTATGCACTACAGGGCACAGATGACTTTCAACATATTATAAAATGAGGATGATGACAATTCAATAAAACAAGTTCAAGAATAAATTTTAAAGATTTATAAGTTAATTTATCCTGAACTCAATAACGTCCAAATTGTCAACATGATACTACTTTGTGGAGTAAAATTCAAGAATGCTCAGAAGAATATTTCCATGAAAAGATACTGGATGAAGCACAAATATCAAGGATATTCCACTAATTTCAAGGAGTATAGAAGCCAAAACTTTAACCAACTGAGTATAATAGAATATATGAAACCGCAAATGGATTTTTACCGCCATGCGGTAATCCACGTAGA
Source organism: Panax ginseng (assembly GCA_020205605.1). NCBI lineage: Eukaryota > Viridiplantae > Streptophyta > Magnoliopsida > Apiales > Araliaceae > Panax > Panax ginseng. Next base: position 59,669,708 of record CM035142.1, read on the forward strand.
CAAATTATTAAGCGAATAATAAAGAATGGAATAATGAAGAATTCACAGCGTGCGTAATCCGCAGATGCATAAAAGTTATTCTAATGAATAATAAAGAATGGAAGCGAAGTCATGCGTAATCCGCATGCATGGGATGCTCCAAATGAATAATAAAGAATGGAACCAGGTCATGCGTAATCCGCACAGACATGATGTTCCAACAGAATAATAAAGAATGGAACCAGGTCATGCGTAATTCGCAAAGACAGTATGTTCCAACATAATAATAAAGAATGGAACCAGGCCATGCGTAATCCGCATAGACAGGATGTTCCAATAGAATAATAAAGGACGGAACCAGGTCATGTGTAAACGCACAAACATGATGTTCCAATAGAATAATAAAGAATGAAATAACAGAAGAATTTCACCATGTATGCGGTGATTGCCAGCAAACAAAGTTATTCAACATAATGATAAAAAATGGAATAACAGAAGTTCTCTTCATGAAGACGAAAGAAATAATACCCCTTACAAGTACAATAAATAATATCCCTTACCTTAAAAAGAAGAGTATTCCGACTAGTAGGGCGAGGATATACTTGAAGAAAACTTGCACTAATTTCTATGCTCAAAGCTTTCTTAAACTCTAAAGAAATACGCTTAAGATTATAGAAGGAGAATTCTCTGAACTTCTGGTGTGATTTTCAATTCTAACTAAGCATCCTATTTATAGGAGAATTGAAAGGATACTATGCAATAAAAGATAATATATTCTATATATATATATATATATTTATATATTTATATATTTTATTTAAAATCTAATAAAACAAATAACTTTATAAAAGTATTATGTTTTATATAAAAAGATTTTACTATACAAAATACTATGCAGGCACTATGCAACACTATGCATAATATAATATAATATATTCTATTTATAGTCTAATAAAACAAATAACTTTATAAAAGTATTCTATTTTATATAAAAAGCTTTTCTGTTTTATTACATTAATAATACTAATAAAAAAAAAATTATCATCATTATTATATTCACAATATTAATCGACTAGGTCGTTCCCAGGAAAGAGGGGGCTTTGCAATAAGGATTTCTCCCCATTGGTGCGCAATTAGGTGACCAAACCTCTCCTTGACAGAACTTCTAGACATCGTTAATATTGCAAATAATAATATTAATAACTTTGTCATCTCAATTATTGATTTAATAATATATAAAATATTGACAATAATGGAATCAAATAACGTGAGATACTATGCAGTAATTACTGTAGCAATAATTGAACAAAACTGAGTGACTTCTCACGTAAGCATCAATAATCAATCGTAGTGTGCTCTTATGCAACCACGCCAGACGTATACTTTTAACAGGGTGTTTCAACGATTAACAGTAAAACTTCTGCCGTTATTTTCATAAAGTATTTTTGTCATTTTCTCAATCCGATAATAATTCCGTTGTAGGGTCCACCAATGATTGTGCCGTTGTACGAATATTCCCCGACCAATCGAATATTATATAACAACTTGCGTACTTTAAAAAATTTATAAATATTACCCACAACTATAACATTATATCAAATTCATTCCATAATATTCAAAAATGATATTTATAGAAAAATTATCTTTATTCATAAAAGTTGGGGTCTTACACAGAATTCTTTTAAGGAGGGAAGGATGTAACGATCGAGAAATTTATAATTTAATTTAAATATTTATTGAATTAAATAAATATTTTAAATAATTTATTTATTGAGAAAATAAATAATTGATGGATTATGATGAATTAATTTAGTAACTAAATTAATTAATTGAATTGAATAATGATAATTTTATTTGATGGATTTAATTTAAGGAAGTAATTAAATTAAATCAATTGCTTAATATTTAAGAAGATAATTAAATTAAATAAATTGTTTAATTTAAGGAAATAAATAAATTAAATAAAGTGATGTGTCTAATTTATTAATTAAATTAGATATATAATTATTTATTTTTCATAAATATAATTATAATAGAAATTATTTTAATTACCATTACAAGTTATTTAAATTAATTAAGCTAAGTTATTTAAATTAATTTGAGTGTGACACAAAGTAACTATATGATATAAATAATATAAAAATAATCTAGTTGGGGGTTTATGTGTTTAGCCAAACAAGGCCTTGTGGCCTTTGGCATTATTCAACTAATGCCTTTTGTTATTTTCTAACGGAAGAGTACGTGGGTTTATTATACGCATTCTATTTCTATGCCTAAAGCTAACTAGATATCAGAGAGTTAGAGGGAGAGCTTCAAAGAAAAGAGAAAAACACAGTGATATTGAGTTGGAGGAGAAGGGTTTTGGAAAAGGATTGCTATCAATTGCTTCAATAAACAAGGATTAAGGTATATTGTAGTTCTAAAATTTTGTGTTTTGAGTTCTCTGTGGAAATTTTCTATAAATTATTAAGTCACGTGGATGATTGAATATATGTAAACTCTTGATAAATTGGTTGGTTATCATCTGTGATTGTATATCAATTGTCAAATTCATGAGAAATTGGTTTGAGGAAGAAAATGAAATATCAGTGTTATGTTTATATAGTATGGGTTAGAAAGTACGAAAATTGATATTTCATATGTGTTGTAATTTGAAATTTGTTGTTGGATTGTGTTAATATGTTAAGGAACGAAAACAATGTAGTTCGAATCATGAAAATTGATTAAGAAACGAGTTCGTAGCGATCAAATTCGTTAAAAGTATAAAATGAAGAAATTTGAAAAAAAATATAGTTTTGATTCTTCAAAATGATATATATGTGATGTTTTTGTATATGGAATGGTGTATAGCATGCTTAACTAGGATATTCCAAAGTTTTAGATGTTGAATTTGGGAGAAATTATGGAAATATTTGGGAGGATACTATGATAAGTTATCTAACATCTCCAAGTGGAATAAATGAAAAAGGAGTTGTAGATTTCCATATCGACTATTTTTAGCAAAGCACAAAAAATTGCAAAATGACAGAAGTAAACTACCAAGGATTTTCCAGGGGCTGTTTCGGCAACTTAAATTGTCAGCAAAATTCCGGTCTTTTGGGACATGAAAATATATGGTATTAAGTACCTCCTGTCCAAAAATGAGCTCATTCCGACTTAAAGTGGCCCAAGTTATGATCATTTAAATTTTTATGATTTTCCGACGAAAATCGCTATAACCGGAGTTCTACAACTCCGATGGCCACGAAATTTAAACTGGAGCGTCACGTTAACACGTATAAGATTGTGCCAAGAGATGAGAATTTCTGGAGTTGACCATGATAGGGCTAATTTCTTAAGCTACACACTAAAAATGATTTTTGAAAAATACTAAAGGAAGTTGGAAAATTATGGAAAAATACTTTTTGTGTATGATTTATATGTATATATGTTTGGATAAAGGATAGAAAAATAATAAATTGATTTGGTGTTTTCGTGATAAAGATATGGAATCCAGTTTGCTGGATTGAAAAACAGTTACTGAATTGAAAATAGGTTGAATCCAAATTTTGTTGGATTGCAATCTAATTCTTTGGATTTGAAATCCAATTTCTTTGGATTCGATTTGGGTTACTTGATTGGCCATCTCAGATATCGGATATTGAATCAAATTACTTTGGATTCAAATCTGGATTCTTTGGATTGATATTTGACTTTTATGTTCAAAAAAACTTTTAATATATGAGATTAAAGTATTTAAATCATATAAATATGATAGTAATGATTGAAAAATCATAATAAATGATAATTAATTTATGTAATAAATATATTAAATAAATTGTGAAAAATAGAATTAATGTTTTATAAATCATATAAAATGATTTAAGTGTTATAAAAATATTTTAAGTTATAAAATATAACTTTTGATATTTTGTCATAAAAATATTAATATTTTAATATTAATAACAATTATCGAATATTAATTTAATTATTTAAAAATCATATAATATGATTTTAAAGTATTAAAAATACTTTGTGATATTATAAATATATTATAATATTATGACATCTATTTCATTAATATTTGATAATAAATAGATATTAATGATAATAGAATATTGGGGTATTTATATTATATAAATATGATATTAATGATTGAAAATTCATGATAAATGATAATAATTATTTGAAAATTTTTACGAGCTTACGAAAAATATTTTGACTGTTAATAAATTATCTTAGATAATTGTTAAGTGTTAGGAAGAGTTTAATTGAACTTAAACTCAAAAATTTGTCCGACTAGACCGTCGGGATGTTAGAATTGTACAGAACTTGACTCAGATTGTAAACGTTTGACTTGAGGTTAGGTCGTATGTGTTATAGACTGATAGGGTTATGTGATAATGTGTTTAGGTTATTTTAAATACTGTGATGATATTATTCTAATTTGTATATTGATATTATTAATATTAGGTCTTTAGACAAAGCTTATTAAATTGCGTAACGGTAATTAACGGTCCAGACAAGTTTTTCTTAACTCTACTTAGAGTTGTTTCATTCAGATATGCTTATGGATAATCATTGCTGATTGCCATTGTAGAATTGTACTCTGTACATATTGCATGTATAAGTCAGGTGTGAAAGGCTGATCACCTTCATTACCATTCGGTTCAAATATATTTGTTCATTTTCAATACTTGTTCAGTCAAAAGTTTGTTCCTGCTAGTTCACAATTATATTGTTGAATTATAGCCAGCTTATTATTCAGATTCTTTCAATCATGATATATCGTTAAATTATTTAACTTAAACTTGTTGGGCAATCTTATGCTCACCCTTGCTATATATCATGATAAACATTGCAGATTAAGGCGAATACGTCGGATACAATGAAAGGTCAAAGACAGTTCTATCTTTAATATATGTGTGCAATTAAATTTGTAATGGTATTATATATTAATGTAATTGTAAGTTGAATAAGTTATGAATTATGTATTAAGTGAAGGTTACTCGACCTTGGGGAATAGTGTGTAAAGTTTATTATATAAACAATTTATGTTTATATCTTCCGCATAGAGTAATAGTTATAGAATGATTGTACCAGATCCGTGGTGATTTAGGACCCGGATTTGGGGCTCTCATAGTTGGTGTCAAAGTTGTAGGTTATGAACCTTAGGTAGGAATACCTGAGACTAATAACCTCAGTGATTAGGATAAGTACTAACTCAAATAGAGTTAGTGTGTCGGTAAGATTCAAAGACGAATCTCGGCGAGTTATAAGATACAGAGTTCCCTAACTCTGATAATAAAGTTGAATAGTAATGGTGAATAGAGAGAGTCTAAAAGACTAAAAGTGCAGTGATAGGAGATCTTAAACAAAGCGATCATAGAATAGAAATGAATCGTAATATATACGATGAGATCACCCCGTAATCGGATAAGGTTATAGTATTAAGAAGGATCATGTGAATGATTGACAAGTTTACATCAAGATTGTTGTGTGTCTATGAATGGATACGAATTCAGGAAAGGATTATGAATACGGATTAAATGAAATTCGTATTGAGAAGGGAGTTAAGATTAGGTGGGGATTTCAATTGAGGACACATGTCAGCAGCTAAGTTGTATGATTCTTCGTATGTGAGCTGAATTGTACTTGGTGTAACAACCACTTAGTTTCTGACACGGATAATCATTGAAATATATGTGTCGCGCTATTTGTTATATATATGTTAAGAGGGTGATTCCTTTCTCATGTGTATATCAGATAGATATGTTATAAGTACAGAATATCATGTTAAGTACGAGTTCTTAAAACTCATACTTATGGTACGTTCGTGACTCATGATTATATAAAATGTTTATGAACCCTCAAATGAATGGGACTTGAAAAGGTCGACTAGGACAAGTTCTTAAACTCATATGATTGTGAAGTTCCTGAACTCATAAGTGTGGTTTGACGAACTGGGTATAGTTGTGTGTAAATGAAGTATTGAGGATAATAGGAATAGATAGGCTATGTAAGTAAATGATTATTAGTGGAGACATAAGTTTTCCAAAACTCCTAGCTATACTAGACTTCAAAATTTTGACATCAAGCTAAATATGCATTATGTGCTTTTGGAAAAAAAAATATTTGTAGACTCGTAATCATTTTTGAAACGGTTTAAAGTATAGTATATGCTACTTATTTCGGCTAGACGCAAATGATTTGAAATATCAAAATATATTTTTTTTATCACTCATGTACCATGTAACCTGGTGCAGAGATGATAAAAAGTTGATAGAGTTATAAATACAGGAATACTTAGTGTGAATTCGATCTAAAAATCATTGTTCCACTATTGTATGATATGTTATGACAAAGTCATACAATGACGGCATCCTCAACAGACTGTTGATACAGTACGACTTCATGACGTCATTCTCAAAAATATTTTTAAAAATTTAATTTGCCAACGGCGTTTGGCTATACACATTAGTAATTCGATTGAAATTGATTATTGATATGAGTCTAAGCTATTTGATTTAGCTAGACCAACGTTTATGAAAATTCTAAGCGTTCTTTGAAAATTTTCCCAAACCAAATTATTTGGTGCGAAATCCGATAAGACTGAGCTAAAATTTTTGTGCCTATGGCGATGTGAGAACAGATGAGACAGATGATTACTTAAGAAGATTTAATAAGGCATAGGCATACGGGCTAATTATCCATTATGTTCGTAAGTTATGATGGTTTGCGGATGAATTTCCATAAAACCTTTGCGAAAATGACAGACAATAGTCTGTATAACCCCTCAGCACAATTTCAAATTTTTAATTCTTGTGAGAAATATATTGGGTAGCATTTGATGATGAGAATGAATGGTGAATGGTTCAAGGTGTAAGGTGTAAGGTAAATTTCGGGGACGAAATTTTTGGAAGAAGGGGTGAATGTGACAACCCGAGAATTTGGATATTTATAAAATCTTAAAATATTGAATAAAGGTTAACTAATAAACCTAGACAGAAAATAAGTGAATGGATTTGAGATTTCCGAGAAGGAATTTTGTGAATTTAAAATTTTTCTGGAGATTTATTCAGGATTATGGGTTTAAGTGTATATGTTTGGTGTATACTGATATATATGTGATTATGTGCTAATAAAGAATGTTAGTATGTAAGATTATACTAACCTAAGAGATAAATTTTATTATCTCAAGTTACAAATTATTTTAAACCTAATTGGGACATGTCTCATTGAGTTATGAGATTGAATGCATAAAAGCAAACATTTTAAATTTCAACTTTGATGGAATGAAAAACCTAATTAAATAATTAGGAAATGGTAATATTAAGAGTGTTGGAAATATGATATTTTGGTATGGCCCAAAGAATTAAATTTGTAAGCCCAAAACATTAAAAGAATAGTAGAATTAATTATTTAAAGCCCAAAACAAATGAACTAGAAATCCTAATTAAATATATAAGGTTATGTAAATTAAAAATATTGGACTATGTAAATTTCATGGCCCAAGAAATTAAATTTAAAGTCCAAAAGAATTATTTGAAAACCCAAAAGCTTAAAATAGTAGCCCAAATTTGGACCCCAATGGGAGAGGGGCATTTTAGACATTTGATATACTAAGTGGAGCATTAAAACAAAACCAAACTTGGTAGATAATAAGGCCACTTGGCCGGATTCTTAGGAGAGGAGAAGGAGGGGTGCACATCACCATTTCAAGCACCACATATGCAAGAGATATTTCACCAAACTTAATTGGCTATGTGTCAATTTATTTATGAAGCCACATTACTTAATAATCTTCCATACATCTATGAAATGATTATTGAGAGAGAGAAAGCAAGAGAAGTTGGGGGATTTATTATAGATATACACATTGTATATCTATACATTTTTACTAATAACCAATAAAACATATTTTTAACTAACTTCTAAAATTCATTTCTCTTTCATCTCTTAGTTGCTAACATAAGAAAATAAAGAGAGAGAGGAGAAGAGAGGAGGTTAAGTGACCATGGAGGAGGGGAAGGGGAGTCTTTAGTAAGACCTCAAATCTCCATAATCAAACAATGAAGAAGGAGAGCATGGTAATCAAAGGTATACATACATTTTGGTATGTAATTTTTGATTATTGTAATTCAAATCTTGAAACTATATTTATAAACTAAAAAACCATGAATATACATGTTAATGATTGTTTATTGTTTAGATATACCCATATTGGGTGTTGTTTTAGTTGGAAATTAAAAATAAAGAAAAGTGACTTTTCTAGTTTATTAGCACTAAAATTTCTACGTACTTTGGATTTCCACCGTTTTTGATCTACACCTTCTTTTTGCGATCCGTCAAAAAGAGGTGCTAGATATGTAAGTTATCTACTAAACCCAAGTGGCACTCAAAAATATTGAGTATACAGTCTGTAGTGACTGATTTAGCAAAAACGGTTTTGTGTCTTTTAAGGTAAAACTGACTATTTTTGGACAGTCAAGATTAGGGGCAGTTTAGTCATTTTTTGGACATTCAAAAATTCTGGAAATAGTTGGGAGGATACTATGATAAGTTATCTAATATCTTCAAGTGGAATCACTGGAAAAGGAGTTGTAGATTTCCATATGGACTATTTTTAGCAAATCACAAAAATTGCAAATCGATGTAATAAAGCGCCAAGGATCTTCTGTAATTTTTCGGCAACTTAAATTGTCAGAAAAATTCCAGCCTTTTGGGAAATGAAAATATATGGTATTAAGTACCTCCTGTTCAAAAATGAGCTCCTTCCGACTTAAAATGACCAAGTTATGATCATTTCAATTTTTGTGATTTTCCGACGAAAATCGCTATAACCAGAGTTCTACAACTCCGATGACCACGAAATTTTAACTGGAGAGTCACGTTAACACGTATAAGATTGTTCCAAGAAATGGGAATTTCTGGAGTTGAGCATGATAGGGCTAATTTCTTAAGCTACACACTAAAAATGATTTTCGAAAAATACTAAAGGAAGTTGGAAAATTATGGAAAAATACTTTTTGTGTATAATTTATATGTATATGTGTTTGGACAAATGATAGAAAAATAATAAATTGATTTGGTGTTTTTGTGATAAGGATATAGAATCCAGCTTGTTGGATTGAAAAACAGCTACTGATTTGAAAATATGTTGAATCCAACTTGCTAGATTGCAATCTAGTTACTGGATTTGAAATCCAATTTGCTGGATTGCAGTTTGGGTTACTGGATTGGCCATCTAGATACTGGATATGGAATCCAGCTTGCTGGATTCCAAATCTGGGTTGCTGGATTGGTATTTGACTTTTATGTTCAAGAAAAACTTTTAATATATGAGATTAAAGTATTTAAATCATATAAATATGATAGTAATGATTGAAAAATCATAATAAATGATAATTAATTTATGTAATAAATATATTAAATAAATTGTGGAAAAATAGAATTAATGTTTTATAAATCATATAAAAATGATTTAAGTGTTATAAAAATATTTTAAGTTATAAAATATAACTTTTGATATTTTGTCATAAAAATATTAATATTTTAATATTAATAGCAATTAATATTAATTTAATTATTTAAAATCATAAAATAATTTTAAAGTATTAAAAATACTTTGTGATATTATAAATATATTATAATATTATGACATGTATTTCATTAATATTTGATAATAAATAGATATTAATGATAATAGAATATTGAGGTATTTATGTAAGACCCCAAATTATTAATAAATAAAATTTAATTTCCTCTATTTATCATTTTGAAATAGTAAGGGTTGATTTGATTAATGTGGTTAGTTGTGGGTAAAATGCGCAAATATTTTAAATAAGCAAGTGGTTATAAAATACTCATTGTTGTCGGGGAATATTCGTTTGGTCGTGGAATATTCTTGCTGTTGGGGAATATTCGTATGATGGCGCAGTCTTTTGTGGGCCCCATAACGGAAAGCGATTGGATGAAGAAAACGACAAGTATAAGTTGTTTATAAATAACGGCCTTGAGTTATTACCAATTAACCTTTGTTGGAATACCCGGTGGTTAAAATAAAGAATACGTCTGGCGTTGTTAAAGATACACCGGCATTGCACCAATTATTGATTCTTACGTAAGAAGGCACTACTCAATAACTGTTACAGTAGTTACTGTTCAGTATTTTATTGATTCAATAATTGTTGCGTTGATATTTTATATTATAGTTATTTCAATAATTGTCACTACACAGTATTTTCCATTATCGAAGCAATAATTCATATTATCTGAATAATATTAATAGAAAACATTATTGGCAATGTCTAGAAAGTTCTGTCTAAGGAGAGGTTTGGTCACCTAATTGCGCGCCAATAAGGAGAAATTCTTATTAGAAAGCCCCCTCTTTCCTGGGAACGGCCTGGTTGTCATTATTGTGATTCTGTAATATTATTTGTGAATAATTAATTATTAATTTATATGATGAGAAAAATATTCATTTTATGTGGATATAGATGGAGAAAATTTTTAATGTGACAATTGTTAAAAATTAATATTTTATCTTTTTTTGATAAAATAATTCATTTAAATATATTATTTTAATAATATATTAATGATGATATTTTTACAATGAATGTGGGATATATGAGTATATGAGGAGGAAGAGTATTTTTGTTGCAAATAATGTTTAAAACATGTTAAACATGTCGATAGACCCCATTTCTTGACTGAAATTTGATTATAGCCTGTAAAATCGTCGGTTTGTGAATTTCGGTCAATTTCTGTTTGGAATTTAGAAAAACTTTCTTCTGCAAAGTTGTAGAGAATTGAATTTCCTATAAAAAGTCACGAGATTCAAATTTTCTGATAAAAGGGCTATTTATTATGAATTATTGAAGTTCCGAAGTTCCGAAATAATTAATTTTTGAAAGTTTTAATTATTTTTATTTAGAAAAACGTTTTTGTTGTTTATGGACATGTTTTAGGTGTTTGAGATCAGCTGGTAGGATGGCGTAGAAGATTTATTATATATATTAATATTATATTAAATTTTCTGCTTTGGTGTTCTAAGCATTTTCCTATAAATAGGGTGCTTAGGTTAGAATTGAAAATCACACCAAAAACTAAATATTTCTCTCTTTCTCTCTCTATAATATCGAGCGTATTTATGAGTATTTTAGTACTTTGAGTATTGCTATACGGTGCAAGTTCTTTCAAAGACTATATCCGAAGATTCGATCGTAAGTACTATTCTTTTCCGAGGTAAGGGATGTTATTTTATTCGAAAATGATATTATTTCTTCAATATCATTATGCCGAAATATTGGTTGGAAATTTTTATCAAATTTGGAACTTTTTCATGTCGGGGTTACTATTCATGAGTTACTATTCACGAGTTACTATTCATGAGTTACTATTCATGAGTTACTATTCACGAGTACTATTCACAAAGCGTGATGATGTTTTTTGTGAAATTTCTATATTTTGAGGTCGGAGTTACTATTCACGTATACGACACTATTCATGTATACGGCACTATTCACGAATACGACACTATTCACAGAAAAATTAAATTTTCTTTTCTGTGTCCAAGATTGTCTGTTATGATTCCTATCTTTGATTGGATCTATGTTTTGGTCTTCATTCATGAATTTTTCTCCACTCTGGTTATTTCTGAAGTATTTTTGAACTTGGGTTATTTAAAGTACGAATCCCTAATATTTGTTCTTTTGTTTCACTGGATTCGTTTTCTTTAAAATATTTTTCATCATCCTCCGTCCTAAATGATTTTAAGATGAATATCTTTGGCCCATAGTGCGAAGATGAATGATTTTATAATGAATATCTTTGGCCCGTAGTGCAAAGATGAACATGTGTTTAGATGAACATGACCAACTGATGAATATCTTTGGCCCGTAGTGCAAAGATGAACAGGTGTTGAGATGAACATGACCAACAGATGAATATCTTTGGCCTGTAGTGCAAAGATGATTATTTGATTTATGATGTATATTGATTGATTTTATAGGGATAAAATATCGATGATGGACTTTTAAATTCATAGATGATAGTAGATTTCATTCCCTACTTAACTCTTCTAATGAATTGTTATTTAAGATTGCGATTGTTGATCTAAAACTTGTTGTCTATTGTATTCTATCGATTTTTCCTGTTGAAGACTAAGGATAATTTGTTGTACATTATCTTAGTCATAATATTCTTTCTTGGGCTAGTTGAGCTCACCCTTTTCCTTTTTGTTCCATTTTTCTTCTCGTGAGACGAGAATATAAGCGGGGAACTAGTCGGGTGTGGAGTGATGGTTCAAGATGCTTATTTTAGTAGTCCTTACTATTTTGTAAAATAGTGTATCAATAATTGTAATGAGGACTTATTTGAGTGTGGATATTTTCTAGAAGACAATATTTGTATTTAAACTCACAGTTTATGTGTTGTCGTATTTTGCACAACAATTGTATTAATGAAGTTGTAGTTGTTTCTGTACCATGTATTTGGCGACTCAGAATAGGTTGGTTGGATTGGACCTATTTTGGGGGCGTCACAGTTGGTATCAGAGCTTAGGGATATGATCTCTGGCGGAGATCGGGGAATAGAACTAGGAGGGGAGAGACGAGTAAATCCTTCGCTAGTGTGTCCTGCCTAAGCTTATTTGTTGGTCGGTCATAATATAGGGGTATTATGTGATTTGTTAATTTGTTTAATTAACCCTTGTTTTATGGCAGTATTTAAGAATGTCAATTGAGAATGTTAACAGTGGAGTAAATGAGACCGTGGAGACACCTTTGCTCACCAACGAGGAGAACGTGCAACATGCTGACAATGTTCCTCTTGTGAACAACACCACTGAGCAGATGACGAACGATGGTATGTTTAGGAACTTTCTAGAATTCATGCAAAACCAAACGAGGAAGACTACTGTTCAAAATGCAGGTGGAAACACTGGCAACTCACGGATGGTCACCGCTAAGCAGTTCAAGGAGTTATGACCGCCAGAGTTTTTGGGAAAGCCAGAACCACTTACAGCAGAGACGTGGATAAAGCAGATCACTAAGATATTTGATGTCTTTGGATGCTCAAAGGAGCAAAAGGTTCCTTTCGCCACTTTCATGTTACGAGGAGAGGCAGATTATTGGTGGGAATCCGTAAAGCGTACTCAGCCTACCGCACTGAAGATGTCTTGGGAAAAGTTCCAAGAATTATTCAACGACAAGTACTTTCCCGAAAGTATTCGTCACATGAAGGAGGTAGAGTTCATCAAGCAGGAGAAAACAATATGAACGTGTCGCAGTACGAAGCTAAGTTTGCCGAGTTATCCCGATTTGCATCCCATTTGGTTGATAATGAGGAGAGAATGACGCGAATGTTTCTACGAGGTTTGAAACCCAAATTACGTCAATACCTCATTTCTCACAAACTTTGTTTATACTCAGATGTTGTAAATAGGGCTCAGTTATTGGAGCGCGATAATGAGTCGGCTCAACTGAAGAATAATGACCAACAACTCGATGATAATCGTACCGGTGGCGACTGTCATCGGAACAATGATAATCATCGTGGAGGAAATTATCATGCCAGAAATGGTAACCACTTTAGTGGTAATCATGGCCAAGGTGATAGAAGAAATAATTCAAGTGGAAATTTCAAAAAGAAAAGATTTAACAATGACGGGAAGACGTCGGCACCAACACCAGCAACGAATTTTAGAGGAGGAGAAAGACTGTCAGTTAGATGCTACAGATGCAGAAAAGAGGGACACATAAGTCTAAACTGTTCACAACCTTCTAAGGTGTGTTATAATTGTGGAAAAGAAGGTCATATCACTCGAGATTGTACGGTAGCAAAACTCAGTCCAGCGGGGATGGTGTCTCCAAAGGCTGTCCCGGACAAGTCAAAGTCAACGGTTCCTGGAAGAGCGTTTTTCGTGACTGGTCAAAATGCGAGGAACCCGAACGAAGTTAGCACAGGTTAGTTAATTATAAATTCTTACGAAGTTTATACCTTATTAGATACCGGTTCTACCCATTCATTTATCTCTCCTGCTTATACTCAACGTTTAAACTTGACTCTGGAGAAAATTAGACTTTGACTTATCTGTTACAATTGTATTAATGAAGTTGTAGTTGTTTCTCTAACATGTATTTGGCGACTCAGAATAGGTTGGTTGGATTGGACCTATTTTGGGGGCGTCACAATTTATATTATATAAATACGATATTAATGATTGAAAATTCATGATAAATGATAATAATTATCTGAAAATTTTTACGAGCTTACGAAAAATATTTTGACTGTTAATAAATTATCTTAGATAATTTTTAAGTGTTAGGCAAAGTTTAATTAAACTTAAACTCAAAAATTTTGTCCGACTAGACCGTCGGGATGTTAGAATTGTACAGAACTCGACTTAGATTGTAAACGTTTGACTTGAGGTTAGGTCGTATGTGTTATAGACTGATAGGGTTATGTGATAATGTGTTTAGGTTATTTTAAATACTGTGATGATATTATTCTAATTTGTATATTGATATTATTAATATTAGGTCTTCAGACAAAGCTAATTAAATTGCGTAACGGTAATCAACGGTTCAGGCAAGTTTTTCTTAACTCTACTTAGAGTTGTTTCATTCAGATATGCTTATGGATAATCATTGCCGATTTCCATTGTAGAATTGTACTCTGTACATATTGCATGTATAAGTCAGGTATGAAAGGCTGATCACCTTCATTACCATTCGATTCAGATATATTTGTTCATGTTCAATACTTGTTCAGTCAAAAGTTTGTTTCTGCTAGTTCACAATTATATTATTGAATTATAGCCAGCTTATTATTCAGATTCTTTCAATCATGATATATCGTTAAATTATTGAACTTAAACTTGTTGGGCAATCTTATGTTCACCTTGCTATATCATGATAAAACATTGAAGATTAAGGCGAATACGTCGGATACAATGAAAGATTAAAGACAGTTCTAGCTTTATTATATGTGTGCAGTTAGATTTGTAATGGTATTATATATTAATGTATTTGTAAGTCGAATAAGTTATGAATTGTGTATTAAGTGAAGGTTACTCGACCTTGGAGAATAGTGTGTAAGGTTTATTGTATAAACAATTTATGTTTATATCTTCCGCATAGAGTAATAGTTATAGAATGATTGTACTAGATCCGTGGTGATTTAGGACCTGGATTTTGGGCTCTCACAGTTGGTATCAAAGTTGTAGGTTATGAGCCTTAGGTAGGAATACCTGAGACTAATAACCGCAGTGATTAGGATAAGTACTAACTCAAATAAAGTTAGTGTGTCAGTAAGATTCAAAGACGAATCTCGGCGAGTTATAAGATACAGAGTTCTCTAACTCTGATAATAAAGTTGAATAGTAATGGTGAATAGAGAGAGTCTAAAAGACTAAAAGTGCAGTGATAGGAGATCGTAAAACAAAGCGATCATAAAATAGAAATGAATCGTAATATTTACGATGAGATCACCCCGTGATCGGATAAGGTTATAGTATGAAAAAGGATCATGTGAATGATTGACAAGTTTACATCAAGATTGTTGTGTGTCTATGAATGGATACGAATTCAGGAAATGATTATGAATACGGATTAAATGAAATTCGTATTGAGAAGGGAGTTAAGATTAGGTGGGGATTTCAATTGAGGACACAGGTCAGCAGCTAAGTTGTATGATTCTTCGTATGTGAGCTGAATTGTACTTGGTGTAACAACCACTTAGTTTTTGGCACGGATAATCATTAAAATGTTTGTGTCGCGCTATTTGCTATATACATGTTAAGAGGGTGATTCCTTTCTCATGTGTATATCAGATAGATATGTTATAAGTAGAAAATATCAGGTTAAGTACGAGTTCTTAAAACTCATACTTATGGTACGTTCGTGACTCATGATTATATGAAATGTTTATGAACCCCTCAGCGAATGGACGCCAAAGGTCTGACTAGGACAAGTTCTTAAACTCATATGATTGTGAAGTTCCTGAACTCATAAGTGTGGTTTGACGAACTGGGTATAGTTGTGTGTAAATGAAGTATTGAGGATAATAGGAATAGATAGGCTATGTAAGCAAATGATTATTAGTGGAGACATAAGTTTTCCAAAACTCCTAGCTAAGCTAAACTTCAAAATTTTGACATCAAGCTAAATATGCATTATGTGCTTTTGGAAAAAAAAATATTTGTATACTTGTAATCATTTTTGAAACGGTTTAAAGTATAGTCTATGCTACTTATTTCGCCTAGACGCAAATGATTTGAAATATCAAAATATATTTTTTTATCACTCATGTACCATGTAACCTGGTGCAGAGATAATAAAAAGTTGATAGAGTTATAAATACAGGAATACTTAGTGTGAATTCGATCTAAAAATCATTGTTCCACTATTGTATGATATGTTATGACAAAGTCATACAATGACAGCATCCTCAACGGACTGTTGATACAGTATGACTTCATGACTTCATTCTCAAAAATATTTTTAAAATTTTAATTTGCCAATGGCGTTTGGCTATACACATTGGTAATTCGATTGAAATTGATTATTGATATGAGTCTAAGCTATCTGATTCAGCTAGACCAATGTTTATGAAAATTCTAAGTGTTCTTTGAAAATTTTCTCGAACCAAATTATTTGGTGCGGAATCCGATAAGACTGAGCTAAAATTTTTGTGCCTATGGCAGTGACGAGAAACAGATTCGACCATCAGTACTTAATAAGTACAGGGCATACCGGGCTAATTATCCACTATGTCCGTAAGTTATGACGGTTTGCGGATGAATTTTCATAAAACCTTTGCGAAAATGACAAACAATAGTCTGTATAACCCCTCAGCACAATTTCAAATTTTTAATTCTTGTGAGAAATATATTGGGTAGAATGTGATGATGAGAATGAATGGTGAATGGTTTAAGGTGTAAGGTGTAAGGTAAATTTCGGGGACGAAATTTTTAGAAGAAAGGGTGAATGTGACAACCCGAGAATTTGGATATTTATAAAATCTTAAAATATTGAATAAATGTTAACTAATAAACCTAGACAGAAAATAAATGAATGGATTTGAGATTTTCGAGAAGGAATTTTGTGAATTTAAAATTTTTCTGGAGATTTATTCAGGATTATGGGTTTAAGTGTATATGTTTGGTGTATACTGATATATATGTGATTATGTGCTAATAAAGAATGTTAGTATATAAGATTATACTAACCTAAGAGATAAATTTTATTATCTCAAGTTATAAATTATTTTAAACCTAATTGGGACATGTCTCATTGAGTTATGAAATTGAATGCATAAAAGCAAACATTTTAAATTTCAACTTTGATGGAATGAAAAACCTAATTAAATAATTAGGAAATGGTAATATTAAGAGTGTTGGAAATATGATATTTTGTTATGGCCCAAAAAATTAAATTTGTAAGCCCAAAACATTAAAAAAAATAGTAGAATTAATTATTTAAAGTCCAAAACAAATGAACTAGAAATCCTAATTAAATATATAAGGTTATGTAAATTATAAGTATTGGACTATGTAAATTTCATGGCCCAAGAAATTAAATTTAAAGTCCAAAAGAATTATTTGAAAGCCCAAAAGCTTAAAATAGTAGCCCAAATTTGGACCCCAATGGGAGAGAGGCATTTTAGACATTTGATATACTAAGTGGAGCATTAAAACAAAACCAAACTTGGTAGATAATAAGGCCACTTGGCCGGATGTTTAGGAGAAGAAAAGGAGAGGAGAAGGAGGGTT
This sequence comes from Panax ginseng, assembly GCA_020205605.1. Lineage (NCBI taxonomy): Eukaryota > Viridiplantae > Streptophyta > Magnoliopsida > Apiales > Araliaceae > Panax > Panax ginseng. The sequence continues at coordinate 59,687,442 of CM035142.1, forward strand.
GCACACCACCATTTCAAGCACCACATATGCAAGAGATATTTCACCAAACTTAATTGGCTATGTGTCAATTTATTTATGAAGCCACATTACTTAATAATCTTCCATACATCTATGAAATGATTATTAAGAGAGAGAAAGCAAGAGAAGTTGGGGGATTTATTATAGATATACACATTGTATATCTATACATTTTTACTAATAACCAATAAAACATATTTTTAACTAACTTCTAAAATTCATTTCTCTTTCATCTCTTAGTTGCTAACATAAGAAAATAGAGAGAGGGGAGAAGAGAGGAGGTTCGGCAGCCATGGAGGAGGGGAAGGGGAGTCTTTGGTAAGACCTCAAATCTCCATAATCAAACAATGAAGAAGGAGAGCATGGTAATCAAAGGTATAAATATATTTTGTTATATAATTTTTGATTATTGTAAATCAAATCTTGAAACTATATTTCTAAACTAAAAAATCATGAATATTCATGTTAATGATTGTTTATTGTTTAGATATACCCATATTGGGTGTTGTTTTAGTTGGAAATCAAAAATAAATAAAATTTATTTTTCTAGTTTATGAGCCCTAAAATTTCTATGTAGTTTGGATTTCCACCGTTTTTGATCTACACCTTCTTTTTGCGATCCGTCAAAAAGAGGTGCTAGTTATGTAAGTTATCTACTAAACCCAAGTGGCACTCAAAAATATTGAGTATACAGTCTGTAGTGACTGATTTAGCAAAAACGGTTTTGTGTCTTTTAAGGTAAAACTGACTGTTTTTGGACAGTCAAGATTAGGGGCAGTTTAGTCATTTTTTGGACATTCAAAAATTCTGGAAATAGTTGGGAGGATACTATGATAAGTTATCTAATATCTTCAAGTGGAATCACTGGAAAAGGAGTTGTAGATTTCCATATGGACTATTTTTAGCCAATCACAAAAATTGCAAATTGACAGAAGTAAACTGCCAAGGATCTTCCAGGGGCTGTTTCGGCAACTTAAATTGTCAGAAAAATTCCAGCCTTTTGGGAAATGAAAATATATGGTATTAAGTACCTCCTGTTCAAAAATGAGCTCCTTCCGACTTAAAATGACCAAGTTATGATCATTTCAATTTTTGTGATTTTCAAACGAAAATCGCTATAACGAAAGTTCTACAACTCAGGATGACCATGTAAATTTTAATCGGAGAGTCACGTTAACACGTATAAGATTGTTCCAAGAAATGGGAATTTCGGAGTTGAGCATGATAGGGCTAATTTCTTAAGCTACACACTAAAAATGATTTTCGAAAAATACTAAAGGAAGTTGGAAAATTATGGAAAAATACTTTTTGTGTATAATTTATATGTATATGTGTTTGGACAAATGATAGAAAAATAATAAATTGATTTGGTGTTTTTATGATAAGGATATGGAATCCAGCTTGCTGGATTGAAAAATAGCTACTGATTTGAAAATATGTTGAATCCAACTTGCTAGATTGCAATCTAGTTACTGGATTTGAAATCCAATTTGTTGGATTGCAGTTTGGGTTACTGGATTGGCCATCTAGATCTTTGGATATGGAATCCGACTTCTTTGGATTCCAAATCTGAAATTCTTTGGATTGGTATTTGACTTTTATGTTCAAGAAAAACTTTTAGTATATGAGATTAAAGTATTTAAATCATATAAATATGATAGTAATGATTGAAAAATCATAATAAATGATAATTTATTTATGTAATAAATATATTAAATAAATTGTGGAAAAATAGAATTAATGTTTTATAAATCATATAAAATGATTTAAGTGTTATAAAAATATTTTAAGTTATAAAATATAACTTTTGATATTTTGTCATGAAAATATTAATATTTTAATATTAATAGCAATTATCGGATAATGAATTTGTTTAAAAATCATATAAATGTGATTTTAAAGTATTAAAAATAATTTGTGATATTATAAATATATTATAATATTATGACATGTATTTCATTAATATTTGATAATAAATAGAACTCGGTACGGGCATTACGAATTCCTAGTCATGTCTTTTGGATTGACTAATGCTCCTGCTGCCTTCATGGATATGATGAACCGAGTATTCAAGGAATATTTGGATCACTTTGTGGTCGTCTTTATTGATGAGTGATAAGTGGGTTTTATACCTACTTATTGGATATCAATTCACGAGAACTATGCCCATCTCAAGTACATTTTAGTGTGTTTTTAGTTGCATTTCATAATATATTGCATTGCATGTACTGAGAACTCTTTTGGTCTAAAATTTCAGGAAATGGCATAGCTTGGCGATGGTAGATGGCATGAGGCTAATGGAAGCATGACGCAAGGAACAATTGGAGATATGCAACTGAGGATGGATGAAGGAAGAGTTGCATGTCAAAGAATTAGTAGCTGGATACAGAAGTAGTAGAAGCAGCAAAGCACAAAATTTAAAATGCAGAAGCCGCGCGGCTACACAGGCAAAAACTCGCGCACCCGCGCGATCAACCGGACTGAGAAGATTTTAAATACGCGTGCCCGCGCGATGATTGCAAAGGGACCTCGCGCGCCCGTGCGCGACATCTGCAGCTGCTAATTAATTTTATTTTAATTTTTAAATTATAAGAGTTTGAGTTGGTTAAAAACTATTCTGGTTGGTACCAGACATATCTATATTTAGTTTTTACATTTTTTTCATAGGAGAGAACTATGGTTTACACCTTGAGAGAATTCCATGTGAAGCGAAGCATAGACTTATTATTTTCTACTTCTTCTTGGGATTTCAATAATTGTGGATGAACTACTTTTATGTTGCTGGATATTAGTGAGGATTTGAACGTTACGTTTGGATTATAATCAGCAATTGGGTTTGATCGATTCTATCTTTTCTCTTTCAATTTTTTGTTTCTTATCCATGTATTGCTTTGATCCCATAATGGCTTTTGGCGCAGTCATGAACTAAACTCCATTATGGGATTCTAACGGATTTTAATACGTAGTCTGACTTATGGCTTAATTGCTAGACTGTTTGCGTATCGTGAGGAATTTCTATCATGGTTGATTTGAGTGCATGAATGATTGATCACCATTCATTTTATGTACTTGTATAGAGTTGAAAAATTACATGCGAGTATGGTTGTAATCATGATATCATGCGTATATGGGGCTGTTTTGCTTAGCTTTGTATTTCATGAATCAGATAGATATATACTGTTTCACCGTATGAGTTATATAAGGGCTTGTGCTTAAATTCAATATTGTTGCAATTTCACATAGAAATATAGTGAGATTGGTTCTATTGATGATTACATGATGTCTATTGTATGTGGATGTTATGTGAGTAGGTCATGATACATTGAAAAATGGTTATGTCTATATATGTGCTCTTGGCTAATTTCCTGTGATACGTGAATAGTCTTGCATGATGGTGGTAATTAGATGAACTATTAAATGAAGTTAGGATCCCATTATTTCCAGATTTAAATTATTACTTTTATATTCATCTTTTAGTTATTATTTGAGTTTAGAGTAATTTCCAATCATAAACAGTAGTTTAAGTATATAAAAATAGTGATTTAGTTGATGCATAATAGTTTAATTTAGAAATCTTTCTCCGTGGATCGATACTCGACTTACTCTGTATTGCTTGTTGACACATGTATGCTTGTATGAGTTAGAGCTCTTTTGTTAGAACTAAAAAAGAGGCAATAAGTTTTTGGCACCGTTGCCGGGGAAAGGCGTTTAAATTTTTATTATTATCATCAGTTTTAAGCTATATTGTATGACTTAGACAAATCTAATCTTATCTCATTTCTATTTTTGTTTTTGTTTTTGTTTCAGGTACTTGTATAAATATTTATGCGCACGTGGTCATCCAATCCCGAATTAACACCTGCTCAGGATAATATTAACGGGAGAGGTTGGAAAGCGAGAATGCGTAGAAATTTGCAAGCAGAGTTAGAGGGTACTACATCCGATATTGCAGCCGAGGGACAAAGAGAAGAGCAAAGAGAAGAGCATAGGGCTCTGAGAGACTATTCCATGCCTAATATTAACGGACTACAGTCAAGCATAGTCAAACCAACGATAGTAGCTAATACATTCGAGATAAAATAGGGCACTATTTAGATGGTGCAGAATTCGGTACAGTTTGGGGGTGTTGCTACAGATGATCCTAATGAGCACCTATTGAGCTTTATTAAGATATGTGATACTTTCAGATACAACGGGGTGACGGAGGATGCTATCAGACTTAGGATGTTTTCGTTCTCATTGAGGGATAAAGCGAGAAGTTGGCTTCATTCTTTGCCTTCAGGATCAATTACTACATGGGAGGACCTAGCACAAAAGTTCTTAGCCAAGTTTTTCCCAATGGCTAAGACTGCGAAAATGAGGACAGCTATCTCTCAATTGGAGCAACAACAGGGTGAATCCTTATATGAGGCCTGGGAGAGATACAAAGAGATGCTACGGAAGTGTTCGCACCATGGTATGCCAGATTGGATGGTGATTAACACATTTTACAATGGATTGGGATGGCAGTCGAGACCAATTATAGATGCAGCTGCAGGAGGAGCATTATGGGCAAATAGCTATGAGGAAGCTTATAACCTTATCGAGACAATGGCAGCGAATGACTTTAAAAACCCTACATCTCGGATGCCACAACCCAAAGTTGCAGGTTTGTTGGAAGTGGATGTTATTACTCAGTTGTCAGCACAGATGGCAGCTATGGTGAAGAAAATAGATTCATTGGCAGAGAGCAAAGCAAAAATAGTTGCCTTCGTATGTGAGATTTGTGCAGGGTCACACTCGACAAATCAATGTGCTATCAGCTCAGAGTCAGTACAGTATGTGAGCAATTACAGGAAAGACCAAGGACAGTTTCAGAACACGTACAACTCCAACAACCACAATCATCCTAACTTCAGTTGGTCAAATAATCAAGGAAATCAATAAAATTATTTTCGGTAGAATAATCGGTTCGATCCATGACCATCGCAAGAAACAGTTTACTCCAAGACCACCTTTTTCCACGGATTTTATCAACAACAACATCAGACTCAATTTGCACCTCAAAGAAAGAAAAGAAATCAAAATGGAGGAGATGATGATGAAGTACATGGAAAAACACGGAGGTTATGATCAAAAGCCAAGTAGTGGCTATTAAAAATCTGGAAACTCAAATGGGGAAAATGGCGAGCATGCTTAACAACAGGCCCCAGGGTTCATTGCCAAATAATCTGTAGCAAATCCACGAAGAGAAGGGAAGGAACAGTGTCAAGCGATCACATTAAGGTGCGGGAAAAAGATCAGAATCGAGTAATGAAAGGCTACCGCCATGTTATATTGAGGAAGGCACGCCGTTGCGAGGAGGAAGAAATTGTGTCTACTGAGAAATTGATTAAGGAAGATTCTGAGTTGCATCAAGTAGAGAAGGATAAAGCAGGTTCAGATGAGAAGCCCATGAGTACAGTACCACTAGTTCACCCTCCGGTTCCGTATCCACAGAGATTGAATAAGAAGAGGGAAGATAAACAGTTCAGCAAGTTTTTGGAGATCTTTAAAAAGCTGCAGATCAACATACCTTTCGCGGAGGCATTAGAACAGATGCCAAGTTATGCAAAGTTCATGAAGAGTATA